>JAIOJX010000002.1:138782830-141182830 GCA_022376925.1 Tragulus kanchil | reverse complement strand
AAAGTTCTTTTTTTTTTTTTAAAGATTTATTTTATTTATTTGGGGCAGGGGTCAGGTTGGGGAGGGAGGGGAGCGGGTGGGCCACTTCTACTGGTCTTTCATTTCTCTATTTTCATCCGTCTTTGTTCTTTGGCTCCTGTGGGCCTCCCATCGCGATGGCCTCTGTCGTTGCAGAGCTCCTGCTCGGTAATCGGACATTGCTCCAGCCGCTCCGCGGCACACGGGATCTTCCCAGGCCAGGGATCGAACTGGTGCCCCTTGCACTGCAAGGCGGTGTCCTTATCCACTGGACCACCAGGGGAAGCCCCCTATGAAAAGTTTTGACATTCAGAGATACACCCTAGGTCTAGCTTTTACCCATGGTTTCATATTTTCAGAACTTCCAGAAAAGCCTGCTTACCTACCACACCTTAAATCTCGTTGGACAAGGTCCATATTTCACTGGTACGACCATTTGCGATATTTGTTCCCTCTCTGGGAACTACAGACATAATGTTACGAGTCAATGGTCTGACCGATTTTATCCAACAGGCTTTACAATATTTCAGCCCTTAATGCTGAACAATTAGAAGTTAGAAAAGTAGTTTTACAAAATAGACTGGCCTTAGATATTCCAACAGCCACACAAGGAGGAACTTGTGCCATTATTTACACCCAATGTTGCAGCTACATCCCAGATTCACTTAAACATACGGTAAAATGATTCAAGCTGTGGATACTCCCGAGGCTTCATTGCTCTCACTTTGGAATGGATTAACTTAACTCTCCGCGGTGGAAAACTATCTTAATTGTAATGACTCTGATTATTTTGTTTTTGCTGTTTGCATTTGCAATTGCATAGTGGAATTTGTTTCCAACTGTCTAAATGCTTTAAAGTTACAAATGATTGTTCAGGCTCCTACAATCTCCTCCAGCTATTACTTGGGACCCCAGGATCAGAGGCCCTAAATAAGAGAGTAAGGAGAATATGTTGCCTCAATAACCCAGGGCCCCACGATGCCCGTAGAGCCTGATGAAGCCAAAGATAACGATGCCCCTCGTCCCTGGCAACATAATTCTCCTAAAAGAAAATGGGGGGAATGAAGGGGTGAATAGCCAGACTTGGTAAAGAGGCGAGCAGATTCCAAGGAGGAGGAGGAGGGAGAAGAACAAACATTTTCAGCCAAGGTGCCTTCACCTTGATTGCCACGCTTATGGCAATAATCCTTTTTACCTAAAATGTTCCTTAAGCCCAGAGCTAATGTTTATAACAGTGTTCTTGTTGGAGGACATGTTTCTCCTTAACTTGTACCTATGTTATTTAAAGATGTATGTTGTGGATGTGGGTCTGGTAAGACCTTTATCACCTCAATATGTTCTTTTAAACTACTGTTAATAACCAACTGAAAAACTATAAAATGCCATGCCTAAAGTGGCTTCTGGGGTTTTCTTTTCTATTCCCCTTCCAGTGTCTATGCTAGAAGCTTACTCTATCTTCTTTTCTCAATAAACTTCTATTTCATGAAAAAAAAATTTTTTTTCAACATTCAGGAGTTTAAAGAATTTTATGGTGGGACTTCCCTGGTGGTCCAGTGGTTAAGGATCCACCTTGCAATCCAGGGGACTTGAGTTTGATCCCTGGTTGAGGAACTAAGATCCCACATGCCCCAGAGCAACTAAGCCAAAGGGCTACAACTACCGAGCCTGCAGGCCACAACTAGAGTCCACACACTGCAAAGAAGGATCCGGCATGATTCAGTGAAGACCCCACATGCCACAACCAAGACGCAACACAGCCAAATAAATAATTTTATGGTAAATACATGTTCATCACACACCATGGTTACACCATGAGGCAGATGGGCTCTTAGCTCCCTCCCCATCCAGGAATTGAACCTGTGACCCCTGCATTAGCAGCACAGAGCCTTAACAACTGGGACCGCTACGGAAGTCACCATATTAATTTTTAAAAGTCATGCACATTACTTACTTTGGAAAAACATAACGCAGTCATTTACGGTGGGAGGGCGCTCAAGAGGGAGATTATATATTTATAATGATCCCCCTTGTTGCACGGTAGAAACCAATACATTATAAAGCAATTACCCTCCAATTAAAGAGAAAAACAGAAACACAGAAAGGTAAATCAGGACTTCCTAATTTCAGCCTCATCAAGCACCTTCCTTCGCCTTTGACTCCAGTCCACGGACCGAGCGAAGCCGAACCGCTGATGCAAGGAGTCACGTGGGCTCTGCGGCGAGGGGACCGAGTGTAAACTTGTAAACGACCACCTTGGCGGCCCCCAGGGTTAGGACAGGGGCGTGCGCCCTTCCGCAGGGGCCAGGACCCGCTTCCAGATCCGCGGGAAGGGAGCCGCTGGGGACACTGTCCGGACGACGTCCTTTCCACATCCCGAGACCGAGACCTCCGGGCAAAACCGCCCCTGCCAGTCCCGCCTCGCAGCGCAGCGGCTTCCTGCGGTCGCGGGCCATCACCCACCGCCGTGCGACGCGGGCAGGGACAGTGCTAGAAGCCATCTTTCTCGAAGGCAAGAAAACTCCCCCTTGCCTACCCCTGTCCCTTAAAACAACCACAACAACAAAAAACCCCACTGCTCGGCCATTGTATTTAAGGGCAAGTGGACGATGAGAAGCCAGACGCACGCCATGTTTGATACGGTCAAAGGATGCCGCCCGTAAAGGGCAGCCGGCGACAACTGAAGCCAGGATGGCGCCATATTTCCTGAAGGCACCTTCCGGGTCCCTTAACTCGGGGTCTGTGTCCAAGCTGCCTCCAAATGAACAAACACCGAGGGGGTCTGTTCGTCCCCATCAGGATCCCGAATCCCAAACAGCCAGCCCTGCCCCTTCGGTTCCCTCGGCTGCGGTGGGAAGCCGAGGCTGGGCGCCGGCTCGGGCTCGGGAGCCCTTCCTCTGGACCGCGAGCGCTGAGGCCGGGCCCCGGGAGCGGGCGGCCGCGGCTCGGGGCTGGGGGACCCCATGGCGCCGCCCCCGGCCCCGCTCCTCGTGCTGAGATCGGGGGAGAGCGGGCCTGATTGCAAGAAGCCCTTGGCCGTGAGGTTCGCGGACGTGGCCGTGTACTTCTCGCCGGAGGAGTGGGGGTGTCTGCGGCCCGCGCAGAGGACCCTGTACCGGGACGTGATGCGGGAGACCTACGGCCACCTGGGCGCGCTCGGTGAGGCCCCGGGTCAGAGCCCCTCTCCTGTGTCACAGGGGTTCACAGGGGAGATAACATAAGGACCCAGAAAATTGTAAGCTTTATTGCCCCACCAGCAGCATCAGCCATCTCCCGTCTCTAGAGCTTCAGAGACCCCCTCGGGGGCCCTTCCATCCCGCATCTGCTTCCTCCAGGAAGGCGCACTGCAGGGCCTGTCCAGGTTGAGCCGAAATTCTGAGTCGGTGCCCTCACCCTGACAGGGGTGTGCCATCTTCCCAAGGCAGCCTCTCAGGCCAGCACTGTGATCCCTGTTCTTTCCCAGGATTCCCAGGCCCCAAACCAGCCCTCATCTCTTGGATGGAACAGGAGAGTGAGGCTTGGAGCCCCGCCGCCCAGGATCCTGAGGAGGGGGAAAGCCTGGGAGGAGCTCTGAGAGGTGAGGGATGGTCCCAGGTCTCCCAGCCTGGCATTCCAGGACTTCCAGTCCAGCAGTGTTTCCTTTCCGATCCCCACCTCCTAAAGTACCCCTAAAGGAATGAAAGAGCCAACCCATGTTGAACACTAGCTAAAGGAAAAAGAAAAAGGCAGACCTGATACAGTTTTCAGAACTTGGGACAGTAGTCAAGCTGAGACCAGACTAAGATCATCAGGAGCCCAAGTCTGAAGACTCCCCCTCCTAGAAACGCTGCTCATTCTCCCACTTTTAGGAACCACTAAAACCCCCTAAGAGGTGCCTGCCTGCTAGTGCAGGAGATGCAAAAGACACGGGTTGGATCTCCGGTCTGGAAGATCCCCTGGAGGAGGGCGTGGCAACCCACTCCAGTATTCTTGCCTGGAGAATCCCATGGACAGAGGATCTTGGCGGGCTGCAGTCCATAGGCTTGCAAAGAGTTGGACACGACTGAAGTGACTTAGCACACAAGAATGAAAACAGCTTCAGGTCTGCCTTTTTCATTCCTCAAGCAAGGCAAATGTAGGAGACAATCCCCAGTAATTGACAACGTGGCTCTTCACTCCCCACTGGCCCTCAGCAGAACGATCACGAGCAAGTAACCTTACAAAAAAATTTGAGAAACCACAAAAATAATAGCTCCTGCTTATTAAGCATTTACTAAGTGATGCTTCTACTCATTTAATCCTTCCAACAACCCTATGAGGGAAAGAATCCATTATGATTTCCATATGACACATGTGGAACCAAGACCCACATAAGTCTTAAGAGATCTGACGGTTCTTTAAAGCCCTTGTGTTATTCACTGGGCAGTACCTTTCTGGCATCTGGACAAAGAAAAGCGTCCTATAACCTGAGACAATAGAAGCAAATGTGTTTTAAAATGTAACTTGCTTCCTGTTTCCTAGGAGATACCCCAAACAAAAAGGAAGAGGAACAGGAAGCAGGACCAGGAGCCAAAGTACAGAGAAAGACTCCTGGGAAGGAGCGGCCTGAAGAGCTGGTTAAACACAGCCCTGACAGGACCATCAGCAAAACCTCAGTCAGAGGACAGCCCCCCAGACCAGGTGCCTGGGACCAGAGCGCAGGTGCACAGCCCCCAGCACCGGTCCCCAGCGAGGATGCTCAGGCCAGCCAGCGGCGCCATGTGTGTGCAGACTGCGGCCGCCGCTTCACCTATCCTTCGCTGCTGGTCAGCCATCGGCGCATCCACTCGGGGGAGCGGCCCTTCCCCTGCCCCGAGTGTGGCATGCGCTTCAAGAGGAAGTTCGCCGTGGAAGCGCACAAGTGGATCCACCGCTCCTGCTCAGGGGGGCGGCGGGGCCGCAGGCCCGGGATCCGGGCTGTGCCTCGGGCCCCAGTTCGAGGCGACCGGGACCCTCCTGTACTGTTCCGGCATTACCCGGACATCTTTGAGGAGTGCGGGTGAGCGACTTCCGCTGGCTGCGCTTGAGCCTGACCCTCGGCACTGAGGACTGACGGGGCCCGAGGGAGGCCCTGGAGTCAGGGCTTTGGGACCCAGAATTCATCCTTTGGGCTTCCCTCAAGGATCCCTCAAGCTTCCAAGCTTGTAAAAAGAGAAGTGCCTGTAAAGATTCAAATAGATTGAACTTGACACCCCCTCTCCCCAGTCTTTCTAAAGAATGAAGAGAGTGAGATGCTGGACTTTTTAAGTGTTAGCTCAGTGGCAGATGCGACCAAGATCAACGCTGTCTGCAGAAATCCCCACTGCCTATATGCAGCAGAGGTAAATCCAAGAGGCAGGAAGGTGGAGGAAGAGGCCCCAGAGGGAGGGCATGGTCTGGTCGAGCTCCAGGTGACTGACACCAGCAGGAGGCCCAGGCAGGGAAGTGGGCGGAAAGCAAATAGAAGCTATGGGGTGCAGATCTAGTCTCTGCAACTTGCCCCCTGAGGCACTGCTGGTAAGTCACCCGCCCTCCCTGGGCCTCAGCGCCCTCATCTGTAAAATGAGGATCAATAATATCTACCTCAAAGGGTTACTGTGAAGACTGACATTGTAACAAGACAACATGTGTGACATTGTATGTGTGCAATAAACATTTGTTGAAAGAGTGAAAAAGACAGTCGGTATTTTCCCCTTCAGATCGTGCCAAGAAGTCCACTAAGGAGGCAGGGCTGGGTATCACTAGCTGTGGTTTACAGATGAGTAAAGTGAGGCTCAAAGTTTCACCACTATAAGGCAGTAAAGCTGGAAGCTGGCACTGTGCCCACATAAATTGCCCTCTTCCTATGAGCAGTCAGATCTGGAGAGAACACAGACTCAGGGGCTCAGGTAAGAATGAAGTGACGAAGCCAGCCTTGCTGTCTGGGGGGAGTCTCAGCAGGAAAAGTGAGAGCCCCACCAAGGCCAGAGACCTTTCACTGAGAAAGGACAGTCAAAGGACTTCCCTGGTGGTTCTGTGGTTAAGACTTTGCCTTCCCGTGCAGGGGACTGGCGTTCAATCCCAGGTGGGGGAACCAAGATCCCACATGCCTTTGTGGCCAAAAACCCAAAACATAAAATAGAAGCAATATTGTAGTAACTTCAATGAAGACTTTAAAAATGATCCAAATAAAGAAAAAAATCTTTAAAAATAAAAGGCAGTCAACATTCAGTGACCGTATTGAGTGGCTTCTGTTGGAAGACATTGCCAGGTGATAAGGGAATGCCAAGATGAAGGAGACTAATTTCCCTCATTCAGCAACATCGGCTGAAGGCTTTGTGGGGTTTCGTGCGGGGCTCCAGGGACACACTGACTCAGGTCCAACATTTAAGAGACTGATGGGGACTGTAATGGAGGAGTCCAGAGGTACCACCACCATGCTGGTTGGTGATATGCCAGGAAATGCAACCTGGAGAAAAAGAAGGGTTGTGCTTCTCATAGTATTCCATATGAATTGGTTGTAGCGAGATTTTCAGGCAGAGGAAGTAGTGAAGGAGGCTTAGATAAAAGAAAGGATAAAAGAGGGCCACTGGGTGGAGTGGTGGTAAGGAGCGTGGGCTCTGGAGTCACACTGACTGCATTCAGATCCTGACTCAGCTGCTTTGTAACTTTGAACTTGGGCAGATCACCTCCCTGTGCCTTTCTTCATCTATAAAACCTGGATAATAGTAGCACCTACTTCATAAGACTGATGTAACGATTAAATGAGATAATAGAGAATGATGCCTTGCATATAAGAGGTTTTCTTTTTTTTTTTTTTTATTTTGTTTATATTATTTGTCTGCATTGGGTCTCAGTTGCAGCATGTGGGCTCTAGTTCCCTGACCAGGGATCAAACCCGGGCCCCCTGCATTGGGAGCACAGAGTCTTAGCCACTGGACCACCAGGGAATTCCCCGTTTTTTTAATATATATAATTTTTTAAAATTTATTTATTTATTTATTTTGGGGAGGATAGGGCGGGGAGGGAGGTGGGGCGGGCAGGCCACTTCTATTGGTCTTTCATTTGTCTATTTTCATCCATCTTTGTTCTTTGGCCCATGTGGGCCTCCCATCACGGTGGCCTCTGTTGTTGCAGAGCACCGGCTCTGGGTGCATGTGCTCCAGAGCTCTGGCTCGTTAATTGGACACATCGGTCCAGCTGCTCCGCGGCACGTGGGATCTTCCCAGGCCAGGGATCGAACTGGCGCCCCTTTTACTGCAAGGCGGTGTCCTTACCCACTGGACCACCAGGGAAGCCCTAATATATATACTTTAAAGCTTTATTTATTTATTTATTTATTTATTTTTGGCTGCGGTGGGGTCTTTGTTTCCTCTCTCAGGTTTTCTCTAGTTGAGGTGAGCGGGAGCTAGTCTTCATGGTCATGTGTGGGCTTCTTGTTGCTGTGTTTTCTCATCTTACAGAGCACAGGCTCTAGGCACTCAGGTTTCAGTAGTTGTAGCTCGCGATCTTCCCAGACCAGGGATTGAACCCGTGTCCCTTGCATTGCAAGGCAGATTCTTAATCAATGGACCACCAGGGAAGCCCTTGCACATGAGAGTTCAACAAGCATTGGTTATTATTGTTATTCAAACACAATTCAAAATAGTATCATGAGCAGGACCAAGAAGAGACCATGGCAGGTCTTCTGAATCAAGGAAGGCTTCTTAGAGGAGGTAGTTCAAATTGGCCTTGAAGGATGAGAAAAACTTCAACCAGGATGGGCATGTATAGGGAATGGCCGGTAGTTCTATGATTCACCTCCCTGTGCCTTCCCTTCCCATCTATAAAACCTGGATAATAGTAGCACCTACTTCATAAGACTGATGTAACGATTAAATGAGATAATAGAGAATGATGCCTTGCATATAAGAGGTTTTCTTTTTTTTTTTTTTTATTTTGTTTATATTATTTGTCTGCATTGGGTCTCAGTTGCAGCATGTGGGCTCTAGTTCCCTGACCAGGGATCAAACCCGGGCCCCCTGCATTGGGAGCACAGAGTCTTAGCCACTGGACCACCAGGGAATTCCCCGTTTTTTTAATATATATAATTTTTTAAAATTTATTTATTTATTTATTTTGGGGAGGATAGGGCGGGGAGGGAGGTGGGGCGGGCAGGCCACTTCTATTGGTCTTTCATTTGTCTATTTTCATCCATCTTTGTTCTTTGGCCCATGTGGGCCTCCCATCACGGTGGCCTCTGTTGTTGCAGAGCACCGGCTCTGGGTGCATGTGCTCCAGAGCTCTGGCTCGGTATTTGGACACATCGGTCCAGCTGCTCCGCGGCACGTGGGATCTTCCCAGGCCAGGGATCGAACTGGCGCCCCTTTTACTGCAAGGCGGTGTCCTTACCCACTGGACCACCAGGGAAGCCCTAATATATATACTTTAAAGCTTTATTTATTTATTTATTTATTTATTTTTGGCTGCGGTGGGGTCTTTGTTTCCTCTCTCAGGTTTTCTCTAGTTGAGGTGAGCGGGAGCTAGTCTTCATGGTCATGTGTGGGCTTCTTGTTGCTGTGTTTTCTCATCTTACAGAGCACAGGCTCTAGGCACTCAGGTTTCAGTAGTTGTAGCTCGCGATCTTCCCAGACCAGGGATTGAACCCGTGTCCCTTGCATTGCAAGGCAGATTCTTAATCAATGGACCACCAGGGAAGCCCTTGCACATGAGAGTTCAACAAGCATTGGTTATTATTGTTATTCAAACACAATTCAAAATAGTATCATGAGCAGGACCAAGAAGAGACCATGGCAGGTCTTCTGAATCAAGGAAGGCTTCTTAGAGGAGGTAGTTCAAATTGGCCTTGAAGGATGAGAAAAACTTCAACCAGGATGGGCATGTATAGGGAATGGCCGGTAGTTCTACTTGATTGAAACATGGACCAAAAATAAAGAATAATGGATGATTGACACTTAGACTGCAAGGAGATCAAACCAGTCAATCTTAATGGAAATCAATCCTAAATATTCATTGGAAGGATTGATGCTGAAGCTGAAGCTCCAATACTTTGGCCACCTGATCAATCGAGGTAAGCTAATATTAATCTCTTAGTCGCATCACAAAATCAATCATAGTTCTTGCCTAACTGGCCACTATGCTGTTAGGAGAGCTTGGAATTGGAGGCACACTGAGATGGAGCATGAGTCCTGTCATCCCTTAACTCATCTCAAGTTTTTTTTTTTTTATCTAACATTTTATACTACAATCATGACTTAATTACTTCACAATCCAGTGTGTTTTCACAGTGTCAGCAGGGGCCGGTAAATTCCAAGCGTTCAAGTTACATTTCTGGAACAGGCCTGAAGGAGGCAGCGCCAGGGGGCATTGGAAAGGCTGGGTTAGGAGTCTGAGACCCTGTGTCAGGGCTGCCTGACTTTGGGTCATAACTGGGCTTGTTTTCTCTTATGCAAAATGATCTAACTCTAAGACACTGAGAAGCATCCGGCCCAGGGTCCTCCCTAAGACCTAGTAAATCTGGAGACACATCACAGATAAACGATCTCTGTGAGGCACAATCACTGTAAGAATATTTAAGAAACTATTAGTAGAGGTATGTTGGGTGCTGGAGCAGAGGACATTCACTTAATAATATTCTTGTCTACCTTGTAAATGACAAAAAAAAAAAAAAACCAAAACAAAAAAAACCCCAAAAAACAAAATACCCTGGGAAATGAAATTGTTTACTAAAAAAATTTTTTTAAAAGACAGGGTCGCTGAATGGGCCTTCCTGCGGGGATCGGGAAGAGGACGTTTGGCGGGAGCGCCCCTAACTCCTGGCCCTGCAACCCACTCCTCTAAGCCCGTCGCCGCCGCCCGCTCCCGCACCTCACCTTTCACCCAACCGACGTGTGCGCGGACGCCGAAGAGGCTGCGGCCATCTTAATTATGGGCAAGAGGCCCTGGCAAGGCCACTGGCGGGTTAGCCAGAGAAGACAACTGGAGGAGGAGACTGATGGCGGTAAAAGGGATCAACTGGAACATCATTACCAGGCCGACACAGAATCTGTTAAATGGCTTTCTCTAAAATGGACGGTAGAGTGCCACCGTCTCTTCTGAGGGCGCCTTCATTTCTCGGCCCTGGGACCAACGAGTTCGCTTAACGGGCCGTTTCCCGCCGTCCTAGAGGGGCCGCACCACCAGCTACTTCCGTTCTCGTGGGCTCGGAGGGACCTACCCCCACCCCGCCGCGGAGGCCGAATCCCTAGGATCTCTCCGTGGAGAAATGGGGGCGGGCCTATGACTCCGTCCCTGGCCCCTATCCTGGATTCCCTGCAGTGTCGGTGAAGACTCGGCCGGTAGGAGGTGGAGGAAGTCTTCGTGAAGGTGGATCTACACAGTTTGACTTAATTACTTCACAATCCAGTGTGTTTTCACAGTGTCAGCAGGGGCCGGTAAATTCCAAGCGTTCAAGTTACATTTCTGGAACAGGCCTGAAGGAGGCAGCGCCAGGGGGCATTGGAAAGGCTGGGTTAGGAGTCTGAGACCCTGTGTCAGGGCTGCCTGACTTTGGGTCATAACTGGGCTTGTTTTCTCTTATGCAAAATGATCTAACTCTAAGACACTGAGAAGCATCCGGCCCAGGGTCCTCCCTAAGACCTAGTAAATCTGGAGACACATCACAGATAAACGATCTCTGTGAGGCACAATCACTGTAAGAATATTTAAGAAACTATTAGTAGAGGTATGTTGGGTGCTGGAGCAGAGGACATTCACTTAATAATATTCTTGTCTACCTTGTAAATGACAAAAAAAAAAAAAAAACCAAAACAAAAAAAACCCCAAAAAACAAAATACCCTGGGAAATGAAATTGTTTACTAAAAAAATTTTTTTAAAAGACAGGGTCGCTGAATGGGCCTTCCTGCGGGGATCGGGAAGAGGACGTTTGGCGGGAGCGCCCCTAACTCCTGGCCCTGCAACCCACTCCTCTAAGCCCGTCGCCGCCGCCCGCTCCCGCACCTCACCTTTCACCCAACCGACGTGTGCGCGGACGCCGAAGAGGCTGCGGCCATCTTAATTATGGGCAAGAGGCCCCTGGCAAGGCCACTGGCGGGTTAGCCAGAGAAGACAACTGGAGGAGGAGACTGATGGCGGTAAAAGGGATCAACTGGAACATCATTACCAGGCCGACACAGAATCTGTTAAATGGCTTTCTCTAAAATGGACGGTAGAGTGCCACCGTCTCTTCTGAGGGCGCCTTCATTTCTCGGCCCTGGGACCAACGAGTTCGCTTAACGGGCCGTTTCCCGCCGTCCTAGAGGGGCCGCACCACCAGCTACTTCCGTTCTCGTGGGCTCGGAGGGACCTACCCCCACCCCGCCGCGGAGGCCGAATCCCTAGGATCTCTCCGTGGAGAAATGGGGGCGGGCCTATGACTCCGTCCCTGGCCCCTATCCTGGATTCCCTGCAGTGTCGGTGAAGACTCGGCCGGTAGGAGGTGGAGGAAGTCTTCGTGAAGGTGGCCCTCTATTTCATTCCCGAGAAGTGGGGTGTCTGCGATGACCTTAGCGCGGTGAAGTCCAGCGTCCCGGATCTCTAAAAAAAGAAGGGTGGGATGAGCCGGGCCAGGTGTTTGACTCCACGCCTGCCGCAGGATAACTGTTTCCCGGGATCCTCGCCACATCAACTTAACTGAAATTCATTAAGTGACCCTCCCCAATCAGACACCACTACTGGCTCCCCAAGACTCCTGAACCTGTGTCTTCAAGGCCCATAGCACTGTAACCTCTTCTTCGGACTCAATCCAGATATTTCCCTACAGCCAAGACATCTCATTGGATCCAGCTATAACAAGTAGAATCTTTGTTCTTTGGACATGCTTTTAGCCTAATAAGCCTTTGTTCTTGCTGTTCTCTGTTACACACGACCCTCCAAATCTGATACCCTTCAATGCCCTTCCCAAAGGCCGTCTTCAAGTAATTTCTTGGGAGAAGGGGAAAAAGTTGAAACTTCGGACTGATACCTGTACACTACTATATATAAAATAGGTAACTAGGGCTTCCCTGGTGGTACGTGGGATCTTCCAGGGCCAGGGATTGAACCGATGCCCCTTGTACTGCAAGGTGGACTCTTCACCTACTGGACCACCAGGGAAGCCATCTTTTTATTTTTTCCCTCTTTGTATTTTTAATATTTATTTTATTTGGGTGCTCTGTGTCTAAGTCTTGGCGCTAGGGATTACACAGACTCTCGCTGTGGTGCTCAGGCTCATTGCTTTGACTCAGAGGCTTAGTTGCTCCAAGGCATATGGGATATTAGTTCTCCAACCAAGAATCAAATCTTGAGTACCCTGCACTGCAAGGCAAATGCTTAACCACTGAACCACCATCTGAGGGCCTTTTGCCAAGCGTACCGGGTTCCGCCGTCCTAGAGGGGCCGCACCACCAGCTACTTCCGTTCTCGTGGGCTCGGAGGGACCTACCCCCACCCCGCCGCGGAGGCCGAATCCCTAGGATCTCTCCGTGGAGAAATGGGGGCGGGCCTATGACTCCGTCCCTGGCCCCTATCCTGGATTCCCTGCAGTGTCGGTGAAGACTCGGCCGGTAGGAGGTGGAGGAAGTCTTCGTGAAGGTGGCCCTCTATTTCATTCCCGAGAAGTGGGGTGTCTGCGATGACCTTAGCGCGGTGAAGTCCAGCGTCCCGGATCTCTAAAAAAAGAAGGGTGGGATGAGCCGGGCCAGGTGTTTGACTCCACGCCTGCCGCAGGATAACTGTTTCCCGGGATCCTCGCCACATCAACTTAACTGAAATTCATTAAGTGACCCTCCCCAATCAGACACCACTACTGGCTCCCCAAGACTCCTGAACCTGTGTCTTCAAGGCCCATAGCACTGTAACCTCTTCTTCGGACTCAATCCAGATATTTCCCTACAGCCAAGACATCTCATTGGATCCAGCTATAACAAGTAGAATCTTTGTTCTTTGGACATGCTTTTAGCCTAATAAGCCTTTGTTCTTGCTGTTCTCTGTTACACACGACCCTCCAAATCTGATACCCTTCAATGCCCTTCCCAAAGGCCGTCTTCAAGTAATTTCTTGGGAGAAGGGGAAAAAGTTGAAACTTCGGACTGATACCTGTACACTACTATATATAAAATAGGTAACTAGGGCTTCCCTGGTGGTACGTGGGATCTTCCAGGGCCAGGGATTGAACCGATGCCCCTTGTACTGCAAGGTGGACTCTTCACCTACTGGACCACCAGGGAAGCCATCTTTTTATTTTTTCCCTCTTTGTATTTTTAATATTTATTTTATTTGGGTGCTCTGTGTCTAAGTCTTGGCGCTAGGGATTACACAGACTCTCGCTGTGGTGCTCAGGCTCATTGCTTTGACTCAGAGGCTTAGTTGCTCCAAGGCATATGGGATATTAGTTCTCCAACCAAGAATCAAATCTTGAGTACCCTGCACTGCAAGGCAAATGCTTAACCACTGAACCACCAGAGAAGTCCCACAGAGGTAGTCTTAAGAAATGTTTATTAAATGATTAGGATTCTTCCCCAGTTTTGTGAAAAGTGAACATGTTAGTAGCTCAGGGGTGTCCAACTCTGCGACCCCATGGGCTCTAACCTGCCAGGCTCCTCTGTCCATGGAATTCTCCAGGCAAGAATACTGGAGTGTGTTGCCATTCCCTTCTCCATGGGCTCTTCTGAATCCAGGGATCAAACTTGCATGTATTCCATATTATTTCAGGCAGATTCTTTACTGTCTAAGCCACCAGGGATCCCCAGTTTTTCCAGACCCCAAACCAACCATCATCAAATGGAGCAAGAGACCCAGCTGTGGGGGTCTGGATGCCCAGGAGTCCTGGGAGTAGGAAGCCTGAGCGAATGCCAGAAAGATGAGAAATGGAGGTGATGTCCCAGTTCCAGCTGGAAGGGATAACGTTTGTTGAGCAAACCCTCTACATGTTCTTTACTGCTGGCATTACTAGTTTTTACAGACCTGAATTTATGACACCCACTGGAGATTGCAATCTTGACCTTCTCTTTCTCACTTAATTAGCTTTGAGGCATCCAAGTGGTCCCACGATTAGGTCATACTTTATGAATCATTTGAGCCATTGGTCAGTAATAGTGTGTGAATTTAAGCTTAGGTTGGGGGCAGTCGTTAAGGTTTCATGCTCCCAAGGCAGGGGGTAGGGGTTCCATCCCTGGTTGGGGAACTAAGATCTCGCACAGACAAAAAAATAAAGTTTAGGATGGAGGCCGTCCCTCTGTCTCCCAGGTCCCTGGTCCCTATAACAGCTGCTTCTTTGGTTGAGAGTGTCTCCTCTGGTGAAAGGGGTCCGCTGAAGTCTATTTGGGAGCTGTTTTGAGGTCCTGGAGTCAAAAACACAGATGTGGCCTTTGGGCCTGTGGCCAAAGCTTCCTGTAGCCGGGACTTTCCCCAGCCCTCAGTCTGCACCCAGCTTCAGCACCTGGCGCTCATGATTTACCTTCATTCCCACCCCGAGTGCAATCATGCTTTGCCTTTACCTTTACCTTGGGCTAGTGCACGGGGTTTTTTTTGTTGTTGTTGTTGTTTTTAAAATTTTGGCCTCTTTTATTTGTTTTTTATTTATTATTTTTCATCTATCTTTATTCTTCAGCCTGTGTGGGCCTCCCATTTGCAGTGGCCTCTCTCGTTGCAGAGCACCGGCTCTGGGCGCATGTGCTCCACAGTGCTGGCTTGTAATTGGACACACATGTCCAGCCACTGCACCGCACTCGGGATCTTCCCAGGCCAGGGATCAAACTGGTGCTCCTTGCACTGCAAGGCGGACTCTACCCACTGGACCACCAGGGAAGCCCACTTTTTTCTTAATATTTATTTTATATGGCTGTGCCCGGTCTTTGCTGTGGCATGCAAATTCATAGTTGCAGCATGTGAGATCTAGTTCCCTGACCAGAGATCGAACCAGAACCCCTGTTTTGGGAGCTCGCATCTTAGCTGCTGGATCACTAGAGAAGTCCCGAGATCAACTCTTTACTTGCCCAGCTCCCCCTGGGGAGAAGCAGCCACCAGATACAAGGAGTTGGGAGAGTCTCAGGGAGGCCTTTGGAAGGAGGCAAACAGACAAAAGCTCTGGCCTAGCCCTGAGACCTGCTGAAGGTGGGCAGCACATGTCCATGAAGTGTGTGAAAGCCTGAGACTGATTTAACTGGCCAAAGGAAACGCATCAAGCATTCCTAGGGCAGGGTATTTATTTATCTTATTTTTTATTTTTATTTTTTTTTTCAGGGGGGTGGAGGGTTGGGGAGGGAGTGGGGCGGGCGGGCCACTTCTATTGGTCTTTCATTTATCTATTTTCATCTTTGTTCTTCAGCCTGGGCTGTGTGGGCCTCCCATCGCAGTGGCCTCTGTTGCAGAGCAGCAGCTCTGGGCGCATGCGCTCCAGAGCTCCAGCTCGGTAATTGGACACATCAGTCCACAGGGATCAAACCGGCGCCCCTTGCGCTGCAAGGCGGTGTCCTTACCCACTGGACCACCAGGGAAGCCCAGGGCAGAGTATTTATGATGGCCTGCAGGGAGCACAGGGTAGGCAGTTAATAACTCTGTCCAGTAGAGAGAGGGCTTGGAGGTTAAATGACGGGAGCAGCTGGTGCCATTGTAGGGCCAGGCAGAGGGGAGAATGGGGTGATTCAGCTTAAACCTGCAGAGTCCAGGTGTTCCTCCGACATCCATGCCAGGGCACGGGGGCAAGTGGCTCTGTGGCCAGGAACTCAGGACCTCAGCTTGAACTAGAGATCACCGGATGTTCGGGAGGCATCCTTAAGGGCATGTGAGGGAAGAGTAAGCTTCCAGAAAGAAGGTTCTTCCGACCTTTCTCAGACCTCCTCCTACCCTCCCAGAGCTGCCCCACGATCTCCTGAAACAGAAGCTCCCAGAATTTCAGGCTCGATCAAGCTTCCAGTAGAGAAGGTCCTTTTAACATTGGGGAAGGGGTACTGCCACCCGCGAAACTGAACGTCTGAATTACAGCGTAGAGCCGGCCGGGGTCGGGGCTGGAGGTCGCTCTCTTCCAGCAAGAGAGGACCCGCGGCGGGGCCTCCACGGCGGGCGCGGGGACCCGGCGGGGAGGCCGGGCGCCGCGCTCTGGGGAACGCCGCCTTCCGGGCCGGCGGCGGCTCCGTCTTGGGCGCCTGTAGCCGTCGCGGCCATGTTGGCTGAGGGCTCGAAGACAAAGCCACCTGGAGACACTGGGGTGGCGTCATCTCGGCACGATGGCGCGGGAGCGAAGTGCGCGGGGCCGCGTTGCCGCCATCTCTTAGGAAAGCACCTCCCAATTTTGCTTCTCGGTGCACTTACAGCAACCTGCCCGAAACGGAGTAGCTAAGGGCCGTTCCTGCTCTTCTGGCCTCCAGACCCTCGGGCCCGGCCGAAGAGCGTTCTGGATCACGAAGGCTCCGTGGACTCGGGCGCGTAGGGGTGGCGCTGGCCTTCCGCCGGGGTGTCATGTCCGATGGCGCCGCCCTCGGCTCCGGTTCCCACGCGGGAACCTAACGGGGCCGGTCCCCGTGGGGGAGCACCCGAGCCCGTGAGCTTCGCGGACGTGGCCGTGTACTTCTCCCTGGAGGAGTGGGGGTGTCTGCGACCCGCGCAAAGGGCCCTGTACCGGGACGTGATGCGGGAGACCTACAGCCACCTGGGCGCGCTCGGTGAGGCCCCACCTGCTTGCCTGTGCGCACACCCCCCGTCCACCCCGCCCAGCCTCCGGCTCCGGAACGTGGAAAGTCGCGACCCTGGGTCGCGGCCTCCCCCGCAGAGTGGGCTTTGCTTTCTCTCCTTCTTCCCCCCAGGCTTTCAAGGCACCAAGCCAGCCCTCATCTCCTGGGTGGAGGAAGAGGCCGAGCAGTGGGGTGCAGAAGCCGGGGATCCTGAGATGGGAGAGTGTCTTACAGATGCAGACACAGGTGAAGTAGCGGGGACGCTGTCCCTTGGGGACTTCCTCTGGATCCGGCCCATCCTGTTACCCTCTGCCAACAACTTACCTGCTCATCAGTTCCTCCCTTTCCCAGCTGAGGTTATAATGCCTGGTTCCTATCTAGCTTCTGGATTCAGCCTAGAAAGGGGCTGTATAGTCCAGGCATACCTGCCTCTCCACTCCCCAGCTCCCCTGAATCTGAGTCCCTGACAATCTAGCTGGTGTCAGCTCCTTTGGGCTCCCCATTACCCCACCTGATGTCTGTGGCCCTCCGCCGTCTCCTGGGTTTAAGTTTACCTTCTTTTTGTTATATTTTTGTTGCAGCCTTCTTCCTCTTGGTTAGTACTGTTTCATTCCTCCAGTTCATCCTGCCCTCCTGTTGCAGGGTGCCCAATCCCTCTGAACGTGGCAGTGCCAGCTCCCTTGAGGGCTCGAAGACAAAGCCACCTGGAGACACTGGGGTGGCGTCATCTCGGCACGATTCCCTTCCCCTCTCTCCTTTGGGTGCACTTACAGCAACCTGCCCGAAACGGAGTAGCTAAGGGCCGTTCCTGCTCTTCTGGCCTCCAGACCCTCGGGCCCGGCCGAAGAGCGTTCTGGATCACGAAGGCTCCGTGGACTCGGGCGCGTAGGGGTGGCGCTGGCCTTCCGCCGGGGTGTCATGTCCGATGGCGCCGCCCTCGGCTCCGGTTCCCACGCGGGAACCTAACGGGGCCGGTCCCCGTGGGGGAGCACCCGAGCCCGTGAGCTTCGCGGACGTGGCCGTGTACTTCTCCCTGGAGGAGTGGGGGTGTCTGCGACCCGCGCAAAGGGCCCTGTACCGGGACGTGATGCGGGAGACCTACAGCCACCTGGGCGCGCTCGGTGAGGCCCCACCTGCTTGCCTGTGCGCACACCCCCCGTCCACCCCGCCCAGCCTCCGGCTCCGGAACGTGGAAAGTCGCGACCCTGGGTCGCGGCCTCCCTGCAGAGTGGGCTTTGCTTTCTCTCCTTCTTCCCCCCAGGCTTTCAAGGCACCAAGCCAGCCCTCATCTCCTGGGTGGAGGAAGAGGCCGAGCAGTGGGGTGCAGAAGCCGGGGATCCTGAGATGGGAGAGTGTCTTACAGATGCAGACACAGGTGAAGTAGCGGGGACGCTGTCCCTTGGGGACTTCCTCTGGATCCGGCCCATCCTGTTACCCTCTGCCAACAACTTACCTGCTCATCAGTTCCTCCCTTTCCCAGCTGAGGTTATAATGCCTGGTTCCTATCTAGCTTCTGGATTCAGCCTAGAAAGGGGCTGTATAGTCCAGGCATACCTGCCTCTCCACTCCCCAGCTCCCCTGAATCTGAGTCCCTGACAATCTAGCTGGTGTCAGCTCCTTTGGGCTCCCCATTACCCCACCTGATGTCTGTGGCCCTCCGCCGTCTCCTGGGTTTAAGTTTACCTTCTTTTTGTTATATTTTTGTTGCAGCCTTCTTCCTCTTGGTTAGTACTGTTTCATTCCTCCAGTTCATCCTGCCCTCCTGTTGCAGGGTGCCCAATCCCTCTGAACGTGGCAGTGCCAGCTCCCTTCATGCCTCTCTCTGTGCTGTTCCTGCTGCCGGCTGCCTACTTAGATCACTCGTGCTCTATGATTCAGTTAAACTGCCGTCCCCACCAGCCCCATTTCCCCAGCCCCCCGAATATACTATGCCCGTGTCCTTCCTTCTCTTTCTGCCTCCACAGTTTTTTCCTTCTGTCCTGTGCGGCTGAAGGAAAAGTGTCACTTCTAACTACCCTGGGCCTGAATCCATGAGGCAGCTGTATCTAAGAGGCTTCTCTGCCCCCATAGGGTGTGTAGGGAGCAAGGACCAGGATACCCTAAGGTCTGAGTTCTCTCTCCCCTTATCTTCCATCAGGTTCCGGAAGCCAGGAAGAGACACGACAAAGAGGAGGAACGGAGGCCCTGAGGAAGATCTTTTCTGTGGACCCTCAGCCTCCTGGGCTGATGGCTCTGAAAGCCGACTCTGCTGGGTTTCCTTATGGTGGGCAGCAGCCACCGAAGGTGCCTCGCCGGGGTCGCGCGCCACTCTCTGCGCATCCCCAGGTCCCCAGAGCAGACCAGAGGCACGGCTGCTCCGTGTGCGGTAAGAGTTTCGCCTGGCGCTGCACCCTGGTGGGGCACCTGTACACCCACACGGGCGAGAAGCCCTTCGGCTGCCCCGACTGTGGCAAGGGCTTCAGCCAGGCGTCCTCCCTGAGCAAGCACCGGGCCATCCACCGTGGGGAGCGACCCCACCGCTGCCCGGACTGCGGCCGCGCCTTCACCCAGCGCTCGGCGCTCACCACCCACCTCCGGGTCCACACGGGCGAGAAGCCCTACAGCTGTGCCGACTGCGGCCGCTGCTTCAGCCAGAGCTCTGCTCTCTACCAGCACCAGCGGGTCCACAGCGGCGAGACCCCCTTCCCCTGCCCGGACTGTGGCCGCGCCTTCGCCCACGCCTCCGACCTCCGGCGCCACGTGCGCACCCACACGGGCGAGAAGCCCTACCCGTGCCCAGACTGCGGGCGCCGCTTCCGGCAGAGCTCGGAGATGGCCGCCCACCGGCGCACCCACAGCGGCGAGCGCCTCTCCTGGGTTTAAGTTCCTTTTGTTTTTTTTTGCAGCCTCTCTCTGTGCTGTCCTGCTGCCTGCTGCCAATCTCTGAACGTGGCAGTGCCAGCTCTTCATGCCTCTCTCTGTGCTGTTCCTGCTGCCGGCTGCCTACTTAGATCACTCGTGCTCTATGATTCAGTTAAACTGCCGTCCCCACCAGCCCCATTTCCCCAGCCCCCCGAATATACTATGCCCGTGTCCTTCCTTCTCTTTCTGCCTCCACAGTTTTTTCCTTCTGTCCTGTGCGGCTGAAGGAAAAGTGTCACTTCTAACTACCCTGGGCCTGAATCCATGAGGCAGCTGTATCTAAGAGGCTTCTCTGCCCCCATAGGGTGTGTAGGGAGCAAGGACCAGGATACCCTAAGGTCTGAGTTCTCTCTCCCCTTATCTTCCATCAGGTTCCGGAAGCCAGGAAGAGACACGACAAAGAGGAGGAACGGAGGCCCTGAGGAAGATCTTTTCTGTGGACCCTCAGCCTCCTGGGCTGATGGCTCTGAAAGCCGACTCTGCTGGGTTTCCTTATGGTGGGCAGCAGCCACCGAAGGTGCCTCGCCGGGGTCGCGCGCCACTCTCTGCGCATCCCCAGGTCCCCAGAGCAGACCAGAGGCACGGCTGCTCCGTGTGCGGTAAGAGTTTCGCCTGGCGCTGCACCCTGGTGGGGCACCTGTACACCCACACGGGCGAGAAGCCCTTCGGCTGCCCCGACTGTGGCAAGGGCTTCAGCCAGGCGTCCTCCCTGAGCAAGCACCGGGCCATCCACCGTGGGGAGCGACCCCACCGCTGCCCGGACTGCGGCCGCGCCTTCACCCAGCGCTCGGCGCTCACCACCCACCTCCGGGTCCACACGGGCGAGAAGCCCTACAGCTGTGCCGACTGCGGCCGCTGCTTCAGCCAGAGCTCTGCTCTCTACCAGCACCAGCGGGTCCACAGCGGCGAGACCCCCTTCCCCTGCCCGGACTGTGGCCGCGCCTTCGCCCACGCCTCCGACCTCCGGCGCCACGTGCGCACCCACACGGGCGAGAAGCCCTACCCGTGCCCAGACTGCGGGCGCCGCTTCCGGCAGAGCTCGGAGATGGCCGCCCACCGGCGCACCCACAGCGGCGAGCGCCCCTATGCCTGTCCTCAGTGTGGCAGGTGTTTCGGCCAGAAGTCAGCCATGGCCAAGCACCAGTGGGTCCATCGCCCAGGGGCGGGGGTGCGTCGGGGCCGGGGTGCCAGCGGGCTGCCTGTGTCCCTGGCCTCTGCCGGAGGGAACCTGGACCCGCCCGTGGGCTTCCAGCACTACCCAGAGATATTCCAAGAGTGTGGGTGATGGCCTCCAGGGAGACAGGGCCAAGCGTGAAGATCTAGAAATTGTCTGAGGTCCAAGGTGGACCCAGGGACCTCCAGCTCTGGCAGCTCTGGGGAGGTCACAGAATTCCCAGCCGGAGCAGGACCTGGGGAGTGAGGGCCATTTCATCTTAGACCCTCACCAGCTTCCTCTTTTGATACCTTGTCCCCTACTGTCCTAGACGCTAGGAGCCCCCTTTGCTGCGTTGGGGGTGGCATGAGAACCCCCGCTAGACTCCCACCGTGGGGAAGGCTGTTTCTCAGCTTAGGTATAAGAGGACTCAGGTGTGCAGAACTTTGTTTTACCCACTGCTTTTGCTGCAGAAGTTAAAAATTGATGCCCGGGTGCTGAATTTGGACTTGAGAAGTCTTTTACAGTATTTGTTTTGACCAGCCAGCATTTTTCAGTGTTATGAATTATCAGTTAAGAGGTAAAAATCAGGATACTTCACACACAAAAAACGGGTTTCTGGCCTCTCTTGAAAAAAATTCAAACACTTGGTGATTTGACCTGAGCTTCCACCTAAACCCCAGTGGACAGGAGCGGAGAAGCCCCTTTGAAAGGAGATCAGACTCTTCAGTTCAGCCCACCAGTCGCGCCTTAGAGCCTCCAGACCAGCGTCAGTTGGCACTTGTGGTCATGCCTCACCGATGTCCTGGCAAAGCAGGCCCTCTCCATCTGGCATTTTCTGCTCATGTACAGGACCTGTTGGGCTCCTGTAGTCTTTTTTTTTTTTTTTTTTTATATTTTGTTTATTTGCACGGGCCTCAGTTGCAGCGCGAGCAGCTGAGGACCTTCAATCTTTGTGGAGGCATGTGGGATCTTTGGTTGTGGTGAGCAAACTCCTTGTTGCTGCGTGTGGGATCCAGTTCCCTCACCAGGGCTCGAACCCCGGCCTCCCTGCACTGGGAGTGCAGAGTCCCAGCCACTGGACCACCAGGGAAGTCCCTGGGCTCCTGTAGTCATTTAAATATATGTATATATATTTGGTTGGGCCAGATCTTAGTTGCATCATGAGGGATCTGATACCCTGACCAGGGATTGCACCTGGGCCACCTGCATTGGGATCGTGGAGTCTTAGCCATTGGACGACAAGGGACGTCCCCTCCTGTAGTCATCTGAGTTTGCAAACTGCAGTCTTCAGCAGTCAGTTATTCTTGAATCCGGGATTCAGGCAGAGAGCATATCTGTGAAAGGGCGGCAGGAGAGAAGTAAAAGCAGGGATTGTGTTAGATCCTGTCTCCTATTGCATCTTATGGTACACAAAGTACTGTCATCCATCAACTCATTTCACCCTCCCAGTTGCCTATGGAAGGAAGCATCTGCTTGGAGACGAAGCATTAGGAAGAGGCAGTTAGAACAGAATCTTTTACTTTTCTTTTAAGTTTTGGCCTCTTTTTTTATTGGTTTTTTATTTATTGATTTTCATCCATCCATATTCTTTGGCCTGTGTGGGCCTACCACCGCAGTAGCCTCTCTCGCTGCAGAGCACCGGCTGTGGGCGCATGCACTCCAGAGCTCTGGCTCAGTAGTTAGACACATCGGTCCAGCCGCTCTGTAGCACATGGGACCCTCCTGGGCCAGGGATCAAACTGGTGCCCCCTGCGTTTGCAGGGCAGACTCTCTTCACCCACTGAAGCCCAGAATCTTTAAAATATTTATTTCTTTGGCCCTGTTGGGTCTTAGTTGTGGCATACGGGCTCAGTAGTTGTGGGATGCGCGTTTAGTCGCCCTGTGGCATGTAGGGTCTTAGTGCCCTGACCAAGGATCAAACCTGTATCCTCTGCATTGGGAGCTGGATTCTTAACCACTGGACCACCAGGGAAGTCCCAGAACTGAATCTTCTGCCCCAAGAGTGGTGTCTCTACCTTAAAACCACACAGCTGACCTCCACTTGCTGTTTTTGTAGGAGAGGAGCCTGAGAGCCTCTGCTAGTCCTCCTTGGGCCTCCCTGGGAGAGTCTGATGGCTTAGGCTTTACCTCTAAAGGCCCAGATGCAAGGGTCCCAGTACATCTTTTTTTAATGGCGTTATTGAATTGAATTTTATTGTTTGCTGTGCAGCATGTCGGATCGTTGTTCCCTGACCAGGGATCAGACCTGTGCCCGCAGCATTGGCAGCATGGAGTCTCAGCCACAGGACCACCAGGGAAGTCCCTCATCACATTTCTGAACTGAAACAGATCTTAGCTTTTCCATCCTTTTGCAGTTGGGGACACAGACTGGGGGAGACTGAGCAACCTGTTCAAGGGACGTCCACTTGAGTGTGATGCTAGGATTCTTGGTTTTCTGCTGTCTTTACCACACCACTCCGGAGTTCCTTGCCAACGTCCCAGCCAGGGTTCTGGAGACATCTGCCCCACCCCCAGCCCCAAGATGACATCCAGACAGGAACAGAACAGTCCAGTGTCCATGAAGCTGAGCGACAAACCCAACAAGGCAAAGGAAAGACCAGCCTGAGAGGAGGGTTCTGGGATCAACAAAATCAAAGCTGGCATCTTCGCTCTCTTGAGGACCTCCATCCCCAACAAAGAGGGCCCAGACCAGGAACATTTGGGGTCAGCAGCCAGAGGGAACTGTCCACATTGATATTCTCAAACTCTCCTCAGAATCCCTCCCCATCACCCGTGACTCCATTATTCATCTGCCTCTCATTTCTTTGTGGTCAGAGTCTAGCGTTGCCCAGGTGATGGAAGTGGCCAGCCATGGACAGACAGACTCTTTCCTGCCACTGGTCATGATGACCTTTCACCTCAAGCAGGACTAGCAAGGCGCTTCTGTCCTCGGTTGCCTTCTGACAACTCAGCCCTGTGTCTGAGCTAATGTAGAGGGAAAGAAACCATTTGTCAATGCAAAGAAACTTCTAAAGGAAGAGGTTGAAAATCTGGGGGAAAAAGACACTGTTCAGGTTAAGTGATGAACCAATTTGATTCCAAGCTAATGCGAACCCCCCCCCCCCCAGGCCCTCTCTTGGTCTCACGTTCATGGGTAGGACTACCTCCTGTGCCTACGGTCACAAGGAAGATGTGGGCGTGAGGGAGGCACCCTGGCAGTAGGAGCTACCTTTTAATTCCCTAGAGAAGCCATCCTGCCCTGCCCCTTGGCACTGCCTGGGGAAAGTGCAGCCTGCAATACTGGTTCTCAGTCCAGCCTCAAAGCCAGATCCGGACCTTGCCTTGAGCTTGCCAATTAAAAGTATCATAATTACTACTTTCTCTTGAGAACTTTGAAGTTTTCAAGACTTGCTTAGGGCCCCCATACCAGTTCCAACTCCTCTCCTTCCTGCCCTCATGACCTAATTTCCTCCACGTAATCTACTTTTGAGTGTCATGGGATGCTTAAGCCTCAACCTCTTCGCCTTCTTAGCCCTTTACTCCTTGGCACGGATTCATCCTCTAAAGATAGGGCTCCCCTTTCTCCACTACTACAGGTCTTTTAAAATTTATTTATTTGGCAGCACCAGGTCTTAGCTACAAAATGTGGGATGTAGTTCCCTGACCAGGGATTGAACTCAGATCCTCTGCTTTGGGAGCACAGAGTCCTAGCCACGGGACCACCAGGGAAGTCCCCCACAGGTCTTTTTTCAAAAGTTAATTAAATTTTGGCTACACTGAGTCTTCGTTGCTGGGCACAGGCTTTCTCTAGTTGGAGCGAGTGGCCGCTACTCTCAAGTTGTGATGTGTGAGCCTCTCATTTTAGTAGCTTCTCTCGTTGTGCCGCATGGGCTTATTTGCACCTGCAGCGTATGGATCCTTTCCAGATGAGGGATTGAACCTGTGTCCCCTGAATTGGCAGGCAGATTCTTAACCTCTGGAACACCAGGCAAGTCCCTACTCTAGGTCTTTGGGGCTCAGTCTCCAAAGCAAGTTAAGCCAGGGAAGAGCATTTTCCTAGGGCTTCATTGGTGCATCAGGAGAAATGCTTGTGTGCACCAGTGAAAACATGAGCCCCATCCACATGGCCAGAGAGGGAGATGTAGGCCATGACCACATGGTTCATCCCTAGTGTGTCCAAACCGTGTAAAAGGTTAAGTATTGATCTGAGCTCCAAACATCCCCTAAGTGTGAGGGATTGGGGGAGTAGATATTTGCTTATCTTTCTAGGAATGGTATATGCAAAGACATTTATAATGACTCAGAAGCTAAAGTCTGCTCTGGACCAGTGTTTTTCAAAGTAATGCCTTTCTGCCACAGAATTACATGCAAGGATCTTCAGGATGCAGCTGTCTCCTTCAGCCCTGTCCCTACCTTACAGAACCAGTATCTCCAGGGATGGAACGTTATGCTTGCTAAAATTTGAGAGAATGACTGCTCCAAACATAAAGACATTATTTTCTGACTGCTCTTAGCTTCACAAGTGTAGGGGTTGGTCTCAGGGTCTGTTCCAAATGTGTGAGGCCATCTGATGGCCTTGCCATTCATGCGGACTCCCGTTTCCTTTTTTCTTCCCAGAGAGCCTGTGTTATGTCTGGTCTCTTCCTGAGTATCTCATATGTTCTTGAATATTCTTGTAGCATCTGAGAGAAAGCCTTTTAGAGGGTTGGTCCTTTTTATTGATTTGTTTGGCTGTGTTGAGTCTTAGCTGTGGCACATGGGATCTTTCTCTGCGGCACACGGACTCTCTAGTTGTGACACGTGGGCTCTGGCGTGCTCAGGCTCAATAGTTGGTGGTGCACGGGCTTAGTTGCACCACGGAATGCAGGATCTTAATTCCCTAACCAGGGATCAAAACCTCGTCTCTTGCATTGCAAGGCAGATTCTCAACCACTGGACCTCCAGGGAAGTCCCAAGGATTTGTCCTTTGCATGCAGATCACAGATGAGCCTCTTTCACCTGAGGCTCTATCTCGAGTGTGGGCCGAGCTGGCTGGACCATAAACTGTGACTGCACACTGACTAGCTCTGCCCCGGTGCTGCTGCACACCAGGGGATGATGCTGTGGACAAAGTGACTGGCCAACTCAGAAGATACACACTGGGTCAAACGGAGCCCTGAGAGGCTTCCCTGTGCTTAGAGCCTGTCACCACAATGGGCGGGTGGCAGGCAGAAGCTGGCTGCCTCTCAAAGGCCCCACTGATGAGAGAGGACAGGTGCTGGAAGAGGCTGCCTGGAATGAGACTGAAATTCCATGTGGACATGTTGGCGCCAGAGCAGACTTAAGCCCTGGCCCAACTTCTGTTCCTCGTGGGGCTTGAAGCCCACACTATGAAGAGTGCAGGCAGCGGGCCGTGTCAGAGATGGCCCTGGAGGGCTCCCTACACACTTTGCAGGGGATGGCTGCTTTCTGGTATGAATTTCTGGTAGCTTTGTAGGTTGGAGGACAGAGCAAACTGTCTCGTGAAGGAGCCTTTGGTCTCTTTGTGTACTTTGGGGATGACCAGAAGGCACCCCAGGCCCCGCTCTTCCAATATTCAGGGCACTTGTAGGGTGTTCTGCCTGTGGACCCTCTAGTTGGATCTGTGAGCCCTCTAGTGCTGGACCCGTGAGCCATTCTTTGCAAAGCTTTTTGCACAGACTTTGGGATGGGAGAGAGGGAGGGAGCTGGAAACTGATCCTCTGGAGGGCAGGTGGAAAAGGACTCCTTTTTATTTGTAGGAAGGTATCTATTTGTGCTTCTGTTTCTAAGCCTCTACTGAGCTGAGATTGCTTCCCTCCAGCCTTTCCCCATTTGAAATCCTCCAGATTCTTGTCCTCCTCTCATTTCAGGAAAATGGAAGATGCCATCTTTCCTCCTAACTAGTTTGCTCCCTTCTTTGAGTAGGCAACAGGAAAACACAATCAATGGCTCCCGCACCATTCACACGGGGAGAACTTGGTTCACTTATTGTCAAGAACGCTAGTTTCAGCAGCAAGTGTAGAAAAAGGTCAAGAACTGGATTCTATTAAATTGTCTTTTCGGAGTCACGTTTCCTTTGATTCAAACCTATGCTTCTCAGGTTCCCTTTCTCTAGAAGCCTCTATTCAAGTCAGACAGGACTGGAGAGTTCTTATCTGCCTTAAAGACCAGATGATGGTTCTCTATCCACTTCCCCTCCTGAACCCTATCACCCTCACCTGAAGGAATTCCCATAGGATGCTTGCCTCCCTGGAAAATCCAGGACTAAGGCTCCAACGGACTGAGTTACGCTCAGGCTTTGGAGAAGGTGGAGGGGAAAGCAGGGTAACAGAAAAGGAAGCAACCTTCTTTCTGTAGCAAGATCCCCCACCTCCGCCCCAGACTGGCCCCTTTGGGAACCTGGAACCTGTGAGAAGAAAACCGCTGGGAAGGAGAGTGTGGAGGGGAGCCAAGGGACTGTCCTCGTCTTTCATTCGTCAGAAAGATAAAACCTAATGAAGGGTAAATGGGGGCGGGAAAAGGTCTGAAACAAGCCAGAGAAGGGAGACGCCAGGGACCTCCCTCCCACTTCTCCCGCTGGCACTTCTCGAGTACGGGGGAGGTGGAACCGGCTTGCTCACCCCGTAACCAATCAGAAAGGCGTCTCGCGTTCCCTGGCGACCTTTAACGCCTAGCAGTCGCTGTAGTGGGAGGAGGCGGGGCGGTGAGAACACCAACTCCACCAACCAATCACTGAGTTCCCTGGGAGGGAGGGGCGGTGCCTCTGGAAACTGGAGGCGGGGCTGTGTCCTTGGCAACGACCCCAGCCCTCCCCGAGGGGGGAAGGGTGGAGATTTGGCGAAGCAGCGAGGGGAGGGGTCCAGGAGGAGTGAGGGTGGGCGCGCCGATGTCGGGGAGTGGAGTTCGAGGAGGGGCGTTCCAGACTCAGGAACCTCGATAAGACTAAGCGCACTAGGTGGTGGTGGTGGGGTTCGGTCCAGATTCCCGAGGGGCGGCCAGAGCTGACCCCAAGGCCCGGGAGGGCAGAGGAGCTAGACACCGCCCCCGCTGGCGCCGGGAAGCGTCGCTCCTTCTCGCTGACCTTGGTCTCGCTAGTTGCCTCGCCCTTGGCCACAGGCACTGACGGACCCAGGGCTCAGGAGACAGACAAATAGGCCCTCCGGCGGACGGAGACCTAGGACATAGGCACACAAACTGCCCCAGCCTCTCCCGCCGGCTCCGGGGCGCCCAGCCCTCCCCAACCTCGACGCCGGGGCCATCCAGCCCAGGGTTAATGCCAACGAGTTTCCACCTCCAGCCGCTCCTAGAGAGGCCGCGGCGCTAGCCAGCGGGGGAAACTGGCCGCGGACGGACACTTCCTGTGCGAAGGGGAGGGGGTCGGCCAGCCGCAGCCCAGCTAGGGGCTTGGAGGCCAGACGACGGGGTCTCGGGCGGGGAGTGGTATCCGGGCGGGGGGGGGCAAGGCGAGTCGTGAAGCCCCTTATCTCCGGGGCTACGACACTTGGGGGCCTGCGAGGACCCCAGGGCAAGCCGAGACCTTGTGGGTGGGGGCGGGACCGCGGGGAGGGGAGGGGCCCGGCGGGCCGGAGAGGCCCAGGGTCAAGACGTCCGGCCTCGGGGGCCGGGGCTAGACAGCCGGGTCCGCTGGGCGGCGTTGAACGGGCTGGCGGCGAGGGCTCGGGGCTCGGGGTACTCAGACCGGGTCGCAGAATCGTCCGCCATCGCCGCCGCCGCCGCCGCACTGGGAGCCGGCGGGGATGGAACGGGAGGCGTCGCCGTGGGGCCTCGAGCCCGGGGATGTGCCAAGTTCTGACGAAATGGGGAGCCCAGAAGGGTCCCTCAAAGGTGAGGGAGGGAGCGCCCCTCCGAGGAGCGTGCCCGGGAGCGGGAGAGGGGGCTGCAGTGAGTGGGAGGGGCAGGAAGCCGGGGGGCTTGGACACCTGGGACTTGGAGGAGGCGGGAGCGGGGACCTGGTGTCCTGGGCTTGCCGAGGGGGAGGTGGGAATTTCAGCACTTGCCCGAGGGCCAGCGACTCTGATTGAGGAGGAGGGAAAGGTTTGTGGCAGCTAAAGGTGGGACCCAGTGACCTTCCAGGCTCCACACAATCTGGGTTTTCTGTAATTCTCTGATCCTGCAGGCAACATGAGTGAGAATGAGGAAGAGGAGATTTCTCAGCAAGAAGGCACTGGGGACTATGAGGTCGAAGAGATACCTTTTGGGCTTGAACCTCAGAGCCCTCAGAGCCCTGGGTTTGGGCCACAAAGCCCAGAGTTTGAAGCCCAGAGCCCCAGGTTTGAGCCTGAGAGCCCAGGTTTTGAGTCCCGAAGCCCCGGGTTTGTGCCCCCGAGCCCTGAATTTGCACCCCGAAGCCCTCAGTCAGATTCTCAGAGCCTGGATTTTGAACCTCAGAGCCCTAGGTATGAGCCCCAAAGCCCTGGGTATGAACCCAAGAGCCCTGGATATGAACCCCGGAGCCCTGGGTATGAGCCCAAGAGCCCTGGATATGAATCGCAAAGTCCCCGGTATGGATCCCAGAGCCCAGGATATGAAGCCCAGGATCCTGAGCTCAAAGCCCAAAGCCATGATTTTGAAGCTGAAAATTCCAAATTCCAGGAAGGTGCAGAAATGCTTCTGAATCCTGAGGAAAAGAATCCGATGAGTATCCCCTTGGGCGTCCATCCCTTGGACTCCTTCACCCAGGGTTTTGGGGAGCAGCCCACAGGGGGCCTGCCCCTCGGGCCCCCGTTTGAGATGCCCACAGGGGCCCTGCTGGCTACACCCCAGTTTGAGATGCTCCAGAACCCCCTGGGCCTGACGGGAACCCTTCGGGGGCCGGGCCGCCGGGGTGGCCGGGCCAGGGGCGGCCAGGGCCCGAGGCCCAACATCTGTGGCATCTGTGGGAAGAGCTTCGGGCGGGGCTCCACCCTGATCCAGCACCAGCGCATCCACACGGGTGAGAAGCCCTATAAATGTGAGGTCTGTAGCAAGGCCTTCTCCCAGAGCTCCGACCTCATCAAACACCAGCGCACCCACACGGGCGAGCGGCCCTACAAGTGTCCCCGTTGCGGCAAGGCCTTCGCTGACAGCTCTTACCTGCTTCGCCACCAGCGCACCCACTCTGGTCAGAAGCCCTACAAGTGCCCGCACTGCGGCAAGGCCTTCGGCGACAGCTCCTACCTCCTGCGGCACCAGCGCACCCACAGCCACGAGCGGCCCTACAGCTGCCCCGAGTGTGGCAAGTGCTACAGCCAGAACTCGTCTCTGCGCAGTCACCAGAGGGTGCACACTGGGCAGAGGCCCTTCAGCTGTGGCATCTGCGGCAAGAGCTTCTCCCAGCGCTCGGCACTTATCCCCCACGCCCGCAGCCACGCTCGCGAGAAGCCCTTCAAGTGCCCTGAGTGCGGCAAGCGCTTTGGCCAGAGCTCGGTGCTGGCCATCCACGCGCGCACCCACCTGCCGGGCCGCACCTACAGCTGCCCCGACTGCGGCAAGACCTTCAATCGCTCCTCCACGCTGATCCAGCACCAGCGCTCTCACACGGGCGAGCGGCCCTACCGGTGCGCCGTGTGTGGCAAGGGCTTCTGCCGCTCGTCCACGCTGCTCCAGCATCACCGGGTCCACAGCGGGGAGCGGCCCTACAAGTGCGATGACTGTGGAAAAGCTTTCTCTCAGAGCTCCGACCTCATCCGCCACCAGCGGACCCATGCGGCCGGCCGGCGCTGACCCTCACCCCCATCGCGGATGGGGAGCTGGTGGGCAGAAGAGAAGGGGACTGGGAGCTAGAGGAACCTTGCAAGAATAGTGGAAACGCTGGAAGAGGAAGGAGTCGAGGATTCTAGGAGGAGAGGCGGCCAGGGTGGAGGAAGCGACCTGGCCCCGGAGACTTGTGGGAAATGGACTATGGAGAGGGGTTGGAGGGAGGCCAAGCTGGCAGCCGGAGGCTCTGGGAGAGATCGAGAAAGAGGTCAGCAGAGAGCTGGCCTCAGCAGTAGCGTGCCCCTTGGTGGAAGCCTGGCTTGGCAAAGTGCTAGATGCGGGTGGGGGGAGGGAAGGGTCGGGTTACTTCATTAGAGTGGGTAGCTTAGACTGGTAGCTACTGAGACCCTTGCTGAGCCCGGAAGGGAGGCGGGGAGGCCCCAAGCGGGGCCTGGGTTCCGAGTGCAAACCCCAGCCTCCTTCGTCTTCCTCAGGCTTTGGTGCCCCTGAATTTGAGTTCAATAAAAATCTTTATATGGTAAAAGAAACTTGTCCTCAAACTCTGTGGTGAACAGGGCCTTGGCCTTTGGGAGATGCTAGGTCCTAAGGACAGCCAGTGAAGCCCTCAGACCTTGTCTGGGAAGTGCTTTTATATTCCGTTGCCCCTGGAGTTCCGTAGTCTGGGGCTCAGGAGACCTGGCTTACCTGGTTCTGCTCAAGTTCGTGTCCTGTGCTTTGAAAGTGTTAGTCAAATAGTCGTGTCTGTCTCTGTGACCCCATGGACTATAGTCCACCAGGCTTTTCTGTCCATGGAATTCTCCAGGCAAGAATCCTGGAGTGGGTTGCCATTTCCTTCTCCAGGGAATCTTCCCAACCCAGGGACTGAACCCAGGTCTCCCTCATTGCAGAGGGATTCTTTACTCTCTGAGGCAGCGGAGAAGCCCAAATGCTGCATGAATACAAAGGGGGTCCACTGTTGGTGTGAGAAAACTCCCAACTTTGTTCACCAACACAGAGGGTCTGTCCCTGGGCCAGAAAACAGACCCCGATTCTCCTATCCAGGCCGGGAGCCGGCATTCTAGCATTCCTGGGCTCCCAGCACCCAGCTGGGCAGCTGTCCCTCCCTCCCAGCTGGCGCCTCTAGCCACCCTTCCCTACGCACCGACTGGCTGGCCGGAATTACAGGGAGTGTCCGCAGTTCCAATCACACCCATGGAGGGGGAACATACTGGACCCAGTGTGAAGGTTTGGATGACTTTAGCCCTTCCAAGACCCTCCTGCCAGGCTCACCTTTGTTACCGCCCCACCTTTATCCAGGTTTCCTGTCTGAGTCTCAGCCCTCCCGACACTGGACCTCTCAGGAGATGGTGGGGAGTTGGTGCCGGCGGGGGTGGGGGTGGGGGATTCTGGGGTGTGGCCAGTTGTAACCTTAGCGGTGGAAGCCTCTCAAGGATGCGGTGGGGAGGGAAGGGTCGGTTACTTCATTAGAGTGGGTAGCTTACTGGTAGCACCCTTGCTGAGCCCGGAAGGGAGGCGGGAGGCCAAGCGGGCCTGGGTTCAGTGCAAACCCCAGCCTCCTTCGTCTTCCTCAGGCTTTGGTGCCCTGAATTTGAGTTCAATAAAAATCTTTATATGGTAAAAGAAACTTGTCCTCAAACTCTGTGGTGAACAGGGCCTTGGCCTTTGGGAGATGCTAGGTCCTAAGGACAGCCAGTGAAGCCCTCAGACCTTGTCTGGGAAGTGCTTTTATATTCCGTTGCCCCTGGAGTTCCGTAGTCTGGGGCTCAGGAGACCTGGCTTACCTGGTTCTGCTCAAGTTCGTGTCCTGTGCTTTGAAAGTGTTAGTCAAATAGTCGTGTCTGTCTCTGTGACCCCATGGACTATAGTCCACCAGGCTTTTCTGTCCATGGAATTCTCCAGGCAAGAATCCTGGAGTGGGTTGCCATTTCCTTCTCCAGGGAATCTTCCCAACCCAGGGACTGAACCCAGGTCTCCCTCATTGCAGAGGGATTCTTTACTCTCTGAGGCAGCGGAGAAGCCCAAATGCTGCATGAATACAAAGGGGGTCCACTGTTGGTGTGAGAAAACTCCCAACTTTGTTCACCAACACAGAGGGTCTGTCCCTGGGCCAGAAAACAGACCCCGATTCTCCTATCCAGGCCGGGAGCCGGCATTCTAGCATTCCTGGGCTCCCAGCACCCAGCTGGGCAGCTGTCCCCTCCCCCTCCCAGCTGGCGCCTCTAGCCACCCTTCCCTACGCACCGACTGGCTGGCCGGAATTACAGGGAGTGTCCGCAGTTCCAATCACACCCATGGAGGGGGAACATACTGGACCCAGTGTGAAGGTTTGGATGACTTTAGCCCTTCCAAGACCCTCCTGCCAGGCTCACCTTTGTTACCGCCCCACCTTTATCCAGGTTTCCTGTCTGAGTCTCAGCCCTCCCGACACTGGACCTCTCAGGAGATGGTGGGGAGTTGGTGCCGGCGGGGGTGGGGGGGGATTCTGGGGTGTGGCCAGTTGTAACCTTAGCGCGGAGGCAAGGTTGCGCCTCGGGGGAATTCCCCAGCTGCTGGCTACATCTCGAAATGAACACCTGCGGAGGGCCAGTCAGTGACCTGTGAAGGAGACCCTCAGACCCCGTCTGGCTGTCCCCAGCCGCTCAGCTTCACAGGCGGGTGGGGAATCATTGTTCCTTGAGGCATCTCGGGCCTCAGGATCCTGAGATCACCCTCAGCCCCACGCCCATCCTCAGGGCTTTACAACTTGTCAAAAGCAAATAACCTTTCTAAGCACATTTCTGTCCAGCCTCTCATGGTCAACAGACTCCAGAAAAGGGCCTCAGAGATCGTGTGGTTCAGTACAGTTCAAAGTGTTTTCAAAGTTTAGATGATTTTGAATGCAGAAAATTACACGTGAAATCTCAGTCTTTTAAAGACTTCTGTCAAATTTATGCACAGTTTTGTACACAGATCCACTACCTCATATAATTTCAAATACCAAAATACTCTAACTCTCACACTGGATATAGTTCATATATGTTGAACAGAACTGCATTTGAATACTTGATCAAATTTGTGAAAATTGACCACAACATTTATCTCAATTACACAATTTCACCTCCTTTCAGAGTTGAATTTTTCTTTGGCTCCCAAATGTAGGCATTTGAAAGCTAGAAGGCCTTGGGTACCACACTTCCCTTGGGTACTTAATTGTAGCAGCACGAAGTAGATTTGGTATTTTTTCTTTTCTATTTTGGTCACATCATGTGCCTTGCCAGATCTTAGTTCCCTCACCAGGGATTGAATCTGTGCCTTCGGCAGTGAAAGTGCTGGGTCCTAACCACTAGACTGCCAGAAAATTGCCAGTAACCTTGGTATTTAAAATTGGTTCAAACGAGGGTATGGAGACTCAGATGCTCAGCCTCTGCCTGTCTCTTCATAACAGCCCCTGAGGTACCTTCAGTTGCCAGGTGGAGCAGACCAAACCCAGAAGGGACATGTGTGTTCTCCAAGGTCAAGGTGGAAGGACTGATGGAAAAGCTAGGTCTCCAAGTCTCTTGACTCGCAGTCAGCCTGCTGCTTTTTTTTTTTTTTTTTTTGATGATGATGATGATGATGATGATGATGATGATGATGATGATGATCTTTTCTTTCTTTTTGTTTTTACTTTTTTTTTTTTGGCCACTTCTCTTGGTCTTTCATTTATTTATTTTCATCCATCTTTGTTCTTTGGCCTGTGTGGGCCTCCCATCGTAGTGGCCCTCTCTCACTCCAGACCACTGGCTCGGTAGTTGGAAACATCGGTACAGCCGCTCCGCGGCACGTGGTATCTTCCCAGGCCAGGGATTGAACCGCCGCCCCTTGCTCTGCAAGGCGGTGTCTTTACCCACTGGACCACCAGGGAAGTCCCCGATGATGATTTTTTTATTTATTTACTTATGACTGTGCTGGGTCTTGGTTGCTTTTCATAGGCTTTCTCTAGTTGCGGTGAGCAGGGGATACTCTTTGTTGTGATACACGAGCTTCTCACTGTGGTGGCTTCTCTTGTTATGGAGGACAGGTTCTAGAGCTCAGTAGCTGTGGTACACGGCCTTAGTCGCAGCTGAGGCATGTGGAATCTTCCCAGACCAGGGATCAAACCGGTGTCCCTGCATGGGCAGGTGGATTTTTATCCACTGCGCCACCAGGGAAGTCCCAGCCTGCTGCCTTTACTGCGCCCTCCTGCACAACAGACCAACCACTTCTGTTCACCCCCATTAGCGCTTATACGCTAGGAACAGTGTTAAGCAGTTTACATGTGTTATTTAATGCTCAGAGCAGCTTTGAAGCTGTTATTTGACAGCTATTATTCCCATTTAGCAGATGAATGAATCTCGTAGCAAGTGGGTATTTTTCTTTTCTATTTTGGTCACATCATGTGCCTTGCCAGATCTTAGTTCCCTCACCAGGGATTGAATCTGTGCCTTGCAGTGAAAGTGCTGGGTCCTAACCACTAGACTGCCAGAAAATTGCCAGTAACCTTGGTATTTAAAATTGGTTCAAACGAGGGTATGGAGACTCAGATGCTCAGCCTCTGCCTGTCTCTTCATAACAGCCCCTGAGGTACCTTCAGTTGCCAGGTGGAGCAGACCAAACCCAGAAGGGACATGTGTGTTCTCCAAGGTCAAGGTGGAAGGACTGATGGAAAAGCTAGGTCTCCAAGTCTCTTGACTCGCAGTCAGCCTGCTGCTTTTTTTTTTTTTTTTTTGATGATGATGATGATGATGATGATGATGATGATGATGATGATGATCTTTTCTTTCTTTTTGTTTTTACTTTTTTTTTTTTGGCCACTTCTCTTGGTCTTTCATTTATTTATTTTCATCCATCTTTGTTCTTTGGCCTGTGTGGGCCTCCCATCGTAGTGGCCCTCTCTCACTCCAGACCACTGGCTCGGTAGTTGGAAACATCGGTACAGCCGCTCCGCGGCACGTGGTATCTTCCCAGGCCAGGGATTGAACCGCCGCCCCTTGCTCTGCAAGGCGGTGTCTTTACCCACTGGACCACCAGGGAAGTCCCCGATGATGATTTTTTTATTTATTTACTTATGACTGTGCTGGGTCTTGGTTGCTTTTCATAGGCTTTCTCTAGTTGCGGTGAGCAGGGGATACTCTTTGTTGTGATACACGAGCTTCTCACTGTGGTGGCTTCTCTTGTTATGGAGGACAGGTTCTAGAGCTCAGTAGCTGTGGTACACGGCCTTAGTCGCAGCTGAGGCATGTGGAATCTTCCCAGACCAGGGATCAAACCGGTGTCCCTGCATGGGCAGGTGGATTTTTATCCACTGCGCCACCAGGGAAGTCCCAGCCTGCTGCCTTTACTGCGCCCTCCTGCACAACAGACCAACCACTTCTGTTCACCCCCATTAGCGCTTATACGCTAGGAACAGTGTTAAGCAGTTTACATGTGTTATTTAATGCTCAGAGCAGCTTTGAAGCTGTTATTTGACAGCTATTATTCCCATTTAGCAGATGAAGAAATGAATCTCAGAGAGGATAAGGAAATTGTCTCACATGACATAGCTAGAAAGCAGAAGAGGCTGAATTCCATCTGAGGACTGATTGATTTTTTAATGATACTAAAACGCAATTTGCTTTTTCACTCTCTTTCTCTTGCAGTAAACTGTTTTCTAGAAGCTGCTTGACAAATGATAACATGTGTCATCCTTTGATGGCCTGTGTGGAAGGTGGGCTTGGGTGTTCTTATGTTTAAAATATTTTTCCATTTTAGTTTCTAACTGGATAAAACCAATAGAGTTAACCCATATACACTTAGGGCCACCATATCAAACCATTATGTAACACTTCCTTCGTGCCAGCCCTGGTGAGGGGTCAGTGTTGGTGACACATGTGAGTGAGGCCTGAGTCCTGCCTTCCAGAATTTCCTAGTCTTAAAAGAGGGGCCCAGGGGCTTCCCTAGTGGCTCAGTGGATAAGAACCCATCTGCCAATACAGGAGACACAGGTTCAATCCCTGATCCTGGAAGATCCCACATACCGTGGAGCAGCTAAACCCACACATCAACAAAGACCTAGCACAGCCAAAAATAAATAAATAAAGTTAAAAAAAAAAAAAAGAGGGGCCCACACAGTCAGCAATATGTGCCTGATAAGCCATAAACAAAAACAGGATGAATTGGATTCTTTGGGCCAGGAACCAAGAAGATGAGAAAAGCTTAGAAACACTTTGAAATAGAGAGCTTTTCAAGGACAGAAAACAGGTAGAAACAACAAGGTCCTATCTGCTATCCTATAATAAGCTATGATGGAGAAGAATTAAAAAAAAAAAAAGGCAAGTGGAACTGGACAGGCTGCCAAGGGGAACATCAGGTGCATGGACACAGAGGCAGGAAGGACGTAGGTGTTCAAAAACAGTGCTTTTTTTCTTTCTTTCTTTCTTTTTTGGTTGTGCCACACGGCATGCGGGATCTTAATTCTCTGACCTGGGATCAAGCCTGTGCCCCTTTCAGTGGAAACTTAAAGTCCTAACCACTGGATCACCAGGGAATTCTCCTGTGATATACCAGGTCAAAATATTTTTTTCTCACCTTTGGAAAAATGGGCCTTACTTCTTCCTTCCTGATGTCTTGCTTGGGAGTCAGCCCCACGGTTCCTTGGGGGCTGGACCAGAGGGCATTTACGAGGCTGGAGAGATTAGCAGGCTTTGAAAGACTATTCTGGGCTTCCTGTGCCTGTCTTGGGAGTGTCCACGTACCCTGCTGTGGACAGAAAGGGGCCATCAAAAGTCACTGCTTGGGGGACAAAATGTTGCTTCTCACCTCCCAGGGCTGGAAGGGGAACTGGCCTTAGAGCTACTCAATAGTCCCCCTGAATCCTACTGACCACAAGAGGGCAGCAGTGACCAGTCCTCTCTGTTCCTTCTAAAGTTGGGGGCGCTTTCAACGTCAAGGCTCTGCAACCATTGGTTGCTTTAAAAATAAAAGGGTTGGGGTGGGGGAGGGCATAATCAACCACACCTTAATTAGAAAAATTTATTTTTACAACTTCCCTGGTTGTAGAGTGGATAGGAGTCCACCTGCCAATGCAGGGAACACAGGCTTGACTCCTGATCCAGGAAGATCCCGCATGCCTCAGAGCAAGTAAGCGCATGCGCCACTACTGCTGAGCCCAGGCTCTAGGCCCCATGAGCTGCCACTACTGAGCCTGTGCGCCCAAACACAAAAGAGGAAGAAGGGGAAGAGGAAGGAGGAGAAAGTAAGGACAGAAAACAGACAAGATATGATTGCTCTGGTCCCACTTGGTGGAAGGGTTGAGGAGGAAATGTTTAATTGAAGCAGGCTGGAATGCCGTACCAGAACAAAAACATCACAAAACTGGCCAGAGTAGCACATCTATTTCATCAACATATAAAAACACTGTGCTTACAATTGGGAGCCAGGTCATTGGACATGTTTTCCATCTTCGAGCTCCCTATCTCACACTGAGGACCATAGTAGGATGTGATGGGGTGGGTGGAGCATTGAGACAGGTGTCTGGGGGAGACTGAGCCTCCCTGGGCCCCTCCAAACTTTTTTCTCTGTCTTCCCATGGGCACCCTCACTGTGTCAAGCACCTACTATGTGTCTGGCTCTTTGATATCACCAGGGGTCCCAAGGTGAACAAGACGGGTATAATCCTCACCCTCGGGGCGTTCACCATTCAATTTTAGAGACAGATATTAAGTAAATCATTTAACAATGCACAAATGTGATCAGTGCTGTGCAGGACTAGTACAGGCTAGTGTATGCATGCGTAACACAGGAACCTAACTGAGTTGGGGTGGGGATATGTGCGAGCTGAGATCTGAAGGCTGAGAGTGAGGCAGGAGAAAGGTTCCAGAAGTGAGAAGAATCTGGGTGAAGGCAGTAAGTCAGGAAGGATCTGGGCAAGTGAAACAGCTGGTCAGCTTAGAAAGAGCATGGGATGTCTCCAGAAGAGGTTTGGGAGGGAAGCAGGGGCCCAATTTTGCAGATTTTTGGAAGGCATATTAAAGAATTTGGTTGTTAGCCAAAGCCCAAGGGGTTTGCAGGAGCAATGTAGTGACCCAGAGGAAAATTGAAAGCTGACTGGATTCCAGGTGGGAGAGAAGGCAGGGCAAAGCTCTGGGAGTTTCAGGGCTCTGGAGGCATCCAAGGGCAGGTGGGTATGAGGGCCAAGATTGTCACTAGGTCCTGAGGTGACCATTTCTCCAAATTTAGATCAGATGTTGTCTTCCAGGGGAGGAAACTAACAGGGGCCGGAGGGAACCAGGACTACTCAGTAACACTAGACCTCACCTCTGTGGTCTTCCCAGCCCATCCCTCAGCGGATGTTCACCCTCCGCCTGCAAAGGAGGCAGGCAGGAATGGGCACCCGTTCGAAATAGGAAAACTGAGGCTGGTGGATGGCAGTGACTTGCCCAAGAATACACAGTGAAAGGTAGAGGTAGACTGGTACCACAGACCCCGAGCCCAGTCCTGGGCTCTCTGCTTCCTGGCTGCAGCTCAGTCTTCGCCACACTTGTCATTGCCCTTCTCCTCCTGGAGGGGCTCGAGGCAGCCTGGATCCTTGGCCTCGTCCTCAGACGCCAGCTGCTCAGGGTCTTCTCCAGGGATTTCATTGGAAGCATCTGCAGTGGCCTCCATCTTCTCCTTCAGGTTCCGTTTGAAGAAACCAACCTGAAGAAGACAAAACCTGAATAAACAGAGTCCACAGAGCCCCCTGGACCATTCGGCCCTGGCAAAACATGGAAGCGCCGTTAGTGGGGATAAGTCCCAAGCGCCATGGACAGGTGGCATCTGTTGTGGGGATGGGCGAAGGGATCAGCCACACCTGCTTCTTGGCAATGTGTTAAAAAGCTGTCTATGAGGACTTCCCTGGTGGCCGAGTGGGTAAGGACACCGCTTTGCAGTGCAAGGGCTGCCGGTTTGATCCCTGGCCTGGGAAGATCCCACATGCTGCAGAGTGGCTGGACCGATGTGTCCAACTACCAAGCTGGAACTCTGCGACGAAAGAGGCCACAATGATGGGAAGTCCACATGGGTCAAAGAACAATATGGATGGAAATAAATAAACGAAAGACCAATAGAAGTGGCCAAAAAAAAAAAAATGAGAAGCCCTCGTGCCACAACTAGAGTACTCCTGTTGGCTGCAACTAGAGAAAACCTGCGTGCAGCCACAAAGCCCCAGCACAGGCATAAATAATACATTTAAAAAGTAATAAAATCCTAAAAAAAAGGAAAATAAAAACCTTGTCATTTAAATAAAAAGAATTTTTGTTTGAAAAGCTGTCCATTTAATAGTTCATTCCTGAGCCTTGTCAAAAAGTCACATACTGATATTTTGGGTGAGTAATTTGACAATATCTAGTAATACTAAGAGCCTGCATTTACAGAGAGCTTATTAAATAGAGGCCATGTACCCTGTTGAAAGCTCAAAACCTCTGTATGCTTTGGCTCAGTAATACAAGCTCTAGGAAGTGATTCTAAAAAAAAGTATTTGGACCAAAAAAAAAAAAAAGTATCTGGACAAGTGTGCCAAGATGTTGGTGACAAGGGCCTTTTTGGCATAGTGTTCGACATAGACGTCAATTCCAAGCAATCTAAATCCTTGTCAATGAGGATCTCGTTAAATAAAAGGTGGGACATCAAGAAACTATTCAGGTCAAAAAGCAACAGGCAGGGCTTCCCCTGGTGGTCCAGTGGATAAGGACACCGCCTTGCAGTGCAAGGGGCGCCGGTTCGATCCCTGGCCTGGGAAGATCCCACGTGCCGCGGAGCGGCTGGACTGATGTGTCCAATCACCGAGCCGGAGCTGTGGAGCACATGCGCCCAGAGCCGTCGCTCTGCGACGACAGACGCCACCGCGATGGGAGGCCCGCAGGAGCCAAAGAACAAAAGACGGATGAAAACAGAGAAATGAAAGACCAATAGAAGTGGCCCGCCCGCTCCCCTCCTTCCCCAACCCGACCCCCGCCCAAAAATAAATAAACAAATAAATCTTAAAAAAAAAAAAAAAAGCAACAGGCAGATCTGACTGTACTCAGACTGAAAGATCAAGACATAGCATCCACAGTGGGGGCAATGGGGGCGGAGGGGAGGGAGGTGATCTACACACGTAGAGCTGATTCACACTGTCATGCAGCGGAAACCAACACAACATTGTAAAGCAATTATCCTCCAATGAAGTTTAAAAAGATATAACATCCAGGTGGAATACAAGTTCTCAAGCTATATTTACAGCTTCATTCCACTTAGATTTTCTATATGTACACACATCCACCAGTTTTTCTTTCCCTCTCTCTCAGGCACACACCTTCATATACATATTACAACAAAATGAGAACCTGGAAATCCACCAAAATAAGCCAAATGGCTGTTTATGATAACCCTCTGGGGACGCCATAGGGAGAGACTTTGATTTTCTATGTTTTCTTTTCTGGAATATTTGAGTTTTGCATGTGGAACAGCTGCCCTCCAGCGCTCTTCCTCTGACTAACTTCTACTCCTTCTTCAAATCCCAACTTGAAGGCCACCTCTCTCGAGAGGCCCTCCTGGATCCCCCCAGCCTAAGTTAGGCTCTTGTGTTTACAGGTTGCAGAGCACGTTGGGGAGTCCCCATGATGCACCTGTCGGGGTCTCCCTTAGAGATTGGGGTCATTTCAAAGGCATGGACCACGTGTGTGAGTCTGCACCTCTGTATCCCAGAGCCTGGCCCTCAATTCGTGGGTGGTTCCTTCTCCTTCCTCTCCCTGGGTACCCGGATCTGGCTTTGCCAGCGCTTGCTGAGGGATGGGGCAAGTCTAGCTGGCTCTTTGGGCCTCAGAAGGCTTATCTGTAGAAGGAGGGAAATGGGCTGAGGCCCCTTCTGGCTTTAACACCTTCTGTCTTGGCGTTCTGCTCCCTGACTCCACTCAGTTCTGCTCTCCACAGCCTGTCTGGGTGCCGGTTCTTCACAGCAGCACCTACCTTGTACAGAACTATGAAAATCAGAAGTAGCAACAGTAGCCCCCCGCCACTGCTCAGCACGTAGAGATAGAGCATGTCTTTCTCATACACGAGGTCCATCTTCATGACGACCTGTGGGAGAAGAGAGACAGAAGTGCCTTGGTGCTTCTGGTGAATGAGGCCTCAGGCCCTAGATCTTAGCGTTTCCCCTCTGGACTGTATCATGCCCAGCATGGGGCTCAGGCCCAGATCCTTGCTGTGTAGTACACCTTCCACTGCAGCAACTGGAACGAACCACCCAACCTGCACCTCACGCCCCGCCCCGCCCCCTCCTTACACCCTTAAAAGGCTTCCCTCAGCCTCAGGATGAAATGCCAGAATCTCGGCTCAGTATCCAAAGTCTTCTGGAATCTGGTTTCTGCTTACTGTCTCAGTTACCCCTTCCTTCTTCTGCTCTGAGCTTTCTGCTCTTATTTCTTTAACCCCCCTCCGCCTTTTTTGGGCCACGTAGCCCAGCATTTGGAATCTTAAGTTCCCAGACCTGGGATTGAACCTGCATCCCCTGCACTGGAAGCATAGCATTTTTTTTTTTTAAATTTTTGACCTCTTTTTTTATTGGTCCTTCATTTATTTATTTTTGTCCATCTTAATTCTTTGGCCTGTGTGGGCCTCCCATCGCGGTGGCCTCTCTCGCTGCAGAGCACCGACTCTGGGCACATGCGCTCTAGAGCGCTGGCTGGTAATTGGACACACCAGTCCAGCCGGTCCGGGGCATATAGGATCTTCCCGTGCCAGGGATTGAACCGGCACCCCTTGTACTGCAAGGCAGAATCTTTACCCACTGGACCACCAGGGAAGCCTGAAGCATAGAATTTTTAACGGCTGGACCACCAGTGAAATCCTGAGCATGCAGCTCTTAAATGCACCTCACTCACTCTCTCAACACTGGGCCCAGCATGCGCTTCTCTCTCTCTGCATAGAGTGTCTTCCCATGATGCCTTGCTGTGGGATGGGGTCCCCTTGGCCTAGCTGACATCAAATTGATCTTGACTTTAGGGTCTGTTTGCCCGCCAGAGGGGGTGGGGAGCTGCGTCAAGGCTGCAGGTTCTGGCTGAGAGGGGTTTCTTACTGCACCAAAGCCCAAACCTCCTCCCTGGCTTCCCCCACTCCCAGCGTCCTCTCTTCTAGCTCTGTCCTGGGGCTCCTCCCGTCCCTCTGCTGTCCTCTGATTTCTGGTCTTCTGAGGAGGCAGGGATACCTGGGCCAGCGAGGCATTGCTGCCATAGAGGTGAAAGTGCTTGCTGCTGTTGAAGGAGATGGAGAGGGAGCTGCAGAGGCTGTGCGTAGAGGAGGCCTGTGGGAGGCAGGGGAGGGGAGGGGTGAATAGCAGGCCTGCGACCCCCTGACTTCTGCTTCCCAACGCAACTCAAGGGGTCAAGGCAGCTGAAGATGGGCCCTAGGGGGTGGGCCACCTCTACCCCATTCTCTCCTGGAGCATCCTCACATGTGTGTGTGTGAAGTTGCTCAGTCGTGTCCAACTCTTTGCGACCCATGGACAAGCCATGGAATTTTCCAGGCAAGAATACTGGAATGGATAGTCTTTCCCTTCTCCAGGGGATCTTCTCAACCCAGGGATCGAACCCAAGTCTCCCACATTGCAGGCAGATTCTTTACCGTCTGAGCAACAAGGGAAGCCCACAAGGGCTTTTTTTTTTTTCTTTTTTTAATGTCACAAGGACATTTTCCTATAAAGAACATCTAAGAACCACCCATTGGCCCATGAAAAGAGTCCTGCAAATTTTACAAATCTTCGCCCTCTTTCATCTGCTACTGTGTCAATGTCAGGGATATTTCCTCAAGACAAAACCAAGAAATTAGGGAGGCTATCTGCGGGGGGAATCCACCCCTACCCCTGAGGCTCCCCACAACCATTCGAGGTCTGTGGCCAGCAGGGGCTTGCTACCTCGATCGTCCCGGTCAGCTCCACCGTCCCGATCACACGGACAGTGAGCTCCTCCATGAAGACAAATGGGCAGCGGAACTGGGCTCCGAACGAGCAGGACTGATGGGAGGAAGGAAGCAGGGGATTAGGGAGGTCTCTTCCCACCTGCCCCCTGCCCAGGCCCTGCCCCAGTCGCTGAGGTCACAGCCCGTACCTCAGTCCCATCAGATAGACTCTGTAGCTCCTCACGGTGGCAGCTGACTGGAGGCTCCTGAGAAGGATGAGGCAGGTTCTTCGGTTAGTCCAGAGCTGAGGGGACCCTGGACCCTTGAGCCTAGGCCACATTCCTCCCCTTCTCAGATGCCACCTTGCCGCCCAGTACCCCCCCATTGGCTCTTGGCAGGTCAACTAGCCTCACTCCCATCTCCACCGCCGGCCGCCCCCATCCCCCATCACACGGTCGCCTCCTCAGACCTGGGGCCCCTCCCTCCTCTGCGCCGACTCACCGTCTGCACGGTCCACCGGTGCGTGGTGATGGTGCTGTTGCCGTGCAGCTGTGGGACCCTAACCAAGGCCTCCAGTGTGGGCATGGTGCTATTATAGGCAGAAGGCTCGACCCTTACCTGATACAGAAGACAAGAGGCTGCAGAGGCCTGCAGGCCAGCCCCCATTGTCACCCCAGGTCCAGTCCTCCTTGGATCTGGGGCCCAAGGACCCGCTCTTTGTTAGGTAAGAGGCCATGGCCGGTCATACCCGACAGCATGGATTTCACGCACTCCTCAGCTTCCTCCATGTGCCTAGCCCCTGGCCGTCCTGCCAGGTAGCTCAGACACCACCCCTGCAGGTCCGGCTGACTCCCCACTGCACCCTCATTTCCCAGCACGATGGCAAAGCATCTGCGGGTGTGTGTGTGTGTATATCCTCACAGACTGCGAGCTGCGTGAGGGCAGGGGGTGTGAATCATTTCACATGCACTTCCTAAAAGCCATCACACACTCCGCAGCACATAACCACAAAAAGCAATTTTCTGAATGAGTGACAGAAGGGAGGATCTTTAACTAGGACAGTTGCAAAAATTATTTGCAAAATACAGGCTGAGAAAAGTGCACAGAATTTATTTAAGAAACAGTTCCTAGAGTTCCCTTGTGGCCTAGTGGTTAGGATTTCAGGCTTTCACTGCCAAGGCCTGGGTTCAATCCCTGGTTGTAGAACTGAGATCCTGCAAGTCATGCCTTGAGGCACTCTCCCTTCCCCCTAAAAAAATGAAAAACGAGATTCACTCTGAAAAACATGAATCGGATTCTGTACCTAATTGAGAACATATTTAGATCAAGTGAAGTGAAGTTGCTCAGTCATGTGTCTGACTCTTTGTGACCCATGGACGAGCCATGAAATTCTCCAGGCAAAAATACTGGAGTGGGTAGCGTTTCCCTTCTCTAGGGGATGTTTCCAACCCAGAGTTTGAACCCAGGGCTCCTGCATTGCAGGCTGATTGTCTTACCATCTGAGCCACTAGGGAAGCCCGATTAACTAGATCAAGTGTCTTCCTAAATGAATCTTTTTTTTTTTTTCTGGCTACTTCTATTGGTCTTTCATTTATCTAGTTTCATCCATCTTTGTTCTTTGGCCCGTGTGCACCTCCCATCGCAGTGGCCTCCGCTGTCGCAGAGCACCGTCTCTGGGCGCCTGCACTCCAGAGAGCTGGCTCGGTAATTGGACACATGGGTCCAGCCACTCCACGGCATGTGGGATCTTCCCAGGCCAGGGATTGAACCGGCGCCCCTTGCACTGCAAGGCAGGGTCTTCACCCACTGGGGAAGCCCCTAACCTCTTTAAAGAGGAATTTTCTTCTTCAAAAACAGAACAAAACCCATAATTGGCTGTACCCCAATAAACATGTTTTTGGTGCAAAAAAGAGAAAAAAAAAACAGAACAAAAGAAACAAACAAAAACCCCCTACAACACTGTAAATCAATTATACTTCAGTAAAATTAAAAAAAAAACAAACAGAGACCCTCTTGGAGGTCCAGTAAGATTAAGACTTTGCCTTCTAAGGCAAGAGGTGTGAGTGGATCCCTGATTATTGACCTAAGTTCCCACATGCCTCATAGACAAAAGACTAAAACATAAAACAGAAACACTACTGGAACAAATTCAATAAAGACTTTAAAAATAGTCCATATCAAAAATACACTAAAACAATTAAAAAACAAAACTCAAAAAACTAGTGCTTCTTTCTCAGAGCAGTTCTGATTCCAGAAATATTTTATCCAGTGGTGGAAAGGAGCGGGTGAGTATCCTGGCACTAGGGGTGTTTCAGGGAAAGGACCACAGAGGAGGTGGGGGCTGGGGTCCTTGAGGGAGGGGCAGGTGTGGGTCTCTGGGGCATCCTTGGTCCTCAGGATCGGGCTGCACGAGGGACCTCTAAGGAACCTTTCACACTGAGGTTCATACCTGGTAGATGTGGTTGACCTGGTGGCTCTTGGGACCCTTGGGGGTGAAACTGATATATAGAGTGGAGTTTTCCTGGCTGTGGAGAAAGGAGAAGCTGGAGAAGGTGGAGAAGACAGCAATCTCATCACGTAGGGGACCCAGGGTGAGGGGAAGCCTCAGAGTTGCTGGCCACCGTTCTAGAGATGGCACTGGAACCATCTCGCGTCATCCTGTGTGCCTTGTGGTTGCTCTTTGGAAATTCACAGAAGGGATTGGTCTTACCCAGAGTCCTGCAGTGGGGGACCAGGGATGGATCCCAGGAGGGTAGCCTTTGGAGCTATGATCTCCCCGCTAGATACCACCTCGCTGGGGCCTCCACTGTCCTCTGGAACCCCACTGCTCACCTCCTGGAGAACTGCACCACCTCTGAGCTGCTCCCCTTCCCCTCAGCCTTCTCATGACCTTCCTAATATCTCCCCAACCCAGCCACGCACCTTGTCCGAAGCCATCACTGGCTCCCTGCTGCCCACCATGAGTCAGGTCCAATGATCCCCCTCATCCAGACCTGCCTGCTTCCTAGTCCGCCTGTCGACTTCTCCCGGCTCATACGTGCCACCTCCTGGGCCTGTCCGCTCCCCACTCCCCGGATCGGCCCCACTGTTCGTCACCTCCGTGTCATTCCCTACGCTTGTCTCTCTGGCCACCTTCCTTCCTGGCCCTTATCTGAACCCCTCACCCTCCAGCCCCCAGTTCAAGTCCCTGTTCTCCATGAACCCTTCCAAGTCTCCTCCAGCCAACATCACCTTTGTCGTTTAGTCGCTCAGTCATGTTTGACTCTGTGACCCCATGGACCGTAGCCCACCAGGCTCCTCTGTCCATGGAATTTTCCAGGGGAGGTTACTGGAGTGGGTGGTCATTGCCTTCTCCGCATCACCTTTCCTGACTCTAATTCCGTATCGTGCTTCAGACCATATCACTGTGTTTGGCGTTCATGTTCAAAAGCACTGGGGACCCTGGCCCAGACACTATCCTCGTCCATATCTCACGGAACCAGCGTTAAAATGGCACTACCCTTCTCTGGTTTTATCCCTTTTTTGGTAAATGAGAAAACCCAACTAGGGATCCTCATGGGTCCTTCCTGCTACGATGTCCTAAGACGAACTCTGCGTGTACATGAGTTTGAGCTCTCCTACCTGACCATAAATTCTCTGTGGGCAAGGGTCATGGTGAAACTTTTCTATCTCTTCCAAAATGGCCCTGGGGAAGAGAGACTTAGCATGACTGGACGTGGTAAAGAACTTGGCTGGGGTCTGGAGTCAGAGAGACCTCAGTTCAGTATTTCCAAGTGGTCCATTCTGGGCAACTTCCTCCCCTCTCTGGGCCTCGTGGTTCCTCAGTAAATGGGACAGAGGCAAAAACCGCCACCCCATGAGGTGTCGAAAGTGCCTGGGAAAGTCCCCAGCTGTGCAGCGCGGCTGACACCGGGTCAGTAAGTTTCCATCTGACTCAGAGCTCTCCAAGGGCCTTCGCTCTACCCAGTGTTGAAAACTGCTGGGGTTGTGCTTGGAATCGGTTCTCATCAGCCCTGGGCCTCAAGGAGAGGGGAGGGGTGAGACGGCGCTGTGAGGAAGGCTGGGGGCCTGGGGGGAGGCCGAGGTGGGGGGCGGCCTGCTGCCCAGGACTCACTCCTTGGCGAGGATGTTGACGGGGTACATGACGGGGATGCTGGTGGAAGCTGAGTTGTCCTTCAGGAGGCCTGAGTCCTCATTGTTGCTGCAGGGGGCAGGGGAGAGGGCAGGGTGAGGAGATGGCGTGACAGGACATGGGACAGTTTGAGCCCAGGGCGGGTCAGAGACGCGGGCGGGGGTCTGCCCGGGGCCTACGCACCAGCTCACATTGGCGTGCAGCTCCACCAAGTCCCCCCAGGAGCCTTCTGTCAGGGTATGAAACATCACTTGGATATCCACCTGGCAGGGGAGGAGCAGGGAATGAAGGAGGAAGGACACCTCTGCACATATTCTCTTGGGGTGGGGGGCGCGGTAAGCCCTGCCTTGCCAATCACCCTCACTTCCTCCAGAGCCAGGAGCTCCCTCCCGCCCCTCCTGAGCCTACAGCCCCTCAGCCCTCGGCTGCTGGAGGGCAGGAGGCACTCACCTTGCTGCCTGCTCTGAAGATGGGAGAGCTGACATTGCAGGAGATGGCCCTGCTCTGAAGCATGGTCTCCTCGGGAAGCTCCTCACAGCTCACCAGCACATGGCTGTGGGGCTGGGGGTGAGAAGAAAGAGGAAGAACTTTCTCGTGGGCACGGCTAACGGTTTCCCAGAGGCCACCAACCCCGCATGGCCCACCTCCTCCTTCCTGCCTGCCTGCTGGTGCACACTTGAAAAAAGGTGGGGCCAAAGAATCAGGCATTCAGGACAAAGATGTTCACTGTAGGGCCTTCCTGGTGAGCCAGGGGTTAAGAACCCGCCGGCCAGTGCAGAGGATGTGGGTTTGATCCCTGGTCCAGGAAGATCCCACAGGACTTGGCACAATTATGCCACAAGTACTGAGCCTGCACTCTAGTGTCCAGACGAGATGATGGGTGTTCACTAAACTTATTGTGATGATCATGTCACGGTATTTGTAAGTCACGTCATTATTTTGTACGCCTTCCACTGTGACAGTGCTTTATGTCCATTGTGGAAGTTGCTCAGTTGGGTCCGACTCTTTGCGACCCCATGGAGGCTAGCCCGCCAGGCTCCTCTGTCCATGGGATCTTCCAGGCAGGAATACTGGAGTGGGTTATGTCAATTATATCTCAATAAAACTGGAAGAAAATAAGAATAAAATAATAAAAAAAACCAACTCAGGCCATCCCTCAAAAACATGTTGGTCACCTTTCGGAGGAAGGTAGTTCCAGCTTCCTGAACTTGTGTATATCTTTTTGGTCCTTGACCCTCTGTCACTGTCTCCATCTCAGGCGACCTTCTCTCTAACCATCCCCAACTTCACCTCTTGGTGGCGAATCTGAGGCTCACAGAGCAAACCTTGTCTCTCAGGTTACACAGCTCAAGGGGGGCCACCTGGTTGGGACCCTGGATGAAGCTGGAAGACTTCCGCCCACATCTTCAGGCGGTCCTGGCCACCTGAGGCTCCAGGAGGCCGAGGAAGCTCAGGACCAGCCCAGCATGTGATCTGGGGGCAGGTCCCGCCCTCTCACTCACCTTGAGCGGCTCCAGTTTGCGGAATGACAGTCCCCAGGAGTAGTTCAGAGTAAGCTGGACCCAGTAAGCGTCTTCCGCCAAGTTACTCAGTGTCAGCCTCACAGACAGGCTGGTGGAGGGAGTCAGACGCAGGACTTCTGAGCTGGTAGGAAGATCAGCGCAAAGTTATGGGGGCCCATGAAGGAACTAGGATCAGAGGTGGGGGCTTTTCAGAATGGAGGGATCCGGTTGGCCAGAAAAAAGAAACACACAAACATATGCTCTTACGCACAGGCTTTAAGTTTTGCCATCTCCTCTAATCCTGACAGGAGGGCTGCAAGGGACCAGCATTTCTCTGGGCAAATTAAGGCCCAGATGACAAATAGAGTCAGTGCTTGTGGGGTTCTTCTGACTTGAAGTCCTGTGTTCTTTTTTTAAGATCATCACTTCAAACAAAGACTTCTTTTCTTTCTCTCTAAAAACTATTTGTGTATTTATTTATTTTTGGCTGCATCAGACCTTAGTTGTGGCATGTAGACTTCTCTAGCTGGGGCACATGGGCTTCATTGCCCCGAGGCACGTGATCCAACTGAGGATCAAACCTGTATCCCCTGCATTGCAACATGGTTTTGGGCTCCTCTGTCCATGGGATCTTCCAGGCAGGAATACTGGAGTGGGTTATGTCAATTATATCTCAATAAAACTGGAAGAAAATAAGAATAAAATAATAAAAAAAACCAACTCAGGCCATCCCTCAAAAACATGTTGGTCACCTTTCGGAGGAAGGTAGTTCCAGCTTCCTGAACTTGTGTATATCTTTTTGGTCCTTGACCCTCTGTCACTGTCTCCATCTCAGGCGACCTTCTCTCTAACCATCCCCAACTTCACCTCTTGGTGGCGAATCTGAGGCTCACAGAGCAAACCTTGTCTCTCAGGTTACACAGCTCAAGGGGGGCCACCTGGTTGGGACCCTGGATGAAGCTGGAAGACTTCCGCCCACATCTTCAGGCGGTCCTGGCCACCTGAGGCTCCAGGAGGCCGAGGAAGCTCAGGACCAGCCCAGCATGTGATCTGGGGGCAGGTCCCGCCCTCTCACTCACCTTGAGCGGCTCCAGTTTGCGGAATGACAGTCCCCAGGAGTAGTTCAGAGTAAGCTGGACCCAGTAAGCGTCTTCCGCCAAGTTACTCAGTGTCAGCCTCACAGACAGGCTGGTGGAGGGAGTCAGACGCAGGACTTCTGAGCTGGTAGGAAGATCAGCGCAAAGTTATGGGGGCCCATGAAGGAACTAGGATCAGAGGTGGGGGCTTTTCAGAATGGAGGGATCCGGTTGGCCAGAAAAAAGAAACACACAAACATATGCTCTTACGCACAGGCTTTAAGTTTTGCCATCTCCTCTAATCCTGACAGGAGGGCTGCAAGGGACCAGCATTTCTCTGGGCAAATTAAGGCCCAGATGACAAATAGAGTCAGTGCTTGTGGGGTTCTTCTGACTTGAAGTCCTGTGTTCTTTTTTTTTAAGATCATCACTTCAAACAAAGACTTCTTTTTCTTTTCTCTCTAAAAACTATTTGTGTATTTATTTATTTTTGGCTGCATCAGACCTTAGTTGTGGCATGTAGACTTCTCTAGCTGGGGCACATGGGCTTCATTGCCCCGAGGCACGTGATCCAACTGAGGATCAAACCTGTATCCCCTGCATTGCAACATGGATTCTTAACCACTGGACCACCAGGGGAAATCCACCCTGTTTTCCTTCTATACACAGGAGCTGCCTCAGGGTCAAGTGAAATGGGAGGGCCCGGGGGCGGGAAGTCTTATAAACCTTAGGTTGTAGAAAGCCAGCTTCAGGTTTGTCTCACATTTCTTGTCCTCTCCACAGTTCTTCTCAAAAGGAATCTGAAAGGCCAAGAAGAAGGGGCCAGGAGGCTCAAGTCCCCAACTCCAGGTGGCCTAGCCTCCAGCCTCTCTACCTACCCCTCTGCCCTTCTTACCTCCTTGGTCTCCGAGTGTGGTGAGGGTCTCAGGATGGGCTGGATGCTCCTGCTTTGCTGAGCATGGAGGAGGGGGAAATGGGAAAGGGTAGCTGAGGCAGCAGAAATGACGGAGAAGAGCTGGAGGGACTCAGCGCTTGGGGCTCAGATGGGTCGGGGGCTGAGGCTGGGTCCCTCCCAAGAGCCAACGGCTTCCCAGGGCAGGCCCTGACCTCCCGATTCAGCACAAGGCCGTCTGTGCCACCCTCCTCTGGAGGAAGCTCCTGGGTGGAGGCTCAGGGTATCCATTTCCCATTGTGGCCAGGAGATCTGGGCCTTGACTGTGTGCTTCCCCCATTTCTCCCAGCCCGTCTCCTCCACTGGTGGGGACATCTGGCCGCACAGCATCTAGGCTCTTCTGCCAGGGACTAGCTCTTCTGTGGTTCTCTTCTGTGAACCCCACCTCCCCCCGACTCCAGAACAGATCTCCATCTTTTATCAGATCAAGGCCAGTTTTTTCAACATTTCTAAAATTTCTGCTCCGGGCCAGACTCCCACCTGTATGCCTACTAAGTGGTTTCAATCATGTCCAACTCTTTGCGACCCTATGGACTGGAGCCCTCCAGGCTCCTGTGTCCATGGAATTCTCCAGGCAAGAATACACAGAAGAACTGGGAGTAGATTCACAGAAGGGGCCGTGGGCGGTCCATCCATTGTTTCTTCCTCTTGACAGCCCCAGAGCCTTCTAAAATTGGGGCTGCATCAGACCTTAGTTGTGGCATGTAGACTTCTCTAGCTGGGGCACATGGGCTTCATTGCCCCGAGGCACGTGATCCAACTGAGGATCAAACCTGTATCCCCTGCATTGCAACATGGATTCTTAACCACTGGACCACCAGGGGAAATCCACCCTGTTTTCCTTCTATACACAGGAGCTGCCTCAGGGTCAAGTGAAATGGGAGGGCCCGGGGGCGGGAAGTCTTATAAACCTTAGGTTGTAGAAAGCCAGCTTCAGGTTTGTCTCACATTTCTTGTCCTCTCCACAGTTCTTCTCAAAAGGAATCTGAAAGGCCAAGAAGAAGGGGCCAGGAGGCTCAAGTCCCCAACTCCAGGTGGCCTAGCCTCCAGCCTCTCTACCTACCCCTCTGCCCTTCTTACCTCCTTGGTCTCCGAGTGTGGTGAGGGTCTCAGGATGGGCTGGATGCTCCTGCTTTGCTGAGCATGGAGGAGGGGGAAATGGGAAAGGGTAGCTGAGGCAGCAGAAATGACGGAGAAGAGCTGGAGGGACTCAGCGCTTGGGGCTCAGATGGGTCGGGGGCTGAGGCTGGGTCCCTCCCAAGAGCCAACGGCTTCCCAGGGCAGGCCCTGACCTCCCGATTCAGCACAAGGCCGTCTGTGCCACCCTCCTCTGGAGGAAGCTCCTGGGTGGAGGCTCAGGGTATCCATTTCCCATTGTGGCCAGGAGATCTGGGCCTTGACTGTGTGCTTCCCCCATTTCTCCCAGCCCGTCTCCTCCACTGGTGGGGACATCTGGCCGCACAGCATCTAGGCTCTTCTGCCAGGGACTAGCTCTTCTGTGGTTCTCTTCTGTGAACCCCACCTCCCCCCGACTCCAGAACAGATCTCCATCTTTTATCAGATCAAGGCCAGTTTTTTCAACATTTCTAAAATTTCTGCTCCGGGCCAGACTCCCACCTGTATGCCTACTAAGTGGTTTCAATCATGTCCAACTCTTTGCGACCCTATGGACTGGAGCCCTCCAGGCTCCTGTGTCCATGGAATTCTCCAGGCAAGAATACACAGAAGAACTGGGAGTAGATTCACAGAAGGGGCCGTGGGCGGTCCATCCATTGTTTCTTCCTCTTGACAGCCCCCAGAGCCTTTACTGACTCTGGTCTCCCACCTTCTCAACCCCAGTTTTCCAAATTTCTCTTAAATACAAACTCCCATAGACTCCATCCTGCTTAAGTAAGCGTATTTCATTCCTATTGCTTGAATCCAGTATCATACATTCCGGCCAAATGGAATTTCTCTTCTCCCCTATTTTCTACCTATTCCTCCAACTGATCTCTTCTTACCGCTCCTTGATCCCTCGGTGTCCCTTCTTCTTCCCAGAGAGAGTAACTTAGGGAGACATTGATGGGAGAGATGAGATCCTGAATGCATACCTGAGGGCAATAAGAATACACCCCATGTCAAGAGTTTAACCTTTACCACATTTCCAAGGAAAGGCACACCTTGTCCATACTTGAGAAGTGATGAAATTCCAGCAGCTGGTTGTCTGAGAACTTACCAGTCGTGGAAATATCTTTACTACGTATCAGGTGTTTGTCATATGCCTGACTTGCTTCTCAGTACAAACGTTCATCCCTCAGCCCCAGTTCCAAGGCAGACCTCAGCCATCAGCAACAGCAGTTTTCATCACTGAGTCCTAACAGAAGTCCCTGAATCTTTGTCAAACTCCTCTAGGCCACCACTATCAAATTTGCATAAGAGGGCTTCCCTGGTGGTCCAGTGCATAGAGTCTGTCTTGCAGTGCAAGGGATGCCATTCAATCCCCGGCCTGGGAAGATCCCACGTGCCGTGGAGCAGCTGGACCAGTGTGTCCAATCACGAGCCAGTGCTCTGGAGCACGTGCACCCAGAACCAGTGCTCTGCAACAAGAGAGGCCGCTGCAATGAGAGGCCCACATGGGCCAAATAATGAAGATCGATGAGAATAAATGAATAGAAAACCAGTGAAAGAAGCCAAAATTAAAAAAAAAAAAAAAATTGCATAAGAAAACAATACCCGGGAATCACCAGAATATCCTAGATCCTTGAGAACAGGGCTGGGTCTTAGTCCTTTTTAACAACAAACAAACAAACAAACAAAATTAAGTAATCAATTCATTGATTTGGCCAGCCCGGGTCTTAGTTGTAGCACCCAGGACATTTAGTGGTGGCAACTAGGATCTTAGTTTCGGGAGCATGGATTAAACTTGTGTCCCCTGCGTTGCCAAGGGAATTCTTAACCACTGGATCACCAGGGAAGTCCCGAGTCTTGGTCTTTTATGTTATTATTAATACCAGTGCTGGGCAGTTTGGAGATACTGAGATTGTACTTAGGGAAAGTTTCCCCCAACTCAAAGAGGTAGGTGTTATTATTCTCACATTAAAGACAAAGAAAATGACGTGTAAAAGGGTGACACAATTCTCAGGACTGGAACTAGGAATTGAATTCACAACTGTCCGACTTCCAAGTCTAAAGTTTTTCCATGATGTCATGGTGCCTCTTCTCTGGAAAATTTATGTTTAAAACGTCCAAATCCTGTAGTGGGGATTTTTGGTATGAGACAGAGAGGCTCTGAATGAAGTAAGCTTGTGATCTGATAGTTGTTGAAACTGAGAGATGGCCATTTAGGATTTCCTTGACTACCTGTCTGAAATTGCCCATAATAAAAAATTAAAAACAAACTTACACACCAACAATATACCCAGTCTCCTATGCAATACCTAAGAGACTAGGATAAACTTTAGTATCAATCCTATTTCACACAGGATAGTTATCAGCAAACTGAATTTAGGTATTTTAGCAGGTGTTTTTAACAAATAATAACTTAAGAAAATTCTTTTGGGGAAGGATGTCAATAATAAATGACTATGTATACCTCGCAAAGAGTGACACACTACCGTGCCTGAATATACCATAGGAATATTCCGTATCATTAAAAATAATCTGGAGAATTCCCTGGTGATCCAGTGGTTAAGACTCTGAGCTTCCAGTGCAGGGGGTGAGGGTTTGAGCCCTGGTCAAGGAACTGAGATTCCACATGCTGCACGGTGTGGCCAAAAAATAAATAAGTAACTTGGAAAGCTGGGCTGTACCACTAATACATAATAAGTGAAACGCATATGGGAAAAAGGTAAGTACAATTGTAGTCACGTTAAAAACACCTGTGGATGTGGATTAAGGGCTGTAAGAAAACACGCTGAAGGTATCTGACCACTGTGGTACAGAGAGGAAATGGGAGGACCAGGAGATCAAGGTGACCTGGGACCCTCGGTTGACAATGGTGAAGCTGAACCTGGCACTGGAGTGGCCTTCCGCTGCAGTCAGCTTGTCCGTCCCTCCCCTGCCCTGAGCAGCCTCGCTGGTGCCTTACTGGAAAGTGGAACCAGAATTGAAAGCAAGACTCTTCTGAGGTGACAGCTGTGTTTCCAGTGAGTTGATGTTTCCCTCCCGGGAACAACCCCCGGCTTCGGGTTCGATGGCCATCCAGCTGCAGAGTGTAAGTGAGGTTGGCAACCAGACTCCCTGGGGAGGGTGGAAAGGCAAGAGGTGAGTGGTGGTGGATCCTGGGAGCAGGTGCCTGGATTTGGCCCAAGCCATAGGACGGCACTGACCTTGGAACTGGGAGATGAGAGACTTGACCTGGAAACAGACTGTGATGTTGACGCCTTCCTTCTTCTGGTCACTAGTGGAATACGCGCACTCCACTTCATGCACTGGGATCTCGGGCGGGTAGAAGGTCACGGCTGTAAGGATGTCCACTACAGGCCTGGAGCTGCGTGGCAGGAAACAACCAAGGCTCTCCCTCGGCCTCGGCTGCCACCCAGTGAGACCTGGGGCTCCGGCTAGCCAAGTCCAGAGGACTTCCCTTCCCTAAAGCAAACCTCAGCCTCACCGTCTCTTTGCAACGATAATGATCATGATAAGCATGCGGGCTCCCCCAAATGTTCATTCATCCTAGCAGCCTTCTGATCTATTTTCCTTACTGAAGAGTGAGCTTGTAAAAGGAGAAGTCAGGGAATTCCCTGGTGGGCCAGCGAGTAGGGTTCCAAGCTCTGACTGAGAAGAGCCTGGGTTTAGGGGAACCAGTGAGCTTCCAGTGCAGGGGTGAGGGTTTGACCCTGGTCAAGGAACTGAGATTCCACATGCTGCACGGTGTGGCCAAAAAATAAATAAGTAACTTGGAAAGCTGGGCTGTACCACTAATACATAATAAGTGAAACGCATATGGGAAAAAGGTAAGTACAATTGTAGTCACGTTAAAAACACCTGTGGATGTGGATTAAGGGCTGTAAGAAAACACGCTGAAGGTATCTGACCACTGTGGTACAGAGAGGAAATGGGAGGACCAGGAGATCAAGGTGACCTGGGACCCTCGGTTGACAATGGTGAAGCTGAACCTGGCACTGGAGTGGCCTTCCGCTGCAGTCAGCTTGTCCGTCCCTCCCCTGCCCTGAGCAGCCTCGCTGGTGCCTTACTGGAAAGTGGAACCAGAATTGAAAGCAAGACTCTTCTGAGGTGACAGCTGTGTTTCCAGTGAGTTGATGTTTCCCTCCCGGGAACAACCCCGGCCGGGTTCGATGGCCATCCAGCTGCAGAGTGTAAGTGAGGTTGGCAACCAGACTCCCTGGGGAGGGTGGAAAGGCAAGAGGTGAGTGGTGGTGGATCCTGGGAGCAGGTGCCTGGATTTGGCCCAAGCCATAGGACGGCACTGACCTTGGAACTGGGAGATGAGAGACTTGACCTGGAAACAGACTGTGATGTTGACGCCTTCCTTCTTCTGGTCACTAGTGGAATACGCGCACTCCACTTCATGCACTGGGATCTCGGGCGGGTAGAAGGTCACGGCTGTAAGGATGTCCACTACAGGCCTGGAGCTGCGTGGCAGGAAACAACCAAGGCTCTCCCTCGGCCTCGGCTGCCACCCAGTGAGACCTGGGGCTCCGGCTAGCCAAGTCCAGAGGACTTCCCTTCCCTAAAGCAAACCTCAGCCTCACCGTCTCTTTGCAACGATAATGATCATGATAAGCATGCGGGCTCCCCCAAATGTTCATTCATCCTAGCAGCCTTCTGATCTATTTTCCTTACTGAAGAGTGAGCTTGTAAAAGGAGAAGTCAGGGAATTCCCTGGTGGGCCAGCGAGTAGGGTTCCAAGCTCTGACTGAGAAGAGCCTGGGTTTGATCCCTGGTTGGGAAACCAAGATAATGAACTGCTTCAATGCTAACAACCTTGGAAGAGCACTCCATGATATTCAGAATTGTTGGGCCGACGGGCTAACAGAGGGTTAAGGCTGCAGGCCTTGCAAAATCGACGGCCCTACAAGGTCGGCAACAAAGAGCCTTCTGCCAACCTGCCAGCGCCTGGGAATCTCACAGAGACAGTGATAAAGAACTCGCTCCATCAAGGACTTTTCACTGTGTCTAGAACAACACGAACTGCACGTATGCCAGACATGCGTCACCAAGACCCTTGCCCCATATCCACAAACGACTCAAGGACAACTGACTCATCATGGGCACTTTGCTTAAACAAAGATTTGCCTCTGCGCATGCACCAAGGAACCCCCTCTCCCTTTTTTTCTTCCCAAATAAAAATCCTCTCGTCCCATCCCCAGTCACGACTTCACTGGCCCTATCCCAGGATCCTTGAACCTTGCCCGGGAGCTTGTCCCAATAAACTGCCTGAGTTAACTCTTTTTTTTGTTGTTAATATATTGAGTTAACTCTTTCTTAATCTGGTCTGGTCTATTCTTGCTGCGCGAGAGACTTTACAAGAATGAAATCCAAACTTCTCACTGTCTGTGCTGTACCACCTGTTTCTAGTCTTACCTTCTACCACACTGACCCTCTTTCAGTGCCTTATACACTTTTTTAAAAGTATTTTTAAAAAGTTACTGGGTCCAACTTATTTATGTATTTTTACATTTTGGCCTCGAGGCACGTGAAATCTTAGTTCCCGGACCTGGGATCCAACCCGCACCCTCTGCAGAGGAAGCTCAGGCATCCCATCTTACCGCAGCAGGAGCACCTGGCCCTCAGCCCCCACAGCCATGTCTGCCAGGCCATCCCCGCTGAGGTCCTTCACCCCGTAGATGGAGCGTCCAAGCCATCGAATTCCTGAGAACATCTTGGTCCCTTCTATCCGCTGAGACCAAGAGAGAAATTCATGCTAAGCGAGGGGAGAGGACGGGCAGAAGGGCAGGAAGAGTTGGGCCGGAAAGTGGAGGTAGGGCTTGGAGGCGTCTGGTTGCCTGGGGACGGATTTTGATTGGCAGGCCTGGCCCCTCACCTGACTGGGCTGGGGATTCAGCCCCCTGTGCTGCCCATTGAAGATGTACACAGCCCCTTGGTCCTCCAGCGGGGCTCCCACGGCCACATCCGTCAGCTTGTCCCCATTGAGGTCCGTCAGGGCAGCGATGGCGGCTCCAAACCTCCCAAGCGGATAGCCATGCTCCCCCTGCAGCTCTGTGACCATTTCAAACTGCAGCTGGGAAGGTGCAAGGCAACAGATCCCACCTCAGTCACTCGGCAAGTTTTCACCGGGTGAGACATTGTGGACACGGAACATGCGTGCGTGACTAACTTCAGTCACGTTAGACTGTTCGCGACCCCAGGGACTGCAGCCTGCCGGACTCCTCTGTCCGTAGGATTCTCCAGGCACGAATACTGGAGTAGGTTGCCATTTCCTTCACTGGACAGGAAGACCACTACAGAAATATTGGGTGTGGTCCTTTCCAGAACTGGAATGGTGGCTCACACCAACCTGGGCTTAAGTTCCAGCTTCACCTTCGCTTTTTTTTTTTTTTTTTTTTTTGCGGAGTCCTAACCACCAGACCACCAGGGAATTCCCCATCTTTGCTGTCAGTGTGACTTTGTGCCTTTGGAAAGTTGCCCAACCTTGAAGAGCTGTGACATTCCTATTGGTAAAGTAAAGCTCATAGCATCCCAGAAGCGAGACTCAAATGAGACTCAAAACAAGGTACCCTATCTATAAAAAGTTTGGTACTGGGCCTGGTACACATTTTACCCAGTCTTGCATATTTGTTATTGTTTGTAGTTGTTCTAAAGGTCAAATTAGCCCAGGGTCGGACAGGGAAAGGCTTTCAGAATAACTAAGACGGGAGAAGCCGTGGGAGTCTCTTTCTCCCACCTTCTCTGCTTAATGTTCTGGTCCCCACCTGTTTTCTCTGGTAGATAAACACCCGGCCTCCTCTCTTCTCGCCATAGAACAGGGGAGCTGCAATCAGCAGCAGTTCTGTCTCCCCATCTCCGTCCACGTCCACGCCACACAGCTCGCCACCAAAATAAGAACCAATCTGCAAGAAGAGGAGAGGGCTTGAGGAAGAAACCAGACAACTCCCTCCACAGCAAGTGAACCATATCCATTTGACAGTAAGTCCTCAAATAAAGGTGCAAGTTCTGGATCCTAAGACAAGCTGGGGTATGGGACCCTCTGCCCTGATGCTGTAAGGCTTGCACCTGGACCCATCTCTTTCTATTTTCAACAACAAAATACAAAGAAACTGTATGAGACTAAAAATAACCACTTGCAGGCAGCAGTTAGGTCCAATTCTGGACAAATAATACAAAGAGATCAAACAACCTAACTGCCACTTTTGAAGAGCCTGGAGCATAAAACAGAGGGTTGGGAGCAAAAGCAGGGTACTGTGCAGGCCCGCAGGACTCAACCCCATCTGAGGGGTGGGCAAGCTGCACCTCCTGCTTGACCTCTGGACACACCCCTACCCTCACCTGGTAGAAGGAACAAGCTCGCCCTGTCAGGGATCCAGCTAGTACAGGGAACCTGTTCTTTGTTCTTGCTGAGCCCTGCTGCAGCTGGGGCCCCAGTGAAGCCACAGCTGGCATTTCTTGTCTGGGTTCTGATCACTTTCTGTTGACGAATGAGGCCAAGTAACAATCTCTTCACTTAGAGCCACATAAATTCAGACAAGTTGGTTATTAAATTGGCAAGAAAGTGAAAGGAATAGTCGCTCAGTCTTCTCTGACTCTTTTTGACCCCCTGCACTGCAGCCCACCAGGCTCCTCTATACGGGAGATTTCCCAGGCAAGAATACTGAAGTAGGTTGCCATTTCCTTCTCCAGGGAATCTCCCTGACCCAGGAATCGAACCCACATCTCCTGCACTGCAGGCACATTCTTTGCCATTGGAGCTGCCAGGGAAGCCCCTAAATTGGCAAGGGAGAATGATAAAACACGTCAGAGGCTTTGTGGGGAACAAACGTGAGAGCACTTGGAACGGGGCCAGTGCACAGCACGTAGATGAGTCAGCTAGCATTACGCCAGCCCCATCATCGGCTGGCACCCCTGCAGCCACACTCACCTGAACCCCTTCTATTTCCTGGATCTGGCTCCAGGATCCTCCTCCCTTCGGCTGTTGGAACAGCAGCACCCGTCCCACGTGCTGGTATCGGGGGGCGCCAGCTGCCAGCAGTGACACTGGCCCTTGGGAGGGTAGCCAGGTCACTGTGTAACCTGAAGAGAGAGAGGGCAACACAAGGGTTACTGAAAGAAGGTAAAACCCCAAGGGAAAAGGCGGTAGAGATCCTGGGAAACTGGGTTAGCGGCAAAGATGCACTGAGATAGTTAGAAAACCTTCTACAAAGAGCAGCCCTGTGCTCAGAGGAGTACAAATCCTGCCATCATGGCCCAAGGCAGCATTTCTCAAATTGTGCATAGTACGCATGCGCAGACAAAGCAGCCACGCGCTGCAGGGTAAACATCTCCCTGAGGCTTAGATCACCTGGGGGTTTGTAAAGCAGACTACCTCCTTTTTTACAGAATAAAATGAAATGAGATATATTATTAAGAAGAAGGCAAAGTCCAAAACAAAGCAGGAGGAGCCTCAAGACTGTTAGACTGCAGAATGGATTTCAGACGGGGCAGCCCTGACGCTGCATGACCTGATTTCTTTCCTTTTTTTTTAATTAATTAGTTTATATTTGGCTGTGCTGGATCTTTGTTGCTGTACTCAGGCTTTGTTTAGTTTTGGCAAGTGGGGGCTCTCTCTAGCTGTGGCGCGAGGGCTTCTCTTGTTGCACAGCCTGGGCTCTAGAGTGTGGGCTTCGGTACTTGTAGTGCACAGGCTTAGTTGTCCCACAAACTGTGGAGTCTTCCTGGACCAGGAATCGAACCCACATCTCCTGCACTGCAGGCACATTCTTTGCCATTGGAGCTGCCAGGAAGCCCCTAAATTGGCAAGGGAGAATGATAAAACACGTCAGAGGCTTTGTGGGGAACAAACGTGAGAGCACTTGGAACGGGGCCAGTGCACAGCACGTAGATGAGTCAGCTAGCATTACGCCAGCCCCATCATCGGCTGGCACCCCTGCAGCCACACTCACCTGAACCCCTTCTATTTCCTGGATCTGGCTCCAGGATCCTCCTCCCTTCGGCTGTTGGAACAGCAGCACCCGTCCCACGTGCTGGTATCGGGGGGCGCCAGCTGCCAGCAGTGACACTGGCCCTTGGGAGGGTAGCCAGGTCACTGTGTAACCTGAAGAGAGAGAGGGCAACACAAGGGTTACTGAAAGAAGGTAAAACCCCAAGGGAAAAGGCGGTAGAGATCCTGGGAAACTGGGTTAGCGGCAAAGATGCACTGAGATAGTTAGAAAACCTTCTACAAAGAGCAGCCCTGTGCTCAGAGGAGTACAAATCCTGCCATCATGGCCCAAGGCAGCATTTCTCAAATTGTGCATAGTACGCATGCGCAGACAAAGCAGCCACGCGCTGCAGGGTAAACATCTCCCTGAGGCTTAGATCACCTGGGGGTTTGTAAAGCAGACTACCTCCTTTTTTACAGAATAAAATGAAATGAGATATATTATTAAGAAGAAGGCAAAGTCCAAAACAAAGCAGGAGGAGCCTCAAGACTGTTAGACTGCAGAATGGATTTCAGACGGGGCAGCCCTGACGCTGCATGACCTGATTTCTTTCCTTTTTTTTTAATTAATTAGTTTATATTTGGCTGTGCTGGATCTTTGTTGCTGTACTCAGGCTTTGTTTAGTTTTGGCAAGTGGGGGCTCTCTCTAGCTGTGGCGCGAGGGCTTCTCTTGTTGCACAGCCTGGGCTCTAGAGTGTGGGCTTCGGTACTTGTAGTGCACAGGCTTAGTTGTCCCACAAACTGTGGAGTCTTCCTGGACCAGGGATAGAACCTGAGTCCACCACACTGGCAGGTGGATTCTTAACCACTGGACCACCAGGAAAGTCTGCAACAGGTTTAAACCGATCTCTTTATAGATAGATAAGAAAAGAGACAGAAAGAATAGATAGATCCTTTTGGCTTTGTTTCAATGGAGAATCCTGACTGATAAAATCATATACCTAGGTGCATGTTATTCTTTACATATATGTATATGCATATATATATATATATATAGAAAGAGATAAAGCAGATGCAGCAAATGTTAATAACTGATAAATTTAGGGGAAAGGTATATGAGTGCTCATTGTACTGTTCATTTTTCTTGAAGTTGGAACATTTTTTTAATAAGAATTTTCAAAAACTACAAAATATTAAAACTGCATTTCAATGAAAAACTGGAGGGAGGTGATATAGATCAAGCAGCCTGGAGATATAACCTAATAAAAATACAAAAATGTCAACAAGGAACTACTATACAGCACAGGCACTGCTGCTCAGTATTCTGTAATAATCCTAAATAGGAAAAAAATTTGAAAAAGAACCGATATATGTCTATATATACATTAATATATATATATATAACTGAATCATTTTGCTGTACCCCTGAAACTAATACAACATTGTCAATCAAACATGCTCTAACATGAAATAAAAACTTTAAAAAATATATGGAAATGTAAACATAAAGAGTGGTGATTGTGCAGTACGCGGAATATAGAATGCTATAACTCTAAATGGAACATAATTTATAAAAATTTGAATCACTGTCTGGTATACCTAAAACTGTTACATTATTGTAAATCAATCATACGTCAAGATAAAGAAAAAAGGCAGGCGACTTGAAAACATTTCCTGCTTCAAGATATCACCGAGGCTATCTTCATACTTTACAGCTCCTGTGGCGAGGTTTCCTGTCCTCTGCTCCTACAATGATAAAACGCTGGAGGAAATGCTGCAGGAAATTGGACCAGAGATTGCGCCAGAGCCAGGAGCCTGCTCATAGGAATGCCCTGAAGACAGCTCACTAACCCAACCTGACCTTCTTTGCTTATTTTTTTTTTTTTTTAAAGATTTATTTATTTATTTATTTTTGGGCGGGGGTTGGGTTGGGGAGGGAGGGGAGCGGGCAGGCCACTTCTATTGGTCTTTCATTTACCTATTTTCATCCGTCTTTGTTCTTTGGCTCCTGTGGGCCTCCCATCTCGGTGGTGTCTGTTGTTGCAGAGCACTGGCTCTGGGTGCATGCGCTCCAGAGCTCCGGCTCGGTAATTGGACACATCTGTCCAGCCGCTCCGCGGCATGTGGGATCTTCTCAGGCCAGGGATCGAACCGGCGCCCCTTGCACTGCAAGGTGGTGTCCTTACTCACTGGACCACCAGGGGAAGCCCTTCTTTGCTTATTTATTTGTTCATTTTTGGCCACGTTTTTTGGTCTTTCATTTATCTATTTTCATCCATCTTTGTGCTTTGGCCTGTGTGGGCCTCCCATCGCAGTGGCCTCTCCCATAGCAGAGCACCGGCTCTGGGCACATGTACTCCAGAGCTCCGGCTCATAATTGGACACATTGGTCCAGCTGCTCTGAGGCATGTGGGATCTTCCCTTGCCAGGGATTGAACTGGCGCCCCTTGCAGTGCAAGGCGGACTGTTTACCCACTGGACCACGAGGGAAGCCCTGCTTTTTTTTTTTTTTTTAAATTTATTTATTTATTTATTTATTTTTGTACATGTATGTTCCCAGATCAATCAGATGCATATCCCTTGACCCTCCCCCGACCCAGTTCCACCCCCCCCCGCTTATTTTTTTTAAACTAGTTTTGTATTGGAGTATAGTTGATGTACAGTGCTGTGCTAGTTTCAGGTATACAAATGTGTTCAAATACATATATCCAGTCTTCTTTATATTCTTTTCCCATATGGGCTATTATAGAGTATTGAGTACAGTTCCTTGTCCTCTCCAGTAGGCTCTTAGTAGCTATCTGTTTTGTATATAGTAGTGTGTATATGCCATTCTCAATCTCCGTGTTTACCCCTCCCCTGCTTATCGCCTTTGCTTCAGTTTAGTTCAGTCACTCAGTCGTGTCCAACTCTGTGACCCCATGGACTGTGGCACGCCAGGCTTCCCTGACCTTCACCATCTCTTGGGGCTTGCTCCAACTCACGTCCATTGAGTTGATGATGAGTTGATGATGCCATCCAACCATCTCATCCTCTGTCATTCTCTTCTCCTTCTGCCTTCTATTTTTTCTCAGCATCAGGGTCTTTTTCAATGAGTTGTCTCTTCATATCAGTTCAAGGGACTCTCAAGAGTCTTCTCTAACACCACAGTTCAAAGGCTTCAATGAATGACTTAGGTTGTTTTAAAACGTATCAGGGACTTCACTGGTGTTCCAGTGGTTAAGAATCCACCCGCCTGGAGAAGGAAATGGCAGCCCACTCCAGTACTGTTGCCTGAGAAATCCCATGCAAAGTAGCCTGGCAGGCCACAATCCATGGGGTCACAGAACCGGACACGACGAAAGTAGCTTAGCATAGTTGTCATATAGCAATAAAAGGTATTCGTGTGCATTTATGTTTCTCCAGCTCAGTTGTAAACATCTTAAGAGCAGAGAATATAACTGTCATCTTTATATTCTCGCATTTCTCCACTAATGCCTAGCAAAATCATAGGCAAACAGTAAATATTTATTGAACGAATGTACTTGCCCCTGAAGTTCAAGGCTATGTGAAAGGAGTAAATGCATAAGTAAATACATAAAGTTTTGACTGTTAAATAAAAAAAAAAAAATCCACCTGCCAATGCAGGGGTAACAGGTCTGATCCCTGGTCAGGGAAGATCCCACATGCCATAGGGTGGCTAAGATCATGCATCACAACCACTGGGCCCAAGTGCCCTAGAGCCCATACTCTGCAAACAAGAGAAGCTACCGCAATAAGAAGCCTGTTCTCCACAACTAGAGAAAACCCATGGGCCGCAACAAAGACCATGCAGCCAAGAATAAAATCAGAAAACAAAATGTATTCAGGTTTTAATGTATGGGTATGACTGAATGAGTACACAGCGAGGTCAGGCTTCCCTGGTGGCTCAGTGGTAAAGAATTAGCCTACTAATTCAGGAGACATGAGTTCAATCCCTGATCCAGGAAGATCCGTATGGTGCAGAGAAACCAAGTCCATGCACCACAACTCCTGAGCCTGCGCTCTAGAGCCTGAGCTCCACAATAAGAGAAACCACTGCTATAAGAAGCCTGTGCACTGCAATTAGAGAGTAGCCCTCACTTGCTACAACTAGAGAAAAGCCCACACAGCCAGGGAGACCCAGCACAGCCATAAATAATAAAATTAAATTAAATTAAAATTATTTTTAAAAACAGAGAGATGGGCTTCCCTGGTGGTCCAGTGGGTAAGGACACAGCCTTGCAGTGCAAGGGGCGCCGGTTCGATCCCTGGCCTGGGAAGATCCCACGTGCCGCGGAGCAGCTGGGCCCATGTGTCCAATTACCGAGCCGGTGCTCTGCAGCGAGAGAGGCCACCGTGATGGGAGGCCCACATGGGCCAAAGAACAAAGATGCATGAAAATGGACAAATGAAAGACCAATAGAAGTGACCTGCCTGCTCCCCTTCCTCCCCACCCCACCCCCACCAAAATAAATAAATAAATAAATAAATCTTTAAAAAAAAAAAAAAAAACAGAGAGAGTCTCTGCCATTGAAAAAAGTGTATCACTCACAGGTCCCCAAAGCAGGCAGCACAACACGCCATGCCTGGCCATGTAGGGGAAGCACCAGGGCCATGAGGAGGTAGAACGAGCCAGGTGAGGCTGGTCCAGAGCCCTTATTAGTTTCAGGGAGAAGGAATGAGGGAGGCAGGGTAGGCAAGTTTGACCAAGCCTGGGACTGAGCAGGGTCTTCCCTTGTGGCTCAGATGGTAAAGAATCTGCCTGCAATGCAGGAGACTGGGCTGGGTTCAATCCTTGGATCAGGAAGATCCCCTGGAGGAGGGCATGGCAACCCACTCCAGTGTTCTTGCCTGGACAATCCCATGGACAGAGGAGCCTGGTGGGCGACAGTCCATGGGGTCACAAAGAGTCAGACATGAAAGTGAAAGTCACTCAATTGGGTCCGACTCTTTGCAATTCCATGAACTGTAGCCTACGAGGCTTCTCTGTCCATGGAATTCTCCAGGCAAGAATACTGGAATAGGTTGCCATTTCCTCCTCCAGGGGAGAATTACCAAGGAGGCCCCAAATATGGTCATGGTAGTCTTCATTTTTCTCTTAATAACCCCTCACTTAGGTATTAATAGCATTTTTATTTTCTGGGTCTTATGATGCTTTAACATCTTGTGACTTTGTTAATCCTAGACAGACTGCCCCTCCTAGGGCTAGCTAATTCCTACAGATAGAAAACAGCCTGCCTGGGAATAAGCCTTCCATAGGCCAACCGGCCAATTCAGAGCTGCTCCCCAATCACCCCTTCATCTAATTTTCACGCATGGGGCCAGTGTCTGTGCTTAGTCGCCCAGTCGTGTCCAATTCTTTGCGACCCCATGGACTGCTGTCCGCCAGGCTCCTCTGTCCATGGGGACTCTCCAGGCAAGAATACTAGAGTGGGGTGCCATTCCCTCCTCCACAGTCCACACTCACAAGGGGTTACTAAGGAAAAATGAAGCCTATTATGAGCATATTTAAACTGAGCTTCTTCATGCTGTTGCTTCATTGTTCTCGTTATGATTTTGAAAGTCAGTGTGACTTACTCTCTAGTTCCCGAAACCTGAAAGAATCCGCAGAAAAAAGAAGTACTTACCCAAGTATCCGTCCCTCGATTCTAGAGTCAGTGGTTGGTTCCCAACAAATGTACTCCTCTGCTGCTCTGCCTTCAGGTCGAGAAAGCCCCCAGCCCAGTCCTTGGCTCCAACGGCCCCCACAACGCCATGGCCCTGCCCAGAGAGAGCAATGAGTAGGGTCAGCTGCGTTCTCACCACTTCCCTCCGCTGTCTGCCTCAGGCTTGCCACTCACCCAGCTGAGGGCTGCGCTAATCCCGCTGGAAGACAGCTCCATGTTGAAGGATGTCTGGTCCTGTTTGCTTGTGCCTGAGGGAAGAAGTAGAGAGAATGGGCTGAGTCCTAACGAGCAGTGATGCTCATGAAAGGACTGAAAACAAAACAAAATAGCATCTACCCATAGGCAGGATAGAAAGAGCATGGACTTTCTTTTTTTGGAGGTACTATATAGCTTATGGGATTTTAGTTCCCCGACCAGGGATTGAACCCAGGGCCCTGGCAGTGAGGGCTCTGAGTCCTAAACACTGGACTGCCAGGGAACTCCCAAGAGCATGGGCTTTAGGGTCAGACAGAGAGGCCACTTCAGCCCCCGAGTCTCCCATAAGTCTCCACGCAGCCCAGGTGTGGATATTCTGTTAACCAACTCAGGCCATCTAAAGGCAGCTCTTGATTTCTGCTCCTCCTCAGGCTTGCCCTCGTCAATGAATGTCAACCCCGCCCAACCAGTGACTCACGCTAAAAACCCAGGAATCAACCTTAATTCTCTTTTCCTCCATTCTACCTCCAATATGTTTTCCTGACCATGGGGCCAGTGTCTGTGCTTAGTCGCCCAGTCGTGTCCAATTCTTTGCGACCCCATGGACTGCTGTCCGCCAGGCTCCTCTGTCCATGGGGACTCTCCAGGCAAGAATACTAGAGTGGGGTGCCATTCCCTCCTCCACAGTCCACACTCACAAGGGGTTACTAAGGAAAAATGAAGCCTATTATGAGCATATTTAAACTGAGCTTCTTCATGCTGTTGCTTCATTGTTCTCGTTATGATTTTGAAAGTCAGTGTGACTTACTCTCTAGTTCCCGAAACCTGAAAGAATCCGGCAGAAAAAAAAAGAAGTACTTACCCAAGTATCCGTCCCTCGATTCTAGAGTCAGTGGTTGGTTCCCAACAAATGTACTCCTCTGCTGCTCTGCCTTCAGGTCGAGAAAGCCCCCAGCCCAGTCCTTGGCTCCAACGGCCCCCACAACGCCATGGCCCTGCCCAGAGAGAGCAATGAGTAGGGTCAGCTGCGTTCTCACCACTTCCCTCCGCTGTCTGCCTCAGGCTTGCCACTCACCCAGCTGAGGGCTGCGCTAATCCCGCTGGAAGACAGCTCCATGTTGAAGGATGTCTGGTCCTGTTTGCTTGTGCCTGAGGGAAGAAGTAGAGAGAATGGGCTGAGTCCTAACGAGCAGTGATGCTCATGAAAGGACTGAAAACAAAACAAAATAGCATCTACCCATAGGCAGGATAGAAAGAGCATGGACTTTCTTTTTTTGGAGGTACTATATAGCTTATGGGATTTTAGTTCCCCGACCAGGGATTGAACCCAGGGCCCTGGCAGTGAGGGCTCTGAGTCCTAAACACTGGACTGCCAGGGAACTCCCAAGAGCATGGGCTTTAGGGTCAGACAGAGAGGCCACTTCAGCCCCCGAGTCTCCCATAAGTCTCCACGCAGCCCAGGTGTGGATATTCTGTTAACCAACTCAGGCCATCTAAAGGCAGCTCTTGATTTCTGCTCCTCCTCAGGCTTGCCCTCGTCAATGAATGTCAACCCCGCCCAACCAGTGACTCACGCTAAAAACCCAGGAATCAACCTTAATTCTTCTCTTTTCCCTCCATTCTACCTCCAATATGTGACCAAATCATGATGGTTTTCCCTGCAAAACACATCTGCCAATTTCTGTAGATCATCTGTATCACTGCCACACTGGCCCAAGCCATCCACAAGCTTGCTAATTTCATTTCTTTGGCTTTGTTCTTTTTCTTTTAAATTAATTATTATTGTTATTATTCATCATGCCTCGTTGCACGTGAGATTTTAGTTTCCTGACCTGGGATTGAACCCATGCCCTCTGCAGAGGAAGCACAGAGTCCTAAATTCTGGATTCCAGGGAAGCCCCTTTGACTTCCTTTTTCCTCTTTCTATGCCTTTTTCCACAGAGCAAGTTGAATACTTGTTTTTTAAAAAACAATGTGTGTCAGTTCGCATCTTTCACTTTCTTAAAACCCTTCACAACTTCCCATTGGTCTGAAGACTAAAATTCAAACTGCTTAGGAGAAGCTTGGAGGCCTTGGCTTCCTCTCCAAGTTTCTTTCTCCCTTACTCCCCACACTCATGACGCCAACCTTTTTTTCTGTTGCTCCGACATGCCCAGCCCTGCCCCATCTCTGGGCCTTTGCACTTGATTTTTCCTCTGACTATAAGGCTCTTGGCCCACACCCCTCCCATCACCATCTGATTCTCATCTTTCATGCTTCAGGTCAAAAGTCATCTCACGGTGAATTTTATCTCAATTTTTTAAAAAACAAACATCTCATGGGAGTTCCCTGGTGGCCTAGTGGTTAGGATTCCAGGCTTTCACTCTGCGACCCGAGTCCAGTCTCTGGTCGAGGAACTGAGATCCCACAAGCCGCTGGATGTGACCACAAAAGCCCCTGCATCTCAGAAAGGCCTTTCTTAAGAAAGCTTACTTAAAGCATCTTCTTCCAGTTAAACCTGTCTTATCTGTTTATTCATTTTCTTTATAGGGCTTACCACAAGCTTGAAACATCTTGCTTATTTATATGTTTACTGTCTTTCTATTTAATTAGCTTTGGCTGTGTTGGGACGTCGTTGCTGCATGCGGGTTTTCTCTAGCTGAGATGAGCGGGAGCTGCTCTTGGTTGTGGTGTGTGGGCTGCTCATTGCAGTGGCCTCTCCTGTGGCAGAGCATGGGCTCTGGAGCTCTAGGGCTCTGTGGGTATGGCATCTGGGGGATCTCACCCAGACCAGGGATCGAACTCGTGTCCCCTGCATGCGCATCCAGACTCTTGACCACTGGACTCCCAGGGAGGCCTGCTATCTTTCTCTGTCCAACCTGAATATGAGTTCTGTGTTGGCAATATCCTTGAGAGTCGGATTCACAGTGCCTGCTCCATGGTTGCTACTGCATGAATACATAACATGAAAGTGATAACTACCAGCCTTGCAAGGTTACTGAGAAGAACGGATTCAATGACATGAATAAAGTGTCTGTGATCTGTAAGCTTTCAAGAGCAGTAGAGATTATTATGAAGAGTTGTTCATTCACTGAAGACACATTTAGTGTCACTAAATATTTGGTACCAGGAATACAGTGGTGGAAAAGCAAGCAAAATGCTTGCCTAGAGACAGACCATTCAGTTTCATGTGAGAGACCGACATCTAATAGAGAGTTCTTTTTCTTTTTAAATTGTTTTCAGTTCAACTTTTTGTTTGTTTTAGATTTGTATTCATTGATTTGGCTGCTCCAGGTCTTAGCTGTGGCATGCAAACCCTTCGTTTCAGCATATTCCCTGACCGGGGATCCATCCAACCTGGGCCCCCTGCGTAGGAGCACAGAGTCTTAACCAATGGGCCCCCACGGAGGTCCTAATACAGTGCATATCACAGGGGTGATAGAGAATAAACAGAGAGGTTAGAGCAGCATGTGGGATCCCAGACTTGGGATCAGCGAGAGCTTATCAGAGAGAATGACATCTCAACTCTGAAGCTGAAGGATGAACAAGGGCAGGGCAGGATAGAGGATAAGAGCTTTGTCTTACTTAGAGCCTATAAGCTACCAAGCACTTTCCAAGCAGTCATCAGTCATCAAGACACAAGTCATGAATTGTGTACCTTAAAGGTTCTGAAGTCCTAACTCCTAGTACTTCAGAATGTGACCTTATTTGAAAACAGGGTCTTGACAGAGGTAATCAAGTTACCAACGGCCCAGAAACATAGCATTCGTCTTTTGTTACTGCAATGTTAAGGACAGCAGTTTCTATATTCACTTATGTAACAGATCACTGGCCACAGGCATTCATTTCCGCAAAAATCCTCAGTTAATGATGTGTTAAAATGAGGTCATGAGGGTGGGCCCTAATCCAATATGACTGGTGTTCTCATTAAAAGGGGCCATTTGGACACAGAAGGACAGACACGGAGAAAAGAGGATGGGAGACACACAGCGAGACGACAGCCAGGCAACCAGAGTCATGCAGCTACAGGTCAAGGAATGCCAAGGACTGTTGGCAAACACTAGAAGTTAAAGGGGGCAGAAGGGGACTTCCCTGGTGGTCTAGTGGCTAAAACTCCACACTCCCAATGCAGCGGGGCCTGGGTTCGATCCCTGGTCAAGGAACTGCATCCTGCACGCTGCAACTAAAGAGCCGTCTGCCCCAAGAAAGATCAAAGATACTGTATCCCTCAATTAAGACCCAGCACAGCCTAATGAATGAATGAATTATTATTAAAAACCCCCAAGACAGGGAAGGATTCTCTCCAAAACCATCACAAGGAGCATGGCTCTGTCAAGCCTCGAACTTCTCATTTCTAGGCTCCGGAACCACAAACCAACACATTTCTCTTGCTTTAAGCAACCTAGTTTTGGGTGCGCCTTTACAGTAACCCTAGGAAATGAATATAGTGGTTGAACGTTACCACCTTCTGAGATAGCTATTACTATCCACATTTGACAGACAGCAGTGAGTCTCAGAGAGGGAAAATGACCTGCCTGAGGTCACACAGCACAGGCAGAGTAAATTCTGCCTGGTCGCATTATATATGTAACACATTGCGTCTTCAAGGGCTTCCCTTGTAGCTCAGGTGGTAAAAAATCTGCACATAATGCAGGAGACCCAGGTTAGATTCCTGGGTCGGGAAGTTCCTCTGAAGAAGGGATAGGCTACCCACTCCAGTATTCTTGGGCTTCCCTGGTGGCTCAGATAGCAAAGAATCTGCCTGCAATGTGGGCGTCCTGGGTGCAATCCCTGGGTTGGGAAGATCCCCTGGAGGAGGGAAAGGCTACCCATCCTAGTACTTTTGCCTGGAGAATTCCATGGCTCATCCATGGGTTGCAAAGAGTTGGACACAACTGAGCGACTTACACTTTCAAGATTCTCTTCAGGTGAAGTGAACACCCAAGGCTGTGTCCTAGCAAAGGGAATTTCTGGGGGAATCAGATATCTTTCAGCAGGCCAGGCTACCTGGGGAAATACTCTCCCATAGAGAGTACCCTGTCCGATGACTCCTCTTATTCTGGGCCAAGTAAGAGGACCTGTGGGCCCCTTGCACTCAGCCTCTCCCTGCTTGCCCATCTTAAATCATTTGAAGCCCAGGATAAGGGACAGTGAAGGAACTGAGTAATGGGGGGAATTATAGTCATTCTACAGGACTCAGCTGCCACCAGTAAGACCTAGGTCAGCTTGGAGCTCCATCCTGGACCAGGCTGAGCTTCAAGAGGAAGACAGAATTTCAGAGGGAAATAGAGGTTATGTCTATATCACCCTCCCCTCCCACCAGAGGTCTTTTATCCGGAGAGCTCTTAGCACACTGGCGCATGCTCAGTAAGCGCCCGTGATTATTATTCCGTGTCTCTAATCTCATGTACCAGGCGAGATTCTGTATCTAATTCCCATCCCCTCTCTCCCGGGTCTGCCACTCACCTTCAATGGCATAGATCTTTTTTTGCAGCTCAGTGAATAGATCTTTCAGCTTTTCAAATGTGTCCAGGATCTTCACAAACTCCTCCGTGGGTGTGGAGGCAAATTCATGGAGTGCCTGCTGACTTTCTTTGGTCTTAAAATTATTTCCAATCTGGAAGAAATGAAGAGTGAAGAGCGGGCATGCCCAGACTTGAAAAACCATTTTCTACTATTTTCACAAGACCCTGGCCCCTGGGAGAAAGGGAGTGGGGTTTAGGAATAGGAGAAGGAAGACTGATCCTAAGGTACAGCAGGGACTTGGGGCCCATACCCCAATAATGTAGCGGATGATGTCTTTGGCTGCGCTAATGTCTTCTTTGTCGGTGGCTTCCCCGTCAGTGATGATGATAAGCACTTTGGTGGCATCTGGCCGGGCCCCCAGCTTTTCCAGGAACACGTTCTTCCTGGATCCAGGAAGAGGGGAGGTGAGAGACTCCCTCTAAGTCATCTGAGGCTTCCCCTCCCCCTGCTCATAAAGTCAACCGTTTGTCATGATGTCAGATCCCTCCTTCCACTCCCCAGGTGCCTATTCCCAGCCTTCAGAGCTCTCTTCTGAGCCTCCTTCCTTATCCTGGGTTGCCATGTGCCTCCCTCTAAACCAGTGGTCTTCAGTAGAATGCCAGGTAGCCACAAGGTTGTCCCAGAGTGTGTGAGCAGTGAAAGGGGGCTCTGGGCTTCCTACTCTCCATTCAACCAGGGAGCAATTGCCCTTGAATCGGTTAGATAGGCTGGCGATCTAGGTGAGATTCCAGGGGAAGGATGGACTCCACAGTCAAAGAAAACTGGAAAGGCACTCTTCGGGAGAAAGCTGATTTGCCACCTCCTTTGCCTCCCCTATCATCTCTGCTGTACATCTCTGCTGCGGCAAGTCTTCTAGGGAATCAAACTGACTTATTTCCAGGTGAATTTTCCCCCAAACCACGAGGTCCTCAAGGAAAGAACCATGCTTGATTTAACGCTGTGTCTGTGTCTCCTGACCCAGAGCAGGTGCTCTGTGCATGAGACAGAAGAGAAAGAAGAGAGGATTAAATTCTGGACGGGTCGCGGCTGCAAATTCCTTGCCTGCCCACAGCCTTATTCTGAAGCAAGGTAGGCTGCCCACAGCTTTCACTGGGGCAGCCGCTCTATTTGAACCGTCCTTCCCAACCCACAGTAACCAAAGATGGACAATTCATCCAGGAGCAGCCAGCCCGCAACTCCTAACTTCGGGCAGGACCTGTGTCGGGAACAGAAGCTGAAAGTCACCTGGAGAGGGCCCCAAGGGGGAGGTGAAGAGATACAGAGGGGCAGGTGAGAGAGCTATTCACACTTGGAAGCTGCCGATAACAGAAGAACCTGATGGGTGGGCAGGGTCAAAACCGCCTGCTGTCAAGCTCTCTCGCTCTATCTCAGATGCAAATGTGCCCCCAGCTTCCATCCACACACAGCCCATCAGGGATCCTGTTCATGGCTCATTTTTCATGGCTCTGGTTTAAGCCACCATCCTCTCTCTTCTGGATATTTCTACAGCCTGCAAACTGGCCTCCATGCTTCCACCTTTTCCCCCTCCACATTTTAATTTCAACTGTGTAGCTGGAGGGGTTCTTTTAAAAACAGAAGTCAAATGATCCTTCCTCTGCCCCAAATCACCAATGAGGGACTTCCCCAGTGCTCCAATGGCCTAGATCCTGAGCTCCCAATGCAGGGGCCCCAGGTTCAATCCCTGGTCTGGGAATCCAACGTGCAAGCAACTAAAATCTGACACAGCAAAAAATAAATAAGCAAATACTTAATATACTTATATAATTTATATTTTATATTAATTATATATATATTAATATTATATGTATATTTTAAAAGATTAAGAGAGTAGCATTGAAACATACATATTACTATATGTCAAACAAATAGCTGGTGGGAAGGTGCTGTAGGACATCGGGCGCTCAGCCCCGATCGTGTGCTCTGTAAAGACCTAGAGAGGTGGGATGGGGTGAGGGGTGGGAGGGAGGTTCAGGACGGAGAAGACTTGTGAATACCTATGGCTGATGCACGTTGCCATATGGCAGAAACTAACACAGCATTGTAAAGCAATTATCCGCCAACTAGATTTTTTTTTTTTTGAAAGGACCTGGATTCAAATCGCTCCACTTGAATTTTACTGTAACCTGCCCCTTGCTGGATCCATCTATCGAGTTTGTATGCCTTGCAACATGAAGAAGCTAGTACACTCAGAACAGCCAGTGGATGGGATCTCTCCCAACAGGGAACTCACGCGACATAGTTGATGGCCCCAAAGGTGTTGGTCAATTGGCTCTTGTGGAAGACATTGCCCAGCAGATCATTAGGGTCCTGTAATATAATCCAAGAAAGTAAATTCTGGAGGTGAAGAGATACAGAGGGGCAGGTGAGAGAGCTATTCACACTTGGAAGCTGCCGATAACAGAAGAACCTGATGGGTGGGCAGGGTCAAAACCGCCTGCTGTCAAGCTCTCTCGCTCTATCTCAGATGCAAATGTGCCCCCAGCTTCCATCCACACACAGCCCATCAGGGATCCTGTTCATGGCTCATTTTTCATGGCTCTGGTTTAAGCCACCATCCTCTCTCTTCTGGATATTTCTACAGCCTGCAAACTGGCCTCCATGCTTCCACCTTTTCCCCCTCCACATTTTAATTTCAACTGTGTAGCTGGAGGGGTTCTTTTAAAAACAGAAGTCAAATGATCCTTCCTCTGCCCCAAATCACCAATGAGGGACTTCCCCAGTGCTCCAATGGCCTAGATCCTGAGCTCCCAATGCAGGGGCCCCAGGTTCAATCCCTGGTCTGGGAATCCAACGTGCAAGCAACTAAAATCTGACACAGCAAAAAATAAATAAGCAAATACTTAATATACTTATATAATTTATATTTTATATTAATTATATATATATTAATATTATATGTATATTTTAAAAGATTAAGAGAGTAGCATTGAAACATACATATTACTATATGTCAAACAAATAGCTGGTGGGAAGGTGCTGTAGGACATCGGGCGCTCAGCCCCGATCGTGTGCTCTGTAAAGACCTAGAGAGGTGGGATGGGGTGAGGGGTGGGAGGGAGGTTCAGGACGGAGAAGACTTGTGAATACCTATGGCTGATGCACGTTGCCATATGGCAGAAACTAACACAGCATTGTAAAGCAATTATCCGCCAACTAGATTTTTTTTTTTTTGAAAGGACCTGGATTCAAATCGCTCCACTTGAATTTTACTGTAACCTGCCCCTTGCTGGATCCATCTATCGAGTTTGTATGCCTTGCAACATGAAGAAGCTAGTACACTCAGAACAGCCAGTGGATGGGATCTCTCCCAACAGGGAACTCACGCGACATAGTTGATGGCCCCAAAGGTGTTGGTCAATTGGCTCTTGTGGAAGACATTGCCCAGCAGATCATTAGGGTCCTTTCGTGTAATATAATCCAAGAAAGTAAATTCCGTTGTGAAGTCTGTGGAAAATTGAACAGCCGCAAACTAGAAAAAAGAAGGAAGATACAAAACGTTGTTACACAGTTCTTCCCACTTGTCTGCCCCAATCTCTACTTCTTATCCTAGACCTGGGCAACCCAGCTCTACACTCCTGCCTAGAATCATTCTTTTGAAAATATGGTTGTATTATTTTACAAAAAATAAAAAAGGAAGAAGAAGAGGGCTTCCCTGGTGGTCCAGTGAGTAGGAGTCCGCCTTGCAGTGCAAGGGGCACCAGTTCGATCCCTGGCCCGGGAAGATCCCACGTGCCGCGGAGGCTAGGCAGGTGTGTCCAATTATGAGCCAGCGCTGTGGAGCGCATGCGCCCAGAGCTGGTGCTCTGCAACGAGAGAGGCCACGGCAATGGGAGGCCCACACAGGCCAAAGAACAACGATGAATGAAAATAAATAAATAAAATTTAAAACAAAAAAAGAAAGAAGAAGAAGAAGAAAATGAGGTTGTGTATGAACAAACACAGATACAAATCAACCTCGAATTGTTTATAGAATGCTGTCTGCTGGGTGCCTGGTTCCCAGTCGCCACGTTTCTACTGAGTGACTTCTGCTAAACAGGATAAAACGGGCTGGGCCGAAGGTGGCCCCGGGACTGAGGCAAGGCCAGTCAGAATCTCTTCTGTGTGACACTGGAATTTGTGTAGGGAGGGGTTGCTTGAGAGGAATATTTAAAAGAGGGGAGGGTAGGTTCAGGACGGAGAAGACTTGTGAATACCTATGGCTGATGCACGTTGCCATATGGCAGAAACTAACACAGCATTGTAAAGCAATTATCCGCCAACTAGATTTTTTTTTTTTTGAAAGGACCTGGATTCAAATCGCTCCACTTGAATTTTACTGTAACCTGCCCCTTGCTGGATCCATCTATCGAGTTTGTATGCCTTGCAACATGAAGAAGCTAGTACACTCAGAACAGCCAGTGGATGGGATCTCTCCCAACAGGGAACTCACGCGACATAGTTGATGGCCCCAAAGGTGTTGGTCAATTGGCTCTTGTGGAAGACATTGCCCAGCAGATCATTAGGGTCCTTTCGTGTAATATAATCCAAGAAAGTAAATTCCGTTGTGAAGTCTGTGGAAAATTGAACAGCCGCAAACTAGAAAAAAGAAGGAAGATACAAAACGTTGTTACACAGTTCTTCCCACTTGTCTGCCCCAATCTCTACTTCTTATCCTAGACCTGGGCAACCCAGCTCTACACTCCTGCCTAGAATCATTCTTTTGAAAATATGGTTGTATTATTTTACAAAAAATAAAAAAGGAAGAAGAAGAGGGCTTCCCTGGTGGTCCAGTGAGTAGGAGTCCGCCTTGCAGTGCAAGGGGCACCAGTTCGATCCCTGGCCCGGGAAGATCCCACGTGCCGCGGAGGCTAGGCAGGTGTGTCCAATTATGAGCCAGCGCTGTGGAGCGCATGCGCCCAGAGCTGGTGCTCTGCAACGAGAGAGGCCACGGCAATGGGAGGCCCACACAGGCCAAAGAACAACGATGAATGAAAATAAATAAATAAAATTTAAAACAAAAAAAGAAAGAAGAAGAAGAAGAAAATGAGGTTGTGTATGAACAAACACAGATACAAATCAACCTCGAATTGTTTATAGAATGCTGTCTGCTGGGTGCCTGGTTCCCAGTCGCCACGTTTCTACTGAGTGACTTCTGCTAAACAGGATAAAACGGGCTGGGCCGAAGGTGGCCCCGGGACTGAGGCAAGGCCAGTCAGAATCTCTTCTGTGTGACACTGGAATTTGTGTAGGGAGGGGTTGCTTGAGAGGAATATTTAAAAAACAAACAGAAAACCCCCAACCACCCTCCTGCAACTTGAACATGTGAACTTGGGCGCTTTCTATAGGCCCATGTGATCCAAAGAAGCTGTGAGCCAGTCTCTAGCAAGAAACAAAAGAAGGAAGCCAAGAGCCAAAAAGAAACAGAAATAAGACTTAGGGAGTGTTCTGGAAGCAAAGATCCAGTGATAGCCATGCCCTTAGCTCATACAGACACTTGTATTAATACTTCATTTTCCCTTTATGCCTTTAGATAGCTATTGCCTTTAAGCAGGCATACTGACTGCTATGTTTACCTGGTAGGAAGTGTTGCTGAGTTTCCTCATGACATCCTTCATGAAGTCCAGAATTTTCTGAAATTCAAATTTCTTCAAGCTCCTTGAGCCATCAAACAGAAATACCAAGTCTACGTTGCCCTTTATACATTCTACAGAGGCCAGACACAGAGGAACTTGGTAAAGGGTCTCCAGAGGTTGGCTCGTCCGTGCCAGTTCCCATGTACAGGCATCCCCTAGGAGGTCTTGCTACCCACTGGATCCTCCCGTTCCTCACCTTGATAACCGGGGTACCTGTGCTGTACCGGACCTCTCAGATTCTGGCGAAAGAGGTAACACAGGCCACTTAGATAGATATTCTGGTCACATGTTCGAGACAATCCAGGATCACAGGCCTGAAGGAAGCAAAGAGTTTTTAAAAGGTTGGGGCGGGCTTCCCTGGTGGCACAATGTGGTAAAGAATCCCCCAGCCAATGCAGGAAACATGGGTTCGATCCCTGATCCTGGAAGACGCCACATGCTGTGGAGCAACTAAGCCCTGGTGCCACAATTATTGAGCCTGTGCTCTAGAGCCCAGGAGCGGCAACTATGGAAACCCAAATGCCCGAGAGCCTGAGCTCCACAACACGAGAAGCCACTGCAATGAGAAGCCCACACACTACAATTAGAGAAGAGCCCGCTCAGTAACAAAGACTCACCATCAAAACAATAAAATAAAGAGAAATAAACAACATTATTAAAATAAATAAAAAGGGTTGGGGCTTCCTCTTGCTGTGTGTCTTTTGCACATCATCAACCAAGAACAAAAACTTCTAGGGTCGTTATCCCTCGATCTTATTCCTTATATCCAACTGGTTACCAAGGCAAGGTAATTCAGTCTTCAGGTCTCTTGTTTCAATCTCTTCATTTTTACAAGCAATGCTATATGCCAATGGCTGCTCGTTGCCTACAAGATGAAATCTAAACTTCTTAGTTTGGCATTCATACTGTTTACAGTGGGCACTAGCCCACATTTCCAGGCTCATCTGTTTCTATTCTCAATCACACATTCTGCATTTAAACCCAAAGCAGATGATTCCCTATTCCTAGAACCTACCAGGCTGTTTCTTTCATTGATGACTCTCCTTCCTGCCAGACTAATTTTATAAAGGTCAGGGCTCATGTTCTAGTCATCTTGATATCTCATCCCCTCCCCCCATCAGAACCCAGCACAATGCCTGGTATGTAATAATAGCTAAATAACCAGATGATAATTACAGCAGCTTCCCACTAGTAATCTATTTTACATTTGACAGTGTATATATGTCAATTCTAATCTCCCAAATTGTCTCACTCTCCCCTTCCTCTTTGCATTCGTGTATCTGTTTTCTACATCTGCATCTCTATTCCTACCCTGCAAATAGGTTCATCTTACCATTTTTCTAGATTCCACACATATGTGTTAATACACAACTGTTTTCCTCTTTCTCATTTACTTCACTCTGCAGACTCTAGGTCCATCCACATCTCTACATATGACCCAACTTTGTTCCTTTTCATGGCTAAGTAATATTCCACCCTAGGGCTTCCTTGGTGGCTCAGTGGTAAAGAATCCACAATTTCTGGGTTGAGAACATCTCCTGGAAGAGGAAAGGGCAATCCACTCCAGCATTCTTTCTGGGAAATCCCATGGAGCTTGGTGGGCTACAGTCCATGGGGCTGCAAAGAGTCAGACATGACTTAGAGACTAAACAACAGCAACCACAATACACCACTGTATACATGTATCACATTTTCTTCATTCATCTGTATAGGGTCTTTAATTTCCTTTTTCTTTCTTTTGCTTCCCTCTCCTAGCATCAAGTTTTATCAGCACTGATATCACACTATACAAAAATCTTACCAAAACGTTGTCACTTGTGGGGTCGGTCACCAAGGTCATTCCCAAGTACTTGGAGGTATAGTTGGAACCTGTGGGCACCAGAAGATTCATCTGGAGAAACCTAGGGAACCCAGGTGTGATGGAGCCAGCCTTGATTTCATGACACCATTCTTCCTATCTCCCAAACCAATTACTCACTCAGTTCGACTGGCAGGCATTTCCCAGTTGCTGGCTGACACTGGTAGAGGTTTCCCAGGCTGTTCCCCTCACCTGGAGCGCCCACGATAACCCTGATGAGAAATCGTACCAGTGAGATGGAGCTGTCCTGGTCTTTACTCAACCATTCCGACTTATTAAAGGGGTTCAGATCTCCCAAAAGGTATCTGGAAGCAATTCAGTCACTCCCTATCCGGGTGGATCCTCAGTTCCTCATCTCTTCCTTATTGAATCCCAGGTAAATAATCCAACATGCCAGAAGTCTAAGTTCGGGATCCTTTCCATCAATGGTCCAGAAAAACAGGCCCAGAGAGGGATCTGCCACAATGTCACATTATGACTTCATTCAATCAGTGGTCAATTCAAAAGTCATATATGGCCTACCTGTTATGTGCTATGTACTGGGGATTGTGTGGGCGTTAGAGAGAAAAACAAAGTCTCTACTTTCAGGGAGCTCACAGTCTAGTCTGGGAGAGAGTCTGGAATCTAGAAGGTGTGGCAAAGCATTTGAAGGGTTGTCATATGTATTCCCTTCTATAAGGTACTTATAAGTCTCTTTTCTTCCCCCCATTTTTTGTGACCACATGTGGGATCTTGGTTCCTTGACCAGGGATAGAACTCCACCCCCGGAAGTGGAAGGACGCCAGGGCGGGAGGTGGGTGTGTGGGGAGTTCTAACCACTGCACTGCCAGGAAAGTCCTGGGAAACTTTAACGCTGGATGGTCCTCGTCCCACTATCTGATGGCCTTGCTCTTGTCACTTGGATCCCACCACGGACTCCCCGAAACAGGAAGGGCCTGGGAAGGCCTGTGGCAACCGCTCACCCGTTTTCAACCTGCAGGATGCGGTACCCAAAATGCCTCCCGGCATCTGGGATGGAGAGATTCTGCACGTGTCGCACATCCAGGTTGTAGCTCCAGGCTGGGGCTGAGGAAGACCAGAAGATTCATCTGGAGAAACCTAGGGAACCCAGGTGTGATGGAGCCAGCCTTGATTTCATGACACCATTCTTCCTATCTCCCAAACCAATTACTCACTCAGTTCGACTGGCAGGCATTTCCCAGTTGCTGGCTGACACTGGTAGAGGTTTCCCAGGCTGTTCCCCTCACCTGGAGCGCCCACGATAACCCTGATGAGAAATCGTACCAGTGAGATGGAGCTGTCCTGGTCTTTACTCAACCATTCCGACTTATTAAAGGGGTTCAGATCTCCCAAAAGGTATCTGGAAGCAATTCAGTCACTCCCTATCCGGGTGGATCCTCAGTTCCTCATCTCTTCCTTATTGAATCCCAGGTAAATAATCCAACATGCCAGAAGTCTAAGTTCGGGATCCTTTCCATCAATGGTCCAGAAAAACAGGCCCAGAGAGGGATCTGCCACAATGTCACATTATGACTTCATTCAATCAGTGGTCAATTCAAAAGTCATATATGGCCTACCTGTTATGTGCTATGTACTGGGGATTGTGTGGGCGTTAGAGAGAAAAACAAAGTCTCTACTTTCAGGGAGCTCACAGTCTAGTCTGGGAGAGAGTCTGGAATCTAGAAGGTGTGGCAAAGCATTTGAAGGGTTGTCATATGTATTCCCTTCTATAAGGTACTTATAAGTCTCTTTTCTTCCCCCCATTTTTTGTGACCACATGTGGGATCTTGGTTCCTTGACCAGGGATAGAACTCCACCCCCGGAAGTGGAAGGACGCCAGGGCGGGAGGTGGGTGTGTGGGGAGTTCTAACCACTGCACTGCCAGGAAAGTCCTGGGAAACTTTAACGCTGGATGGTCCTCGTCCCACTATCTGATGGCCTTGCTCTTGTCACTTGGATCCCACCACGGACTCCCCGAAACAGGAAGGGCCTGGGAAGGCCTGTGGCAACCGCTCACCCGTTTTCAACCTGCAGGATGCGGTACCCAAAATGCCTCCCGGCATCTGGGATGGAGAGATTCTGCACGTGTCGCACATCCAGGTTGTAGCTCCAGGCTGGGGCTGAGGAAGACCAGAAGCAGGTCAGCCATTTCCAGCCAGGGATGCCCTCTCACCTCTCAAGCCCCCAAATGGGCGTCCTGAGGCCAAGGACCCCGTCCCCTCCTCCACGGGCTGCCCCCACTGACAGCTACCCTGCGAGACCTCTCCTGGCGGGCCTGGACTCCAGCAGGAGCTGCGGAAACAGCAGTTCCTGACTACCCAGCACTCTGAAGGACACACAACTACCTGACCGCCCTCTCAGCAAAGTAGGAAGGATGCGAAGGCGGAGGTCCCCGAGAGAAGAGCAATCGGAAGGGGGCCCAGGGGCGACGGGGCTGCCCCACAGCAGGGTGCATGTCCTCACACGCCCACTTCTCCCTGGGACTTGGGGCCCAGTCACCCTGAAAACTTAGATCATCAGCGTCAGGCTTCCCCCCGACCGTGAAAGCTGGGGATTGCCTGATTCTGTGAGGCTGCATCCTCCCTAACAGAATCACCCCCCCACACCCCGTAGCCCAGTCTTTGCTGTAACCATCAGATCTCAAATTCCCCCACCACCTCCCCGACCTCAGTGAGCCTCTGTGTCATCTGAAAGACCTCAAAGCCTGCTTTCCTTCCAGGTCTCGGGCTTATTTCACAGCACCTCGCAATGTCAGAGATGCTGGCCTTGTTTGTTCAGATGAAGAAACTGAGTCCCAGAAAGGGGGAAGCGACGTGCCCAAGATGACAAAGCGAGGTAGAACCATGGTCCTAGGCCACGTGCACATATGCAGTAATCATTCCCCACGCAGGGCAGGGCAACCCACTCCAGCATTCCTGCCTGTAGAATCTCACAGATTCTCCAGGAGCCCGGTGGGCTACAGTCCATGGGGCCGCAAAGAATCGGATGTTACTGAAGCTACTTAGCACGCTTGCACATCCCCCTTTTGGAGGACCCCTCCCCCATCTCTCACTGCTGCCACCTCTTTCTCCCTCTTGTGTCTGAAAAGATCTGCAGACCCTGCCTGTAGTTCGGACTCTGATTTTCTTTCTTTTCTTTCTCCTCCTTTCAGGATTCGTGGCCCCCACATTACCTAAGGCCCATCCCATTCAGATACTCCGTTCCACAAAGCCCTTCTGTTCCCCTTGTCGCAGAGTATGTCCCTTCCCCTCCCGATCTCCCTCGCCTACCAAAGAGAAAAGGCCCAGACAGCAGCAACCTCATCAGGACGATGCAGGAATTCATCTTTCAAGCGGCTGGAGGGAGCCAACCCAGATGCAGTCTCAGAGGGCTCCTGGGATTTACTGGCAACTGGAGCGGTGTGAAAGGGGGAAATGATCACGCCCCCGGGGGCCTCTTGCCGTGGGACTTTCTCACAGTGGCGCCAGGCTGGTGATAGAGTCCAGGGCAAGTGGGTTGTGCTGCCTAGGGAGGTTGTGAAACCGCATGCACAGGGTTAGGGAGGAAGTGTTCAGCAGGTTGAACACTTCCTGTGCCTCTTGAGTTTTTATATCATCCTGTGGCAGACGGCACAGCCGTGGTGCCCCACGACTCCTCTGTCTTAGTCCTTCGCCAGCAGGAGAACTTAAGACTTGTTAAAGCTCAGGGAAGGACTCGTCAGAGGAACTGTGATATGACCATCATGGAATACTATCAGATCTCAAATTCCCCCACCACCTCCCCGACCTCAGTGAGCCTCTGTGTCATCTGAAAGACCTCAAAGCCTGCTTTCCTTCCAGGTCTCGGGCTTATTTCACAGCACCTCGCAATGTCAGAGATGCTGGCCTTGTTTGTTCAGATGAAGAAACTGAGTCCCAGAAAGGGGGAAGCGACGTGCCCAAGATGACAAAGCGAGGTAGAACCATGGTCCTAGGCCACGTGCACATATGCAGTAATCATTCCCCACGCAGGGCAGGGCAACCCACTCCAGCATTCCTGCCTGTAGAATCTCACAGATTCTCCAGGAGCCCGGTGGGCTACAGTCCATGGGGCCGCAAAGAATCGGATGTTACTGAAGCTACTTAGCACGCTTGCACATCCCCCTTTTGGAGGACCCCTCCCCCATCTCTCACTGCTGCCACCTCTTTCTCCCTCTTGTGTCTGAAAAGATCTGCAGACCCTGCCTGTAGTTCGGACTCTGATTTTCTTTCTTTTCTTTCTCCTCCTTTCAGGATTCGTGGCCCCCACATTACCTAAGGCCCATCCCATTCAGATACTCCGTTCCACAAAGCCCTTCTGTTCCCCTTGTCGCAGAGTATGTCCCTTCCCCTCCCGATCTCCCTCGCCTACCAAAGAGAAAAGGCCCAGACAGCAGCAACCTCATCAGGACGATGCAGGAATTCATCTTTCAAGCGGCTGGAGGAGCCAACCCAGATGCAGTCTCAGAGGGCTCCTGGGATTTACTGGCAACTGGAGCGGTGTGAAAGGGGGAAATGATCACGCCCCCGGGGGCCTCTTGCCGTGGGACTTTCTCACAGTGGCGCCAGGCTGGTGATAGAGTCCAGGGCAAGTGGGTTGTGCTGCCTAGGGAGGTTGTGAAACCGCATGCACAGGGTTAGGGAGGAAGTGTTCAGCAGGTTGAACACTTCCTGTGCCTCTTGAGTTTTTATATCATCCTGTGGCAGACGGCACAGCCGTGGTGCCCCACGACTCCTCTGTCTTAGTCCTTCGCCAGCAGGAGAACTTAAGACTTGTTAAAGCTCAGGGAAGGACTCGTCAGAGGAACTGTGATATGACCATCATGGAATACTATGTGACCACAAAAAAGGAGGAAAGGGAAAAAAATAAGATGGGGCAGTGGGGGGAAGGATGAGATAGCTTTCCCTTGATATCGAAAGATGCTCGTGATAGACTCACTATCGAACAAAAGAAGCAAGTTACAGAACAGTATATTTAATAATTCATTTTGAGTCTAAAAAACAAAAAAATATGTAATTTCTACAGAATGGGAGATATATGATTTGCAAGCCATCTGATACAGGCTTTCCCCCATGATTTAGGATTCTGAACTTCCATTGCAAGGGGAACGAGTTTGATTCTTGTTCCGGGAACTCAGATTCCCATAAGTCATGAGGTGTGGCGCCAAAAATAGGGAAACAAAACAGAATGTATAAAGAAATCTTGTAACTCGGTTTTTTTCAGTGGGCAAAGAATTCTAACAGACATTTCTCCAAAGACAGTATATAACATGGCCACTCAGCCCATGAAAATGGTCAACATCATTAGTCATTAGAGCAATGCGAATCAAAGCCAAAAGATACCACTTCACACCTTTGAGGATAGCTAGACTAAAATGGAAAGACAGAAAAAAGCCAAGTGTTCATGAGAATGTGAAGAAATTGGAACCCTTCTATTAATACCTCACCAGTGGGAATTTAAGCTGGTTCAGCTACTATGGAAACCGGTTTGACAGTTCCTCAAACAAGTTACACACAGGTTCCATGTGACTTAGCGATTCCTAGGTCTAGACCCAAAAGAAATGAAAAGACATGTTCCCCAAAAAACATATACAGGAGTACTTATACCAGCATTATTCATATTAGCCCCAAATTAGAAACAATGCAAGTGTCTACCAACTGATGAAACAATAAACAAAATGTGGTCTATTCATACAACGGAATATTATTCAGTCATAAAAAAGAATAAAGTGGAGACTTCCCTGGTGGCCTAGTGGTTGACAGTCTTGCGATTCCACTGCAAGGGGCTTGGGTTTGACTCTCGGTCAGGGAATGAGGATCCTGCATGTTGTGCAGTGTGGCCAAAAATAAATGAAAAAGATAAAAAAAAAAAAAAAAAAAAGATTAGGGGAAGCTCAAGAGGGAGGGGACATATGCATCCCTATGACTGATTCATACTGATATTTGGCAAAAAACAAAAACATTCTGTAAAGCACTTATCCTTCAAAGAAAAATAATAATAATACAATTTAAAAATACAAAAAAAGAAAATCAGGAACTTCCTTCGTGGTTCAGTGGTTAAGAATCCTCCTTGCAATGCAAGGGATCCAAGTTCAATTCCTGGTCCGGAGACTAAGATCCCACATGCCTCGAAGCAACTAAGTCCGAGCCACAACTATGGAACCCCAAAGCGCTGGAGCCTGAGAGCCATGCCTAAGATCTGAGGCAGCTAAATAAATAAATACAAACTGTTGAGCTTAAAAACATTAAGGAAAATAAAAAGAATGAAATGGGTTTCAGTAGTATAGCTCAGTGGTGAAAAGTCCACTTGCCAATGCAGGAAACACGGGTTCGATCCCTGATCCAGGAAGATCCCACATGCCTCAGAGCAACGATGTCTGTGGGCCACAGCTGCTGAGTCTATGCTCTAGGGCCTGAGAACCACAATTACTGAGCCTGTGTGCCCTAGAGCCCAAGTTCTATAACAAGAAGCCTGCTCACTTCAACTAGGGAGTAGCCCCCACTCCCTGCAACTAGAGAAGAGCCTGTGGCAGCAGTGACAACCCAGAATAGCCAAAAATAAATAATAAATAAAGGAATGAAATGTTAATACATGCTTCTACATGGACAAACCTTGAAAATCATGCAAAGTGAAAAGGGTCAGGCACAAAAGTTCAGATATTATATGATTGCATTTAAGTGAAAGGTCTAGAACAGGCAAATCTATAGGAACAGAAAATAGATTAGGGGCTGCCAAGATGGAGGGAGTTGGGGGTGGCAAGTGACTGCTGTTGGGTAAAGAGATATTTTTGGAGCGGTGAATTATTCTAGAATTAGTGGGGATGGTTGCACAACTTTGTGAATAGATGAGAAGCTGATGAATGGTATGTAATTTATGTCGGGGGGAGAAAAAAGGAAAAAGGGAAGTTGAAATCATGAGTGTATTTGTAAAAAAAAAAAAAAATCTGAAAGGACACAATCAAACTCCAAATAGCACTTACCTCTGCAGAATACAGATTACATATTTCTGGGGAAATAACAAGGATGCAAAACTTGGATAACTCTTATTTTATTTATTAATTTATTTATTTTTGGCTGTGCTGGTCTCCGTTGCTGCAAAGGCTTTTCTCTAGTTGTGGGGATAGGGGGCTACTCTCTAGTTGTGGTCCTCTGGCTTCTCATTGCAGTGGCTTCTCTTTTTCCTTTTTAAATTTTTATTTATTTATTATTTATTTTTTTTGGCTATTCTGGGTTTTCACTACTGCTTCAGGCTCTTCTCTAATTGCAGCGAGTGGGCGCTACTCTCTAGTTGAGGTGAACGAGCTTCTTGTTGCGGTGGCTTCTCTTGTGGAACTCAGGCTCTAGGGCACATGGGCTCCAAGTAGTTGTGGCTCTGAGGCTCTAGAGCACAGGCTCCACAGTTGTGGCTCATAGGCTTATTTGCTTCACAGCATGTGGGATCTTCCTGGATCAGGGATTGAACCCATGTCTCCTGCATGGGCAGGTGAATTCTTTATTCCTGAGCTACCAGGGAAGCCCCAGTGGTTTCTCTTGGTGCAGAGCACAGCCTCTCAGGCATGTAGACTCAGTAGTTGTGGGCTTAGTTGCTCTGCAGCATGTAGGCTCTTCCCTGATCAGGGATCAGATCTGTGTCTCTTGGATTGGCAGGCAAATAAATAATAAATAAAGGAATGAAATGTTAATACATGCTTCTACATGGACAAACCTTGAAAATCATGCAAAGTGAAAAGGGTCAGGCACAAAAGTTCAGATATTATATGATTGCATTTAAGTGAAAGGTCTAGAACAGGCAAATCTATAGGAACAGAAAATAGATTAGGGGCTGCCAAGATGGAGGGAGTTGGGGGTGGCAAGTGACTGCTGTTGGGTAAAGAGATATTTTTGGAGCGGTGAATTATTCTAGAATTAGTGGGGATGGTTGCACAACTTTGTGAATAGATGAGAAGCTGATGAATGGTATGTAATTTATGTCGGGGGGAGAAAAAAGGAAAAAGGGAAGTTGAAATCATGAGTGTATTTGTAAAAAAAAAAAAAAATCTGAAAGGACACAATCAAACTCCAAATAGCACTTACCTCTGCAGAATACAGATTACATATTTCTGGGGAAATAACAAGGATGCAAAACTTGGATAACTCTTATTTTATTTATTAATTTATTTATTTTTGGCTGTGCTGGTCTCCGTTGCTGCAAAGGCTTTTCTCTAGTTGTGGGGATAGGGGGCTACTCTCTAGTTGTGGTCCTCTGGCTTCTCATTGCAGTGGCTTCTCTTTTTCCTTTTTAAATTTTTATTTATTTATTATTTATTTTTTTTGGCTATTCTGGGTTTTCACTACTGCTTCAGGCTCTTCTCTAATTGCAGCGAGTGGGCGCTACTCTCTAGTTGAGGTGAACGAGCTTCTTGTTGCGGTGGCTTCTCTTGTGGAACTCAGGCTCTAGGGCACATGGGCTCCAAGTAGTTGTGGCTCTGAGGCTCTAGAGCACAGGCTCCACAGTTGTGGCTCATAGGCTTATTTGCTTCACAGCATGTGGGATCTTCCTGGATCAGGGATTGAACCCATGTCTCCTGCATGGGCAGGTGAATTCTTTATTCCTGAGCTACCAGGGAAGCCCCAGTGGTTTCTCTTGGTGCAGAGCACAGCCTCTCAGGCATGTAGACTCAGTAGTTGTGGGCTTAGTTGCTCTGCAGCATGTAGGCTCTTCCCTGATCAGGGATCAGATCTGTGTCTCTTGGATTGGCAGGCAGATTCTTTAAAAAAAAAAAAAATTTGTTTTTAAAACATTTATTTATTTATTCATCGGGGTGGGGGGGTGCGGGTTGGGGAGGCAGGGGGCAGGCGGGCCACTTCTATTGGTCTTTCATTTATCTATTTTCATTCATCTTTGTTCTTTGGCCTGTGTGGGCCTCCCATTGCGGTGGCCTCTGTTGTCGCAGAGGCTCGGGCTCAGTAATTGGACACATGGGTCCAGCCGCTCCGCGGCACGTGGGATCTTCCCAGGCCAGGGATCGAACTGGCGCGCCTTGCACTGCAAGGCGGTGTCCTTATCCACTGGACCACCAGGGAAGCCCAGCAGGCAGATTCTTTACCACTGAGCCACCAAGGAAGCCCAAACTTGGGTTGTTTTTTAAAAATATTCAAAACACAACAGAATAGAGGAAGTGTACTTGTTGATAGGAAAGCAGTGCTGATACAGTTCAGATTGTCTTTACTGTTGCAAAGAACTCCTGCAGGACCACTTTCAGTATCATTGGCCTGGCTTTTTGTTGTTGTTGTTGTTGTTGTTGCTGTTTCTTTTGCCACACCCTAGCAAATGGAATTGAACCTGTGACCCTGCATTGAAAGCACAGAGTCCCAGAATGGATACAAGTATATGTGTGGCCAAGCTCCTTCACTGTTCACCTGAAACTATCACAAAATTGTTGATAGGTTATACCCCAATACAAAATGTTTTGGGTGCTAAAAAATAAATAACAAAAAAAGAAAGAACGAAAGCTAGAGTCCCAATCACTGGACAACCGGGGAGCTCCCTGGAGGAAAGTTTTTGCATGCCGATTACCCATAACCTACTGCCAGGCAGTTACAATGTGACAAGGTAGCTCTTGATAATGAGATGATGTTCAAATGTCTTTCTAAAATTCAGTTAAAATCAGAGAAGTCAGACTGATTTCTTTGATTCTCTGTACAGCAGTTCAATTTACAGCTAACCGAAATACTACATTGTTCATTGGTGAATTCTTTATTCCTGAGCTACCAGGGAAGCCCCAGTGGTTTCTCTTGGTGCAGAGCACAGCCTCTCAGGCATGTAGACTCAGTAGTTGTGGGCTTAGTTGCTCTGCAGCATGTAGGCTCTTCCCTGATCAGGGATCAGATCTGTGTCTCTTGGATTGGCAGGCAGATTCTTTAAAAAAAAAAAAAATTTGTTTTTAAAACATTTATTTATTTATTCATCGGGGTGGGGGGGTGCGGGTTGGGGAGGCAGGGGGGCAGGCGGGCCACTTCTATTGGTTTTTCATTTATCAATTTTCATTCATCTTTGTTCTTTGGCCTGTGTGGGCCTCCCATTGCGGTGGCCTCTGTTGTCGCAGAGGCTCGGGCTCAGTAATTGGACACATGGGTCCAGCCGCTCCGCGGCACGTGGGATCTTCCCAGGCCAGGGATCGAACTGGCGCGCCTTGCACTGCAAGGCGGTGTCCTTATCCACTGGACCACCAGGGAAGCCCAGCAGGCAGATTCTTTACCACTGAGCCACCAAGGAAGCCCAAACTTGGGTTGTTTTTTAAAAATATTCAAAACACAACAGAATAGAGGAAGTGTACTTGTTGATAGGAAAGCAGTGCTGATACAGTTCAGATTGTCTTTACTGTTGCAAAGAACTCCTGCAGGACCACTTTCAGTATCATTGGCCTGGCTTTTTGTTGTTGTTGTTGTTGTTGTTGCTGTTTCTTTTGCCACACCCTAGCAAATGGAATTGAACCTGTGACCCTGCATTGAAAGCACAGAGTCCCAGAATGGATACAAGTATATGTGTGGCCAAGCTCCTTCACTGTTCACCTGAAACTATCACAAAATTGTTGATAGGTTATACCCCAATACAAAATGTTTTGGGTGCTAAAAAATAAATAACAAAAAAAGAAAGAACGAAAGCTAGAGTCCCAATCACTGGACAACCGGGGAGCTCCCTGGAGGAAAGTTTTTGCATGCCGATTACCCATAACCTACTGCCAGGCAGTTACAATGTGACAAGGTAGCTCTTGATAATGAGATGATGTTCAAATGTCTTTCTAAAATTCAGTTAAAATCAGAGAAGTCAGACTGATTTCTTTGATTCTCTGTACAGCAGTTCCAATTTACAGCTAACCGAACTCTTGTTCTGTTCTGAAATTACAAAAAGAATACACATTTTAAGACTCAAACATCACATAAGTGTATGAAGTAAATGAATAAAAACTCTAAAATACCACAGCTAACCATTTGGAGACATACATGCTTCATGACAAAAAAAACCACGTTCGTTCTAGTAGTTACATATACACAGATTTGATCTCTTTGGAAGAACGATAATTCTCTCATCACAGAATATCTAACCCAGAATTAATAGTCAAATTGACTGTCATGGTTTGTGCACGCGCCTTGGAAAAGAATTTCCAGACATGAGGCAGAATGAGAGAAGAACAAAGTTTAATAGAATGGGAGAAATTGTTAGAACAGCGGGCCGGCTCAAGGGGGAACCGACATTGAACAGGGGTCCTTGGTCCAAATTTATATCCAGGGTCCAAGGCATGGGATAGGGGTCTCATGGATCACTTGCTGATTGAATGGAGTGCTGGGTGGGGAAGGGTCATGGTTGCAGCTGGGGGAGGTAGGGACAAGAAGGACCTGGTTTATCTGTTCCTGCATTCCAAGACCCTCCTTGTTCGCCCTGTTCTTCCGTCCTTGAGACATTGGTCATCTCCAGTGTGAAGGTTTTCCTTTACAGTCCAGCAGTCCCTAACCTTTTTGGCACCAGAGACCAGCTTTGTGGAAGACAGCTTTTCAACGGACCAGGGGTGGTGGGGTGGTTTGGGGATGATTCAAGCCCATTACATTTATTGCGCACTTTCTTTCTTTCTTTCTTTCTTTTTTTAAATTTTTGGCCTCTTTTATTGGTCCTTCATTTATTGATTTTTGTCCATCTTTATTCTTTGGCCTGTGTGGGGCTCCCATCACAGTGGCCTCTCTCCTCGCAGAGCACCGGCTCTGGGCGCATGCGCTCCAGAGCTCCGGCTCAGTAGTTGGACACATCGGTCCAGCTGCTCCACAGCACATGGGATCCTCCTGGGCCAGGGATCGAACTGGTGCCCCTGCATTTGCAAGGCAGACTCTCTTCACCCACTGAAGCCCGGAGTCTAGTGGTTAAGAATGCAGCTGCAATGCAGGAGACGAAGGAGGGTTCGAACCCCTGGTTTGGGAACATGCCCTGGAGGAGGACATGGCCACCCACTCCAGCATTCTCGCCTGGAGAATCCCATGGACAGAGGAGCCTGGTGGGCTCGTCCATAGAGTCACACAGAGTCAGACATGACTGAAGTGACTTACCATGCATATATATTCCCTTCTTTTACAAGGTTATAACGAATGATAAAATAGGAAATTTAGATAACTAGTTTATTATAAAAATCTACAATTCAGAAACAGCCAGGTGGGAAAGATGTTACAGGGTAGGGTGTGAGGAGAGAGCTTCCTTGCCCTCTCCAGGCAGTCCCTTCTCCCAGCACCTCCACCAGTTCACCAAACCGGAAGCTCTGTGTGCTTAGATTTTGCGGCAGTCCCCTAACTACCTGGTCCTGCTTTCAACCTCGCCTCTGTCGCAGCCAGAGGGTCCCTTTGAAAATATATCAAAGACTTCCCTGGCGGTCCAGTGGTTAAGACTCCCAGCTTCCACTGCAGGGGACGCAAGTTTAATCCCCGGTAAGAAAATTAGAATCCCACATGGCCCGCGGCTGAGCCAAAAATAAACAAATAAATAAAAATAAAAGATCAAGCTTAAAATCCTCTAGTGTTCCTCATTTCACTACAAACCTAAATTCTTGCCATGGCCCACACAGCCTTAATCCATTAAACATCTTACCATCTGTCTGAGCTTGTCCCCACTCACTCATTTCCAGCCTCTCTGCTCTCCCAGCTCTTGGATCAGCCATCCCGCCTTCGCCTCAGGACCTTTGTTCTCTTGCAGTCTCCTTCTCTCCTCTCCTTGAGGTCCCTGATCTTTAGCACTTAATGCTTCTATGACCTAATTTCCTTACTCATCCAGTTGATTGTCCATTTTCCCTCCTAGAACGTTAGCTCCATTTGGTATTGCTGGTCACTGCTGTGTGCATGTGTGCGAGTGCTAAGTCACTTCAGTCGTGTCCGACTCTTTGCAACCCTATGGACTGTAGTGACAGAAGACAGTGGGCAGGTTCCCGTGAATGGTGTCGGATTCTTTTATTTTTTCAAAGGAAGGTATTTTATTTTCAAGTTTCTATGGAAGTGTTACAAACAATGGAGACGGAGAAGAAAAAAAAAAAACTTTAAAAAGTTTAAACTACCATTTTAAAATATGACTAGGTAAAATAATAAATAACGATACCCCAGGACACTTTGAGATGAAGGCGGGCCACCTGCCTCGGCCGCAGGCACCGGCCACAAGGACCCTCGCCTGGCCCGGCCCCGGGGCCACCTGCCTGCTCAGCACTTCAGCGATGCAGGAATGAAAGAGTTATACCATACAAATCTTGACTTTATTTTTTTTAATCCAAAAAGTGCGATTTTGGAAATGTACTCTACCTTTTCTCCTAACATAATGCTGTACCTCTTAAAAATAAAAATAAAGTACTAATTCTATATACATCACATGTACCATACAAAAATGTATCCAAAGTTTCTATTGCTACCAAGGTGTTCTAAAGTAAAGCAAGTTACAGAAAGCCCCTCATTGTAAACAGAAGATTACAAGTTATAAAATCAAAACACACAAGCCAGAGTCATTTATACAACAACCAACACATCTGGTTCCCGAAGCAAGTTGAATTTTTATGTGCCTGTATAAAAATGCATATCAATATACTTTTGCAAATTTATTTTTCATTATAAAGCAAATGAATACACTTTCTACAAGAAATAATCCGTGGGGAGTGTCAACTACAAGGAATGGACAAGGGCATTTGCCAGCTGCCTCTGCGGGGATGGAACACTGTGCCTCAGGGGCTGCTGGCTTTTCAACTCCCCCTGAAGGAAATCAGGGTGGGGCAAGGCACTCTGTGCTCCGGGGAATCCGATGGAGCAGGTCTTTAGATAGGTAAATGACTTTTATTTTATTTTATTTTTTAAAAAGATTTATTTATGTATTTATTTTGGTGGGGGAGGGGTGGGGAGGGAGGGGAGCAGGCGGGCCACTTCTATTGGTCTTTCATTTCTCCATTTTCATCCATCTTTGTTCCTTGGCTCTTGTGGGCCTCCCATCGCGGTGGCCTCTGTCGTCGCAGAGCGCCGGCTCTGGGCGCATGCGCTCCAGAGCTCCGGCTTGGTAATTGGACACATCAGTCCAGCCGCTCCGCGGCACGTGGGATCTTCCCAGGCCAGGGATCCAACCGGCGCCCCTTGCACTGCAAGGCGGTGTCCTTACCCACTGGACCACCAGGGAAGCCCGGTAAATGACTTTTAGGAACAGCTTTTATTATCTCAATTCTTGTATCTCCTCACAACTAAAAAAGTGCTAAAATCCTTCATGAAGATATCACATCCTCATGTCAGGCACAAGCCATTTGTAAAACAAAAGTTTTTGAAAAAAGCCTTTCTTTGATGGCATTCGAATTTCCTTGAACACTGAAACCCTTATATTGGCTTTCTTCCCCTAACTCTTTGGGGCAATCTCTCAGAGCTATCTGGAAATGTACTCTACCTTTTCTCCTAACATAATGCTGTACCTCTTAAAAATAAAAATAAAGTACTAATTCTATATACATCACATGTACCATACAAAAATGTATCCAAAGTTTCTATTGCTACCAAGGTGTTCTAAAGTAAAGCAAGTTACAGAAAGCCCCTCATTGTAAACAGAAGATTACAAGTTATAAAATCAAAACACACAAGCCAGAGTCATTTATACAACAACCAACACATCTGGTTCCCGAAGCAAGTTGAATTTTTATGTGCCTGTATAAAAATGCATATCAATATACTTTTGCAAATTTATTTTTCATTATAAAGCAAATGAATACACTTTCTACAAGAAATAATCCGTGGGGAGTGTCAACTACAAGGAATGGACAAGGGCATTTGCCAGCTGCCTCTGCGGGGATGGAACACTGTGCCTCAGGGGCTGCTGGCTTTTCAACTCCCCCTGAAGGAAATCAGGGTGGGGCAAGGCACTCTGTGCTCCGGGGAATCCGATGGAGCAGGTCTTTAGATAGGTAAATGACTTTTATTTTATTTTATTTTTTAAAAAGATTTATTTATGTATTTATTTTGGTGGGGGAGGGGTGGGGAGGGAGGGGAGCAGGCGGGCCACTTCTATTGGTCTTTCATTTCTCCATTTTCATCCATCTTTGTTCCTTGGCTCTTGTGGGCCTCCCATCGCGGTGGCCTCTGTCGTCGCAGAGCGCCGGCTCTGGGCGCATGCGCTCTAGAACTCCAGCTTGGTAATTGGACACATCAGTCCAGCCGCTCCGCGGCACGTGGGATCTTCCCAGGCCAGGGATCCAACCGGCGCCCCTTGCACTGCAAGGCGGTGTCCTTACCCACTGGACCACCAGGGAAGCCCGGTAAATGACTTTTAGGAACAGCTTTTATTATCTCAATTCTTGTATCTCCTCACAACTAAAAAAGTGCTAAAATCCTTCATGAAGATATCACATCCTCATGTCAGGCACAAGCCATTTGTAAAACAAAAGTTTTTGAAAAAAGCCTTTCTTTGATGGCATTCGAATTTCCTTGAACACTGAAACCCTTATATTGGCTTTCTTCCCCTAACTCTTTGGGGCAATCTCTCAGAGCTATCTGGAGTGCTGCCTTCCGGGCTGCAGTCCTAATTATACCCCAAATAAAACTTAACCCACAACTCTCAAGTTCTTCATCTTTTTTAGCCGACAGGAGGCATGCCTGTGGGCAGCCGGGCGGATAGGCGAAGGCTGTAGGGTGAGGCGCCACCCGGCCCTCACGGAGGCGGAGGCGGTGGACTGTTTTTGGTGATTTCGAGTAACACACGCGGCATAAACTTACTCTCCAGCTTGGTATGGGATTCTTGATCGCCAACGCAGAAGAATTCACATTGGGATCAAAAAGACTTGGCTTTGGTCACTCAGAGTTCCGTGAAGTAAAAGTTTATCAAAGAAAAAGGGATAGAGAAAGCTTCCAGCAGACACAGGGAGAATAGAAGAGAATCCCCCTTAGCCAGTTCACTCAAGACAAATTTTTTCAGTCGGTTATTAACAATGAATGAAAAGAATATCTTCAGGTTGTGAAGGCCATGCAGGCCCACACCCACAACATTAACATGAGATTAGCTAGAGAAGAGTCTCCGGCTAGGTGAGACATTCCAATGTAAAGACCTTGCTAGGCCCACATCATTAACATTAAGACAATAAACTTAGTTTCAGGGTTGATCTTTACCATAAAAAACATTTCAGTCTAGAAAAATGTTTGTCTTTCATTTTGTTCCTCCTTTGATCCGTTGGCCTCCTTATCAAATCTTGCCTATTCACCCCTTTCAGTAGCCTGTGGAGCTCCCCTGTCCATGGGATTATCCAGGCAAGAATACTGAAGTATTCTCCTCCAGGGGAACTTACCAGCCCAGGGATCGAACTGCATTGGGAGGCAGGTTCTTTACCACTTGCACCACCAGGGAAGTGTGGCCAGTACTGAAAACAGTCCTTGAAGCAGAGTGAATAAATATTCCATCAGTAAATATTTACAGAATGAATGAATGCCTGGGGCTGCCCTTGTCCCTATGGATGGTTAAAAGGCTTTTTGCTTTCCAGGATCTAGGCACTTGGAAGCAAAAGGCTGTATCATCCTAACGGGAAAGGTTGAAGGAGTTTAAGAAGAGGGCTGAATTCCTAGAGCCAGGAATTGATTTAAAGGCTATACAAAATGAGATTTTAATAACACACTGGTGGCGACAGGAAATGGGCTGGGGCCTCCCTGCCACACCCACCGTCCAGTAAGCCCAACCGCCTCCAAACCCAGGACAAATCAGAGCAAACTTCTCTTTTTATTTTTTTCTTTTCTTTGTAAACTTCTCTTTTTAGATTCACACAGCAGAGCCGCTCTTGCAGTGGCTGCCAGTTGCCATCTGCTGCTGTTTCCCAGCTGTGGCCTCCTGGGTGGCGACACAAGCCACTCTGGTCAGAATGGCTCCGATACAAACATCTGGGTCATCACAAGGTTCTTCCCCTGCTTCTTTCCACCTGCCTGAAAGTCAGAAGGAGGAGCTCCCCAGAGAAGGAGACAGAGCCTCAAGAGAGGAATTTACTAAGGTCACTACCGTATTCCAAGGCCCTTACGATGTCATGGCTAGGTGGACCATGGATTCTAAAGTTCTAGAAACTCGACCTGGGTTTTTCCTCTACCTGGAGGGAGGGCTGAGCGAAAAACACCACAGGTAGGGGTCTCCTAAAGATGGCACCCTTTGGGCATACCCGTGCGATCCATGGAGCGAGCCCCCATGGACCCTGGGTGACCTCACTTTGATGGCTGCATTCCCAGCCTCTAGATGTGGGGTTAATTTTTGTGACCTAAAAAGAATATAGATCAGGGCCAACGAGTTGAGACTCCGTTGGGGGCACTACTGTCTAGTCATGTTGTGCTGATGAATCTCTTCACCTCTCTGGCCTTGGTTCCTTCTTCCGAACGTGGCTCAGAAGACGGGGCTCACCATCCGTGAGCTCATCTAGAAGTATATTCAGTTTCATCCTCCCATGCTGTTGCTTTCTGACTCCCACCTGCTGATACAAGGTCTCCAGCTTCCTGCAGATTTTCTGTGTATTTCAGAAGGTCTCACATACCAGTCCCTGCAGTGCGAGCTGCTCCAGGTTTCATACCTTGATTTCTAGAGCCTGGACCTGAGGCTATTAGCCCCAAGCCCTCCAAATGCCAAAGCTGATACTGGGGGTGTGGGTGGGGATAGGGTCAGTGGGGAAGGGGAGCTCTCTCTGCTCTAGGTTACATGGTGGTAAAATGTCCCTAAATTTCACAGCTCAGAAGGAATTCCAGTCTGTTCAGCTGGCAAAGCAGTTCTTTTGGGTTTTACTTACGCTCCTTTTTCAACTTCTCTTGTTCTTTATTTTTTTATTTTTTAAATTAACTTATTTGGCTGTACCGGGTCTTAGTCGCAGCACTCAGAATCTTTGATCCTGATTGCAGCACGAGGGATCTTCCACTGTAGCACACAGATTCTTAGTTGCGGCATGTGGGATCTAGTTCCCTCACCAGGGATCGAACCGAGACCCCCTGCATTGGGAGCATGGAGTCTTAGCCACTGGACCACCAGGGAAGTCTCAGCTTCTCTTGTTCTTGAACCCTAAGTTATGTTCAGGGGGCTGTGCCAGACATACTCTTAGAGAGTAGGCAATGTGTGCTGGAAGGCTCTCTATGCCCTCTGACAGCCAAGACTTCATTCCTGGGTCAAGTTCATTCTCGAATGAGTCTCCCCCACCTTCAGGAAATTCCTCTACTCTCTCTTGAATAAGTCTTCTATAGGATCACCTCGAAAGTTTCCGGGCATGCCCATTCTTGAATGTCCAAAGTGGCCACAACCCAAGTTTGGCCTGCTTTGTGAACACTGAGGATATCAGTAACATCAGCCTGTTTGATTTGTTACAATCAGGAAAGGGACTCCGTACTGGCTCTGTATCTGTGTGGGAAAAAAGAAAACATTTCCGTCTTCTGATTAGACAGTCCAGGTCAATTTTTGTGCCCAAAAAAAGTCAGGGCCAACGAGTTGAGACTCCGTTGGGCACTACTGTCTAGTCATGTTGTGCTGATGAATCTCTTCACCTCTCTGGCCTTGGTTCCTTCTTCCGACGTGGCTCAGAAGACGGGCTCACCATCCGTGAGCTCATCTAGAAGTATATTCAGTTTCATCCTCCCATGCTGTTGCTTTCTGACTCCCACCTGCTGATACAAGGTCTCCAGCTTCCTGCAGATTTTCTGTGTATTTCAGAAGGTCTCACATACCAGTCCCTGCAGTGCGAGCTGCTCCAGGTTTCATACCTTGATTTCTAGAGCCTGGACCTGAGGCTATTAGCCCCAAGCCCTCCAAATGCCAAAGCTGATACTGGGGGTGTGGGTGGGGATAGGGTCAGTGGGGAAGGGGAGCTCTCTCTGCTCTAGGTTACATGGTGGTAAAATGTCCCTAAATTTCACAGCTCAGAAGGAATTCCAGTCTGTTCAGCTGGCAAAGCAGTTCTTTTGGGTTTTACTTACGCTCCTTTTTCAACTTCTCTTGTTCTTTATTTTTTTATTTTTTAAATTAACTTATTTGGCTGTACCGGGTCTTAGTCGCAGCACTCAGAATCTTTGATCCTGATTGCAGCACGAGGGATCTTCCACTGTAGCACACAGATTCTTAGTTGCGGCATGTGGGATCTAGTTCCCTCACCAGGGATCGAACCGAGACCCCCTGCATTGGGAGCATGGAGTCTTAGCCACTGGACCACCAGGGAAGTCTCAGCTTCTCTTGTTCTTGAACCCTAAGTTATGTTCAGGGGGCTGTGCCAGACATACTCTTAGAGAGTAGGCAATGTGTGCTGGAAGGCTCTCTATGCCCTCTGACAGCCAAGACTTCATTCCTGGGTCAAGTTCATTCTCGAATGAGTCTCCCCCACCTTCAGGAAATTCCTCTACTCTCTCTTGAATAAGTCTTCTATAGGATCACCTCGAAAGTTTCCGGGCATGCCCATTCTTGAATGTCCAAAGTGGCCACAACCCAAGTTTGGCCTGCTTTGTGAACACTGAGGATATCAGTAACATCAGCCTGTTTGATTTGTTACAATCAGGAAAGGGACTCCGTACTGGCTCTGTATCTGTGTGGGAAAAAAGAAAACATTTCCCGTCTTCTGATTAGACAGCTGGAGTCCAGGTCAGCAGAATTACCCAGTGGTCCAGTGGTTAGGACTCTGTGCTTTCACTGTTGTGGGTCTGGGTTCGATCCCTGGTCAGGCAACTAAGATCTCGCATGCCATGCTGTGTTGCCAGAAACAAAAAAAAGAAAGGAAGGAGGGAAGGAAAGAAGGAACAAAGGAAGGAAGAGAAAACAGGTCAAATAGAAAAACAGAATTTGGTGGGAAATATCTAAATGATTAGCAAGGCCTCCTCCCAGAAATCATTACCTGTCAGACTCTCCTCCCCTCCTCTGCCGGCAAATAATCCTAAAGCTCCTTCAGGAACTGTGGATAACTCCTTTCAAGGCCTAGGCCTAGGATGACTCCCTGTGAATTTAGAAGGTCTTGACCCTTTATTCTTTTTAAAATATTTATGTATCTGGTTGCTCCTGGTTTTCGTTGCAGCATGCAGGATCTTTCATTGTGGCATGCAGAGTTTTCATTGCAGCCTGTAGGATCTAGTTCCGTGACAAGGGATCAAACCTAGGCCCCCTGCCTTGGGAGCTTGGCATCTTAGCCACTGGACCACCAGGGAAGTCCCAGGTTTGCCCTTTACTGACAACCTCATCCCAAATGAAAAGACCACGGGACCTAAGATCTCTGAATGTCCACACTCTTAAGAGGGAGAATCTGGTTGGGCTGGCTAGATTCCTGATTGTCCACCTACGGTAATCAGCTAAGGCCAAGGGAACAGAGTCATATTCTAAATATAAATATCATTTAGATATTTCCCCAAACCACCATCTGGTCACCTCATTTTCAACCCGTGGGAGGCAGTAGTTCTCAAATAGAGGTGGGGGGGCGCTCACAGAAATTCCTCTACCCCCTCTCTTTTGAATAAGTCTTCTATAGGATCACCTCGAAAGTTTCCGGGCATGCCCATTCTTGAATGTCCAAAGTGGCCACAACCCAAGTTTGGCCTGCTTTGTGAACACTGAGGATATCAGTAACATCAGCCTGTTTGATTTGTTACAATCAGGAAAGGGACTCCGTACTGGCTCTGTATCTGTGTGGGAAAAAAGAAAACATTTCCCGTCTTCTGATTAGACAGCTGGAGTCCAGGTCAGCAGAATTACCCAGTGGTCCAGTGGTTAGGACTCTGTGCTTTCACTGTTGTGGGTCTGGGTTCGATCCCTGGTCAGGCAACTAAGATCTCGCATGCCATGCTGTGTTGCCAGAAACAAAAAAAAGAAAGGAAGGAGGGAAGGAAAGAAGGAACAAAGGAAGGAAGAGAAAACAGGTCAAATAGAAAAACAGAATTTGGTGGGAAATATCTAAATGATTAGCAAGGCCTCCTCCCAGAAATCATTACCTGTCAGACTCTCCTCCCCTCCTCTGCCGGCAAATAATCCTAAAGCTCCTTCAGGAACTGTGGATAACTCCTTTCAAGGCCTAGGCCTAGGATGACTCCCTGTGAATTTAGAAGGTCTTGACCCTTTATTCTTTTTAAAATATTTATGTATCTGGTTGCTCCTGGTTTTCGTTGCAGCATGCAGGATCTTTCATTGTGGCATGCAGAGTTTTCATTGCAGCCTGTAGGATCTAGTTCCGTGACAAGGGATCAAACCTAGGCCCCCTGCCTTGGGAGCTTGGCATCTTAGCCACTGGACCACCAGGGAAGTCCCAGGTTTGCCCTTTACTGACAACCTCATCCCAAATGAAAAGACCACGGGACCTAAGATCTCTGAATGTCCACACTCTTAAGAGGGAGAATCTGGTTGGGCTGGCTAGATTCCTGATTGTCCACCTTACGGTAATCAGCTAAGGCCAAGGGAACAGAGTCATATTCTAAATATAAATATCATTTAGATATTTCCCCAAACCACCATCTGGTCACCTCATTTTCAACCCGTGGGAGGGGCAGTAGTTCTCAAATAGAGGTTGTGGGGCTAGGGTGAGGCAGAAATGTGGACAGTTCTTTGCTACTTGTGGTCAATTCATCTTACAGCATAACTTGGCCCAGACTTCTTTAGCTTCACGTCCTACTCTTTCTTCCTCAGTCTCTCATCAGCCCATCCCCTTTGCCTAAAATGTGCATTACCCATCACCACGTGTCAAAATCTTCCCAAGACAAGTTCAAAGACTTCATGCCAGCTTCTCCATGCCAGCCTTCCTTCCACTAAAAGTGTAGTCAGAAATTGTCAGATTTGAAGGAACTTGTGAATATCACGTAATTCAACCCTCCCTTGACTCACACAAATCCCATATATTTTAACTTCCACTAACTCCTACCAGGCACCGCTCACCCACCTCCAGAGATGGGACACTCATGACTTCTCAAGGAGATTCGCAGTGTCTCTGGCACCTCTGCCTTTAGGAAAATGCTTTCTTGCATTACATGCCAAATTACCTCCCTGTGACTTTTGTGCTTTAAACATTTTTTTTTTTTCCTGGCTCCACAGCATATGGGATCCCAGTTTCCTGACCAGGGATTGAACCTGCTCCTCTGCAATGGAAGCCCAGTGTCCCAATCAACGGATCGTCAGGGATGTCTCCCATCTTAAACTTGGTTCTGCCCTGAGGAAATGTTTGTGCGTGCTCAGTTGCTTCAGTCGTGTCCGGCTCTTTGCGAACCTATGGACTGTAGCCCACCAGGCTCCTCTGTCCATGGGATTCTCCAGGCAAGAATACGGCAGTGGGTTGCAATGCCCTCCTCCAAGGGACCTTACTGATTCAGGGATTGAACTCACATTTCCTGACTTGCAGGTGGATTCTTTACTGCTGATCCACTGGGGCAAGGCCAGGGAAATGCTTAGGACTGGTCTATTCATTTTCCCACCTAGAAGCCTCTTCAGAAATTGGGACACAGCTCATCTCTTAGTCCTTTCCTGGCTGAACATCCTCAGCTGAATCTAATATTCACATAAGACCAAGTCCCAAGTCCCCAGACCACCACAGAGGAACACATGTTTCAACTCTGCTTCTAAAATCTGGTGTCTCAGGGGATTTCCCTGGTGGTTCAGTAGTGAAAAAAACCGCCTGGGACTGCAGGGGACTTGGGTTTGCTCCCTGACTAGGGAACAAAGATACTACACAGGGCTTCCCTGGTGGTCCAGTGGGTAAAGAGTCCACCTTGCACTGCAAGGGGCGCCGATTCGATCCCTGGCCTGGGAGGATCCCACGTGCCGTGGAGTGGCTGGACTGGTGTGTCCAATTACCGAGCCGGAGCTCTGGAGCGCATGCGCCCAGAGTGGGTGCTCTGCGATGGGAGGCCCACACAGCCCAGAGAATAAAGATGGATGAAAATAAACAAGTAAAAAAAATAAAAGAGGTCAAATTAAAAAAAAATTGTATATTTAAGATACGATACGGCACGTGACAGTTAAACCAGGATGCCACAACTAGAGAAAAGCCCTCATGCCACAATGAAGACATAGTGTAGCTGAAAAAAACTGGTGTCCCAAATAAATACAAGGATATCCAAAGAAATATTTACATTAAAAAAGGGGGGGGGGATAAGTTAAGTATCCAACATAATAAGAATTTGCTTATATCGATTAAACAAATCCATTTTCTAGAATAGTGTTCAGCCTTTTACAAAACGGGTTTTTAGCATAGACAGATGGTCATGATGATGCAAGTAGAAAAAAGCAAGTTACGAAACAGGGCCTGTTACATCTTATTTGCCTCCTAGGCAGGAAGTCTGTCTTTCTCAGCTTCTCTCTCTCCTATCTCTGTCTCTTAAACACTTCGATTTTTAGCGTATCTATGACATGAAGAGCAGGGAGGATGTTTAGAGACCTCTGCAGAGCTATTTCTAAATACCAGTGCTGTCTTGAGTTGTTTCTAGAGTGTAGAGGATGAGGTTTGGGAAATCCCACATGCTGTGCTTGATATCTGTAAGGCCTTTTTTATAAAGAGTACACATTCCTTTCATAATCCAAAACCAATGGCAACAGTAAAGGACTCGCAGTGCTTTGGTGAGCCCTGAATATCACGGTGTTCATCTATTTTCTCCTCCTCATTCTTTTCACGTATTCATTCAACACAGGCTCTTCAGGCCTTGTGCTGGGCTTTGGGCTCTTAGAGGGAGGTGTGATCCCAGCTGTGAGAAGCGCACAGATGTCAGAGAAAAACCTCAGCATGATAAATGCTATAACAGAGGAAATCACAGGGGAGGGACTTCCTGGAATCTTGAAGACAACAGTGTTTGTGAACCATAAACAGCTTTGGGCTGATTGAGGGCAGTTTGTGCAAAGGCCCGGGGGCAGGAAGAGTTGTGCTGTGTTCTGTCTACCCCTCCAGCTACTTCCTCCTGGGCTGTGCTTAGTTGCTCAATAGTGTCCCACTCTTTGCAGCTCGAAGTCCTACTCAGTGGCCCGTGGCCCGCCAGGCTCCTCTGTCCATGGGATTTTCCAGGCAAGAATTCTGGAGTGGGTTACCATGTCCTCCTCCAGGGGATCTTCCCAACGCAAGGATCAAACCCAGGTCTCCCCGATTGCAGGCGGATTCTTTACCAGCTGAGCTACAAGGGCAGCCCTGTTTCATCCAAGTCATCAGGAAGTCTGTTGGTTCTACTCTTAACAAATAGCTTGACTCTGTCCACCTGTTACCCTCTTCAGTGTATTCAGTGGTACAAACTACCATCGTCTCTTCCTTGTGTTTTCATAGAAACTTCCTCACTGTCCCTCAGCTTCTGTCTTTCAAGCCCGTCTGCCCTCACCTTAGCCAGAGTCAGCATATGTGTCAGGTCTCTGGTCTAAACCTTCTAGTGGCTCCTACCTCACCCAGAACCAAAGCCCAGGGCCTCGCAGTGACCCACCCACTCTGCACATCAGGCCCTTCGTTGCCCTCTGACATCACCTCTTCCTGCTCTGCCCTCACCCGCCTCTTCTCTCACCCACTTGTCACCAGCCACGCCAGTCTCCTGCTGTTCTGCTCACACCAGACTTGCTCTGTCTTGGAGCCTTTGCTCTGGGTGTTTCTCTGTTTGGAATTCGGTTGCCCCAGATGATCACGTGATTCCCCATCCCCGGCCATCTTCAAAGCCGTTCTCCTGACTAACATCTTGATCTCAGAACCCTCTCTTCCCTGAGGACCTCCACCCCCCACCCGCCCTAGCTTCTTTCTGTCCTTTTTTCTGTCTTTCTTGCACCAAGTGTTGACTAACTAGGGCTTCTCACGTTTGCCTGAGCTGCAGAGATGAAACTTCCTGCCATTTGGGATGACGGCAGGTGGTTACAGTGTGAGAGCTGTGGCTGTGGGTGTCATTTCTCAAGTCTTCTGAGGGCAGCATCTCTTGCTAGAGGTCCCACGGCACAAATCCAGGCGAGGTGGGAGTCAGCAACTAGGGCTGAACATGGCTGGGGTCAGGTGCAAATCAGGGTCCAGCAACTGGGGACACTGACCTGGGTGACGGGCCAAAGAAGGGCGGGGAGCTCAAGCTGATGGGAAAAGTTTGGGACCTTTGGGATTTGACTGGGGATTAAAAACTACAGCAGAGTTAGATTATGTCAATCCTGCAACGATTTATGAAACCCTCTGTCCTGTGCCACCTCCCTCTACCCTGGGCCCATCTGTCTGACTTTGTCTCCTCTAACTCTCCCCAGGCGCTATGCAGCAGGCGCCCTGGCCTCTTTGGTCCTGTACCATCCTGGCTACACTCTTTCCTGCCCCAGGGCCTTTGCACTTGCCTTTCTCGCTGCCTGAAACTGTCTCTCCCAGATATCTGCATCCTGTTTCTCTCTTCATTTAGGTCTTTACTTTAAGGTCACCTTCTCAGTGAGGACTTCCCTAGCCAGGATCACAATAAAATACACTCACATATGACAGTTCTTACCCCTCTCTCTCCAGACTCTTTTTTCTCTTTAATAGCTATCCCTAACTAACAAATGATTGGTCTTATCTGTGGTTTTATCTTTCTCTCTGTTAATATATCAACTCCCCAGGACAGGGATTGCAGGGACAGTTCATTAGTCTATCTCCAACAGCCAGAGCACAAAGGGTGTTGTCTATAAATATCTATGAATGAGCCTGGGGGAATCTCAAGCATCTATTACATGCCAGATATTTTTCAGCCACTCTTTTTTTCCAATTGAAGGCTAATTACTTTATAGACATATCATTTTCTGCCAAACATCAACATGAATCAGCCCTTTCGCCCCCTGTCTTGGAGCCTTTGCTCTGGGTGTTTCTCTGTTTGGAATTCGGTTGCCCCAGATGATCACGTGATTCCCCATCCCCGGCCATCTTCAAAGCCGTCCTCCTGACTAACATCTTGATCTCAGAACCTCTCTTCCCTGAGGACCTCCACCCCCCACCCGCCTAGCTTCTTTCTGTCCTTTTTTCTGTCTTTCTTGCACCAAGTGTTGACTAACTAGGGCTTCTCACGTTTGCCTGAGCTGCAGAGATGAAACTTCCTGCCATTTGGGATGACGGCAGGTGGTTACAGTGTGAGAGCTGTGGCTGTGGGTGTCATTTCTCAAGTCTTCTGAGGGCAGCATCTCTTGCTAGAGGTCCCACGGCACAAATCCAGGCGAGGTGGGAGTCAGCAACTAGGGCTGAACATGGCTGGGGTCAGGTGCAAATCAGGGTCCAGCAACTGGGGACACTGACCTGGGTGACGGGCCAAAGAAGGGCGGGGAGCTCAAGCTGATGGGAAAAGTTTGGGACCTTTGGGATTTGACTGGGGATTAAAAACTACAGCAGAGTTAGATTATGTCAATCCTGCAACGATTTATGAAACCCTCTGTCCTGTGCCACCTCCCTCTACCCTGGGCCCATCTGTCTGACTTTGTCTCCTCTAACTCTCCCCAGGCGCTATGCAGCAGGCGCCCTGGCCTCTTTGGTCCTGTACCATCCTGGCTACACTCTTTCCTGCCCCAGGGCCTTTGCACTTGCCTTTCTCGCTGCCTGAAACTGTCTCTCCCAGATATCTGCATCCTGTTTCTCTCTTCATTTAGGTCTTTACTTTAAGGTCACCTTCTCAGTGAGGACTTCCCTAGCCAGGATCACAATAAAATACACTCACATATGACAGTTCTTACCCCTCTCTCTCCAGACTCTTTTTTCTCTTTAATAGCTATCCCTAACTAACAAATGATTGGTCTTATCTGTGGTTTTATCTTTCTCTCTGTTAATATATCAACTCCCCAGGACAGGGATTGCAGGGACAGTTCATTAGTCTATCTCCAACAGCCAGAGCACAAAGGGTGTTGTCTATAAATATCTATGAATGAGCCTGGGGGAATCTCAAGCATCTATTACATGCCAGATATTTTTCAGCCACTCTTTTTTTCCAATTGAAGGCTAATTACTTTATAGACATATCATTTTCTGCCAAACATCAACATGAATCAGCCCTACATATACATATGTCTCTTCCCTCTTGAACCTCCTACTCATCTTCCCCCTCATTATTTTATTTCTTACTAGAAATAAATACGATGATAGGCTTTTTTAAAGTTTCATTTAATTTAAAAAAACTTTTTTTTAATTTAAGTTGGGACTTCCCTGGTTGCCCAGTGGTTAAAACTCTGTGCCCCCAATATAGGGGGTTCTGTAAGGGGTAGGAGGGAAAGGGGCAGGGCACAATTTTTGAAAAAAAAATGACAGCCCAAGGACGCAGCATAAACCCATTAGAATTAAATGAGTCCAACATGGCAGACCAGACCTTGATCCTCCGTCAGCAAGCTAAATGACACACCCCGAGGCGCCATAACAGTTCCACCCCTTCCCTAAAAGAGCTGGGATAATCCTCCCACTCATTAGCATATGGAATTACCCAGCCCATAAAAGCTAAGAATGCCCTGTTTTCAGGGCCACTGGATTTGCTCTGCCATGGCCCACACTCTGTCTGTGGAGTGTGCTTACTCTGAATCTGAATAAATCCATTAACTTTGTCTCTTGCTGAATTCTTCTCTGCAAAGAGACATGAAGAACCTGATCCGGGCTTCCCCTGGTGGTCCAGTGGGTAAGGACACCACCTTGCAGTGCAAGGGGCGCCAGTTCGATCCCTGGCCTGGGAAGATCCCACGTGCCGCGGAGCGGCTGGACTGATGTGTCCAATCACCGAGCCAGAGCTCTGGAGCGCATGCGCCCAGAGCCGGTGTTCTGCGACAACAGAGGCCACCGCGATGGGAGGCCCACAGGAGCCAAAGAAGACGAATGAAAATAGAGAAATGAAAGACCAATAGAAGTGGCCCGCCCGCTCCCCTCCCTCCTCACCCGACCCCCGCCCAAAGTAAATAAATAAATAAACCTTTAAAAAAATTAAAAAAAAAAAAAAAAAAAGAACCTGATCCTCAGTGGGTCCAGACATTGGGTGAGTGATTTTAATTACCAGGGTTTTGGCTGGATTCGAGTCCCGGCGGCGTGGGTTCAAGTCCCAAACAGGTTTGATAAGTCTGGGCCCTGGGTTTAAGTCTCAAATTAAGGTTGAACACTTTCAGTTCTATCCGTTGTCAAGAAACTAAGATCCCACATGCTACAAGGTACGGCCAAAAATAAAAATAAGTAAAGTAACAATAAGAAGAATAAAACAATTTTAAAAATTTAAGCTGATATGTTGTATTTTCGGGGTTCCCTTGTAGCTCAGCTTGTAAAGGATCCGCCTGTAATGCGGGAGACCCCGGTTAGACTCCTGGGTTGGGAAGTTTCCTTGGAGAAGGGATAGGCTACCCACTCCAGGATTCTTGAGCTTCCCTGGTGGCTCAGATGGTAAAGAATCCATCTGCAATGCGGGAGATCTGAGTTTCATCCCTGGGTTGGGAAGATCCCCTGGAGAAAGGAAAGGCTATCTACTCCAGTGTCCTTGCCTGGAGAACTCTTTGGGTGTCCATGGGTCACAAAGAGGTGGATAGAACTGAGCGACTTGACTTGTATTTTCATTCAGATCAAGAATTCTTTTTTTTTTTTGGCTGAGAGGCATGCAGGATCTTAGTTCCCTGACCAGGGATCAAACCCACACCCCCAGCAGTAGAATCTTCCCACTGGTCCTCTACGAAAGTCCCCCAGCTTTTTCTGTAAAGGATTATATAATGCAGCAAGCACGAAGTATGCGGCTCCACAGGGTCCAGAGGAAATGACGGGGCGCCCCCTGGGGCTCAGTATGAGGTGGTGGCCCTTCCCAGAGGAGGGAAAGAAAAACTTAGTTCTGCTCTACTCAATGCAGAACTTCTCCCTGGGAGGAAGGATTTCAAATGATTTTAACTTTTCTCCTTTCTCCTAAATTGAATCTGGTGATTTTTCTACAATGACAACAATTTTGTAACCAGAAAATAAATTAATGAAAAGAGCCTACTGAAGTATTTTCAGTGTACTAAAAATATATGGAATGACTATTTTCCCACAACAATAAAAAAATGTTTTTAAGTATATGGAGAAAATTCCCTGGTGGTCCAGTGGTTAAGACTCTGTGCTTCCACTGCAGGTGGCATAGGTTTGATCCCTGGTCGGGGTACAAAGGTCCTGCCTGCTGCTTAGCAGGGCCAAAACAATAAAATACTGGGTTGACCAAAACGTTGGTTGTATTTTTCCCTTAAGATAGTACAGAAAAAGCCAAACAAACATTTTGCCAATCCCAAGAAAATACATAAATAAGATGACAAGTGTACTGAACCCTAAAGTGTAGTGTTAGGATTCTGAATGATTTTAACCAGAAAAAAAAAAAAAAAAAACTATAAGGAGCCCTAGTCTCAAGGCTTTTGTTGTATATGAAAAACAAAGGAGGAGGGGCTTCCCTGGTGGTCCAGTGGGTAAGGGCACCACCTTGCAGTGCAAGGGATGCCGGTTTGATCCCTGACCTGGGAAGATCCCACGTGCCGCGGAGCGCCTGGAACGGTGTGTCCAACTACCAAGCTGGAGCTCTGGAGTGCATGTGCCCAGGGCCGGTGCTCTGCGGCGAGAGAGGCCACTGTGATGGGAGGCCCACACAGGTCAAAAGAACAAAGATGGATGAAAATAAATAAATGAAAGACCAGTAGAAGTGGCCAAAAAAAAAAAAAAACCACAACAAACAACAAATGAAGAGATGAGGGGAGAGATAGGGGTAAGGGATTGAGGTACAAAGTAAGTAAGGTACAGGATGCATTTTAAATTATTTATTTATTTATTTGCTGCGCTGGGTCTTAGCTGCAGCATGTGGGATCTAGCTCCCTGACCAGGGACTGAACTCAGCCCCCCTGCGTCGGGAGCATGGAGCCTTAACCCCTGGACCACCAGGGAGGTCCCCTACAGGATATATTGCATAGCATGGGAAATAGAGCTAATATTTGATAATGACTTTAAATGTATTAAGTCTGTACATTTTGAATCACTATATCTGAAATGAATATCTTATTATAAATCAATTATACCTCAATTTTTAAAAAAATACTGGGCTGGTACTCAGATTCTTTTTCTCTAAAATCCTTCTTTTGGGGCTTCCCTGGTGGTCCACTTGCTAAGACTTCACGCTCCCAATGCAGGGGGCCCAGGTTCAACCCCCAGCCAGGAAACTAGATCCCACATGCTGAAACTAAGACTTGATGCAGCCAAATAAATAAATAAACATTAAAAAATAAATAAATAAAATCCTCCTCTGTTCTCCTTTCCCTGCTCTCCTAAGCCCACCTCCAGGTTTCTACCTTTTCAATCTTTGACACAAATCGTAAAAGTAGTTTAATGAATCTCTCAATGCAAAAACAAGAAAAAGATAAAAAGGATGTTTTCGAAAGCTCGTGACGTGGTCACAAGGAGCCACCCAGGTGGACTGCCTGCACAAAGGACCATGAACTAGTTCGGGCCCAGCGGGTTGGTCACTGACCAAGGCAAATTCATGACTTTCTTGTACGGGCTCCAGTGAACATTGCTCCCAGGTAAAAGAGACAGGGATACAAATGAATGGAAACAAATCTTCCCCAAAAGTGCCCCGGGGGGTGGGAAAGGAGAATGTGGATGAACTGAGAGAGTAGCATTGATCTATACACACTACCATGTGTCAAGCAGATAGCTAATGGGAAGCTGCTGCGTAGCAGGGGGGAGCTCAGCTTGGTGCTCGGTGATGACCTAGAGGGGGTGGGAGGAAAACTCAAGGGAGAGGGTATATGTATATACTCTGCTGTGCTAAGCTGCTTCAGTTGTGTCCGACTCTTTGTGACCCTATGGACTGTAGCCCACCAGGCTCCTCTGTCCATGGGATTCTCCAGGCAAGAACACTGGAGTGGGTTGCCATGCCCTCCTCCAGGGGATCTTCCCGACCCAGGGACTGAACCTGCAGCGTCTTGTATCTTCTGCATTGACAGGCCACCTGGAAAACCTGCATATATGTATACCTGGATATATGCATATGTATAGCTGATTCATGTTGTTGTACAGCAGAAACTCACACGATGTAAAGCAATTATACTCCAATTATAACTACATGTTAAAAACATTGTATTATGTACCTATCCAAAGAAAGAATCCTGCTTCCTCGAAGGGTGTGGTGAGGGTTGCTAGCTTAATCAAGGGGGAGGGGTAGACTCCCAGCCTCCAGGTTAGCAGACTTGGGTTTGCAATTCTTACCAGGTTGATTTCCGGTTGGTGACCTTGTGCAAGACTCCTGACCTATCAGGGACCTCAGTTTCTGCATCTGTAAAATGGAGATAAGAATGCTGATTTCCTCAGCCTGCTTTGAAGATGAAACGAGGAGATAAATAAATGCAAAATGCTCAGCACCATCCTATGACTCATCCTATGTGCTGAGCCAACTATATGGTAAAAAATGAAGCATTCATATTTGCCATGTAAATGCAAGAGAGGATGAAATCGAGCAATCCCATGCTCTGTGGAGCTTCTAGACCAGTGGAACAGATAGTCATGGTGTAATCTCATGAGTAAAGAAGTACAATTGCTCTAAATACTGAAAAGGAAAAGTCCAGAGAACTAAGACAGCATACAACCAGGGCCACCTGATCTAGGCACTTTTTAACCCAGATGAAGTAACTACAGACGTCATAGAATGTTTTTGTTTTTCACTGATATGAGAATCCTTCACATGTAGAATCTGCTGAACATTTTGCAAAGGACTTTTCACAGTTGTGATTTTCACATGATCTGAAGCAGAGAGGATGATGATCATTGTACATAAGTTGAAAATTAAAGTATAGAGAGGTTATGTAACTTCCTTAAGGCCAGACAACTCACTGAGGGCAGACCAAGAGAACATATAAAACCCAGAGTTTTTCTGTTTCCTCATCTACTGCTTTTCCAGTATCTCGTTTTTTTCAAAATTCTGAAATACAGCCTGCTTTTTTCTTATGAAAATGCTCAAGTATAATTTACTTATTAAAAAAAAGCATGGGAAAATATATATGTATGGTTCAAAGAAAAACCTATGTGACTACTGCTCAGTCCAAGGAACAGAATTTGCCATAGCCCAGAAGTTCCTTTATATATATCCTTCCCAAGAAGTTAACTCCTACGCTAAATTCTGTTAATCATTCATTCTTTTACCTTTTAAGAGTCTTTATCATTTATGTATCCTGCTGCTGCTGCTTAGTCACTTCAGTTGTATCTGACGTTGTGTGAGCCCATGGACTGCAGCCTGCCAGGCTCCTCTGTCCATGGAATTCTCCAGGCAAGAATACTGGAATGGGTTGCCATTCCCTCCACCAAGGGGATCTTCCCAACCCAGGATCGAACACGGGTCTCCTGCATTGTAGGTAGATTCCTTACCACTGAGCCACCAGGGAAGCCCTGTGCGTGCGTGCGTGTGTGTGTGTGTGTGTGTGTACATATTTGTGACCCCATGGACTGTAGCTCGCCAGGCTTCTCCATCTATGGAATTTTCCAGGCAAGAATACTGGAGTGGGTTGCCATTTCCTTCTCCATTTATGCATCTTAATGATATATTATTGCTTGTTTATAAATGGTATCCTAGTTTATGTTTTTTTCTATAACTGGCTTCTCACTCCCAACATTTTGTTTCTGAGATGACTCACACTGATGATGCCTCTGCCTCATTTTCACAGATAATAATATTCCATTGTGTGATTACACCACTCTCCTGTTAGCAGTCACTTGGATCATCTCCAGTATTTCATTGTTACAGTTCTTCTTTGTCCTTTGGAAGATAAATGAATTTGTTTTTATATAAAAAAATCTTTGGAAGATATTATAGGATGTGTGAATTTAAATTCCAGTCCCTACAACCACATTATCAGTATTAAATGATAATAGGTTCTATCATTTGAGTTTACCATCAGTCAGGAACTGTGTTAGGGACTTTACATGCAGTTTAAAAATATAATTCGCTTAACATTCCTCTTTGATATGTATTATTATCTTCAGGTGAAAGGACTATTTTATAGGCAGTGTAACTGAGGTTCCTAAAGGTTAAACAATTCAGCTAAGGTCATTAGGAGAGTCAAGATTGAAACTCAGTCTAAATCTAACATTCTGGTTCCTTCCAATTCACTTCAGGACTTAATAGTATATTGTGCAGTATAAAAATCAAATGTAAGATAAATTATAAGATCTATAAGAATCTACTATATATTTAATATCTGTGGTCTTGGTAAAATGCACATAACAGAGAATTCTCTGGCAGTCCAGAGAATTCCCTGGAAGTCCCTAGGCTTCCACTGCAGAAGGCCCAGATTCCATTCCTGGTCAAGAAACTAAAATTCCACGTCTTGTAGCTCAACCAAAAAAAAAAAGTGAAGTACACATAACATAAAATTTCCCATCTTAACTACTATTTTTTCCCCCATCTTAATTATTTTTAAGTACACAGTTCAGTAGTGTTAAGTACATTCACACCGTTGTACAATCTCCACAGCTCTTACAGGCATTCTTTTATATATAACCTGGGACACAAGTGCAGGCGTTTACTCTAGGGCATGTCCTGTGGGTGGAATCACATGGGTTTGCATATGTCTGACTTTATCAGGGAAGGTCAGACTCTTAAACGTTTGGGTCAATGTATACTCCAGTAGGCATTTACTTTTGTTTTAAATATGTATTACATTTATATGTTAATTTTTTTTTTAAGTTCCAATACAAAAAGATCAAAAAGACAATACAGTGAAAAAAGCCTCCTGTCCCCGTAACCATCTCATTTCTCTCCCAAAGGCTGAATATTGTTTATATACAAAAATTTTTTTGTTGAATGACTCACACTGATGATGCCTCTGCCTCATTTTCACAGATAATAATATTCCATTGTGTGATTACACCACTCTCCTGTTAGCAGTCACTTGGATCATCTCCAGTATTTCATTGTTACAGTTCTTCTTTGTCCTTTGGAAGATAAATGAATTTGTTTTTATATAAAAAAATCTTTGGAAGATATTATAGGATGTGTGAATTTAAATTCCAGTCCCTACAACCACATTATCAGTATTAAATGATAATAGGTTCTATCATTTGAGTTTACCATCAGTCAGGAACTGTGTTAGGGACTTTACATGCAGTTTAAAAATATAATTCGCTTAACATTCCTCTTTGATATGTATTATTATCTTCAGGTGAAAGGACTATTTTATAGGCAGTGTAACTGAGGTTCCTAAAGGTTAAACAATTCAGCTAAGGTCATTAGGAGAGTCAAGATTGAAACTCAGTCTAAATCTAACATTCTGGTTCCTTCCAATTCACTTCAGGACTTAATAGTATATTGTGCAGTATAAAAATCAAATGTAAGATAAATTATAAGATCTATAAGAATCTACTATATATTTAATATCTGTGGTCTTGGTAAAATGCACATAACAGAGAATTCTCTGGCAGTCCAGAGAATTCCCTGGAAGTCCCTAGGCTTCCACTGCAGAAGGCCCAGATTCCATTCCTGGTCAAGAAACTAAAATTCCACGTCTTGTAGCTCAACCAAAAAAAAAAAGTGAAGTACACATAACATAAAATTTCCCATCTTAACTACTATTTTTTCCCCCATCTTAATTATTTTTAAGTACACAGTTCAGTAGTGTTAAGTACATTCACACCGTTGTACAATCTCCACAGCTCTTACAGGCATTCTTTTATATATAACCTGGGACACAAGTGCAGGCGTTTACTCTAGGGCATGTCCTGTGGGTGGAATCACATGGGTTTGCATATGTCTGACTTTATCAGGGAAGGTCAGACTCTTAAACGTTTGGGTCAATGTATACTCCAGTAGGCATTTACTTTTGTTTTAAATATGTATTACATTTATATGTTAATTTTTTTTTTAAGTTCCAATACAAAAAGATCAAAAAGACAATACAGTGAAAAAAGCCTCCTGTCCCCGTAACCATCTCATTTCTCTCCCCAAAGGCAATCAAATTGACTAGTTTCTGGTGATCACCCTTCCAGAAAGAAATATGCTTTGGCATATATTTCCCTTTTTTACAATAAATACTTTTCTGAAACTTGTTTTTTTTTCTCTTAATTAACATCATAGGCAATATAATTTGGTGGTCTTTGGAGCAGATTGCCTGGATTTATCTCCAGCTCCACTATAAACTGGCGGTGATTTTGAATAGGTCATTTAATCTCTCTGTGTCTTCTGTTCCTCATCTGTAAAATGTGGAAAGAATCCTAACTTATGGGGCTTCCCTGGTGGTCCAGTGGGTAAAGACACCGCCTTGCAGTGCAAGGGGCGCCACTTCGATCCCTGGCCTGGGAAGATTCCACGTGCCGCGGAGCGGCTGGACCCATGTGTCCAATCACCGAGCGGGAGCTCTGGAGCGCATGCGCCCAGAGCCAGTGCTCTGCGACAACAGAGGCCATCGCGATGAGAGGCCCACACGGGCCAAAGAACAAAGATGGATGAAAATAGAGAAATGAAAGACCAATAGAAGTGGCCCGCCTGCCTCCCCTCCCTCCCCACCCCACCCCGCCTCACCCCAGCTCCCCCCTCCAAAAAAAGAATCCTAACTTATAAGGTCTTTATGAGAATTAAATTAGTTAATATATGTAGAGCATTTAGAATCCTGCCTATTAGAACTGCAACTATTATCAACATAAGCATATCAGTGTTTTCTCATTCTTTTTTATAGCTGTCTGTTAGTCCATTATATAAATATATCACATAATTGATAAACATTTAAACTGTTCAGATATGTTTATAGTACAGCAATAAATAACTGTCATTTAATACTCATGCAGGTGAGTATATCTCAAAAGATAAAGTTCTAGTACTGGAACTGCTGGGTCAAAGGTATTTAGCAGTTATAATTTTAATGGATATTGCCAAGCAGTCCTTCATGAAAACATCACACACTCTCATATATATAAACTTAAAGAGATATAGAAAAATTAGACTGGAAGAACCTTAGGTAAAGTCTTTGCTGTTAAGATGAGTCAGCTGATGCCAGGAGAGGGGAAGTGACTGACCCAGGCAGTTAGTGGCGCAAACAGCAACCAGAACCCTTGCAGGTGTCTGAACTTCAAGACTCCAAAAATGCTTTAAAATCTTTGTTAACATTTCATTATTTTGATGCTACAGTTTTCTTACATAGTGCAAGTAGCTTAGTATCTAATTTCTCACTCTTCTTTCTGATTTCCCCCCGCCCCGGGCAATTTTTTCTATCCTGGATTGATCATGTGCACTACCAAATGACCCTTGGACAATTCTGACCGGTTTGAGATTGGCCAAGTGACCGATCTACCCTATCTTTGAAAACGCTGGACTTGGCAAACTGCCTCTAGGAAAACAGAGTTTCGCCAGCCACTCCTAAAGGATCATTTAAATTACATCAAGGGAAATGAACCAAAGCACTCGCTCAGTAATCTTGCTGAGACCGATTTCGCAAGCTGGTGGCTGATTTGCAATGTATCTTTTAGACTAGAGGAAGCCCGCCTCTAGGTGGAGAAGCCGTCATTGGCTGATAGGGCCGTCAATCACCTGGGCTATAAATGAGGAGAGGCCGGCGGTTCCTCCCACAGAACGGCCGGGAGCGCGTGGAGTGGCGGTAGGCGGGCTGCGCGAGTCGTGCTAGAGCGATTCTCTGCGGTAACGTCTGTTACTCCTTACTAACCGGATTGAAAAGTAGACGAGACCTCTCCTCCTCCATCCTCTTTTTCCCACTCACCGCCGGGCCGGCGTGATGGCGGAAGCCGCGGCGGCTGGCGCGGGCGGAGAAGCGATGGCGGCAGCGGCGGCGGGGGAAGGCTCCTCGGGCCCGGCGGGCTTGCCCTTAGGCCGGGGCTTCTCAAACTACCGGCCCTTCGAGCCCCAGGCATTGGGCCTCAGCCCGAGTTGGCGGCTGACCGGCTTCTCCGGCATGAAGGGCTGAGGCTGCAAAGTCCCCCAGGAGACGCTGCTCAAACTCCTGGCGGGACTGACGCGGCCGGAGGGGCGGCCCCCACCGGCCCCGGGCCTGGTCGGAGGCCTGGAGGAGGCTGCCCAGGAAGCCGGTCTGCCGGTGAGGACGGAGCCCAGCCCAGCCTTCCCCACCCTGGGCATCGGGATGGACTCCTGCGTCATCCCCCTGAGGCACGGGGGCCTGTCCCTGGTGCAGACCACCGACTTCTTCTACCCGCTGGTGGAGGATCCCTACATGATGGGGCGCATAGCGTGCGCCAACGTGCTCAGCGACCTGTACGCCATGGGCATCACGGAGTGTGACAACATGCTGATGCTGCTCAGCGTCAGCCAGAGCATGCCGGAGGAGGAGCGAGAAAAGGTCATGCCGCTCATGATCAAGGGCTTTCGGGATGCTGCGGAGGAAGGAGGGACCGCCGTGACGGGTGGACAGACGGTGGTGAACCCCTGGATTATCGTCGGTGGGGTCGCCACAGTGGTGTGCCAGCCAAACGAATTCATCTTGCCCGACAGCGCCGTGGTTGGGGATGTGCTGGTGTTGACGAAACCCTTAGGAACGCAGGTGGCCGTCAATGCCCACCAGTGGCTAGATAATCCGGAGCGGTGGAATAAGATAAAGATGGTGGTCTCCCGGGAAGAGGTGGAGCTGGCCTACCAGGAAGCCATGTTCAACATGGCCACCCTCAACAGAATTGCGGCCGGGTTGATGCACACGTTTAACGCCCACGCGGCCACCGACATCACCGGCTTCGGCATCCTCGGTCACTCACAGAATCTGGCGAAACAGCAAAGAAACGAGGTGTCCTTCGTCATCCACAATCTGCCCATCCTTGCCAAGATGGCCGCCATCAGCAAGGCCAGCGGGCGCTTCGGCCTCCTGCAGGGAACCTCGGCGGAAACTTCTGGCGGGCTGCTGATCTGTCTGCCAAGAGAACAGGCCGCGCGCTTTTGTTCGGAAATCAAATCTTCGAAGTACGGAGAGGGTCACCAAGCCTGGATCGTCGGCATTGTGGAGAAGGGAAACCGGACGGCCCGGATCATCGACAAGCCCCAGGCATTGGGCCTCAGCCCGAGTTGGCGGCTGACCGGCTTCTCCGGCATGAAGGGCTGAGGCTGCAAAGTCCCCCAGGAGACGCTGCTCAAACTCCTGGCGGGACTGACGCGGCCGGAGGGGCGGCCCCCACCGGCCCCGGGCCTGGTCGGAGGCCTGGAGGAGGCTGCCCAGGAAGCCGGTCTGCCGGTGAGGACGGAGCCCAGCCCAGCCTTCCCCACCCTGGGCATCGGGATGGACTCCTGCGTCATCCCCCTGAGGCACGGGGGCCTGTCCCTGGTGCAGACCACCGACTTCTTCTACCCGCTGGTGGAGGATCCCTACATGATGGGGCGCATAGCGTGCGCCAACGTGCTCAGCGACCTGTACGCCATGGGCATCACGGAGTGTGACAACATGCTGATGCTGCTCAGCGTCAGCCAGAGCATGCCGGAGGAGGAGCGAGAAAAGGTCATGCCGCTCATGATCAAGGGCTTTCGGGATGCTGCGGAGGAAGGAGGGACCGCCGTGACGGGTGGACAGACGGTGGTGAACCCCTGGATTATCGTCGGTGGGGTCGCCACAGTGGTGTGCCAGCCAAACGAATTCATCTTGCCCGACAGCGCCGTGGTTGGGGATGTGCTGGTGTTGACGAAACCCTTAGGAACGCAGGTGGCCGTCAATGCCCACCAGTGGCTAGATAATCCGGAGCGGTGGAATAAGATAAAGATGGTGGTCTCCCGGGAAGAGGTGGAGCTGGCCTACCAGGAAGCCATGTTCAACATGGCCACCCTCAACAGAATTGCGGCCGGGTTGATGCACACGTTTAACGCCCACGCGGCCACCGACATCACCGGCTTCGGCATCCTCGGTCACTCACAGAATCTGGCGAAACAGCAAAGAAACGAGGTGTCCTTCGTCATCCACAATCTGCCCATCCTTGCCAAGATGGCCGCCATCAGCAAGGCCAGCGGGCGCTTCGGCCTCCTGCAGGGAACCTCGGCGGAAACTTCTGGCGGGCTGCTGATCTGTCTGCCAAGAGAACAGGCCGCGCGCTTTTGTTCGGAAATCAAATCTTCGAAGTACGGAGAGGGTCACCAAGCCTGGATCGTCGGCATTGTGGAGAAGGGAAACCGGACGGCCCGGATCATCGACAAGCCTCGGGTGATTGAGGTCCTGCCTCGTGGGACCGCAGCCACGGCTCTCTCTCCTGAGAATTCCAGTGCCGCTTCCGAGCCTAGCTTGTGAGATGCGACAGCACAAGCTGTTTGGACCGTAGAGAATCATGGACCATTCTCTAGCGTTGATTTTAGGAAGACGTCTTCGAAGAAGGCTGCCTGCCTAGGAGTTCCAGCTGCCCTTCCTAGGCACTTAGAATCAGCCCATCAAAAGCTGCACATTCCAAGGCCAGGAGTAACATTTTGGACTTGGGGTGGAGAGGGTAGATTTGTTTCATCTCTTGAATGGAAAAAGAGCAGACACCCCCGTTTTCTCTTTCCAAGAGCAAGATGAGATTACTCAGGTTTGAGATCTTTTTCTTGGCACAGGGTTAATTGACTTCTGCACAGGGAGTGAGATTATTTATTAAAATGATATAAACACCAAAAATACACTGCAAAATGAAAACCATTTAGATCAGAAGCAAGTTTGGGCCAATACTGTTGAAAAATTGAAATTGTTATGAGAGTTTAAAATTCAATGTCAAATTCATGTTTGATCACTCTGAAATATTGGCTCTTTCCTACTCTGGACAAGAATTGAGCAGCTTGTCCGATGACTGGGAAAGGAGGACCTCCAGCCACCTTCCTTGGTCTCTGTTAATGACGTCTCTCTCTAAACCCCTTTTAAGGACTGGGAGAGGCAGAGTAAACCCCAGAGCCCAGGCCTTGGTGGACACAAAGATGTTAACATTTTGTGTTGAAAATTCCTGGTGATTTCATCAATAAAGTGATTTCTAGTGAAATAAAGAATTTTACTGAAAATTCTTCTGGCGGATATTTGTATCCTTGGGATTATGAATCTTTTGCGGTTTTATAAAATGAACTAACCGACCCATTGAGTGTTGACAGCAAAGGATTCAAGAACAGTCATAAATCAATCCCAAGGACTAGCGGGTGGGAGAGGAAATAGCAAAGAAAAGGTGTCAACAATTCTTTGAAGATGGAAAGTGGGTGTAAGGGGTAACTGACTTAAAAGAACTGAGCCAAAGTATGAATGCCTTCAGAGGGACTTTCCTGGGTGGTCCAATGGTTGAGACTCCAGACTTCCACTGCAGGGGACACAGGTTCCATCCGTGGTTGGGAAACTTAGACCCCAAATGCTGAGTGAGAGGTATGCTCCTCCCCAAAATGCCCTCAGAGTTGGGGAACACTGGAAGCAAAGAGATATGCTCCAATACACTAAGGAAGATTGGGTCAAAGGGTAGACATAAAAACATACTGGTTCCCTGGTGGTCCAGTGGGTAAGGACACCGCTTTGCAGTGCAAGGGGCACCTGTTTGATCCTTGGCCTAGGAAGATCCCATGTGCCGCGGAGTGGTTGGACCGATGTGTCCAACTACTGAGCTGGAGCTCTGGATCTAGTGCGCCCAAAGCCGGTGCTCTGCAGCGAAAGAAGCCACTGCAATGAGAGGCCCATACAGGCCAAAGAACAAAGATAAACAGATAAAAGACCAATAGAAGTGGCCAAAAAAAGACTGCCGGGAAAACATACTGGTTAAAGATTTATGCACATTTAGATCGTCATAGTTCTCAAACTGGTCATACAACCACGTGATGTCTCTCACCCCCATAGGTAAAGGGAGGTTTGTTTCCTGGAAAATGGTGAATTTAAAAAATACTGTAAAGCTAGGACCATTGGCAGAGCAGAGGATAGGAAGCCTTGCCAATAGCAGGGCAAGTCATTGAAAATGTTAGTTGCTCAGTTGTGTCCAACTCTGTGACTTCATGGACTGTAGCCCACCAAGCTCCTCTCCATACAATTCTCCAGGCAAGAATATTGGAGTGGGTTGCCATTCGCTTCTCCAGGGGATCTTCCCAACCTAGGGATCAAATCCAGGTCTCCTACTTTGCAGGCAGATTCTTTACCATCTGAGCCACCAGGGAAGCCCACCAAAAGCAAGAATAAAGACAAAAATAAAATTGCCTAGCCCGCTTCCTCAACTTAACTATTAGAAACACTGTCTGGGAAGCTTATACTTCCCCTGCTCAGTGCAGGTGGAAGATACTTCTCTGGAGAAAATAAACCTGCCCAGAAAAAACAAACAAACATATATATATACATGAACAAACAATATAAACATTTATAAATTACATGTATAACATACAAATATTACAAATGTTACAAATACAACAGAAATACAAACATTTAGGGAATCCCCAGTGAAAATCCCTGTACCCAGGAAGCCAATTGAAAAGCTTCACCTAACATTCTTTTTAATGCCTCATTGTCAAGTATGAGCAATCAAGGATCACCAGACATTTGAGATAAGCTCCAACTGGAAAGTCAAAGCAAACCAAAAACCTCAAGAAAAAGACAATATAGGGAGCGAAAGAAAAAACAGACCAGCAGGATTAAAAGAATATTTAGCGCATTGTTCCTTAAGTGTACATTAAAAGATAATAAAAGAGCGAAGCACTTAGAATATAAAAACAGCTAAAATTTTTAAATTCAGTAAGAGTTTTTTTTTTTTTTTCTTCTGGTTTAGTTTATTTGGCTGCATCAAATAACATGTGGGATCTTACTTCCCCGTACAGGGATGGAAACCATGCCCCCTGCGTTCGAAGTTCAAAGTCATAACTACTGGACCGCCAAGGAAGTCCACAGTAGATGATTTAGAAGGTAAAGCTGACATTTATCAGAAAGGAGAACTAAACAAAAAAGATGCACAATGAAGAGGAGAAAAGGGAAAATAACCAGGAGGTTCAATATCTAAGAGAAGGTCCAGAACGAATAAAGCAGATGGGTGAAACAATAGTAAGAAGGTTTTCTGAAATGTAAAAGTTGTGTCATGCTTTTTGAATTCCCAGCTCAGCGAGTGGAAAAAGACCTACATTCATTTTATTGTTAAATTTGAAAATACCAGGAATGAAGAGACCCTAATAAAACAATAGCAAATACTTCCATACTACATACTCTTTGCCAGGCACTGTTCTAAGGACTTTTATATGTATTAACTTCTGTAAACTTCCAACAACCCCATTTTGCAAATGAAGCGGAGGTGTAAGGAGATTGAGACATTTGTCCAAGGTTGCAATGAAGTCCACTGAACAAACAGCCTGGTTCCAAAGTCCGTGCTTTTAACCACAGTGTTCGCCTGAATCTTCCAGGAGGGGAGGGGAGGTCACAAACAGACTTCTCAGCAGTGAACTGGAAGCTGAAAGACAGTGACAAAAGTGCTTTCAAAATTCTGAGGGTAAATGATTTCCTCTGTGTAATTCTATGTCTAGCTACTTTTTTTTCCCAAACAAATAGCATAAGGATTTAAAAATACATATATTTTATTTATATTTATTTGGCTGCATTGGGTCTCAGTTGTAGCATGTGGGCTCTAGTTCCCTGACCAGGGATCGAGCCTGGGCCCCCTGCATTGGCAGCACAGAGTCTTAGCCACTGGACCACCAGGGAATTCCCCATAAGAATGTTTTTGAGACACGCAAGGTATTGAAGGGTTTTCATCCCATTCACTCTCAAGAAACTACTGGAAAATGTACTCCAGCAAGAAAAGGGAGCAAACGGAGAAAGAGGAAAACATGGGGTTCAGGAAACCCAACCCAGCCCAGGAGAAAGACGAAGGGAGCTCTTAAGGTAATACCTGTCCAACAGGCACTGCGATGGAGAAGACAATGGCGACCCACCCCAGTACTCCTGCCTGGAGAATCCCATGGGCAGAGGAGCCTGGCGGGCTACAGTCCATGGGGTTGCAAGACTAAATCACCACCACCACCACCACCAGGCATAGAGAAGCACCTGTTCATGCTGCAGCAGAAGCCTGGAAGGCTTCCAGGAAAAGGAAAATGGAATTGACAAGAGTATTGACATGGTGTAATTGTGTATTGGAAGGCTATTAGAAGCTGTAAAAAGAATTAATGATAATTACATAGAAAATTGGAACTTGCCCGGTGGCTCAGTGGCAAAGAATCCGCCTGCATAGCAGGAGACGTGGGTTCAGTCTCTGAGTAGGGTAGATCCCCTGGAGAAGGGAATGGCAACCCAATCCAGTATTCTTGCCTGGAGGATTCCATGGCCACAGAGGAGCCTGATGGGGTGCAGTCCCTGGGGCGGTAACAAAAGACTTGGACTGCAGCGAGTGACTAAATAACAACAACAACGACAACATAGAAAATTAGCAAATGAAAAAAAAAAAACAAACGAAAGAATGAGGCACTTCTCAATTCCACCCAAAAATAAAACCTTGAAAAATAAAATGTAATCTAACGAGAAATAAACAATAAATGGATAAATTCAATCGGGTTTTCTCAGAGCTCAAAGCTCTCAAATACCTTTCCACAAAACCTCTGCTCCATCTTAAGACACTTCATCTCTCGGCACACTCCCTACCTTTCTCACTGAACTCTAGCCCATTAGCCTCTCTATGGTGCTTCAAACAAATCAAGCTCCTTTGTTCTCCAGCTCTTGATCCAGCTGGCTAACTCTCAGTTCTAGCTCAGCTAGAACAAAACCTCTTCATAAAAGCCCTCTCTGATCTTAGCCAACACCCAGCTACTCTGCAACTCATCATTCTCATTTATTGGCTTCTTGCATGGGTGCGTACGTGCTCAGCCACTTCAGTCATGTCTAACTCTTTCTGACCCAGTGGACTGTAGCCTGACAGGCTCCTCTGTCCATGGAATTCTCCAGGCAAGAATACTGGAGTGGGTTGCCATGACCTACTGCAAGGGATCTTTCTGACCGAGGGATTGAACTCCAGTCTCCTGCATTGCAGGTGGATTCTTTACCACTGAGCTACCAGGGAAGCCCTGTTTTGGCTTCTTAGTTTATTTTATGTTTTTAATTTGACCATGCCAGGTCTTAGTTGAGGCATGTGGGATCTAGTTCCTTGACCAGGGATCAAACCCTTGCATTTGGAGGTTGCAGTCTTAACCACTGGACCATCAGGGAAGTTGCTTCATATGTCTCTTTCTTCAAGTATCTAAGCTCCAAGATGGCAGAGGGTGGTCTATATTGCCAGCACCTGGAACAGTGTCTGACCCACAGTTATACTGAATATACTGTACTCAGAATATACTCAATCAACGAGTGAGAGTGTAAGGTACCCATCGGGGATCCCAGCACCCTCTGTTTTCTTTCTTTCTTTTTTTTTTTGGCCACTTCTATTGATCTTTCATTTATTTATCTTTGTTCTCTGGCCTGTGTGGGTCTCCCATCACAGTGGCCTCTCACTGCAGAGCACTGGCTCTGGGCGCATGCACTCCAGAGCTCTGGCTCGGTAATTGGACACATCGATCCAGCTGCTCCGCGGCACGCGGGGTCTTCCCAGGCCTGGGATCGAACCAGTGCCCCTTGCACTGCAAGGCGGTGTCCTGAAGCCTCCTCTTTTTTCACACTTTCTTTGCTTTTAGTGTCTCCTAGTGGTGGAAGTTGGTATCACCAATCTCTTAAGGCTTTGGAGAAGAAATTTGGGCTCTGGTTCTGCTTAATTTTACAAATATCTCTAACTGGTTTGGAGAAGGCAATGGCAATCCACTTCAGTATTCTTTCCTGGAAAGTTCCATGGACGGAGAAGCCTGATGAGCTACAGTCCATGGGGTCTCAAATATATATATATATATATATATAGGACTTACGTGATGGCTCAGTGGTAAGGAATCTGCCTGCAGTGCAGGAGACCTGGGTTCCATCCCTGGGTTGGGAAGATCCCTTTGGAGGAGGTCATGACGATCCACTCCAGTATTTCTGCCTGGAGAATTCCATGGACAGGGGAGCCTGATGGGCTGCAGTCCATGGGGTCACACAGAGTCAGACATGACTGAAGTGACTAAGCAGCAGCAGCAGCTAACTGGTTTATTTTCTTGGTTGGGGTGGACAGTAGAAAAAGGCAAGAAAATGACCGGGTGCTTCCCTGGCCTGGGTCCTCTTAGCTAACCTAGGAAGGGTTACGGGTTTGAAGCAAGGTAGGCAACCAGCTATTCCTTGAGGAGGGCCTGGGCAGCAAAGTTGAGGTAGCAGGTAATTGGAGGTGACAGGTCTGGGGTGGAAATCCAGAACAGAATCACAGGTATAAACAGAAGTAAGAAAGGTGATGGAGGACTTCCCTGGTGGTCCAGAGGCTAAGAACCTGCCTACCAATGCAGGGGAAACAGGTTCCATCCTTGGTTTGGGAAGATTCCACATGCCACAGGGCAACTCAGCTCATGCACCACAGCAACTTGTCAATTATCCTTTGTTTCTTTCTGGCCACTTCTATTGATCTTTCATTTATTTATCTTTGTTCTCTGGCCTGTGTGGGTCTCCCATCACAGTGGCCTCTCACTGCAGAGCACTGGCTCTGGGCGCATGCACTCCAGAGCTCTGGCTCGGTAATTGGACACATCGATCCAGCTGCTCCGCGGCACGCGGGGTCTTCCCAGGCCTGGGATCGAACCAGTGCCCCTTGCACTGCAAGGCGGTGTCCTGAAGCCTCCTCTTTTTTCACACTTTCTTTGCTTTTAGTGTCTCCTAGTGGTGGAAGTTGGTATCACCAATCTCTTAAGGCTTTGGAGAAGAAATTTGGGCTCTGGTTCTGCTTAATTTTACAAATATCTCTAACTGGTTTGGAGAAGGCAATGGCAATCCACTTCAGTATTCTTTCCTGGAAAGTTCCATGGACGGAGAAGCCTGATGAGCTACAGTCCATGGGGTCTCAAATATATATATATATATATATATAGGACTTACGTGATGGCTCAGTGGTAAGGAATCTGCCTGCAGTGCAGGAGACCTGGGTTCCATCCCTGGGTTGGGAAGATCCCTTTGGAGGAGGTCATGACGATCCACTCCAGTATTTCTGCCTGGAGAATTCCATGGACAGGGGAGCCTGATGGGCTGCAGTCCATGGGGTCACACAGAGTCAGACATGACTGAAGTGACTAAGCAGCAGCAGCAGCTAACTGGTTTATTTTCTTGGTTGGGGTGGACAGTAGAAAAAGGCAAGAAAATGACCGGGTGCTTCCCTGGCCTGGGTCCTCTTAGCTAACCTAGGAAGGGTTACGGGTTTGAAGCAAGGTAGGCAACCAGCTATTCCTTGAGGAGGGCCTGGGCAGCAAAGTTGAGGTAGCAGGTAATTGGAGGTGACAGGTCTGGGGTGGAAATCCAGAACAGAATCACAGGTATAAACAGAAGTAAGAAAGGTGATGGAGGACTTCCCTGGTGGTCCAGAGGCTAAGAACCTGCCTACCAATGCAGGGGAAACAGGTTCCATCCTTGGTTTGGGAAGATTCCACATGCCACAGGGCAACTCAGCTCATGCACCACAGCAACTGAGCTCATGTACCCTAGAGCCTATGTTCCACAACAAGAGAAGCCGCCGTAACGAGAAGCCAGCAGGCTGCATCTGGAGAGTAGCCCCCTATCACCACAACTAGAGAATGCCCACCGCAACTTTCAGGTCTTCTGTGTCCTCATTTCAGCAAATGACGAAGCTATCCATCTATTTACTCAACCCAGAAACTTTGGAATTACCCAGGATTCACTCTTATCGGTCACCTCCCATATCTAACTTCCATGTTGCCAAAAACAGTAGCAAATTCTATGCTGCCATTTACCCAGCCACTCAGCCACACCAGATGTCCACTAGGTCTGGAACCCTTTCTTCTCTCAGCGTCCATAATGTCACACTCTATTAATCTTCCTCCTACGTCACCTTTCTCTCCTCTTGTTGTTGAGTCACTTAGTCATGTCTACCTCTGTGACCCCATAGACCATCGCCCGGCAGGCTTCTCTGTCCATGGGATTACCCAGGCAAAATTACTGGAGTAGGTTGCCATTTCCTTCTCTAGGGGATCTTCCTGACCCAGGGACTGAACGTTCATCTCCTGCATGGGGTGTGCAAAATCTTAGGCACTGGACCCCCATTTAATACTCCGCTTAAATGTCTTTTTCAAAGATAACAGAAACAAATCAAAACTCTAAAAGTGGCCTGACCAGTAAAAGGGATTTCTTGTCTTATGTAACCAGAGTCCCAAATCAGAGCATCTCTGTAACTTGTATTAAAATAAGTGGCTCAGCGGTGGCATTACCGAGGATTCAGGTACTTACTGTCCCGCTGTCTATCACGGTGCTTATCACCATTTGAGACAATAAAGTGTAGGCGTTAACCCACACTCTGAAGCCAAACTGCCTAAATTCGTAACCTGGCTACCACTTTACTAGCTGTTGAGTTAAATTACTCAGTCTCTCAGTTTCAGGGATGATGATTATTCAGAGGGTTGATTTGAGGATTGAGTGAGTAGTTGTAGGAGTAAATATGTAAAATTGAAACAGCTACCTTATTACCAGTTCATACCTCAAGTTCGGCTGTATACTGGAGACATTCTTGTCTGTATCCATTTAATAAATTCCCGTTTCTCGTTTAAACCCTTCATTTCTGCGCCACGGGGCTCCCCGCCCCGTCATTTCGCTTTGGCGCCACCTGGCGTTCAAAAGAGAAGGGACGCGCCTGCGCTCTCCGCCCTCTGCCCTTTGTCTCTTCCCCGGGCGAATCTGGTACCTATACCTTTAAGGTGCTCGGTAGAGACTGGAGAATTCGGGGCCGGAGCCTAGGAACCGCAGCTGGAAGTCCTCTTAGATTGGTCCAGCCTGGGTAAGGGGCGGGCTGTAGCAAGCTCTTAGCAAGTAATTGGTCTTTCCCTTGGCCACGCCCCCTTGAAGCAATCACAAGCGCGGGTGATTGGTCAGAGGTTCTGCAGGCGGGGTCTCCGAGCTTGGCTCCAGTTCTCCGGGGCAATCAGGGCTGCAGCGCGGTGGGCAGCATGTCTGCGAGTGGGGAGGCCGGTGGGGACTCCGGAGGAGAGAGCACTACTGCTACCGGCCCCTTCAGCTTCAGCTCGGAACCAACGCTCGAGGACATGTAAGCCGTCCTTGTCCAGATTGAGCTGGTGAGTTCGCTCTCTTTCGCCCTCCTTTGGGGGGGGGTCCCTCCACGTGGTCGGGATGAAGGCTAGCTGTTCTCGGGACCCCGGAGAGCCTTCTAACCTCCTCCTCTGCAAAATGGGCTTAACAGTGCAAACCAGAGGCAGGAGACAGAGCGGAATACGATGTGCTTCTGACCTGCCTCTGCCCTCCAGGAGCGGGGGCAGATGCGGTGTTGAGCGATGGGAGACATTTTCTTTTTGGAGTAAGTCAAGGAGGGCTGCTTAGGGGAAGTGTCCTGGCGTTGCATTCTGTAAATCTGACAGGATTTAGACATTACAGAGACAGGGTTATTCCAGGTGGAGAACAACTGCAGAAGCAGCAACAGGAGGTGGAATAATGAAAATGAGGGTCTTGTTAGATTTTGATAGTTTAGGGTAAGGATGTACCCATTTTACAGATGGGGAAACCAAGTCCCCTAAAGAAGAAATGACTTGTTTAGGCCATCCAAAGTATCAGTGGCAGAATCTCCTCTGATGCCCATGTCTCCATTGCATATCACAGAGATACCAGCCCTGGCGCTGCATTCCCCCTGCCCTGGGACCTACGCTGTTTTAAACCCTTCATTTCTGCCACGGGTGTCATTTCGCTTTGGCGCCACCTGGCGTTCAAAAGAGAAGGGACGCGCCTGCGCTCTCCGCCCTCTGCCCTTTGTCTCTTCCCCGGGCGAATCTGGTACCTATACCTTTAAGGTGCTCGGTAGAGACTGGAGAATTCGGGGCCGGAGCCTAGGAACCGCAGCTGGAAGTCCTCTTAGATTGGTCCAGCCTGGGTAAGGGGCGGGCTGTAGCAAGCTCTTAGCAAGTAATTGGTCTTTCCCTTGGCCACGCCCCCTTGAAGCAATCACAAGCGCGGGTGATTGGTCAGAGGTTCTGCAGGCGGGGTCTCCGAGCTTGGCTCCAGTTCTCCGGGGCAATCAGGGCTGCAGCGCGGTGGGCAGCATGTCTGCGAGTGGGGAGGCCGGTGGGGACTCCGGAGGAGAGAGCACTACTGCTACCGGCCCCTTCAGCTTCAGCTCGGAACCAACGCTCGAGGACATGTAAGCCGTCCTTGCCCAGAATGAGCTGGGGAGATCGCTCCCTTTCTCCCTCCTTTGGGGGAGGGTCCCTCCACGTGGTCGGGAAGAAGGCTAGCTGTTCTCGGGACCCCGGGAGAGCCTTCTAACCTCCTCCTCTGCAAAATGGGCTTAACAGTGCAAACCAGAGGCAGGAGACAGAGCGGAATACGATGCTGCTTCTGACCTGCCTCTGCCCTCCAGGAGCGGGGGCAGATGCGGTGTTGAGCGATGGGAGACATTTTCTTTTTGGAGTAAGTCAAGGAGGGCTGCTTAGGGGAAGTGTCCTGGCGTTGCATTCTGTAAATCTGACAGGATTTAGACATTACAGAGACAGGGTTATTCCAGGTGGAGAACAACTGCAGAAGCAGCAACAGGAGGTGGAATAATGAAAATGAGGGTCTTGTTAGATTTTGATAGTTTAGGGTAAGGATGTACCCATTTTACAGATGGGGAAACCAAGTCCCCTAAAGAAGAAATGACTTGTTTAGGCCATCCAAAGTATCAGTGGCAGAATCTCCTCTGATGCCCATGTCTCCATTGCATATCACAGAGATACCAGCCCTGGCGCTGCATCTCTTCCCCCATCCCCTGACCCTGGGACCTGGACTTCCACCCCTCTCTGTATTCCAGCCGCCGCCTCCATGCCGAGTTTGCTGCTGAACGAGACTGGGAGCAGTTTCACCAGCCTCGGAACCTCCTCCTGGCCTTGGTGGGGGAAGTAGGGGAGCTGGCAGAGCTCTTGTGAGTAGACGACAGGCTGCCTGGAAGTCTGTTGGGGAGGGGAGGGACCGACTCATTTGACCATCACATACCCATGGGTCCAATTTCTGCTCCTCACTATGAAGCTCTGTACCTGGCTGCTGGGCAGAGAGATGACTTATAGGTAGAGAAAGATGTGAGAACAGCAGGACAGATCCCCTTCTGAGAAGGGGGTGGTGGCAGCCTTCCTTTCCCTCTGCCTCTGGGTTAGGAAGGCTGGTCTTCTGCAGAAAGCATTCCAGAGAGAAGCCACATTTCCAAAGATAGTGAAGTGGAAAGCGTTAGTCTCTCAGTTGTTTCGGACTCTTTGCAACCCCATGTCCATGGAATTCTTCAGGCAAGAATATTAGAGTGGGTTACCATTCCCTCTCCAAGGGGTATTCTTTTTTTTTTTTTTAATTTTGGCATCTTTTATTGGTTCTTTATTTATTTATTTTCATCCGTCTTTGTTCTTTGGCCTGTGTGGGTCTCCCATTGCTGTGGCTTCTTTTGTTGCAGAGCACCGGCTCTGGGCATATGTGCTCCAGAGCGCTGGCTCGTAACTGGACACACCGGTCCAGCTGCTCCTCGGCATGTGGGATCTTCCTGGGCCAGGGATCGAACCAGCGCCCCTTGCACTGCAAGGCGAACTCTTTGCCCACTGGACCACCATGGAAGCCCCAAGGAGTATTCTTGATCCAGAAATCAACCGGGTCTCCTGCATTGAGTGCAGAAGCAGCACAGAGGTGGAATAATGAAAATGAGGGTCTTGTTAGATTTTGATAGTTTAGGGTAAGGATGTACCCATTTTACAGATGGGGAAACCAAGTCCCCTAAAGAAGAAATGACTTGTTTAGGCCATCCAAAGTATCAGTGGCAGAATCTCCTCTGATGCCCATGTCTCCATTGCATATCACAGAGATACCAGCCCTGGCGCTGCATCTCTTCCCCCATCCCCTGACCCTGGGACCTGGACTTCCACCCCTCTCTGTATTCCAGCCGCCGCCTCCATGCCGAGTTTGCTGCTGAACGAGACTGGGAGCAGTTTCACCAGCCTCGGAACCTCCTCCTGGCCTTGGTGGGGGAAGTAGGGGAGCTGGCAGAGCTCTTGTGAGTAGACGACAGGCTGCCTGGAAGTCTGTTGGGGAGGGGAGGGACCGACTCATTTGACCATCACATACCCATGGGTCCAATTTCTGCTCCTCACTATGAAGCTCTGTACCTGGCTGCTGGGCAGAGAGATGACTTATAGGTAGAGAAAGATGTGAGAACAGCAGGACAGATCCCCTTCTGAGAAGGGGGTGGTGGCAGCCTTCCTTTCCCTCTGCCTCTGGGTTAGGAAGGCTGGTCTTCTGCAGAAAGCATTCCAGAGAGAAGCCACATTTCCAAAGATAGTGAAGTGGAAAGCGTTAGTCTCTCAGTTGTTTCGGACTCTTTGCAACCCCATGTCCATGGAATTCTTCAGGCAAGAATATTAGAGTGGGTTACCATTCCCTCTCCAAGGGGTATTCTTTTTTTTTTTTTTAATTTTGGCATCTTTTATTGGTTCTTTATTTATTTATTTTCATCCGTCTTTGTTCTTTGGCCTGTGTGGGTCTCCCATTGCTGTGGCTTCTTTTGTTGCAGAGCACCGGCTCTGGGCATATGTGCTCCAGAGCGCTGGCTCGTAACTGGACACACCGGTCCAGCTGCTCCTCGGCATGTGGGATCTTCCTGGGCCAGGGATCGAACCAGCGCCCCTTGCACTGCAAGGCGAACTCTTTGCCCACTGGACCACCATGGAAGCCCCAAGGAGTATTCTTGATCCAGAAATCAGACCCGGGTCTCCTGCATTGCAGGCAGATTCTTTACCATCTGAACCACCGGGAAAGTGAAGTGGAAAGCGCAAGTTATATTCGGGGCGAATATAGGTTTCCTTCAGTGTAAGCTTCCTGAGGAAGGGCAAGGATTTTGTATCTGTCTTGTTCTCTGGTGTATCCAAAGTGCCTGACACATAAGTACTCAATACATATATGTCTTGTGGCTGCGGAGAAGAGGGGTAGGATAGGAACATAGTATGGTAGAGTTGGGCAGGGAAGTAATGAAGTTCTGGACAGAACACCAGACCTGATTGAGCTGTGCCTGCAGAGTGGATTTGATCCCAAAGAGAATTGTGTCAGGGGAGACCAGAGAGGTGGCTGGTGTGGATCAGGTAAAAGGTGGTGAGGACTAAGTCAGGGCAGTCTTGGTAGGATGGAGAAATGAGGGCACCGATGTGTGTGAGGGCAGGCCATTCACTCCTTGCAGATTCATGAGCCCCGTCTCTGTGTTGAGTCTCCTAAAATCAAGATGCAGCCTTGAACAAGATACATACCATCACAGCACAAGAGACTGACAGTAAGCAAGCAAACTAACCTTAAAAGGCTTCCCCGATGGCTCAGAGGGTAAAGAATCTGTCTGCAATGCAGGAGACCCAGGCTCAATCCATGGGTTGGGAAGATCCCCTGGGGAGGGGAATGGCTACCCACTCCGGTATTCTTGCCTGGGAAACCCCATGGACAGAGGAGCCTGAGGGGCGGCAGTCCGTGGGATCGCAGAGTCGGACGCGACTGAGCGACTTTCACTTTAGTTTACTTTAAAAGAGACGGAATTGTGACAAGGTCTAGGAGGAACATAACACAAGGTGTTGAGAACAAAGGTAACAGAGGGAGAAGGCTTTTCTGAAGAGGTGACAGCTGATCTGTGACTTGAGTAACAGCCAGCTGTGGGAAGCATAGTGGGGGTGGGAGGACATTCATGACAGAGGGAGCAGTAAGTACAAAGGCCCTGTGGCCCTGTGACCATGTGGCCTGTTTGCAAGAAAGAAGAGGCCAGAGTGGTAGCTTTAATGGAGGGTGAGAGGAGGCACGGTGGCTAATGACATTGGCAGAGGCGGGAGTCATTTCACACAGGACCTGGAGGGCATGGCAGGAGTTTGGATTTTATTCCAAGTGCAGTGGTGGAGGTTTTTCATTTTGTTTTTGATGATTTATTTACGTTTGGCTGTGCTGGGTCTTCGTTGCTGCCCATGGGCTTTCTCTAGTTGTGGCGAGTGAGGGCTGCTGTCTAGTTGTAGTGCCTTCTCTTGCTGCAGAGCACGGGCTCTAGGGCGCTCGGGCATCAGTAGTTGTGGTGCATGGGCTCAGTAGTTGTGGCACATGGGCGTAGTCGCCCCATGGCATGTGGAATGTTTTCAGACCAAGGATTGAACCCATGTCCCCTGCATTGGCAGGTGGATTCTTTTTTTTTTTTCCTTTATGGCTATTCTGGGTTTTCACTGCTGCTGCAGGCTCTTCTCTAGTTGCGGGGAGTGGGGGCCTCTCTCTGGTTGAGGTGAGTAGGCTTCTTGGTGTAGTGACTTCTCTTGTGGAACTCGGGCTCTAGGGCACACGGACTCAGTAGTTGCAACTCTGAGGCTCTAGAGCGCAGGCTCAATAGTTGTGGTTCACAGGGTTAGTTGCTCCGCAGGATGTGGGATCTTCCCAGATCAGGAATGGAACCCATGTCTCCTGCATTGGCAGGCAAACTCTTTTCCACTGAGCTACCAGGGAAGCCCGACAGACGGATTCTTAACCTCTGGACCACCAGGGAAGTCCAGTTGCAGGGAATTTTAATTTTAAGCAGGAGAGGGACAAATATAATTTGTTCTTTTAAAAGTTGAAAGATAGTACAGGGTATGAGTAGAAGATGAGTTAGCAGACTTCCCCATTGGTCCGGGTCTAAAGTTTAGCTTGGGGAAGCACTGGCTAGGGCTGGATGGCGGAGGGTAGGTAGATTTGGGTCCCAGTAAGTGAAATGTCCTCTCCTTGGCTCAGGGAGGGACACAGAGGTCTGGGTTTATGAGGTCTTTTCTCCACCATAAGGAGTCCAGGGCCCAGATGGATTGACTTGTCTTTGGAAAAATTCTTGGGAGTTCATTGCTGGAAGGCAGCCTGTGACCATGTGGCCTGTTTGCAAGAAAGAAGAGGCCAGAGTGGTAGCTTTAATGGAGGGTGAGAGGAGGCACGGTGGCTAATGACATTGGCAGAGGCGGGAGTCATTTCACACAGGACCTGGAGGGCATGGCAGGAGTTTGGATTTTATTCCAAGTGCAGTGGTGGAGGTTTTTCATTTTGTTTTTGATGATTTATTTACGTTTGGCTGTGCTGGGTCTTCGTTGCTGCCCATGGGCTTTCTCTAGTTGTGGCGAGTGAGGGCTGCTGTCTAGTTGTAGTGCCTTCTCTTGCTGCAGAGCACGGGCTCTAGGGCGCTCGGGCATCAGTAGTTGTGGTGCATGGGCTCAGTAGTTGTGGCACATGGGCGTAGTCGCCCCATGGCATGTGGAATGTTTTCAGACCAAGGATTGAACCCATGTCCCCTGCATTGGCAGGTGGATTCTTTTTTTTTTTTCCTTTATGGCTATTCTGGGTTTTCACTGCTGCTGCAGGCTCTTCTCTAGTTGCGGGGAGTGGGGGCCTCTCTCTGGTTGAGGTGAGTAGGCTTCTTGGTGTAGTGACTTCTCTTGTGGAACTCGGGCTCTAGGGCACACGGACTCAGTAGTTGCAACTCTGAGGCTCTAGAGCGCAGGCTCAATAGTTGTGGTTCACAGGGTTAGTTGCTCCGCAGGATGTGGGATCTTCCCAGATCAGGAATGGAACCCATGTCTCCTGCATTGGCAGGCAAACTCTTTTCCACTGAGCTACCAGGGAAGCCCGACAGACGGATTCTTAACCTCTGGACCACCAGGGAAGTCCAGTTGCAGGGAATTTTAATTTTAAGCAGGAGAGGGACAAATATAATTTGTTCTTTTAAAAGTTGAAAGATAGTACAGGGTATGAGTAGAAGATGAGTTAGCAGACTTCCCCATTGGTCCGGGTCTAAAGTTTAGCTTGGGGAAGCACTGGCTAGGGCTGGATGGCGGAGGGTAGGTAGATTTGGGTCCCAGTAAGTGAAATGTCCTCTCCTTGGCTCAGGGAGGGACACAGAGGTCTGGGTGAATCATCTGATGAGGTCTTTTCTCCACCATAAGGAGTCCAGGGCCCAGATGGATTGACTTGTCTTTGGAAAAATTTCCTAGGGGGTGGGAGTTCATTGCTGGAAGGCGTGTAGTGCTCCTAAGAGAGGTGGAACCTGCTGTCCCAGCTCGCATCTATGTGTGCGTGCCTGTCTGTGTGTTCTGTCCCCAGTCAGTGGAAGCCCGATGAGGAGCCTGGGCCCCAAGCCTGGTCCCCCAGGGAACGAGCAGCCCTTGAGGAGGAGCTCAGTGACGTCCTCATCTACCTGGTGGCACTGGCAGCCCGCTGCCGCATAGACCTTCCCCGAGCAGTGCTCTCCAAGATGGATACCAACCGGCGACGCTACCCGGCGCATCTAGCTCGCGGCTCTGCCTGCAAGTATACAGACTTGCCCCATGGGGCCTCCTCTGAAAACCAGGCCGTGGGACCTGCAGACCTTGCCTGTGAGTCCACAGGTCAGGATTCAATCTAGAAACATGCAACTTAGCGCGGCCTCTGAGGACCAGAGGGTACCCTGGCCATAGTACCTCATTCTAGTTCTTTCCTAAAAGATCATGGGTCTTGGTGGCTACCCATGAAGTCTGAGGCCCTAGAACCTCCAGAAGATAGCCTCCTGTTTTTTCCTCTCTCAATAAAACTTTTGGTTACCAGCTTCTGGACTCTTCCCGGGGCCGCCGGGGAGGCCCTGTCTCAGTCCATGCTGGAGCGGGGTACCTGGAATGCCTGTGACCCCCAACTCCCATCATTCCCTATTGTACTGCCCACCTGCTGAGCAGAGAGATCTGAGTTCTAGAAAGTTCCCTCTCTGACTTCATGTAAGTCCCTTCTCCTCTAAATCAGATTGGAGGCTTATTTGGATAGCAACCCACATTCTGGAGCCAGGGTATCTGGGTTCAGATGCCTTCTTTGATACCCAATGTTCATTATGGGGCTCTCCAGGTGGCACTAGCAATAAAGAACCCGCCTGCCAATGCAGGAGACGTAAGAGACTCAGGTTTGATCCCTGCGTGGGGAAGATCTCCTGGAGGAGGGCATGGCTACCCACTCCAGTATTCTTTTATTTTATTTTATTTATTTATTTATATTTTGGGGGGTAGGGGAGGGAGGGAGGGGGACGGGCGGGCCACTTCTATTGGTCTTTTATTTCTCTATTTTCATCTGTCTTTGTTCTTTGACTCCTGTGGGCCTCCCATCGCGGTGGCCTCTGTTGTCACAGAGCACCAGCTCTGGGTGCATGTGCGCCAGAGCTCCGGCTCTGTAATTGGACGCATCGGTCCAGCCGCTCCGCGGCACGTGGGATCTTCCCAGGCCAGGGATCGAACCGGCGCCCCCTGCACTGCAAGGCGGTGTCCTTACCCACTGGACCACCAGGGGAAGCCCCCCACTCCAGTATTCTTGCCTGAAGAATTTCACGGACAGAGGAGCCCAATGGGCTATAGTCCATGGGGTCGCAAAGAATCAGACATGACTGAAGTGACTTAGCATGCACACAGCATGATGTTTATTAGATTTTCTTCTTTCTGTGCCTCTGTTTCCTCATCTAAAATGAAAATAACAGTATCTACCTAGTAGGGTTGTAAGGTTTAAGTAAGTTCTTATAAATAGAGTGCTGGACTGCCCTGGTGGTCCAGTAGTTAAGACTCCGCACTTCAATGCAAGGCATGGGTTCAGTCCTTGGTCAGAGAACTAAGATCCCACATGCCACTCAGCCAAAAAAAAAAAGAAGTAAAGTGTTTAGGATAATCTATGAAGTCCCTCCTGTTTTTTCCTCTCTCAATAAAACTTTTGGTTACCAGCTTCTGGACTCTTCCCGGGGCCGCCGGGGAGGCCCTGTCTCAGTCCATGCTGGAGCGGGGTACCTGGAATGCCTGTGACCCCCAACTCCCATCATTCCCTATTGTACTGCCCACCTGCTGAGCAGAGAGATCTGAGTTCTAGAAATTTCCCCTCTCTGACTTCATGTAAGTCCCTTCTCCTCTAAATCAGATTGGAGGCTTATTTGGATAGCAACCCACATTCTGGAGCCAGGGTATCTGGGTTCAGATGCCTTCTTTGATACCCAATGTTCATTATGGGGCTCTCCAGGTGGCACTAGCAATAAAGAACCCGCCTGCCAATGCAGGAGACGTAAGAGACTCAGGTTTGATCCCTGCGTGGGGAAGATCTCCTGGAGGAGGGCATGGCTACCCACTCCAGTATTCTTTTATTTTATTTTATTTATTTATTTATATTTTGGGGGGTAGGGGAGGGAGGGAGGGGGACGGGCGGGCCACTTCTATTGGTCTTTTATTTCTCTATTTTCATCTGTCTTTGTTCTTTGACTCCTGTGGGCCTCCCATCGCGGTGGCCTCTGTTGTCACAGAGCACCAGCTCTGGGTGCATGTGCGCCAGAGCTCCGGCTCTGTAATTGGACGCATCGGTCCAGCCGCTCCGCGGCACGTGGGATCTTCCCAGGCCAGGGATCGAACCGGCGCCCCCTGCACTGCAAGGCGGTGTCCTTACCCACTGGACCACCAGGGGAAGCCCCCCACTCCAGTATTCTTGCCTGAAGAATTTCACGGACAGAGGAGCCCAATGGGCTATAGTCCATGGGGTCGCAAAGAATCAGACATGACTGAAGTGACTTAGCATGCACACAGCATGATGTTTATTAGATTTTCTTCTTTCTGTGCCTCTGTTTCCTCATCTAAAATGAAAATAACAGTATCTACCTAGTAGGGTTGTAAGGTTTAAGTAAGTTCTTATAAATAGAGTGCTGGACTGCCCTGGTGGTCCAGTAGTTAAGACTCCGCACTTCCAATGCAAGGGGCATGGGTTCAGTCCTTGGTCAGAGAACTAAGATCCCACATGCCACTCAGCCAAAAAAAAAAAGAAGTAAAGTGTTTAGGATAATGTCTGGTGCATGGTGGGTAGTTATAAGTTTGCAGTTGTCATTATCAGTTTGCATTTTCAACTCAAAACTTTCAGGGGCCCAAGGCTAGAAATTCGACAGTTGAGCCAGCTTGAGCCCAGGACTGAGTTTCAGGCCCCAACTTTGTCCATCAGACCTCAGCCCGGTGAGGTTCTCGGCCCCTCTTCCTCGGCCCCCAGCACAGATCAGGGTCAGGTCTTGTGTGGAGCAGAACAGGGTTCCCTCTCTTTAGGGGCTTGGAGGCCTACCCCCCATTTCCTTCCCAAGGCCGATTTGTTTGTGCCACGTCTATACCTAAAGATAGTGTCGGTATGTATGATTCACCCATTGTGTGACCTCGGGCGCATCACTTCCTTTTCAGAGATACCCGCGGCCTGCCTCCTTCACAGGGTGAAACCAGTTTCCACATCGGTACAATGAAGCGTTCCCCTTACTGGCCTCAGACCTCTATTGATGACCTCAACTCCTCTTAACCTCTTAACCTCTTTCCCTGGTAAAGCAGAACCCATCCGATTGGAAGTGCTTTAGTTTCCAAACCCTCCTTTCCTCTCCCCATCAGTAATAGAGGAGCTTTATCTCATTGATCTCTTATTTCATTCCATCTCCTTGACCAAGTATCTCCTCTCTCTTCTGTACAATCAAGGTCTCTTTTCCTTTCCATGAGCCCTTCCCACCAGCCCATAAAGCATAATGGAATCTCTTCCCTATCCAACGAAACTCCAACGACTTCCTTTATGCTTTTCACAGCCAAGCCACCGACTCGGCTTCCTCATTCTCTCATTTCTGCCCTAACCCATTCAAGGCTGGCTTTCACCACCCCCCTAACCCACCCCCCATGCTGAAGGGGCTTCTCTGGTGGCTGAGTGGTTAAGACTGTACCTATGATGCAGGAAGCTCAGGTTCGATCCCTGGGTCTGGCAGCTCCCATGGAGGAGGGCGGGGCCACCCACTCCAGTATTCTTGCCTGGAGAATTCCCTGGTCAGAGAAGACTGGTGGACTACAGTCTGCAGTCATAGTCAGACATGGTGCACCTCCATGGAAACTGTCCTGTTGACTTTGCCTAAACTTCTAAACACACAGTGGTCACCAGAGCAGCATCCACCTGAGCTACATTTCCTCTCTGAAACACTTTCCTCTAGATTTCCCGGACACTTTGTGGTTTTTTTTCTACCTCTGGCTGTTCCTTCCCAGATTCCAGTTCTCAAGTACCCTTTTCTGGGTGTGGCGCCATACCTTCCAGGCTGCGTCCATAAGCTGTGACTTCTATCGCCTCCCTGTCGCCTCTACATCTACTTCACGCTCAGTGGGCCCACACTGGGGTACCCCAAGGGCTGCCACTTCAACTCCAGTCCTGCTGCTCATCCCATGTCCCCTCTGAGTGACACTGCCTCACGGTCACCCAAGCCAGGTGGGGAGATCAGCTCCAGCTCTTCCGTGTCCCAGGTCCGCTTGAACGCCTGTGAATTCTGGCTCTAGAATAGGCCAGATCCCTCCCTCCCATCGCATCCCCCAAGGCTTCTCTGTGGCCTTGGAACCTTTTACCTGGCTTTGAGGGTCCCTAGTGGTCTGCCTCCTGCCAATCTCCTTGCTTTTTGCCCCTAGAGTCCACCCTGAGGGTTGTCTGCAAGCTCTCACAAGCCTGCCATGCAGATTCAGGGGCTCTCTCCTTATTTCTCCAACCCCAACACTCTCGACCTTAAGAGGAGCCAAATGTCACCTCCGAGGGAACTTCCCTGGCTGTCCAGTGGTGCTTCCAGTGTGGGGGCGAGGTGGGTGTAGTGAGTTCAATCCCAGGTCAAAACTGAGATTCCACATGACAGATGACACAGCCAAAAAAGTCACCCCTGAGAAGGGCCGCTCTACTTCTCTTGTCCAACAGCTCCTCTCTCCCTGCCTGTGGACTTGTCCCTGCTGTGCCACTGACTGTCAGTACCTGTCTACTTACCTGCAGAAATAGAGGTAAAAAGGTTACCTAGCTTTGGGATGCTTTGAGGATGAACATGAGCTAATAACATAGCACTGAAGGCCTTTAACCCTGGAAGGTGGTGCAGTGGTAAAGAGAATTCCCTGGTCAGAGAAGACTGGTGGACTACAGTCTGCAGTCATAGTCAGACATGGTGCACCTCCATGGAAACTGTCCTGTTGACTTTGCCTAAACTTCTAAACACACAGTGGTCACCAGAGCAGCATCCACCTGAGCTACATTTCCTCTCTGAAACACTTTCCTCTAGATTTCCCGGACACTTTGTGGTTTTTTTTCTACCTCTGGCTGTTCCTTCCCAGATTCCAGTTCTCAAGTACCCTTTTCTGGGTGTGGCGCCATACCTTCCAGGCTGCGTCCATAAGCTGTGACTTCTATCGCCTCCCTGTCGCCTCTACATCTACTTCACGCTCAGTGGGCCCACACTGGGGTACCCCAAGGGCTGCCACTTCAACTCCAGTCCTGCTGCTCATCCCATGTCCCCTCTGAGTGACACTGCCTACGGTCACCCAAGCCAGGTGGGGAGATCAGCTCCAGCTCTTCCGTGTCCCAGGTCCGCTTGAACGCCTGTGAATTCTGGCTCTAGAATAGGCCAGATCCCTCCCTCCCATCGCATCCCCCAAGGCTTCTCTGTGGCCTTGGAACCTTTTACCTGGCTTTGAGGGTCCCTAGTGGTCTGCCTCCTGCCAATCTCCTTGCTTTTTGCCCCTAGAGTCCACCCTGAGGGTTGTCTGCAAGCTCTCACAAGCCTGCCATGCAGATTCAGGGGCTCTCTCCTTATTTCTCCAACCCCAACACTCTCGACCTTAAGAGGAGCCAAATGTCACCTCCGAGGGAACTTCCCTGGCTGTCCAGTGGTGCTTCCAGTGTGGGGGCGAGGTGGGTGTAGTGAGTTCAATCCCAGGTCAAAACTGAGATTCCACATGACAGATGACACAGCCAAAAAAGTCACCCCTGAGAAGGGCCGCTCTACTTCTCTTGTCCAACAGCTCCTCTCTCCCTGCCTGTGGACTTGTCCCTGCTGTGCCACTGACTGTCAGTACCTGTCTACTTACCTGCAGAAATAGAGGTAAAAAGGTTACCTAGCTTTGGGATGCTTTGAGGATGAACATGAGCTAATAACATAGCACTGAAGGCCTTTAACCCTGGAAGGTGGTGCAGTGGTAAAGAATCCGTCAGCGGGCTTCCCTGATGGCTCCGTGGTAAAAAATCCGCCTGCCAACGCAGGAGACATGGGTTAGATTCTTGATCCAGGAACATCCCACAGCTGCAGAGCAACTAAGCCTGTGAGCCACAACTATGGAGCCCATGCTGTAGAGCCTCGGAGCGCAACTATTAAGCCCATGTGCCTCAACTATTGAAACCCATGTGCCCTAGAGCCCAAGGTCCACAACAGGAGAAGTCACTGCAACAAGAAGCCTGCTCACCTCAACTGGAGAGTAGCCCCCACTCCCCTGCAACTAGAGAAGAGCCTGCAGCAGCAGTGAAAACCCAGGATAGCCCAAAATAAATAAATAAACAAAATTGAAAAAAGCAGAATCCATCTGCCAGTGCAGGAAACTCAAGAGACACAGGTTTGATTCCTGGGTTGGAACGATTCTGGAAGGAAATGGCAGCCTGCTCCAGCAGTCTTGCCTGGCAAGTCCCATGGACAGAAGAGCCTGGTGGGCTATGGTCGGTGGGGCTGCAATGTATCAGATGCTACTGAGCACACACCTGCAGTTTCCACTATTGCTTTTCTTCACTAGACTGAATTCTGTGAGGGTCATGCCGGCTCACCAAAGCTCTACTAAATGCAGTGTATACAGATGACAAATGTGATAAATTTATTCTTTTAGATCTGAGGTCATGAAGACACAAAGAAGGGGCAAGTGTAGAACGACCCCACACCCAGAACTCAATTCTCTGAACCCTTTTGGGCTTATAGCCCCACTTGATTCCACACCAATTCATCACCTAAGCCGAGGGGGACCCCCAACTTTCCGCCTTGCCCCGCCCACCTCATTCACAGGCACGGGTGGAGTGAGGATATAATACTTTTATTCACACTAACATGGGCTGAAAGGATATAATGAAGGGGGAGGTGGGCACGTTTCCAGGATCCAGACTCCCAGTTCCAGGACAGCCAGTCCCATCCTATCAAAGACGCTGGTGGCGGGCAGGGACTTGTCCAGGATACCTAGCTTTGGGATGCTTTGAGGATGAACATGAGCTAATAACATAGCACTGAAGGCCTTTAACCCTGGAAGGTGGTGCAGTGGTAAAGAATCCGTCAGCGGGCTTCCCTGATGGCTCCGTGGTAAAAAATCCGCCTGCCAACGCAGGAGACATGGGTTAGATTCTTGATCCAGGAACATCCCACAGCTGCAGAGCAACTAAGCCTGTGAGCCACAACTATGGAGCCCATGCTGTAGAGCCTCGGAGCGCAACTATTAAGCCCATGTGCCTCAACTATTGAAACCCATGTGCCCTAGAGCCCAAGGTCCACAACAGGAGAAGTCACTGCAACAAGAAGCCTGCTCACCTCAACTGGAGAGTAGCCCCCACTCCCCTGCAACTAGAGAAGAGCCTGCAGCAGCAGTGAAAACCCAGGATAGCCCAAAATAAATAAATAAACAAAATTGAAAAAGCAGAATCCATCTGCCAGTGCAGGAAACTCAAGAGACACAGGTTTGATTCCTGGGTTGGAACGATTCTGGAAGGAAATGGCAGCCTGCTCCAGCAGTCTTGCCTGGCAAGTCCCATGGACAGAAGAGCCTGGTGGGCTATGGTCGGTGGGGCTGCAATGTATCAGATGCTACTGAGCACACACCTGCAGTTTCCACTATTGCTTTTCTTCACTAGACTGAATTCTGTGAGGGTCATGCCGGCTCACCAAAGCTCTACTAAATGCAGTGTATACAGATGACAAATGTGATAAATTTATTCTTTTAGATCTGAGGTCATGAAGACACAAAGAAGGGGCAAGTGTAGAACGACCCCACACCCAGAACTCAATTCTCTGAACCCTTTTGGGCTTATAGCCCCACTTGATTCCACACCAATTCATCACCTAAGCCGAGGGGGACCCCCAACTTTCCGCCTTGCCCCGCCCACCTCATTCACAGGCACGGGTGGAGTGAGGATATAATACTTTTATTCACACTAACATGGGCTGAAAGGATATAATGAAGGGGGAGGTGGGCACGTTTCCAGGGATCCAGACTCCCAGTTCCAGGACAGCCAGTCCCATCCTATCAAAGACGCTGGTGGCGGGGCAGGGACTTGTCCAGGATAACGCAGCCCCAGGTCGGGATTCCAGAGTGCCCCTACACAGCTGGAAGCTCTCATGCCGCGGAGAAAAGGAACGGCGGCTCAGCTGCCCTCACAATCTGGGCAGCGCTCGGTAGCCGTTGCTCCAGCGGGCAGCTTGAAGTCCCGGCCGCAGCCGGCGCAGATATAGAGGCGGCGCCGCATGTGCGCGCGACGGTGGCGGATGAAGTGCGAGCTGAGGCGGAAGCGCCGGCCGCACTCGGAGCACGGGTAGGGCCGCTCCCCCGTGTGCGTGCGCGCATGCTCCGCCAGGTTGGAGCGGTGGCCGAAGCCGCGGCCGCACACGGCGCAGCGATGCGGCTTCTCGCCCGTGTGCACGCGCCGGTGCTTGGCCAGCGCCGAGCTCTGGGCGAAGCGCGTGCCGCAGTCGGCGCATGCGTACGGCCGCTCGCCCGTGTGCGTGCGTCGGTGGCGCGCCAGGCACGAACTGCCGCCGAAGGCGCGGCCGCAGTCCGGGCACGCGTACGGCTTCTCGCCCGTGTGCACGCGCAGATGCTGTGCGTAGTTGGAGCTCTGCGCGAAACGGCGGCCGCACTGTGCGCATGCGTACGGCTTCTCGCCCGTGTGGCGCCGCCGGTGCTGCCGCAGGTTCGAGGCGGCCGAGAAGCGCTTGTCGCACTCCGGGCACTCGTAAGGCCGCTCGCCCGTGTGCACGCGCCGGTGCTTGGCCAGCGCCGAGCTCTGGGCGAAGCGCGTGCCGCAGTCGGCGCATGCGTACGGCCGCTCGCCCGTGTGCGTGCGTCGGTGGCGCGCCAGGCACGAACTGCCGCCGAAGGCGCGGCCGCAGTCCGGGCACGCGTACGGCTTCTCGCCCGTGTGCACGCGCAGATGCTGTGCGTAGTTGGAGCTCTGCGCGAAACGGCGGCCGCACTGTGCGCATGCGTACGGCTTCTCGCCCGTGTGGCGCCGCCGGTGCTGCCGCAGGTTCGAGGCGGCCGAGAAGCGCTTGTCGCACTCCGGGCACTCGTAAGGCCGCTCGCCCGTGTGCGTGCGGCTGTGTTTGGTCAGCGCCGACTTCTGCGAGAAGCGCCGGCCGCACTCGGTGCACGCAAACGGCCGCTCGCCCGTGTGTATGCGGACGTGCTTGGCCAGTGTGGAGCGGCGCGCGAAGGCGCGGCCGCAGTCCCGGCACGCGTGGGGGCGCGCCGGGTCCTCCGACGGCGCTGGCGCCTCGCTCGGAACCTGCGGGGAGAGTGGGGGACAGGTCAGCCCTGGCCGAGAGACCCGGGGGCCTGAGACCTGGAGCTCAGACAGCTGCAGCCTCTCTCTCCCGTTTATACAGCGGGAAAAGCCAAGGGTTGCGCCTCTCAGGATGGTTGTGCACGTCCAATGAGATAATTAACGCACATATCACAAGGCCTGGTGTCGTTCCATCTACTCTTGATTAATTCAACCAACATTTATTGAGCGCGTAATGTGCCAGACTCTGTTCTAAGAACTGGGGATTCAGCATTGATTTTTTAAAAATTCTTAATTTCAGGACGAATGGATAAATGAGTGCTGGTATGGCGGCGGGGGTGGGGGGCGCCGCTGCAAATTTAAAGAGGGTTAAGAAACCTCACAGATGTCATATAAGCGAAGACCTAAAGGAAGGGAAAGAGCAGCTTCCGGAGGCACGACTTTTTCCGTTCAGGGAATGGCAAGAAAAGGTGCCTAGGGCAGAACCCGAGGGAAGGAGCAATTCATGGGGTGGTCCTTAAGGCGATATCTTAGCATAGAGTCTGGACTGTAAATCAGATGAGCACCCAGAAGAGGAGATGTCAGATGGTTATGAGCAAGGATGGGCAGTTCAGACTCATATTTTAAAAGGTTCCACAGAGTGAAGGAGGGGAGGGGGCAGAAATCCACGGAGGCGGCTACTGTGCTGCAGACCCGAGGAGACAGAAGCTTGGACCTAGGTGAAAGGTGGAAAGCCAAGGTGGTGGGAAGTGCTTTGCTTCTGGATATATTTTGCAGTTAGAAACTGCAGATCTGAGAGATCAGACAGGCAGTATAAACAAAGAGAGGGGGCAAAATGACTCCAGGGATTCTGAGCTTAGCAAAGGCGAGGTTGTCATCTACAGAATGCGGGCGGGAGGACAAGGAGTTGGTGCCTGTGATCTGTTTCTGATCTTATCCACAGGTCTTCTTGACACATCGGGAGCTCAAGAGAGAGGCCCAGGCTGGAGATGTTAACTGGGAAGACATCAGCCTGTGGGTAATTTTGAAAGCCTTGAGACTGGATGAGTCTGACCAGGGAACAGAGGGAACTGGAGGCAAGATGTGGAGCAGCCAGAGAAGGAGACAGAGGGAGCCAGTGGTGAGCACGGTGTCTTAGAGCTAGGCCACGATCACCTTAAGGCTCTTTTAATAAACTTTTAAGAGCAAGCACCTATCATTTTTTAAGCTACACAAAAGGCAGCAAGGGTGAAACTCAAATACTATTCTGAGACCTGAGAATACAGCGGGAAAAGCCAAGGGTTGCGCCTCTCAGGATGGTTGTGCACGTCCAATGAGATAATTAACGCACATATCACAAGGCCTGGTGTCGTTCCATCTACTCTTGATTAATTCAACCAACATTTATTGAGCGCGTAATGTGCCAGACTCTGTTCTAAGAACTGGGGATTCAGCATTGATTTTTTAAAAATTCTTAATTTCAGGCCGAAGGGATAAATGAGTGCTGGTATGGCGGCGGGGGGGGGGGGCGCCGCTGCAAATTTAAAGAGGGTTAAGAAACCTCACAGATGTCATATAAGCGAAGACCTAAAGGAAGGAAAGAGCAGCTTCCGGAGGCACGACTTTTTCCGTTCAGGGAATGGCAAGAAAAGGTGCCTAGGGCAGAACCCGAGGGAAGGAGCAATTCATGGGGTGGTCCTTAAGGCGATATCTTAGCATAGAGTCTGGACTGTAAATCAGATGAGCACCCAGAAGAGGAGATGTCAGATGGTTATGAGCAAGGATGGGCAGTTCAGACTCATATTTTAAAAGGTTCCACAGAGTGAAGGAGGGGAGGGGGCAGAAATCCACGGAGGCGGCTACTGTGCTGCAGACCCGAGGAGACAGAAGCTTGGACCTAGGTGAAAGGTGGAAAGCCAAGGTGGTGGGAAGTGCTTTGCTTCTGGATATATTTTGCAGTTAGAAACTGCAGATCTGAGAGATCAGACAGGCAGTATAAACAAAGAGAGGGGGCAAAATGACTCCAGGGATTCTGAGCTTAGCAAAGGCGAGGTTGTCATCTACAGAATGCGGGGCGGGGAGGACAAGGAGTTGGTGCCTGTGATCTGTTTCTGATCTTATCCACAGGTCTTCTTGACACATCGGGAGCTCAAGAGAGAGGCCCAGGCTGGAGATGTTAACTGGGAAGACATCAGCCTGTGGGTAATTTTGAAAGCCTTGAGACTGGATGAGTCTGACCAGGGAACAGAGGGAACTGGAGGCAAGATGTGGAGCAGCCAGAGAAGGAGACAGAGGGAGCCAGTGGTGAGCACGGTGTCTTAGAGCTAGGCCACGATCACCTTAAGGCTCTTTTAATAAACTTTTAAGAGCAAGCACCTATCATTTTTTAAGCTACACAAAAGGCAGCAAGGGTGAAACTCAAATACTATTCTGAGACCTGAGATGAAAAATATTCGAAAATAAATCAGTTTCATGAGGTCTGAATCTCTGGAGATAAAATCAGACAAAGAAATGCTTTATAAGAGGCAGATGAAGAGAAATCAGTTTGTACTAACAGTAAAGAGGAGTGCTGAGAACATACTGCTTCCTTCTTAGAAAAGAGAAGGCTCATCCTGGCAAAAGTGAGTTGAACAGACTAAGTATGGACTAAGCAAATAGAATATTAATTCAAGACCAAGTGAAAAACCAGGCATATATTAAGGATAAGACAGTGTTGGCTTCTTTCTCCCTATATTCCTTCTCTACCAAGTAATTATCACTATGTTTTTATAGATAAAGTAAGTGACAACTAGGGAGCAGTAAGACCTTTTCTTTCTGAAGTTGTAAGGAGAGCAGCTTCAAGGCCTTCGAGATCCTTTGTTAAAGACAGTAGCTTTTGGGGACTCCTCTGGTGGGTCCAGTGGCTAAGACTCCACACTCCCAATGCAGGGCACCCAGGTTTGACCACTACTGAGGAACTAGATCCTATATGCCACAACTGAGAAAGACCTGGTGCGGCCAAAATAATTAGTTACTTTTTAAAAGGACAGCAGCTATTTGGTCACTACCTCAGAAGTTAGGAAACAAGACAGTTTGGAAAATTAGTCACCAGCCAAGAGAACTCTGGCTTAAACAGTTTATATAATGATAATAGTGATAACAACATTAGAGTATAAGATTTGACAGTGCTGTGACGTACATTACATTGTTGTATTTAACTTTCCTGTCACCCACCCCCACCTCAGGATCAGGTATTATCTTTTGGTAACTGAGAAGACTGAGCAGAAAGATTAAACCGATAAACTGACACAGCGCAGGGAGTCAGGGCTGACTTTGAGTTCTCACCCTTCGCCAGTAGGCTACACTGTTTCCCTGCACTGAGAGTGCCAAGATGTGCCAACGGTTGGATTCCAAGTGCCTGGCACTCTCCAAGAGGATTCAAGGTTAAAATACAACTTGATACTTTCAATTGAGAAACTCCCCATGGCCGATTTGGCACTGCCTGAATTCAAGGTCACACTTTCCAGTCTTGCCCTGGTTTTGTATCTATAGGGTCTGTATCATGTCAGCCATCGTGAAAAGACTTTCTCACTATGTATTTTTCTGACCCATTTTTGTCTTTGGCACCCTTCTCTAAGGGGACTGACCAGCTTGAGGACTCTCTTAGGCTGGATTCCCTAATTTGGGAAAACAAAATTCTTCAAACAAGTACCCTTGGTATCTCCAGCTCCAGGAGGAAAGGCCCTGGGTACCCCAGGAAGAATCCTGGTAAGAGGGGCTGGTTTTGGACCCCAAGCAAGTCCCTCCCTTCCCTGCCTCAGTGAACCAAGGAAGGCAAGGTAGGTGAAGTCATATTAAGGATAAGACAGTGTTGGCTTCTTTCTCCCTATATTCCTTCTCTACCAAGTAATTATCACTATGTTTTTATAGATAAAGTAAGTGACAACTAGGGAGCAGTAAGACCTTTTCTTTCTGAAGTTGTAAGGAGAGCAGCTTCAAGGCCTTCGAGATCCTTTGTTAAAGACAGTAGCTTTTGGGGACTCCTCTGGTGGGTCCAGTGGCTAAGACTCCACACTCCCAATGCAGGGCACCCAGGTTTGACCACTACTGAGGAACTAGATCCTATATGCCACAACTGAGAAAGACCTGGTGCGGCCAAAATAATTAGTTACTTTTTAAAAGGACAGCAGCTATTTGGTCACTACCTCAGAAGTTAGGAAACAAGACAGTTTGGAAAATTAGTCACCAGCCAAGAGAACTCTGGCTTAAACAGTTTATATAATGATAATAGTGATAACAACATTAGAGTATAAGATTTGACAGTGCTGTGACGTACATTACATTGTTGTATTTAACTTTCCTGTCACCCACCCCCACCTCAGGATCAGGTATTATCTTTTGGTAACTGAGAAGACTGAGCAGAAAGATTAAACCGATAAACTGACACAGCGCAGGGAGTCAGGGCTGACTTTGAGTTCTCACCCTTCGCCAGTAGGCTACACTGTTTCCCTGCACTGAGAGTGCCAAGATGTGCCAACGGTTGGATTCCAAGTGCCTGGCACTCTCCAAGAGGGATTCAAGGTTAAAATACAACTTGATACTTTCAATTGAGAAACTCCCCATGGCCGATTTGGCACTGCCTGAATTCAAGGTCACACTTTCCAGTCTTGCCCTGGTTTTGTATCTATAGGGTCTGTATCATGTCAGCCATCGTGAAAAGACTTTCTCACTATGTATTTTTCTGACCCATTTTTGTCTTTGGCACCCTTCTCTAAGGGGACTGACCAGCTTGAGGACTCTCTTAGGCTGGATTCCCTAATTTGGGAAAACAAAATTCTTCAAACAAGTACCCTTGGTATCTCCAGCTCCAGGAGGAAAGGCCCTGGGTACCCCAGGAAGAATCCTGGTAAGAGGGGCTGAGTCTAGCTCATTAGGACCCCAAGCAAGTCCCTCCCTTCCCCTGCCTCAGTGAACCAAGGAAGGCAAGGTAGGTGAAGTCACATTAGTACAGTATTTCCCAACTTGCCTGGTGGCTCAGGTTCGATCCCTGGGTTGGGAAGACCTCCTGGAGAAGGGAGTAGTAACCCACTCCAGTATTCTTGCCTGGAAAATCCCATGGATAGAGGAGCCTGGCAGGCGACAGTCCATGGAGTCGCAGAGTCGGACACGACTGAGTGACTGACACTTTCATTTCCCCAACTTGAGACATCACAGAATGCAAGAGGCTTCTAAGTGTTAGGTAAGCTAATTTTTATCTTAATATGATTATCATGTATTTATCTTCATGGTTATTAGAAAAAAACACCAGATCACATGAAACCCACAATGTCATCAGTATTATTGTTCCAATGGAGGTAAATTTATTTAATGAAACGATGTGAATCTATTTGAAGAAGGCCATTAAATAAATGAGCTCAATAGGTGAGCCACAGACACGTGACTGAAGTTTGGCAAATACCAGACTTGCATGTCTTTTCAGTTCTACAACTGTTAGATCTTCAGATTAGAGTAACAGGTATTTGTACTCACTAACATGAGGACTAGGGGATACAATGTAGTCTAATAATATGATAATCCAAGTATTCAAAGTGAGTGATTTTCTCTTTCTGCTTACGTTTTGTTTAAACCAGAGCAAACATTCCAGTTTCCTCCTCAGTCATTACTTTTCTAATTAATAAATAACTGCCATTTGCCGAGCACTCACTATGTGCCAGGAACTGCAGTGAATACTTTTCACTCATGTGTTTGTTTTAAATAAAGATAGGGAAAAAAAAAGAAGCTAAAAAAATAAAATAAGGATAGAAGACTCAGAAGTAAGTGATTATCAAGGTCCTGGAAGGCCGTCATTGTCCAAAACACCTCCTCTCTCAGCCATGATGCAGTTCTATCTCACTGACAAGTCTGAAGTCACCTCCACAGCTTGTCTCCCGCCCCAGGACTCTCAGCTGTCAGAATCTCCCTTCCTTGGAGTACAGCGTATAAAATACAATCCTGTCCTCTCACTCACCGCTACAAGAAGGGTGGTCCACCGACCAGCAGTATCACTGGAAACTTGTTAGAAATACAGAATCTCAAGTCCCACCCCAGGCCTACTGATCAGAATCTTCATTTTAGCCAGATCTCCAGGCAGTATGTATGGTAAAAAAGAAAGCTGCAGGGAACCGGGGTGATGGGGAGGCGGCGAAAAAAAAAAAGAAAGCTGATCTAGAAGAGAGACGCACTACTCCCAGAGAAAGCCGCTGGGGGAATGTGAAGAGCATTTTATAGGCTCAGAGACCACCCGGGCAAAGTCTTCAAGGTGAGAGGGGTCATGTGTATTTGAAATGGGGGCATGGGATGGATGCCGGCTGACTAGAGATGAAGCCATGAGGTCGGGCGATGAAGAGCTTGGAATACCAGGTGTGGGAGCTAAGGCAAACAGAGAACCACTCAAGGGTTCAATTTTAAGCCGGAAAGACAGGACTGGATGGACGTTGAGCCCTCTGGGAAAATCTTTCTATTCATTAACGATAGTTTGGATTTTGCTAGGCAGTGAGAGAATACCCCAACCCCTGAATGCAGTCTAACTAAAGCCTGTCCTGGACAATGACGGGCCATGGGACTGGGTGAGAGCCGAGCGGCACAGATTGTTGACCCTGAGATTTGGAGACCACTATTTCATAGAAACCCAGACTGGCGGAGACCACACAGCAAGCTGATGAGCTGTTCTGTGGGCACAGTGCTAAATCTTTGTGGGATGTGTGTGTAACTCATTTCCACCCTCCTCCAAATCCAGGCACCCACGTGATATTTACACTGGATTCCCAGGATCTTACTTTCATCATCTCGTTTTATAGATGAGAAAACGGCTGAGGCGAAGCTGGGGTAAATGGTGGTTGGGATGTGAACTGATGATTTTCACCATACCTGATGCCACTCCGTCTAGCCCTATAACCCTTTCACGACCAGCCAGGCCTACCCCCGCCCTTCCCATCCTTAGCTGCAGCCACTCCAGTCCACGTCCTCAAATGTCCCCTCTTTGCATCTCCTCTCCACTGCTGCCCCTACCTTAGAGCAGGCTAGCAGCCTTACCTGACCTGGGCTCCCCACAGCAGCCAATGACTCTTCTAAACAGAAAATCGGATCCTGTCTCTTCTCTGATCTGAGGCTTCGCGAGGCACTCCATAAGCTAACAGGGTGTGTCCAAACCCCTACGCTGACTTCAAACACCTTTTACTTTCTGGCCCACCTCCTCTGGCCTTATCTTCTCTGAACATTTGCCGTTTCCTCATCCTGGAATACCCTTTCTCCTTCTCCATTTGCCAAATCCCCACTGAGTTTTCAAGGCCCACATCAAAGTCCTCTCCCTGAAGTCTTTCCTACTGCCTGGAGTTGAGTTCAGTTCAGATCAGTCGCTCAGTCACGTCCGACTCTTTGCGACCCCAAGGGCGGCAGCACATCAGGCTTCCCTGGCCTTGAGTTGTCTGCCCTCACTCCTCTGTCTAGGCCTCCATGTTAGTCTCCCTGTTCACACCCAGTCCCAGGATTCGGCCTGAACGAAGCCTTGACACAGACGAGTTGGAAAATATCCAGAGGATGACCTGACCCAAGGTCCTGAACTTAAGGGGGAGGAACGAATAATAGCAACAAGTGTGTACACAGTGTTTATTGTGTGCCGGGCACAGTTCTAACTTTTTACAGGAATTAACTCTTTTAATCCTCCCAATTCCATGAAGTAGGAACTGTTATGATTTCACTTTTACCAAGGAGGAAACTGAAGCACAAAGAGGTTAAACTTGCCAAAGGTCACACAATCGGTCAGTAAGTGATGGAGTTGGAAGTCCACCCTAAACTCTGCAATCTGAGTTCCTCACTTACAGGCCAAAGGAGAGCAGGGGATTCACAGGGCCGGAAGAGGGAGGCTGAGCTAGGGGGATGGGCCAAGCAGGCCTGAGGAAAAAAAAAAAAACAGAACTAAACCAGCCAAGGCAGTGAAAGCTCGGAGTCCTAACCACTGAACCGCCAGGGAATTCCCTAAATAGTTATTTTGACTGGAAGAGGAGGCCACAGAAGCCAGCCCCCTCCCCCTAGGGCCCACCACACCCACTAGGGGGCAGCAGAACTTTCTTTTCCTTGGCACTGGCCTCTGTGCAGGAAGAAATCAGGGAGCCGGGGCCCAGAAACCCTCCATCTGGACACAAGGGCTGTTTGGCTGGGGGTGGGAGTCTTGTAGGGTTCTGGAAAATAGAAATATACCTGGTGGCAGTTAGGGTCTCAAAAAGGGAAATCTAACTCGTATTTTGGATCTCCTTAAAACTCCCCTCTTTAAAAACCTTCCACACCCTTGTCTGTCTAACCCTGCTAGATATCAAGCTCCAAGAAGAACCTAGGAGGACCTTTACTCTGCAGCACCCAGCACAGAGCCTGGCACAGTAGGCGTGACATCTGTATTGTGGCAGCGTGGACAACAAACGGGACAGAAGGATGGGTGGCCAGCCCTGAGATTCTAAACCTGAGAGTCCAGGCAAAGTAGCGACAGGACCCCTGGCTTCTGACTGAGGGAGACTGGACCTGCACCTGGTTTAGGGGCAACGGGACCCCGTGGTGTGGGACACGTACCTCTTTGTTGTCCATTGGGATCTTGAGTTTCACCACTTCATACTTCTCTTCACCCTCTTCCTCCTCACCCTTCACCAGCAGCACCATCTCCTCTTGCATCTCTTCCTCCTCCTCCTCCTCGGTCTGCTGTTCACCGGGCATCTTGGTGTCCTGGGGCAGAGAGCTGAGTCAGAAGCTCAGGACCCGCCCCCCCCCTCCCACCCTGGCTCTGGCCCACACAAGGCGATACAGCCGTGGCGTTGTCCTCCCCTTTCCCAGATCTGTGTCTGACCCTCTTCCTGTATTCCAACCCGATCCTAGGCCGCAGCCTTGTCCCGGGACCAGCTCCAAAGACTCGTTCACCCCACTCATCTTGGCATTCAAGGCCCTGAACACTTGAATCTCCAGCCCCAGTGAGACGCCACCCTCCCGCGCTGAGTCACTCCCGGAGCCTGGGGGTCGGCGGCCCGGAGCTGGGTGCGCACTCACCAGCCGCAGGTTCGGGTGCTCGCGCTGCACAGGGGGGTGGCAGGCGGCGATCCGGGGCGGAGACCCGGCCGACTGAAAGGGAGTCTAACTGAACCGCCAGGAATTCCCTAAATAGTTATTTTGACTGGAAGAGGAGGCCACAGAAGCCAGCCCCCTCCCCCTAGGGCCCACCACACCCACTAGGGGGCAGCAGAACTTTCTTTTCCTTGGCACTGGCCTCTGTGCAGGAAGAAATCAGGGAGCCGGGGCCCAGAAACCCTCCATCTGGACACAAGGGCTGTTTGGCTGGGGGTGGGAGTCTTGTAGGGTTCTGGAAAATAGAAATATACCTGGTGGCAGTTAGGGTCTCAAAAAGGGAAATCTAACTCGTATTTTGGATCTCCTTAAAACTCCCCTCTTTAAAAACCTTCCACACCCTTGTCTGTCTAACCCTGCTAGATATCAAGCTCCAAGAAGAACCTAGGAGGACCTTTACTCTGCAGCACCCAGCACAGAGCCTGGCACAGTAGGCGTGACATCTGTATTGTGGCAGCGTGGACAACAAACGGGACAGAAGGATGGGTGGCCAGCCCTGAGATTCTAAACCTGAGAGTCCAGGGAAAGTAGGGACAGGACCCCTGGCTTCTGACTGAGGGAGACTGGACCTGCACCTGGTTTAGGGGCAACGGGACCCCGTGGTGTGGGACACGTACCTCTTTGTTGTCCATTGGGATCTTGAGTTTCACCACTTCATACTTCTCTTCACCCTCTTCCTCCTCACCCTTCACCAGCAGCACCATCTCCTCTTGCATCTCTTCCTCCTCCTCCTCCTCGGTCTGCTGTTCACCGGGCATCTTGGTGTCCTGGGGCAGAGAGCTGAGTCAGAAGCTCAGGACCCGCCCCCCCCCTCCCACCCTGGCTCTGGCCCACACAAGGCGATACAGCCGTGGCGTTGTCCTCCCTTGCCCAGATCTGTGTCTGACCCTCTTCCCTGTATTCCAACCCGATCCTAGGCCGCAGCCTTGTCCCGGGACCAGCTCCAAAGACTCGTTCACCCCACTCATCTTGGCATTCAAGGCCCTGAACACTTCGAATCTCCAGCCCCAGTGAGACGCCACCCTCCCCGCGCTGAGTCACTCCCCGGAGCCTGGGTCGGCGGCCCGGAGCTCTAGGGCACAGGCTGGAGGCGGGATCGGGGCGGAGACCCTGGGGGGTGCGCACTCACCAGCCGCAGGTTCGGGTGCTCGCGCTGCCCCAGGCCAGGGCGCCGGGCGGTTGGGCACTCTGCGACGCCGCGACTCCGGGGGCGGGGAGTGGGCGGGGCCGAGGCGGCGACCGGCCATTGGTCAGAGGATATAACCCCGCCCCCAACGGGGAGGGGCCAGAGGACCCAGGCGTCCGGCCCGAACTGCGCTGGGAGGGTGGTGAGCCCACACCCAGCGCCTTCCGCTATTTCCAGAGTCCCAAAGACCCCGGGGCGCCCTACTCGGTGTTTAAGGCCCTCACCGTCCGGCTGTGACCTACCTTCACGGCTCGTTTCCTGTGGACGGCTCGGAGGTCTCCGCAGCGGCCAAGCACGTCCGCTCCGCCCGAAATAGGCCACGTGCGCTCCCGCCCCTGCCTGGGCCTCTCGCTGGCGCCCCGCCTGGAGGGCGGACCCTGTTGCCTCCTTACCTCTTTCCTTCCCTCTTTTTTGCCTCTTATCCCATCTTTTCTTCTTTCCCGGCATTGCCTTCAGGTCTCCTGGTCTCTGGGATAGCTTGCCCCTTGAGTACATACTTCCCAACAGCCAAGTTACCGCTACCATTTATTGTGGCGCGAAGCCAACAATAACGCGCCATCATTATGCGAAGCCCTGTTACACCCCTGCTCTCAATATTCACAAAGGTGGGTCCATTTCACAGATGAGCTAATGTAAGTTCTAGGAGAGAAGCTGATTTGTCTAAGTTCCACAGTCGATATTCACAAAGATGGGTCATTTTCAACAGATGAGCTAATTGAAGTTCTAGGAGAGAAACTGATTTGCCTAAATTCCACAGTAAGTGTTGTCATAGCATCCCAGACAACCCAGTAGCCTAGGTGGAAAATTAAAGCAGACAGACCAGATCCAGTCCACAGAAGTATTTTGTCTGGCCCTCCAGTTTAAAAGTTAACGTTGGGGGCTTCCCCTGGTGGTCCAATGGATAAGGACACCGCCTTGCAGTGCAGGGGGCGCCGGTTGAATCCCTGGCCTGGGGAGATCCCACGTGGCGCGGAGCGGCTGGACCGATGTGTCCAATTACCGAGTCAGAGCTCTGGAGTGCATGAACCCAGAGCCGGTGCTCTGCGACAACAGAGGCCACCGCGATGGATGAAAATAGACAAATGAAAGACCAATAGAAGTGGCCCGCCTGCTCCCCTCCATCCCCACCCACCCCTCCAAAAAAAACAAATAAATCTTAAGAAAAAAAAAAAAGGAAATAATATATGAGATGAAACTTGAATGACGAGAAAGGGTTAATCCTTTGACAATCTGGAGGAGGAATGTTCTAGACAGAACGACAGAGACTTTACACTGAGATTAAAGTTGGCATGTTTGAGGGAAAGAAAGAAGACTTGTGTGGCTGTAGCCTAGTGAGTTAGTGAGGGGAAATGTCACGGGGGAGTTGGAGAAGAGGCAACCAGGGGTCAGATTATGGCTGGAAATCTAGCAAAAGGCCAGGCGTGCTTCCCCTCATTCAGAGAATCAGCGAGGAGACTCAGCTGGAAGCAGTGAAAGTCCCCACTGGAAGGTCCTCCTGCTGGGGGAGGACTTTGGAACAGACACATGCAGAAGGAGGAACACGTTCAAGTATCTATCTGGAATCAAAGCCAGTTCTTGAGAATCTCGTAGTCTAATAAAGAAGATTGTGATTTAAAAATATACATGTAAGCCTTCCTAGTAGTCTGCTGGGATAGCTTGCCCTTGAGTACATACTTCCCAACAGCCAAGTTACCGCTACCATTTATTGTGGCGCGAAGCCAACAATAACGCGCCATCATTATGCGAAGCCCTGTTACACCCCTGCTCTCAATATTCACAAAGGTGGGTCCATTTCACAGATGAGCTAATGTAAGTTCTAGGAGAGAAGCTGATTTGTCTAAGTTCCACAGTCGATATTCACAAAGATGGGTCATTTTCAACAGATGAGCTAATTGAAGTTCTAGGAGAGAAACTGATTTGCCTAAATTCCACAGTAAGTGTTGTCATAGCATCCCAGACAACCCAGTAGCCTAGGTGGAAAATTAAAGCAGACAGACCAGATCCAGTCCACAGAAGTATTTTGTCTGGCCCTCCAGTTTAAAAGTTAACGTTGGGGGCTTCCCCTGGTGGTCCAATGGATAAGGACACCGCCTTGCAGTGCAAGGGGCGCCGCTTCAATCCCTGGCCTGGGAAGATCCCACGTGGCGCGGAGCGGCTGGACCGATGTGTCCAATTACCGAGTCAGAGCTCTGGAGTGCATGAACCCAGAGCCGGTGCTCTGCGACAACAGAGGCCACCGCGATGGATGAAAATAGACAAATGAAAGACCAATAGAAGTGGCCCGCCTGCTCCCCTCCATCCCCACCCACCCCTCCAAAATAAACAAATAAATCTTAAGAAAAAAAAAAAAGGAAATAATATATGAGATGAAACTTGAATGACGAGAAAGGGTTAATCCTTTGACAATCTGGAGGAGGAATGTTCTAGACAGAACGACAGAGACTTTACACTGAGATTAAAGTTGGCATGTTTGAGGGAAAGAAAGAAGACTTGTGTGGCTGTAGCCTAGTGAGTTAGTGAGGGGAAATGTCACGGGGGAGTTGGAGAAGAGGCAACCAGGGGTCAGATTATGGCTGGAAATCTAGCAAAAGGCCAGGCGTGCTTCCCCTCATTCAGAGAATCAGCGAGGAGACTCAGCTGGAAGCAGTGAAAGTCCCCACTGGAAGGTCCTCCTGCTGGGGGAGGACTTTGGAACAGACACATGCAGAAGGAGGAACACGTTCAAGTATCTATCTGGAATCAAAGCCAGTTCTTGAGAATCTCGTAGTCTAATAAAGAAGATTGTGATTTAAAAATATACATGTAAGCCTTCCCTAGTAGTCTAAGTCGGTAAAGAGTCCACCTTGCAGTACAAGGGGCACCGGTTTGATCCCTGACCCAGGAAGATCCCATGTGCCGTGGAGTGGCTGTACCGGTGTGTCCAATTAGGAGCCAGTGCTCTGGAGCGCATGCACCCAGAGCCGGTGCTCTGCAGTAAGAGAGGACACTGCAATGGGAGGCCCACACATGCCAAAGAATAAAAAGATGAATGAAAATAAATATAAATAAAAGAGGCATGACGGGGAAAAGAAAAAAAATACATGTAAAAAAAAAAAAATATATATATATATACATACATTCATACATACATGTAAGGCTTCCCTAGTGGCTCAGTGGTAAAGAATCCCCCTGCCATTACAGGAGACACGGATTCAATCCTTGATCTAGGAATATCCCACATGCCATGGAGCAACTAAGCCCATGCACCAAAACTACTGAACCTGTGCTCTAGAGCATGGGAGCTGCAACTACTGAGCCCATGTGCCACAACTACTGAAGCCTATGTGCCTGGAGCCAGTGTTTCACAGCAAGCGAAACCACTGCAATGAGAAGCCTGTGCACTGGAACTAGACAGCAGCTCCGCACAGCAACAGAGCCAGCACAGCCAAAAGAAATAAAAGAAGGGCTTCCCTGGTGATCCAGTGGGTAAAGAGTCCGCCTTGCAGTGCAAGGGGCACCGGTTTGATCCCTGGCCCAGCAAGATCCCATGTGCCATGGAGCAGCTGGACCGGTGTGTCCAATTAGGAGCCAGTGCTCTGGAGCGCATGCACCCAGAGCTGGTGCTCTGCAGTAAGAGAGGACACTGCAATGGGAGGCCCACACATGCCAAAGAATAAAAAGATGAATGAAAATAAATATAAATAAAAGAGGCATGAAGGGAAAAGAAAAAAATACATGTAAAAAAAAAAAAATATATATATATATACATACATTCATACATACATGTAAGGCTTCCCTAGTGGCTCAGTGGTAAAGAATCCCCCTGCCATTACAGGAGACACGGATTCAATCCTTGATCTAGGAATATCCCACATGCCATGGAGCAACTAAGCCCATGCACCAAAACTACTGAACCTGTGCTCTAGAGCATGGGAGCTGCAACTACTGAGCCCATGTGCCACAACTACTGAAGCCTATGTGCCTGGAGCCAGTGTTTCACAGCAAGCGAAACCACTGCAATGAGAAGCCTGTGCACTGGAACTAGACAGCAGCTCCGCACAGCAACAGAGCCAGCACAGCCAAAAGAAATAAAAGAAGGGCTTCCCTGGTGGTCCAGTGGGTAAGGACACCGCCTTGCAGTGCAAGGGGCGCCAGTTCGATCCCTGGCCTGGGAAGATCCCATGTGCTGTGGAGCAGCTGGACCGCTGTGTCCAATTACCGAGTCGGAGCTCTGGAGCGCATGCGCCCAGAGCTGGCGCTCTGCGACAACAGAGGCCACCGCGATGGGAGGCCTACACGGGCCAAAAGAACAAAGATGGATGACAATAGATAAATGAAAGCCAATGGAAGTGGCCTGCCCGCCCCCCTCCCCCGCCAACCCATCCAAAAAAAAAAAAAGACTTAAAAAAAAAAAGTTAAAAGAAAACCCAATGATATATATATATATATAGAGAGAGAGAGAGAGAGAGAGAGAGAGAACAAAAATCTTAAACTAAGCTTTTAGTTCCCTGGGGTGAGTGATGAACTCCCTCTAAGGCAGTGGATATTGGGTGCAGGCCTCACTGAAGAGAGAAATATAACGGACCTTCAAAGATGAGTGGGAGTGTTGGCAGATGGACAAAAAGGTAGCAGTTTGTGAGATTGTGAACTCTTGTGAAGAGCACATCATATTCCAAGGACATCCTTCCCCAAAGTATTAAGGGAGGCCTATGGTGTGGCAGGCCCCCTTTAGGACTGGGCAGTAGAAACTTGAATTTGGGTAAGTCTTTATCTCACTTTTCACTATTCTACATTTCACTATTTGCCTTCAGCCTCACTAGTTTACTTGAGTTCCTGAATCCCCAAGGACTTGGTGCTGAGAACACGCCATCTGCCATCCCATCTTCCACCTTCTCCTTTCTTAGCTTATTCCCAATCATCTTTTTATTACGTCATAACAGAATTGCCACTTCTTTTTTTTTTTTTAAAGATTTATTTATTTATTTATTTTGGGCAGGGATTGGGTTGGGGAGGGAGGGGAGCGGGCGGGCCACTTCTATTGGTCTTTCATTTCTCTATTTCCATCCGTCTTTGTTCTTTGGCTTCTGCGGGCCTCCCATCGCTGTGGTGTCTGTCATTGCAGAGCGCCAGCTCTGGGCGCATGCGCTCCAGAGCTCCGACTCGGTAATTGGACACATCAGTCCTGCCGTTCTGCGGCACGTGGGATCTTCCCAGGCCAGGGATCGAACCGGCGCCCCTTGCAGTGCAAGGTGGTGTCCTTATCCACTGGACCACCAGGGGAAGCCCAGAATTGCCACTTCTATGGAGAAGCGTTGGATCACATAGGATTCTCTCCCTCCCGCATGAAAGCTCTCAATGCCTTAAAGTTTCAGACAAAGAGGGGTCTAACCCAGGTTGGAGGTTTAGGCAAGGCTGCTGGGAGGAAGCAATGCTTAAGATGTTCAGGTTCAGAGTAGGGGTGGGGAGCATTCCAAGTTACAAAAACAAAATATTCAAGAGGTACAGGGCTGAAACCACTCAAGTGGAAGGCCATGAATGCCAACTAAGGACTTAAGTTTTACAGAGAGGACATGCTGATATACGGCAGTGGTTTTAATAGGTGAGTGATGGGGTCAGATTTTACAAAGTTCACTGCAGCTAGACTAGCTTGGAGGCTGACCTGGTACAGTGGGAGACACGGAAACCAGCAAGGAGGATCTTCCCAAAGGCCTCTTTCAGGTCTTTGGGGGTGTGTCCATCTAAAGACGGAAGCCGCAAAAACCCCCAGGCCTGATCTCAAAACTCTGGGATTTCGAGTCTGTATAAAACTTGGCAGGGGTGGGGGAACTGGGAGGAACCGCGCTGCGGCAAGCTTTCATTGGTTTCTAGGGAAGCCCGGCCGATGGCTAAGGTGTCGCGAGAGCTTCTTCCTGGGGACCATTCCCGCACTCCGATTAGCTAAAACGCGGAGCCAGCCGAGTTTGCAGGGCAGTCTTGTACTTAGTTTCTTAGATGGGTGAGCTGCCCTGAAGTGTTTTTGGTCCCTGGCCAATCAGGTCAGTTCCTTTTTTACCCTTCCTCCCTACTGGCACCCTCCTTGGAGTAAAAAGGTAGGAATTAAGAATCTAGCACTTAATGATGCCCGGAAAATCCGGTTGCCTTTTTCAAGGGCTAGGGACATCCCTTTCATCCTGCCTTTGGGTTATAAAGCCAAAACCCGTTGCCAGATAAATAAAAAGGGGTTGTGGGGAGGTGGGGTTTCCCAGACGTCAGAGCATCCGTGTCGGGTTCTTCTGAGCCCCTACGAGACCGGGTGGCCACTTTTCACTCGGTTCTTGTCGCCATAGCAACAGCGCTAGCCGGCACACCGACCCCCCTACCCCCACCCCGTGGTGTCGCGTGTTTTTCCTTTTAAGGGTCGCCATCCTGTGACGTGGGTGGCGCCCGTGGGCAGCCAGAACTCAGGTCTGGGCCATCAGCTGACAGACCTGGTGGCTGTCTTCTTAAGCCGCTGCCAGAGGTAAGCAGCAGCGACGACAACCCAACTTCTTTATTTGAAAGGCTCGAAGAGAACAAGTTTATACATGGCTTGTGGGTTTTATCTGTGGTGACCTTTCGGTACCTTTTTCACCCCTGACTATGCACGCACACACACACGAGTCCAAGCATCATATAAGACGCAGTTTATTGGCGAGAAGACATATGGAGATGTGGCTGTCCGGCCTGGGGGCTCCCCCGGCCTCTCCTCACTCCTAGACTGTCCTTCTCCCAGCCACAGTGTCTGATGCCGTCCACCAGGACCTGGGCTCGGCATCCACAGATTAGTGCTCCTTCTGCTGCCTCTCACCTATTCTGCCGTGTCCAGATGTCAGGGCAGGTGGGTCTGGACTCTCTCCTGGCTACAACCATGTCCAGGGCCCTGAGGCGGGGTCCTGCCTGCCTCCTGACAGTACTCCCCCGTCAGCAGGATGGTCAAGATGGCCCTGCCTCACTCTTGTCACTTAACCTCAGAAGTCTCGTTGCAGCTCCTAGGTCTAACAAACCTTGGTTCAGGGTGCTGGTCTCCGGGGGCAAGGTTGGGAGGGGTCAGTTTACAGGTTAAGAGGCAGCAGGAATTTAGAGTGCTTGTACTAAACTCCGATTAGCTAAAACGCGGAGCCAGCCGAGTTTGCAGGGCAGTCTTGTACTTAGTTTCTTAGATGGGTGAGCTGCCCTGAAGTGTTTTTGGTCCCTGGCCAATCAGGTCAGTTCCTTTTTTACCCTTCCTCCCTACTGGCACCCTCCTTGGAGTAAAAGGTAGGAATTAAGAATCTAGCACTTAATGATGCCCGGAAAATCCGGTTGCCTTTTTCAAGGGCTAGGGACATCCCTTTCATCCTGCCTTTGGGTTATAAAGCCAAAACCCGTTGCCAGATAAATAAAAAGGGGTCGTGGGGAGGTGGGGTTTCCCAGACGTCAGAGCATCCGTGTCGGGTTCTTCTGAGCCCCTACGAGACCGGGTGGCCACTTTTCACTCGGTTCTTGTCGCCATAGCAACAGCGCTAGCCGGCACACCGACCCCCCTACCCCCACCCCGTGGTGTCGCGTGTTTTTCCTTTTAAGGGTCGCCATCCTGTGACGTGGGTGGCGCCCGTGGGCAGCCAGAACTCAGGTCTGGGCCATCAGCTGACAGACCTGGTGGCTGTCTTCTTAAGCCGCTGCCAGAGGTAAGCAGCAGCGACGACAACCCAACTTCTTTATTTGAAAGGCTCGAAGAGAACAAGTTTATACATGGCTTGTGGGTTTTATCTGTGGTGACCTTCGGTACCTTTTTCACCCCTGACTATGCACGCACACACACACGAGTCCAAGCATCATATAAGACGCAGTTTATTGGCGAGAAGACATATGGAGATGTGGCTGTCCGGCCTGGGGGCTCCCCCGGCCTCTCCTCACTCCTAGACTGTCCTTCTCCCAGCCACAGTGTCTGATGCCGTCCACCAGGACCTGGGCTCGGCATCCACAGATTAGTGCTCCTTCTGCTGCCTCTCACCTATTCTGCCGTGTCCAGATGTCAGGGCAGGTGGGTCTGGACTCTCTCCTGGCTACAACCATGTCCAGGGCCCTGAGGCGGGGTCCTGCCTGCCTCCTGACAGTACTCCCCCGTCAGCAGGATGGTCAAGATGGCCCTGCCTCACTCTTGTCACTTAACCTCAGAAGTCTCGTTGCAGCTCCTAGGTCTAACAAACCTTGGTTCAGGGTGCTGGTCTCCGGGGGCAAGGTTGGGAGGGGTCAGTTTACAGGTTAAGAGGCAGCAGGAATTTAGAGTTCTTTAACGAAACGGCCTTCAGGCTAAGGCCAGTTTATTTATCAACAAATATTCATTGCCTACTGTAGTCTAGGCAATGTTCTAGAAGCTGGGGGTATAAACCACACTGGCAAGGTCCTCACCAAGCCCAGCCAGGAGCTTCCTGAGCTTCAAGTTATTTGTCTTCAAATCTCTATTTCTGTCTATTCACTCCTTTCTCCTGTTTCTTTCTTCCCTTCCTTCTCCCTCCCACCACCTCCCAGGCCCTTTCTTCTCAGATTAGGCACAAGATACCCTCCCTTCGGTCTCCTGGGCCTCCACCCTCCCTGGACCCCATCACTCTAGTCCCACTGGAGGCTCCTCTTTGAGCGGCCTTGACCAACCATCCCCTGTCCCAAAGGGCCTCAGGACCAGGTGCCCACGCTGGTGCTTGATACGGGCGGAGCTGTCCCCAAAGCCCTTGCCACACTCCGCACACTTGTACGGCTTCTCCCCCGTGTGGGTGCGCCTGTGTTTGACCAGGTCTGAGCTCCGGGGAAACTCCTTCCCGCAGAAGCCACACACATGGAGCTGGCTGGGTCCAGAGGGCTGAGCCCGGACTTGGGATGGAGGGGCGCTGGGCGCTGGGCCAGGGGGGTTATGTGGCCTCAGGAGCGTGGACGGTGGTGGTGGCCTGGCCCGTTCCCCACGGTGGGTGCGGAGGTGCTTGACTCGGGCCGAGCTGTCGGCAAAACCCTTGCCGCATTCTGGGCAGAGGTAGGGTTTCTCCCCCGTGTGTACACGATGGTGTTTCACCAGGTCCGAGCTCCGGCGGAAGCCTTTGCCACACTCAGGGCACTTGTGGGGCTTGTCGCCCGCCAGGGGCGGGGGCGGCTCCCCAGCCTGGGGGCCCCCGGGCTCTGGTTCCAAGCCAGGCAGGCCAAAAGGGCCATCCCCCGTGCGCGAAGGGCTTCGGGGGGTCAGCGGGGGGCTGGTGCCTAGAGGAGGCGGGGGTGGGCTCGAGCTGGGGGGCGGGCTGGGGATCAGGGGGGCCAGTGGGTAGCCTGGGAAGCTGAAGTCCTGAGGACCCATGTGAGTGAGACGGTGGCGGAGCAGGGTGGAGCTGAGGCTGAAGGTGCGGTCACACTCGGGACAGGCGTGGGGCCGCTCGCCGCTGTGGGTGCGGAGGTGCTTGACCCGGGCGGAGCTGTCGGCGAAGCCCTTGCCACACTCGGGGCAGAGGTAGGGCTTCTCCCCCGTGTGCACCCGCAGGTGTTTCACCAGATCCGAGCCCCGGGCAAACTCCTTTCCACACACGTCGCAGCCAAAGGGCTTGGGCCCCAGGTGACTGCGCTGGTGACTCAGTAGGCTACAGCTGAGCACAAAGCGTTTGCCGCAGTCTGTGCAGAGGTATGGCTTGTCCTGGGCCCTAGGCCCCGGCGTGGCGGTCGTGGCCGCTGGAGACGGCTGCGGCCGGGGCGCCACGGGCCGGGGGGGCTGCTCCCCTCGGTGTGTCCGCTGGTGCTTGATGCGCGCTGAACTGTCGCCAAAGCCCTTGCCGCAGATGCCACACTTGTACGGCTTCTCGCCCGTGTGTGTCCGCTGGTGTTTCACCAGGTCTGAGCTCTGCCGGAAGCTCTTGCCGCATTCACCGCAGATGGTGGGGCGCTCACCAGCGGGGATCCGGGACCGAGGGATCTTGGGGGGCCCCTGGGCCGGCGGCCGGGCTCTGTAGGGCTTTTCCCCACTGTGAGTCCGCTGGTGTTTGATCCGGGCAGAGCTGTCCCCGAAGCCCTTGCCACAGACCCCGCACTTATAGGGCTTCTCCCCGGTGTGCGTTCGCTGGTGTTTCACCAGATCCGACATCTGCCGAAAGCTCTTGCCACACTCTCCACAGACAGCAGCCCGATCGCTCGCCTGGCCCCAGCGGGGTCCTCCCAGGAGCCGAGGGCCTCGGTCCCCAGCCTGAGGTTTCCCAGGTCCCTCTCTCTGGACCCACAGGTCATCCCAGGTCTGAATGCTTTCAGATTTGAGAGACACATTTCCTACTTCATGACCTGGGGCCAGACCTTCCTCTTCCTTGAACTCCAAGTGATCCTCCTGTGAGGCAGGTTCAAACTCGTCTGGCTGAGAAATCACCACATTTTCACTCCCTAAATCTGGGGAAAGAAAAAGGAGCTGTAGACCCTGCCCTTTGCCTTAGCCTCTGTCTTCAATAGCAGCCTCCCTAGAAAAGCATCCTTGATGATCTGCGGTCGCAAGGATCTCTCTCCTCTGAATTTCCAAAGCATTTATTATTATTGTCCGTGCCTCTCAGAACAGTAACTTCCTTTCACCATGCCTTTCATATGTGCCATTCCCTTAAGTAAGCATTACTGAATCCTTGCAAACAACTCTGTGAGGTAATATGGTTGACTATCCCCATTCTATCAACATGGAGTCTCTGAGAATTTAAGTCACTTGCTCAAGGTTATAAAGTAACAAAACTAGGTTTCTACCCTGGGTCTGTCTGATTCCCAAGTTTGCCATTAAGCCCTACCTTATACTGCTTTATTTGGAAAGTCTGGTATTTACTAACTGCTCCCCTCGGTGTGTCCGCTGGTGCTTGATGCGCGCTGAACTGTCGCCAAAGCCCTTGCCGCAGATGCCACACTTGTACGGCTTCTCGCCCGTGTGTGTCCGCTGGTGTTTCACCAGGTCTGAGCTCTGCCGGAAGCTCTTGCCGCATTCACCGCAGATGGTGGGGCGCTCACCAGCGGGGATCCGGGACCGAGGGATCTTGGGGGGCCCCTGGGCCGGCGGCCGGGCTCTGTAGGGCTTTTCCCCACTGTGAGTCCGCTGGTGTTTGATCCGGGCAGAGCTGTCCCCGAAGCCCTTGCCACAGACCCCGCACTTATAGGGCTTCTCCCCGGTGTGCGTTCGCTGGTGTTTCACCAGATCCGACATCTGCCGAAAGCTCTTGCCACACTCTCCACAGACAGCAGCCCGATCGCTCGCCTGGCCCCAGCGGGGTCCTCCCAGGAGCCGAGGGCCTCGGTCCCCAGCCTGAGGTTTCCCAGGTCCCTCTCTCTGGACCCACAGGTCATCCCAGGTCTGAATGCTTTCAGATTTGAGAGACACATTTCCTACTTCATGACCTGGGGCCAGACCTTCCTCTTCCTTGAACTCCAAGTGATCCTCCTGTGAGGCAGGTTCAAACTCGTCTGGCTGAGAAATCACCACATTTTCACTCCCTAAATCTGGGGAAAGAAAAAGGAGCTGTAGACCCTGCCCTTTGCCTTAGCCTCTGTCTTCAATAGCAGCCTCCCTAGAAAAGCATCCTTGATGATCTGCGGTCGCAAGGATCTCTCTCCTCTGAATTTCCAAAGCATTTATTATTATTGTCCGTGCCTCTCAGAACAGTAACTTCCTTTCACCATGCCTTTCATATGTGCCATTCCCTTAAGTAAGCATTACTGAATCCTTGCAAACAACTCTGTGAGGTAATATGGTTGACTATCCCCATTCTATCAACATGGAGTCTCTGAGAATTTAAGTCACTTGCTCAAGGTTATAAAGTAACAAAACTAGGTTTCTACCCTGGGTCTGTCTGATTCCCAAGTTTGCCATTAAGCCCTACCTTATACTGTCTTTATTTGGAAAGTCTGGTATTTACTAACTACATTTTTTTTTTTAATGTATTAGCCCGATCTGTAATTTATTACTTCAGTCCTCCTGTATGTACCAGATAGCCAGGCACACACCTGTCCCCCAGTATACTTAGTGTTGGTAGGAGAGATAAGATAAAACACGAATAATTACAGCTCAGAATAAACTGTGCTGTTCTAAGAGAGAAAGGACACAGAGGGATGGCGCTGGGTTTTCACAGCAGAGAAAAGAGTAAACCATGGAAAGGAATACCAGATAAAGCTGGACAGGGATGTTAAGACTAAATTAAGCATAGAAGATCTGGAGTGAACGCTACCCTAAAGGCTTTTCATTAGTAGCAGAAGGGAGCTAGGGAAGATTTTTGTAGAGGGAGACAGGATTAGATCTGGACTTAGATCCATGTGGTTGCACAGTGAGTGCATCCCAAGAGAGAGAAAAAGGCCGAGCGGAGGTGGATGCATTTGCCAGGATGAGGTGCAATGAGGCCTGCAGTAGGACAGAGGCAGCGAACATGGTGACGACTGCAACCGACCAGGAGAGTCCTTGAAACGATGCCCCTCAAGTAGGTACTCAGAAACACTGGCTCCCTCCCTTGGCTTTGGCTCCTTCTCTCCCCCTCCCTGGAAGCATAGTGCACGTTCTATTTTTCTGGGTCTGAGGTAGGCAGAGCCCAGAACCAGGGGGCCCTACCCAACCATTACCTGCCCAAGGCGGTGCACCGCTTCGGCCCTCACCTGTGCGGGCGCGTCTCAGCTGCTCTCTGTCTTCTGAGCCACGGAGATCCGGGCTCCAGGGCCCCACCGCACGCTCCATCGCCGGCACGCCGCCCTGAGCAAGGGGACAGACACAATTTCACGGTCACACAGCCATGTGCGGACGCCGGCGCCCTGCCGCTGCCCTCTGCCGGCCAGCACGGGCACCGGGCAGCATTCGGGTCCTAGGTGCGGGGCGCGGCTCCAGTGACCCCCCACCTGCACCGCCGGCCGCCCCTGCACCTGCTGCTCCTTCCGGCGCGCAGCCGCCCCCCGGCCCCTCCCGCCGCCGCTGCAGCCGCCGCCTCCGCCAGCCCGGCTTCCTCCGGAGCTCCTCCCCGGGGCTCCGGTGCGGGCGCCACCAGTGGCTCGGGGATGCGGGCTCGGCGCCAAACGGGGAGGGGGCTCGCACCCAGGCGTCCTGGGGGCGGCCGCCGGGGGCGGGGACGGGAAGCGGAAGCGCCAGGCGGCACCGGGACGCTCTAGGACCGTGGAGGAGCTGCACGCCTGTGGGGGCCGCCCGTGTCCTCCGGAGCTCGGTGGCCGGCGGGCATCCTCGTGCCGCGGAGAGGGCTACTCTGACCCGAGGCCAGTTGCCCGAACTCGGTGGTATTAACCGTGTGCTTCCTGGGCTGGAGCTGGAGGCGGAGGGTCGAACTCTTCCGAATTGTCGCTGTGTCCAGCCACCGGCGCCGACCTCCGGAGCTGGCAAACAGCTCCAGCCACCTCAACCCGGAGAGACAAAGAGAAAGCCAAAGCCAAACCCGGGGAAAGGGGTGGGGGGAAAGACCGAGGCAGACAAAGGGCGGCAGAGGGCGGCGGAGACCCCAGACGGGGCGGGGGCGGGGCGCGGAGACTCGGGAAACAAAGCGGGGCCGGTCGGCGATGCCTAGGGCCGGGGTGGGGGCTGGGCTGGGGAAGACCGAGGTAGGACCCCGAGCTAGTGGCAGACGCCACATAAATGCTGGGGAGAGGCCGGCCGATGGACTTAGACTTGGATTTGGAGACTCACAAAGTCGTAACCGAAGAGACCCCAGTCAGAGAGGATGCAATGGCAGAAAGACCAAGAGACTGCAGCAGACCACAGGGGCAAAAGATCGGTCGCTTGAAACAAAGACATGTAGAAACAAATCAGAGAAATATAAAGTCATTGAAGCAGAGTCGGAGGAATTGGGCAGGGCACCTGGGGAGAAACAAGCCCAGAGGCAGAAGAACAAAGAGTGAAACTGGCAGAGACAAAGAGACAAAGAAAAGAGGCCATGGACAGACTAGGGACAGCTCTACGTTGCTAGAAAAGGAGCCCAGAGAGAGGCTGAAATATTAAATCTTGCTTCCCAGCTTGGTGAGGCAGTGGCTGGAGCTGTTTCAGTGGTCCCAGTGATACGACAATAGACCGGTTACCATGAACGGTGTCAGATTCTTAATCTCCAGCGCAGAATTCCCATTGGGATCAAACAGACTTGGTTTTGGTCACTCAGAGCTTTATGAAGTAAAAATTTATTAAAGAAAAAGGGATAGAGAAAGCTTCCAGCACAGACAGTGGAAGGGGGGATAGAAGAGAACCCACCATTAGCCAGTTCAGGCAAAACAATTAGTATTTTCCAGTCAGTTATTAACAATGGATCAAAAGAATATGTTAAGGTTGTAAAGGCCTTCCTAGGCCCACAACAATAACACAAGACTTAGTTTTAGGGTTGATCTTTGTCATGCCAAACATTTCAGGCTAGAAAATGCTTGTCTTTCTTTTTCTTCCTCCTTTAACTCCCCCTTGTCTTTTAGGACCCACTGGCCTCCTTATCAAATCTGCCTATTCACCCCTTTCACAGGAGTGTGATCCCCAGTATCTTCTCTGGGCATGGTTGCCTTTGGGGAGCAGGTGGGACATCTGTAAGTGTCTGCAGCTCATCTTATGATGGAGAGGGGGTAGCCAAGATTTGTGTATTAATCAACACTTCATAGTGCCTTAATACAATGCCAAGAGTTTGATAAAGAGATAAAACATGGGCTTCCCTGGTGGTCCAGTGGGTAAGGACATCGCCTTGCAGTGCAGGGGGCGCCAGTTCGATCCCTGGCCTGGGAAGATCCCCCGTGCCACAGAGCGGCTCGACGGATGTGTCCAATTACCGAGCTGGAGCTCTGGCGCGCATGCGCCCAGAGCCGGTGCTCTGTGACAACAGAGGCCGCTGTGATGGGTGGCCCACACGGGCCAAAGAACAAAGATGGATGAAAACAGATAAATGAAAGACCAATAGTAGTGGCCCGCCCACCCCTCTCCCTCCCCAACCCACCTCCCCAAATAAAAAAAAGATTTTTTTTTTTTTTAAAAGAGAGATAAAACATATGTAAAATTTGTCATTGGGGTGCTACCAGTTTAAAGGGGCAAGCACACAATTCATGATAAAATAAGAACTGTAAGGACGTGAGAGTTAATGTGCCTTGATTTAAGATACTATAGTATGGGAGACCTGGAAGAGTTCTCCTTTGTGGGAATGAGTCTGTATGAATGTTTGCTGTTGTTTAGTCGCTATGTCGTGCCCAGGTCTTTGTGATCCCATGGAATGTAGTACGACAAGCGTTCCTGTCCCTCACTATCTCTGGGAATTTGCTCAAATTCATGTCCATTGAGTTGATGATACTATCTAACTATCTCATCCTCTGTCACCTCCTTCTCCTCATGCCCTTAATCTTTCCCAGCATCAGGGTCATTTCCAACGAGTGAGCTCTTCGCATCAAGTGGCTGAAGTGTTGGAGCCTCAGCTTCAGCATCTGTCCTTCCAATGAATATTTAGGGTTGATTCCCTTTAGGATTGACTGGTTTGATCTCCTTGCTGTCCAAGGGGCTCTCAAGAGTCTTCCCCAGCACTACAGTTCAAAAGGATCAATTCTTCATCACTGAGCCTTCTTAATGGTCCAGTCTCTCGCATCTCGAACATGGAGACATGCAGATGTGGAGAGATTCTACGCTGACCTAATGAACAAAGATATGATAGGAATGTAGTACAGAGAGAGAAACCTATAGCATTTAGTGGCTTTGGACACTGTCTTTAAGGTCATGCATGCAGAATTTGATTCCTGGTCTTGTCATTTACTCCCTTTAATCTCGGATGGGGAAGTCACTTCTATTTCCTAAACTGTAAACTGGAGATAATACCTAATTTGAATGGTTGAGAATAGTATGTGTAAAGTACTCTGTGAAAAATACCAGTTGTGACTCTGAGCTGAAAGAACCAAGGAAGAAGTTGGCTTTTTGAGCTGATCCTTTCAATCAGCTAAGATTTCAGCCATGTCCAGAGCCTGACTAAAGTGGACCTTGAATGAAGAACTCCAGGGAGAGTGACCCACACACTAATGAATAAAGCTAGTGTGCTTGAAGCTTGGGGATTCAAAGATGATTAAGGGGACTTCCCTTTTGGCCTGGTGACTAAGGCTCCAAACTGAACTCCTAATGCAGGGGGCACAGATTCAATCCCTGCTTGGGAAACAAGATTCCACCTGCTGCAACTAAAAGACCCCTCATGTGCAACAAAGATTGAAGATCCTGCATGCTGCAACTAAGACACAGAGCAACCAGATGAGTGTACACACACACACACACACACACACACATACATGAAAAAGTGAAAGTGTTGGTTGCTCAGTTGTGTGCAACTCTTTTCGACCCAATGGACTGTAGCACACCAGGCTCCTCTGTCCATGGAATTCTCCAGGCAAGAATACTGGAGTGGGTGGCCATTCCCTCCTCTAGGGGATCTTCCCACCAAGGGATCAAACCAGGGTCTCCTGCATGGCAAGCAAATTTACCATCTGAGTCACCCTGGAAGCCCCATTTACACACAAATGCTTTGAGGATAGACCTTAATATATCCTTTAAGGATAGATTGTAATCATCTTTATATAGAGATATGAAGACATATATATATATACATATAAAGAGATACATACATATAAAGTGATTATGATCTGTCCTCAAAGAGGAAAATAAATAATAGCTCTGTTTAATGTGTCATAAGTTTACATAATAGGAAAATAGTGGAAGCTTCAGATAAGATGGCAAATTAATCATTTGTTCCACAAACATGTCCAGGGAGTCCAACATATGCCAGGTAGGTGTGCTGGGAAATTGATGTGAGAGGGTACTAAAATGGTAGAGCCAGCCCCTCTTGGCGGAAACCCCCCAAAGGCTGGTCAGCCCTCATGCCATACTCACTTGTAATGCTTGCTCTGACTTTAAGAAAACAAAATCTGGAGTTGTGGGGTCTGAATTTGAACTCAGGTCTAATGATATAGAAGCTCTTCCAGGGACGTCTGGGAGGGCCATAGGTAGCTATGAAGCTATGATGGTGAGATGAAGAAGAAGTAATCCAGATGATTATTAAATGGGAAGACTGCTGGCTACCATTCTCTGCCTCCTTGGAAACTCAAGAGGGGATCCTCCTTTCTCCAAAGAGGTACCAAACTTTATCCCAGGGGTGATTGAGCATAAGTTGTTGGAGTTAAGAAGCATGTAAGTGGAATATTGCGTCACTACTAACCCATGTCATCTCTGCGCTTAACCAAGCCATGAGCCTTTTTTGAGGGCATTTGTTAATGTGCCCAAATGTGGCTTCTTTTGACTCAGTAATTCCCCTTATAGAAACGAGGCCAAAGGAAATGATTTTGGACAAGTGCACAGTAATAGCACCACAAACATAGTCATCCCAGCTCAGCGTTGTTTATCATGGGGACGAGTGGGAATCAACCTAAATTTGTGGAGGTTTGTGTGTGTGCTAAGTCACTTCAGTCCTGTTGGACTCTTTATGATGCTATGATGCATAGCCCTCAGGGCTCCTCTGTCCATGGGATCCTCCAGGCAAGAATACTGGAGTGGGCTGCCGTTTCCTCCTCCAGGGAAACTTCCTGACCCAGGCCTTGAACCTTACTTTGTACCATCTCTTAGGTCTCCTGCATTGGCAAGAGGGTCCTTTACCATTAGCAGCAACTAAATACTAAGCCCAACAACCTAAATACTAAGCAGCTATGAAAATGATAATGTAGGCTAATACTTCACAATCCCAATGCATGGGGCCCAGGTTCCATACCACATATCGCAATTAAGACCTGGTGCAAGGCTTCCCTGGTGATCCAGTGAGTAAAGAGTCTGCCTGGCTTCGATTCCTATCCCGAGAAGATCCCACATGCTGAGGAGCGGCTGGACCCGTGTGTCCAATTACGAGCCAGCGCTCTGGAGTGCATGCGCCCAGAACTGGTGCTCTGCAATGAGGGAGGCCACCACAATGGGAGGCCCACACAAGCCAAAGAATAAATATGGATGAAAATAAATAAATAGAAAACCAATAGAAGAGACCAAAATTACAAAAAAAAAAAAGACCTGGTCCAGTAGAATAAATAAATAAACACAAATGAATTATAAAAGTATATCAATAATAATACAATAAAATTATTAAAAATGATAATGTAAATGTGAATTTATGATCATAGACTTACAGGACATATTGATAGAAATGGGTTTCCAAAGTTATAGTATGACCCTAGTTTTATGAATATATATTTATTCATATGCATAGGCATATGAGACAATCCAGAAGGATGAAATTATTAATAACATCATTTAACAGATTTAGAGACAAAGTCAAATGAAGGTTAAAGTAAGATGCCCAAGGTCACACAGCTCTTAATCATGACAGGTCTTTATGCTCATATGAAACTTGAACTTCTGTGAACTTCTGTGAATTCCGTGTGGCAGGAGCATCCAATCCCATGTGATAGATGAGGAAAGTCGGGGCCAGAGGGGTGATTTCCCAAGGTCAGGTAACAGGAGTACTAAAAATGAGGTTGAACGACTTCTCTGGTGGTCCAGTGGTTATGAATTCGCCTGAGAAAGACAGGGATTTGATCCCTGGTCTGGGAAGATCCCACGTGTCCCAGTCCGTCTGCCATAACTACTGAACTCAAGCACCACAACGACTGAAGCCTACACTCTAGAGCCTGTGCTCTGCAACTGGAGCATAGCCTCCACTTGCACAAGTAGAGAAAGCCTGCGTATAGCAACTAAGACCCAGCACAGCCAAATAAACAAATGTGAAATGTGTTTATAAAATAAAATAAAGTTGAAACAAGGATATGGTGGCAGCATGGATGGATCTTAAGATAATGTTTGAATAATAAGTAGAAATATATATGAAAATAAAAATTTTTTAAGGTGCAAGGCTTCCTGGTGATCCAGTGAGTAAAGAGTCTGCCTGGCTTGATTCCTATCCCGAGAAGATCCCACATGCTGAGGAGCGGCTGCACCAGTGTGTCCACCACGAGCCAGCGCTCTGGAGTGCATGCGCCCAGAACTGGTGCTCTGCAATGAGGGAGGCCACCACAATGGGAGGCCCACACAAGCCAAAGAATAAATATGGATGAAAATAAATAAATAGAAAACCAATAGAAGAGACCAAAATTACAAAAAAAAAAGACCTGGTCCAGTAGAATAAATAAATAAACACAAATGAATTATAAAAGTATATCAATAATAATACAATAAAATTATTAAAAATGATAATGTAAATGTGAATTTATGATCATAGACTTACAGGACATATTGATAGAAATGGGTTTCCAAAGTTATAGTATGACCCTAGTTTTATGAATATATATTTATTCATATGCATAGGCATATGAGACAATCCAGAAGGATGAAATTATTAATAACATCATTTAACAGATTTAGAGACAAAGTCAAATGAAGGTTAAAGTAAGATGCCCAAGGTCACACAGCTCTTAATCATGACAGGTCTTTATGCTCATATGAAACTTGAACTTCTGTGAACTTCTGTGAATTCCGTGTGGCAGGAGCATCCAATCCCATGTGATAGATGAGGAAAGTCGGGGCCAGAGGGGTGATTTCCCAAGGTCAGGTAACAGGAGTACTAAAAATGAGGTTGAACGACTTCTCTGGTGGTCCAGTGGTTATGAATTCGCCTGAGAAAGACAGGGATTTGATCCCTGGTCTGGGAAGATCCCACGTGTCCCAGTCCGTCTGCCATAACTACTGAACTCAAGCACCACAACGACTGAAGCCTACACTCTAGAGCCTGTGCTCTGCAACTGGAGCATAGCCTCCACTTGCACAAGTAGAGAAAGCCTGCGTATAGCAACTAAGACCCAGCACAGCCAAAAATAAACAAATGTGAAATGTGTTTATAAAATAAAAATAAAGTTGAAACAAGGATATGGTGGCAGCATGGATGGATCTTAAGATAATGTTAATTGAAGAAATTAATAAGTAGAAATATATATGAACACATATATAACTATTTGTTTAAACATATATAATACATGTGTCAATATGTATATATTTGTGTAAACACTTGTGTACTGTGTACATATATTACACACATAACACATGTGTAACTATTTCCATAACATGTGTATACCGTGTATGACACGTTTTTCAGAATATATACAAACTAAAAAATTACACACTAAACATTTGAGAATGGTTACCTTAGGATAAGGGGCAAGGAGGGTACTATGAGGCTATATTAACTCAGGCTGGTGTTAACAGACTAACTGTGTTAGACAATATTTAGTTTCTCATTGTTCTAGAGACCAGAAGTCCAAGATCAAAATGCCAGCAGGGGTGAACTCTGGGGAGGCCTCTTTCCATGGGTTGTGGACAGCCACCTTCTCATACGTCCTCACATGGCCTTTCCTCTGTGCACGCGCAGAGAAAGAGTGCATCTGATCAGGGTCCCACCCTTCTGATCTCATTTAACCTTAATGACCTCCTTAAAGGTCCTACCTCCAAACATAGTCACATGTCGGGGTTAGGGCTCCAATCCATGAAGAGGGGAATGAGGGACAGTTCAGTGCATGACAGGGGCTAATAAAACAAGGAGTGGAAGAGGAAAATGGGGTTGGCGCAATAAGCAGGATCTAGACCAAGCAATGGGCTTCCCTGGTGGTTCAGATGGCAAAGATTTGGCCTGTAATGCAGGAAGCCCTGGCTCGATTCCTGCATGGGAAGATCTCCTAGAGAAGGAAATGGCTACCCACCTCAGTATTCTTGTCTGGAAAATCCCATGGAGAGTGGAGTCTGGAGGGCTACAGCCCATGGGGTTGCAAATAGTTGGACACAACTGAGCAACTAACACACACACACACACACCCCAAGCAATGCCTTATAGGTCATACTGAGGTTCAGAGAGGTCAGTCAATTCAAAAATGCTAAAGCTGGGGTGTGTGTGTGTGTGTTCAATCCTGTCCAATTCTTTGGGACCCCATGCACTGCAGTCCACCAGGCTCCTCTGTCCACTTTTAATTTATTTTATTTATTTTTAATTGGAGGATAATTGTTTTACTATATTGTATTGGTTTCCGCCACACCACAGCATGAATCAGCCATAAGAACACTTCTATCCCCTCCCTCTTGAGCCTCCACCCCGCCCTACTCCCATCCCACCCCTGTAGGTCATCACGGAGCACCAGGCTGCAATTTTTTAAAAATTATCTCTGTTAAAACCTTCACCTCACTTGCTAGAGAGACTTGCCCACTTCCTTCCTCTTAGCTTAAACCCTACCTTCCATCAGGGTGACGGGGCTACAGCGGGGCTTGGAATAAAGGTGTGGAGAGAACAGAGGGATTGAAGCTTCCTATTGGGGTGATGGGCAAAGGGATCCAGGACAGGAGAATCCCCGCTGTTCTTGATTGTGGTTTCTTCCCATCTCTCTGGGTCAGTTAGAGCATCTCAGCTTCCTATGCTGCCCGCCCCCTTGTTTGCCGCCCTCAACTTCCTGCCCCACCAGAGGAAGTGGGGAGAGACATCAGGTGCATCAACAGCTCTCGGGGCCATGGTGAGTGCTTACGCCCAGGAATCCACGCATCTCTGCCCCTGGTTCCCAATCCCAGGGTACCCAGGCCCAGGTCAAGCCACAGTAGGCTGACTTCTCCTAGCCTGTGAGATCAGGTCATCCTGGGGGCCCTGCCTGCCGCCCCCAGCAGCCTCATACCATCCACCCCGCCCACAGGACAAGGAGTACGTGGGGTTTGCTGCTCTCCCCAACCAGCTGCACCGCAAGTCCGTCAAGAAGGGGTTTGACTTCACGCTCATGGTGGCAGGTCTGGGGGTTTGGGAGAAGGGGCCTGGTATGGGGTCCTCAGGACACCTTGGCTGTCCCCTCACCTGACCAGATGGGCTTGTCCTGTCCACAGGAGAATCGGGCCTGGGAAAATCTACCCTCATCAACAGCCTATTTCTCACCAACCTCTATGAAGATCGGCAAATACCAGAAGCTAGTGGTAAGATGCCCTCCTCCCCCACACGCTCTTCAGAAGGCCCTCTGACCTCTCCTCCCCTATCCTCAGCCCACAAGCTCTTCCTTTCCATCTGTATCTCCCACGATGTTCTGGAGGGGCTCGGGCACCTCCCCTGAAAAATGGGAGGGGGCAACTGTGAATCTGAGAAAGGAAGTCTGTCCTGGCCGCAGACCCTTCCCCAGCTCCCTGACCTCTCCCCGTCCTCACAGCTCGCTTGACACAAACGCTGACCATCGAGCGCCGGGGCGTGGAGATCGAGGAGGGGGGTGTTAAGGTGAAGCTGACTGTGGTGGACACACCTGGCTTTGGGGACTCAGTGGACTGTTCCGACTGGTGAGGAATGGGGGAGGGCCGGGGGTTCAGTGTGGCCACGCTGTGGAAACGGAGGGGTCAGATTCAGGGCTGGTCTGGCCTGCCTTGCCCACACCCCTGCAGCAATTAGAGCTGGTTCTGGTGGTCTTGGGGCCCAAAGTACCTTGTGCATCCGACATCTCACCTGCCAATTTTCCCATCTTTGGTTCTTCCATCTCAGTTAGCTCTCGCTTGCTGCCCGCCCCCTTGTTTGCCGCCCTCAACTTCCTGCCCCACCAGAGGAAGTGGGGAGAGACATCAGGTGCATCAACAGCTCTCGGGGCCATGGTGAGTGCTTACGCCCAGGAATCCACGCATCTCTGCCCCTGGTTCCCAATCCCAGGGTACCCAGGCCCAGGTCAAGCCACAGTAGGCTGACTTCTCCTAGCCTGTGAGATCAGGTCATCCTGGGGGCCCTGCCTGCCGCCCCCAGCAGCCTCATACCATCCACCCCGCCCACAGGACAAGGAGTACGTGGGGTTTGCTGCTCTCCCCAACCAGCTGCACCGCAAGTCCGTCAAGAAGGGGTTTGACTTCACGCTCATGGTGGCAGGTCTGGGGGTTTGGGAGAAGGGGCCTGGTATGGGGTCCTCAGGACACCTTGGCTGTCCCCTCACCTGACCAGATGGGCTTGTCCTGTCCACAGGAGAATCGGGCCTGGGAAAATCTACCCTCATCAACAGCCTATTTCTCACCAACCTCTATGAAGATCGGCAAATACCAGAAGCTAGTGGTAAGATGCCCTCCTCCCCCACACGCTCTTCAGAAGGCCCTCTGACCCTCTCCTCCCATATCCTCAGCCCACAAGCTCTTCCTTTCCATCTGTATCTCCCACGATGTTCTGGAGGGGCTCGGGCACCTCCCCTGAAAAATGGGAGGGGGCAACTGTGAATCTGAGAAAGGAAGTCTGTCCTGGCCGCAGACCCTTCCCCAGCTCCCTGACCTCTCCCCGTCCTCACAGCTCGCTTGACACAAACGCTGACCATCGAGCGCCGGGGCGTGGAGATCGAGGAGGGGGGTGTTAAGGTGAAGCTGACTGTGGTGGACACACCTGGCTTTGGGGACTCAGTGGACTGTTCCGACTGGTGAGGAATGGGGGAGGGCCGGGGGTTCAGTGTGGCCACGCTGTGGAAACGGAGGGGTCAGATTCAGGGCTGGTCTGGCCTGCCTTGCCCACACCCCTGCAGCAATTAGAGCTGGTTCTGGTGGTCTTGGGGCCCAAAGTACCTTGTGCATCCGACATCTCACCTGCCAATTTTCTCTGACGTCTTTGGTGGGAGCCAAGCAACCTACTTCTCACCCCATAGGCCTGGCTAGCCTTGCCCCCTTCTCTGTGGTCCCTGATCTCTGACTCTCCACGCTCTCCCCATACCCCAGCTGGATGCCCGTGGTGCGCTTCATTGAGGAGCAATTTGAGCAGTATCTTCGGGATGAGAGTGGCCTGAACCGGAAAAATATCCAGGATTCCCGTGTCCACTGCTGTCTCTACTTCATCTCACCCTTTGGCCGGGGGTCTGAGGGGCATCCTGGGCGGCTGGGACATTTAGGGAGGGGGAAAGGGGGGCGTCTGTGCCCTTAAACTGAGCCGTGACCCATTTCTGGGTGCAGGCTCCGTCCCCTAGATGTGGCCTTCCTCCGGGCGGTGCACGAGAAGGTCAACATCATCCCAGTCATTGGCAAAGCAGATGCCCTGATGCCTAAGGAAACACAAGCCCTCAAGCAGAAGGTGTGTGTGTTGGCCTCTGACCTTTGGCCTCCGGTGAAGTCAAAAGTCATGCTCAAAGCTGAACTCAGCTTGGGGGTAGCCTTTTTGAAGTGTGATATTTCAGGAGAAGCTGTGGAAGAAAGTTTTTGAGGAAGGAGGGTCATAAGCTGCTCGAGGAAGCCACATCTCTGCAGGCTCAGAAGAGAATGTCTGGGCTGGATGCTTGGCTAAGACCTGTTTGTGGCAGGGGTGTTGATATAATGAACCATGTTATCCCTCTGGCCCCAGGATGCTGACCACCTCCCCACCCCCCTACCTCTTCCACTGTTCCCTGCTGCTGCTTAGTCACTTCAGTCGTGTCCAACTCTGTGCGAACCCATGGACTGCAGCCTGTCAGGCTCCTCTGTCCGTGGAATTCTCCAGGCAAGAATACTGGAGTGGGTTGTCATGCCCTCCTCCAGGGGGATCTTCCCAACCCAGAGATGGAACTCGCGCCTCCTGCACTGCAGGCAGATTCCTCACCTCTGAGCCATCAGGGAAGCCCCATATGTACACATATGTCTGTATATATACGTATATTTATTTATTTATTTATTTATTTATTTTTGGTGGGGCAGGTTGGGGAGGGAGGGGATGGGCGGGCCACTTCTATTGGTCTTTCATTTGTCTATTTTCTTCCGTCTTTGTTCTTTGGCTCTTGTGGGCCTCCCATCGCGGTAGCCTCTGTTGTCGCATGAGCGCCGGCTCTGAGTGCATGCGCTCCAGAGCTCTGGCTCGGTATTTGGACACATCAGTCCAGCCGCTCCGCGGCATGTGGGATCTTCCCAGGCCAGGGCTCGAACTGGCGTCCCTTGCACTACAAGGTGGTGTCCTTACCCACTGGACCACCAGGGAAACCCTATACATATATTTATATTGAGACTTCATGGACTGTAGCTTGCCAGGCTTCTCCATCCATGGAATTTTCCAAGCAAGAATACTGGAGTGGGTTGCCATTTCCTTCTCCATCCACTCTTCCCATTTATGTCTTATCTGCTGGTCTTTTGGTGTCTGCTCATCTTCAGAACTTCCCAAACGTCAGTCTTCTCTGTTAGGGAACCTGTCTCAGTTTTCATCATCTACCTCTCTGTGTCTCCTTGTCTGAGCTTTAGTTTTCAGTCATCCTGAATCTCCATTTCTCACCACCTCTGTCTTTCATGCCTGCCTCTCTGCCCCAATCTGTGCCTATATCTTGCTGACTCTGGTTAGGCAATGTGTGTGGTTCATAGCCAGTGTTTGCTTCTGCCTCCTCCAAGATCCGGGAACAGTTGAAGGAGGAGGAGATCAATATCTACCAGTTCCCCGACTGTGACTCTGATGAGGACGAAGAGTTCAAGAGGCAGGATGCAGAGATGAAGGTACAGAGGCCAGGGGAGGCGGATGTGGGGGTGGGCGCTGAGAGTAGAGGTTTCTGTCCACTGGCGGGTCGCGGGGGTGGGGGTGGAGGGGTGAAGGTAATAGCCGCCGACTCCTCCCTGCTAGGAAAGCATCCCTTTCGCTGTCGTTGGGTCCTGCGACATAGTGAGGGACGGCGGGCCCCGACCGGTGAGGGGGCGCAAGTACTCCTGGGGCACCGTGGAGGGTGAGTAAGGCCTGACTCGCGTTCAGAGGCCAGCAGGGAGCCCAGGCTGCCTCCCAGCCAACCGTACCCAACATGTGAAGTTGGAGAGAGTTTTGGTCTCAGGGGTGCTAAGAGCCAAAAGAAGGGTCATTAGGCGTCTGACCCAAGTTCCCTGACTCTCGCGGGTCCGCCCCCCCCCCCGCCCCCTCCAGTGGAGAACCCACATCACTGCGATTTCCTGAACCTGCGACGGATGCTTGTGCAGACGCACCTGCAGGACCTGAAGGAGGTGACGCACGACCTGCTCTACGAGGGCTACCGGGCCCGCTGCCTGCAGAACTTGGCCCGGCCTGGGGCGCGGGATCGAGCCAGCCGTAGGTGAGAGCCAGAGCGGACTCCTACGTGCTTCCAAGGCCCCGACCTCACTCTCCATGACCCCGACCTTCAGCTTCCAGACCTCCCTCCCAGAGTCTTGCTACCCTCATCCCGTCTTCCCATTTATGTCTTATCTGCTGGTCTTTTGGTGTCTGCTCATCTTCAGAACTTCCCAAACGTCAGTCTTCTCTGTTAGGAACCTGTCTCAGTTTTCATCATCTACCTCTCTGTGTCTCCTTGTCTGAGCTTTAGTTTTCAGTCATCCTGAATCTCCATTTCTCACCACCTCTGTCTTTCATGCCTGCCTCTCTGCCCCAATCTGTGCCTATATCTTGCTGACTCTGGTTAGGCAATGTGTGTGGTTCATAGCCAGTGTTTGCTTCTGCCTCCTCCAAGATCCGGGAACAGTTGAAGGAGGAGGAGATCAATATCTACCAGTTCCCCGACTGTGACTCTGATGAGGACGAAGAGTTCAAGAGGCAGGATGCAGAGATGAAGGTACAGAGGCCAGGGGAGGCGGATGTGGGGGTGGGCGCTGAGAGTAGAGGTTTCTGTCCACTGGCGGGTCGCGGGGGTGGGGGTGGAGGGGTGAAGGTAATAGCCGCCGACTCCTCCCTGCTAGGAAAGCATCCCTTTCGCTGTCGTTGGGTCCTGCGACATAGTGAGGGACGGCGGGCCCCGACCGGTGAGGGGGCGCAAGTACTCCTGGGGCACCGTGGAGGGTGAGTAAGGCCTGACTCGCGTTCAGAGGCCAGCAGGGAGCCCAGGCTGCCTCCCAGCCAACCGTACCCAACATGTGAAGTTGGAGAGAGTTTTGGTCTCAGGGGTGCTAAGAGCCAAAAGAAGGGTCATTAGGCGTCTGACCCAAGTTCCCTGACTCTCGCGGGTCCGCCCCCCCCCCCGCCCCCTCCAGTGGAGAACCCACATCACTGCGATTTCCTGAACCTGCGACGGATGCTTGTGCAGACGCACCTGCAGGACCTGAAGGAGGTGACGCACGACCTGCTCTACGAGGGCTACCGGGCCCGCTGCCTGCAGAACTTGGCCCGGCCTGGGGCGCGGGATCGAGCCAGCCGTAGGTGAGAGCCAGAGCGGACTCCTACGTGCTTCCAAGGCCCCGACCTCACTCTCCATGACCCCGACCTTCAGCTTCCAGACCTCCCTCCCAGAGTCTTGCTACCCTCATCCCGTTTGCTTACTGCCCTAACCTGAAGGATATGGCCCCGCCTCCTAGACTCCAAACACACACCGGGTCCTGCCTCGCGGCTGTGACTCACAACCCTGGTTGTCGACTTTGATTCCTGTCCCTCTACCCACTCCCCTAGTAAGCTTTCCCGCCAGAGCGCCACAGAGATCCCGCTGCCCATGCTGCCTCTGGCCGACACGGAGAAGTTGATCCGCGAGAAAGACGAAGAGGTGAGCAGGAACCTTGCTTTCCCCCAGACCAAGACCCCCAGGTCCTCTTCGAAGTCCCTCTCTGGCCTCGCCCGGTCCCAACGCCTGCAATCTTGCCCCGCACAGCTGCGCCGCATGCAAGAGATGCTGGAGAAGATGCAGGCCCAGATGCAGCTGACCCAGGCTCAGGGAGAGCAGTCGGACGCTCTCTGAGGCCGCCACGGGGGCTCGTCTCTGGTCCAATCCCCGAGCCCCAGGCTGCCCGGCGCGTCATCCCGGAGCCCCAGTCTGTAAGGCCCGCCCTTGCAAGGGGATAGCGGGCTCGCAGCTTCTTTCAATCCAAGTTTGTAGCCCCGCCCTTTGCTCCGCCCCGACCCCGCCTTGGCTCCGCCCCAATTCCCCGGCTCTCTCCTGGAGCCGGAGCTTCTCTCCCTTTTCTTAATACCCCCATGCCCTCCCCACTTCTCCCAATCTGTGACTTCAATTAAAAAAAAGTTTCTGAGGCCACGCTAGTCTTTTTTCACCCAGCGGGAATAAGTGGCAGACTAAGGGGGGGAAACCGCTCCTCCTAGGCCTCCGGGCCCTAAATATTCATTCATTTGCTGGGCACTCGTTTCGTGCCAGCCAGTGTTTCTGCCGAGTCTCCCACCTGAACCCCACTGAACCCACTGCAGGCGCCGCGGATAAGAAACGAGACCCGTTCAGTTTATTAGGAGTGTGGGTGGGGGGGTCGGACTGGCAGGAAGGTGTTGGCTAGCAGAGGCCTAAAAGGGTCCCTTCTACTCCTGGTCCTTGGCGTCGCCATGCGTGATGACGTAGCAGATGTTCTTGTAGTCTACATTGCCGCCCACGTCGGGGGGGAAGGCAGCCCACATGTTCTTGATCTGCGGGAAAGAGGCCGAGGTGTACCGGTTCCTTAACGTCCCCCCCTGCCCGATCCCTCTGCTTCTCCCAGACCCCTCCTCCACTCACCTCTTCCGGGGTGAAGCGGTCGCACTGCGTGGTCAGCAGCTCCTCCAGGCTGGAGAGAGGTGACAGACGGGGAGTTGAGAGTGGACTTTGTGATATGATTCCTTTCCACGCCCTCTCACCTCATCCCCGTTGCCATCCCCGGTCTCACCTTGGATTCCTCACTGGTCTCCCAAACACCCTGGCCTCCCCTCTTTTGCCCTTGCCCTGTGTCCCATTGGCCATTTCCACAGTCCTGATTTTTCCCTTAGCCCTGGCAATGCCTGACTCTTGGTGGAAATAGAAGGAGGCTTTCTGTGTGGGAGCAGCTGGTGACTTACAATTGCTTCTTGATGGTGCCTTTCCCCTCAGGGTCCAGGACCTTGAAGGCGCCAGTGATCACATCCTCAGGGTCGGCACCTGAGGGGATCAGAGGGCACAGGAGGCTGGAGGGTTGCTAAAGGATCAGTCCCTGAAAGGTCTGGGGAGCGGCAGCTGGGGGGTTGGACCCAGGACACTTCATTCACCTTTGAGCTTCTCCCCAAACATGGTCAGGAAGACAGTGAAGTTGATGGGCCCACTGGCTTCCTTCATCATGGCATCTATCTCCTCATTCTTCACATTGAGACGCCCTGGAACAGGGTCGGGGAAGCAGGGCTGGAGTGGGGTCTTGCCACCAGGGCATAATGCTTCTCATCAATTCACATCATCCCACGCATTTTTTATCGGAGTAGACTAAGGCCCAGGGTGGACCTGGCAGGACTGGGACTCATGGCTGCTGAACTCCCAGGACTCAGCAGCCTGGAATCTCTTTAGGTGGAAGAGGTGGCTTACCCATGGCCGCGAAGGTGTCCCGCAGGTCTTCTTTGTCAATGATGCCATCACGGTTCTGGTCGATTACTGTGAAGGCCTGTGGAGGGCAGAGGCAAGGAGAGGCTAGATCTCTTGTGGCGGCAGCCAGCTTTCAGCATCCTTACTCCAGGCAGATCAGATTCTGAGACTCTGGCTGCCAGCCAGCCAGTGGTCCTCTTGCATTCCAAGCAGGGACTGGAGCAAGGAATTCTAAACCCTTCTCATCCCCGCAGCCAGCCAAACAGGTGCACATTCCAAGGAGGGGTTGGGGGAGGCGTAGCAGGGGGTGCTTTGGCAGCCTTCAGTCTCTGTTCTCCCCACACTCACCTCCTTGAACTCCTGGATCTGAGTCTGATCAAACATGGAGAAAACATTGGAGCTTCCCTCTGCCGCTGCCCTTCTCTTGGCCTTCTTGGGTGCCTGGGGTAGGGGGTAAGGGTTGGGCAGAAGGGTTCATGGATCCATTCTTACTCCTCTCCGGAGGCAGTGGATTCTCTGAGTTCCTTCTTCTAAAGCAACTCTCCCTACTCTAGGCCTCTCCTTCCTTATGACTCTTTGCAGAGGAGACTCAGCAGTTGTATCCTTAAACTTCTGTCTATTATAACACTCAAGATGGAAGCATGGGGATCCTTCCAGCCTACCCAACAAGCGGAATGTTCCTCCCCTCCTCAGTGCCCTGAGCCTGGCTCCTCTGAGTCCCAGACTTGCTGGGTGACCCTGATCCACTCATTCACCTTGTCTGAATCTCTACTTTCTCATTTATAAAATGGGAGTGGGAATCCTCGCCTGGCTGGTCCCAGGGGGTTTTAGGAGGACGGAGAGCAGGACAGCATGGAGCATGCTTTGAGAGGGACTGGACTTCTGTGAGTGGCAGTGTTTGGGCAGATTATCCTTGGTTGTGTCCTTTAGGGCATCATTCTCTCTATATATTCCCCATTAAACGATACCAAGAAAGGAAAAATTCATTTTTTTCCCCTCTTGCCAGACTGGAAACCAGCTCCTTTCTTTCAAGGGGTGAGGCTGCCCTGAGGTTTGAGGGATCTGAGCACAGGCTGGGGCATTCTCACTCACCATGTCTTAAGTCTCCAGGGGGCAAGGCAGTTGCTCTGGCTGGAAAGGAGCAGAGAGTCAGCCTGCGGCAATCCCTCTGGAGTTATATAGTCCTGCCCTAGGGAGCCCTTTACGTACCAGGGTAACCTTAGCCCTGTGGGTGCCCACCCCAGATACCAAAATAGCCCAGCCTAGGGCCTCTCCTTTCTTGGAGGGCCTGCAGCAGCTGAAGCTCAGGGAGGTAGGGAGGGGGGAGGGAGTCTTGGGATGCATGTCTCATTCGGACCTGGGTAGGAAGGGATGTTCTTTCTCCCCAGTGGAGGCTGGAATGTGCCAGAGTTCACAGAGGGCCCAGGCTGAGACACAGGACTAGGAGAGAGAGGAACCAGGCCCCTGTACCCCAAACACTGTAAATTTCCTAAGCGTCTATAGTGTGTACCAGGCCCTGGTTTGTGCTTCAGTCTCCCTTCTTCTCACACTCACCTTCTTCTTTATTTATTTTTTCATTAAACATATTTAATTACAAGGCTGGATAATTAGAAAAGAATGTTCCATTACAAAATTTCAGAGGTAGAAAGGAATATACTGGTTAACAGATTATGACTCTTAAGAAATGGTTTGACTCTTAACAGATACATTAATGTAGATGAGATGCTGGTTCAGAAATCCATTTAGAAACCAATGTAAAAATTAAAAATATAATTCTGTCTTGATTTTTCTTCCCATATCCATAAAATGGAGGTTTCCTCCATTGCCAGTTTTTCATAAAACAGATAAGTAAGTAAATCTCGGGGCACTAGCCAGAAATGCTTCCACCTTAGGCACTTCAGTGAACCGGTGTTTTCCATAGGCAGACAGCGACCCTTCATTCAAATGAAGTTGCTCAGCGACTTCCAAAGCTTCATTACCATTCAATCTACAGGATGCTGGTTACGATCATCATGTTTTAACCAAGTCATTTTCCAGCCAATATTCTGAAAGAACCCTTTGCATGGCAGCATCTCCACACCACAGTTTCGCTACTCTAAGAGCCATTGTTGCATGCAGCTACGGCCAGCTCGGGAATCCTGATGACAAACCCCACGATCACCTTCTTGAACTCCTGAATTTGGGTCTGATCAAACATGGAAGGGTTGGAGAAGGGAGAGCGAAGGTTGAGCACAGGTACCCCTGGCTGCGCCTCTCGCCACCACGTGGGTGCACTTGGACAAACACAGTTCCCCGCATTGTGGAGTTCATGGTGGAGAGTATGTATGTGTCAGGGGTAGTAACAGAGATTAAAAGTGGGAGAGAGCTGTCTGGGGAAGCTCAAGGATCAGGAAGTCTTCTATATCTCCTTCAAGGAAGTGGGTAGTTTGTTGGGCGTGGAATCTCTTAAGTATGAAGGAACTAGACAGCCTGGAACAGAGAGCTTTCTCTGCGACCATGGGCTTTGTGCTCCAACTCTCTGGGCCTTAGTTTGCCCCTCTATAAAATGGGGAGGTAATTCTCATCCCAAGGAACTTGTGGTTGTGAACACTCTTGGCCAACAGTGAAGTATAACATTATAATTCTCTTGTTGGTGGCACCACACAGCCTGTGGGATATTAGTTCCCCAACCTGGAATCAAACTTGGCAGCAAAAGCCTCGAGTCCTAAGCACCAGATAACCAGGGAATTCCCATAATCATTATAATTAATATTCCGACCCTGCCTTGGTAGAACTTACAGCCTCGCTGTGGACACAGGGTACATGCAGAAACTGAGACACCAACTGGAGAAGCAGAGGCCAGATGCTGGTTCAGAAATCCATTTAGAAACCAATGTAAAAATTAAAAATATAATTCTGTCTTGATTTTTCTTCCCATATCCATAAAATGGAGGTTTCCTCCATTGCCAGTTTTTCATAAAACAGATAAGTAAGTAAATCTCGGGTCACTAGCCAGAAATGCTTCCACCTTAGGCACTTCAGTGAACCGGTGTTTTCCATAGGCAGACAGCGACCCTTCATTCAAATGAAGTTGCTCAGCGACTTCCAAAGCTTCATTACCATTCAATCTACAGGATGCTGGTTACGATCATCATGTTTTAACCAAGTCATTTTCCAGCCAATATTCTGAAAGAACCCTTTGCATGGCAGCATCTCCACACCACAGTTTCGCTACTCTAAGAGCCATTGTTGCATGCAGCTACGGCCAGCTCGGGAATCCTGATGACAAACCCCACGATCACCTTCTTGAACTCCTGAATTTGGGTCTGATCAAACATGGAAGGGTTGGAGAAGGGAGAGCGAAGGTTGAGCACAGGTACCCCTGGCTGCGCCTCTCGCCACCACGTGGGTGCACTTGGACAAACACAGTTCCCCGCATTGTGGAGTTCATGGTGGAGAGTATGTATGTGTCAGGGGTAGTAACAGAGATTAAAAGTGGGAGAGAGCTGTCTGGGGAAGCTCAAGGATCAGGAAGTCTTCTATATCTCCTTCAAGGAAGTGGGTAGTTTGTTGGGCGTGGAATCTCTTAAGTATGAAGGAACTAGACAGCCTGGAACAGAGAGCTTTCTCTGCGACCATGGGCTTTGTGCTCCAACTCTCTGGGCCTTAGTTTGCCCCTCTATAAAATGGGGAGGTAATTCTCATCCCAAGGAACTTGTGGTTGTGAACACTCTTGGCCAACAGTGAAGTATAACATTATAATTCTCTTGTTGGTGGCACCACACAGCCTGTGGGATATTAGTTCCCCAACCTGGAATCAAACTTGGCAGCAAAAGCCTCGAGTCCTAAGCACCAGATAACCAGGGAATTCCCATAATCATTATAATTAATATTCCGACCCTGCCTTGGTAGAACTTACAGCCTCGCTGTGGACACAGGGTACATGCAGAAACTGAGACACCAACTGGAGAAGCAGAGGCCATGGCTGGGCAGAGTGGCCCTGTGTAGGTGCACAGGAACGACTGAAGGCCGCTAGACCTGAGCCGGTGAAAGCGGAGGAACAGGCGCGCTAAGTGGAGGGCGTGGATGGGCAAAGGGCTGGCAAAATGAACATCAGAAGCGTTCAGCTTGCCAGAGCTGCGGCTCGAGCAGAGGATACAAGGGGCTGGACACCAGAGATTGGAGGGTCTTCAATGCCGGGATGAGGGCTGAAACCTTGGGAGCCTCGGAAAGGTTTGAAACAGGAAAAGGCCATGGCCTCCTGCGAGTCTATAATCACTTTTTTAGATACTGGTGTAAACGCTGGAACTCAAGAGGAGAGGAATCAAAGACCACTAAGACGGAAGCTAATTGGTCACCTCCTCCTTGGTGGCTGGGAGGGCCAATGGCTTCTCGCTCCAATCTGGGCAGGAACCAGCTTGGCTGACTGTGTGACTCTGAGGTCCCTCTCCCACCCGCCTGGGCCTCAGTGCACAGTCCATTCCACACAGGCGAGGTCTGGGGAGATAGGTGGCTGAGGAAGCCCCAGGAGGCTCCATGTTTGCAAGGACACCTGTGTCTCCTCCTCCTCCCGCTCCCTCTAGGACCTGATGTCCTGAGGAAGTGGCCTCCTCCCCACTCCCTCCTCCAGGCTCATGCCAATGCCTCTAAGACAGTTTCTTTTCTGGGCACTGGGGTCCAGCCACCTGTCGTCTCTAAGAAGGGAGAAGGAGTCACCCTAAACTTAGCAGCTGTCCTTGGCCTCTTGCGCTGGCTCCTCCGTCCCAGTCGACAGCTGCCTCACCTTAAAAGGTTACCATGCGGGTCCAGGCCCAGGGAGGAGCCCACTTATTGCTGGGTTCTGGGAAGGGAGGAGAACTCCAAAGAGAAGAAGGGTGGCAGTGCTTAGGAAGCTTGGGCCTAATGGAAACTGGGGCGGTTGAAGAGAAGGAGATCAAGAGCGGCGTATCTCAAACCTCAGAGTTCACAGGATCTGAGTCTGAGCTGGGAATAAGGAGTCTCAGAGAAACTCAGAGACCAAGGAACTGGGAAGCTGGGAGGAAGGCCTGACTGAAATTTCAGGATAGTGGACTTTGTCTGGAAATCGGAGCCCTTCTGGGGCTGAATCCCAAATCCTGGGACTCAGGGGAATGGAGCCCAGAGAGAGGAGGGGCTGGTAAATTCTGGGCTTTATGTCTGTGGTCTAGGGTAGCGTGGGAGAGCTCATGAGATTGGGGTCTGGTTTCTTAGCAGAGAAGGAGGAGCACAGAAAAGTGTGTCAGTGAGGAAAGAGGAGTCTATAGGATGGGTCCCGGATCCTCCAAGGAATAAGAACACAGATATGGGAGTTCCTGGTGTTGGGAATTCATAATTTGGGATCCCCACTAGAATGGAGGGGGCCCTCGGAGGATGAGTTCTGAGGACCTGGAGCCCGGATTCTGGGGAGGAACTCCGATAGATGCGCTGACGAGAGGGAACTTAGGGGGTGGGATTCCCACAGGAAACGGTGGATTCAAAGAGAAGAGTCACTTACAGAATTTGGGGGCTCTTGTTATAGTCGCCTGGGGTTTGTGGCGGACTGGGATGAGATTTAGAGACAGAGTGAAGGGCAAGAGTACTTGATCAGAGAGCAATGAATCAAGTGCCCTGTAGTCGGTTTGGGAGCTGAATGGAGAATTGGCTCAAGGGAGGACTCAGGCAGGGCAGCGTGGCGCTCTTATAGGCTGAGCATTTCACCAGTGCCCCCAGCCCCGCGGCCCTCCCCGCGCTGTCCCCAGCTGTCCCCCCGCTCCGGCGCTTGTCTCCGGTTGTCACCGACATCCCTGGCCTGGCACTGCCTGCTGGCAGCGCCCCTTTCCTTTGGACGCTGCCATTGGCTGAGATAGCTGTCTTCCTCCCTATTGCTCAAGTAAGAGGATGCACTCATTGGCTGACGAGGCTAATTAATCGCCAATTTGGCCCGCCCCTCTCAGCTGTCATTCCCTCCTGACCTTCTTGGGAGACCCAAAAAATCCCTCAGCTCCTATTGACTGCGGACGCCGTCTGTCACCGCCCAAATAGTTATCACTGTCTGTCAACTTGAACTCCGCCCACTTCCCTTCTCATTGGCTCCCTTTTAACCATTCTTTGCAGATAGGCCCGCCTCTTCTCGTACAGCACCCGCCTCCTTCCACGATCTTTTTCTCTTCAGCCATCTTTATTGGTCAGGAGGTTCAGCCTCCCGCTTTTCTATTAGTTCCTCCCTTCGTCCCGCCTCCTCCAGGTCTCGCTCGCTCTCTCATTGGTTTTACAACCCTCCGCCTTCTCTGTTTCCTCTTCCCAAATTACCCACCCACTTCCCATCGCCAGCCCCACCCACCCTCCCAACGATTGGCAGAAACCCAGTTCCCTCTCTCCAATTATTCGTCCAAGACCTCTGACAAGGCGGGGGAAAAAAAGGAGCGCGATGGGACTGCTCGCACGCAGGCGCAAAACGCCGCAACGCAGGCCGCTCGGCCGTCCCCGGGGCGTGTGCGCAGGCGCGAGGTCCGCAGCTCCCCCGAAGCGGGAGGGAGGGGGCGGCGGCGAGAGAGCGAGAAGGGGGTAGAGGGCGCGAGCGCGACCCCGGCGCCAGGCGCCCCGGGACCCCTGCCCCGGCTCCGCGCGCCGGGCAGCCGCTCACGCGCTGCCCCCGACCCCGGCGCGCGCCGGACCGCGCCCTTCGCTCTCTCCCCTTCCTCGGCGGGCGGCGCGGAGCGGCCTGAGGGGCGGCGCCTTTTGCAGCCGCCGCGGCGGGGGGATGTGAGGGGCGGCCCGCGGTCATGGAGACGGGCCCGGCGCCCCTGGTGGCCCCGCCGCGCCGTCATGGCGCCCCCACGGCCCCCTCGCCGCCGCCCCGCGGCTCCCGGGCCGGGCCCCTCCTGGTGGTGGCTCCGGGGCCGCCAGTGACCACGGCCACTTCGTCCCCGGTCATTCGGGTGGCCCCCGGGGAGGCGCGACCCGCATGGGTACCGGCTCCGACCCAGACCTCCGATTCGGCCCCGGCTCCCGGCCTGACGGCCACAGGCAGCGCGGAGGTGGGGCTGACTCTGGAGGCCTCACCCGATGCCCCGAGGGCGCAGGGCTCCGGCCCGGAGCCTTTGGTGCCCGAGGCTGTGGCCCCAGGGCCAGACCCTCCGAAGACGGACGAGGCCAGAACCTCACCCGATCCTGGACCAGGTAGCCCCACCGGGACCCCTACCAGGACCCCTTTTAACCATTCTTTGCAGATAGGCCCGCCTCTTCTCGTACAGCACCCGCCTCCTTCCACGATCTTTTCTCTCAGCCATCTTTATTGGTCAGGAGGTTCAGCCTCCCGCTTTTCTATTAGTTCCTCCTTCGTCCCGCCTCCTCCAGGTCTCGCTCGCTCTCTCATTGGTTTTACAACCCTCCGCCTTCTCTGTTTCCTCTTCCCAAATTACCCACCCACTTCCCATCGCCAGCCCCACCCACCCTCCCAACGATTGGCAGAAACCCAGTTCCCTCTCTCCAATTATTCGTCCAAGACCTCTGACAAGGCGGGGGAAAAAAAGGAGCGCGATGGGACTGCTCGCACGCAGGCGCAAAACGCCGCAACGCAGGCCGCTCGGCCGTCCCCGGGGCGTGTGCGCAGGCGCGAGGTCCGCAGCTCCCCCGAAGCGGGAGGGAGGGGGCGGCGGCGAGAGAGCGAGAAGGGGGTAGAGGGCGCGAGCGCGACCCCGGCGCCAGGCGCCCCGGGACCCCTGCCCCGGCTCCGCGCGCCGGGCAGCCGCTCACGCGCTGCCCCCGACCCCGGCGCGCGCCGGACCGCGCCCTTCGCTCTCTCCCCTTCCTCGGCGGGCGGCGCGGAGCGGCCTGAGGGGCGGCGCCTTTTGCAGCCGCCGCGGCGGGGGGATGTGAGGGGCGGCCCGCGGTCATGGAGACGGGCCCGGCGCCCCTGGTGGCCCCGCCGCGCCGTCATGGCGCCCCCACGGCCCCCTCGCCGCCGCCCCGCGGCTCCCGGGCCGGGCCCCTCCTGGTGGTGGCTCCGGGGCCGCCAGTGACCACGGCCACTTCGTCCCCGGTCATTCGGGTGGCCCCCGGGGAGGCGCGACCCGCATGGGTACCGGCTCCGACCCAGACCTCCGATTCGGCCCCGGCTCCCGGCCTGACGGCCACAGGCAGCGCGGAGGTGGGGCTGACTCTGGAGGCCTCACCCGATGCCCCGAGGGCGCAGGGCTCCGGCCCGGAGCCTTTGGTGCCCGAGGCTGTGGCCCCAGGGCCAGACCCTCCGAAGACGGACGAGGCCAGAACCTCACCCGATCCTGGACCAGGTAGCCCCACCGGGACCCCTACCAGGACCCCTTCAAGAACGGCTCCTGGGGCCCTGACCGCCAAACCCCCGCTCGCCCCCAAGCCGGGAGCCACTGCGGCCTCAGGTGTGACTGCACGGGTTGCAGCAGGGACAGCAGGAGAGGTGCCAAGTGGACATGGAGCTGCAGCAACAGCATCCACATCAGCATCCACCCGACAGGCTCCTGAGGACCCCTCAGGGCCTGGCACAGGCCCTCCCGGGACATCAGAGGCCCAGGCGGCTGTCCCGACGGTGACCCCAGCTCTGGAGCCCGCCGAAAACGCCCAGGACCTGGGCTCCACGTCCAGCCTGGGACCAGGCATCTCTGGGCCTCGAGGGCAGGCCCCAGACACTTTGAGCTACCTGGACTCCGTGAGCCTCATGTCTGGGACCCTGGAGTCCTTGGCGGATGATGTGAGCTCCATGGGCTCAGACTCGGAGATAAATGGACTGGCCCTGCGCAAGACGGACAAGTACGGCTTCCTCGGGGGCAGCCAGTATTCCGGCAGCCTGTGAGTACCCGGTGGGCCTGCTATCAGGGAAGCAGAGGTGGGGCGGGCAGGGGAGGAAACCATCCACCTTGCCCACACTCTCGCAGCCCCTCCTCCTCTGAGGATCCGGGGGTCACCGATGGGAGTGGGGTGTGTAATGATCCCTAGCCTGCCTGAAGCGTCCTGAGATTTTCTGTAGCCCCCGGCCTGTTAAAGGTTTCAGATCAACTGTCTGGAGTTCTAGGTTTGAGCCTAAGCCTTGCCTTTGGTGGTGTATTGTGTGCCCTTGAGTTAGAGCCTTCCCGCTTTGAGTTAGGGCCTCCCTTCCCTCCTCCGTGGAGTGAATGGTAGAATGATAACCTCTGGTTGTCCCAACTCCTTGCAGGGAATCTCTGGCTACAGGCCGGGTATTTGGGAGATTTGGCCAGACAGGGGTTCTGATAGAGATCGTTGGTTTGGCCTCACCCGATGCCCCGAGGGCGCAGGGCTCCGGCCCGGAGCCTTTGGTGCCCGAGGCTGTGGCCCCAGGGCCAGACCCTCCGAAGACGGACGAGGCCAGAACCTCACCCGATCCTGGACCAGGTAGCCCCACCGGGACCCCTACCAGGACCCCTTCAAGAACGGCTCCTGGGGCCCTGACCGCCAAACCCCCGCTCGCCCCCAAGCCGGGAGCCACTGCGGCCTCAGGTGTGACTGCACGGGTTGCAGCAGGGACAGCAGGAGAGGTGCCAAGTGGACATGGAGCTGCAGCAACAGCATCCACATCAGCATCCACCCGACAGGCTCCTGAGGACCCCTCAGGGCCTGGCACAGGCCCTCCCGGGACATCAGAGGCCCAGGCGGCTGTCCCGACGGTGACCCCAGCTCTGGAGCCCGCCGAAAACGCCCAGGACCTGGGCTCCACGTCCAGCCTGGGACCAGGCATCTCTGGGCCTCGAGGGCAGGCCCCAGACACTTTGAGCTACCTGGACTCCGTGAGCCTCATGTCTGGGACCCTGGAGTCCTTGGCGGATGATGTGAGCTCCATGGGCTCAGACTCGGAGATAAATGGACTGGCCCTGCGCAAGACGGACAAGTACGGCTTCCTCGGGGGCAGCCAGTATTCCGGCAGCCTGTGAGTACCCGGTGGGCCTGCTATCAGGGAAGCAGAGGTGGGGCGGGCAGGGGAGGAAACCATCCACCTTGCCCACACTCTCGCAGCCCCTCCTCCTCTGAGGATCCGGGGGTCACCGATGGGAGTGGGGTGTGTAATGATCCCTAGCCTGCCTGAAGCGTCCTGAGATTTTCTGTAGCCCCCGGCCTGTTAAAGGTTTCAGATCAACTGTCTGGAGTTCTAGGTTTGAGCCTAAGCCTTGCCTTTGGTGGTGTATTGTGTGCCCTTGAGTTAGAGCCTTCCCGCTTTGAGTTAGGGCCTCCCTTCCCTCCTCCGTGGAGTGAATGGTAGAATGATAACCTCTGGTTGTCCCAACTCCTTGCAGGGAATCTCTGGCTACAGGCCGGGTATTTGGGAGATTTGGCCAGACAGGGGTTCTGATAGAGATCGTTGGTTTCTTAGGGGCAAGGTCTGGAGAGATGCAAGCACCTCTGCCCCGGTAGCCCTAGGGCTGCTGGGGCGATGCGCTGGAGGAGAGACTCGAAGGCAGGGTGTCTCAGTGAAACAGAAGAGCAGGCTTGTGTTTTCACTGAAGGAAAGAGGGTGGGGGAGGCCTCTTCCCCATTTCCTCATCTCCTCAGCTGGGCTTACTCTTTCCTAGTTCCCTCCAGGGGCCTGAGTCACTCCTAAGGTGGGGGTGTGATTACTTCTGACTCCTTCCTTCCCTCTCTTTGGGTGCTGCTCAGTGGTCCTGGACCCCTTTAACCTGCTGGTCAGTTCAGCGTACAGTTTCGCCCGAGAACCCCCGTGCCTGGCACGGTGCTGGGTGTGAGGGATCAGATTGGCATTTCAAGGTGCTCGGCGTCTAGAGGGAGAGACAACATACTTACGCCGTTGGTTTCGACATCATAGGTGTAGCCTGGAGAGCATCACAGGCGTTCGTGAGCACCTTAGGGAAGGGAGCTTTTGTCCAGTCTGGGAATTCAGCCAGACTGATCCGAATCGTGAAGAATGAGGAGGATTTTAGTCGTGGCTGAGTGTGTTGGGGTCAGGGGGACCTGCCTGGTGTTGGGGAAAGCCCCGTGGGAGGGTTTCTTAGGCAGAAAAATAATCCAACAGAAAATCAGAACATCTTCGAGCACCAACATTTACAGCCCTGTGTGGGGAAGGCAATTGAAGTTTGACCCTGGTGCTTTCCCATGCGTGAGGGATGCATTGCTGTACCTCATTTAGATGAACAAACAGAATTAGAGCAGTTGAGTGAATTGCCCCATTCAAAGAATTTGGACCCATGTGACCCATGGTGCACCGCCTCAGAGCTCTGCTGCCCTGAGGAACTTGGATTGAATTGGATTTTAGTGAGCCCCTCTTGTGTCCCGGCACCGTGCTGGGTGCTAACACTCTGCTGTGTGATTTTTGTCCCTCTAAAAATCTATCCTTCATGCTGGCTGTTTGACTTCTACGGCCGGGCCGAGTGTGGTGCACATTACTTTAAAAGCTTTTAGTGGCTCCCCGCTGTCCACAGGATCCAGTTTAAGCTCTAGTCTGGACACAGGCCCCTTATCAGGCTCTGCCAGCCTCTCGGGTCTTTCCCACCCCTTCTCCCCGTGCGCTGTGTCCTGTTGACATGATGGTAGTCTTTCTCCCTTCGGACTCGGGCTGTATCATCAGCCAGGAATGCCCTTCTCCCGGTCTCTGCCTGCCATGTTCTACTCAGTCCTTCATGGCTTTCCTCAGGTCTCCCTCCCTCCAGGGAACGTCTGTGATTATCTGTGGCCCTTGCATCAATCAGGTGTCTCTTCTGAGCGTCTCTGTCATTGCGTTTCCCTCATCACATTGCAGTCATACCCCCTACCAGCTTGTGACCTTTGGAGGGCATGAAAGATACCTTTCTCTTCCTGGCCTTTAGTAGAGTTTGGAATTGGCTTTAAGATGGAGATGAATAAGAAATCACCTTTCAGTTTAAGGAGCTTCTGGAACAGAAGAAACTAACATTAAACCTCCCTTTAACAGTCCTCTATATCCAGTTTCTCAGTAGTCCTCTTGTAATTTGGTGATGTACACGATGGCATCCCTTTTAAGAGATAAGGAAAAAGATAAGGAAGAGACTCGGTTCTCGCCAAGACTTCCCAACTACCAGGGGACAGCTGGGATTGGAGCTCAGGTCCTGTCTGGGACCCCAGGCATTTCCTTCCCTTCCACTCACCTGGCGCTGGCTCCTGCAAGTAACGGGTTCAAGACTGGCGGGGCAGCTTCAGGGTGGCGCTCTGCCAGGACAGGAAGCGAACCGTGCAAGGAGGAGTGCTTCATTTGCTTGGGCATCTGGGTGGACTCCAGGGAGGAGGAGGCAGAGGAAACTGCAGATGGTTCAAGGGATCGCAAGAGTCTGGTAGAAGTAAACGCAGTTGCTTCTAAGGAGACAGGGAAGTATATTTCTTCTGTAGTTTATTTTGTGGCTAGTAATTGCCCTCCCCGGCACCGTGCTGGGTGCTAACACTCTGCTGTGTGATTTTTGTCCCTCTAAAAATCTATCCTTCATGCTGGCTGTTTGACTTCTACGGCCGGGCCGAGTGTGGTGCACATTACTTTAAAAGCTTTTAGTGGCTCCCCGCTGTCCACAGGATCCAGTTTAAGCTCTAGTCTGGACACAGGCCCCTTATCAGGCTCTGCCAGCCTCTCGGGTCTTTCCCACCCCTTCTCCCCGTGCGCTGTGTCCTGTTGACATGATGGTAGTCTTTCTCCCTTCGGACTCGGGCTGTATCATCAGCCAGGAATGCCCTTCTCCCGGTCTCTGCCTGCCATGTTCTACTCAGTCCTTCATGGCTTTCCTCAGGTCTCCCTCCCTCCAGGGAACGTCTGTGATTATCTGTGGCCCTTGCATCAATCAGGTGTCTCTTCTGAGCGTCTCTGTCATTGCGTTTCCCTCATCACATTGCAGTCATACCCCCTACCAGCTTGTGACCTTTGGAGGGCATGAAAGATACCTTTCTCTTCCTGGCCTTTAGTAGAGTTTGGAATTGGCTTTAAGATGGAGATGAATAAGAAATCACCTTTCAGTTTAAGGAGCTTCTGGAACAGAAGAAACTAACATTAAACCTCCCTTTAACAGTCCTCTATATCCAGTTTCTCAGTAGTCCTCTTGTAATTTGGTGATGTACACGATGGCATCCCTTTTAAGAGATAAGGAAAAAGATAAGGAAGAGACTCGGTTCTCGCCAAGACTTCCCAACTACCAGGGGACAGCTGGGATTGGAGCTCAGGTCCTGTCTGGGACCCCAGGCATTTCCTTCCCTTCCACTCACCTGGCGCTGGCTCCTGCAAGTAACGGGTTCAAGACTGGCGGGGCAGCTTCAGGGTGGCGCTCTGCCAGGACAGGAAGCGAACCGTGCAAGGAGGAGTGCTTCATTTGCTTGGGCATCTGGGTGGACTCCAGGGAGGAGGAGGCAGAGGAAACTGCAGATGGTTCAAGGGATCGCAAGAGTCTGGTAGAAGTAAACGCAGTTGCTTCTAAGGAGACAGGGAAGTATATTTCTTCTGTATTTTATTTTGTGGCTAGTAATTGCTGCTTATTACTGAGTCCCTGCTAGGTGCTAACTCATAAAACCTCTCAGGTCTCCCATCCAAGTACTAACCGGGCCCAACCCTGCTTAGCTTCTGAGTTCAGCCGAGATTGGATGAGTTCAGGGCAGTATGGCCATAGACAACTTCTCAGGTAGACACTGTTTTCCTCTCCATCTTAGAAATGAGGAAATTGGGGCTTAGAGAGTGACTTGCCCAAGGCCACACAGTGAGTAAGTAAGTGTTGAAGGCACAGTGTGTGAAGTGAAAGTGAAAGTAACTCAGTCAAGTTGGATTCTGTGACCCCACGGACTGTAGCCCACCAGGCTCCTCTGTCCGTGGGATTCTCCAGGCAAGAACACTGGAGTGGGTTGCTATTCCCTTCTCCAGGGGAATCTTTCTTACTCAGGGATCACATCCGGGCCTCCCCCTGTTGCAGGCGGATTCTTTACCATCTGAGCCACTGAGGAAGCCCCAGTGCAAAGTGCACCTTATAAGTATTCTGTCCTCTCTTCCCACTTGTATGTGTCAGAAGTGGGATTTGAACATAACCTCTGGGTAGAGGTCCCACATGAGACTGTGATCTCTCTTCAAAGATTCCGTCCAGAGAGAGTACCTTGCAGTGTGGTGAACTGGGGCCTTGAAGGGCCAAGTGACCAGACGTCCCGAGGTGTTGGTAGCTCACAGAATGATGCATTTGTGGTCTGGTCTCTCACTGGAGGTGGCTGGCCTCAGTTCCCCCGCAATCCAGGAATTAGGCTGACCTCTTCCTTCCTCCCCACATCCGGGAGGCGGGACCCCAGGCCAATTTCCTTCCTTCCACTCACCTGGCGCTGGCTCCTGCAAGTAACGGGTTCAAGACTGGCGGGGCAGCTTCAGGGTGGCGCTCTGCCAGGACAGGAAGCGAACCGTGCAAGGAGGAGTGCTTCATTTGCTTGGGCATCTGGGTGGACTCCAGGGAGGAGGAGGCAGAGGAAACTGCAGATGGTTCAAGGGATCGCAAGAGTCTGGTAGAAGTAAACGCAGTTGCTTCTAAGGAGACAGGGAAGTATATTTCTTCTGTATTTTATTTTGTGGCTAGTAATTGCTGCTTATTACTGAGTCCCTGCTAGGTGCTAACTCATAAAACCTCTCAGGTCTCCCATCCAAGTACTAACCGGGCCCAACCCTGCTTAGCTTCTGAGTTCAGCCGAGATTGGATGAGTTCAGGGCAGTATGGCCATAGACAACTTCTCAGGTAGACACTGTTTTCCTCTCCATCTTAGAAATGAGGAAATTGGGGCTTAGAGAGTGACTTGCCCAAGGCCACACAGTGAGTAAGTAAGTGTTGAAGGCACAGTGTGTGAAGTGAAAGTGAAAGTAACTCAGTCAAGTTGGATTCTGTGACCCCACGGACTGTAGCCCACCAGGCTCCTCTGTCCGTGGGATTCTCCAGGCAAGAACACTGGAGTGGGTTGCTATTCCCTTCTCCAGGGGAATCTTTCTTACTCAGGGATCACATCCGGGCCTCCCCCTGTTGCAGGCGGATTCTTTACCATCTGAGCCACTGAGGAAGCCCCAGTGCAAAGTGCACCTTATAAGTATTCTGTCCTCTCTTCCCACTTGTATGTGTCAGAAGTGGGATTTGAACATAACCTCTGGGTAGAGGTCCCACATGAGACTGTGATCTCTCTTCAAAGATTCCGTCCAGAGAGAGTACCTTGCAGTGTGGTGAACTGGGGCCTTGAAGGGCCAAGTGACCAGACGTCCCGAGGTGTTGGTAGCTCACAGAATGATGCATTTGTGGTCTGGTCTCTCACTGGAGCTTGGGGAGGTGGCTGGCCTCAGTTCCCCCCCGCAATCCAGGAATTATCCTGCTGCTGCTGACCTCTTCCTTCCTCCCCACATCCTCAGAGAGAGCTCCATTCCCGTGGATGTGGCTCGGCAGCGGGAGCTCAAATGGCTGGAGATGTTCAGTCACTGGGATAAGTGGTTGTCACGGCGTTTCCAGAAGGTTTGAGAAGCCGGCGGTGGGCAGGGCCGTGGACGTGGTGGGGGTGGGGAGGACAGGATGGGCCCGTGGGCCCCCGGGAGGCCCAGGAACCTGAGGGCGCCTGCTCTCTGGACCTTGTTGAGGGTAGTGGTTCTTGGGCCTGGGGGGAGGAGTAGCTTTAGAGATAGAAGGCCAGATCGGGTCCAGTGGAGTTCGCCTATGGGATGTGGGATGGGGGCCCGGGGAGCCCGAGGGCTGCAGGGGAAAGCTCGGAGGCTGTGGCCGTCACTGAAGCTGTTCCCCTGCCGGGCACCTGCCTTAGGTGAAGCTGCGCTGCCGGAAGGGGATCCCCTCCTCCCTCCGAGCCAAGGCCTGGCAGTACCTGTCCAATAGCAAGGAACTCCTGGAACAGAACCCGGGCAAGTTCGAGGTGCGCACGGCCCCGGGGCGTGGGGACTCGTGACACTGGCTGTGTGAGGGCTGTCCCCCCCCCCCCCCCCGAGTCTGAGGTAACCTCAGCTGTCTCACCGCAGGAGCTGGAACGGGCTCCTGGGGACCCTAAGTGGCTGGATGTGATTGAGAAGGACCTGCACCGCCAGTTCCCTTTCCACGAGATGTTTGCTGCTCGCGGCGGGCACGGGTAAGGCGACCTGACCCGTGAGCCCGTGGTGGACACAGGGCCGGGCTGGAAGCAGTTCTCGCTTCCAGGAGTTCTACAGGAGTGGTCCTCCATGAACGGAGTGTCAAGCCACACTGCAGGACAGGTCCTGGGAGGGAGACACCGACTTAGGGTGAAGGAGGGTGGTGTGCAGGCATTGGTGAGGGGCAGGAGGGACACCCCGAGGCCTCACTGAGGAGGCTGCTTGTGAGCTAGGTTTTGAAGGACAGATGGGAGCGGAGCAAGCAGCAGGGTGTTCCTGACTGGGGCATTTTGTAGGCTCTGACTGGGAAGTGGAGTTGGGTGGAGCTGCTGAGGCTGGCAGAGCAGTTAAGGGCCCTTAAATGCCGTGCCAGGGCCCTTAGATTTTTGTTCTGTTTGCCAGGTTTCCTCAAGAAGTCTTTCTATCACTCCCTAGTGGTGTGCAAGATGTTTTTAGGTGGTTCTCAGCTCCTTGCGGGAGCACGCTGGATGGAGTTTAGCAGTCAGTTCATCCTCTCAGCAAGTATTTATCGAGCTCCTGCCGTCTGCCCGGTACTCTTTTAGTTACTGATCCCAGCGGTGAATGAAAGACAAAAACTCCTGTCCTCTCAGGGCTCGTTATATGTTAGTAGGGATAGACAATAAAGAATGGAAGTATGTTGTATGTACAATGGTGGTAAACAGAAGAGTTTAAAGCAAGAAAGGCCAAGAGAGAATGTGAGTAGAGATAGGGTTCCAAGTGACCTGATCTGACTTGTGTTTAGGATCACGCTGGGGTTCCCTGGCGATCCAGTGGTCAGGACTCTGTGCTTCCACTGCAGGAGGCACGGGTTGGATCCCTGGGATCCCTGGTTGGGAACTAAGATCCCACATGCTGTGCAGCTTGGCTGGGGGTGAGGTGGGGAGCAGGCTCGTCCTGGCCGCTGTGCTGAGCACACAGTCCAGGGTGGTAGCCGCGGAATGGGGGAGGAGGGGTTGGACTCTGGGGATCTCTTGAAGGAGAGCTGAAAGGATTTGCCAGTGGGTTATACCTGGAGTGTGTGTATGAGAGAGAGCCGCCAAGGAAGACTCTTAAGGTTTTTGGTCTTCAAAACTAGAACGAATGGAGCTGCAGTGTACTGATATAGATGGATGGGGAAAAATAAGCTTGTGGCGTGTATCAGGAGCTCACTTTGGGAATGTGAAGTGTGAAACAGTCACCGGACATCCAGGTGCAGATGCCAAGTGAGCTGGATGTACAGACTATACGGGGGGAGGGCTTTTTTTTTTTTTTTTCACCACGCAGTGCGGCATGTGGGATCTTAGTACCCTGACCAGGGATCAAAGCCGCACCCCCTGCCCTGGGAGTGTGGAGTCTTAACCACTGAACCGCCAGAGAAGTCTGGGAGAGATCAAAACTGAAGATAAAATTGGAAGTTGAGAGTTGTCCGCTTCCAGATGGGACCAGATCTCACCTGTGGGACCAGATGAGGTCATCGAGGCAGGAAGTGTAGATAGGAGAGGAAGCTGTTCAGAGAGTGAGCTTGCACAGCTAACATTTCAAGAACAGGAAGACAGGAAAGGACCTGTAGAGGAGACTGGAAGAAGCTGCTGGGGTTGAAGGAAAACCAGGAGAGTGTGCTTCCTGGAAGGAAATCAAAGAGGAGTTTCAGGATCAGCTCTCTGAAATGCTGCTGATGGGTCAGGTCTGCCAATGAACCTCTGGATTTAACAATGTGGAAGTCATTGGTGACCTTGATAAAAGCGGTTTTGTGCCGAGCAAGGGCTAAAGCCAGCCTGGTGGATGGGAGGCAAGGAAGTGAAGATAGCATCTCTGTACTTTAGGTGGGTTTGGCTGAACAGGTAGGAAAGAAACGGTGTATATTTGGGGGGACGGTTGGATAGGGAGAGCTTTCTTACTTGTTTAAGCTGGAGGAAATGACATGTTGGTATGCTGCCAGCCTCCGTAGTGAGAGGAGAACAGATGACAGCCGAGTGATGGGAGGGCTGGAGGGCTGCTGGAGGGGTGGCCTGGGTAGGAAGTAGGGCTGGGACTCCCAGACAGGCGGAAAGACTGCGGTTGGGCAGTTCACAGATAGTTCACTCCCAGCCACGGGAGGAGGCAGGCGCAAACAGGAGTGTGTGTATGGGGGAGGGGGCCGCCAAGGAAGACTCTTAAGGTTTTTGGTCTTCAAAACTAGAACGAATGGAGCTGCAGTGTACTGATATAGATGGATGGGGAAAAATAAGCTTGTGGCGTGTATCAGGAGCTCACTTTGGGAATGTGAAGTGTGAAACAGTCACCGGACATCCAGGTGCAGATGCCAAGTGAGCTGGATGTACAGACTATACGGGGGGAGGGCTTTTTTTTTTTTTTTTCACCACGCAGTGCGGCATGTGGGATCTTAGTACCCTGACCAGGGATCAAAGCCGCACCCCCTGCCCTGGGAGTGTGGAGTCTTAACCACTGAACCGCCAGAGAAGTCTGGGAGAGATCAAAACTGAAGATAAAATTGGAAGTTGAGAGTTGTCCGCTTCCAGATGGGACCAGATCTCACCTGTGGGACCAGATGAGGTCATCGAGGCAGGAAGTGTAGATAGGAGAGGAAGCTGTTCAGAGAGTGAGCTTGCACAGCTAACATTTCAAGAACAGGAAGACAGGAAAGGACCTGTAGAGGAGACTGGAAGAAGCTGCTGGGGTTGAAGGAAAACCAGGAGAGTGTGCTTCCTGGAAGGAAATCAAAGAGGAGTTTCAGGATCAGCTCTCTGAAATGTTGCTGATGGGTCAGGTCTGCCAATGAACCTCTGGATTTAACAATGTGGAAGTCATTGGTGACCTTGATAAAAGCGGTTTTGTGCCGAGCAAGGGCTAAAGCCAGCCTGGTGGATGGGAGGCAAGGAAGTGAAGATAGCATCTCTGTACTTTAGGTGGGTTTGGCTGAACAGGTAGGAAAGAAACGGTGTATATTTGGGGGGACGGTTGGATAGGGAGAGCTTTCTTACTTGTTTAAGCTGGAGGAAATGACATGTTGGTATGCTGCCAGCCTCCGTAGTGAGAGGAGAACAGATGACAGCCGAGTGATGGGAGGGCTGGAGGGCTGCTGGAGGGGTGGCCTGGGTAGGAAGTAGGGCTGGGACTCCCAGACAGGCGGAAAGACTGCGGTTGGGCAGTTCACAGATAGTTCACTCCCAGCCACGGGAGGAGGCAGAGGCGCCGAAACAGGCAGGTGGGTGAGCGTAGCGTGAGAGCTTGTGGAAGTTACACGTTTCTTTTAATACATATTAAGTGAAGTAACTACTGTAGCAGACCTGTCATTTTGTGGATGTCATTACAAAGTAGAGAAAAAATAATAATAGTGGGGCGGTGTGCAGCCAAAGCACAAATGAAAGTCACACTTCAGTGACTGAATTTTGAGAAACACTGTTGTGTCAGCAACGGTCAGGAATGTGTGGCCAGAGGCAGGGAGAGGATCTGGGAGGTTAGGAACACTTCTCTGGTGAAGAGACGAAGGTCTGAGCTTCTCAGTGACTGGAGGTGGAGAGGAGGCCTCGGCACGGATGGAATTCAGAAGGTAGGGTTGATACAGCTTCATGACCAGCTGCGGGGCGGGGTGGCAGGCCCTCCACTTCCTGATGGAGCACTGAGGGGCTGGAGTTCGCTCACAGAGCTGTGGAGCACCCTCAAGGAGAGGGGCAGATCTAAGGTAGAGAGTATTCCTCCGAATGCAGAGATAAGAGGAAGATCTGAGGCCCAGCTGGCTTCCCAGGCCATCACAGGAACCAGGGCCCTGGCCTTGGGGGGAATTGATGAAATCCAGTCGGACAGATAAGGCGGGCCCTGACCTGGGATAGCGCCTGCCCCAGGCCGTGAAGGCACCCAGACCACGCCAGAGGAGGGCCCATGCTGTGAATGTGGGGCTGTTGAGAGCTTCCTAAAGAAGGTGACCTTGAAGGTTTACTGGGTGGTGGCAGATGGAGAGCGCACAGCCTGTGCCGGGAGTGGGTAGAGAGCACGTGGGCATGCAGGCAGGGGCGGAAGGCTGAGCCTGGAAGGAAGCTTCCACGAAGGTCTGAGTCTCTGGCTTAGCTCGAGAGGCAGGATCAGGAAGGCGGCTAGAGGTGAGTGGTGGTGAGGCTTTGGGGTTCATCTGGGAGAGGGTCTGGGGTGGGGCTGGGAGGTTGGTCTGGGGTGGAGAGCTCCCTCCTGTGATTGCCCTCCTGGTCTTTCCCCGATACCCACAGGCAGCAGGACCTGTACCGAATCCTGAAGGCCTACACCATCTACCGGCCCGACGAGGGCTACTGCCAGGCCCAGGCCCCCGTGGCCGCAGTGCTGCTGATGCACATGCCTGCTGAGGTCAGCAGACGCCAGGCCTGGTTGGGGAGAGGCTGGGGAGGGACTGAGCCTGCAGGGAGACTGGGAGCTCCCTGCCCTGAGCCTCAGGCCCCCACCCCTCCCTCCTCATTCTCGCCCTTCTCAGCAAGCCTTCTGGTGCCTGGTGCAGATCTGCGACAAGTACCTCCCTGGTTACTACAGCGCTGGGCTGGTGAGTGAGTGGAGGCTGGCAGACCTGGGGCTGCGACTTCCCCTAAGACTGCAGGGTGGCCGGGGTCCTGCCTCAGCCCGTGCCCTTCGGTCCCTCTGATCTGGGCCCCTCCCACTGAGGTGAGGCTCCCACTTCATGGATGGGATCTGACTACCAGAGCCAAGCCCTACTCCAGGGGGGCTGGGGGAGGGGGCCTCTTCTCATGGTTCATCTCATCTCCAGGAGGCCATTCAGCTGGATGGAGAGATCTTTTTTGCCCTCCTGCGCCGGGCCTCCCCACTAGCACATCGGCACCTGCGACGGCAGCGCATCGACCCTGTGCTGTACATGACAGAGTGGTTCATGTGCATTTTCGCCCGCACCCTGCCCTGGGCTTCGGTGCTCCGGGTCTGGGATATGTTCTTCTGTGAAGGTACGTCTGTAGCCGTGCAGGCCACGAGCAGGCTGGTGTTTCCATGGGGACTGCCAGAGGGGGCCCTGCTGACCGAAGGCTTCACTGGGAGCGGTCTTGGGGCTGGAGAAACTGAGGCCTGATCTTTGTCAGCTCTGCCACCAGCCACAGCTCACTTTACCTCCCAGGAATCTAAAACCCACGGCAGCTCATTTTCCTCCTACTTGAGGCCTGAGTTTCCTCCTCTGTTAGGTTGGCAGTCAGCAGGGATCGGGGCTGAGAGTCCCTCCTGAATGGGACAGGCTGAGACCCCAGTTGATCACAGTGCCCTCTTCTCTTTGGCCCTGCAGGCGTCAAGATCATCTTCCGGGTGGCCCTGGTGCTGCTGCGGCACACGCTGGGCTCTGTGGAGAAGCTGCGCTCCTGCCAGGGCATGTATGAGACCATGGAGCAGCTGCGGAACCTGCCCCAGCAGTGCATGCAGGAGGACTTCCTGGTGCACGAGGTAGGTCCCGGCCTCGCTGGACATCACTCTTGCTTTGGTGTGTCTCTACTTTATTCTGGTACCTGTGCCTTCTCCGTCTAGGTGACCAACCTTCCAGTGACAGAAGCACTCATTGAGCGAGAGAACGCAGCCCAGCTCAAGAAGTGGCGGGAAACCCGGGGCGAGCTGCAGTATCGGCCCTCACGGAGGCTACACGGTTCCCGGGCCATCCACGAGGAGCGCCGGCGGCAGCAGCCCCCGCTGGGCCCCTCCTCCAGCCTCCTCAGCCTCCCTGGCATCAAGAGCCGAGGCTCCCGGGGAGGTGGCGGGGTCCCCTCTCCACCCCCTCCCGTCCGCAGGGCCAGCGTGGGGCCTGCCCCAGGGCCTGTGGTCACTGCCGAGGGACTGCGTCCATCCCTTCCTTCGCCTACTGGCAACAGCGCCCCGCTGGCTCTTAGAAGCAAGGAGGCCCGGAGGCAGGAGAAGGAGCGGCAGAAACAGGAAAAGGAACAGGAGAAGGAGCGGCAGAAGCAGGAGAAGGAGCGGGAGAAGCAGGAGAAGGAGCGGCAGAAACAGGAGAAGGAGCGGCAGAAACAGGAGAAGAAGGCGCAGGGCAGGAAGCTCTCGCTGCGTCGAAAGGCAGATGGACAGCCTGCCCCCCAGGATGGCGGGGACAAGTCCTCAGCGTCAGAGGCCCGGCAGGATGCTTACTTCTGACCTCTGCCCCCGGGCTGGACTGCGTGGTCCCTTTTTTTTCCCTCAGTCAAGAGCAGGTCTGACTTGGGGTGTTGCACCCAACCCACCCTGGGCCGGCTGTCCCTGTTTCTGAGGAAAGTGGCTTGATTCTTTGTCTCCGTGCCAGTTGCTGGTCCCCACGTGGCCAGGACGTCCGAGAATGGGAGGCAGCTGTGTTCGTTTCCCTTGGGCAGCAGTGAACACGTCTGGAGCCCTTCACCTCCAGCTAGGCCCAACTGGGGTCCCTTCCCAGGGGCTGCCCTCCTGATTGGCCTTTGTCACCACAGGGGTGACTGGTGGCGATGGGAGTCAGCAGTTTTCAGATTCTTACACTCCAGTCCCTCCCCTTGCCCGTGAAGTGAAGCTGGGCTCCTTTACTGCCTTCAGTTCTGCCTGTCTTCCCCACTTCCTGGTGGGGGGCCGGGCTCTTCTTGCTCTCCTGGACATCTCTGTGTTGTAATTGTGTATAGAGGACCTGGTTGGCCCAGGGTGGGGGTGTTCACTCTTCTGTCCTCTGGTTTTCCCTCCGCAGTGTTCTGGCCCTCTAGTTTATTTAAGGAGACATGCACTGGAACAGGGAATGTCTCCCACCTCCACCCCACCTTGCTCTCCTTCCTCTTCAGCCATCTTTCTCTGTATTCTCAGGCCTCCCCACTTTGTCTCACCAGGGCCCCCACCTTTCATCTTGTTTCTTCCAGCCTCCAGCTCCTTCCTGGGTAAGGGGTCTTCCCTTGAGCTCCAGGGGGTGGGACCCAATGTTTACATTTTCTTCTGTCTCTGCCTCCACCCTGTGCGGCGCTTTGAGGAACCGGAAAAGAACCTGCTGTTGTACCTGGCCCTGTCTCCTGCCTTGTTATTTGATGAAAGGGGTTAAAATAAGGACAAGGAGGGAGGGAGTGACGGAGCCAGCCAGGATCTGGGTGTCTCTTGAAGCGGTTGACTGGTTTTGGCAGGTAGATGCCTTTGGGCCTTTAGTCTGTTAGTTGCTCATCACCCTGTTTTGAGCTCCTTGTCCACCTCCACCTGCCTCGGATCTGCGGCCTTCTTTGTCATTGGCCTCTTGGAGCCGTCTGCGCACATCTTGCAGTAGCCGGATCTCCTTCCCAAAGTACTCATGCAACTCTTGGAAGCTGGAGAGGGTTTTGGCTGGGGAGCCGCAGTTCTCCGGGGGTGAGCGGGGCTCTTGGCCAGCGGCCTTGCACAGCTCCCGGTACTGGGCCTCTAGGGGGCGTAGCAGCCCAGCCAGCCGCCGCCACCTCGCCCCATCCAACGCCCTCAGCCAGGCGCCCAGGTCCTCTGGGTTCTCTGCTGCCAGCTTGTAGGCCCGCCCACCTTCCACCCCTGGGGTCAGGATGGTAAAGGCATAGGGTTCTGTGGCCCCCAGGCGAGGCTCCACCTGGGAGTTCTCTAACAGGATGAGGCCCAGGGGTGTGTGGTCAGCCTGGTGTTCCAGGTAGAAGAGAAGGTTTCCCCGGAGGATGAACCAGCGCCGCTGATAGCTGCTATTTCTGGCCCCCTTCTTTAGCAGGACGCCCTCCCGGTCTGGAGCCTGTGTTCTGTACCCACGGAAGAAACGGAGCACGGATCTCTGTGTTGTAATTGTGTATAGAGGACCTGGTTGGCCCAGGGTGGGGGTGTTCACTCTTCTGTCCTCTGGTTTTCCCTCCGCAGTGTTCTGGCCCTCTAGTTTATTTAAGGAGACATGCACTGGAACAGGGAATGTCTCCCACCTCCACCCCACCTTGCTCTCCTTCCTCTTCAGCCATCTTTCTCTGTATTCTCAGGCCTCCCCACTTTGTCTCACCAGGGCCCCCACCTTTCATCTTGTTTCTTCCAGCCTCCAGCTCCTTCCTGGGTAAGGGGTCTTCCCTTGAGCTCCAGGGGGTGGGACCCAATGTTTACATTTTCTTCTGTCTCTGCCTCCACCCTGTGCGGCGCTTTGAGGAACCGGAAAAGAACCTGCTGTTGTACCTGGCCCTGTCTCCTGCCTTGTTATTTGATGAAAGGGGTTAAAATAAGGACAAGGAGGGAGGGAGTGACGGAGCCAGCCAGGATCTGGGTGTCTCTTGAAGCGGTTGACTGGTTTTGGCAGGTAGATGCCTTTGGGCCTTTAGTCTGTTAGTTGCTCATCACCCTGTTTTGAGCTCCTTGTCCACCTCCACCTGCCTCGGATCTGCGGCCTTCTTTGTCATTGGCCTCTTGGAGCCGTCTGCGCACATCTTGCAGTAGCCGGATCTCCTTCCCAAAGTACTCATGCAACTCTTGGAAGCTGGAGAGGGTTTTGGCTGGGGAGCCGCAGTTCTCCGGGGGTGAGCGGGGCTCTTGGCCAGCGGCCTTGCACAGCTCCCGGTACTGGGCCTCTAGGGGGCGTAGCAGCCCAGCCAGCCGCCGCCACCTCGCCCCATCCAACGCCCTCAGCCAGGCGCCCAGGTCCTCTGGGTTCTCTGCTGCCAGCTTGTAGGCCCGCCCACCTTCCACCCCTGGGGTCAGGATGGTAAAGGCATAGGGTTCTGTGGCCCCCAGGCGAGGCTCCACCTGGGAGTTCTCTAACAGGATGAGGCCCAGGGGTGTGTGGTCAGCCTGGTGTTCCAGGTAGAAGAGAAGGTTTCCCCGGAGGATGAACCAGCGCCGCTGATAGCTGCTATTTCTGGCCCCCTTCTTTAGCAGGACGCCCTCCCGGTCTGGAGCCTGTGTTCTGTACCCACGGAAGAAACGGAGCACGGACTTTTGGTGCAGTTTCATGGTAGTCCACTGAGGAGGAAGCCCTAGGGGCATGAGAAAGGAGGGGTGGCGCATCTGGTTATCCCGGGGACCCCCGCCCTGCTCTTCTCTGGCTCCGGGGGCTCTTCCTAGGCACAGCCTTGGCCAGGTGGGATTCAGACTCTGAGCAGCCTCAACAGGTAGAGAGGTCTCGTGCCCCGAGCGCTGGGACCTACTCCCCTCGTCCCACCTCCAGCTCCACCCCTTGAGCCAGACTTTAGTCTGGGCAGAGCTGATGGGATCGGGTCCTGTTTGGGGTGGGAGGTGCGAGAAGCCATTAGTGCCCTTTCCCAGGCCTACCTGAGATGAGGGGACCAGGGACTTCAGGCCTCTCTTCAGGTACCAGGAACAGGTGTCACTGCCACCTCTCCTGTTTGGCTCTTCCCACCTCAGAAACCAGGAACTTGCCCCGGGCATAGGCGTGGGCTGACTTTAGACTTCCCCTGGGTCCTAAAAGGAGCTGGGTTCGAAAAGTGCCCCAGGGGCCTCCAGGAGACCCGAGCATCCTCTCTGGGACAAGAGCACGTCTCTGCACCCTGGACTAGCAGAGAGACAACTGGAAGCTAAGAGTAGGAAGGCAGGGTTTCTAATGAGAGGGCGAAAGGCGCAGAGCCAGCGGTGGCGAAAAGGAGACTCAATCGGAGAAAGAGAAAACTAGGGCAGGAACCCACCGGCCCTGCTGCGATTCTGCCCCTGCATCGTAACGGTGGGCGCCCCTTTCATGCCGGTACTGGGCCTCTAGGGGGCGTAGCAGCCCAGCCAGCCGCCGCCACCTCGCCCCATCCAACGCCCTCAGCCAGGCGCCCAGGTCCTCTGGGTTCTCTGCTGCCAGCTTGTAGGCCCGCCCACCTTCCACCCCTGGGGTCAGGATGGTAAAGGCATAGGGTTCTGTGGCCCCCAGGCGAGGCTCCACCTGGGAGTTCTCTAACAGGATGAGGCCCAGGGTGTGTGGTCAGCCTGGTGTTCCAGGTAGAAGAGAAGGTTTCCCCGGAGGATGAACCAGCGCCGCTGATAGCTGCTATTTCTGGCCCCCTTCTTTAGCAGGACGCCCTCCCGGTCTGGAGCCTGTGTTCTGTACCCACGGAAGAAACGGAGCACGGACTTTTGGTGCAGTTTCATGGTAGTCCACTGAGGAGGAAGCCCTAGGGGCATGAGAAAGGAGGGGTGGCGCATCTGGTTATCCCGGGGACCCCCGCCCTGCTCTTCTCTGGCTCCGGGGGCTCTTCCTAGGCACAGCCTTGGCCAGGTGGGATTCAGACTCTGAGCAGCCTCAACAGGTAGAGAGGTCTCGTGCCCCGAGCGCTGGGACCTACTCCCCTCGTCCCACCTCCAGCTCCACCCCTTGAGCCAGACTTTAGTCTGGGCAGAGCTGATGGGATCGGGTCCTGTTTGGGGTGGGAGGTGCGAGAAGCCATTAGTGCCCTTTCCCAGGCCTACCTGAGATGAGGGGACCAGGGACTTCAGGCCTCTCTTCAGGTACCAGGAACAGGTGTCACTGCCACCTCTCCTGTTTGGCTCTTCCCACCTCAGAAACCAGGAACTTGCCCCGGGCATAGGCGTGGGCTGACTTTAGACTTCCCCTGGGTCCTAAAAGGAGCTGGGTTCGAAAAGTGCCCCAGGGGCCTCCAGGAGACCCGAGCATCCTCTCTGGGACAAGAGCACGTCTCTGCACCCTGGACTAGCAGAGAGACAACTGGAAGCTAAGAGTAGGAAGGCAGGGTTTCTAATGAGAGGGCGAAAGGCGCAGAGCCAGCGGTGGCGAAAAGGAGACTCAATCGGAGAAAGAGAAAACTAGGGCAGGAACCCACCGGCCCTGCTGCGATTCTGCCCCTGCATCGTAACGGTGGGCGCCCCTTTCAGTAAAGCGGGCTCCCCTTCCTCCCCAGAGCTTCCACTGCTGTAAGAGGAAACCGAGACCACTTCCAGCCATCCTCCTCCGGTCAGGGTCTAGGCGTTCGTACGTCCCCTCTTCTCGCCACTGTCGCCCCACACGACTCACGTCACTTCTGGGAGGGGGCGCCTTTCCCCGAGCGGCGCGTACTTCCGCCCGCTCCTTCAGTTGGTTTCTAACCCGAGTGAAGCCACTTCCGGCTTTCCCTGGCGCCTTCCGCGGTTCTCTTCCGGGTGGTGGCGGGTGGCCCGGATGTAGCCCTGGCTAAACGCTCCCTTTCTTCCCCCACCTTTCCTGGATCCTTAGGTGAGCGCGTGCCAGCGGGACTCGTGGAGTCCCCGTGGCCCTGGCGCCTTTGTAATTTTTACACAGCCCAGGTCAGCTGGGGGTCACCCCGCAGAATCGGGAGTTCGGCGCAGGGAGGAGCGGGGCTGCCAGGGCGCCAGCTCCTGGGCCCGCGGAGGGCCTCGCGAGCTCCGAGGAAGCTGGGGGTAGTGGAGCGGGTGTCTGCCCGCGGAGCAGGTCGCTCCCAGACCTGGGGGGGTCCTGGAATGGGGGCGGTCACGTGGAGGAGCCCGTCTCCTCTCGTCGAGGGTAGGGGTGCCCCGTGGGGAGCTCCTTCGAGCGTCCGCCTCCCCGTCTCCCTTCCAGCAACGCTTTTTCGGATGTTAACAAAGCCCCGGGAGTCTGTTGGCTGCCAGCTCCCCTTTCGGCCCCAGATTCTGCGCGCTGCCTCCCTTCCCAAAGTAGATCTAGTAACCGCCAAGTGAAAAATATGTTGTGCAGGGGGCCCTCTCGCGGGGAGTATCCTCCTCACCCTGTTCCCTTGACCTGTTCCCTTTTTCTCTGTTCAGTTTGGGGAAAGCTCTTCTGTCCAGTCATGCCAAAGAGGAAAGTGACCTTCCAAGGCGTGGGGGATGATGATGAAGATGAAATCAGTGTCCCCAAGAAAACTAGGGCAGGAACCCACCGGCCCTGCTGCGATTCTGCCCCTGCATCGTAACGGTGGGCGCCCCTTTCAGTAAAGCGGGCTCCCCTTCCTCCCCAGAGCTTCCACTGCTGTAAGAGGAAACCGAGACCACTTCCAGCCATCCTCCTCCGGTCAGGGTCTAGGCGTTCGTACGTCCCCTCTTCTCGCCACTGTCGCCCCACACGACTCACGTCACTTCTGGGAGGGGGCGCCTTTCCCCGAGCGGCGCGTACTTCCGCCCGCTCCTTCAGTTGGTTTCTAACCCGAGTGAAGCCACTTCCGGCTTTCCCTGGCGCCTTCCGCGGTTCTCTTCCGGGTGGTGGCGGGTGGCCCGGATGTAGCCCTGGCTAAACGCTCCCTTTCTTCCCCCACCTTTCCTGGATCCTTAGGTGAGCGCGTGCCAGCGGGACTCGTGGAGTCCCCGTGGCCCTGGCGCCTTTGTAATTTTTACACAGCCCAGGTCAGCTGGGGGTCACCCCGCAGAATCGGGAGTTCGGCGCAGGGAGGAGCGGGGCTGCCAGGGCGCCAGCTCCTGGGCCCGCGGAGGGCCTCGCGAGCTCCGAGGAAGCTGGGGGTAGTGGAGCGGGTGTCTGCCCGCGGAGCAGGTCGCTCCCAGACCTGGGGGGGTCCTGGAATGGGGGCGGTCACGTGGAGGAGCCCGTCTCCTCTCGTCGAGGGTAGGGGTGCCCCGTGGGGAGCTCCTTCGAGCGTCCGCCTCCCCGTCTCCCTTCCAGCAACGCTTTTTCGGATGTTAACAAAGCCCCGGGAGTCTGTTGGCTGCCAGCTCCCCTTTCGGCCCCAGATTCTGCGCGCTGCCTCCCTTCCCAAAGTAGATCTAGTAACCGCCAAGTGAAAAATATGTTGTGCAGGGGGCCCTCTCGCGGGGAGTATCCTCCTCACCCTGTTCCCTTGACCTGTTCCCTTTTTCTCTGTTCAGTTTGGGGAAAGCTCTTCTGTCCAGTCATGCCAAAGAGGAAAGTGACCTTCCAAGGCGTGGGAGATGATGATGAAGATGAAATCAGTGTCCCCAAGAAAAAGGTGAGGGGGCCAGGCTCCTGCGTTCTGGGGCGGAGTAAGGGGAGAGAAAAAAGACAAGTCAGAAGCCAGAAGAGGGATCTGGGGGGACAAAGAAAGGATGGAAAGAGCTAGCTTTTCCGTGTGCCTCTGAGATACGATTTTGCAGGATTTTTCGTTTGAGTGTAGATCCTAGATTATTGGGGTTAACCGGCAGTAACCTGCATCTTTCTTGACCCCTGACTCCTGCCCACAGTTGGTGGACCCTGTGGCTGGAGTAGGGGGTCCTGGGAGCCGCTTCAAAGGCAAACACTCTTTGGACAGCGATGAGGAGGATGACGATGACGAAGGGTCCAGCAAATACGACATCTTGGCCTCAGAGGATGTAGAAGGTGAGCTGTGCTAAGAATTGACTTTCTGCTGGAGGGACAGTTAGGGGCTCTGGGGTCGTGGAGGATGGGAGGCTCGTGTCTCTTGCAGGCCTAGCATGGGACGCTTATTTATGTCTTTCGTGCAGGTCAGGAAGCAGCCACGCTCCCCAGTGAGGGAGGTGTGCGGATCACACCTTTCAACCTGCAGGAAGAGATGGAGGAAGGCCACTTTGACGCTGATGGCAACTACTTCCTGAACCGGGATGCTCAGATCCGAGACAGCTGGCTGGACAACATTGACTGGGTGAGCCTGGAGGCTGGCCTGGCTGGGCCTGGGCCCTGCTGGCTGTGTGTCAGAAATAAAACCTTCCTATTTGCACATGGCAGGTGAAGATCAGGGAGCGGCCACCGGACCAGCGGCCGCCATCGGACTCGGAGGAGGAGGACGGCCTGGGCCAGACACCGATGAGTGCCCAAGCCCTCCTGGAGGGCCTTCTGGAACTGATGTTGCCAAGAGAGACAGTGGCTGGGGCCCTGAGGCGTCTGGGGGCCCGAGGCGGGGGCAAAGAGGGCAGCAAGGGGCCTGGGCGGCCCAGCTCCCCCCAGCGCCTGGACCGGCTCTCTGGGTTGGCCGACCAGATGGTGGCCCAGGGCAACCTCGGAGTGTATCAGGAGACGAGGGAACGGTTAGCTATGCGGCTGAAGGGTGATGATGAAGATGAAATCAGTGTCCCCAAGAAAAAGGTGAGGGGGCCAGGCTCCTGCGTTCTGGGGCGGAGTAAGGGGAGAGAAAAAAGACAAGTCAGAAGCCAGAAGAGGGATCTGGGGGGACAAAGAAAGGATGGAAAGAGCTAGCTTTTCCGTGTGCCTCTGAGATACGATTTTGCAGGATTTTTCGTTTGAGTGTAGATCCTAGATTATTGGGGTTAACCGGCAGTAACCTGCATCTTTCTTGACCCCTGACTCCTGCCCACAGTTGGTGGACCCTGTGGCTGGAGTAGGGGGTCCTGGGAGCCGCTTCAAAGGCAAACACTCTTTGGACAGCGATGAGGAGGATGACGATGACGAAGGGTCCAGCAAATACGACATCTTGGCCTCAGAGGATGTAGAAGGTGAGCTGTGCTAAGAATTGACTTTCTGCTGGAGGGACAGTTAGGGGCTCTGGGGTCGTGGAGGATGGGAGGCTCGTGTCTCTTGCAGGCCTAGCATGGGACGCTTATTTATGTCTTTCGTGCAGGTCAGGAAGCAGCCACGCTCCCCAGTGAGGGAGGTGTGCGGATCACACCTTTCAACCTGCAGGAAGAGATGGAGGAAGGCCACTTTGACGCTGATGGCAACTACTTCCTGAACCGGGATGCTCAGATCCGAGACAGCTGGCTGGACAACATTGACTGGGTGAGCCTGGAGGCTGGCCTGGCTGGGCCTGGGCCCTGCTGGCTGTGTGTCAGAAATAAAACCTTCCTATTTGCACATGGCAGGTGAAGATCAGGGAGCGGCCACCGGACCAGCGGCCGCCATCGGACTCGGAGGAGGAGGACGGCCTGGGCCAGACACCGATGAGTGCCCAAGCCCTCCTGGAGGGCCTTCTGGAACTGATGTTGCCAAGAGAGACAGTGGCTGGGGCCCTGAGGCGTCTGGGGGCCCGAGGCGGGGGCAAAGAGGGCAGCAAGGGGCCTGGGCGGCCCAGCTCCCCCCAGCGCCTGGACCGGCTCTCTGGGTTGGCCGACCAGATGGTGGCCCAGGGCAACCTCGGAGTGTATCAGGAGACGAGGGAACGGTTAGCTATGCGGCTGAAGGGATTGGGTGGCGTGACCCAGGGACCCCGTGACCCCACGCCGCCCCCGTCCCTGGACATGTTTGCTGAGGAAGTGGCGGAGAGGGAGCTGGAGACGCCAACTGCTGCCCAGAAGGAAGGTGAGACTGAGGGCAGAGGAGGGGTGTTGGGGGCAGGGGGCAGGCCCCCGGAGGCCCACATGGCTTGGCTTGTTATTTTAGAAGCAGAGTCTCCCGGAGACGGTCTGGCGGACGTGATGTGGGAGTATAAGTGGGAGAACACGGGGGAGGCTGAGCTGTACGGGCCCTTCACCAGCACCCAGATGCAGGTAAGCTCCTCTCTGCTCAGCGGCGCCTCTCCTCTTCCTCTCCCACCCCATCCGTCCTCGGCCAGTTCTCCCCTCTCTTCCTACAGACCTGGGTGAACGAAGGCTACTTCCCAGATGGTGTGTATTGTCGGAAGCTCGACCCGCCAGGTGGCCAGTTCTACAACTCCAAACGGATTGACTTTGACCTCTACACCTGAGTCTCCTGAGGACCCATTTGGGTGGTCCCTTCTTTCCTGGACTCTGTGGAAGAGGGCCCCTGCTGCCTCAGGCCTTGAGGATGTTGGGGGCTATTTTCCAGTCACCTTCCTGTTTCCCAATAAAAGCCTGTAGTTGTGTATTAGGGCCTTGGCTGTGCTGATGGCCAGAAGCCAGAGCCGGGAACCTTTGCCAGGTCTCTTTGGGCTTGTTTTTGGCCCTTGAGTGTCTCCTCTCGTGACCTTCGTTCTTGGGAGTTTCTCTCTGGTTTCTTGAAGCACCTCACCTTTGTTTCCCATTCCTCGGGGCAGAGCCGGGCCTGTCAGGTGTCCCGCGGCCTTCCAAACTGGACTTTGTTCTCCATCTGAAAAAACTCTGCATTCGTATGCCGTTTCCCAGAATCCCCTGGGGCTTCCTAGGCCTTTGGCTTTGAGGACCTAAGATGTTCTGCCTTGCAGCCAGTGTAGGATAGAGCCCCGGAAGTGGAGACTTGAGGCTTGGATGGGCTGGGGTGACTCTTGGGAGTGAGCAGAAAGGTTGATGCTCTCTGGTTCCCCACTGTCTTAGGCTTCTTAAAAGCAGGTAGAAGTGGCCTCTTGGATGAAGTCTAGACTCGTGGCATCTGAAGGACCTTTCAGGGGCCCTGTCTCCACAGGCAGAGAGATGGGCATTATCTCACTGGAGGTTATCCAGCGAATCAGAGGACCTGCCCCCACCCAGTGGACATCCTCTGAAGGCCTTTGTTTGCCCCAGGCCTTTTCTGTCTGGCCTTCTAGGTCCTGCAACTTGTATTTCCTGGACTTCTGCAATGTGTCTGACTCAGTGCCTTTAGGGAACTCGGCGAACTGGATTGACCCTCTCCCAGGAATTCAGCGTAGGTGAGGGGAGGATTGGGAGGAAGACTGATAGGTATCCTTGTGTTGTCTGGACCTAACACCTTCCGTTTCCCACCAGTGCTGCCTTAACGCCTCTCCTCACTCACACCAGTTAGTTCTCCACCTTGAGTCTGTCAGAATCTACAAGGACCTGTAACATCACTCCTGGGAGATACTGAGTGATTTGGTCTGGGGAATGATCTGGGTCTTTTAAAAGCTCTCAGTTGTTTCCCACGTGCAGCCAGGTAGAAAACCACAGGGCCCAACTCGAGACGGAGGTTACAGTTGAGGGGGCCAATTCCTGGACCGGTTCACGTGATAGAGCTGAATGAACGTGGGTGTGGCTGCGGCTTGGAGCCAGTCACCCAAGAGTTGAGCAGGGCCATGGGGTAATGGACCTCCTGGGGTGGAAGGAAGCAGGCCTGGAACCAGAAAAGGGTGGAGGGGCAGGGTGGGGCTACTTGATCCTCTGTAGTGAGGCAGCCACCTTCTATAATAGTTAACTTTGATAGTAGTTAGGCCCACTCGAGTGCCTGCCCAGACCTGGATTTCATTGACTTCAAGATGCCTTCAATTGTAAGTTGTCTTCCTGTGTTAGAAAGCACTGCCCATTGTAGCTGTAAGAGGTCATTGGTTCAAAGCTGCATCCTGATTTCAGAAAGGTTCCAAAGTGAAACAGCAGATGTTTAGGACCAATGAAATAGTGTTCATATTTATGACCAATGACTGACCCATGGGAGCTGCGTAGTGTCCAGTGAATAGATGGAAGCCAAGGGGAAATTCCCAGGGATGTCCTCCAGGCCCCTCAGGCTCCAGCCGCAGCTGACCGCACCTTTTCCACCCACGTATCCTCCTGTGTTCCCCTCCTCAAGGACGCCAGGGGTAGGGAGGATAATGGCCCCCAAAATGGCCACGTCCCAAACCTCAGGACCGGGGTGGCAAAAGGGCCCTTGCAAACGTGATTCCGTCAATGGCAGATGTTCCCTGGAGGCTGGTCCAGTGTGATCATGGGGTCCTGTTCAGTGAGTCAGGCTGAGGGGGGTCAGAGTAAGAGGGAGGCGAAGGTGTCACACCCGCTGCTGGCGCTGAAGATGGAAGAAGGGACTGTGTGCTGAGGAGTGCAGGTGCCTGTAGATTCTGGAAAAGGCAAGAGACCTCCACAGAGAACAGCTCCCCTGTGGATTTTATCCCAGGGAAAACCATTTTGGACTTTTGACTGCTTCTAGAACTAATAAAGTCATACTGTTGTAAGTTAAGTTTGAGGTCATCGGTTAATGGCCTCTGGAATGATCTGGGTCTTTTAAAAGCTCTCAGTTGTTTCCCACGTGCAGCCAGGTAGAAAACCACAGGGCCCAACTCGAGACGGAGGTTACAGTTGAGGGGGCCAATTCCTGGACCGGTTCACGTGATAGAGCTGAATGAACGTGGGTGTGGCTGCGGCTTGGAGCCAGTCACCCAAGAGTTGAGCAGGGCCATGGGGTAATGGACCTCCTGGGGTGGAAGGAAGCAGGCCTGGAACCAGAAAAGGGTGGAGGGGCAGGGTGGGGCTACTTGATCCTCTGTAGTGAGGCAGCCACCTTCTATAATAGTTAACTTTGATAGTAGTTAGGCCCACTCGAGTGCCTGCCCAGACCTGGATTTCATTGACTTCAAGATGCCTTCAATTGTAAGTTGTCTTCCTGTGTTAGAAAGCACTGCCCATTGTAGCTGTAAGAGGTCATTGGTTCAAAGCTGCATCCTGATTTCAGAAAGGTTCCAAAGTGAAACAGCAGATGTTTAGGACCAATGAAATAGTGTTCATATTTATGACCAATGACTGACCCATGGGAGCTGCGTAGTGTCCAGTGAATAGATGGAAGCCAAGGGGAAATTCCCAGGGATGTCCTCCAGGCCCCTCAGGCTCCAGCCGCAGCTGACCGCACCTTTTCCACCCACGTATCCTCCTGGTTTCCCCCTCCTCAAGGACGCCAGGGGTAGGGAGGATAATGGCCCCCAAAATGGCCACGTCCCAAACCTCAGGACCGGGGTGGCAAAAGGGCCCTTGCAAACGTGATTCCGTCAATGGCAGATGTTCCCTGGAGGCTGGTCCAGTGTGATCATGGGGTCCTGTTCAGTGAGTCAGGCTGAGGGGGGTCAGAGTAAGAGGGAGGCGAAGGTGTCACACCCGCTGCTGGCGCTGAAGATGGAAGAAGGGACTGTGTGCTGAGGAGTGCAGGTGCCTGTAGATTCTGGAAAAGGCAAGAGACCTCCACAGAGAACAGCTCCCCTGTGGATTTTATCCCAGGGAAAACCATTTTGGACTTTTGACTGCTTCTAGAACTAATAAAGTCATACTGTTGTAAGTTAAGTTTGAGGTCATCGGTTAATGGCCTCTATAGGAAACTAACACTGTCCAGCTGAATGCATCTCCCCATTGTGAACCTCACTAAATTCTTCATTGGCCATATCAAGCCCCTAAAAACACTTAACTCCCTTGCTTTAAACCAAACAAACTATGTGTGTGTATATAAGATTTATCTGTGTGTGTGTGTGTGTGTGTGTGTATGTATTTCTTTTTCTTTTTTTTTTTTTTGCTACACCACACACCACGTGCAGGATCTTAGTTCCTTGACTAGAAATTGAACCTGAGCCCCCTGCGTTGGGAGCACAGTCTTTTTTTTTTTTTTTTTGATTTATTTTTTGCTGTGCTGAATCTTCATCGTGGGTGGGCTTTCTCTGGTTTCGGCTGGTGAGGGCTGCACTTCGTTACAGTGCACAGGCTTCTCTTGTTGCGGAGCCCGGCCTCCTGGGGACTTGGGCTTCAGTAGTTGTGTTTTGTGGGCTCCAGAGCACAGGCTCAAAAGCTGTGCCACATGGGCTGAGTTGCCCCGCAACATGTGGAATCCTCTGGAACTAGGGATGGAACCCTGGTGCCTGTACTGGCAGGCGGATTCTTAACCACTGTACTGCCAGAGAAGTCGCTATATGCTTTTTATATAAATAAGCTTTTTATGGTTTGCAGTAGTTTTGTGGATTTACATAAAATGGTACAGAGAAGTCAACTGGTTTCCCCTATTGTTAACATCTTTCAGCAGTACATTTGTTAACAAAACATGTTACTATATTTAATTTTTTTGTAAACTTTTATTTTTGCTTTTTGTTTTTGACATTACTATTTTTGAAGAGCTTTACTGAGATGGAATCCACCCACTTGAAGTACCATTGTTTTTAGACCGTCCACAGGGTTGTGTAACCATGCTGCAACCTCATTTTAGAAGATTTTTCTCTAAAAGAAACCCCACCCATCAGCAGTTCCTCCTCATTTGTCTCCGTCCCCACTCCCGCTCCCTGCCGACCACTCATCTACTTTCTCGCTCTGGGGATTGGCCTGCTCTGCGCATTTCACCCAAATGGAATCAGACACATGTGGTCTAAATGTGTTTTCCACGTCTGCCTCTTCTACATGGCATGCTTAAAAGATTGATCCATGTAATGGGTTATGTTACTTTATTCTCTTTCATTGTTGGATACCATTCCATTGTATGGTTGTATGATTACTACCCTGTGTGGATGGATTGCACTTTATGTATATCTTCGTAACTTTCCCTAACGTCCTCCTGTTTAAGAATTCCGTCTGGGACACTGTGGTACATTGAGCCGTCATGTCTCCTGAGCTTCCTCTGTTCCGACTGGTTCTCAGACTTGCTTTCACTGACCAGTCTGAGCAGTGCTGGTTCGGTTTTTTGTCAAATTCCTGAAGTTTGGGTTTGTCTGTTATTTCCCCTATTGATTAGAGTTGGGTTATGGGTTTGAGAGAAGACCACAGAAGTGATGAATCTTACCTTTCACTGAAACTTTTCTTTTTTAAGTATTTAAATCTTTATGTTATTTAAATGGAATTGTGCAGGCTTTTCACTAGTTGTGGTGAGTGGGGGCTGTACTCTAGTTGATCGAGGGCTTCTATTGTTTTCATTTAGATAGATTGGTCAGAGAAGTCCTGTTCCTATGGAACTAGGGATGGAACCCTGGTGCCTGTACTGGCAGGCGGATTCTTAACCACTGTACTGCCAGAGAAGTCGCTATATGCTTTTTATATAAATAAGCTTTTTATGGTTTGCAGTAGTTTTGTGGATTTACATAAAATGGTACAGAGAAGTCAACTGGTTTCCCCTATTGTTAACATCTTTCAGCAGTACATTTGTTAACAAAACATGTTACTATATTTAATTTTTTTGTAAACTTTTATTTTTGCTTTTTGTTTTTGACATTACTATTTTTGAAGAGCTTTACTGAGATGGAATCCACCCACTTGAAGTACCCTTGTTTTAGACCGTCCACAGGGTTGTGTAACCATGCTGCAACCTCATTTTAGAAGATTTTTCTCTAAAAGAAACCCCACCCATCAGCAGTTCCTCCTCATTTGTCTCCGTCCCCACTCCCGCTCCCTGCCGACCACTCATCTACTTTCTCGCTCTGGGGATTGGCCTGCTCTGCGCATTTCACCCAAATGGAATCAGACACATGTGGTCTAAATGTGTTTTCCACGTCTGCCTCTTCTACATGGCATGCTTAAAAGATTGATCCATGTAATGGGTTATGTTACTTTATTCTCTTTCATTGTTGGATACCATTCCATTGTATGGTTGTATGATTACTACCCTGTGTGGATGGATTGCACTTTATGTATATCTTCGTAACTTTCCCTAACGTCCTCCTGTTTAAGAATTCCGTCTGGGACACTGTGGTACATTGAGCCGTCATGTCTCCTGAGCTTCCTCTGTTCCGACTGGTTCTCAGACTTGCTTTCACTGACCAGTCTGAGCAGTGCTGGTTCGGTTTTTTGTCAAATTCCTGAAGTTTGGGTTTGTCTGTTATTTCCCCTATTGATTAGAGTTGGGTTATGGGTTTGAGAGAAGACCACAGAAGTGATGAATCTTACCTTTCACTGAAACTTTTCTTTTTTAAGTATTTAAATCTTTATGTTATTTAAATGGAATTGTGCAGGCTTTTCACTAGTTGTGGTGAGTGGGGGCTGTACTCTAGTTGCGGTACGAGGGCTTCTCATTGCGGTGGTTTTCCTTGTGCAGAGCATGGGCTCTAGGGCACGTGTGCTCAGTATTTACGATGCACGGGCTTAGTTGCTCCGTGGCAAGTGGGATCTTCCCAGCCCAGCCTGCTTCCAGAACAGGACAAAGAATTCATTTGCTGCAGATCTGGCCAGTGATGCCCTCTTTTCAGACTCTCTAGGGAGTCCATGACTGTATCTCTGGAGATTTAGCTCTAGACCTTTTTCTAAAGGCTTTCTGACTCCCATTCCCTGCTCCCCGGGGTCGGTCAGTGGTTCTTCCACAGCTCCCAGCAGCACAGACGGCTGATGCCATGCCCAGAGCGGTTTCTCCTGGCCTGTCTCCACCAGTTAGCTTGTGACAGGGGATCAGTGCTAATGAATGACTGGAGAATGAGCCACTACTTTTCTGGTCCCATGTATCAGGCGACAGTGCCCTTCAAGTCAGACTGGGAAGTGGAAACCTGTGGAGCTCTTCAGCAGGGGTGAAGTGTGACATGGATGGGCAGCAAGATGGGGAAAATACGTAGCTAACTAGTAGATTGTTGGGAAGATTAAGATACTTAAAAAAGTCAAGAATTCCCCAGCAGTACAGCAGTTGGGACTCTGCCCTCGCACTGCTGAGGACCAGGGTTCGATCCCTGGTCTGGGAACTAAGATCTCACACGCCACATGGAAAAAGAAAAACAGGGGATTTCCCTGGTGGTCTAGTGGTTAAGAAAATGCCTGCCAATGCAGAGGACAGGGGCTCAACCCTGGTCATGGGTTCAGTCCTGGACAGCTCAGCCTGTGTGCACAACTACTGAAGCCCGCCCACTCGAGAGCCTGAGCCATTCCTCAGGAGGAGCCACCACGGTGAGAAGCCTGCACACAGCAGGATTAAGAATTCCGTCGGGACACTGTGGTCAGCTCATGTCTCCTGAGCTTCCTCTGTTCGACTGTTTCTGAGCAGTTGCTGGTTCGGTTTTTGTCAAATTCCTGAAGTTTGGGTTTGTCTGTTATTTCCCCTATTGATTAGAGTTGGGTTATGGGTTTGAGAGAAGACCACAGAAGTGATGAATCTTACCTTTCACTGAAACTTTTCTTTTTTAAGTATTTAAATCTTTATGTTATTTAAATGGAATTGTGCAGGCTTTTCACTAGTTGTGGTGAGTGGGGGCTGTACTCTAGTTGCGGTACGAGGGCTTCTCATTGCGGTGGTTTTCCTTGTGCAGAGCATGGGCTCTAGGGCACGTGTGCTCAGTATTTACGATGCACGGGCTTAGTTGCTCCGTGGCAAGTGGGATCTTCCCAGCCCAGCCTGCTTCCAGAACAGGACAAAGAATTCATTTGCTGCAGATCTGGCCAGTGATGCCCTCTTTTCAGACTCTCTAGGGAGTCCATGACTGTATCTCTGGAGATTTAGCTCTAGACCTTTTTCTAAAGGCTTTCTGACTCCCATTCCCTGCTCCCCGGGGTCGGTCAGTGGTTCTTCCACAGCTCCCAGCAGCACAGACGGCTGATGCCATGCCCAGAGCGGTTTCTCCTGGCCTGTCTCCACCAGTTAGCTTGTGACAGGGGATCAGTGCTAATGAATGACTGGAGAATGAGCCACTACTTTTCTGGTCCCATGTATCAGGCGACAGTGCCCTTCAAGTCAGACTGGGAAGTGGAAACCTGTGGAGCTCTTCAGCAGGGGTGAAGTGTGACATGGATGGGCAGCAAGATGGGGAAAATACGTAGCTAACTAGTAGATTGTTGGGAAGATTAAGATACTTAAAAAAGTCAAGAATTCCCCAGCAGTACAGCAGTTGGGACTCTGCCCTCGCACTGCTGAGGACCAGGGTTCGATCCCTGGTCTGGGAACTAAGATCTCACACGCCACATGGAAAAAGAAAAACAGGGGATTTCCCTGGTGGTCTAGTGGTTAAGAAAATGCCTGCCAATGCAGAGGACAGGGGTTCAACCCTGGTCATGGGTTCAGCCTGCGACTGGACAGCTCAGCCTGTGTGCACAACTACTGAAGCCCGCCCACTCGAGAGCCTGAGCCATTCCTCAGGAGGAGCCACCACGGTGAGAAGCCTGCACACAGCAACGAGGAGGAGCCTCTGCTCGTCACAACCGGAGAAGGCCCGTGTGCAGCAAGAAGACCCATCACAGCTGATAATAAAGTAAAAGAAGAAAAGAGAAGAGAAAATAAATTTATAAAAAGAAAAATAGAGATGTCAAACACCTTCCTCTACTCTTACCAACTAGAGATGGGTTTAGAGTAGGAAGTCTGGATCAGATAAGAGGCCCTTAGGTCAGAGGACAGAGACCCACCTGTGTCCAAGTGACTGGAGAGACTGAGGCAGAAATGTGTCCAAAACAGGACACAGGAGCTTCAGGGTTGGACACAGCTCTCAATGACTGAGCTGGGACAGGGTGTAGAGGCCTGAATCTGGCCACTTGCCTTCCACTCTGCTCCCAGCCAGAACCAAGGTGGAGCCGTGGAGATGCCCAGCTCTTCTGATGCTGAGACAGAGGAATTCCTCTCAAGGTAGGTAGGTTGGTTGGTTTTGGGCCATACCCTAAGACTTTCAGGATCTTGGTTCCCTGACTAGGGATTGAACCTGTGTCCTCAGCAGTGAAACCACAGTCCTAACCCTTGAACTACCAGGGGGTTCCCTTAACAGTGTATCTGGTAGCAGGTGTTTTACACAGGGAAGGCTTCCCAGGTGGCTGGCTCAGTGGTAAAGAATCTACCTGCCGATGCAGAAACACAGGAGACTCCTTGTTTGATCCCTTGGTTAGGAAGGCCCCCTGGAGGAGGAAATGGCAACCCACTCCAGTATTCTTGCCTGGAGAATCCCATGGACAGGAGCCTGACAGGCTACAGTGCATAGTCGCAGAGAGTCGGACACGACCGAGCACATACATTTTGCGCAGGATTCCAGGGTGGGTAATGGATAAAGTCAGTAGCCATTTCTGAACTCTTCACAGTGGCAGGGCTGCCCCTGTTCCTTTTGGGCCATTCCTGAGTTCAATGATTCACTTTCACTATGGGTAGGTTCACCACTTTGCAGACTGCCATCAACCTCCTTTGGGTGGAACATCCCAACCCACACTTCCGATTGGCTGGCTGGGGGTCAATGCTGCCCTGTTCTCCAGGAGGCTTGTCTGGCCTAACCTGCCCAGTGGGGAAGGCCCCATCACCCTCTCTAAGCCACAGTTTCCCTGGTGGCTCAAATGGTAAAGAATCTGTCTGTAATGTACAAGACTCGGGTTCAATCCCTGAGTTGGGAAGACCCCCTGGAGGAGGGCACGGCAACCCACTCCAGTATTCTTGCCTGGAGAATCCCATGCGCAGAGGAGCCTGGTGGGCTACAGCCCATAGGGTTGCAAAGAGGTGGACATGACTGAGCGACTCATACTTTCCCTGTTGAAGCACTGCATGTGACAAGTATGTAAAACCTCACTGCTGATGCTGTCTGAGATTTGCTTGGGCAGCCTCTGGTTTTCCTGTTCTGATGCTATCGTCCTTGTTCTCACTTTCCTGTTCTCCACCCACTACCCTGTGTGCCTCAGCCCCACTCAGCCATTGAGAGCTGGGTCTGGCCCTGTGGCTCCATGCCCTGTTTTGGACACATTTCTTTCTTTCTTTCTTTTTTTTTTTTTAAACTTTTATTTATTTATTTTTGGCTGTGCTGGGTCTTTGTTGATGTGTGGGTTTAGCTGCTCTGGTATGTGGGATATTCCCGTATCAGGAATCGAACCTGTGTCTCCTGCATTGGCAGACGGGTTCTTATCCACTTAGCCACAAGGGAAGCCCCTCTTTCTTTTTTTAATTATTTATTTATTTGGCTGTGCTAGGTCTTTGTTGAGGCATATGGGATCTAGTTCCCTGACCAGGGATCGAACCCAGGCCCCACTGCATTGGGAACACAGTCTTAACCGCTGGACCACCAGGAAAGTCCCTGGACACATTTCTGTCTCAGCCTCTCCACGGTCACTTGAACACGATGTGGGATTTTGCCCTCTGACCTATAGGCCTCTTATCTGATTTAGACTTTCTACTCTAAACCCACCTCTGAATTTCAGTGCAGGCTGCCCTGTGGGCTGCCCTGTTCCTTGGGCCATTCCTGAGTTCAATGATTCACTTTCACTATGGGTAGGTTCACCACTTTGCAGACTGCCATCAACCTCCTTTGGGTGGAACATCCCAACCCACACTTCCGATTGGCTGGCTGGGGTCAATGCTGCCCTGTTCTCCAGGTGGCTTGTCTGGCCTAACCTGCCCAGTGGGGAAGGCCCCATCACCCTCTCTAAGCCACAGTTTCCCTGGTGGCTCAAATGGTAAAGAATCTGTCTGTAATGTACAAGACTCGGGTTCAATCCCTGAGTTGGGAAGACCCCCTGGAGGAGGGCACGGCAACCCACTCCAGTATTCTTGCCTGGAGAATCCCATGCGCAGAGGAGCCTGGTGGGCTACAGCCCATAGGGTTGCAAAGAGGTGGACATGACTGAGCGACTCATACTTTCCCTGTTGAAGCACTGCATGTGACAAGTATGTAAAACCTCACTGCTGATGCTGTCTGAGATTTGCTTGGGCAGCCTCTGGTTTTCCTGTTCTGATGCTATCGTCCTTGTTCTCACTTTCCTGTTCTCCACCCACTACCCTGTGTGCCTCAGCCCCACTCAGCCATTGAGAGCTGGGTCTGGCCCTGTGGCTCCATGCCCTGTTTTGGACACATTTCTTTCTTTCTTTCTTTTTTTTTTTTTAAACTTTTTTTTTTTTTTTTTTGGCTGTGCTGGGTCTTTGTTGATGTGTGGGTTTAGCTGCTCTGGTATGTGGGATATTCCCGTATCAGGAATCGAACCTGTGTCTCCTGCATTGGCAGACGGGTTCTTATCCACTTAGCCACAAGGGAAGCCCCTCTTTCTTTTTTTAATTATTTATTTATTTGGCTGTGCTAGGTCTTTGTTGAGGCATATGGGATCTAGTTCCCTGACCAGGGATCGAACCCAGGCCCCACTGCATTGGGAACACAGTCTTAACCGCTGGACCACCAGGAAAGTCCCTGGACACATTTCTGTCTCAGCCTCTCCACGGTCACTTGAACACGATGTGGGATTTTGCCCTCTGACCTATAGGCCTCTTATCTGATTTAGACTTTCTACTCTAAACCCACCTCTAGTTGATAAGAGGCGAGGAAGGTGTTTGACATCTCAGGTTTTCTTCTTTCCTTTTATTTCTTTGGTTATGTCATGCAGCTTGTGGGATCTTAGTTCCAGACCAGGGATCAAACCCGCGCCCTCAGCAGTACAGGGCAGAGTCCAAACTGCTGGACTGCCAGGAAAATCCTGAGATTTCTTAAGTATCTGGGAATATTGTGTTTAATCTTCCTGATGACCTACTGGGTAGCTATATATTTCCCCCATCTTGCTAATGAGAAAAATGAGGCTCAAAGAGACCTGGAAAACTGACCTGTCCCATACTAAGGAGTCTGAAAAATGATAGAATGAAGATTTGAACCCAGGCCTGTGTGATCCTGAAATCCAGCCAGGATTTTTGGTAAGAGTATTATGGCCTGTTTTTAAATTTTTTTTTATTATTTAAAAAAATTTAATTTATTTTTGACTGTGCGGAGTCTTCCTTGATGTATGTGTGGGCTTTTTCTAGTTGTGGCAAGCAAGGGGTACTCCCTAGTTGGGGTGCACAGGCTTCTTATTGCTGTGGCTTCCCTGGTTTCACAGCATGAAGTCTAGGGCCCTCGAGCTTCAGTAGTTACGGCTCCCAGACCCTAAAACAAAGGCTCAGTAGTTGTGGCACACTGGACCAGGGATCAGACCCATGTCTCCCATACTGGCAGGTGACCCCTAACCACTGAGTTACCAGGGAAGTCCTCCAGAAGTCTCTCAACATCCTAACAGACACTCTGTACCCTAACTCAATAAAACATTCCCCATTCCTCTCTTCCTCCAGTCCCTGGTAATCTCCATTTTTTCTATTTCTCTGAATTTGCCCTTTTGTTCAGCTTATTTCACTTAACATACTGTTGTTGGGCTTCCCTTGTAGCTCAGTCTGTAAAGAATCCACCTGCAATGCAAGAGACCTGGGTTGGATTCCTGGGAAGATCTCCTGGAGGAGGGCATGGCAACTCACTCCAGTATTCTTGCCTGGGAAGTTCCATGGACAGAAGAACCTGGGGAAGTACAGCCCATTGGGTCACAAGAGTCAGACACGACTGAGCGACTAGACTACCACCAGCACTATTTTGAAGGTTCATCCCTGTTGTAGAGGTTATTAAAACCTATTTCCTTAAAAAAAAAAAAAAAAAAGAAAAGAAAGAAAGTGGGCTTCCCTGGTAGTCCAGTGGGTAAAGAGTCCACTTTGCAGTGCAAGGGGCACCAGTTTGATCCCTGGCCTGGAAAGATACCATGTGCCATGGAGCGGCTGGGCCGGTGTGTCCAATTATAAACCAGCGCTCTGGAGCGCATGCACGCAGAGCTAGTGCTCTGCAACAAGAGAGGCCACCGCAATGGAAGGCCCACAGAGGCCACAGAATGAAGATGGATGAAAACAAATGATCACGTAGAGGCAAAAAAAAAAAAAGTACATGATTTCTCACCCCTTTTCAAGATAATTTTTTTTTTTTCCCCAAGGATTTTTTTTTTTAATTATTTATTTATTTGGCTCCACTGGGTCTTTGTTGTGGCATGTGGGATCTAGTTCCCTGACCGGGGATTGAACCCAGGCCCCCTGCATGGTGAACACAGAGTCTTAACCACTGGACCACCAGGGAAGTCCCCAAGATAATCTATTTTTGATTATTGTTGTCACACCTTGAATATTTGCTCTGTTGTCACACTTTTCTTTGTTAGTTTTTTTTTTTAAATTAATTTATTAATGTATGGCTGTGCTGGATCTTCATGGCAGAGCATGGGCTTCTTATTGTGATGACTTCTCTCGTGGCTCATGGGCTCTAGGGTGTGGGCTTCAGTAGTTACAGTCCCTGGGCTCTGGAGCACAAGCTCAGTAGCTGTGGTGCACAGGCTCAGTTGCTCTGAAGTATGCAGGATCTTCCTGGACCAGGGATGGAACCTGTGTCTCCTGCATCGGCAGGCGGATTCTTTACCATTGAGCCACCAGGGACGCCCTCTTTGTTAGTTCTTATTTTTTTTTTTAAAGATTTATTTATTTATTTATTTTGGCGGGGTGGGGAAGGAGGGGAGCAGGCGGACTACTTCTGTTGGTCTTTCATTTGTCTATTTTCATCCATCTTTGTTCTTTGGTCCATGTGGACCTCCCATCGCGGTGGCCTCTGTTGTTGCAGAGCCCCGGCTCTGGGCGCACGCGCTCCAGAGCTCCGGCTCGGTAATTGGACACATCAGTCCAGCCGCTCCGCGGCACGTGGGATCTTCCCAGGCCAGGGATCGAACCGGCACCCCTTGCACTGCAAGGCGGTGTCCTTACCCACTGGACCAACAGAGAAGCCCTTTGTTAGTTCTTTGAACATATTTGTAATAGCTGTTTCAAAGTGTTGCTCTATTATGTTTTTTTCCCTGAGTTTGGACTGGGTTCTGATAGCCCCTAACAGTTGCTGTCATCATCATTTGTTTGTTTGTTTGTTTAGTAATTAGCCTAGTAGGCAAAACCGGTGAAATCTGCCTCATTCATAGTGTGTGGCCATGGCCTCAACACTGTTTTTTGTGTGTTTTTAACCAATTCTTGTTTTTTATTTTTAAACTTGGGCTCCTTGGAAGATCTCTGTGTCCATGTAGCTTAATGGTAAGCCAATATTGGATAGAGGTTGTACTCAGTTACCTGGCGTCAGGGAGGATTCTGTCCTCTGCCAGCAGATCTGTGTGTGGGGAGGCGAGCACAGAGTTCAAGCTGTTTTCAGGTTGGCCTCAGCTTTCCTTTCCACTGAGCCGTTCTGAGGCTTCTCTGTGTCATGTGGCCTAGCGTCCACCTGGAAGGGTGGAGTGGGCGCTCTGCCCTCCACTGCCAAAGCACATGGCCTCTGCTGGGAGTGTGCTGGCCTCGACCACAGCATCAGGCTAGTAGAAGCATCAACTCGTCTCACTTGCACGCCCACAATCAGGCCACTTTCACCAGCAGTGTTGCTTGGAGCGAGCACAGTTCGCGTCTCTAAATCTGATGAGCCCCCTTCACTGGTGAATCTGTGGGTCCTTAAGACCTGCGCCATCTTGGCAGCACCTAGCAAGCTGGGAGCGGGGTGTGATGAAGCAGCCTCAAGCAAGAACACAACAACAGCCTCTCAGTGTTCTAACTCAAAGTTGAGCCGTTTTCAGCTACTTCCCTTCTTGAATTGCGACGTGCGTTTGGTTGGTTTCGGAGCCCTCAAGTAACTGTTTGGTCTATGTGGCCCAGAACTATAGTTACTTTAGGGAAGAGGATTTGCTGACCTCCTCACTCGACCATAGATGGACATCTCCGCCTTTAAATGTTTTGAACTTTGTTCTCAAAAACAGTTATGTTGGGACTTTCCTGGTGGTCCAGGGGAACCGCCTGTCCATGCGGAGGACACAGACTTGATCCCTGGTCAGGGAAGGTTCCACTTGCCTGAGGACAGCTAAGCCCACACATCCGAGCTAGAGAAAGCCCGCGTGCAGCAATGAACACCAAGTACAACCAAAATGAATTAATTAAAAAATCTCAAAGAGTCGGACATGACTGAGCATCTGAACTAAACTGAACTGAATTTTAAAAAATAGTTATGTTTCTTGGCCAAGAAGTTTGGTGTTTTGTAAGGGTCCGGGGGAGAGATCTTAACGCCTTGGAAACAGTTTGATTCTTTCAAGGTTTGCTTTTATGATTTGTTAGACAGATTGGGAGGGCTGCCCAGGTGGCTCAGTGGATAAAGAATCCGTCTGCAATGCAGGAGACGCAGAGACGCAGGTTCAATCCCTGGACTGGGAAGACCCTCTGGAGGAGGACATGGCAACCCACTCCAGCATTCTGCCTGGAGAATCCCATGGACAGAGGAGCCTGGAGGGCTACAGTCCATGGGGGTCACAAAGAGTCAGACACGAGTGACTGAACACGCACACAGACAGGACCGGAATAGCCTTTAGTCTGGGGTTAATTTGGCCACCGTGCTGAAACAAAGTCCTCGGTGTCCTCTACCAGATGCCACGCTCGTTTGGAGGTCTTTGCACTCTGGACGGTGGGGCCATCAGCTACTCTCACTCTGTGTGAGCCCTGGGGATTGTTTCTCCTGCTCTGTGCTCAGGTGCAGACGCCTGGCAGCGCTCTGCCAGGGCAGGAAACAGCCCTGGGAAGGCCCATGACATCCTGCTCGGTTACAAACACCCTGGGGGCCCTACTGCCCTGAACTGTTCTGGGATTCACAAGGAGGCAGGACAGGGAATGTCTACCTGAAGCCTACTGGAGGTTTGTTTTCGGGGGAACAGACTTTGCTCTAATTGTTCCTGAAGTTGCCTTGGTGTTCATGATAATAGCCAACATTTATCAAGTACTAATAATGCGCACTTAGGCGCTAGGCTGAATTGTATACGAATTAGTCCTCATGATAATAGGAGCAGTACAATTGCTCTTGTAAATTGTAAGTTTATCTCCTAAATGCAAGGATAGAACAATTGCTCTTGTAAAGTCAGGCATGCACAGTGGTGTCTGACTCTTTGTGACCCCGGGGACTGTAGCTTGCCAGGTCCTCTGCTCGTGGGCTTCTCCAGGCAAGAACTGGAGTGGGTTGACATTCCATTCTCCAGTTGCTATTCAGGTGTAAACCCATCTGGATCAGGAATGCGGAGCTTTCTACAGTTTCATGCGGGAATAGGCAGAGTACCAGCATGGGGGCCCTGGAGGGATTGCTTGGGCTAGTGGCTTTTTTTTTTTTTTTTTTAAGATTTATTTATTTATTTGAGGGGGGTGGGGTAGGGAGGGAGGGGAGCAGGCGGGCCACTTCTATTGGTCTTTCATTTGTCCATTCTCATCCATCTTTGTTCTTTGGCCCGGGTGGGCCTCCCATCGAGGTGGCCTCTGTTGTCGCAGAGCACTGGCTCTGGGCGCATGCGCTCCAGAGCTCCGGCTCAATAACTGGACACATCGGTCCAGCCGCTCCGCGGCACGTGGGATCTTCTCAGGCCAGGGATCGAACTGGCGCCCCTTGCACTGTAAGGCGGTGTCCTTACCCACTGGACCACCAGGGGAGCCCGCTTTTTTTTTTTTTTAATTAATTTCATTTGTCTGCATCAGGCCTTAGTTGTGGCACACAGGATCTTCCTTGCGTCGTGAGGGATCTTTTGTTGTGGCATGATCTCTAGTTGTGGCTCTCAGCCTTAGTGGCCCCAAGGTATGTGGGAATTTAGGTCCTCAACCAGGAATGGAACCAGCATCCTTTGCATTGCAAGGTGGATTCTTAACCAGTGGACCACCAGGGAAGTCCCAAATTGTATTTAATTTTAATTATTGCCATTTAAATTTGAATACCTACATGTAGCCAGTGCTTATTATATCGAACGGCACAGTTGCACAAGCTTTGATATAGGGACTCCTGAGAGAGATAAAGGTATAATTAAAGGAACCCACAAAGAATGGTGAAGCTCCCAGAGAGTAACAGTAACGGGAAAATGTTACAACTTCCAGGACCTAAGGGGAAGAAGAAGAAATAATGTCACTGCACCCCAGTGAAAGCTGGAGGGGGTAAAATTCTGATCATCAGTTCCAGCGTGTGTGTGGTTTTGGAGAGCTCTGTGCGAGAAAGGGGACAAAGGTCAAATACATATGTATGTATTTTTGCAAGTCACAATATCACAGGCCGCCTTACAAATGCTACAGACACAGGCAGGGAGATCAAGTCAGAGGTGTGACCAGAGCGGGGAAGAAAGGTCCTGACCCTCAGCTGTCCAGCCTGTCCTACCTATAGCTGAACCCAAGTGGGAGCCAGAGGGCAAGGGAGCTTCCAGGGTAGTGAGCAGGGCAGAGGGAGGGCCTGGGCAGCAGAAGGCAGATAGCACCCTGGCAGCCTAGGGTGTCAGCCCCCACAGCACCACCTCTGAACCCAGGGCCTGTGGAACCCTGAAAGCCACTTCCTGGGTGGGGAGTGTCAAACTGAACGAGTTCCTGGGGCAGAGGCAGGAGGGGGCCCTTGGAAGTCATGTGGCTTCTGAGGGGCCTTTGCTGGGCTTCTTTAATGGCTGAGGCAGGAGAAGAAGAAATTCCACTCTGTACCAGGGCTTGGCCTTGGCATTTCCTTGTTTAATCTTCTAGCATTCCTGGAGAGACAAGCATAATCTTCAGTGTATCATTTACCGTTATAGTATTACTTTCAGTTTAGAACTGGGATGAGGCCAGGCAGTTGGTGACACCTGTTGGTGACATCTTCCAGACTGGAGGAAGGCTGCAGGGGTGTCCTGAGTACTTCACTAATTATTCTGGGGCTGAAATGGATCCCCAGACATGTCTTAATAGCGGTGGAACCAGCATCCTTTGCATTGCAAGGTGGATTCTTAACCAGTGGACCACCAGGGAAGTCCCAAATTGTATTTAATTTTAATTATTGCCATTTAAATTTGAATACCTACATGTAGCCAGTGCTTATTATATCGAACGGCACAGTTGCACAAGCTTTGATATAGGGACTCCTGAGAGAGATAAAGGTATAATTAAAGGAACCCACAAAGAATGGTGAAGCTCCCAGAGAGTAACAGTAACGGGAAAATGTTACAACTTCCAGGACCTAAGGGGAAGAAGAAGAAATAATGTCACTGCACCCCAGTGAAAGCTGGAGGGGGTAAAATTCTGATCATCAGTTCCAGCGTGTGTGTGGTTTTGGAGAGCTCTGTGCGAGAAAGGGGACAAAGGTCAAATACATATGTATGTATTTTTGCAAGTCACAATATCACAGGCCGCCTTACAAATGCTACAGACACAGGCAGGGAGATCAAGTCAGAGGTGTGACCAGAGCGGGGAAGAAAGGTCCTGACCCTCAGCTGTCCAGCCTGTCCTACCTATAGCTGAACCCAAGTGGGAGCCAGAGGGCAAGGGAGCTTCCAGGGTAGTGAGCAGGGCAGAGGGAGGGCCTGGGCAGCAGAAGGCAGATAGCACCCTGGCAGCCTAGGGTGTCAGCCCCCACAGCACCACCTCTGAACCCAGGGCCTGTGGAACCCTGAAAGCCACTTCCTGGGTGGGGAGTGTCAAACTGAACGAGTTCCTGGGGCAGAGGCAGGAGGGGGCCCTTGGAAGTCATGTGGCTTCTGAGGGGCCTTTGCTGGGCTTCTTTAATGGCTGAGGCAGGAGAAGAAGAAATTCCACTCTGTACCAGGGCTTGGCCTTGGCATTTCCTTGTTTAATCTTCTAGCATTCCTGGAGAGACAAGCATAATCTTCAGTGTATCATTTACCGTTATAGTATTACTTTCAGTTTAGAACTGGGATGAGGCCAGGCAGTTGGTGACACCTGTTGGTGACATCTTCCAGACTGGAGGAAGGCTGCAGGGGTGTCCTGAGTACTTCACTAATTATTCTGGGGCTGAAATGGATCCCCAGACATGTCTTAATAGCCAATACCTGGGCAGCCAGGTTCTCCAACTTGCAAAATCGAGTATTTTGACCCCTACCGTCTCTGCCTTTGCATAGCACACAGATCTGCCCTGTCTCCATCTGAGGGAATCCCATGAGACCTCCAGGGAATCCCACTCAACCTCTCTGGCCCATTCTGTCACTGGAGCAACCCCCATCTCACATGGCAGAGCTGGTCTTTGTCTCTTAATCAATACTTTAAGATTTATTTATTTATTTATTTTGGGGTGGGGTGAGGCGGGGTGGGGTGGTGTGGGAAGGGAGGGGGCGGGTGGGCCACTTCTATTGGTCTTTCATTTGTCCATTTTCATGCATCTTTGTTCTTTGGCCCGTGTGGGCCTCCCGTCGCGGCGGCCTCTGTTGTCGCAGAGCACCGGCTCTGGGCGCATGCGCTCCAGAGCTCCGACTCGGTAACTGGACACATCGGTCCAGCCGCTCCGTGACACGTGGGATCCTTCCAGGCCAGGGATGGAACCGGCACCCCTTGCACTGCAAGGCGGTTTCCTTACTCACTGGACCACCAGGGAAGCCCCCAATACTCACTCTTGAGCTGAGCTCTTCTGGATGCAGGGCTTTAAACACCAACCAAATTTTGATGACTGCCAGATTCACACCTTCAGCGGGGTCTCATCTGGGAGCTCCCTACTTGCTTATAGGCGCTCATAGAGAACTGCTTACTTGGAAGCTCCACTTGAGTGTCTCATAGGCATATCAAACTTAGCATGTTCCCAGAGGAATTCATTATCTTCTCCCCCAAACCTGCTTGATCCCCAGCCTTCCCGTATCAGAAAACCACAACTGGGTTCTTACAGTTAGTCAGGCCAGAAATCTTGGTGTTGTCGGATCCCCTCTCTCACACCCGCATATCTAATACACTAAGAAATACCGTTGGTTCTACCTCAGAAGATAGGCGACAGCTGATAATTTCCTCCACATCGCCTGTCCTCTGGGTTCAGACTCCCTCATCTCTCACCTGGCCCAGGGCAGGAGGTCCCGCCCTCAGGATCTGGCCCGTTCCCCTCTGACCTCCTCTCCTATCCTCTCCCTGTACACCTGTTGGTGACATCTTCCAGACTGGAGGAAGGCTGCAGGGGTGTCCTGAGTACTTCACTAATTATTCTGGGGCTGAAATGGATCCCCAGACATGTCTTAATAGCCAATACCTGGGCAGCCAGGTTCTCCAACTTGCAAAATCGAGTATTTTGACCCCTACCGTCTCTGCCTTTGCATAGCACACAGATCTGCCCTGTCTCCATCTGAGGGAATCCCATGAGACCTCCAGGGAATCCCACTCAACCTCTCTGGCCCATTCTGTCACTGGAGCAACCCCCATCTCACATGGCAGAGCTGGTCTTTGTCTCTTAATCAATACTTTAAGATTTATTTATTTATTTATTTTGGGGGTGGGGTGAGGCGGGGTGGGGTGGTGTGGGAAGGGAGGGGGCGGGTGGGCCACTTCTATTGGTCTTTCATTTGTCCATTTTCATGCATCTTTGTTCTTTGGCCCGTGTGGGCCTCCCGTCGCGGCGGCCTCTGTTGTCGCAGAGCACCGGCTCTGGGCGCATGCGCTCCAGAGCTCCGACTCGGTAACTGGACACATCGGTCCAGCCGCTCCGTGACACGTGGGATCCTTCCAGGCCAGGGATGGAACCGGCACCCCTTGCACTGCAAGGCGGTTTCCTTACTCACTGGACCACCAGGGAAGCCCCCAATACTCACTCTTGAGCTGAGCTCTTCTGGATGCAGGGCTTTAAACACCAACCAAATTTTGATGACTGCCAGATTCACACCTTCAGCGGGGTCTCATCTGGGAGCTCCCTACTTGCTTATAGGCGCTCATAGAGAACTGCTTACTTGGAAGCTCCACTTGAGTGTCTCATAGGCATATCAAACTTAGCATGTTCCCAGAGGAATTCATTATCTTCTCCCCCAAACCTGCTTGATCCCCAGCCTTCCCGTATCAGAAAACCACAACTGGGTTCTTACAGTTAGTCAGGCCAGAAATCTTGGTGTTGTCGGATCCCCTCTCTCACACCCGCATATCTAATACACTAAGAAATACCGTTGGTTCTACCTCAGAAGATAGGCGACAGCTGATAATTTCCTCCACATCGCCTGTCCTCTGGGTTCAGACTCCCTCATCTCTCACCTGGCCCAGGGCAGGAGGTCCCGCCCTCAGGATCTGGCCCCGTTTCCCCTCTGACCTCCTCTCCTATCCTCTCCCTGTCACATGCTCTGCTCCAGACTTGTTGGTTTTCTTGGGGTTCCCAGAACCCCCCAAGTATGATCTGCTGGTAGGGCCTCTGCTTTGACTTTGTTCTCTATAATAGCAAACGTTATAGATTCATCTAGACTTTGTCTCACTTCAGGAGACGGTCACCTCCAAAGGAGAGACAACTTTCTTTGGTTTGTGATTAGAAACTATGCCTAACACATGGTTGCTCTCAGGCTCACCCCCTTCAGTCACGTCTGTCTCTTTGCAGCCCCATGGACTGCAGCCCGCCAGACTCCTCTGTCCATGGGGATTCTCCAGGCAGATACTGGAGTGGGTTGCCATTTCCTTCTCCAGGGGAATCTTCCCAACCCAGGGATCAAACTCTCATCTCCCGGGTCGCCTGCATTGCAGGCAGATTCTTTACCACTGGGCCACCAAGGAATTGGCTGTAGCATTCAACGAATATGTGTGGAATAAATGACTGAATGAAATAACATTGTGAGGTAGATTCTTTATTCTCATTTCAAAAGTCTGGAAAACTGAGTCTCAGAAATAACCCAGTGGCTAGGACCCAGCACTGTCACTGCGGGGGCCAGAGTCCATCTTTGGTTGGGGACCTAATCCTACAAGCCACCTGCCACAGCCATAAAAAAAAAATGTGCCCAAGTTCACGGAGTTAATGACAGGGAGTCAGGCTAGGATGTCTGTCTTCAAGGCCCAGGTGCTCACTCATGACTGACATGTGGTTAATTGATGACCTCCATGGCATTAACCAGCATGAGGGATATTCTCCCATGAAAATGTATTTCATAAGTGAGAGCCGGAAGAACACCAAACTCTTCTGAGGCGCCTACTGTGTTTCTTCCTCTTTGACTGAGAGAACTCTTAGAACATCTTATGAGTTGTCCCTTTTGGGGTTGGCCCCAGGAGGCTCATAGTCAAATGTAGAGTTGATCACTCTCTTTGCTCTTTCTTAGACTTGGACTTTTTTCTCTCATTTTTGTTAACTTCACTTATTATTTATTTATTGTTGGCTGGGCTGAGTCTTCGTTATTGTGCAGGCTTTTCTCTAGTTGTGAAGAGCGGGGACTGCTCTCTGGTTGCGGTGCAAGGGGTGCTCCCTGCGGTGACTTCTCTTGTTGCAGAGCATGGTCTCTAGGGCACTCAGGTTTCATTCCTTTTTTTTTTTTTCTTTTTCTGTGTTTCAGTAGTTGTAGCACGTGGGCTGCATAGTTGCAGTTCCTGGGCTCTAGAGCACAGGCTCCATAGTTGTGACTCATGGGCTTAGTTGCCCCACAGCATGTGGGCTCTTCCTAGATCAGGAATCAAACCTGTGTCTCCTGCATTCACAGGCGGATTCTTTACCACTGAGCCACCACGGAAGCCCCAACTTCTCCTTTTTTTTGAGATATGTTGTCGTATAACATGGTATGTGTTTCAAGGGTACCGCATAATGATTTGATGTTTATATATATTGTAAAATGATCCCCATAATAAGTCTAATTAACATCCATCACCACACACAATTTTGTTGCAATTTTTGTTTCTTATGATGGGAACTTTTAAGATTTACTCAGCAGCTTTGAAAGTAGACAGTACAATATTCTCAGGCTTCACTGGCGGCTCAGATGGTAAAGAATCTACCTGCAATGCAGGAGACCCAGGTTCAATCCCTGGGTTGGGAAGATCCCCTGAAGAAGGGAATGGCAACCCACTCTAGTATTCTTGCCTGGAGAATCCCCATGGACAGAGGAGCCTGGTGGGCTACAGTCCGTGGACTAGCAGTGACATGGAGTTAATTAAAATCAGGCTAGGATGTCTGTCTTCAAGGCCCAGGTGCTCACTCATGACTGACATGTGGTTAATTGATGACCTCCATGGCATTAACCAGCATGAGGGATATTCTCCCATGAAAATGTATTTCATAAGTGAGAGCCGGAAGAACACCAAACTCTTCTGAGGCGCCTACTGTGTTTCTTCCTCTTTGACTGAGAGAACTCTTAGAACATCTTATGAGTTGTCCCTTTTGGGGTTGGCCCCAGGAGGCTCATAGTCAAATGTAGAGTTGATCACTCTCTTTGCTCTTTCTTAGACTTGGACTTTTTTCTCTCATTTTTGTTAACTTCACTTATTATTTATTTATTGTTGGCTGGGCTGAGTCTTCGTTATTGTGCAGGCTTTTCTCTAGTTGTGAAGAGCGGGGACTGCTCTCTGGTTGCGGTGCAAGGGGTGCTCCCTGCGGTGACTTCTCTTGTTGCAGAGCATGGTCTCTAGGGCACTCAGGTTTCATTCCTTTTTTTTTTTTTCTTTTTCTGTGTTTCAGTAGTTGTAGCACGTGGGCTGCATAGTTGCAGTTCCTGGGCTCTAGAGCACAGGCTCCATAGTTGTGACTCATGGGCTTAGTTGCCCCACAGCATGTGGGCTCTTCCTAGATCAGGAATCAAACCTGTGTCTCCTGCATTCACAGGCGGATTCTTTACCACTGAGCCACCACGGAAGCCCCAACTTCTCCTTTTTTTTGAGATATGTTGTCGTATAACATGGTATGTGTTTCAAGGGTACCGCATAATGATTTGATGTTTATATATATTGTAAAATGATCCCCATAATAAGTCTAATTAACATCCATCACCACACACAATTTTGTTGCAATTTTTGTTTCTTATGATGGGAACTTTTAAGATTTACTCAGCAGCTTTGAAAGTAGACAGTACAATATTCTCAGGCTTCACTGGCGGCTCAGATGGTAAAGAATCTACCTGCAATGCAGGAGACCCAGGTTCAATCCCTGGGTTGGGAAGATCCCCTGAAGAAGGGAATGGCAACCCACTCTAGTATTCTTGCCTGGAGAATCCCCATGGACAGAGGAGCCTGGTGGGCTACAGTCCGTGGACTCGCAGAGTCAGAGACAAATGAGCGACTAACACACACACAGAATTAACTATAGTCATTATGCTGTAAACTTCATTCCCAGGAGTTATTTATTTTATTGCTGCAAGTTTGTACCTTTTGGCCTCCTTTGTGCATTTCTACTCCTGACTCTTCCACTTTTGGCAACCATTGATCTGTTCTCTATATGAGTTTGGCTGTTTTTGTTAGATTCCACAATATAAGTGAGATCATGCAGTATTTGTCTTCCTCTATCAGATTTGTTTCACTTAGCCGAATGCCTTCAAGTTTCATCTATATTGTCATAAAGGACAAGATTTCCTTCTTTTCATCATTTAATAATATTCCTGTGTATGTGCATATATACACATGTGCACCAAATATAGATAATGAACTTCCCAGTTGGCAGTAGGGGTAGAGAACCCACCTGCCAATGCAGGAGATGTAGGAGATGCAGGTTTAATCCCTGGGTTGGGAAGATCCTTGGAGGAGGGCATGGCAACCCACTTCAGTGTTCTTGCCTGGAGAATCCCATGGACAGAGGAGCCTGGAGGGCTACAGTCCATAGGATCACAAAGAGTTGAACACAATTGAAGTGACCGCCACACATATATAATAATAGACACTTACGTTGCTTCAGTGTCTGGCTATTCAAAATAATGTTGCAATGAAACAAGGGTGCCATGTATCTTTAAAAAAATTTTTTAACTGTTATGTGTTTAGGCTTACGCTGGGTCTTCATTGCTGTGCACGGACTGTCTCTAGTTGGGGTGCATCGGCTTCTCACTGCAGTGGCTTCTCTTGTTGTGGAGCATGGGCTATAGGCCCACAGGCTTCAGTAATTGCAGCACACAGGCTCAATAGTTGTGACAGGTGGGCTTAGTTGCTCCATGGCACGTGGAATCTTCCTGGATCAGGGATCGAACCCGTGTCCCCTAAATTGGCAGACTTACCCACCGTACCATCAGGGGAAATCCAGTGTAGCTTCTTTTTGAGTTACCCAGAAGATACCCAGAAGTGGGATTGCTGGATCATGTGGTAGTTCTGCTTCTGATTTTTTGAGGAACCTCCACACTGTTTTCTCTAGTAGCTGCGACAGTTTCCATTTCCATCAATGATGCACAAGAATTCTGCAGTCTCCACGTCTTTGTCAATACTTATGCCAATCTTATGATAATAGCCCTTCTGACTATGCTGATGTCTCACTGTGGTTTTGAATTCATTTCCCTCATGATTAATGAGATTGAGCATTTTTTTCTCTATTTTTTGGAAGTTTTTTGGGCTGTTTTTGTTAGATTCCACAATATAAGTGAGATCATGCAGTATTTGTCTTCCTCTATCAGATTTGTTTCACTTAGCCGAATGCCTTCAAGTTTCATCTATATTGTCATAAAGGACAAGATTTCCTTCTTTTCATCATTTAATAATATTCCTGTGTATGTGCATATATACACATGTGCACCAAATATAGATAATGAACTTCCCAGTTGGCAGTAGGGGTAGAGAACCCACCTGCCAATGCAGGAGATGTAGGAGATGCAGGTTTAATCCCTGGGTTGGGAAGACCCTTTGGGAGGAGGGCATGGCAACCCACTTCAGTGTTCTTGCCTGGAGAATCCCATGGACAGAGGAGCCTGGAGGGCTACAGTCCATAGGATCACAAAGAGTTGAACACAATTGAAGTGACCGCCACACATATATAATAATAGACACTTACGTTGCTTCAGTGTCTGGCTATTCAAAATAATGTTGCAATGAAACAAGGGTGCCATGTATCTTTAAAAAAATTTTTTAACTGTTATGTGTTTAGGCTTACGCTGGGTCTTCATTGCTGTGCACGGACTGTCTCTAGTTGGGGTGCATCGGCTTCTCACTGCAGTGGCTTCTCTTGTTGTGGAGCATGGGCTATAGGCCCACAGGCTTCAGTAATTGCAGCACACAGGCTCAATAGTTGTGACAGGTGGGCTTAGTTGCTCCATGGCACGTGGAATCTTCCTGGATCAGGGATCGAACCCGTGTCCCCTAAATTGGCAGACTTACCCACCGTACCATCAGGGAAGTCCAGTGTAGCTTCTTTTTGAGTTACCCAGAAGATACCCAGAAGTGGGATTGCTGGATCATGTGGTAGTTCTGCTTCTGATTTTTTGAGGAACCTCCACACTGTTTTCTCTAGTAGCTGCGACAGTTTCCATTTCCATCAATGATGCACAAGAATTCTGCAGTCTCCACGTCTTTGTCAATACTTATGCCAATCTTATGATAATAGCCCTTCTGACTATGCTGATGTCTCACTGTGGTTTTGAATTCATTTCCCTCATGATTAATGAGATTGAGCATCTTTTCCTGTGTCCATTGGTCATCTGTATGTCTTCTTTGGGAAAAGAATCCTCTGTCCTTTTTTTTTTTTCCACAATCACAAATTTTTTTATTTTGCTTTTTTGCTTTTACAGAGTTTTGTTGTTTACAGATATATATAATTCCATCTTAGTCATATATATATCCCATGCCCTCCATCCTACCCCTCTAGGCTGTCGCATAGCCCCCATGTACCATCCCTTAGATCCACAGCGCATTGACAAGTTATTACATAAGATAGTATAGGGTTCCGTGCTGCTCTTCCCATATCTCTCACCCACTCTCCCCTCTCCCCAATATCCTTAAGTCTGCTCTTTATGACTGTTTTTCCATCAATGCTCTGCATGCATATTTATCAGTACGAACTTACTAGATTTCGTATATATGTGTTAGTATACTGTACTTATCTTTCTCTTTTTGACTTACTTCATTTTGTATAATAGGTTCTAGATTCATCCACCTCATTAGAACTGAATCTTCTGCATTTCTTTTTGCAGCTGAGAAATACTCCATTGTATATCTGTACCAGAGTTTCTTTATCCATTTATTTGTCGATGGACATCTAGGTTGCTTCCATGTTCTAGCTATTGTGTAGAGCTCTGCAATTAACATTGGGGTATGGGTGTCCCTTTCATTTTTTCTTTCATCAGGGTATAAGTCTAACAGTGGGACTTCTGGGTCATATGGTGCTTCTATTTTTAGCTTTTTAAAGGAATCTGCATACTGTCTTCCATAGTGGTTTTATCAGTTTACATTCCCACCAACAATGCAAAAGTGTTCCTTTTTCCCATGTCCTTTTTTTTTTTTTTTTTTAAGATTTATTTATTTATTTTACTTTTGGGCGGAGGTCGGGTTGGGGAGGGAGGGTGGGTGGGCCTCTTCTATTGGTGTTTCATTTCTCCATTTTCATTCGTCTTGTTCCTTGGCTTCTGTGGGCCTCCCATTGCGGTGGCGTCTGTCGTTGCAGCGCTGGCTCTGGGGTCCAGGTTTTGCCATGGTCCCCTCGTCTTCCCGCTTTGTCTACTTATGAAGTAATAGCCCTTCTGACTATGCTGATGTCTCACTGTGGTTTTGAATTCATTTCCCTCATGATTAATGAGATTGAGCATCTTTTCCTGTGTCCATTGGTCATCTGTATGTCTTCTTTGGGAAAAGAATCCTCTGTCCTTTTTTTTTTTTCCACAATCACAAATTTTTTTATTTTGCTTTTTTGCTTTTACAGAGTTTTGTTGTTTACAGATATATATAATTCCATCTTAGTCATATATATATCCCATGCCCTCCATCCTACCCCTCTAGGCTGTCGCATAGCCCCCATGTACCATCCCTTAGATCCACAGCGCATTGACAAGTTATTACATAAGATAGTATAGGGTTCCGTGCTGCTCTTCCCATATCTCTCACCCACTCTCCCCTCTCCCCAATATCCTTAAGTCTGCTCTTTATGACTGTTTTTCCATCAATGCTCTGCATGCATATTTATCAGTACGAACTTACTAGATTTCGTATATATGTGTTAGTATACTGTACTTATCTTTCTCTTTTTGACTTACTTCATTTTGTATAATAGGTTCTAGATTCATCCACCTCATTAGAACTGAATCTTCTGCATTTCTTTTTGCAGCTGAGAAATACTCCATTGTATATCTGTACCAGAGTTTCTTTATCCATTTATTTGTCGATGGACATCTAGGTTGCTTCCATGTTCTAGCTATTGTGTAGAGCTCTGCAATTAACATTGGGGTATGGGTGTCCCTTTCATTTTTTCTTTCATCAGGGTATAAGTCTAACAGTGGGACTTCTGGGTCATATGGTGCTTCTATTTTTAGCTTTTTAAAGGAATCTGCATACTGTCTTCCATAGTGGTTTTATCAGTTTACATTCCCACCAACAATGCAAAAGTGTTCCTTTTTCCCATGTCCTTTTTTTTTTTTTTTTTTAAGATTTATTTATTTATTTTACTTTTGGGCGGAGGTCGGGTTGGGGAGGGAGGGGAGTGGGTGGGCCACTTCTATTGGTGTTTCATTTCTCCATTTTCATTCGTCTTCGTTCCTTGGCTTCTGTGGGCCTCCCATTGCGGTGGCGTCTGTCGTTGCAGAGCGCTGGCTCTGGGCGCATGCGCTCCAGAGCTCCGGCTGGGTGATTGGACACATCGGTCCAGCCGCTCCGCGGCACGTGGGATCTTCCCAGGCCAGGGCTCGAACCGGCGCCCCTTGCACTGCAAGGCGGTGTCCTTACCCACTGGACCACCAGAGGAAGCCCTCCCATGTCCTTTTTTTTTTTTTTTTTTTAAAGATTTATTTATTTATTTATTTTTGGGCGGGGGTCGGGTTGGGGGGCCAGGGGAGTGGGTGGGCCACTTCTATTGGTGTTTCATTTCTCCATTTTCATTCGTCTTCGTTCCTTGGCTTCTGTGGGCCTCCCATTGCGGTGGCGTCTGTCGTTGCAGAGCGCTGGCTCTGGGCGCATGCGCTCCAGAGCTCCGGCTGGGTGATTGGACACATCGGTCCAGCCGCTCCGCGGCACGTGGGATCTTCCCAGGCCAGGGCTCGAACCGGCGCCCCTTGCACTGCAAGGCGGTGTCCTTACCCACTGGACCACCAGAGGAAGCCCTCCCATGTCCTTTTTTTTTTTTTTTTTTTTAAAGATTTATTTATTTATTTATTTTTGGGCGGGGGTCGGGTTGGGGAGGGAGGGGAGTGGGCGGGCCACTTCTATTGGTCTTTCATTTCTCCATTTTCATCCGTCATTGTTCTTTGGCTCCTGTGGGCCTCCCATCGCGGTGGCGTCTGTCGTTGCAGAGCACTGGCTCTGGGCACATGCGCGCCAGAGCTCCGGCTCAGTAATTGGACACATGGGTCCAGCCGCTCCGCGGCACGTGGGATCTTCCCAGGCCAGGGATCGAACCGGCGGCCCTTGCATTGCAAGGCGGTGTCCTTACCCGCTGGACCACCAGGGGAAGCCCTCCCATGTCCTTTTGAAAATCATATTTAAAATGTTTTTTTACTGTTGAGTTGTGTAAGTTCTTTATATACTTTGGATATTAACCCCTTATCAGATAAATGATTTACATAAAATTCCCCAGGTTGCCTTTTCATTTTGCTTTTTTGTTTGTTCGTTTTTTAATTAATTTTTTTTTTTTTTGTATTTCTTTGGCTGTATCAGGTCTTAGTTGGGGTGTGTGGGCTTAGCTGCCCCTCAGCATTTGGGATCTTAGTTCATTGACCAGGGATCAAACTGGTGTCCTATGCATTGGAAGGTGGATTCTTAACCACTGGACCACCAGGAAAGTCCCAGCCTTTTCATCTTGTTGAAGGTTTCCTTTGTTGTGCAGAAGCTTTCTAGTTGGAGGTAGTCCCATTTGCTTACTTTTGTTCTTGGTGTTAAGTCCAAAAAGTCATTGTCAAGACCAAAGTCAAGCAGCTTATCACCTATGTTATCTTCCAGGAGTTTTATGGTTTCACGTCTTATGTTCAGGCCTCAGTCCATTCTGAGTTATTTTTGTGTGTATGGTGTAAGACAAGGGTGCAGGTTAAAGCTTCCCTGGTGACTCAGTGGTAAAGAATCCATCTGCCATGTCAGGAGACACAGGTTTGATCCCTGGTTTTGGAAGATGCGTGGAGAAGGAAATGGCAACCTACTCCAATATTCTTGCCTGGGAAATCTCATGGACAGAAGAGCCTGGAGGGCTACGGTCCATAGGGTCACAAAGAGTCGGACATGACTTAGCGACTAAACAACAAAGACTTAATTCTTTTACATACGGTTGTCCACTTTTTCCAACACCATGAATTGAAGAGACTTTCCTGTCCCCATTGCATATTCTTAGCTATGTTGTTGTAAGTTAATTGACCACATTTCATGGATTTACTTCTGGGCTCTCTGTTCTGTTTCATTGATGTCAGTGGCATACAGCTTTGACAACTGTAGTTTTCTAATATAGTTTGAAGTTAGGAGGTGTGATGCCTCCAGCTTTGTTCTTCTTTCTCAAGAGTGCATTGGGAGGGGCTTTCGTGGTGGTCCAGTGGGTAAGGACACTGCCTTGCAGTGCAAGGGGCGCCGGTTTGATCCCTGGCCTGGGAAAATCCCATGGACCGCGGAGCAGATGGACCGATGCGTCCAATTACTGAGCCGGAGCTCTGGAGCGCATGTGCCCAGAGCCAGTGCTCTGTGACAACAGATGCCACCGCGATGGGAGGCCTACATCGGCCAAAGAACAAAGATAGATGAAAATAGATAAATGAAAGACCAATAGAAGTTGCTCGCCTGCCCCCCTCCCTCCCCAACCTGCACCCCCGCCAAAAAAAGACTGCATTGGGGGCTTCCCTGGTGGTCCAGTAGGTAAGGACACCGCCTTGCAGTGCAAGGGGCGCCAGTTCGGTCCCTGGCCTGGGACGATCCCACGTGCCGCGGAGCGGCTGGACCGATGTGTCCAACTACTGAGCCAGAGCTCTGGAGTGCATGCGCCCAGAGCCAGTGCTCAGCAGTGAGATAGGCCGCTGCGATGGGAGGCCCACACAGGCGAAAGAACAGAGATAAATAAATGAAAGATCAATAGAAGTGGCCCAAAAAACCCAAAAACCACTGCGTTGCTTCTTGGGGTCTTTTGTGGTCCCATGCAAATTTTAGAATTATTTGTTCCATTACTATGAAAAATGCCACTGGAGTTTTGATATGGATTGCATCTAATCTAGAATTTTGGGGGCAAAATATGGACATTTTAACTATTAATTATTCCAACCCTGAGCATAAAATATCTTTTCATTTTTCTATCTTCTTCAGTTTCTTTCATGAATGCCTTATAGTTTTCAGTGTGCAGAGCTTTGCCTCTTTGGTTAAATCTATTCCTAGGGGCTTTCCTGGTGGTCTAGTGGGTAAGGACACCACCTTGCAGTGCAAGGGGCGCCGGTTCGATCCCTGGCCTGGGAGGATCCCACGTGCCGCGGAGCGGCTGGACCAGTGTGTCCAATTACTGAGCCGGAGCTCTGGAGCGCATGCGCCCAGAGCTGATGCTCTGCGACAACAGAGGCCACCGCGATGGGAGGCCCACATGGGTCAAAGAGCAAGATAGATGAAAATAGATAAATGAAAGACCAATAGAAGTGGCCTGCCACCCCCCTCCCTCCCCAACTCCCCCCCGCCCCCAAAAACAATCTATTCCTAGGTATTTTATTCTTGATGCAATTACAAATGGAACTGTTTTCTTAATTTCTCTTTCGGATAGTCTGTTATTAGTGTACGTAAACACAACTTTTGTATATTGATTTTGTATTCTGAAATTTTACCGATAGGAAGCCCACAGAAGGGGACAGTAGGGGACTCAGGACCCATGGATTGGGTTTTTATAATTCCTCCAAGATCGCATTCTGTTTGTCTCCATTCTCTGCACCCACAACATTGTCAGCATCCTAGGGGTGGTTTGTCTCGAGTTGTTGAACGTGTCCTTAATCACGGCTGGTGGGAAAGACAAGTCCTATTCCCTGTTTTTTGTCTTAGTTTTAGGTAAGGAAGAGCTTTCTAACCTTACGAAGCCTGCATCTCAGTGGCAGGAATGGAGTCCTGTTCTCTTTCCTGATCCAATCATGGGTGGAAGTGGTGGTAGTTACTTTGGTCAGACTTTCTCCAAAGTTGAAAGAGCGGGTCAGTGTCTCTGATATGCAGGAAGGGTGGCCATCTGAATGAGCTGGGATTCTGTTAGGGAAGAGACAGGCAGGATGGATCACAGTGCAAATTTTAGAATTATTTGTTCCATTACTATGAAAAATGCCACTGGAGTTTTGATATGGATTGCATCTAATCTAGAATTTTGGGGGCAAAATATGGACATTTTAACTATTAATTATTCCAACCCTGAGCATAAAATATCTTTTCATTTTTCTATCTTCTTCAGTTTCTTTCATGAATGCCTTATAGTTTTCAGTGTGCAGAGCTTTGCCTCTTTGGTTAAATCTATTCCTAGGGGCTTTCCTGGTGGTCTAGTGGGTAAGGACACCACCTTGCAGTGCAAGGGGCGCCGGTTCGATCCCTGGCCTGGGAGGATCCCACGTGCCGCGGAGCGGCTGGACCAGTGTGTCCAATTACTGAGCCGGAGCTCTGGAGCGCATGCGCCCAGAGCTGATGCTCTGCGACAACAGAGGCCACCGCGATGGGAGGCCCACATGGGTCAAAGAGCAAGATAGATGAAAATAGATAAATGAAAGACCAATAGAAGTGGCCTGCCACCCCCCTCCCTCCCCAACTCCCTGCCCCCAAAAACAATCTATTCCTAGGTATTTTATTCTTGATGCAATTACAAATGGAACTGTTTTCTTAATTTCTCTTTCGGATAGTCTGTTATTAGTGTACGTAAACACAACTTTTGTATATTGATTTTGTATTCTGAAATTTTACCGATAGGAAGCCCACAGAAGGGGACAGTAGGGGACTCAGGACCCATGGATTGGGTTTTTATAATTCCTCCAAGATCGCATTCTGTTTGTCTCCATTCTCTGCACCCACAACATTGTCAGCATCCTAGGGGTGGTTTGTCTCGAGTTGTTGAACGTGTCCTTAATCACGGCTGGTGGGAAAGACAAGTCCTATTCCCTGTTTTTTGTCTTAGTTTTAGGTAAGGAAGAGCTTTCTAACCTTACGAAGCCTGCATCTCAGTGGCAGGAATGGAGTCCTGTTCTCTTTCCTGATCCAATCATGGGTGGAAGTGGTGGTAGTTACTTTGGTCAGACTTTCTCCAAAGTTGAAAGAGCGGGTCAGTGTCTCTGATATGCAGGAAGGGTGGCCATCTGAATGAGCTGGGATTCTGTTAGGGAAGAGACAGGCAGGATGGATCACAGGGTTTATCTGGCCACTTTTCTTTTCACATTTCAGGGTTTGTTGCTTTTTTTTTTTTTTGGACTGTCTGATATCTATTTTAAGTACATTCATGCTTTAGAGTGAGCTCATAAAGCTAATTGGGGCTTTAAAAATTGAAGTAGGGTTTCCCAACTTGAAAGCATTCAATTTTTCCTCTTTTTTTTGTTTCTTGTTTTTTGAGAACAAAACTCTTGGATTAGCATCACTTTTCATTAACCAAATCAAGTATTCAGATTGTAGAAGAAAATCAGTCAGCTCCTTCTAGATTCTAAAGAAAATAATTTTTAGTCTAGAATTCTATATCAAGGAAGTATGAGAGTAAAATAAAGACATATTAGGGTGCAAAATTATTTAGAAAGTTTAATTTCTTCTTAGGAAGTGATGAGGTTGTGCTCCAGCAAAAATGATGGGACAAGTTATGAAAGGATGTGGTTTCAGGTAACAGGGGATTTCTCTTGCAAGAGAAATGCCCGCCGGTCCCCAGATGAAACTCTGTAGCCATAGGGAGAAGCAGGAGGACAGGTAGGCACTCAGAGCAAGCAACTAGGAAAAACAATTAGAAATTCTAGGAAAAAATTAAGATGCATAATTAAGGATGGATAACCAACGTAAATAATTAGGCTATGTACTGAACCATATTGGTATAATATTGGTATAAAAGCAAAGAAAATGCATTGTTTTCCATTTTTAGACTCAAACTCTGGACCAGACATTGCTGATCCAAGCTCTAGGTCAGACACTATTGATCTTGAAAAAATCTGAGATAATGGAAATATTCTACTTCTGTGCTAACCAGTATAAGTGATATCATCAAGCCATTGGCTGCTTGTGGGTTTTGAGCACTTCTTTTGCAACTGACGAGCAGAAATTGTTGTGTCCGATTTTTTGTGACCCATGGATGAATCATGGAATTCTCCAGGCAAGAATACTGGAGTGAATAGCCTAGCCCTTTCTCCAGGGAATCTTCCTGACACAGGGATCCAACCGAGGTCTCCTGCATTACAGGCAGATTAATTACTGTGGATGGTGGTAGTTACTTTGGTCAGACTTTCTCCAAAGTTGAAAGAGCGGGTCAGTGTCTCTGATATGCAGGAAGGGTGGCCATCTGAATGAGCTGGGATTCTGTTAGGGAAGAGACAGGCAGGATGGATCACAGGGTTTATCTGGCCACTTTTCTTTTCACATTTCAGGGTTTGTTGCTTTTTTTTTTTTTTGGACTGTCTGATATCTATTTTAAGTACATTCATGCTTTAGAGTGAGCTCATAAAGCTAATTGGGGCTTTAAAAATTGAAGTAGGGTTTCCCAACTTGAAAGCATTCAATTTTTCCTCTTTTTTTTCTTGTTTTTTGAGAACAAAACTCTTGGATTAGCATCACTTTTCATTAACCAAATCAAGTATTCAGATTGTAGAAGAAAATCAGTCAGCTCCTTCTAGATTCTAAAGAAAATAATTTTTAGTCTAGAATTCTATATCAAGGAAGTATGAGAGTAAAATAAAGACATATTAGGGTGCAAAATTATTTAGAAAGTTTAATTTCTTCTTAGGAAGTGATGAGGTTGTGCTCCAGCAAAAATGATGGGACAAGTTATGAAAGGATGTGGTTTCAGGTAACAGGGGATTTCTCTTGCAAGAGAAATGCCCGCCGGTCCCCAGATGAAACTCTGTAGCCATAGGGAGAAGCAGGAGGACAGGTAGGCACTCAGAGCAAGCAACTAGGAAAAACAATTAGAAATTCTAGGAAAAAATTAAGATGCATAATTAAGGATGGATAACCAACGTAAATAATTAGGCTATGTACTGAACCATATTGGTATAATATTGGTATAAAAGCAAAGAAAATGCATTGTTTTCCATTTTTAGACTCAAACTCTGGACCAGACATTGCTGATCCAAGCTCTAGGTCAGACACTATTGATCTTGAAAAAATCTGAGATAATGGAAATATTCTACTTCTGTGCTAACCAGTATAAGTGATATCATCAAGCCATTGGCTGCTTGTGGGTTTTGAGCACTTCTTTTGCAACTGACGAGCAGAAATTGTTGTGTCCGATTTTTTGTGACCCATGGATGAATCATGGAATTCTCCAGGCAAGAATACTGGAGTGAATAGCCTAGCCCTTTCTCCAGGGAATCTTCCTGACACAGGGATCCAACCGAGGTCTCCTGCATTACAGGCAGATTAATTACCAACTGAGCTACAAGGGAAGTTCTTTAAATTTTAAAATCTTAATTTTTTTTTTAAGTTGGTCTTTCCCAGTAGTCAGAGGTTAAGAGTCTGCCTGATAATGCAGAGGACACATGTTCAATCCCTGGTCTGGGAAGATCCCATATATTGCGGGACAACAAATCCTGTGCATTACAACTACTGAAGCCTGAGTGCTCTACATCCTGTGCTCCGCAACAAGAGAAGCCACCACAATGAGAAGCCCACACACCACAACCAGACGGTAGACCCTCGCTGCAACTAGAGAAAGCAACAAAGACCTCGTGCAGCCAAAATAAATAAATACATAACATGTTAGATAGAAGTATAGTTAGACTTTCCTGGTAGTTCAGCTGGTAAAGAATCTGCCTGCATGCAGGAGACTCTGGTACGATTCCAGGGTCAAGAAAATCCCCTGGAGGAGGGATAGGCTACCCACTCCAGTGTTCTTGGGCTTCCCTGGTGGTTCAGGGCGGTAAAGAATCTGCCTGCGATGCAGGAGCCCTAGGTTCGATTCCTGGGTTGAGAAGATCCCTGGAGAAGGGAAAAGCAACCAATTCCAACATTCTTGCCTGGAGAATTCTATGGACACAGGAGTATGGTGAGCTGAAGTCCGTGGGGTTGCAAAGAGTTGGACACGACCGAGTGACTTTCACAAGCAAACAAACATAGTTGACTTACAATGTTATGTTTCAGGAATATAGCAAAGTGATTCTGATGTGTGTGTGTGTGTGTGTGTGTGTGTGTGTGTGTATAAATCACACCTTCCTTTCCATTGAATTTTAAAAAAATTTTATTGGACCTCACTGCTCTGAGGCATGTGGCATCTTCCCGCACCAGGGATCGAACCAATGCCCCTTGCACTGCAAGGCGGACTCTTTACCCACTGGAGCAGCAGGGAAGCCCTCTGGTGAATTTTAAATCTTAATGAATTTTAATGAATTTAAATGAAAGGAGTCCCCCAGGGCTAGTGGGTGTTGTATTGGACAGTACAGCTCGAGACTGTGCAAAGAAGAGAATGCAAGTTGTAGCTTTTTTAAGCATTGGAAAACTAAGTGTACATGTACCCGAAATTGGGCAGAAGAGAAGTCAGGGAAGGGAAGCCTCAAAGTTCTTTAAATTTTAAAATCTTAATTTTTTTTAAGTTGGTCTTTCCCAGTAGTCAGAGGTTAAGAGTCTGCCTGATAATGCAGAGGACACATGTTCAATCCCTGGTCTGGGAAGATCCCATATATTGCGGGACAACAAATCCTGTGCATTACAACTACTGAAGCCTGAGTGCTCTACATCCTGTGCTCCGCAACAAGAGAAGCCACCACAATGAGAAGCCCACACACCACAACCAGACGGTAGACCCTCGCTGCAACTAGAGAAAGCAACAAAGACCTCGTGCAGCCAAAATAAATAAATACATAACATGTTAGATAGAAGTATAGTTAGACTTTCCTGGTAGTTCAGCTGGTAAAGAATCTGCCTGCATGCAGGAGACTCTGGTACGATTCCAGGGTCAAGAAAATCCCCTGGAGGAGGGATAGGCTACCCACTCCAGTGTTCTTGGGCTTCCCTGGTGGTTCAGACGGTAAAGAATCTGCCTGCGATGCAGGAGCCCTAGGTTCGATTCCTGGGTTGAGAAGATCCCTGGAGAAGGGAAAAGCAACCAATTCCAACATTCTTGCCTGGAGAATTCTATGGACACAGGAGTATGGTGAGCTGAAGTCCGTGGGGTTGCAAAGAGTTGGACACGACCGAGTGACTTTCACAAGCAAACAAACATAGTTGACTTACAATGTTATGTTTCAGGAATATAGCAAAGTGATTCTGATGTGTGTGTGTGTGTGTGTGTGTGTGTGTGTGTATAAATCACACCTTCCTTTCCATTGAATTTTAAAAAAATTTTATTGGACCTCACTGCTCTGAGGCATGTGGCATCTTCCCGCACCAGGGATCGAACCAATGCCCCTTGCACTGCAAGGCGGACTCTTTACCCACTGGAGCAGCAGGGAAGCCCTCTGGTGAATTTTAAATCTTAATGAATTTTAATGAATTTAAATGAAAGGAGTCCCCCAGGGCTAGTGGGTGTTGTATTGGACAGTACAGCTCGAGACTGTGCAAAGAAGAGAATGCAAGTTGTAGCTTTTTTAAGCATTGGAAAACTAAGTGTACATGTACCCGAAATTGGGCAGAAGAGAAGTCAGGGAAGGGAAGCCTCAAAGTGACAGTCCAGAATTTGTTATATGAGAGGGAACTCCCTGGCAGTCAGTGGTTAGGGTGCTGCACTTGCATTGTGGAGGATTCAATTCCTGGTTGAGGAACTAAGAGTCCTGTGTGCTGCACAGTGTAGCCACAAATAAATAAATAAATAGAAGTCTGCAGCCACTGACATAAAAAAAAAGAAAAAGGATTTTCAAAAAAAGATGTCCCTGGTGGTCCTAGTGGCTAATGCTCAGTGGTCCCACGGCAGGGAGCCCGTGCTTGATTCCTGGTCAGGGAACTAGATCCCACACTCTGCAGCTAAGACCCAACACAATCAAATGAATAAATAAATATTTTTAAGGAGGGATTTGTAATTGCCAGTGTTTACATGACACTTGTGATCTGTTAGGAGTGAGGCAACAAGCCCCCAGTGGAGTCCCTTGTGTCAAGCTGAGTCACCAAACCAAAAACTGAATACCTAACTTAACTGCAGTTTCAGCTGCGGTCAGGCATGGAATCTTAAATTAACCAGTCTGGAATTTCTGGATCAATGCTAGTGAGTGAGGCCATTTCCTTGAGAAGACCCCTACCTTTCCTGACCCCAGCCTGTGAAGGAAGGGTGTCCTTGACTAAAATAACCCTGTTGTCTTTTGGCTAATTGCCTCCTCATCCTGCCTAACTTCTGCCTATAAAGTCTTCCATGTGTACAGCCCCTCAGAGCACCCCTCTGCTGGCTAGGTGGGCTGCCGCCGGGCTCATGGGTCATTTAGGAAAGCCAGTTACGTCAATCAGTTGAGTTTTCTTTTCTTTTCTTTTCTTTTTGAGTTGCGTTCTTCTTTTTCTTTTTTTTTAATTTTGGCCTCATTTTCATTGATCTTTTATTTATTTACTTTTCATACATCTTTATTCTTTGGCCTGTGTAGGCCTCCCATTGCGGTGGCCTCTCTCATTGCAGAGCACTGGTTCTGGGTGCATGCGCTCCAGAGTGCTGGCTCCTAATTGGACACACCGGTCCAGCTGCTCCACGACATGTGGGATCTTCCCAGGCCAGAGACTGAACCAGTGCCCCTTGCACTGCAAGGCAGGCTCTTTACCCACTGGAGCCTGAGTTGCATTCTTTAGCCAGTCCCTGGCCCGGTTCCCAGGGCTCCTCCTGGCTTAGCTCACTGAATCCTCATGACAAAGCTAACCCTTTTCACAGCTCAGGCCCAGGAGGGTGATATTTGTTGCCCAGGGTCACACACTCCATCAGAGGCTGAGCCTGGGAGTCTGGCCCTAGGGAGTCTGGCCTCAGAGTCCTCTCCAGTCACGGTGCCGGCACACATGACAGCTGATACTGAAAATGACCGTGGAGAGCTGTTACAGCAATGAAAAAGTAACAGTGACAGAGGGCCTAAAAAAGAGGGATGGAGCTGACCTGGGAAGCAGGATGGGGCCAGTTAACCAAATGCTCTTCTGTTGGAGCTTGAAGCCCGTGGCTTAACAGCGGACAGGATGGAGACTTCAAGAAACAGCAGAATTAGCATTTTGTTGACAGATGTGGACCCACCAGAAGAACTGAGACTAGAATAAATTAAAGGGATTAAAAAACGGTTCCTTGGGACTTCCTTGGTGGTCCAGTGGCTAAGACTCCAAGCTCTCAAGGCAGGGGGCCCGAGTCGATCCCTGGTCAGGGAACTAGATCCCATATACCCCAACTGAGAATTTGCATCTACAACTAAGGATCTCACATGCCACAACTAAGATGCAGAGTAGTCACATAAATAAATAATAAATACATATTTTTAAAAAATGGTTCCTTTGAGACTTCCCTGGTGGTCCAGTGGCTAAGACTCCAGGCTCCAGTGCAGGGGGCCTGGGTTCGATCCCTGGTCAGGGAGCTAGATCCCACATAACTGCAATTAAGACCCAGCATAAATAAATAAATATGGTTCCTTTCCAGGACCATGACTTGGGAGGGAATGGGGAGGAGTACTACCCTTTATGATAAACACTCTATGCTTATAAAATGTGTTACTTTGATAAAAACTCAGAAACCATTATGTTCAATGATAAATTAATACATAGACACTCCTCTGATCACATAGAAAGTCCTTGGGTGGAAGCAGGGAATGGAGAGGGGATGGGAAGGGAGAGGAGGGCTGTCTAACTTCTCAGTCCTGTTTCTGGAGAGGGCTGTGGCTGAGGGGAAGGGGCCCAGACTTAGGCCGGATGGGCCATCGCAGCACAGCTCCACACAGCTCTTAGTAGTAATAGTGAAAGTTCCTCAGTCGTGTCTGACTCTTTGCAACCCCGTGGACTGCAGTCCACCAGGCTCCGCTGCCCATAGGATTCTCCAGGCAAGAATGCTGGAGTAGGTAGTTTATCGCTTCTCCAGGGGAACTTCCCATCCCAGGGATCAAACCCAGGGCTCCCACATTGCAGGCAGATTCTTTACCATCTAAACCATCAGGGAAGCTCAAGAACACTGGAGTGGGTAGTCTATCCTTTCTCCAGGGGATCTTCCCGACCCAAGAATCTTGCTGGGGTCTCCTGCATTGCAGGCAGATTCTTTACCAGCTGAGCTACCAGGGAAACCCAGCTCTTACGCATCAGCTATTGTTTATTCGGCTCTTACTGAGGGACTGCCAACCCCTGCCACTACCGAATTTAATCCTCCCATTAACTTTGGCCATGGCGCACAGCATGCGGGATCTTTGTTCCCTGCAGAGGGATCAAACTGGCATCCCTTGCATTGGAAGCAGAGTCTTTTTTTGTTTTGTTTTAATCTTTACTTATTATAACTTTTTTAAAAAATTTTGGCCTCTTTCATTCGTTTTTTATTTATTTACTTTCATCCATCTTTATTCTTTGGCCTGTGTGGGCCTCCCATTGCAGTGGCCTCTCTCCTTGCACAGCGCCAGCTTAGAGCTCACGTGCTCCAGAGCACTGGCTCCTATTGGACACACAAGTCCAGATGCTCCACGGCACGTGAGATCTTCCGGCCAGGGATTGAACCAGTGCCCTTTGCACTGCAAGGCGGACTCTTTACCCATTGGACCACCAGGAAGCCCCTAATCTTCATTTATTAAACACTCTATGCTTATAAAATGTGTTACTTTGATAAAAACTCAGAAACCATTATGTTCAATGATAAATTAATACATAGACACTCCTCTGATCACATAGAAAGTCCTTGGGTGGAAGCAGGGAATGGAGAGGGGATGGGAAGGGAGAGGAGGGCTGTCTAACTTCTCAGTCCTGTTTCTGGAGAGGGCTGTGGCTGAGGGGAAGGGGCCCAGACTTAGGCCGGATGGGCCATCGCAGCACAGCTCCACACAGCTCTTAGTAGTAATAGTGAAAGTTCCTCAGTCGTGTCTGACTCTTTTGAAACCCCCGTGGACTGCAGTCCACCAGGCTCCGCTGCCCATAGGATTCTCCAGGCAAGAATGCTGGAGTAGGTAGTTTATCGCTTCTCCAGGGGAACTTCCCATCCCAGGGATCAAACCCAGGGCTCCCACATTGCAGGCAGATTCTTTACCATCTAAACCATCAGGAAGCTCAAGAACACTGGAGTGGGTAGTCTATCCTTTCTCCAGGGGATCTTCCCGACCCAAGAATCTTGCTGGGGTCTCCTGCATTGCAGGCAGATTCTTTACCAGCTGAGCTACCAGGGAAACCCAGCTCTTACGCATCAGCTATTGTTTATTCGGCTCTTACTGAGGGACTGCCAACCCCTGCCACTACCGAATTTAATCCTCCCATTAACTTTGGCCATGGCGCACAGCATGCGGGATCTTTGTTCCCTGCAGAGGGATCAAACTGGCATCCCTTGCATTGGAAGCAGAGTCTTTTTTTGTTTTGTTTTAATCTTTACTTATTATAACTTTTTTAAAAAATTTTGGCCTCTTTCATTCGTTTTTTATTTATTTACTTTCATCCATCTTTATTCTTTGGCCTGTGTGGGCCTCCCATTGCAGTGGCCTCTCTCCTTGCACAGCGCCAGCTTAGAGCTCACGTGCTCCAGAGCACTGGCTCCTATTGGACACACAAGTCCAGATGCTCCACGGCACGTGAGATCTTCCCGGGCCAGGGATTGAACCAGTGCCCTTTGCACTGCAAGGCGGACTCTTTACCCATTGGACCACCAGGGAAGCCCCCTAATCTTCATTTATTTGAGCGCCTCGGGTCTTAGCTGTGGCATGTGGAATCTTCACTGAGTCACGCCAGACCTTTCTCTGATGGCATGGACTCTCTGTGGCACGCAGGGCTTAGCTGCTCCGAGGCATGTGGGAATCTTAGGTCCCCGACCAGGGACCAAACCGTGTCCCTTGCAATGCAAGGCAGATACTTCCATAGGAGTCTTATCCCTAGTTATAGATGAAGAAACTGAGGCAGAGAGATGCCACGACTGAACCAAGACCGTGCAGACAGTAAGGGAGGCAGTTCAGGCGCCTCTGACCCCTCATCTGTGGGTTCCCTGGCCTTGGGCTTCAAGGCAGGGAGAATCAGGCTCCTGTCTGCTCTGGTGTCTGTCTGGAAATGGCCCCTTTAAAAGTCCAAACGCTGAGCAGGGAAGAAATATTATCTTCATAGAACACAAGTTGATTGCCCTGTACTTGCACCTGCAGAGATCTGATGGCCTCACGGGACTTCCTGGAGGTCTGTGGGTGGGTTCCGTTTTTACGGTTAATACCCAGTGTTTCCTGTGCCCACCCTGGCCTGCTCCCTTTCAGGCATCCGGCGTTAAAGGACACAATTCTTTACCTCCACCGTCTCTCAGCCAGAGAACTCCTTGTCAACCAGGAAGCATCACTGCACACCTGCCGGTTACCAAGAAGTACAGTAGCCAAGAAACACCCACCCACGCTCTCGAGGGACTTATGTTCCAGTGGGGGCAGAGAGATAAGACAGAATGAGAAAACACATGAGAAGGCCCCTCGAGAGAGAGCAGGGGTCGGGGCTGGGGCCTGCAGGCTGGGCGATGGGGTACAGGTTGAGCCCCCGCCTCCTGAACATACAGTACGGTAGACAGGTCAAGGCATACTGAGGAGGTGACACCTGGCCCATTTAGATAGTTGGGTGAAGAGCCTTCTAGGCAGGTTCACAGATGGCACAAAGGCCCCAAGGCTTTGATTCTCCACAAACAACTTGGAGGAACAACCTGGGTGGCTGGAGCAGAGGGAATGAGGGCAGATGGAGGTGGAAGAGAGGCACAGGGCAAAGTCTGGGGAGAAGGGGCAGAACTTCCAAGCCCCCATCTCTCCCACCTCTCTGTATGTTCATCAACTTGGAAGCCCCCCTCATTTTGTATTATTTTTCCATATATGCTTTATTTATATCTTCCAAAATTTTTTATAAACACTTTTTTAATACTTTATTTATTTCTATTTGGCTGTGCTTGGGTCTTAGTTGTGGCATGTGGGATTTAGTTCCCTGACCAGGGGTTGAACACAGGCCCCCTGCATTGGAAGCGTGCAGTCTTAGTCACTGGACCATCAGGGAAGTGCCTATCTTCCAAATTTTTAATTTTCTATTGTTATTCTTGTACCAGCATCTTTTATCTTTTTTCCCAAGCCAGGATCCCATATTGCATTTAGTTGTCACGTGTCTTTACTCTTTAAAGATCTGAAAGAGTGTCTCAGGTTTTCTTTGTCATTCCTGACACTGACATTTTTAAGATTTTCTCTTTTTTTTGGCCTCTAAGTCCTTGTTATTTTTCATCCATCTTTTATTCTTTGGTAAGTGTGGTCCTCCCATTGCAGTGGCCTCTCTCGCTGCAGAGCACCGACTCTGGGCACATGAGCTCCAAAGCGCCGGCTTGCAGTTAGACACACCATCCCAGCCATTTCTTGGCACATGGGACCTTCCCGGGGCCGGGATTGAACTGGTGCCCCTTGCACCGGTTGACTCTTTACCCACTGGACCACCAGGGAAGCCCGACACTGACATTTTTGAAGAGTAAGGGCCGGTTGTTTTTTGTCATACGTCCTTCAATTTGGATCTGCCTAATATTTTTCTCTATTTTTTTTTGCCTAATGTTTCTTAATGTTTAGATTCAGGGTTTGCTTTTTATTTTTCTTTTTTTGCTAGACAGAAGTGATGTTGACGTTCTCTCAGCTCATCATATCTGGATCCTTCTATTGCTGAGTTTGTGCCATTGCTGGTGATGTGAACTTTGATCACTTTTAGGATGGTGTCTCTTAGTTTTCTCTACAGTAAAGTTGCTACTTTTCCTTGGTAATGAATACATAGCTTGTGGGAAAAGGCTTTAAAGACTATAAAAGACTGTAAAAATATCCTATATGCACGCCACACCTCGCTTCTCCAATTTTGCCCAGTGGATTTTTAATTTGTATTTTATTTTTTAAAATGTATGTATTTATTTATTTATTTTAGGCTATTCTGGGTTTTCATTGCTACCACAGGCTCTTGTCTAGTTGCAGGAAGTGCAGGCTACTCTCTAGTTGAGTGAGCAGGCTTCTTGTTGCAGTGACTTTTCTCGTTCTGGAACTTAGGCTCTAGGGCACACAGGCTTCAGTAGCTGCAGCCCATGGGCTCCATAGTTGCGGCTCTGAGGCTCTAGAGCACGGACTCCATAGTTGTGGCTCACGGGCTTAGTTGCTCCACAGGACGTGGGATCTTCCTGAATCAGGGATTGAACTTGTGTCTCCTGCCTTGACAGGCAAACTCTTTACCACTGAACTACCAGGGAAGCCTGCCTCTTGTCTTTTTTATAGTGGTCATTCTGACAGGTGTAAGGTGATAATCTCATTGCAGTTTTGATTTGCACTTCCTTGATGATTAGCGCATGCGCTCCAGAGCTCCGGCTCGGTAATTGGACACATCGGTCCAGCCGCTCCGCGGCACGTGGGATCTTCCCAGGCCAGGGATCGAACCGGCACCCCTTGCACTGCAAGGTGGTGTCCTTACCCACTGGACCACCAGGGGAAGCCCTGTACCCATTTTTAAATCTGATCTTTGTTGTTGTTGAGTTGGATGAGTTCCATATATATATATATATATATTTTTTTTTTTTAAAGATTTATTTATTTATTTATTTTGGGCGGGGGTTGGGTTGGGGAGGGAAGGGAGCGGGCGGACCACTTCTATTGGTCTTTCATTTCTCCATTTTCATCCGTCTTTGTTCTTTGGCTCCTGTGGGCCTCCCATCGCGGTGGCGTCTGTCGTTGCAGAACGCTGGCTCTGGGCGCATGCGCTCCAGAGCTCCGGCTGGGTGATTGGACACATCAGTCCAGCCGCTCTGCGGCACGTGGGATCTTCCCAGGCCAGGGATCCAACCGGCGCCCCTTGCACAGCAAGGCGGTGTCCTTACCCACTGGACCACCAGGGGAAGGGAAGCCCCCTTATATATTTTAGATATTAACTCCTTATTGGATACATGATTGGCAAATATTTTCTCCCATTCTTTAGACTATCTTTTCATTTTGTTGATGGTTTCCTTTGTGGAGAAACTTGTTAGTCTGATGTAGTTCCATTTACTTATTTTTGTTTTGAGTGTCAAATCTAAAAAGTCATTGTCAATATCAACATCAAGGAGATTATCATCCATGTTTTCTTCTAGAAGTTTTGTGGTTTCAGGTCTTACATTCAAGTCTTTAAATAATTTTGAGTTTACTTTTTTAAAATTTTTTTTAAAAAATAATTGGTATTTGCTTATCTATTTTTGGCTGTGCTGGGTCTCTGTCGCTGCTCAGGCTTTGCTCTAGTTGTGGCAACTGGAGGCTACTCTCTAGTTGTAGTGCGCCTGGCTTCTCGTGTTACAGAGCACAGGCTCCAGTGCAGCCAAACTTCAGAAGTTGCAGCTCCAAGGCTCTAGAGCACAGGCTCAGTGGCTGTGGCTCATGGGCTTAGTTGCTGCGTGGCATGTGGGATCTTCCCAAACCAGGGATCAAACCCATGTCTCCTGTATTGGCATGCAGATTCTTTACCACTGACCCACTAGGGAAGCCCCTTGAGTTTACTTTTGTATATGGTGTTAGTCTGGTTTGTTTCTTTTGTATGTAGCATAGTTTTCCCAACATTATTTATCAAGGAGGCTCTTTTCCCTAGAGTATATTCTTGACTCGCTTGTCATAGATTGTGCTTAGTCACTCAGTTGTGTCTGATTCTTCATGACCCCATGGACTGTAGCCCACCAGGCTCCTTTGTTCGTGGAATTTTCCAAGCAATAGTACTGGAGTGGGTTGCTATTTCCTTCTCCACTGTCATAGATTAATTGACCATATAGGTGTGGGTTTGTTTCTGGGCTCTCTATTCTTATCCATGGATCTATGTGTCTGTTTCTATGTCAGTGCCATACTGTTTTGATTACTGCAGCTTTGAGGTATAGTTTGAAATCAGGGAACAAGATGCTTCTTTGGGTTCATCATGTACTTTCCTGACTCCAGCCCTGGCATCAGCTGTTTCCCAAGGAGCCTTGGTTCCTTTCCAAGGAGAATGGTTTTTAGAAGCCAAAATGTGGGTGTTAGGCGCTGGACCCATTTTGAGGGTAGAAAAGGCAGAAATTACAGATTGCATGTAGGCTATAAGAAGTGACCCTAGGGCTTCCCCTGGTGGTCCAGTGGATAAGGACACCGCCTTGCAGTGCAAGGGGCGCCGGTTCGATCCCTGGCCTGGGAAGATCCCACGTGCCGTGGAGCGGCTGGACCGATGTGTCCAATCACCGAGCTGGAGCTCTGGAGCGCTTGCGCCCAGAGCCGGTGCTCTGCAACGACAGACGCCACCGCGATGGGAGGCCCACAGGAGCCAAAGAACAAAGACAGATGAAAATAGAGAAATGAAAGACCAATAGAAGTGGCCCGCCCGCTCCCTTCCCTCCCCAACCCGAGCCCTGCCCAAAATAAAAATAAATAAATAAATCTTTAAAAAAAAAAAAAAAGAAGTGACCCTATACCCTTTAGCTTTTTAAGACACTGCTTCTCTGAAGTCTTCTTGGACACTGCCTAAGGCGGAATCTTGGCCTTATTTGAGCATATTATTTGCATTGTTTATACACAAGCATGTCTCTAAATTAGGTATCAGATCATGGTACTTCCTGGGAGGTCCTTATCCTTGGCCGGGGTCCTTAGACCAACATGTTTTTGAAGCTCATCTCTAGTATTTACTGGTCACCTGAGTCTCAGCACGTCTCTTAACTGTTTTTCTCAGTTTCTTCACCTGTAAAGTTAGGGTAATGATATGAATCATGCAGTTGTTGTGAAGAGTACGTCAATGTGAATACACTCAACCTGGTCTCTCCTGAATGCCTCGGGCACGTTACTTAACTGCTCTGCTCCTCGAGTTTTTCATCTGCAAGATGGGCTTGCTGTAAGGCATGGCTGGAGGCATGCACAGAGAAGCTTTGGTTCTATACTTGGCCAATTGCTGTTACAGGGTTTACTCTACGTATTGTCTTTCTGAGATGTTTGAGGGCAGTGACCACCCCTTGTTCACATTTTCATCGTCTCTCCCTCCATCCCAGGGGCTACACTCTGTGCTGGGGTCAGACTATTTGTTGAACGCTTCGGGATAAAGCCTGGACCCTTGCGCATCTTCTCTGCCCTCTCTAGAACTGGGGCTTGACATGGAGCCTGGGGAACATACAGATTTGTCAGCCCCAATTTGGTTGAAAATGACAATTTTGTCAACAATGTATTTTGCTTCAGTGATTTTTTTTTGTACGGTTGAGAAAGTGGGAACCTTTATGCTGTCTTACAAACGTTTTTTCTGTTTGTTTTTGTGTGTGTGTGTGTTTTTTTGTTTTCTTTTATTTTTCGTCTTTTTTTTCCTCCTTTTTTTACAAACGTTTTTGTTGATTTTTTTCATTAAAATATTTAACCTCTAGTTTCTTGGCCGCCAGTTTCTCCTACTTTTCTCTTTGCAACAGCAACATGTTGAAACAATCTAATATCTGACAATGGAATGGTTTCCTTCCTTCTTTTTGTTCAGTTAAAAAAAAAAAAGTGAGGAACAGTATGAATAATAAAATCTGATACCATAGGGACTTCCCTGATGTTCCTGGGGTTAAGAATTCATGCTTCCACTGAAGGGTTGCAGGTTTGATCCCTAGTCAGGGAACTAAGATTCCCACATGCCTGGGGGTGCAGCCCCCTAAATATAATACTTTATAAAATACACACGTGTATGGATTTATAGCCTGATGACAGGGTGGTGGTGGTAGTACAGAGCCTGCTCACTTTATATGCTCCTCCCTGGTGGGAGAGGCTGTCCACTGCAGGATCCATTGCATCCTTGTGCACTCTTGCTACGCTTGCACGCGTGTGTGCATGCTCAGTCTCTGAGTTGCGTCTGACTCTTTGTGATCCCAAGGACTCGAGCCCACCAGGCTCCTCTGTCCATGGGATTTCCCAAGTAAGAAAACTGGAGTGGGTTGCCATTTCCTTCTCCAAGGGATCTTCCCGACCCAGGGATTGAACCCCAGCCTCATGCATTGGTAGGCAGATTCTTTATCAATGAGTCACTTGAGAAGCCCACATTCTTACTGATATGCCAACAATACAAGGTCCTGGCCGCTTTCCATCCAGGCAGGTTCTTAAGGTTGTGTCGGCAGTGAGTAACACTGAGGGATGAAGTAACATCTCCCTTCAGCACAAAGGGCAAGATTGCTTACCACCTACTCAAAGAGAAGGAAACTCCCCAAGCTCAGCGTTCCTCAGCTGTGGGGCAAGCCTCTCTTGTGTTCACCCCTTTGGGACTCGGGGGACAAGTGGAACTGAAGCGGACACAACGCACCTGCTGTTCGCTGAGTGACGAGAGGTAGATTCCTGCAGTGCTGACCCGGGAGTCTCACGTCTTTGTCAGACTAACGCATTAGCTTGTGAGCTGGGTACAGTCCTAAGACCCGACACTGACCTGTTTCAGTCACATATCATGTATATGTATTATTGCTTGTGCAACATAAAAATTCCTAGAGAAGGACACGGCAACCCACTCTAGTATTCTTGCCTGAAGAATCCCATGGACAGAGGAGCTTGGCAGGCTGCAGTCCATGGAGTCACAGAGAGTCAGGCATGTCTGAGTGACTGAGCACAACATAAAAATTAGTTTTGATTTTTTAAGAAAGAAAGGCAAAAAAAAAAAAAAAAAAAAAACCCAACAACAACCCCAAAACAAAACAAGAGCCAAAAGCCATACACATACCGAAAGTCAAAGCTTACAGATTAAAAGAAAGTGAGAAACTGGCAACCACCCAAAGAAGAACATAGAGAACTCTCTGCTCATTCTTACCCAACAAAATTTGTTAATACCTCTATAGATACCATTTCAGAGTGTCTTCTGTGTAGATTCCCACATTTTTATTAGTTTTCTGCAAAAATAAGATCATAGCATAATCCGGGGAGGCTCAAGTGAGAGGGGATATATGTATACTTACAGCTGATTCATGTTGTTGTATAGCAGAATCCAACATGACATTATAAAGCAATTATCCTCGATTTAACATCTTCAAAAAGGGACTTCCCTGGTGGCTCAGTGGTAAAGAATCCGCTTGCCAATGCAAGAGATGTGGGTTCGATCCCTGATATGGGAAGATCCCACATCCCACGGAGCAGCCAAGCCTATGCCCCACAACGATTGAGCCTGTGCTCTAGAGCCTGAGAGGCGCAGCTACGGAAGCCCATGTGCCCTAGAGCTTGTGTTCAGCAACAAGAGAAGCCACTGTGATGAGGATCCCGTGCACCGCAACTAGAGAGTAGCCCCTGTTTGCCATGACTAGAGAAAAGCCCAGGTAGCCACAAAGACCCAACATAGCCAAAAGGCAATAGATAATTTTAAAAAATAAGATCACAGCATGTTCAGTGCTTAATAACCACTTTGATTTAGTCAAGGAGGCCACCACTAGGGGCTGTTATGGTGACTGCACCCCACTGAGCTCCTTCCCTCCACCCCCAAGCTTCTTGAAAAGTCCAGAGCCCACTGGAGGTTTCACGCCCCTGGCCAGAGTCAAGGGCTTCCTCTCACCCTAAACTTTCCTGGGAGCTCCTGGGGCAGAAGACGTGCTAGCCTTGGAGGCTGGCCTAACAGCTTGGGGACCACAAAGGCAAAGGAAACCGCCTTCCCCTCCCACCTTCCCCTCCACACCCCTTGGTTTTCAAACACTCTCCACAACCCCGGCTCTGACCCCCTGCCCAGTCACCAGCTTGCCGTCCCGTTTTCCAGCGAAGATCCAGGAGCCCTTATTCCAGACCCCGCCCACCGGAATCCCCACCTGCTTCAGCCGAGACCCCAGAGCCCCTGTGGGACCCTGAACGAGGGAGGGATGCCTCTCTCATCACAGGAGGCTACAGGAGCCCGAGGGTGGGGCAGGATGCTGAGGTGGGTGGAGCCAGGGCCACTTCCTTTCCCCTTGGGGCCAGTCTGGCCCCAGCTTCAGGAGGCGTTGGAGCAGCGCGGTGTCAGCTCTGTGGTCTTTTCAAGTGAATTGGTAAGCGGTGGGAGGTGGTGGGGCAGGGGCCTCGGTGGACCTGGGAATGTGCCTCTGGCTTGAGAAGACCTGGACAGACGACGGGAAAAGAGGCTGCGGAACCGTCGGAGCTTCGTGGGGTCACAGTAGAGCAGGTGGGGTGGCTGGGGCTGGAGCACGTGAGGGGGCCTGGGGGGCAGAGCTGAGGGGGACGCTACCAGCATCTTGTTATTTCTGACGCTAGTATAAGCAAGAGGTGGAAAAAGCCGTTGAACTGCAGAGTTCGGTCTGGCAGTTGGCAGGGAAGTGGGCAGGAGGGGAGGGAGGGCCTGGCTAGGTCCGCCCCGCCGCCCCCAGCTCCTTAAGGGCTCTGTTTCTCCAATGTTCCCCCTTCCTCAGGCCCCACCTCCTGCTCATGCCTGTTGCTTCGGAAATGATCCTGTTTCTCCTCCTCTTTGGGAGCATGGGGGCCCCAACCACGAGGGCAGAGTCTTCGGACAGCCCAGCGTCCTCTGCTTCTTTGCCCTCTGCGACCCCCTTAGACAACCTGATGACCTCCAATCTGACAACAAGCACGGTCCCTACTGTGAACGATAGCCTCGGGCACCAGACCTTCCCGGCTTTCTTGACTCCCTCCAGCGTCCAGGAGGTGACTTCTTCTGAGACTTCCACTGGCAGTTTTGTATCTGAGTCGCTAGTCTCCCAGGAAGATTCAACCAAGACATCAGCAAAGCCCAAGGAAATCACTGACATGTTCACCACACCTGTTGTCTCAGTAATGAAATCTATAGGATTGCCCACTGTGACTGGTGAAATCAGGGCACCCAGGCCTCTGGAGACCTCCAATGGGACCAGTGGACCCCCTGTCACCACAGCAGCTAGCCTTCTGGAGACCTCCAGTGGGAGCAGCGGACCCCCTGTCACCATGGCAACCAGCCCTCTGGAGACTTCCAGTGGGAGCAGCGGACCCCCTGTCACCATGGCAACCAACCCTCTAGAGACTTCCAGTGGGAGCAGTGGACCCCCTGTCACCACGGCAACCAGCCCTCTGGAGACCTCCAGTATGACCAATGGACCCCCCATCATCGTGACAACTAAATCTCTAAAGACCTCCAAGGGGACCAGTGGACTCCCGGTCATCACCAGGGGATCTACCTCTCTGAAGACCCCCGAGACCGCCAGTGGCTCCCCCATCTCTGGAGTAAAACTCTCCACCCCAGAGTCCACTGCACGCCCAAACCCAGCCCGGGGGTCAAAGGGCACGCTGCTGGTATATCTGCTGGTGGCGGGGCTGCTGGCCGCGGTCCTCCTGGCCGCACTCCTGCTGTGGCGCCGGCGGCAGAAGCGGAAGACGGGAATCCTGACGCTGGGGAGGAGTGGGAAGCGCAACGGCGTGGTCGACGCCTGGGCGGGGGTGGCCCGGGTGACGGATGAGGAGGCCATGACGGCCCCCGAGGGCGCGTCTGGGGCCAACCACACCTCTGAGGCCCCTCAGAGGGAGGGCTCCGGCCCGAGATCCACACTCACCACTTTCTTTGGTCGACGCAAGTCTCGCCAGGGCTCCATGGCGCTGGAGGAGCTAAAGGGGGGGCCAGCGCCCAGCCGAAAGGGGGAAGAGGAGCCGCTGGTGGGCCACGAGGAGGAGGGGGCCGAACCCTCTTTGTCGAATGGGCCCGAAACGAGCGACGTGAAGGCCCCGTAAGAATCGCAAGTTCAGAGTGATTCCCGTTTGCGTCTCCTTCCCTCCTGTTGTCTCAGCACTCAGGCTCTTCACCCAGCCCCGCTCAGATTTTAATCTCCACGCTCCACCCTCATTCAGCTGCTTGACCCTGGGCCTTCCAGCCAGCATCCGCACCCAGCCTGCACCCCCAGCACCTAGACCAGAGCTGACATCTGCGGAACGCGTGTAGATTGAATGAATGAACCTTCGCCCACAACCCCTCCCTCTCCCCATCACCTTTTCGCTCTCACCTTTTCGCTCTCGTTTTGGTCCTCCGCGGCTGAGTCTCTGTTCACGCCACACTTCTTTGACTGATGCTCTCTCAGAGGATTCCCCAAGGATGCACAGAGTCTGGGAAGAAGAAGGGATAGGTCACCCAGCAACCTCCCACTCCTGCTTCAGGATGATTCTGAAAAGTACCTTTCACCCCATGGCTGAAGACAGTCGTCCTGGGTCAGTCCAGGAACTGCCTGTAACTCTGGGTGCCGAGGGCTCTGTGCTGGGCCAGCCCAGAGCAGGGGCTGGCGGGTGTCACCTCGGGAGGCTTTCAGAGGTGGCTGTGACAGCTCCGGGCCCGAGGCTGGCCCACAGTCCCAGCCGCCAGTCCACCCCGAGAGGCCAAAAGCCCGGGGTCAGGGCACGCTGCTGGTATATCTGCTGGTGGCGGGCTGCTGGCGCGTCCTCCTGGCCGCACTCCTGCTGTGGCGCCCGGCAGAAGCGGAAGACGGGAATCCTGACGCTGGGGAGGAGTGGGAAGCGCAACGGCGTGGTCGACGCCTGGGCGGGGGTGGCCCGGGTGACGGATGAGGAGGCCATGACGGCCCCCGAGGGCGCGTCTGGGGCCAACCACACCTCTGAGGCCCCTCAGAGGGAGGGCTCCGGCCCGAGATCCACACTCACCACTTTCTTTGGTCGACGCAAGTCTCGCCAGGGCTCCATGGCGCTGGAGGAGCTAAAGGGGGGGCCAGCGCCCAGCCGAAAGGGGGAAGAGGAGCCGCTGGTGGGCCACGAGGAGGAGGGGGCCGAACCCTCTTTGTCGAATGGGCCCGAAACGAGCGACGTGAAGGCCCCGTAAGAATCGCAAGTTCAGAGGGGTTCCCGTTTGCGTCTCCTTCCCTCCTGTTGTCTCAGCACTCAGGCTCTTCACCCAGCCCCGCTCAGATTTTAATCTCCACGCTCCACCCTCATTCAGCTGCTTGACCCTGGGCCTTCCAGCCAGCATCCGCACCCAGCCTGCACCCCCAGCACCTAGACCAGAGCTGACATCTGCGGAACGCGTGTAGATTGAATGAATGAACCTTCGCCCACAACCCCTCCCTCTCCCCATCACCTTTTCGCTCTCACCTTTTCGCTCTCGTTTTGGTCCTCCGCGGCTGAGTCTCTGTTCACGCCACACTTCTTTGACTGATGCTCTCTCAGAGGATTCCCCAAGGATGCACAGAGTCTGGGAAGAAGAAGGGATAGGTCACCCAGCAACCTCCCACTCCTGCTTCAGGATGATTCTGAAAAGTACCTTTCACCCCATGGCTGAAGACAGTCGTCCTGGGTCAGTCCAGGAACTGCCTGTAACTCTGGGTGCCGAGGGCTCTGTGCTGGGCCAGCCCAGAGCAGGGGCTGGCGGGTGTCACCTCGGGAGGCTTTCAGAGGTGGCTGTGACAGCTCCGGGCCCGAGGCTGGCCCACAGTCCCAGCCGCCAGTCCCCCCACCTCTGGACAGAGGCAGCCAGGAGCGTTGGCTGTTTCTCCTCCAAGCAGCAGAGGTGAGAAGTTGCTGGGCAGGTGCAGTTCCTAGAAATCTGTGTGGGCCCCTCGGGCGTGTGGTTTGTGTGAGGCGGCGAGGGCCTGGTGGTGTTTGTGAAGGGCAGCGGGGAGTAATACAGATGGTGTGAGGGAGGGGCAGGAAGGGCTGCAGAGGCCTGGAGATCCTCCCTTGGAGGTACTGAGAACACAGGCGCTCTCGTCTTTGCTCGGATGGGCTGGAGGTGGAAGATTGTGCTCCGTCTGTGACCGGACTTGAGAGAAAGACTATATGTGTGATCGAGCGTGCTTCTCCAACTCAGCCACTTAGGTCCCTTCTTCAAAGTACCCCTCTAGCCCCCACCTTCCCACCCCAACTCCCTCACCCATCATCCCCCACCCCCACCCCTTCAGTGCGTACAGGAGAGTCCTGGGTCTTGCTGATGCTATGACATGCTCAGTGTGATTTTCTGTCTCTTCCGTTCTCCAAGGAGGGGTAAGAGAGGGAGCTCTCACAGGTCTCCAGAACCAGGAGCATCCCTGTGGCTCTGAGATGGAGAAGAGGGGACAAAACCCAGCTGGGCTGTCTCTAAGACTGGCCCAAGCCAGAGCCCAGGGCACCGTGCATGGACAGCTGGACGGGAGGCCGTTGGTATTTCCCCAGGGCAAAGAGGAAATTTGCAAAGAGGAAGTTGTTGAGTCAGAGGATCGGTGACTGAGAGCCGACACACTGACCTACAAAAGGGGAGGCCAAGGGGCAGCGTGGCGTGTGACTGCCAGGTGGCTTGGATGGGAGGGGACGCAGGAGACCGGTGAAGGCCAGACTGATGCTCTCTCAGAGGATTCCCCAAGGATGCACAGAGTCACCCAGCAACCTCCACTCCTGCTTCAGGATGATTCTGAAAAGTACCTTTCACCCCATGGCTGAAGACAGTCGTCCTGGGTCAGTCCAGGAACTGCCTGTAACTCTGGGTGCCGAGGGCTCTGTGCTGGGCCAGCCCAGAGCAGGGGCTGGCGGGTGTCACCTCGGGAGGCTTTCAGAGGTGGCTGTGACAGCTCCGGGCCCGAGGCTGGCCCACAGTCCCAGCCGCCAGTCCCCCCACCTCTGGACAGAGGCAGCCAGGAGCGTTGGCTGTTTCTCCTCCAAGCAGCAGAGGTGAGAAGTTGCTGGGCAGGTGCAGTTCCTAGAAATCTGTGTGGGCCCCTCGGGCGTGTGGTTTGTGTGAGGCGGCGAGGGCCTGGTGGTGTTTGTGAAGGGCAGCGGGGAGTAATACAGATGGTGTGAGGGAGGGGCAGGAAGGGCTGCAGAGGCCTGGAGATCCTCCCTTGGAGGTACTGAGAACACAGGCGCTCTCGTCTTTGCTCGGATGGGCTGGAGGTGGAAGATTGTGCTCCGTCTGTGACCGGACTTGAGAGAAAGACTATATGTGTGATCGAGCGTGCTTCTCCAACTCAGCCACTTAGGTCCCTTCTTCAAAGTACCCCTCTAGCCCCCACCTTCCCACCCCAACTCCCTCACCCATCATCCCCCACCCCCACCCCTTCAGTGCGTACAGGAGAGTCCTGGGTCTTGCTGATGCTATGACATGCTCAGTGTGATTTTCTGTCTCTTCCGTTCTCCAAGGAGGGGTAAGAGAGGGAGCTCTCACAGGTCTCCAGAACCAGGAGCATCCCTGTGGCTCTGAGATGGAGAAGAGGGGACAAAACCCAGCTGGGCTGTCTCTAAGACTGGCCCAAGCCAGAGCCCAGGGCACCGTGCATGGACAGCTGGACGGGAGGCCGTTGGTATTTCCCCAGGGCAAAGAGGAAATTTGCAAAGAGGAAGTTGTTGAGTCAGAGGATCGGTGACTGAGAGCCGACACACTGACCTACAAAAGGGGAGGCCAAGGGGCAGCGTGGCGTGTGACTGCCAGGTGGCTTGGATGGGAGGGGACGCAGGAGACCGGTGAAGGCCAGGGTGGGTCAGTTTAGGAGGGACTGGGGGAGGGATGGGGAGAGAAGGGGTGGAAAGTGGATACCGATCCACCTGCGGTTGCGCTACCCACGCCTGAGCGAGCGGGGGTGGAAATCTCGTCTTCACCACACACGTCTGGATGCCTTTTTTTTTTGGCCATGCCTCAGATCCACGAGTGATCTGAGTCCCCCGACCAGCAACCCCTGTCAAAACAAAGAAATACATAATAAAATATTGAAAATACTAATTTTGTCCTGATGGTAAAATAACATGTTTCCTCTTTTGCAAAATTACCTGCACATTCTAGTTTCTTAAACAACACAATTCTTTTATACAACGGTGTACAGTGTATCATGGTTCATCTTCTATTTTAAATGCTTGTTTCTATGTTTCACGGTTCTGGAGACAGCTTTGTCACCTCATGCAAATTCCAGATGGGAGAAGGAGTTGGATGGAGATGGTCTTGAAAAATCTATTCATGTAATTCACTTCTGCAGACAGGAAAAGGGCCTCGAAGCATGGTTCGAAGGACATCTCATTTCTAAAAATGGATATTTATATTTTATTTCCTTCTGCCTCCATATGTCTATTTCTGTTCTGGGGAGGTTTGGGGTTGAGCCGTTAGCCATTAGCGGGGTACTGTGGGGACCACCTATGTGTCTCCAGGAATAAACTGCCAGTGGGTGTCTGTGTGCTTTAGCTCCCTGGGGGCTTAGCATCTGCCTGCCCAGCTCATGTCTTCAGGACAGCTTGCTAGACCATGGCCCAGATCCCCAAAGCTTCTGGCCATGGAGAGGGCCGCATATTCACTCCTACATTTGGACATGCTCTGCCTGAAGTCCGCCCACTTCCCATCTTGCCCCACCACACACGCATCTTGACTTCCCGCCAAACCCCTCTTAACCGTCAAACTGCAGCTCAGTTCTCACTGTCTTTGCAAAGGGCCCTGGCTCCCTCCATCCCAAACAGACAGGGTATTTCTCTTCCACTCCTGCAGTGCTTCCTGTGACGGTACGAACAACGGGGCTGTAATCACGGGAAAGTTTCCCCATTCCTGTTTTCCTTGTGACTCCAGTATCCCGAGCCTGGCATGCTTACCTAATATGTGTTTACTGAATGGAGGGGTACATGAATTAGAGAATGAGCAAACAGTGGTTTTCATGTAAACCATGGCAAGATCAGATGTCTTTTTTTTTTTTTTTTTTGCAGGTACAAAGTTTATTATTGAAACATAACACAATAATAAGTGGGTGAGCACATAGAAGAACAGTTTGTTTAGTTAACATAGAAGCAAGGCAGAGAGGCACACCCAGAGAGAAAGCATGTGGGCATTCCTCCCTAGTGAGAAGGAGCCAAATCTGTCTTTTGAGTATAACTGGCATCGAGGACCATGGCCTGAAGGCAGTGCAGTTGGAAATGGGAACTTTAGTCTAGTTCAAGTTAGCTAGAGTGGAAGTCTGGCCTAAGACAAAAAGAAGATGTTAGGTTTGAAATATATGTATTCAGAGAATAAAGATTTGTAGAACTAGAGACTTCCCTGGTGGGCCAGTGGTTAAAGAATGTGCCTGCTGATGCAAAGGATATGGGTTTGATTCCTAGTCAGGAAGCTAAGATCCCACATGTCTCAGGGCAAGTAAGTCCTCCTGACTCAACAATAGAAAAAAAATCCTGCATGCTGCAACTAAGACTAAGAAATAAATACATATTAAAAAAAAAGCTTTGTAAAAGCGAATTGACTATGGAGGTGATGGAAGAATGAGGTTAGACGCCTAGGTTTTTGTCTTGGGAGATGGAGCAGCTGATGCCGTCAATATGTGTAAGTACATAAAGGTGAGCAGTTTAGGGGGAAGCAGGAACATTTATTTACTTATATTTTGCCTGTTTTGTATGGCTTGCAGGATCTCAGTTCCCCGACCAGGGCTTGAACCTGAGTCACACACAGCAGGGAAAACCAAATCCTCACCCCTAGATGACCAGGGAAAGCCCCATGAGTTTGTTTTTAGAACTGTCAGGAGGGATGTTAGAAGTAGAGGCCTGTGGAACTTGGGAGGAATCAGAGCTGGAGAAATAGTCATTTGAATTTACATAGCAATTTAAATAATGTCATCGATGGATAAATGCATAAACTGTATCATTCACTGAGCTGTGGAGAGCCTGGCATGCTTACCTAATATGTGTTTACTGAATGGAGGTACATGAATTAGAGAATGAGCAAACAGTGGTTTTCATGTAAACCATGGCAAGATCAGATGTTTTTTTTTTTTTTTTTTGCAGGTACAAAGTTTATTATTGAAACATAACACAATAATAAGTGGGTGAGCACATAGAAGAACAGTTTGTTTAGTTAACATAGAAGCAAGGCAGAGAGGCACACCCAGAGAGAAAGCATGTGGGCATTCCTCCCTAGTGAGAAGGAGCCAAATCTGTCTTTTGAGTATAACTGGCATCGAGGACCATGGCCTGAAGGCAGTGCAGTTGGAAATGGGAACTTTAGTCTAGTTCAAGTTAGCTAGAGTGGAAGTCTGGCCTAAGACAAAAAGAAGATGTTAGGTTTGAAATATATGTATTCAGAGAATAAAGATTTGTAGAACTAGAGACTTCCCTGGTGGGCCAGTGGTTAAAGAATGTGCCTGCTGATGCAAAGGATATGGGTTTGATTCCTAGTCAGGAAGCTAAGATCCCACATGTCTCAGGGCAAGTAAGTCCTCCTGACTCAACAATAGAAAAAAGATCCTGCATGCTGCAACTAAGACTAATAAATAAATACATATTAAAAAAAAAAAAAGCTTTGTAAAACGAATTGACTATGGAGGTGATGGAAGAATGAGGTTAGACGCCTAGGTTTTTGTCTTGGGAGATGGAGCAGCTGATGCCGTCAATATGTGTAAGTACATAAAGGTGAGCAGTTTAGGGGGAAGCAGGAACATTTATTTACTTATATTTTGCCTGTTTTGTATGGCTTGCAGGATCTCAGTTCCCCGACCAGGGCTTGAACCTGAGTCACACACAGCAGGGAAAACCAAATCCTCACCCCTAGATGACCAGGGAAAGCCCCATGAGTTTGTTTTTAGAACTGTCAGGAGGGATGTTAGAAGTAGAGGCCTGTGGAACTTGGGAGGAATCAGAGCTGGAGAAATAGTCATTTGAATTTACATAGCAATTTAAATAATGTCATCGATGGATAAATGCATAAACTGTATCATTCACTGAGCTGTGGAGAGAATCCTCGTGTGTTAGGGCATGGTAACTGCTCTTAACAAACAACCCCCAAATCTCAGGGGTAGAACTCAAGAGAAGCTTTTTCCTTGTTTGCATAACAATTTGGTGTTGGTATTTGAAGGGTGACTTTCCATGAGGTCATTCAGGGACCCAGGCTCCTTCCATAAGCACCGTTACTCTAAGAAGGATCATGGGAAGACTAGAAGTAGCTCGTATCACTTTTGCTCACATTCCATTGGACAGAATTCAGTCACATGGTGGTCTCTATGCAAAGGAGGCTGGGAAATGTAGTTTAGCTATGTGCCCAGGCGGGAAGGGGCTTCTCAGGTGGCGCTAGTGGTAAAAAACCTGCCTGCCAATGCAGGAGACATAGAGACGTGGGTTCGATCCCTGGGTGGGGAAGATTCCCCTGGAAGAGGGCACGGCAACCCACTCCAATAGTCATGCTTGGAGAATCCCATGGACAGAGGAGCCTCGTGGGCTACAGTCCATAGGGTTGCAAAGAGTTGAACATGACTGAAGCAACTTAGCACACACGCATGCCAGGAGGGAAAGAGGAACAGTACCCCCCCACCCCACACACACACTGAGGGGATACCATAATTTGAGGAAGAAGGATCTGCAGGAAACGGAAGAGAGCCCTTAGGAGAAAAACCAAGAGGTAATAACGTCTAGGGGAAGAAAAGGGAGACATCATTCAGAGAAGGGCTGTCAGGAGCTGGCCTGGACTCGAGTTAGGCAAGCATGGTGCTGAGGCGCTGCGTGGAGCTTGAGTGTGAGCCTTTACTGTCCCCGATGTTGAAGCGCGCTCCGAAATGCGAAAACAGGAGGCCTGGTGCGAGTAGCGCTTGTATGGCTTGCAGGATCTCAGTTCCCCGACCAGGGCTTGAACCTGAGTCACACACAGCAGGGAAAACCAAATCCTCACCCCTAGATGACCAGGGAAAGCCCCATGAGTTTGTTTTTAGAACTGTCAGGAGGGATGTTAGAAGTAGAGGCCTGTGGAACTTGGGAGGAATCAGAGCTGGAGAAATAGTCATTTGAATTTACATAGCAATTTAAATAATGTCATCGATGGATAAATGCATAAACTGTATCATTCACTGAGCTGTGGAGAGAATCCTCGTGTGTTAGGGCATGGTAACTGCTCTTAACAAACAACCCCCAAATCTCAGGGGTAGAACTCAAGAGAAGCTTTTTCCTTGTTTGCATAACAATTTGGTGTTGGTATTTGAAGGGTGACTTTCCATGAGGTCATTCAGGGACCCAGGCTCCTTCCATAAGCACCGTTACTCTAAGAAGGATCATGGGAAGACTAGAAGTAGCTCGTATCACTTTTGCTCACATTCCATTGGACAGAATTCAGTCACATGGTGGTCTCTATGCAAAGGAGGCTGGGAAATGTAGTTTAGCTATGTGCCCAGGCGGGAAGGGGCTTCTCAGGTGGCGCTAGTGGTAAAAAACCTGCCTGCCAATGCAGGAGACATAGAGACGTGGGTTCGATCCCTGGGTGGGGAAGATTCCCCTGGAAGAGGGCACGGCAACCCACTCCAATAGTCATGCTTGGAGAATCCCATGGACAGAGGAGCCTCGTGGGCTACAGTCCATAGGGTTGCAAAGAGTTGAACATGACTGAAGCAACTTAGCACACACGCATGCCAGGAGGGAAAGAGGAACAGTACCCCCCCACCCCACACACACACTGAGGGGATACCATAATTTGAGGAAGAAGGATCTGCAGGAAACGGAAGAGAGCCCTTAGGAGAAAAACCAAGAGGTAATAACGTCTAGGGGAAGAAAAGGGAGACATCATTCAGAGAAGGGCTGTCAGGAGCTGGCCTGGACTCGAGTTAGGCAAGCATGGTGCTGAGGCGCTGCGTGGAGCTTGAGTGTGAGCCCTCCTTCAGTGCTGTGCCCCAGGACCCTTGCTTGCCTCGCCTGAGTCTGGGTCCTGCCAGGTCATGCGCTGCAGAGGCAGAAATGCGAGAAGACTGGGAGGAGGCCAGTGTTTGTCAATCCGTGGTCACAGCAGCTCTTCAGTAGCTGGTTCCCATGAAGACATGGAGTCCCCTGCATTTCTGGAACAGGAACTTGCCTGAAATCCCAGCACCATAACTGGCAATTTGCTTGTTCAGAAGCCAGCTCTAATCTGCTCGGGGCCCAGAAAGTACTTTGGGAAGAAGGAAGGGAAGGGAAGTGGGTACTTACTTAGCGTCTCCTCTGTCACCCACAGAGTGTTTCACTTGATTCTCAGCTGAAGCCATGAGGTTGGTGTTGCCCCGTTTTACAGCTAAGGAAATGGAGGCACAGAAAAGGGTAAAGAAGTATTTGAGATCAAAAAGGGTGGAAGTAGGATTTCCCCAGTGCACCATCAAAAAGGCTCTCCAGGGATTTCCCTGGTGGCTCAGTGGTAAAGAATCCGCCCGCCAGCACAGGAGACACGGGTCTGATCCCTCATCTGGGAAGAGCCCACATGTGGAGAAGCAACAAAGCTCGTCTGCCGCAACTAAGCTCTCCTGTGCTCAGGAGTCACCACGCCTGCCCTAGAGCCCGAGCGCCACCACAAGAGAAGCCACTGCAAGGAGAAGCCCAAGGACCACAACTAGAGACTAGCTCCTGCTCACCGTAACTCGAGGAAAGCCGGTGCAGCAAGGAAGACCCAGTATAGCCAAAAATAAATACAGACAATTAATTTTTTAAAAAAGGCTCTCCAGCACTGGGAAGGGGCACACCCTGGGGCAGGGCCGGGGAGGCTGGTGAGTGGTGAGAACTGAGGCTCCCCGCTCAGGGAGGAGGGGCATCTGAGCTACTCAGCTGAGTGGCCTGGAGGCAAGAGGGAGACCCAGAGGGCCAGGCTGGTCAGAGCGGCCCCTCCCTCCTCCCTTGGGTAGCCCCACCCCCAGCCTTTGGCCTCTCCAAACACTAGATCCTGTAGTGGACACACCGGTCAGCCAGCTCCAAGCTGCCATGGACCCTGAAGGTAAAGAAGCTTCCCAGACCCCTCTCTCGTGCCCCTGAACCCCTTCTCGGCCCTCTCCTGCCCATCTCCCACCCCGTCTCACCTCTGTCCCCAGCCCCCCTCCTCCAAGACCCAGTCTCCACTGGTCCCCATCTACTCTCTTACCTCCCCTACCTCCCTCCAGCCCCTCTGAACCCAAGCTCTCCTTTCTGCCGTCCAAAGGCCTCTTCTCACTCTTCTTTCTCTTTCTGCCATCCCTAACCCAGCTCCAGGGAGGAAAGAGGCTTATGCGCCAGTAAATTCAGGGGTGGTCTGGAGGAGATCACATCTCCTGGGGGCTGAAGGGGCTGGGGAGGGGGAGGCGGGACCTGGAGCAGCTCCGGACTTTGTCCCCCTGGCTAGCAGCCCTGGGGAGAGTGAGCCAAAGTCCTGTTCCAAGCGCTGCAGGGTGGGGGAGGAGGCCTGAGACCTGTGATTCTTGCGTGGGGGGAAGTGGAGGAGGTTGGATGCAGGATGGTGCAGGCTTTGGCGCCAGAAAGCCTCCTCTTTAAATCCAGGCTCCACCGGAAAGGCTGTGTGACCTTGGAGCCAGCCTCATCTCCTTGTATCTGCAAAATGGGATTTCCCTGGTGGCTCAGTGGTAAAGAATCCCGCCAGCACAGGAGACACGGGTCTGATCCCTCATCTGGGAAGAGCCCACATGTGGAGAAGCAACAAAGCTCGTCTGCCGCAACTAAGCTCTCCTGTGCTCAGGAGTCACCACGCCTGCCCTAGAGCCCGAGCGCCACCACAAGAGAAGCCACTGCAAGGAGAAGCCCAAGGACCACAACTAGAGACTAGCTCCTGCTCACCGTAACTCGAGGAAAGCCGGTGCAGCAAGGAAGACCCAGTATAGCCAAAAATAAATACAGACAATTAATTTTTTAAAAAAGGCTCTCCAGCACTGGGAAGGGGCACACCCTGGGGCAGGGCCGGGGAGGCTGGTGAGTGGTGAGAACTGAGGCTCCCGCTCAGGGAGGAGGGCATCTGAGCTACTCAGCTGAGTGGCCTGGAGGCAAGAGGGAGACCCAGAGGGCCAGGCTGGTCAGAGCGGCCCCTCCCTCCTCCCTTGGGTAGCCCCACCCCCAGCCTTTGGCCTCTCCAAACACTAGATCCTGTAGTGGACACACCGGTCAGCCAGCTCCAAGCTGCCATGGACCCTGAAGGTAAAGAAGCTTCCCAGACCCCTCTCTCGTGCCCCTGAACCCCTTCTCGGCCCTCTCCTGCCCATCTCCCACCCCGTCTCACCTCTGTCCCCAGCCCCCCTCCTCCAAGACCCAGTCTCCACTGGTCCCCATCTACTCTCTTACCTCCCCTACCTCCCTCCAGCCCCTCTGAACCCAAGCTCTCCTTTCTGCCGTCCAAAGGCCTCTTCTCACTCTTCTTTCTCTTTCTGCCATCCCTAACCCAGCTCCAGGGAGGAAAGAGGCTTATGCGCCAGTAAATTCAGGGGTGGTCTGGAGGAGATCACATCTCCTGGGGGCTGAAGGGGCTGGGGAGGGGGAGGCGGGACCTGGAGCAGCTCCGGACTTTGTCCCCCTGGCTAGCAGCCCTGGGGAGAGTGAGCCAAAGTCCTGTTCCAAGCGCTGCAGGGTGGGGGAGGAGGCCTGAGACCTGTGATTCTTGCGTGGGGGGAAGTGGAGGAGGTTGGATGCAGGATGGTGCAGGCTTTGGCGCCAGAAAGCCTCCTCTTTAAATCCAGGCTCCACCAGGAATAGGCTGTGTGACCTTGAGCCAGTCACCTGCCGTCTCAGGGCCTCATCTCCTTGTATCTGCAAAATGATAATACTAGTAATAGTTTCTTGCTCACTAGGTTGGGAATGGGGCAGGAAGTGACATGAGCTTGGCGGGGTCCCTGCAGTTTCACACTCTGCCTCCTGGTCCAGGGCTTCTGTGGGCCTTGCACCCGACCCCTCTGGCTTGGCTATGCAACCAGCTCTTGGGGAGTCCCGCCCAGTTCGTTCTTTAGAAGTTTTATCAGAGGACTTCCCAGGTGGTAGAATCTACCTGTCAATGCAGGGGACACATGTTTGATCCCTGGTCCGGGAGGATCCCACATGCCGTGGGCTCCAAGAGCCCATGCGCCACAACCACTGAGCCCGCGCGTTGCAACTATTGAAGCCTGTGTGCCTGGAGCTGGTGCTTCCCATCAAGAGAAGCCACCGTAAGGAGAAAAGCCTGTGCAAAAAAAAAAAAAAAAAAAGAGTAACCCCTGCTCATCACAGCTAGAGAAAGCCTGTGTGCAGCAACAAAGACCCAGTGCAACCAAGAATAAGTAAATACATAAGCATTTTTCAAAAAGAAAAAAAAAGAAGAAGAAATGATCTCAGAGTTAGAGCCTGAGTTCAAGTCCCATCCCTGCCACCGGCTAACTGCGTGACCTTGGACAAGATGCTTAGCCTCACTGTGCCTCGATTTCCTCATTGGTCAAGTGAAAACAGTGTCTTCCCTTGGTGGTGGTCCTCACCAAGGGAGACCATACCCGTTGAGCGCCTGGCACAGGGGTCACTCGGTGCGGTCACACTGGGGGTGGTGTTGGGCCTTCACATTCGTCTCTCCAGCTCCGAGGCTGTCCCAGGGTCCAGCTCCATCTTGGGCACGTGACTGTGGCATATCATGATCCTCCTGCAACACCACCTCCACTTCTGTTCATGTCTCACCGGCCTCCCACTCAGACTGGAAACCTCAGGGTCACCCTGGACAGCTCACTCTCCCTTGAACCCCAATATCCAGACAGGTGTTTCATCCTATAGATTTACCTCCAAGTCTCTCTGTTCCCACCTCCCTCTGGGGAAGGCTTCCTTTGCACGGCGACCTTCACACAGGTGATAACACCGATGCTTAACTCTGGGCCAAGCCAGAAGGGTCGGCCCTGGGATCCCTGACCTGCAGGAATTAAGCCAGGAGGGAATAGTCGAATCAATGGGGTGAGGCAAAGACTAGCGACATGGAGGAGAGGAGGAACAGGGACAGAGTTGGGCCAGAAGCAGATAGCAAGCTGGGACTTCCCTGGCGGCCCAGTGGCTAAGACTCCATGTTTCCAATGCAGAGGCCCGCATATGTACCAAAGATCCTAAAAAGGGACTTCCCTGGCGGCCCAGTGGCTAAGACTCCGTGCTCCCAATGCAGAGGCCCGCATATGTACCAAAGATCCTAAAAAGGGACTTCCCTGGTGATCCAGTGGCTAAGACTACCTACTCTCAATACAGGAGGCCCGGTTCAACTCTTGGTCAGGGAACTAAATCCCACATGCTACAACTAAGACCTGGGGGAACCAAATAAATAATAAATAAATATTTTGAAAAATGATCTTGCATACTGCAAGACTAAGACCCAGCACAGTCAAATACATTAAAAAGAAGAAGAAGCAGCAGATGGCAGGCTGTGGCCAAGGTGTGAGGGGGGCAGTGCCAGGTCTGGAGGTGTGGGGAGCAGGTGGCGGTCCCTATACAGATGCCCTCTCTGTACACTTTACCTTATTCACTGGTTTGTTACCCGGGCTGCTGCAATAACCTCCCAACTTACATCTTTCAAGAACCCTAGGCATGGGACTTCCCAGGTGGTGCAGTGGCTAACATTCTGGCCTCCCAATGCAGGCAGCCTGGGTTTGAGCCCTTGTCAGAAAACTAGATCCCACATGCCACAACTGAAGATCTCCCAGGCTGCAACTGAAAGATCCTACTGGCCTCAATGAAGAACAAAGATCCTGGGGGGCTGTACCTAAGACCTGGCACAGCCAAATAAATATTTTTAAAAATCTTAACGAGAAAAAAAGAACCCCCATGGGGTCGCAGGGAGTCGGACATGACTGAAACAACTAAGCAGCTGCAGCAGGTGCACTTTAAACGCTGAACTTAGAGCATTTTCCGTCATGTGACTTCTGATCAAAAGTTTGATGGATTTCCCACTGCCTGTTCAATGAGACCCTGTTTCCTGTCATTCAGGGCCTGCTCAATAGGACCCCTCCCTCCTGCTCAGCCCTCTCCCTTGCCATGTGAACTTTCACCTACATAAGCCCCAGGCCTTCCTCTGCCCGCCCAGCACCAACCACCCTGTTCTCAAGGCAGCCTTCTCTTACAGCGCTCCTACTTCACAGGGCACCTCTCCTTGCTCTGATACCCTGTATGACGTTTTACCTCTTGTGTGACAGTCAATCCCATGTGGCTGTCTTTGGAGGTCATTTTCTCTTCTCTAGGGGGAGAAGGAGAAAACTAAAGAACTTTTTTCTTTTTAATTTGACCCTCTTTATTTATTTATTTATTTATTTGCCTCTTTTTTATTGGTCCTTCATTTATTTTCATCCATATTAATTCTTTGGCCTGTGTGGGCCTCCCATTACAGTGGCCTCTCTCGTCACATAGCACTGGCTCTGGGCGCGTGCGCTCCAGAGTGCCAGCTCCTAACTGGACACACTGGTCCAGCCGCTCCGCGGCATGTGGGATCTTCCTGGGCCAGGGATTGGACCGGTGCCCCTTGCCCCGCAAGGTGAACTCTTAACCCACTGGACCACCTGGGAAGCCTGGGAAAACAAAAGAACTTTTATCTGAAAACCAGCGTGCTAACCAGTCTCTCTAGTGTTTGCCAAATGGATCAACAAATAAATAGATGGGAGAGCAGGGCTGCCAGAGTCAGACACCCGGATTCAAAGGCAGCTGTCCAGGCATTGGCTCAGACACCGAACAGGAACCGCCCACTCCCTCCTCAGGGCAGCCCTGCTTTTCTCCTGATACTGACTCTCAGGTTAGGAAATTGCCTAGGGTCACTCAGCATGTCAGGGATGGAGCTGGGATTCAAATCAGGCATTTCTGACCTTTCCTCCCACTCCCGCCCCGCCAATCCAGGCTTTTCTTACTACCCCAGGGACAGAACTCTGGATCCCTGGGTTGACTTGTAGAGCTCTGTGGATAGTGATATAATAAAAATACAATTTAGTGCATTGCGTGTTGAGGTGAAGTGAAGTGACTCTGGGGTTAATCTGCCCAGGCTTATGATTGCCTCTACACTTCCCAGCTGTGTGGACTTTGGGCAAATGACTTTCTTCTTCACTGCCTCAGTTTCCTTATCTGCAAAATGGGGATAATATACTTATCTTATGGGTGCTGTTGGGAGGAGTAAATGTATTAGTATAGAGAAAATGCTTGGAACAGGGCTTGAAAAGAACCATACGTGTTTCCTGTTACTATATACGAGTCTGTTATAGACAAGAGTTGTGGGCACCAGAGTGCTAAGAAAAGCTTTTAAAACTGACTTCTATTTAATTTTTTTCCAGTCAGTGGGGGAAAACCATCTTTACTTGCTTTTAGCTGGAACTCTCCGTCAGCCTCGTATGAGTCTCTGTTGCTCCAAGCACAAGCCACAGGGTTACACATGGTTGCACACAGTTGCACATCGAATTAAGAACAAAAACTTGTGATATTTGTTTTACGTGCATTTGTAGAACCTGCCTTTGTGCTGGTCTATCAAAAGCATGAACAAGTGCTTACTGCACGACCGAAGGGAGGATGAAGGGATGGAAACTCTGATTCTAGCCTATTCCCTCTTGGTACCGATCAGCTAGGGCAACATAGAAACAAAAGAAAAAAAAAATCTGTCCACAGGAAAAAAATCCCTGGTGGTCCAGGGGTTAAGAATTCACCTTGGGCTTCCCTGGTGGGCCAGTGGGTGGAGAATCCGCCTTGCAGTGCAGGGAATGCTGGTTCCGGGATCCCTTACGAACCAAGACAACCCGGGATTCAAAGGCAGCTGTCCAGGCATTGGCTCAGACACCGAACAGGAACCGCCCACTCCCTCCTCAGGGCAGCCCTGCTTTTCTCCTGATACTGGCTCTCAGGTTAGGAAATTGCCTAGGGTCACTCAGCATGTCAGGGATGGAGCTGGGATTCAAATCAGGCATTTCTGACCTTTCCTCCCACTCCCGCCCCGCCAATCCAGGCTTTTCTTACTACCCCAGGGACAGAACTCTGGATCCCTGGGTTGACTTGTAGAGCTCTGTGGATAGTGATATAATAAAAATACAATTTAGTGCATTGCGTGTTGAGGTGAAGTGAAGTGACTCTGGGGTTAATCTGCCCAGGCTTATGATTGCCTCTACACTTCCCAGCTGTGTGGACTTTGGGCAAATGACTTTCTTCTTCACTGCCTCAGTTTCCTTATCTGCAAAATGGGGATAATATACTTATCTTATGGGTGCTGTTGGGAGGAGTAAATGTATTAGTATAGAGAAAATGCTTGGAACAGGGCTTGAAAAGAACCATACGTGTTTCCTGTTACTATATACGAGTCTGTTATAGACAAGAGTTGTGGGCACCAGAGTGCTAAGAAAAGCTTTTAAAACTGACTTCTATTTAATTTTTTTCCAGTCAGTGGGGGAAAACCATCTTTACTTGCTTTTAGCTGGAACTCTCCGTCAGCCTCGTATGAGTCTCTGTTGCTCCAAGCACAAGCCACAGGGTTACACATGGTTGCACACAGTTGCACATCGAATTAAGAACAAAAACTTGTGATATTTGTTTTACGTGCATTTGTAGAACCTGCCTTTGTGCTGGTCTATCAAAAGCATGAACAAGTGCTTACTGCACGACCGAAGGGAGGATGAAGGGATGGAAACTCTGATTCTAGCCTATTCCCTCTTGGTACCGATCAGCTAGGGCAACATAGAAACAAAAGAAAAAAAAAATCTGTCCACAGGAAAAAAATCCCTGGTGGTCCAGGGGTTAAGAATTCACCTTGGGCTTCCCTGGTGGGCCAGTGGGTGGAGAATCCGCCTTGCAGTGCAGGGAATGCTGGTTCGATCCCTGGCCCGGGAAGATTCCACGTGCCAAGGAGAGGCTGGACCAGAGGGTCCAATTATGAGCCAGTGCTCTGGAGCTCATGCGCCCGGAGCGGTTGCTCTGCAACGAAAGAGGGCACTGTGGTGGGAGGCCCACAAAGACTGAGAATGAGAATGGATGAAGATAAATGAAAACAATAAAAGAGGTCAAAATTAAAAAAAAAAAAAAAGAATTCACCCTGTAGGGCTTCCCTGGCGGTCCAGTGGGTAAAGAGTCCGCTGTGCAGTGCAAGGGGCGCCAGTTCGATCCCTGGCCCAGGAAGATCCCATGTGCCGCGGAGCGGCTGGACTGATGCGTCCAATCACCGAGCCAGAGCTCTGGAGCGCATGCGCCTAGAGCCAGTGCTCTTCAACGAGAGGCCACTGCAATGGGAGGCCCACACAGGCCAAAGAATAAAGATGGTTGAAAATTAAAAAGAAAAAAAAAGAATTCATCTTGCAAGGTAGGGGACATTGGTTTGGTCCCTGGTCGGGAGACTAAAATTCCCCAGGTCTTGGAGCAACTAAGTCCATGCACTTCAGAGCCTATGCACCACTAGAGAGTTCATGCACCACAGTGCAAGATTCCAAGTGCTGCTGCAACTAAGACCCCATGCAGCTGGATAAATATATACATAATAAAAGAATGAGAAATGTTTTTTTTTTTTTTTAAATCAGACAAGAACAGCAAAAGTGCAGTGACATGGGGAGAAGGTGGGGAGAGGAATCCTCAAATATTCTGCCTGCATCTTCAGTTTATCTGCATCTTTTTAGCTGGAACTCTCCGTCAGCCTCGTATGAGTCTCTGTTGCTCCAAGCACAAGCCACAGGGTTACACATGGTTGCACACAGTTGCACATCGAATTAAGAACAAAACTTGTGATATTTGTTTTACGTGCATTTGTAGAACCTGCCTTTGTGCTGGTCTATCAAAAGCATGAACAAGTGCTTACTGCACGACCGAAGGGAGGATGAAGGGATGGAAACTCTGATTCTAGCCTATTCCCTCTTGGTACCGATCAGCTAGGGCAACATAGAAACAAAAGAAAAAAAAAAATCTGTCCACAGGAAAAAAATCCCTGGTGGTCCAGGGGTTAAGAATTCACCTTGGGCTTCCCTGGTGGGCCAGTGGGTGGAGAATCCGCCTTGCAGTGCAGGGAATGCTGGTTCGATCCCTGGCCCGGGAAGATTCCACGTGCCAAGGAGAGGCTGGACCAGAGGGTCCAATTATGAGCCAGTGCTCTGGAGCTCATGCGCCCGGAGCGGTTGCTCTGCAACGAAAGAGGGCACTGTGGTGGGAGGCCCACAAAGACTGAGAATGAGAATGGATGAAGATAAATGAAAACAATAAAAGAGGTCAAAATTAAAAAAAAAAAAAGAATTCACCTTGTAGGGCTTCCCTGGCGGTCCAGTGGGTAAAGAGTCCGCTGTGCAGTGCAAGGGGCGCCAGTTCGATCCCTGGCCCAGGAAGATCCCATGTGCCGCGGAGCGGCTGGACTGATGCGTCCAATCACCGAGCCAGAGCTCTGGAGCGCATGCGCCAAGAGCCAGTGCTCTTCAACGAGAGGCCACTGCAATGGGAGGCCCACACAGGCCAAAGAATAAAGATGGTTGAAAATTAAAAAGAAAAAAAAAGAATTCATCTTGCAAGGTAGGGGACATTGGTTTGGTCCCTGGTCGGGAGACTAAAATTCCCCAGGTCTTGGAGCAACTAAGTCCATGCACTTCAGAGCCTATGCACCACTAGAGAGTTCATGCACCACAGTGCAAGATTCCAAGTGCTGCTGCAACTAAGACCCCATGCAGCTGGATAAATATATACATAATAAAAGAATGAGAAATGTTTTTTTTTTTTTTTTAAATCAGACAAGAACAGCAAAAGTGCAGTGACATGGGGCGAAGATGGGGAGAGGAATCCTCAAATATTCTGCCTGCATCTTCAGTTTATCTGCATCTTTTTTTTTAACAAGATTTTTTAAAAAATTGTTTATTTATTTATTTTGGCTATTCTGGGTTTTCACTGCTGCTGCAGGCTCTTCTCTAGTTGCAGGGAGTGGGGGCTACTCTCTAGCAGGGCAGGTTTCTTGCTGCGGTGACTTCTCTTGTGAAACTCGGGCTCTAGGGCACACTGGCTTCAATAGTTGTGGCTCCAAGGCTTTGGAGCACAGTCTCAACAGTTGTGGCTCACAGGCTTAGTTGCCCTGCAGCATGTGGGATCTGCCCAGGTGAGGGATCGAACCCGTGTCTCCTGCACTGGCAGATGAACTCTTCACCACTGAACTATCAGGGAAGCACCACTACGTCTTTTTTTTTTTTTTTTTTTTTTAACATTATTTGAAAAGAGACAAATTCAGGAAATTTCCCCAGATGCTCTGTGTGTGTGTGTGTGTACGCTATCGCTCAGTTGTATCTGACTCTTGGCAACTCCAAGGACTGTAGCCTACCAGACTCCTCTCTCTATGGATTTTCTAGGCAAAAGTACTGGAAGGGGTAGCTATTTCCTCCTCCAGAGGATCTTCCCGACTCAGGGATTGAACCCCGTGTCTCTTGCGTCTCCCGCATCGGCGGGCGGATTCTTGACAACTAGCGCCACCTGGGAAGCCCCCTAGACACTTTAGATTCCCTCAAAACCAAAGATGCCAATTTTTCAAACCCTCACCCCCTGCAGTGGAAGCATGGAGTCCTTAACCACTGGACGACCAGGAGAGTCCCAGGGATGCCAATTTTAATAAAATTCTAGACTAACCAATTAAGAAAGGACTGCCTTAAGAGATCAAGGTGAGATCCCACAGGGTAACACTGTACCCTCTGAAGTCCAGGCATCTTGAGAGAATATTTACATAGAACAAAGGCGAGGATAAAAAGGGGACAGGCAGGGCTTACAGCTGTTTCCTCTGAGCTGCAGCTTCTTCGCAGGCAGCTGCAAAAACAGCTTGCTCCGCTGTGCAGTTGCTTTCTGCGTCAGCAGCTAATTAGAAGAGCTCTTATTTTCAAAGCTCCCCACAGGAATCTCTTTTGTTGGAAATGCACTGAGAGAGTTGGAGCCTAAAGAAAACCAGATGGATTTATTTGTTTTTCAGGAACATTCTGTGTTTACAATAGTTGAGCTTGCAAAAGAGGGCGAGAGAGTAACCCCTGCTGGTAGAGGTGCTGTGGGTCTAAAACTTAAACTACCTTCTGTGGACAGGAAAGACCACGTCCATCATTTTCTTTTTTTTGGCTGGGCCACACAGGCTTCAGTTCAGTTCAGCCACTTGGTCGTGTCCGACTCTGTGACCTCATGGACTGCAGCACACCAGGCTTCCTGTTCTTCACTGTCTCTTGGAGCTAGCTCAAACTCAACGTTCATTGACTCAGTGATGCCATCCAACCATCTCATTCTCCGTCGCCCTTGTCTCCTTTTGCCTTCTGTTTCTCCCAACATCAGGCTCTTTCCCAAAGAGTCATCTCTTTGCATCAGGCGGTCAAATTACTGAAGCTTCAGCTCAGCATCAATCCTTCCAATGAATGTTCGGGGCTGCTTTCCTTTAGGATTGACCAGTTTGATCTCCTTGCAGTTCAAGGGACTCTCAAGAGTCTTCTCCAACACCACAGTTCAAAGCATCAATTCTTCAGCGCTCAGCCTTCTTCATGGTTCAACTCACATCCATACATGACCATTGGGGAAACCATAGCTTTGACTATACGGACTTACAGGGTCCTAGTTTCCCGACCAGGGATAGAACCCAGGCCCCCTGCAGTGGAAGCTCAGAGTCTTAACCACTGGGCTGCCAGGGAAGTTCATGTTCTAGCTCGAGTCTTTAGGTAACTTTCCCTTTGCATTTTTGAGCCTTAGTTCTCTGTCTCTGCTGTGAAGAAGGTCTGGAAATAGAATCTGTGACCTTGTATACATCTAGGCATCTGGTAGACATCAGATAGGGTAGCCATTATTCTCTTCCTGTAGTTCAAAAGCCCTCAATTCTGCTACGAATTAGAATTGTTACCACATTCCAGACCAGTTACATCAGGGTCTCTGGGTGTATGTGAAAGTCACTCAGTCCAGTCCTACTCTTTGCAACCCCATGGTAGCCCGCCAGGCTCCTCATTCCATGGGGCTCTCCAGGCAAAAATACTGGAGTGGGTAGCCATTCCCTTCTCCAGGGAATCTTCCCCACCCAGGGACCGAACCCAGGTCTCTCGCATTGCAGACGGATTCTTTACATTCAAAGCCATCAGTGAAGCCCAGGAATACTACAGTGGGTTGCGTTTCCCTTCTCCAGAGGATCTGCCCCACCAGCAACCAAACCAGGGTCTCCTGCATTGCAGGTGGATTCTTTACCAGCAGAGCTACCGGGGAAGCCTGAATCTCTGGGGTTGGGGCCCAGACACTACAATGCATTTGCCACAGCTCTCCAGATAACTCCATTATGTAGCCACGGTTGAGAATCATTACTCTATTCATCCTATACAAAAGTCCCTTGACCCTGTTGTTTTGTTTTTTAAGTTTATTTATTTATTTATTTGTGGCTATTCTGGGTTTTCACTACTGCTGCAGGCTCTTCTCTAGTTGCAAGGAGTGGGGACTCCTCTCTAATTGAGGTGAGCAGGCTTCTTTTGTGGTGACTTCTTTTGTTGTGGAACTCGGGCTCTAGGGCACATGGGCTTCAGTAGTTGTGGCTCCAAGACTCTAGAGTCCAGGCTCCATAGTTGTGGCTCATGGGCTTCGTGGCTCCGTGGCATGTGGGATCTTCCTGGATCAGGGATCGAACCCGTGTCCTCCGCATTGGCAGGTGAACTCCTTACCACTGAGCTACCAGGGAAGCCCCCTTGACCCTTGCTTAAGTAAAGGCCCTCTCCTTTCCTTTTTTATCTATTTGTTTTACTTTTTATTATACAGAAATTTCAAGCATACACAAAAGTAGACAGGGAAGTATGATGAATCCCTTTCGCCCATCATCCGCCTTCAACAACCACCAACATTTGACCAGTCTAGTCCCATCCATAAACTCTCCTTAGTTCTCTGTCTCTGCTGTGAAGAAGGTCTGGAAATAGAATCTGTGACCTTGTATACATCTAGGCATCTGGTAGACATCAGATAGGGTAGCCATTATTCTCTTCCTGTAGTTCAAAAGCCCTCAATTCTGCTACGAATTAGAATTGTTACCACATTCCAGACCAGTTACATCAGGGTCTCTGGGTGTATGTGAAAGTCACTCAGTCCAGTCCTACTCTTTGCAACCCCATGGTAGCCCGCCAGGCTCCTCATTCCATGGGGCTCTCCAGGCAAAAATACTGGAGTGGGTAGCCATTCCCTTCTCCAGGGAATCTTCCCCACCCAGGGACCGAACCCAGGTCTCTCGCATTGCAGACGGATTCTTTACATTCAAAGCCATCAGTGAAGCCCAGGAATACTACAGTGGGTTGCGTTTCCCTTCTCCAGAGGATCTGCCCCACCAGCAACTAAACCAGGGTCTCCTGCATTGCAGGTGGATTCTTTACCAGCAGAGCTACCGGGGAAGCCTGAATCTCTGGGGTTGGGGCCCAGACACTACAATGCATTTGCCACAGCTCTCCAGATAACTCCATTATGTAGCCACGGTTGAGAATCATTACTCTATTCATCCTATACAAAAGTCCCTTGACCCTGTTTTTTTTTTTTTTTTAAGTTTATTTATTTATTTATTTGTGGCTATTCTGGGTTTTCACTACTGCTGCAGGCTCTTCTCTAGTTGCAAGGAGTGGGGACTCCTCTCTAATTGAGGTGAGCAGGCTTCTTTTGTGGTGACTTCTTTTGTTGTGGACCTCGGGCTCTAGGGCACATGGGCTTCAGTAGTTGTGGCCCATGGGCTCCATAGTTGTGGCTCCAAGACTCTAGAGTCCAGGCTCCATAGTTGTGGCTCATGGGCTTCGTGGCTCCGTGGCATGTGGGATCTTCCTGGATCAGGGATCGAACCCGTGTCCTCCGCATTGGCAGGTGAACTCCTTACCACTGAGCTACCAGGGAAGCCCCCTTGACCCTTGCTTAAGTAAAGGCCCTCTCCTTTCCTTTTTTATCTATTTGTTTTACTTTTTATTATACAGAAATTTCAAGCATACACAAAAGTAGACAGGGAAGTATGATGAATCCCTATGCGCCCATCATCCGCCTTCAACAACCACCAACATTTGACCAGTCTAGTCCCATCCATAAACTCTCCTTTATTATTTTCTTTTTTTTTGGTGGTGCCGCGTGGCATGCGGGATCTTAAATCCTCAACCAGGGATGGAACCTGTGCCTCTTGCAGTGGAAACATGGAGTCTTAACCACTAGACCACCAGGGAAATCCCTATTCCCTTTCTAACTTCTATCTTCCAAGATTATCTTAAAGGAAACCCAGCTCTCAAATCTTTCCATACATAAACGCATCGGTATTTTTTAAATTATTTTTAAAAGATAAAGACTTTTATTTTCATTGCAACCATAACCCGCTTCAAAAAAATTGCCTTAATGTTACCAAATATCTAGTCAGTGTTAAGATTTTCAACTGTTTCATAAATGTTTTAATTTGAGTTGAGTGTGTTTTTTTGAAATAGGATCCAAGTAAGACCCATACAATGTGACTGGTTAGTATGTGTTTTAGAATCTTTTAATCTTTGGTTTTCCTTGCAATGGATGGGTGGCTCAGTGGTAAAGAATCTGGCTGTCAATGCAGGAGACATAAGAGATGTGGGCTCAGTCCCTGGGTCAGGAAGATTCCCCTGGAGGAGGGCATGGCAACCCACTGCAGTATTCTTGCCTGGAGAATTCCAGGGACAGAGGAGCCTGGAGGGGCTGTGGTCCATAGCATTGCCAAGAGTCTGACATGACTTGAGGAGACCTAGCAGGCACGTATGCACGTCAAAGAAATTAGGTTATTTTCTGGACGGTTTCCTATGGTCTAAATTTGACAGGCTGCATCCCCACGGTATAGTTTAACATGTTCTGTCTCCTGTTTTTCTTGTAAATTGGTGGTTGTATCTAGAAGTCTGATCTGATTCTGGTTTAGCTGTTTGCACAAGAGTATGCCACGAGTCAGGGGGTGTTCTGTCAGGATCTCCCAGTGTCTGGTTGACTTGTTTTTGATGTTGGCTTTTGACCCAATATCTGGTCCACTGGGTTAGTAGGGCTGCAAAATGGCTCTTGCCTTTTGGCAAGAACAAGAACTTGTTTGTTTGTTCACATGAACAATTCAAAGTCTTTAGTCAATTTATCAAGTTACACCATCATCATCAGACCATTTCCATCACCCCAGTAAGACCCCACACTGTGTAATTTCCAGCCCCGGGCAGTCACTCATTTGAGGTCTGTCTCTGCCACATTACTTTGTCTGGATGCTTCATATAAATGAAGGTATGCAACATGTAGGCTTTCCAGCTGGGGCTTGTGGTAAAGAACCCACCTGCCAATGGAGGAAATTTAAGAGACAGGGTTCAATCCCTGGATCAGGAAGATCCTCTGGAGAAGAGCGTGGCAACCCACTCCAGTGTTATTGACTGGAAAATCCCATAGGCAGAGGAACTTGATGTGCCACAGTCCATGGGGTTGAAAAAACGCTGGTATGGCTGAAGTGACATAGCAGCAGCCGCCTGCCACATGTGGCCTTGTGTGAGCACTGGTTCTTTCTTCACCTATCTGTGTGTCTGAATCCCAGCGGGAACATTTCCAAAACCGGGGTGCATGGGGACCACCCTGGAAACATTTTGATTCAATTGATCTGGAATGAACTTTGAACAGCGGAGTCTGTAAAGCTCCCGATGCACAACCCAGGCGGAGGGCCCTCCTTTCTCAACTGTCCCTGAGAAGAGTGGTCTTCCTCACTTTGTGTGACCATGTGGCTTCTGTCTCCAGCACACGGCACCAAGTCTGCCCTAGCAAAGGTCTCCTAGGGGCTAAGGGCAATGCCCACCCTCAGCCCTCCTTCTGTTTTGCTTCTGTTCATACCCAATGTGCAACCCTCTTCTCCGGGCACCCACTCCCTCCTGGTGGGGCATCTGTTCTTGACAGTCAAGCCCTCGTAGGTCCTTCGCCTCCTGACATTCCCCTCTGCTCTCCTCCTTCACCCTGCCCTGGCGATCTTATCCATTCAGTCACCATTTGCACACGCTGGTGGCTCCAAATTCTCCACTCCTCACTCCCCAAATCTCCTCAGAACTCCAGAACATTCTCCCACCCATCCTCTGGGCACGGCCATTCATGTTCCCTGCTGGCATCTCAACTTGAACATCTGCCAAACCAAAGTCATTCTTTGTCCCCATCGCTGCCGTGCAGAATCACCCTGGCACTAGGGTGCGTCATGGGATCGTCTCAGAGATCGTTTCTGTACTTGCCAAGTGGGAAGGAGCCCCGGGGGCGAGTTTCAGATGAGAGCCCGTCGTGAGTTTCAGATGAGAGCTGCGCTGCCCACGCTCATCACAGTTGTGGTGGCCCTGCCCGTTTGCTGATTTCTGTGGACCCCATCCTCCCCGCCCCCAGCCTGCCCGGAACAATTCCTTATTCACAGGACAGAAACCCGAGGCTTCTACTTTTTTTTTTTTTTTTTGACAAAGCCACGCATGGGACTTCTGGGATCTCAGTTCTCCAACAAGGGATCAAACCTGCGCCCCCTGCAGTAGATGCACTGAATCTTTTTTCTTTTTTTTCTTTGAACGGTGGAAAATGGCTTTACAACGTGGTCTTGGTTTCTTTTTCTCTTACAGCAACGTGAATCAGTCATAATTATGTATCAGTGTCCCCTCCCTCGGGAGCCTCTGTCCTCTTCCCCATCCCACCGGCCTAGGTCATCATTGCGCCAGTGTGAGCTTGCGCGCTGTTCAGCAGTCTCTCGCCAGCGCTCTATTTTACACAGGCTGGTGGGTATATCTTCACACTATGTTCTCAGTTTGTTCCGCCCACACCTTTCCCCGCAGTGTCCAGGCGGAAGCTCAGAGTCTCAGCCACTGGACCGAAAGTGTTCAACCTCAATGTGAGACTTAAACCCAGGCCCAGACTTAATCGAACCTGCTTGGGACTTGAACCCACGTGGCTGGGACTCAAACCCAGCCAAAACCCTGCTAATGAAAATCGCTCATCCAGCGTCTGGACCTACTGATGGCTCAGGTTCTTGGTGTCTCAACAGAGAAGGAATTCAGTGAGCGACAGAGTGATAGGCAAGAAATAGATTTATGAAGATAGGATGCTTGTAAGAGGTGCAAGCGGGCAGGCGGGAAAGCTTTGCCCCAACGACTGTGTGAGCAGCAATTTAAGGGAGGGTAGAAGACCTCCTTCTTCAAGTGGTCATAAAGCATACATCATTAGCTCCTCCTTCAATAGTTCTTTTTTGCGTTAGCCCCTCCTTCTTTCAGGTCAGGGAGCGTTTGACCCCATAAGGTGAGATGAAGATTATCCTATTAGTGGCCTGAGACGCATCCTATGGTTTTGTTTGTATCAAACCTGTTTTGTTGAATAAGGAGCAACTTTCTCAAGCCATCATTAACTTACTGGCCTCCCAACTTGTCTTAGGTTTTACTTTTCTGCCTATAGTCCCCTACTAGGACTTTACAACTACCTAACTATTCTATTCTGTCCCTATCAGGACCACCAGGGAAGTCCCCAAGGCTTCTGTGTCTTCTTAGCTGCTAATTCTGGTAGATTCTATCTCAGAAACAACCTTCCATTTGCCCCTGCTTGATCTTTTTTGGGGTTCCTGCCCAGTTCAGGGTTCCTCATTTTTGGGTCTGGCCAGTTATTCCAGCCTCTTTTTGCCTCCCGACCTGTCTCCAGTTAATGCTGAAGGGACCTTTCTAGAACAAAATCATAATCATACCATTCTCTCCTTAAACATTCTGTGATGGCAGCCCAGATCCATTCAAAGTCCTGAGCTATGCCAGTTAGCCCGTTTTTTTGCCCCGGCCTCCATCCATCTCAGGCCATTTTTCCCAGGAATCCCACTCAGCCCTCCCTCACCTCCTTTATCTGCTTGGTTTTTTTTTTTTTTTTTTATCTGCTTGCTTTTGAACCTTGAACACTTTGCTCTTTCAGAAATGTCTTGCCCTCCCTCCTGCCCACTCCCCACCCCTGCCTGGCAAAGATGACTCACCCTTGAAGGCCGCTAAAACTCCCCACTTCCCCAGGGCCGTTTAGTCATTTCTTCCTCTTTCCTCTTGGTGAAGGCTCCAGTCATTCTGCTAGAAAGCACACCTCCTGCGTCCCAGTGTTGCTGTTGTTGAGTGGCTCAGTCGTGTCCGACTCTTTGTGACCCTAAGGACCGCAGCACTCCGGGCTTCCCTGTCCACTCTCTCCTGGAGTATGCTCAAACTCGTGTCCATGGAGTTGGTGATGCCATCCAACCAGGTCATTCTCTGTCTTCCCCGTCTCTCCCTGCCCTCAGTCTTTCCCAGAAGCAGGGTCTTTTCCAATGAGTCGTCTCTTTGCATCAGGTGGCCCAAGGGTTGGAGCTTCAGCTTCAGCATCAGTCCTTCCAGGGAATGTGCAGGGTTGATTTCCTTTGTATTCCTAAGAACGGTAGAAATATTAGCTCCCTGAATTTTCATAACAAGTCTATGGGGTGATGAGTGTTATTATTCCCATTACAGATGGGACACCGAAGGCCTCCGAAAGGTTGAGTCACCTGCCTCCAAATCACTTAGCTAAAGGTGACAGAGGCAGTATTGGAAGTAGCCCTGGAATCTGGGCTCCGGTTCCTCCCACCATGTGACCTCTGCTTGGATAAGTATCATCAAACACTTAGTATTTAACTAAACAACATGAGGGGGTCTTCCCGAGTGGTCCAGCAGTGAAGACTCAGCACTGCCAATGCAGGGGGCAGAGGATGAAGCCCTGGTGGGAGAACGAAGACCCCACATGCCTTGCGGCATGGCCAAAAGATAAAAATAATACGAAATTGCCAGTATTCAACCATTGACCTATACAAGCAGCACCTTTATCTGCGTTAGGGCGCCAAGCACTTAGGGACACAGCAGAAAACTCAGGGGACATCTTGGCCCCAGAGAGAAAGCGCCAGCAGAGGATAACATTGAGCGATGAACAAGAAGCTAGGTGGGCACATGACCTATTTTAGGGAGTCTGTGAGAGCCCCCTGCCAAGGAGGTGATATCTAAAGGAAGGGCTGAAGAGGACTACGGGGTGAAGGGGGACTCAGGGGTGAGGGTGAGGAAAGGGACTTCTAGGTGCAGGAACAGCCTTGGAACAGCACAGGCGAAGGCCTGAAAGCTAAGAGAAAGAGCTGGCCATTCCACTGCCCAGCAGTTACTGCCTGGCACACGGCAGGTGCTCAACAAGGATTCGCCCGAAGAATAAACGAAACGTGGACAGAAGTCAAGAGAGCTGGTGCCACACAGTGAAAGTGAGGCTTTAAGACGGAGAGCGATCCACTTAAATTTCCGTTTTTACGGTTTGATTTTTAGTCAGGTTCAGTGAGGTGTAACTACAGACAGTAAAATTCACTCTTTCCTGTGTCAAGTTCTGTGAGTCATGACAAAACGCCTCAGTGTTGTAGCCACCTTGACAGACAAAATACAGACCAGTTAAATCACGGCCCTGAACTGGGAACCATGCCCCTCTGTGGCCGGCCCCTTCCCCACCCTCAGGCAGCCATTCTGTTCTCTGTTGTTATCATTTTGCTTTTTCCAGGATATAGTTATACAGATGGACCCAAGGAACATGTCGCCTTTTTTTTTCTTTTCTTTTTGCCTGTGCTGGATTTTCCTTGTGGCATTTAGGGTCCCCTGCATTGGAAGGCCAATTCTTAACCGCTGGACCACCAAGGAAGTCCTAGCATGTCGCCTATTCAATCCAGTTTCTTTACTTAGAATAATACACTTGAGAGCGTATCAGTAGTTAGTCCCTTTTTTCATTGCCCAGTCAAATGTGATGCCAGTGCATCACAGTTTGTTTATCTGATATCCCCAGTCCAAAACTTCAAATTCACTTTAGAAAGTAAACAGTTGGTACCTGGTCTGAATGGAGTGGGGGCCTTGGCATCTCACTCTTGGCGTCTCTGCTGTTTGTTCGCTGGCCCGTTCCCTGGCTGGACCGTGAATGGTGGAGGCAGGACGGTATCTTTGTCTTTTTCACTGACTGTTTCCAGCACCTGGCCAGGGCGTGGCTGGTTCTGAGGATCCAATGGAAAAGCCTCCTGGGGTAGTTTTGGGGAAGGAGGGTCAGGTGCAATCACTGAGGGCTGCAGCTGTGCAGCAGGGCACAGGTGCTTGATTTGGAGGAAGAAGAGTTAAAAAAGAAGGGTCTTGGGCTTCCCAGGTGGCTCAGTGGTAAAAAATCAGCCTGCCAATGCAGGAGACAAAGGTTCAATCCCTGGGTTGGAAAGATCCCCTGAAGGAGGAAATGGCAGCCCACTCCCGGATTCTTGCCTGGCAAATTTCCATGGATGGGCGTCTGGCGGGCTATGGTCCTTGGGGTTGCGAGAATTAGACACGACTGAATGACGGAGCATGCACGCACTTTCTGAGAGCAGAGCTTAACCACAGTGTCTGGCCCTAACTTCAACTTGGAGCTGAACTTCCCTGGTGGTCTAGTGGTTAAGATTCTGTGTTCCCAGTGCTGGGGGCACGTGGAACTAAGATCCCCACATGAGGCATAGCCAATAAAAACAAAACCTTCAACTCGGAGGAAAAGTGGAAGAAACAAAACGGAGCAACCCTCTTCACAAGCTATCCAAGTTTCACCCCTCCCCCAAAGCCAAGACCCTCTGGGGCGCCACCCACGATGTTGTAATTCCTCCATTGACCGACAGATGGCAAGGTTGCACCATTCTGTGGTCACCCCAATCTTTGCCACAGACCCCGGGGACCAGCAAACCAGCAGTAAGGACCTGAGACCACCTTGAAGGGCTCACACACTCCTGAAGCTCTGTCTCGTGAGGCAGGGGCTCAAACTCAATTTCCCCATATTCTTTCCTTGTTGTACAACCCCATCTCTAGAGGGAAGGCAGGTTTTGGAGGGGAAAGGTAGAAAGACAGATGGCCATGACCACAAGGCCTGGCCAGTCCTTCTCTGCTGTCAGTTTGCTTTGTGACCTCAGTTGGCTTGCCTTTCCTCTATGGTCCTTAGTCTTCATGTCTGTATAAAGGTGAACTTCCAGCTTTAAAATTCTTGGAGCCATGGAGAAGACGGGGATTGGAAAAACATACAACTCACATTCTCCTGGGAGCTTTAGCTAGTAAATAACTTATCTTTCTATGCAAGGCAGGTGGAAAGGTTGCAGAATGACATATGGGGTGGCTGCATGTCTCTTCTGGTTGGTGAACAGCTGCTGACCCAGCAACAGATTTACCAGATAAAATACAGGGCACTCCATTAAATTTGAATTTCAGATAACTGATAGATCCTTTTTAAAAATAGTGCCTAGAATATATTTATACTAAAAAAATATCCTTAATACTTGTCAGAAATTTAAAGTTAACTGGGGCTTCCCTGGTGACCCCCTGATTAAGAATCCACCTGCCAATGCAGGGACACGGATTCCATCCCTGGTCCGGGAAGATCCCACGTGCTGCGAGGCAACTAAGCCCATGAGCCACAGCTGCTGAAGCCCTAGCGCCCTAGAGCCCATGCTCTGCAACAAGAGAAACCACAGCAAGGAGAAGCCCTCACAGTGCAACTAGGGAGTAGCCCCCAATCACCACATAGAGGAAGCCTTCACACAGCAATGAAGACCCAGTGTAGTCATCAATAAATACAAAAATTTAACTAAGGGTCCTATACGATTATTCGGTCAATCTGGGAGCCTTGTTCTGCTTACAAGGCCTACCCAGTGCCTCAGCCCCTCTCCTGGGACCCCGAGATCTTTGCCGACAGATGGCAAGGTTGCACCATTCTGTGGTCACCCCAATCTTGCCACAGACCCCGGGGACCAGCAAACCAGCAGTAAGGACCTGAGACCACCTTGAAGGGCTCACACACTCCTGAAGCTCTGTCTCGTGAGGCAGGGGCTCAAACTCAATTTCCCCATATTCTTTCCTTGTTGTACAACCCCATCTCTAGAGGGAAGGCAGGTTTTGGAGGGGAAAGGTAGAAAGACAGATGGCCATGACCACAAGGCCTGGCCAGTCCTTCTCTGCTGTCAGTTTGCTTTGTGACCTCAGTTGGCTTGCCTTTCCTCTATGGTCCTTAGTCTTCATGTCTGTATAAAGGTGAACTTCCAGCTTTAAAATTCTTGGAGCCATGGAGAAGACGGGGATTGGAAAAACATACAACTCACATTCTCCTGGGAGCTTTAGCTAGTAAATAACTTATCTTTCTATGCAAGGCAGGTGGAAAGGTTGCAGAATGACATATGGGGTGGCTGCATGTCTCTTCTGGTTGGTGAACAGCTGCTGACCCAGCAACAGGTTTATCAGATAAAATACAGGGCACTCCATTAAATTTGAATTTCAGATAACTGATAGATCCTTTTTAAAAATAGTGCCTAGAATATATTTATACTAAAAAAATATCCTTAATACTTGTCAGAAATTTAAAGTTAACTGGGGGCTTCCCTGGTGACCCCCTGATTAAGAATCCACCTGCCAATGCAGGGACACGGATTCCATCCCTGGTCCGGGAAGATCCCACGTGCTGCGAGGCAACTAAGCCCATGAGCCACAGCTGCTGAAGCCCTAGCGCCCTAGAGCCCGTGCTCTGCAACAAGAGAAACCACAGCAAGGAGAAGCCCTCACAGTGCAACTAGGGAGTAGCCCCCAATCACCACATAGAGGAAGCCTTCACACAGCAATGAAGACCCAGTGTAGTCATCAATAAATACAAAAATTTAACTAAGGGTCCTATACGATTATTCGGTCAATCTGGGAGCCTTGTTCTGCTTACAAGGCCTACCCAGTGCCTCAGCCCCTCTCCTGGGACCCCGAGATCTTCACCCTGATGGGCTAGTGCCCAACTCAGCCGGTTGTTAAATATCTTGGCCATCATCCCCGGACTACCAGAAAGGCAGCCAATATGTAACGCCATTCTCTCTCTTTCCCTCCCAGGCTTGGCCCGTCTGCTGCCTCCCACCACTCTGGCCACCCTGGCAGATAGCTGGCTCCGAGAGGACTGTCCAGGCCTCAACCACGTGGCCTTGGTCACGGGGGCAGCCCCCTCGCAGGCGGTGCTGTGGGCCAAGTCCCCCGGCGTGCTGGCAGGGAGGCCCTTCTTTGACGCCATCTTTGCCCAGGTCAACTGCCAGGTCTCCTGGTTCCTGCCCGAGGGATCCAAGCTGGAGCCTGTGGCCAGGGTGGCTGAGGTCCAGGGCCCTGCCCACCGCCTGCTGCTGGGGGAGCGGGTGGCCCTTAACACGCTGGCCCGCTGCAGCGGCGTGGCCAGCATGGCGGCTGCGGCGGTGGAGGCCGCCAGAGGGACCGGCTGGGCCGGGCACGTGGCAGGCACGAGGAAGACCACGCCAGGCTTCCGGCTGGTGGAGAAATATGGCCTCCTGGTGGGCGGGGCCGCTGCCCACCGCTACGACCTTGGCGGGCTGGTGATGGTGAAGGACAACCACGTCATGGCAGCCGGTGGTGTGGGAAAGGTGTCTGTCTGTCCTGCCGAGCCCCTACCCTGGCCCGGCTCCCACCCCACTCCCCATCACAGCCCTTCCCCACTACCAGGGACCCCCAACCACTCTCTGGGGAGTAGCGGTGTCCTGGGGGGAGGGGGATGTGATAGTCCTTGACCCTCAGTGATCTGTAAAGTGAGGGCTTGGACTTACTTCTTCTCCAGCGTTCTTCAGCTGGTTGGTGTGACGTTCAAGGACAAAGGATAAACCTTTGGGGACCCAGCGTTGATGACTCTATGACCTTGGGAAGGTCACTCATACTCCCTGGACCTGTTTCCCATACGTGAGAATGTGCTTGAAAATCCCTGCCATTTTTTTTTTTTTTTTTTTAAATTTTGGCCTCTTTTATTAGTTTTCCATTCGTTTTTTTCATCATCTTTGGCCTGTGTGGGCCTCCCATTGCAGTGGCCTCTCTCGCTGCAGAGCACCGGCTCCAGGAGCACGCGCTCCAGAGTGCCGGTTCATAACTGGACACACCAGTCCAGCGGCTCCACGACACATAGGATTCTCCCGGGCCAGGGATCGAACCAGTGCTGCTTGTGCTGCAAGGCGGACTCTTTAGCCACTGGACCACCAGGGAGGCCCACTCCTGCCATTCTTAATGGAGCTGAACAAACTCAGGTCCAACGGCCAAAGTTTGCTGAATCTGGCCGTCTTTTCTGACTCACAAAAGTGGTAATTTCGTGTGGTTTTGCCCAATCTATGTGTGTTAGTATGCAAGAAGCCATTTTTATGCCGTTTCCCAATTAAACCCAAGTGTCAGCCACTCAGTCCCCTTCCGGCTCTTTCAGCCCCGTGGACTGTAGCCTGCCAGGCTGCTCTGTCCGTGGGGCTCTTGAGGCAGTGCTGCTGGAGTGGGCTGCCATTCACCCTGAGCTCACTGTCTACCTGGAGCCTTTCTTTCTTTTTTTTTAAAACATTTATTTATTTATTTATTTTGGTGGGGGCAGGGAGGGAGGGGGGTGGACGGGCCACTTCCGCTGGTCTTTCATTTGTCTAGTTTCATCCATCTTTGTCCTTTGGCCCGTGTGGGCCTCCCATCGCGGTGACACCTGTTGTCGCAGAGCTCCAGCTCTGGGCGCACGCGCTCCAGAGCTCCGGCTCGGTCATTGGACACATCGGTCCAGCCACTCCGCAGCACGTGGGATCTTCCCAGGCCAGGGATCGAACCCGCGCCCCTTGCACTGCAAGGCGGTGTCCTTACCCACTGGACCACCAGGGAAGCCCTACCTGGAGCCTTTCAAATGCCAGTCCCAGCTTACTCTGCCCTGGGCATCTGGTCTCACCATTAACCCTGTGGCCTGACAGGCGGTGCGGGCAGCCCGGCAGGCGGCGGACTTCGCCCTGAAGGTGGAGGTGGAGTGCAGCAGCCTGCAGGAGGCTGTGGAGGCAGCCGAGGCAGGGGCGGACCTCGTCTTGCTGGACAACTTCAAGCCCGAGGTGAGGCAGGGTCTGCTTCCTGGGGAGGGGCCGAGCTGGGGGCTCTCACGTCTGCCGGATTCGTGTCCCGCAGGAGCTGCATCCCACGGCTGCGGCGCTGAAGGCCCAGTTTCCGGGCGTGACTGTGGAGGCCAGCGGGGGCGTCACACTGGACAACCTCCCTCAGTTCTGCGGCCCCAACATCAACATCATCTCTATGGGGATGCTGACCCAGGCGGCCCCGGCCCTCGATTTCTCCCTCAAGCTGTTTGCTGAAGGGGCCTCTCCAGTGCCCCACGTCCGCCTGTCCTGAGCTGAGGAGACGACCCCCACCGTGGGGCCCTCAGGGTTTCACATCTGGTTTCTTGGGACCCTCAGGGTTTCACATCTTTAAGCCCAGTGGCCAACAGGGCACTCTGGCTGTAGGACTGCCCGTGGGACCTTGAAGGACTGATTCCACTGCTGCTCACCTCAGTTTCCTAATCTGTATAATGGGTCTAATCAACCTGATGGACTTCTTGGGGTGATAGTGAACGCAGAGGAAGTAAATGTTCGAAATTAGCATCATTCATCTGTTCTAAGAGGCAGTTATTCTTCCCGACACACTGAGTCACCTTTAATTAATGATGTCTAATGGTCCCTGTCAGGCAGGCATTGGTTGTCACATAGCCACTGTGGCCTGGCTGTGTAGCTTGTACATACAACAGGATGACAATCCATGTGGAAATTAGTCCAAAGGAACTCTTTCAACAAGTATAAAATAGAAATTATGAGTAATAAGAAAGCACCAGCTTGACAGCTTGCTTTTTGAATAATAGTGTGTGTGTTGGGGTTTCTCTGGTGGCTCAGGGCGAAAGATCCTGCCTGCCAATGCAGGAGACCTGGGTTTGATCCCTGGGTCTGGACAATCCCTTGGGGAACATGGCAACCCATTTCAGTGTTCTTGCCTGGGAAATCCCATAAACAGAGGAGCCTGATGGGCTACAGTCCACGGGGTCACAAAGAGTTAGACATGACAGAGCACAGAATGCAACGTGATATGTGTTTTGCGATCAATGGTGTCTTATATTTGAGGAGGTAGGGCACCCCGTCTGATCTGCAGCTGCAATATTACCCTCAGCGGAGGCCCATGCTGTACTGGTTACTAAGTATTTCGCCTCTTGCCTCTGGCTACTGTTAGCGTCATTTTGGTTGGAGATGAGAACCTGTTCATTCCTCACTTCTGGGGTCCCCAGCAGACACCATCCAACATCCTTCCCTAAATGGAACCCCCATTGGGTGCTGAAAGCCTTTTAGGGTTTGGTACCATCATTAGTTAGGAGAGGTACAGAGCAGCTGGGGCCAGAGCCAAGGTCAGTGAGGGAGAAAGGGAGGGCTGGGTCAGGGCCCATGTTCAGACATCAAACTTCCTTCCATCCTAAGTCAGGACTCAGAGGTCTAAGCAAGAGGGTCTAAATCCAGCCCCCCAAACACACACACACATACACATGAACCTCTGAGGTCTTGCCCACCTGGACGGACATTTCTACCTTCACCTCGAGCCTAGGGTTCACCTCTCTCTGACTCTTCTGGGTGGCTTTCAGAGGAACCAGAGCATGAGGGGTCCCAAGGGTGAAGGTGGTCCTCAGGGTGACTTCTTCGGGAAGGGCTTTCGTCTGGGGCCGCCCCTCCTCTCTTAGAATCCATTCTCTCCTTTGCCTTAGCCAGGATGAGAGAAAAATGGAGGGTCCTTCTTCTTCTTCAGGGGACGTTTGGGGTCCCAGTCTGCCTTGAGGGAGCTATTCTACCCCTCTGTGCTTTTTTTTCAACCCTGGAGACCAGCGATGGGACAGGAGCAGATCAAGAGAACAACGAGCTCACCCCAGAGGTGAAGGCTGCAGACGGGCCAAGACCTTTGGCTTTCAAGCATCAGATGCGTGCTGAGCGCCTGCCACGGTCAGGCTCTGAGCCCATAGTGGAGACAAGGACAAGCTCTGCTAGGCAGCCTTCCCGGCTCCAAGGATCTTAGATCTTTGAGGACCAGCTCCTCTGACCTGCAGGCAGATAACTGAACTCTCGCGGAACCAAGGGCACGTCTGGGTGTCAGGACAGAGAGATGGGGACCCAGGATAAGCAAGGAACGGACAGGCAAAACCCTTGGGCTCAAGAGGGAGTCAGAAAAGTAAAGGCAGAAGGGAGACATGCACCAGGAGTCTCAGACTTAAATGCCTCTGGGACCCAAGCAGATGAGACAGATGGGGAAGACTGGAAGAAGACCTAGCGGCGCCAGCTGTGGGCAACTGGAGAACGTGGGCTGCCCACACAGCATCCCAATCAGATAAAGGAGAAAGCAAGCTCCCAGGATCAGTCTCAAGCTTCCCCTTGAACAGAGAAATGAACCAGCCCTCCAGGCCGGTCCCAGATGTGAGCCCTGGGAGGGGGTCCCCCCACCAGTGAAGAAGAGGACAACGGAGCCCGGGTAGGCCAAAGCAATCCATGCTCTCCTTGCAGGGGTGGTTTTCCCGGCAGAGGCGGCGGCATGGGCAAAGGTTCAGAAGTGGGAAATGGCTTGGATTGTTTGGTTAGGCGCTGAAGCCGGGATCAGGAGAGGCGAGATGACGGGGGCTACCTTCACCTCGAGCCTAGGGTTCACCTCTCTCTGACTCTTCTGGGTGGCTTTCAGAGGAACCAGAGCATGAGGGGTCCCAAGGGTGAAGGTGGTCCTCAGGGTGACTTCTTCGGGAAGGGCTTTCGTCTGGGGCCGCCCTTCCTCTCTTAGAATCCATTCTCTCCTTTGCCTTAGCCAGGATGAGAGAAAAATGGAGGGTCCTTCTTCTTCTTCAGGGGACGTTTGGGGTCCCAGTCTGCCTTGAGGGAGCTATTCTACCCCTCTGTGCTTTTTTTTCAACCCTGGAGACCAGCGATGGGACAGGAGCAGATCAAGAGAACAACGAGCTCACCCCAGAGGTGAAGGCTGCAGACGGGCCAAGACCTTTGGCTTTCAAGCATCAGATGCGTGCTGAGCGCCTGCCACGGTCAGGCTCTGAGCCCATAGTGGAGACAAGGACAAGCTCTGCTAGGCAGCCTTCCCGGCTCCAAGGATCTTAGATCTTTGAGGACCAGCTCCTCTGACCTGCAGGCAGATAACTGAACTCTCGCGGAACCAAGGGCACGTCTGGGTGTCAGGACAGAAAATGGGGACCCAGGATAAGCAAGGAACGGACAGGCAAAACCCTTGGGCTCAAGAGGGAGTCAGAAAAGTAAAGGCAGAAGGGAGACATGCACCAGGAGTCTCAGACTTAAATGCCTCTGGGACCCAAGCAGATGAGACAGATGGGGAAGACTGGAAGAAGACCTAGCGGCGCCAGCTGTGGGCAACTGGAGAACGTGGGCTGCCCACACAGCATCCCAATCAGATAAAGGAGAAAGCAAGCTCCCAGGATCAGTCTCAAGCTTCCCCTTGAACAGAGAAATGAACCAGCCCTCCAGGCCGGTCCCAGATGTGAGCCCTGGGAGGGGGTCCCCCCACCAGTGAAGAAGAGGACAACGGAGCCCGGGTAGGCCAAAGCAATCCATGCTCTCCTTGCAGGGGTGGTTTTCCCGGCAGAGGCGGCGGCATGGGCAAAGGTTCAGAAGTGGGAAATGGCTTGGATTGTTTGGTTAGGCGCTGAAGCCGGGATCAGGAGAGGCGAGATGACGGGGAGCTGGGCCAGGTCCAGACCACAAAATGGTAGGTCAGAGGCCTTGGACTCTGTCCTGAGAGCGGTCAGATTGAAGCTGGAAAATGAGATAAGCGCATTTGCAGGAAGATCTATTTGAGGAGGCAGGAGTGGCTGCCGGCAGGCCAAGGGGAGGCTGATACAGCCACTTAGAGGGCTTGAATGTGGGTCATGGCAGGGCTAGGAGGTGGCCAGAAGGGAGGGCAGGCAAGGGAAACAGCATCTGCAAGGGCTCGGAGGGCAGATGGGTTCAGGGCAGGAGGAAGAACTGGGTGTGGCTTTGAGGGTGAGGAGACCAGGAGGGTGAGTGGCAGAAGCCTCGCATTCCCCTGGTATTTATCTGCCATCTTCTTTCTTCCCTGACCAGCCTGCGACTAGGCTCAGAGGATTCCCCCAGGCTGCCCCACCCGCAGCATAAGACCCAGGCCCATTAAAGCAACTGTGTCCATCAAACCAGGTGCGGATCAAGTCAGGATATAAGGCACTATCCTCCACTGGGTGAGAAGGAAACACACCGTCGACTGAGGGCCCCTGTTCAGCATGGGGAGGTCTCTTTCTCAGTTGATGCTCATGGGGGCGGGGTGTTAGCTTCTCCATTTTACTCATGGGGAAACCGAGGCTTTATGAAGCTAAGAACCCTCTTGCTCCTGCTCGGTCGCTTCAGTCATGTCCGACTCTTCGCAACGCTCTAGACTGCAGCCTGCCAGCCCCATCTGACCATAGGGATTCTCCAGGCAAGAATACTGGAGTGGGTTGCCATTTCCAGGGTCAATAAAGTGGTGCAGCAAATTCAAAAATAAGTATTTGTCAAAAAGCTCTTGTGTGCCAGGCCCTGTTCTAGACTCCGCATATACAGCAGTGAGCAAAGGATGGAAAAGCCCTGTTCTAGACAATGAAAAACAATACCCAAGAATACCGACAAATCCTCTTGTGGCCACCAGAGGGCACTGCAGTCACAGGACCGTCCATCCACCTCCGATTCCATCTTCCTTTCAGGTTCCAAGCACCCTAGGCTAAGAGGCTATGAATAATGTGTAGCATCTGCTCAAGAAGGAAAGCTGAGGAGGGGCGTGCTGCAGGCATGCCTTCCACCCACTTTTCCAGCTTAATCCCCTCATCAGAGCCCCTCCAACTGCCCAAGGTATTTCAGTGACTTCAAAGCCTGTGAGCTCCAGAGACTCTCCCTGAGACTCAGCAGCTTGTCCTTGCACAGGGAGGCTGATACAGCCACTTAGAGGGCTTGAATGTGGGTCATGGCAGGGCTAGGAGGTGGCCAGAAGGGAGGGCAGGCAAGGGAAACAGCATCTGCAAGGGCTCGGAGGGCAGATGGGTTCAGGGCAGGAGGAAGAACTGGGTGTGGCTTTGAGGGTGAGGAGACCAGGAGGGTGAGTGGCAGAAGCCTCGCATTCCCCTGGTATTTATCTGCCATCTTCTTTCTTCCCTGACCAGCCTGCGACTAGGCTCAGAGGATTCCCCCAGGCTGCCCCACCCGCAGCATAAGACCCAGGCCCATTAAAGCAACTGTGTCCATCAAACCAGGTGCGGATCAAGTCAGGATATAAGGCACTATCCTCCACTGGGTGAGAAGGAAACACACCGTCGACTGAGGGCCCCTGTTCAGCATGGGGAGGTCTCTTTCTCAGTTGATGCTCATGGGGGCGGGGTGTTAGCTTCTCCATTTTACTCATGGGGAAACCGAGGCTTTATGAAGCTAAGAACCCTCTTGCTCCTGCTCGGTCGCTTCAGTCATGTCCGACTCTTCGCAACGCTCTAGACTGCAGCCTGCCAGCCCCATCTGACCATAGGGATTCTCCAGGCAAGAATACTGGAGTGGGTTGCCATTTCCAGGGTCAATAAAGTGGTGCAGCAAATTCAAAAATAAGTATTTGTCAAAAAGCTCTTGTGTGCCAGGCCCTGTTCTAGACTCCGCATATACAGCAGTGAGCAAAGGATGGAAAAGCCCTGTTCTAGACAATGAAAAACAATACCCAAGAATACCGACAAATCCTCTTGTGGCCACCAGAGGGCACTGCAGTCACAGGACCGTCCATCCACCTCCGATTCCATCTTCCTTTCAGGTTCCAAGCACCCTAGGCTAAGAGGCTATGAATAATGTGTAGCATCTGCTCAAGAAGGAAAGCTGAGGAGGGGCGTGCTGCAGGCATGCCTTCCACCCACTTTTCCAGCTTAATCCCCTCATCAGAGCCCCCTCCAACTGCCCAAGGTATTTCAGTGACTTCAAAGCCTGTGAGCTCCAGAGACTCTCCCCTGAGACTCAGCAGCTTGTCCTTGCATGCCCTACACACCCTCACTTGTCTAACGTTTACACACCTGCCCACGCCCTCTCCATCCACCACCCCTCTTCCATCCATCTGCCCATCCGATTTTGTTGCAGGGAGAATATTCTAGCTCCCTGTAGCAAACTGTTTCTTTGACTTGCTTTCCGTCGCTGTTGCTATTATAATCAAACTTAATGGCTTGCCTTGAGGACCCCGTCCCTCTGCCTGACTGTGAAGTGAAATACCTTTGTTCAAGAATCCTGTCCACCTGTAGATGGCAGAAAGAGAGAAGTTAACACTTTCCCTGCCTGAGGCTTGCCATTCTAAGAGATGTTTGCAATATTAATGGCCTTTTTACTTTGCTTCCTCACCTCCCCCTCTGTCTGATCTATAAAATAACCTGGCATCCAAACCCCAGATAAGCTGGGGTTTTTTCCGAGGCACTATCCTGCCATCTTCTCGGTCAGTTTGCTTTCGGAATGAAGTCATTTTCCTTGACTCAGCACCTCGTCTCTGGAATTCGTTGGTCTGCTGTGCGGCGAGCAGATCTAACTTGGACTCCTGGTAACAATTTCATCCATCCTTTCCCCTTCCTGCCTCTCCAGCCACCCAGAGACTGGGACAGTCAGTGTAGAGGATCAGGGAAGACCAGAGATCAAACCAGGTTGGCAGAGTCAGTGAACTCAGTGGGCATGAGTTTTAGTGCTCTAAGGCCAGAAAAAGCTGAAAGTATTTAAAAAAAAAAAAAAACAGCAAGACATGACTAGCAAACCAAACTGTATCTGAAAACAATTCAACTTTGGATCTTTAAAACATCCCATTGTGCTATTATGTGGTGTGGGCACATCTATTAATTTATCGCCAGCTCTTAAAGACAGTACAGTATGTGAAATGCCATAAATGTTTTCGCATCTCTGTGCTTTCTTCCAATCATTTTCTGAGGAATAGAACATTTGGGCGTTACTCAGTAACTGCTTTTAAGAGCTGCTTTCTGAGGTACTAAACTCAGCTTTCACGACCAAACTACAAAGATCTGAAGAGGATCTTTCTGAGGTACTTTTCCAGCTTAATCCCTCATCAGAGCCCCCTCCAACTGCCCAAGGTATTTCAGTGACTTCAAAGCCTGTGAGCTCCAGAGACTCTCCCCTGAGACTCAGCAGCTTGTCCTTGCATGCCCTACACACCCTCACTTGTCTAACGTTTACACACCTGCCCACGCCCTCTCCATCCACCACCCCTCTTCCATCCATCTGCCCATCCGATTTTGTTGCAGGGAGAATATTCTAGCTCCCTGTAGCAAACTGTTTCTTTGACTTGCTTTCCGTCGCTGTTGCTATTATAATCAAACTTAATGGCTTGCCTTGAGGACCCCGTCCCTCTGCCTGACTGTGAAGTGAAATACCTTTGTTCAAGAATCCTGTCCACCTGTAGATGGCAGAAAGAGAGAAGTTAACACTTTCCCTGCCTGAGGCTTGCCATTCTAAGAGATGTTTGCAATATTAATGGCCTTTTTACTTTGCTTCCTCACCTCCCCCTCTGTCTGATCTATAAAATAACCTGGCATCCAAACCCCAGATAAGCTGGGGTTTTTTCCGAGGCACTATCCTGCCATCTTCTCGGTCAGTTTGCTTTCGGAATGAAGTCATTTTCCTTGACTCAGCACCTCGTCTCTGGAATTCGTTGGTCTGCTGTGCGGCGAGCAGATCTAACTTGGACTCCTGGTAACAATTTCATCCATCCTTTCCCCTTCCTGCCTCTCCAGCCACCCAGAGACTGGGACAGTCAGTGTAGAGGATCAGGGAAGACCAGAGATCAAACCAGGTTGGCAGAGTCAGTGAACTCAGTGGGCATGAGTTTTAGTGCTCTAAGGCCAGAAAAAGCTGAAAGTATTTAAAAAAAAAAAAAACAGCAAGACATGACTAGCAAACCAAACTGTATCTGAAAACAATTCAACTTTGGATCTTTAAAACATCCCATTGTGCTATTATGTGGTGTGGGCACATCTATTAATTTATCGCCAGCTCTTAAAGACAGTACAGTATGTGAAATGCCATAAATGTTTTCGCATCTCTGTGCTTTCTTCCAATCATTTTCTGAGGAATAGAACATTTGGGCCGTTACTCAGTAACTGCTTTTAAGAGCTGCTTTCTGAGGTACTAAAAACTCAGCTTTCACGACCAAACTACAAAGATCTGAAGAGGATCTGAGGAAAATCTCACTGTGAGGCTGTGAATAACATCTCCATTGACCTCTATGCCCAGCAGTTTTGCCCCCGGTAACGTGGACTTTATTTCATTTTTAGTAGTGCTCTTTGGATCCCTGGATTTAGTACGGGCACTCTGAGAGTGATCGGAGGCAGAGATCTTCAGATGTATCTCTAGTGTGGTTGGTCACTGGGTAACCCATTTCTTCTCCTGGCCCTCAAGCTAACATTTTCAGAAGACTTGGCACCAACAAAGAGCTATCCCATAAGTCACTTGCTTCCTAAGTCATGGCTGCTTTTTAACCAAAGAAAAGACACGTCTTTGGAATATTATGTCAGCATATAAAGAACAATGCTGGGACTTCCTTGGTGATCCAGTGGTTAAGAATCTGCCTGCGGGCTTCCCTGGTGGTCCAGTGGGTAAGGACACCGCCTTGCAGTGCAAGGGGCGCTGGTTTGATCCCTGGCCTGGGAAGATCCCATGTGCCATGGAGTGGCTGGACTGATGTGTCCAACTACAGAGCCGGAGCTCTGGAGCGCATGCGCCCAGAGCCGGTGCTCTGCGATGAGTAAAGCCACTGTGATGGGAGGCCCACACGGGCCAACGAACAAAGATAAATAGATGAAAAACCAATAGAAGTGGCCAAAAAAGAGAGAGAGAAAAGAATCTGCCTGCCAATGCAGGGGACACGGGTTCGATCCCTGGTTGGGGAAGATTCCACGTGCTATGGGACAACTAAGCCCATGCTCCACGACTACTGAGCCTGCACTCTAGAGCCCATGCTCTGCAGCAAGAGAAGCCACTGAGGTGAGAAGCCCGCACACCGCACCTAGAGAAAGCCCTTGCAAAGACTTACATCCCATTGTGCTATTATGTGGTGTGGGCACATCTATTAATTTATCGCCAGCTCTTAAAGACAGTACAGTATGTGAAATGCCATAAATGTTTTCGCATCTCTGTGCTTTCTTCCAATCATTTTCTGAGGAATAGAACATTTGGGCCGTTACTCAGTAACTGCTTTTAAGAGCTGCTTTCTGAGGTACTAAAAACTCAGCTTTCACGACCAAACTACAAAGATCTGAAGAGGATCTGAGGAAAATCTCACTGTGAGGCTGTGAATAACATCTCCATTGACCTCTATGCCCAGCAGTTTTGCCCCCGGTAACGTGGACTTTATTTCATTTTTAGTAGTGCTCTTTGGATCCCTGGATTTAGTACGGGCACTCTGAGAGTGATCGGAGGCAGAGATCTTCAGATGTATCTCTAGTGTGGTTGGTCACTGGGTAACCCATTTCTTCTCCTGGCCCTCAAGCTAACATTTTCAGAAGACTTGGCACCAACAAAGAGCTATCCCATAAGTCACTTGCTTCCTAAGTCATGGCTGCTTTTTAACCAAAGAAAAGACACGTCTTTGGAATATTATGTCAGCATATAAAGAACAATGCTGGGACTTCCTTGGTGATCCAGTGGTTAAGAATCTGCCTGCGGGCTTCCCTGGTGGTCCAGTGGGTAAGGACACCGCCTTGCAGTGCAAGGGGCGCTGGTTTGATCCCTGGCCTGGGAAGATCCCATGTGCCATGGAGTGGCTGGACTGATGTGTCCAACTACAGAGCCGGAGCTCTGGAGCGCATGCGCCCAGAGCCGGTGCTCTGCGATGAGTAAAGCCACTGTGATGGGAGGCCCACACGGGCCAACGAACAAAGATAAATAGATGAAAAACCAATAGAAGTGGCCAAAAAAGAGAGAGAGAGAGAAAAGAATCTGCCTGCCAATGCAGGGGACACGGGTTCGATCCCTGGTTGGGGAAGATTCCACGTGCTATGGGACAACTAAGCCCATGCTCCACGACTACTGAGCCTGCACTCTAGAGCCCATGCTCTGCAGCAAGAGAAGCCACTGAGGTGAGAAGCCCGCACACCGCACCTAGAGAAAGCCCTTGCAAAGACCCATCGTAGCTGAAAATAAATAAATTTTAAAAATAAAGAACAATGTCGATTTCTTAAGGTTGGCTAAAAATCATGCTTCCCACATTAAAATAAAACAATAAATAATAAAAGCCCCTTAACTGTAATCTCACCAAAACCCCAAACTATCTTTTATTTTTTGCATGATTTACTTTGTTTTCTCAGAATATTAGAAGCCAGAAGGGGAATTAATTAGGATTTGGCAGCTTTTTTAGGTAAAGGGTTGTACTTATGTTATCTTTGTATTACTGGTATAGTAATTACCCAAATGGATGGAAGATTTCAAGGGCTAGACTAAGTCTTGCATGTTTAAAATTTCAATTTAATTAATGCCAGTGGATGAAAAGTCCATCTGGGGAAAGACAGAAGATGCAAAGGAATTGTTTTTGTGACCTGAGGCAACAAATTCTGTAATGCTCTGCATACAATAATTAAAATACAACTGAAAAAAGTCCATGATCTTTTCTGACAGTTTATTTATTCTCCTGTCTTCTTCACTTATTACTGCTTTTGAGATGTTGTGAATTTCACCTTGGTAAGCACCAGATTGTATGATTCCTTTGTTCTTTGTTCATTCGCTATGTCAGGCTTTCCTGTCCTTCAGTATTTCCCTGCGTTTGCTCAAACTCATGTCCACTGAGTCAGTGATGCCACCTCATCCTCTGTCGTCCCCTTCCCCCCTTGCCCTCTATCTTTCCCAGCATCAGAGTCTTTTCCAGTGAGTCAGCTCTTCACTTCAAGTGGCCAAAGGATTGGAGTTTCAGCTTCAGCATCAGTCCTTCCAAGCAATATTCGGGGTTGATGTCCTTTAGGATTGACTGGTTTGATCTCCTTGCTGTCCAAGAGCCTCTCAAGAGTCTTCTTCAGCACCACAGTTCAAAAGCATCAGTTCTTTGGTGCTCAGCCTTTATGGTCCAACTCTCACATCCATGCATGACTACTCGCAAAACCATAGCTTTGACTATATGGGCATTTGTCATCAAACTGATGTCTTTGCTTTTTAATATGCTGTCTAGATTTGTCATAGCTTTTCTTTCAAGGATCGAGCGTCTTTTAATTTCATGGCTGCAGTCACCATCCACAGTGATTTAGGAGCCCAAAGCGAATAAAGCCTGTCATTGCTTCCCCTTTTTCCCCATATATTTGGCATAAAGTGATGGGATCAGGTGCCATGATCTTCATGTTTTTGAATGGTGAGTTTTTCTTTTTTAAAAAAATTGGCCTCTTTTACTGGTTTTCATTTATTGATTTTCATCCATTTTATTCTTTGGCCTGGGTGGGCCTCCCGCTGCAGCAGCCGCTTGCTGCAGTGCACTGGCTCTGGGTGCATGCGCTCTAGAGTGCTGGCCTGCAACTGGACCCAGCATTCCAGTCACTCCACGGCATGCATGGTATTCTCCGGGCCAGGGATTGTACCAGTGCCCCTTGTACTGCAAGGCGGACTCTTTACCCACTGGACTACCAGGGAAGCCCTGAATTTTTAGTGTTAAGCCAGCCTTTTCACTCTCTTCTTTCACCTTCATCAAGAGGCTCTTTAGTTCCTCTTCGTTTTCTGCCTTTAGACCAGTATCGTCTGCATATCTGAGGCTGTTGGTTTTTCTCCCAACAATGAGGACACGTCAAAAAACAGAATCAAGGGTTTCCCAGGTGGCGCAGTGCTGAGGAATCCGCCTGTCAATGCAGAAGACACAAGAAACGGAGGCCCGATTCCTGGACTAGGAAGATCCCCTGAAGGAGGAAATGGCAACCCACTCCAGTATTTTGGCCTGGAAAATCCCATGGACAGAGGAGCCCTCTATCTTTCCCAGCATCAGAGTCTTTTCCAGTGAGTCAACTCTTCACATCAGGTGGCCAAAGTATTGGAGTTTCAGCTTCAGCATCAGTCCTTCCAAGCAATATTCGGGGTTGATGTCCTTTAGGATTGACTGGTTTGATCTCCTTGCTGTCCAAGAGCCTCTCAAGAGTCTTCTTCAGCACCACAGTTCAAAAGCATCAGTTCTTTGGTGCTCAGCCTTTATGGTCCAACTCTCACATCCATGCATGACTACTCGCAAAACCATAGCTTTGACTATATGGGCATTTGTCATCAAACTGATGTCTTTGCTTTTTAATATGCTGTCTAGATTTGTCATAGCTTTTCTTTCAAGGATCGAGCGTCTTTTAATTTCATGGCTGCAGTCACCATCCACAGTGATTTAGGAGCCCAAAGCGAATAAAGCCTGTCATTGCTTCCCCTTTTTCCCCATATATTTGGCATAAAGTGATGGGATCAGGTGCCATGATCTTCATGTTTTTGAATGGTGAGTTTTTCTTTTTTAAAAAAATTGGCCTCTTTTACTGGTTTTCATTTATTGATTTTCATCCATTTTATTCTTTGGCCTGGGTGGGCCTCCCGCTGCAGCAGCCGCTTGCTGCAGTGCACTGGCTCTGGGTGCATGCGCTCTAGAGTGCTGGCCTGCAACTGGACCCAGCATTCCAGTCACTCCACGGCATGCATGGTATTCTCCGGGCCAGGGATTGTACCAGTGCCCCTTGTACTGCAAGGCGGACTCTTTACCCACTGGACTACCAGGGAAGCCCTGAATTTTTAGTGTTAAGCCAGCCTTTTCACTCTCTTCTTTCACCTTCATCAAGAGGCTCTTTAGTTCCTCTTCGTTTTCTGCCTTTAGACCAGTATCGTCTGCATATCTGAGGCTGTTGGTTTTTCTCCCAACAATGAGGACACGTCAAAAAACAGAATCAAGGGTTTCCCAGGTGGCGCAGTGCTGAGGAATCCGCCTGTCAATGCAGAAGACACAAGAAACGGAGGCCCGATTCCTGGACTAGGAAGATCCCCTGAAGGAGGAAATGGCAACCCACTCCAGTATTTTGGCCTGGAAAATCCCATGGACAGAGGAGCCTGGCGGGCTACAGTCCACGGGGTCGCAAAGAGTCAGACATGACTAAAGTACAAACTACTAGTTTGCATCATACGCTTATGTTTCTCGTTAAAAAAAAAGAAGAAGAAGGAAATGGAGTCAAGGGACGTCCCTGTGGCTTCAGCGGTTAGGACTCTCCACTTCCAATGTGGGGGGCACAGTTCCATCCTAGCCTGGGAACTAAGATCCCACATGCAACGTAGTGTAGTCAAAAAACAAAAACAGGGAATCAAAGGACTTCCCTGGTGGTCCAGTGGTTAAGACTCTGTGTTCCCAATGCAGGGGGCCTGGGTTCGATCCTGGTCAGGGAACTAGATTGCACATGCTGCTGTTAAGATCCAGTGGAGCCAAATAAATAAATAATTTTTAAAAACCTTAAAAAAATAACTTAAAAAAAAAACAACAGTGAATCAAAATGTCTAATGCTAATGCTGCTCACAGGAGACTGAGTATTGTCCTTTGATTGACTTATGCAGGTCATGGTTTGGGGGGGAAAGCAGTTTCTGGAGAATGCTGGAAGTGTAAAGAAGCCTGCAGCAGGTTGCAGGGTGATGGGGAAAAGAGAAAAGATAGACTGTCAGGAGTGACGATTCTTTCTGGAGGTTTAGCATGAAGATTTGGACTTGGTTAGGGAGGAAATCCTCTGTTTGTTTGTTTTGGGTGATGGTGTGAACGGTGTAACCTGACAAGCGCATGCCTGTTGTGAAGCATCTAGAAATCCTGCATAAAATGAAGCAAACAGCCTTTACAAAGCGCAGCTGGGTTTCAAGAACCTCAGGAGCCCTGAATTTTTAGTGTTAAGCCAGCCTTTTCACTCTCTTCTTTCACCTTCATCAAGAGGCTCTTTAGTTCCTCTTCGTTTTCTGCCTTTAGACCAGTATCGTCTGCATATCTGAGGCTGTTGGTTTTTCTCCCAACAATGAGGACACGTCAAAAAACAGAATCAAGGGTTTCCCAGGTGGCGCAGTGCTGAGGAATCCGCCTGTCAATGCAGAAGACACAAGAAACGGAGGCCCGATTCCTGGACTAGGAAGATCCCCTGAAGGAGGAAATGGCAACCCACTCCAGTATTTTGGCCTGGAAAATCCCATGGACAGAGGAGCCTGGCGGGCTACAGTCCACGGGGTCGCAAAGAGTCAGACATGACTAAAGTACAAACTACTAGTTTGCATCATACGCTTATGTTTCTCGTTAAAAAAAAAGAAGAAGAAGGAAATGGAGTCAAGGGACGTCCCTGTGGCTTCAGCGGTTAGGACTCTCCACTTCCAATGTGGGGGGCACAGTTCCATCCTAGCCTGGGAACTAAGATCCCACATGCAACGTAGTGTAGTCAAAAAACAAAAACAGGGAATCAAAGGACTTCCCTGGTGGTCCAGTGGTTAAGACTCTGTGTTCCCAATGCAGGGGGCCTGGGTTCGATCCTGGTCAGGGAACTAGATTGCACATGCTGCTGTTAAGATCCAGTGGAGCCAAATAAATAAATAATTTTTAAAAACCTTAAAAAAATAACTTAAAAAAAAAACAACAGTGAATCAAAATGTCTAATGCTAATGCTGCTCACAGGAGACTGAGTATTGTCCTTTGATTGACTTATGCAGGTCATGGTTTGGGGGGGAAAGCAGTTTCTGGAGAATGCTGGAAGTGTACAGAAGCCTGCAGCAGGTTGCAGGGTGATGGGGAAAAGAGAAAAGATAGACTGTCAGGAGTGACGATTCTTTCTGGAGGTTTAGCATGAAGATTTGGACTTGGTTAGGGAGGAAATCCTCTGTTTGTTCGTTTTGGGTGATGGTGTGAACGGTGTAACCTGACAAGCGCATGCCTGTTGTGAAGCATCTAGAAATCCTGCATAAAATGAAGCAAACAGCCTTTACAAAGCGCAGCTGGGTTTCAAGAACCTCAGGGAAATCCCTGGAGCCACACACAGAGGAAATTGAAAGCCAGAGCTGGGGGAGCTCATGAACAGTTGTAGATCTTGACAAAAAGACAGAGTTTGGGTTTTATCTTCACCTGGATTTTGAAGAAGAGGATTTACTGGGGCATTGAACACTGAGACCCTCATATACAACTCGGCCCCTTAAAGGGTGATACCCTTAGCGAAAATAGAGACGACGAAAAAAAAAATCTTTCCATCAGCCCAGGGAGCACAGAAGAACCTGGTGGGTCATGCCCTGAAATCTGGTGGCAGTGGCAAGGCTCCCCTGAGAGTTTCTAACCAAAGGTGTGCCCTCACTGAAATTGGGGGTTCACATTTGTACCATTGGCATAGTCTCGGAAGCCCAAATGAAAATGAACCAATAATGTGGTCCGGAGGTGGTAATTCCCCTGAAGCATCCTTGGCTGGAGCAAACACAGAAGCTCTCGAAAGAGACACCCTAGAGCTGGTCACAGGGATTCCCACGCATAAGGCCCTGCTGAGGCTGAGTCCACAGCCCCAACTTAGAAAACGTAAGAGGAAGCCAGCTGTCACGGATAAAGAGCGAGATGACACCCTTGAGCTTGACTCAAGACAACAGAGTTATTGAGTAAAGGACCATACAGGAAGTATGTTTTATTTTTAGGGTTTCGTTTGCTTGTTTTTAAGTTTTGGCTGTGAGGCCCGTGGGATCTTAGTGCCCTGACTAGGGATCGAACCTGCAACCCTGCCCTGCAAGCTCAGAGTCTTAATCAGCTGGACCACCAGGGAAATCCCCAGGAAGTGCATTTTAAATGCTGAAAGGCATAAAGAGAGGACTTAACATGAGAAAATAATAAGACGGTGTTAAAAAGGAGAAGCTGAAGCTTAAAATAAAAAGGAGAAAGGGGGGACTTCCCTGGTGGCCCAGTGGTTACGACTCTGGGCTTCCAATGTGGGGGACCCAGCTTTGACCCCTGGTCAGGGAACAAGGATCCCACATGCAGTGGTTACACAGCAACCCCCCAAAATGAGAAGAAAGGGTAAATTAATGCATCTTTTTAAAAAAGTAATTGATTAATGTATTTATTTTTTATTTTTGGCTGTTCTGGGTTTTCACTGCTGCCACAGGTTCTTCTCTAGCTGCAGGGAGTGGAGGCTGCTCTCTAGTTGAGGTGAGTAGATTTTTTGTTGCAGTGACTTCTCTTGTAGAACTCGGGCTCTAGGGCACATCGGGCTTCCGTAGTTGCAGCACCTGGGCTCCGTAGTTGCGGCTCCAAGGCTTTTTAGAGCACAGGCTCCATCACTGAGGCTCATGAACTTAGTTGCTCCGCAGCATGTGGAATCTTCCCAGGTAAGGGATCGAACCCATGTCTCCTGCATTGGCAGGCGGACTCTCCACCACTGAGCAACCAGGGAAGCCTGAATGCATCTATTAATTCATCTATTTAGACAGTCATCCCCCTTTCCTTCTCTTTGGGCTCCTGGGTCTGGGGACATAGAGGAGGCTTTGGGTGCAGCCAGACGGATTCTGACTCAGGGGATCACATTCATCCCCACATGTGTGTATGCGTCCATCTCTCATTTGATCATCTCCTTAGATGTCACAGCTAGATAAGTTCCAACAGAACCGTGGTTTAACGTTCAACTCTCTCTGCACAATGAGAAAGAATGTGAGGCCCAGTAATACAAAAATTGCTTTTCTCCAAGCAAGTGGGTAACAGAGCCAGCTGGAGAATGGGGGCCTCGTCCCCGGTGTCCCTTCCCCACCGTCCTCCCTCTGCTGAGCCTCTGGAGAGCACGGTGTTGGGGGTTTGTTTCCCGGAGAGACCGTTCACACCTCCTGGGCAGAGTCCCCACAACACACTCTTGTCAGCTGATGGTGACAACAGCAAGTGACACTGTTATCGCTTGTGAGTGAAAGAGACAGAGGCGGAACAGCAGCCCTGATCTTGTATCACTTGTCTCTTCCGGTCTTATCGCATCTGCCTCCACCCTGTGCTTGGCCCTAGATAGGGGAAGAGCTCCTTGAGGGCGGGGCCCGCTCTGATTCATCCACCCCAGGGTCCCGGCTGCGGAGGAGCAGAGGCGGGAGGAGAGCATGCGTAGGAAGGGGAGGCAAGGGTCCCTCAGCCCCGGAGTGGGGACAGGGTGTTAATTCCCTGGCTGCCCCTCCAACTTTTAGCATCCCCCAGCCCTCCTAGAAGGAAGATCAGCAACTCTTAGCCTTTGCCCGCAGCATTTCCAGGGTGTGGATGAATCTGGGAGGAGGATTCCTGGCCCGCTTTGGTAGCCCAGGATAGCCATTCTGGTGCAAGGCTCTCATTCAACGGCAGGTCTCAGGATGGCGCTAGAAATGTCTAACGCTTTCGTAACACTGCTGAGAGGGCTTCCAGCTCCCATGGTGGCTCCGTGGTAAGGAACCCGTCTGCCAATGCAGGAGACTGGGGTTTGATCCCTGGGTCTGGAAGATCTTCCGGAAAAGGAAATGGCAACCCACTCCAGTATTCTTGCCTGGAGAATCCCACGAACTGAGGAGTCTGGTGGGTTACAGTCCATAAGGTCACAATGTGTGGGACACAACTGACTAAACAACAATAACAGAACTGATCCTTTTAACAAAGAAAGGGCAAACCTCTGGGTCAGTGCCTGCAGCAGAAAACACAGTATCCTTAGAACTTGATATCTTTGTTTATACTGTATTTATTTCCATGTTTAACCTATTTCTGGCACGTGATACTTAGTTTTCCATTTACTGAAGTAATACAAAATTGCTTTTCTCCAAGCAAGTGGGTAACAGAGCCAGCTGGAGAATGGGGGCCTCGTCCCCGGTGTCCCTTCCCCACCGTCCTCCCTCTGCTGAGCCTCTGGAGAGCACGGTGTTGGGGGTTTGTTTCCCGGAGAGACCGTTCACACCTCCTGGGCAGAGTCCCCACAACACACTCTTGTCAGCTGATGGTGACAACAGCAAGTGACACTGTTATCGCTTGTGAGTGAAAGAGACAGAGGCGGAACAGCAGCCCTGATCTTGTATCACTTGTCTCTTCCGGTCTTATCGCATCTGCCTCCACCCCGTGCTTGGCCCTAGATAGGGGAAGAGCTCCTTGAGGGCGGGGCCCGCTCTGATTCATCCACCCCAGGGTCCCGGCTGCGGAGGAGCAGAGGCGGGAGGAGAGCATGCGTAGGAAGGGGAGGCAAGGGTCCCTCAGCCCCGGAGTGGGGACAGGGTGTTAATTCCCTGGCTGCCCCTCCAACTTTTAGCATCCCCCAGCCCTCCTAGAAGGAAGATCAGCAACTCTTAGCCTTTGCCCCGCAGCATTTCCAGGGTGTGGATGAATCTGGGAGGAGGATTCCTGGCCCGCTTTGGTAGCCCAGGATAGCCATTCTGGTGCAAGGCTCTCATTCAACGGCAGGTCTCAGGATGGCGCTAGAAATGTCTAACGCTTTCGTAACACTGCTGAGAGGGCTTCCAGCTCCCATGGTGGCTCCGTGGTAAGGAACCCGTCTGCCAATGCAGGAGACTGGGGTTTGATCCCTGGGTCTGGAAGATCTTCCGGAAAAGGAAATGGCAACCCACTCCAGTATTCTTGCCTGGAGAATCCCACGAACTGAGGAGTCTGGTGGGTTACAGTCCATAAGGTCACAATGTGTGGGACACAACTGACTAAACAACAATAACAGAACTGATCCTTTTAACAAAGAAAGGGCAAACCTCTGGGTCAGTGCCTGCAGCAGAAAACACAGTATCCTTAGAACTTGATATCTTTGTTTATACTGTATTTATTTCCATGTTTAACCTATTTCTGGCACGTGATACTTAGTTTTCCATTTACTGAAGTGACACATAACAGATTCCTTGTAAAATAAACTTATTAAGCAAATAGCAAACCAATGTAAAGAAAAACATGAAGTACAGGTGGTAAACTGATATGGCAGAAATCCTGACATTCAGGACGAAGGTTTGAGAAGTCAGATTCCAGGGAATGGAAACTCCTTCACCACCAACCCCTCCTCCAACCCGACGCCATGCCCAAAGGGGAGGTCAGTTAATACAGATATTGAGGCTCCATTTTTGTGGGATGGAGCATTATAAATAAGCCCGTCTCAGGTCAGCTGTGTGTCTCTGGACCATTCAAGCAAACTGGGAGGGAAGACGGCCAGGGGTCCCGTTTTAGGAGCCACCTTGCTCCAGGAAAGTGTTCTTTCCACATTGGGTCAAACTCAGACCTTCAGGAACGTGAGCATTCCACAGTGGATACAACTCAGGAGGAGTAAGATCCAGAGGGCTGAGACTTGGCGACCTCAAGAGGGCATGCTGCCCACTGGCCTTTTCAGACTCTAGGTCTCAGCTGCAGGCACGAAAGGGCCTCTTGTGGTCAGCTGGGGGCCAAAGCCACCGTTTGAACATAATAAGATGCTCTGCCAGATCTTGACCTCTCTGTGCATGTTCTTCTAGAGGGAGGATAGCGTCCTGGGAAGCTGAATTCCTGTCGTGTGCTAGCCTGGCCGACACTTGTCTTCACCACACGATGTTCTTCGGCATCCACGGGACGTTTCACTCCAGTGTCGGTATCTTAGGTGAAAGCCGCTGGGTTGATGCTCTTTCCCTGCCTGTCTGGTATCTTGAGTTCTTAATCTGCAGTGCGATCTTGGCAGCTTCGGGCCCAGTGTTAACTGCTCAGTTGTGTCCGACTCTGCGACCCTTGATCTATAACAGCCCACCAGGCTCCTCTGTTCATGGAATTCTCCAGAAAAGAACACTGAAGCAGGTAGCCATTCCCTTCTCTAGGGGATCTTCCGGACCCAGGAATCGAACCCAGGTGTCCCGTATGGAATCCCAAAACCCCAAATCCCCACCCATGTATTTATTTCCATGTTTAACCTATTTCTGGCACGTGATACTTAGTTTTCCATTTACTGAAGTGACACATAACAGATTCCTTGTAAAATAAACTTATTAAGCAAATAGCAAACCAATGTAAAGAAAAACATGAAGTACAGGTGGTAAACTGATATGGCAGAAATCCTGACATTCAGGACGAAGGTTTGAGAAGTCAGATTCCAGGGAATGGAAACTCCTTCACCACCAACCCCTCCTCCAACCCGACGCCACGCCCAAAGGGGAGGTCAGTTAATACAGATATTGAGGCTCCATTTTTGTGGGATGGAGCATTATAAATAAGCCCGTCTCAGGTCAGCTGTGTGTCTCTGGACCATTCAAGCAAACTGGGAGGGAAGACGGCCAGGGGTCCCGTTTTAGGAGCCACCTTGCTCCAGGAAAGTGTTCTTTCCACATTGGGTCAAACTCAGACCTTCAGGAACGTGAGCATTCCACAGTGGATACAACTCAGGAGGAGTAAGATCCAGAGGGCTGAGACTTGGCGACCTCAAGAGGGCATGCTGCCCACTGGCCTTTTCAGACTCTAGGTCTCAGCTGCAGGCACGAAAGGGCCTCTTGTGGTCAGCTGGGGGCCAAAGCCACCGTTTGAACATAATAAGATGCTCTGCCAGATCTTGACCTCTCTGTGCATGTTCTTCTAGAGGGAGGATAGCGTCCTGGGAAGCTGAATTCCTGTCGTGTGCTAGCCTGGCCGACACTTGTCTTCACCACACGATGTTCTTCGGCATCCACGGGACGTTTCACTCCAGTGTCGGTATCTTAGGTGAAAGCCGCTGGGTTGATGCTCTTTCCCTGCCTGTCTGGTATCTTGAGTTCTTAATCTGCAGTGCGATCTTGGCAGCTTCGGGCCCGGTGTTAACTGCTCAGTTGTGTCCGACTCTGCGACCCTTGATCTATAACAGCCCACCAGGCTCCTCTGTTCATGGAATTCTCCAGAAAAGAACACTGAAGCAGGTAGCCATTCCCTTCTCTAGGGGATCTTCCGGACCCAGGAATCGAACCCAGGTGTCCCGTATGGCAGGTGGATTCTTTACCATCAGAGCCACCAGAGAAGGCCCCAAATCCAGTTCTCCGTGCCATGGCCCAGGGCAGTTAAGCAAAGACTCCTCTGAGTTCCCACAAAGCACAGGCTCTGTCCACGCCCAGGCTGCCCAGGCCCAGATCTACGGGATTGGAAGTCCAGAAGTAAGAGGCCTGGGAGGGGCATTCTTTCCTGGGGACCTCAAGCGTCAGCTCAGGTTCTCAGGAGCCTCAAGATCCTCAGATCCCTCTGAGCTTGGGCCTCCCCCTTACCCCAGGGTCTCTGGGAGGCTGGGCCTCCAGGCCCTGAGGCTTCAGAAAGCTGCGCTGCTTCGGCCTTCCCGCCTCCAGAACGCTGAGATCTGCTCCAGGGTGACCCGCGGCTGCAGGCCCCACTCCGGATCGGGGCTTCTTGGCCGCAGCCTCTGGGCCTGGGGGCTCCCCAGATGTGCCCCAGTGTCAGGCCTCTGTTCGGGCTCAGCCCAGCTCACCAGGCCTGGGGTGTGGGACCTCTCTTCCCAGACCTGGGGTCCCCAGAAGGTGCTACCATTTGGGACGTTTGGTGGCGTCTGGGGGGCCAAGGAGCTGGGTGGGGAGTGTGGGTCTGGGGGGACAGGTGGGGCTGTGACGCGTGCCTCCAAGGTGCCTCTATGGGTGGGCGGGTCTGGCGGCCCATCCGTCAGCAGGGGGACTGCCGAGCCATACCAGACCTCAGAACGCTCTTGGGGGGTGCCTGTGGGCCGGATCCATAGCTCTCCTCCCGGGCGCCAGACCAGGGTGGGTGCGTGGATGCTGGGGTCGGGCCTGAGCGACCGGCGGAACAGGCGTTCGGCCAACACGGCTGTGATCAGGAGGAAGACGGCAGCCAAGGTGGCCAGGGCCACCATGATGAAGATGCAGGGCCCGCAGGGCAGCGGGGGCCACGAGGTGGCCTCCAGCACAGAGGGTTCCTCCATCTTCCTGGAGAGGGTTTCCGGGGTGGGAGACATCTGGGGAGACAGCGGTCAGGAGAGGAAGCGCCTGAAACAGGTTGATACAGTCCGGAGAGAGAGGCGGGCACTGCAGATGTGCAAACACAGGGAGGAAAGCGACAGAGGGGAGCCGGGCTCTGAGACATCTGGCCAAGAAACAGACCCAGGCAGACGAGGAGCCCCGAGGACCCCGAAAGGGCAGGAAGAAGCCAGATGGCCAGAGTAACGGGACCCACCTGGGTCTGCCGCAAAGCCCTCCTGCTCAGAATCCCCTGGCCCTTCCTGGAAGCTGTATTTTCCTCCCAGACTCCAGGCTGCTGCAGATAAAACTCAGAGGGCTCCCAGGGCTTCTCTCCTCCTGCCTCAGCCCCCTCAGGTCTTGCCTGGAAGAGGAAGTGCTGGGTAAAGAAACGAGACCCTCCGACCCAGCCCTGCCCACCAGGCTCCTGGCCATCTCCGCGGCACGCTGGGTGCCCCGTGGCTCCTACATTCTCCTTGGAGCTGGCCTTGCTCTCTGTAGGCTTCCCTGAGTTGTGCCAGGTCTTAGGTGCCCCTCCTACCCCTGTCTCTGCCTCTCTGGCTTTGCCCAGTCTTGCCTGACTTCATCTTCCTTGTGTGTCTCTGCCCACCTCCGGTGGTCCCCTTGGTCCCCCAGCGGCAGAGGCCTCGTGCGATCCTCACCTCACTGCTGGCAGTGGGTCCTGGGCTCCTGAGTCTCCCTCGGAGCTGCTGTTCCCTGTGTGAGCTAGGGGTACAAGGCAGTTTCCTCACTTGAGGGCGGAAGGGAGGGCACCACCTGTTGCTGGGCAACTGTGCCCTGGATCCCTCAGCCCCTGCAGAGCGTTTCCAAGGCAACCTGGGGGGATGTGGTCACTGCGGTGGGGAGGCGTTTCCTGGCAAGAGGTGGGGCCGGAATGGGCAGTGGCTCTGTTGAACTCGGTGTCACCCCATAGCCAGCCCCCAGACCTCAGAACACATCCGGAAGACAAGAAAGAGAGACAGAGTCCGTCCCGATCACCAAGATGGCCCCTTCTACCTGTCCCGATGTGGCTGTTGGGGCCCTGCCCTGCTGACTGGGCCCCACCAATCCCGCTCCTGCTTTCTGCTCCCAGGCTCTGTTGGCCCTGCCTTCTCCATACTTTTCGTGAACATCTCTCCCCTTGTCTTCAGACCATTTAGCCCCAGTTTTGGTTGGAAAATATCTATGAGGGCAAGGCTCAGGTGGCAAAAATGGCAGGCCTCTGGGAACAATCCAGGCTATAAAACGTGCTTAGGCCTGTCTCCAGGACCACGAACATTTACCATCTTGGCTCCTTTTTCCTGCCGCTGAAGGTCCAGAGCGCATCATCAGCTGCCGGACTTTGAGCCTTTCACAGATTGTCTAGTTTGACTCACTGACAGGTGACAGATAAGCCCTATATCAGGGACACGTCGTACGTCGGAGGACGGGGGAAGCAAAGATATAAATTCCTTCTCTGGCAAACACCCTCCACCCAACACAGCTCTTCCTAGGCATTCATGTTTCATTTTGCAAAATGACAGCCGCTTAATGGGAAAGAGCGATCAAAGAGTATGTTGAAATGTCAGTGTCTTACAAAAGACGGTCACAGAGGCAGCCTGACTCAGACTGCTTTGTCTCTGTGGTTTTAGGGGAATGGCGGGGAGGAGTACAAAGTGCGGTGGGGTGAGAGTAGGAGGAGAGACAGTCTCGAGGCCCTGCACCTTATGATCTGTGTGAAACCCAATGATGTTAGCAGTGGATGAGCTTATAAGCCTTGAAATAAAACCTGAACTAATTACCCCCGAACCGGATACGAACAAATGGTCAAGATGGTAAACTTTATGTTACATGTATTCATGACATTGAAAAGGTTTTTTCTTTTTTATTTTTTTAAATTCATTTACTTATTTTCAGTTGTGCTGCATCTTTGTTGCTGTGCGTAGCCTATCTCCAGTTGTGGCGAGCACAGGCTCCTCTCTAGCTGTGGCGTGAGAAGCAGTGGTTTCTCTTGCTGTGGAGCACAGCCTCTAGGCGTGCAAAGCTCTGTAGTTGCAGCATGCAGGCTCAAGAGTGGTGGAACATGGGCCTAGTTGCCTCGAGGCGTGTGGAATCTTCCTGGACCAGGAACTGAATCTGTGTCCCCTGCATTGGTAGGCAGAGTCCCGATGTGGCTGTTGGGGCCCTGCCCTGCTGACTGGGCCCCACCAATCCCGCTCCTGCTTTCTGCTCCCAGGCTCTGTTGGCCCTGCCTTCTCCATACTTTTCGTGAACATCTCTCCCCTTGTCTTCAGACCATTTAGCCCCAGTTTTGGTTGGAAAATATCTATGAGGGCAAGGCTCAGGTGGCAAAAATGGCAGGCCTCTGGGAACAATCCAGGCTATAAAACGTGCTTAGGCCTGTCTCCAGGACCACGAACATTTACCATCTTGGCTCCTTTTTCCTGCCGCTGAAGGTCCAGAGCGCATCATCAGCTGCCGGACTTTGAGCCTTTCACAGATTGTCTAGTTTGACTCACTGACAGGTGACAGATAAGCCCTATATCAGGGACACGTCGTACGTCGGAGGACGGGGGAAGCAAAGATATAAATTCCTTCTCTGGCAAACACCCTCCACCCAACACAGCTCTTCCTAGGCATTCATGTTTCATTTTGCAAAATGACAGCCGCTTAATGGGAAAGAGCGATCAAAGAGTATGTTGAAATGTCAGTGTCTTACAAAAGACGGTCACAGAGGCAGCCTGACTCAGACTGCTTTGTCTCTGTGGTTTTAGGGGAATGGCGGGGAGGAGTACAAAGTGCGGTGGGGTGAGAGTAGGAGGAGAGACAGTCTCGAGGCCCTGCACCTTATGATCTGTGTGAAACCCAATGATGTTAGCAGTGGATGAGCTTATAAGCCTTGAAATAAAACCTGAACTAATTACCCCTGAACCGGATACGAACAAATGGTCAAGATGGTAAACTTTATGTTACATGTATTCATGACATTGAAAAGGTTTTTTCTTTTTTATTTTTTTAAATTCATTTACTTATTTTCAGTTGTGCTGCATCTTTGTTGCTGTGCGTAGCCTATCTCCAGTTGTGGCGAGCACAGGCTCCTCTCTAGCTGTGGCGTGAGAAGCAGTGGTTTCTCTTGCTGTGGAGCACAGCCTCTAGGCGTGCAAAGCTCTGTAGTTGCAGCATGCAGGCTCAAGAGTGGTGGAACATGGGCCTAGTTGCCTCGAGGCGTGTGGAATCTTCCTGGACTAGGAACTGAATCTGTGTCCCCTGCATTGGTAGGCAGAGTCTTATCCACTGTGCCACCAGGGAAGTCCCAAAAAGGTTTTTTTGGCTTCCCTGGTGGTCCAGTGGATAAAGAGTCTGCCTTGTAGCGCAAGGGGCACCGGTTCTATCCCTGGCCCAGGAAGATCCCATATGCCATGGAGCGGCTGGACCTGTGTGTCCAATTAGCAGCCAGCACTCTGGAGCACGTGTGCCCAGAGCCGGTGCTCTGCAACAAGAGGGACCACTGCGACGGGAGACCTACACAGGCCAAAGTATAAAGATGGATGGAAATAAATGAAAACCATTAAGAAAGGCCAAAATTAAAAAAGAAAGATCAAAAAAGGTTTTCTTTTTAAAAGAAATTCCAGGGCTTCCCTGGTGGTCCAGTGGTTAGGAACACTGCCTTGCAGTGCAAGGGGCGCCAGTTTGATCCCTGGCCTGGGAAGATTCCACGTGCCGCGGAGCAGTTGGACCGATGTGTCCAACTACCGAGCCAGAGCTCTGGAGCGCATGCGCCCAGAGCCGGTGCGCTGCCACAACAGAGGCCACTGTGATGGAAGGCCCCCACAGGGCAAAAAACAAAGATGGATGAAAATAAATGAATGAAAGACCAATAAAAGAGGCCAAAATTAAAAATTAAAGCACTTAAAGAGTTGCTGTTTCAGGCTTCCCTTGGTGGTCCAGTGGGTAAGGACACCGCCTTGCAGTGCAAGGGACGCCAGTTTGATCCCTGGCCTGGGAAGATTCCACGTGCCGCGGAGCAGTTGGACCGATGTGTCCAACTACCGAGCCAGAGCTCTGGAGCGCATGCGCCCAGAGCCGGTGCGCTGCCACAACAGAGGCCACTGTGATGGAAGGCCCCCACAGGGCAAAAAACAAAGATGGATGAAAATAAATGAATGAAAGACCAATAAAAGAGGCCAAAATTAAAAATTAAAGCACTTAAAGAGTTGCTGTTTCAGGCTTCCCTTGGTGGTCCAGTGGGTAAGGACACCGCCTTGCAGTGCAAGGGACGCCGGTTCGATCCCTGGCCTGGGAAGATCCCACGTGCCGCGGAGCGGCTGGACTGATGTGTCCAATCACCGAGCTGGAGCTCTGAAGCGCATGAGCCCAGAGCCGGCGCTCTGCGACGACAGACGCCACCGCGATGGGAGGCCCACGCGGGCCAAAGAACAAAGACGGATGAAACTAGAGAAATGAAAGACCAATAGAAGTGGCCCGCCCATCCCCCTCCCTCCCCAACAGGCCCCCCAAAAGATAAATAAATTAAAAATAAATAAATAAATAAATGCTTAAAGAAGGGTAAAATCAATCTGTATATATATAAAAAAAGAGTTGTTGCTTCATCACTAAGTTATGTCTGACTCTTTACAACCCCATGGACCATAGCCCGCCAGGCTCCTCTGTCTGTGGGATTCTCCAGGCAAGAAGACTGGAGGGGGTCACCATTTCCTTTCTCCAGGGGATCTTCCTGACCCAGGAATTGAACCCACATCTCCTACATTGAGAGGCCAATCTTTTATCACTGATCTGGGAAGCCCACTAAATGAGTAAACACTATTAAAAACCAGAAAGACCAGGCCTGACTTCTGTTGTTGCTGTTCTGAAGGTATCAAACTGGCTGTTTTGATTCTTAACTATTTTTCATCACTTACGGAAAGGCTTACCTTTTTAAAAACTGGTTCCTCAAGAAGTTAAACATAGAGTTACCATATATTCAGCAGTTTTATGTCTACATATGTGCAAAAGAATTGAAAGCCAGGGCTTCCCTGGTGGCTAAGACCCCTGGCTCCCAATACAGGGGGCCTGAGTTTGATTCCTGGTTAGGGAACTAGAGCTCACATGCCACAACTAAGACCTGGCACAGGCAGAATAAATAAACATTTTTTTTTAAATAATAAATTTTTTTAAAGAATTAAAAGCAGAGCCTCAAACATATTTTCATACTGCTGTTGATAGCAGCATAATTCATAATAGCCAGAAGGTAGAAACAACTCAAAGGAATTCCCAGTATATTGACGGATGAATGGATAAACAAAATGTTTATATGAGAAATTTTGTTTTTACTATATGTAACATTAGTCAGGCCTAAAATGGAAAGACATGTTGAAGCCTACTACAATAAGGATGAACCTTGAAAACATCACGCTGAGTGAAATCAGCCGGACACAAGCGGACGAACACTGCATGATTCCACTCCTATGAGGTCCCTGGGGCAGTCAAACTCTGAGAGACAGAAAGCAGAATTGTGGGGCTTCGCTGGTGGATTCGTGGTTAGGAATTTATCTGCCAGTGCAGGGAACACGGGTTCGATCCCTGGTCCAGGAAAGATCTCACAGGATGGAGAGTTTGCGTTTAATGGGTCTAGAATTTCAGTTGAGGAGATGAAAAAGGTTTGTAGATGGAGGATGGTGATGATTGTTCAATAGGAATGTGTCTAACGCCACTGCAGCACTCACTAAAAAACTGTTAAAGACTTCCCTGGCCATCCAGTTACAAGACCTGAGGCTTCCACTGCACAGGGCCCAGGGTTGACCCTGACTCAGGAACATAGATCCCTCTAAACTGTGCAATTCGGCAAATAAATAAATACATGAAGTCTCCAGCCACTGAGTTGTAAAAAAAAAAAAAAAGGGACTTCCCTAGTGGTGGAGTAGCTCAGACTCTGCGCTCCCTGGGTTCATTCTCCGGTCATGGGAATGAGATTCTGCATTGGCGCGATGAAGGTGGAAAATCCTGCATGCCACAACTAAGATGTGGCACAGCCAAAAAAAAAAAAAATTCTCTGCAGCCCTAAACAGAAGTCCCATCGGGAGGTAAGTGGACCTGATGGATCTTTAGGGAGCGATCGATTGAGCTGAATTTTTGATTTCTTTTTTTTTTTATTGGCTCTGCCAATACAGGGGCCTGAGTTTGATTCCTGGTTAGGAACTAGAGCTCACATGCCACAACTAAGACCTGGCACAGGCAGAATAAATAAACATTTTTTTTTAAATAATAAATTTTTTTAAAGAATTAAAAGCAGAGCCTCAAACATATTTTCATACTGCTGTTGATAGCAGCATAATTCATAATAGCCAGAAGGTAGAAACAACTCAAAGGAATTCCCAGTATATTGACGGATGAATGGATAAACAAAATGTTTATATGAGAAATTTTGTTTTTACTATATGTAACATTAGTCAGGCCTAAAATGGAAAGACATGTTGAAGCCTACTACAATAAGGATGAACCTTGAAAACATCACGCTGAGTGAAATCAGCCGGACACAAGCGGACGAACACTGCATGATTCCACTCCTATGAGGTCCCTGGGGCAGTCAAACTCTGAGAGACAGAAAGCAGAATTGTGGGGCTTCGCTGGTGGATTCGTGGTTAGGAATTTATCTGCCAGTGCAGGGAACACGGGTTCGATCCCTGGTCCAGGAAAGATCTCACAGGATGGAGAGTTTGCGTTTAATGGGTCTAGAATTTCAGTTGAGGAGATGAAAAAGGTTTGTAGATGGAGGATGGTGATGATTGTTCAATAGGAATGTGTCTAACGCCACTGCAGCACTCACTAAAAAACTGTTAAAGACTTCCCTGGCCATCCAGTTACAAGACCTGAGGCTTCCACTGCACAGGGCCCAGGGTTGACCCTGACTCAGGAACGTAGATCCCTCTAAACTGTGCAATTCGGCAAATAAATAAATACATGAAGTCTCCAGCCACTGAGTTGTAAAAAAAAAAAAAAAGGGACTTCCCTAGTGGTGGAGTAGCTCAGACTCTGCGCTCCCTGGGTTCATTCTCCGGTCATGGGAATGAGATTCTGCATTGGCGCGATGAAGGTGGAAAATCCTGCATGCCACAACTAAGATGTGGCACAGCCAAAAAAAAAAAAAAATTCTCTGCAGCCCTAAACAGAAGTCCCATCGGGAGGTAAGTGGACCTGATGGATCTTTAGGGAGCGATCGATTGAGCTGAATATCTGTGGGCTGCTGCCCCTCCGGTGGATTTCGTGGGTTCCTATTTCTCTGGTGTGGTGCCAGTTAGAAAGTTGATGAGGTACATCCCAGACTATGGCTTTCAGTGGCCAACACCTGAACCTACATCCTCGGGTACATCGCAGCTCATCAGGTGTTCCAGGAGAAAGGAGGGCCAGAGAATCCCACGACTTTCCCCAGCTCCTGTGTGTACTGGGCCTGACCATACTCAGGTTCTTAGCTTGATTTGGAGGGAGATGGATGCTCTCAGGAAAATACCAAACTTTGTGTCCTCTACACCCTATACCTGGCCATCACTGCCCCATTCATAGGAAAAGGGCACTGCTCCGTGGGTCACGAGCTGTGAGATCCACCAAGAGGACCCATTGGTATCCTGCTTCTAGAAAACGCATCCGTCCAAGCTCGTCCTTCCTTTAGCTCTCTCATCCCACCGCCAAAGTGGCATCGAATGGATCTCGAATGTATCACTCCACTGCCGCACTCTCCGTGGAGCAGCACTGGGTGATCAAGGTTTATTGATTTGCTATGGTTTCTACTGAGCTGTAATTCACATACTGTAAATTTCACCCTTTTCGAGCAAATGATGCCATGCTTTCTGGTGTATTCGGGATTGTGCAAGCACTACCAGCTAATTTAAGAACATTTTCATCATGGGTAGGAGGAGGAAACCCTCTACCCACAAGCAGTCACTCCCTCTTCCCTCCTCCACACGGTCTCTGGAAGCCATTATCTGCTTTCTCTCTGTATGAATTTGTCTTGGTCTGAATATTTCATATAAATGCAACCATACAGGGATGTCCCTGGTGGCTCAGTGGTAGAGAACCCGCCTGCCAAGGCAGGAGATGCGGGTTGGATCCCTAGGTTGGGAAGATTCCCTGGAGAAGGAAACGGCAACCCATTCCAGCATTCTTGCCTGGAAAATCCCATGAACAGAAAAGCCTGCTGAGCTTCAACCCATGGGGTCCCCAAAAGAGTAGGACAGGACTTGTCTTAAACAGAAGTCCCATCGGGAGGTAAGTGGACCTGATGGATCTTTAGGAGCGATCGATTGAGCTGAATATCTGTGGGCTGCTGCCCCTCCGGTGGATTTCGTGGGTTCCTATTTCTCTGGTGTGGTGCCAGTTAGAAAGTTGATGAGGTACATCCCAGACTATGGCTTTCAGTGGCCAACACCTGAACCTACATCCTCGGGTACATCGCAGCTCATCAGGTGTTCCAGGAGAAAGGAGGGCCAGAGAATCCCACGACTTTCCCCAGCTCCTGTGTGTACTGGGCCTGACCATACTCAGGTTCTTAGCTTGATTTGGAGGGAGATGGATGCTCTCAGGAAAATACCAAACTTTGTGTCCTCTACACCCTATACCTGGCCATCACTGCCCCATTCATAGGAAAAGGGCACTGCTCCGTGGGTCACGAGCTGTGAGATCCACCAAGAGGACCCATTGGTATCCTGCTTCTAGAAAACGCATCCGTCCAAGCTCGTCCTTCCTTTAGCTCTCTCATCCCACCGCCAAAGTGGCATCGAATGGATCTCGAATGTATCACTCCACTGCCGCACTCTCTCCGTGGAGCAGCACTGGGTGATCAAGGTTTATTGATTTGCTATGGTTTCTACTGAGCTGTAATTCACATACTGTAAATTTCACCCTTTTCGAGCAAATGATGCCATGCTTTCTGGTGTATTCGCGGGATTGTGCAAGCACTACCAGCTAATTTAAGAACATTTTCATCATGGGTAGGAGGAGGAAACCCTCTACCCACAAGCAGTCACTCCCTCTTCCCTCCTCCACACGGTCTCTGGAAGCCATTATCTGCTTTCTCTCTGTATGAATTTGTCTTGGTCTGAATATTTCATATAAATGCAACCATACAGGGATGTCCCTGGTGGCTCAGTGGTAGAGAACCCGCCTGCCAAGGCAGGAGATGCGGGTTGGATCCCTAGGTTGGGAAGATTCCCTGGAGAAGGAAACGGCAACCCATTCCAGCATTCTTGCCTGGAAAATCCCATGAACAGAAAAGCCTGCTGAGCTTCAACCCATGGGGTCCCCAAAAAGAGTAGGACAGGACTTGGCGACTAAACAACAGCAAGGGTTATGCTTTTCTTCTCATATAAATAAATACATGCAGTCATACAAGTTGTGGCCTTTTGTGTCTTGAATCTTGCACATCATCATCATGTTTTTGAAGTTTATCCATGCTACAGCTTGAATCAATGCTTCATTCTTTTTTTATGGCTGAATAAATAATACTCTAGCATAGAAATATTTTGGTTTTCTTTCCCTCTATCCAAAGGTATGGGATTCTCTTGTAACTCAGATGGTAAAGAGTCCACCTGCAACGTGGGAGACCTGGGCTCGATTCCTGGGTTGGGAAGATCCCCAGGAGTAGGGAAAGGTTACCCATTTGAGTATTCTTGCCTGGAGAATTCCATGGCTCGTCCATGGGTCACAAAAAGTTGGACACGACTGAGCGACTTCACTTTCACTTCTCATATGAAGGTAGAACACTCCTAGGAAGCATTCCATAAACTGAAATGGTGTAAAATGAAAGAAGTAAATATCTTAGGATGCATCCTGCTAATGGATGCCCAAAATAAACAGAGATAAAGCACAGATGCTCACAGACACAGCTGAAGATGATTGTCATGGACACTTAGACGCTGAGCATAGTTTCCGGGGAAGGAGCTCGGCGGCACCTCTCCCTGGCTTGGGCTATGAGCGGCTACTATAACCACTCGCTACAAACAGCTACTGATGTGACTTGTCTTTTGCCTTTTATTGTAAAAGCGAAAAGCCTCCTGAGATTTCTTTTTGGCTAGTGGAAACAGCTACTCATGTAGGTCTATCATAAAAGTGAAGTGGCGTAAAGCAACCTTTCAAGCAAAGGGGGGATACCGTTGCTCATTTTTCGTTTATCCTTTCCTTGGCTGATGGACAGGCGGGTTGTTTCCACTCTGGCTATTATATGTAGTGCCGCTGGGAACATTCAGGTCCAGGTTTTCATGTGGACATATGCTTTTAAGTTTCTCTTCTGTATATGCCTAGGAATAGAATTTCTCGGTCGTATGGTAATTCTGTGTGAAAATTTTTGAGGAACTGTGGGGTGGCCAAATTTACCACTGCTGAGTCCATCCATTTCTTACTTTCACCTCAGAACACACGCTCCTCCGGCAACAACAACTCCACACCTTCCCTGTCCACTTGCTGAGGACCTCAGTGAACCTGGCTCCTGGGCGAAACGGGGAGGCTGCATGTGTCAGTTTGTGACCTTTTGTGTCTTGCATCTTTCACATCATCATAACGTTTTCGAGGTTCATCCATGCTATAGCATGAATCAATGCTTCATTCCTTTTTTATAGCTGAGTAAATAATATTCTAGCATAGGAATATTAGGTTTTCTTTTCTTTATCCAAAGGATAGAAGAGCCTCAGTTGCAGGCACCAGGGGAGACGACCTTTCAGGAAGACTGCTCTTGTCCTGCCAAGCTCATGCCACCCATCCTGGCTGAAACCTAACGACTCCTTCTTAAGCACTGTTCTGCGACCGGAGTTCAGAGTTTCATGCTTCTTCCAGCAGCCTTCATTAGCAGGCGGGTTCTTTACCACTGAATCACCAGGGAATTAGCTGAGCTTCCCATCTGAATAGCCCTGTGGAACTTGGAAATCTTAATATGTGTCTGAATTTCTGGGCTTCCTGGTGGCTGAGTGGTAGAGAGTCTGTCTGCCAATGCAGGAGACAGGGTTTGATTGCTGGTCAGGGAAGAGTCCTACAGGCAGCAACTAAGCCCTCGGGGTTCAACTGTGCCCCAGAGCCAGAGAGAGCCACAACTACTATGAGCCTACATGCTGCAGCTACTGAAGCCCATGTGCTTACAGCTGGTGCTTCCCAACAAGAGAAGCCAGCACAACGAGAAGCCCGTGCACGGCACACAACTAGAGAGTAACCCCTCTCTGGCCGCAACTAGAGAAAAGCCTCTGCACCACAGAAACCCACCCAGCACAACCGAAAATTTTTAAAAATGAATATGTGTCTGAATTTCTATTTCAGGTCCCAGGCTATTATATGTAGTGCCGCTGGGAACATTCAGGTCCAGGTTTTCACATATGCTTTTAAGTTTCTCTTCTGTATATGCCTAGGAATAGAATTTCTCGGTCGTATGGTAATTCTGTGTGAAAATTTTTGAGGAACTGTGGGGTGGCCAAATTTACCACTGCTGAGTCCATCCATTTCTTACTTTCACCTCAGAACACACGCTCCTCCGGCAACAACAACTCCACACCTTCCCTGTCCACTTGCTGAGGACCTCAGTGAACCTGGCTCCTGGGCGAAACGGGGAGGCTGCATGTGTCAGTTTGTGACCTTTTGTGTCTTGCATCTTTCACATCATCATAACGTTTTCGAGGTTCATCCATGCTATAGCATGAATCAATGCTTCATTCCTTTTTTATAGCTGAGTAAATAATATTCTAGCATAGGAATATTAGGTTTTCTTTTCTTTATCCAAAGGATAGAAGAGCCTCAGTTGCAGGCACCAGGGGAGACGACCTTTCAGGAAGACTGCTCTTGTCCTGCCAAGCTCATGCCACCCATCCTGGCTGAAACCTAACGACTCCTTCTTAAGCACTGTTCTGCGACCGGAGTTCAGAGTTTCATGCTTCTTCCAGCAGCCTTCATTAGCAGGCGGGTTCTTTACCACTGAATCACCAGGGAATTAGCTGAGCTTCCCATCTGAATAGCCCTGTGGAACTTGGAAATCTTAATATGTGTCTGAATTTCTGGGCTTCCCTGGTGGCTCAGTGGTAAAGAATCTGTCTGCCAATGCAGGAGACAGGGTTTGATTCCTGGTCAGGGAAGAGTCCTACAGGCAGCAACTAAGCCCTCGGGGTTCAACTGTGCCCCAGAGCCAGAGAGAGCCACAACTACTATGAGCCTACATGCTGCAGCTACTGAAGCCCATGTGCTTACAGCTGGTGCTTCCCAACAAGAGAAGCCAGCACAACGAGAAGCCCGTGCACGGCACACAACTAGAGAGTAACCCCTCTCTGGCCGCAACTAGAGAAAAGCCTCTGCACCACAGAAACCCACCCAGCACAACCGAAAATTTTTTAAAAAATGAATATGTGTCTGAATTTCTATTTTTCACAAGTCTCAACTTGAAGGGCTGTTGGAGAGATGTTATAATATTAGATACTTTATATAAAGAACCCCATTCAGGGTCTCCCTGATGATCCAGTGGGTAAAGAGTCCACCTTGCAGAGCAGGGTTTGATCCCTGGCCTGGGAAGATCCCATGGGCCACGGAGTGGCTGGGCCGGTGTATCCAATTGTGAGTCAGCACTCTGGAGTGCATGCCCCGGAGCCAGTGTTCCACAGCGACAGAGGCCACTGCAATGAGAGTGCCAAAGAATAAAGGTGGATGAAAACAAATAAAAAAAACAATACAACCATGCCAGAGCAAACTGGCCCCGAACCATTGCCTGGCCTCTGCCCATAGGCTGCAGGCACTGAAGTGGGTTGCACAGTGGGGGGGGGGGGGGGCGGGCAATACAAGAAGCCAAAATTAAAAAAAAAAAAAAAAGTGAAAGTTCAATCAAAGGGAAAAAAAAGAAAAAAAGTTGTGTGTATCTGTTAATCTCAAATGCCTTAGATATCCCTCACACCCTTCCCCCTTGGTAACCCTAAATTTGCTTTCTACATAGGGGGTCTATTTCTGTTTTATAAATAAGTTTATTTGTATCTTTTTATCTGTTTGGTTTTTGAGTACCTAATTTGTAGCATCTTAGTTCCCTGACCAGGAATCGAACCCGTGCCCTCTGCAGTGGAAATGTAGAGTCCTAACCAGCGGACCACCGGGCAAGTGCCATCACGTGTATCTTTTTTTTTTAATGAAGCAGATCTTATCCTTCCTTTATTAATGATGGTCCAGAGAGACTTTATGTAATTGGCCCAAGATAAGTGGCAGTACTGGCTGGACCTCAGCCGGCTCCTCTCTTTTCTGCGATTCCATCATTGGCGATCACACCTTTCTGGCCAAAGGTGGGATCCTCCTTTCCTCCTCTGTGCTTGGCTGAATCTCCTTGTACCCATCCACTGTGCTCCTTCACCGCCCTCTAAAGACCCATTCCTTTATGTGTGCCCCTCATAAGGTTGTGAGCCCTTCCAAGGAGGGAAAGCTCCCTTTTCATTTTCCAAGTTCCCTAGTAAATGCTTTCGGCCACATCAAGTTCAAGCTACCTTGGCCTGTGTGTCAGGTGAGTTGTGGTTAGTTGACTATTTTGCTTTCCCATTTTCATAAATGAGTGAATGTGAAAAAGGGATGGTACTAGAGAAATGTGCGTGATCTCACAACCTTGGTACAACAGGGACACAGTTGAGAGGCACTGCGGATGCTAATGAGGCTCCCTGGGGCTTCAGCGGTAAAGAATTCTCCTGCAGTGCAGGAGATGCAGGAGACTGGGGTTTGATCCCTGAGTCAGAAAGATCTCCTGGAGGAGGGCTTGGTAACCCCCTCCAGTCTTCTTCCCTGGGAAATCCCAGGAGAAAGAGCCTGGTGGCTGATAGTCCTTAGAGTCACAAAAAGTCGGTCATAACTCAAGCAACTGAGCACACATGCACATGAATGCTAAAGTCAATGACGCTGGCCTTGGTCGGATGTGCAGTGGGCAGCTGGTTTGCACCGTATTCTACCGGGAGAGGAACAGAACAAAATCGAAGTGTATGTGTACAATGCTGGGAATGTATGATTTAGGTGTATAACCAAAACAGGAGGGGTAATCAGGAATCTTACGATCGTCTCATTTCCACTAAGATTCTTACGTAGGACTCTGTTGTTTTACTTGTGGACACTTCATTCATATAGAAACATTGACCCGATGTTCACCATGTAGCAGGCCATGTTCTAGAGTGAACCATGAAACATGGGTACAGTACAACCTTTTTTTAAAAAAAAATTTTTTTTAAATTTATTTTTGGCTGCACTGGCTCTTTGTTGCTGTGCAGGCTTTCCTCTAGTTGCTAAGAGCAGGGGCTACTTTCTAGTTGCAGTGCACAGGCTTCTCATTGTGGTGACTTCTCTTGTTGCAGAGCTTGGGCTCTAGGGCACATGGGCTTCAATAATTGTGACTCCCGGGCTCTAGAGCTCCAGCCCAATCATTGTGGCATGCAGGTTTAATTACTCTGCGGCACGTAGGATCTTCCTGGATCAGGGATCGAACTTGTGTCCCCTGCACTGGCAGGCAGAATCTTTACCACTGAGTCGTCAGGGAAAGCCCATCCCTTTTTCTTTTAAGGTGAAAAAAAAAATGGAAGCAGAGAGAAGAAAAATAACTTTCCCTAGGTGCTCACTTCAGCAACACATGTACTAAAATTGTAGAAAAAGAGAAGATTTGCACAGCCCCGGCACAAGGATGCTACTCAAATTCATGAAGCAGAGCTGGTGCTCTGCAGCGAGAGAGGCCACTGCGATGGGAGGTCCAAGGAGCAAAGATGGATGAAAAATAAATTAAAAAAAAAAAAAAAGAAGTGACTGCAACGTGACTGTCTGCAATCCAGCCTGCGTGGTTCTGAGCTAAATCAGTGCCTATACATTAAAGCACCACTGACTGGCCCGGCAGGCAAAGTCTCCAAGTTCACAGAACGATTCCTGCCCTACAACTGCGAGAAACAACGTCTGAGGCAAGAAACCAGAAAGCTGGGGCGATCACCACTGATCGTCTAGAATAATCCCCTTTCCCTGCAACATCCTTCTTGTTCCTATCCGTTCAGTCACTCTGACGTGGCTGACCCTTTGCGACCACCCCATGGACTGCAGCAAGCCAGGCTTCCCTGTCCTTCGCCATCTCCCAGAGCTTGCTCCAACTCATGTTCATTGACTCAATGATGCCATCCAACCATCTCATCCTCTGTCATCCCTTTCTCCTTTTGCCTTCTATTTTCCCAACATCAGGGTCTCTTCCAATGAGTTGTGTCTTTGCATCAGGTGGTCAAAGATAAACTCAAAATTAAAAACCTACATGTAAGAACAGAAACCATAAAACTCTTACAGGAGAATATAGGCAAAACTCTCAATGACATAAATCAAGGCAAGATCTTCTATGACTCGCCCTCAAGAATAACGGAAATAAAAACAAAAATAAACATGTGGGATCTAATGAAACTCAAAAGCTTTTGCACAGCAAAAGAAACTACAAAGTGAACAGACAACCCACTGAATGGGAGAAAATAATAGCAAATTAAACAACCGATAAAAGAATTAATTTCCAAAATATGCAAACAGCTCAGACAACTCAACACCGAAAAAACAAACAACCCAATCCAAAAAATGGGAAAAAGACCTAAAGAGACATCTCTCCAAAGAAGACATACAGAAACACCTGAAAAGATGATCAACGTCATTATTAGAGAAATGTAAATCAAAACTACAATGAGATTCGCAGTTATTTGAAGGGGAAAAAATGCGGTGAAAAGGCGGCACTTAACCTAAGTCTACACCTCGAAACCCAGGAGGCAAGGGGAGCCCAGTGCTCGGCGGAGCTCACCAGCGCCCCGGACGGCCACTGTCACCAACACCTCCGGCGGCGGCGGAGTTTGCGCACGAGCGCCGGCCCGAAGGTAACGGCCAGGTAGCCGACCTGCGGGAATGCGTTCTCTGCCGGGGGAAACTTTTTCTCGCAGGACCTGGAGGCGAACCCTAGAGGGAGAGATAGTGGCGGGCACACGCCGGGGCTTCCGGCGGAAGGTAACTGTGATTGGTGGAATCCGGAGAGAGGGCGGGGCAGCGGGAAATTCGAATAGGGAGGCGGGCCCGAGTGGGGAGTGGGATGGACGCCGGGGTCCCGACGCGGAGGCGACGCGAGATGGCGGCGGCGGTCTCGGGTAAGCGAGCCCGACTCGGGTAGGGTGGGTGCTTAGACTGGAGCCTTGTGGGGTTGGGGGTCGGAGGCCGGGTCCGGGCTCCGCCAGTGGTCCGGGAGACGCCCGAGTGGCGCGGGGGCGGGGAGAGGAAAGCGGCGAGTATGGCTGGGAGTCGTTGTTCTGCTTCCTGCTCTTGGCGCCGAGTTGAGATCTCGTCCCGGCGCATTTTTGGTCCCAGTTCGGTTTTCACTTGTGAATTTCAGTTTTCTTTGTTAATGGGTACAGTGACCCATCTCAGAGGATTACATGAGTAAGCGAGGGAAAAGTAGCTTCAGGTCTTAAAACTAGAGGGACAAAAGAGAGCTAGATGCGTGTTTTGGGGGGAAGAGTTCGTGTGTGACGTGTTGATTGGATGCGGGGAGATCCTGAGAGAGGGAAGAGGTTCAGACGGGCTACAACTGGGTGCGAGTTGACAGCGAAAGAAGTGCTGAGATCACAGAAAAGGGATAAAACGTTCAGTTTCCTTTCCTTCTAGCCCTGGATGTCAGAGCTGTTTTTAGATTTGGGAAGGCTGTTAGGATATTCAGAATCTTGCTCTGCTCTCTTCCTGTACACTGAAACCTGGTCAGATATTATAAGGGGAACCACAGAATTTATCAGACCTCACTGTTTGTCAGGGGCTGTTTAGAAACAAACCTATTTAGTAGGATGTCAGACACATGTCGAGCCCTTGGTAGATGTGAGGCGCAGCTGCCGATGCTTTATTGTGATGAATCATTTAATCTCCAAACGATTCTATGAGATGGTTTATTATTGTTCCTGTTTTACAGATTAAGAAACTAAAGAAGCATAGATAGATTAAAAAGCTTGCTCAGAGTTAACGCAACTAGGAAATACTGGAGTCTGAATTCGCACTCAGGAAGTCTGATTCTAGAGTCTGCTGTTAACCATTCATGCCCAAGCATACAATGATCTTGCTGTCTGAGCACAACCTCCGCACAGCCTTCCAAGACCCACTTTGTCTGGTACCTAATAGATATCAGAAAGATGCTGGAATGAATATTCCCTTCTCTGCAATGCAGGAGGCCCAGGTTCGATTCCTGGGTTGGGAAGATTCCCTGGAGAAGGGATAGGCTACCCATTCCAGTATTCTTGAGCTTCGCTGCTAGCTCAGCTGGTAAAGAATCTCCCTGTAATGCCTGGAGATCTGGGTTCGATCCTGAGGTGGGAAGATCCCTTGGAGACGGGAAATGCTACCCTCTCCAGTTTTCTTGTCTGCAGAATTCCACAGCTTGTCCACGACTGAGAGACTTTCATTCTCTAGAGGAGCTTGTAGTCTGTTCCAGTAGGGAGTCATATAAATCGATAACATCATAAAAAGCCACGAGAGAGATGTATAAACTGCTATGGGGGACACAGAATCTGAAGTAAACTCTTGGGTATTCTGGGGGTTGGATAGGAATTTGCCAGTCTTTGTTGGAATGAAAAGACCACAGAATGATCAATTTCTTACTTTTGATGTAAAGAGAGGTCAGAGATGCTCTCTCAGTTTCCTCATCAGTAAAAGAAGAGTTGAGATGAATGAAGCTTGGAAATTGTGGGAGAAGAGAAAATGAGAAGAAATAATTAGAAGTGCTAACTTTGCAGAACCTCAAAGTAGCTTTTTGTTGTTGTTGTTACCAAAGTGGCTTTTATGGTGAAAGGGATAGACTCTTCTGCATTGGCAGTTGCATGCATATACCTCTCCTTCCATCGTCCCCGGACTCTGAGCTTTGGAGCAAGAATGGCAGCGGCCACTTCTATGAAGAAAACAGGAAACGAACAAGCCAATGTTTTATGTTGTTCGTTTGTCACATCTTAATTTGTTTAGCAAATACCCCCTGAGAGCCTAGTCTGTGCCAGATACTGGGAATAGAAAGGCAAGCAGAGTAAGGCTTGTCACTGAGTCCACAGTTAGATGGAAGGACAAACAAGTGTGCCGTCACAGTGGAATTTAATGAGTGTGTTGGGATGGAGAACCTAGGGAGGAGTGGAGGGAGAGGAATTGGAAGGGAGTGAGACTGGAGGCAGGGAGGCCAGCTTGGAGGCTGTTGAGATGAAAACAGCTTTGGGAAAGATTGTACAGTAGGAAAGGAAAGAAGGGACTTATTTTATAAAGGTAGAAATGATGGATGTTAATGAAGAACTGGTGTGGGAAATGACAGACTGGAGTTAGTTGGTTCCGTTTATTTACATTAGAGAACGTAGAAGGAAGATGGCACTGCAGAGAGATGGGGAAGAATTCAGTTTAAGACGAGTGGAGTTTGAAATACCCGAAAACCTGTAAGGGGAGGTGTCTGGGCAAAAGCTGGGAGTGCACTCTGGTGTGAAAGTGAAATTTGCTGTCGTGTCCGACTTAGCGACCCCATGGGCAAGCCATGAGATTCTCTAGGCAAGAATACTGGAGTGGATAATCCTGCCCTGCTGCAGGGAATCTTCCCAACCCAGGAATCGAACCCAGGTCTCCCGGGTTGCAGGCGAATTCTTTACCGACTGTGCCACCAGGGAAGCCCCACACGCTGGTGTGGAGGTGTCAGTTAGGAGTCATCAGCTTTGAGATGGTGCATGGAAGTCAAGAGCACAGCTGACCGTGCCCATGAAATCATTCAGTAATAATTCTCAACTGGGGACAACTGTTCCCCACGGGGACGCTTGTGATGTCTGGAGACATTTTTGGTTGGTAACTGTAAAGTGGGGCGGGGGGGCAGGGGGAGAATGTGCTAAACTTCGTACAGTGCACAGGGGAGCCCCACCCCCAAAGAATTACCCAGCCCACAGTATCAATAGTGCAGGAATGGAGCAACCCAGATCTAGAAGAGGGGACAGAAGGAGCTTAGGAAAAACATTTCAGACTGGCAGAAACAAAGGAGTGAACAGAGTGCTGCTGGGTGGCAGGGAGATGAAGGGAAAAGTGTGTTTGCCCAGGGAAAGCGGATCAGGGGTGTTGAAGGCTGCGGGGAGTCAGGATGGGGCTGAGCCTGTCTGTCTGCTCTACCGGGAAGGAGGTCATCGGTGACGCTGCTGCGTGATGCGGGCAGAAGTGAGTTGCTGCCTTGAGGGGAGTGAGTAGCAAGAGAAAGTGTCATGACAGCCATAATAGCTGGCGCTTGCCCAGTGCAGCCAGCGCTGTGGTAAACATCGTATGTACATTATTTCTCTGGCTCCTCACAACCTTCAGAAGTAGATACTGTTATTTGGGGGGGGGGGGGTCTTTTTATTTGCATTATTTATTCATTTTCATCCATCTTTATTCTTTGGCCTGTGTGGGCCTCCCATCGCAGTGGCCTCTCTCGCCCCGGAGCACTGGTTCTGGACACATGAGCTCCAGAGTGCTAGCTCGTAACTGGACACACCAGTCCAGCCACTCCGCCGCACGCAGGATCCTCCCGGGCCAGAGATTGAACCGGTGCCCCCTGCACTGCAAGGCGGACTCTTTGCCCACTGGACCACCAGGAATACCTCAGATACTATTGTTTTTATAAAAAGAAACTGAGATTTAAAGAGGTGAAGAGTGAAGCCTTCCCAAGGTCACAGAGCTAGTAGATGGAACTCCTCTCTGACTCCGACGCATCCATGGGGATGCAGGGGCTGAGAAGCCCAGGAATCAGATAAACACACTTTAGAGTTCGACTTCCATTGGAAGCTCTGTTGCTAGCTAGCTGTTGACTATGGGCAAGCTAGCTAATCTCTGTATACTAACATTTCCTCATTTGGAAAATGGATGGATATATAACAAGATACTTAACTGAGTTTTTATCAAATACCAATGCTATGCTTCCCAGGTGGCCCAGTGGTAAAGAATCTGCCATCAGTATGAGACACAAGTTTGGTCTCTGGGTTGAGAGGATCCCCTAGAGTAGGAAATGACAATCCACTCCAGTATTGTGGCTTGGAAAATTCCAGGACAGAGGAGCCTGGCGGGCTGCAGTCCATGGGGTCACACAGAGTCAGATACAACTAAGCACACACACACACACACCAGTGCTGTTGCTGTTTTAAGTACTTTTACATGAATTACCTTATTTACTGCCTTAACAACCCAATGAGTAGTTATTTGTATTTATTCCCATTCTGACAGGTATGGAAATTGAGGCACAGGGATGGAAAATTATTTCCTCGGGTTGTTTAGTTAGTCGTTAAGTGGCAGAGCTGGCATTTGAACCCAGGCCATTTTATTTTGATTTTTTTTTTTTTTTAAAGATTTATTTATTTATTTACTTTGGGCGGGGGTTGGGTTGGGGAGGGAGGGGAGCGGGCGGGCCACTTCTGTTGGCCTTTCTCTATTTTCATCCATCTTTGTTCTTTGGCTCCTGTGGGCCTCCCATCGCAGTGGCCTCTGTTGTCACAGAGCACCGGCTCTGGGCGCATGCGCTCCAGAGCTCCGGCTCGGTAATTGGACACATCAGTCCAGCTGCTCCGCGGCACGTGGGATCTTCCCAGGCCAGGGATCGAACCGGCTCCCCTTGCACCGCAAGGCGGTGTCCTTACCCACTGGACCACCAGGGGAAGCCCTATTTTGAATTTTTTCCAACCTTGCATTATTACCACCCTATTTACTATGTACTGGTTATACTCTGTTGACATCTTCCCTGTTACTTCTTTCAGTCCTCATTATTAAGCTCTCCAAGGCCTTCCTCGCCCCATTTTATAGACAAAGTAACTGGAGCTCGTGGAGGTTAAGTCACCTGTCCAAAGTCACAAGCTAGCAAGTGTTAGAGCTGGCATTGAAATCCAGCTCTTCTGGCCAGAGTCTGCACTCTTTCTGCATCTCCACAGACTTCCTCTTCCTCTTGTACTGATCACTGAGCCTCCTTAAGGGCTTCTGTGTCTGCCATCTTTCACTGTTCTCACCGAAAAAACCCTGGGAAAGACAGGCAAAGGGAGGTTCCTGCCCCCATTTTTAAAAGTCAGTGACCCTCCTTGCACCTTAGCTTTCTCATCTGAATCTGCAGGTTTCTACTTAACTTGCTTCTGACTTTCAGGACTGCCATGAGGGTCAAATGAAAACTAGATGCACAAGTGCTTCGTAAACTCTAAAATGAGAAACGAGGTTGCTAGCTTCATTTGTCGGATGAAGGAACAGAGGCCCGGTTTTTGCAACAGGCTGCCTGCTTAGGGGTATACCTCACTCACGGAGAAGATCCTCTGGCTTTTTGTTCTGCCGTTTCTGTGCTGGCCACATATACCAGGGCTGATGTGGTTTATGAGGCCTGTGGTTTCCAATGACCAGCTGCCACCACCAGCAAAAATGGGACAGAATCAGAGCTACCAAGAGCTTTCTCGGTTGGTGTATGACAGGGAGACAATATGACATCCTCATTAAAAACAGGCTTTTGGACATGAGGAAATCTAATTTTGACTTCTGCTGTTAGCTAAGAGCTATTAATATGGTATTCTCTAAAGTATAATAGAGAAATACCTGCCTCATAGATTTTTTTTTTCACCTCATTCAGTCCTCATAGAGAAACCATTTTTATAGTTTTTTAAATTTTTTTTAAAAATTCTTTATTTTAAAGATTTTACAGAGTTTTGTTGTTCACCGACATGTATGTTCGCAGATCACATGCACTAGGGATTGAACTGACACCTCCTGTAGTGGAAGCATGGAGTCTAAACCACTGCACCATCATGGAAGTCTTTTTTAATGCAAACATTACAGAACTGGGTAACATAAAAAATAAACCCACATGATCCCTCACTGAGAAAAAACCATCATTAACAATTTGGGCAGGAGGGCCATATGTGTGTATGTACAAATTTATATAATAAACTCCAGGTAACAAATAGAAGTACAGAAAGGTCAGGCAGTTCAGTGGCTGGTTTTTAGATGGGGGCAAAGGTCAAGTCTCTTAATCCTAGAAGAACCCCGTGAGGTCCTGGTCTGCTACACCCTGACAATTCAGTGTGTCCCACTGCAATGTCAGCATCACCTAGGAGTGGTTAGAAAGGCAGAATCTTTAGATCATCCAGGTTATTTGTGTACACATTATAGTCTACACCCCTGAATCTACTTATTGAGCAAGATAGGAACTAAGGCCAAGCTTGGGGACACCCACAGCATGGCCAGGGTGGAAAGAGCTTCCCCTGAAATGAACTATGGTCCCCCTACCCTCCCAGGGGTATCTGTGGGACCTACTCTCCAGGCTTCTTCCCTGCCTCTGTTGTCAAGGTTACTAGAGGGGGCGGGCTGGGGCTGGGGGCGGTCCTCTAGTTAAATAAAATGCTGGAGGTTTTATTTATTTATTTATTTATTGGCTATTCTGGGTTTTCACTGCTACTGCAGGCTCTTCTCTAGTTGCAGGGAGTGGGGGCTACTCTCTAGTTGAGGTGAGCAGGCTTCTTGTTGCAGTGACTTCTCTTGTTGTGGAACTCGGGCTCTAGGGCACACGGGCTCAGTAGTTGCAGCTCCAAGGCTCTACAGCACAGGTTTAATAGTTTCGGGTCACGGGCTTAGTTGCTCCGCCGCATGTGGGATCTTCCCAGATCAGGGGGACTGAACCCGTCGCCTGCATTGGCAGGAGAGCTCTTTACCACTGAGCTACCAGAGAAGCCCAATGCTGGAGTTTTGTTCAGCTTTTAGGCCCTTATTCCTCCCCTGAAGAGCAAAAAGACACAATGTAGGTTATGGTTCAAGATAAAGTAATAGGGCTTCCCTGGTGGTCCAGTGGGTAAAGAGTCCGCCTTGCAGTGCAAGGCGCTGGTTCGATCCCTGGCCCGGGAAGAGCCCATGTGCTGCAGAGAGGCTGGACCGGTGTGTGCAATTATGAGCCAGCGCTGGAGCCCGTGCTCCCAGAGCCAGTACTCTGCAATGAGAGGGGCCACTGTGATGGGAGCCCTCCAAAACTCATTAACAATTTGGCCTGTGTGTACAAATTTATATAATAAACTCCAGGTAACAAATAGAAGTACAGAAAGGTCAGGCAGTTCAGTGGCTGGTTTTTAGATGGGGGCAAAGGTCAAGTCTCTTAATCCTAGAAGAACCCCGTGAGGTCCTGGTCTGCTACACCCTGACAATTCAGTGTGTCCCACTGCAATGTCAGCATCACCTAGGAGTGGTTAGAAAGGCAGAATCTTTAGATCATCCAGGTTATTTGTGTACACATTATAGTCTACACCCCTGAATCTACTTATTGAGCAAGATAGGAACTAAGGCCAAGCTTGGGGACACCCACAGCATGGCCAGGGTGGAAAGAGCTTCCCCTGAAATGAACTATGGTCCCCCTACCCTCCCAGGGGTATCTGTGGGACCTACTCTCCAGGCTTCTTCCCTGCCTCTGTTGTCAAGGTTACTAGAGGGGGCGGGCTGGGGCTGGGGGCGGTCCTCTAGTTAAATAAAATGCTGGAGGTTTTATTTATTTATTTATTTATTGGCTATTCTGGGTTTTCACTGCTACTGCAGGCTCTTCTCTAGTTGCAGGGAGTGGGGGCTACTCTCTAGTTGAGGTGAGCAGGCTTCTTGTTGCAGTGACTTCTCTTGTTGTGGAACTCGGGCTCTAGGGCACACGGGCTCAGTAGTTGCAACTCCGAGGCTCTACAGCACAGGTTTAATAGTTTCGGCTCACGGGCTTAGTTGCTCCGCCGCATGTGGGATCTTCCCAGATCAGGGGGACTGAACCCGTCGCCTGCATTGGCAGGAGAGCTCTTTACCACTGAGCTACCAGAGAAGCCCAATGCTGGAGTTTTGTTCAGCTTTTAGGCCCTTATTCCTCCCCTGAAGAGCAAAAAGACACAATGTAGGTTATGGTTCAAGATAAAGTAATAGGGCTTCCCTGGTGGTCCAGTGGGTAAAGAGTCCGCCTTGCAGTGCAAGGGGCGCTGGTTCGATCCCTGGCACGGGAAGAGCCCATGTGCTGCAGAGTGGCTGGACTGGTGTGTCCAATTATGAGCCAGCGCTCTGGAGCCCGTGCTCCCAGAGCCAGTACTCTGCAATGAGAGGGGCCACTGTGATGGGAGGCCCACACAGGCCAAAGAATTAAGATGGATGAAAATAAATAAATGAAGGAACAATAAAAGAGGCCAAAATTTAAAAAAATTAAAAGATAAAGTAGTAGCCGCAGGGCTCCAGGCATAAAACATGAGGTGCCTGGAGAGCGACTGCACCTCCGTGAGCGTCTTCACAGGCGAGTGAGACTAACAGAAACTGCCTCTTAGGGTCACCACGGAGGTTACAGTGTGCCTAGCACGTAGCCAGTGCGTCAAAGATGTGAATGTTTGCCAAGTACATTACCTGGTTTACAGTCCCAGCCATAGATGCTCACTCTCCTTCAACCTGCCACTGCAGTCTGCCTGAGACCATGCATTTGATTCATTTTTCTGTTCCATCCTGCCTTCCTGGGCTCACCTCACTAACAGGACACACACAGTCCTGCCTCACCAGGGCTGCACCTTCTCTCCTACGTGCTTTCTGCACATGCCTCTCCTTCTCTCTGAAACACTTGGCAGTGATCCTGCTCATCCTTCAGGGGTCCACTCAGTTAGCGATCTTCTCCTCCCAGACTCCTTACGCTTGTGTGTGTTCTCAGTCGCTTCAGTCATGTCTAACTCTTTGTGATCTTATGAACTGTAGTCCGCCAGTCTCCTCTGTCCATGGAAATTCTCCAGGCAAGAACACTGGAGTGGGCTGCCATGCTCTCCTTAGGGGGTCTGCCTGACCCTGGGATTGAACCCATGTCTCTTATGTTGCCTGCATTGGCAGGTGGGTTTTTTACCCCTAGCGCCACCTGGGAAGCCTGCTGCTACCCTTACGTCTCAGCAAAGCTGGCACCATACTTCACGTGTAAAAATGATCTTCCAGGAGCCGGTCGCTGTCGGCTAAGCAAGGTGGGAGGTGGCCGGCGCCCGCCTCCAGCACGAGTGAGAGTGGCTGTGCGGCTGCGGCCGTATGTGGATGCGACAGCCGGAGAAAACGACACCCCCTGTGTGCGGGGCCTGGACATGTGCTGCAGAGTGGCTGGACTGGTGTGTCCAATTATGAGCCAGAGCTCTGGAGCCCGTGCTCCCAGAGCCAGTACTCTGCAATGAGAGGGGCCACTGTGATGGGAGGCCCACACAGGCCAAAGAATTAAGATGGATGAAAATAAATAAATGAAGGAACAATAAAAGAGGCCAAAATTTAAAAAAATTAAAAGATAAAGTAGTAGCCGCAGGGCTCCAGGCATAAAACATGAGGTGCCTGGAGAGCGACTGCACCTCCGTGAGCGTCTTCACAGGCGAGTGAGACTAACAGAAACTGCCTCTTAGGGTCACCACGGAGGTTACAGTGTGCCTAGCACGTAGCCAGTGCGTCAAAGATGTGAATGTTTGCCAAGTACATTACCTGGTTTACAGTCCCAGCCATAGATGCTCACTCTCCTTCAACCTGCCACTGCAGTCTGCCTGAGACCATGCATTTGATTCATTTTTCTGTTCCATCCTGCCTTCCTGGGCTCACCTCACTAACAGGACACACACAGTCCTGCCTCACCAGGGCTGCACCTTCCCTCCTACGTGCTTTCTGCACATGCCTCTCCTTCTCTCTGAAACACTTGGCAGTGATCCTGCTCATCCTTCAGGGGTCCACTCAGTTAGCGATCTTCTCCTCCCAGACTCCTTACGCTTGTGTGTGTTCTCAGTCGCTTCAGTCATGTCTAACTCTTTGTGATCTTATGAACTGTAGTCCGCCAGTCTCCTCTGTCCATGGAAATTCTCCAGGCAAGAACACTGGAGTGGGCTGCCATGCTCTCCTTAGGGGGTCTGCCTGACCCTGGGATTGAACCCATGTCTCTTATGTTGCCTGCATTGGCAGGTGGGTTTTTTACCCCTAGCGCCACCTGGGAAGCCTGCTGCTACCCTTACGTCTCAGCAAAGCTGGCACCATACTTCACGTGTAAAAATGATCTTCCAGGAGCCGGTCGCTGTCGGCTAAGCAAGGTGGGAGGTGGCCGGCGCCCGCCTCCAGCACGAGTGAGAGTGGCTGTGCGGCTGCGGCCGTATGTGGATGCGACAGCCGGAGAAAACGACACCCCCTGTGTGCGGGGCCTGGACAGCTGTTCTCTGGAGATTGCCAACTGGAGGAACCACCAGGAGACGCTCAAATACCAGTAAGGCTCAGGGCCCGCTCCCTCGCGTTCTCTCTCTTAGGCCTGCTCACCCCATCACTTGCCCAGACATTGCTCAGACCTTCCTCCTTGGGATCCTTCCTCCTTCCTTAGGGACGCCTGGTTTACCACACTTGCATTTGTTCATTCAGGAAATGTTCATAGGTGCCCACTGCGATGGTCCCTCTTTGTGGGGAAGGCTGGAGACTGAATCAGACAGACATTACTGTTCCCAGTCTTACAGGGAAACAGACATAAAGTGGGAAGCGAGCAGCGAAGCTAAGCTAGCAAGCCCAGCTCAGTCCTTGGGGAGGAGTGGGAAGGGTTAGGGGAACGTAGACCAGCTAGCCAGCCCAGGCTGCAGCTGGGTGGTGTCAGGTATGACTGCCCACATTTGGGGGTCAGAGCTCACAGCTACTTTCAAACAGGAGATACAAAGCTCTGGTTCCTCGGCCAGAGGGTGGCAAACTATGGTCTATAGGTCAAACCTGCCAGCAGTCTTGTCTTTGTGTAAATAAAGCTTTACTGGAACACAGGCACGCTCGTTTATTTACATACCGTCTGTGCTGCTTTCTGCCTGACTGCAGCGGAAGGGTTGAGTGGCTGTGAAAGGAACCAGGTGGTCCACGGAACCCCAAACTGTTTACTGCCTGGCTTTCTGGCTTTTTATGGGAAAAGTCTGCCAGCCTTGTTCAAGGTCCTTAACGACTTGGCTTCAGTTTCTTTCCAGCCTCATTTTCCCCCAACCCACGCTACACTCCATTTGTCTCAGTACTAGTCCTGCTGTGGCCTCAACCACAGCTTCTCCCCCAGCGTGCAGTGCACGGACTACAGGTGGGTCGAGTCCCTCTAGTGTTTACTCCAGTATGGTGTGCTGGTGCTACTTGCTATACATTCTGTGATGTGAAAAAAGGTTGAGGAGCCTGGCTCTCTCATACCAGGTCTTGTTCATGTGCTATTTTTGATACTTAGAATATCTTTCTCTTCTCTCTCTGGCAAAAATCTTCCTTCCCCAGGCAGAATGCTACTCCTTCTAGTGCATTCTTCTCTTCATTTCCTAAACTGCAGCAAAGTGTGGGTATCCTACCAGACTACAAAACTCCCAAGAGCAGGGCCTCCAAATTCAACTGTTTCTACACCAGCACAGAGACCGAGATGAAACAGGTGTCCAGTGGGTGCTTGCTTAGGTCTTTGCGCAAGAAACAGAATAGAGACCCTTCAATCTGAGACCGGTTTTGTCCTCTGGGTGTGGGCGAGAGTGGAACCTTCCGCTGATCCCCGCCTTCCTTCCTGCCTGCAGGTTCGATGCTTTCTACGGGGAGAGGAGCTCCCAGCAGGACATCTACTCAGGGTCAGTGCAGCCCATCCTGAGGCACTTGCTGGCAGGGCAGAACGCCAGCGTGCTCGCCTATGGGCCCACCGGGGCAGGTGAGGAAGCCAGATGCCAAAGAGCCCTGGGCCAGAAGGGACGCAAGAGTGGGCAAGAAAACCTCACCGCTCTTTACACTGTCTCCCCAGGGAAGACACACACAATGCTGGGGAGCCCAGAGCAACCTGGGGTGATTCCCCGGGCCCTCATGGACCTCCTGCAGCTCACGAGGGAGGAGGGCGCTGAGGGCCGGCCGTGGGCCCTCTCTGTCAGCATGTCCTACTTAGAGATCTACCAGGAAAAGGTGAGCACCCCTTTTTAAAAATATACTTATTTGGCTGCTCAGGGTCTTAGTTTTGGCACTTATGGGATCTTTAGTTTCACCATATGGGATCTAGTTCCCTGACCAGGGTTCTAATCCAGGCCCCCTGCTCTGGGAGCATAGAGTTTTAGCCACTGGATCAGGGAAGTCCCCGAGGCCCCTTTCTGATTGGGGAGGGAAGAGCCAAAGGATCAAAATCAGACCCTGTCCTGGAACATGAAGTTCTGCTCTAGCAAGGAGACCCGGACAGACAGAGGTTAGGGTAGCAGCTGGCCCAACTCTTGAATCCAGCAAAGCAAAAGAGACCAGTAGACAGGCCGCAGGCAGCCTGCAGGTGGAGAGCTGGCCCTACCTCTCACTGCTCAAACAGGTATTAGACCTCTTGGAACCTTCATCGGGAGACCTGGTGATCCGAGAAGACTGCCGAGGAAACATCCTGATTCCTGGCCTCACGCAGAAGCCCATCACTAGCTTTGCCGGTTTTGAGCAGCACTTCCTGCCAGCCAGCCGGAATCGGACGGTAGGAGCCACCCGGCTCAACCAGCGCTCCTCCCGCAGCCACGCTGTGCTCCTGGTTAAGGTGAGCCCCTCCCCGCCCCACACAGGGGTGAGGACCTGGGGAGCCCCCGGAGCCTGAACTGAACTAGGGCCCTTGCTCTTGCCCTAGGTGGATCAGCGAGAACGTTTGGCTCCATTTCGCCAGCGGGAGGGAAAACTCTACCTGATTGACCTGGCGGGCTCAGAGGACAACCGGCGCACGGGGAACAAGGGCCTGCGGCTGAAGGAGAGCGGAGCCATCAACACCTCCCTCTTTGTCCTGGGCAAGGTGGTGGATGCCTTGCACCAGGGCCTCCCTCGGGTGCCTTACCGGGACAGCAAGCTCACGCGGCTGCTGCAGGTCAGGCTTCCCGTCTTGGATATAGGGGGCTGGAGAAAGGGGTTCTTGAGCCTGTCAAGAGTGTTGAGGAACAGCGGCGTGGGTTCTCACCACCCACCCTGCCCCGTCCCCATCCCTCAGGACTCTCTGGGTGGCTCCGCCCACAGCATCCTCATCGCCAACATTGCCCCCGAGAGACGCTTCTATCTGGATACACTCTCTGCGCTCAACTTTGCAGCCAGGTCTAAGGAAGTGATCAACCGGCCTTTCACCAATGAGAGCCTGCAGGTTCACGGTGAGGACTGGGGTTGGCAGGAGTGGACAGGCCGAGGCTGAACACCTGGGGCGTCTGCTGAATCTGCCAAGCATCAGCACATAAGTTGACACGCTCTTTCCCTGACCCTACTCTCTTCCCCTAGTCTTGGCACCTGTGAAACTGTCTCAGAAAGAACTGCTGGGCCCATCAGAGGCAAAGAGGGCCCGATGCCCTGAGGAAGAGGAGACTGGAAGTCCCGAGCCCCCAGCAGCTCCAGCCTCTTCCTCCCAGAAACTCAGGTGAGCAGAGAGGCAGGGGTCTTGGGCATATGCCCTTTCCTGTTGGGTCTGCATTGGGCACAGAGTGCCTGTGGGTTTAGTCTGTCGGATCCTTGAGCCACGAACTTGTTTTTCCATTGGTTCACCCAAAATCCGATACGCCACTGAATTCACTGCAGCTTCCAGCCTAAAGCTGTGACCAGGGGTCGTAAGGAGACTCCTCCTTGAGCTCCTAACCCAACCACCCCTTTCCAGTCTCCCAACTCCTTTAGGCAGTTAGCAAAATCTCACATTTTGGCATCGATGTTTTAAGGATGAATACTTTCACCTTTGATTCGAGGAGTAATGAGGACCAGGTTTTTCAGGTCCCAAGGATACAGCATAGTAAAAGAGACAAAAAGTGAAGAGGGATGTCTCACTGAGACTCAGTCTGTGTGTCAGGAGTCCAGACTTCCTGTGACTTTCCATGGGGTCACCTGCTATCCTAGCTGTGCCGTGTCTACCCTCAATCCAAACAAGGTCCCTCTAGACCAGGTGTGTGACCTCCCTCCCTGGTTCAGCTGGCCCCATCTCATGGCCTAGTACACGCTCGTGCTCAAGTCATGCCTGTTCAGGGGTCTTGCTTTCTGTGTCTGGCCACCTAGCCCTTTAAGGAACCACTTGGAGCTAGAACCTTGTCCTTTTTCTACCCCAGCCCCGAATAAAGCTTCTCTAAACTCTCTTAAGTCCTAAGACAACACAACAGAGGTGACCTGAAGAGGCCAAGGATTAGTGCACACTCTGCCCCAGGGGTCAGTTATATTGGGTTGGCCTAAAGGTTTGTTTGGGGTTTTTCCATAGCATCTTATGGAAAAACCTGAACCTGTGGCCAACTCACTGTTTGAGTAAGGATGGCAAAAGGCGGTCGTGTTCGCTCGGAACCCCTCTCTCATTCTTGTCCTTTTTTTTTTTAAACATTTATTTATTGATTTATTTTTGGGGGGTGGGGTGGGGAGGGGGGGCGGGTGGTCCACTTCTATTGGTCTTTCATTTGTCTATTCTTCATCCATCTTTGTTCTTTGGCCCATGTGGGCCTCCCATCGCGGTGGCTTCTGTTGTCGCAGAGCACCGGCTCTGGGTGCACGCTCTCCAGAGCTCCGGCATGGTAATTGGACACATGGGTCCAGCTGCTCCGCGGCACGTGGGATCTTTCCAGGCCAGGGATCAAACTGGCGCCCCTTGCACTGCAAGGCGGTGTCCTTACCCACTGGACCACCAGGGAAGCCCTCTTGTCCTTCTTAAGCCATTTGTTAGCAGTCCCCTCTCCTATGTGTACAGACTCAGAAATATATACACGTGTGCTAATACGTGTGAACAGGCAAGGTCTCGGTCAGCAAGGCACCTTGAGGATATGGGCACATCAGACTTAAGACAGACCCCGAGGGGCTCACGTTCAGTACAGGAAGCAAGACGGGAACATCGGGATATGATGTGAGGTTTACAGGACGGAGCCCCAGAAGGCGGATCAGATCTTCTTGCTCTGTGACAGCCAGCAAAGAAGTGACTTCTGTGTTCACCTGTATTTTCTGATCCTGCTCTTGGAAGCCCTTTACACAAAAAAACAGGACAGTCCCTGTCCTCAAGGACCTAGTTCACAGCGTAGGAAAGAAGACATACAGTCCAGCTGGCATCACCAGAAAGGGGGCGTCAAACTGACTTTGAACGATAACTGAGATCAGATGTGAGGGGGAAATTCTAGACAGAAGGAACAAATGTTACCATGTTCAGATTCAGTCAGTTTGAATAGGCTTTTCCAATAGCCCACAGGAGAAGGGTTTGGCATTTGAGGTCTTCCGAGGTTTTCAGAGCCCTGCTGAAGATGACCGACTGCCTCTGTGACTCTTCCACTGATGAAGGCCCGCGGATGGCCCTTGCGGTCGCCTTATCATGATCTCTTTGACTCTGTGGGAGATGTACCTTCAGGGCCAAGAGAGGTCCTAGATCCCGTGAACACCTGCCATTCTGGTGTTCACTGAATGCTTCTCCTCTCCTGGCATCCCTGAGTGGATGCCTGGGCCGGTAGTGATTGATCCCCATTCACCTCAGGAAGACACTGTACCCAGAGTCTGGATGACTTGTTCAGGGTTGCCAGCGAGTGAACACCAGGGCTCTAGAAACACCAATTAAGGCGGGATGAAGGGGTTTCTGCTGCTGGAGAGGATGGTGACAGACGAGGTAAGTGGGGAGTAACCTCTTTGTGTGCTCAGCCCTCTACAGAAGCTAAGCAGCATGGACCCGGCAGTGCTGGAGCGCCTTCTAAGCTTGGATCGTCTGCTGGGCTCCCAGGGGACCCAGGGAACCCCTCTGCTGAGCACCCCAAAGCGAGAGCGGATGGTGCTCATGAAGACGGTGGAGGAAAAGGATTTGGAAATCAAGGTAAGTGTTGGGAGGTTGGGGCTGGGATTCCTACTGGCCTTGAGCACTCAGGACTTTCAGACAGGGGAGGACTCTGAAGGCTGGACCCGCATCCCGTTTACACCCGACACTGGAATCCCTCAGTTCTCCAGCTTCTGCCTGAATGTCCTTAACATGGCTGAACTTTGAAACATAATCGAGATCATATATGAGGGGGCAAGAGAAAAACATTCCAGGTCTAAGGACAAGAGAATGCCATTTGCTAAAACCCAAATCAGATTAAGTTAGGGCTCTCTGCTTGAATAGCCTTTCCCTTCAGTATTTCACAGAGAAGCTCCTTCTACCTCGGGAGCAGAACTAGCCAAAAAAAGTCCAGCTGGCATCACCAGAAAGGCGTCAAACTGACTTTGACGATAACTGAGATCAGATGTGAGGGAAATTCTAGACAGAAGGAACAAATGTTACCATGTTCAGATTCAGTCAGTTTGAATAGGCTTTTCCAATAGCCCACAGGAGAAGGGTTTGGCATTTGAGGTCTTCCGAGGTTTTCAGAGCCCTGCTGAAGATGACCGACTGCCTCTGTGACTCTTCCACTGATGAAGGCCCGCGGATGGCCCTTGCGGTCGCCTTATCATGATCTCTTTGACTCTGTGGGAGATGTACCTTCAGGGCCAAGAGAGGTCCTAGATCCCGTGAACACCTGCCATTCTGGTGTTCACTGAATGCTTCTCCTCTCCTGGCATCCCTGAGTGGATGCCTGGGCCGGTAGTGATTGATCCCCATTCACCTCAGGAAGACACTGTACCCAGAGTCTGGATGACTTGTTCAGGGTTGCCAGCGAGTGAACACCAGGGCTCTAGAAACACCAATTAAGGCGGGATGAAGGGGTTTCTGCTGCTGGAGAGGATGGTGACAGACGAGGTAAGTGGGGAGTAACCTCTTTGTGTGCTCAGCCCTCTACAGAAGCTAAGCAGCATGGACCCGGCAGTGCTGGAGCGCCTTCTAAGCTTGGATCGTCTGCTGGGCTCCCAGGGGACCCAGGGAACCCCTCTGCTGAGCACCCCAAAGCGAGAGCGGATGGTGCTCATGAAGACGGTGGAGGAAAAGGATTTGGAAATCAAGGTAAGTGTTGGGAGGTTGGGGCTGGGATTCCTACTGGCCTTGAGCACTCAGGACTTTCAGACAGGGGAGGACTCTGAAGGCTGGACCCGCATCCCGTTTACACCCGACACTGGAATCCCTCAGTTCTCCAGCTTCTGCCTGAATGTCCTTAACATGGCTGAACTTTGAAACATAATCGAGATCATATATGAGGGGGCAAGAGAAAAACATTCCAGGTCTAAGGACAAGAGAATGCCATTTGCTAAAACCCAAATCAGATTAAGTTAGGGCTCTCTGCTTGAATAGCCTTTCCCTTCAGTATTTCACAGAGAAGCTCCTTCTACCTCGGGAGCAGCCCTGATCATTAAAAAGCCCTAAGTGCCCTGGGCTCCAGCTGTCTCCTGGTAATCTGTCTCATTGGTGCTCACTCTGTGCTCTTCCAAGGCCTCAGAGCCCTGCCTGCTTCCTTTCCTAATCCAGTGCTCTAAAGTTGGTTCTGGGTTGTATCTCTCCCTGATCCTTAAACAGAGGCTTAAGATGAAGCAGAAAGAACTGGAAGCCAAGGTGCTGGCCCAGGAGGCTGCAGACCCAAAGGAGAAAGAGAACTACTCTCCCACAGCGCTCCGGCCCCTTGCCCGCCGCACAGTCACGGTGGCTAAGCCCCTCAAAAAGGCAGTGGTGATGCCTCTGCAGCTGAGTAAGTTTGGTTCCAGGGGCCAGGAGGGCTCAGGAGACTGAGGCCCAGGAAGGAAGGAAGTGTTTGGAGTGGCTGTCCTCACGTCACTCGTGTCCCACCACGGGAAGGGGGAGGAGGACCTCGAGTAAGAGCTGGGGCACAGCTCCTTTCGTACAGTGGGGTAGACTGATGTCATCGTGCAAGACCAACTGAGATTACTTTTCCTATCCAAGTATGAGAAAGGTGTGGAAACACAAGAGAACGTTAACTCGGGGTGGAGGGGAACTGGGGGATCAGAAATGGAAGAACCCACTGGTGACCAGGGGGACTGAAAAGTGGCCTCCCTCTTCCCTGAGGCCAGCTCGTAATTCTTGCTTTCAGTTCAGGAGCAGGCAGCCTCCCCAAGTGCCGAGATCCATATCTTGAGGAAGAAAGGCCGGAAGAGAAAGGTGAGGGCAGCTGAAGGCGTAGGCTAGAGCCCAGGAGAAGGGGCAGAGAACTCAGTGGGAAGAGGAGTGGTCAGTTACTTGGCCTACCTGAACTCTTATCAGCTATGTACTACCCTTCCGCCTTGCTCACCCTCTGGATCCCTCGGGACATTCAGGATGAAATGTAATATGAATGTAAGTAGCTGGGTATCCATCACCTGTTACTTTCCTTTCTTGATGGCGCTGTCAGTAGCTACTTACTAGGCATACTGTGCCTCGGTCCTGTCCTCTACAAACTTCAGAGCCCACTTAGGTACCGGGGCAAGAGAAACATTCCAGGTCTAAGGACAAGAGAATGCCATTTGCTAAAACCCAAATCGGGGCTTGAATAGCCTTTCCCTTCAGTATTTCACAGAGAAGCTCCTTCTACCTCGGGAGCAGCCCTGATCATTAAAAAGCCCTAAGTGCCCTGGGCTCCAGCTGTCTCCTGGTAATCTGTCTCATTGGTGCTCACTCTGTGCTCTTCCAAGGCCTCAGAGCCCTGCCTGCTTCCTTTCCTAATCCAGTGCTCTAAAGTTGGTTCTGGGTTGTATCTCTCCTGATCCTTAAACAGAGGCTTAAGATGAAGCAGAAAGAACTGGAAGCCAAGGTGCTGGCCCAGGAGGCTGCAGACCCAAAGGAGAAAGAGAACTACTCTCCCACAGCGCTCCGGCCCCTTGCCCGCCGCACAGTCACGGTGGCTAAGCCCCTCAAAAAGGCAGTGGTGATGCCTCTGCAGCTGAGTAAGTTTGGTTCCAGGGGCCAGGAGGGCTCAGGAGACTGAGGCCCAGGAAGGAAGGAAGTGTTTGGAGTGGCTGTCCTCACGTCACTCGTGTCCCACCACGGGAAGGGGGAGGAGGACCTCGAGTAAGAGCTGGGGCACAGCTCCTTTCGTACAGTGGGGTAGACTGATGTCATCGTGCAAGACCAACTGAGATTACTTTTCCTATCCAAGTATGAGAAAGGTGTGGAAACACAAGAGAACGTTAACTCGGGGTGGAGGGGAACTGGGGGATCAGAAATGGAAGAACCCACTGGTGACCAGGGGGACTGAAAAGTGGCCTCCCTCTTCCCTGAGGCCAGCTCGTAATTCTTGCTTTCAGTTCAGGAGCAGGCAGCCTCCCCAAGTGCCGAGATCCATATCTTGAGGAAGAAAGGCCGGAAGAGAAAGGTGAGGGCAGCTGAAGGCGTAGGCTAGAGCCCAGGAGAAGGGGCAGAGAACTCAGTGGGAAGAGGAGTGGTCAGTTACTTGGCCTACCTGAACTCTTATCAGCTATGTACTACCCTTCCGCCTTGCTCACCCTCTGGATCCCTCGGGACATTCAGGATGAAATGTAATATGAATGTAAGTAGCTGGGTATCCATCACCTGTTACTTTCCTTTCTTGATGGCGCTGTCAGTAGCTACTTACTAGGCATACTGTGTCGCCTCGGTCCTGTCCTCTACAAACTTCAGAGCCCACTTAGGTAGCCAGTGAAGAAATGAAAGAGTGATAGACTCACCTCAGTGTTTAAACTGAGATCACATCGGCCGAGTCATTTGTTGAGGACCTACTCTTATGTGCCTTCTTGGGGATGAAAGAACTTCTTTTTCAGAAACGAGGGATCATATTGAAGAGCTTACGATGTGTTTTACATTCATTCATTCACTTGCTCATCACTATTCTACTCTTTCACTAGTCGGATAAATTAGGAATTGTCCCATACAGTGGCCAGAGGGAAAGGTGTGGGGAAAGGCACGGGACAGGAGGGAAATAGAGGCTGGGGAGGGCTGGGAGGTAGTTGTTAAAGACTCCTCTCCTTGGCAGAGAAGTCCAGAGCGTTTGACTGCCGCGGGCTGAACGGCAAACTCTGGCTGTTTCTGTTACTCACCTCCTCCTGCCACAGCTGGAGTCCCTGGATGCCTCAGAGCCGAAGGAAAATGCTGAGGACGGCTGGGAGCTACAGATCAGCCCGGAGCTCCTGGCCCAGGGGCGCCAAAAAATATTAGATCTGCTGAACGAAGGTTCAGCCCGGGATCTGCGTAGCCTGCAGCGCATCGGCCAAAAGAAGGCTCAGCTCATCGTGGGCTGGCGGGAGCTCCACGGCCCCTTCAGCCAGGTAAATGGCCCAGGGAGGGCCGCCCCGGAGTCGGATCGGGTGGGGGGCCTGGCCCTGCCTAGACCTCGTCCCCAATGGCTGTGTCCTGCCAGGTGGAGGACCTGGAACGCGTGGAGGGCATCTCGGGGAAACAGATGGAGTCCTTCCTAAAGGTGAGGTCGCGGCTCGGGACCCCTCCGCCCCCCGGCTTGTGCCCTGCCCGGCCCTAAAGCTGCTCTCCCCTTCCCTCCTGTGTTGCAGGCGAACATCCTAGGTCTCGCTGCGGGCCAGCGCTGCGGCCCCTCCTGACTGCCGGCTCCCCTCCTCACGCTGCCGTTTTTTTTGTTTTCCTAAGTCCTTGTGTAATTGCTTGTCGTGTAAATACAGTTTTCACTCCTCGCTTCTGCCTGATTCTTGGGACCACGGGGGCGGGGCCGGGGTATCATTGCCCTTGGGACGGGCCACAAGCTCCGCGGGCCAACTTCTTCGGGCGCCATCTTTGGGAAAACGCGACGCGGCGCAGGATTGTAAATAAACCGCTGGGTGGGAGGGGGCACGGGACGGTGGCCGAGAGGAGACAAGACGCCGCCGCGAGAGCCGGAGGACGCCGACCGTTAGGCGGGCGCGCGCTTAGGAATTAGCCCCGCCCCATCCGTACCCCCGGCGCGCGCTCCCCTGTGCTCCCGCTCGGCAACGCCAGCGAGTTTGTGCGCGTGCGCGCGGAATAACGGCCGCCGGCGGAGGGAGGCGGGGGCTGGACCCTTTGAGGGGGGGAAGACAGAAGCCGCCCCGTCTCCCGCGCGCCCACCACCTGCGCCGTCGTCAGCCAATCAGCGGCCGTCTCAGGGGTCTCGCGCTTGGGGCGCCTCCGGCTGCTGGGTGGCTCCCCCGTCCCTCCTCCCGCCAGAGTCCCTCTCGAGCCTCCCCCCTCCCGCGGGCCCCGCGCGCGCTCGCGCTCGCGCCCGCTCCAGCCTCTTGTGTGTCCTCGCGCCCCCCGCCCGCCCTCCCCGCGCGCAGTGTGCTCCGCTCTCCCACCCTCCTCCTCCTCCCTCCTGCCCGCCCCGCGCGCCGCCTCCCTGGCCCCTCCCCACGGCCGCCTCCTCCTCCTCCCGCCCCAGGGTGAGCGCGAGCCACCTCCCTCCCTCCGCCATGGATCCCGGCAACTGGAGCAGCTTCATCCCTAACAACCCGGATCGGGTGGGGGGCCTGGCCCTGCCTAGACCTCGTCCCCAATGGCTGTGTCCTGCCAGGTGGAGGACCTGGAACGCGTGGAGGGCATCTCGGGGAAACAGATGGAGTCCTTCCTAAAGGTGAGGTCGCGGCTCGGGACCCCTCCGCCCCCCGGCTTGTGCCCTGCCCGGCCCTAAAGCTGCTCTCCCCTTCCCTCCTGTGTTGCAGGCGAACATCCTAGGTCTCGCTGCGGGCCAGCGCTGCGGCCCCTCCTGACTGCCGGCTCCCCTCCTCACGCTGCCGTTTTTTTTGTTTTCCTAAGTCCTTGTGTAATTGCTTGTCGTGTAAATACAGTTTTCACTCCTCGCTTCTGCCTGATTCTTGGGACCACGGGGGCGGGGCCGGGGTATCATTGCCCTTGGGACGGGCCACAAGCTCCGCGGGCCAACTTCTTCGGGCGCCATCTTTGGGAAAACGCGACGCGGCGCAGGATTGTAAATAAACCGCTGGGTGGGAGGGGGCACGGGACGGTGGCCGAGAGGAGACAAGACGCCGCCGCGAGAGCCGGAGGACGCCGACCGTTAGGCGGGCGCGCGCTTAGGAATTAGCCCCGCCCCATCCGTACCCCCGGCGCGCGCTCCCCTGTGCTCCCGCTCGGCAACGCCAGCGAGTTTGTGCGCGTGCGCGCGGAATAACGGCCGCCGGCGGAGGGAGGCGGGGGCTGGACCCTTTGAGGGGGGGAAGACAGAAGCCGCCCCGTCTCCCGCGCGCCCACCACCTGCGCCGTCGTCAGCCAATCAGCGGCCGTCTCAGGGGTCTCGCGCTTGGGGCGCCTCCGGCTGCTGGGTGGCTCCCCCGTCCCTCCTCCCGCCAGAGTCCCTCTCGAGCCTCCCCCCTCCCGCGGGCCCCGCGCGCGCTCGCGCTCGCGCCCGCTCCAGCCTCTTGTGTGTCCTCGCGCCCCCCGCCCGCCCTCCCCGCGCGCAGTGTGCTCCGCTCCCCCCACCCTCCTCCTCCTCCCTCCTGCCTGCCCCGCGCGCCGCCTCCCTGGCCCCTCCCCCACGGCCGCCTCCTCCTCCTCCCGCCCCAGGGTGAGCGCGAGCCACCTCCCTCCCTCCCTCCGCCATGGATCCCGGCAACTGGAGCAGCTTCATCTTCCAGGTAACAACCCCCTCCCCCGCCCCACCCCCCCTTCCCACACCCTCCCGCCCGCCCGCCCTCCCGTCCCACCCTCCGCGCGCCCGGTGCGCGCGCAGCTGTCCCCCTCCCTCCCGCGCGCCCTCCCCCGCCCTCCCCGAGGCGCCGGCTGGGCGCGCGCGCGGCGGGGGCCGAGGCTGCTCCCTCGCTCCCCACCCCGCCCCGCCAGCCTCCAACCGCCGCCGCCGCCGCCGCCGCCCGGGCCCCGCCCCCGGCCCCGGCCCCGCGGGGCCGCCCGCCCCACCCAGGGGCGTCGCCGCCGCCGTCGCCGCCGCGCTCCGCGGCCCGCCAGGCGCCCTCCTTCCTCCTCCTCCCGCCCGCCCGCCCGCCGGCCGGGGTGCGCGGGCGGCGGGCGGCCCGCGGGCCATGCGTTCGGCGCGGCCCAGCCCGGCCGGCCGGGGGCGGCGCCCCGAGCCCGGGCCCCGCGCGGCCCGCGCCCCCGGCCCCCGCTGAGCCCCGGGGGCCCCGCCGCGGCCGAGGCCATGTTCCCCGTGTTCCCGTGCACGCTGCTGGCCCCCCCCTTCCCCGTGCTGGGCCTGGACTCCCGGGGGGTGGGCGGCCTCATGAACTCCTTCCCGCCACCTCAGGGTCACGCCCAGAACCCCCTGCAGGTCGGGGCTGAGCTCCAGTCCCGCTTCTTTGCCTCCCAGGGCTGCGCCCAGAGCCCGTTCCAGGTGAGTAGGGCCGGGCCGGGCCGGGCCGGGCCGGGCGGGCGGGCGCCGACCCGCGGCCGCGGCCCACACGGCGCCCTGTCCCCGCAGGCCGCGCCGGCGCCCCCGCCCACGCCGCAGGCCCCGGCGGCCGAGCCCCTCCAGGTGGACCTGCTGCCCGTGCTCGCCGCCGCCCAGGAGTCCGCCGCGGCCGCCGCCGCCGCCGCCCCCCTGCGGCCGCCGCCGCCGTCGCCGCGGCGCCCCCGGCCCCGGCCGCCGCCTCCACTGTGGACACCGCGGCGCTGAAGGCGCCCCCCGCGCCCCCGCCGCCGCCGCCGCCGCCCGTGTCGGCGCCCGCCGCCGAGGCCGCGCCCCCCGCCTCGGCCGCCACCATCGCCGCCGCCGCCGCGGCCACCGCCGTCGTCGCCCCGACCTCGACGGTCGCCGTGGCCCCGGTCGCCGCGGCCTTGGAGAAGAAGACAAAGAGCAAGGGGCCCTACATCTGCGCCCTGTGCGCCAAGGAGTTCAAGAACGGCTACAACCTCCGGAGGCACGAGGCCATCCACACGGGCGCCAAGGCCGGCCGCGTGCCCGCGGGGGCCATGAAGATGCCCACCATGGTGCCCCTGAGCCTGCTGAGCGTGCCCCAGCTGAGCGGCGCCGGCGGGGGCGGGGGCGAGGCCGGGGCCGGCGGCGGGGCGGCCGCCGTGGCCGCGGGCGGCGTGGTGACCACGACCGCCTCGGGCAAGCGCATCCGGAAGAACCACGCCTGCGAGATGTGCGGCAAGGCCTTCCGCGACGTCTACCACCTGAACCGCCACAAGCTGTCGCACTCGGACGAGAAGCCCTACCAGTGCCCGGTGTGCCAGCAGCGCTTCAAGCGCAAGGACCGCATGAGCTACCACGTGCGCTCACATGACGGCGCTGTGCACAAGCCCTACAACTGCTCCCACTGTGGCAAGAGCTTCTCCCGGTGTGCACGGGCCGCCGCCGCCCCGGGCGGGGGTGGGGGGACGGTCGGCGACGGAGGTGGCCGGCCCGGGCAGGGGGCGGGGAGGAGGCGGGCGGCGCGCCTCCCGGTTACCAGGGAGCAGGGGGTGGGCCCTCGCGCAGTCGGGAGGAGGCCGGGGCCGCCCTGCGCGGAGGAGGGGTTTCCTGCCCAGCCGCGACTCTGCCTCCCGGGGCTTGGGCCGAATCGCAGGCACCCCTGCCGAGGCCCGAAGGGCCGAGTGAGGCGGCCTCGGGGACCCCTCCGGACCCCAGGGCCCTAACCCCGACCCCCACGTGTCCCCAGGCCGGATCACCTCAACAGTCACGTCAGACAAGTGCACTCAACAGAACGGCCCTTCAAATGTGAGGTAGGAAGCCCGCCGCCTCCTGTCCTGGTTTTCATGATTTTGATCCTCATTGTAGCTGTCTGAGTTCAGCCTCTCAGACCCCCTTTTTCTCTCTCTTCTTTTTGCTTTTTCACTCCATTTTCTCATCCCTTCTTCAAGGCCTCCTCATCTGACTCCCATTTCCTACAGATCAAAGACCCCCAAGGCTCTGATCCCTTTAACCTCTCGCCCCCCGTCGCCCCGCTCCCCGAAGCTTTAACTCTCCTGACACCCCCCACGCCCCTCCCCCCTTCCCCAGAAATGTGAGGCAGCTTTTGCTACGAAGGATCGACTGCGGGCCCACACAGTGCGACACGAGGAGAAGGTGCCATGTCACGTGTGTGGCAAGATGTTGAGCTCGGCTTATATTTCGGACCACATGAAGGTGCACAGCCAGGGCCCTCACCATGTCTGTGAGCTCTGCAACAAAGGTACACGCTGAGAGATGCCGGGAGGGCTGGGGACAGCGGGTGGGACAGAACCAGAGGCCCTCCACAGAGGTGGGTCAAGGGTGCTGTAGCCAAGAGCTCGTGGCTTCTAGAGCCCTTTAGAAAAGCACACGGACGTTCGGACGACGCAGCATCACTAAACTCTTAAGATTAAGTCATGGCTGGAGGAGGTGGTCCACCAGGAAGAGTCCACTGCGGGTGGGGGGCGTGACTGCCGGGGGAGGGGGCGGGCCAGAGGGCCCGCTCCCAGGGTCGGCAGGCCAGGGCTCTGCGGCGCCGCCACAAGGTCTTGTCTTCAGCTCCTGGGGCAGGGGGAGCACGTTGGCAGGGCCTTAACACGTACCCGCCCTGCCTCCGTGCCAGAAACCGCTGTTTGCGAACAGGCTCGTGGCACCGAGTAACCGGGCTGAGACTGCATGGGGCCCTGGAGGGAGGGACACAGCCGTCTCTACCGAGGGTCAGCTCTTCAGGTGGCTAGGAATCAGTGTCCTGTCCCCCGGGAGAGGTCCCCCAGCCACAGAGAATGGACTGGGGACACCAGGGCCCAGAAGCCAACAGCACTGGATCAGTTCCCAAGCTTGAGGGGTGGGCGCTGAGCCCCCCAGCCCCAGCAGAGCAGTTGGCCCCAGGCTACCAAGGATGTTGGTGGGAGGAGGACAGGGCCATCTGAGGAGGGCGTCCCCAGCCTAGGAGAACAACCCCGTCTCTGGGGGCTCCGCCTGGCTCACCCCACCCCCCATCCCCACCCACTCCACCCCCCATAGGCTTCACCACGGCAGCATACCTGCGCATCCACGCGGTGAAGGACCACGGGCTCCAGGCCCCGCGGGCTGACCGCATCCTGTGCAAGCTGTGCAGCGTGCACTGCAAGACCCCTGCCCAGCTGGCCGGCCACATGCAGACCCACCTGGGGGGGGCCGCCCCCCCTGTCCCGGGAGATGCCCCCCAGCCACAGCCCACCTGCTGAGGGGGACCCCGCACCCACCAGGCAAGGCGTGGGGCATGGCTGGCGGGGCGGTTGGGATGGGGCGTGTGGGACCAGGGGCTCCCAGGACTCCGTAGAGGATCTCAGGAAGGCCAGGGATGCCCAGCTATCCCTAGATGAGGGAGACTTCTGGGGACAGGGAGGGCCTTTCAGGAGAAACGGGGTAAGGATTCAGGCTGAAGTCTCAGGGAGTGAGCAACGGCTGTGTCCCAAGGGAGGGTGTCAGGGGCAAGGGGCAGGGCTCTTGCCATGCAGATTGCGCTGTGATCTGGTCTTTCTCACCGTGCAGGTACAGGTGAGGTCTGTCCAATGGCGGCGGCGGCAGCGGCTGCGGCGGCGGCGGCAGCAGTGGCAGCCCCTCCCACGGCAGTGGGCTCCCTCCCGGGGGCCGAGGGGGTGCCTGTGAGCTCCCAGCCCCTCCCCTCCCAGCCCTGGTGAACTCCAGGTTGGCGGGGGAGAGAGGGGAGCACGGAGGAAGCCCCTTGGTACATCTCCTCCGCCCCTCTCTTCCTGCCAACGCCTCACTACTTTCCCGCCCACCAAGGAGCCTCCCGAAGGAAAGGAGGAAGCAATGTTTTCTTAGGGGAATTGGCTAGGTTTTAACGATTTGTTTCTCCTGCGCCTCTCCTCCCTGTCAGACCTGACCCCACACACACCTGTCCCCTCGGTGGTGTTGAAGCCCCCTGGAGAGTGGGCAGGGGGGGCAGGAGTGGCCACTGCCCTCACCCCTCTCCTCTCTGTAACCCCCTGTCCTGCCCTTCCAGGGATTTGTGAGCCTTCTCCCTCCACGGTCCTCCCTGCTCTCCTTCCAGTGCCCCTCCTACTGTCTGCTGCCCCTCCCTGGGGAGTTGGTGCTTTTTTTTTTTTTCCAGGGGGAGGGAGGAGAGGAAGGAGGGAAAAATCAAATATTCTGTCCCAGAGAGAGGGAAAGGTGAGATTTGGGAAGGGGCAGAAGCAGGGAAGGTAATGGTTGTACCTTCATCAGGTGAGGTGGTTTGGGGTTGGGCCCTGAACATCATCCTGCGCGAGAATCTGTCAGGGGAAAACAAGGGGAGCCGAAGGAGCCACTAGGGCCAGAGGCAGGCCAAGAGATGGAATCCTCGGGGGCCAGGGTCAGTGGGGGGGATCCAGGGACTAGAGGTGCTTCCTGGGGGTGGGGGGAATGCAGCCAGTGTCGCCCCCTTCCCTCCTCCACCCCAGCTCCAGCCCTGGCCTTTTCTCTTCATCCCTCTCCCCCACGACAGAAGCTGTGGCCCTGGCCATGTCATCGTGTTCCTGTGTCCCCTGCATGTTCCTCACCCTTCTTCACCCCTCCTTTTGCGCGGACCCCATTACAATAAATTTTAAATAAAAACCTGCCTTAGACTCAATGAATGGTTCTCACCCACAAGGGGATCCCTAGGCCCTCCGGCAGTCCTAGTCTTGCCCTCCCCTGTGCAGCTCCCAGGCTCCGGCTCCTCCCTCCCCAGAGACAGCGCCAGTGGCAGCGGTCCAGATTCAGGGCGGGGCCGAGGCCCGGAGGCTGTGGAGAGCAAGTTCCAGGACTCCCCGGTCTCCGGGGAATACCCGGTCTACTGGGACCCAGACTAATCCCCGGAGGTTGAAGAGGCGTGGGTCAGAAAGCCGAGCAGTCTTTGGACATAAATGCTTTCCCCGGTCCAGAGCCTGCCTGCTGCTCAAATCCCAGCCAGGTACCTGCACACCCTTAAAGGCCTTGAGAGGCAGTGGTGGATGATGCTGCTGCGGAAATATCGGGCAACGGACTGGGAACAACGAGGTTGAGAATAAAAACTGAACTCTCCTTGGCCTGGTCCAACCTGCTCGGTCCGCCCCAGCCTCTTCCAGCTGCTCCAGGCTGCCCTTGCAGCCTTCATCCTATCCCTTGGGAAATTTCCCCTTTCCCCGTGCTTGCACCGGTTCTTCCGGGGACCCTGTTCTTGAGCCTTCCAGTGCCCGTTTCTGCGGCTGCTTCCCTGGGGGTATCAGGACTTCCCATTCTGCGGGCTGCCTTCTTGAAGTTCCACCTTGATCTTCCTCTGCAACCTCCTCGAGTTTTGCCTCATCTTCCTTCCCTTCCTTCACCTGGTTCTCTGTCTCTCTGGTCCGGTCTCCTCGCAGACCCCTCTCCGTTTCTCCCGAGCCCCTGACTCTGCCAGGACCCCCGGTGACCGTTAGCGGGAGGGGCCCGGGGCCTGGGAAGAGGGAGGGCACCCCCAGGAGGCGCGCGGGGAAAGGGCCGGGGAGTGGCGCGAGTGGTCCCCCGGCCGGTTGCCCAGGTAACGCGGGGCCTGGCACGCGTAGCTCCCTCCTGCTGGCCGGGAGGGGCGGGAGGCGTGCAAGGGCGGGCGGTGCGCGCAGCGAAGCGTAGGGAGGGTGTTCCTCACCCTTCTTCACCCCTCCTTTTGCGCGGACCCCATTACAATAAATTTTAAATAAAAACCTGCCTTAGACTCAATGAATGGTTCTCACCCACAAGGGGATCCCTAGGCCCTCCGGCAGTCCTAGTCTTGCCCTCCCCTGTGCAGCTCCCAGGCTCCGGCTCCTCCCTCCCCAGAGACAGCGCCAGTGGCAGCGGTCCAGATTCAGGGCGGGGCCGAGGCCCGGAGGCTGTGGAGAGCAAGTTCCAGGACTCCCCGGTCTCCGGGGAATACCCGGTCTACTGGGACCCAGACTAATCCCCGGAGGTTGAAGAGGCGTGGGTCAGAAAGCCGAGCAGTCTTTGGACATAAATGCTTTCCCCGGTCCAGAGCCTGCCTGCTGCTCAAATCCCAGCCAGGTACCTGCACACCCTTAAAGGCCTTGAGAGGCAGTGGTGGATGATGCTGCTGCGGAAATATCGGGCAACGGACTGGGAACAACGAGGTTGAGAATAAAAACTGAACTCTCCTTGGCCTGGTCCAACCTGCTCGGTCCGCCCCAGCCTCTTCCAGCTGCTCCAGGCTGCCCTTGCAGCCTTCATCCTATCCCTTGGAATTCCCTTCCCAGTGCTTGCACCGGTTCTTCCGGGGACCCTGTTCTTGAGCCTTCCAGTGCCCGTTTCTGCGGCTGCTTCCCTGGGGGTATCAGGACTTCCCATTCTGCGGGCTGCCTTCTTGAAGTTCCACCTTGATCTTCCTCTGCAACCTCCTCGAGTTTTGCCTCATCTTCCTTCCCTTCCTTCACCTGGTTCTCTGTCTCTCTGGTCCGGTCTCCTCGCAGACCCCTCTCCGTTTCTCCCGAGCCCCTGACTCTGCCAGGACCCCCGGTGACCGTTAGCGGGAGGGGCCCGGGGCCTGGGAAGAGGGAGGGCACCCCCAGGAGGCGCGCGGGGAAAGGGCCGGGGAGTGGCGCGAGTGGTCCCCCGGCCGGTTGCCCAGGTAACGCGGGGCCTGGCACGCGTAGCTCCCTCCTGCTGGCCGGGAGGGGCGGGAGGCGTGCAAGGGGCGGGGGCGGTGCGCGGCAGCGAAGCGTAGGGGAGGGGACCTGAGAGGAGGAGAGGAGGGGATGAGCACAGGGGAGGGGAGACCCGCCGCCTCCCTCCCTCGCTCGCTGACTCGCTCCCTCCCAGGCTGCGGCTGCTGCAACCGCGGCGGCGGCGGCGGCAGGGGCAGCCGGAGCAGTCTGGAGGCCGGCGTCGAGGTGAGACGGGGATGGACTGAAGCTGCGGGTAGGAATGGACGGACAGACCGCGGACGCCGGGAGGGCTATTCGGGAATGCGGGCGCCTGGCGGACTGACTGGTGGTGCTGGGCGCGCCACGCCAGTGGGAGGAGGCGGTGCCGGTCCCCCGAGGGCGAGGGAATCCCTGGGAGAGGGACTGGAAAGGGGCTCCGCGGAGATGCCCAGGTCCCCCAAGGAGGGGCGCGGGCGTCTACGCCCCAGACGCGCAGCCCGAAAACCGCACGGGCTAGTCGCTCAGGCAGGAAGGGAGGATGCAGAGGGAGTGGAATATGAGTTTCGGGGTCCTCTACCCAGTCTGCCTATCGGAGCGTCTGAGTCTCGGAACAGCTTGTTGATTTCGGGGTGCTGTGGTATCTGCCAGGTTCTGAGTCTGGATCTTGTTGGGTGGACCCAGGAAGAGACCGTGAGGAACCCTGTTTACCCAAGGGCTCATCTTCCCGCGGCTCTTCACCAGCAGACCGAGCAAAGCACTCCTCCCCAGAGATGTCCCACTCCAAAGCAAAGGCAACCCCAACTTTTCTTCCTTTTCCCCAGAGGCAGCCCAAGGCCGGCCCTGAGACAGGAGCATCGCCCTCTTGGGCTGCAGTGCCGAGCGCTACCTCTTCTCTCCTCACACCATGCCTGTCTCCTCCTCTTCCAGGATTCGCTGTCTCTGCCGTTCCAGCCTTCCCTCAGAGGCCCTCTCCCCTCTCAAGATGGCAGCTAGCAGCTCTGAGGTCTCTGAGATGAAGGGGGTGGAGGAGGGTCCCCAGACCCAGGGAGAAGGGCCCGGCCCTTCTGAAGGCGGAACTGGCCCTCCCGAGGTCCCAGCTGGGGTCCCAGATGAGCCAGAGACGCTGCCGCCAGGCCCAGATAGCACGGGGCCCCCTGTGGACTCCGAGCCCAAGGCTGGGCTGGCTCCAGAGACCACAGAGACCCCAACTCCAGCCCCAGAAACAGCTCAGGCCAGAGACCTCAGCTCAAGCCCAGGAGGGGAATCAAAGGCCAACTCCGGCACCGAAGAAGCAAGCCAAGAGCCAGCACCCAAACCCGAAGGGAGCAAAGGGGCCACTGGAGACCGGGCATCCATCCTGGAATCCGCAGCCCCGCCTGAGCCAGCCTCAGGGTCTGTCCCCCAGCCGGACCCCCAGTCAGACCCTCAGCCAGAGCCCCAGCCAGCTTCCCAGCCGACCTCCACGCCAGCCCCTCAGCCAGAGCCCCCTACCCAGGAGGAGCCCACCTCTGAGGTCCCGACCGAGAGCATGGAGGAAAAGCAGGAGAACGGGGCAGTGGTTCCCCTGCAGGCTGGTGATGGGGAAGAGGGCCCAGCCCCCCAGCCTCACTCACCGCCCTCGACAAAAGCCCCCCCAGTCAATGGGGCCCCACCCCGCGTGCTGCAGCAGCTGGTGGAGGAGGATCGACTGGGAAAGGCTCACAGTGGTCATCCAGGATCTCCCCGAGGTAGCCTCAGCCGCCACCCCAGTTCCCAGCTCGCAGGGTCTGGGGTGGAGGGGGGTGAAGGCAGCCAGAAACCTCGGGACTACATCATCCTCGCCATCCTGTCCTGCTTCTGCCCCATGTGGCCTGTCAACATCGTGGCCTTCGCTTATGCTGTCATGGTGAGCCCCAGGGGACCCTGGCCCAGGCCCGCTGTGGCTCCTAGCTTCCTGCCGGGACTGGGACCCGGGCCTTTGCTTGCCTCTCCCTAGGACTTCACCTTCGCAGCCCTACCCTTGGTCAGGTGGGAGGGAAGTGGCCATAGTTCACACAGCCATACTGACCTGTGCCCTCCTCCTGCGGCCTCTCCTGCCCCCTTCCTCCCTTACCCACTGTCCACCGGCTGGCCGGTCTCCTCTGGACGACTCTGACACCCGGATCCCGGCTGGGCTGGCTTCTTCTGACCGGGGCTGTGCCGAACCCCTTGCTCTCAGCTGGGGTCCCAGATGAGCCAGAGACGCTGCCGCCAGGCCCAGATAGCACGGGGCCCCCTGTGGACTCCGAGCCCAAGGCTGGGCTGGCTCCAGAGACCACAGAGACCCCAACTCCAGCCCCAGAAACAGCTCAGGCCAGAGACCTCAGCTCAAGCCCAGGAGGGGAATCAAAGGCCAACTCCGGCACCGAAGAAGCAAGCCAAGAGCCAGCACCCAAACCCGAAGGGAGCAAAGGGGCCACTGGAGACCGGGCATCCATCCTGGAATCCGCAGCCCCGCCTGAGCCAGCCTCAGGGTCTGTCCCCCAGCCGGACCCCCAGTCAGACCCTCAGCCAGAGCCCCAGCCAGCTTCCCAGCCGACCTCCACGCCAGCCCCTCAGCCAGAGCCCCCTACCCAGGAGGAGCCCACCTCTGAGGTCCCGACCGAGAGCATGGAGGAAAAGCAGGAGAACGGGGCAGTGGTTCCCCTGCAGGCTGGTGATGGGGAAGAGGGCCCAGCCCCCCAGCCTCACTCACCGCCCTCGACAAAAGCCCCCCCAGTCAATGGGGCCCCACCCCGCGTGCTGCAGCAGCTGGTGGAGGAGGATCGACTGGGAAAGGCTCACAGTGGTCATCCAGGATCTCCCCGAGGTAGCCTCAGCCGCCACCCCAGTTCCCAGCTCGCAGGGTCTGGGGTGGAGGGGGGTGAAGGCAGCCAGAAACCTCGGGACTACATCATCCTCGCCATCCTGTCCTGCTTCTGCCCCATGTGGCCTGTCAACATCGTGGCCTTCGCTTATGCTGTCATGGTGAGCCCCAGGGGACCCTGGCCCAGGCCCGCTGTGGCTCCTAGCTTCCTGCCGGGACTGGGACCCGGGCCTTTGCTTGCCTCTCCCTAGGACTTCACCTTCGCAGCCCTACCCTTGGTCAGGTGGGAGGGAAGTGGCCATAGTTCACACAGCCATACTGACCTGTGCCCTCCTCCTGCGGCCTCTCCTGCCCCCTTCCTCCCTTACCCACTGTCCACCGGCTGGCCGGTCTCCTCTGGACGACTCTGACACCCGGATCCCGGCTGGGCTGGCTTCTTCTGACCGGGGCTGTGCCGAACCCCTTGCTCTCACCCCAGTCCCGGAACAGCCTGCAGCAGGGGGACGTGGATGGGGCCCAACGTCTGGGTCGTGTGGCCAAGCTCTTAAGCATCGTGGCGCTGGTAGGGGGCGCCCTCATCATCATCGCCTCCTGCGTCATCAACTTAGGCGGTGAGTGGGGGTCTGGGCCAGGACGGGAGGATGGAAGGGCTGGCCAGGGCAGCTTTACTAACCCCAGCCCCTGCTCTCTCCTGTCTGTCCTCCCTACTTCCTTGTCTCGCCTTGTCTCCCCCGCCCTCGGCCCCACCGTCTGTCTGTCCCTCCCTCTCCTCTTCCACAGTGTATAAGTGAGGGGCTCTGCCCTGCATTCCAAGACTTTTTTTTCCTGTTGGGAGCTGCCTTGGGCCCATCCTCCTCTGGGAGGGAAGCCCAATCCATGGCCCAGGCCCGCACCCATAGGGACCAAGGGAGCCTGAGCGGCCTTGTTTACAGCTTCTTTCCTGCTCCTGCATCCTGCCAGGCTCCTCTGCCAACCGTAGGCCTCCCTTGCACTGTTTCCAACCTCCCTGCATTTCTGCCTGCATCCCCTCCAGCCTCTGGGCTGCCCTAGTCTTGCACTTCTGGAAAGCCTCCCTGAACATCTCCTGAACTCTTACCTGCTCTCGGCCTCCCTGCATCTCTCCCCGCCCTCCTGCACTACGACCTCCCCAATTTCCTGCACTTCGACCCTGGCCTCCCTTTCCCACCGTTCATTGTCTCAGCATCTGCCCCCATTCCTTCCTTCCCTCCCTTCCTCCCTATTCATCGCCCCTTCCCTCTCCACACCCTCCGCCCCCTTCCTCTTCCTGCCTCCTCATCTCCCTTCAGTATCCTCTTCTCCGCCCTCCTCCACCTTTATTCTACAAAAAACTCCAGCACTTAGATCAGGCTGGGGGAGGGGAGTGCTGTCCGGAGGGGGCTCTTGAGCCCCGGCTCCGACTGTTCTCTGCTGGGACCACCCAGGCCCGGACGCCCCCAGAGTGCCTCCGGGTCACAGTGCTGGCAAGCCAGGCCGCGTTTGGAGATTTATGCAGGGGTGGAGAGTACCGTTCCGAGCACGCATCTGGGAGAAGGGAGGGGCACGGCTGCAGCCCCTCCCCAGTCAGCCTGAGTTTACCTGCCTCCTCTGGGCTTTTTAACCCACTCAGCGAACTCGTCGGAGCTGGGGTTATTCACGTACTCTGTAACGAAAGAACCCCCTAAATAGGACCAAAGCTCCCAGCTACAGGGAGCAAGGGAGGGGCGGGGAGATGTATTTTCTAAGAGGACGAGAGAGATTCGTTGCACGCTACAGTCCGCTGGGGAGGCAGGGACCGAGCCACATCGCGGTTCGGAGTTGGCGGTTTATTGTTTTTTTTTTTTTTTCCTAAAAAAAGTAGAGGGAAAAAAACCCCTAAAAGTCTAAAAACAAAAAAAGGATACATCAAACTGATGCTCCCTTTTGTATGCCGGATGCTGCATGGGTCTGAGACACCAATAAACGGAGACTGCATGAGACTTGTCTCTAGCCTCAGTTGGTCCTTCCGTGCGTGCGCCGCGGCGGCCAGGAACTGCTTTTCAGGCAGCATTTCTGGGTGGTTTGCGCATGTGCCGCCCCGGTGGTCATCTTTACTGTGGGTAGAAGTCCATCACTTTGGCGCGTCTACCTGCGCATGTGCAAGCCTTCCCTCGCTTTCCTCTTCCAAGTAGCTTTGACTAAAGCGGAGCCTCCCGCGCCATCTCTGTGCGCCTGCGTACTGTGACCCTGCGCAGGCCGGGAGGCGGGTCTTAGCTCCAGGTGCGTACGGCCGCTGAGGTCGCGGAACCTTGAGGTGTGGGGTGAGGGTGCCGGATCCAGGTATAGCGAGGGGCAGTGTGAAGGCGAGAAGAGCGGGCCCGCCCCTCCAGCCAGGAGAGTGGTTTCTGCCGGTCCCTGGGAACCTCGGAGTAGGCGGATCTCGATCTGTGGGGGCGGGGTCCTAGGAGAGGACTGAGCGCCCCCTTCTGGGGACCGGCGGTCGGTTCGCTGGAACTGCTTTTGGAGCCTGATTGGTTCAAGAGCCATTCCTGCAAAGCCCGGGGGAGCCCAACCCGTAGGGGCGGGGCTGGGGGGGGATCCCCGGCTCAGTTACTCCGGCATCTCCTGTCATCGCAGGGACCCTTCCCTAGCGGCATATGTCCCTTGTCCGGGGCCATGGAGACATTGCAGTCACCGCGGCGGCGCCTCTGTCTGAAGAAGGGGAAGTGACCTCCGGTCTCCAGGCTCTGGCCGTGGAGGATACCGGAGGCCCCTCTGCTTCGGCCGATCAAGCCGAGGAAGAGGGGGAAGGAGGCCGGGAGGAGGCTGAGCATGAGGGGTCCGGGGCCGAGGAGGTGCAGGGAGAAGCCCCCATCCCCGAGGGGGAGGAGCGTGCCAAAGGAGAGTCCGAGGACTGGTGCGTGCCCTGCAGCGACGAAGAGCTGGAGCTGCCCGCCGACGGGCAGTCCTGGATGCCACCCCCGTCCGAAATCCAGCGGCTCTACGAACTGCTGGCTGCCCACGGTACCCTGGAGCTTCAGGCTGAGATCCTGCCCCGCCGGCCACCCACGCCTGAGGCCCAGAGTGAGGAGGAGAGATCCGATGAGGAGCCAGAGGCTAAAGAGGAGGAAGAGGAAAAGTGAGGGCTCACCCTGACACCGTGGGGCTCCTCCCCTGAGGCGGGAGGAGGTGGGACGCAGGAGAAAGTGGAGGGAAGAGAGCGGGAGAGGAGGAGCTAGCAGGGTGGGAACAGGCGGTTTGGCAGGGACCAGCCTCAGCCCTCACTTTCTATCCACCTGTCCCAGACCGCACATGCCTACAGAATTTGATTTTGATGATGAGCCAGTGACACCGAAGGACTCTCTGATTGACCGGAGACGCACCCCAGGTACAGACAAAACGGGAGAACTGGGGGTGGGGGAGGTGAAGGGCATCTGCTCCCACTTACACAGAAAGTGACGCCCTAAAAGAGGCCTTGACTGGGCGTCTTGGTAGTTACACAACTTACAGCTTTAAGGGAGAGCATGGGGGCTTCCCTGGTGGTCCAGTGGGTAAGGAGACCACCTTGCAGTGCAAGGGGCGCCGGTTCCACCCCTGGCCTGGGAAGATCCCACGTGCTGCGGAGCGGCTGGACCGATGTGTCCAACTGCCCAGCCGGAGCTCTGGAGTGTGTGTGCTCAGAGCCAGTGTTCTGCAAGGAGAGAGGCCACTGCGATGGGAGGCCCACACAGGCCAAAAGAACAAAGATGGAAATAAATGAAAGACCAATAGAAGTGGCCAAAAAAAGAAAAAGAGAGAGAGCATGCATCCAGCGGTGCCATCCAGCCTAGGCAGGCCCGTCTTCCCTTGAAAGAGAGTCCCAGGTAGCTTCACCACCCTTGCCATTCCTTCAGTCTCAGTGGACCCAGAAGTCCAACTCACTGTATGATTCTCTGGATTCACATACCTATACTGCTGTGTACATATCCTAATCTGCCCCATTTCCCCATCCTGTGTGCCTACCTGGAATTTGCCCTCAGAGTCGATCTTGTTTGGTTTGTTTGGGGCCATGCTGTTTAGTATATTGGATCGTAGTTCCCTGACCAGGGATTGAACCCGTGCCCTTGCAGTGGAAATGTAGGGTCTTAACTACTGGCCCACCAGAGAAGTCCCCTTGGAGCCTTTTTTGTGTGTGTGTGTGTTTTTTTTTTTAATTTTTGACTGTGCTGGTTGCATGGGCTTTCTCTAGTTGCAGTGAGCAGGAGACATTCTTCAATACGTGGGCTTCTCAGTGCAGTGGCTTTCTCTTGTTGCAGAGCGTGGACTCTAGAGTGCTTGGGCTTTGGTAACTGAGCATACAGGCTCGAGAGCCAGGTAGTTGGTGGCACACCGGCTTAATTGCTCCAGGACAGGTGGGGATCCTTCTGGATCAGGGATCAACCCCATGTTGCCTGCATTGTCAGGCAGACTTAACCCCTGGACCACCAGGGACGTCCCAGGGCCATTCTTGATTTGTTTCTTTCACCCCAGCAGTCAAGCCGGCAGCAAGTCTTAACTCTGTCTCCGCATTTCCAAGTTCAGCTGCTACTCTCCACTTTTAACATGACATCCTCATTCAAGGCACCACAGTTGTGGTAGCTCCTACTGGTCTTCTTGCCACCAGTCTCAGCATTTAGAAACTGGCTTACGTGTCAAAGCATAAAATTGTGTCACTTTATTTTAAATCCTCCAAAGGATTCCACTAGGGTAGAGAGGGTGGACGAGCATGTCAATCAAGAATCCAAGCCCCCCAGGCCAAGACTTGCATGTAAACTAAGAGATCCAAACCGCTTATCACTAAAGGCTGAAAAGAAAGACAAAGATGGAAATAAATGAAAGACCAATAGAAGTGGCCAAAAAAAGAAAAAGAGAGAGAGCATGCATCCAGCGGTGCCATCCAGCCTAGGCAGGCCCGTCTTCCCTTGAAAGAGAGTCCCAGGTAGCTTCACCACCCTTGCCATTCCTTCAGTCTCAGTGGACCCAGAAGTCCAACTCACTGTATGATTCTCTGGATTCACATACCTATACTGCTGTGTACATATCCTAATCTGCCCCATTTCCCCATCCTGTGTGCCTACCTGGAATTTGCCCTCAGAGTCGATCTTGTTTGGTTTGTTTGGGGCCATGCTGTTTAGTATATTGGATCGTAGTTCCCTGACCAGGGATTGAACCCGTGCCCTTGCAGTGGAAATGTAGGGTCTTAACTACTGGCCCACCAGAGAAGTCCCCTTGGAGCCTTTTTTGTGTGTGTGTGTGTTTTTTTTTTAAATTTTTGACTGTGCTGGTTGCATGGGCTTTCTCTAGTTGCAGTGAGCAGGAGACATTCTTCAATACGTGGGCTTCTCAGTGCAGTGGCTTTCTCTTGTTGCAGAGCGTGGACTCTAGAGTGCTTGGGCTTTGGTAACTGAGCATACAGGCTCGAGAGCCAGGTAGTTGGTGGCACACCGGCTTAATTGCTCCAGGACAGGTGGGGATCCTTCTGGATCAGGGATCAACCCCATGTTGCCTGCATTGTCAGGCAGACTTAACCCCTGGACCACCAGGGACGTCCCAGGGCCATTCTTGATTTGTTTCTTTCACCCCAGCAGTCAAGCCGGCAGCAAGTCTTAACTCTGTCTCCGCATTTCCAAGTTCAGCTGCTACTCTCCACTTTTAACATGACATCCTCATTCAAGGCACCACAGTTGTGGTAGCTCCTACTGGTCTTCTTGCCACCAGTCTCAGCATTTAGAAACTGGCTTACGTGTCAAAGCATAAAATTGTGTCACTTTATTTTAAATCCTCCAAAGGATTCCACTAGGGTAGAGAGGGTGGACGAGCATGTCAATCAAGAATCCAAGCCCCCCAGGCCAAGACTTGCATGTAAACTAAGAGATCCAAACCGCTTATCATGGCCTGTAAATCATTTCTTTGGCCTCATCTTTCCTGTTTCTGGAGAAGGAAATGGCAACCCACTCCAGTATTCATGCCTGGAGAATTCCTGGTGGGCTTCAGTCCATGGGGTCGCAAAGAGTTGGATATAACTGAGCAACTAACACTTTTTCCTGTCTCTGCTAGCTCTACATTTCTTTATATATATATGTGTGTGTATATATATATATATATACATATATATATATATATTTGCCTCTAAGTCATAACTTTTTTTCATCCATCTTTATTCTTTGGCCTGTAGGCCTCCCATTGCAGTGGCCTGTCACATTGCAGAGCACTGGCTCTGGGCACTTGCGCTCCAGAGCATTGGCTCCTAATTGGACACACCGGCCCAACTGCTCCGCAGCACGTGGGATCTTCCCAGGCCAGGGGTGGAACGGGTGCCCCTTGCACTGCAAGGTGGATTCTTTACCCTCTGGACCACCAGGGAAGCCCTAGCTCTATATTTCTCGTTAAACAGACCTCCTTGTTCCTTTCCTGGGGCTTTTGCACTTATTCGTCCCCTGCGTGGGGCACTCCTCCCTGATCTTCACATTTCTGGCCTCTTATAATTCCGACAGTCACGATTCACCCTGCCTGAGACCCCAACCGTAAACCTCGGGGCCTGCATGACATCTATGGGGATTATGTCTGAATGAGCTGAAAATTTTACGTGGTTTACAAGTGGTCTTCTACCCTGCATGTAGAAGGGTAAGGTGTTCCAAACATTTGAGTGTGAGTTGAACATGCACAAATGAAAGCAAAAAATTAACATGTGACAATATCCATTAAAAAGTGCCTCCTTGGGCACAGCGGAAACGTGGACCCGGAGCCGGCCTTGCGGCGAGCTATGGGTGCACCGGGCGGAAAGATCAACCGTCCACGAACGGAGCTGAAGAAGAAGCTGTTCAAGCGACGGCGGGTGTTGAACCGGGAGCGGCGACTGAAGCACCGGATTATCGGAGCTGTGATAGACGAAGGACTGATTACGCGGCACCACCTCAAGAAGCGGGCGTCCAGTGCACGTGCCAACATTACTCTCTCTGGCAAGAAGCGCAGAAAGCTCCTCCAGCAGATCCGGCTTTCCCAGAAGGAGAAAGCCGCCATGGAAGTGGAAGCCCCTTCCAAGCCAACCAGGACTAGTGAACTGCAGCCCAAATCAAAAAAGAAGACAAAAGCCCCCCAGGATGTAGACATGGAGGACCTTGAAGATAAGAGCTAAATCTGAATCTCACATCCCTTGCACCTGAAGATTCTCAGCTGGAGCCAGGAGGACTTGATGGTTACTTCAGATGACGTTGGAGAACGCATTGCTCCTTTTCACTCTCCCATGTTCCTCTTCCCTGGTGGCCCACTGACCTGCCCTGGAGGGGTGTATTGAGGAGAAGAGAGAAAAGAAAGATTGGAGAGGGAGTCCCAAGCAGTCAACTGCATTTGTAATAAAGCCCTAGCCTTCTCACTGAAACTTGTGTGCTTAAGTGTAAAAATAGGGATGGGAAAAGGAAATGGGCCCGTTGAGTGTGGAAACAAGAAAATTGGAAGACAGGACCCACAGCGCTTACTTGAGCAAGCACAGCATGATGTTAGCCTTCATGCTCCTGCCTCTCTAGTGACTGACACCACAACTTTCCATTTCAGACAGAAGTAAGGATTATTGTAGAGATGGCAGAGGAGACAAGGATCCAGATGCCAGCCCACTACCTCCTCCGTGTGACCAGCATGGCTGAGGGACCTTGATGGTCTCTGCTTGCTTTGGTGGATTCTATTTTTAATAAAGTGAACATTATTTTTTCCTTTTTAAAAAAAAAAAAAAAAAAAAAAGTGCCTCCTTGACAGGCCTGGAAATCTCTGTTTAATGAGCCCACCCCAGGTGACTGGTAAGATCCAGGCAGGCCTGGTGCACACTGCCTCGCTCCCTTCCACATCTCTCACCTTCCTTTTCTCCAGGAAGCTCCGCCCGGAGCCAGAAACGGGAGGCCCGCCTGGACAAGGTCCTCTCAGACATGAAGCGCCACAAGAAGCTGGAGGAGCAGATCCTTCGTACCGGCAGGGACCTCTTCAGCCTGGAGTCAGAGGACGCCAGCCCCGCCAGCCCCCCACTCCGGTCGTCAGGCAGCAGCCTCTTTCCCCGGCAGCGGAAGTACTGAGCGTGGCGCTGCCCAGAGGGTGCGGAGCCTGCTGGGGCCCTGGCCCTCCTTTCCTTGCCCAGGAGGCTGGGAGACTCGAAGAAGAGGAGAGACCCTCCCAGCACGGCACCCTGCCAGAAAGAGGACGTGTGTGTGTGTGTGTGTGTGTGTGTGTGTTTGTGCTTTCCCTTGAACATCTGTTGGGAGACCTGGGCTGAATTTTCTGAATCTAAAAATAAAAAAAAAAGATAGCAAATGATCTTCTCTTAGAGGAGGGACTGCAGCTGGAGCCGAAACAGCTGTGGAGAGGCAGCACGGTACCCACCCTGATTGGGAAATTAAAGGCAGATGGGGTAGAAGTGAACTCACTCAGCACCTGCCCTCCTGCCTCAGCCCATGGACCCTTCCCTGTCTCGCTCCAGTGCTCCCAGCTGGCTTCTGGTGGAAATTTCCAAGTACTCAATGAGCTCCAGGGCCTTCAGCTGCAGGAGAAGCCGCCTTGTTGTTTAGTGGCTAAGTTGTGGCTGACTCTTTTGCGATCCCATGGGGCCATCTACCCCAAATGATGTTAGCCTTCATGCTCCTGCCTGTCTAGTGACTGACACCACAACTTTCCATTTCAGACAGAAGTAAGGATTATTGTAGAGATGGCAGAGGAGACAAGGATCCAGATGCCAGCCCACTACCTCCTCCGTGTGACCAGCATGGCTGAGGGACCTTGATGGTCTCTGCTTGCTTTGGTGGATTCTATTTTTAATAAAGTGAACATTATTTTTTCCTTTTTAAAAAAAAAAAAAAAAAAAAAGTGCCTCCTTGACAGGCCTGGAAATCTCTGTTTAATGAGCCCACCCCAGGTGACTGGTAAGATCCAGGCAGGCCTGGTGCACACTGCCTCGCTCCCTTCCACATCTCTCACCTTCCTTTTCTCCAGGAAGCTCCGCCCGGAGCCAGAAACGGGAGGCCCGCCTGGACAAGGTCCTCTCAGACATGAAGCGCCACAAGAAGCTGGAGGAGCAGATCCTTCGTACCGGCAGGGACCTCTTCAGCCTGGAGTCAGAGGACGCCAGCCCCGCCAGCCCCCCACTCCGGTCGTCAGGCAGCAGCCTCTTTCCCCGGCAGCGGAAGTACTGAGCGTGGCGCTGCCCAGAGGGTGCGGAGCCTGCTGGGGCCCTGGCCCTCCTTTCCTTGCCCAGGAGGCTGGGAGACTCGAAGAAGAGGAGAGACCCTCCCAGCACGGCACCCTGCCAGAAAGAGGACGTGTGTGTGTGTGTGTGTGTGTGTGTGTGTGTTTGTGCTTTCCCTTGAACATCTGTTGGGAGACCTGGGCTGAATTTTCTGAATCTAAAAATAAAAAAAAAAGATAGCAAATGATCTTCTCTTAGAGGAGGGACTGCAGCTGGAGCCGAAACAGCTGTGGAGAGGCAGCACGGTACCCACCCTGATTGGGAAATTAAAGGCAGATGGGGTAGAAGTGAACTCACTCAGCACCTGCCCTCCTGCCTCAGCCCATGGACCCTTCCCTGTCTCGCTCCAGTGCTCCCAGCTGGCTTCTGGTGGAAATTTCCAAGTACTCAATGAGCTCCAGGGCCTTCAGCTGCAGGAGAAGCCGCCTTGTTGTTTAGTGGCTAAGTTGTGGCTGACTCTTTTGCGATCCCATGGATTGTCGCAGACCAGATTGTCGCAGATCGGGCTCCTCTGTCCATGGGATTCTCCAGGCAAGAATACTGGAGTGGGTTGCCATTTCCTCCTCCAGGGGAATCTTCCTGACCCAGGGATGGAACCCTCATCTGCAATGGTAGGCGGATTCTTAACCACTGAATCACCTGAGAAGCCAGAAGCCAGCCAGAGGAGGAGGAAGAGAAAATGAGAGTCAGGTGCAAGGGCCCTTTAAATCCCAAGCCCCACCCCGAGCCTGCCCTGCTTGCCAGGAAGTGATCCCCAGGGCTGGGTGCTGGAGTTCCCTGAACCGAGGAGTCTGTTCCAGCCAGCCATACTTCTGGATGTGAGTACTTCATACAGACCCCAAATCCCCAAACCAGTGAGTGGACCTGTGTCCCTCCAGACCCTCTCTGACTCTGTCCTGTCTTCCGGGGCTTAAGCTGGGGCAGCTACTCTCAGCCGTAACGGGGAGAAGATAGTGGCTCAGCCCAGGGAGGGTTTACTTTGCTTCTTGGGGACTTTTTCCAGCTTCTGAAGTAAGGGTAGATAAGCTTGTCATCTTGCCAACGCCCCCCACCCCCCGCCCCCAAATCTCAGGCCTTTTTGACCTCAAGTTCCTATCAGCAGTAGGGGCAGAGCAAACTTCACAGGTCCATTTAGACTCACTCCCTCCTGGAGTGAGATTGCTAGACTTAGCTTCCCCTGCTCCTCTGAGGACCTCTGTCCCCTTGAGCTCTTAGAATCTGATTTTTACCCCCCCCTTGAGTTCCTCAGCTCTAAAATAAAAAAAGATAGCAAATGATCTTCTCTTAGAGGAGGGACTGCAGCTGGAGCCGAAACAGCTGTGGAGAGGCAGCACGGTACCCACCCTGATTGGGAAATTAAAGGCAGATGGGGTAGAAGTGAACTCACTCAGCACCTGCCCTCCTGCCTCAGCCCATGGACCCTTCCCTGTCTCGCTCCAGTGCTCCCAGCTGGCTTCTGGTGGAAATTTCCAAGTACTCAATGAGCTCCAGGGCCTTCAGCTGCAGGAGAAGCCGCCTTGTTGTTTAGTGGCTAAGTTGTGGCTGACTGTTTTGCGATCCCATGGATTGTCGCAGACCAGATTGTCGCAGATCGGGCTCCTCTGTCCATGGGATTCTCCAGGCAAGAATACTGGAGTGGGTTGCCATTTCCTCCTCCAGGGGAATCTTCCTGACCCAGGGATGGAACCCTCATCTGCAATGGTAGGCGGATTCTTAACCACTGAATCACCTGAGAAGCCAGAAGCCAGCCAGAGGAGGAGGAAGAGAAAATGAGAGTCAGGTGCAAGGGCCCTTTAAATCCCAAGCCCCACCCCGAGCCTGCCCTGCTTGCCAGGAAGTGATCCCCAGGGCTGGGTGCTGGAGTTCCCTGAACCGAGGAGTCTGTTCCAGCCAGCCATACTTCTGGATGTGAGTACTTCATACAGACCCCAAATCCCCAAACCAGTGAGTGGACCTGTGTCCCTCCAGACCCTCTCTGACTCTGTCCTGTCTTCCGGGGCTTAAGCTGGGGCAGCTACTCTCAGCCGTAACGGGGAGAAGATAGTGGCTCAGCCCAGGGAGGGTTTACTTTGCTTCTTGGGGACTTTTTCCAGCTTCTGAAGTAAGGGTAGATAAGCTTGTCATCTTGCCAACGCCCCCCACCCCCCGCCCCCAAATCTCAGGCCTTTTTGACCTCAAGTTCCTATCAGCAGTAGGGGCAGAGCAAACTTCACAGGTCCATTTAGACTCACTCCCTCCTGGAGTGAGATTGCTAGACTTAGCTTCCCCTGCTCCTCTGAGGACTTGGGCTCTAGTCTGTCCCCTTGAGCTCTTAGAATCTGATTTTTTTTACCCCACCCCCTTGAGATTCCTCAGCTCTGCAAACATCGAGGGTTTTCTTGCTCCCTTCTCAGGCTTAACGCCAGCTGTGGGCCTTGCAAATCATTTGAGAAATCACTGGTAGAGCCATCTTAAGGCAAGCTTGATTTCCAGAAGACGTGACATTTGCTCAGCAAGGCTGCTTGTTTTTGGTGAGACAGGGCAACTAGAAATTGAAAATAGGAAACTCTGTGTTTCGGAAATTGAAAATAGGAAACTCTGTTTCGGACCCGCCATCCTGTAATTATGGGCATCTGAGAAGCACGGAGGTTTGGGGAGTGGTCGTAGAAGCAGGTGTCTCCTGTTTTCTCTCCTCCCTGTCCCGGTGGGCCCTAGAGTTTATGGGGAGTAAGGCTGTCAGTCTCAGGGGTACCACCTGACTCCCAGAAACTTCTGCCTGTCTCCACCCTTGGCAAACGGGACACCCGGCCTGCCTTAGGGGTGAGGCTTTCTGGGCGTGTAGGGCAGTCACCTGGAATGGTGGCCCAGGGAAAGCCAGAGAGAGAACTCTCTCAGGTTACCCTGGCCTCCTTGTTGGGGGCTGCCCTCCTAGGCTGCAGAGAATACCTTTGAACCACACCGGCACTGTCTCCTGGAGAGTCCACAGCCACACCCAGGTCCTGAAGTCGTGGCTCTAGTTTAGAATCTTAACAGATACTTCTGCATGAAAAGCCACACTACTTCCTGGTTTGAGGGCTATGCAGTCACAACGTGGGGTGGAATTCTTGGCTCCATCCTTGGATCACTGAGCAAATTCGTTCATTTCTAGGTTCCTAATGAGGATTAAATGAGTTCATTAAAAGCATTTTAACAGAAAACCAGGCAGATTAAGTTCTTCATAAGTAGGAGCTGTTATGGGGGCTGGAGAGAAGCACTTGCCATAGACAGAAGAGCTAAGAACCTCGCTCCTGGAAACCATGTGAAAGTGTTAGGCTCTCAGTCCTGTCTGGCTCTTTGCGACCCCGTGAACTGCAGCCCTCCAGGCTCCTCTGTCCGTGGGATTTCCAGGAAACCTTACCCTGGTGGGTCTGAGGTGAGGGCTGGGAATCAATATGACCAACTGAGGCCTATGATTGGGCGATTTTAGAACACAAGCTGTTCAGGGGTTCCGAAGCCTGATTCCTGGTTCACTTTTCAATCTAGCCAGTCTTTGCTGACCATAACGGGCATTAATTGGCAGCATCTGGGAGTTGTTTAAGTCGCTGAGTCAAGTCTGACTCTGCAACCTCATGGACTGTAGCCCACCAGGCTCCTCTGTCCATGGAATTACTCAGGCAAGAATACTGGAGGGGGTTGCCATTTCTTTCTCCAGAGGATCTTCCCGACCCAGGGATTGAACCCTGGTCTGTCGCATTGCGGGCAGAGCCGCTGCTCCTGAAATGTGGCCCAGTCGGAGTGGCGCTCAGAAAAGCCTTTCCTAGGAAGAAAAAGTTCCTAAAAACTTTGCTGCTACTAAAGACGTGGCCTATGTGAGACAGATTCTCAAGAATTTCCGCTCTCGTCCCCTAAAGCAGGAAATAATCTCCCTAAATAGGGAAGCTGTCTGGTAAAAACAGCCTCTCTGCAGTTCCTGAGTAATGTGATTCTTAAATTTTCTAAACAAAGACTAGAATGTTTAAAATCAGTGAAAGAAAGCTGCAAAGATGACTTCGTTCTCTGACTGCTGAGTTTTCTATGTTTTTCTTAAACCTAAATCTGAGAGTCGTGGCTCTAGTTTAGAATCTTAACAGATACTTCTGCATGAAAAGCCACACTACTTCCTGGTTTGAGGGCTATGCAGTCACAACGTGGGGTGGAATTCTTGGCTCCATCCTTGGATCACTGAGCAAATTCGTTCATTTCTAGGTTCCTAATGAGGATTAAATGAGTTCATTAAAAGCATTTTAACAGAAAACCAGGCAGATTAAGTTCTTCATAAGTAGGAGCTGTTATGGGGGCTGGAGAGAAGCACTTGCCATAGACAGAAGAGCTAAGAACCTCGCTCCTGGAAACCATGTGAAAGTGTTAGGCTCTCAGTCCTGTCTGGCTCTTTGCGACCCCGTGAACTGCAGCCCTCCAGGCTCCTCTGTCCGTGGGATTTCCAGGAAACCTTACCCTGGTGGGTCTGAGGTGAGGGCTGGGAATCAATATGACCAACTGAGGCCTATGATTGGGCGATTTTAGAACACAAGCTGTTCGGGGGTTTCCCAAGCCTGATTCCTGGTTCACTTTTCAATCTAGCCAGTCTTTGCTGACCATAACGGGCATTAATTGGCAGCATCTGGGAGTTGTTTAAGTCGCTGAGTCAAGTCTGACTCTGCAACCTCATGGACTGTAGCCCACCAGGCTCCTCTGTCCATGGAATTACTCAGGCAAGAATACTGGAGGGGTTGCCATTTCTTTCTCCAGAGGATCTTCCCGACCCAGGATTGAACCCTGGTCTGTCGCATTGCGGGCAGAGCCGCTGCTCCTGAAATGTGGCCCAGTCGGAGTGGCGCTCAGAAAAGCCTTTCCTAGGAAGAAAAAGTTCCTAAAAACTTTGCTGCTACTAAAGACGTGGCCTATGTGAGACAGATTCTCAAGAATTTCCGCTCTCGTCCCCTAAAGCAGGAAATAATCTCCCTAAATAGGGAAGCTGTCTGGTAAAAACAGCCTCTCTGCAGTTCCTGAGTAATGTGATTCTTAAATTTTCTAAACAAAGACTAGAATGTTTAAAATCAGTGAAAGAAAGCTGCAAAGATGACTTCGTTCTCTGACTGCTGAGTTTTCTATGTTTTTCTTAAACCTAAATCTGAGAGTCGACTTCCCTGATGACTCAGTGGTAAAGAATCTGCCTGCAATGCAGGAGACCCCGGTTTGATCCCTGGGTTGGGAAGAGGAGGAGGGCATGGCAACCCGCTCCAGTATCCTTGCCAGGAGAATTCCGTGGACAGAGGAGTCTGGTAGGCTACAGTCCGTGAGGTTGTAAAAGAGTTGGACATGCCTTAGCAACTAAACAACAACAAATCCACTACAAACAAACTAATAGAGGAAAAGAGTCAAGGCGGGCTCCAACCTTTCCTCCAACCTTAGGCCTGCCCAGGGCTTAGGACTAGGAGACTTGAGCATAGGCATGGGCGGCAGAGGGTGGTACTTGGACCTGGGGGTGAGGGGCTGGGGAGAATATCATGCAATTTTCTGAGTCTGAGGAACAGTTTGCAATCTGGGTTCATCTTCCTCCTCCTGACTACCCTTCATCAAACAACTACTGTCCATTAAACATGCTCCAGTCTCTAACTTTTTTACTTTTAGCCCCACTTCAATCTAGGAGAGTAACGCCCGCGGGCTAGCAAGTGGCCCAAGATCCTATTGATAGAGACAGACCTCAGTCTTCGCTGTATATTAGTCAGTGGAAGAGTTTTACATACAGCAATGCTAGGACCTGCCCCCCCCCTTGAACAGTTCAATCAATCCCCAGAGATGGGTAGGTTTAAAAGAATCTCCAAGTGATTCTAACGCACAGCCAGGCATGGTTGGCAGGCTGTTAGACCAGAGCTGTTCATACTTTATCATGTATGCCCAAATCGTTGGGGATCTAGGTAAAGGGCTGATGATTCTGCAATTCTCGGTCAGGGGAATCCAAGATGCCACAGTATTAACAAGCTTCCAGGTGATGCTGACCCTGATGTTTGCTGCAAACTGATACCCAGTGTGGCTGGTTGCTCAGGTATCTATTTAAAAATCACAGCCTCTCACAGTGGACTTTGAAAATCTGACCTGTAATGACTTGTAACTCATTCATATATTAAATTTTGCTATAGCATGTTTACTCTTGAGCCAAATGGGGTCAAGAGTGCCTCTTAACTGAAGAAGGCAGCCAGCTTCTCTTCCTCATAGGCTGTTTTGTGTTCTGCTCATGCCTCTCCCTCTTTTGTGTGTGGGGTGCAGCGGGGGAGTTACTGGGCGCTGAGACCTTCAGGGGGAAAGTTGATTGGTTCTGGCAGGAGCCTCATGACCCGTGAGGGTCAGTGTGATCAAGCAGGTCTGGACATGGACCCAGAGAGCAGCCTGGGGTGCCGATCTCTGAAGCTGACACTGAAAGGAGGTCTCAGTGAGATTAGGGAGTTGGGGCCAACCTTGGGGCTGGACCTGACCTTCTGAAGTTCAATATAGTCTTTCACCATTGTCTTCTGAGAGCCCTGATAGATTGAACGTCAGATGCGCTAACTGTACGTGTCATCTGGTAAACCGCAAGTCTATATCTGAGATACAAGCATGCTGCCTAACTCATCTGGTTTCTCTGGATCCCCGAGAGACCCTCAGAGCCTCGCTTCCGGGGATGGCAAGATTGAAAGGGCAAAGTCTGTTTTGGGGGAATCAGGGTTGGCTTTTGTTTATCTTAAGGTTACACCGGACAGCATGCGGGATCTTAGTTCCCCAACCAAACGATCAACCTGTGCCCCCCCTGCACTGGGAGCCCAGAGACTTCACCACTGGACCTCCAGGGGAGTCCGCATAGCCTGTTCTTGGGGTGATCTTGGGTGGAAGGCACAGCTTTGGGGCTGGGCACGTGGACAGTGAGGAGGTGAAGCAGAGTCCTGGTACTGAAACACGAATAGTTGACAAGGGCTGGGCCTTGGAATCAGACAGGAGCCCAGCCTGAAATGCTTTAAGGATGACTCTCAGCTGAGTCACTGAGCTGGGCGAGGCTCTCGGCCCCCCTGACTGGGCCCAGCTGGGGTGACAGATGGTGGAGCGGCCTCAGCTGTAGGGGGTGAGGGATCGTCCAAAGGAGCCCTTGGAGGCTGTTCCCAGAACCTGCTCCCCAGCCTCGTGTGTCTTCTAGAGTTCAGATCTGCCCGGTGGGGCCTCCAGAGCCCTCTGCTCCCCTCCTCCCGCAGCCCCAGCCCTCCCTCTCCCTCATCTGGCTTCCTGACCAGGCGTCCACCCTGCAGAGAACCAGGAAGAGGCTTCACTCGGCTGTCAGATGCCCCTTGGCTATTTTAGGCCCACAGCTGGGGTGATACAAAAACCTGTCCCCTTCTTGCTCAGTGAACAAGTTTAAAGCTGAGATGCCAGGTGGGAGTTAGGGGGCCTCTGGTGCTGGGTCACATCCTCCCACTGGATAGGGAAGCTGGGCCTCAGCCACAAGCCACACACCAGAGCCAAGCTGTGTTCCAAGTGCTTTACAATAAACTCTATCCTCATAGACTTGGGCCGATGCCCTGTGCATCCCGATTTTGTAGGCCCAGAAACAGGAACACGGAGGGCAAGGGAGTTGTCAAAGATCACCCGTCCCGTAGGGGTTAGAGCCAGGATCCAGGCTGTCCTAGCCCCTACCCTGCCCCTGGGGTGGGGCTCCTTTGGGGGCTCTGTCCCACAGAATGGAAGCGCGGCTGAGCAGGATGGGCAGTACAGAGGAAGGAAAGCCAAGGTCTAGGTAAGAGCAAAGGGAACGGAAGGCCCGCACAGGGGTGTTTTTAGACACTACCTGAAGTCAACAGAAGAGGGAGCTCTGATGTTAGAAAAGTTAAGGGACATCAACTAGACAAGCAGGCCATAGTATCAAGATCAAATCCCTATACTGTTGCAAGAAAAAGAATGAGGAGCAGAATCATCTCTCTTCCATGTTGATGAGAAAGTGTACCAAGAAAACAGATGAAAACTGTAACTTTTGAAAATGAGGTAAGACGGTAGGAAACAATAGTAGTCAGGAGAGTGGCGAATCAGAATTGTGAGTAACCCCTGGCAGTGGCTGAATCTGTCCTCCTGACTGCTGCACCCTCGCTGCGGCTGGAGAGAGAAGGGACCAGGCATTCCATCAGGAGGAGGATCTTGATTGTGCCACTTTTTGTGTGGCTGTGAGTGACTCATTCTCACTTCTAATGCAAGGGGCGTGGGTTTGATCCCTCGTCAGGGAAATAAGATCTTGCATGCTGCCCAGTGTGGCCAAAAAAATTTTTTGTTGTTGAAGTTGGACCAAAGTCTCAGAGGCCAAGGCTTTGAGTAACCTAGTAAATTGGGTTCCCTTTGTGTGTGTGACTCCAGGGGACATGTCCAAAGTTCAAGGCACGCTAGAGGTGGGAATGGGGTTTAGATGGGCGGTGTGACATTCCTAAACAGGCCAAGCGCCGAATGTTATCACCAGGGTTCAGAAGCAGGTAGGGTGGGGCGGACGGGGCGCAGTACTCACTCCCTTTCTCCTTCGCACCCACCCCTACCCATGATGTCAGGGAGTCACAGGTGGCAGCAGACCCGAGAGAAGTGGGGAGGAAAGGACTAGAATACTTTGGTGTTGCTAATCCAGCATCAGGTCCATCAGGGATCCCTTCCTTAAGAAGCATGTCCTATCGGAACTGTTCATCCCAGGACTGATTGCTTAAAGCGGAAGAGAGGAGGGCTACAGATAAAGGCCATGCAAATATTCTCAGGCTGTGGACTAATGTTTGCTTACAGCTGGGCCCCTTGGGATCCCCTGAAATAAAGGAGCCTGCCCCCTGGAGGAGCGAGGAGCCAGGGAGCTCCTCAGAACCTCTGCCTCTCACCAGGCTGTCTCACCACAGAGGCTAACCCCCTTTCCCAGCTCGGCACACTTCCTGCCTCCTCCACCCTGGGGGCTGGAGATCGAGAAAGTCTTTGATCTAAAGCCTCTTCCAGATCTAAACCCTGGCAGTGCAGTGGTTAGGACTTGGTGCTTTCACTCCCGTGAGCCCCGGTTCTATCCCTGCTTAGGGAACTAAGTCCCATGAGCTGCGTGCGAGATGTGTATGCTCACAACACACACACACTCCCTTCCAGTACTGTAAGAAAGCTTGGGAGAGGTAGCATAGTCGGGAATGAGGGAAAGGCAGTGGCTGAATCTGTCCTCCTGACTGCTGCACCCTCGCTGCGGCTGGAGAGAGAAGGGACCAGGCATTCCATCAGGAGGAGGATCTTGATTGTGCCACTTTTTGTGTGGCTGTGAGTGACTCATTCTCACTTCTAATGCAAGGGGCGTGGGTTTGATCCCTCGTCAGGGAAATAAGATCTTGCATGCTGCCCAGTGTGGCCAAAAAAATTTTTTGTTGTTGAAGTTGGACCAAAGTCTCAGAGGCCAAGGCTTTGAGTAACCTAGTAAATTGGGTTCCCTTTGTGTGTGTGACTCCAGGGGACATGTCCAAAGTTCAAGGCACGCTAGAGGTGGGAATGGGGTTTAGATGGGCGGTGTGACATTCCTAAACAGGCCAAGCGCCGAATGTTATCACCAGGGTTCAGAAGCAGGTAGGGTGGGGCGGACGGGGCGCAGTACTCACTCCCTTTCTCCTTCGCACCCACCCCTACCCATGATGTCAGGGAGTCACAGGTGGCAGCAGACCCGAGAGAAGTGGGGAGGAAAGGACTAGAATACTTTGGTGTTGCTAATCCAGCATCAGGTCCATCAGGGATCCCTTCCTTAAGAAGCATGTCCTATCGGAACTGTTCATCCCAGGACTGATTGCTTAAAGCGGAAGAGAGGAGGGCTACAGATAAAGGCCATGCAAATATTCTCAGGCTGTGGACTAATGTTTGCTTACAGCTGGGCCCCTTGGGATCCCCTGAAATAAAGGAGCCTGCCCCCTGGAGGAGCGAGGAGCCAGGGAGCTCCTCAGAACCTCTGCCTCTCACCAGGCTGTCTCACCACAGAGGCTAACCCCCTTTCCCAGCTCGGCACACTTCCTGCCTCCTCCACCCTGGGGGCTGGAGATCGAGAAAGTCTTTGATCTAAAGCCTCTTCCAGATCTAAACCCTGGCAGTGCAGTGGTTAGGACTTGGTGCTTTCACTCCCGTGAGCCCCGGTTCTATCCCTGCTTAGGGAACTAAGTCCCATGAGCTGCGTGCGAGATGTGTATGCTCACAACACACACACACTCCCTTCCAGTACTGTAAGAAAGCTTGGGAGAGGTAGCATAGTCGGGAATGAGGGAAAGGAGTCGGCAGAGAACACTAGGCTTCCGTGGTTAGCTACATCGAGCCTGTTGACAAGAGATGAGGTCTGGATCGGCTGCCCTGGTGGGAAGAAAGGAAGATGTGGGTGTGGGGACCGTAGAGGCTGGGATAACCCCAGTGGAAGGAGGAAGGGCCCGTTCCCCCACTCCCAGCCTGTCTTCTTGCGGCCCCATCCCAAGCCCTCTGGACTCACCTCTTCTCCTCTCCCTGGCCACCCGTCACTCAGTGCTGCCCGGGGCTCCAGAGCCAGCATGGCGATGGAAGAATCCATCATCCGCATCCCCCCGTATCACTACATTCACGTGCTGGACCAGAACAGCAACGTGGCCCGCGTGGAGGTCGGACCGAAGACTTACATCCGCCAGGACAATGAGAGGTGGGTGGCTGGCTCAGGGCTGCGGGGGCACCTGAGGCCAAGGAAGGCCCTGTCGTCTGGCTGGCATGATCGTTCACCTCTTCCTTCCTGTTCCCAAGCAAGACGGGCGCTGGCTCGGGTCACAGGAGGCCGTCTCTCCTGTTTGCTGACTCCTTTGGGACTAGGAACCAGGGTTCTGAGTCCTCATACCACTTTTCACCGTCCAACAGGATCCTGTTTACCCCCCTGCGCATGGTGACGATCCCTCCACGGCACTACTGCACGGTGGCCAACCCGGTGGCCAGGGACGCCGAGGGTGCTGTGCAGTTCGACGTCACAGGACAAGTACGGCTCCGCCACGCTGACCTAGAGATCCGGCTGGCCCAGGACCCCTTCCCCCTGTACCCAGGGGAGGTGCTGGAAAAGGTACCTCACTCGCCTTTCCCGTGCCCACTCTCCATGTCCTGCTACCTTCATCTAGGGCTCAGCACTGCTTTCTGTTTTAGTTTTTATTTATTTATGTATTTATTGTTTGGGGCTCTTCTGGGTTTTCACTGCTACCGCAGGCTCTTCTCTTGTTGCAGGGAGTGGGGGCTCCTCTCTAGTGGAGGTGAGCAGACGTCTTGTTGCAGTGACTTCTATTGTGGAACTCGGGCTCTGCGGCCCATGGGCTTCAGTAATTGTGCCTCGTGGGCTCTATAGTTGCGGCCCAGAGGCTCCAGAGCCCAGGCTCCATCGTTGTGGCTCATGGGCTTCATTGCTCTGCAGCATGTAGGATCTTCCCAGCTCAGGGATCGAATTCATGTCTCCTGCATTGGTAGGCAAACTCTTTACCACTGAGCTACCAGGGAAGCCCAGCACTGCTTTCTAGAGGAAAAACAAATTGAGGGAGGTAGGAGTGGACATTCGCTGGTTCTCACTGGGACAGAATTGACCAGATGGCCCTTCCACTCACTTTCTCCAAATACCCTCGTCCTCGTCACATGCCCACACATGCCTCGTCACATGAGAGCTGTCAGCCTCTCACCACCTAACCTTCCAGGCTCCAGAGCCTGCCGGAAGCTCCTGGCCAATCTGGCACTCAGTGACTTGCGCCAAGAGGAAGCATTTTATTCCCTCAGACAGTGTAGAACGCCAGTAGGCAGGGACAGCAACAGCAGAGCCAGTGAGGCCCGGACGCTCACGGTCGTTCCACGGAAAGGCATCGCGGACCTGCAGCCATACCCTTGTCTGTGTTGCCCTCGGGCTCTGGGCCCAAGAGAGAGGGAACCCCACATTTTTCGTGTCTGTGACATTTCAATACCTTCCCCTCCCTCTGGAGTCAAAGGCAGCGCTTCCTTTTTTTCTGTGTTGGGTCTTCTGATCATGAGGCAACCTTGAAAATAAAACTTCCAATGTGCCCACTATAGCAGCTGACCGCTCCCCGCCTCCTTGTATTTCCTAAGCGCCCCAGTGCACACGGGACCACGAGCTCTTCACTTGCTCTGCTTCCCAGATGTTTCTCCCACAATGCGCAGCAAGCCCCCTACCCTATCTCCTACGTGGATGTCCAGATGAAAACGAGATCAGAGTACTTCTGCCAGGGCTGGGGTGTCCTTGGCCCATCAGCAGCCATATCAACGCTGTCCTAACTCGTCAGGCCGGATGGCTTCGGGACCACCCCTGTCTTGTATAATTCCATTGGGAATCTTATTGGGGGACAAAGAGATTGATACCATGGACTTTGACCTTCAGGGTAGCTGTTGGCCTCTGGGAGTCACGGCTCTGAAGACCCCATGATCCCCCTTCTTCCTCTCTTAGGACATCACCCCACTGCAGGTGGTTCTGCCCAACACCGCCCTCCATCTTAAGGCGCTGCTGGATTTTGAGGACAAGAACGGACAGAAGGTGGTGGCTGGAGACGAATGGCTCTTTGAAGGGCCTGGTAAGTGGTTCCTGTCCAGCCGGGCGCGGGTCAGAGGCTTCCTGCCTTCCCTCCAGAGCCCTGTTACCTTCTGACCTTCCACCCCCACCTCCTCTCCCCTCCCCAGGCACATATATCCCCCGGAAGGAGGTGGAGGTCATTGAGATCATTCAGGCCACGGTCATCAGGCACAACCAGGCCCTGCGGCTGAGGGCCCGCAAGGAATGCTTGGACCGGGATGGCAAGGAGCGGGTGACAGGTGGGGTCTCCTGGCCAATCTGGCACTCAGTGACTTGCGCCAAGAGGAAGCATTTTATTCCCTCAGACAGTGTAGAACGCCAGTAGGCAGGGACAGCAACAGCAGAGCCAGTGAGGCCCGGACGCTCACGGTCGTTCCACGGAAAGGCATCGCGGACCTGCAGCCATACCCTTGTCTGTGTTGCCCTCGGGCTCTGGGCCCAAGAGAGAGGGAACCCCACATTTTTCGTGTCTGTGACATTTCAATACCTTCCCCTCCCTCTGGAGTCAAAGGCAGCGCTTCCTTTTTTTCTGTGTTGGGTCTTCTGATCATGAGGCAACCTTGAAAATAAAACTTCCAATGTGCCCACTATAGCAGCTGACCGCTCCCCGCCTCCTTGTATTTCCTAAGCGCCCCAGTGCACACGGGACCACGAGCTCTTCACTTGCTCTGCTTCCCAGATGTTTCTCCCACAATGCGCAGCAAGCCCCCTACCCTATCTCCTACGTGGATGTCCAGATGAAAACGAGATCAGAGTACTTCTGCCAGGGCTGGGGTGTCCTTGGCCCATCAGCAGCCATATCAACGCTGTCCTAACTCGTCAGGCCGGATGGCTTCGGGACCACCCCTGTCTTGTATAATTCCATTGGGAATCTTATTGGGGGACAAAGAGATTGATACCATGGACTTTGACCTTCAGGGTAGCTGTTGGCCTCTGGGAGTCACGGCTCTGAAGACCCCATGATCCCCCTTCTTCCTCTCTTAGGACATCACCCCACTGCAGGTGGTTCTGCCCAACACCGCCCTCCATCTTAAGGCGCTGCTGGATTTTGAGGACAAGAACGGACAGAAGGTGGTGGCTGGAGACGAATGGCTCTTTGAAGGGCCTGGTAAGTGGTTCCTGTCCAGCCGGGCGCCGGGTCAGAGGCTTCCTGCCTTCCCTCCAGAGCCCTGTTACCTTCTGACCTTCCACCCCCACCTCCTCTCCCCTCCCCAGGCACATATATCCCCCGGAAGGAGGTGGAGGTCATTGAGATCATTCAGGCCACGGTCATCAGGCACAACCAGGCCCTGCGGCTGAGGGCCCGCAAGGAATGCTTGGACCGGGATGGCAAGGAGCGGGTGACAGGTGGGGTCTTGAAGGGGTGCTCCGGGAGTGAGGCAGGCTGCGCCTTGACTGCAGGGGAAGTGGGGAGGGTTGCAGGGAGCCACTTGTATCCTGGAGGGAAGGTGTCCCTGGTGTGTCTTGTTGGCTCTTGGGGGCTGCCCTGTGCTGCCTCCCCCACCCCCGACTCGTGCAGCTCAAACCTGAGTCTGATCCTGTGATCGCAGTCCTGTTGACACAGCTTTCCTTTCCTCCGACCCTTTATCGGGAGCTGGATCTGGTGGGGCTAGTGGTAAAGGACCTGCCTGCCAGTGCAGGAGACATAAGAGACTCGGGTTCGATCCCTGGGTAGGGAAGATCTCCTGGAGGAAGAAACAGCAACTTCCTCTCGTATCTTTGCCTCACAAAGAGTCGGACGTGACTGAAGCTATGTAGCACACATCTACAGATCTGTTTCCAGATCAACGAAGCAGGTGTTTATATTGTTGGGTATGCTCAGTCGTGTCTGACTCTTTGTGTGACCGCCTGCCAGGCTTCTGTGTCCATGGGATTTCCTGGGTGGTTATTTCCTACTCCAAGGGATCTTCCCGACCCAAGGATTGAACCCATGTCTCCAGCACTGGAGGTGGATTCCTTACCTCTCGAACCACTGGGGCTTTCCTGTGTGTATATACAACTAGCGGTCACTTGACAAACCTGATGTGTAAAACAAAAACAAGATCTTACCAGATCTTGATGGACCAGATGGCTAACGGAGCCAGGGTGGTCCAAATGCTTTGCCTTTCCTTAGCCCTCCAGCAGCCCTGAGGCCCCACTACTCCCATTTTTGAGATGGTATAACTGAGGCTGGGGTTTATGGCCAGCTAGGGCCAGGCTGGAGCCTGTCCCCAGGCACTCTTGCTTCTCCAATAGGCTAAACGACCTTTACTGCTGTAATAGTGCAGTCCTACCCATGTTAGGAGAAGGAGAAAAGTTGGTCTCTGGAGTTTAGGAAAGGCCCAGCAGGGTGATTGGCATAATAACAACTTGAGTGCTCAGAAGGGCTTTTTTTTTTTTTTTTTTAATTTAATATTTCTGGGCTAGGGGGTTGCTTTTCCTCTGGCCTCTCAACAGGAAAACAGGACTTCTGTCGGGCCCTTGAGCTGGAGTTGGGTGGGGGAGCAACGGTCTCTAAGTGGCCTATGAAACCCTGCCGGTGCCCCATTGTCTAGGCTGCTGGAAAGCGCAGCTCGGGGAGCACGCTGGGTGACCCTTGCGCTTTGCCTCTCCTCCTCTGGCCCAGGAGAAGAATGGCTGGTCCGCTCCGTGGGTGCGTATCTCCCGGGAGTGTTTGAGGAGGTTCTGGATCTGGTGGATGCTGTGATTCTTACGGAAAAGGTCTGTGCTCTGGGCACCCCTGGGTGGGAGACTCTCAGAGGGGCAGAGAACAGAGACAGAAGATAAGGTCACCCGAGGAGGGCCCAGGTCACCGGACAGGGTTTCCGAAGTCCTCCTGGCTTAGTAGACACTATCAGACCTCGAGCAGCATCTAGTGGCCAGTGGGGCTCCCAGATGCACCCCCTGAGGGAAGTGGAGGTGGGTTTGCTGAACCCCTCACCTCCAACCTCTTGCTTTGCAGACGGCCCTGCACCTCCGAGCTCGGCAGAACTTCCGAGACCTGAGGGGGGTGACCCGCCGCACCGGGGAGGAGTGGCTGGTGACCGTGCAGGACACGGAGGCCCACGTGCCCGACGTGTACGAGGAGGTGATGGGGGTCGTGTCCATCACCACCCTGGGCCCTCACCACTACTGTGTGATCCTCGACCCGGTCGGACCAGATGGCAAGAATCAGCTGGGGCAAAAGGTTGTGTTCAAGGTATGTGCCTCCCTGTCACCCAGAGGGCCTGAGGCCCTGGGAGCCCTGTCCCTTCCCTCCCTCCATCTCAGGGACGCGGTCTAGAAACAGCAAACTTGTTTCAGCTCCCTTGGTACACCCTTGTCCCTCTCCCTTGAGACGGAGTCACTGACCTTCCTGGCAGTCCCCAGCCTCGGGTTACGCGCAGCCTCTCCCGGAGCCCCTCCCTGACCCTGCACCGTGTCTGCAGACCCAGAAACTCTCATATTTCACATCTCGCTGTTCTGGAAACGGCTCCCCTTGCTCTACCTCATCCCCTCTCTGAACCGTATGAGGGGCTGCCAGAGGTGGGCAGACCTCTCCTATGAAGGTCAGAGGGCTCTGGGACTCTGTGAGCCATAGTCTCTGTTGCTCAGTTCTGCTTTTGTGCCCGGAAAGCAGCATTGATGTCTTTTTTTTTTTTTTAATAGAATAATTGCTTTACACTATTGTGTGGCACAGAGGTCTTGTAAGTGAACCCATGCCAGTGTGTTCTGTAACATTTTATTTGCGAAACCAGGAGGCAGAAAGAATAGAAACAACCCAACTGTCTCTCCATTGATGGCCCTGGATCTGGGTGGATTGCTGTGATTTTCTTACGGAAAGGTCTGTGCTCTGGGCACCCCTGGGTGGGAGACTCTCAGAGGGCAGAGAACAGAGACAGAAGATAAGGTCACCCGAGGAGGGCCCAGGTCACCGGACAGGGTTTCAAGTCCTCCTGGCTTAGTAGACACTATCAGACCTCGAGCAGCATCTAGTGGCCAGGGGGGCTTCTAGATGCACCGGGTCTGGGAAGTGGAGGTGGGTTTGCTGAACCCCTCACCTCCAACCTCTTGCTTTGCAGACGGCCCTGCACCTCCGAGCTCGGCAGAACTTCCGAGACCTGAGGGGGGTGACCCGCCGCACCGGGGAGGAGTGGCTGGTGACCGTGCAGGACACGGAGGCCCACGTGCCCGACGTGTACGAGGAGGTGATGGGGGTCGTGTCCATCACCACCCTGGGCCCTCACCACTACTGTGTGATCCTCGACCCGGTCGGACCAGATGGCAAGAATCAGCTGGGGCAAAAGGTTGTGTTCAAGGTATGTGCCTCCCTGTCACCCAGAGGGCCTGAGGCCCTGGGAGCCCTGTCCCTTCCCTCCCTCCATCTCAGGGACGCGGTCTAGAAACAGCAAACTTGTTTCAGCTCCCTTGGTACACCCTTGTCCCTCTCCCTTGAGACGGAGTCACTGACCTTCCTGGCAGTCCCCAGCCTCGGGTTACGCGCAGCCTCTCCCGGAGCCCCTCCCTGACCCTGCACCGTGTCTGCAGACCCAGAAACTCTCATATTTCACATCTCGCTGTTCTGGAAACGGCTCCCCTTGCTCTACCTCATCCCCTCTCTGAACCGTATGAGGGGCTGCCAGAGGTGGGCAGACCTCTCCTATGAAGGTCAGAGGGCTCTGGGACTCTGTGAGCCATAGTCTCTGTTGCTCAGTTCTGCTTTTGTGCCCGGAAAGCAGCATTGATGTCTTTTTTTTTTTTTTAATAGAATAATTGCTTTACACTATTGTGTGGCACAGAGGTCTTGTAAGTGAACCCATGCCAGTGTGTTCTGTAACATTTTATTTGCGAAACCAGGAGGCAGAAAGAATAGAAACAACCCAACTGTCTGTCCATTGATGAATGGATGAAAAATACAGTATATCCATTCGGTTGCATGTCAGTCAAAAGAATAAGATAATGTTTCTTAGTTTAGCCGGTAAAGAATCCGCCTGCAATGCGGAGACCTGGATTCGATCCCTGGGTTGGGAAGATCCCCTGGAGAATCCTGGCAACTGACTCCAGTATTCTTTTTTTTTTTTTAAGATTTATTTATATATTTTGGGTGGGGGTCGGGTTGGGGAGGGAGGGGAGCAGGCGGGCCACTTCTATTGGTCTTTCATTTCTCCATTTTCATCCGTCTTTGTTCTTTGGCTCCTGCGGGCCTCCCATCGCGGTGGCGTCTGTCGTTGCAGAGCGCTGGCTGTGTGCGCATGCGCTCCAGAGCTCCGGCTCGGTAATTGGACACATCAGTCCAGCCGCTCCGCGGCACGTGGGATCTTCCCAGGCCAGGGATCGAACCGGTGCCCCTTGCACTGCAAGGCGGTGTCCTTACCCACTGGACCACCAGGGGAAGCCCTGACTCCAGTATTCTTCCCTGGGAAATCTAGTGGACAGATGAGCCTGGTGGGCTATAGTCCATGGGTCACACGGAGTTGGACAGGACCGAAATAACTTAGCACACGCACATTTTATAATATTGGGGTTATATCTCATATACATACATATATATATATTTACATTGTATTATATATATTTTTTTTTAATTTGTCCTACTATATATGAAATTTAATCTTTTTTTTTTTTTAAGATTTATTTATTTATTTATTTTGGGCAGGGATCGGGTTGGGGAGGGAGGGGAGCAGGCGGGCCACTTCTATTGGTCTTTCATTTCTCTATTTTCATCTGTCTTTGTCCTTTGGCTCCTGCGGGCCTCCCATCGCGGTGGCGTCTGTTGTCGCAGAGTGCCGGCTCTAGGCGCATGCGCTCCAGAGCTCCCGCTCGGTGATTGGACACATCGGTCTGGCCGCTCCGCGGCACGTGGGATCTTCCCAGGCCAGGGCTCGAACCGGCGCCCCTTGCACTGCAAGGCGGTGTCCTTATCCACTGGACCACCAGGGGAAGCCCTATATATTTTTTTAAAAATGGACAGCAGACCATATTTGGTCTGAAGATCAGAGATTCCCAGCTCTGCACTACATCACCCCAGAGGAACCAAGTGTGAAGAAAATAAAGCAATAGTAGGTTAATTCTTGACTCTTGATCTTGTGAGAATCCAGCCATTGACATTTCACAGGATTTTTTTTTTTTTTTTTTGGCTATTCTGGGTCTTCATTGCTGCCAGCAGCCTCTTCTCTAGTTGCAGGGAGTGGGGGCTCCTCTCTAGTTGAGGTGAGCAGGCATCTTGTTGCAGTGACTTCTCTTGTTGTGGAACTCGGGCTCTAGGGCACATGGGCTTCACGAGTTGCAGCTCCAGCGCTCTAGAGCACAGGCTCAATCGTTGTGGCTCACGGGCTTAGTTGCTCCGTAGCAAGTGGGATCTTCCTGGATGAGGGATCGAACCCGTGTCTCCTGCATTGACTGGCGGATTCTTTACCACTGAGCTACCAGGGAAGTCCACTTCACAGGATTTTTCAAGGGCAGGTTTATCCAGATCTACAGGCATGTGTAGAGAGCCTCACAGTCTAGATAACGATCCAGTGTATAACGTGGGGTTAGGAAGGGGGGCTCCTGTCCCTTTGAGGAGCTCCTGTCTTTAGCAGAAGCCCATGCTCACCTGGGGGTTGAGGGAGGTGCCATCAGGGGCTCCCATAGCCCTGGGAGGTGATGGCTTCTGACCCCACGTCTCCCCACCAGGGAGAGCAGTCTTTCTTCCTGCAGCCCGGCGAGAAGCTAGAACGCGGCATCCAGGATGTGTACGTGCTGTCGGAACAGGAGGGGCTGCTGCTGAGGGCCCTGCAGTCCCTGGAGGAGGGGGAGGGCGAGGAGAAGGTCTCCCGCCAGGCCGGGGACCGCTGGCTCATCCGTGGACCCCTGGAGTACGTGCCGCCTGCCAAGGTGGAGGTGGTGGAAGAGCGGCAGGCCATCCCGCTGGATGAGAACGAGGGCATCTACGTGCAGGACGTCAAGACCGGAAGGGTAACTGCGGAGGGGTGGGGACCATCGCTGCCGCGCGGCCCTGGCGGGGGCCGCGTCTGGGCCAGTGGAGGATGCGGATGGGGAGGGGCCTGGTGGAGGGAACACAAGGGCTTCAATGGCATTGCTAGTGGCGTCTGAGCCAGCTGGGCTGCAAATATGAGGGGCATCCTCCAGAGTTCTTGCCTTCCCTTTGTCTTAAAGTGTCGCTGTTTAGTCGCTCAATCATGTCCGACTCTTTGCAACCCTATGGGCTGTAGCCCTCCAGGCTCCTCTGTCCATGGGATTCTCCAGGCAAGGATACTGGAGTAGGGTACCATTTCCTTCTCCAGGGGATCTTCTCCACGGAGGACTCGAACCCCCATCTCTTGTACTGGAGGTGGATTTGTAACTGGGTAGTCACCAGGCTTTGTCTTAAATAGCTAATTTAAAATGCTCGAATTCCCAAGCAAGAAGATAAACCAGATTTTAGGATGGAGACTCAGCCCCCAAGGCAGATCGGGCCCCTCGTGTAATCTGCCTGGGATGTGGCCTAACACCCTAAGACCCCACCTCCCTCCCACACCCTTTTCCTGGTAGGATCCCTCCTCTTTGCCTCTCACCTAAACCTTGATCGTGGTCTGATGGAGGACCTCATCTCCAGCCTCTTTTAGGGCTCCAACTTACAAGTAGAGCTCAGAATCCTAGGAAATTCCAGTGGGTATGAACTATTTCCTAGGGTTACGTCTGTCCCTGAAGTGCCCTCCATGCTGCCCTAGGAAGGAAAATTCCAGAAGAAACGGTATCGAGCACTTAACCATATGCCAGATTCTTGGTGCTAGACATGGAAGATGCCACTGATTCCTCAAGCCTACAAGGTTTCCACACAGGGGCCGTTTTGCAGATGAGGAGCTGAGGCACTCAGAAGTGGGAGCAGGCGGATAGCTGCCCAAGATGACTGAGGTCACAGAGCCGGGGTTTGAATGCAGGCTGCTTCCAGAGGACATTTGACCAGGATGCTGTCCTGTCTCTTGAATCAGTTCTGCTTTAGGGCCGCCTGATGGGTCTCTTTCCTTCTTCCTTTCCTGGTGACGTGCCGCCGCCTCTTTCTCTCTCCAGGTGCGTGCTGTCATCGGAAACACCTACATGCTGACCCAGGACGAAGTCCTGTGGGAGAAGGAGCTGCCTCCGGGGGTGGAGGAGCTGCTGAGCAGGGGGCAGGACCCTCTGGCAGACAGGGGTGAGAAGGACAACTCCCAGTCCCTTAAGGCCTTTGCTCCTCGGAACAAGACCCGCGTGGTCAGCTACCGCGTGCCGCACAATGCCGCGGTGCAGGTGTACGACTACCGCGAGAAGAAAGCCCGGTGAGCGGCGGTCTGGGGGGTGCACAGCTGGGGAGGCTGCAGAGGTGGGAGGGTCTCTCCAGGCCGCTGACTCCTGGCTCCCTCTGCAGCGTGGTCTTCGGGCCAGAGCTGGTGTTGCTGGGTCCCGAGGAGCAGTTCACGGTGTTGTCCCTCTCGGCCGGGCGCCCCAAGCGTCCCCACGCCCGCCGCACGCTGTGCCTGCTGCTGGGGCCTGACTTCTTCACCGACGTCATCACCATCGAAACCGCGGACCACGCCAGGCTCCAGCTGCAGCTGGCGTACAACTGGTAAGGGGCACCCCAAGGAGGAGAGATGCCACCTCAAGTGCTGAGCCCAGAATCAGCTCGGAGCACCAGGCTGCATGCTACGGTCAAGGGAGAAACTCAGGGGCTCGTGCAAATCCAGTCTGAGGCCAAAGGGGAATGGCAGGGAAGATGTGGACTCACCCGGAGCGGGATTCAGAAGGTTGTGGTAGGAAGACACTCCCCCGCGGAACTCCCAGTGTGAATTCAGCCAAACAAGGTTTTAAAAAGACTGTGTGTGTGTGAGCGCGTGTATGCTGGGAGCAACCAGGTCGTTAAGAGCAAGTCCTCTGAGGCCAACAGGTATGCCGCTTGCTAGCCACGAGTCTGGGCGAGCCTGAGTGCTTTCTTTTGTTTTCCAGTCTGTAAAATAAGAGCATAACCACCAACTTCATGGGGCTGTGGACAGGATGCCGTGAGAACCATGACCCATTTGTAGTTAGAGTTCAGAAGGCAGCGATGAGAATTAGGGGAGAGAAGAGGCAGACACAGAAGCAGTGCTTGACAACTCCCAGGCATGCCTTGCTCACCTGTTGGCTGAATGACCGGGACCAGGACAAAGCCAGCTAGCTGGGCACTGGCATGTACCCCATGACAACCGAGGGCACAGCATCCCTGGAGCCACACTGGGTTCAACTTTCTGGCTTGGGAGGACCTGCTGTGTGACTTAGAGTCGGTTGCTTAACTTCTCTGAATCTGTTTCCTCTTCTGCAAAATGAGGGTAATGCTCATTCCCACCTCATGGGTGGCTGAGGGAATGAAGCGGGAACATGTAGGTTTCTTTCTTTTTTTTTTTTTAAGATTTATTTATTTATTTATTTTGGTGGGGGTGGAGTGGGGAGGGAGGGGAGCAGGCAGGCTACTTCTATTGGTCTTTCATTTGTCTATTTTCATCCATCTTTGTTCTTTGGCCCATGTGGGCCTCCCATCGCGGTGGCCTCTGCCATCGCAGAGCACCGGCTCTGGGCGCATGCCCTCCAGAGCTCCGGCTCAGTGATTAGACACATCGGCCCAGCCGCTCTGCGGCACGTGGGATCTTCCCAGGCCAGGGATCAGACCAGTGCCCCTTGCACTGCAAGGCGGTGTCCTTACCCACTGGACCACGAGGGAAGCCCCATGTAGGTTTCTCAAGACTTTACTTGATACAGAGCAGATGCTAAGTAGCGTCCTCTGTTGCGAGACCCTGCCTGACCACAGAAGGTGGGTGTTCAGCGTCCTTTTTTGGAAGATGAGAGAGTGTCTTTGCTCACAGGCACTTCGATCTGAGTGACCGGAAGGACCCCAAAGAGACAGCCAAGCTCTTCTCAGTGCCTGACCACGTGGGTGATGCCTGCAAGGCCATCGCGTCCCGGGTGCGGGGGGCCGTGGCCTCCGTCACCTTTGATGACTTCCACAAGAACTCAGCCCGCATCATCCGCACGGCTGTCTTTGGCTTTGAGGCCCAGGAATCCAAGGAGCCCGACGGCATGGCCCTGCCCAAGCCCCGGGACCGGGCCTTCTTCCCTCAGAACGGGCTGGTGGTCAGCAGTGTGGATGTACAGTCGGTGGAGCCGGTGGACCAGAGGACCCGGGACGCCCTGCAGCGCAGCGTCCAACTGGCCATTGAGATCACCACCAACTCCCAGGAGGCAGCTGCCAAGTGAGTGAGGCCTGGGGGCCCGGCTGCCCACAGTGCCCACTGTGGGCCCCGCCTCTCTCGGGTCCCCATCTCCAGTCTGCTGCCAGGACCCCATGACACGGCACCCTTGGTGGTCAGGCCTCTTCTCCTTGGGAGGACCTGCTGTGTGAAGAGTCGGTTGCTTAACTTCTCTGAATCTGTTTCCTCTTCTGCAAAATGAGGGTAATGCTCATTCCCACCTCATGGGTGGCTGAGGGAATGAAGCGGGAACATGTAGGTTTCTTTCTTTTTTTTTTTTTAAGATTTATTTATTTATTTATTTTGGTGGGGGTGGAGTGGGGAGGGAGGGGAGCAGGCAGGCTACTTCTATTGGTCTTTCATTTGTCTATTTTCATCCATCTTTGTTCTTTGGCCCATGTGGGCCTCCCATCGCGGTGGCCTCTGCCATCGCAGAGCACCGGCTCTGGGCGCATGCCCTCCAGAGCTCCGGCTCAGTGATTAGACACATCGGCCCAGCCGCTCTGCGGCACGTGGGATCTTCCCAGGCCAGGGATCAGACCAGTGCCCCTTGCACTGCAAGGCGGTGTCCTTACCCACTGGACCACGAGGGAAGCCCCATGTAGGTTTCTCAAGACTTTACTTGATACAGAGCAGATGCTAAGTAGCGTCCTCTGTTGCGAGACCCTGCCTGACCACAGAAGGTGGGTGTTCAGCGTCCTTTTTTGGAAGATGAGAGAGTGTCTTTGCTCACAGGCACTTCGATCTGAGTGACCGGAAGGACCCCAAAGAGACAGCCAAGCTCTTCTCAGTGCCTGACTTCGTGGGTGATGCCTGCAAGGCCATCGCGTCCCGGGTGCGGGGGGCCGTGGCCTCCGTCACCTTTGATGACTTCCACAAGAACTCAGCCCGCATCATCCGCACGGCTGTCTTTGGCTTTGAGGCCCAGGAATCCAAGGAGCCCGACGGCATGGCCCTGCCCAAGCCCCGGGACCGGGCCTTCTTCCCTCAGAACGGGCTGGTGGTCAGCAGTGTGGATGTACAGTCGGTGGAGCCGGTGGACCAGAGGACCCGGGACGCCCTGCAGCGCAGCGTCCAACTGGCCATTGAGATCACCACCAACTCCCAGGAGGCAGCTGCCAAGTGAGTGAGGCCTGGGGGCCCGGCTGCCCACAGTGCCCACTGTGGGCCCCGCCTCTCTCGGGTCCCCATCTCCAGTCTGCTGCCAGGACCCCATGACACGGCACCCTTGGTGGTCAGCCTGGTGTCCTCCTTACTCGGCAGAGAGACTGCACCCCGGCTCCTGTGGCTTCTTGCCTTGCTGGTGCTGGAACCCAGATTCGTTTCCATGAACTTGTAGGCACTCGGGTCCATCCCTGCCTCCCCTACCTCGCCTTCCAGCCTTCTCCCCAGGCTCACAGGCTCCAGGCCTGCCTGCTCCTTTCTGCTCCTTCGGGTGGAAACCCAGCTGTGCATTTAAGGCCTTCTGCTCTGGCTGGTCCCTCTGCCCAGAATGTTCTGCTGCCCTTGACGGCAGGCTCCTCCTTCTGGCTTCCCAAGAGCCCTTTTCTTTTTGCCCTGACCAAAGCAGTGCCCTCTTTGCCCAGCCATGCCCTCGTTGCACCCATTTTTCAAGGAGCTCGTCACTGTCTGAAATCATCCTTGTTCCTTGTTCATTTGTTCCCCACTCCCCGACTGGAAGCTAAGTCTTGAGAAAGCAGGGTCATGGCCACGTGCCACTCTGCCTAGAACTGCACCTGGTTCACACACACACTGCTCTTCCGTCTGTGTGTCGAGGGCCTCGCATGGGCCGGGGGTCCCTACCCTTGGAGTTCCTGTTCCAGCTCTGGCCCAACGCCAGCGTCTTCCTGTCCCCTCTCCCCCCACCCAGGCATGAGGCTCAGAGACTAGAGCAAGAGGCCCGTGGCCGGCTTGAGAGGCAGAAGATCTTAGACCAGTCAGAAGCTGAGAAAGCTCGCAGGGAACTCTTGGAGCTGGAGGCCCTGAGGTGAGTGGAGAACTGGAAGAAAAGATGCCAGAGGGTCTTGGGAAGACAGCGGGTGGGGGAAGTGCGTGCGTGTGTGCTCACTATAGCACAAGTGAAGGGTGGACCCGGGCAGGGCTGGGCTTCCTCCTGGGCCTCCCTGACTCTCCGCCGCCCTCAGCACCGCGGTGGAGAGCACCGGGACCGCCAAGGCGGAGGCCGAGTCCCGAGCCGAGGCGGCGCGCATCGAGGGAGAAGGCTCCGTGCTCCAGGCCAAGCTCAAGGCCGAGGCCTTGGCCATTGAGACGGTGAGTGGGGGGAGGCCCGTGGAAAGGGGCGGTCTTGGGGTCTGGAAGAGACCTTCCCAGTCTCTGACGCTATGTAGGACACCAAGTAGCCTAAGAGAAAGCCCCATCCAAGTGTCTCGTGGTTTGTGAAGTCCTTTGCTCTATTTCAGTTCACTTAACATCTACTTTGAAGGTAACGATAATGATTAGATGTCTTACAGATATGCCAGTATTGACCAGCTTTGTGCTAGGTATGCGTGTGTTTTTATATGCAAGATCTTGAAATTTCATGATGGGTAGAAATTCTCCATTTCACAGAGGGAACTGAGTCTTGGATTAAGGAGCTCCCAGGGGTCAAAAGGGAAAGAGGGTGGCCGAGGATGGAGATTAGCATGAGGTTAGTGTCGCTGACTCAACAGACAAGAGTTTGAACAAACTCCAGGAGATGGTGAAGGATGGGGAAGCCCAGCATACTGCAATCCATGGGGTCACACAGAGTCGGACCACACACACACAGACACACGGGTCACTCACTAAAAGGTGGCAGAGCCAGGGTTCACCCCTAACTGGTAAGTTTCCTGGTGCATCTTTTCCACTCAAGTTCCCTCAGGCTCTCTGGCTAGGTGACTTGCCAGACATGTCCAGGGGTCACCACGGCCAAAGAATGCTGGGTTTTCCTTTCCAGGAGGCTGAACTCGAGCGAGTAAAGAAAGTGCGAGAGCTCGAGCTGGTCTACGCCCGGGCCCAGCTGGAGCTGGAGGTGAGCAAGGCCCAGCAGCTGGCCGAGGTGGAAGTGAAGAAGTTCAAGCAGATGACAGAGGCCCTGGGGCCCAGCACCATCAGGGACCTAGCTGTAGCAGGACCGGAGATGCAGGTGAGAGCTGGGAAAGGGGTACAGGTGTGGGCAAGGGGGGATGTGTGTCTTGAGACCACGTCTGGAACCCGGAAAGCAGAGCCAGGGAGGCAGACACAACTTCTAGAGAGAACTGGGGGACAGACGGACAAGAGGAGGTGGTGACTTGACTCTCTCTGTATCTTGCGTTCTGGCCCATGTCATTTGAGCATGGGGTCCTATCAGGCACTGTTCTAGACTCGGTGAGCAGTAGCTCCCTGGGAGGGCAGTAAACTGACGGGATGTCCGTCTGTGATCAGTTGCTTCAGAGGTCAAACGGGGTGATATGGAGAAAGGGGGAGGAGAGGCTTCAAGTTAGGAGGGTAAGAGGGGCCCCTCTGAAGAGGGGATACTCAAGTTCTGCAGCGTCGACGAGGGCTTCACAGGGAGAGGGTCCAAGTGCTAAGAATGAAACATGACACGTTTAAGGAAAAGAAAGCACTGGATGGCTGCAACCTGGCGGGTGAAAGGCGGGCAATGCTGAACTCCTGAAGGCAGCGGCAGGCAGCAGCCAGAGCTTTGAGGTCCTTGAGTCCTGGGAGAGGATGAAACCCTCAGGCTCCCCCCGTGGTCCTTGCTGGTCACTGAGGATGACAAGGATGGCTTGGGCAGCAGCTGCAGTGTCATCAGGGCAGAGAAGGGGGCAGCTTCCCAGCGACCCAGAGAGGCGGCCGAGGGGTATGAGAGAGAAGGCACCAGGGTCTGACTGCCTTTTCACCCACCTCCTGCTCCTTCCAGGTAAAACTGCTCCAGAGCCTGGGCCTAAAATCGACCCTCATCACCGATGGCTCCACACCCATCAACCTCTTCAACACAGCCATGGGTCTGCTCGGACTTGGGGCTGAGGGCCAGCCTCCAGCCAAGAAGGCCGCCAGCGGGAGCCCCAGCGCCCAAGCGGGCTTGCTTCCCTTCTCCACTGCTGCCCCTGTAACTCTTGAAAGCAAGCCGGTTGCTCCTTAGCTCTGTGCTGCACTGACAAGTAAAACTGACATGTCTGAGCATTTAAACCCTCTTCTGTGGCCTTCAGTCTGTTATCACAAGGGAGCTTAATGGTGGCAGGGAAATCTTGATAATGACTTACAGGCCACCCTCATCTGTAAAGTGGAAAGGAAATTAAGGCAGGGAGAAGACTAATCCAAAGTCAGGCTGATGGAAAGGTGACCCTGCCATTTCCTCCAGGAGCCCAGTTAGGCCTGAGCTTTCTGGAGTCTTAACCCTGGGGCTGTGGGTGTAGCCGTCGGGTTCCCTACCTCCTGCCGTTGGGAGGCTTTATCTGGCGCCACCTGCTGGTCAAACCACACACCTGCGTGTAGTGCCTCTGCACCCATCCCTTCTCAGATAGGGGCGTCAGATCTGAAGGGAAGATGGTGCACCGGGGCCATAGGAACTGGAGTCGCCTCCCTGGGCTTCTGATTTGGGCTCTTTGGCGTATCAAGGGAGCGGGTGCCTTTGACCAGTAATGAGCCCTTATTGGGGGAAGAATCCGGGTGCAATCAGTCTGGGCACACAGGTGGAGACTTCAAAATGTATCAACCGTTTTGCCCAGGTAGAACTGTAGATGCCAAAGCCCCTAGGCAGAGAAGCTTGGGTGTCCTCGCTGTGCAATGAGAGAAGAACCCAACCTCCCTGATCTCTTCCTCTTCCCCTCCTGAGCAGTTAGTCCCGCAGTCATGTCCAACTCTTTGCAACCCCATGGACTGTAGCCCACCAGGCTCCTCTGTCCATGGAATTCTCCAGGAAAGAATACTGGAGTGGGTTGCCATGCCCTTTTTCAGGGGATCCTCCCAACCCAGGGATTAAACCCATTGCAGGGAGATTCTTTATGATGCTTTTTTTAAGGGTCTTATTTCTTTTCCCCCACAGGGCCCTGGCCCCTTGAACTCTTTTTCCTACCTTGACTTGCATTGGTAACCATTGGCTCTGCTCTAGTCTGAGCTGGTTGGGGCCGGGGCTGTCTAGCTCACGGCAGGCACTTGGTGGGCCGTCTCAGTGTTGGTAGAGCAGGCAAGCGAGTCAACTCATCCACCCCTTCCTACAAACCTCCATATATCCTAGAAGAGGCAACCAGGGGCCTCCCTGGTAGCTCAGCAGTGAAGAGTTCACCAGGCAACGCAGGAGACAGGGGTTCGATCCGTGATCTGGGAAAAGCTGTGGAGCAACGAAGCCCATGAGTCACAACTATGGAGCCCATGAGCCCTAGAGCCCGAGGTCCACAACAAGAGAAGCCACCGCAACAAGAAGCCTGCTCACTTCCACTAGAGAGTAGCCCCCACTCCCTGTAACTACAGAAGAGCCTATAGCAGCAGTGAAAACCCAGAATAGCCAAAATAAATTTTTAAAAAAAAAAAAAATTTGAAAAATTTTTTTCAAAAAAAAAACACAACAAAACCTAAATGTTGCCGGGCCAGCCGGCAGTCGAACAGGTCCTGAAGAGAGTGGCAGATAGGCTAAGAAAAGAAAGAAGGACAGAAAAGATGGGGTTGAGAGGGACAGCAAGAAGGCAGACAACTCTAGAGGTTGCTGACAAGTTTATTGAATTCGCTCATCCCTTTTATACTTCAACAAGTAATTGTGTACACGACACGTGCTTTAGGCCAGGTGTCGATCATAAACTAGGTGTTACCTCCTGGTGTATTACAATGGTTCTGGGTCATAATGCTCCTCAAGCCCTTTTCACCTGTAAAGAGGCTCCAGGTGTTCTTTATGATAGCTAAGGAACATCTTCACAACACCTGGGGTGGCGGGACAGAGAGCTATGCTGTTATCAGCCCCTGTTGCCAGGGCAGCTCCCAGGCTATGTTTCCTTAAAGGAAACCTCTTGAAACAGGGCAGCTCCCCGCATCTCCCCCTTTTCTGTTATGAAGACGCATTTTTATGCTCTGAATATCGTAATTGGACTTCATGTAAGATGCTTCGAATCGCCCAGAATCACTGTATAATCAGTCTCAAAAAACAAGGAATACACAATAGGATGATCACAACCAGAATTAACAAAACCACAAAAGAAAACAATAAAGAACGAAAATCACTCACAGAGGGGACAAAAGATATATGAACATGTCCAACCAGTAATGCATATGGAGGTACACAGGCTCGGGGATAGCGAACAGAACTATTCCAAATATGTCCATGAGTGACTTCAGCAGTTAAAATCAAAGGGGAACCAGTAATTAAATGGATAAGTCTCTTCAGCCTGGAAACCTGGCGCTTGGCTAAGCAAAGTAATCAGCATCAACAGTAATGGGAATACATTATTCTGAGGCTCCATTCTTCTAATCCTCTCAGCCAATTCTTCCAACTGCTGAGAGACACTTTCAACTGGTCGATGGTCAATCCTCAGATGTCTCATCTGATTCGCTAGAGATCATCTCTGACGTGCGTACCAGCCTTTCCGGCAGCCAGCGCGGCGCTTGGGCATCCTGTGGAAAAACACAAACATACCCTCTCCCCCAAATTAGCACTGGATCGGGACCATCCCGATCTTGGGATCTTGGGAGAGCGTCTCCGGCTTCATTAGCCCTCGAACAGGTCTAAGAGATAAGAAAGAAGGACAGAAAAGATGGGGTTGAGAGGGACAGCAAGAAGGCAGACAACTCTAGAGGTTGCTGACAAGTTTATTGAATTCGCTCATCCCTTTTATACTTCAACAAGTAATTGTGTACACGACACGTGCTTTAGGCCAGGTGTCGATCATAAACTAGGTGTTACCTCCTGGTGTATTACAATGGTTCTGGGTCATAATGCTCCTCAAGCCCTTTTCACCTGTAAAGAGGCTCCAGGTGTTCTTTATGATAGCTAAGGAACATCTTCACAACACCTGGGGTGGCGGGACAGAGAGCTATGCTGTTATCAGCCCCTGTTGCCAGGGCAGCTCCCAGGCTATGTTTCCTTAAAGGAAACCTCTTGAAACAGGGCAGCTCCCCGCATCTCCCCCTTTTCTGTTATGAAGACGCATTTTTATGCTCTGAATATCGTAATTGGACTTCATGTAAGATGCTTCGAATCGCCCAGAATCACTGTATAATCAGTCTCAAAAAACAAGGAATACACAATAGGATGATCACAACCAGAATTAACAAAACCACAAAAGAAAACAATAAAGAACGAAAATCACTCACAGAGGGGACAAAAGATATATGAACATGTCCAACCAGTAATGCATATGGAGGTACACAGGCTCGGGGATAGCGAACAGAACTATTCCAAATATGTCCATGAGTGACTTCAGCAGTTAAAATCAAAGGGGAACCAGTAATTAAATGGATAAGTCTCTTCAGCCTGGAAACCTGGCGCTTGGCTAAGCAAAGTAATCAGCATCAACAGTAATGGGAATACATTATTCTGAGGCTCCATTCTTCTAATCCTCTCAGCCAATTCTTCCAACTGCTGAGAGACACTTTCAACTGGTCGATGGTCAATCCTCAGATGTCTCATCTGATTCGCTAGAGATCATCTCTGACGTGCGTACCAGCCTTTCCGGCAGCCAGCGCGGCGCTTGGGCATCCTGTGGAAAAACACAAACATACCCTCTCCCCCAAATTAGCACTGGATCGGGACCATCCCGATCTTGGGATCTTGGGAGAGCGTCTCCGGCTTCATTAGCCCGTGTTAAAGCCATTTGTAAAGGGGATAACTTAGGTACTTTAGTTTTACAAATTAAAGCCACAGGAGGTGCCTTTGGCTCTTCAAAAGTAGGAGGATCAAATTCAGCAATAACAGAAGGGGAATAAGGAGGGGCGGTAGGTACTATTGCAGAAGCGGCTGTAGGAATGATTGCTAACGGAGTTTTGGAATCTGGATTGTCTTTCTTAGCAGTAGCCATCAACTGTTGAAACATCTGCTCTATTTTTGACATAGGTACAGTAATTTCTTTTTTGGAAAGGGATTTTTCGGCATTAAACATAATATCCCATGAAGGGTCTTCTGAATGGTATTGAGCCGCTTGATCTTTTAGATCAGCCTGATCTGCAGGATCTAACTCCTCCTCCTCCTCATCATCATCAAAGTCCTCTCTAGGAGGGCTGGCATATAACTGATCTGAGGGTGGTGAAACACAGGCTGCTTCAGGCAGTTTTTGTACCTGATGAGACTCATGTTCTGAATCTAAACAATCTCTAACAATATTCCAAAGAAACAAAGTATCTGCGGGGACCCCTCCGGGTCCATGCAATGCATAATAATCTTTCAACTGAGTCCCAACTTTATTCCAAACAGAAAGACTGACGGTTCCCTCTTCAGGAAACCACGGACAAACATCTTCAACAAAAGCTAAAAATCTATCAAAAGTTGCAGTCTTTACATGTACACCACGACTTTTCATCATAGTCTTAAGCATATGTACAAAAAGGGGAACCAGTAATTAAATGGATAAGTCTCTTCAGCCTGGAAACCTGGCGCTTGGCTAAGCAAAGTAATCAGCATCAACAGTAATGGGAATACATTATTCTGAGGCTCCATTCTTCTAATCCTCTCAGCCAATTCTTCCAACTGCTGAGAGACACTTTCAACTGGTCGATGGTCAATCCTCAGATGTCTCATCTGATTCGCTAGAGATCATCTCTGACGTGCGTACCAGCCTTTCCGGCAGCCAGCGCGGCGCTTGGGCATCCTGTGGAAAAACACAAACATACCCTCTCCCCCAAATTAGCACTGGATCGGGACCATCCCGATCTTGGGATCTTGGGAGAGCGTCTCCGGCTTCATTAGCCCGTGTTAAAGCCATTTGTAAAGGGGATAACTTAGGTACTTTAGTTTTACAAATTAAAGCCACAGGAGGTGCCTTTGGCTCTTCAAAAGTAGGAGGATCAAATTCAGCAATAACAGAAGGGGAATAAGGAGGGGCGGTAGGTACTATTGCAGAAGCGGCTGTAGGAATGATTGCTAACGGAGTTTTGGAATCTGGATTGTCTTTCTTAGCAGTAGCCATCAACTGTTGAAACATCTGCTCTATTTTTGACATAGGTACAGTAATTTCTTTTTTGGAAAGGGATTTTTCGGCATTAAACATAATATCCCATGAAGGGTCTTCTGAATGGTATTGAGCCGCTTGATCTTTTAGATCAGCCTGATCTGCAGGATCTAACTCCTCCTCCTCCTCATCATCATCAAAGTCCTCTCTAGGAGGGCTGGCATATAACTGATCTGAGGGTGGTGAAACACAGGCTGCTTCAGGCAGTTTTTGTACCTGATGAGACTCATGTTCTGAATCTAAACAATCTCTAACAATATTCCAAAGAAACAAAGTATCTGCGGGGACCCCTCCGGGTCCATGCAATGCATAATAATCTTTCAACTGAGTCCCAACTTTATTCCAAACAGAAAGACTGACGGTTCCCTCTTCAGGAAACCACGGACAAACATCTTCAACAAAAGCTAAAAATCTATCAAAAGTTGCAGTCTTTACATGTACACCACGACTTTTCATCATAGTCTTAAGCATATGTACAAAAAGCTGTCTACTATTACTTTGTCCCATAATTTTTTACTCTCAACTATACTCTCCCCGCCCGCACTTATCTCAGTCTTCTAGGGATCCCTCAGCTCCTTGGGCGGTGGCCAAATCTGCTCCTTCACTCCTTCAGCGTCCCTGTTCGGGCGCCACTTTGCCGTGCCAGCCGGCAGTCGAACAGGTCCTGAAGAGAGTGGCAGATAGGCTAAGAAAAGAAAAAAGGACAGAAAAGATGGGGTTGAGAGGGACAGCAAGAAGGCAGACAACTCTAGAGGTTGCTGACAAGTTGCTGGCAAGTTTATTGAATTTGCTCATCCCTTTTATACTTCAACAAGTAATTGTGTACACGTGCTTTAGGCCAGGTGTCGATCATAACACGTGCTTTAGGCCAGGTGTCGATCGTAACACGTGCTTTAGGCCAGGTGTCGATCATAAACTAGGTGTTACCTCCTGGTGTATTATTACAATGGTTCTGGGTCATAATGCCCCTCAAGCCCTTTTCACCTGTAAAGAGGCTCCAGGTGTTCTTTATGATAGCTAAGGAACGTCTTCACAACACCTGGGGTGGCGGGACAGAGAGCTATGCTGTTATCAGCCCCTGTTGCCAGGGCAGCTCCCAGGGCTATGTTTCCTTAAAGGAAACCCCTTGAAACAGGGCAGCTCCCCGCAAAATGTAAGACCAGAAATCATTAATAAAAAAAAAAATGGTATTGAGCCGCTTGATCTTTTAGATCAGCCTGATCTGCAGGATCTAACTCCTCCTCCTCATCATCATCATCAAAGTCCTCTCTAGGAGGGCTGGCATATAACTGATCTGAGGGTGGTGAAACACAGGCTGCTTCAGGCAGTTTTTGTACCTGATGAGACTCATGTTCTGAATCTAAACAATCTCTAACAATATTCCAAAGAAACAAAGTATCTGCGGGGACCCCTCCGGGTCCATGCAATGCATAATAATCTTTCAACTGAGTCCCAACTTTATTCCAAACAGAAAGACTGACGGTTCCCTCTTCAGGAAACCACGGACAAACATCTTCAACAAAAGCTAAAAATCTATCAAAAGTTGCAGTCTTTACATGTACACCACGACTTTTCATCATAGTCTTAAGCATATGTACAAAAAGCTGTCTACTATTACTTTGTCCCATAATTTTTTACTCTCAACTATACTCTCCCCGCCCGCACTTATCTCAGTCTTCTAGGGATCCCTCAGCTCCTTGGGCGGTGGCCAAATCTGCTCCTTCACTCCTTCAGCGTCCCTGTTCGGGCGCCACTTTGCCGTGCCAGCCGGCAGTCGAACAGGTCCTGAAGAGAGTGGCAGATAGGCTAAGAAAAGAAAAAAGGACAGAAAAGATGGGGTTGAGAGGGACAGCAAGAAGGCAGACAACTCTAGAGGTTGCTGACAAGTTGCTGGCAAGTTTATTGAATTTGCTCATCCCTTTTATACTTCAACAAGTAATTGTGTACACGTGCTTTAGGCCAGGTGTCGATCATAACACGTGCTTTAGGCCAGGTGTCGATCGTAACACGTGCTTTAGGCCAGGTGTCGATCATAAACTAGGTGTTACCTCCTGGTGTATTATTACAATGGTTCTGGGTCATAATGCCCCTCAAGCCCTTTTCACCTGTAAAGAGGCTCCAGGTGTTCTTTATGATAGCTAAGGAACGTCTTCACAACACCTGGGGTGGCGGGACAGAGAGCTATGCTGTTATCAGCCCCTGTTGCCAGGGCAGCTCCCAGGGCTATGTTTCCTTAAAGGAAACCCCTTGAAACAGGGCAGCTCCCCGCAAAATGTAAGACCAGAAATCATTAATAAAAAAAAAAAAAAAAACCTCAAGTAAAAAGTAAAATAAAAATTAAAAAAAAAAAAGAAAAACTCTTAAAAAAACCCGGCAATTAATTTATAGCTCGTCACCTAGTACCTAGCACATGCTAAGGGCTTCGTTAGCCATGTTTATAGCCGAGGGCCTCTGGGGAGAAGTCACAGTTGATAAGGTTGCCCATGGAGGGTAAGTTCCTTCCTGTCTCAACCACAGCTCCCAGGGCCGCCCCTTGCCCTTGTCGTTACTAATAACCACACGACCTCGGAAATCAGCCCCTCCTCCTCGCCTTCCAGCATCCATTCCAGCTCCAGGCTTCAGTGACCTCAATCTCCGCTCCTTTCTTGGTGTTGAACCCCACACCCTTTTCAATATTGCCCAGCTTAGGTTTGTGAGCCATTGCATACTTCACTCATTCTCAAAACTGCCTTGAGAAAAGGGAACCCTTTTATACTGTTGGTAGGTATATTAGCCGGTGCAGATGGTATGGAAAACAGTGTGGAGGTTCCTCAGAAAACTAAAAAATAGAATTAATAAATGATCCAGCAATCCCATTCCTGGATATACATCTGGGTAAAACTGTAATTTGAAAAGATTCATGCACTCCTATGTCTATAGCAGCATGATTCACAATATCCAAGACCTGGAAGCAACGGAAAAGTCCATCAACAGATGAATGGATAAGGAAGATATGGTACATATTATACAATGAAATGCTACTCCACCATAAAAAAAGAATGAAATAATGTCATTTGCTGCAGCATGGCTGGAACTAGAGTATCATACGAACTAAAGTTAGAGGAAGACAAATACCATGTGACATCACGTGTGTGGAATCTAAAATAATGCAAAGGAAGCTATCTCTGAACCAGGGACTCAGGGACATAGAAAGGTCTTGTGGTTACCAAGGAGGAGGGGGTTGGGTCAGTGATGCTGTGGGAGGTTGAGGTTAGCAGATATAAACTATTAAATATAAGCTGGCCAGGGACTTCCCTGGTGGTCCAGTGGCTAGGACTCTATGCTCCCAATGCAGGGGGCCTGGGTTCGATCCTTGGTCTGGGAACTAGATCCCACATACCACAACCAATACCTGGTACAGACAAATAAATATATATTTAAAAAAAAATATATATATATATATATAAGCTGGATAAACAACAAGGTCCTACTGTACAGCACAGAGAACTACAGTCAATATCCTATGATAATTCATAATGGAAAAGAATTTTTTAAAATAATGTATCCCTATATGTATAACTGAATCACTTTGCTGTACAGCAGAAATTAACACAACCTTGTAAGTCAACTATATTCCAACCAAAAAAACCCTCTCCTTCCTCACCTCTCCCCTTCCCCATGATACTCAGTGGAAAAGGCACATCCTGACTTAAACTAGCTACCGCCCCCTCCGCCCACCCTGACCAGCTGCCAGTTCCGGAGGAGGAACAGCCCACCTACTGACTGATCACATGTGAACCAGCAAATCTCGAGGGACCTAACGGCCTCCGATTCTGCTCCTCGCTTGCATGAGGCCCCTTCGGAGCAGCTGTGCACACCCCCTCTCCTCCCCACCTCCTACACCCCGGCCCACTTTCTCTCACCTCTTTGAGAAAATAGAAGCGCATTGGGCAGGAAGGCCTTTTCCAGCACCAAGCCTAACAGACGACCCCATCGGCCTCTGTGCTTCCTCCTCCTCCCACTGAGCCCAGCTCGCCCTCTTCCCCCAAGTCCCCTTCACAGGTCACTTCCCACCCCGGTTTTCACCCCCCTCCATCAACAGATGAATGGAAGAGTATGGTACATATTATACATGAAATGCTACTCCACCATAAAAAAAGAATGAAATAATGTCATTTGCTGCAGCATGGCTGGAACTAGAGTATCATACGAACTAAAGTTAGAGGAAGACAAATACCATGTGACATCACGTGTGTGGAATCTAAAATAATGCAAAGGAAGCTATCTCTGAACCAGGGACTCAGGGACATAGAAAGGTCTTGTGGTTACCAAGGAGGAGGGGGTTGGGTCAGTGATGCTGTGGGAGGTTGAGGTTAGCAGATATAAACTATTAAATATAAGCTGGCCAGGGACTTCCCTGGTGGTCCAGTGGCTAGGACTCTATGCTCCCAATGCAGGGGGCCTGGGTTCGATCCTTGGTCTGGGAACTAGATCCCACATACCACAACCAATACCTGGTACAGACAAATAAATATATATTTAAAAAAAAAAAATATATATATATATATATAAGCTGGATAAACAACAAGGTCCTACTGTACAGCACAGAGAACTACAGTCAATATCCTATGATAATTCATAATGGAAAAGAATTTTTTAAAATAATGTATCCCTATATGTATAACTGAATCACTTTGCTGTACAGCAGAAATTAACACAACCTTGTAAGTCAACTATATTCCAACCAAAAAAACCCTCTCCTTCCTCACCTCTCCCCTTCCCCATGATACTCAGTGGAAAAGGCACATCCTGACTTAAACTAGCTACCGCCCCCTCCGCCCACCCTGACCAGCTGCCAGTTCCGGAGGAGGAACAGCCCACCTACTGACTGATCACATGTGAACCAGCAAATCTCGAGGGACCTAACGGCCTCCGATTCTGCTCCTCGCTTGCATGAGGCCCCTTCGGAGCAGCTGTGCACACCCCCTCTCCTCCCCACCTCCTACACCCCGGCCCACTTTCTCTCACCTCTTTGAGAAAATAGAAGCGCATTGGGCAGGAAGGCCTTTTCCAGCACCAAGCCTAACAGACGACCCCATCGGCCTCTGTGCTTCCTCCTCCTCCCACTGAGCCCAGCTCGCCCTCTTCCCCCAAGTCCCCTTCACAGGTCACTTCCCCACCCCACTGCCTCTCTCTCCTGCATCATCCATTTCTATAAACACACTCTGCTCCCGCCCATGGAGAACCAACTCTCTCAGCCCTGCATTCCCTCCAGCTGCCACATCGCCTCCTTCCAGCCAAAGTGCTGGTTTCCATTCCTCACCTCTCATTATCTCCTCAAAGCACTCTAATTAGCTCCTGCCTCCACCCCTGGCTTTATGGAAGCAGCTCTACTGGGTATCACCAGTGACGTCCCTGTGCTAAGCCCACAAGTGAGGTCCTCTCGTTCAGCTCCTCCCATCATTCACCACAGTGGCCACCTGCCTCCTACCCCAGGCCCCCATGACCTAGCCTGATCTACTTTTCTTTCTACTTGCCCTGGCTGTGCCTCAGTTTCCTTGACCAGCTCTACTTTCTCTGCTCAGCTGCTAAATCATGAGTCACCCTAAGCCTTGTTCTCTCTCTCTAAATTTTTTTTTTTTTTGGCCACGCAGTGTGGCTTACTGGATCTTAGTTCCCTGGCCAGCACCCTCAGCAACGAAAGCTTGGAGTCCTAACCACTAGGCAACCAGGGAATTCCCAGAACCTTGTTTCTTTACTCGGCTGCATTCTTGGCCAGTCTAGTGGCTTCAGATTCAAAAATCCGTTTCTCCACGGCTGATCTCACCACTGAGCGCTAAGCTCATTTCCAACTGATGACTGGATGTCTTCACATAGATCTCCAATGGCCATTAGGCTTGGCCGTATGACTTGCTCTGGCCAATGAAATCCAAGAGGGAATGACATCACCATTCTTTTTCCTCATCTGTGCTAGCCAGCGATATTCAAATCTTGGCTTGGGTCCCAGAGAAAAATGGCGTGAAGCAGAGCCTCACTCGACCCGCAGGAGACATGCAGCAGGAGCGAGAAATGTTTGCTACATTAACTAACTGAGACGCAAACTCGCCTAACGGCCTCCGATTCTGCTCCTCGCTTGCATGAGGCCCTTTCGGAGCAGCTGTGCACACCCTCCTGCCCACCTCCACACCCCGGCCCACTTTCTCACCCCTTTGGCCACTTGTCACTCTAAGCCATTGGGCAGGAAGGCCTTTCCAGCACCAAGCCTAACAGACGACCCCATCCCCTTTGTGCTTCCTCCTCCTCCCACTGAGCCCAGCTCGCCCTCTTCCCCCAAGTCCCCTTCACAGGTCACTTCCCCACCCCACTGCCTCTCTCTCCTGCATCATCCATTTCTATAAACACACTCTGCTCCCGCCCATGGAGAACCAACTCTCTCAGCCCTGCATTCCCTCCAGCTGCCACATCGCCTCCTTCCAGCCAAAGTGCTGGTTTCCATTCCTCACCTCTCATTATCTCCTCAAAGCACTCTAATTAGCTCCTGCCTCCACCCCTGGCTTTATGGAAGCAGCTCTACTGGGTATCACCAGTGACGTCCCTGTGCTAAGCCCACAAGTGAGGTCCTCTCGTTCAGCTCCTCCCATCATTCACCACAGTGGCCACCTGCCTCCTACCCCAGGCCCCCATGACCTAGCCTGATCTACTTTTCTTTCTACTTGCCCTGGCTGTGCCTCAGTTTCCTTGACCAGCTCTACTTTCTCTGCTCAGCTGCTAAATCATGAGTCACCCTAAGCCTTGTTCTCTCTCTCTAAATTTTTTTTTTTTTTGGCCACGCAGTGTGGCTTACTGGATCTTAGTTCCCTGGCCAGCACCCTCAGCAACGAAAGCTTGGAGTCCTAACCACTAGGCAACCAGGGAATTCCCAGAACCTTGTTTCTTTACTCGGCTGCATTCTTGGCCAGTCTAGTGGCTTCAGATTCAAAAATCCGTTTCTCCACGGCTGATCTCACCACTGAGCGCTAAGCTCATTTCCAACTGATGACTGGATGTCTTCACATAGATCTCCAATGGCCATTAGGCTTGGCCGTATGACTTGCTCTGGCCAATGAAATCCAAGAGGGAATGACATCACCATTCTTTTTCCTCATCTGTGCTAGCCAGCGATATTCAAATCTTGGCTTGGGTCCCAGAGAAAAATGGCGTGAAGCAGAGCCTCACTCGACCCGCAGGAGACATGCAGCAGGAGCGAGAAATGTTTGCTACATTAACTAACTGAGATTTGGGGTCGGGGGAGCTTGTTATCACAATGTAATCTAGCCTGTTTCTACTACACATACCTTATCAGGTTGTGAAATGCAGTAAGGTTATACAAGCCGCTCTTTAAACTGTCCGCATGAAGACAGGCTTTCGTGGTCTCCCCAGTACTGATGGTATAGTTAGGAAGACAAGATACACCTCTGTGATAGGAAAGTAGACCTTGCTAGAAATATAGTGACATTCCAGTTCACGCCAGAGCCAAATTCTCCGTTCCTTGGTATTAAGTTTACCCTTGAATAACTCGTAAAATGACCATCTGTCTTGAATCAAGACAGCCTGTTTTCTTCTACCCCTGGAACAAATGGTTTTTCTTTGGCTGAATACCCAATACATTGATTTAAATGTCCCTAAGACAGCAAAAAACATTGTCTACCAAATCTATTTTCTCTTCCTCCTAGGCGGGGCCACAGCTGACCTTTTTCCCCACCTGCTCTGTGCCTAGAAGTGGCCACGTTTCTGAGAGGCAACCAATGGAAAGGAAGGAAGTAGCACGTGCCTGTTCCCTGCCTTCCACAAAGCAGCCTCAGGCAGTCCTCCGCTGCACCTCGGCCTCTGGGAGGGGCAAGCAAGAAGGTGCACTTGGAAGCTGTGTGTTAAAAATCAGGAGGTGCCTGAGTCTCTGATCTTTGGAATTCTTTGGTAAAGAATCCATCTGCCAATATGGGAGACGTGTTTCAATCCCGGGGTTGCGAAGATCCCCTGGAGGAGAGCATGGCAACCCACTCCAGTATTCTTGCCTGGAGAATCCCATGGGCAGAGGAGCCTGGTGGGTTACAGTCCTTGGAGTCGAAAAGAGTCAGACATGACTGAGGGACTAACACACTATAGTACTGACACAGTATCGTACTCAACTGAGTTTATACAGAAAGAAACTTCTGAGTTTTAGATAAATCGTTAGGGCCAAAGAACCAAGGAGCCAGTCAGAGCCGTGGGGAGTGAATGCGTGGAGGACTCTCCCAGAGCGAGAGAAAGCTTGATACCATGCAGGGCCCTGTGGGGCTCTTGGACACAAGGCCTTTCTACGTCCTCTGTTTCTTTGATTACAGGAAGCAGCCTTCATTCAGCCTCCGTGACATCTCCGTGGAAAGATTCAAGCTGTTAATTATGGAAGAGAGGGGCTGTGAGACCAGGAAGAAAGAGTCAAGAGCAGCCTTGGGGGGCCTCCCTGGTGGCTTATTGAGAAAGAATCACTTGCCAACGCAGGAGACATGGGTTCAATCCCTGATCCACCCGTCTGCCACAACTGTTGAGCCTGTGCTCTAGAGCCCATGCTCTGCAACACGAGAAGCCAGTGCATTGAGAAGCCTGCACACTGTGAGTAGCCCCTGCCTGCTGCAGCCAGAGAAAAACCTGTGCAGCCACAAAGATCCAACACAGACAAAAATAAATAAATAAAATTACATGTCTATACAAAAAGAGAGAGCAGCCTTGGGACAGGATCCTGTTCCCCATTAATGAACACACCCAACAATCTATCTGTAAGCTATTTTGCGGATTCTGAAATCCCCTCCTGGTGGGAGAAGTTAACACTTAACAGTGGTATACTGCCAACAAGTATGTGGCCTCCAGACCCGTTGGACCTGAGGTTTGATAATGTTGACTCACTTACCTCACCATCAACCCGTCAGAAGCATGCCCACAAGCTGGTCACGCCCTCTTTGAACAGTTATTACAAAACTTCTCACTGTCTTCCGCAGGTGGAGACACATGGTTTTGAGGTCAGGAGCCCACTGTGGCCCTCTTCGGCTGGCAAAGCAATAAAGCTCTCCTCTACTTCACCCAAAACTCTGTCTCGGAGATTTGATTCAGCACTGGTGTACAGAGAGGCCGAGCTCTCAGCATCAAGAGGACTCGTGAAGGATGAAGGACCACAGCTCCACCTCCCACCTGCCCGGGAGCCAGTGGACAGGGGACCATCTGCAGTTGGAGGGGCTGCTCAGCTAGTGAACCACCCTCTTCTTCAAGTACAGATTGATTGCTGCCATCGCCTTGTTAAAGCCTTTTAACGTGCATCCTACAAGTGCCCCCAAGGAGAGGGCTCAGGTGAATTACTCAAACATTCTTTGTCATTGCCTTTCTTTGGGGTTGGAATGAAAACTGACCTTTCCCAGTCCTGTGGACATTGTGGCGTTTTCCAAATTTTCTGGCATATTGAGTGTAGCACTTTAACAGCATCATCTTTTAGGATTTGAAATAGCTCAGCTGGAATTCCATCACCTCCACTAGCTTTGTAATAGTGTTTCCTAAGGCCTACTACTTAACTTTGCATTCCAGGATGCCTGGCTGTAGGTGAGTGATCACATGATCATCGTTATCTGGGTCATTGAGAGCTTTTTTGTACAGTTATTCTGTGTGTTCTTGCTATGTCTTCTTCAGTTAGGTTCATACTGTTTCTGTCCTTCTTTATGCCCATCTTTTCATGAAATGTTCCCTTGGTATCTCCAATTTCCTTGAAGAGATCTCTAGTCTCCCCCATTCTATTGTTTTCCTCTATTTCTTTGCATTGTTCACTTAAGAAGGCTTTCTTGTCTCTTCTTGCTATTCTCTGGAACTCTCCATTCAGTTGGATATCTATTTCCCTTTCTCCTTTGCCTTTCACAACTATTTGTAAGGCCTCCTCGGACAACCATTTTGCCTTGCTGCACTTCTTTTTTCTTTGGGATGATTTTGGTCACTGCCTTCTATACGACATTATGAACCTCTGTCCAGAGTTCTTCAGGCACTCTGTTTACCAGATCTAATCCCTTGAATCTATTTGTCACTTCCACTGTATAATCACAAGGGATTTGATTTAGATCAGACCAGAATGGTGTGTTGTTTCCCTACTTTCTTCAATCTAAACCTTAAGAAATTGAAGAAGTACCCAAGCTTTCTTCAGTTTTGCAATAATCCTTATTGCTCATGATCTGAGCCAGTCAGCTCCAAGTCTTATTTTTGCTGACTTAACTGCTGCTGCTGCTTAGTCACTACAGTCCTATCCAACTCTTTGTGACCCCAAGGACTGTAGCCCGCCAGGCTCCACTGTTCATGGAATTTTCTAGGCAAGAGTACTGGAATGGGGCTTCCCTGGTGGTCCAGTGGGTAAAGAGTCCGCCTTGCAGTGCAAGGGGCACAGGTTTGATCCCTGGCCCGGGAAGATCCCATGTGCCGCGGAGCAGCTGGACCGCCATATCCAATCACGAGCCAGTGCTCTGGAGCGCATGCACGCAGGGCTGGTGCTCTGCAATGAGAGAGGCCACTGCAATGGGAGGCCCACACAGGCTATAGAATAAAGATGGATGAAAATGAATAGATAAAGGACCAATAAAAGAGGCCAAAATTAAAACAAACAAACAAAACAAAAAAGTACTGGCGTGCGTTTCCATGTCCTCCTCCAGATCTTCCTAACCCAGGGAATGAATCCTGGCCTCCTGCATTGCAGGCAGATTCTTTACCACTGATCCATCAGGGAAGCCCACTGTTTTTTTTTTTTTTTATAAGAGGAGAATAAAGTTTATTAGAATGGGAAACACTGTTAGAACAGTGGGCCAGCTCAAGGGAAAACAGATGTTGAACAGGGGTCTTTAATCTTCTTGTTTTTTGCGGGGTGGGGCGGGTTGGGGAGGGAGGGGGGCTAGCGGGCCACTTCTATTGGTCTTTCATTTCTCTGTTTTCATCCGTCTTTGTTCTTTGGCTCCTGTGGGCCTCCGATCGCGGCGTCTGTCGTCGGCGTCTGTCGTCGCAGAGCGCCGGCTCTGGGCGCATGCGCTCCAGAGCTCCGGCTCGGTGATTGGACACATCAGTCCAGCCGCTCCACGGCACGTGGGATCCTCCCAGGCCAGGGATTGAACCGGCGTCCCTTGCACTGCAAGGCGGTGTCCTTACCCACTGGACCACCAGGGGAAGCCCCAAGCCCACTGTTTCTTAACTGCTCCTCCCTTGTTTCTGCATCCTTTCCCTTTCTCTGATGGGCAGCTAGTTGAACCTGCCCTTTGGAACTCAGGGAAGGTCAAGGAGACTGAATGAAGCCTATTTCCTACAAACCAGCAACAGGGCACAAGAAAGGACTTTTACCTGGGAGTCTCCCAAGGTCCCACTCGGTTTCATTTTTGACCAGCAAATAACACAAAATGAATTTTAAAATACAGAATATGGGTGCATGTGAACAATTTATTTAGACTGACACAGAAGCAATGCAGGCCAGAGGTCGCCTCTGGAGAGAACTGGGAGCCTTCTCCCAGGGGAGAAGTGGTAGGAAGACTTCGTCATCCTTTGGTAATGTGTGTAATTTACTATTTTTATATGTGAATAGTTGACCTGTGATATTTAAAGAGTCCTACAGCACCTCCACATAGCCCTCAGAGAGAAGTCTAAAGGCCCTCCTGGGCTCTTCCAGCAGGCTTCCACCCCGCGCCTTTCATCAGCTCTCCGGCCCCCAGCCCCCAGGGCTCGGTATTCCCATCACATCCACCTGCTTCTGCTTCCATTTCCCTTTGGCAACTGCCCAGGGTGCTCTCAGGCCTCCCTAAGAACCAATCCTCCCCTCGGCATTAACCCCTCCTTCCCCACTGCTACTACTAGCTTTCTTCTGAAGACAACCAAAGTGCTACAGTACACGCTACCCCTCCCTCCAACAACCACCTCCCTAACTGCATCCTCTTGCCTGGCTAGCCTGGGCCTCCTCCCCACTGAATCCCCTGGGCCTAGCGCAGGAGTGGAGGCTCCACACACATCTGATGAATGGCAGCCTCTCAGACACGGGGGCCTCTTAGTCAAGCTACTATAAAGATAAAATCAGTTTTATCTGCAAAGAACCCCCAGTAGAGGATCTGGCATATGGTTATCTGGCTCAACAGTGTCTTCCCTTTCAAAGCTGGTGCCAGACAGTTTTCTGTTCAGATGGCAGAGGTAAGCTATTAGGGACAGATGCCCAGACCAATGGGGCCTCCTACTGGGGCCAAGCCACTTCAATCGTATCCAACTCTATGCGACCCCACAGATGATAGCCCGCCAGGCTCCTCTGTCCATGGGGTTGTCCAGGCAAGAATACTGGAGTGGGTTGCCATGCCCTCCTCCAGGGCATCTTTCGGACCTAGGAATCAAACCCATGTCTCTTTAACATCTCCTGCGTTGGCAGGCGGGTTCTTTACCACTGGGGCCACCTGGGATAGGCAACCCCAAAATAATTAAGAGGAAACAGTGATTCTCAATGTAATTGGGAAGAAAAATCCATCAGCTGGAGTTGATTACAATTGCAGACTTCTGGGCCAGAGGTCGCCTCTGGAGAACTGGGAGCCTTCTCCCAGGGGAGAAGTGGTAGGAAGACTTCGTCATCCTTTGGTAATGTGTGTAATTTACTATTTTTATATGTGAATAGTTGACCTGTGATATTTAAAGAGTCCTACAGCACCTCCACATAGCCCTCAGAGAGAAGTCTAAAGGCCCTCCTGGGCTCTTCCAGCAGGCTTCCACCCCGCGCCTTTCATCAGCTCTCCGGCCCCCAGCCCCCAGGGCTCGGTATTCCCATCACATCCACCTGCTTCTGCTTCCATTTCCCTTTGGCAACTGCCCAGGGTGCTCTCAGGCCTCCCTAAGAACCAATCCTCCCCTCGGCATTAACCCCTCCTTCCCCACTGCTACTACTAGCTTTCTTCTGAAGACAACCAAAGTGCTACAGTACACGCTACCCCTCCCTCCAACAACCACCTCCCTAACTGCATCCTCTTGCCTGGCTAGCCTGGGCCTCCTCCCCACTGAATCCCCTGGGCCTAGCGCAGGAGTGGAGGCTCCACACACATCTGATGAATGGCAGCCTCTCAGACACGGGGGCCTCTTAGTCAAGCTACTATAAAGATAAAATCAGTTTTATCTGCAAAGAACCCCCAGTAGAGGATCTGGCATATGGTTATCTGGCTCAACAGTGTCTTCCCTTTCAAAGCTGGTGCCAGACAGTTTTCTGTTCAGATGGCAGAGGTAAGCTATTAGGGACAGATGCCCAGACCAATGGGGCCTCCTACTGGGGCCAAGCCACTTCAATCGTATCCAACTCTATGCGACCCCACAGATGATAGCCCGCCAGGCTCCTCTGTCCATGGGGTTGTCCAGGCAAGAATACTGGAGTGGGTTGCCATGCCCTCCTCCAGGGCATCTTTCGGACCTAGGAATCAAACCCATGTCTCTTTAACATCTCCTGCGTTGGCAGGCGGGTTCTTTACCACTGGGGCCACCTGGGATAGGCAACCCCAAAATAATTAAGAGGAAACAGTGATTCTCAATGTAATTGGGAAGAAAAATCCATCAGCTGGAGTTGATTACAATTGCAGACTTCTGGGCCGATCCCTAGACTTTCCAACTCTGAAGGCCTGGGGCAGGGCCCGAGGAGCTGAATTTTCCAGAAATAACCCACAAGTGGGCACAGGACGACACTCTCAGAAACCAACCAATCTATTCCTGAGTATTTACTAGGCAACTAAAGAGAGAAAGAACAAGTCTGTGCCCTTGTGGAATTTACATTTTAGTGAGGGTAGAAAATACCGGGTACACAGGTAACAGTACACAGCCAGTGACAGGTGTTGTAAAGAAAATAAAGCAGGTGGCAGAGAACACGGAATGTGACTCGGTGGCAGGGAGGGGCTCCAAGGTCACTGAGGAATGACAGGAAGGAGCCAGCCAGGAATCCGGTATCCAAATGGGTTATTTCCCCCCAACCTCTCCCTTCAATCCAGGCTCTGGTCCAAGAGTATCTCCAAGGAAACCAAGTCCAGAACATGGATGCTCCCGCCTTTATTACCAAGGCTTTCCGAGTCAGGACAGAGGAGATGGCAGTAGAGATCTTGACGGCCCCTTCTCTCCTGGCCACAGTTCCTACAGGCTCCCTCCAGCCAGGGGTGGAGATCTGAATCCTTGCCTCTTGCAAACCCTTGCTCTTACTCCACCTTCCTCACTGAGATGTCCCTAAGATTTCAGACCAAGCCAGATCCCAGGGCTGAGCCAGCAGAGGTGAGGATGCCCGGTCCTCAACCAGCTCTCTCGGCGCCCCCAGAGCTCTGACTGTGCGGGTGGGGCCTCCCGAGCGTCCTTCCTGATTTGAAGTCCTGATGTGGTGATCACAGGGGTGGGGTTGGTCCCCAGGATTACGGAGAAGGTGACATCACCAAAGAGGCTGGCCCTACGCTTCCCAGCAGGTGGGACGACACACTGGAAAGACTCAGTCTGGGACCTCCTCCTGGGAGGGACTGGGGAGCTGCATGGCAGAGGGAGACTCCCTGGGCAAGTGGGCAGCCGGGGGCTGGAGGTTCCAGGGTCACTTCCTCTTGGCCCGATCTGCTGCGTCCAGGGCAGCCATGTTGCGGGCAGCGGTAACCAGGTGGACGACGCTGATGAGGGACTTGAGCAGGGCGACAGGGGCGGTGATCCAGAGGCCCATTCGGAAAAGACCCACAGAGCCCACTGTGGGACGGGAGCAACGGGGAGCCAGAGAAAACAGCAATGCAGGCGAGGGAGGGGCCTTTGTCCCCCACCCCGGCAGGCCAGACCCCCACCCAACCTCCTGCCCAGCCCCTCACGCCTACCTAAAGGTCCCTCGGAGAAATGAAACAGGTAGAGGAGGCAGTAGAAGAGCTCGTTCCCGGCACAGAGGGTGAAGAGAGCAGGCTGTGCAAAGGGCAAACAGGCCGCTTAAGCAAGAGGGCGGGGCCGTGGCTCCCATCCCCCAGCTAAGGGCCAGGAACTGTACGGGGGCAAGAAGGGTGCGGGGTGGTGTGGGTGAGATGTGGGGAACACGGCAGATCAGGGAACCTGCCCAAGGCCCCGTGGGCCACACTCAGTATAAGGATACCACGAACTAGAAGACATTCCTACCTGGCCCTGCTGCAGCCCCCTGGCCCTACCTGGAGGTGCGAACCCCGTCCAGCCTGCCCAGCACGGAAACTACACTCCTTATCATGGCCTAACGTTCCTTGAGAGCTGGTTCCACAGACCTCTCTGGCTTCTTCCCGCTTCCCTCTCACCTCAAGCCGCTCAGTTCCTCCTCCTGGTACACATCTGCTGCCTGAGTAATTCATGCACACCCTTCCCACCCATCCTGGGACTTGCCCGTGAGCTACAAGTGAAAAGGCGACATGTCAGTTGCTCAGTGGCGTCTGACTCTTTGCAGCCCCGGGGACTGAAGCCCATCAGGCTCCTCCATCCATTTCCAGGCAAGAATACTGGAGTGGGTTGCCATGCCCTTCTCCAGGGGATCCTCCAGACCCAGGGATTGAACCCAGGCCTCCCGCATGGCGGGCCGACTCTGGACTGTCTGAGCCCCCAGGGAAGGTAATGGGGAAGGGTGGTAAAGGCTCACTCTGGAGGTGTAGTAGATACGAAGCACGGGGTTTCCAGACAGGTCGATCATCTTGTGACTTTCACTGCCCCGGACCACAGAACTTAGGGAGAAAACAGGGACATTCATGAGGGTTCATCACCAGGCATGCCCCCCGAATCCTCATCACAAACCCCACAACACAGGCACTGGAATTGCCTCTCCCGAACAGAGGAGGGATGGGGCCCAGCTGAGGACCACTGTGCTCCAAATCACCACCTTGCTGGGTAGCTGGTAGAAGAAAAGTCAGATTCAAAAAACCCCACGCCCCTTCCAAAGGAATGCCATCTCTTTGGAATCCTCAGCAGAGTTTTAGGGATTCCTGATCCAGCCGTAAGGCAGGACGCTGATTCAGAGATTTGCCCAGAGCCCTTCACAGAGGAGAGCTCAAAAGGAGACCTCCCCAGGAGCCTGAGCAAGCACCCTCCCACAAGGCCACATCCCTCCCCACATACAATCTTCAAGCGGTCCACACCCTGAGAATCGCAGACCTGTGGAGGTGCAGCCAGTGGCTGGCCACGTCCAAGCTCATGCTGAGCTGGAAGAGAAGGGTGGCACGGGGGTACAGCAGGGCCAGGTTGACCAGCAGACACATCGTGGAGCAGCGGTCAGTCAACATGTCCAGCATGGCCCCAAACCGGGTCCCTGAGAAAAACGGGGGTTATTAGGTGAAAAGAGGCTATTGGGGGGCAACAGGGGCCATATCTGGTGTACCACTCTGAAGCAGAGTCTAAGAGTGAAGATGCCCACCACCCACCACGCCAGGAGGAAAGCAGACTGCTCTTGTTAGGGAGTGTGAAGGTCAAAGGGCAAGGGTCACCGCACCATAAAAGGGGGGTGCCTGGCAGTATGGAGACAACAGTATAGAAAGGCGTGAGTGAGCTAGCTCTACAACTCATCAATTCAGAACCAAGGGTCCCTGTCTCCAGCCAAGGAGACCTGAAGTTTTAGAGAAGTCTTTTCCGTGGGTCTGAAGAACAGATTTGAAAAACGAGTCAGCCCTCCAGTAAACATCTGCCTTCCCTCTCCATCCTCCCTCTAAACATGCCTTCTGGAATCCTTATTGCTTGTGCCTGGCAAGTGCCCCGTCACCTGTAGTTTGGGTTTTTATTCGGAGGCGTCCAGCACGGCCACTGCCATGCCCAGTCTTGTTCTCCCACACCTTCGCTACCCGTGAGTTTTCAACAGCCAGTTTCAATCCCTCCGCTCCCACACCAGGTCATTCTAGACTGCCTTCTATGGAGATGGGAATGACAGAGCCCTCGGATTCCTGAGTCCTCGCCCACCCCGAGGTCTTGAGGAAGCAGGAAAGTGGGGCAGAGGGTGGTGGGGCCTCGTGGCTGGCTGGGAAGAGATATCTGTCACCTTGATTAAGGACTCGAGCAGCGTGTCCATCGAAAGCGTCCAGAAGTCCGCTAAGCAGGTAAAAGGAGGAGGCCGTGAGCGGGCAGCAGGGCATGTAGTAGAAAGCAATGATGGCGAAGACGATCCGGGCATAACCTTGGAATTGAGACAGGGGGACACAGAGCAGATCAGGGAGCCTGCTCAAGGTCCCTGGTCCTTCCGTTCGGCCCGGAGCCGCCGGTGGGACTCACCGATGAGGTTAGGCACAAACAGGAAGATATTTTCGCTTGGCATCGCGGAGGCTCCCTGGTTGCTCTGCGCCTTATTTGGAGATGTCAGCTGTGTTCCAGCCCCGGCGCAAGGTTCACCCTCCAGCCCGGCGTATCAGCCGCGCCCAAGGCGCTCAGGTCCCCGCGGGCCCAGCGGGTCCCAGATGTTAAAGCCGGCTGCCTGCAGCAGCATGGGCCGCCCCAGCAGTGCGCGGGGCACAGGGGGCGCTCACACCCCGCCCTTCCTATGGGCAGACGCTGGCCGCCGCCTGCCTCGCGGGGATTCCCAACTTTAGTTGCAGCCCCTGTTGCTCCAGCGGCGCTCGGCTTTCGGAACCTACTTTTCTGCGTTCGTCCTTGCAAAATTAGAGAAAGGAGCAAGACTTCAGAAGTGGCTGAGTCCCCTTTAAGACCTGCCCGCTTCCTTTTCCTTTTCATCCCCGCCCGTTCCATCGGTTCGTACCAAAGTACGGAGGGAGTACGGAGGAGGAGACGGGTAAAGAATCATCGACACTGACAAAAGGACTTAAAAGGAGCGGTCAAAAGAAAAGAAGCCCTAGATAAATGTCTCTTCTTTCCTTTCGGCGGGGATATGACTCGTGGAGCAAAAGAAAAGAGTCCCTGTAGTTTGGGTTTTATTCAGAGGCGTCCAGCACGGCCACTGCCATGCCCAGTCTTGTTCTCCCACACCTTCGCTACCCGTGAGTTTTCAACAGCCAGTTTCAATCCCTCCGCTCCCACACCAGGTCATTCTAGACTGCCTTCTATGGAGATGGGAATGACAGAGCCCTCGGATTCCTGAGTCCTCGCCCACCCCGAGGTCTTGAGGAAGCAGGAAAGTGGGGCAGAGGGTGGTGGGCCTCGTGGCTGGCTGGGAAGAGATATCTGTCACCTTGATTAAGGACTCGAGCAGCGTGTCCATCGAAAGCGTCCAGAAGTCCGCTAAGCAGGTAAAAGGAGGAGGCCGTGAGCGGGCAGCAGGGCATGTAGTAGAAAGCAATGATGGCGAAGACGATCCGGGCATAACCTTGGAATTGAGACAGGGGGACACAGAGCAGATCAGGGAGCCTGCTCAAGGTCCCTGGTCCTTCCGTTCGGCCCGGAGCCGCCGGTGGGACTCACCGATGAGGTTAGGCACAAACAGGAAGATATTTTCGCTTGGCATCGCGGAGGCTCCCTGGTTGCTCTGCGCCTTATTTGGAGATGTCAGCTGTGTTCCAGCCCCGGCGCAAGGTTCACCCTCCAGCCCGGCGTATCAGCCGCGCCCAAGGCGCTCAGGTCCCCGCGGGCCCAGCGGGTCCCAGATGTTAAAGCCGGCTGCCTGCAGCAGCATGGGCCGCCCCAGCAGTGCGCGGGGCACAGGGGGCGCTCACACCCCGCCCTTCCTATGGGCAGACGCTGGCCGCCGCCTGCCTCGCGGGGATTCCCAACTTTAGTTGCAGCCCCTGTTGCTCCAGCGGCGCTCGGCTTTCGGAACCTACTTTTCTGCGTTCGTCCTTGCAAAATTAGAGAAAGGAGCAAGACTTCAGAAGTGGCTGAGTCCCCTTTAAGACCTGCCCGCTTCCTTTTCCTTTTCATCCCCGCCCCGTTCCATCGGTTCGTACCAAAGTACGGAGGGAGTACGGAGGGAGGAGACGGGTAAAGAATCATCGACACTGAGCAAAGGAGGGAACTTAAAAGGAGCGGTCAAAAGAAAAGAAGCCCTAGATAAATGTCTCTTCTTTCCTTTCGGCGGGGGATATGACTCGTGGAGACAAAGGAGAAAAGGTCCCGCCCTGCAGAGTCTTTGTACCCCCGTGAGGCAAAGTTATTTGGTACATCCCACATTTTTCCGTCCCCGCCCCCTCTCTCGGCCCCGTTTTGCTTTCGCAGGCTCAGGCAACGAGGTGACGGCCAGAGGGGCTGGAGGGCGGCCTAGGACGGGGTTGTTTCTCGCGTGCCCCTAGTGGTGGGAGGATAAGGTGCCGCGCTCCGCCCTGTGTGATCTTCCCAAGTTTCAAGCCACTGTCCCTGGGCTCCCTGCCCCCAAGGAGGGATCTAGAGGGGATGGAAGAGGAGCTGGAGGAGCAAATGCGACACGCTGGGAAAATGCCCTCCCCCATTTGGTTCTAGAATTCCTAATTTCCTGGCAACGGGGCTGCGGAACGTCCGCAGACGCCAAAGTTTTAATAGCAACGGGTAGCGTCGCTGCCCCGGGTTCCCCTTTCCAGCCTTCCTCCCCAATTCCTAAATCCCCCACCCCCATGTCCCGTTAAAGGACTCCTTAGACCTCTCTGTCTCCCCTCCTGCAAAGTAACCCAAGCTTTCGACCCATCTTCCAGGTCGGGTGTGCGGCAGAGGGGCTACCTTGTCTTAGGAAAGACCTTGGGTGGGAGGAAGGAAAGAGAGGGCCCACGGTGGGTGACATAAGGGCTGGGGGAGGCGGGTGTCTTGGACGTTCCACCTGCTTCTTCCCCCAGGAAGATTTAAGACAACGATTTCTTTCTTTCTTTTTTTCCCCTCTTTTTCTTTCTTTTTTTTCAGAGCAAGAATTGACACAGTTCTCAAGGGCCCAGGGGGTGGTCTTGGGTTGGAGTTGGGAGAAGCGGGCTGGTGTCACAGCCTAACTCGGGCTCCTACTGTCCCCAGGAGGATGTCATCCAATCTTTCCAGGAATGAGGAGAAAAAGGGCAGCAGGCCATCCCAAGCCACAGCCCCTGCAACGGCACTGGGTGACGGGTTGGTGAGCACTGGAGAATGGTTCTTGGAGTGGTGGTGAAGGGAGGTGGAGTGCTCCTAGGCTGGGGACTGTCAGCCTTGAGATTCTTGCCTCAGCCCTGAACCCCAAGCCAACCCCCCGCCAATCCCCACAGTAGGCCCTGAGGTCTGCAAAGGCTGCCCGCCACTCGCAGGGCCCTCCAGATCAGATCTCAAGGCCCAGCCCTCTGATACCAGCCTCCTTAGACCCAGAGCCTACATCCTGGAAGCCTCCAGACCCTGGACTCTCATGTCGGGACTCCCAAGGCCGAGCCCCTCGACTTTCTCTTTTCCAGAAGCTTTCTCGCTCCGAGGAATTCCTGACCCAGATCAGCACAGAACTCACTGATGAGGCCTTGTTTGTCGCTGCCTACCACATGAACCCTGTGCCCATCAAGGAAAAACAGACCCAAGACCAAGGGACTCAGATACCCAAACATGGTGACTCCCCACCTCAGGACCCCTGGGTCCAGAGACCCGTCCATACGCTGGCTCCAGCCCCAACCCCGTGAAGCTGAGCTCTCCGGGCGTCCATTCCCAGCTCCCCCTTATCACAGCAGACCTGGGACCACACAGCACCTCCCCCTCCACCCCTGCCACTCACCCAGTCCCATTGCTCCCCCCTGGCCAGGAATCCTTCAGCCGCTTCCTCACTAGCTACGTCTCTCTCTGGCTATGGGGGTGATGCTTTCTCTGACTGGGGCCTCTGCTTCCAGTGTTCTTCACCAGGACCCGAGGCACTGATACCTGGTGAGTGAGGCTTCACAGGAGATGCCCTTTGTCCGGGGAGAAAGACAAGGAGCCTGTAGGGGAGAGAGCGAGGGTCTGATGACACTCCAACAGGGCAGGAGGATTTTCACGTGTAGTCCTCTTCCGCTCTGATCTTTGACTTCTGCGTTCTCAGCCCTCTCCTTTCCCCTTGTCATCTCTAGTTTCAACAGAAACCATACCCACACAAAAGGACATCTCCTGCCATCCCCTCATGAGTGGGCATACCCTGGATCCAGAGAGGACAAGGCCATTCAGAAGTAACCAAATGGTTAGAGTTTACCTGCTGTACTAATCTCTGTTTTGGGAACTTGGGACACGAATGAATGACACAGTCTCTGCCCTTGAGAAGGTCACAGTTTAATGGGGGCCAGTCAAATCAATGGCCAATTACACCAAATAGGGTTAAGGGCCCATGATAGAAGTGGAAACAGAGAAAAGAGGATTTAAGGCAGGTTCAGTGGGGACAGAGAGGAAAGGAATCTTGGAGCTTCCTGGAGGAGGTGACGCCGAGAGCAAGAAACTGCTAGGAAAAAATGAAGTGGTAAGGGTATTCCAAGTGGCAGGACTTGCATGAACAAAGCCAGAGACAGCACAGGTATAAGTATCTATTCTTTTTTTGTTAAAATGTATTTATTTGGCTGCACTGGGTCTTAGTTGCAGCATGTGGGATCTGACCAGGTATCGAATCAGGCCTTGGGAGCACAGACTCTTAGCCACTGGGCCACCAGGGAAGTTCCCATGTGAGTGTTCTTTAGGGGAGATGGGAGGACCAGAAGCAGTTTCCCTGGTGCACTAGGCAGGCAGTGTAGCCAGGGACTAATTAAGGGACCTTATGTGTGCTTTGTTAAGATCCAGAGATGTTGTCCTAAAGGTGAGGAGCCACTGAAGAGTTTTGAGCAGGGGGAGCTGGAATTTTAGAACCATCACCCTGGTGGTCAATGGGGAGAGTGAACTGGAAAGGGAGAGACTAGAGGCAGGAAGTCCAATTAGGAACTGAGGACCCAACTAGAGATGATTAGGTCCTAAATATTCACAGTCATAGTTGAGGTGAGAGGAGGGGTAGATATGAGAAATAATGACCAGGAAGATGGAGTTTGGTAATTGATTAGAAATAGTAGGGGAAAAAAAGAATCTGAGGACTCCCAGGTTTCTGACTCGGGTAACCTAGGTCTGATGATGTCATGCTTCTGCTCAGAACTCGACAGCAGGTCTCCATCTCAAGAGTCGAAGCCAGAGTCCTTCAGTGACTTACAAGGCCCTACGTGATCTCTCTCTTCCCCACCCCTCTCATCTCTCTGACCTCATTGCCTATCACTGCTTTCCTTTTCCCCGTCTCTCCAGCCTTCTCATTCTTCCTGGGGCATGGCAGGCATGATCCCTCTTTCAGAAGTAACCAAATGGTTAGAGTTTACCTGCTGTACTAATCTCTGTTTTGGGCACTTGGGACACGAATGAATGACACAGTCTCTGCCCTTGAGAAGGTCACAGTTTAATGGGGCCAGTCAAATCAATGGCCAATTACACCAAATAGGGTTAAGGGCCCATGATAGAAGTGGAAACAGAGAAAAGAGGATTTAAGGCAGGTTCAGTGGGGACAGAGAGGAAAGGAATCTTGGAGCTTCCTGGAGGAGGTGACGCCGAGAGCAAGAAACTGCTAGGAAAAAATGAAGTGGTAAGGGTATTCCAAGTGGCAGGACTTGCATGAACAAAGCCAGAGACAGCACAGGTATAAGTATCTATTCTTTTTTTGTTAAAATGTATTTATTTGGCTGCACTGGGTCTTAGTTGCAGCATGTGGGATCTGACCAGGTATCGAATCAGGCCTTGGGAGCACAGACTCTTAGCCACTGGGCCACCAGGGAAGTTCCCATGTGAGTGTTCTTTAGGGGAGATGGGAGGACCAGAAGCAGTTTCCCTGGTGCACTAGGCAGGCAGTGTAGCCAGGGACTAATTAAGGGACCTTATGTGTGCTTTGTTAAGATCCAGAGATGTTGTCCTAAAGGTGAGGAGCCACTGAAGAGTTTTGAGCAGGGGGAGCTGGAATTTTAGAACCATCACCCTGGTGGTCAATGGGGAGAGTGAACTGGAAAGGGAGAGACTAGAGGCAGGAAGTCCAATTAGGAACTGAGGACCCAACTAGAGATGATTAGGTCCTAAATATTCACAGTCATAGTTGAGGTGAGAGGAGGGGTAGATATGAGAAATAATGACCAGGAAGATGGAGTTTGGTAATTGATTAGAAATAGTAGGGGAAAAAAAGAATCTGAGGACTCCCAGGTTTCTGACTCGGGTAACCTAGGTCTGATGATGTCATGCTTCTGCTCAGAACTCGACAGCAGGTCTCCATCTCAAGAGTCGAAGCCAGAGTCCTTCAGTGACTTACAAGGCCCTACGTGATCTCTCTCTTCCCCACCCCTCTCATCTCTCTGACCTCATTGCCTATCACTGCTTTCCTTTTCCCCGTCTCTCCAGCCTTCTCATTCTTCCTGGGGCATGGCAGGCATGATCCCCTCTTTGGACAGACTGTGTTTGGGAGGCAGAGGGGGCCTGGGAACTCCAGGTGGAAATACCCTGTAGACAGGTGGAAATACAGCGACAAAGCTCACTGGCAAGGTCTGGGCTAGTGACGGAGATGTGACGTAGGAGGGAGTTGGCAGTTGAAGGGTGTGCAGTGAGAAAGACAGGGATGGAGCCCTGGAGAACCTCTCCTAGTAAGGGGTAGGCAGAGAAGGAGAGGGGTTCATGAAAAAGGCAGAGACGAACAGAGAGCCAATGTGTATTGAGTGTCAGTTGGGAATGGGGGATGGTGGATAGATGGGCGGGTAGACGGAAAGAGGATGGTGGGTGAATGGATAGATGGATAGGCAGGGAATGGTGGGTAGGTGGTTGGATGGGGGCAGGGGTTGGGTGTATCGGTGAAGGATGGGAGGATCAAAAGACATGAGCCTTGGATCTAAAACCCAAAGACACTTACTCTTTTCTAGGGAGCTCTGCCCAGCAGCCTGACCTCTGGAGGATGATCCCACCTCTGGTAGTTCTTGGCCTCTCCTGCCCTCCCCGATTCTGTCCCTCTAGAACGCATCAAAGCTCCTCTTTCACAACTCATTCAACAGTTCAGTATTGGGGGCGGTTCCTGGTCAGCATCAACATTTCTCCTGAGCCCTCCAAAGTGTTCCAGAACTTTCCGTCACACACCTCGCCACCTCCAGCTGGCAAGGGCACCATCAGGGATGAAAAGCGTTAATAAAGAGATGGATGGAGGTCCTTCCCTCCTTTCATCCTGGGCATTGTTCTTGTGTGACTTCTCTGGGGTGATGTGGAAGGAGCTCCCCTGCCCGCTTTGGTCAGATGTGTAGGCATATTATTGGAGTGGCCTTAATTCAGGCAGTTATCAACCTATTACCCATCAGCATGTTGGCAGAGATGAGTTCACGGGTCCAGATCCATCCTCGCAGCCAAACTCCCAGCACGTTTAGGTCCAGGCCTGTGGCTTCTGAGACGCTCCACCTATGCCACCAGTGCCAGTCTTGAGGTCTCTCCTCTGCACTTTGGAGCCACCTGGCTCTGGAACACATCATGCTGGAAGGCGGTGCAGGAGGCTTTGTGAATTTGCATTTCAATCTCATTGGAGCTTCCTAAGGAAGTCAGTTCACATTTCTGAGCCTCTGTCTCCTTATCTGAAAAATGGGATTAATGATCTCTGTCTCACAAGGGCCTTGTGAGCATGAAGAACATGATGCATACAAAGTGCTCATCACAATGTCTGGCACAGAATAGATGCCCAAAACTTGGGCATTTCTCAAAGTCAGTTTGCTTTGTGTTCTCCTAAAATTCGCTCCTCTTCTGAGTATTTGCTTTTGAGTGTTCTAAAAACAATTCATTATATTTAGTTATAAACTTTTAATTAAGGAAAATTCCGTTGATGTGAAGAAAGACTTTAAGACCATCTATACATTCCCTGAAATGTCCAAAAAATGAAGAGAAAGTCGCTCAGTTGTGTCCGACTTTTTGCGACCCATGGAGGAGCCAGGGAATTCTCCAGGCAAGGACACTGGAGTGGGTAACCTTCAGATCTCCAGGGGATCTTCCCAACCCAGGGATCAAACCCAGGTCTCCCACATTGCAGGAGGGTTGTTTACCAGCTGAGCCACCAGGGAATCCTGAGAATAATGGAATGGGTAGCCTATTCCTTCTCGAGGGGAATCTTCCTGACCCAGGAATCAAACCAGGGTTTCCTGCATTGCAGGTGGATTCTTTACTAACTGAGCTACAAGGGAAGCCCATAACATCCAAAAGTAAAGTAGAAAAGGACATCTACAGGATCCAAAACAAGCTAATTGTGTAGGAAAGAGTTCAGCTCTATTATTTGGTAGACATGTAACAGCAGATAGGCTTAAAATGACAAAAAGACGGGAGGGGGAAGAATGGTACACTTGAATTAATTACAGGAATTCTCCAAAAGGGATCCACTGGATATGAAACAAACAGCCCTGTTTGCCACCTGCCAGACAGTGAGGCGTGGGCTTTCCAGGTGGCACTAGGGGTAGAGAACCCACTTGCCAATGCAGGAGATGTAAGAGACGTGAGTTCCATCCCTGGGTTGGGAAGATCTCCTGGAAGAGGGCCTGGCAACCCACTGCAGTATTCTTGCCTGGAGAATCCCATGAATACAGGAGCCTGGTGGGCTACAGTCCAAAGGGTTGAAAAGAGTTGGACTCGACTAAAGTGACTCAGCAAGCATGCGTGTGTGCAAACCCTGAGAGAGGACAGGCAGCTAGTATCAGCTATGGACCAGCCAGAAGAGCCTGGAAATGCCAAGCCTGGTAGACAGCTGAAACTAGGACGGGGCCCAGCTGGTCTTCAAGAGCCAGAGCCTAACACCAGGCTTTTTGATTCCAGGAAAGCCCCTTGAACACTGTCCTGTCTGCAATCTTCGATTTCCATTTTTTCCCTAAATTCTCCCCCTCTCCCCAGCCCTCTCTCCAGAGACCACTAGCACAATCTCCAGTGCGCAGAGACCCACCTTCCCACACCCCACCAGCCCAGTTACAAATGGTGATTTTCTATTTATTGCTCAAAAACAAAAATCCAGAAGCAGAGGTGAGGAAACTGTGGGGAAGGGGCATGGCAGGAAGGGGTAGGGGCCTTATCCCAGCTCTCCACTTCATCCCTCTTCTGACCCTCCAAGGGTCAGAGGTTAGACGAGGGCCAGAGCACTGGGGCAGGGCAGAGCCTTCCTGGCCAATGGAACAGCAGAGCTCTTAGGTATAGTCCCTGTAGGATGCCCTGGGCTGGAAGGCGCCCCAGGAGTTGCAGTGGGAGCTGAGTTCCCCTCCCAGGGTCCAAAAGCAGGTAGGGTGAGGCGGGGCAGGCCCCTTGTTTGGCAACGGAGAAGAGGAGCCTTTGGGCACAGGATGCTGGTTTATTTACTGTAGGGTCCCTGGGGCCACCAAAGCCCCCTTGTGGGACCAGGAGACTATTTACACAGCAGGGAGGGAGAAGCCAGAGACAAAGTCCTGCACTCCTTCCTGCTCAGAATGAGGAGAAGAAAGGCGTCCTGGGTCCTGCAGCCTTCGTCTTGGTGTTCAGATGGAAACTTCATACTCCCGGGTATCCTGGAAACAGAGATGCGTCAGCGGCCGGAATGGGATGGAGGCAACAAAATGGGAGGAGGCATCCACGAGGAAGGAGAAAGACTGTGTGTGTGTGTGTGTTTTTGTTTGGTTGGTTTTGGGCCACAGAGTGTAGGATCTTAGTTCCCTGACCAGGGATCGAACCCATGGCCCCTGCATTAGACGCGTGGTGTCTCTCCCACTGGACTGCCAGGAATATCTGAGACTGTGTTTTTAAAATAACGTTGATCACATGCGTGGCTCTCTGATCAGTGTTATGTACTAGCCTGGATGGGAGGGGGATTTGGAGGAGAATGGATTCATGTATATGTATGGCCAAGCCCCTTCACTGTCACCAGAAACTATCACAAACTTGTTAATTGGCTATACCGCAATATGAAATGTTTTTGGTGTTAAAAAATTAAAATTAAAAAATTAAATAACATTGTCACTGGGCATTTGGCAGCCACGGGACTTAACGGGGCTGGATCTGGCCAGTGGTTGTGTTTGTTTCATTCTACAAGATCTTAAAATCACATACAAATTGGAATTTCTGGATTTTCTTGAACAACTGGAAGATCTGGCAATTGGGCCTAGGTATCCACCAGAGGATGAGATGGTTGGATGACACCACTGATTCAATGGACATGAACTTGGGAAAACTCCGGGAGATGGTGAGGGACAGGGAAGCCTGGCGTGCTGCAGCCCATGGGGTCGGAAAGACTTAAGGACGACTTGGCTGCTGAACCACAATTCCACTATGGACTGGATGGAGTACAAATTGCCCAATTAGTCACTTCCTGCTGACCCACTGACTTGCTTTGTTCACTGACGGTGGCCTTTGAAGGCAGTTGAGTTTGCAGTTCCCAAGACAGATATTATAGAGATCTTGAGAGACGCTTATGGAGTCCCAGGGGAGCTGAAGGGCAGTCTAGGGTCGGGGAAGGGCTCACCCCGGCTTCATACAGTGGATTGCTGAAGTCTGACTCGACCGTGATGGGGCTGTAGGAATCTGCACTCCTTCCTGCTCAGAATGAGGAGAAGAAAGGCGTCCTGGGTCCTGCAGCCTTCGTCTTGGTGTTCAGATGGAAACTTCATACTCCCGGGTATCCTGGAAACAGAGATGCGTCAGCGGCCGGAATGGGATGGAGGCAACAAAATGGGAGGAGGCATCCACGAGGAAGGAGAAAGACTGTGTGTGTGTGTGTGTGTTTTTGTTTGGTTGGTTTTGGGCCACAGAGTGTAGGATCTTAGTTCCCTGACCAGGGATCGAACCCATGGCCCCTGCATTAGACGCGTGGTGTCTCTCCCACTGGACTGCCAGGAATATCTGAGACTGTGTTTTTAAAATAACGTTGATCACATGCGTGGCTCTCTGATCAGTGTTATGTACTAGCCTGGATGGGAGGGGGATTTGGAGGAGAATGGATTCATGTATATGTATGGCCAAGCCCCTTCACTGTCACCAGAAACTATCACAAACTTGTTAATTGGCTATACCGCAATATGAAATGTTTTTGGTGTTAAAAAATTAAAATTAAAAAATTAAATAACATTGTCACTGGGCATTTGGCAGCCACGGGACTTAACGGGGCTGGATCTGGCCAGTGGTTGTGTTTGTTTCATTCTACAAGATCTTAAAATCACATACAAATTGGAATTTCTGGATTTTCTTGAACAACTGGAAGATCTGGCAATTGGGCCTAGGTATCCACCAGAGGATGAGATGGTTGGATGACACCACTGATTCAATGGACATGAACTTGGGAAAACTCCGGGAGATGGTGAGGGACAGGGAAGCCTGGCGTGCTGCAGCCCATGGGGTCGGAAAGACTTAAGGACGACTTGGCTGCTGAACCACAATTCCACTATGGACTGGATGGAGTACAAATTGCCCAATTAGTCACTTCCTGCTGACCCACTGACTTGCTTTGTTCACTGACGGTGGCCTTTGAAGGCAGTTGAGTTTGCAGTTCCCAAGACAGATATTATAGAGATCTTGAGAGACGCTTATGGAGTCCCAGGGGAGCTGAAGGGCAGTCTAGGGTCGGGGAAGGGCTCACCCCGGCTTCATACAGTGGATTGCTGAAGTCTGACTCGACCGTGATGGGGCTGTAGGAATGGGAGCCCGAGAAGCCGAAGAGGGATTTTCCCTGTAGCCTGGGAAAGGAAGGAGATAGAGGGGCTTATCGAGAAGTGAGCCCCCAACCCCCCCTCACCCGGGCGTCTGTGCCAGGCAGGCGGGACGTCTGCCCTGGCCAGCAGCGCCCCGAGTCGGGTACCTACTTGGTGTAGTATATGTACACGCCACTGCCAAGGATGATGACCAAGCCCAGGGGCAGCAGGATGGCCAAGGCGAGGTTCCCACCCTCCAGCTGCCGTGACGGGTCGGTGGTCTGCGTCACTGCAAGGAGGAGGAGAGGCCAGTGAGCTGGCGCTGGGCCTACGCTGGGCTCTCCCAGCCTCCTGCCCTGGACCCTGGACCCTGGGTCTCACCCCGCCGGGGGCCTGGCCTCCGGCCCAGGCCTCTGCCTTGCCCTCCCAACTCAGCCAGGCCTAGGTTTCCACCTGTGCCCTCACTGACCTTCCAGTTTTCGGTTCTCCAGGAGCTCCTCATAGGCCACTGCAGGGAGAGGAGGGGGAGGGGACGGGGTCTGAGCCAGGGAGGGAAGGCGGCTGGGGCGAGGGCCGGGAGCCCAGTGGGGCTGGGCTGGACAGCCTGCTTTCTCTGCCCTCTGCTCAACCTCAGCTTGACCCTTCCCTCACTGGGGGCAGGGCCTTGGTCCTCCTTCTCTAGACCCCTGGGGAGTCTAAATCAACCAGGTCTATAGCATTTGTCCAGAACAGGCACACTGAGACCTATCTGGAGGGCAAGAGACGGCCACACCAAAGCCCCCTACACTACATCCCTTAGCAGAAGTCCTTAACCTTGAACTTCCCCAGGGCTTGTGGCCACACCTCTGAAGAGGAAAGCCCATGGGACATGAACGAGGAGCTCAACAGGGTCTCGAAGGCACTACCTAACCTTCCCCACCCTGTCCCATCCTAGACACTGCGACACCCCCTTCTGCTTTGTCTGCCCAGGCACCTTTGCAGAGCGGGGGCTGGCTGGTCCACTGGGAGGGGTGGCCGGGCACACAGGTGATGGTGACCTCGCCGATGAGCTCAAAGCCCTCATAACAGAAGAAGCGCAGAGACTCTCCCGCCTGGTAGTGATGCTTGTACAGGGTCTGGTAGCCGTTCTCTGGCACCCCAGGGTTCAGGCATGGCTCGTACTTCACTGTGGAGGAAGAGGTCAGCCGTGGGCCAGCTGCACTGGGGAACAGGCCACCTGGTCACCTGGCCCGGGGTATCCCGAGACTCACAGGCGCACTTGGGGACGCGGTCGCTCCACTTGGGCGTGCCGGTGTCCCGGCTGTAGCAGGTGAGCACGGCTGCCCCCTCCAGGCTGTACCCCGGGAGACAGCGGTACTGGACGTGGGAGCCGACGGGGAAGCCGGCATCCGAGGTGGTGCGGTGCCCATTGGTGATCTCGCCCGGGTCTGCACAAGTCATGACTGTCGGCAAGAGGGCAAAGTCAGGGGCTTCCCTGGTGGTCCAGTGGGTAAGGACACCGCCTTGCAGGGCAAAGGGCGCCAGTTCGATCCCTGGCCTGGGAAGATCCCAGGCGCTGCAGAGCGGCTGGATCAATGCATGCATGCACCCAGAGCTGGTGTTCTACAGCGACAGAGGCCACTGCGATGGGAGGCCCACACAGGCCAAAGAACAAAGATGGATGAAAAAAATAGATAGATGAAAGACCAATAAAAGTGGCCAAAAAAAAAAAAAGAGGGCAAAGTCAGGGGGAAAGATCTCCCAGAAGCTGAGAGTTGGGGAAGCCCTGAGCCCATGGGTTATCTCCTTGGGGCAGACTTCTCACCTCCTGCCCCTTCCTCAGAGTGAAGAGAGCAGGAATTGGAATCACTTTTAAAAATCCATGCATTTGACATATCAGGTTTCTTCCAGAAAACAGAGGGTTTGGGGCAACATAGGTCCCCACCCCAGGGTGAAATTTGAAATACTGAGCCACTCGCCCAGAGCAAACCAGTTACACGCCTGTCGTGTTAACCTTGCCTGGAGAATCATCACCCCTCCGGCTCCCCTCATTCTCAGCCCGGTCTACTCACTTAAATTCCCCTGTGGGCCCCTATTCACAGGCTTACTGCTGAAGAGTTCCAGACAAAGCCATTTCTCATATACAGATCTGTGCCAGGCACCCTGCTACAAGGTTCTACAAACATGATATCATATACCCAGATGATCCAGAGAGGTCAGTGTCACTGTCCTCTCCCTTGGGGCTTAGGGCAGTCAAACGACTGGCTTATGGTCACTCAGTCAGGGGGTGGTAGAGCTGGAACGGTTCAGGGTCACAGCTATGGAGCACTGGGCTGAGATTCAGAGACTTGGGTCTCAGCGTGGCTGAAGGCTCAGTGTGATGGCCTGGGAAGGTCCCCTTCAGAGACTTGGGCAGCTGAACCAGGCCCGATCCCCTCTAGACCCTGCTTCCATCCCTTCCTGTCCCTGCCGCATCCTACCCAGGTTCCAGATTAGACATCCTGTGAATCCTTCCAGAGACAAAATTGTGTCAACTAGAAGGTTTTCCTGTGTCCAGTTCAAATCTGGCTTCTTGAAACGTATCCTCATTGGTCCCACCATTGCCCCCAGGGCCGGGTGGAAAGCCTCACAGTCCCATATCCTGGTGACAGGCTTCCCCGAATATGGTGAAAGTGACAAGATGCCACCCTTTTTTGGTCTTCTAAAAGATAAACCCTCCAAACTCCTTTAAATGTCACCTCCTCTGTGAAGTCTCCTGCCCTGTCTATGGGGTAGTGAACCCACCTCTTTTCCCACAGCTCTTCTTCACACTTCTAGCAACTAGTACTTACTGTCTACTATCACCAGGTACTAACGTGAACAACTTTTCATTTGCTTCTCACGACGCTTGACCCCTACTTCACAGATGAAAAAACTCAGAGATGTTAAGTACCGCGCCTGAAGTCACCCAGCACTCAGCACTTGAATATCCTGAGTGGTTTAAGTATCTGTCCCTCTCCTAGACTGTGAGCTGGGTCACCTTAGGGAGGATTCCCAACCTCTCCACACAACCCCAGCTCCAACCCAGCATGGGACTTAGTTGACTGCATTAGAATCAATGAGGTTCTCTGACAAGCTTAGGCCCCAGAAAAGGGGCTTCCGGTAATGTCAAGGGTTAGGGATTCAGATACTAGAGCAGGGCCTAGAACAGGAAGAGATGAGGGGGCAGATGGGGGAAGGGCGTGGCCAGGAGACGGTGGGGGCGGGGCCAATAAAAGATGGGGCGGGGCCCAGAGGAACTAGGGTCATGACCCAGGACTCTGCAAGAGGGAGGGATATAGCCGTGGGAAGTTGAGAGTGGGGACCAGAGAGGGCAGTTTCCGGGCACCAAGGAGCAGAGAAGTGGTACCCACTGGACATCTGGTCAGGACCTGAGGAAGATCAGGGCACCACCTAGAGCAAAGGAGTGGAGCCCAAACAGAACAGTGTGCTTTTAGTCGCTTGGTCTTGTCCGACCCTGTGATCTCGTGGACGGTAGCCAGCCAGGCTCCTCTGTCCATGGGATTCTCCAGGCAAGAATACTGGAGTGGGTTGCCATTCCCTTCCCCAGGAGATCTTCCGGAACCAGGGATCGAACCCAGGTTTCCTGCATTTCAGGCAAATTCTTTAGTCTGAGCCACCAGGGAAGCCCAGACAGAACAGGGGCGGGGACAAGAAAGGACAAAGGCGGGGTGCAGAGGGGATGGGACCGGGCCGGAGCAGAACGGGGAGACACAGGCGGGCAGGGGTGGAGCCACGAGAAGACAGGGCGGGGCCCGGGCTCACTCTTTTGGCAGGCAGGCGGCGCTGCGCTCCAGGACAGGTCCCACTGGCAGGTGAGAATGTCGGAGCCGAGCAGCTCATAGCCAGGCTCGCATTGATAAGTAAGCACCGTGCCCCGGATCAGGTCCCCGTGGGAGGCGGTCCTCCAGCCCCACTCCGGAGGCGGCAGCTCGGGGCACGTGTCGTTCCTAGGGACCTCTGCAGGGGAGAGACCGTGAGTTTGGAGGCTGTCCTGCGACCCCGGGCGCCCGTCCAGCCTCGGGAGCCTCTCTGACCTGCGGGATCCCTGCCGGGACCCTAGGTCTCCGTACCTTTGAAGTGCAACACGAAACCCTGGCCCAGGCCCGGGTTAGGGGGGCCGGGCGGTGCCTGGAACTGCAGCGTGAGGTCGGACCCAGAGGAGAGGAGGCGGCGGCGCGGTTGAGGCCCCCGCAGCTGGGCCAGGACTCGGGCGCTGGGACCGTCCCCATCGAACAGCGTCAGCATATCCCCTTCGCGCACATTCAAGCTGCAGAGTTGGGAGGGTGGGGTGGGTTATGATCAGTTCCTTCCGTGCGATTCTGCCCAATCCCCAAATTGGTTCACTAAGAACCTTGCCTACTCTCCAGGCCTCTATCCCAGGCCTCCGTTTGGATCAGTTATGGGCTTCTCTATGCCAGTCGCTCCAGGTTCCATTTGGTCTGTGGCTCCTCCCGATTTCTGCTTCCCAATCCCCAACCTTGCTCATTGCTAACGCCTCCCACTCCCCAGTCGCTCTTCCATCACTAAGGGATGCGCCACTCTGCTACTCCAAAAGCCTGTGATTGGTCAGGCTCAACTCCAGCTCTGACCAATCACAGGCCGTGTTCACTGCTACCCCGCCCAGTGCTAAGCCCCGCCTGGGTACCCGCTTTCTGAGCTACGCCCGCTCTGGTTCTGTTCGTGCACATTGACCACCTCACATCAAATGAGCCCACTGAATTTTCCCCACACCTATGCCCATCTCGTGGGCTGCTGCTGCCGCCTGGGTGCCCGGAAATCACTCCACGGGGAGCGTTGGAAACAGCCAAAGAGTGAGCCTTCAGGCCAGAGCCCCCTTTTCACAACAGCCCCCGAGGAAGGCTGCATTATCCCCCATTTACTTGTCCAAGGTTGCCCGACCGGTAAGTGATTTGTACCTAGGGCTACTTGATGTCCCACACCCTCATCCTGCATCCTTATACACCTCTTTCATCTGAACATATATTCACCGAATTGTGTGTAGAAGCCCAAGCCAGCCAGCCAGAAAGCAGACCAGGGAGTTGTCATACCACACTCGGCTGAGCCCACACCCATGGCATCCTGTGTGGTACCCAAACGTACATCTCAACTTGGAGCAAGATGCGCTTCTCTTCCTGGACATGCAGACCCCACACGCAATCTTGGCCGGGGCTATAGCTCTGGGGCCAATCCGGAGAGAGGACCACACCAGCTGGCTCAGACAGCTCCCCTCCACACATGGCTAGGATAGAAAGGTATCACATTCAGGACCCAGGTAGACATGCAGGCTTCATTCGCCACGATCCTCAACACTCCCAACTGGGTGGACCAGACCACTTCCGGTATTTCTATTCTGTTACCCCCGCGATTCTTGCCACGCCCACTTCTGTTGTGTCCAATCCCCAGCCTCACTCTTAACTAACCCCGCCCACTCTACAGCCTATGTATCACTACCCAGTCTGTTAGTTAGCCAGCCTCCAGTTCTAGCTGTTGAAGATATTTGGGATATGAACCCAGAATTCTGTAACAAGCCCACTGAGTACTTAGCTAAGGAAACTGAGCCTCTGAAAAGAACAGGGACTGATCCAAAGCCTGAGTTTACTAGGTTCTCTTTCCTGATGGCCTTCCTAGGATCCCCATAGTCTGTGGACTGAAGGAACTCCTAGGGGGTGCAGGGCTCACCCTTGCAGGCTGGTTCGGTGTCGTTCCAGTGGGGTTCTGTGGGGTCCACGCATTCGATGACATTGGGGGGACCAGGGGGCTCCAGGGCATATCCTGGCAGGCACGAGAAGGTGGCCAGTGCCCCTGGGCGGTACTCAGGGTCCGTGGTGGTGACATTGCCATGTGCCAGGAAGGGGGCGAAGCAGCGATCTTCCTCAAAGGCTAGACAGGAGTCAGTCACAGGAATTAAATATTAAGACAGGGACTTCCCTGGTGACCCAGTGGTTAAAACTCTGTGCTTCCAGGGCAGGGAGTGCAGGTTCAATCCCTGGTTGGGGAACCAAGACCCCATATGCTATGGGGTCAATAAATAAATACTTAAGAAAAAACACACATTAGGACAGGCCTCTAGGGATCTCAAACTGGGAAATGGGCTGATTTCCAGTGCTGTTTGCCCACTCCCCACCTCACCTCCACCCCTCAAGTGGACTATTTAGAATGGAATGGCCTTGGGCTTAACTTTTACTCTCCTGTTTTCCCCAAACCCTAACATTCCTCACTGACATATTTATGTTAGCTCCCTGGCCTCTGGACAGAAACCATGAGACCAGTCGAGTCCCAGCCACTACTCTGTAGATGAGCTCCAGGTCTGCGGACAAAATGCCACACAGTGGGGCAGTGGCGAAACTAGACCTCAAGCCCCCAAGCCTGAGATTCCTTGATTCTCAGCCAGAGACACCTGGCTTTAGAAGTTGCGATGAACTAAGGGTGACTTTTGGAGACCTGGCTTATGTAGGTGTGCTTGCTCCTCAAAAATAAGAGTTGCTTTCTGTTCATCCCTGATTATCCACACTGTGGCTGGAATACAAAAGGGAGGCAAACACAAAAAGCTACTCAGTTTTAACTTTGGGCTAAGTCAGTGAAAATGAACATTTGTAGGGCATTTTAGTTTTTGCCCATCTGATCAGATCTTAGCTGCAGAGGCACAGTTAAGACCTGGATGCCTATGATACAGAAGGAGTCTGGAGCCCACGGAGCAGCAGTGACCCACAGCTATGGAGGCAGGCCTCAGACCTGGAAATTCCCTTTGCAGACTCAGAATCTAACGTAATTTATTTATCAGATCCACTGTTCTGTTTCACTGTTATTAACCTCATAAGGTGTGATGTTCAGATCCTATGCATCCATCAGGGCCCAGTGCCAATTTCCTTTCTCCCTCGATTCATACCAGAACCAGCACCCCCTTCATCTCTGTGCATTTCATTTCCTTTGTCTCCTTTCTGCTACTGTGTGTACAAATTCTCTGCTCTAGGCCCAGAGAAATTCTGTATCCCCAACACATCAGACTTTTCTCTTCCTCTCTACTGGTATTCACGCTGTTCTTTTATCTGAGATGTTCATGTGCAATCTTTCTCTTTGAAAATTCTCTCTATCCTAAAATCCTGGTTCAAATGCCTCCTCCCACGATTGCTGGCTTCCTTGTTTCTACCTGTCTGGCATCTAGCCTCCCTTTGTTAAGAAGCTCCTATTTTTGTTTTGGGTCACATGTTCTCCCCACTGTTCCAGTCTATGAGGTTCAGGACTGGCCATGTGCTGTGGATCTGCTAATCATTGTACGCCTTGACAGTGATTGGCTCAGGCATAGACACATGACCTAAGCCAGGGCAATGGAAGCCTTTCCTGGCATTTTCGCTGAAGCTCTTAGGAAAGTGGTATGCTTTCTCTGTTTTGGATGGAGTTACTAAAGTTGGTGGTACGTAAGTCTGGAACTGCTAGGTACACATCACACTGAGAGTCTGCCTGAGCATGAAGCCAGCCAAGAGATGGAAGTGATTGATCTCTTGACTGTGTACCTGGATCCAGTCACACCTGAAGCTTAAGGAGAAAAGGCCACCTCAGAATCAGAAGGGATCTTTGTCATTTGGGGATGGGGAAGGCAAGTCAGTCTCTAGGAATCTAAACATGGAGATGAGCAGAGATGGAGGCTGTGCCTGTGACGATGCCTGGGCATCAGGAAGAGGGGAACATGTAGAAATGGGGGCCCCAGGGGGAAAACTGTTACCTTCAAAGCGGAGGCTTAGCAGCAAGGGATTGGCAGGTGTCTCTGAAAGCAGCTCCACATAGAGGGATTGGGCGTCACTGATGAGCCCTCGCTCCGGGACGTCATCCATGTCCGAGTCATAGATCACTGGGGATAGGGGACTGCCCCCTGAGCGCACCATCAGCCTGGACGGACAGAGGTGGTCAGGAGTTCGGCTTCCCCTCAGAAGCTGCCTCACTTCCTGCCTGCTCTCCTAGCTTAACTTTATAGCAATTACTTTCAAAGATTAACTATATGCCATGGGCTCTTCTAAGCCTGTACGTATGTTATCTCCTTGAATTCTCATAAAACCCTGTGAGTCCGATACTATTATAATCCCTCAATTTATAGATAAGAAAATTGAGACACAGAAAGAGTAAGTAATCTGTCTGGCATCACAGACCAACTAGTAACAGATCTGAGATACCACTTCATTAGATAAAAACTGAGGACAGGGCTTCCCTGGTGGTCCAGTGGGTAAGGACACCATCTTGCAGTGCAAGGGGCGCCGGTTCGATCCCTGACCTGGGAAGATCCCACGTGCCACGGAGCGGCTGGACCGATGTGTCCAACTACTGAGCCGGAGCTCTGGGGCGCATGCGCCCAGAGCCGGTGCTCTACAGCTACAGAGGCCACTGCGATGGGAGGCCCACATGGGCCAAAGAACAAAGATGGATGAAAATAGGTAAATGAAACACCAATAGAAGTGGCCAAAAAAAAACCCCAAAACTGAGGATAATGATGATGATGATGATGGAAAACATATTTAGAGCATCTACAGTGTGCTGGGCACCACGCCAAGCACTTTACATATTTTAATCCATTTGTCCTCACAGAATCTTTAAGAGGGAGCTACTATTATCCCAATTCTACAGTGGATGAAACTGAGGCCCAGAGAGGTTAAGTGATTGTCTCAGTTTGCACAGCTCACTGCCTAAGAAAGGGGAAGGACTGACCTGTTTGACATAGATCCCAACTGAGATGCCCCCTGTCTGTCTGACTCCCCACTGCAGCCTTCCTTGAAGTGGGGACCTCTGACCCAAGGCCCAGACCCTCACCGGTCATTGTCCTCATCCAGCGAGACTCTCTCAAAGTGTAGGTGCAGCCGGCGTCCCTCAGCTGCTTCAATGACCCAGCGGCAGGTGAGGTTGGGCCCTGCAGCTCCCCCAGGCTCAGGAGACACGATGCGGCCAAGGGTAGCATTGTGGATGGTGCCGCCGCAGGATGCTGTGGGCAGAAGGGCGGCAGCTTAAGGCGGCTTGCCCTTGTCCCGTCTTCAGGGCGCCCACACCTTTGCCTGAGACCTGGCTTTGGGATGATCTCTGCCCTACAGGCTCACCCCAGGACCTTTCTAAGCTACCACCCAAGAAATGAGCCATTCCTGGAATAGAAAAAAAACCAGGATAGACACCTCACCCCCAGGATAGAGACTCATGGGACGTCGACACCCTGGGGTGGAGAGTTATGGGGAATCCCCACCAGGTGGCGCTAGAAGTAAAGAACCCGGCTGCCCATGCAGGAGATGGAAGAGATGCAGGTTTGATCCCTTGGTGGGAAAATCCCTTGGCAACCCACGCCAGATAAAAACTGAGGACAGGGGCGGTAGCCTCTACAGCCCTTCGATCCTGACCGGGAGGCCCCCTGGACCGATGTGTCCAACTACTGAGCCGGAGCTCTGGGGCGCATGCGCCCAGAGCCGGTGCTCTACAGCTACAGAGGCCACTGCGATGGGAGGCCCACATGGGCCAAAGAACAAAGATGGATGAAAATAGGTAAATGAAACACCAATAGAAGTGGCCAAAAAAAAACCCCAAAACTGAGGATAATGATGATGATGATGATGGAAAACATATTTAGAGCATCTACAGTGTGCTGGGCACCACGCCAAGCACTTTACATATTTTAATCCATTTGTCCTCACAGAATCTTTAAGAGGGAGCTACTATTATCCCAATTCTACAGTGGATGAAACTGAGGCCCAGAGAGGTTAAGTGATTGTCTCAGTTTGCACAGCTCACTGCCTAAGAAAGGGGAAGGACTGACCTGTTTGACATAGATCCCAACTGAGATGCCCCCTGTCTGTCTGACTCCCCACTGCAGCCTTCCTTGAAGTGGGGACCTCTGACCCAAGGCCCAGACCCTCACCGGTCATTGTCCTCATCCAGCGAGACTCTCTCAAAGTGTAGGTGCAGCCGGCGTCCCTCAGCTGCTTCAATGACCCAGCGGCAGGTGAGGTTGGGCCCTGCAGCTCCCCCAGGCTCAGGAGACACGATGCGGCCAAGGGTAGCATTGTGGATGGTGCCGCCGCAGGATGCTGTGGGCAGAAGGGCGGCAGCTTAAGGCGGCTTGCCCTTGTCCCGTCTTCAGGGCGCCCACACCTTTGCCTGAGACCTGGCTTTGGGATGATCTCTGCCCTACAGGCTCACCCCAGGACCTTTCTAAGCTACCACCCAAGAAATGAGCCATTCCTGGAATAGAAAAAAAACCAGGATAGACACCTCACCCCCAGGATAGAGACTCATGGGACGTCGACACCCTGGGGTGGAGAGTTATGGGGAATCCCCACCAGGTGGCGCTAGAAGTAAAGAACCCGGCTGCCCATGCAGGAGATGGAAGAGATGCAGGTTTGATCCCTTGGTGGGGAAAATCCCCTGGAGGAGGGCATGGCAACCCACTCCAGTATTCTTCCCTGGAAAATCCTGTTGACGGAAGAGCCTGGCAGGCTACAATCCTTAGGGTGCAGAGTCAGACACGACTGAAGCGACTTAGCACACAGGCATATGGATACACCCCCAAACTGAAGCTCTCAGATGGAGAATACTCAGGATAGGACCCCAGGATGAAGACTCGCTAGTATAGAGACCCTCCAATATAGACCCCAGGACTGATTTCCTCTAGGATGAGGACTCTCCAAACCAGGGACCTCCAGAATGGTGACTCCCCAAGTGGGAAATCTCCAGGAATTCCTTGACGGTCCGGAGATTGGGACTCCCTGCTACCACAACTGGAGGCATGGGAATTAAGATCTGGGAATCCTCCAGGTGTAATATCCTCAGATGAACAGCCTCCAAGGTTGGAGACTCCAAGGACAGAGACCTTCAGGGTGAAGAACTCCAGATGGAGACGCTCGGATAGGGACTCTTCAGGATAAACCCCCCTTCAAGATGGGTGCTCCCCAAGGATAAAGATTCCTAAAGATCAAAGCCCCTCCAGCAGGGCTCCCTGGACAGAAAGGAACAGGAGACTCACCCACGCAGCTGGGGGGTTCACTACTCCAGGCTGGCCGGGTGCCATTGAGGCAGATGAGGTCTCCTCTCCTGCAGCTGGTAACCCGAATCACAGTGGAAGGTGGCCGTGCCTCCAGGGTGAAGGTCTGTCACACTCACGTCGCCATGGGCTGGCTGGGGAGGGAAGCCGCAACTCAAGAGGTAGGCTGGATCAGGCAGAGGAAGAGAACAGATCACTCCCATGTCACCCTCTCCACCAGCCCCCAGCATTTCCTCCCCTTTTCCAGCCTTCCTGCCCCCCTCCAGGGCACCCACTAGCTCCATACTGGAGTCCTTACATGGACACATTTTCTCACAAGGAGGTACTGTCAAACATCCCTGATGTCCCCTCACCTTTGTAACCTTCCCACTCTGGCCCCCAATTTATAAATGAGATATGTGAAACTCAAAGAAGTTCTGGACCATAGCACTCATTGGCTGTGTGGCCTCAGGCAAATCATTTGACCACTCTGAAACCTCTATCTAAGAAAAATGCAGGTTTGATCCCTTGGTGGGAAAATCCCCTGGAGGAGGGCATGGCAACCCACTCCAGTATTCTTCCCTGGAAAATCCTGTTGACGGAAGAGCCTGGCAGGCTACAATCCTTAGGGTGCAGAGTCAGACACGACTGAAGCGACTTAGCACACAGGCATATGGATACACCCCCAAACTGAAGCTCTCAGATGGAGAATACTCAGGATAGGACCCCAGGATGAAGACTCGCTAGTATAGAGACCCTCCAATATAGACCCCAGGACTGATTTCCTCTAGGATGAGGACTCTCCAAACCAGGGACCTCCAGAATGGTGACTCCCCAAGTGGGAAATCTCCAGGAATTCCTTGACGGTCCGGAGATTGGGACTCCCTGCTACCACAACTGGAGGCATGGGAATTAAGATCTGGGAATCCTCCAGGTGTAATATCCTCAGATGAACAGCCTCCAAGGTTGGAGACTCCAAGGACAGAGACCTTCAGGGTGAAGAACTCCAGATGGAGACGCTCGGATAGGGACTCTTCAGGATAAAAACCCCTTCAAGATGGGTGCTCCCCAAGGATAAAGATTCCTAAAGATCAAAGCCCCTCCAGCAGGGCTCCCTGGACAGAAAGGAACAGGAGACTCACCCACGCAGCTGGGGGGTTCACTACTCCAGGCTGGCCGGGTGCCATTGAGGCAGATGAGGGTCTCCTCTCCCTGCAGCTGGTAACCCGAATCACAGTGGAAGGTGGCCGTGCCTCCAGGGTGAAGGTCTGTCACACTCACGTCGCCATGGGCTGGCTGGGGAGGGAAGCCGCAACTCAAGAGGTAGGCTGGATCAGGCAGAGGAAGAGAACAGATCACTCCCATGTCACCCTCTCCACCAGCCCCCCAGCATTTCCTCCCCCCTTTTCCAGCCTTCCTGCCCCCCTCCAGGGCACCCACTAGCTCCATACTGGAGTCCTTACATGGACACATTTTCTCACAAGGAGGTACTGTCAAACATCCCTGATGTCCCCTCACCTTTGTAACCTTCCCACTCTGGCCCCCAATTTATAAATGAGATATGTGAAACTCAAAGAAGTTCTGGACCATAGCACTCATTGGCTGTGTGGCCTCAGGCAAATCAGTTGACCACTCTGAACCCTATCCAGCTCTAATAATAACACATGTTATTTGCAGAGCTTGTTCAGCTTCCAAAATGAGTTCATGCAGCGCTTTGGGGGAGGAAGGCTGTGACCCACTTTCCGGATGTAGAAATTGAGGCTCTGAGCTATTAAGTGCCTCATCATTATCTCCCCTCCACACTCACAGACTTTCTTCCACTGAGGTGCACGGCGGTATTATATCTTCAGCTTTCATCCAGAGGAGTCAGAGTAAACTCCTTTAGAAAATATTTTGTCATTAAAGACCTTAATATTCAGTGTCCTCTGAGTCAATCCTTCAGTGAAAGTGAAGTGCTAAGAAAGCCTTCTTTTCCTCAAGGAATTGGTTTGTCTTCTTTCCTGTCATGAGAGTTCTGTAATCTCTTTTTGCACTGGTTGCTGGGAAGCTCAGAACTAGTTCGATGGAACCTTGTCCCTAGTAACAGTGGCTTTCCCATCCACATTCTTTCTCTTTTTCTTTCCAGTTGCGCCACGCAGCCTGTAGGATCTTAGTTTCCTGACCAGGGGTTGAACCCAGGCCCTCAGTAGCGACAGCACAGAGCCCTAACCACTGGACCACCATACACATTCTTTTTTTTTTTTTTTTCAAATTTAGTAAGCATTATCTGGAACCAATTTTTCTTACTCATTCTATTTCATCTTATTGCTTGTAATCTTTTTTGAAAGGCACCTGAAATTCTTGCTGTCTTATGAGGTAAAACAAATAAATAGAAAGTGAATTGGTAATCAATGATGGACTCTGAACTTGATCCTGACAGAGAGTTCTCTCTGCGTGTCTATTTAAGACTAGGGAGAGTTCGTTGAGAAGGGCTTCCTGGGGACTTCCCTGGTAGTCCCGAGGTTAAGAATCCACCTTGCAATCTAGGAGAGGCTGGTTCCATCCCTGGCCAGGACACTAAGATCCTACACGCCGCTGCAACTGCACGGCCTGTGTGCTGCCACGAAAGATCTCACATGACGCAGGGAAGACCCCACATGTGGCCGCAACTAAGACCTGATACAGCCAAGTAAATAAAATAAAACAAAGTGTAGTCATTTAAAAAAGCCGGCAGGGGTGCTTCCTGGAGGAAATACCTCAAAGCTGGGTCTTGTAGGAAGGGCAGGCTGTGGTTAGCAGAGGGCTCAGCTTCTGCTTTTCGTCCCGATAAAACTTTTCCTTTAGAAAATATTTGGGGGGGTCCATTAAAAAAGACCTCTATTAAGTGCCATCATTATCTCCCCTCCACACTCACAGACTTTCTTCCACTGAGGTGCACGGCGGTATTATATCTTCAGCTTTCATCCAGAGGAGTCAGAGTAAACTCCTTTAGAAAATATTTTGTCATTAAAGACCTTAATATTCAGTGTCCTCTGAGTCAATCCTTCAGTGAAAGTGAAGTGCTAAGAAAGCCTTCTTTTCCTCAAGGAATTGGTTTGTCTTCTTTCCTGTCATGAGAGTTCTGTAATCTCTTTTTGCACTGGTTGCTGGGAAGCTCAGAACTAGTTCGATGGAACCTTGTCCCTAGTAACAGTGGCTTTCCCATCCACATTCTTTCTCTTTTTCTTTCCAGTTGCGCCACGCAGCCTGTAGGATCTTAGTTTCCTGACCAGGGGTTGAACCCAGGCCCTCAGTAGCGACAGCACAGAGCCCTAACCACTGGACCACCATACACATTCTTTTTTTTTTTTTTTTCAAATTTAGTAAGCATTATCTGGAACCAATTTTTCTTACTCATTCTATTTCATCTTATTGCTTGTAATCTTTTTTGAAAGGCACCTGAAATTCTTGCTGTCTTATGAGGTAAAACAAATAAATAGAAAGTGAATTGGTAATCAATGATGGACTCTGAACTTGATCCTGACAGAGAGTTCTCTCTGCGTGTCTATTTAAGACCAGGGAGAGTTCGTTGAGAAGGGCTTCCTGGGGACTTCCTGGTAGTCCCGAGGTTAAGAATCCACCTTGCAATCTAGGAGAGGCTGGTTCCATCCCTGGCCAGGACACTAAGATCCTACACGCCGCTGCAACTGCACGGCCTGTGTGCTGCCACGAAAGATCTCACATGACGCAGGGAAGACCCCACATGTGGCCGCAACTAAGACCTGATACAGCCAAGTAAATAAAATAAAACAAAGTGTAGTCATTTAAAAAAGCCGGCAGGGGTGCTTCCTGGAGGAAATACCTCAAAGCTGGGTCTTGTAGGAAGGGCAGGCTGTGGTTAGCAGAGGGCCCAGCTTGTCTGGGCCTTTGCTTTTCTCTGACTTTTCAGTCCCAAGTGATTCTGTAAGAGACCTAGCCTATCCCTGTTTCAAAATTCAACAAGCATATCCTTGGCTGAGTTCTAGGGCCACAGGTGAAAAAGATAGAAGCCTTGACCTCAGGAATCCATGGTCTACTAAGATCAACATTAAAAACAACCTCCCGGGCTTCCCTGGTGGTCCAGTGGGTAAGGACACCGCCTTGCAGTGCAAGGGGTGCTGGTTTGATCCCTGGCCTGGGAAGATCCCATGTGCCATGGAGTGGCTGGACCGATGTGTCCAACTACAGAGCTGGAGCTCTGGAGCGCATGCGCCCAGAGCCGGCACTCTGCGACAACAGAGGCCTCCGTGATGGGAGGCCCACACGGGCCAAAGAACAAAGATGGATGAAAATGGACAAATGAAAGGCCAATAGAAGTGGCCCGCCTGCTCCCCTCCCTCCCCCCCACAAAATAAAAAAACAAAAACAAAAACAACCTCCTAGCGGGTAGCTCAGTGGTGAAGAGTTCACCTGCCCATGCAGGAGACAGGAGTTCGATCCTGATCCGGGAAGATCCCGCATACTGCAGAGCAACTAAGCCCGTGAGCTGCAACTATGGAGCTTGTGCTCTAGAGCCTCGGAGCCACAACTATGGAGCCCAGGGGCCGCAACTACTGAAGCCCATGTGCCCTAGAGCTTGAGGTCTACAACAAGAGAAGTCACTGTAACAAGATGCCTGCTCACCTCAACTAGAGAGTAGCCCCCACTCCCTACAACTAGAGAAGAGCCTGTGGCAGCAGTGAAAACCCAGAATAGCCAAAAATAAATAAATAAATAAATTTTAAAAAATAAAATAAAAATAATTTAAAAAACTGAATTAAAAGAAAAAAAATACCTTGTAGAATACAACGACTGGGGCACTGCCTGGTGGTCCAGTGGTTGGTGATACTCAGCAGGGGCCTGTGGGCTCCTGAGCATACCTTTCTGTGTCCACCCCTCCCACTTCTTTGGTTACAGGAAACAGCCTTCATTCAGCCTCTGTGACCTTCCTTGAGTTTCAATGGGCAGATTCCAGGGGTTGTTAACCAGGGAAGGGAGGGAGGCTGAGACCAGGTAAAATACCTCAAAGCTGGGTCTTGTAGGAAGGGCAGGCTGTGGTTAGCAGAGGGCCCAGCTTGTCTGGGCCTTTGCTTTTCTCTGACTTTTCAGTCCCAAGTGATTCTGTAAGAGACCTAGCCTATCCCTGTTTCAAAATTCAACAAGCATATCCTTGGCTGAGTTCTAGGGCCACAGGTGAAAAAGATAGAAGCCTTGACCTCAGGAATCCATGGTCTACTAAGATCAACATTAAAAACAACCTCCCGGGCTTCCCTGGTGGTCCAGTGGGTAAGGACACCGCCTTGCAGTGCAAGGGGCGCTGGTTTGATCCCTGGCCTGGGAAGATCCCATGTGCCATGGAGTGGCTGGACCGATGTGTCCAACTACAGAGCTGGAGCTCTGGAGCGCATGCGCCCAGAGCCGGCACTCTGCGACAACAGAGGCCTCCGTGATGGGAGGCCCACACGGGCCAAAGAACAAAGATGGATGAAAATGGACAAATGAAAGGCCAATAGAAGTGGCCCGCCTGCTCCCCTCCCTCCCCCCCACAAAATAAAAAAACAAAAACAAAAACAACCTCCTAGCGGGTAGCTCAGTGGTGAAGAGTTCACCTGCCCATGCAGGAGACAGGAGTTCGATCCTGATCCGGGAAGATCCCGCATACTGCAGAGCAACTAAGCCCGTGAGCTGCAACTATGGAGCTTGTGCTCTAGAGCCTCGGAGCCACAACTATGGAGCCCAGGGGCCGCAACTACTGAAGCCCATGTGCCCTAGAGCTTGAGGTCTACAACAAGAGAAGTCACTGTAACAAGATGCCTGCTCACCTCAACTAGAGAGTAGCCCCCACTCCCTACAACTAGAGAAGAGCCTGTGGCAGCAGTGAAAACCCAGAATAGCCAAAAATAAATAAATAAATAAATTTTAAAAAATAAAATAAAAATAATTTAAAAAACTGAATTAAAAGAAAAAAAATACCTTGTAGAATACAACGACTGGGGCACTGCCTGGTGGTCCAGTGGTTGGTGATACTCAGCAGGGGCCTGTGGGCTCCTGAGCATACCTTTCTGTGTCCACCCCTCCCACTTCTTTGGTTACAGGAAACAGCCTTCATTCAGCCTCTGTGACCTTCCTTGAGTTTCAATGGGCAGATTCCAGTGGTTGTTAACCAGGGAAGGGAGGGGAGGCTGAGACCAGGGAGAAACAGTCAAGAGAAACAACAGTGGGACCTCCCTCGTGGTCTGGTCGCTAAGACTCCGAGCTTCAATGCGGGGGTCCCAGGTTCGATCCCTACTCAGGGAACCAGATCCCCCATGTGGCAACAAAGTTCCCCAGTACTAGAACTGTTAGTAAGCCAAATAAATTAATACCTTTAAAAAAAAAGAAAAAAATAATGGAGACTTAGGAAAAGGCCCTGTTTCCCCATCAATGGACACACATCATATTTTTGAACTATTTTGCAGATACTGAAACCCCTGCCAGGAGGGGGAAATTAATGAAAACGAATAATGGTAGGTTGCCCACAAGTATGTAGACCCCAGACTAGCTGGACCTGAAGGTGGATGATGCCAACTACTACTTACCTCACTATCAACCCATCAGAAGAATGTCCATGAGCTGATTACACCCTCTTTGAACAGTTACCGTAATAGCTCTCAGTATCTTCTCTAAGTCGGGATGTGTGAGGGTGTTAGCCTGCTATGGGCCCCTTCGCTGGCAAAGTAATAAAGCTCTCCTTCTCTGCTTCACTCAAAAGTCTGTCTCCAAGATTCAGTTTGGCACTGGTGTACAGAGAAGCTGAGCTTTCAGCATCATTAGGACTTGGTAATTTCACTGCCATGCCAGGGTTCAATCCCTGGTAGGGGAACTAAGATTCTGCAAGCCACACAGTGGCAAAAGCAAACAAAAACCAAACAAAACCCAAACAAAACCACGGTGATTTGAATAAACTTTAGCTTCTGTGATGGTTTTCCATGACCAACAGAATCAACTCCGAATGCTGTAGAGTGACATTCACGCCCCTTCCACAACTGGGTTTAGCTCAGCGCATCCAACTTCAGTCCTTAGCACCCATGACCCATATATCCTACACAATATAGTTTTGTGACTCCTTATGGTCCCACTTTGATATATTTTCACACCATTTCCTCTACCTGCAAGATGCTCTTCTCACTTTTTCTTGTCTTTCAAGGAATAATTTAAGTACCACTTCCTCCAGGAAGTCTTCCTGACCCCCTTCCTTTTTCCAATAGGGTTAGGTTCTTTTGTCTCTATGCAATCCACATACATAATTTTATCATGACATTAATGCCTGCCTATTGCCATTGTGAGACTGAACCAATTCAGTTTCATTTTGTCTCCTAAAAACCTAGCCTAGCTGACCAACGGATGCTGCCAGCAAGCGATGCTGGAGCCATGCAAAAAGCACTGAATTTGGAGATGGGCAGACCTGCGTTCCAATTCCAGCTTCACAACTTCTTAGCTGTATGGCTTTGAACACGTGACTTTACCTCTTGGGCCTTTCATGCATAAATGGCAATAACAGTTCCTATCATTGAGGATTGGCCTTAAAGAAAAGAAACACACCAACCACCTGAAACATAGAAAATACTCAGAAAATGTTAATCGCCTGCCCCTCAGCCTCAGTTAATCAACAATGGGGTTCAGGGACTGCGGGATCTGACTTCTGCCTCGGCAATGCATTTGCTGGTGGCCAAGCCATCCATGGTAGCTCTGAGTTTTTGTTTTTGTTTTTTTTTCCGGCCACTTCTATTGATCTTTCATTTATTTATCTTTGTTCTTTGGCTTGTGTGGGACTCCCGTCACAGTGGCCTTTCTGATTTCAGAGCACCGACTCTGGGCGCATGCGCTCCAGAGCTCCGGCTCAGTAGTTGGACACATCGGTCCAGCCGCTCCGTGGCACATGGGATCTTCCCAGGCTAGGGATCGAACTGGCGCCCCTTGCACTGCAAGGCGGTGTCCTTACCCACTGGACCACCAGGGAAGCCCAGCTCTGAGGTTTTGTCTTCCCCTCAGAGATGGAGTTGACAATGGCCACACCCAGGGCTACCATGAGAAGCAAACGAAATGAGAGTTGGTGAAAGAGTTTTGTAAATGGGAATGTTGGCTGAACTTGGAGTGAGGAGTGATGGAGCCTTTGGCTATCCAGAAAAGCGAATGAGGCCACGGTGGACCAGAAGGCCCAGTTAACGGAGTCTGGCAAGGGCTTAAACAGGCTTTAGTCCCAAAGGGGCCTGGAGAAACTGCGGAGCAAGGAAGACCGAGGCGGGTCATGAAGGCCCATTTATGCAATAGCCCTGTTTCCCCGGATGTTCCATTTAGCCTAAAGAGTCCTACTTTCAATGCCACGAGGGAAGTGACTGCTGAAAGGAGCCAGTGGGGAGCCATTTTGAGTATCTGAAGCCTAGCCCTCAGCCCTGGGCCCTCGAGGCATGCCCTTACTCTCCAACAACCAGACCCGGTCCCCCAACTACAGGTCTCTGGGCCCACTGGTCTCTCCGAAAGCAGATCCGCTGCTGGGCACCTCCACCTTGCACACCTGACCCCCCAGGGAAGGTGCTAGCTCAGTTAATCCCCAATTCCAGCTTCACAACTTCTTAGCTGTATGGCTTTGAACACGTGACTTTACCTCTTGGGCCTTTCATGCATAAATGGCAATAACAGTTCCTATCATTGAGGATTGGCCTTAAAGAAAAGAAACACACCAACCACCTGAAACATAGAAAATACTCAGAAAATGTTAATCGCCTGCCCCTCAGCCTCAGTTAATCAACAATGGGGTTCAGGGACTGCGGGATCTGACTTCTGCCTCGGCAATGCATTTGCTGGTGGCCAAGCCATCCATGGTAGCTCTGAGTTTTTGTTTTTGTTTTTTTTTCCGGCCACTTCTATTGATCTTTCATTTATTTATCTTTGTTCTTTGGCTTGTGTGGGACTCCCGTCACAGTGGCCTTTCTGATTTCAGAGCACCGACTCTGGGCGCATGCGCTCCAGAGCTCCGGCTCAGTAGTTGGACACATCGGTCCAGCCCCTCTGCGGCAGGTGGAATCTCCCCAGGCCAGGGATCCAGCCGGTGCTCCTTGCACTGCAAGGCGGTGTCCTTACCCACTGGACCACCAGGGAAGCCCAGCTCTGAGGTTTTGTCTTCCCCTCAGAGATGGAGTTGACAATGGCCACACCCAGGGCTACCATGAGAAGCAAACGAAATGAGAGTTGGTGAAAGAGTTTTGTAAATGGGAATGTTGGCTGAACTTGGAGTGAGGAGTGATGGAGCCTTTGGCTATCCAGAAAAGCGAATGAGGCCACGGTGGACCAGAAGGCCCAGTTAACGGAGTCTGGCAAGGGCTTAAACAGGCTTTAGTCCCAAAGGGGCCTGGAGAAACTGCGGAGCAAGGAAGACCGAGGCGGGTCATGAAGGCCCATTTATGCAATAGCCCTGTTTCCCCGGATGTTCCATTTAGCCTAAAGAGTCCTACTTTCAATGCCACGAGGGAAGTGACTGCTGAAAGGAGCCAGTGGGGAGCCATTTTGAGTATCTGAAGCCTAGCCCTCAGCCCTGGGCCCTCGAGGCATGCCCTTACTCTCCAACAACCAGACCCGGTCCCCCAACTACAGGTCTCTGGGCCCACTGGTCTCTCCGAAAGCAGATCCGCTGCTGGGCACCTCCACCTTGCACACCTGACCCCCCAGGGAAGGTCCAGAACAGAGACCACAGAAGAGGGTGTGAGGAAGGGACACGGGTTGCCTGTGTCCTGGAAAAAGTTGCAAGGGATCTGGGGTGAGCAGAGCTCACAAGGGGGCAGCAAAGCCATAAGATGACATGAGGGGACATTGACCCAACCCACCCACACTTCCTTCTCTGTTTCTGAGCAAAGGAAGGATGGCAGTAATGTATGGAACAGGACAGTGGGCTGGGCTCATGGCCTCATGCACACATGTATGCAAGAACATAACACCTGCATCGTGGGAAGGTTTCTATACACACAGGCAAATAGGGATGAACACGTGTGTGCAGGCTGTCTGTGGGCGGGTGCTCGAGAATGCAGGCATGCGCAAACACATCCCCTCGTTCCTGCCCCTCAGAAGTCAGCAGGATCTTTTTAGGTCACAAATCTGAGGCTGTCACTATCTTGGTTAAAACATTTGGAAGTGTCTCCTTCTCCCTCTGCAGGATAATGTAGCCTGAGAACTGCACACTACAGCTGGGAAGGCCTATTGTGATTCAAACTCGACCTACCTCCCAGACGAGTCTCTCTCCCTCCTTCCCCACACTTTGAGCTTTTCCTATAATAGCAATGACTGACATTTTTGAGCCCTCATGCTCAAAAAAACATGCCAGACATGTTTTGGGGGTTTTTTTTGGCCACTTCTATTGGTCTTTCATTTATTTCCATTTTTGTTCTTTGAACTGTGTGGGCCTCCCATCGCAGTGGCCTCTCTCACCGCAGAGCGCCGGCTCTGGGCGCACGCGCTCCAGAGCTCCGGCTCGGTAATTGGACACATCAGTCCAGCCGGTCTGTGGCACGAGGGATCTTCCCAGGCCAGGGATCAAACCAGCGCTCCTTGTACTGCAAGGTGGTGTCCTTACCCACTGGACCACCAGGGAAGCCCCTAGACACGGTTTTAAGCCCTTGACGTATATTGATTCATTTGATCTTCCTAATGATGCCATGAGGTAAGTATCACAATCCCCATTTTTTCCAGTAAGACGATACAGTCCAGAAAGGTTAAGTAACTCACCCCAGGTCACACAGCTAGGACAATTCTATATTCTATGCTGAATTTCCTCAACTCCTCTGGTGGGCGCTGGGGAGGGGTCACAATTTTTTCTCCTCTCTGGGTCTTGGGATGTGTTTTTCCATCCATTTAGACATCTGCCTTTCTTTTTCAGTCCTTCCCACCCTTCCCCTAGCTAGCTCATTTCAAGTGTCAGCTGAGTCCTCACCTCCTCCAACTAGGTGCCCCTGTGCTCCTTATAGAGGAAATGCAGGTCCCTTTGACATTTTGCCTGTGGTTCTTCCATCATAGGGATGGGGGTCCTTATCTCACTGGATTATATTCATCCTGATTATCTGCCCATCTCCTTACCTAGATTCTGAGTTTCCTTTACATCTGACTTGTTTATTCTTCTCCCCAAGGATAACCCAGGGCCAATGTGGAGTGGGCACTGGATAAAGGTTTGTTGAGAAATGGATGAATTGTCACTTGGATGGGCGCACACCCAGCACAGGTCTGTGAGTGTGTGAGACAAGTGTGTAGAGGCCTCCTCCGGGGCTTCCCAGGGGGCTCAGTGGTAAGGAACCTGCTTACCAAGACAGGAGATATGGGTTCGATCCCTGGGTCAGGAAGATCCCGTGAAGGAGGAAATGGAACTTCACATTGAGCTTCAAATAGCAATGACTGACATTTTGAGCCCTCATGTCAAAACATGCCAGACTTGTTTTGGGGGTTTTTTTTGGCCACTTCTATTGGTCTTTCATTTATTTCCATTTTTGTTCTTTGAACTGTGTGGGCCTCCCATCGCAGTGGCCTCTCTCACCAGGCGCCCGGCTCTGGGCGCACGCGCTCCAGAGCTCCGGCTCGGTAATTGGACACATCAGTCCAGCCGGTCTGTGGCACGAGGGATCTTCCCAGGCCAGGGATCAAACCAGCGCTCCTTGTACTGCAAGGTGGTGTCCTTACCCACTGGACCACCAGGGAAGCCCCTAGACACGGTTTTAAGCCCTTGACGTATATTGATTCATTTGATCTTCCTAATGATGCCATGAGGTAAGTATCACAATCCCCATTTTTTCCAGTAAGACGATACAGTCCAGAAAGGTTAAGTAACTCACCCCAGGTCACACAGCTAGGACAATTCTATATTCTATGCTGAATTTCCTCAACTCCTCTGGTGGGCGCTGGGGAGGGGTCACAATTTTTTCTCCTCTCTGGGTCTTGGGATGTGTTTTTCCATCCATTTAGACATCTGCCTTTCTTTTTCAGTCCTTCCCACCCTTCCCCTAGCTAGCTCATTTCAAGTGTCAGCTGAGTCCTCACCTCCTCCAACTAGGTGCCCCTGTGCTCCTTATAGAGGAAATGCAGGTCCCTTTGACATTTTGCCTGTGGTTCTTCCATCATAGGGATGGGGGTCCTTATCTCACTGGATTATATTCATCCTGATTATCTGCCCATCTCCTTACCTAGATTCTGAGTTTCCTTTACATCTGACTTGTTTATTCTTCTCCCCAAGGATAACCCAGGGCCAATGTGGAGTGGGCACTGGATAAAGGTTTGTTGAGAAATGGATGAATTGTCACTTGGATGGGCGCACACCCAGCACAGGTCTGTGAGTGTGTGAGACAAGTGTGTAGAGGCCTCCTCCGGGGCTTCCCAGGGGGCTCAGTGGTAAGGAACCTGCTTACCAAGACAGGAGATATGGGTTCGATCCCTGGGTCAGGAAGATCCCGTGAAGGAGGAAATGGCAACCTACTCCAGTATTCTTGCCTGGAGAATCCCATGGACCGAGGAGCCTTGGCGGGCTACAGTCCATGGAGCCACAAAAGAGTCAGACTTGACTTAGTGACTAAACAACAAGAAGGTCTCCTCTGAGGAGATTCTGCCCCTCAGGGTCCTCGTCAGGAGGAAAAGGCTCCAACATTACCATGTATGTAGCAGGCTTTGGAGACGTCCCCTGAGCCCAGGGTGGTCCCTGCCCTTCCCCCAGCACCCCGAACTCCTCACCCTGATAGTGGATCCTGAAGCCTGCGCCCCTGGGGACCCGGGGGCTCTGAAAGTGCAGGAGCAGCCGGTTGGTGGGACTCCGAAGAACCTGTCCTTCCCCCAGCATGGAGGAGTTAGCCAGGAGTCGGGGGGCCAGACCTGGAGACCCCCCACCAGCCAGCACCAGGAGTTCCTCCTCTCGAGACAGGTTCAGCATCAGCACCTAAAGAAGCCAGACCCAGACCCACCAGGGGCAAGTCAGCCAGTGGGGGTAACGGTCTAAGCCCCCGCCCCCGCGACCCTCAGCTTCGCTTTTCCTTGTATGTAGCACCGCAGGGACGCCGGCCAGGTTGTAGAACCCTAGGAGAACGTGTGAGAGCCTCAGAAAACAGGCCCGTCGGAGAAAACAAGTATGGCTCCTGCACCAAATCCCCACACACTCCTGGGCCCAGAGGAAATTACTGGGAGGTTTCACAGTCAAACGCTTTAGTGCAGTTACCTGGATCTCAATGCCGTAGCCAGGGTAGACGTGGATACTGTACGTGCAGTCCAGGAGCCCCGAGGTGCGGCTGGCTGTGCTGCCTAAGTCTGGAGACTCCACGTGCCCTTCGCCTTCGGAGATGTTGTTATTACACAGAACTACAGAGAGAGAAACGATGGGATTGAGAGAATCTCTGTGTTCATGCCCTCCCAGCCAAGCAACTCTGGGGGTCCTCACCCACCTTCTCCCCAGCAACCTTCATCGTCTTAATCCAATGCTCACTCTCCCTCCGGTGCCCAGAACTCCCCTCCCCAACTGCCATAACAGAAAACACCTGAAAAGGCGCTGGCAGATAGTAAACGTAGATCAGGTATCATTCTCATGCTTCTTAAGCTGAAGCCCCTCTCCCATCAGGGCCCCTTTCTTCCACGCGTTCCCAGCTTGCCCTCCTCCTCTCCCACGTCCCCTTTCCATTGCCTCACCTGGGCTGGTCACTGTGGTGGTGACGGTGGTCGTGGTGATGATGGTGGTCGTGGTCTCCTCTTCTTCTCCCTCGGGCCCCAGGGGCGGGCCTGGGGAGGCGGGACCGGGAAGGGGCGGGGCCGTGGTTCCTGGGGGCGGGGTCAGCAGCTCGGGCGCGGTGGGGCCTCCCCCGCTGGCCCCCTTAGGGGTTACGGCGGTGGTCAGAGGCCCTGTGCCCGGCTCAGTGGCCCGTGGCAGGAAGGGTGCTGCAAGAGTCTGGCCGACAGGAGGGGTTGCTAGTGTGGGGTCTGGATCAGATCCTGGGACAAGGCAAGGGAAGTCAGGGAACAGGAGGAGCAAATTGGTGGGCCTTGGATGGGGAGCAGGGTTCAGAGAAACTGAGAGTTCCCCTTTGAAATTCAAAGACCTCCCACCTCTCCCTCCCCCACCCCAGCTCCCCACCTCCTCCCAAGGTTTCCACAGCCTGCCCTTCACCCCCGTGTCTTCTGTCTCTCCAGGCTCTTCCTCTCTGAGGGTCTCCTTGAGCATCTGTCTCTCCATTCAGATCTGGCTCCCTCTCCTGGTTACCCCTTTCTCTTCCGTCTATCTTTATCATTTGTGCTCTCTAGAACTCTGGATCTCGTTTGATATTCTTACCCTTCTATGATTTTATGATTCTGAATCTACTAATCTTTGCATTTTTCTCTTGGTTTCTTTTCCACTCTGTCTCTGATTCTGGTTCTCTGTCTTTCTCTTCTATTGTCTGCTTTTCCATCGGGCTCTGTTTCTTGACCATTCTGGCTCTCTGACTGTCTACATCCAGTTTTGATTCTCTCGAACCATCTCCCTGTCTCTCTCTGCGATTTGTTGGTCTGGTTCCCCATCTTCCTGAGTTAATGTCCCTCCCTCTGCTCTATGTTGCTCCTACCACGTTTGGGGGCCTCACCCGGCAGGTAGCCCATCTCTGGGCCCTTCCTCAGCAGGGCCCCATGGAGCAGCTCCTCCAAGGCCTCTGAGGCTACTGTGGGGGTCTCACTCCCAGGCTCCGGCAGTGCCTCCTCCTCCTTCAGGGGCAGACCTAGGAGATGAAGTCGCCTGAGCTCTTCTGCTGCCCCACACTCCTTCCTTCTCCAGAAAGATTTTTTCCAGAGCTCTTCCTCCCTCCTCAGTCAGCTGGGCCAGCAGGAGCTCAGAGGGTCCCAGACTGGGCTGAGAGCCAAGACTGGAGGAGGGGCTCCCAGCTGCCCATCACTCCCCCTAGCTCTTTCTCTCTCCCTTTACCCCCAGGCCATGTGGGCCTTCAGTAAGCACCGTGGACAGCGCCAGCAGGGCGGGGGAGATGCGAGGTGCTGCCTTCCTTTCCCCTCACTGGTGCCCTCTCCGCAGCGCCGGGGCTCTGCGGAGGGTCTGGCAGCACCCCCCAGCCCTTGCTTCTGCAGTGCTTAGCTTTCTCTCTGGGTTTGTCTGCAGTGTGGTTCTCTCTCTCTCTCTCTCTCTCTCTCGCCACCCTCCCTTCCCCCACCCCCGTTCCTTCTCTTTCTCTGCAGTCTCTGCCCCCTTCCCTGGAATCTGGTTGAGGGGTCAGAGTGGGGATCTGACTCTCTGGCCTCTGAGCACGGTCTCTGTTCAGCCGTCTTTGTCCATACGTCCAAGAATGTTTGTGTGCGCAGCGCCTGGTGCCTCTCTCGGCACCTCCATCTCCCACCCAGGTACCCTGCCTGCTTCTGCCATTTCCGCAGACAGTCCCTCCCAAACTTCCCAACCGTTCTTCCTGGACTGAACCCCTGTGACACTGCTAAACGCTCCCACATTCGTTTCCCCAGCTCTTCAACATAAGGGGTTAGAGGCTCCAGGTGTCATCTGGATCTTTCTCTGTTTTTTATTGTCTGTTTCTTTTTGACCATTCTGGCTCTCTGACTGTCTACATCCAGTTTTGATTCTCTCGAACCATCTCCCTGTCTCTCTCTGCGATTTGTTGGTCTGGTTCCCCATCTTCCTGAGTTAATGTCCCTCCCTCTGCTCTATGTTGCTCCTACCACGTTTGGGGGCCTCACCCGGCAGGTAGCCCATCTCTGGGCCCTTCCTCAGCAGGGCCCCATGGAGCAGCTCCTCCAAGGCCTCTGAGGCTACTGTGGGGGTCTCACTCCCAGGCTCCGGCAGTGCCTCCTCCTCCTTCAGGGGCAGACCTAGGAGATGAAGTCGCCTGAGCTCTTCTGCTGCCCCACACTCCTTCCTTCTCCAGAAAGATTTTTTCCAGAGCTCTTCCTCCCTCCTCAGTCAGCTGGGCCAGCAGGAGCTCAGAGGGTCCCAGACTGGGCTGAGAGCCAAGACTGGAGGAGGGGCTCCCAGCTGCCCATCACTCCCCCTAGCTCTTTCTCTCTCCCTTTACCCCCAGGCCATGTGGGCCTTCAGTAAGCACCGTGGACAGCGCCAGCAGGGCGGGGGAGATGCGAGGTGCTGCCTTCCTTTCCCCTCACTGGTGCCCTCTCCGCAGCGCCGGGGCTCTGCGGAGGGTCTGGCAGCACCCCCCAGCCCTTGCTTCTGCAGTGCTTAGCTTTCTCTCTGGGTTTGTCTGCAGTGTGGTTCTCTCTCTCTCTCTCTCTCTCTCGCCACCCTCCCTTCCCCCACCCCCGTTCCTTCTCTTTCTCTGCAGTCTCTGCCCCCTTCCCTGGAATCTGGTTGAGGGGTCAGAGTGGGGATCTGACTCTCTGGCCTCTGAGCACGGTCTCTGTTCAGCCGTCTTTGTCCATACGTCCAAGAATGTTTGTGTGCGCAGCGCCTGGTGCCTCTCTCGGCACCTCCATCTCCCACCCAGGTACCCTGCCTGCTTCTGCCATTTCCGCAGACAGTCCCTCCCAAACTTCCCAACCGTTCTTCCTGGACTGAACCCCTGTGACACTGCTAAACGCTCCCCACATTCGTTTCCCCAGCTCTTCAACATAAGGGGTTAGAGGCTCCAGGTGCAAGGCGGAAAGCCTGGCTTACTCCTACTCGGTCAGCTGTGCCCCTCCCCTCCCTTCTCCTCCCCTCCCCCAGGAGCTCGGAAGGCGCAGGATGTTCGGAGAAAGAAAGATATAGGACCCCCCACCCCCAGGGCCTTCTCGGGGGCCCACCCCAAGCACCCTTGTCCTTACCCTGAGTCCAGGGACAGCTCAGCAGAAATAGCAACAGCAGCTGGGGAGGCGGCGGGTGCTGGGCCCCGGGAGTCCCCATGGCGACTCGCACCAATTTCTCTCCTCTGCGACTCTCCTAAATAATCTAGCTGTCACCTTTCCTCCGACTCCTTTTATTTTCTTATCAATTTCCCCCCCACACTAGCGGTTAACAACGGAGACAATTTCTCTGCCCTTTGGGATGGAGAGGCAGAACTGGCCGGGGGGGGCCTGGAGCCCACTCCTCTTTGCCCAATCTCTCTGTCCTCTGCTAACGGGTCTGTGGGAGAGGGGGCGCGGCTCCCGCTGCAGGGGGTGGGGCCGAGAAGGGCGAAGGAGCCGGGTCGCCTGGGTTACCCTCTGGCTCAGGCTCCTGGGTCCATCGGGCTGGCTGGATGCTAAGCTGCGGGAGTGGGTCGAGTGTGTCGAGGCCAAACCGCTCCCGGGAACCTAGGGTGGGGTCGAAAATAGGGAGGGTCCCTACTCTGCTCTCGTGGGGCTTGGTGGGGAGGGAAGGGGGTTGCAGAACCTGGAGAGCTGAGGATCGGGCACCGGAGCTGCAGGAGGGAGAAGCTGAGAAAGGTGTTGAGCCCACGTCAGATCCTGGGGACGGGCGAAGGGAGGGGCCTGGGATTTATTTGGGGGCGGTGGGGGAGGGAGGAGGAGGAAGTGCAGATGGAGGAAGGAGGGACCACATGAGCCAGGGTCGTAATCCTCACATCCGCGGCCCCTAGGGGAAGCGGAGGAAACTCTGGTCCCAGCTCTATGTGCCCCCTCCCCCAAGCATTCCAGCACCTTTGGAATCTGAACCTTCTCTTCCTAGGGTGCCCCGAGGGGCAGCGTAGCTGGATTTCCTCCTGCTCAGTTCCCCCAGTATACCCACTTCCAGACCTTTCAGTGGAGCTCATGTGAAATGGACTTTCCCCTCCTCCAGAAGAATGGCAAGCTCCTACGTTTGTGAGAAGCCTAAAGGGTGACAGAATGAGATCTGGGGAGGGGAGATCCCTATTCTGTCGGTCAGCTGTGCCCCTCCCATCCCTTCTCCTCCCCTCCCACCGGAACGCGGAAAGCGCCAGATGTACGGAGAAAGAAAGATATAGGACCCCCCACCCCCAGGGCCTTCTCGGGGGCCCACCCCAAGCACCCTTGTCCTTACCCTGAGTCCAGGGACAGCTCAGCAGAAATAGCAACAGCAGCTGGGGAGGCGGCGGGTGCTGGGCCCCGGGAGTCCCCATGGCGACTCGCACCAATTTCTCTCCTCTGCGACTCTCCTAAATAATCTAGCTGTCACCTTTCCTCCGACTCCTTTTATTTTCTTATCAATTTTCCCCCCCACACTAGCGGTTAACAACGGAGACAATTTCTCTGCCCTTTGGGATGGAGAGGCAGAACTGGCCGGGGGGGGCCTGGAGCCCACTCCTCTTTGCCCAATCTCTCTGTCCTCTGCTAACGGGTCTGTGGGAGAGGGGGCGCGGCTCCCGCTGCAGGGGGTGGGGCCGAGAAGGGCGAAGGAGCCGGGTCGCCTGGGTTACCCTCTGGCTCAGGCTCCTGGGTCCATCGGGCTGGCTGGATGCTAAGCTGCGGGAGTGGGTCGAGTGTGTCGAGGCCAAACCGCTCCCGGGAACCTAGGGTGGGGTCGAAAATAGGGAGGGTCCCTACTCTGCTCTCGTGGGGCTTGGTGGGGAGGGAAGGGGGTTGCAGAACCTGGAGAGCTGAGGATCGGGCACCGGAGCTGCAGGAGGGAGAAGCTGAGAAAGGTGTTGAGCCCACGTCAGATCCTGGGGACGGGCGAAGGGAGGGGCCTGGGATTTATTTGGGGGCGGTGGGGGAGGGAGGAGGAGGAAGTGCAGATGGAGGAAGGAGGGACCACATGAGCCAGGGTCGTAATCCTCACATCCGCGGCCCCTAGGGGAAGCGGAGGAAACTCTGGTCCCAGCTCTATGTGCCCCCTCCCCCAAGCATTCCAGCACCTTTGGAATCTGAACCTTCTCTTCCTAGGGTGCCCCGAGGGGCAGCGTAGCTGGATTTCCTCCTGCTCAGTTCCCCCAGTATACCCACTTCCAGACCTTTCAGTGGAGCTCATGTGAAATGGACTTTCCCCTCCTCCAGAAGAATGGCAAGCTCCTACGTTTGTGAGAAGCCTAAAGGGTGACAGAATGAGATCTGGGGAGGGGAGATCCCCTATTCTGTCGTACAACGGGACCCCAGCCAGCTGCCTGCCGGCTTCAGCTTTGATGTTTTTTTCTCCTGGCCTCATCTCACAAGGCCTCTGGAGCGCCTTATTCAGCACCACCAGAAAGGACAGCTCTCTCTCGGCCCCGCCCGAGCTGGCCTGGCTCTCGGCGCGGCGGGCCATTGGCTGAAGCCGCCTTCATGATCAATCTGGCTCCTGCCGGGGGCTGGCTCTGGCGAAGGTGAAGGGGGAGGTGGAGTCACGGGCCGACTGGTCGGGGGATCGGCTGACCTGCCGACAGGCCGCTGCAGCCCGGTCCGCAGTCCGCGAGCGCCGGCCGGGTCGGTCCGTCCTCTCACTCGCCCCGCCCCCTTGACTTACCACGCCCCTCGCAGGCCCCGCCCTTTCTTTTCGCATTGCGGGGCGCAGGAGGTTGGCGCTGTGCCCCCTGCGCCCCACGTGGCGCCCCGTGGGGGCCGGGGGAGGCAAATCCGGAGACGGACCCCCTGCCCCCTTTCGACCCGGCTGAGTTGCGGTGGCCACTGGGCGAGGGCGGAGGGTAGCCAAGCTGAGAGGACTGTGGGGAGGGGTGACGTCAGGGTGAGTGGGAGCCAAGGAAGGAACGAGTCGGAGAGAGGTGGGGACGGGGGTAGAGAGAGAGAGAGAGAACGCGTGGGTCGGGTCGAATGAGAAGCGAGGGCAGGAAGGAGAGAAGGGGGAGGACGGCTGATTGCATTCCCGGGGCTGCGGGTCCAGGTGGGGTAGGAACTGCTGTCTGGGAAAGCTAGAAGGCAAGGAGGAAAGGGGGAGGAAGAGAGGGCGAAAAGGGAGGGTGGGGGGGTGTGGAGGAGCGGAGGAGGAAGGAGAGAGGGAGACAGAGGGTGGGGAAAGGAGAGACCGACTGGAGAGAGGGGAAACTGCCGGAGGGAGAAAGAAGAGGAGCAAAGAGGGGAAACGGAGGAGAGAGTTGGAAGGAGAAAAGAAACAGAGAGAGGGAGAGGGCGAGTAAGGAAGGGTTAGAGGTACATGAAGGAAGGGAGAGAGGCGGAGTACAAGGTGGGAAAAGGACTCAGAAGGAGAGAGAGACTCGCCAGGGGGAATGTGGAGAGGAAGCAGCGTGGGGGGTACCCAGGGAGCAGCCATGGAGGGAACCGCTGGAGAGCTGGGGGGACAGGGGAGCTGGGGTCTGGAGGACGCCCCAGGCCTCTTGGCCAGGGCCTCCCTGCCCATCGTGCCTGCCTGGCCATTGCCTCTGGCCTCTTCTGCTCTCACCCTGCTCCTTGGGGCCCTCACTTCCCTTTTCCTCTGGTACTGCTACCGCCTGGGCTCCCAAGACATGCAGGCCTTGGGGACTGGGAGTCGGGCTCGGGGTGTCGGTGGCAGGCCTGGAGGGTGCTCTGAGGTGGGCAGGCCAAGCCCAGGCAGCTCCAGGGAGTCTGGGGAAGGACCCAGGATGGAAGGCCTAGTGAGCCGTCGCCTTCGGGCCTACGCCAGGCGCTACTCCTGGGCAGGGATGGGGAGGGTGAGGCGGGCGGCTCAGGGTGGCCCTGGCCCGGCGGGAGGGCCAGGGGTCCTGGGTATTCAGCGCCCAGGCCTGCTTTTCCTGCCAGACCTGCCCTCCGCCCCCTTTGTGCCACGGGATGCCCAGCGGCACGATGTGGAGCTCCTGGAGAGCAGCTTCCCTGCTATCCTGCGGGACTTCGGGGCTGTGAGCTGGGACTTCTCAGGGACGACCCCTCCGCCTCGGGGCTGGTCCCCACCCCTGGCCCCCGGGTGCTACCAGCTCCTGCTATACCAGGAAGGCCGGTGCCAACCCGGCAACTGCCGCCGGTGCCCGGGGGCCTATCGGGCACTGAGGGGACTGCGAAGCTTTATGAGTGCCAACACCTTCGGCAATGCTGGCTTTTCCATCCTCCTGCCTGGGGCCCGGCTCGAGGCCCGCTGCGGGCCCACCAATGCCCGAGTCAGATGTCATCTGGGTAAGTGGATGCTACTCAGACCACCTCCTTGCCGCCACGATTTCCCCTCCAGCCTCTCTCTGCTGCCGTTGTGGCTTTCTACATTGTGATTCTGATCATGCCTTTCTTCTCAGAAATCTTCCATGACTCCCTGTTGCCCACAGCAGCATTTCCTGAGCTAGAGGAGGCGAGTAAGGAAGGGTTAGAGGTACATGAAGGAAGGAGAGAGGAGTACAAGGTGGGAAAAGGACTCAGAAGGAGAGAGAGACTCGCCAGGGGGAATGTGGAGAGGAAGCAGCGTGGGGGGTACCCAGGGAGCAGCCATGGAGGGAACCGCTGGAGAGCTGGGGGGACAGGGGAGCTGGGGTCTGGAGGACGCCCCAGGCCTCTTGGCCAGGGCCTCCCTGCCCATCGTGCCTGCCTGGCCATTGCCTCTGGCCTCTTCTGCTCTCACCCTGCTCCTTGGGGCCCTCACTTCCCTTTTCCTCTGGTACTGCTACCGCCTGGGCTCCCAAGACATGCAGGCCTTGGGGACTGGGAGTCGGGCTCGGGGTGTCGGTGGCAGGCCTGGAGGGTGCTCTGAGGTGGGCAGGCCAAGCCCAGGCAGCTCCAGGGAGTCTGGGGAAGGACCCAGGATGGAAGGCCTAGTGAGCCGTCGCCTTCGGGCCTACGCCAGGCGCTACTCCTGGGCAGGGATGGGGAGGGTGAGGCGGGCGGCTCAGGGTGGCCCTGGCCCGGCGGGAGGGCCAGGGGTCCTGGGTATTCAGCGCCCAGGCCTGCTTTTCCTGCCAGACCTGCCCTCCGCCCCCTTTGTGCCACGGGATGCCCAGCGGCACGATGTGGAGCTCCTGGAGAGCAGCTTCCCTGCTATCCTGCGGGACTTCGGGGCTGTGAGCTGGGACTTCTCAGGGACGACCCCTCCGCCTCGGGGCTGGTCCCCACCCCTGGCCCCCGGGTGCTACCAGCTCCTGCTATACCAGGAAGGCCGGTGCCAACCCGGCAACTGCCGCCGGTGCCCGGGGGCCTATCGGGCACTGAGGGGACTGCGAAGCTTTATGAGTGCCAACACCTTCGGCAATGCTGGCTTTTCCATCCTCCTGCCTGGGGCCCGGCTCGAGGCCCGCTGCGGGCCCACCAATGCCCGAGTCAGATGTCATCTGGGTAAGTGGATGCTACTCAGACCACCTCCTTGCCGCCACGATTTCCCCTCCAGCCTCTCTCTGCTGCCGTTGTGGCTTTCTACATTGTGATTCTGATCATGCCTTTCTTCTCAGAAATCTTCCATGACTCCCTATTGCCCACAGCAGCACTTCCTGAGCTTCGGTGATCTGCAAACCATCTTCACAAGCTTCCCACGGTCATTTACCACCTGTCCTGGCTCTTCGTTTCCACTCCCGCTCATGTTTTACTTATTAGGTGTCTTTATAGAATAAGGATGATGACTTGCCCTAAATAGAAATTATTCATAAAACAAGTCAAAACTTAAGAAAGCTTCTAGCAAATAGTCTGATGCTGAAGCCTACACTCTCCCCGTTTAAAAAAGGAGCAATGTTGGGCATTCCCTTGTGGTCCAGGGGTCAGGACTCCTCTGGGGTCTACGGCCATACCACCCTGAACGCGCCCGATCTCGTCTGATCTCGGAAGCTAAGCAGGGTCGGGCCTGGTTAGTACTTGGATGGGAGGACTCCTCTGGGATTTCACTACTCAGGGCTTGGGTTCAATCCCTGCCCGGGGAACTAAGATCCCACAAGCCACATGCTGCAATCCAAAAAAAAAAAAGAGCAATATTTGTGGGGTGTTAAACTTATGGTAGTATCAACCTGAGATTTTCTTTTTTGTGGGGGGTGCTGCTTGGGGAGGTGGGTCGGGCGGGTCACTTCTATTGGTCTTTCATTTATCTATTTTTCATCCATCTTTGTTCTTTGACCTGTGTGGGCCTCCCATCACAGCAGCCTCTGTTGTTGCAGAGCACTGGCTCTGGGCGCATGTGCTCCAGAGCTCTGGCTCGGTAATTAGACACATTGGTCCAGCCGCTCCGCGGCACGTGGGATCTTCCCAGGCCAGGGATCGAACCAGTGCTCCTTGCACTGCAAGGCGGAGTCCTTACCCACTGGACCCAGGGAAGCCCTGAGATTTTCTTTTCGATGTTTTCAAGGTTGAAAGAAAATGAGGGAAAAAAAAAAACCATCTCGTTTTCTGATTATTATTTAATGCCATGATCTTGTTTTGCTACAGTCATCCTCTGTGCTACCGGTGGAATGGGTTCTGCACTTCAAAGCATGCTGATTTTGAAGAGATCTGGATCAAGACCAGCTCTTTTCTCTTATCTCCCAGCTGTTCCCTTCTTCCCCTTTCTTCCAGCATGCTCTAGATCATGAAAGCTTTCTGGCTATTCCCGGCAGATGCCACACGCATGCTCTTGCACTAGGATGTCTCTCCCCCATCACTTCCTGGAAAGCTCCTACTTAGCCTTCACGACTCACAAGTTCAAGTGCCACACCAGACATAGGAATGTCTGCCTATTTCCCATCATTAGTGTTTGGCTTCTCAGTTCTGTTCCCCACTGTATGGTCCTCAGCAGGACGGAGCCCTTCCTTTTATACCTTTTGAGAAGAGAGGGCTTAACACACAGAAGGGTCTCAAGTCAAACTGACAGAAGCCCCAGAGGGGAGGCTGCTTCCTTCAGGAAGTCTTCCCTTTTCTCTGAAACAGGAGATTGTGCTGGACACTGCGTTTCCCGTCTCCAAGCATCCCCTTTCATCCAGTATTGTAATTATACGTGGGTCACCTCCCGGAGTGCAAGGGACCACCATGTGTTGTTCAGTGGATGTGTCTGACTCTTCATGACTGCATGGACTGCAGCATGCCAGGCTCCCGGAGTTTGCTCAAATTCATGTCCATTGAGTCAGTGATGCTATCTAACCATCTCATCCTCTGCCACGCCCTTTTCCTTCTGTCTTCAATCTTCCCCAGCATCAGGGCTTCCCCACCACCCCACCCAGTGAGTCGGCTCTTTGCATCAGGGGGGCCAGAAAACCATGGAACTTGGTATTTAAGACTCAGATCTGCTTTTTGACTCAAGGGGGTGGGCCTCTTCCACGGAGCCAGGGGCGTTGGAGGCCTAGCTCTTCCTCTTTACAGGCCTGAAGATCCCCCCTGGCTGTGAGCTGGTGGTTGGGGGCGAGCCCCAGTGCTGGGCTGAGGGACACTGTCTCCTGGTGGATGACTCCTTCCTGCACACCGTGGCTCATAATGGTAACGGGGCTCCCATTCTGCCAGGAGGGATGAGGGACGGAAGAGTGAAGGGGAACAGACTAGAGGCTGTAGAATTGGGCCCAGCTGGCTTCCAGGTCCCAAACCATCATTTTCCAGTTGCGTGACCGTGAACAGGTCACATGATTTCGCCAGTCACCTGGGAGGTAGGGTGGCCCCCTTCTCTTTCAGGTGACTGGAAGGATTAAGTAAGTTCACGGAGGGGCACAGCCAAGTGGTTCCTAGCCTAAGATCCCGAACCCGAACCACCTGGGCTCCTGTCCTTCCTCTGGCACCTACTAGCAGCGTGACCTTGGGCACGTTATTTAACCTCTTGGTGCCTCAGTGACTCTGTGTAAAGTGGGAATACGTATGGGATTACCTCCTAGTTTGTTCTGAGGAATGAGTTAATACCGCTAAGGGATCAGAACCTGTCCGGCCCTGACTAACAAAGCATTTGCTTTTCTGAGTATCTGGTGAGTGCTCTGTCAGGACCTGATGCCACCTGCTCTGCTGTCTCCACCCCACGCGCTAGGCTCTCCTGAAGACGGGCCTCGAGTGGTCTTCATCGTGGACCTCTGGCATCCCAACGTGGCTGGGGCTGAACGTCAGGCCCTCGACTTTGTCTTCGCACCAGACCCTTGAAGGAAGGTGTTCTCTTCAGACATCCGAGCTGGAGAGAGGCGGCACTCGGGGGCAGCTTGAGCGGTGGCCGAGGTGGCCAGGACCGCCTCTCCGCTGCAGGCAGTGGGGGTGGGGTTGAAGGTGGGAATGGACCAGCGGACCCTGAAATACAGACTTTAAACCCTCTCCTGACTCCCGACTCCCTTCTTCCCAGCTCCAAGCCCAGGAAAAGGCCTCGGGCAGGGTCTGTGTCTTCTCCCATCCAGGTATCTCCCTAATTCGCCATCTCCCTGGGAGCCAGCACCAGAACCTCAACTCAACTTTATTCCAATAATTTAACAGAAAATTAAAACAATAAATAATATGAAACAAACTGAGAAGATGCTGAGCTGGTGGAGGCCCAGGCCCAACCTAGTACTACGGGAGGGGGTAGGGTGCCGGGGAGGAGGAGGGACGGATAGGACCCTGAACAGCAGTGAGGAGGTGGCTCAGAATCGGTGGGTGTTATACGGGCCGGCTTGACACTCTCGGCGTGTTCAGTGTTCTCAAAAAAGAGAACGGCAATTCCAAATCCTTCTAAACCAGCTGGTGAGGGGACAGGGGCAGGGGAAGGAGCGGGCTGAGGGAATGAACGAACAATGGCCTTCTGAAAGCAATGTACCGTGTGGTTAGCAGTGAGGTGAGAACGGATGGAAGAGGCCAAAGTGAACCATGCCGTGCGATGAAGGGACGGAAGGGAGACCCGGGACTTGGCCAGCAGAGTCGGGGCAGAGATCTGGGGAGGGGAGGAAAAGAGAGGAACTGGGTCTCAGTGGCCAGAGGCAAACTCAGGGCAAAACTCAGTCCTTGAAGACAATCTGCTGGCCGTGGGGACGCTTGTCATGGGTGATGTGGCGCCGGACGTGGATCCTGCGGACACGGTGCTCCCGATTCTCCTCCACTTCCCCTTGGCCTGCCCCACCGCCCCCAGCAGCACCCCCTGTGGCCTCCAGGAGGGCGGGGTCTGGGTCTCGGGGAGTCTCGTATATCAGGATGTTCAGGGTCTCTTCAAAGATCCGGGCCTCTGGGAATTCCACCTGGAAAAGGTCAGCAAAGCTCCCTCCCTCTGGCCCAACCACCCAGCCATCCCCTCCCGAGGCTGCTCCTGCACTGGCAGGCCTCCTCGCCTCTGCGGCCACCCAGCGGCCCCCGTCACAGGGACCTTGAGCCTGGACTGTCCTCTCTGCACTGGCTTCACTCAACAAGGCCATGCTCATACTTTGAGGTCCAGCTCTGAAGTCGGGCAGAATTATGCACTTTATCCTTTGGTGCCGAGTCTCTCTTGTTTTTTTGACAAATACTTAAGAGTGACTGCACAGTACCAGGCACTATTCTAGGCACTGAGAATGTAGTGGTGACTAAAACGGGCAAAGGTCCTGTCTGCAGGAAGTACATATTCTAGGATGAGGACCCAGACACATGTACAAATAGATAAAGTGTAAGATGATAAATGTTAAGGGTAAGGTATAGCAGGAAAGGCAGTGGGGACGGCCACAGCCAGGAACATTACAGCTTTAAAGACGGAGCTCAGAGAAGGCCTCGCTGAGAAGGTGACATTTGACCAGCAGCCAAAGGAAGGGAGGGAAGGAACCAGATGGAGAAGAGCAGGTGAAGAATTCCGGGGCATGAATGCACGTAGTGAACTGTGTTTAGTGCATCTGAAGACCAACAGCAAGGCCAAAGCAACGAGGCAGAGTGAAGGAGGGTAGAAAGGGCTGGAGAGGCGGTCAGTGGTTCCTTCTCTGTGGTTTGGAGGGATATAAACAAAACTCTAACAAGCTGCATTCTCATTATTGGTTTATCTCCTGTCATTCCAATTATAGAGTAAGCTACTTGGAAACTGGGTTATTCATTCTTTCATCTGTGCATTTGATAAACATTTCTGCAGTCTGATAAAGGCCTGGCTAGTGCTAGAGAGATAGGGGGCAAAAAACATACAGCTCTACTCTCCAGAATCTAACTCCTTGCTGCTGAAATGACACCCTCCCGTAGACGACAATCAACAGCCAGCTGCGGGGGTAAGATCTCTCTGCAAGATCTCTGTGAGATCACACAATTCTCTCTGCAGTTGTTGCCTTGAAAGTTTACGAGCTAAATTGTCCCAAAGAAAGTGATGCTTGGTTTAGGGCTTAAAGATTAAGCACAAGTTCACTGGGGAGACAAGACTGAGGAAAAATAATTCCAAGAAGAGGGATGTGTGTGTGCAAAGGCTGGGAGGTGTGAAACATCCCTGGGCGCATAGAAACTTTCAAGGTCTCTGGTGTATGTGAGGCACAGCCTTCACGTCAAGGTCAGAAGGGACCAGGGTGATAAGATCTTCAGGGCCAGAGGTTAGGACACAGGGCTTGTATTTTATTCAGCACCTCCTTTACCTTGGTTTCAAGCCTCTTGCAGTGCTCAGGAAGTCTCTGCAGACGGTTGCCATGGTAATGACTCAAGGCCTACAATCTCAGTGTGTTCTAAGCACTTGAAGTTTTAAGAACCTACTCTGGGTCACTGGATCCTTCTGAGAGTCTAATGACAACTATGGTCCTTCTATACAGAAAAATGCATACACAACCCCCAACCACATATTCTTACAAGACAGCCTTGAAACCCCACTGGCCTAGATTAAGAATCCCATTCTAATGGGGTGGGGACGGCCACAGCCAGGAACATTACAGCTTTAAAGACGGAGCTCAGAGAAGGCCTCGCTGAGAAGGTGACATTTGACCAGCAGCCAAAGGAAGGGAGGGAAGGAACCAGATGGAGAAGAGCAGGTGAAGAATTCCGGGGCATGAATGCACGTAGTGAACTGTGTTTAGTGCATCTGAAGACCAACAGCAAGGCCAAAGCAACGAGGCAGAGTGAAGGAGGGTAGAAAGGGCTGGAGAGGCGGTCAGTGGTTCCTTCTCTGTGGTTTGGAGGGATATAAACAAAACTCTAACAAGCTGCATTCTCATTATTGGTTTATCTCCTGTCATTCCAATTATAGAGTAAGCTACTTGGAAACTGGGTTATTCATTCTTTCATCTGTGCATTTGATAAACATTTCTGCAGTCTGATAAAGGCCTGGCTAGTGCTAGAGAGATAGGGGGCAAAAAACATACAGCTCTACTCTCCAGAATCTAACTCCTTGCTGCTGAAATGACACCCTCCCGTAGACGACAATCAACAGCCAGCTGCGGGGGTAAGATCTCTCTGCAAGATCTCTGTGAGATCACACAATTCTCTCTGCAGTTGTTGCCTTGAAAGTTTACGAGCTAAATTGTCCCAAAGAAAGTGATGCTTGGTTTAGGGCTTAAAGATTAAGCACAAGTTCACTGGGGAGACAAGACTGAGGAAAAATAATTCCAAGAAGAGGGATGTGTGTGTGCAAAGGCTGGGAGGTGTGAAACATCCCTGGGCGCATAGAAACTTTCAAGGTCTCTGGTGTATGTGAGGCACAGCCTTCACGTCAAGGTCAGAAGGGACCAGGGTGATAAGATCTTCAGGGCCAGAGGTTAGGACACAGGGCTTGTATTTTATTCAGCACCTCCTTTACCTTGGTTTCAAGCCTCTTGCAGTGCTCAGGAAGTCTCTGCAGACGGTTGCCATGGTAATGACTCAAGGCCTACAATCTCAGTGTGTTCTAAGCACTTGAAGTTTTAAGAACCTACTCTGGGTCACTGGATCCTTCTGAGAGTCTAATGACAACTATGGTCCTTCTATACAGAAAAATGCATACACAACCCCCAACCACATATTCTTACAAGACAGCCTTGAAACCCCACTGGCCTAGATTAAGAATCCCATTCTAATCCAACAGCCTCCTGTCACAGGTAGACAAGCAGAGACACACACAAGGTTAAGAGCACTTGTGCAAGGTTACAGAGATAAGATCCCCAGAGCCTGGAACTCCAGGTCTCATCTTCCTGCTGTGATGGACTTTCCAGGCCCTATGGGACAGCTGCCTCTGTCCAGGGTGCTGGTCCTGCCCACCTCCACAGCCCTCCCTGACCAGGCTCTGAACCCCATCTGACCTTGGTCTGCTTCTTCTCCGTGGCATAGACAATGGAGGTGCAGCACACCTCGGCGATTTTGCGGCCCTGCCCGTAGAAAGACCAGCAGCAGATCTCGTCTCCCAAAACATCCTTGAGGAAAAGCAGCCGCCCGCGGAATCGCAGGGCCAGTTTGTCAAACAGCTCGATGTTCTTGAGCAGGTTGTCGTCTGAAGTGCTGAGGACCAGGAGGGGCCAGGAGGCCTCAGCACAACTGGCTTCCCTCCCTCTGTCCCCCCACGCCCCACGCTCTCCACCCCAGCTCGGGGGCCAGAGACCCAGCCCTCTAGTTCTGCCTAGGAGGTTGGTACCCAGCAGGGAGTGTCCTCCGTTCCTGGGGCCAGGCCCATCAGGCCTCTAACAGAAGTTGGGAGCCATCTTTGTTCCACAAATTCCAGCACAGCAGAGGGGGGGGCAAAGGCTGGGAGGTGTGAAACATCCCTGGGCATAGAAACTTTCAAGGTCTCTGGTGTATGTGAGGCACAGCCTTCACGTCAAGGTCAGAAGGGACCAGGGTGATAAGATCTTCAGGGCCAGAGGTTAGGACACAGGGCTTGTATTTTATTCAGCACCTCCTTTACCTTGGTTTCAAGCCTCTTGCAGTGCTCAGGAAGTCTCTGCAGACGGTTGCCATGGTAATGACTCAAGGCCTACAATCTCAGTGTGTTCTAAGCACTTGAAGTTTTAAGAACCTACTCTGGGTCACTGGATCCTTCTGAGAGTCTAATGACAACTATGGTCCTTCTATACAGAAAAATGCATACACAACCCCCAACCACATATTCTTACAAGACAGCCTTGAAACCCCACTGGCCTAGATTAAGAATCCCATTCTAATCCAACAGCCTCCTGTCACAGGTAGACAAGCAGAGACACACACAAGGTTAAGAGCACTTGTGCAAGGTTACAGAGATAAGATCCCCAGAGCCTGGAACTCCAGGTCTCATCTTCCTGCTGTGATGGACTTTCCAGGCCCTATGGGACAGCTGCCTCTGTCCAGGGTGCTGGTCCTGCCCACCTCCACAGCCCTCCCTGACCAGGCTCTGAACCCCATCTGACCTTGGTCTGCTTCTTCTCCGTGGCATAGACAATGGAGGTGCAGCACACCTCGGCGATTTTGCGGCCCTGCCCGTAGAAAGACCAGCAGCAGATCTCGTCTCCCAAAACATCCTTGAGGAAAAGCAGCCGCCCGCGGAATCGCAGGGCCAGTTTGTCAAACAGCTCGATGTTCTTGAGCAGGTTGTCGTCTGAAGTGCTGAGGACCAGGAGGGGCCAGGAGGCCTCAGCACAACTGGCTTCCCTCCCTCTGTCCCCCCACGCCCCACGCTCTCCACCCCAGCTCGGGGGCCAGAGACCCAGCCCTCTAGTTCTGCCTAGGAGGTTGGTACCCAGCAGGGAGTGTCCTCCGTTCCTGGGGCCAGGCCCATCAGGCCTCTAACAGAAGTTGGGAGCCATCTTTGTTCCACAAATTCCAGCACAGCAGAGGGATCTATCCGGGAAGGTTCTGGAGGCATACGGCCTCACTGGGCTTCCTAGCTCCCCCACTTTCTAACTGAGTGACACTAAGCCAGTTACTTCACCTCTCGGTGCCTCAACTGCTTCATCTGTAAAACGGAGATTATAACAATAACTACTGCCAACTACTGTGAGGATTATGTGAATAAATATATGTAAAGCATTTAGAGCCACGTCTCTTATAAAATAAGCATTGAGGATATGCTAGGTCTTATCAGCTAAGCCCCATAGGGATCCCAGTTTACTGATGACAAAACGGAAGCTCACAAGTGGTAAATGACCTGTCCAGAGTTCCAAGGGGTGAGTGGCAGAGCTGGAATTTGCTTCCAGGCAGGATGCTTTCCACCCACCCCGTGTGGCCACTGCCCTCCCTGGGAGAGGAGCAAGCTGGGAGCCAAGAGTTCCACCCGCTGAACCGCCCCGCCCCCGGGGTCACCTGGTGTAGGAGTACTTGTTGTTACTGCGGTTGTGCAGAAGTTTCACCACGGGCTGTTGGGGAAGAGAGGGTGGAGAAGGGTGGGGGTCAGGCTGCCAGGACAGGCCCCCAGCCTCCACCCTACAGGGCTCAGGGGCCTCACCTTGGAGGTGCTGGCCAGGAGCTGCTGCTCCTCCTGGGGAGATGTCACCGTGGGGATGAGGCACAGCGGGGACATGGTCTCCCTTTTTTGCTGGAGAAGAAGCGGAAGGTGATTAACAGCACAACCAAAGGTCACTCACTCTCCTACCTAAAAGCCTCCCAACATGGCCTGTTGCTTTTAGGAAAAATCCACTCCCCTGTGGTCCTTGAGACTCCACAGGATGAGAACTCTCTGATTTTACCTCTACCACTCTCCCCCGCCTGCTGGCTTCAGTCCTGCCTGCTCCTTTCTGCATCCAGCTCGGGCCCCTGGGCCCCTGGCTGCCACTGGCAGCACTCAGCTGTTGGCATGGCTGCTGGCCCCTTCATGCCATTTCAGATCTCAATGCGAACAGGGCCCCTAAGGAGGGTGCTGGTCCTCCCGCCAAGCTCCCTGGCTAAGCAGCCTCCTCAACCACTTTCTTTCTTTCTCTTTTTTTGACTACTTTCTTCATGACATGCAGTCTTCATGACATGCAGTCCTCGCGTTTTCTCATTTTTTTGGTATATTTGCTCATGGTCTCTTTTTAGAGACTAAGTACCGTGCATACACTAGATACTCAATGAATAATCCGGTGAATGAATGAACTGGGCTGGGGGGAGGTTGGAGGGAGAATCAGAACCAGACACACAGGTTTCCTTCCTCTTTCCTGCCTTTGAGACTCTTGAAGCCAAAAACAGCTCACACCTCCTCCAACGTAAAAGCTAGATGTGCAAGTCTAATACAAATTTCAGAAGAGTCTTTTGTAGAAACTCCTAAGACTTTCTAAAATTAATACAGGAGAATAAGTCTATTACTTAGACAATGCTAGGAGTCCAAGAAGTTTCCCACCAGGGGTGAGTGGCAGAGCTGGAATTTGCTTCCAGGCAGGATGCTTTCCACCCACCGTGTGGCCACTGCCCTCCCTGGGAGAGGAGCAAGCTGGGAGCCAAGAGTTCCACCCGCTGAACCGCCCGCCCGGGTCACCTGGTGTAGGAGTACTTGTTGTTACTGCGGTTGTGCAGAAGTTTCACCACGGGCTGTTGGGGAAGAGAGGGTGGAGAAGGGTGGGGGTCAGGCTGCCAGGACAGGCCCCCAGCCTCCACCCTACAGGGCTCAGGGGCCTCACCTTGGAGGTGCTGGCCAGGAGCTGCTGCTCCTCCTGGGGAGATGTCACCGTGGGGATGAGGCACAGCGGGGACATGGTCTCCCTTTTTTGCTGGAGAAGAAGCGGAAGGTGATTAACAGCACAACCAAAGGTCACTCACTCTCCTACCTAAAAGCCTCCCAACATGGCCTGTTGCTTTTAGGGAAAAATCCACTCCCCTGTGGTCCTTGAGACTCCACAGGATGAGAACTCTCTGATTTTACCTCTACCACTCTCCCCCGCCTGCTGGCTTCAGTCCTGCCTGCTCCTTTCTGCATCCAGCTCGGGCCCCTGGGCCCCTGGCTGCCACTGGCAGCACTCAGCTGTTGGCATGGCTGCTGGCCCCTTCATGCCATTTCAGATCTCAATGCGAACAGGGCCCCTAAGGAGGGTGCTGGTCCTCCCGCCAAGCTCCCTGGCTAAGCAGCCTCCTCAACCACTTTCTTTCTTTCTCTTTTTTTGACTACTTTCTTCATGACATGCAGTCTTCATGACATGCAGTCCTCGCGTTTTCTCATTTTTTTGGTATATTTGCTCATGGTCTCTTTTTAGAGACTAAGTACCGTGCATACACTAGATACTCAATGAATAATCCGGTGAATGAATGAACTGGGCTGGGGGGAGGTTGGAGGGAGAATCAGAACCAGACACACAGGTTTCCTTCCTCTTTCCTGCCTTTGAGACTCTTGAAGCCAAAAACAGCTCACACCTCCTCCAACGTAAAAGCTAGATGTGCAAGTCTAATACAAATTTCAGAAGAGTCTTTTGTAGAAACTCCTAAGACTTTTTCTAAAATTAATACAGGAGAATAAGTCTATTACTTAAACCAATTTTTAAAAAGAGTAATAAGTAAGAGGAGAGACTGGCCCTCCAAGATTATTAAAATATCTTATAAAGCCACAATAATATATAGTTACAGTGTGGAAACAAACAAAAAACAACAATGAAACACAACAGAGAACTTGGAAACAGACTGGTGTGTGTGTGTGTGTGTGTGTGTGTATGTATATACACACACACTCACAAATGAAAACTGATATTTATAGAGAGAACATCACAAATTGGGGAGGGCAACTGTGTATTAGCTATCACTGTATAACAAACTGTTCCAACACCAAACAGCTTAAACCAACAAGAAGTGTTTATTATCTGTTTCTGTGGGTCAGGAATTCAGGAGTGGCTTAGCTGAATGCTTTCTGAGATTTCATGCGGTCTCTCGTGAAGTTACAGTCAAGTCAGCTGGGGTTTTAGTAATCTGAGGCTATGTCTTGGTTTGGAGGATTCGCTTCTGAGAAACCTGATTCGTATGGCTGGCAAGTTCATCCTGGCTATTGGCAGGAAATATCTGATGCCCGTCATTTGGACCCCTCCAATGGGTTCCTTGAGTGTCCTCACAATTAGTAAATAATCCAAGAGACAGCAACGCAGAGGCCTCATTGTCTTTTCTTTTCTTAATATCTATTTATTTGACTGTGTTGGATCTTAGTTTCTGCACAAAGCATCTTTTGTTGCAGCACGCAGGCTCAGTTGTGGCACACGGGCTCAGTCTTAGTTCCCCAACCAGGGATCAAACTCACATCGCCAGCACTGCAAGGTGGATTCTTAACCCCTGGACCACGAGGGAAGTCCCCTGTCTTTTCTGACCTAGTTTGGTTAGCCCTACGCAGTGTGGGAGGGAACATAGGGAATGACTACTAGGGATTAAGAATCACCGAGGACTGCCTTGGAGGCTGACTCCACAATCCACTTTTTGGCCCCCATTGATTCAAATTCTTCCCATATGCAAAACACACCACCTCTCCCAAGATACCCCAAAGTCCCATCCCATTATAGTGCTGCAGCACAGGATCAGGTGAGCTAAGTCAGATCCAGGTGGGGACAACATTCCTCGGGAGGAGTTTCTTACCTATTGCTCTTTCATTACATTCCCTCTGGATCTTGATCTGTGAACTAGAGAGACTAGGTGCTCAGCCTGCAGTGGTGGAACAGGTGTTAGGGAAACTAACCACTCTGGTTCAAAAGGTGAGGAGCGGGGCAGGAGGCAAAGAGCAGTCACTGCTTCATGGAAATTCTGTAATTCAGTTGAACAAACGTTGGGTGCTTTCTGATGTCTACTCCCATCCGGGAATGACTATGGCTCTTGGCTCTGACCTAAGACATCCCTCCTTTTCCATGAAAGACAGTCCATGGTTGCAGTTGTGTGTTTTTTTCCTCTTGTGTATTGGAGCACAGGTCATTAACACTGTTGTGATGGTTTTAGTGCAGCTCCATGGCTTCTTTAGCCTGGTTTCTGCCTATAGAACTTTTGGAGGTCCAAAGGCTTCTTCTCCTCTTCTATTGTCTCTGTCCTTTCCAGTCTAAGCTCGCAGTGTTTCTGCCAATATCAGTCTCTTGAAAACTTAATGGGTGTCTTGTGAGTCCTGGGTTCAAATCATTAAGACGAAGAACATATCCACACAACTTTGTGAGCTAAGCTCTTCTCTACTTTGAGCTTATGCCGCGACTGCTGCCTGCCAATAGCCTTAAGCTTCTTCAGTTCACTCAGTCGTGTCTGACTCTGCGACCCCATACACTGCAGCACGCCAGGCTTTCACGTCCTTCACCATCTCCCAGAGCTTGCTCCAAGTCAAGTCCATTGACTGTGATGCCATCCAACCATCTTGTCCTCTCATTCCTTCTCCTTTTGCCTTCTATTTTCCCCAACATCAGGCTCTTCTCCAATGAGTTGTCTCTTCGCATTAGGTGGTCAAAGTATTGGAGCTTCAGCTTTAGCATCAATCCTTCCAATGAATATTCAGAGTTGATTTCCTTTAGGATTGACTGGTTTGATCTCCTGGCAGTCCAAGGGGTTCCAAGAAGACTCTAAGCTTCTTAGACCTATTATGTGATTGAATGGATTTGAGGCATCTTCTTGTGTCTTTTGAAGTCTTAACAAAGGATTTTACAATCACATGCCCAACTTCATCTTTAGACCATATCTTATTGGAAAAGTCCTGTATTTTTTCTTTCCCTGGAAACCATTTGTTAATTTTAACATCAGTTATTATTTGAAAGGTTGGGAATTTTCAATCTCACCCCCTCACCTCCAAATTCCTAGCTCCTTTGTGGTCAATTCTCTTTCCTTCAGCTTACTGTCTTCCCTTCTGTTTTACTATAAGGAACAAGAAACCTGTTGGCACCTAACATTCTGTCTGGAAATTTCTTTAGCTATATCACCCAGATTATTAGGTAGGTTTCCCTCTTTCTATTAATACATTACTATCAGAGACAGGGTTGCCACTTCTGCTACTAATAAGAATCCCCTTTCCACCACCTTCCAGGAGACATGTTTCACACTGTAGCCTCCTCAAAGGTCATGAGACTTCTATGAACACTCTTGAAAGCTCTTCAGGCTTTTATTAACCCTCTTCTCAAAGTCCTTCCAGCTCCTGCCCACTTTGCAGTTCCAAAATCACTCCCACATTTTAGCTTTTGTTTGGCCAGAACCCCATTCCAGATACCACAATCTGTTATCTGTTACTAGGTAACAAATTAGTACAAACTTCGTGGCTTAAAACAATAAACATTTATTATCTCACACAGCTTCTGCGGGTCAGGAACTTGAGCTTGGCTTAGTTAGGTGGACCTGGCCCGGAGTCTCTCATGAAGTTGGAATCCATGTGTTGACCAGGGTTGTAGTTATCTAAAGACTTGATTGGGCCTAGAGGACCCAATTCTGGGACAGTTCACCCATTTGGCGGGGAGTTAGTGCTGGCCGTTGGCGGGAGGCTTCAGTTCCTCACCAAGCGGACAGACATCTCCCTAGGGCTGTGACAGACGTCACACATGGCAGCTGGCTTCCCCACAGCAAGTGATCCGACAGAGACAAACTGCTATGTCTTTTAGGATCTTGCTTTAGAAGTCACCCACTGTCACCTTCACAATCACTTATTGGTTACCGAGGTCAGCCCTATCCAGTGCTACGGGAGGGAACTGAAAAGAGCCTGGGGCTTCCCTGGTGGTCCAGTGGGTAAGGACACCGCCTTGCAGTGCAAGGGGCACCGGTTCGATCCCTGGCCTGGGAAGATCCCACGTGCCGCGGAGCAGCTGGACCAATGTGTCCAATTACCGAGCCGGAGCTCTGGAGCGCATGTGCCCAGAGCCGGTGCTCTGTGACAACAGAGGCCACCACGATGGGAGGCCCACAGGAGCCAAAGAACAAAGAAGGATGAAAATAGACAAATGAAAGACCAATAGAAGTGGCCCGCCTGCCCCTATCCCTCCCCACCACCCTCCAAAATAAATAAATAAATCTTAAAAAAAAAAAAGAAAAGAGCCTGAATAAAAAGCAAGAGGCAAGAATTGTTGGTAGTCATCTCAGACGCTGGCTACCACCGATCTTGTAGTCGATGGCACTGCAAAAACTAGCTCCCCCACAGAAGACAAAAAGGTAAATCCCTTCATAGTTCACATGTGAATTCCATCTACAGAAGGTAAAACTATATAGCTAGTAAAAAATACAGAATAAACTTCTTAAACAAGATCCTAAGAGGATCATTAGGGGGAAAAAAAGAGACCAATTTGAATATATTAAATTCGAGAATCTCTTCAGTTGACAATATAAAGCATGATCTTATAAATAATTTCATTTAACAACGTTGAAGGAATTATAATTATTCTACAACACTAATGAAATTATTGATTCAGGTGAGAATTATCAATTGAAGTGTGGTTGATAGGTAACTGCCATTCATAAAGTACTGAAATTACTTTATAGCTGGCAACAGGGAATGTAACTACAATGAAAGATCAGATCATCACCTGAATCTAGGGGCTGGTTCTGAGCATCATTAACGATGGATCATATTAATAATACTATGTGTATGCTAAGTAGCTTCAGTCGTGTCCAACTCTTTGCGATCCTATGGACTGTAGCCCACCAGACTCCTCTGTCCATGGGATTCTCCAGGGGAGAATACTGGAGTGGGTTGCCATGACCTTCTCCAAAGGATCTTCCTAACCCAGGGTCGAACCCACGTGTCTTGTACCTCTTACAATGGCGGGTGGGTTCTTTACCACTAATGCCACCTGGGAAGTCCAACAATACAATACAATATATAACACAGTAAGAAACATGTAACATTACTTGTTTTCCAACCAAAATATTTCATATCAAGCCTTTGAATCTACCATCTAGTTTAGAGAAACTCAGGATAAGGTGAGGGTTAACAACCAAATTAGGCAAATTTGGACAGTAGGCCATTGCACAGCACAACTGGTAGTCAGTATTATGAGAAAGTTAGTAGTATGAGAAAAAAGGAACTATTTTTGGTTGGAAAAGAACATAATAACCAGATATAAAGCAAGGATCTAGATTGGATTGGTTTAGATGAACCAGCTATGAAAGACATTTCTGGAACAAATGGAGAAATTTGCATATGCCCTTGATGTCTGGTAAAATTTCATTGACATGGAAAGATGGCAATTATTAACAAACAAACAAAAAAGCAGATTACAAAACTAGCTCCCCCACAGAAGACAAAAAGGTAAATCCCTTCATAGTTCACATGTGAATTCCATCTACAGAAGGTAAAACTATATAGCTAGTAAAAAATACAGAATAAACTTCTTAAACAAGATCCTAAGAGGATCATTAGGGGGAAAAAAAGAGACCAATTTGAATATATTAAATTCGAGAATCTCTTCAGTTGACAATATAAAGCATGATCTTATAAATAATTTCATTTAACAACGTTGAAGGAATTATAATTATTCTACAACACTAATGAAATTATTGATTCAGGTGAGAATTATCAATTGAAGTGTGGTTGATAGGTAACTGCCATTCATAAAGTACTGAAATTACTTTATAGCTGGCAACAGGGAATGTAACTACAATGAAAGATCAGATCATCACCTGAATCTAGGGGCTGGTTCTGAGCATCATTAACGATGGATCATATTAATAATACTATGTGTATGCTAAGTAGCTTCAGTCGTGTCCAACTCTTTGCGATCCTATGGACTGTAGCCCACCAGACTCCTCTGTCCATGGGATTCTCCAGGGGAGAATACTGGAGTGGGTTGCCATGACCTTCTCCAAAGGATCTTCCTAACCCAGGGTCGAACCCACGTGTCTTGTACCTCTTACAATGGCGGGTGGGTTCTTTACCACTAATGCCACCTGGGAAGTCCAACAATACAATACAATATATAACACAGTAAGAAACATGTAACATTACTTGTTTTCCAACCAAAATATTTCATATCAAGCCTTTGAATCTACCATCTAGTTTAGAGAAACTCAGGATAAGGTGAGGGTTAACAACCAAATTAGGCAAATTTGGACAGTAGGCCATTGCACAGCACAACTGGTAGTCAGTATTATGAGAAAGTTAGTAGTATGAGAAAAAAGGAACTATTTTTGGTTGGAAAAGAACATAATAACCAGATATAAAGCAAGGATCTAGATTGGATTGGTTTAGATGAACCAGCTATGAAAGACATTTCTGGAACAAATGGAGAAATTTGCATATGCCCTTGATGTCTGGTAAAATTTCATTGACATGGAAAGATGGCAATTATTAACAAACAAACAAAAAAGCAGATTACAAAGCAGCACATACAGCATAACCATATTTTGGCAAACATATACACACAGGAAAAGACCTGGAAGAGTATTTGGTGCTTTTATTTTATTTTTGATTATCTGTGTCTTCTAGATTTCTACAATACTTATATACTGCTTCAAAAATAGTAACTGGTCATGCATAATTTAAAAAATCAACAATTTCCATTCGACAACAGAAGCCACAGATAGGTGACATTCTAAGAGAAATGACTGGCAACCTCTAAAACTAACTAGAAATTATTACCTGAAACAGATTTTCTCAACTGGGGCTCCTTACTCAATCAAAGTTGCTCAGCCATGTCCGATTCTTTGAGACCCACAGACGAGCCATGGAATACTCCAGGCAAGAATACTGGAGTGGGGGCTTCTCTGGTAGCTCAGTGGTAAAGAGTTCGCCTGCCAATGCAGGAGACATAGGTTCGATCCCTGAGCCGGGAAGATCCCACATGCCACGGAACAACTAACCCTGTAAGCCACAACTATGGAGCCTGTGCTCTAGAGCCTCGGAGTCGCAACTATGGAGCCCGTGGGCCGTGACTATGGAAGCCCATGTGTCCTAGAGCCTGAGTTCCACAACAAGAAAAGTCACTGCAACAAGAAGCCTGCATACCTCAACTAGAGAGTAGCCCCCACTCCCTGCAAGTGGAAAAGAGCCTGTGGCAGCAGTGAAAACCCAGAATAGCAAAAGATAAATAAATAAATGGTTTTTTTTAAAAAAAAAGAATACTGGAGTGGGGACTTCTCTGGTGGTCCAGTGGCTAAGACTCCATGTTCCCAATGCAGGGGGCCTGGGTTCGACCCCTAGTCAGGGAACTAGATCCCACATAATGCAACTAAGACCTGGTGCAGACAAATAAATAAATAAAGGCTAGTTAATTAAAAAAATAATAATAATACTGGAGTGGGTAGCCTTTCCCTTCTCCAGGGCATCTTCCCAAACCAGGGATCGAACCCAGGTCTCCCACATTGTAGGCAGATTCTTTACCATCTGAGCCACTAGGGGGATTCCTTAAACAATATCAAAATCCAGCAAATAATCTGAGTAATTATTTTCTCAACTCTTCCGAGAATGTCAGAGAAACAGTACCATTTTAGATGCATAGGAGAAGTTAATTTATTATGTAAAAGATATGCCTCAGAATAACAGGGCTTAATTCTCCCTACAAACATAACTATGTAAGAATTTCCAGTGAAACAACTAGTAAAAGGAAATTCAGTAGGAAATTTGGTATGAATTGGCAGCTCACAGAAGGAGAAACCAAAAAAGCCAGTGAGTATATGAAAAGATCTTAATCTAATTAGTAATCAGAAGCATGCAAATTAAAATGAGATCACTCTATACCCATCAGCTGGGCACAATCAGAATGCTGGGAGACGCTGTGAGTTGTTGAAGATAAGCAGAAACAGGATTCCTTACGCACCGCTCAGCAAGAGCATGAAGTACTACAGCCATTTGGGAAAATAATCAGATGATACTCGCTGAAATCCATTTCTATGTGTCCTGTGGCCCAGCAATTCCAATCCCAGCCACAACCATGCAAAACACTGACCTGGGACCCACGAGGGCACATGGACACAGATGCTCACCGTAGCATCGTTTGTCGGGGCAGGAAGCAGGAGGCAATCTAGGTCTCCCACCTCAGGGGAATGTATAAACAAAATACTGTGAATGCACATCATAGATTCCTGTGCAGCAGTCAGAAGCCAAGAATTACATGTATGCACAACAGCATGAACAGAACTTGGAAAAAGTGGTGAAGAAACAGAACACACAATCCATCGCTCGATGTCATTTACGGAAATTTAAAACGCATAGGTATACAAAGTAAGACTTAAGCTTTTCAAGGGTACCAAAGTAATCCAAGCAAATGTATTAAAACGTTTGAACTGAAGGGGTACCTTTGAGGACAAGGGATTGGGAATGAAGGAAAAATGAAAAGAGGAAACATCTGCACAGATTAATGATGTTTAAGTGGGCAAACTGAGAAGTATGATAAGCTCAATGCTCTCTCACTGAATCTTAAAACCCTAAACCTGCAAACAAACACGCATATTCTAGCTGAGTGGGCTGGGAAGGGACCAGTCTTGAGGCCACTTGGAAAGAAGGTAGCTGCAGCGCAGAAGAAAAAGAACTGTACCTGGGAGTCACATACACTGGGGTTGACTCGGAGCTTTGCTGCTTATCAACTCTTTGACCCTGGATGTGTCCCCTGCTTCCCTCGTGTTTTTTTTTTTTTTTTTTTAATATCAAACAAGAGTACAAGGAGGCAACAGATCCTACCACACAGTGGACATGAGATACTATTAGATACTTGTAAAGCTACAGAACAGGAAGGCACTTCCAAGATCATCTAGTTTGCAAGTGGTAACCCACCAATGCTGGAGAAGGAAATGGCAACCCATTCCAGTATTCTTGCCTGGACAATCCCACGGACAGAGGAGCCTGGAAGGACTGGAGTCCATGGGGTTGCAAAGAGTCGGACACAACTTGGCAACTAAACCACAACCCACTAATGGGCTATGAAGTAAGTTTAATGGGTCCCAAATGGCATTAGGATGAAAGAAAACATAAAACGCCAGAATGTACTTCACTGAAAGTATTATTTTATAAAAATTACTGTCAGTTCTCCCTCGAGCCGGGAGAGGCCTGCTGTTCTCACAGTGTCTCCCACTTTCTCCCTTAAGCCGGCCCGCTGTCCTGGCAGCGACGCTTCCTTCCCCCACTCTAATAAACTTTACTTTCCTCTCACAAAGAAAAAAAAATTACTCCAGTTACATAAATATGTGTATAAAATGCATTTTTCTCTATGAGATGCAGTTAAAAAGCTTGAAAAACAAGCACAGCTATTGCCCAAAGGAATTTTATATTTTTGGATTTCAAGAACCAGTAAGTAGTCCCCAAAACAACAGAAAGTTGTTCATAGTTGCCACCTTTTAATATATAGAGGGCATCAAAAAAGAAACTTATAATCTCGTATTAATATTGTATCATGGGCTTCCCTGGTGGTCCAGTGGGTAAGGACACCGCCTTGCAGTGCAAGGGGCGCCGGTTCGATCCCTGGCCTGGGAAGATCCCACGTGCCGTGGAGCGGCTGGACCGATGTGTCCAATTACCGAGCCAGAGCTCTGGAGCGCATGCGCCCAGAGCCGTTGCTCTGAGACGGCAGAAGCCACCACGATGGGAGGCCCACATGGGCCAAAAGAACAAAGACGGATGAAAATAGATAAATGAAAGACCAACAGAAGTGGACCACCCGCCCCCCTCCCTCCCCACCCCTCCACCAAAATAAAAAAATCAAATATTTAAAAAAAAAAATATTGTATCATAAAAGAAAGGACACTTTTAACACTGTACAAACAGAAGAGAATAAAAGGCTTTCTGTGAAACTCACTACAATGTACACATTTTTCTCATTTCCCTATCTTTTGGAACATGAGAACGGAATGCCAGAGGTAGGAAATGACTCACTCAAGGCCACTCAGTCAGCTGTGGGAGAGGTGACATTAACCCCTATCTTCTGGCTGTGCTTTCCACACTCTCCTCCTCAGAATCCTAAGAGATCCCCAGAAGAGAAGCCCAGCAGGTGGGGCTGTGGAAGCCCCAGCCCCATTTTATTGGAAGTGGCTGCTTCTATGGTGTTTCACTGCTAGAAAAAAATAATTATTTAAAAGCCATGAACGTGGTGGAAAGCTGCCTTCCAGGATAACACTGGCCTATGGAGGCCACTATATTCCAATTTAAATTTAGATTTTTTTTTTTTACTTAGTGGGACAAGGGCAGTGTTTGAGATTTCTGAGCAAAGGAGAGAATAAATCGGGACTGTGCTTAAGGATCATTATTTGGGTGGTAGTATAACAGCTGGATTGGCTGGGTAGAAATAACCAGAAGCAGAGGGAGAAGTCATTCAACCAACGCAGTAGTCTTGGCATGAGGTGGTGTAGGAGAGCAGCAATGCAGAGGACCCTCAAATTCTCTGGGGTCATGGCCAGTCAAGAGCCAGGCCAGGGCTTCCCTGGTGGTCCAGTGGGTAAAGAGTCCACCTTGCAATGCAAGGGACACCGGTTCGATCCTTGGTCCCGGAAGATCCCACATGCCGCAGAGCAGCTGGACTGGTGTGTCCAAGTACAAGCCAGCGCTCTGGGGCGCGTGCGCTCAGAGCCGGTGCTCTGCACCGACAGAGGCTACTGCAATGGAAGGCCCACACAGGCCAAAGAATAAAAGATGGATGAAAATAAATCAATTAAAAACCAATAAATAGGCCAAAAAATTTTTTTATAAAAAGAGCCAGGCCAGAGGGAACCCTTTTGTTTTTAGTATCTCAATAGCTAACTGCTAGGACAGCTCTCCCAGGGACATACGCATTGGGGTGGGATTCAAGAAGTAGGGAAGAGGCACTCACCTGCAGTGCCAGCTGGCAGTCCTCAATCAGCCCCTGCACCAGGTAGTAGCGTGCTCGCCCAGCAGCTCTGCCAGCTCCTTGGCGCCTCCGGCAATGGCACAGACCCGTCCGCAGGTAGTTGAGGATTGTACCAAAATGGCGGCGCTCCGGTCAATCAGCACCCAACCTGGCCCAGTGGGAGAGGCAGGAGGAAGGATGGCTTTGCTGAAGGCCCTGGAGCTACCACATTTACGGAAATGACTCACTCAAGGCCACTCAGTCAGCTGTGGGAGAGGTGACATTAACCCCTATCTTCTGGCTGTGCTTTCCACACTCTCCTCCTCAGAATCCTAAGAGATCCCCAGAAGAGAAGCCCAGCAGGTGGGGCTGTGGAAGCCCCAGCCCCATTTTATTGGAAGTGGCTGCTTCTATGGTGTTTCACTGCTAGAAAAAAATAATTATTTAAAAGCCATGAACGTGGTGGAAAGCTGCCTTCCAGGATAACACTGGCCTATGGAGGCCACTATATTCCAATTTAAATTTAGATTTTTTTTTTTTACTTAGTGGGACAAGGGCAGTGTTTGAGATTTCTGAGCAAAGGAGAGAATAAATCGGGACTGTGCTTAAGGATCATTATTTGGGTGGTAGTATAACAGCTGGATTGGCTGGGTAGAAATAACCAGAAGCAGAGGGAGAAGTCATTCAACCAACGCAGTAGTCTTGGCATGAGGTGGTGTAGGAGAGCAGCAATGCAGAGGACCCTCAAATTCTCTGGGGTCATGGCCAGTCAAGAGCCAGGCCAGGGCTTCCCTGGTGGTCCAGTGGGTAAAGAGTCCACCTTGCAATGCAAGGGACACCGGTTCGATCCTTGGTCCCGGAAGATCCCACATGCCGCAGAGCAGCTGGACTGGTGTGTCCAAGTACAAGCCAGCGCTCTGGGGCGCGTGCGCTCAGAGCCGGTGCTCTGCACCGACAGAGGCTACTGCAATGGAAGGCCCACACAGGCCAAAGAATAAAAGATGGATGAAAATAAATCAATTAAAAACCAATAAATAGGCCAAAAAATTTTTTTATAAAAAGAGCCAGGCCAGAGGGAACCCTTTTGTTTTTAGTATCTCAATAGCTAACTGCTAGGACAGCTCTCCCAGGGACATACGCATTGGGGTGGGATTCAAGAAGTAGGGAAGAGGCACTCACCTGCAGTGCCAGCTGGCAGTCCTCAATCAGCCCCTGCACCAGGTAGTAGCGTGCTTCGCCCAGCAGCTCTGCCAGCTCCTTGGCGCTCTCCGGCAATGGCACAGACCCGTCCCGCAGGTAGTTGAGGATTGTACCAAAATGGCGGCCGCTCCGGTCAATCAGCACCCAACCTGGCCCAGTGGGGAGAGGCAGGAGGAAGGATGGCTTTGCTGAAGGCCCTGGAGCTACCACATTTACGAAAAAAGAATTCCAAAGCTATGAGTCTTAACATCAATCTGTCTCAGGCCTCTGCCATATCCAAGAAAATCCCTTTAAAACACCTCCAGTGAGCTCTCTCTTTGGGTTTTTTAAAACACATCCAGGGCTTCCCCTGGTGGTCCAGTGGATAAGGACACCGCCTTGCAGTGCAAGGGGCGCCGGTTCGATCCCTGGCCTGGGAAGATCCCACCTGCCGCAGAGCGGCTGGACTGATGTGTCCAATCACCGAGCCAGAGCTCTGCAGCGCATGCGCCCAGAGCTGGCGCTCTGCAACAACAGAGGCCACTGCGATGGGAGGCCCACATGGGCCAAAGAACAAAGGGATGAAAACAGAGAAATGAAAGACCAATAAAAGTGGCTTGCCCGCTCCCCTCCCTCCCCAACCTGACCCCTGCCCAAAATAAATAAATAAATAAATCTTAAAAAAAAAAAAAAACACATCCAGCCACAAGGAATTTACTCCCTCCCCAGTCTGTTCTACACTGATAAGGTTCTCTTCACGAGAAAGTTCCTACAGATTCCCTTATCAATAAACCTCTAACCTCTTGTGTGAATTCTGACCATCCTATTTTGTCAGAATACCTACCCCACCCACCAGTTCACTACCATTTTAACCTTTATATTCTTCAAAGAACTTACTACAATCTGAAGTTGCGTGTTTTGCTTTTGTTTTAGTATGTTTACTTCTTCCCCGCCATCCGCCCCGACACCCACCAAAAAAAACCAAAACAAAACCAAAAACCTCTGTAAGGTTTATCTTACAGATTCCTTTACCAAACTATTTCTTACACGAACTGGCATTTTACAAACACTCATTCAATAAATTCTTCACTTTCAGGCATCCGAAGACTGAGCTCGACCTCCTCAATTTGCTTTCCCAATTCTTAACCCCTTCTGAATCATCCCTCCCGCCCCGCCTCCCCATCAAACTTTAAAGCTCCACTTGGGCATATGGGGAGCAGATCTGGAGGGTGAGAGTGGAACGAAAGCCTTGGCAGGTGGAAGAAACCGACGGAAAGCCGCCTGGAAGGACGCCGCGGCCAGCGTGGCTGGTTCCCAACTCTTCCGAGCTGAGGGGTGAAGGGTGGGAGTGCCGCTGGGAAGCGGCAGCGAGAAGTTTCAGCTGACACTGTCATCACTTACCGCAGCCCCTGGCAGAGTAGCTGGGGATGGGGAGTGGTTCATGAATGCTCGGTACTACTGCGGGGGGTAGAGACGGGGAAGAGGGGGATCATGAATGAGAAAGGGAGACGAGGCAGGACTGAGGGGCTGGAGGAGGTGAGAACGAGTTGACTGCATAGTAGGAGAGAAGGAGCACGAGGAACCTGGGCGACGACAGACTAGGAAAGCGGGGCGTGGATCTGAAGGCCACTGCGATGGGAGGCCCACATGGGCCAAAGAACAAAGGGATGAAAACAGAGAAATGAAAGACCAATAAAAGTGGCTTGCCCGCTCCCCTCCCTCCCCAACCTGACCCCTGCCCAAAATAAATAAATAAATAAATCTTAAAAAAAAAAAAAAACACATCCAGCCACAAGGAATTTACTCCCTCCCCAGTCTGTTCTACACTGATAAGGTTCTCTTCACGAGAAAGTTCCTACAGATTCCCTTATCAATAAACCTCTAACCTCTTGTGTGAATTCTGACCATCCTATTTTGTCAGAATACCTACCCCACCCACCAGTTCACTACCATTTTAACCTTTATATTCTTCAAAGAACTTACTACAATCTGAAGTTGCGTGTTTTGCTTTTGTTTTAGTATGTTTACTTCTTCCCCGCCATCCGCCCCGACACCCACCAAAAAAAACCAAAACAAAACCAAAAACCTCTGTAAGGTTTATCTTACAGATTCCTTTACCAAACTATTTCTTACACGAACTGGCATTTTACAAACACTCATTCAATAAATTCTTCACTTTCAGGCATCCGAAGACTGAGCTCGACCTCCTCAATTTGCTTTCCCAATTCTTAACCCCTTCTGAATCATCCCTCCCCGCCCCCCGCCTCCCCATCAAACTTTAAAGCTCCACTTGGGCATATGGGGAGCAGATCTGGAGGGTGAGAGTGGAACGAAAGCCTTGGCAGGTGGAAGAAACCGACGGAAAGCCGCCTGGAAGGACGCCGCGGCCAGCGTGGCTGGTTCCCAACTCTTCCGAGCTGAGGGGTGAAGGGTGGGAGTGCCGCTGGGAAGCGGCAGCGAGAAGTTTCAGCTGACACTGTCATCACTTACCGCAGCCCCTGGCAGAGTAGCTGGGGATGGGGAGTGGTTCATGAATGCTCGGTACTACTGCTGGGGGTAGAGACGGGGAAGAGGGGGATCATGAATGAGAAAGGGGAGACGAGGCAGGACTGAGGGGCTGGAGGAGGTGAGAACGAGTTGACTGCATAGTAGGAGAGAAGGAGCACGAGGAACCTGGGCGACGACAGACTAGGGAAAGCGGGGGCGTGGATCTGAAGGATGCGGGACAGTGAGCCAAGGCGGCTCCGTGTACCTCCGGCGTCAGTGAGCACCTCGGCGCGGCCGCTGAACATGGCCTTGAGCATGGTGTCCTGTCCCGTGAGGGTGCGCAGCGTGGTGTAGTGCAGAGAGCCGCCCACGTTCAGCTTCACATACGTGCTGTTCGCGGTCAGTGGCTTGAGATCGTTGGCCGCGGAGTCGGGATCGGGACCCGAAGGCTCAGCGACTTCCAGGGACAGCGGCGTTTCGGCCGCCGCCGGGTCCGAGGCCTCGGCCGACATGCCGGCGGTTGGCGGCGGGCAGCGACTCTCGGCTCTGTCCGCGCCCGCTGGACGCTCCAAAGACTCGAGACCTGAGCCCTCGGGCGGGACCGTTGGTCCGAACGCCGCCGCTACCCCGCGACACTGGCCTTCAGTTTCATCGCGCCGGTTGCTCCCGGAAGCCGGGCGAGCGACTGCGCAGGCGCGCCAAGGAGCCGCCCCCGACCTCGCGGGTCGGGGAGTGCAGAGCATGCGTAGTGGCCTTGCGCCGCGGGCGGCGTCGGCTGGTGCGGAGCTGGGCGCTTTGGCCCGAGTCCTCCTGTTGCTGCTTCTGGGGACCCAAGGCACGAGGCGCTTGGCCGCCTGCCTCTTGAGAAAGCGTCATTGGGCTGCTCTGCGCTCGGGGGGGGAGCAGATCTGGAGGTGAGAGTGGAACGAAAGCCTTGGCAGGTGGAAGAAACCGACGGAAAGCCGCCTGGAAGGACGCCGCGGCCAGCGTGGCTGGTTCCCAACTCTTCCGAGCTGAGGGGTGAAGGGTGGGAGTGCCGCTGGGAAGCGGCAGCGAGAAGTTTCAGCTGACACTGTCATCACTTACCGCAGCCCCTGGCAGAGTAGCTGGGGATGGGGAGTGGTTCATGAATGCTCGGTACTACTGCTGGGGGTAGAGACGGGGAAGAGGGGGATCATGAATGAGAAAGGGGAGACGAGGCAGGACTGAGGGGCTGGAGGAGGTGAGAACGAGTTGACTGCATAGTAGGAGAGAAGGAGCACGAGGAACCTGGGCGACGACAGACTAGGGAAAGCGGGGGCGTGGATCTGAAGGATGCGGGACAGTGAGCCAAGGCGGCTCCGTGTACCTCCGGCGTCAGTGAGCACCTCGGCGCGGCCGCTGAACATGGCCTTGAGCATGGTGTCCTGTCCCGTGAGGGTGCGCAGCGTGGTGTAGTGCAGAGAGCCGCCCACGTTCAGCTTCACATACGTGCTGTTCGCGGTCAGTGGCTTGAGATCGTTGGCCGCGGAGTCGGGATCGGGACCCGAAGGCTCAGCGACTTCCAGGGACAGCGGCGTTTCGGCCGCCGCCGGGTCCGAGGCCTCGGCCGACATGCCGGCGGTTGGCGGCGGGCAGCGACTCTCGGCTCTGTCCGCGCCCGCTGGACGCTCCAAAGACTCGAGACCTGAGCCCTCGGGCGGGACCGTTGGTCCGAACGCCGCCGCTACCCCGCGACACTGGCCTTCAGTTTCATCGCGCCGGTTGCTCCCGGAAGCCGGGCGAGCGACTGCGCAGGCGCGCCAAGGAGCCGCCCCCGACCTCGCGGGTCGGGGAGTGCGGAGCATGCGTAGTGGCCTTGCGCCGCGGGCGGCGTCGGCTGGTGCGGAGCTGGGCGCTTTGGCCCGAGTCCTCCTGTTGCTGCTTCTGGGGACCCAAGGCACGAGGCGCTTGGCCGCCTGCCTCTTGAGAAAAGCGTCATCCCTGCCGCGTGTCTCTGCTCTCCGAGCGCTTCGTGGGCATAAAGGGAAAACTGTGGCCCTTGGAGGTCGGGACGGTTTCCCGCCTCCCAGCCCCGCGCATTTGACCGACTGAGAAGAGCGTCGACAAAGCTCCCAAAAAGCTCTTTAAGGAGCTAGAAGAGGTGGCAATAGTTCTAGGGCAGGCCGGGTGTGAGTAGGTAAGGTCGTCATGGAGGGCTTCTCTGAGGAGGTGCTACTGACTGAGCTGAAGCTCAGAGCGGTCGAGAACAGGTGTAAAGATAGAGAGTTTCAGAAAGAGCCACAGGCAAGTCCAGAGACCCTCAGGCGTGAACACACTGGGCAAATTTGAGAAGCAGAAAGAAGGTCAGGAGCGGCTGAGCTAAAGGTCTTAGAATTGCAGTCGATGTCATAGACACCCAGTCCTAAAGAAAAAAGAAGTAAGCTGAAAACACGCCGTTGATGAGGTGTGGGGAGGAGTGTTTTTATGGGACCCCATCTATATGCAGTTGAGAGGCTGACACCTCCGAGATTTACCAGTCGACCTGAACTAGACGTTCAGGGGACTAGCAGCGGAATCCGCTGGAGGGAAAATGAAATACAAAGTTGTGTAGTTTCTGCCCTGCCACCAGTTCATTGAGTGATCCTAGACAAGTCACTTTTCTCTGGGCGTGCCTGGTTCGTTTTCTGCTTAGTAAGGGTGCAATTTTAAATGCCAGGGGACAGGTAGGAATGTGAATCAGTGGAGTAGACCAGTTACAAGGTGCGAGGGAGTCGTGAGACTGGTGGTGACCTGAAAAGTCCATGTTTTACCCAAAGGACTGCCAATTCTGATTTTTCTAATGTAGCTGGTGAAACAAAGGAAAGGTGTCACTACAAGCTAGTTCACAGTCTTCCTTCAGAAGCCTCAGTATTGCTAGGAAGAGGCCTGGTTCTATTACATAGGCTATGGTGGTGCCCTGTTGACCATAAACAACGTCAGACGAAACCACCTCTTATTGGCTGGATCTAGAACCTATCTTTGGCCCGAGTCCTCCTGTTGCTGCTTCTGGGGACCCAAGGCACGAGGCGCTTGGCCGCCTGCCTCTTGAGAAAAGCGTCATCCCTGCCGCGTGTCTCTGCTCTCCGAGCGCTTCGTGGGCATAAAGGGAAAACTGTGGCCCTTGGAGGTCGGGACGGTTTCCCGCCTCCCAGCCCCGCGCATTTGACCGACTGAGAAGAGCGTCGACAAAGCTCCCAAAAAGCTCTTTAAGGAGCTAGAAGAGGTGGCAATAGTTCTAGGGCAGGCCGGGTGTGAGTAGGTAAGGTCGTCATGGAGGGCTTCTCTGAGGAGGTGCTACTGACTGAGCTGAAGCTCAGAGCGGTCGAGAACAGGTGTAAAGATAGAGAGTTTCAGAAAGAGCCACAGGCAAGTCCAGAGACCCTCAGGCGTGAACACACTGGGCAAATTTGAGAAGCAGAAAGAAGGTCAGGAGCGGCTGAGCTAAAGGTCTTAGAATTGCAGTCGATGTCATAGACACCCAGTCCTAAAGAAAAAAGAAGTAAGCTGAAAACACGCCGTTGATGAGGTGTGGGAGGAGTGTTTTTATGGGACCCCATCTATATGCAGTTGAGAGGCTGACACCTCCGAGATTTACCAGTCGACCTGAACTAGACGTTCAGGGGACTAGCAGCGGAATCCGCTGGAGGGAAAATGAAATACAAAGTTGTGTAGTTTCTGCCCTGCCACCAGTTCATTGAGTGATCCTAGACAAGTCACTTTTCTCTGGGCGTGCCTGGTTCGTTTTCTGCTTAGTAAGGGTGCAATTTTAAATGCCAGGGGACAGGTAGGAATGTGAATCAGTGGAGTAGACCAGTTACAAGGTGCGAGGGAGTCGTGAGACTGGTGGTGACCTGAAAAGTCCATGTTTTACCCAAAGGACTGCCAATTCTGATTTTTCTAATGTAGCTGGTGAAACAAAGGAAAGGTGTCACTACAAGCTAGTTCACAGTCTTCCTTCAGAAGCCTCAGTATTGCTAGGAAGAGGCCTGGTTCTATTACATAGGCTATGGTGGTGCCCTGTTGACCATAAACAACGTCAGACGAAACCACCTCTTATTGGCTGGATCTAGAACCTATCATAAAAAGTGAAGTCAGGGGCTTCCCTGGTGGGCCAGTGGGTAAGGACACTGCCTTGCAGTACAAGGGGTGCCGGTTCGATCCCTGGCCTGGGAAGATCCCACATGCCACGGAACGGCTGAACCAATGTGTCCAATTACCGAGCTGGAGCTCTGGAGCGCACCCAGAGCCGGTGCTCTGCGACAACAGAGGCCACTGCGATGGGAGGCCCACAGGGGCCAAAGAACAAAGATGGATGAAAATAGATAAATGGAAGACCAATAGAAGTGGCCCGCCCGTCCCCCTCCCTCCCCACCCCACCCCCCAAAAGATAAATAAATAAAAAATGTTAAAAAAAAAAAGTGAAGTCAGTCAAAAAGAGAAAGACCAGTACAATATATTAACACATATATGTGGAATCTAGTAGTATGGTAATGATAACACACGCAGTGAAGTGATGGAAGAACACATGGAGAGTAGACATATGGACATTGTGGGGAATGAACAGTGGGTGGGAGGTGTAAAGGAAGCAGCATGAAAACCTATACTATCATATGTGTAAAAAATAGCTATTGTCATTGCACTGTGAGAAAGGGATCCTGCAGGGGCGCTGTGCGACGGCCTGGAGGGGTGGGATGGGGGGCATATACATATGACTAATCTGGGAGCATACAAATCTGTAAACAACAAAACTCTGTAAAAGTAGAAAGTAAAAAAAAGAAAAAATCCACCTCTTATGAGTTGAAAGACCATTTCATAATCATGTCTGAACCCCAAAATAACATTGCCCAGACCACAAAAATGACCAAACACAACCCTTTCCTCCACAATTTGAGTGACTGCTATTCCTTTATTGAGTATAGGTTTAGTCCTGATCCATTCCTTCTGACTTCTAGATAGGAATTATTAAGATGGGACTTTCCCGTGGCTAAGACTCCAGGCTCCAAATGCAGGAGACCTGGGTTTAATCCCTGCTCAGGGAACTAGATCCCTCATACCACAATGAAGAACTCACCTGCTGCAACTAAAGATTCCACATGCTGCAGCTAAGACCTGGTACCCCCAAGTAAAAATAGATATTTTAAAACATGAAAGGATTAAGATAACCCCAAAGAATTAGCCCCACTTCCTGACAGCGTCCAACCTAGATTAAATCTTCACTTTTCTCAAACTCTCCTAGAAAATCATCTAACACAAGCCCCAATCCTGTACTATTATGCACTTGCTGAGATGTCCACCATGGGTGCTCAGGTGTGCAGCGCGGTATGCAAGCTCCCTTGTTCAACTAGGTGTGTGGGTTTTTTTTTTTTTTTTTAACAAATAATGCCTTAATTTTTTTCTACTTATTTTATTTTTTAATACTTATTTATTTGCTTATTTGTTTCTTTGTTTGGCAGCACTAGATCTTAGTTATGGCATGTGGGATCTAATTCCCTTACCAGGGATCGAACCCAGGTCCCCTGCATTGGGAGCTCAGAGCCTTAACCACTGGACCACCAGGAAAGCCCCTCTTGGTGGTCTTTGACTGGAGGGCATTGTCAGAAATGGAGGCTCCATGGTGGTGATTCAACTGAAGTGCTCACTCCGCTGGACTGGGACCCTTGACTCTAGTGATAATCTGCACATCTGAGAGCCTTTGTGCCTCTAATTGTTTGAGGTGCCATCCTGCCCATGTCTGGGAGGTAAGTTCTTGTCGAACTGAGCTCTGGCATTTTGTTGAGACCCTTGAATTTGGGGTATACTTTGTTTTCCTTGGAATAAGGTCCTCTTCATTTTTTTTTTTTTTTTTTTGATTATCTAGTCAGATTTTATTTTTCCTTCGGGAATTTATTTTCTGACTTTCTACATTTATCTGCTCTCACGGTCCCTCTTTTAGTGTTTTGAATGTTGTTTGTCTACAAGAGGAAAAATCTGTAGAGAAAGGATGGCTATGCAACCCTGGGTGTCTAAGCACATTGCAAATCTATTATTTCTTGCTCAATTTCTGGTGGTTGAACACCCACTTTTCCTTGTAATAAGTTGGAAATGCCAGTTGCTCAAGGTCATGTAACTAGTTAGCAGGCTGGAGTGTCGTTTGTTATCTGAATTAACCAGACAAATCACGCCATCAGTCAAGCCCTAATAAGTCTGTCCTACAACCAGTCCCAGAAACTGGATTTCAGACCCTCAAACTAGGGTCTTTTGAATAAACTTTGCCTCAGGTCACCATTACAAACCTTTGTAAGGAGTTCTTCCTCAGTTTTGTGTGTGTCCCTGAGAACTTCTTTGTTTCATTTCTTCTACCCAGAATCAGGTCATTTTCTGTGACTCATGATGAATGACATTGGTCTTAGGCTAAGTTCTCTAGATACAATGTTGCCCAGCACTGACTTTATGAACTCTTATCTCAGCTAAAATTGGGCCAAATTCCTGATCTCTTCATGATTTTATTGCTTATTGCTTTGTTTGGCAGCACTAGATCTTAGTTATGGCATGTGGGATCTAATTCCCTTACCAGGGATCGAACCCAGGTCCCCTGCATTGGGAGCTCAGAGCCTTAACCACTGGACCACCAGGAAAGCCCCTCTTGGTGGTCTTTGACTGGAGGGCATTGTCAGAAATGGAGGCTCCATGGTGGTGATTCAACTGAAGTGCTCACTCCGCTGGACTGGGACCCTTGACTCTAGTGATAATCTGCACATCTGAGAGCCTTTGTGCCTCTAATTGTTTGAGGTGCCATCCTGCCCATGTCTGGGAGGTAAGTTCTTGTCGAACTGAGCTCTGGCATTTTGTTGAGACCCTTGAATTTGGGGTATACTTTGTTTTCCTTGGAATAAGGTCCTCTTCATTTTTTTTTTTTTTTTTTTTTGATTATCTAGTCAGATTTTATTTTTCCTTCGGGAATTTATTTTCTGACTTTCTACATTTATCTGCTCTCACGGTCCCTCTTTTAGTGTTTTGAATGTTGTTTGTCTACAAGAGGAAAAATCTGTAGAGAAAGGATGGCTATGCAACCCTGGGTGTCTAAGCACATTGCAAATCTATTATTTCTTGCTCAATTTCTGGTGGTTGAACACCCACTTTTCCTTGTAATAAGTTGGAAATGCCAGTTGCTCAAGGTCATGTAACTAGTTAGCAGGCTGGAGTGTCGTTTGTTATCTGAATTAACCAGACAAATCACGCCATCAGTCAAGCCCTAATAAGTCTGTCCTACAACCAGTCCCAGAAACTGGATTTCAGACCCTCAAACTAGGGTCTTTTGAATAAACTTTGCCTCAGGTCACCATTACAAACCTTTGTAAGGAGTTCTTCCTCAGTTTTGTGTGTGTCCCTGAGAACTTCTTTGTTTCATTTCTTCTACCCAGAATCAGGTCATTTTCTGTGACTCATGATGAATGACATTGGTCTTAGGCTAAGTTCTCTAGATACAATGTTGCCCAGCACTGACTTTATGAACTCTTATCTCAGCTAAAATTGGGCCAAATTCCTGATCTCTTCATGATTTCTTAAACAATTGTGCTAACTTGTACCCTTATCTTTCTAACTGACACAGTTTCATTAGAGACAATTTCAAATTGCAGTGGCCATTTTGGGGAACTTGGGATGAGAACAAGATTCTTTATTTGAAAAGCATCTTAGAACAAAAAGAGAAACATCTCTCCTCATAGGGAGATTGTTTGTCTTGTTTGTCAAAATGAATTTTGTTTAGCATAGGTGATGTTTCACTTTTGTACTTTGGAGATTAATAAATACTGATTTTTTAATTGTATAGCTCTATTCAATTGTTAAGTGCCTAAGATAATGTTTTAAAATTAGGCAGACTGTCACACTTTTTGTGTGTGCATGAATTAATATATGTCAAACTCTTGGTGGGGATTGCATTTAAAGAATTTCTCTTTTGCACACCTAAACTATTTTATCTCTTCCTGCTGAGGGAATATGGATTAGTTTCTTGTAACTTTTTTTTGCATTTTTTTTCTTGGATTAGCTTTTTAGAGTAATAGTTTCATATTTGACTGAAGTAGCTTTATCTCATTTTGTCCTGTTATTTTTCTTAGAAAAGTTTAAAGGTTAAGCAAAAACTCTGTTGAATGTGCACAATCCAGTTAAATACAGTTGGCCTTCAAAAAATTGGAGAGGGGGATTTGTAACAATTTGAAAAACACATAGCCTAAAAATATTTTAAAAATTAAAAAAAAGTTAGCTGTATTATGAATGTATAAATGTAAATAGTTGTTTGTGTATTTTTGTCATTTGCTACCATAACAGTTGGAAATGCCAGTTGCTCAAGGTCATGCCCTGGAGTGTCGTTTGTTATCTGAATTAACCAGACAAATCACGCCATCAGTCAAGCCCTAATAAGTCTGTCCTACAACCAGTCCCAGAAACTGGATTTCAGACCCTCAAACTAGGGTCTTTTGAATAAACTTTGCCTCAGGTCACCATTACAAACCTTTGTAAGGAGTTCTTCCTCAGTTTTGTGTGTGTCCCTGAGAACTTCTTTGTTTCATTTCTTCTACCCAGAATCAGGTCATTTTCTGTGACTCATGATGAATGACATTGGTCTTAGGCTAAGTTCTCTAGATACAATGTTGCCCAGCACTGACTTTATGAACTCTTATCTCAGCTAAAATTGGGCCAAATTCCTGATCTCTTCATGATTTCTTAAACAATTGTGCTAACTTGTACCCTTATCTTTCTAACTGACACAGTTTCATTAGAGACAATTTCAAATTGCAGTGGCCATTTTGGGGAACTTGGGATGAGAACAAGATTCTTTATTTGAAAAGCATCTTAGAACAAAAAGAGAAACATCTCTCCTCATAGGGAGATTGTTTGTCTTGTTTGTCAAAATGAATTTTGTTTAGCATAGGTGATGTTTCACTTTTGTACTTTGGAGATTAATAAATACTGATTTTTTAATTGTATAGCTCTATTCAATTGTTAAGTGCCTAAGATAATGTTTTAAAATTAGGCAGACTGTCACACTTTTTGTGTGTGCATGAATTAATATATGTCAAACTCTTGGTGGGGATTGCATTTAAAGAATTTCTCTTTTGCACACCTAAACTATTTTATCTCTTCCTGCTGAGGGAATATGGATTAGTTTCTTGTAACTTTTTTTTGCATTTTTTTTCTTGGATTAGCTTTTTAGAGTAATAGTTTCATATTTGACTGAAGTAGCTTTATCTCATTTTGTCCTGTTATTTTTCTTAGAAAAGTTTAAAGGTTAAGCAAAAAAACTCTGTTGAATGTGCACAATCCAGTTAAATACAGTTGGCCTTCAAAAAATTGGAGAGGGGGATTTGTAACAATTTGAAAAACACATAGCCTAAAAATATTTTAAAAATTAAAAAAAAGTTAGCTGTATTATGAATGTATAAATGTAAATAGTTGTTTGTGTATTTTTGTCATTTGCTACCATAACATATACACAGATCTATAATAAAAAGCGAAAAATTATCAAAACGTACATACACAAACATTTACAGACTATACCCGGCACTATCAATTGCCTTATTGAGTGCACTAGTGCACTACCAAAAGGTGATCATATTGCTGCTTCTTCATTATCAATATATAAATTATTTTATTTGTAAATAAATATACATTTCTTTTTCACGCTGTTTTTTCCCATGCACTGCACAGCATGCAGGATCTTGGTTTCCTGACCAGGGATGGAACCTGTGCCCTCTGTGTTCTGCCACAAGCATGGACCCCTAACCACTGGACCACTAGAGAATTCCCTGTCTTTTCAGTTTTAATGTTCATCGTTAGTAGGTCACAGGCTTCCCAGGTAACACCAGTGGTAAAGAACACACCTGCCTATGCAGGAGACCCAGGTTCGATCCCCCTGAGTCAGGAAGATCCCCTGGAGAGGGGAATGGCTACCCACTCCAGCATTCTTGCCTGGAGAATTCCTTGGAGACAGGAGCCTGGCGGGCTACAGTCCATAGCGTCGCACAGACTGGACGCGACTGAAGTGACTAAGCAGCCACGGCAGTACATATACTAACTACAATGTTTTGTATAATATAAGACAGTACCAACGTAGTGCTGGCAGATGATTCATCAGGCAAACATATGGTATCAGTATCAATAAATACAACCAGTATTTTAAGTGTATTTTCTCTTTCTTGTGACTTTCTTAATAACATTTTCTCCGCTTAAATATTGTAAGAATACAGTATATAATACATCTAACAAAAATATGTGTTAATCAACTGTTTTCTGTATAGCTGAGTTTGAAGGGAGGGTCAGTTGTGCCCTCGGAGGCTGAGGGGTTGAGGGGTGTTGTTTCCTTAAGTTTCCTAACCCCCACGTTGTTCAAGGTTCAGCTGTAATCAAAAATGTCTGAAAGGATTACTAAACTGTATGTTTCCTTTGTGAACACTGACAAGTATATTTATGTAATAGGCTTTGTAATTATAGTTACAGATAACATAGAAATGGCCTTAGTTCCAAGATAAAAACATGATCCAATATTTTTATTTTTACATTTTAATTTGCCATGTAACAATAATGCCAGCACAATATTTTTGGTTTGTATAAGACTAAGGGCTAGTTTTCTTATGATTTAAACCTTGTTACTTTTTGTATTGATTTTATAAGTTAAGTAAGTTCTCTTAGTTTTCAGAGATGATTTCTCTTTTGAAATTTCAAGAAACACTCACTGTGCTGTTCATTACTGCCCCAGAACTTATTTATCGTGTGGTTGGAAGCTGTACTTTTTTTTTTGGAAGTTGTACTTTTTGACCACCTTCATCCACTTCCCCCATCCCCACCTCCAGCCTCTGGCAACCACTGATCTGTTCTCCATTTTGATTATTTTAGACTCCATCTATTAGTGATACAGTATTTGTCTTTGTCTGTTAGACTTAGGTCACTTAGCATAATACTCTTGAAGTTCATTCATGTTGTCACAAATGGCAGCATTGCTTTCTTCTTTATGTCAGAAATAAATATATAAATGATTACATTTTCTTTATTCATTCATCTGTCAGTGGACACTTAGGATGTTCCCATGTCTTGACTATTTTAACTAATGCCGAAATGAATATGAGGGTGCAATATCTCTTTAACATTGTGATTTCCATTTCCTTTGGCTATATACCTAGAAGTAGAAGAATTACCAAATCATATGGTAGTTCTATTTTTGATTTTTTAATAACCTCCATACTGTTTTCTATGAGCTTTTCAGATGATGCTAGTGGTAAAGAACTTGCCTGCCAGTGCATGAAGCATAAGAGACGCCAGTTGGATCCCTGGGCAGGGAAGATCCCCTGGAATAGGGCCTGGCAACCCACTTCAGTATTCTTGCCTGGGAAACCCCATAGACCGAGAAGCCTGGTGGGTTTCAGTCCACAGCATGTCACAGAGTCAGACACAACTGAAGCAACTTAGCATGCACATGCACAGTACTGTTTTCCACTGTGGCTACACAAAGTGACATTTGCACCAGTAGTGCATAAGGTCAGCTGTAATCAAAAATGTCTGAAAGGATTACTAAACTGTATGTTTCCTTTGTGAACACTGACAAGTATATTTATGTAATAGGCTTTGTAATTATAGTTACAGATAACATAGAAATGGCCTTAGTTCCAAGATAAAAACATGATCCAATATTTTTATTTTACATTTTAATTTGCCATGTAACAATAATGCCAGCACAATATTTTTGGTTTGTATAAGACTAAGGGCTAGTTTTCTTATGATTTAAACCTTGTTACTTTTTGTATTGATTTTATAAGTTAAGTAAGTTCTCTTAGTTTTCAGAGATGATTTCTCTTTTGAAATTTCAAGAAACACTCACTGTGCTGTTCATTACTGCCCCAGAACTTATTTATCGTGTGGTTGGAAGCTGTACTTTTTTTTTTGGAAGTTGTACTTTTTGACCACCTTCATCCACTTCCCCCATCCCCACCTCCAGCCTCTGGCAACCACTGATCTGTTCTCCATTTTGATTATTTTAGACTCCATCTATTAGTGATACAGTATTTGTCTTTGTCTGTTAGACTTAGGTCACTTAGCATAATACTCTTGAAGTTCATTCATGTTGTCACAAATGGCAGCATTGCTTTCTTCTTTATGTCAGAAATAAATATATAAATGATTACATTTTCTTTATTCATTCATCTGTCAGTGGACACTTAGGATGTTCCCATGTCTTGACTATTTTAACTAATGCCGAAATGAATATGAGGGTGCAATATCTCTTTAACATTGTGATTTCCATTTCCTTTGGCTATATACCTAGAAGTAGAAGAATTACCAAATCATATGGTAGTTCTATTTTGATTTTTAATAACCTCCATACTGTTTTCTATGAGCTTTTCAGATGATGCTAGTGGTAAAGAACTTGCCTGCCAGTGCATGAAGCATAAGAGACGCCAGTTGGATCCCTGGGCAGGGAAGATCCCCTGGAATAGGGCCTGGCAACCCACTTCAGTATTCTTGCCTGGGAAACCCCATAGACCGAGAAGCCTGGTGGGTTTCAGTCCACAGCATGTCACAGAGTCAGACACAACTGAAGCAACTTAGCATGCACATGCACAGTACTGTTTTCCACTGTGGCTACACAAAGTGACATTTGCACCAGTAGTGCATAGGCTTCTCTTTTTTCCAAGCCCTCTCGGACGCTTACCTCTTGTCTGATGACAGCCATTCTTCTTGGACTTGAACAAAATGCTTCTGCTAAGGTCATTGTGCTCATGCTGGTGCTCTGTCACTTCAGTCGTGTCTGACTCTCTGCAACCCTATGGACTGTAGCCTACCATACTGCTTCATCCATGGGGTTTTGCTTATAACCTACCCATAAAACCTAGGTCACTGAGACTAGGAACTAAGATTGGAGCTATCCTTGCTCTTCTCTTCTAAGACACTCCAGCCAACTTGAAAGCACTATGTAATCCCACTAAAGGAATCTGTTTACTTCAGGGGTCCCAAAACTGGTTACTTCTAATACAACCGATACCTCAGTAGGATCCAGCATTTTGTGGGGATGGGCTGTGTCAGGTCTTATTGCAGAATGTGAAATTTTAGTTGCGGCATCTGGGAGCTAGTTCCCTGACCAGAGATTGAACCTGGGCCCCCTGCATTGAGAGGGTGGAGTCTTAGCCACTGGACCATCAGGGAAGTCCTGGGTCCAACTTCTCATGCAGACAACAGGCTTATACCTGCTTGCCGCACACTAACTTATCTTGAGTATTCAGGGTAATTTCAGGTATTTTAAACTACCACTTCTCCAGGAATCTCCAAAATGAGGCAGGCTGTTCAAGAACAGGGTATTGAGGAAAACTCTCTGGAGGGATAACCTGCTGCATTATCGTGCATGCTGTATGAGCTATACTTCCCAGAGATGGGTAATACTACTGGAAAAGGTGATCCAGATCTCATCTCTAACCTCAGCAGACATCATAAATGACAACTGCTACTCAGAAAGCCCAACAACCAATTGATATTTATTTTTTTTCTCTTTTTGGGGGGGTGGAGTGGGAGGGGGGGGGACAGGCAGGTCACTTCTATTGGTCTTTCATTTCTCTATTTTCATCCATCTTTGTTCTTTGGCCCGTGTGGGCCTCCCATCACAGTGGCCTCTGTTGTGCAGAGCACCAACTGAAGCAACTTAGCATGCACATGCACAGTACTGTTTTCCACTGTGGCTACACAAAGTGACATTTGCACCAGTAGTGCATAGGCTTCTCTTTTTTCCAAGCCCTCTCGGACGCTTACCTCTTGTCTGATGACAGCCATTCTTCTTGGACTTGAACAAAATGCTTCTGCTAAGGTCATTGTGCTCATGCTGGTGCTCTGTCACTTCAGTCGTGTCTGACTCTCTGCAACCCTATGGACTGTAGCCTACCATACTGCTTCATCCATGGGGTTTTGCTTATAACCTACCCATAAAACCTAGGTCACTGAGACTAGGAACTAAGATTGGAGCTATCCTTGCTCTTCTCTTCTAAGACACTCCAGCCAACTTGAAAGCACTATGTAATCCCACTAAAGGAATCTGTTTACTTCAGGGGTCCCAAAACTGGTTACTTCTAATACAACCGATACCTCAGTAGGATCCAGCATTTTGTGGGGATGGGCTGTGTCAGGTCTTATTGCAGAATGTGAAATTTTAGTTGCGGCATCTGGGAGCTAGTTCCCTGACCAGAGATTGAACCTGGGCCCCCTGCATTGAGAGGGTGGAGTCTTAGCCACTGGACCATCAGGGAAGTCCTGGGTCCAACTTCTCATGCAGACAACAGGCTTATACCTGCTTGCCGCACACTAACTTATCTTGAGTATTCAGGGTAATTTCAGGTATTTTAAACTACCACTTCTCCAGGAATCTCCAAAATGAGGCAGGCTGTTCAAGAACAGGGTATTGAGGAAAACTCTCTGGAGGGATAACCTGCTGCATTATCGTGCATGCTGTATGAGCTATACTTCCCAGAGATGGGTAATACTACTGGAAAAGGTGATCCAGATCTCATCTCTAACCTCAGCAGACATCATAAATGACAACTGCTACTCAGAAAGCCCAACAACCAATTGATATTTATTTTTTTTCTCTTTTTGGAGGGATGGAGTGGGGAGGGAGGGGGGCGGGTGGTCACTTCTATTGGTCTTTCATTTGTCTATTTTCATCCATCTTTGTTCTTTGGCCCGTGTGGGCCTCCCATCACAGTGGCCTCTGTTGTCGCAGAGCACCAGCTCTGGGCGCATGCGCTCCAGAGCTCCGGCTCGGTAATTGGACACATCGGTCCAGCCGCTCCGTGGCACGTGGGATCTTCCCAGGCCGGGGATCGAACTGGCGCCCCTTGCACTGCAAGGCAGTGTCCTTACCCACTGGACCACCAGGGAAGCCCCCAATTGATATTTAAATTCATTAACTAAGGGGAAATTTAGTCTTCGGCAAACACTGTTTGTGGCACCCATATAAATACAGGTAAAGTTGAGCAGCCTATGACTATGCTAAAAACAGCAACAACAAAAGTCACTTGAATTGCTAAAAATAGAAAGACAAGCTGGACTTTGACACATGTTTTCATTGCCTGGATTTGATAATCTAGGCCCCGATCTTCAGGATCTGTTACAAGGATTAATATTAATGACCATTTGAAAGTGTTAGTCGCTCAGGAGTATCCGACTCTTTTTTGACCCTATGAACTGCAGCCTGCCAGGCTCCTCTGTCCATGGGGTTTTCCAGGCAAAAATACTGGAGTGGGTTGCCATTCCCTTCTCCAGGGATCTTCTCAACCCATGACTCAAACCCAGGTCTCCCACATCGCAGGAAGATTCTTTAATGTCTGAGCCACCCTAGTTTCTGGTAATTTTATGTGACATAGTTGACTAATGTATTCTGGTCAGGGTTTTGTTTTGGTTTATTTTTTAATTTTTAAAAATGTATGTATTTATTTTTGACTGCATTGGGTCTTCGTTGCTGTGTGAGGGCTTTCTCTAGTTGTGGCCAGCGGGGGCTATTCATTGTGGTGCGCAGGCTTCTTATTGCCGTGGCATCTCTTGTGGCAGGGCACAAGCTCTAGGTGCGCAGGCTTCAGTTGTTGCAGCACACAGCTCAGTAGTTGCACCTCACAGACATCATAAATGACAACTGCTACTCAGAAAGCCCAACAACCAATTGATATTTATTTTTTCTCTTTTGGGGGTGGAGTGGGAGGGGGGCGGGTGGTCACTTCTATTGGTCTTTCATTTGTCTATTTTCATCCATCTTTGTTCTTTGGCCCGTGTGGGCCTCCCATCACAGTGGCCTCTGTTGTCGCAGAGCACCAGCTCTGGGCGCATGCGCTCCAGAGCTCCGGCTCGGTAATTGGACACATTGGTCCAGCCGCTCCGTGGCACGTGGGATCTTCCCAGGCCGGGGATCGAACTGGCGCCCCTTGTACTGCAAGGCAGTGTCCTTACCCACTGGACCACCAGGGAAGCCCCCAATTGATATTTAAATTCATTAACTAAGGGGAAATTTAGTCTTCGGCAAACACTGTTTGTGGCACCCATATAAATACAGGTAAAGTTGAGCAGCCTATGACTATGCTAAAAACAGCAACAACAAAAGTCACTTGAATTGCTAAAAATAGAAAGACAAGCTGGACTTTGACACATGTTTTCATTGCCTGGATTTGATAATCTAGGCCCCGATCTTCAGGATCTGTTACAAGGATTAATATTAATGACCATTTGAAAGTGTTAGTCGCTCAGGAGTATCCGACTCTTTTTTGACCCTATGAACTGCAGCCTGCCAGGCTCCTCTGTCCATGGGGTTTTCCAGGCAAAAATACTGGAGTGGGTTGCCATTCCCTTCTCCAGGGATCTTCTCAACCCATGACTCAAACCCAGGTCTCCCACATCGCAGGAAGATTCTTTAATGTCTGAGCCACCCTAGTTTCTGGTAATTTTATGTGACATAGTTGACTAATGTATTCTGGTCAGGGTTTTGTTTTGGTTTATTTTTTAATTTTTAAAAATGTATGTATTTATTTTTGACTGCATTGGGTCTTCGTTGCTGTGTGAGGGCTTTCTCTAGTTGTGGCCAGCGGGAGCTATTCATTGTGGTGCGCAGGCTTCTTATTGCCGTGGCATCTCTTGTGGCAGGGCACAAGCTCTAGGTGCGCAGGCTTCAGTTGTTGCAGCACACAGCTCAGTAGTTGCACCTCACAGGCTCTAGAGCTTGGGCTGAGTAGTTATGGTGTACGCGCTTAGTTACTCAATGGCATGTGGAATCTTCCAAGGCCAGGGACTGAACCCATGTCCTCAGCATTGGCAAGCAGATTCTTATCCACTGTTTCACCAGGGAAGTCCTGGTTCGCAGTTTTATTTATTTATTTATTTTTGGCTATTCTGGGTTTTCACTGCTGCCACAGGCTCTTCTCTAGTTGCAGGGAGTTGAGGCCTACTCTCTAGTTGAAGTGAGCAGGCTTCTTTTTTTTTTTTTTTTTTTGAGCAGGCTTCTTGTTGCAATGACTTCTCTCGTTTTGGAACTTGGGCTCTAGGGCACACAGGCTTCAATAGTTGCGGCATGTGGGCTTCAGTAGTTGAGGCACATGGGTTCAATAGTTGTGGTTTCGATGCTCTAGAGCACAGGCTCCATAGTTGTGGCTAACAGGCTTCATTGCTCCATAGCATGTGGGATCTTCCCGGATCAGGGATCGAACCTGGGTCTCCTTCATTGGCAGGCGAACTGTTTACTACTGAGCTACCTGGGGCTTACACCAGGGAAGCCCCTGGTTCAGTTTTAAATGCTACTATGCAACCATCATCATATCAGAGGTTTTTAACTCCTGTTGCAACAAAAGGAGAAGGAAAGACTAACCTTAGTTTACCTATAGATAGATTTCTCTTGACACAAATCTCCTGATGAACAAAATCTTGGCCATGGTGAAGAGCTGGGTAGTAAGCTAATGTCCTGAGGTCTGACTCCACCTGCCTTTGGCCAAGAGGGAGACCGAAAGAGAAAGCATCCTCCGACAGCCTGGAGCTGGCCTGGTACTGTCATCTCAGCCTCCGTGTTGATAGGAGCCAGAATGACACTCATGGCTAGAGGTTGTTTTCTCTCGATAAGCATAAACAATATTACAGAACAGCAATATCACAGAGACAGCGCCACTCTGTCAACCGTGGTGGATCAAACCAGAAACAAGACCACCAGGTAATTATGTCAGAACACAGTCAAAAACAAGAACAGGAGTTTCCCTCGTGGTCCCGTAACTAAGACTCTGAGATTTCCATGCAGAGGGCCCAGGTTCGATCCCTAGTCAGGGAACTAGATCCCACATGCCACAATTAAGAGTTTGCATGCTGCAACTAAAAGGCTATGCTTGCCGCACCTAAGACCCAGTACAGCCAAATTAATAAATATTTTAAAAAAAGAATTTGATATGCAAAGGAAAAAATAATGTTATCCAAACAACAGAGATGACCAAATACCCGTAATCTGCCTCATATAAATTAGTTTTCCTTCTTTATCAATGATACCTTTAATCTTCTCATCATTTAGGTTAAAAGTTCTAAAATTCCAGTTGTAGAACTATTCCGCACTTCTTCATAGCGTCTAAGTCAGAGGCAACCTATTTCCTTGACTCCTTCCCAGAAACCTAACACAAGTTCAAGTCCTCTTACTGAGATGTCTCACAGTTTCACATACTGTATGGTCTCCCTCATTGCAATGAGTCAAGGAACCCAATTTTGTTCAATTATAGGTTTGTTCTCCATAGTCTTTGACAGGAGGACATTGACCCTGAAAATTGGATTTTTTTTTTTTTTTCACTGAAAAGATACTGATTTTTTAAAAGTTGACTCCGAACAAGTTTTAAATGTTTGAAACTCATACAAAATAGGTTTATGGATTCTGTTTGGCCTGGGGGCTGCCAGTTTGCAATCTTTCAGCTGGAAGACCTTCCCCCTGGATTTGAAGGTTCATACCGCTGTGAATGGTACACAGTTACTCAGGATGTCAGCTGAACCAAGGATAGGACACATACCTTCACCAGCATCGTTTCATTTAATGTCCTTTTCTGCTTAGGTCATTCCGGAGTCTCTTGATTCTGTTCATGCTGTGCCATTTGCAAGGTTGCCTGCTGAATGTCTGACTCTTAAAGGAGGTCAGGTCTCAGTCTTACAGGAAGGTGCTGATGTATGCCTCCATGCTGTGAGCCGGTAGCCATAGGAACGGTGATCAAGCAAACAACAACACCTCCGTGATCAAATCCTCGGGAACAAAGTTCATTTTCATGCAATTGCCGTGATCACCGAGGAATCTGGGGGACTTTCTGGGCTTCTCAGCATTGTGGCGCCTCCTGACTTCAAGCTGGCTCTGGAGGAGAAGAAAGAGGAGCTGTCTCAGGTATGGGATTCTTCCTGGAGCTGGGGTGTGGGCCAGGCAGAGAAAGGCTGTGGGGAAAGATCCTCCCAGGCCTGCTTCTCCTGAGGAGAAAGCAGGAGAAGAGCCTTAATGGGGACCCACATGCCACAATTAAGAGTTTGCACCTAAGTAGCTTGCCGCACCTAAGACCCAGTACAGCCAAATTAATAAATATTTTAAAAAAAGAATTTGATATGCAAAGGAAAAAATAATGTTATCCAAACAACAGAGATGACCAAATACCCGTAATCTGCCTCATATAAATTAGTTTTCCTTCTTTATCAATGATACCTTTAATCTTCTCATCATTTAGGTTAAAAGTTCTAAAATTCCAGTTGTAGAACTATTCCGCACTTCTTCATAGCGTCTAAGTCAGAGGCAACCTATTTCCTTGACTCCTTCCCAGAAACCTAACACAAGTTCAAGTCCTCTTACTGAGATGTCTCACAGTTTCACATACTGTATGGTCTCCCTCATTGCAATGAGTCAAGGAACCCAATTTTGTTCAATTATAGGTTTGTTCTCCATAGTCTTTGACAGGAGGACATTGACCCTGAAAATTGGATTTTTTTTTTTTTTTCACTGAAAAGATACTGATTTTTTAAAAGTTGACTCCGAACAAGTTTTAAATGTTTGAAACTCATACAAAATAGGTTTATGGATTCTGTTTGGCCTGGGGGCTGCCAGTTTGCAATCTTTCAGCTGGAAGACCTTCCCCCTGGATTTGAAGGTTCATACCGCTGTGAATGGTACACAGTTACTCAGGATGTCAGCTGAACCAAGGATAGGACACATACCTTCACCAGCATCGTTTCATTTAATGTCCTTTTCTGCTTAGGTCATTCCGGAGTCTCTTGATTCTGTTCATGCTGTGCCATTTGCAAGGTTGCCTGCTGAATGTCTGACTCTTAAAGGAGGTCAGGTCTCAGTCTTACAGGAAGGTGCTGATGTATGCCTCCATGCTGTGAGCCGGTAGCCATAGGAACGGTGATCAAGCAAACAACAACACCTCCGTGATCAAATCCTCGGGGAACAAAGTTCATTTTCATGCAATTGCCGTGATCACCGAGGAATCTGGGGGACTTTCTGGGCTTCTCAGCATTGTGGCGCCTCCTGACTTCAAGCTGGCTCTGGAGGAGAAGAAAGAGGAGCTGTCTCAGGTATGGGATTCTTCCTGGAGCTGGGGTGTGGGCCAGGCAGAGAAAGGCTGTGGGGAAAGATCCTCCCAGGCCTGCTTCTCCTGAGGAGAAAGCAGGAGAAGAGCCTTGCAGACCAGGTCCCTTGGTCTCTGAGGCGTTGCTAGGTCCGTGTGTCTATGACTGGAGTATAGAAGCATCCTAGCTTCACTCAGGGCGTTGGCTGAAATATCTTTTTTTTTTTTTGGCTGAAATATCTTTAAGGACTCTTCCAGCCCTGGACTCACAGGAGCCGGGAACACAATTCTATGGTACCTGTTTTTTTTTTTTCACATTTTTTTGGGGGCGGGGGCACTTCTATTGGTCTTTCAGTTATTTCATTTATTAATTTCATCCATCTTTGTTCTTTGGCCTGTGTGGGCCTCCCATCGCAGTGGCCTCAGAGCTCCAGCTCGGTAATTGGACACATCGGTCCAGCTGCTCCACAGCACGTGGGATCTTCCCAGGCCAGGGATCGACCCGGCGCCCCTTGCACTGCAAGGCGGTGTCATTACGCACTGGACCACCAGGGAAGCCCTATGGTACCTGCTTTGGCTTGTGAAGATGGGAAGGAACAAGGCAAGCTTTAGGCCAAGTGATGGTTCATTATCTGACAGCTTACTTCCCTCTTTGTATCCCTGTCACCTCCCACACCATCTGCCTTTCACTTTAGTCTCCAAAAAGCTCAGGGACCCTTGCCACGTTTCACTGCCTGAGGGGAGCCTTGGGAATCCTTAAGCCCACCAAACGTCTGTCTCTCTCTTTTCTGCTGCTTCGTGGGCTATGATTTGGGCCTCAGTTTCCTTGCATGACACAACTGTTTCCTAGGAAGGGAGCCAGCCCCAACCCGTCGGCCACCCTGACTCCTTCTGGACTCTTGAGCTCAGGACCATCATCCTGTGCTCATAATGTCAGACTGGGCTTTGCCATAGAAGAAACCGATCACTCAGTACCCCCATTCTAAATATAGCCACCCCAGGGAACCTCAGACTGCTTCTCACGTAATATGTGGATCTTAACACCTGAATCAAGCTGGCTCTGGAGGAGAAGAAAGAGGAGCTGTCTCAGGTATGGGATTCTTCCTGGAGCTGGGGTGTGGGCCAGGCAGAGAAAGGCTGTGGGGAAAGATCCTCCCAGGCCTGCTTCTCCTGAGGAGAAAGCAGGAGAAGAGCCTTGCAGACCAGGTCCCTTGGTCTCTGAGGCGTTGCTAGGTCCGTGTGTCTATGACTGGAGTATAGAAGCATCCTAGCTTCACTCAGGGCGTTGGCTGAAATATCTTTTTTTTTTTTTGGCTGAAATATCTTTAAGGACTCTTCCAGCCCTGGACTCACAGGAGCCGGGAACACAATTCTATGGTACCTGTTTTTTTTTTTTCACATTTTTTTGGGGGCGGGGGCACTTCTATTGGTCTTTCAGTTATTTCATTTATTAATTTCATCCATCTTTGTTCTTTGGCCTGTGTGGGCCTCCCATCGCAGTGGCCTCAGAGCTCCAGCTCGGTAATTGGACACATCGGTCCAGCTGCTCCACAGCACGTGGGATCTTCCCAGGCCAGGGATCGACCCGGCGCCCCTTGCACTGCAAGGCGGTGTCATTACGCACTGGACCACCAGGGAAGCCCTATGGTACCTGCTTTGGCTTGTGAAGATGGGAAGGAACAAGGCAAGCTTTAGGCCAAGTGATGGTTCATTATCTGACAGCTTACTTCCCTCTTTGTATCCCTGTCACCTCCCACACCATCTGCCTTTCACTTTAGTCTCCAAAAAGCTCAGGGACCCTTGCCACGTTTCACTGCCTGAGGGGAGCCTTGGGAATCCTTAAGCCCACCAAACGTCTGTCTCTCTCTTTTCTGCTGCTTCGTGGGCTATGATTTGGGCCTCAGTTTCCTTGCATGACACAACTGTTTCCTAGGAAGGGAGCCAGCCCCAACCCGTCGGCCACCCTGACTCCTTCTGGACTCTTGAGCTCAGGACCATCATCCTGTGCTCATAATGTCAGACTGGGCTTTGCCATAGAAGAAACCGATCACTCAGTACCCCCATTCTAAATATAGCCACCCCAGGGAACCTCAGACTGCTTCTCACGTAATATGTGGATCTTAACACCTGAATCAAGATGCTTTGGGCACTGTGGAGCGGGCCATGACCACCATCTTTCCAAGCTCAGTGGCAAGATCAGGTTCCTCCAGTCTCCAGTCCCTCTTACTGCCTTTCTCATTGAGAAAGAGATTGATCAATCACTTAAGGAACAGTGGAGGGCTGATTCCGTCTCCATCCTTGCCCAATAGGCACCTTTGAGACTTTTATCATTAAAATTTTTTAAATTATTATTAGATTGGTAATACACATGATAAAAATTTCAAAAAGTAATGGAGTATATAGTAAAAATAAGTTTTTCCCTCACCTTGACATCCGATACTCCAGTCCTCCTCTCTGGAAGCAACCACTCTTCTGAGTTTCTTTCTTTCTTTTTTTTAAAATGTATGTATATATTTACTTTTACAGATGTTCTGAGTTTCTTGTTTATCTTTTCAAAGTACTCTGTGCGCATGTAAGCATGTGGATCTACTGTTGTCCCTTCTGTGAAGCACACGTATTGGCACGTGCTCCATGTTTAACTGTGTTATACTCTTTCCACTTGGTACAGCTCAGAGCGCATACCCTGTTTGTACATATAGATATGTCTCATCCCGCATAACAGCCACACAGTAGTCTACTATGCATATACTGTCATTTCTATAAGGCCCTATTGGTGGGACAATTAAGTTGTATTTTTTTTAATATATTGTAAACCATGTCTCAGTGAATATCTTTATAATTTTTCTTGGAATACTTGAATGAGTAAATATGTTAGACATATTTTTTAAAAAGATCTATTGATTTATGCTTAGCTGCACTGGGTCTTTGTTGCTGTTGACAAGCTGTCTCTGATTGCAGTCAGTCCAAGGCGAGTCTTCATTGTGCTGCATGGACTGCTTGTTGCGTTGGCTTCTCCTGTTGCAGGGCATGAGCTCTGGGCATGCAGGCTTCCCTAGCTGTAGCACATGGGCTCAGTTGCCCTGTGACATATGGGATTTTCCCAGACCAAGGATGGTACCCATGTCTCCTGCATTGGCAGGCAGATTCTTAATCATTATAAACAACCAAGGAGGCCCTGACAAATATAGTCTTAAAAGTAAAATTTCTGGGGCTTCTCCGGTAGCTCAGTGGTAAAGAGTTCACCTGCCAATGAAGGAGACACTGGTTCAATCCCTAATCAGGGAAGATCCCACATGCTGCAGAGCAACAAAGCCTGTGAGCCACAACTATGGAGCCTGTGCTCTAGAGCCGCGGAGTGGCAACTACTGAGAAGAGATTGATCAATCACTTAAGGAACAGTGGAGGGCTGATTCCGTCTCCATCCTTGCCCAATAGGCACCTTTGAGACTTTTATCATTAAAATTTTTTAAATTATTATTAGATTGGTAATACACATGATAAAAATTTCAAAAAGTAATGGAGTATATAGTAAAAATAAGTTTTTCCCTCACCTTGACATCCGATACTCCAGTCCTCCTCTCTGGAAGCAACCACTCTTCTGAGTTTCTTTCTTTCTTTTTTTTAAAATGTATGTATATATTTACTTTTACAGATGTTCTGAGTTTCTTGTTTATCTTTTCAAAGTACTCTGTGCGCATGTAAGCATGTGGATCTACTGTTGTCCCTTCTGTGAAGCACACGTATTGGCACGTGCTCCATGTTTAACTGTGTTATACTCTTTCCACTTGGTACAGCTCAGAGCGCATACCCTGTTTGTACATATAGATATGTCTCATCCCGCATAACAGCCACACAGTAGTCTACTATGCATATACTGTCATTTCTATAAGGCCCTATTGGTGGGACAATTAAGTTGTATTTTTTAATATATTGTAAACCATGTCTCAGTGAATATCTTTATAATTTTTCTTGGAATACTTGAATGAGTAAATATGTTAGACATATTTTTTAAAAAGATCTATTGATTTATGCTTAGCTGCACTGGGTCTTTGTTGCTGTTGACAAGCTGTCTCTGATTGCAGTCAGTCCAAGGCGAGTCTTCATTGTGCTGCATGGACTGCTTGTTGCGTTGGCTTCTCCTGTTGCAGGGCATGAGCTCTGGGCATGCAGGCTTCCCTAGCTGTAGCACATGGGCTCAGTTGCCCTGTGACATATGGGATTTTCCCAGACCAAGGATGGTACCCATGTCTCCTGCATTGGCAGGCAGATTCTTAATCATTATAAACAACCAAGGAGGCCCTGACAAATATAGTCTTAAAAGTAAAATTTCTGGGGCTTCTCCGGTAGCTCAGTGGTAAAGAGTTCACCTGCCAATGAAGGAGACACTGGTTCAATCCCTAATCAGGGAAGATCCCACATGCTGCAGAGCAACAAAGCCTGTGAGCCACAACTATGGAGCCTGTGCTCTAGAGCCTCGGAGTGGCAACTACTGAGCCCATGTGTCGCAACTATTGAAGCCCGTGTGCCCTAGACCTTGAGCTCCACAACGAAAGAAGTCACTGCAACAAGAAGCCTGAAGTCACTGCAACAAGAAGCCTGCTCACCTCAACTAGAGAGTAGCCCCCACTCCCTGCAACTAGAGAAGAGCCTGTGGCAGCAGTGAAAACCCAGAATAGCCAAAAAATAAGTAAATAAATAAATAAAACAACAAAACTCTGTAAAAGCAAAAAGTAAAATAAAAATAATTATTAAAAAACTATCGGGCTCCCCCTGGTGGTCCAGTGGATAAGGACACCGCCTTGCAGTGCAAGGGGCGCTGGTTCTATCCCTGGCCTGGGAAGGTCCCACGTGCCGCGGAGCGGCTGGACTGATGTGTCCAATTACCGAGCCAGAGCTCTGGAGCGCATGCGCCCAGAGCCGGCGCTCTACAACGACAGAGGCCACCGCGATGGGAGGCCCACAGGAGCCAAAGAACAAAGACTGATGAACATAGAGAAAGACCAATAGAAGTGGCCCGCCTGCTCCCCTCCCTCCCCAACCCGACCCCCGCCCAAAATAAATAAATAAATCTTAAAAAAAAAAAAACTATCATAATGAATATGAATAAATAAATAAAATGCATTTCTTTTTTTTTTTTAAGTAGAATTTCTGGGTCAAAATTTATGTTCAATTTGATAAATATTTTTACTTTGTCCTGCAGGGAGCGTAAGTCAGTCAGTTTACACTCCCCTCAACACTGTGGGCGGGGCTGTTTCTCACACCCTCACCAACAGAGTATTTCCAGACTTTTGATCTTGGACAGGGAAGCCTGGTGTGCTGCGGTCTGTGGGGTCGCAAAGAATCAGCCATGACTGACCAACTGAACTGAACTGATCTTGGTATGGGTTTACTAGTTTATTTATCAAAATAATACACATGTATTATTGCCAGGCCCTGAGATGGCAAGAATAATAATTCTACAATAATGTAGAAATAAATCAGTTGGGTTCCAAATCTCGCCCTCAGAATCTAGGCATACAAATGACAATATTATCTGGATAGCGCAACAATGGCATAAGACACAAAGGCAACCCAAAGTAGGGAGGAGTTAATTTGGGGGGTAAGTGGGGATTGTTCACAGCTGAGGAAGACTTTGTGATGAACTGGATATCTGAGATAAGTGGATTTTTTTTTTTTAACTTTTTTTTTGACCTCTTTTTATTGATTTAAAAAAGCTTTTTTTTCATCCATCTTTATTCTTTGGCATGTGTGGGCCTCCCATTGCAGTGGCCTCTCTCACTGCAGAGCAATGGCTCTGGGCACATGTGCTCCAGAACATTGGCTCGTCGTTGGACACACCGTCGTTGGTCCAGCCACTCCACAGCACGTGGGATCCTCCCAGGTCAGGGATCAAACAGGTGCCCTTTCCACTGCAAGGCGGACCCTTTACCCACTGGAAGCCCCCAGCTGGCAGTTTTTAGTGCATGTTTTAGACCCTGTGTTCCTGAATTGGCACCACTGGGTGTCTTCTGATGTGTAATGGGTAAGAATGTGTGCTGAGATATGTGTCCCTTGCATTGTAAGGTGGACTCTTTACCCGCTGGACCACCAGGGAAACTGAGATAAGTTTTGAATAATTCATTTATTACTGTTTTGTAAATAAGTTCATTTGTACCATTTCCTTAGATTCTACATAGAAGCAATATCATGCGGTATTTGTCCTTCTCCGTCTGGAGAACCTAACTTTAAATTCACACATTTATTTAGATGGAACTAAGGTTCCGCTCAGCATCACTAAACATGAAATAGCTGTCTGGACTATCTCCCAGAACTCTGTTATGGGTCTTTTCCAGTAAGTCATCTCTTTGCATCAGGTGATCAAAGTAGTGGAGCTTCAGCTTCAGTGTCTGTCCTTTCAATGAAATATTTTCATGGGTCTTTTTTGAGATGTTCCTTTGGTGTGCTGCGGTCTGTGGGGTCGCAAAGAATCAGCCATGACACACTGTATTCTTGGTATTTACTAGTTTATTTATCAAAATAATACACATGTATTATTGCCAGGCCCTGAGATGGCAAGAATAATAATTCTACAATAATGTAGAAATAAATCAGTTGGGTTCCAAATCTCGCCCTCAGAATCTAGGCATACAAATGACAATATTATCTGGATAGCGCAACAATGGCATAAGACACAAAGGCAACCCAAAGTAGGGAGGAGTTAATTTGGGGGGTAAGTGGGGATTGTTCACAGCTGAGGAAGACTTTGTGATGAACTGGATATCTGAGATAAGTGGATTTTTTTTTTTTAACTTTTTTTTTGACCTCTTTTTATTGATTTAAAAAAGCTTTTTTTTCATCCATCTTTATTCTTTGGCATGTGTGGGCCTCCCATTGCAGTGGCCTCTCTCACTGCAGAGCAATGGCTCTGGGCACATGTGCTCCAGAACATTGGCTCGTCGTTGGACACACCGTCGTTGGTCCAGCCACTCCACAGCACGTGGGATCCTCCCAGGTCAGGGATCAAACAGGTGCCCTTTCCACTGCAAGGCGGACCCTTTACCCACTGGAAGCCCCCAGCTGGCAGTTTTTAGTGCATGTTTTAGACCCTGTGTTCCTGAATTGGCACCACTGGGTGTCTTCTGATGTGTAATGGGTAAGAATGTGTGCTGAGATATGTGTCCCTTGCATTGTAAGGTGGACTCTTTACCCGCTGGACCACCAGGGAAACTGAGATAAGTTTTGAATAATTCATTTATTACTGTTTTGTAAATAAGTTCATTTGTACCATTTCCTTAGATTCTACATAGAAGCAATATCATGCGGTATTTGTCCTTCTCCGTCTGGAGAACCTAACTTTAAATTCACACATTTATTTAGATGGAACTAAGGTTCCGCTCAGCATCACTAAACATGAAATAGCTGTCTGGACTATCTCCCAGAACTCTGTTATGGGTCTTTTCCAGTAAGTCATCTCTTTGCATCAGGTGATCAAAGTAGTGGAGCTTCAGCTTCAGTGTCTGTCCTTTCAATGAATATTCAGGGTTGATTTCCTTTAGGACTGACTGGTTTGATCAAATCACATTAGTAACATAAATTTCTTTTTAGGAGAGAGCAAAATAACTATTGCTACCTACCTTCCTAAAGTTAATTACTGACCCTATGTGTTCTCCTAGACAGTTTATTATCTTTCTTTTTTTTTCACCAAATAAGATATTCAAATAACAAGCACATGAAAAGTGCCCAACACCATTAGTCATTAGGGAAATACAAATGAAAACCACAGTGAACTGCCACTCTCAATGTACTGGAATGATTGTTATCCAAAAGATTTTAACAAGTATTGGTAAGAATGTGGAAAAATTGGAACCATTGTGCATTGCTGATGGGAATGTAAAATGGTGCCCTTGCTACGGGAAACAGTTTTGCAGTTTCTCAAAGAGTTATACATAGGATTACCATGTGACCAAGCAGTTCCTCTCTTACTTATATGCAGACTTAAAAACAAGGACTCAGACACTGTACACCAAAGTGTTCATAAAAGAATTATTCATAACATCCAAAATGTGGAAAAAAACTGTGTCCATCAATATATGAATGAATAAATAAATGTGGTATACTTATGCAATGGAATATTATTCAGCCTTAAAAAGGAAAGAAATTCTGACACATGCTATGAATGGATGAATCTTGAAGATATGATGCTAAGTGAAATAAGCCAGACACAAAAAGACATGTAATATAATTCTACTTAAATGAAATATCTTAGAATACGCACATTTATAAAGATAGGGAGTAGACAAGAGGTTATTAGGGTCTGGGTCAAGGGAGGTATAATTGCTTAATGGTTACAGAATTTCTGTTTGGGGTCCCGGTATTTACCCGCTGGACCACCAGGGAAACTGAGATAAGTTTTGAATAATTCATTTATTACTGTTTTGTAAATAAGTTCATTTGTACCATTTCCTTAGATTCTACATAGAAGCAATATCATGCGGTATTTGTCCTTCTCCGTCTGGAGAACCTAACTTTAAATTCACACATTTATTTAGATGGAACTAAGGTTCCGCTCAGCATCACTAAACATGAAATAGCTGTCTGGACTATCTCCCAGAACTCTGTTATGGGTCTTTTCCAGTAAGTCATCTCTTTGCATCAGGTGATCAAAGTAGTGGAGCTTCAGCTTCAGTGTCTGTCCTTTCAATGAATATTCAGGGTTGATTTCCTTTAGGACTGACTGGTTTGATCAAATCACATTAGTAACATAAATTTCTTTTTAGGAGAGAGCAAAATAACTATTGCTACCTACCTTCCTAAAGTTAATTACTGACCCTATGTGTTCTCCTAGACAGTTTATTATCTTTCTTTTTTTTTCACCAAATAAGATATTCAAATAACAAGCACATGAAAAGTGCCCAACACCATTAGTCATTAGGGAAATACAAATGAAAACCACAGTGAACTGCCACTCTCAATGTACTGGAATGATTGTTATCCAAAAGATTTTAACAAGTATTGGTAAGAATGTGGAAAAATTGGAACCATTGTGCATTGCTGATGGGAATGTAAAATGGTGCCCTTGCTACGGGAAACAGTTTTGCAGTTTCTCAAAGAGTTATACATAGGATTACCATGTGACCAAGCAGTTCCTCTCTTACTTATATGCAGACTTAAAAACAAGGACTCAGACACTGTACACCAAAGTGTTCATAAAAGAATTATTCATAACATCCAAAATGTGGAAAAAAACTGTGTCCATCAATATATGAATGAATAAATAAATGTGGTATACTTATGCAATGGAATATTATTCAGCCTTAAAAAGGAAAGAAATTCTGACACATGCTATGAATGGATGAATCTTGAAGATATGATGCTAAGTGAAATAAGCCAGACACAAAAAGACATGTAATATAATTCTACTTAAATGAAATATCTTAGAATACGCACATTTATAAAGATAGGGAGTAGACAAGAGGTTATTAGGGTCTGGGTCAAGGGAGGTATAATTGCTTAATGGTTACAGAATTTCTGTTTGGGGTGATAAAAACGTTTTGGGAGTAAATTTTGGTGATGGTTGCACAACACTGTGCATATAACTAATTCCACTGAATTGCACACTTCAAAATGGTTAAAATGGCAAATTTCATCTTATATATATTTTATCACACACACACACACACAATCACACAATCCAAGGGAGAAAAGAATCAGACAGTTCTTCCTTTAAGAAAATTTACAATCGGGGCTTCCCTGGTGATCCAGTGGGTAGAGAGTCTGCCTTGCAGTGCAAGGGGCGCCAGTTCAATCCCTGGCCCGGGAAGATCCCACGTGCCAAGGAACGGCTGGGCTGGTGTGTCCAATTATGAGTCAGCATTCTGGAGCGCATGCGCCCAGAGCTGGTGCTCTGCAACAGGAGAGGTCACTGCAATGGGAGGCCCACACAGGCCAAAGAACAAAGACGAAAGAAAAATAAACAATGAGTTAAAGACAAAAATTATTTAAAAAGTTAAAAAGGAAAAAAAAGATTTACAATCTAGCTAGTTAATTTGGACGTTGCAATGGAAAAAGTAAAGATGTGGTGATAGAATCAGAATAGTGGTGGTGGCCTTTCGACAGAGAAGGTAGGTTGTGACTACGAAAGGGATGAGGGAAGTTCCTGGAGTGATGGAAGCGTTACTGGAAACATTTCATATCTTGACTGGAGTGTTCTTATAGGCATTTCCTTTGTTAAACTTTATGACGTTTCACACTTAAGATCTGTGCATTGCACGGTATATAAATTGTACTTCAGAGGGAAACATACCAGCTACAACTAATCTCTCTTTTTTAAATTCTTGGCTATTCTAGGTTTCACTGCTGCCACAGGCTCTTCTCTAGTTGCAGGGAGTGGGGGCTACTCTAGTTGAGCTGAGCAGGCTTCTTGTTGCAGTGACTTCTCTTGTGGAACTCGGGCTCTAGGGTACACGGGCTTCAGTAGTTACGGCACTTGGGTTCAATAGTTGCAGCTCTGAGGCTCTAGAGCACAGGCTCCATAGCTGTGGCTCGTGGGCTTAGTTGCTCTGCCGCATGTGGGATCTTCCCGGATCAGAGATCAAACCCATGTCTCCTTGTTGTGGAACTTGGGTTCTAAGGGCTCACAGGCTTCAGTAGTTGCGGCACATGGGCTTGATAGATGCAAATCCGAGGCTCTAGAGCACAGGCTCCATAGTTGTCGCTCACAGGCTTCGTTGCTCTGCAGTATGTGGAATCTTCCTGGATCAGGGATCGAACCCATGTCTCCTGCATTGGCAGGCAAACTCTTTACCACTGAGCTACCAGGGAAGCCCTGCTGCTAATCTCTTGACTATTGATATATATTGCAGTTATTTTCTCCTATTTCTCATTTGTATGGCTTTTTTTTTAATCATACAGAAGCTTTTAATTTTAGAAAACTTAGCAATTTTTTCATTTACAGTTTCTCTATATATGTGTCTTGCTTTAGAAAATATCTCATCCCAGATTTATAAACATTATTTTCCTTTTTTTTTCCCCAATATTTTTTATCGTGGTTGTGTATAACATGTAGCTACTGACTAGGTGGAGACCACTGGCAAGTTTCCTAATATGGCTAACCCTTCCTTTTCTCATTTGTAACGCAGGGATAATACCAGTTTTATTTTGTTATTGACATGGCTGAATGAGTGAACACTTAAAGGCCTCAAATGCTTGACCCATTTAGAAGTTACTCAGTAGTGAGTAGCTATTGTAATGATATGCTACGTGATTTATTTGTTATGGTATTTGACATCTTCTCATAATTTTTTGTGTATCTGCCTCTTTCACTGAGGCTTTTCATTGGTAAGAAATATGGCTTCCCTCAATGTCACTTCTACCTGGGGCGTTCCCTGGTGGCCTAGTAGTTGGGATTTGGCATTTTCTCTGGGGAGGTCCAGGTCAGGGAAACATCCCACATGCTGCACAGTGTGGCCAAAAATATTGCTTCTACCCAAGTGCCTGGCAGTTAGTGATGTTCAGATGTTTGCCGAATGAATGCATTGATGGAACGGATGGCACCATGTCATACAGGGGGAAAGCAATAATTTTATCAAGCAGTTGAGATACAAAACTAAACATAAAACTGAGGTTTAACTAGGTGTAGAAGGAAGGTTACTAAGTATTTGTGTCTAGGGGCTCTTGTCTATGGATGAGTTCCACAAGGACTGAGGTTCCCCCGATTGAAACTGCATGCAGATGTTTAGGCAAATGCATATTTTTCCAGAGAGAAGGTCCAGAAGCAGGTTGTAGTTCCAGGAGGCCAGGGATCCTGAATACTTTGTTCACCATGGTATTCTTTGCTCATAGACTAGAGCCTGCAGCTCATGGTATTCATTGAATGAATATCTGTCTGATTGAGTGAAAAGCTTTCATCAGATTTTCCAAAGGGTCTTTAGTCCTCAGAAGTTTTAAGACTCAATAATTAAGAAGGAAAAAAATCAAACAACTCCTTGAGGGCTTCCCTGGTGGTCCAGTGGGTAAGGACACCGCCTTGCAGTGCAAGGGGCGCTGGTTCGATCCCTGGCCTGGGAAGATCCCACGTGCCGCGGAGCGGCTGGACTGATGTGTCCAATTACCAAGCTGGAGCTCTGGAGTGCATGCGCCCAGAGCCAGTGCTCTGCGACAACAGAGGCCACAGCGATGGGAGGCCCACACAGGCCAAAGAACAAAGATGGATAAAAATAGATAAATGAAAGACCAATAAACGTGGCCTGCCCGCCCCCCTCCCTCCCCACCCCACCCCCCAAATAAATAAATGTTTTGGTTTTTTTTAAATCAAACAACTCCTTGAGAGATGCTTTATCTGAGTCAGAGCTCTTAGAGGAATTTATCACCATGGAGTGATTGAAGAATTCCTTGTTAGATTCCTTTCAAGGGACGGATTCCCTTCTCCATCGGCTTTCTGCTTCTCACATAATGAGCTGTAGTTAAGCTTGACTTATAAGTCAACTTCTGCCACCTACTATCTGCTGGTCAGGTGGTTAAGACTCTGCACTTCCAATGTAAGGGGCATGGGTTCGATCCCTGGTCAGGGAACTAAGATTCCACTTGCCAAATGATATGACCAAAAATAAAAAACTGATTAGTGAATTAAACATGTCTAGGGCCAGGTTTTCACAATAACATCCTTTGAGGGCCAAATGAGTGGATTAAGTCAGAATCCTGGTGTAATATTGGACCATTATAGTTCACAATCAATTTTGTGTCTTCCCATCTCCCCTCCAACTTTTTTTTTTTAACATGTAAGACATTTATTCACATCCATTTACCCTCATTCTTAAGCCTCAAGCTGTTTCTTGCTCTAACCAGTTTGCATCTGCTGGTCCATAGAATTTGCTTGGTTTTCCAAGTAAATATCAATTATGGTCATTTATAGAAAATGCTGTCTAAATATGTCTAGTTACTCTGTAGCACAAGAATAATGGTATTCTTTGCTCATAGACTAGAGCCTGCAGCTCATGGTATTCATTGAATGAATATCTGTCTGATTGAGTGAAAAGCTTTCATCAGATTTTCCAAAGGGTCTTTAGTCCTCAGAAGTTTTAAGACTCAATAATTAAGAAGGAAAAAAATCAAACAACTCCTTGAGGGCTTCCCTGGTGGTCCAGTGGGTAAGGACACCGCCTTGCAGTGCAAGGGGCGCTGGTTCGATCCCTGGCCTGGGAAGATCCCACGTGCCGCGGAGCGGCTGGACTGATGTGTCCAATTACCAAGCTGGAGCTCTGGAGTGCATGCGCCCAGAGCCAGTGCTCTGCGACAACAGAGGCCACAGCGATGGGAGGCCCACACAGGCCAAAGAACAAAGATGGATAAAAATAGATAAATGAAAGACCAATAGAAGTGGCCCGCCCGCCCCCTCCCTCCCCACCCACCCCCCAAATAAATAAATGTTTTGGTTTTTTTTAAATCAAACAACTCCTTGAGAGATGCTTTATCTGAGTCAGAGCTCTTAGAGGAATTTATCACCATGGAGTGATTGAAGAATTCCTTGTTAGATTCCTTTCAAGGGACGGATTCCCTTCTCCATCGGCTTTCTGCTTCTCACATAATGAGCTGTAGTTAAGCTTGACTTATAAGTCAACTTCTGCCACCTACTATCTGCTGGTCAGGTGGTTAAGACTCTGCACTTCCAATGTAAGGGGCATGGGTTCGATCCCTGGTCAGGGAACTAAGATTCCACTTGCCAAATGATATGACCAAAAATAAAAAACTGATTAGTGAATTAAACATGTCTAGGGCCAGGTTTTCACAATAACATCCTTTGAGGGCCAAATGAGTGGATTAAGTCAGAATCCTGGTGTAATATTGGACCATTATAGTTCACAATCAATTTTGTGTCTTCCCATCTCCCCTCCAACTTTTTTTTTTTAACATGTAAGACATTTATTCACATCCATTTACCCTCATTCTTAAGCCTCAAGCTGTTTCTTGCTCTAACCAGTTTGCATCTGCTGGTCCATAGAATTTGCTTGGTTTTCCAAGTAAATATCAATTATGGTCATTTATAGAAAATGCTGTCTAAATATGTCTAGTTACTCTGTAGCACAAGAATAATAGGGGAAAACTGTTTGTTGACTTTCTATCGCATACCAGCACTACTGGGCACTTGTGTGTTTTAGCTCACCCTTCAAATTAGATTTGTCATTCAGTAAAAGCATTAACACAATGGTTGCTCTGTGGATATTACTTTTGTACCTGGACTACAGCAGGCATTAAAAAAAAAAAAAAGATTGTTGACAGAATAAACTTTCTTTTACATCTTAACCTAAATTTCACAAACACTCAAGCATGGGTAGACATGCTCCCAGACATAAAATAAGACTGAAAATCAATGAATTCTTGGGGAAACTAGCTAGCTATGGAGGCCATTTTTTTTAGTAAATTCATCAGTAAATATTTATGGAGTGAATCCTATGTCTTCAAACTATGAAAAGATCTGGGGCTTTTGAGAACAGGAACTGAGGCTAAAGTAGAGAGACTAAATCAAGACTAGGGAAAGTTTAGCTAGTTGGTCCCCCCTGGGCTAGATGTGACTATGAGTGAACATGCAGAGTAAGTGTTCAGGAGAGATTTCTTGGTGGGACTGAGGAAGAAAAATTTAGTGGGAAAGGACTGCATTTGGTGTTGGGACACGGGGACTCTAGTTCTGGGTGAAGCTTAACTGGCTGGGAGACTTGGGTCAGGTGAGCCCTTTACTTCTCAGACATCAGTTTATCCTCTGGAAAATAAAGGAAGGTGGTGGTATTATTGAACTCTTCAGTTATTAAGTGCCTTCCAATTCCCAGATTCTAAAATTATGACCAAAAATAAAAAACTGATTAGTGAATTAAACATGTCTAGGGCCAGGTTTTCACAATAACATCCTTTGAGGGCCAAATGAGTGGATTAAGTCAGAATCCTGGTGTAATATTGGACCATTATAGTTCACAATCAATTTTGTGTCTTCCCATCTCCTCCAACTTTTTTTTTTTAACATGTAAGACATTTATTCACATCCATTTACCCTCATTCTTAAGCCTCAAGCTGTTTCTTGCTCTAACCAGTTTGCATCTGCTGGTCCATAGAATTTGCTTGGTTTTCCAAGTAAATATCAATTATGGTCATTTATAGAAAATGCTGTCTAAATATGTCTAGTTACTCTGTAGCACAAGAATAATAGGGGAAAACTGTTTGTTGACTTTCTATCGCATACCAGCACTACTGGGCACTTGTGTGTTTTAGCTCACCCTTCAAATTAGATTTGTCATTCAGTAAAAGCATTAACACAATGGTTGCTCTGTGGATATTACTTTTGTACCTGGACTACAGCAGGCATTAAAAAAAAAAAAAAGATTGTTGACAGAATAAACTTTCTTTTACATCTTAACCTAAATTTCACAAACACTCAAGCATGGGTAGACATGCTCCCAGACATAAAATAAGACTGAAAATCAATGAATTCTTGGGGAAACTAGCTAGCTATGGAGGCCATTTTTTTTAGTAAATTCATCAGTAAATATTTATGGAGTGAATCCTATGTCTTCAAACTATGAAAAGATCTGGGGCTTTTGAGAACAGGAACTGAGGCTAAAGTAGAGAGACTAAATCAAGACTAGGGAAAGTTTAGCTAGTTGGTCCCCCCTGGGCTAGATGTGACTATGAGTGAACATGCAGAGTAAGTGTTCAGGAGAGATTTCTTGGTGGGACTGAGGAAGAAAAATTTAGTGGGAAAGGACTGCATTTGGTGTTGGGACACGGGGACTCTAGTTCTGGGTGAAGCTTAACTGGCTGGGAGACTTGGGTCAGGTGAGCCCCTTTACTTCTCCAGACATCAGTTTATCCTCTGGAAAATAAAGGAAGGTGGTGGTATTATTGAACTCTTCAGTTATTAAGTGCCTTCCAATTCCCAGATTCTAAAATTCTGACAGCCACATTTGTATTTCATTTGAGAAGGAAATACTTTCTATAACTTGGAATTGCAACAATCATTTATAAAACAGCCACTACACCCTAGGAGACTGTGCCATAAATTCTCCCCAGGTTTTTTAATCATTTTTTTTGAATAGTCTTTTTCTTTTTTTTAATTTTGGCCTCTTTCATTGGTTATTTATTTATTTATTTTCATCCATCTTTATTCTTTGGCCTATGGGGGCCTCTCATTGCAGTGGCCTCTCTCGTTACAGAGCACTGGCTCTGGGCGCATGCGCTCCAGAGCGCTGACTGGTAATTGGACACACCGGTCCTGCCGCTCCGCAGCATGTGGGATCTTCCCAGGCCAGGGATCGAACCGGCGCCCCTTGCACTGCCAGGCAGACTCTTTACCCACTAGACCACCAGGAGAGCCCTTAATCATTATTTTTAATTGTGGCAAAATATGCATCATTTACCATTTTAGTCATTTTAAGTGTATAGTTCAGTAGTGTCAAGTACATTTTCCTTGTCTTGTAACCATCACCAGCATCCGTCTCCAGAATGCTTTTCATCCTGCAAAACTCAAACTCCAAACCCATTAAACAATAACTCCCCATTTTCTTGTCTCCTGCCACTTTATTTTCTGTCTCTAGGAATTTGACTACTTTTTGTATTGAATATCTTACACAAGAATAATCATACAATATTTGTCTTTTTGCAACTGGGTTTATTTCACTTAGCATAATGTCCTCAAGGCTCATCCATGTTGTGCATGTGTCAGAATGCCCTTTCTTTTTTAAGACTGAATAATATTCTATTGTGTGAATACCATTTTTTTGTATCCATTCATCTGTTGATGGACATGTTGAGTTGCTTCCACCTCTTAAACTCTTTTGAGTAATGCTACTATGAACATGATATATAAATATCTCTTGGAGACCTTACTTTCAATTTTGGGGGGTATATGCCCCAAAGTGGAATTGCTTGATAATATGGTAATTCTATTTTAAACAGATTCAAAGATACATTGGTCGGTTTTCCATAGTAGTTGTACCATTTTACACTCCCACCCAAAATGCACAAAAGTTCCACTTTCTTCAGTCCATCAACGTTTGTTATCCTCCCTCCTTTTAAAAGTAGTCATTCTAATAACTATGAAGTAGTATATAATTGTGATTTTGATTTGCATTTCCCTAATGATTATAGTGATATGAAACATCTTCTCATTTGTTGTTATCATTTGTACATCTTCTTTGGAAAAATATCTATTTAAGTCCTTTTTCAAATCAAGTTGTTTTCACTATTGTTGAGTTGTAGGAGTTCTTTATATACTCTAGATAGTAACGCCTTAGCAGATTCATGATTCTGAAATATTTTCTCCTGTTCCATGGATTGTCTTTTCACTTTGTTGTGTTCTTGAATGCACACATGTTTTAAACTTCTGTGTAGTCTAATTTACCTAGTCTTTTCTTGTCTGTATGTTTTGTGTCATATTCAGGAACTCATTGCCCAATCCAACATCATGAAACTTTTCCCTTACATTTTTCTTCAACATTTGTATAGTATTATCTCTTACATTTAGTTTTTTCATGCGTTTTGAATTAATTTTTGCATAGGGTATAAAGAAAGAGTTTAACTTCATTCTTTTCCCTGTGGATTATCTGGTTTTCCTAAAACCATTGGAAAGACAAGCTTTTCTCCACTGAATGTTCTTGGCATCTTGTTGAGTATCACTTGATCATATATGAGAGGGGTTTACCTGGTGGCTCAGTGGTAAAGAACCCGCCTGCCAAAGCAGGAGACACGGGTTCCATTCCTGGGTGGGGAAGATCCCCGCAACCCACTCCAGTTCTCTTGCCCTGGGAAACCCCATGGACAGAAGAGTCAGTCAGGGTACAGTCCATGGGGTTGCAAAAGAGTCGGAGATGACCTAACAACTAAATAACAACGCACATGAGAGGATTTTGGAGCTATAAACTTTGGAGGGGGGTACAGAAAGGGCATGGTCTCTGCTTTAAGGAAGCCTCAATAGAGTTGAATACTCAGATTCTGTTTCATACAGCATTTGTCCAGTGCTGGTTGTGTGTCCAATGGGTTCGCGTTTTCCCACACTGTATCTCTTAAATCTTCCCATTCAGCCAGTGAGATAAGATGATTCCCTTTAACAGAGGAGTAAACTCGCCCTCAGATGTGCACGGTTATGTCTCATGTAGGCTCAGGGACAGAGTCAGGCAGGATCTGAACCCAAAGTTCTTTGCTCGATGTGTCCTGTCAAGTTAAAATGGACCTCAGTGTTCTCATCTCTAAAATGCAGCAGCAATGAAATCAGATGGCCTCTGTTGAGAGCCTTGCAGCTCTAGGATCCAATGCATCAAGTGGTCGCTAAAAGCTAGAGGTGTAGACGTTAAACACCCTTAAATTGAAGAGAAGAGCTGAAACTAGGCTCCAACGCCGGCCCGGAAAACCAGAATCCTAGAACCGAAGGCCCGCCCTCGGCAGGACCTAGAGTCTTTACCCGGAACTAGGGCGCGGCTGGGCTGTGCTATTGGCACGGGTGGAAGAGAAGCAAAAGAAAATTGCGACGAGATTTTCGTTGAAATGTCCCATGGTCCCTCTGGATGGAGCGCTCACCGTTATAAATGCTTCCAGGATTAGCTCCGATGCCCCTCTCCCTTTTACTCACCTCCCATGGTGTTATTTCTTCCCCTTTACCCCTGCATAGGTTGTCCTCTTGGTACGGCCCCACCCCGACCAGGAGGGGCGAGGCGCGCTCGCAGGGGCACTGCGCATGCGAATCCCGCCGAGGCGGGGTCGGGTGGCTGGGTGGGAGCAAGGACCCCGCCCCTTCGCGACTCCACGCGTGACGTCGCGGGGGGCGCCGGCCTCCGCCCGGCTGCGAGGGTGAGAGCAAGCGGCGGGCGGACCCAACGCTGCAAGAGCGGGAAGGGATGCGGGTGTTGAGTTTCTGCAGGAGGGCTTTGAGGGGGAGGGGAGGCCTAGGGGCCCCACCAGCCGCCGACCTTCAGGTTCGGCCCTCCCCCTTCCTGCCTTTTCGGTCCTTACTGATGTGGCAGGACTGGAAGCCGGGCCAGGGCTGAGTCTTGGTGACACCTGCATTTCCCCGGAGCGCTCCTTCTCTCCTAGCCCATCTGTTTATCTCGCCTTCCAGATGTTCTTTTTCATCAGGCTGTCGCTTCTTGTCAGGGAAAGAGCACTGCACTTGCAGACAGGAGCCGGGTTTCAGTCTTTGGCCCTATCACTGTTTTGTTAAAGTGCCCGAACCTCCATTTTCCGCGCAGTATTTTTGCCATGTCTCACCTGGTTTTGAAGATCGATATGAGCCAGAGAAATAGAGAGGAAATGAATATTTGTTCGGTTCCTGCAAGACCATGTACTAGCCCAGCTGTATTATCTGCCCTATTTAGTTCTCACTACTTGATGTTCCTAGAACCCCCATTTCACAGATTCTTAAGCTCGCACAGGTTCGCTGGGTTTTCTCAGTTAGCCAGTGAGTGGCAGAGGAGGACTCCAGCTGAGTTTAGCTCCACAATGGAGTTCTTTTTGTCAGAGGCTTACTTGTCTGGGCTCTTCGCTGAAACCCTGACCAAATCGTAGCCCAGGAGCGTCTGCTTCCTGAATTTCTCCCCTTGAGAATTCTCCTTTTTGAGTTCCTTCTTCCAGCACAGTGTACTCTGCTCTGCTTCCACCTTGATTACTTGAAATGAAACGCAGCAAAGGTTAATATTGAGTGGTACATGCAGATGAGCACTTGGAGTCAGGAGCCTAGGGTTTCTGTACGGGCTCTGCCACTAACTGACTGTGTGGCCTCGACCAAGTGTCTTCCTGATGCTTTCGCTTCCCTTTGAATAAAATGGTAAGTGCCTTCTAATGGGCAGGCCCTTGTCCAGTTCTCGCTTCCTGTCCTCCAGCAGGCTCTTCCCGGAGGCTCAGACCCCGCTGCTCCCCATGGGCAGCTGCCAGGCAGGGCACAACCTGCATCTCTGCCTGGCCCACCACCCACCTCTGGTCTGTGCCACTTTGATCCTGCTGCTGCTTGGCCTTTCTGGCCTGGGTCTTGGTGGCTTCCTCCTCACCCACAGAACCAGCCTGCGCAGTCCCGACATCCCTCAGGTGAGTACCCACCCTCCTGCTCAGCTGTCCCCTGCAGGCCACTTTGCTGCTCACCTCCTCTCACCTCTGCTCGCCTTCCTTCTGCACACAGGACTGGGTCTCCTTCTTGAGATTGTTTGGCCAGCTGACCCTGTGCCCCGTGAATGGGACAGTCACAGGGAGGGGGCGTGGATCTCACACCGTGGGCTTACTGACCACCTTAAACTTCGGAGATGGTCCAGACAGGAACAAGACCCAGACATTCCAAACCCAGGTCCGGGGGCATCAGATTGGATTGAAAGGTGAGAGCAAGGAGGGTGTTGGATATCAGACCACTCGGGGGCGAGGTCTGCCTCTGACCTCACCATCCTGGTGACCTTGGGCACATCTCTAGGTCTTCATCACTTCTCCTGTAATAGGACTAGATACTTTCAGCGACCACACCGCCCACTTCATAGGTTCTTGATAAATGTTTTCTCTCTCCTCTTCGAGGTTCTTTGATTATGTCCTCAGAGGAGTGATGAGATGGGCAAGATTTGACCTGAAGTTTTTTTTCTCAGTCCTCTTCATCCCCCGGGGCTTCTATTAGAGGCACCTTATTTTTCCTTAGGGATATAGAGACACATGTTCAATTAATTTAACCTAGAGTCTCTAGTGCCTGTTAGGTGCTTAGCACAGCTCTGTGTGCTATGCAGTAACCTGAAAAATTAGACATCATCCATTCCTAACGGCTTAGTCTTCTGGGAAAGTGATGCATAAGAGTGAGTCAGGGGTGCTGTTCATTCCTGGGTGAGATTGGGCCTCCAGTTCCTTATGTAAAAACTGTCGGTAAAACAAAAAACTAAAAATTAAAGACTGTGGAGATGAAGGAGGAGAGAAAGGTAGTCCTTCGACTTCTGTGGTCCTTTCCAACATTATTGCTCTAGGATTCTCTATGGAATGAGTGTGTATCTGAGTGGAGAGGCACACATGTACGTATATTGCCGGGGGAGAGTGGGCCTCTGTGTTGTCAGGTGTACTCTTGATCTCTGTGGGATCAGAGAGCAAGAGTAAAGGAATAGGGCTGATATATACAGAGTTGGGATATTTTTCCCTGTTCTTTTTATGTAAAAAACCATGTGTGTGTGTGTGTGTGTGTGTATACACACACACACACATATACACACATATGTTTTATATGTATATACACAATATACACATATGATTCACATGCCATAAAATACACCTATTGAAAATGTCCAAGTCAGTGGCTTTTTTATATTCAAAAAAGTGTAGGGCTTCCCTGGTGGTCCAGTGGGTAAGGACACCGCCTTGCAGTGCAAGGGGCGCTGGTTCGATCCCTGGCCTGGGAAGATCCCACGGGCCGCAGGGCGGCTGGACCGATGTGTCCAAACACCGAGCCGGAGCTCTGCAGCGCGTGCGCCCAGAGCCGGTGCTCTGCGACAACAGAGGCCACTGCGATGGGAGGCCCACAGGAGCCAAAGAACAAAGATGGATGAAAATGGTTAAATGAAAGACCAAGAGAAGTGGCCCGCCCACCCCTCCCTCCCCAACCCTTCCCCCCACCCCCCGCAAAAAAATGCAATTAAAAAGTGTAGAACTGTCACCACTGTCCATTCTAGAACGTTTTCATTACCTGGGAAAGAAATCGTGTCCCCGTTAGCATGTGCTTCCCATTTTTACCCTAACCTTCCAGTGCTAGGCAACCAGGAATACTTTCTATCTCTGTATATTGGCCTTTTCTGGACATTTCATATAAAAGACTGGCTTTTTTTTTACTTATCATAATTTTTCGTTCATCCATGTTGATCATGAGGGAGGCAGCAGCTCTGTGTGCTATGCAGTAACCTGAAAAATTAGACATCATCCATTCCTAACGGCTTAGTCTTCTGGGAAAGTGATGCATAAGAGTGAGTCAGGGGTGCTGTTCATTCCTGGGTGAGATTGGGCCTCCAGTTCCTTATGTAAAAACTGTCGGTAAAACAAAAAACTAAAAATTAAAGACTGTGGAGATGAAGGAGGAGAGAAAGGTAGTCCTTCGACTTCTGTGGTCCTTTCCAACATTATTGCTCTAGGATTCTCTATGGAATGAGTGTGTATCTGAGTGGAGAGGCACACATGTACGTATATTGCCGGGGGAGAGTGGGCCTCTGTGTTGTCAGGTGTACTCTTGATCTCTGTGGGATCAGAGAGCAAGAGTAAAGGAATAGGGCTGATATATACAGAGTTGGGATATTTTTCCCTGTTCTTTTTATGTAAAAAACCATGTGTGTGTGTGTGTGTGTGTGTATACACACACACACACATATACACACATATGTTTTATATGTATATACACAATATACACATATGATTCACATGCCATAAAATACACCTATTGAAAATGTCCAAGTCAGTGGCTTTTTTATATTCAAAAAAGTGTAGGGCTTCCCTGGTGGTCCAGTGGGTAAGGACACCGCCTTGCAGTGCAAGGGGCGCTGGTTCGATCCCTGGCCTGGGAAGATCCCACGGGCCGCAGAGCGGCTGGACCTATGTGTCCAATTACCGAGCCGGAGCTCTGGAGCACATGCGCCCAGAGCCGGTGCTCTGCGACAACAGAGGCCACTGCGATGGGAGGCCCACAGGAGCCAAAGAACAAAGATGGATGAAAATGGTTAAATGAAAGACCAAGAGAAGTGGCCCGCCCACCCCCTCCCTCCCCAACCCTTCCCCCCACCCCCCGCAAAAAAATGCAATTAAAAAGTGTAGAACTGTCACCACTGTCCATTCTAGAACGTTTTCATTACCTGGGAAAGAAATCGTGTCCCCGTTAGCATGTGCTTCCCATTTTTACCCTAACCTTCCAGTGCTAGGCAACCAGGAATACTTTCTATCTCTGTATATTGGCCTTTTCTGGACATTTCATATAAAAAGACTGGCTTTTTTTTTTTTTTACTTATCATAATGTTTTCAGGATTCATCCATGTTGTATCATGGGTTCGTAGTTCAGTTCTTTTTATTGCTGAAAGGCATCCGTGTGTGCATGTGCCACATTTCATTTATCCGTGCATCAGTTGATTGACAATTGGATTGTTTCCACTTATCTGTTAGGAATGATGCTGCTGTGAACACTCAGGTACAAGGCACTGCATCATCCTGTGTTTTCATTTCTTCTGAGTATATACCTAGCAGTGGAGTTTCTTCGTCATATGGTAGCTATGTTTTTCTTTTGAGGAACCGCCAGACTGTTTTCCAGTCATTTTATATTTCTTTTTTTTTTTTTTTTTGCTTTTTATTTTTATTTATTTATTTATTTATTTATTTATTTATTTATTTTTGTACATGTATGTTCCCAGATCAATCAGATGCATATCCCCATTTTATATTTCTACCAGCAGTGTCTAAGAGTTCTAATTCCTTCACATCCTCACCAACACTGGTTATTACCAGTTTTTTGACTACGACCATCTAGTCAGTGTGGAGTGATATCTAATTATGGTTCTGATTTGCGGTTTCTTTATTTTTTAAATTCTGTTGCAGTATAGTTGATTTCTAGTGTTAATTTCTGCTATACATCACATCACATATACATCACATATACATCAGCAGATATACATCTGCTATACATCAAAGTGATTCAGTTATATGTATTCTTTTTGGGGAGGGGGCAGGTTGGGGAGGAAGTGGGGCAGACGGGTCACTTCTATTGGTCTTTCATTTATCTATTTTTATCCATCTTTGTTCTTTGGCCCGTGTGGGCCTCCATCGCAGCGGCCTCTGTTGTCGCAGAGCACCGGCTCTGGGCGCATGCGCCCCAGGGCTTCAGCTTGGTAATTGGACACATCGGTCCAGCTGCGCAGCGGCACGTGGGATCTTCCCAGGCCAGGGATCGAACCGGCACCCCTTGCACTGCAAGGCGGTGTCCTTACCCACTGGACCACCAGGGAAGCCCTCAGTTATATATATTCTTTTCCATTAGGGTTTACCACAGACTATTGAACATGGTGTCCTGTGCTATCCAGTAGAACCTTGATGTTTATCCACCCTATGTATAATAATTTGAATCAGCTAACCCTGGACTTCCCACCCTTTCCTCCCCCACCCACACTTCCCCTTGTCAACCACAAGTCTGTTCTCAGTATTTGTGAATCTGCTTCTGTTTCCTAGATATATCCATTTGTGTTGTGTTTTAGATTCTGCGTATAAGTGGTATCATATGGTATTTGTCTTTCTGACTTACTTCACTTTGTGTGATAATCTCTGGGTCCATCCATGTTGCTGCAAATGCATTCTTTTATTCTTTTTTATGGCTGGGTAGTATTTAAGCTGTTTCTAAGTCTCGGCTATTGTGGGGTGCATGTATCTTTTTGAATTATAGTTTTGCCTGGATATATGCCCAGGAATGGGATTGCTGGATGATATGGCAGCTCTGTTTTTAGTTTTTTAAGGACCTCTCATACTGTTTTCTAAAGTGGCCGCACCAGTTTACATTCCCAGCAACAGAGTAGGAGGGTTCCCTTTTCTCCGCACCTGGCACCTCTGCCAGGATTTGTTATTTTTAGATTTTTTGATGATGGTCTAATTCCTTCACATCCTCACCAACACTGGTTATTACCAGTTTTTTGACTACGACCATCTAGTCAGTGTGGAGTGATATCTAATTATGGTTCTGATTTGCGGTTTCTTTATTTTTTAAATTCTGTTGCAGTATAGTTGATTTCTAGTGTTAATTTCTGCTATACATCACATCACATATACATCACATATACATCAGCAGATATACATCTGCTATACATCAAAGTGATTCAGTTATATGTATTCTTTTTGGGGAGGGGGCAGGTTGGGGAGGAAGTGGGGCAGACGGGTCACTTCTATTGGTCTTTCATTTATCTATTTTTATCCATCTTTGTTCTTTGGCCCGTGTGGGCCTCCATCGCAGCGGCCTCTGTTGTCGCAGAGCACCGGCTCTGGGCGCATGCGCCCCAGGGCTTCAGCTTGGTAATTGGACACATCGGTCCAGCTGCGCAGCGGCACGTGGGATCTTCCCAGGCCAGGGATCGAACCGGCACCCCTTGCACTGCAAGGCGGTGTCCTTACCCACTGGACCACCAGGGAAGCCCTCAGTTATATATATTCTTTTCCATTAGGGTTTACCACAGACTATTGAACATGGTGTCCTGTGCTATCCAGTAGAACCTTGATGTTTATCCACCCTATGTATAATAATTTGAATCAGCTAACCCTGGACTTCCCACCCTTTCCTCCCCCACCCACACTTCCCCTTGTCAACCACAAGTCTGTTCTCAGTATTTGTGAATCTGCTTCTGTTTCCTAGATATATCCATTTGTGTTGTGTTTTAGATTCTGCGTATAAGTGGTATCATATGGTATTTGTCTTTCTGACTTACTTCACTTTGTGTGATAATCTCTGGGTCCATCCATGTTGCTGCAAATGCATTCTTTTATTCTTTTTTATGGCTGGGTAGTATTTAAGCTGTTTCTAAGTCTCGGCTATTGTGGGGTGCATGTATCTTTTTGAATTATAGTTTTGCCTGGATATATGCCCAGGAATGGGATTGCTGGATGATATGGCAGCTCTGTTTTTAGTTTTTTAAGGACCTCTCATACTGTTTTCTAAAGTGGCCGCACCAGTTTACATTCCCAGCAACAGAGTAGGAGGGTTCCCTTTTCTCCGCACCTGGCACCTCTGCCAGGATTTGTTATTTTTAGATTTTTTGATGATGGTCATTCTGACTAATGTGAGGTGCTTCCTCATTGTAGGTTCTTTAAAAAACATTTTTTTTTATGCATTTATTTTCATCCTTCGTTATTCTGTGGCCTGTGTGGGCCCATTTCAGTGGCTTTTCTGGTTGCAGAACTCCGGCTCTGGGTGCAGGTGCTCCAGAGTGCTGGCTCGTAATTGGACACACAGGTCCAGCCGCTCCACGGCATGTGGGATCTTCCTGGACCACGGATCGAACTGGTGCCCCTTGCACTGCAAGGGAGACCCCTTACCCACTGGACTACCAGGAAGCCCCCCATTGTAGTTTTGATTTGCAGTCCTCTAGTAATTAGTGATGATGAACATCTTTTCACATACTTATTGGCCATTTCTATGTCTTTGCTGGAGAAATGTCACTTTAGTTTTTCTACCCATTTTTTGATTGTGTATTTTTGTTTGAGCTGTATGAGCTCTTTGTATGTTCTGATATCAGTTCCATCATTTGATTTGTATTTTCTTGATGATTGATGATATTGAATATCTTTTAATATGCTTATTGGCCATTGGTATATCTTCAGAGAAATGTCTTTGCTCATTTTAAAAAGTGAATAATTTTTGTTTTAATTGTTGAATGGTAGGAGTCTGTTTTCTTTTTTTTTTTTTTTAAGATTTATTTATTTATTTTGGGCAGGGGTCCGGTTGGGGAGGGAGGGGAGCAGGCAGGCCACTTCTATTGGTCTTTCATTTCTCTGTTTTCACCTGTCTTTGTTCTTTGGCTCCTGTGGGCCTCCCATTGCGGCGGCGTCTGTCGTCGCAGAGCGCTGGCTCTGGGCACATGCGCTCCAGAGCTCTGGCTCGGTAATTGGACACATCAGTCCAGCCGCTCCACGGCACGTGGGATTTTCCCAGGCCAGGGATCGAACCGGCGCCCCTTGCACTGCAAGGCAGTGTCCTTACCCACTGGACCACCAGGGGAAGCCCAGGAGTCTGTTTTCTAGATACACACTTCTTACCTGATGTACGATTTGCAAAATCTTCTTTCCCATTCTCTGGGCTGTCTTTTCACTTTTTCACTTTATCTATTTTTGTTACTGTTATTGAATGTGATTTTAGTATTACATCTAAGAAGACTTTGCCTAACCCATGATCACTAAATATAGGTTACTCCTATTATTTTCTGCTAAGAATTTTATAGTTTTAGCTCTTACGTTTAGGTCTGTGATCCTTTTTCTTTAGATTCTTTTTTTTTTTTTTTTGGCCACTTCTGTTGGTCTTTCATTTATTTATTTTCATCCATCTTTGTTCTTTAGCCTATGTGGGCCTCCCATCACAGTGGCCTCTCTCACGTCAGAGCACCGGCTCTGGGCGCATGTGCTCCAGAGCTCCTACTTGGTAGTTGGTAGTTGGACACATTGGTCCAGCCGCTCCGTGGGATCTTCCCGGGCCAAGGATCGAACTGGCACCCCTTGCACTGCAAGGCAGTGTCCTTACCCACTGGACTACCAGGGAAGCCCCTCTGCGATCCATTTTGAGTTAAGTTTCTGGGCATGGTGTGAGGATAGGGTCCAACTTTATTCATTTGCAGGTATTACTCAGTTATCTTGGCACGTTTTGTTGAGAAGAATGCTCTTTCCTCATGGAATAGCCTTGGCAGTCTTCCTGAAAGCAATTGACCCTAGACGTATGGGTTTATTTCTAGATTCTCAGTTCTGTTCCACTGATCTGTGTCTATGCTTGTGCTAGTACCATACTGTTTTGATCACTGTAGCTTTGTTGTAAGTTTTGAAATCAGTAAATGTGAATTCTCATCTAGGGCCTTACCACTCTGTGTTCCATCTTGTCTGATCTTGGGAGCTAAGCAAGGTTGAGCCTGGTTAGTATTTGGATGAGAGAAAATGTGAATTCTCCAGCTTTGTTCTTCTTTGTCTTAAAAAAGATTGTTTTGGTTATTCCAGATCCCTTGAATTTTCACATTAATTTTAGAATCAGCTTGTCAGTTTCTGCTTCTGCATGGTTAGAAACAAAGTTATAACATTAAAGATTATTTTGGACCAAGTAAAAAGTAATCATACATGATTGCATCATCTAAGCAGTAATTATTGAACACCTACTATGTACCAAGCATGAGGATACAGAGATCTATAAGATGTGTATCCTCACCTCAAGTCACTCACAATCTTGCAAGGGTATGGATGTGAAGAGAAGTGAATACATTTCAGCGTGTACAGTAGAACACAAGATATAGTGAAAGTACTCTTAAGTCTGTGAAGCAGGGATGGTGAAGACAGGCGTTGCCAAGGATACAGAGTTTGAACTGAGGCTTGAGGGAGGCTTAAGAATATGCACTTCCATGCATGCATGTTTGGGCACTTCGTCATGTCCTATGTCATGTCATGTCAATGTCAGTATGACCGAGTGGTCTAAGGTACCAGACTCAAGAATACTGAAATAGGGGACTTCCCTGGTAGTTCAGTGGCTAAGACTCTGTGCTCCCGATGCTGGGGGCTCAGGTTCAACCCCTGGTCAGGGAACTAGATCTCACATGCCACGGCTATGACCCAGCACAGCCAAATTAAAAAAGAAAAGAAGACTAGATTGCCATTTCCTTCTCCAGGGAATCTTTCTAACCCAGGCAGCAAACCCATGTCTCTTGCATCTCCTGCATTGGCAGACAGATTCTTTACAGCAGAGCTACCTGGGAAGCCCCATTCCAGCCAAAGGGAAAAGCATATGCAAAGGCAGGCAGACAGCAATTATGATGGCACATTTAGGAACTTCCATGGTTCATTTTGTTGCAGGGAAAGGAGTATTGATGAGTGGTAGGAGGCAGAATTCCATGGAGAGTCCCTTGTGCCAGGCCATGGTAGTTGGACTTTATCTAGTATATTTGGCTAATTCAACAAGTTGAATCAGAAAAATAGCAGAATTTTGTTCTTTCTGTTCTTTTTAAAAACTCATTCTGTTGGCTGACTGCCTGGAAGGAATGGGTCCAGGTCCACAAAGACCAGTTAGGAGGTGGCTGTTATAAAAAAGATGATAACGACTTCCCTGGTGATCCACTGGTTAAGACTCTGCACTTCTCAATGCAGGGGGCACAGGTTCCATCCCTCGTCAGGGAACTAAGATCCCACATGCATTGTAGCGTAGTCCCCACCGAATAAAGATGATAAGAAAAACTGAGCTAAGACAGTGGTGTGAAAGAGGAGGATTGATTTTAGAGAGTTGATAGAAGTGTATGATGGATAGGAATTTGGTGAGAGATTCACATGGGGAACATAGAAGAAAGAGATATTCTCTTACAGAATTTTACAAGTATGTTTCTCAGTTGTAATTATGATGTATATATGGTTTATATGTTTTTTCACTCTGTGATATATTTTCTGAATGACCGGAACATTATTATTTTAATGGACATAATCTGTTAATTGGTTAGGCCATAATTTGCTAATACTTTCTCTGTTGATAAATTCTGTTTCAACTTTTTAGTATTTTTCATGAAATCACAATAAACATTTGGTATGCTTTGCATTTTTCTTTTGAATCCTTTTCTTAGGATTAGTTTCTACAAGTGGTATTACTGAGTCAAAGTATGTTCATTTTTTTTTTAATACACAAATTCGTTTTATTGTGCATTCAGATTACACAGAAGTGTGCAAAGCAAATGTCAAAGTCCCCCTTTCCTCACTTGCAGACTTCACAGTTTGGTGGGCATCCTCTCAGTCCTTCTCTGTCTCCATTTAAAACTGCAACAGAAACAGCCAAATTGTCTTTGCAGCATGGGACATCTTAGTTCCCTGACTGGGGATTGAACCTGCATCCCCTGCACTAGAAGGCAGATTCTTAATCACTGACCACCAGGGAAGTGCCAGGAATTACCTGATAGTCTTAATTTGCTTTCTCCTGATTGCTGGTAAGATTGAACATTTTCTTACAGGCTTACTGTCCATTTCTGTGTATGCTCTGGATTTCTTCTTAACATCTGTTACCATATTTTTTTTTTTAGCCACTTCTATTGGTCTTTCATTTATGTATTTTCATCCATCTTTGTTCTTTGGCCTGTGTGGGCCTCCCATTGCGGTGGCCTCTGTCACTGCAGAGCGCCGGCTCTGGGTGCATGCGCTCCAGAGCTCCGGCTCGGTAGCTGGACACATCAGTCCAGCCGCTTCGCGGCACTTGGGATCCTCCCTGGCCAGGGATTGAACTGGCGCCCCTTACACTGCAAGGCGGTCTCCTTACCCACTGGACCACCAGCGAAGCCCCTTTACCATGTTTTTCTTTCAAGTTATTTATCTTATAAATAAAAATTTTAAGATGATCTTTATATATTTTGGATAGTAAACCCTTCTGCCAGTTAAATACATCATAGGTATTTTCAACCATTCTGTTACTTCCATCTTCTTTTTTTTTTTTTACACTTATCTTTCATTGTATGGAAACCTTTAATTTTTTATGGAATTATTGGTTTTGTCCTCTACTTGGGCTTTTAAGTTTTGTGTCTTTTTTTGGAAGGACTTTATTTCCCACTTTAAAATTAGAAAATATTCTTCTCTATTTTCTTTTAATTCTTACTTAGGTTTTTGTTTTGTTTTAGCTTTTTTATACAGCTATGTAATACATCTGGATTTCATAGTGTCAGATAACAGTCTAACTTCTTTTCCAAATGGAAATTGTCCCAGGGCCATTGACCTTGCAGGCTATCCTTTTTCCACTAATTTGAAATGTGAACTTTTTAATAATATAGGTCATTTCAGTTCAGTCTCTCAGTCGTGTCCAACTCTGCGACTGCATGGACTGCAGCGCGCCAGGTTTCCCTGTCTTTCACCATCTTGCTTTGAGCTTGCTCAAACTCATGTCCATTGACTCAGCCATCCAACCATCTCGTCCTCTATTGTCCCCTTCTTCTTTTGCCTTCTATTTTTCCCAATGATTTGGGTACCTAATAGAAAACTGCTTTCTTCAGAATGAACTAGTTCATACAAATTCACATCAGCAATGAATATCTACCTCAGTTTTGCTGCAGGCTTCTGAGAACTAGTATAATTGTTTTATTGATTGTGAGCTAATTCACATTAATTTTTCTTTATACTGGTATATAGTTATTTTCATTTCTCAATGATGTAAATGGTGATATTAAAGGACTCTATTGAATAGAATCAATGCCAAAATAGCTAGTACTGTAGGAAACCTACAGACATGAATAGCTGACTAAAGATGGGTGCCTCCCAGCACTTTCTTACATCTCCTCCCCTGCGCCTCTCATAGGACCTTCTGCGGAAGCGCGGGTCCTCATCACAGCCAGGGTGACCACAGACAGGACCCCAGGAACCTGCCTGTACTTCAGTGCTGCTCCAGGAATCCTGCCCTCCAGCCAGCCACCTATACCCTGCTCAGAGGAGGGAGCAGGAAATGCCACCCTGAGCCCTCGCATGGCTGAGGAGTGTGTCAGTGTCTGGATCCATGAACGTCTTGTGCTCACCAAGTTTCTCACCTCGGTAAGAGCCTCAGATTGTCGGGCTGTCATAAACTGCCATGCTGAATGCTGTGTCGTGAAGACCCCTGGAAGCAGTTTTACTAAGTAGAAAAGGTACAGTCTTTATAATCCTACCTCATAGGCTGTGTGACTTTGAGCAAGCATGTGGGCCTCTCTGAGCCTCAGCTTCCTCATCTGTAAAGTAGAAAACATGATACTACCTCCTAATACCAACAGATAATAAGGAAATGAGAATGAATGTAGAGTGCCGGGGCTTCCCTGGTGGTCAGTTGGTAAGGACACCGCCTTGCAGTGCAAGGGGCGCCGGTTTGATCCCTTGCCTGGGAAGATCCCACGTGCCGCGGAGCAGCTGGACTGATGTGTCCAATTGCCGAGCTGGAGCTCTGCAGCGCATGCGCCCAGAGCCGGTGCTCTGCGACAACAAAGGCCACCGCGATGGGAGGCCCACAAGAGCCAAAGAACAAAGATGGATGAAAATAGATAAATGAAAGACCAGTAGAAGTGGCCTTCCTGTCCCCCTCCCTCCCCAACCAGGCCCCCCAAACAAAAAAAAAATTAAAAATAAAAAAAAAAAATAAAGTACCTAGTACAATGGAGCCTGGTACATAGTAGATTGGATAAATGACAGCTATTACTATTTAAATACAATAAAACATGATCTTCACCTCAAAGGAGTTCAGAAGCCATAATAAGAAGTAGAATGGGCTAATTGCTATCGTAGGAATGTGAGCAGAGTGTTATTCAAACAGGGAAGACCAATTAACTCTAACTTCCACATTTATGGAGAGTGCTTCACCAAGAAGGTGGCATTTAAGAAAGGGAATTGTTTACAGTAGTTTATAATGTACAGAGTGCTTTCAGGTTCATTATCTTATTTGATCTTAAAATAGCCTTTTGAGGTAGCTGTTATTAACCCATTTTACAGATGAGGAAGCAGAGAGGGAGTGGATTGCCCCAGGCCACACAACTGGTTACGTGTCAGAGCCAGGATTGCCACCTACAGCGTCTGACTTCCAAATCCCAGTCTCTTTCTACCCTGTCAGGGTGATCCTTGGAGAATGAGAAAGACTTGGGCTAGGAATGCCATAGATAGGGTTCAGAAGAGGGGAAACATTCCAGGCCAAGGGACCAGCATGAGCAGAGGCCTGGCATTGAAATGTGTTCAGTCTTCAGGGACATTCCATGATGAGGGCTTAGGAATGACTCAGGGGAAGAAGCAGAGATGCAGGGGCCAGGTCATGAGGCACCGTGGTGCCTGGCTAAGATGTTGTGACTTGACTCTGCAGGCCACGGGGGTCCCTGGTGCTGGGTGGACAGGACTGGCTGAGTGGAAGAGAGACCAATTAGGCTGTGTACTACCTCCTAATACCAACAGATAATAAGGAAATGAGAATGAATGTAGAGTGCCGGGGCTTCCCTGGTGGTCAGTTGGTAAGGACACCGCCTTGCAGTGCAAGGGGCGCCGGTTTGATCCCTTGCCTGGGAAGATCCCACGTGCCGCGGAGCAGCTGGACTGATGTGTCCAATTGCCGAGCTGGAGCTCTGCAGCGCATGCGCCCAGAGCCGGTGCTCTGCGACAACAAAGGCCACCGCGATGGGAGGCCCACAAGAGCCAAAGAACAAAGATGGATGAAAATAGATAAATGAAAGACCAGTAGAAGTGGCCTTCCTGTCCCCCTCCCTCCCCAACCAGGCCCCCCAAACAAAAAAAAAATTAAAAATTAAAAAAACAAAAAAATAAAGTACCTAGTACAATGGAGCCTGGTACATAGTAGATTGGATAAATGACAGCTATTACTATTTAAATACAATAAAACATGATCTTCACCTCAAAGGAGTTCAGAAGCCATAATAAGAAGTAGAATGGGCTAATTGCTATCGTAGGAATGTGAGCAGAGTGTTATTCAAACAGGGAAGACCAATTAACTCTAACTTCCACATTTATGGAGAGTGCTTCACCAAGAAGGTGGCATTTAAGAAAGGGAATTGTTTACAGTAGTTTATAATGTACAGAGTGCTTTCAGGTTCATTATCTTATTTGATCTTAAAATAGCCTTTTGAGGTAGCTGTTATTAACCCATTTTACAGATGAGGAAGCAGAGGGAGTGGATTGCCCCAGGCCACACAACTGGTTACGTGTCAGAGCCAGGATTGCCACCTACAGCGTCTGACTTCCAAATCCCAGTCTCTTTCTACCCTGTCAGGGTGATCCTTGGAGAATGAGAAAGACTTGGGCTAGGAATGCCATAGATAGGGTTCAGAAGAGGGGAAACATTCCAGGCCAAGGGACCAGCATGAGCAGAGGCCTGGCATTGAAATGTGTTCAGTCTTCAGGGACATTCCATGATGAGGGCTTAGGAATGACTCAGGGGAAGAAGCAGAGATGCAGGGGCCAGGTCATGAGGCACCGTGGTGCCTGGCTAAGATGTTGTGACTTGACTCTGCAGGCCACGGGGGTCCCTGGTGCTGGGTGGACAGGACTGGCTGAGTGGAAGAGAGACCAATTAGGCTGTGCATACACTTTCCTCACATTTGCAAAGATCCTGGTGAGGACCATGACCTGAGAGCTTGGAATCCAGAGACCTGGCCCTTTGGCACGTTCCTGTCTCCTGGAGTCATTATGGGATTCGGTTTAATGTTTGGGCAAGAAAACAAGCAAGTATCCGCTTGTATAGAAATAAAAATAAAAATAGGGGACCTTTCCTCGTGGCTCAGTGGTAAAGAATCCACCTGCCAGTGCAGGAGACACGGGTTTGATCCCCGGTCCGGGAGGATCCTACATGCCATGAAGCAGCTCAGCCTGTGCACCACAACTACTGAGGCCACATGCCACAACTTCTGAATCCACGTGCCCTAGAGCCTGTGCTCTGCAACAGGAGAAGCCACCTGGATGAAAAGCCCTCGCACCACAACTAGAGAGTAGCCTCTGCTCTCTCTCCATAACTAGAGAAAAGCCTGAGCAGCCACAAAGACCTAGCGCAGCCAAAAATACGTAAACAAATAGAACTAGCACTTTTCCTGTAGTTGCTCCCTGGATATGGACAGCCCTTTCCCCCCATGGAGGCTCTCTCTGTAACCCTTGGGCTGGAGGTGTCTAAGATGTCTTCTTCCCCAGGGGAGATTCTCCGCAGGCCCTCTCTCCATCGTTCCCCCTCCCCTGCCTGTCCCCACCCCTAGGAGGAGCTGGCTCTGTGTGGCTCTCGGCTGCTGGTTTGGGCTTCTTCCTGATCGTTTTCCCCTCGCGCTGCTCCACCTAGGACTTCCAAATCCCAGTCTCTTTCTACCCTGTCAGGGTGATCCTTGGAGAATGAGAAAGACTTGGGCTAGGAATGCCATAGATAGGGTTCAGAAGAGGAAACATTCCAGGCCAAGGGACCAGCATGAGCAGAGGCCTGGCATTGAAATGTGTTCAGTCTTCAGGGACATTCCATGATGAGGGCTTAGGAATGACTCAGGGGAAGAAGCAGAGATGCAGGGGCCAGGTCATGAGGCACCGTGGTGCCTGGCTAAGATGTTGTGACTTGACTCTGCAGGCCACGGGGGTCCCTGGTGCTGGGTGGACAGGACTGGCTGAGTGGAAGAGAGACCAATTAGGCTGTGCATACACTTTCCTCACATTTGCAAAGATCCTGGTGAGGACCATGACCTGAGAGCTTGGAATCCAGAGACCTGGCCCTTTGGCACGTTCCTGTCTCCTGGAGTCATTATGGGATTCGGTTTAATGTTTGGGCAAGAAAACAAGCAAGTATCCGCTTGTATAGAAATAAAAATAAAAATAGGGGACCTTTCCTCGTGGCTCAGTGGTAAAGAATCCACCTGCCAGTGCAGGAGACACGGGTTTGATCCCCGGTCCGGGAGGATCCTACATGCCATGAAGCAGCTCAGCCTGTGCACCACAACTACTGAGGCCACATGCCACAACTTCTGAATCCACGTGCCCTAGAGCCTGTGCTCTGCAACAGGAGAAGCCACCTGGATGAAAAGCCCTCGCACCACAACTAGAGAGTAGCCTCTGCTCTCTCTCCATAACTAGAGAAAAGCCTGAGCAGCCACAAAGACCTAGCGCAGCCAAAAATACGTAAACAAATAGAACTAGCACTTTTTCCTGTAGTTGCTCCCTGGATATGGACAGCCCTTTCCCCCCATGGAGGCTCTCTCTGTAACCCTTGGGCTGGAGGTGTCTAAGATGTCTTCTTCCCCAGGGGAGATTCTCCGCAGGCCCTCTCTCCATCGTTCCCCCTCCCCTGCCTGTCCCCACCCCTAGGAGGAGCTGGCTCTGTGTGGCTCTCGGCTGCTGGTTTTGGGCTTCTTCCTGATTCTGTTCTGTGGCCTTCTCTGCTGTCTCACTGCTGCGTGCTACCCGCGCCGGGAGTCCCACTGGTCTAGAAGCCGGCTCTGAGGGTACTGGCCTAGTTCTCAGGTAAGGCTCTTTGGCTCAGTCCGGTGGGAATAAGGGATAGCGTGGGGGTGGCGGTTGTCACTGCAACAGAGCCATTCCTAAACAATACGGTCTGGTTTTACTGATGTCTGTACTCTGTACGGGTGGACTCATGCATTCCATTTGTGACTAACTGCTTTTGGTTCACATTCTGATTTTAAGAGTCATAGTTGTAGTTTACATCCAGGCTTTTTGGGCAACAGTGGTGAATTAAGAGGGCTCAGGTTTGATGATGTGCCCTGGATATGAATCCTATATGCTTTGCTTTTTTCGTGAAATTCTGATACCCAGTTTTCTGATGCAAATTTTGTGAAATTCATCTTGAACTGTTCAACAGGATGGATGATGCCTATCCACTGGGCATCGCATTGTGTGCCCAAGCACTTCAGATGCACCTTCTCTTTTACATGAGCCATCATTGCGTTTAGAAGAATTTCTGCCTACAGGATCTTTGGAGGGACACAGCAAAGTGAGGATAGGACATATTGGCTAACTAGTTAGTGTGTCCGCTCATTAAGGTTAAAAAAATTTTTTTTCTGTAAAATATCTCATTTTTTCAGCTGAGTCTCACGTATATAATTTGAGAGTCACTTTATTGTGAACCCAGCTCTTAAACTGTTTTCAGCTTCAGCTGGCTGCTGTGCCCTAGGAGGTTCCTGTGGGAGAAGAGGAACTCAGACCCAGAGAAGGCCACTAACCAGAGGAACTGGACCCTCAAGATGAACTTTGCTTATTTTGCTTAGGGCTAGGCCTGACTACTCCAACCACTTGCTTGAGCTGGGAGAAGAGGGAACCCTCTCACTCTGTCTTAGATTGAGCAGATTGGGAAAGGAAGACTTTCTGGCTCCTGGCAGATCCTGGACTCCTGAGGCCATCTCACTTGGCATAAGTGCCTGTACCTGTCTCTAGGTGTCACTTCCTCTGCTCTCTTCCTCAATTTCTGCAACCATTCCCAGAGCTTCCTCCAGGGACCCTCTGACCTGCCCTGTCTTTTTTATTTCTTTCCAGGTGTGAATCAACTTCTTGATTCTGAGTTGGAAGAGATGTTATGTAAAAGGGAGAGCTGGAATGTGGGGGGAAATAAAAGGCTTTTTTGCTCAGTGCTTCCCAGGATGTTTATTGGGCGTTGGATTGAGGTGGGAATTTTAGGGTAGGAAGGCTCAGGAGGTTTGGGGGACATTTCCTTGTTGACTATTTAGGAGGCAGGTTGGTATAAGGCAGAGAGAACTGTAGGTCTTGGGTGTAGTCATGGAAATGCTTTGACATAAATGCATGTGACCTTGTGCAGGTCATGATGCTTTGAAGGGCCTCAGGCTTCTGACGGGGTTTGTCAGATTGAGCTTTCCTAGCAAAGATTCCTCGAACTTGGGAGCCCACGCCCAGGCTGGATAGTCACTAACCAGGACAGTCCGTTTTCCCGCCTTTTTCGGCGCCCAGCGGCAGTCTTCCCTTACCCCTCCCAACGCCTGCCTTGCACGCAGGCGCAGATGACAGCGTCTCGTTTCCTTCCCTCCTTGCCCCCTCAAAGCTTCCCCTAGCAACAAGCTCGGGCTCCGCGCTAAGGCGGGGCGAGCAGCGCATGCGCCGCCGCCCTTTCCACCACCAGTTGTCTGACGGCGCGCTGGGCTCCACCCCCTCCAAGGCGACCCCTCCTCCCCGCCTCCTCCCACCCAGGTCCGCGTGGCGGGGCGCGCGCGCACTCTGTCTGGTTGCTGCCCGGCGCCCCGGCCGCCGCGGTAGCGGGAGTGGGGCGGGGCTGCTTCCTCCGGGCCCCGCCCCCTCGGCCCGGCGTCCCTACCGCGCCTGCGCGCTCCCGCCCGGTCTCCATCTTGGAATTGGGAGGAAGAGGGAGAGGGAGACCGGGACGAGAGCAGGGCTGTGGTGCGGAGAGAGGCTGAGTCTGAGCAGAGGAGAAGGAGCGAGGGCACGGGGACCGCCCTTAACTACCGTGTTTCCGCTGTCCTCGGGAGAGAGAAGGGGAAAGAGACGGGGCTGGGGCGGGAGTGGGAGCTGTCACCCTTGGACCCCGGCGTGAGAGGGGCCGTGCGGTCGGACGTCCTCGGGGTAGGCCCCCTGTCGGTGGCCGAAGACCTAGGGCTCAGTCCCCTCGGTCCCGAATTTCCGGGCTTGACCCCACGCTCTTCAGATATCCGGTTATCAGCCCCTGAGATTCCAGATACCCGGGACTCGGGTCCCAACCTCTCCAAACCTGGGGCTCTGTTTCATAGGATTTCACATATCTGGGGTTCGGGACCCTGCGCGCACCAGTATCCGGGGCTCATTCCCCACGAGTTCAGGTATCAGATTCAGCCTCCTTCCGTTCAGCTCTCTGGGGCTCAGACCCCACGACCAGAAATCCGGGATTCAGCCGCTGTCGCCCTCGAGGAGGAGGAGGACTGGACCGCGAGGTCAGATCAGGTTGTCACCCCCTCCCCTCCCGGGGAGGCTTCCCGGGCCCGCCCCTCGCGAAGGGCGAAAGCCGCGGAAGAGGTGGCAAGGGGAAAGGTCTCCTTGCCCCTCTCCCCGCGTGGCAGAGCCGCTGGAGGACCCCAGGAGGAGGTGGAGGCGCCGGGGCACCATAGTGACCCCTACCAGGTGAGACACGGGGTGCAGGGGCGCGGGTCCCGCTCTAGCTTGAGAAGAAGGGGTGCTGGTTTCTGGGAAGCTGGGCCTGGATAGGCGCTCTGCTCAGGATGGGGAAGCCCAGCGGGGCCAGTGGTCAGCCTCTGGCTAGCCGTGCCTTCTGCTGCCACGCTCTTCCCCTTTCTCTTCCTTTCCTCTGTCTGGCTGATGGGGGCCCAGATGACAGGGTCTCTCGTGTCACTTGGGGGGGGGGGTCACACCCAACGGTGCTGGAGCCAATCAGATGGGTTTGCACCCATCTCATCCTCTCCCGGTTCACTTTGCCCCTCACAGCTACCCCTTCACGATTGTACCGCTCTTTCCTCTGGGGTGTTCATTCCGTCCCTAGGCTTCCCCTGGTGGGTCTGCTTGTCTCTATTTTTTAGTCATGGTCTGGTTGGGTTTCTTGTCCTTTCAAGGCAGTGTATGTGTCCGTTGGTGTCTGGGGGAGCTTGCCAATATTTCCCCCCACCTATTGTTACCTTCCAACCTCTTGCTGTGGTGGTATTGGTGGTATCAGTAATCTCATTTGTCATGAAATTGGTCGTTTACAAAATGCTCCACATCCATTCTCTCCTGTGATCTCTCTCTTTTCCCATTCATCTGGCAGAGGGCTCTTTGATTGCAGTCTTCCCATTTTACAGTTGAGAATATTGAGGCCCAGAGAGGTTGTCCAAGGTCACACACACAGTGGGAGAGTCAGGATCTGAACCCAGGTCCCTGATCAAGTCTTGCCTCTGCACCATACCGGCCTCTTGTCATGTCTTCTGTTTCTAGATTTAGCCAGGGGTCCAGAGGAGAATGGCTTGGGGTGAGATTTAAGAATGGCAGGGAGGAGCGCTTCCTTTTTAGGAGGGCTGTTCTCAGAAGCTTTTCCTGATGGGAGGCTCTGGCTCCTACCTTCTGCCTCATGGATTTCTCTCTTTACTGTGACCTTCATCTTTACCCCGATCCCTGTCTTTGGCCTGGGTTCCTGAGGGGGCTGTCTCTTTCGACAAATAATAGTGGCGTCTCTTAACCGTTAAAGCCAAGCTGCCAGGGTGGGTAGCAAGATCCCCAAAGTATTCAAGCCTTGTGGTGGTGACCCTGGAGGCCGGGAAGGAAAAATCCGTACGCTGAGTGTCTGCATAGTGTTCCTGAGTGCGAGATCTCATGTAAAATTTCACAACAGCTCCACACTGTAATCCATTTTCCTGAAGAGAAGACCAAGTGTAAGGACCTTAAACCCTGTTGCTCTCCATCGCGGGTGAAATGCGCTGGTAGCGTCACTCAGGTCGGACAGCCTTGGGTTTCCTCGTCTGTAGCATGGAGATAACATTGTCCATTTCAGAAGATGGTTATGATTTTAGCACCGACCTTGGTAATCACTCAGATGTTTGTTGTTTGAGGAAGAGGCCCCTTGTGATGTTTTGCTGGCCTCTTTTGTGTCACCTGGGGTCTTCGGTTGGCATTCTTGGGCTGGGGGCCGGTATAGAGGTCAAGACGATGCCTTTGGCAAGTTGTGAGCACCTGCCTCTGTGTGTGGGTGTGTAGGTGAGGGTGAGGGGTGCTCAGCAGGGTTGCTGGCAGGAGAAAGGAGAACCAGCCTGAGAACTGCCTGGGGCTGGGCTGAGGGCAGTCAGTCAGTCTCCCAAGCTATTCTGAGCCCTCTGCACCCTGGGGGCCCACCAGAGAGTCTGACTCCTTGCCCTCCAGCTTCCAGCAGGGCTGGGGAGACAAAATTAACAACACAACAGGAAACAATGCACAACGGAATATAATTACATGCTAAATTGTTAGGTGCTTTTAAGGAGCTAAAACTCTGCCCTGGGCGTCAAGCTCTGCTGGAAACTCCTTTGTACCTAAATTCCAACAAGTGCCTGACCTGGAATCCCCTGGAGGTGGCGGGTGGGGTCTGACTCTGAAGGTACTGCTGGGGTTTTCAGTTTATTTCTGACTGGGTGCTCGGAAGCTCTCCCCATGAGCTGAGGTAGTCAGGGGAGGCTTCCTGCAGGAGGGGGCTGAACTTTCTGAGAGAGTAATGAGTACACAGTCCGGACTGGAAGGAAGAACCTGTTTGCTGACCTTGAAGAAGTCCTTCCTTTCTGTGCCTCAGTGATCTCAGCCAGGACATGGTGATGATGATCCTGCCCCCTTGTTGCTGAGGGCTGTTCAAGCAAAGAGGAGTAGTAGTACCACCTCATACAGTTGTGGTGGGGACTGAACAAGAGCTAGTGCACGGAAGGTGCTTACTACACAGGCTCAGTATGTGTTCTTTGTGCCGCCAGCGTCCTGTGCACGTGGGATGGGTGTGCCATTGGACTGGACAGAGCGGGCAGCCCAGATCGCAGGCCCGCAGAGCCAGGCGCCATTTCTCGTCCCGGCCTCCCAGTCTAGATCTCCCGCCTGCCCCTTCGTCCCTGGCCCTTTTTGAGAGCGAGAGTCTCCTGGCCCCTCTGGGCCAGTACCCACTTGTAACAATGGCCGGATTTCCACTGCCTCCGGCCTGGCTGTTTCCTGCTCTCTTCCAGAGTGTGAGAGGTGGAGGGAGGAGGGGGCCTCCACGGCAAGGGGAACGGGAAGGTGTCTGGAAATATTCGGGGCATGGGGCTTGTGGGACAGGATACTCAGGGACTCGGGGTTCTGGCTGGGAGGCAGAATCTTTTTATTCCTGATGTGAGATTTGGGGGTTGTGAGGAAATGGACCTTGTGGAGGGCTGAGGGTGCTGGTGAGGATGCTGAGCTTCCCAGTCTTCCTGCAGTTTTAGGGACTCTGGGGACCCAGCCCCCGTGCTCTGGTTGCCAGGGCAACTTCATTTCTTTGTTGTTGTTGTTGTTGTTGGATCTTTGATGTTCCTAATCTCCCGCTGCCCCTCCTCAGTAGTGCCTCCCCCTCATTGTAACCAAGAGGGGAGAAGGCAGAAACTTGAGGGGCTGGCTCCTTTCCCTCTCTGAGAGCCCCATCTCTGTGCTGAGGGTCCCATCTCTTTGCTAGGTCAAGCCCCTCTCTCAGGGCCCCCAGGGGCCACCATGCCAGCTGGGGGCCGGGCCGGGAGCCTGAAAGACCCCGATGTGGCTGAGCTCTTCTTCAAGGATGACCCGGAAAAGCTCTTCTCGGACCTCCGTGAGATTGGCCATGGCAGCTTTGGAGCTGTGTACTTTGTGAGTTGAGGCTGGGGAGGCTGGGGTTGGGCCTGTCTCCCCACTGTGGACCTCCCCACAGTGGGGAGACCCGCTGTATGCTGTTTTCCTGCCCTCTCCTGGGCTGGCAAGTCTTCCTACTGCCCAGTGCTCTCTGGGGGCCTTCACTACCTTCTGGTCTGGTCCTCAGGCCCGGGATGTCCGGAATAGTGAGGTGGTGGCCATCAAGAAGATGTCCTACAGTGGGAAGCAGTCAAATGAGGTAGGTCGGGCTTGAAGGACTGGGTGGGCCCCAGAGGACCCCAGTCTCAAGATATAGGCCAAATCAACCTCTCCCCGCCTGCCTTACCTTCTCTCAGAAATGGCAGGACATCATCAAGGAGGTGCGGTTCCTACAGAAACTTCGACATCCCAATACCATTCAGTACCGGGGCTGTTACCTGAGGGAGCACACGGCGTGGGTGAGCTGGCCCCCAACTCTGCCCTCATCTCTGCCAGTGCTCAGGCCTGTCCTTATCCCGGTCTCGTCTCCCAAGTGGGTCCTGTTTAGGGTGTTGTGCAGGTCTTGGGAGGGAGGAAATCTCTCCCAACCTCTTAAGTCCTCAGACAGACTCATAAGTTGGATTATGCGTCAGGAGGAGACCCAGCCTGTTAGCAGTTGAAGGAGGGCCCATGGGCTGAAGGAGCAGGAGGTTGAACGAGGAGATTCAGGTGCTGGTAGCAGTAACGTCTTGGGCTCTTTCTAAGGGAGGCCCGGACTCCAGAGACTCCTCCACCTTTTATTTTCTCCATTGTTCTTTCTCCCTGTTACTACCCAGCAGGGAGGAGGGGGTATTGCTTGAATAGAGGCTAGGCGAGGAAGTCCTCTGTTTTGGATCTCTCCCTGAGGGAGATAGACCCGGGGCGGCCATATCTGCTGATCTCTGACCCTTGACCTTCCATAGCTGGTGATGGAGTATTGCCTGGGCTCAGCGTCTGACCTTCTGGAAGGTAAGTGATTCTTTGGCCAATAAGTGGGAGAAGGGAGAAGAGCAGAGAAACTCTGGGGGGGATGGGTTAAGGAGAGAGAATTCTAGTCCCACCCTGGGCTTCCTCAGCTGATGGTCTTCCCTTGCTCCCCAGTGCACAAGAAGCCCCTCCAGGAGGTGGAGATAGCAGCTGTGACCCACGGGGCCCTTCAGGGCCTGGCTTACCTGCACTCCCACAACATGATCCACAGGTCCAGGAGGCACTGGCGGTGACCGGGAGGGAGGGTGCTCTGTATGCCACCCTCATTCTAGAGGGCTGCAGGCTTCTCGGCAGCTTGATGCCAAAGTGTGTCCCCCCCCTCCCCCCCCAGCCTTCCTGAACTGCATGCTCACCCCTGTGCTTTACCATCGGCAGGGATGTGAAGGCTGGAAACATCCTGCTGTCTGAGCCAGGCTTGGTGAAACTGGGGGACTTTGGCTCTGCGTCCATCATGGCACCCGCCAACTCCTTCGTGGGCACCCCGTACTGGTGAGTGGGAGTGGAGAGAGCGCCCACGCTGTCGGGGACAGGGGTTGGCAGGGTCTGGGCGGGTGAGTAGCCTCTCTCTCCTGACTGTTCTCCCAGGATGGCTCCAGAGGTGATCCTGGCAATGGACGAGGGGCAGTACGATGGCAAGGTGGATGTCTGGTCCTTGGGCATAACCTGCATCGAGTTGGGTAAGGACATTCACCTCTCTGCTCCTTTACCCTCTTCTCTCTCCACTCCTTTCTCTTTTCTTTGTCCCCACGCCATCCCGTCCTCTGAGGCCTCCAGGTACCTGTCTATGTAGAGTTTGCCCTTGATCGCCAGTACAGGCTGCTATCAAACTCTGCCGTTTCCTAGACTGAAAGATTTCATAGCATTCACCTTCTCCTGTCCACTGCTCTAGTTCTAGTGCCCACTGTGTGCCATGTACCGTGCTAGTGGGTTCTGAGGGTATAGCAGTGACTGAGCTTCCTTTCCTCTTGGAACTTACATTCAAGTGCGGGAAGAAGGCATGTTTTCTCCCTATGTGAAGAAAGCTGAATCAGATGATATGGGAGCAGTACAACCCCCAAACAAGGGACTTGACCTAGTTAGGGGCTGAGGAAGGTCTCCTTGTAGCAGACATGTCTAAACAGAACCACACGACAAATAATAGATAACTGTTGGAAGACTTGTAGAGGAAAGCATTCCAGACAGGGAGCGACTGGCAGGCCTGCGGAGCCGAGACTAGCTTCCCAGGAACATTGCATGTACTGCAGATAGCAGTGAGTGATCAGGCTTGGAGAGTTCAGCTCAGTGAGTTCACCAGGTCTTGAAGCTGTGTTGAGGTTCCCATCTCTGCTAGCCAGCGTTATTGGAACAGCTCATTTAGTGAGAAAATGTTTGTGAGGCCCCCACATGGTACCAGGTACAAATTAGCTGCCCAAGAAAGAGATGCTGTTCATTATTCTGAACAACAACTTCCTGAAGTGATCTTTCCCACTGCCAGTCTCTTTTGGCAGAAGAAGAGAGAAAATAACTGGTGTTTTCTCCTCATCAGAGCCTCCCAGTTGCCTTCAAGCCTGAAGCCGTCCCCATTCTTACTTACACCAAGCTCAAGGCTGTACTTCCTAAAGGCTGGCTTTTTCCCCCGTCACCAGTTCCACCCCTAAGTGTGCTGTGAACTTGTCGTCTTAATTACCTTTGTTGGTACTGTGTCCTTGGCCTGAGGTTGGAGATGTGGACCCGCTTTTCCCTCTATCTTAAGGCCATTACCAGATAGGCCACAAATATATGAGCAGGCAGGTATAAGAAAAATCTGGAGCTGTCCATTTTGTTGCTGAATTTTGGTGGAGACACGGGTGCAGAGAACTAATTCTCTACTATAGAAAAAACTCCATCAGTCTTAACTATAAATGGCCACTGATATTCAGTGGGTGTCAGAGAAGCAGTATGGAGGAGACTGTGGCCAACGGAGCTGTTCTCCAGAGAACAGGGCAGCTATTGTTTAGCTCCAGCCCATTGTTATGCAGGAATGTAGGCTTCATTTCACTAGATCTAACTTTTTTAGGAGAAACTGGAAATTTAGGTTATTATTATTTATTGTTAACGTCAGAATTTTAAAATCATTGTTTAGGATCAAACCAAAACAACACAAAACATTTGTTTGGACCACCAGGGGTCCTGGCTTCCTGTTTCTGATCTCAGGCCCGGCTCCAGTATCCATTTTTCCAAAAGAACTTCCCCTGAATCCCCTGCAAATCGACCAACTTCCAGACCTGGCCTCGCAGCCATTTACTTGTTTCCCTCTTAGACCAGTTACAAGCACTTTGAACTCAGTGTGACTTGTTCAGTCCCTTTTAACCTTCCCTGTTCAATTGGAAGTTCCTTGAGGACAAGGCCTCTCTGTCGTTTATCTTTCCCACAATACCTGACCAAGTTTTTTGCTCTCATTGGGCACCTAGTAAATACTAGCTGGACCAGCAGCTGAATGTGCTTCCTTCTGCCTCTGTTGATGCTTTTGTGTATTTCCTCTGGTCCCTGTTCCCCATGTATAGTGGAGATGTTGCATCCTAAAGAGGAAGGAATTGATGGAGGTTATGGGAATTTCTCAGGGTCAGGGAGCTAGGTGTTCTGATTTCCATTTCAGTCTCCTCTGCCCACCTGCCATCTCTCACCTTCTTCTCCTTGACCTTTCTCTGTAGCGGAACGGAAACCACCGCTGTTTAACATGAATGCGATGAGTGCCTTATACCACATTGCACAGAACGAGTCCCCTGTGCTTCAGTCAGGACACTGGTGAGGACCGAGATTTCTGGGCCCAGGGGTTAGGCTGCAGGGGTAAGGCTGCCGGGCTCAGGCCGTCCCCACCCCAACCCCTACCCCTCCTGTGACTCCTAGGTCTGAGTACTTCCGGAATTTTGTCGACTCCTGCCTTCAGAAAATCCCTCAAGACAGACCAACCTCAGAGGTTCTTCTGAAGGTGAGGGCTCCCTGGCCTAGCATCCTCCTAGAACTAGCTTATTGAGCTGGAAACGCTTCTTCCTCTATGAAGAACTTCATTTATGAATTCCCACCCCCATCCCCAGTGCCCAGTGGACTCTCTGTTTTGCAAGATTTTGTCTACAAGACTGCCTTTATTAAGTAATAGTTTGTTTTCCCATCTTGATTCATCTTCTAACTTTTTAGGAGAAACTGGAAATTTAGGTTATTATTATTTATTGTTAACGTCAGAATTTTAAAATCATTGTTTAGGATCAAACCAAAACAACACAAAACATTTGTTTGGACCACCAGGGGTCCTGGCTTCCTGTTTCTGATCTCAGGCCCGGCTCCAGTATCCATTTTTCCAAAAGAACTTCCCCTGAATCCCCTGCAAATCGACCAACTTCCAGACCTGGCCTCGCAGCCATTTACTTGTTTCCCTCTTAGACCAGTTACAAGCACTTTGAACTCAGTGTGACTTGTTCAGTCCCTTTTAACCTTCCCTGTTCAATTGGAAGTTCCTTGAGGACAAGGCCTCTCTGTCGTTTATCTTTCCCACAATACCTGACCAAGTTTTTTGCTCTCATTGGGCACCTAGTAAATACTAGCTGGACCAGCAGCTGAATGTGCTTCCTTCTGCCTCTGTTGATGCTTTTGTGTATTTCCTCTGGTCCCTGTTCCCCATGTATAGTGGAGATGTTGCATCCTAAAGAGGAAGGAATTGATGGAGGTTATGGGAATTTCTCAGGGTCAGGGAGCTAGGTGTTCTGATTTCCATTTCAGTCTCCTCTGCCCACCTGCCATCTCTCACCTTCTTCTCCTTGACCTTTCTCTGTAGCGGAACGGAAACCACCGCTGTTTAACATGAATGCGATGAGTGCCTTATACCACATTGCACAGAACGAGTCCCCTGTGCTTCAGTCAGGACACTGGTGAGGACCGAGATTTCTGGGCCCAGGGGTTAGGCTGCAGGGGTAAGGCTGCCGGGCTCAGGCCGTCCCCACCCCAACCCCTACCCCTCCTGTGACTCCTAGGTCTGAGTACTTCCGGAATTTTGTCGACTCCTGCCTTCAGAAAATCCCTCAAGACAGACCAACCTCAGAGGTTCTTCTGAAGGTGAGGGCTCCCTGGCCTAGCATCCTCCTAGAACTAGCTTATTGGAGCTGCGGAAACGCTTCTTCCTCTATGAAGAACTTCATTTATGAATTCCCACCCCCATCCCCAGTGCCCAGTGGACTCTCTGTTTTGCAAGATTTTGTCTACAAGACTGCCTTTATTAAGTAATAGTTTGTTTTCCCATCTTTCATTAATCAAAGATAGATACAGGGCTTCCCCTGGTGGTCCAGTGGGTAAGGACACCGCCTTGCAGTGCAAGGGGCGCCAGTTGGATCCCTGACCTGGGAAGATCCCACGTGCCGCAGAGCAGCTGGACCGATATGTCCAATGACCGAGCCGGAGCTCTGGAGCGCATGCACCCAGAGCCGGCGCTCTGCAGCGACAGACACTACTGTGATGGGAGGCCCACAGGAGCCAAGGAACAAAGATGGATGAAAATAGAGAAATGAAAGACCAATAGAAGTGGCCTGCCCGCTCCCCTCCCTCCCCAACCCAACCCCCGCCCAAAAATAAATAATAAAATAAATAAATCTTAAAAAAAAAAAGATAGATACAATTACCAGCCAGAGCTTCTGGTCAGTGTGAGATAACCAGGGTTTGCCCGCTGATCTGATGTAATTCAAGCCCAAAGTCTGTGGAGCCTTGTGGGTAAATGTATGATTTCCCTTAGGTTTTTTTTGAGTTATCAAAAGTAGAGGGATCCCCCCCTGCCCCGTTCCCTTCAGAGATCTATGGGAGCCCCAGGAGCCCTACTTGGAAACTACTTTAGATTGTCTAGTTTGACCTATTATCTCATTGAGGGATGCCTTAGGAGGCCCAGCAAGACCACATGACATGTCGAGGGCACAGAGCACTTTGATCAAGACCTAGACTCGAATCCAGATATCCTGGCTGTTCTTGAAGCGATGAGTCCCTTATACCACATTGCACAGAACGAGTCCCTGTGCTTCAGTCAGGACACTGGTGAGGACCGAGATTTCTGGGCCCAGGGGTTAGGCTGCAGGGGTAAGGCTGCCGGGCTCAGGCCGTCCCCACCCCAACCCCTACCCCTCCTGTGACTCCTAGGTCTGAGTACTTCCGGAATTTTGTCGACTCCTGCCTTCAGAAAATCCCTCAAGACAGACCAACCTCAGAGGTTCTTCTGAAGGTGAGGGCTCCCTGGCCTAGCATCCTCCTAGAACTAGCTTATTGAGCTGCGGAAACGCTTCTTCCTCTATGAAGAACTTCATTTATGAATTCCCACCCCCATCCCCAGTGCCCAGTGGACTCTCTGTTTTGCAAGATTTTGTCTACAAGACTGCCTTTATTAAGTAATAGTTTGTTTTCCCATCTTTCATTAATCAAAGATAGATACAGGGCTTCCCCTGGTGGTCCAGTGGGTAAGGACACCGCCTTGCAGTGCAAGGGGCGCCAGTTGGATCCCTGACCTGGGAAGATCCCACGTGCCGCAGAGCAGCTGGACCGATATGTCCAATGACCGAGCCGGAGCTCTGGAGCGCATGCACCCAGAGCCGGCGCTCTGCAGCGACAGACACTACTGTGATGGGAGGCCCACAGGAGCCAAGGAACAAAGATGGATGAAAATAGAGAAATGAAAGACCAATAGAAGTGGCCTGCCCGCTCCCCTCCCTCCCCAACCCAACCCCCGCCCAAAAATAAATAATAAAATAAATAAATCTTAAAAAAAAAAAGATAGATACAATTACCAGCCAGAGCTTCTGGTCAGTGTGAGATAACCAGGGTTTGCCCGCTGATCTGATGTAATTCAAGCCCAAAGTCTGTGGAGCCTTGTGGGTAAATGTATGATTTCCCTTAGGTTTTTTTTGAGTTATCAAAAGTAGAGGGATCCCCCCCTGCCCCGTTCCCTTCAGAGATCTATGGGAGCCCCAGGAGCCCTACTTGGAAACTACTTTAGATTGTCTAGTTTGACCTATTATCTCATTGAGGGATGCCTTAGGAGGCCCAGCAAGACCACATGACATGTCGAGGGGCACAGAGCACTTTGATCGAAGACCTAGACTCGAATCCAGATATCCTGGCTGTTCTTGCCTGTCAGCCATGCCTGGAGGAGCAAGAGACTGTCTGGGGAGTAGAGATTGGGTGGTAAAAATTAACGTGGCAGGAGGGCTTGGGACAGAGCAGCGTCAGGCTATGGTAGGCACGGGCACCGGGGAAGTGCCAGGATCCATGGGCCATTGGGGTGCAGGGGGTGCCTGGCCGCAGGCCTCAGAGTTCTCTTCCCCCAGCACCGCTTTGTGCTCCGGGAGCGACCACCCACAGTCATCATGGACCTAATCCAGAGGACCAAGGATGCGGTTCGGGAGCTGGACAACCTGCAGTACCGCAAGATGAAGAAGATACTGTTCCAAGAGGCCCCCAATGGCCCTGGCGCGGAGGCCCCGGAGGAGGAGGAGGTGACCCAGCTTGGCCCACCACCCTTCCTCGCCACCGTGTTGTGCTTGCCTCCCAGCCGCTGCTTGGCCCCGCTCCCCCTCGCCTCCTCATAGCCTCTGTCCCCGTGTGCTACCTCCACATCCCTTTGTCCTTCCCCACCCAACAGCCTGTGTCCTATCCACAGGAGGCAGAGCCCTACATGCACCGGGCCGGGACACTGACCAGTCTAGAGAGTAGCCATTCAGTGCCCAGCATGTCCATCAGCGCCTCCAGCCAGAGCAGCTCAGTCAACAGCCTGGCAGACGCTTCTGACAATGAGGAGGAAGAGGAAGAGGAGGAGGAGGAAGGCCCTGAAGCCCGGGAGATGGCCATGATGCAGGAGGGGGAGCACACGGTCACCTCCCACAGCTCCATCATCCACCGGCTGCCGGTACGCGGCTCTCCCCGCGCAGGCCTGCGGGGCCCAGCCTCGCCTCTCCTGCCCAGGGAGACACCTTGGTTCCCTGCTGCCCCCGCCAGGCGTGACTGCTTCGCCTCTTAAGTATGCCAGGGCCTCCACGGACCACCCTCTGAGCCTTGGCCATTTCCACCTTCCCTTCCTCCAGGGCTCTGACAACCTCTATGATGACCCCTACCAGCCAGAGGTGACCCCAGGCCCGCTCCAGCCCACGGCAGCCCCAGCTCCCACCACCACCACCTCTTCTGCCCGCCGACGGGCCTATTGCCGCAACCGGGACCACTTCGCCACCATCCGTACTGCCTCCCTGGTAAGTGCAACCGTCCTGGGTCCCCCAGACTAAGTCCTGAAATGACTTTCTCGCTGTGGGACATGGTTAAGACCAGATTCCACCCTTGCTGTCTGTTGCTGCCTCTTCTTACCTTGACTGTCTCTCCTGAGTCTTCCCCTCTTGCCTCTCTGCTCCCAGTAGACTGTCTTGGTCCCATTGCCCAACTCTTACCCTGTTTTTGTGGCTGGACCTAAGTAGCATCTCCTGGTGTGTTTTCCCCAGCTCCTGGCCAGCTGGATGCTTCCTCTGCTGTGCTGTGATGCTCCCAGCCAGCGTTATGACAAGGTTGCTGGCTTCGGTGCCCCTAGAGAGCAGAGACAGTGCATAGGTACCTGCCGGTGCAGTAATTGGCTTTCAAGCCTGTGTTTAATCCTGCCAGCTTCTCTGGGAGGGTGAGGCTGTCATCCCATTTGTGAGATGGAACGGCTCTGACTCACAGGGACTGCCTTTGGTGGTTCTCAAACTCTGTAACCAGGACCATGGTCCTCACCTAAAATGAAGGCATGCCATTGTTTGCTTTTATTTCTCAGTTCGTGGGAAAACTATCTTTTCCTTACACATAGCTTTTCGTCAATACTTTTAGTAAACTTTTAGATCACACTCCTGTTTAGCCATAGCTGACAGTCCTCCTGGAGGCCCTCGGTTGGTCTGGTGTGTTCTCGTAGCCTCTGCTTGTGACCGGTTGTTCAGCCAGGACAGACCCTGAGATGCTTGGTGCTTTGTGGACTGTGAGAGAGGTCTGCGACTTCCCGGGGTTTGGCCACCTGGACTAGTTGGGGGCCACTGACGCAGCCCCTGCACAGTGGGATCTGAGTTCAAACTTCAGATGAGGGCATCCAGGCCCGGTGTTCTTGTCATCCAGCACCCCGTGATTCACATTCTGCCTCCACACCAGGACCTTAAAGGGTCTTCAGTGTTTGCTAAAGGGAAACGAACAATCACTTACTGATCCAAAGAGTTCTAGACACTGTTGTATAGGTGTCAGTCTTCATGTCCACAGCCCCTTGTGAGGAGGTGTTATTGTCTCGTTTAACAGACCTGAGGCTTAGCAACAGGAACTTTCTTGAAGTCCCATGGTTAGGAAGTGGCAGAGCTGGGATCTGGGCCTGTCTGATGCTTTTTCTCTTTTGACTCAATCTGAATTGTCCCGACTTTTACGCAAGACCCTGTGGTCAACACCCTTTCCTGTCTGATGCGGCCACACCAGCCCGTGGGGGAGATGTCTCTGTCCTCCAGTTGAGGTGGCAGCCTCAGAGAGGTTAAGTGTGAGGAAGGCACTGAATGAGATTAAACCCACGTGTCTAGAACTCATGTTCTCGCGCCATAGAGCACGAGGACTGTACGTGTGTTAGTAGTTCAGAGGCGAGGCCTGGGCCCAACCTCCTGTCCTTTGCCCCTCCCCAGGTCAGCCGTCAGATCCAGGAGCATGAGCAGGACTCGGCCCTGCGAGAGCAGCTGAGCGGCTACAAGCGGATGCGACGGCAGCACCAGAAGCAGCTGCTGGCGCTGGAGTCGCGGCTGAGGGGGGAGCGCGAGGAGCACAGCGCGCGGCTGCAGCGGGAGCTCGAGGCGCAGCGGGCTGGCTTTGGGGCTGAGGCTGAGAAACTGTCTCGGCGGCACCAGGCCATCGGGGAGAAGGAGGCGCGCGCCGCCCAGGCCGAGGAGCGGAAGTTCCAGCAGCACATCCTCGGGCAGCAGAAGAAGGAGCTGGCCGCCCTGCTGGAGGCGCAGAAGCGAACCTACAAACTTCGGAAGGAGCAGCTGAAGGAGGTGAGGCAGCGCCGCAGCCGTGGGTGGGGCTGGTGGGAGGTGAGGCGGGCCCTGACGCCCCCGGCTCTCCCACCGCCCTGTCCTAGGAACTCCAGGAGAACCCCAGCACCCCCAAGCGGGAGAAGGCCGAGTGGCTCTTGCGGCAGAAGGAGCAGCTGCAGCAGTGCCAGGCGGAGGAGGAGGCCGGGCTGCTGCGGCGGCAGCGCCAGTACTTTGAGCTGCAGTGCCGCCAGTACAAGCGCAAGATGCTGCTGGCACGTCACAGCCTGGACCAGGACCTGCTGCGAGAGGTAGGCCTCCCCGGCCCCGTGCGCCTCCCAGGTCCCAGGTTCCCGCCCGGTTCTGTCTGCCTCACCAGTGACCGTCTTTCCTCTCTGCCCTCCTTTGGGTTGTGGGTCGGCTTCTCTTCAGCACTTCTCTGCCTTCCCTGCCCGCCCGGCCCTGCTGGGGTCCCCAGCCAGCCAGCCAGGAGCTTGGCGCCCCTTCACCCCGCATCCGCACCCCTCAGCTCTCTCTGCCGTGGAGTCCTGCCGCTCTCGTTTCCTTGACACCCACAAGGCTTCCTCACCAGTTTCTGGGCCCTGCCTCCCTTTTGCCTCAGGACTTGAACAAGAAACAGACACAGAAGGACTTGGAGTGCGCGCTGCTGCTGCGGCAGCACGAGGCCACGCGGGAGCTGGAGCTCCGGCAGCTGCAGGCCGTGCAGCGCACGCGGGCTGAGCTCACGCGCCTGCAGCACCAGACGGAGCTGGGCAACCAGCTGGAGTACAATAAGCGGCGCGAGCAGGAGTTGCGGCAGAAGCACGCGGCCCAGGTTCGCCAGCAGCCCAAGAGCCTCAAAGTACGTGCAGGCCAGCGTCCCCCGGGCCTCCCGCTCCCCGATCCTGGGGCTCTGGGACCACCTCACACAGGCCCCCCTAGTGAAGAGCAGCCCTGCTCGCCTGGCCAGGAGGCAGTCCTGGATCAAAGAATTCTGGGAGAGGAGGAGGAAGCGGTTCCAGAGAGAAGGATTCTGGGGAAGGAAGGGGCTGCCTCGGAGCCAGAGGAGCAGAGCGTCCTGGGGGAAGAGTCAGGAGCCCATAGCCCCAGCCCCCAAAGCCGTAAGAGTTCAGTTGATGAGGTTTGGGGGCTGCCTGAAGAGGAGGTCGAGGAGCTGAGAGTGCCATCCCCGGGACCCCAGGAGAGGAGCATTGTGGGTCAGGAGGCATCCGCGGAATGGAGGTTGTGGGGGAAGGAGGATGGCAGCCTCTTGGATGAGGAGTTTGAGCTTGGCTGGGTCCAGGGTCCAGCACTGACCCCAGTCCCTGAGGAGGAGGAGGAAGAGGAGGAGGGGGCTCCATTTAGGACCCTGAGGGATCCTGGAGATGGCTGTCCGTCCCCAGACATCCCCCCGGAGCCCCCTCCAGCACACCTGAGGCCCGGCCCTACTAGCCAGCTCCCTGGACTCCTGTCCCACGGCCTCTTGGCTGGACTCTCCTTCGCAGTGGGGTCCTCCCCTGGCCTCTTGCCCCTGCTACTTTTGCTGCTGCTCCCATTGTTGGCGGCCCAGGGTGGGGGTGGCCTGCAGGCCGCCCTGCTGGCCCTGGAGGTGGGGCTGGTGGGCCTGGGGGCCTCCTACCTACTCCTTTGTACAGCTCTGCACCTGCCCCCCAGTCTCTTCCTACTCCTGGCTCAGGGCACCGCACTGGGGGCTGTCCTCAGTCTGAGCTGGCGCCGAGGCCTCCTGGGTGTCCCTCTGGGCCTTGGGGCTGCCTGGCTCCTCGCCTGGCCAGGCCTGGCTCTACCTCTGGCAGCTCTGGCAGCAGGGGGCAAGTGGGTGCAGCAGCAGGGCCCCCGGATGCGCCGGGGCATCTCTCGACTCTGGCTGCGGGCCCTGCTGCGCTTATCACCCGTGGTCTTCCGGGCCCTCCAGGGCTGCGGGGCCGTGGGGGACCGGGGCCTATTTGCACTATACCCCAAAACTAACAAGGATGGTTTCCGCAGCCGTATTCCTGTCCCTGGCCCCCGGCGGGTTAATGCTCGCACTGCCCGACACCCACTAGCCCTGTTGGCCAGGTTTTGGGCCCTGTGCAAGGGCTGGAACTGGCGCCTGGCGCGGGCCAGCCAAGGTTTAGCCACCCGTCTGCCCCCGTGGGCTGTCCACACACTGGCCAGCTGGGGCCTGCTTCGGGGTGAGCGGCCCAGCCGTATCCCCCGTCTGCTCCCACGTAGCCAGCGCCGGCTGGGACCCCCTGCCACCCACCAGCCATCGCCAGGGATGCTCGCTGGGCGGAGATCCCGAGCCCGCCCGTCCCGGGCCCTGCCTCCCTGGAGGTAACCAACTCCAGGCCCTCCCCAGCCGAACCAATCCAGAGCATTGAGCACTTTATCTCCCACTACTCAGTGAAGTCCCTCCATTCCCAGGCCTCTCCTCCCTTTTACCACCAGCTCCTTGGTATGCTTCCCCACCCCTCCCCAGCCCTTTGGGCTCTAGACAGGCAGCCTCCACTGTGGCGCTGGGAGCCGATACTCTGTTCCCCTGGAGCTCCTCCCCGCCCTAAGTTATTGCTCTTCTCCGCTGTGTGTGTGCTCATCCTCACCTCATCGACGCAGGCCTGGGGCCAGGGGGGCAGTGGGTGGGAAGAGTCATGTTTTTTTTTTCTCTCTTTGATTTTGTTTTTCTGTCTCCCTTCCAACCTGTCCCCTTTCCCCCGCCAAAAAAAAGAAAAAGACAAACACAAATAAAATATCTGAGCGGAACTGTACCTTTGGCCCAGGCTGCCTCTGTCTGCTTTGTCCTGCCGCCTAGCCTCCCCGGTATGCCCCCGGTCTGGACCCTCGGTCCCCAGTTCCATGACCTCTTCACCCCATCTGCGTTATCTCAGCCCCTCTTCACTCCTCAGCCTCATCCTCTCTACCTTCATAGCTTCGTTGCATCATGACCGCCACCGGCTCTCGGGGCTCGGCCCCTGCGGAGCTGCTTGGTCCCACAGTTCCCCTGTGTGTGGATTCCTCCCAAAGAGCCCTCAGGTTCTGGGTCCTTCCGTCCTCATTCACCGCCTTTCCTCCCAACCCACTCCCTGTGTGGTTCCGTTCCGTCTGGGAGCTGAGTTTCTCTCCTGGCGTCAGGGCTGGGGGATGGCGCTGCACACCCTCCGCAGTAGGGGGTTCTGAACCTGGGGGCCCAGACTGTGTGAGGGCCGTGGAAATGGGATTGGTTGTGGGCTTGGAGTGGGAGCTGAATGCACCAGGGCTGGGCTGGAATGTGGAGGTCTGGTCAGGGCGGCACCCGCTGGCCTGTTGAACTTGTCAGGCCCTTTCTGGCCGCCACCTTTGCCCCTTTCCCTTGTGTGGCCTGAGACGGGGCCAGCCCCTTCTTATCCATTTCTTGGCTTGGTGCTTAATCCTACTTCCTTCCCTCCCACCCCGAGGTGGTAAACCTGGGATGTCCTCTCTTTCTTCAGCTGTGTTGCTGTCTTCCGTGGGTGTGTTGAGTGACTTGGTTTCCTCGCTCATGTATCTTCTGTATCTGCTCACAGGCGTCTATCTCTAGGTCATGTTTTCTCCCTCTCCGCATGGTCAAAGCTTCTTGTGTGCACTCAGTACTCGAAAGAGTCTCAGTTCCCTGTCCATGAGCTCTCCTGCTGTTTCCTGTGAGTTGTCCACCCAGCTCTGAACATGCCCTTGAAAGCTGTCTTCTCTTTGCGTCTCTTGCCCATTGAGCATCTTCTTGACCTCTCTCCACACCCCCCATCTCTCCGTGTCTGTCTGTATACAGCTCCCCCCGCCCCCTCTGTCTAACATGTTTTCTGTTTCTCTCCCTCTCCCTGTCTCTGCTGCTGTCTCCTCTCCTCCTTTCTTTCTTCTCCCCCTCTCCCCTGGTTCCTCCTCCTCCTCCTCCTCCTCCTCCTCCTCCCCCTGCCCCCGTCTCCCCTTGGTCCGTCCGCTGCATAGTCTAAGGAGCTGCAGATCAAGAAGCAGTTCCAGGAGACGTGTAAGATCCAGACTCGGCAGTACAAGGCTCTCCGGGCCCACTTGCTGGAGACCACGCCCAAAGCTCAGCACAAGAGCCTCCTTAAGCGGCTCAAGGAAGAGCAGACCCGCAAGCTGGCGATCCTGGCCGAGCAGTACGACCAGTCCATTGCGGAGATGCTCAGCTCACAGGCGGTGAGGCCTGGGGTCCTAGGAGGGAGCGTGGAGGGGGTTGGCCTTTGTATTTTGGCTTAGCGGTGGGCGCTGGAAGTGGGGAGTGTAGAGGGGAGGGGCTTTTTGTTCTTGGGGAAACTCAGCTATTTTCCACTTTTTGGTATTCTCTGCGATGGTTTTATTATCTCTCAAGTATTTTCTTAAGGTCTTGACAAAGCCAGCCTGCCTCCTCCACCAAGAACCACCAAGGAAAGAGTGGCTATCATTTTTTCCTAGGCCTGAGTTAGTTTAATGTATGAACAGGGAGCAAATCAAAACAAGTGTGGCCTTCAGGCCAGTTTGGAGGATTTTGAAGCTTGCTGTTCTAAAAGTGATCACACACGCAACACTGCAGTGAGCCACTTAAAATAACACAGTATAAAAAGTGAACGTGTCCTTATTCATGTGCCATTCCCTCACCTAATCCCACCTCTCAGAGGTTAACTGTTGCTAACAGTTAATTGTATTAGGGTTCTTTTCCTATGTATATTTGGAAAGTTATGTTAAAACTTTAAAGTGGAATCATACTTGACATACCTGCTTTTTTCCACCTAAGATTTCTTGGACATCTTTCCACACCAGTCCACATGCCCTTGAAAGCTGTCTTCTCTTTGCGTCTCTTGCCCATTGAGCATCTTCTTGACCTCTCTCCACACCCCCCATCTCTCCGTGTCTGTCTGTATACAGCTCCCCCCGCCCCCTCTGTCTAACATGTTTTCTGTTTCTCTCCCTCTCCCTGTCTCTGCTGCTGTCTCCTCTCCTCCTTTCTTTCTTCTCCCCCTCTCCCCTGGTTCCTCCTCCTCCTCCTCCTCCTCCTCCTCCTCCCCCTGCCCCCGTCTCCCCTTGGTCCGTCCGCTGCATAGTCTAAGGAGCTGCAGATCAAGAAGCAGTTCCAGGAGACGTGTAAGATCCAGACTCGGCAGTACAAGGCTCTCCGGGCCCACTTGCTGGAGACCACGCCCAAAGCTCAGCACAAGAGCCTCCTTAAGCGGCTCAAGGAAGAGCAGACCCGCAAGCTGGCGATCCTGGCCGAGCAGTACGACCAGTCCATTGCGGAGATGCTCAGCTCACAGGCGGTGAGGCCTGGGGTCCAGGGAGGGAGCGTGGAGGGGGTTGGCCTTTGTATTTTGGCTTAGCGGTGGGCGCTGGAAGTGGGGAGTGTAGAGGGGAGGGGCTTTTTGTTCTTGGGGAAACTCAGCTATTTTCCACTTTTTGGTATTCTCTGCGATGGTTTTATTATCTCTCAAGTATTTTCTTAAGGTCTTGACAAAGCCAGCCTGCCTCCTCCACCAAGAACCACCAAGGAAAGAGTGGCTATCATTTTTTCCTAGGCCTGAGTTAGTTTAATGTATGAACAGGGAGCAAATCAAAACAAGTGTGGCCTTCAGGCCAGTTTGGAGGATTTTGAAGCTTGCTGTTCTAAAAGTGATCACACACGCAACACTGCAGTGAGCCACTTAAAATAACACAGTATAAAAAGTGAACGTGTCCTTATTCATGTGCCATTCCCTCACCTAATCCCACCTCTCAGAGGTTAACTGTTGCTAACAGTTAATTGTATTAGGGTTCTTTTCCTATGTATATTTGGAAAGTTATGTTAAAACTTTAAAGTGGAATCATACTTGACATACCTGCTTTTTTCCACCTAAGATTTCTTGGACATCTTTCCACACCAGTCCACATGCCTCACTTTTTTAAGAGTGCAGAGCTTTCCATAGCAGAGATGTACCATTATTTACTTAACCCATCCCTTATTGGTGGACATTTAGGTGGTTTCCAGTATTTTGCTATTACAACGCTTCAGTGAACACCTTCGAGCACTTGTGCAAGTATACCTGGGGGATAAATGCCTGGAAGTGTAATTGCTGTGGCACAGGGTATGACGACCTTTCATTTGGATAGATGTTGAGACTGGCTGCTTCCTGAAGCCTCAGGGCCCAGGCCTCCCGGGGCAGGGGAGGACTGTGGAGGTGGGGGAAGGAGGCCCCTAAAACTCCTTCTTCCTGCTCCCTAGCTGCGGCTTGATGAGACCCAGGAAGCAGAGTTCCAGGCCCTTCGGCAGCAGCTGCAACAGGAGCTGGAGCTGCTCAACGCTTACCAGAGCAAGATCAAGATCCGCACCGAGAGCCAGCACGAGCGGGAGCTGCGGGAGCTGGAGCAGAGGGTGGCGCTGAGGCGGGCCCTGCTGGAGCAGCGGGTGAGAGGGCTGGGTCTCCAGGGGACCGGGAGGGCCGCCCCCAGCCCCGACCTCTGACCTCTCTTCCGGGTACCCCAGGTGGAAGAGGAGCTGCTGGCCCTGCAGACAGGGCGCTCCGAGCGGATCCGGAGTCTGCTCGAGCGGCAGGCCCGTGAGATCGAGGCTTTCGATGCTGAGAGCATGAGGCTGGGCTTCTCGAGCATGGCTCTGGGGGGCATCCCAGCTGAGGCTGCTGCCCAGGGCTATCCTGCTCCACCCCCCGCCCCCGCCTGGCCCTCCCGGCCGGTTCCCCGGTCAGGGGCACACTGGAGCCACGGCCCTCCTCCGCCAGGCATGCCGCCCCCAGCCTGGCGTCAGCCTGCTCTCCTGGCTCCCCCGGGTCCCCCAAACTGGCTGGGGCCCCCTGCACAGAGTGGGACACCCCGTGGCGGAGCCCTGCTGCTGCTGAGAAACAGCCCCCAGCCCCTGCGGCGAGCAGCCTCGGGGGGCAGTGGCAGTGACAGCGTGGGCCCACCTGCCGCCGCGGTGCCCGGGCCTCTGAGCCGCAGCACCAGCGTCGCTTCCCACATCCTCAACGGTTCCTCTCACTTCTATTCCTGAAGTCCAAGGTGGACGAGCGGATGAGTGAGGCAGGGTCGTGGAGCCTGATCCTGGAGGGCTGTCCGCCTGAGGTCCACCCAAGGGTGGGGGATAGGATGTTGGCTCCAGCCCCTCCCCTCAGGCCTCATCTCATGAGCTTCTTGGGCTGGCCAGCGGCCCAAGGCCAGCTTGGGCATAGGTGCCTCAAGGCTGACCAGGAGCCCTTGCCTCCCCACCATGGTGCCAGGGTTTCTCTCCATCACGGCCTCGGGAGAGGAGGGAGATAATGCGTGTCAAATATTCATCTAGTCCCCGGGGGAGGGGAAGGGTGGGTCTAGATATATTATATAAAGAGAACTATACTACCCCCTGGAATGGGGCCATGGACTGGGGACGCCAGGCCCCCCCCAGACCTGGGATGTGGCAGAGCAGGTCTGGGGCCTGGGTGGGGAGAACAGAAGGAAAAGGCCTTCCCAAAAGAAGGATCAGGACGGGGTCTTGGGGTCAGGATGCCTGGGTCTCTCCATTCCCCCTTTGCTGTCTGACGTCCTGTGCCGTCTTGTCCTTTTTTTTTTTTTTTAATGGAGATCCAAGCTGGGGGAGGGGAACAAGATAAGCATCTTGGAAGGGGCTGCTCCCGGGCCTGGGTGCAGTTAGGAGAGCCCCTCCCAGCTACGGGGCTGGCACAGAGCCCCACAGCAAGCTTTTAATAAACTGTTGGTTATTCTAACAGATACCAGGACTCAGCTTTTCTGTCTAAAGTGTGTATGAAGGGAGGTTCGGTGGCAGATAATGTTGCTTGAACTCACTGGGCTGTGTAACTGAAGATTTCAGTGACTATTGACTTCGGACATGACTGAATCCAGAGCTTCAGAGGAAGTTATCAGTCTCTGGACCTCTGTGTCCCTGTGCTCTGGCTTCAGATCTTCAGAAGGTTCACCCCACCCACAGGCCCCTGGCAGCTGCACGCTTACAACTTACTAACAGCCTCAACAGTAAGAACTCCAGCAGTCCTGAAGTGACTTCATCGGTTTGAGGCTTAGCCAGAGTCCTGGGGTGCTCTGATTGGTCCGGTTTAGGTCCTGCACCCACCCCTTTAAAGACTGAAAGAATCAGCCCATGAACTGAGTGGCTGTTTCCAGGAGGAGGAAGAAAGACATAAACAACAGCTGTTCCCCAGTCCTTTCATTATGTGCTGCACATTCTTCCTAAGGCCAGTCACTCAGATGCTCCTCCCAGCTAGGCTTCAGGTTGTCAAGACAGCTAAACGCAGGGTGGGCAGAGGGGCCAAGCCACACGCTTCTAGGAGCCTGGTGGCAGACTGGATGGCAGGGTCTGGAGGTGGGGCCTTTGGAGAATCTGGGAGAAACTAGAGGGGATCAGACCAGGGGACAGTGGCTGCCCCTCAGCTTCCTGGATGGGGGTTACAAGTGGGGGACCAGCTTTGGCCAAGTGATTCAAACTCCTTTATTGAGTCTTTCAAAATAATCCCCTGTGAACACCTTAAACGGAGAACGCGAAGCTGAGAAGCAGAGTCCCAACAGCCTGTGTGCGTGGGGCTGGCGTCCTCTGAAGAAAGCCACTTCTGCTCTGGTCGGGAGTCATGAGGGGAGCGATTGCTCTGCTTTCTACCAATGGAGAGTCCCTCCTGGTGGCGGGGGGTCAGCTGCTTTCCCCGTCACTGCTGATGATGCCTCGCAGGTGCGACCAGTCTGGGGCTGGAGGGCGGGGCCGCTCTTCGTCCGAGTCCAGGGCCCTGCGGTATAGCTCCCCAGGCGGGGCTGCTTCTCCTGAAGGGTTCCACGCTGTCCGCCTGCGTGGCCGGCCTAGAGGGGAGGAGGAAGCGGCAGCGTTGTCATCGGAGAAAGTCCAAATCCCACCAGCTCCCGGGGAGTGGAAGGAAGCCCCTCACCTGAACAGCTGATGATGTTGGTAATGTCCAGAGAGGCCACCTCGGCTGCCTCTTCTCGCTTCTCCTTCAGGGCCCGACACTTCTCTAAGGAAGGGTTACCTGAAGCAGAAGAACTCGTGACCCTCCCTCCCCGGCAGCCAAGGCCCTCTTCCTGCAGCCGTCCCCCAGGGCTGGCAGCTGCACGCTTACAACTTACTAACAGCCTCAACAGTAAGAACTCCAGCAGTCCTGAAGTGACTTCATCGGTTTGAGGCTTAGCCAGAGTCCTGGGGTGCTCTGATTGGTCCGGTTTAGGTCCTGCACCCACCCCTTTAAAGACTGAAAGAATCAGCCCATGAACTGAGTGGCTGTTTCCAGGAGGAGGAAGAAAGACATAAACAACAGCTGTTCCCCAGTCCTTTCATTATGTGCTGCACATTCTTCCTAAGGCCAGTCACTCAGATGCTCCTCCCAGCTAGGCTTCAGGTTGTCAAGACAGCTAAACGCAGGGTGGGCAGAGGGGCCAAGCCACACGCTTCTAGGAGCCTGGTGGCAGACTGGATGGCAGGGTCTGGAGGTGGGGCCTTTGGAGAATCTGGGAGAAACTAGAGGGGATCAGACCAGGGGACAGTGGCTGCCCCTCAGCTTCCTGGATGGGGGTTACAAGTGGGGGACCAGCTTTGGCCAAGTGATTCAAACTCCTTTATTGAGTCTTTCAAAATAATCCCCTGTGAACACCTTAAACGGAGAACGCGAAGCTGAGAAGCAGAGTCCCAACAGCCTGTGTGCGTGGGGCTGGCGTCCTCTGAAGAAAGCCACTTCTGCTCTGGTCGGGAGTCATGAGGGGAGCGATTGCTCTGCTTTCTACCAATGGAGAGTCCCTCCTGGTGGCGGGGGGTCAGCTGCTTTCCCCGTCACTGCTGATGATGCCTCGCAGGTGCGACCAGTCTGGGGCTGGAGGGCGGGGCCGCTCTTCGTCCGAGTCCAGGGCCCTGCGGTATAGCTCCCCAGGCGGGGCTGCTTCTCCTGAAGGGTTCCACGCTGTCCGCCTGCGTGGCCGGCCTAGAGGGGAGGAGGAAGCGGCAGCGTTGTCATCGGAGAAAGTCCAAATCCCACCAGCTCCCGGGGAGTGGAAGGAAGCCCCTCACCTGAACAGCTGATGATGTTGGTAATGTCCAGAGAGGCCACCTCGGCTGCCTCTTCTCGCTTCTCCTTCAGGGCCCGACACTTCTCTAAGGAAGGGTTACCTGAAGCAGAAGAACTCGTGACCCTCCCTCCCCGGCAGCCAAGGCCCTCTTCCTGCAGCCGTCAGGGCACAGCCGGCCTCACCCTTCATGCCCAGGGCTTCCAACTCTGCCCGGAGAACACTCAGGCGTTCCTTGCGTGAGCGGCAGGAGCCCAGCAGCTTCTTGTAGTTTCGATGGGCGCCACAGGCCCGGATATAGCGCTTGAGCCTCAACACGGCGGGGTCGTCCTCACCAGCGCGACCAGAGCTGGCCTGGCAAGGGAAGACGGCAGCTGAAGGCCAAGCCTTTGGGGCTGGAGGCAGGGTCTCCCTCTTCCCTGAGGGCGGCCTCCCACCCCATCTTCCACCTCACCTTCCTGCCTTTCCGTTCTGGACTGCTGTCTGGGGAAGAGGAGGAGGAGCTTCGTGTCCTGCCTTTCTTGGAGGTCTTGGAAGAGCGGCACTTCCTCTCCCTCTTGGGGCTCCCCTTGGCCTCACTGTCACTCACCTCCTTGTCCGAGTCGCTTGCCTCACCGCTGACACTGCCCTCTTTGGCCGTCTTTCCAGCAGGTGGCTTCACCTTCCTCGGGCTGCCTTCCTCGTCCTCGCTGCTGCCGCTCTGCCCTTTCCCACCCTTCCCCTGCGTCCTGTCTTTTGGCTTCCTCTGCACGAGGGGCTTCTCATCCTCGCTGCTACTGCCACTGCCTGCTGCTGCTCCTTCCTTCTGGTCCTCTCTGTCCCCTGGGCCTCCCAGCAGCCCTGCTGCCTTGCTTTTCTGCTTACGGGGCCTCTCCGGAGCTGATCTCTTCCCTCCGTTGCTCTGGGCCGTGGGATTCCAGTCCTCTTCTTCCTCTCCGTACTCTTTCTTGGCTAGGATCTCCTCCTGCCCACTTTCATTTTCACTCTCCCGGTGGCTCTTAGCACCTCTCTTTCTCTCAGCCTTCTTTCCTGGCCCCTGGGCAGGGTCCTCCTGGCTGGCTTCCCTCTCCTCCCTGGCCTGCTTCCTGCTACCTGAGGCCTTGCCTGGTGTCTGCTGGCTGTGTGCCTCAGGCTCCTTCCTAGTCCCGCCCTTCTGCTCCCTTTCTTCCTCCTCTTCCTCCTCACTGTCCTCCTCCTCTTCCTCACTGCTCTCTTCTTTCCAGGCCTTTTTCTTTCTGGAAGAGCCCTCTTCCTCCTCTTCACTGCTGTCCTGCACCACCTCCTTCCCTGATCTGATCTTTGCAGTCAGGTCCCTCTGCTGTTCCTCATCGCTGCTCTCCTCAATTGCTTTCTTTGAGGCTCGCTTGGGACTCTCATCCTCAGCAGGGCTGATGTCTGCCGCCACCCCATTCTTTGCTGGGGAGCCGACGCGGTCTGGACTGGAGGCTGCGGAGCTGGACTCTGCAAAGTGAAGAGACGAGGAGGTTGCGATGGATGCCTCCCGTCCCTTCCCCCTCCAGTTGGGACAGGTTGCCTCGAATCCTGCTCTGACGGATGGATGGAAAGGCAGTAGGAATAAAGCTCAGTCCACCATATTCCTGGTTGCTGACTCCTGGGCCACGGACCCTCCCCAAGTCCTTGGGACGGAACACATGCACAGTAAATACTTCTTGAACGAACCAAGGATGCAGAAGGCACTAACCTGACTCTGAATTGAAACGGAACCTTTTCCTCTCGGGGTCAGGGCGAGAGGTCGGAGACCTCCTCGCTTTTTTGCCCACGCGGAGCCTCTCATCCTTGGCGCCCGCTTCGTCCACCTGTGCGTGCACCAGGCGAACAAAACCACGGTAACCGCTCTGCCCAACCCCTCCATAGCCCCTCCTCCTCGGCCACACCCCCGCCGGCGGCGGCCCGGGCCCACGCCCACACCTGCATCTTCAGCAGCTCCTCCTCCACCAGCCGCTTCAGCGCCTGCTTCTCCTCCGCTTCCAGGTGGTCGCGGCCCGTACGAGCCAGGAACCTCCGCCGCACGATGGAGTGCGTAAGCGTGCTGCGGAAACACGTGTCAAGACGGAGTCCTCGTCCCGCCCCTGCCCTCTCCAGCCCCAGCTCCAACCTCCGGTGCACCTGAGGTCCGGGCGGCCTCGGAAGAAGCTACGGGTGAACTCCTGCATCTCATTCTCCCGCGCCATTTTGCTCCACCTGGTATTGGCGGCTCCCGCCTTTTTTCTTCCGGGCCTCGGGCCGCGGGTTTGACAGGGGCTCGCGCACGCGCGCTGCCGCGGCGCCGAGAGCCCGGGAACCGTTGAGCGTCGGTCGCGCGCCGCTTGGACCGAGAACTCTGCCAGACAAAACTTGCTTTTTCCGGGCGGTTGGAGGGTCTCGCGGATCCTTCCCTTTCTTAGAACAAATCGCTTTTTAAAGTTCTCCTTAGAAACGAATTCGGAGCCGGCTTACACCCGGGGTGCCGCGCCCGAGCCCGGAATGTTGACAGGTCCTCTGCTGTTCCTCATCGCTGCTCTAATTGCTTTCTTTGAGGCTCGCTTGGGACTCTCATCCTCAGCAGGGTTTCCCGCCACCCCATTCTTTGCTGGGGAGCCGACGCGGTCTGGACTGGAGGCTGCGAGCTGGACTCTGCAAAGTGAAGAGACGAGGAGGTTGCGATGGATGCCTCCGTCCCTTCCCCTCCAGTTGGGACAGGTTGCCTCGAATCCTGCTCTGACGGATGGATGGAAAGGCAGTAGGAATAAAGCTCAGTCCACCATATTCCTGGTTGCTGACTCCTGGGCCACGGACCCTCCCCAAGTCCTTGGGACGGAACACATGCACAGTAAATACTTCTTGAACGAACCAAGGATGCAGAAGGCACTAACCTGACTCTGAATTGAAACGGAACCTTTTCCTCTCGGGGTCAGGGCGAGAGGTCGGAGACCTCCTCGCTTTTTTGCCCACGCGGAGCCTCTCATCCTTGGCGCCCGCTTCGTCCACCTGTGCGTGCACCAGGCGAACAAAACCACGGTAACCGCTCTGCCCAACCCCTCCATAGCCCCTCCTCCTCGGCCACACCCCCGCCGGCGGCGGCCCGGGCCCACGCCCACACCTGCATCTTCAGCAGCTCCTCCTCCACCAGCCGCTTCAGCGCCTGCTTCTCCTCCGCTTCCAGGTGGTCGCGGCCCGTACGAGCCAGGAACCTCCGCCGCACGATGGAGTGCGTAAGCGTGCTGCGGAAACACGTGTCAAGACGGAGTCCTCGTCCCGCCCCTGCCCTCTCCAGCCCCAGCTCCAACCTCCGGTGCACCTGAGGTCCGGGCGGCCTCGGAAGAAGCTACGGGTGAACTCCTGCATCTCATTCTCCCGCGCCATTTTGCTCCACCTGGTATTGGCGGCTCCCGCCTTTTTTCTTCCGGGCCTCGGGCCGCGGGTTTGACAGGGGCTCGCGCACGCGCGCTGCCGCGGCGCCGAGAGCCCGGGAACCGTTGAGCGTCGGTCGCGCGCCGCTTGGACCGAGAACTCTGCCAGACAAAACTTGCTTTTTCCGGGCGGTTGGAGGGTCTCGCGGATCCTTCCCTTTCTTAGAACAAATCGCTTTTTAAAGTTCTCCTTAGAAACGAATTCGGAGCCGGCTTACACCCGTGGGTGTAGCGTAATCAAACCGCGACGCCGCCTCTGTCCGTAGTCGCGGGCAACAGCCACGCCTCTGTGACTTTAAAAGACAGAAGGAAAAGGGCATCCTCGCCTAAAGGTTAGGAATTGCAAGGGGAATGTCTTGTGACTTCAAATCGCTAAGCACATTCCGAATCTGTTAAGGTCGCCCTCCTGCGTCCGCCATCTTTGTGACATCATCGCGTCGCTACGGCGCCATCTTCCGCTTATTCCCCGGAAGCAAGGTTCCTTTCCCGGTGTTCCTCCGGAGAGCAGTTCGCGTGGTGACGACCCCTGGGCGCGGGGCACGCCGGGAGTTGTAGTCCCCGCTGGCCCAGCCCTGCAGAGTCCCCGGAAGTGGAGGCGGGGGAGGCCGTGCTGAACCGGCTCAGGGTAGCGGGACTCGGGGAGTAGAGCTGAGCCGCTTCTCCCGGGGTGGGTCATGAACGGGTCGGCGGACGGCGAAGTAGACTACAAGAAGAAATACCGGAATCTGAAGCGAAAGCTCAAATTCCTCATTTACGTAAGTGCCGGGGTGGGAAGGTGGTGGGGGGTGAGGCCTGGAGCCGGTAGGACCTCAGTTTACCTGTGTGTAAAGGGAGTCGGGGGAGCTCTGGTCGCCTTCCGGGCGCCGTTTTTCGGCGGCCGTTGGCTCAGGGCCCGCCTTGCCTTGGTACAGGAACACGAGTGCTTCCAGGAGGAGCTGAGGAAGGCGCAGAGGAAATTGCTGAAGGTGTCCCGGGACAAGAGGTGAGACGCGTGGAGGGGCGGAGGGCGGCCAGAGGGTGATGGAGCTCCTGTGGATCAGCACTGGGATCCCACCCTGGTGGTGGTGGTTTCGTCGCTAAGCCGTGTCCGCCTGCCTCTGTCCACGGAATTCTCCAGGCAAGAATACTGGAGCGGGTTACCATTTGTTTCGCCAGGGGATCTTCCCCACCCAGGGATCAAACCTGGGTCTCCTGCATGGCAGGCAGATTGTTTAGCGACTGAGCCACCGGGGAAGCCGACCCCATCCTGGCATGGGCCCCCAGTGCGTGAGGGCAGCTCGAAGGGATGAGGGGCCCCGAGGACATGGCAGAGATGAGAACAAACCCTCTTGTTTTCCCCGCCTCTTTCCTTAGTTTCCTCCTCGACCGACTTCTGCAGTACGAGAACGTGGACGAAGACTCTTCCGGTGAGCAAGGTCGTGAAAAATGGTTGGAGACCCTGCTCCTGGCGCAGTGCAGCCTTCCTGGGCTCGGCTTGAGGCCGTGGGGGCGGGGCCGCCAGGTTGCTGGCCTCCCTCCTCCTCTCTACTCAAGGGTTACTGAGCATCGGCTGGGTTGCAGGCCCTGAGCTTTGCACAGGGGGTACAGTGGTAACCGAGATGACCGAAACCTGGAGTGTATGTTCTAGCTGCCGGGAATAAGTAAGCAAAGAAATAAATTAGAAGTTTGGATTGGAAAGGCATAAAACTGGGGATCATCGGTAGTGATCGGAGTAGAGCGGTGGTTGGTAAGCTTTTCCTGTGAAAGGCCATCGTGCTACTTTAGGCTTTGTAGGATGCACTGCTTTGTTGCACCTGCTTAGCTCTAGTAGCGCAGAAACACCAGTAGGTGATCTGTAAATGAGCATGGCTGCGTTTCAGTAAGACTTTATTTGTGAACACTGAAATTTGAATTTCGTAAAATTTTCACGTTGTGAGATTTTTTCTTTGGATTTGTCTTTTTTCCCTAAACAACCCTTTAAGAAATGTAAAAGCCATTTTTAGTTTACAGAGCATACAGAAGGAGATGACAGGGAACATTTCAAGGAAGGCTTTTTTCAGGAGGTAGTGTTTGGGGGGTTCTAGGGAAGATGAGTGAGAGGCTTTCAGGGCGGGGGGGGGAGGCGGCAGAGGGTGATGGAGCTCCTGTGGATCAGCACTGGGATCCCACCCTGGTGGTGGTGGTTTCGTCGCTAAGCCGTGTCCGCCTGCCTCTGTCCACGGAATTCTCCAGGCAAGAATACTGGAGCGGGTTACCATTTGTTTCGCCAGGGGATCTTCCCCACCCAGGGATCAAACCTGGGTCTCCTGCATGGCAGGCAGATTGTTTAGCGACTGAGCCACCGGGGAAGCCGACCCTATCCTGGCATGGGCCCCCAGTGCGTGAGGGCAGCTCGAAGGGATGAGGGGCCCCGAGGACATGGCAGAGATGAGAACAAACCCTCTTGTTTTCCCCGCCTCTTTCCTTAGTTTCCTCCTCGACCGACTTCTGCAGTACGAGAACGTGGACGAAGACTCTTCCGGTGAGCAAGGTCGTGAAAAATGGTTGGAGACCCTGCTCCTGGCGCAGTGCAGCCTTCCTGGGCTCGGCTTGAGGCCGTGGGGGCGGGGCCGCCAGGTTGCTGGCCTCCCTCCTCCTCTCTACTCAAGGGTTACTGAGCATCGGCTGGGTTGCAGGCCCTGAGCTTTGCACAGGGGGTACAGTGGTAACCGAGATGACCGAAACCTGGAGTGTATGTTCTAGCTGCCGGGAATAAGTAAGCAAAGAAATAAATTAGAAGTTTGGATTGGAAAGGCATAAAACTGGGGATCATCGGTAGTGATCGGAGTAGAGCGGTGGTTGGTAAGCTTTTCCTGTGAAAGGCCATCGTGCTACTTTAGGCTTTGTAGGATGCACTGCTTTGTTGCACCTGCTTAGCTCTAGTAGCGCAGAAACACCAGTAGGTGATCTGTAAATGAGCATGGCTGCGTTTCAGTAAGACTTTATTTGTGAACACTGAAATTTGAATTTCGTAAAATTTTCACGTTGTGAGATTTTTTCTTTGGATTTGTCTTTTTTCCCTAAACAACCCTTTAAGAAATGTAAAAGCCATTTTTAGTTTACAGAGCATACAGAAGGAGATGACAGGGAACATTTCAAGGAAGGCTTTTTTCAGGAGGTAGTGTTTGGGTGGGCCGTAGGGAAGAAAAAACCTATCTAGGGAAGATGAGTGAGAGATTTCCCAGCAGAGAGAATCACAAATGCAGTTCTCTAAGGTAAGACTGTACCAGGTTGTTAAAGAATGGAAGGGCTGAAACCTATAAAACAGTGTTCTCAGACTTTTTTTGAGCACCATTGACAATCATTTTATATTTGACATTTTACATTGAGAAGGACCTCTACTTGCTTTCTGTTTTTTTAAATTGTATTTATTGTTTATTCTTGCTTACACTGAGTCTTTGTTACTGCGCCAGTTTTCTTCTTCTAGTTGTGGCGAGCGCAGGCTCCTCTCTAGCTGTGGTGCGGGGACTTCTCTTGTTGCAGAGCACGGGCTGGAGGGCACTCGGACTCGGTAGCTGGGGTGCACGGAGTCAGTTGTCCCGAGGCATGTGTGATCTTCCCAGACCGAGGATTGAATCCGGGTCCTCTGCATTGGCAAGCGGCTTCTTAACCATTGGACCACCTGGGAAGTCCCACTTGCTTTCTTATTTATAAAACAAAATGTAAAGAAACAATGTGAACATCACTGTATGCAGTTCTGATACTTTTGGATTGCTTTTATTTTTCTCCCCAAAGCAATAAGTTGAATTTGTGATCCACCAATCGATCCACAGATTGACCTTTGTGGCCCAGTTTTTCTCATAAGCTATGTTGCTTATGAGACACCACCTGTCTCCGTGGTGTCTAGAGCAGGGATCAGCAGCCAGCCAGCCAGGTTGCTTGTTTTTGTAAATGATGTTGTACTAAAACGTGCACTATACATTTTAGGAGAAGAGCAGATGATGGCAGGGAAGTAGATGGCAGCTGGCTCATGTAGGTTATGACAAGACATTTGGCTTTTATTCTGGCTTCTCATTGCCTTCCTGTTCCTTCCTGGAAGTCTTTCAGTTAACTCCCTGTTGGAGGGGGACTTCAGGATCAGGCAGCATGAGGGCACCCAGCCTGTGCACAGAGTGGGATGCATCTGAGAAGCAGGAGCCGGAGATGCAAGCCACCTCCCATACCCCGGAGAAGCGCGCAGCATGCTGAGGCAGGCACCCACACATGACACTGCCTGGCACAGTGAGGAGAGCCCTGGCCACCAAAGCAGAGAGTTCTAGAAGAATCAGCCATCAGCTGGTCCTGAGATACTGGGAGACTTCTCAGAGAGGTGGCATTTAGTCTGCTGCTTAGAGGAGAACGGAACAGAGCAGTTGGGACTAGCGTATTTCATGTGTGAGGAGTTTCTTGTTAAGGGAACGAAGGGGTTTCTAGGTGGAGGCCCAACCTGAGGAATGAATTTCGGTTTTGAGAAAACAGGTTGGTGTAGTGTGAATACAGTTTGGTTGGGAGATCAGAAAGGTTGATTGAGGCCATAATAAGGACTTCAGACGCTTGTAGGCATCGGTAAGGATGTGATCAGTTTTATGTTTGGGTTCAGGCGTCAGGGAGGTCGGGGTGACAGGAGAGGTGAGATTGTTGAGCAGATGACTTTGACATGGTCTAAGTGGCAGTTGGAATGGGGAGCAGTGAGGTTTGAGGCAGGATTAGCAAGAGCCTAGATACAGGGAGTGGAGTCGAGGTAAGTGCTGGACAGCTCAGAGGCCGATAAGGAGAGATGACCGTAAAATCGCCAGGAGCCGGCGGCCTGGGTTCAGTCCTAGTCCCCCCCCCCCGTGCCTTTCTGAGCCTCGGTGACTGCATCTGGAAAGCAGAGCAGACCCCCTCCCCTTCCTCCGTGGATACTCTGAAGACAGAGGCAGTGCGTGTCAAGCCGCTCTTGAGCTAGCCGGAAGGAAATACCTGGAGGAGCCCAGGCGGGAGTTTGGATGTGAAGGGCATTTTAAGAAGCCGGGGAAGCTGTTGCCCTCCCCAGAAGAGCACCTGTGTGCCCTTCAGCTTCCCCAGAGCCCTTCTGTAGAGCTGAGGTGAAAGCCCTCTGGGGTGGATGGGTACCTCCCTCCCGACCAGTCCTCCGCCCTCACAGACTCAGATGCCACCGCATCGTCAGACAACAGCGAGACAGAAGGGACGCCCAAGCTGTCGGACACGCCAGCCCCTAAGAGGTGAGAGGAGCCGCCCTTCTCTGGGGACGGGAGGGGGAGGGGTGGACCGCCTCTCTGCTTCTGACCCCCTCCCCTGTCCTTTCTCCAGGAAGAGAAGCCCTCCGCTAGGGGGCACCCCCTCCCCCTCCAGCCTCTCCCTGCCTTCTTCAACAGGGTTTCCCCTTCAGGCCTCCAGGGCCCCCTCCCCATACCTGAGCTCGGTGAGTCGGGGTCGAGGGTGGGAGATGGTCCGAAGCCTGGGAAAAGGTGGGCATCACTTGGGAAGAGGGGCCTGGCCTCAGGGTGAAGCCAGTCCAGCACCGAGGACGTCTGCCTGGGTGTGGCCAGCAGGCGTCCCTCGGAGGGGCGTGAGTCGGGGCTGCCCGCTTCTCTCCGGTGCAGGAGTGGGGGACAGGCGTGACTGAGGAGAGCAGGGTCCTGCTGCTGTTGCTCGTCTGGTCCCGGGAGCCACACTCATCACGATGTCTTGTTTCTCATTCTCCCTCCTGTTTGCATTTCTCCCCTCCGCCCCGCCCCATCCACTCCATCCCCCATCTCCATCCCCCACTCCTGCCTGCAGCTGGCTTCCCCCACCTACCCCCCATTCCCTTCTGACTACCTGGCCCTGCAGCTGCCCGAGCCCAGCCCCCTGAGGCCCAAGCGGGAGAAACGGCCCCGCCTGCCCCGGAAACTCAAGGTACCCTGTCTGGGGGACGTTAGGGAGGGGCCTGACTGCTGCCTCCAGAGGGAGGCTCAGGACCGCCGGGGGCCTGGCCGAGCACTGCGAAGGACTGATGTGGGGCTCTGCCGGGCCCAGCCCGGGGCTGGACGCTGAGGGGTGGGCCCCAGCAGTCCTGGCTCACAGGCTCCCTGCGCCCCCGTCAGGGCAGGCCCGGGGTGAGGTGGGGACACAGTGAAGACGGCCAGCGGCCAGACTCCTCTTCACAGGTGTTCTGTGATGGCGGGCAGCCCCCAAGGAGGGACAGAGTTGTGGAATCTAGAATGAAGTCAGGGCGGCGCCACTTACAAACCATGTGCCCTTGACCTTGTAGGTCCTGGATTGTGTGTCTATAAAGTGAGTAATCAGACCACGTGTAATCAGCAAGAATTAGGGAGCACCCGCTGTATTCCAGGACCAGTTCTAGACACTGCAGATACAGTAGTGAACACAACCAAAATTCCTACCTGCACGGAGCCCACGTTCTTGAAGGGCTAGGCGGAGAATAAGCAAGATAAATAGGTCACAGCGTAGAAAGGTGGATTCAGGTGAAGAATGCGTTTTACAGTTGGGTGGTCGGAGCCTTAAAGGGAACGAGCAGCAGCCCCCTGGCTCTCTGGAAAGGGGTTCATGTAGGAAGACCTTTGATCAGCACAGGGTCTCTGGGGGTGGAGACGTGTTCAGCTCATCCGGGGACCAGGAAGGAGGCCAGTGCGGTCAGAAGAAAGTGAGAGCGGCCAGAGTGCAGGCCAGAAGAGCAGTGAGGGGCAGGGTGAGGTCCTGGAGGGTCTCAGGACTGGTGTGGAGGCTCAGGACTGCGAGGGAAACAGCCACAGGAGAAGCTGGACATAGGGGTCTGATTGGATAAACATGTGAAAACGTTGCTTGGTACTGCTGTGAACAGACCGGGGGGGTGGGATGAGGTCAGGATGGGAGTGAGGAGGCTCCTGCCGTGGATGAAGCAGCAGGGGGAAGGGAAGAAGTGGACAGAGCGTCTCTTGCTAAGAATGAGCCCTGGGAAGACCCATGTGGGCTGTGAGAGAGAGACCGAGGCGTCCCCCAGGGGTTTGGGCCTGAGCAGCTGAGGAAGCAGAGGGGCCCTTTTCTGAGTCAGGGAGAACGTGGGGAGAGCAGGTTTGGGAGGGAAGGTGAGTTGGCTTTGGACATGCTGTGATTGTGTGGAAATGCCAACAGGACCACTGGCTCACGTGAGCCTGGGCCACGCAGGGTGCGTCCTTGGCAGTCCCAGGCAGGGAGGTGGATGCAGAGGAGAAGGGGTCTGCTCCCTGATCCCCGGAGAGATGAGGGCATGGAAGGCATGGTGCCCTTCCAGTTCTGAGTCACAGAGAAGGTCTGACCGCTCCCGCGTTGGGTGGACTGTAGACCTGAGGCTTGGAGATGGGGGCCGTGTTGGTGGTGGGCAGTAGGAGTTGGGTTCTGGAGTTCCAGCCCCAGCTCTGCCACTTACTCCTGTGTGGCCTTGAGCCTGCAAAAGGAGTTGAGGATGGCGACGCCTCGGCTTCTTCACTCCACTCAGCAGAGTTGGGGGTTCTGGCGTGGGGGGCAGGCTGGTGGAGAAAGCTCGGGCCAGTGGAACCTGGCGCAGAGGGTGGAGGTGTGGCGCAGCCTTGGCAGCTTGAAGCCCTGAGGCTCTGGGTCCTGAAGCCGGGCCGTGTCAGGAAGATACGTTTCCGAGACGCAGGGGAGAGGGACCCAGGGGGTGGCTGTGCCTGGGGGAAGGGGTCCATCAAGGAAGGCCTCCAAGAACAGGTAACGTCAGAGTCCAGGGTGAGTGCAAGCCGCATATTCAGGCTGAGGCAAGAACGAGAGGAAGGCAGGGCCCGGTGAAAGGGGTGTTTGGGCTGAAACCTGAGTGGTGAGAGTGCGGACTGTTGGAAAGATAGGGTGGGATGGGTGGTAGACGGCCGGGTGTTCTGTAAGGACCCTGGAGTAGGCGTCACGGAAGTTTCTGGGTGTGGTGGTGTGAGGAGAGGAGGGAACCCTGAAGACCGAGGCAGGTTAGTCGGGAGCCTGCACCTGCACCAGCGTGCCTCGTGAGACTCGGAACCTCCGCTTGCTGCTCTGTTCAGTGGGGTCACTGGGAGGATAAAAGGAGTCAGGGGAGAGGAGATGCTTAGCCCAGTGCCTGGTCCCTGGTGAGCCACAGATAACCATTTCGGAGGCCATGGAGCGAGTCCACGCGAGAGAACTCAGGTAGGGACTTAGGAGCGGCGGTCAGAGGCGGGGGCCAGCCACGCCGCTGCGTTTCCCGCTGAGCGTGTGCACCTGTTCCCGTGTGTGCACATGGGTGCCTGGTGCTGCCTGTGAGGGCAGTGTGCAGAGCCGGCCTCCTGCCTGGCATCAGGCCTGGCACACGCCTGTCCCCTGAGGTTCAGGCTCTCTCTGGTCCTCCATGCCACCCAGGAACAGCAGTGTTGGGGGGGTGTGCACCGTGAGAAGCAGAGAGTAGGCTACTAGGGCCTGACTGTCCAAGCAATCAGAAGGACCACTGAGAAGACCACTGTCCCCCACCCCACCCTGGGGCCAGACTGGACACTGCCTGGTGGGGACCCGGCAGGCCCGTGCCTTCAGACCTCCATTTCGAAGCCCTTCTCTGGCCAACGACCGTTCCTCCCTCCCAGGGTGGCTGGAATGGTTAGAGGTCATGAACAGAAGTCACCTGGCACAAGTCGGTGTTCAGTGTTTGCTCACAGGCAGAACACGAGGCCCCCCAAGCTCCGGGGAGGACTCGGAAGAACCTGGGGGTGTGGGGTGGGGCTGGAGGGTGGGGCCAGACAGAGGCCGCTTCCCAGCCACAGAGCACAAAGCTGGACATCGGACAGATAGAAAAGGCCACTCCAGGTGGAGGGACCGGCGCTGCCTGTCCCCGGAGGTCCTCGAGCGGAGCAGTGACGCGCTCAGGTCTGTGTTTTAGAGAGCTCACTCTGGCTGCAGTGCGGAGGAGGAGCTGGATCTGGGAGAGGCTGAAGGCAGGGAATCCAGTTAGGAGGCTGGTTCCATAGCCCAGGTGAGCTGAGAGGAGGGCCTGGCCTCGGCCAGTGGCTGCGGGGATGCCCAAGAGGGGCCCGTCCCAGGTGTAAGAGGTAGAAGCCTCACGTGGCGGGAGGAGGAAGGCCTGTGACAGCCGGCACCGCACCAGCGAGCCCTCAGGAGGAGGAGGGCGGGGAGGCCAGTAGAGGCCAGCGGTCACGGCAGGGCCCGGAGGCGGGCGGGCGGGCGCCAGGCTGGCTGTTGACTGCTCCTGCAGGGGCAGCCACGGTGCCTTGCCGGCCAGGGCCAGGCCTGGCCTTTCCCTCCCAGTTTCCTGTGAGACCCCTCCACCGCCCCCCTCATCACCACCTCCATCACCACCCCTCGCGCCCAGGCACTGGCTGGTTTGAGACTGAAGGGGCTGAGGTGGGGCGGGCTCCCTGGCTCCAGCCTTGGCTGGCCTGGTGGGCCCCTGCCTCTGAATCAGCCTTCGCCTCCTCGCTCGGCCCCTAGCGCTGTCTTTCAAGGGGCAGTGCCCGCCTCCTGGAGGTCCCACCCTGACGAGCCCTACTGTGTTTCTCCCCCTGCTGCAGATGGCGGTGGGACCCCCTGACTGCCCTGTGGGAGGGCCGCTGACCTTCCCGGGACGGGGCTCTGGGGCTGGGGTGGGGGCAGCCCTGGCCCCACTGCCCCCACCCAAGATGCCTCCCCCGACGATCCTGAGCGCCGTCCCTCGGCAGATGTTCAGTGACGCGGGCAGTGGGGACGACGCCCTGGACGGGTGGCTGGAATGGTTAGAGGTCATGAACAGAAGTCACCTGGCACAAGTCGGTGTTCAGTGTTTGCTCACAGGCAGAACACGAGGCCCCCCAAGCTCCGGGGAGGACTCGGAAGAACCTGGGGGTGTGGGGTGGGGCTGGAGGGTGGGGCCAGACAGAGGCCGCTTCCCAGCCACAGAGCACAAAGCTGGACATCGGACAGATAGAAAAGGCCACTCCAGGTGGAGGGACCGGCGCTGCCTGTCCCCGGAGGTCCTCGAGCGGAGCAGTGACGCGCTCAGGTCTGTGTTTTAGAGAGCTCACTCTGGCTGCAGTGCGGAGGAGGAGCTGGATCTGGGAGAGGCTGAAGGCAGGGAATCCAGTTAGGAGGCTGGTTCCATAGCCCAGGTGAGCTGAGAGGAGGGCCTGGCCTCGGCCAGTGGCTGCGGGGATGCCCAAGAGGGGCCCGTCCCAGGTGTAAGAGGTAGAAGCCTCACGTGGCGGGAGGAGGAAGGCCTGTGACAGCCGGCACCGCACCAGCGAGCCCTCAGGAGGAGGAGGGCGGGGAGGCCAGTAGAGGCCAGCGGTCACGGCAGGGCCCGGAGGCGGGCGGGCGGGCGCCAGGCTGGCTGTTGACTGCTCCTGCAGGGGCAGCCACGGTGCCTTGCCGGCCAGGGCCAGGCCTGGCCTTTCCCTCCCAGTTTCCTGTGAGACCCCTCCACCGCCCCCCTCATCACCACCTCCATCACCACCCCTCGCGCCCAGGCACTGGCTGGTTTGAGACTGAAGGGGCTGAGGTGGGGCGGGCTCCCTGGCTCCAGCCTTGGCTGGCCTGGTGGGCCCCTGCCTCTGAATCAGCCTTCGCCTCCTCGCTCGGCCCCTAGCGCTGTCTTTCAAGGGGCAGTGCCCGCCTCCTGGAGGTCCCACCCTGACGAGCCCTACTGTGTTTCTCCCCCTGCTGCAGATGGCGGTGGGACCCCCTGACTGCCCTGTGGGAGGGCCGCTGACCTTCCCGGGACGGGGCTCTGGGGCTGGGGTGGGGGCAGCCCTGGCCCCACTGCCCCCACCCAAGATGCCTCCCCCGACGATCCTGAGCGCCGTCCCTCGGCAGATGTTCAGTGACGCGGGCAGTGGGGACGACGCCCTGGACGGGGACGATGACCTGGTGATCGACATCCCGGAGTGAGCGCCTCTGCCCGGGCCCCGGCGCCAGCACACACGAGCCCGGCTTCCGCGGAGACTTTTATTGACGCCCAGTTGCCATGCTGCGGCCACTGACACAATCAGAAAAGGCGTAAACATGCACAAGTGTCCCCTGGAAGGTGGGCCCTCGCTTCCCAGCCCCATCCAGGGGACAGTTATTTAAATGAGTGGCCAGGACCATCTGCCACCTCTCAGAGAGGCAGAGACCCTGCAGTGGCCCCCCTGCTTCAAAGGGCAGCTGTCCAGGGCTAGGTGGTGTGTGTGTGTTAATGAAGATTCTGTATTCATGGAGTGGCTTTGTCGTTTGTCCTTTTCTTGTTTTGGAAACATTCTCCTCCGAACCCCCCCTAATCCGACCTCCTCCGCTAGGGGAGGGGCACGGGCAGCCTGGAGAGGCAGGCGAGAGGAGCAGCCGGGCCTCGAGGCAGGGGTCCTGTGGGACCTCCACCTTGCAGGTGTGCTCAGGATGGGCGGTTTGCATATTTGAAGGATGTAGCGAGGCAGGCGAGAGGAAGTTTGCATATGTGAATATAGATCTCCCCAGTCCCTCACAAGAAGACAGACCCACAGTCACAGAGACGCCACGACACAGTAAGACGAGGAGTGCGGGTGGGCTCCACCCCGTGTAAACGTGCAACACACTCGTGCGAAGGTTGGGTACTGGACCCGGCCCCGGGGCTGTGCTGGGTGGCCGTCCCACTCAGGCGGAGGGCAGGGCCCCGCGGCGGGCAGCTGGCTGGGTCCAGCGTTCCAGCGCCGCGTCCGGCTGCTGCAGACACTCGTTCCCCGCCCCTAGCGCTGTCTTTCAAGGGGCAGTGCCCGCCTCCTGGAGGTCCCACCCTGACGAGCCCTACTGTGTTTCTCCCCCTGCTGCAGATGGCGGTGGGACCCCCTGACTGCCCTGTGGGAGGGCCGCTGACCTTCCCGGGACGGGGCTCTGGGGCTGGGGTTGGTGCAACCCTTGCCCCACTGCCCCCACCCAAGATGCCTCCCCCGACGATCCTGAGCGCCGTCCCTCGGCAGATGTTCAGTGACGCGGGCAGTGGGGACGACGCCCTGGACGGGGACGATGACCTGGTGATCGACATCCCGGAGTGAGCGCCTCTGCCCGGGCCCCGGCGCCAGCACACACGAGCCCGGCTTCCGCGGAGACTTTTATTGACGCCCAGTTGCCATGCTGCGGCCACTGACACAATCAGAAAAGGCGTAAACATGCACAAGTGTCCCCTGGAAGGTGGGCCCTCGCTTCCCAGCCCCATCCAGGGGACAGTTATTTAAATGAGTGGCCAGGACCATCTGCCACCTCTCAGAGAGGCAGAGACCCTGCAGTGGCCCCCCTGCTTCAAAGGGCAGCTGTCCAGGGCTAGGTGGTGTGTGTGTGTTAATGAAGATTCTGTATTCATGGAGTGGCTTTGTCGTTTGTCCTTTTCTTGTTTTGGAAACATTCTCCTCCGAACCCCCCCTAATCCGACCTCCTCCGCTAGGGGAGGGGCACGGGCAGCCTGGAGAGGCAGGCGAGAGGAGCAGCCGGGCCTCGAGGCAGGGGTCCTGTGGGACCTCCACCTTGCAGGTGTGCTCAGGATGGGCGGTTTGCATATTTGAAGGATGTAGCGAGGCAGGCGAGAGGAAGTTTGCATATGTGAATATAGATCTCCCCAGTCCCTCACAAGAAGACAGACCCACAGTCACAGAGACGCTCACGACACGAAGTAAGACGAGGAGTGCGGGGTGGGGCTCCACCCCGTGTAAACGTGCAACACACTCGTGCGAAGGGTGGGTCCTGGACCCGGCCCCCGGGGGGCTGTGCTGGGTGGCCGCCGTCCCACTCAGGCGGAGGGCAGGGCCCCGGCGGCGGGGGGCAGCTGGCTGGTGAGGGTGTGCCAGCGTTCCAGCGCCGCGTCCGGCTGCTGCAGACACTCGCTCCAGTGCTTCCTGGCCTCCCCCCGGGCGCCTGGCCCCAGGGACACGCCACCTGCAAGCAGCCCCGGCAGGCACGATCAGGGGCCAGCCAGCCGGCTGCCAGACTGCCCTCCACGGGCACCACCCAGCAGGCACCGCCCTCACCGATGAAGTCGTTGGATCTGCCGATGTCATAGTCCCAGACCGTGACTTCCAGAGTCTTGGTGGCCAGAGCAGAGAGCTCCATCTCATAGAAGAACTCCTGGGACAGGGTAGGTCACACCTTCCATGAGGCGCTGCCCCAGCTCAGCTGCAGCCAGCCCCCCTCCGCCGCTGTTCTCTGCATTCACCTCGTTAAATTCCGGGTTGAGGGTCTTCTTCTTCACACAGGTTTTATGCTTGGATTTCTTATCCACATCGGGCCTCAGGTACCTGCCGAGGAGGGGGTGGGGGTGGAGGGTAGGGGAGCAGGTGAGTCAGGGACAGGCACGACCCCGGAGAGGAGGGGGCTGGGCGCAGGTCCCCGGGGAGGGGAGGGTGGGCCTCGGGGCCGAGCCAGAGCTCACGTCTTGACGTAGGGGTCGGAGTAGCCGTTGACATCCATGGCCGCCAGGTGGGCGCAGCGCAGGATGCCCACCAGCAGCCCCCGACGCCGAGAGCTGTAGCTGAGGCTCAGCAGGATGCGCCCGCGCTCCTCCAGCAGGCCCGGCCCCTGCTCCGCCTGCTCCAGCTGCGGGCGGACACCGGTCAGCGGCACCCTCGCCGCCGCCTACCCGGCGCGGACCCGTGGGTGACTCACCTCCTTCAGGTAACAGGAGATGCCCCTCAACGCCGCAGACATGGAAGAGGGTGAGGCCAGCTGAGGGGGTGGAGAGACAGTTCTGGAAGCCTGGTCTCCCCTGGGCCCCCTTCCCCAGGTCCCCCACCGCCCCACACAGACCGGGACCTGGCGCTCGAGGCAGATGTTAAAATGCTTCTTCTGTGAAGGCTTGAGGCGGCGGAGGGGTACTCGGATCTCCCCGATGAACTCATTGTGGCTCAGCTTGTCTTCATCACAGACGGAGATCCTGGTGGGCACGGCAGGGTCAAGGCCCCTGGGGACCTGAGCCCACTCCAGCGTGGGAGGAAGGTCCCCGACTGGACTCAGCACCGGAGGCTGGCCTCAGCTCTGCACTCCATACTCAGTTGCTCCTTTACCACTGGAGGGGGTTGCCATTCCCTCCTCTAGAGGATCTTCCTGACCCAGAGATGGAATCTGGGTCTCCCATGTTACCGACAGGCAGATTCTTTACTCTCTGAGACATACCCCTCACTTGTAAAACAGCTGTCTCTGGGCCAGGGGGTGAGCCCCAGACCTGGGCCTTGAGGAAGATGCTGTGATTTGCCTGTGCCTCGGCCCCTCCCTTTCTAGCGGTTCGGGCTGGCCCTGGCCCATCAGGACCTGCGCAGCCCCTTGAAGAAACCCTCACAAATCTTGGGAACACACCCCTCTCTCCCCAACACACACATACTGCCTCCGTGCAGGGCCTGGGGACAGGATCCGGCAGAACGTGCTCAGGGTGTGCACTGGTGAATACGGGTCACAGGCTTGGGATGTCAGAGCCAGCAGGGCTGGGGGGAGCCGTGAGCAGTCAGGCCAGGGGCCCACACCTCCTATAGAGCCCTATCCTTTTCTCTGTGGAGCAGGAGCCAGGCCGGGAGATGCTCCGGAGCCCAGGAATTAAAAGATACTGCTTTGGGGCTTCCCTCGGGATCCAGTGGCTAAGACTCCATGCTCCCAAGGCAGGGGGGCCTGGGTTCGATCCCTGGTCAGGCAACTAGATCCCACACGTCATAACAAAGATCAACTAAAACCTAGCACAAGCAAATAAAGAACATTAAAAAAAAAAAAAAAGGTTTCTGTTTTACTTCCAGCCCTCTCTCTCTCTGCAGCCCCGCCTTGCCTTTTCCTGGCATGCTTTTGCGCCGCTCTGTCTTGCAGCGAGCCACCACATGACCTTGAGCAAGTCACTTAACCTCCCTGAACCTCATTCCCACGGTCTCTTGAGACTTCACTCCTTAGAGATGTTAGGGAGACACGGGCAACAACGGGCTGCATGCTGCTGCTGCTTGGTCACTTCAGGCATGTCTGACTGTGTGACCCCACGGACTGCGGCCCATCAGGCTCCTTTCTCCATGCCATTCTCCAGGCAAGAACGCTGGAATGGGTTGCCTTGCTCACCTCCAGGGGGATCTTCCCAACCCAGAATTGGAACCCGGGTCTCCTGCATCGCAGGCAGATTCCTTTCCACTGAGCCCTCGGGGAAGAACGGGCTGCGTAGGTCCAACTTAAGTCAGGGGCTCTGAGACGACACCTCAGTGTCCATGGAAAGACTGCAAGAGGAAGCAGTCTCACATGATGGGTGGGATTCAGGGCGGCAGAGAGGAGCCACCAGGAAGAGGCAAGGCACACAAAAGTCGGGAGTTAGGGGCCCTCACAAGAGGACGCCCCTCTGTGGGAGAAGCAAGTGGGAGACGCTGGGGAGGAGCAGGAAAGCCAGAGGAACACTGCGGCCTGCTCCTGAAGGGGACGGGGAGCCGCTGATGGTTTCTGGGGCACCTGAGGGCGTAAGGGGAGGTGGGTCAACCAACCACAGAAGGTTCCAGGGACAGCTCTCCCCTAGGAGGTACTGAGCTGGACTGCTTGGGAACAGGGAGGACGAGCCCCTCACCTGAGCACCTTGTGCGTGATGTCGTCATCTGTGATCCCGCTGTACGTCAGGTCCTCATTCCACACGGGATTCAGTGTGTTTCTCTGAGTCTTAGTTTTTAGCTTATTGGCCTTCGGGGAGGAGACGGATTGGCCTTAGCTTCACAGTCCATGTCCCCCCAGACCCACAGAGGCTGGAGAAGGTTGGGGACCCACAAGCTGGGTCAGGCTTGGGGACCAAGCAGAGGGGAGAGGCCAGTACCTTGCAGGCTCCAGGCAACAGGTGTAGCTTGACATAGGGGTCCGCCAGGCCATTGAAATCCATGGGCTTGAGGCCCTGGGGAGGAGGGACGGGGAGAGGGCTGTGAGCTCCTGGCCTGCCCACCTGCCTGCCCTCTCTCTCTAGGCTGGTGCTCTGGGGAGGAGGAGCAGGCGTCAGGCCCAGGGGGAGGGAAGGGAGAATGGAAACCCACTCCTCTCTAGGTAGGAGGCCAGCAGGGGAAGGCAGGGAGTACCCACCTTAGCCCTTAGGATACTACAGTGCAGAGTGCAGGAAGCCTGGTCGTAGAGAAGGTCAAACTCCAGGGAGCCCAGGGCGGCTGAAGAAGAGGGGAGAGCTCACCTGAGTCCGTGCGTAAAGACAGGTGTGTGTGAGAGACGGGTGGGCAGGCCCGCTGCGCGCACCGGCTGTGAAGGTGTGTGTGTGCGTCAGCCCGCGAGCCTGTGCGCGTCTGGGTGCCCGGCTGGGCTGCTCTGGGGCTGTGTGGGTGGTTGAGTGTCTCAGCAGAAATATTGAATATTGAGCCTTGCTGAAGCGGTAATCTCCACTCTGACTGCAGCTGTGACGGCACCGCCTGCCGCCTCTTCACCCCCAGCAGCGCCCAGCCCCTTCCCGCCACCCTGGAGGCCCCCAGGAGCGCCCGGGTCCCTCAAGCCCCCCGACTCACTGGTATCGTCCGAGTCGTAGCTGTCCACCTCGGCTCCCTCCTCGGGCGTGGTGGCCCCAAGAAGCGCCGCAGGGGGAGCCAGAGCCAGGGGGGCCAGATGAGCGGGGGCCTCTCCGAAGCCCCCGCCACCTGCTTCGGGTCCGGGTCCCAGGCGGGGGAAGTAGTCAGAGATCTGCCGGATGGGCCGGATGGGCCCCGGGCACACGTTGATGGCCATGTGCTCCTGGATGTTGATGGTCATGCGGTCGCCCCTGCGGCCCCTCATGCAGCACCCCTGGCTGGGGGAGGGAGAGAGCGTAAGCCCCGGCTGTGTCCTCAAACCTACCATCTGCTGGCTGAGGGCCAGGCAGCAACCGCCGGGGTCGGAGGGCCCTCACAGGTCCCCCTTCCTGGGTGCTGAGGGAGAGGGTAGCCTGTGCCGGCCGATGGGCAGGCAGAAGGCCTCCGGACCCAGAGCTGCGCTCCCCAGGGACAGTCTGGCAGCCCACTCCCCGCAGAGATGTCCTGGCTCCACCTCAGCCTTGCCCACGTACCTCTAGAGTGCCTCTTGTCCTCGTCCCAGCTCCTGCCCCTCATTCTAGGCTCCTGTCTGCTCTGGGCTCTGCCAATCCCTCAGGCACCCTTGTAGGCCCCCCTCTTCTGCCTCTCTGAGGCTGTGCATCCTTCTACACCAGGCACTTGTCTGGTCTGGGTGTCACCCGCCCCTTAGGTTCCCACTTCCTACTGTCCCTTCATTCAGCCTCAGGATCTGCCCGCCTGCAGGTCCCCCACCCCCTGCCACCCAAGGTGGGGATCCCCCCCCAAGCCTCGACGCTTTCTCCTGGGATCCGCTCTCCAGAGGAGCCAGGAATTGCAGCCTCCGGAGAGCCAAACACCCGAACGCACTTACAGGCTAACACACGCTCACCCTCACCCTCTCGCCCCCGGCAGCCCAGCCCCCTGCACCTGCCTGTGAGCCTCCAACAGGTGCCCAAGCACTGGGGGGCCAGCGGGTGCGGGCTGGGCGGTGGCGGCCGGCGATTCCCAGGGCGGCCGGCGAGAAGAGCGCCGAGTCCGGCAGTCTGAGCCGAGAAGGGAGGGAGAGCCGGAGAAAGTGCGGGGAGGAGGGGGTGAGCGAGGTGGAGGCGAGGATGCAGCCGGCGCTGGCGGCTGGGGGCGGGGAGGGGCGGCCGGAGGCTGGGGAGGGGGCGGGACTCTCCCGCCGGCGCCCGCCGCGGCACACTTAGGAGCGCACCCGGGCACACACACACTCACGGGCAGGCTGGCACACGCATCTTGCACGGACACTCCCGCGCACACGCCTGTGCCCACGTGCGCACGCTCACAGTCATGCACAAACCCAGACACGCGCTGGCACACTCACCCCGGAGAACTTCGCAGACACACGCTCGCAAACACGCGGGCAACCTGCGCCACCAGACACCCTCCGCGAGAACTGCCCGGTGTTCCCCAACTCCTCCCAGGAGACCCGGGCCCCCGCGCCGAGCCCGCCAAGCCTCGCTCCGCCGCTCTCTGCTGGCTTCCCTCCCGGGTCTCCAGGACAGACCACCGGCCTAGTGCCATGGCAGACCACCGGCCTCGCAGAGATGTCCTGGCTCCACCTCAGCCTTGCCCACGTACCTCTAGAGTGCCTCTTGTCCTCGTCCCAGCTCCTGCCCCTCATTCTAGGCTCCTGTCTGCTCTGGGCTCTGCCAATCCCTCAGGCACCCTTGTAGGCCCCCCTCTTCTGCCTCTCTGAGGCTGTGCATCCTTCTACACCAGGCACTTGTCTGGTCTGGGTGTCACCCGCCCCTTAGGTTCCCACTTCCTACTGTCCCTTCATTCAGCCTCAGGATCTGCCCGCCTGCAGGTCCCCCACCCCCTGCCACCCAAGGTGGGGATCCCCCCCCAAGCCTCGACGCTTTCTCCTGGGATCCGCTCTCCAGAGGAGCCAGGAATTGCAGCCTCCGGAGAGCCAAACACCCGAACGCACTTACAGGCTAACACACGCTCACCCTCACCCTCTCGCCCCCGGCAGCCCAGCCCCCTGCACCTGCCTGTGAGCCTCCAACAGGTGCCCAAGCACTGGGGGGCCAGCGGGTGCGGGCTGGGCGGTGGCGGCCGGCGATTCCCAGGGCGGCCGGCGAGAAGAGCGCCGAGTCCGGCAGTCTGAGCCGAGAAGGGAGGGAGAGCCGGAGAAAGTGCGGGGAGGAGGGGGTGAGCGAGGTGGAGGCGAGGATGCAGCCGGCGCTGGCGGCTGGGGGCGGGGAGGGGCGGCCGGAGGCTGGGGAGGGGGCGGGACTCTCCCGCCGGCGCCCGCCGCGGCACACTTAGGAGCGCACCCGGGCACACACACACTCACGGGCAGGCTGGCACACGCATCTTGCACGGACACTCCCGCGCACACGCCTGTGCCCACGTGCGCACGCTCACAGTCATGCACAAACCCAGACACGCGCTGGCACACTCACCCCGGAGAACTTCGCAGACACACGCTCGCAAACACGCGGGCAACCTGCGCCACCAGACACCCTCCGCGAGAACTGCCCGGTGTTCCCCAACTCCTCCCAGGAGACCCGGGCCCCCGCGCCGAGCCCGCCAAGCCTCGCTCCGCCGCTCTCTGCTGGCTTCCCTCCCGGGTCTCCAGGACAGACCACCGGCCTAGTTGCCATGGCGACGCCGGCTCATCCAATCCCCCCACCTCGCGCGTCCTCGCGCCCCTCCCCCGCGGAGGAGCGGGGAGGGTGTCTGGCCTCCCCTATCAATATCCGTAGGGGCGGAGCCTGTGGGCGGGGCTTAGAGAACCGCAATGACCCAGGGGCGGGCTGGGGAAAGGTGGTCTGATCCGCTTGCGGTCTCTGGTTTGGGATCTTGCGTCCCGCCCCCCGGGCTGGGAAACCTCACAGTCTGAGGCCCTAAGTTGTGGCTTACCCCATGCTTGCATCCTTTGGCTGGTCAGGCTTCTTTCCTGGTGACCCAGCCCAGCTCCCAAGGGTCCATGTCCCCTTCTCAGGAAAGGCATCTCCTTTGGGAATCCATCTTTCCTCACCTTCCTATTTGCAGTCTAACCCTCAGGGGGAGCGGGCACAGGGCTTCGTTCTGAATGCCCCAGAGCCCTGAAGGCCTTCTTTCTCTCACCTGAGCCCAGCCACCCGCCTGTGAGCCTAACTCCAGCCTTTGACCTTGGCTCTCTTCTCTCAAACGTGCCAGCCCCTAGTGACAGACCTTCAAGGCCCTTCAAGCCCAAGACCGTGACTGCTCCCATCTTGCTCATCTTGCTGGCTTCCAGGAACATTACTTGCAGTTCCTAGAACACACGTGAGTCTCTCAGACATGTGGACCTTTTCAGGTGCCTCAGCCTGGGAGATCTTTCCTTTGTCTTCTTTCCTTTCCTCTTCCTAAGAGACTTCCTGAAGCAATCCCCCATACCCAAAACCCCCAGTTTCCAGAGTTTTCACAGTCTCCACGCTGGTGATGCTGCTGTATCATGCCTGTTGACATTTCTGACTCCACCACCGCTGAGGAACAGAGGCTGTCCTGAGCTGGGCCTGGCCCTAGGCTGGCATCACTAAATATTATGATTTTAGGTTGTGTACCAATGTGAATATACTGAACACTGCTGAACTGTGTGCTTGCTAGTGACTAAGATATTGGATTGGCCATAAAGTTTGTCCAGTTTTTCTGTAACATTTTATGGAAAAACGTGAATGAAAATTTTGGCCATCCCAATATAACTGTTCATATATGGATTTTTACCCCCATTTTTTTTCTGTCTGAAAGGGTTTTACCTCAATTTGAGACTTAAACCCAGGGCCCAGACCTGATTGAACCTTGCTTGGGAATTTGGACCCACGTGGTTGGAGCTTGAATTCCAGCCAAAACCCTGTTTGGGACTTGAACCCACATGGCTGTGGCTTGAACCTAGGCAAAACCTGATTTGGGACTCGAACCCACGTGGCTAAGGCTTAACCCCAGCCAAAACCCTGCCTGGGACTCGAACCCACGTAGTCAGGACTCAATCCTGGTCAAAACCGTGTCTGGGGCTCGAACCCACGCAGCTGGGACTTAATCCAGTACTCACCCAAAGTCTGGACTCACTGAGGCTCAGGTTCTTCGTGCCTCAAAACAGAATTCAGCGAGAAGCAGAGTGATAGACGAGAAAAGGATTTATTAGGATAGGGTACTTGTAAGAGGTGCAAGCAAGCAGGCAGGAAAGCTCTGCTCTGCTCTCCCTTCGATTGAGTGGGCAGCCATATATATAGGATGGTAGAAGACCGCCCCCCTCAAGTAGACGCAGATGCAGGACGTACATCATTAGTTCCTTCTTCGCCAGCTCCTCCTTCATCAGCTGTTTTACCCAGTCAAGCCTATTTTACTGAACAAGGAGCAGCTCTCCTGAGTTCTCGTCAACTCACTGGCCTCCCAACCTTTCTCAGGTGTCACCCTTCTACCTACTGTCCCCTACTAGGACTCTACAATCACCTACCTGTTCTACTCTGTCCCTATCATGTTGGCTACATTGTGGGGCATGCAGGATCTTAGTTCAAACCTGCATCCCCTGCAGTGGAAGCATGGAGCCTTAACCACTGGACTGCCAGGGAAGTCCCTATCCCAATATTTTTTTAAGTCAGGGGAATGTAAAATCAAAATACACCGAGATACCACATGTCACGGATCACATGGTAAACTTCAAAGCAAATGTTAACAGACATTGTCGATGAGGCTGTGGATAAATAAATGGGCACCTCCTCTGTCACTGTTGTCAGGCTCCTCGATCCAGAAATTGCACCTTTAGAACTCGGCCCATGAACAAAATAATAGAAGTCCAAGGTTATTGCCCGCAGCATATCTGTCGTGACAAAGATTGGAAACAACCTGGATGTCCACGTCCGGTTCCATCAGTTACGGACAGTTTCACACAATAAACTAGCATGCAGTGTGACAAAGAAAGAGACTCTTTCTGTACTTATACGGGATCATCCTCACAATCTCATAGTAACTGCGAAAAGTAGGGTACAGAGGAGCATGAATGGAATACTGCCACTGAGTCAAAAATAAAAGAAGCTTACATACGTTTGTTTACTTGCGCATACATCTTTGCTAGGCTGCACAGGAAAGTGGTAACAGCCTGTCGTGAGTCAGGGGAGGGCAGAAGTCGGAAATATTTACTTCGTGCCATGTGCATATGTTACCTACTCAAAAGAATACACTAAAATAATCTCTTTAAAAAACAAGTTTATTATTTATTTGGGCTGTGCTGGGTCTTCACTGCTGCGCGGGCTTCTCCTCAAAAGAATACACTAAAATAATCTCTTTAAAAAACAAGTTTATTATTTATTTGGGCTGTGCTGGGTCTTCACTGCTGCGCGGGCTTCTCTCTCGTTTTGGGAAGCAGAGGCTATTCTCTGGTTGGGGTGTGTGGGCTTCTCATTGTGCCGGCTTCTTTTGTTGTGGAGCACAGGCTTCAGCGCTCATGAATCTCAGTGGCTGCAGTGTGGGCTCAGTCGTCGGGCTTCCCGGGCTGGAGAGCACAGGCTCAGTGGTCATGGCGCAGAGATGTTGTGGCTCCACAGCAGGTGGGATCTTCCTGGACCAGGGACCAAACCTGTGTCTCCCGCATTGGCAGGCAGATTATTTACCATTGAACTGCCAGGGAAGCCCTAACATAATACCTTTTTAAGTGAAAGGAGCCATACGGTTTCCTTTGAGGTTCTCCAGAGTAAGAAAGGGGGCAGGACTAAGGGAGATGCTATCCAGGATCGGAACTGGTGGGTTTGGGGGAGCGACAGACCTGTGTCTGCACGGACAGGAGGGATGCATTGGGCAAGAAGCCCACACCTGCTGCCTCCGCTGCTGTCTTCTCACAGGGCTTAGCTCAGACCCAGCACTGCGCATCCAGAAAGCTTTGTTGTGGAAGGTGAAGATGAAGCTGGAGTTCCAGCTGGTTGATACAGACAGTGCTGAGCCTTGGAGGCGCAGAGGCTTTTCATCCATCCATTAAGCCAATAAATATTTATTGAATACCTACTCTATATGGTGGTGCCACAGCGAGGACCAAGATCAATGATTCTCTGGCTTCACAATCTCATAGTAACTGCGAAAAGTAGGGTACAGAGGAGCATGAATGGAATACTGCCACTGAGTCAAAAATAAAAGAAGCTTACATACGTTTATTTACTTGCGCATACATCTTTGCTAGGCTGCACAGGAAAGTGGTAACAGCCTGTCGTGAGTCAGGGGAAGGCAGAAGTCGGAAATATTTACTTCGTGCCATGTGCATATGTTACCTACTCAAAAGAATACACTAAAATAATCTCTTTAAAAAACAAGTTTATTATTTATTTGGGCTGTGCTGGGTCTTCACTGCTGCGCGGGCTTCTCCTCAAAAGAATACACTAAAATAATCTCTTTAAAAAACAAGTTTATTATTTATTTGGGCTGTGCTGGGTCTTCACTGCTGCGCGGGCTTCTCTCTCGTTTTGGGAAGCAGAGGCTATTCTCTGGTTGGGGTGTGTGGGCTTCTCATTGTGCCGGCTTCTTTTGTTGTGGAGCACAGGCTTCAGCGCTCATGAATCTCAGTGGCTGCAGTGTGGGCTCAGTCGTCGGGCTTCCCGGGCTGGAGAGCACAGGCTCAGTGGTCATGGCGCAGAGATGTTGTGGCTCCACAGCAGGTGGGATCTTCCTGGACCAGGGACCAAACCTGTGTCTCCCGCATTGGCAGGCAGATTATTTACCATTGAACTGCCAGGGAAGCCCTAACATAATACCTTTTTAAGTGAAAGGAGCCATACGGTTTCCTTTGAGGTTCTCCAGAGTAAGAAAGGGGGCAGGACTAAGGGAGATGCTATCCAGGATCGGAACTGGTGGGTTTGGGGGAGCGACAGACCTGTGTCTGCACGGACAGGAGGGATGCATTGGGCAAGAAGCCCACACCTGCTGCCTCCGCTGCTGTCTTCTCACAGGGCTTAGCTCAGACCCAGCACTGCGCATCCAGAAAGCTTTGTTGTGGAAGGTGAAGATGAAGCTGGAGTTCCAGCTGGTTGATACAGACAGTGCTGAGCCTTGGAGGCGCAGAGGCTTTTCATCCATCCATTAAGCCAATAAATATTTATTGAATACCTACTCTATATGGTGGTGCCACAGCGAGGACCAAGATCAATGATCTCTGGCTTCTCAGGCTTGTAGGGAAAACAGACAAATACACAGACAATGCCAATGCAGTGAGACTGATCCAGCGACAAGGGAACGGTCAGGAAACTCAGGTTCACTTCCCAGGGGAAGTACTATCTCAGCGGAGGCTTGTTCCTGGATCAAGCTGGGGGCAAGAGTGTCTGAGGCAAAGGTGTGTGCAAAGGTGTGTGCAAAGGCTGGGGCGTGTAAGGAAGGGAAGCTGCAAACGAGCCAAGGTGGGTAGGCAGACAAGAGACTCACAGATCAGGGTGAGAAGTGCAAGGGAAGCCGCTGGAAGGTTTTAAGGAGTGGATCCATGTGTTTTGGTTTGTTCTCCATGGGAGAAGAAGGAATAGAGATCAAGCAGCCTGCAGGACTTTGCAAGAAGCCAGATGAGACATGGACTTGGCTTGAATGAGGTGGGGTGGTGCTGGAGGGTGTGGGAAGTGGATGGACTTGAGATTTAGTTTGGAAATTCAGCCCACAGGCCTTTTCTTTTTTTAAAAAAATGTACAGTTTATTTATGTATTTATTTATTTGGCTGTGCCAGGTCTTAGCCAAGGCATGCTGGATCTTTTTTTCTTTTTAAGTTGTTGCATGTGTAGTCTTTTTTTTTTTTTCCTTTTTTTAAAAAAATTTTGGCCTCTTTTATTGGTTCTTTATTTATTTTCATCCATTTTCACTCTTTGGCCTGTGCGGGCCTCCCATTGCAGTGGCCTCTCTCACCGCAGAGGAACAGCTCCGGGCACATGCGCTCCAGAGCGCTGGCTTATCATTGGACACACCGGTCCAGCCATTCTGTGGCACGTGGGATCTTCCTGGGCCAGAGATCGAACTGGCACCCCCTGCACTGCAAGGTGGACCCTCCACCCTCTGGACCACCAGGGAAGCCTGCATGTGAACTCTTGAGGCTTGTGGGATCCAGTTCCCTGGCCAGGGATCAAACCCAGACCCCCACCATGGGGAGCTCAGAGTCTTAGCCACTGGACCATCAGGGAAGTCCTTAGCCAACAGGTCTTGATTATGGGTTTGTCAGAGAGAAACAGGGAAAGGCTTGAGACAATTCCTAGGTTTGGGGGTTGAACAGAACATCTAGAACGACAGCGAGCCTGTTTGCCACAATGGGAAGAAGGTGCAGGGTTGGGATAGGAAGACCAAGAGCTATGCTTGGGATCTATTAGTCTGCGATGTTTTTGGACACACAGAGCCATGAGGCAGGAAGCTGGGCAGGGGAGTCTGGAGCTCAGAGGAGAGGGCTGGTCTGGAAATATACATTCGTGAGTCACCAGCCTATAGATGGTATTTAAAGCCATGCGACTGGATGAGATCACCTAGGGAGACAGGGTATAGATAGAAAAGAGAAGGTCCAAGCCTGAGCAGCTTAGAGGGGGAGGAGTCGAGAAAAATCGGGGAGTGCCTGGAGGCAGGGATGCGTGCACTCTGCTGAGGGTCAGAACAAACAGAGAAGGAAGGGTTAGGTTTGACACGGGAGGGAATCGGCAGACCAACCAAAAGCGACTTCAGTGGAACGGTGGGGACCAAACCAGAGGTGAAGGGTTTGAAGAATACATTAAAAGGCGAGTGAGGGATGGCAGCAAGTGTAGACAGTCCCTTAGGGATTGTCTGTCTACACTCCAACGATGTGTATCCCTGAGTTCTCTCCCCTATGGTCCCCAAGGACAAAGACCATGTCCCGGTGATCTCTATCAAAGCTGTAACTGGAGCCCAGCACATAACAGGAGTTCGATACATGTATTTAACGGTTGGATGAATAAATGAATGGGTAATTCACTGCCTGTGTCCAAAGGGCCTTTTCTGGTCAAGAGGACAGCTATGTGCCTTAGAGACAACGGAGGAAACTGCCCAATCCACTCCAAAGGCTAAAGGCTCTGAATCTCTTCTCCCAGGACCCCTTCTCCCAGCTAAGCCCCGGAGGGCCACTGCCTACAGGCCTGAGGAGGGAGCCCTGGTCCAGAGCCAGGAACCAGGCTGACTCCCTGCTGCCTCTCACTTGCCTGTGACACTGGACAAGTCGCTTCCTTTTTCCTAGAAGAGATACATGTAGGATTTGATCCCTGGGTGGGGTAGATCCTCTGGAGAAGGAAGTGGCAACCCATTCCAGTATTCTTGCCTGGAAAATTCCATGACAGAGGAACCTGGCATGCTGCAGTCCATGGGGTCGCAGAGTCAAACACAACTGAGCATGCACACACAGAGAAGGCCCCGTAGATGTTAGTCTGTCTCCTTTTTCCCCTCTCGTCTCTCTCTGTGCCTTTCCCTTGTTTAGGGAGTAGAACCTGACCCATCAAGTACCTTCCAGAGTTGCTGTGGGGAGAATGGGTGGGTAGTCCCTGAGGGCTGGAAAGCTGAAGGTGGGGATCCAGTGGAGGAAGGAGCCTCTTTTCATAGGACAGAGGACCTCACACACCCCACACACTTGCCTGACAGAGGGCAAGTCCCGGAAGTGGGACTATCAAGTGCAGTATTGAATAGACAACTCTAGTAAAACCAAGCATCCCTGGGCTTGGATGGGGCGGGACATGTGTGTGACAGACAAATCTACCTGCCAATCAAAAGGAAGTTAACTATCCGCTGAGGGAGGCCCCCAGGAGTGAAAGAGGCTATTGGAAAATGACAAATAAGGGAAAAGCAGAACTTGGAAAGGGGAAATGGGATGGCCAGTGAGAGAGCCCCCCAGAAAGGGGAGTCTGTGAAGGCTGTGCGTGTGATCAAGAGACCAACCCTGTGCCTGCCATTCCCTCAACAATAGCTTTTCCTGAGGCAACCTGATGAGTTGAGGCTGGAAGGTCTGGAGTCTGGGAGTGGTCCCTTTCTAAGGGAGGAAAAGGGACACAGGCAGATGTGGACACTGCTGCCCCCTAGTGGAGATGCCTGCCATTTCTCTAGGTGGCTAAGCCCAGGGTTGTCCTCAGGGAAGCACTAAGGGTTTGGGACCTGGGGGAGACCCCGGTGCCCCTGCCTTTGAAGACACAAGACAAGGAGTGGGCTCAGGGAGGGAGAGACACACCTGTGGGAAGCGCGTGTTGCCCCCATTGCCTCTGTACGCCCGGCTCCCTCTTCTGTAAGATGAGGACTTAGTACCTAGCTCATTGGATGTCACGATGGTGAAATGAGTCAGTCCGTGCCAAGTACTTGGCATCGTGGCAAGTGCTCAATAAATGCTATCTGTGGCCGATCCAAGGGGTAACTGGAGGTGTTTGGCTCCGTCCCCCATCCTCCCACCCATCCACCGTGCCCGCTGTACAAATGCTGCTTGCTTGGTTCCGGCTTTGAGCAAGTTTTTCCAACGAAGCCCCCCATTTGTAAATCCCGGGGCTTCCACTCTTCTTGTTCTATCATTAGCATCAACCCAAAGGCTCTGTGGGCCCCCACCTCTTCCCTTTGGATTCGGGAGCCGGGAGGGGGGTCTGGGGTCCTAGCATTTTCTCTCTCTCCTCACCTTAGTGTGTGTCATCAGAAGGCTCCCGGCTGTGACATCACAGAGCTCTCACGGGTGGTCCCAGGAGCGGAGGAGGGGCGATGAGGCAGTGGCAGTGGGTGCGGGTGTGGATGTGGTTGCTTGGGCTGGGGACCGTAGAATCAGGTGGGAAGCTGGGAATGGCGGGGAGGGGGAAGCTGGGGTGTGGGTCCATGCCCCCTGAGAGGCTGGGAGGCCACGCTTGGGCTTTCCTCTTTGGTCTCCACACGTCTCTCCCATCCTCCCTGCCCAGCATGGTGGCTCTTCTTGTGATGAGCTCAGGCAACTGTCAAGAAGTTGCTGGAACGAGATCAAGGCCCTCCACGGCCACACAGAGGCTGTGCGCTGGCCTGGCCGGGCCCTGGGTCTGCCTCAGCCTCTTGGGTCGGGGGCGCAGGGCTCTGCTTGGCTCTTTCACTGACTTCGCTCTGGGTCCCCAGCACCCAGCCTGGAGAGTGCCAAGGCCTCGGGCCAGAGAGGAGAGTCTCTGTTCTTCCTAAACAGACGTGACTTCTTTGATTACCCGGACTCAGACCAAGCCAGGCTCCAGGCCCTGGCCCAGTTTATTGGAGAAAAACCTGCCACCTTTGTTAACTCAGGTATGATCCCGCTTAGGAAGGGGCTACCCTCCTTGTCAGGGCCTGGAGGACGGCTGCCCTTGGTCTTACGGTTGGAGGAGAATCCAGGGCCCCCCGTCTCCCCCTCGCTGTTGGGCAGGTTTGGACTCCAGGCTCTTCCATCACATCTTGGTGGGTGCTCTGCTGGTCGCCTTCGTCTTCCTGCTTTTCCAGTTCTGCACGCACATGTAAGGCCTGGCCCTCACCCCCGGCCCCGCCCACCCAAGCTTTTGGGTCCCTGAGAGCCTGAGGGACCCAAAGCCCAAGGAGGCAGTGTGACTTCCCACCTCTGCTCTCCAAATCCCCTAGGAGCTGTGAGAAAGGGGCCTAAGAAGCCGGACGAGGGTCCTGGACTCTACCCCGGGCATGCATGCCTGCTCTCTTCTGATGATGAATAAAAAAATCCTTGCTTCTTTCTCGCTGACGGCCTCGTGACCAGCCCTGGAGGGCCCTGCCCTGTCCTGTGGTCAACCTGTCTTGGGACTTTCTGTCCCCAGGCATCTGCTCCATTCCCGGCCCCAAAGAACTGGGCGATGAGGGCTTTGGTGGCGTTCACGCAGATCGTCTTTATTAGCGGTCTGGAAAGCACCTCCCAGGCTCCCCCGACCTAAGACTGGAGGAAGCCTTGAGAAGTCTGTAGCACCAGGGACATGCCAGGGCCCAGGGGCAAGATGTGCAGCCTAACGGGGAAAGGGGCTGGCGCCCCCTCACCTGCCCCCCGGGGTTGCTCAACACTGGGAAGGCTGGGGGGGCGGGTAGCAGCCACCTCCCTCCCTCCCACCCCCAAGAGAAGAGTTTGAATTTGGACGAATAAATAAATAAGATTCCTCAGGCTGGCCTCTCCTAGAGAGAAGCTGTGGGGAGGGCCAGCCCCGGGGGAGCTCAGGGGCTTTAGATAGGGTGTCCCCTCCCTCCCAGACGAGGGAGAGCCAGGAGGAGTCTGCAGCAGGGGGGCTGGGACGGCAGCAGGGCCTCCCCCACAGTTCTTTGAGTCCTGATCCCCTCGGTTCTCCCCAGCCTTCAAAGCCCTAAACAGATGGAAAGGGGGTGTGCCTTCTTCCTCTCCCTTCGCTGCTCCGGGGCTATGCAGGAGGGGTCGACCCTCGGCTCAGGCACTGCCTGCCATCTCACCTGGTCCTGGCCCCCAGACCCTGAAGGGACGGAACCCGCCCGCCTTGGAGTCCACCTGTTAGTTCACCGGGGTGGGGAGGCTGCCAGGCTCCCACCCTACCCAGAGGCCCCGGAGCCCTGTTCCCACGCGGTGGAGGTGGGGTGGGGTGGGGAGGGTCTCCCCCACCCCCGGCCCCACTCTCAGTCCTGGGTCTGACAGGGAGAGGGCGGCCCGGAGCTCCGAGGCCGGAAGAGGCGGCAGGCCCCGCGGCAGATGAGGAAGAACCAGTAGAGCTGCGGGGCGAGGAGCAGCGCGGCGCCCAGGTTGACGTGGGCCGGGATGGCGAGGGGCACGGCGAGCAAGGGCAGGCCCGCGTGCCGCCCGTAGGCCCAGTACAGGTAGGGGAAGAGCAGCACCCGGCAGCAGAGGAAGCTGAGCAGCATCAGGGCCCCGTTCACCTTGTGCAGCAGCGTGTGCTGCTGCTTGTACTGCAGGCGGTGCGGACAGACAGGGGCGGGGTGAAGGGCGGGGCGAGCGCCTCCGGTCACGCCCCCGAGCCACCGCCCCCTCGGCCCATCTCCCTGCCTTCTGGCCCCAGGAGCCGGCCCGTCCGCCCGCCCCCTCTGCCCTGACACCTCCCCTAAAACCCCACCTGATAGCCCTTCCCAGACCTGACTCCACCCGTCCTTTAAAAAAGCCCAACTGTTGTTTAGTCGCTAAGTCACGTCCCACTCTTTTGGGACCCCATCGACAGTAGCCAGCCAGGCTCCTCTCTCCATGGAATTCTCCAGGCAAGACTACTGGAGTGGGTTGCCTTTTCCTTCTCCAGAGGATCTTCCCCGCCCAGGGATCAAACCCCCGTCCTCTGGCAGGTGGATTCTTTACCATTGAGCCACAAGGGAAGAATCCTAGGTGGGGCTCCCTAAAAGAACCCATTCTTCCCTTGTCCTCCCGTCATGCTCACAAGCCCTCAGTGCCCTCTCACCTGGATGAGGATCTTGCCAAGGCAGACGAAGGGGGTGCTGACCTCTGCCATCAGCAAGCAGCCAAGAAAGAAATCTCCCTTGCCTTGACGCCACACCTGAGAAGAGAAGAAGGAAACGGCTTGGCCTGAGCCTGCGTTCCTGGCAGCACCTGTCGTCCCTCCCTGTCTCTGCTCTGTCCCTTTTGGACATGCTTCACTCTGAAAGTCTGAGCACAGCAGCAAATGTGGGAGCACAAACCCCCTCTCCCCCTGACTCGCCATGCCGTATCCCCTCCAGCCATCCTTCAGGTAAGATGGTATTCCTGACACTACAGATGAAGATATGGAGTCTCAGAAGCTTGTGTGTGCTCAGTCATTCAGTTGTGTCCAGCTGTCTGCAACACCATGGGCTGCAGACCACCAGGCTCCCCTGTCCATGGGATTCTCCAGGTAAGAATAGTGGAGTGGGTTGCCATTTCCTATTCCAGGGGGTCTTCCTGACCCAGAGAGTGAACCCGCATCTCTTGCATCTCCTGCATTGGCAGCAGGTTCTTTATCCCTGCACCACCAGGGAAGCCCTGAATCTCTGAGGGAGGGGAGTGTAATCAACTCGAAAGCGTCACAGCTGGCCATGATCCACCCTCTTAGTCTCGGGCTGGGCTGGAGCTCAGGAAACCCTCCATGGGGTCCCCCATCCTGCTGGGACTCTGGGGCTTCCTGGGCTCCTGCCATACCAGCATCAGGAGCTGGAGGGGGGGACTCGGCACCCTGGCTCCCAGCAGCCCCCACTCACCACCGAGAGCGGGAAGCACACCAGCACCATGACGGCGTGGTGGAGCACCATGAGGAACTCCTTGTGCAGGTAGCCGCGCGCCACGGCCCAGGTGCTGCCTGGCGCTGCAGGTGTCCCCCCTTCGTCCCCTCCGTGCCCCTTGACCTGGTGCTTGTGCCAGTGACAGAGGAACATGGCGTAGATGTCGTAGATGAAGTAGGGCACTGCGAACTGCGTGTAGGCCGAGGAAAGCCAGTGTCTGTTGGGCAGAGAGAGAGGGCTGGGGTCAAGAAGGAAAGGAGATGGACAGGGCAGCTGCCAGGTGCGGGGTCCAGGCCAGACGAACCACAGGAGTCGAGTCTCAAGTGGTATTTGTAAGAACCCTGAGGGCTTCCCTAGTGGTCCAGTGGGTAAGGACACCGCCTTGCAGTGCAAGGGGCACCAGTTCGATCCCTGGCCTGGGAAGATCCCACGTGCCAAGGAGCGGCTGGACCGATGTGTCCAATGACCGAGCCCGGAGCTCTGGAGCGCATGCGCCCAGAGCCGGCGCTCTGAAACGACAGACGCCACCGCGATGGGAGGCCCACAGGAGCCAAAGAACAAAGATGGATGAAAATAGAGAAATGAAGGACCAATAGAAGTGGCCCGCCTGCTCCCCTCCCTCCCCAACCTGACCAGCCCAAAAATAAATAAATAAATAAATCTTTAAAAAAAAAAAGACGAAATCCTCGACAGCATCACTCAGCCAGTTAGCAGGGCTGGGATTCAAACCCCCACTGACCTCAGAACCCCCCCATTTTTATTTTTCTTTTGGCTGCACTGTGTGGCATGTGACCCCTGACTAGGGTTCAAACCCATGCCCCCTGGAGTGGAATGTAAGCAGTCTTAACCAGTGGACTGCTAGGGTCCTCACCCATTTCTCATATTGATTCACTCTCTCTCTCTAATCAACTCGAAAGCGTCACAGCTGGCCATGATCCACCCTCTTAGTCTCGGGCTGGGCTGGAGCTCAGGAAACCCTCCATGGGGTCCCCCATCCTGCTGGGACTCTGGGGCTTCCTGGGCTCCTGCCATACCAGCATCAGGAGCTGGAGGGGGGGACTCGGCACCCTGGCTCCCAGCAGCCCCCACTCACCACCGAGAGCGGGAAGCACACCAGCACCATGACGGCGTGGTGGAGCACCATGAGGAACTCCTTGTGCAGGTAGCCGCGCGCCACGGCCCAGGTGCTGCCTGGCGCTGCAGGTGTCCCCCCTTCGTCCCCTCCGTGCCCCTTGACCTGGTGCTTGTGCCAGTGACAGAGGAACATGGCGTAGATGTCGTAGATGAAGTAGGGCACTGCGAACTGCGTGTAGGCCGAGGAAAGCCAGTGTCTGTTGGGCAGAGAGAGAGGGCTGGGGTCAAGAAGGAAAGGAGATGGACAGGGCAGCTGCCAGGTGCGGGGTCCAGGCCAGACGAACCACAGGAGTCGAGTCTCAAGTGGTATTTGTAAGAACCCTGAGGGCTTCCCTAGTGGTCCAGTGGGTAAGGACACCGCCTTGCAGTGCAAGGGGCACCAGTTCGATCCCTGGCCTGGGAAGATCCCACGTGCCAAGGAGCGGCTGGACCGATGTGTCCAATGACCGAGCCCGGAGCTCTGGAGCGCATGCGCCCAGAGCCGGCGCTCTGAAACGACAGACGCCACCGCGATGGGAGGCCCACAGGAGCCAAAGAACAAAGATGGATGAAAATAGAGAAATGAAGGACCAATAGAAGTGGCCCGCCCACCCCCCTCCCTCCCCAACCCGACCCCCGCCCAAAAATAAATAAATAAATAAATCTTTAAAAAAAAAAAAAAAGACGAAATCCTCGACAGCATCACTCAGCCAGTTAGCAGGGCTGGGATTCAAACCCCCACTGACCTCAGAACCCCCCCATTTTTATTTTTCTTTTGGCTGCACTGTGTGGCATGTGACCCCTGACTAGGGTTCAAACCCATGCCCCCTGGAGTGGAATGTAAGCAGTCTTAACCAGTGGACTGCTAGGGAAGTCCCTCACCCATTTCTCATATTGATTCATTCACATTCTCTCTCTCTCTCTCTGCAATATGATATGAAAAAAGGGAAGAGAGACCAAAAGACCGCCAGAGACCTAGGGGCGGAGATAGAGTGAGAAAACAGACCAGACTAGCTCTGAGAGACGGCAGAGAGCAGGACAAATGACAGCAGAAGAGGTGGGTGTGGTGGAAGAGATCCTATCAGCTGACATTGAAAGTGCTAGTTGCTCAGTCACATCTGACTCTCTGCGACCCCGTGGACTCTAGCCCTCCCGGCTCCTCTGTCTGTGGGATTCTCCAGGCAAGAATACTGGCGTGGGTAGCCATTCTCTTCTCCAGGGGGTCTTCCTGACCCAAGGGTCAATCCTGGATCTCCATTGCAGGCAGACTCTTTACCGTCTGAGCCACCAGGGAAGCCCTGGCTGACATGAACTGGCTATTTATCACAGGAGGGTGCTATTCCAATACTCAAATCTTTTACAAGCACAGACTTATTTACTTCCCATAAGAAGTCTATGAAAAGCAGGGGCTTCCCTGGTGGTCCAGTGGGTAAGGACACCGCCTTGCAGTGCAAGGGGCGCCGGTTCGATCCCTGGCCTGGGAAGATCCCATGTGCCGCAGAGCGGCTGGACCGATGTGTCCAATTACTGAGCCGGAGCTCTGGAGCGCATGCGCCCAGACCTGGTGCTCTGCGACAACAGAGGCCACTGCGATGGGAGGCCCACATGGGCCAAAGAACAAAGATGGATGAGAATAGACAAATGAAAGACCAATAGAAGTGGTCCGCCTGCTCCCCTCCCTCCCTACCCCCCCATAAATAAAATAAATAAATCTAAAAAAAAATTAAAAAAAAAAAGAAGTCTATGAAAAGCAGGTACGACCATCACCCCATTGTACAGGTGAGAGGGGCCAGGTCACCTAGCCAAGGAATAAGCCTGAGAGGTCTGGCTGCATAGCCCTTGGCCTCAGTCCTGTTGCCTCCTAGAAGATTCGAGACAGTTTCACAGACAGGAGCTGGTGATGTGGCCAGTGCTGCTTGTGCTCCAGGGTTCAAACCCATGCCCCTGGAGTGGAATGTAAGCAGTCTTAACCAGTGGACTGCTAGGGAAGTCCTCACCCATTTCTCATATTGATTCATTCACATTCTCTCTCTCTCTCTGCAATATGATATGAAAAAGGAAGAAAAAAGAAAGGACCAAAAGACCGCCAGAGACCTAGGGGCGGAGATAGAGTGAGAAAACAGACCAGACTAGCTCTGAGAGACGGCAGAGAGCAGGACAAATGACAGCAGAAGAGGTGGGTGTGGTGGAAGAGATCCTATCAGCTGACATTGAAAGTGCTAGTTGCTCAGTCACATCTGACTCTCTGCGACCCCGTGGACTCTAGCCCTCCCGGCTCCTCTGTCTGTGGGATTCTCCAGGCAAGAATACTGGCGTGGGTAGCCATTCTCTTCTCCAGGGGGTCTTCCTGACCCAAGGGTCAATCCTGGATCTCCATTGCAGGCAGACTCTTTACCGTCTGAGCCACCAGGGAAGCCCTGGCTGACATGAACTGGCTATTTATCACAGGAGGGTGCTATTCCAATACTCAAATCTTTTACAAGCACAGACTTATTTACTTCCCATAAGAAGTCTATGAAAAGCAGGGGCTTCCCTGGTGGTCCAGTGGGTAAGGACACCGCCTTGCAGTGCAAGGGGCGCCGGTTCGATCCCTGGCCTGGGAAGATCCCATGTGCCGCAGAGCGGCTGGACCGATGTGTCCAATTACTGAGCCGGAGCTCTGGAGCGCATGCGCCCAGACCTGGTGCTCTGCGACAACAGAGGCCACCGCTACGGGAGGCCCACATGGGCCGAAGAACAAAGATGGATGAGAATAGACAAATGAAAGACCAATAGAAGTGGTCCGCCTGCTCCCCTCCCTCCCTACCCCCCCATAAATAAAATAAATAAATCTAAAAAAAAATTAAAAAAAAAAAGAAGTCTATGAAAAGCAGGTACGACCATCACCCCATTGTACAGGTGAGAGGGGCCAGGTCACCTAGCCAAGGAATAAGCCTGAGAGGTCTGGCTGCATAGCCCTTGGCCTCAGTCCTGTTGCCTCCTAGAAGATTCGAGACAGTTTCACAGACAGGAGCTGGTGATGTGGCCAGTGCTGCTTGTGCTCCTTGAATGTGGCTCCGTCTCTTGTTTTTTGTTGTTGTTATTGTTCAGGTACAGCCAAGCATTTAAGAAGAAAATGCTGAGCAAAAGGAGCCAAGAGCAGAGAAAGTTCTGTGTACTTTGAGAGTAAACAAAAATGAAAAGTGCATGAATATGCAGCACTGCATTTTTCTTCTTGAGTCAGCATGCGTAGTATGTTCTCAGAAGTCTGAGTCTTGTGACAGGTTCGAGGTGGGGGTGGAAGGTCTCAGAGGGAAGGCCCGGCTTGGGAGAGAGATGCAAGCAAAGTCAGCAGGACGGGGCAGACTATGAAAACCGAAGAAGATGGGCCGCTGAAGGGAGGAGTGGAGTGAGACCTGGGGGCAGGCCAGCTAAGGATCGGGAGTGACATGGAAGCAGAAGGTGGGCAGCCCTGGGGAAGGCGGGCCTGGAAGGCATGATTTGGGAAAACGAGAATCCGAGAGCCATGCTGGAGTGCATGACCGGAAGGGAAGGGAGAGAGAGAGGACAGGAAGCAGCAGCCCAAGTTAGAGATGAAGGGCAGGAAGGTGGAAAGGGTCCAACTGGCCCGAGAGAAGTTAGAACAGAGAGGGGCCTGGAGAGTTGGCCGCAGCAGACACGGTGACACCACCGGCTCGTGGGGGTCCGAGACTTGCAGGCTCTGGGCTCGGGTGTGAAGGGTTAAACCCATTGCCACCATCTGCAGCAATTAGGTGCTCAGAGGTAGGGACAGCTGTTGCCCCTGGATTAACCCTGATTCTCCCACCCGCCTGAGGATTAAAGGGGGAAGGACAAGGACAGACAGGGAGGGGTAGTGGGGAGGAGAAAATGTAAGAGCTGGAAGGTGACCTCTGTGAGGAAGCAGGACAAGGGAAGGGGTGGGAGTGGGGGGTCCAGGCTCCTCTAGGAGCCAGGAGTAGGGGGAGAAGACAGGAGGAAGTCAATTCCCCGGGGCAGAGTCTGAAGAAAGCGTCTAGCATCCACTCTGTGTGGCCAGGAAGGCTGTAGGCATCGGACACGGGAAGTCCATTCATCCTCGCAGTGACCTTTCCAGGTGGGAGTGGCCCTCACTCCACAGACGAAGGGACTCGAGGGAGAGGGGGGATGCCTCTAGGTCGGTCATCCAGACCGTGTCCCTGGGGCTCAGCAGCCAGCAGAGAGGAGGAGCAGGACCATCTCAGCACCCTCGCAGGCAACTCGCAGCAGCCACAGCTCTGAGGCCACCTTGAGCTGTCCCGTCAGCACCACGGACAGGGCCCCGGCCGCCCTCCTCCAGCCCCACCTCTCAGGCCTGGGCTCCTCTGGCAAGCACCAGGCACTGCAGCAGCTCTGGGCGCCAAATCTGGGCCTCTTCACCCTCCGCTCCCCCCTCCCCCCACTGTCTGACCACTGGTGGCCTTGATGAGTGTCATCTGTCCCTCTCAGGCATGGAGTTGGACACGTGCATTCTGGGAGGCAATGAGAGCAAGGAAGCACCCCAGGTGGGTGTTGGTTGGAAATGGGGTCTGAGGGGCTGAAAGAGTGGGAGGAGGGAGGGGAGGAAACATTCAGAAGCCACTGCGATCCAGGAGGCCAGGAAACCTAAGAGCTGCATGGAGAGTCCTTTTGGCTGCCCACTCCTCCTCCTGGTTCTGACCTCTAAGGACAGGATATGGATAAATTTATCTCTGGGTGTTGAGTTGCAGCTTCCGCAGTTAATTTGCTCAAGCCCAAGTGAAGGGCTTGGGGACCCCTGGGGGAGCCCCCTACACTATCCTGGGATCCTGACACACGCACACATGGGCTACCGGAACCAGGGGCTGAGGTGGTCTCACAGCACTTACTGGTCATCTATGACATGCTTGCAGGAGGTGGAGACGATGTAGCCCGCCGTGGAGGCCATGACGGCTTGGACAGAGGACACCAGCCTAGAGAGGAAGAGCCAGCCGCTGTAGAGGGCAGACGCCCCTTGCTTCCTCCCCTTTCGCGTCTGGCGTCTGTGCTTCTCGGCCATCAGTCATGGTTGCCCCAGACTGCCCGGTCTGGGACTCAGCCCCACCACCCTGGGCTCCTGGAGTGCTACAGAGTCCCCTTCCTCCCAGGGGGACACCAGGGAGGTCATCGTGAGGTGAGACGGTGCTGAAAACCAGTGGCGGATAGCAAGGTCCCTTCCAGGGGGACAGGGCTCCGGGTGGCAGGGCGAAGCCCTGGGTCTGTTCTTGCCCGGCTCAGCTGCCTAGTCATCGTGCGGGTCATCCCTGGCCCCTCGGTTGTCCCTGATTCCCCCTCACAAGCCACTTTCCCGCTCTCTGCCTGCCGGCCACCACGCTCTCCTCTCCAACTCTGGCCTGTATTCCAGGGCTGTGCGGAGTTCGTTCACTCTCCTCTGTCCCTCGTTTCCCCACACAGAGCCCCCCACCAATGATACACAGCTCTGCGCCCCTTGCCGTGCTCCCTAGTATCCTACAGGAATGTTTTGGTCACATGCCGGCCCTGTTTTGGAGGGTAGGAGGGTGAATGGGAAAGGGAAGTGGAGTGGGCTGCATCCTAGTAGACCAGGTGGGTGTTGGTTGGAAATGGGGTCTGAGGGGCTGAAAGAGTGGGAGGAGGGAGGGGAGGAAACATTCAGAAGCCACTGCGATCCAGGAGGCCAGGAAACCTAAGAGCTGCATGGAGAGTCCTTTTGGCTGCCCACTCCTCCTCCTGGTTCTGACCTCTAAGGACAGGATATGGATAAATTTATCTCTGGGTGTTGAGTTGCAGCTTCCGCAGTTAATTTGCTCAAGCCCAAGTGAAGGGCTTGGGGACCCCTGGGGGAGCCCCCTACACTATCCTGGGATCCTGACACACGCACACATGGGCTACCGGAACCAGGGGCTGAGGTGGTCTCACAGCACTTACTGGTCATCTATGACATGCTTGCAGGAGGTGGAGACGATGTAGCCCGCCGTGGAGGCCATGACGGCTTGGACAGAGGACACCAGCCTAGAGAGGAAGAGCCAGCCGCTGTAGAGGGCAGACGCCCCTTGCTTCCTCCCCTTTCGCGTCTGGCGTCTGTGCTTCTCGGCCATCAGTCATGGTTGCCCCAGACTGCCCGGTCTGGGACTCAGCCCCACCACCCTGGGCTCCTGGAGTGCTACAGAGTCCCCTTCCTCCCAGGGGGACACCAGTGAGGTCATCGTGAGGTGAGACGGTGCTGAAAACCAGTGGCGGATAGCAAGGTCCCTTCCAGGGGGACAGGGCTCCGGGTGGCAGGGCGAAGCCCTGGGTCTGTTCTTGCCCGGCTCAGCTGCCTAGTCATCGTGCGGGTCATCCCTGGCCCCTCGGTTGTCCCTGATTCCCCCTCACAAGCCACTTTCCCGCTCTCTGCCTGCCGGCCACCACGCTCTCCTCTCCAACTCTGGCCTGTATTCCAGGGCTGTGCGGAGTTCGTTCACTCTCCTCTGTCCCTCGTTTCCCCACACAGAGCCCCCCACCAATGATACACAGCTCTGCGCCCCTTGCCGTGCTCCCTAGTATCCTACAGGAATGTTTTGGTCACATGCCGGCCCTGTTTTGGAGGGTAGGAGGGTGAATGGGAAAGGGAAGTGGAGTGGGCTGCATCCTAGTAGACCAGATGGCTGCGTTTGGATGCGGTCTCTTGGGACAGCAAGTGAGGCAGCGAGGAGAGAGGGTGGCTCAAGGCAGAGCCCACCGACCCCATCAGGAGCCCCCTGTCCCCATCCGGCCCAGGGTCCCTTCCACCCTCGTAAAGCCGGAGAAGGGGAGGGGCGGAGGGGAAGGGAGACAGTTTACCTGGCAGAGACAATGACGGCGTCGGCCTCCTCCCAGCGGAGCTGGGGCAGCCGCTGGAGCGTGTTCTTGGAGAGGAGGAAAAGTCCGGGGAACACCACCCCCCCAGCCACCATCGGGGTCAGCATGGTGGCTCAGGCCTCCAACAGGAAGCCCCGAGAGCGGCCGGGAAGGGACAGGGAGGCCAAGCTGAAGGGACTTAGCGGGGGAGAAGGGACGCCGAGCCCGGGAAGGAGAGCGAGGCAGAGAAAGGGGCACAAAGGGGACAGGGCGGAGATGGGATGGGGCCCTAGAGGGCGACCCCCAGGACCGGAGAAGGGGAGTGAGAGGAGGCTGGGGAGCGGGGAGCGGTGGGGAGAGGGAGGATCCGAGCGAGGGAGTGGGAGAGCGCCAGCCAGAGGGCAGGGAGGGAGCCGCGGAGCAGCGGCCGGGGCGAGAGGACAGAGAGGGGACCGGACGAGGCGGCTTGGGTGGGGGAGGGGAGGGGAGGGAGCGAGGCAGGTGGGGCGGGGGGGCCTTACGTGGAGAGGCTGGGAGGGCCAGAGGAGGCGGGCTGGGGGTGGGGTGGGACTGTGGTCCCGGCTCCGAGAGGGAGGGAGGGGAGGGAGGGGAGGGAGGCCGAGCAGCGGCCGGACAAGTGGTCAGCGGTCAGCCCCGCTCTCCGGCCTCTCGCGGCCGCCACGGTCCCCGCGGCCCGGCCCGGAGGCGGTATGGGGCATCGCGGAGAGTCAGTGCCCAGCCCCCTGCCCCCTCGGGGGGGAGGGGGAGGGGGATCACCAGCCTGGGGAGGGCGGGGGAGGAGAGAGCGCAACGGCACCCACCCGAGCCCGAGAAACCGGACCTGCAGCGGCGGCGGCGTCTCCCCATGCAGCTCTGAGCCACCGCGGCGGCTGCGACAGAGATGGGGGGAGCAGAGAAAGGGGGGGGCCCTTAAAGAGACCGCCGCTGCGGCAGGCACAGGGGGCTGCTGAGGACAAGGGCTAGGGGCGGGTCCCCTCTGCGCTGGGAGGGGGCAGTGGCTTGGGGCTCCTTGGCCAGCTGCGAAGGGGCCCTGGGTCCCCAGAGGACGCTGAGCCCGTGTCCACCAGCAGTTTGCAAGTGCCTGCCATGTCCTGCTCTGCCAAGGCCTCTTAACACGTGTCCCTCAGCGGCCTTGGGGTCCCAGCTTAGTGGACAGAGAGAAAGAGAAGGGAAGGGAGCAGCTGGAGAAGCTGGGACATCCAGGTGTTCCAAAGGATGAGTTTAAGGAATGGGTGGGAATAAAAACACCTCAACCCAGTATCTGTGGGGCTCAGAGCCACCCACCCTGTCCTTCATGCCAGTGGGAGGGAGATATAAGATCCTAGTAGCTCACTGGTAAAGAACCTCCGGCCAGTGCAGGAGCTGCAGGTTCATTCCCTGGGTGAGGAAGATCCCCTGGAGAAGGAAATGACAACCCACTCCAGTATTCTTGCCTGGAGAATCCCATGACAGAGACACTTGGGCTACAGTCTATGGGTGGTAGAGTTGGACACGACCTGATGGCGAAGCAACAACAAAATAACAACCTATGTATGTACAAGAGGTGCCTCTGGGTCCCAACTCCACCTCCTCTAACTATTGTAACAGCACTAGGGTAACTGGTATCCCCTTCTTACAGCGCAAGAAATAGTCCCAAGCCCTTCAGGGACTCTCCTCAAGGTCAGGCAGCTAAGAAAACAGGAGCCCTCTGGTACTAGATGGAAGGCTTTGAAGAGGGTGAGAAATCACATCCTCTCTGAAAACTCACTTCAAGCCCAGGGATGCCCCTGACTGCGTCCTTCAGGCTGCCTAGCCTCCTCGAGGCGCTGGTCATTCTCTTCCTCTTCAGCTTTATGATGCTCTCGGCTTCCTCTGCAACTTCACAGCCCAGTTTCCATGGGGGAAAGTCCCCTGGGGATCGGCTGATTCAAGCCCCTCATTCCACTGCAAGAAAACCGAGGCCCAGTGACTTGGCCAGGGTTCCTGCCAAGAACTACTCTGGCCACTGAACAGCTTCTCACCTTTCATGCATCTCCTTGGAATTCAGCCTTCTCATCCTGAGTCCAACTGCCCTGTAGACCTCTGTATAGTGTGGGGTCCTGCTACCCAAAGGGTATTTTGGTTTCCAAGTCTGCCCTAAGACCAGCTTCCATAGCAACTGTAGACTTTGTCTCCGCCAGTCCACAGCGCGTGCCATCACCTCCAGTCAAAGGACTGGGATTTGCTATTTTGTGTCGCCCTCTAGTGGCGTACTGTGGGAACAGACCCTGAGCGGTCTCTATCCTTCCGAAGCTGGAGTTAAAGGACAACAGTGGACCTAGCTTTCTAGCTTCAGGGCTGCACTTAAAGAAAAACGGGACCCAATTTCCTGAGGGTTTACTGTGTACTGGGTATGGGGTGGAGTGGTTTATGTTTATTTTTATTTAATGCGACGTGTTCCAAGGGGGGTATCTGTGGGGCTCAGAGCCACCCACCCTGTCCTTCATGCCAGTGGGAGGGAGATATAAGATCCTAGTAGCTCACTGGTAAAGAACCTCCGGCCAGTGCAGGAGCTGCAGGTTCATTCCCTGGGTGAGGAAGATCCCCTGGAGAAGGAAATGACAACCCACTCCAGTATTCTTGCCTGGAGAATCCCATGACAGAGACACTTGGGCTACAGTCTATGGGTGGTAGAGTTGGACACGACCTGATGGCGAAGCAACAACAAAATAACAACCTATGTATGTACAAGAGGTGCCTCTGGGTCCCAACTCCACCTCCTCTAACTATTGTAACAGCACTAGGGTAACTGGTATCCCCTTCTTACAGCGCAAGAAATAGTCCCAAGCCCTTCAGGGACTCTCCTCAAGGTCAGGCAGCTAAGAAAACAGGAGCCCTCTGGTACTAGATGGAAGGCTTTGAAGAGGGTGAGAAATCACATCCTCTCTGAAAACTCACTTCAAGCCCAGGGATGCCCCTGACTGCGTCCTTCAGGCTGCCTAGCCTCCTCGAGGCGCTGGTCATTCTCTTCCTCTTCAGCTTTATGATGCTCTCGGCTTCCTCTGCAACTTCACAGCCCAGTTTCCATGGGGGAAAGTCCCCTGGGGATCGGCTGATTCAAGCCCCTCATTCCACTGCAAGAAAACCGAGGCCCAGTGACTTGGCCAGGGTTCCTGCCAAGAACTACTCTGGCCACTGAACAGCTTCTCACCTTTCATGCATCTCCTTGGAATTCAGCCTTCTCATCCTGAGTCCAACTGCCCTGTAGACCTCTGTATAGTGTGGGGTCCTGCTACCCAAAGGGTATTTTGGTTTCCAAGTCTGCCCTAAGACCAGCTTCCATAGCAACTGTAGACTTTGTCTCCGCCAGTCCACAGCGCGTGCCATCACCTCCAGTCAAAGGACTGGGATTTGCTATTTTGTGTCGCCCTCTAGTGGCGTACTGTGGGAACAGACCCTGAGCGGTCTCTATCCTTCCGAAGCTGGAGTTAAAGGACAACAGTGGACCTAGCTTTCTAGCTTCAGGGCTGCACTTAAAGAAAAACGGGACCCAATTTCCTGAGGGTTTACTGTGTACTGGGTATGGGGTGGAGTGGTTTATGTTTATTTTTATTTAATCGTCTCATATGAGAGCATCTTTGTCTATATTATGGACAACATACTGAGGTTTAGAGATTAAAAAAAAAAGACAAGAAGACAAAAAAGTTGCCCAAGATAATACAGTTGGGAGAATTGGCAAAGCCGACTTTCAAACTCATGTTTCCAGAGCTCCAGAGCCAAAGATGAGCAAAGCTTCAGGACAGTGCTAAGTGGGGACAAGGACGGGTGGCATCAAGCCATCCTGACTGCTGAGTTGAGGACCACAGACCTGGTGAAGGAGCTGTAGCTTCGTTCTGGCTAGTATGGATTAAAGCAGGCAGAGATTTGTTTGTTTCCAGACACCCAGGTATTATAATTTCTGCCTTCTGCTGGCTCCTTCTCCTCCCTAAGTTTGGTGATAGCTCACAGGTGCATTACTAATCTTTGTTGAGTAGGCCATAAATTTGAAGTGTGTGTGCATGCATGCTACATTGCCTCAATCATGTCCAACTCTTTTCTATCCTATGGACTGTAGCCCACCGGGCTCCTCTGTCTGTGGGATTCTAAGAATACCTGAGTAGGTGGCCATGCCTTCCTCCAGGGGATCTTCCCAGGGACTGAACCTGCGTCTCCTGCATCTCCTCCATGGGCAGGTGGGTTCTTTACCACTGGTACCACCTGAGAAGCCCTAAATTTACAGCACAAGGACCCAATCCAGCCCATAAATATGTTTGTTCGGCTGGTATGATGTTACCAGTGTCGCATTTTCTTACATTCTAAGCTATTTGTCAGTGTTTACAAATGAGATTTCAAATAATAATAAAAATGACAGAATTATAAAAATGAGATTTCACATAAAAGCTCAGCTTTTAAGAAAACAATGAGAAGATCAGACAGCGTTGGGCCCACATGCTAATTCCATTCTGTTCAGCTGGAGCCGAGAAGTTGCTGCCCTCATGGCCTGGGATGAACGGAGTTCTCTGGCTCTCGCAGTCTGTACAGAGCCTCTCTCTTGTCCCTTTGAGGAGTTTGCAACACCTAATTTTATTTTGGGATCTCTGTTTGCCAACCAAGGATAGTACCCAGGCCCCTGGCAATCAAAGCGCTGAGTCCTAACCGCTGGCCAGTGGGAACAGACCCTGAGCGGTCTCTATCCTTCCGAAGCTGGAGTTAAAGGACAACAGTGGACCTAGCTTTCTAGCTTCGGGGAAAGGGTTTCCTGAGGGTTTACTGTGTACTGGGTATGGGGTGGAGTGGTTTATGTTTATTTTTATTTAATCGTCTCATATGAGAGCATCTTTGTCTATATTATGGACAACATACTGAGGTTTAGAGATTAAAAAAAAAAGACAAGAAGACAAAAAAGTTGCCCAAGATAATACAGTTGGGAGAATTGGCAAAGCCGACTTTCAAACTCATGTTTCCAGAGCTCCAGAGCCAAAGATGAGCAAAGCTTCAGGACAGTGCTAAGTGGGGACAAGGACGGGTGGCATCAAGCCATCCTGACTGCTGAGTTGAGGACCACAGACCTGGTGAAGGAGCTGTAGCTTCGTTCTGGCTAGTATGGATTAAAGCAGGCAGAGATTTGTTTGTTTCCAGACACCCAGGTATTATAATTTCTGCCTTCTGCTGGCTCCTTCTCCTCCCTAAGTTTGGTGATAGCTCACAGGTGCATTACTAATCTTTGTTGAGTAGGCCATAAATTTGAAGTGTGTGTGCATGCATGCTACATTGCCTCAATCATGTCCAACTCTTTTCTATCCTATGGACTGTAGCCCACCGGGCTCCTCTGTCTGTGGGATTCTAAGAATACCTGAGTAGGTGGCCATGCCTTCCTCCAGGGATCTTCCCAGGGACTGAACCTGCGTCTCCTGCATCTCCTCCATGGGCAGGTGGGTTCTTTACCACTGGTACCACCTGAGAAGCCCTAAATTTACAGCACAAGGACCCAATCCAGCCCATAAATATGTTTGTTCGGCTGGTATGATGTTACCAGTGTCGCATTTTCTTACATTCTAAGCTATTTGTCAGTGTTTACAAATGAGATTTCAAATAATAATAAAAATGACAGAATTATAAAAATGAGATTTCACATAAAAGCTCAGCTTTTAAGAAAACAATGAGAAGATCAGACAGCGTTGGGCCCACATGCTAATTCCATTCTGTTCAGCTGGAGCCGAGAAGTTGCTGCCCTCATGGCCTGGGATGAACGGAGTTCTCTGGCTCTCGCAGTCTGTACAGAGCCTCTCTCTTGTCCCTTTGAGGAGTTTGCAACACCTAATTTTATTTTGGGATCTCTGTTTGCCAACCAAGGATAGTACCCAGGCCCCTGGCAATCAAAGCGCTGAGTCCTAACCACTGGACTGCCACGGAATACGCTACCACTATTTTATAGACGTGAATTCACCTGCCCCTCACACCACATCGCCACAAAGAATGGATGATGAGTATTCTCATTAAGCCCACTTATGACTGGGGGCTCCAAAGTTCAGAAAAGCTAAATGACTTGCAAGAGGTCCCATCATTGTGGCTGTTTAGTCACAAAGTCGTGTCCAACTCTTTTGTGACCCCCATGGACTGTAGCCCACCAGGCTCCTCTGTTCATGGGACCTCCCAGATAAGAATACTGCAGTGGGTGGCCATTTCCTTCTCCAGGAGATCTTCCGGACCTGGGGTTGGAGCCCGTCTCTCTCTCTCTCTGTCTCTTTTTTTTTCAGGTACGAAGTGAATTTATTCAGATTCAGAGTAAGCACACTCCACAGACAGAATGTGGGCCATGGCAGAGCAAATCCAGTGGCCGCCCGTGTCTCTTGTGTCTCCTGAGTTGGCAGGCGGATTCTTTACCGCTGAGCCACCTGAGAAACCAGAGATCCCACAGGGAGCGTCTTTTGATTCTGTACACCCCCTGCATACACACCCCGCCTGCTGCTGCTCTCATCACTAACTCTTCCTGGAAGTGGGAGATCAGCTCCCCCAGCCCTGGGCCCCAGGAAGGATGCCCTCCCCTGTCCTCTTACTTGGATGCCACCAAAACAGCCTCTTGTCTCTCCATCCGCAGGTTGGCATGCTTCTGCAGACCCCAGCAGAGGACAGCAAAGCTCAGCGGGAAGAAGATGCAGCCCAGGACAAAGAGCAGGGGCATGCCTGTCTGGTGTAGAGAAGGTGGGAAAAGACGGCTGTGAGAACACCTCAGCACAGGGTCCTTCAGACTCAAAGACTCCCTCCTTCACCCCGAGAACTCACTGGCCTATGGGGTTCATCTTTCTGTAACCGTTAAAAGCCATCAGGCATAGCTCTTCCCCAATCTCTTTGAGATCCTGATCGCCTCCTCCGAAGCAACTGGACATTCTGATTTTTTCGTTTCCATACAACTCCAATAGTGTAATTCATGTTCCTTGTAATCCCTGAAGCGGCGCTGCACCTCCCGGCCCATCTCACACCTTAAAATTTCCTCTTGTTCCACCTCTAATTATGTGTCTTTCTTAAGTCACTCCGTCACCTCTCCCTTCTCCTGGGTCCTCACCTGGGAGTGGCAAGGCGGAGGCTAGAGAGGAAGGCTGGTGATTCTCATCGGCACTCAGAAATCAGAAAAAGGGAGGGTCCGGGTATTCAAATTGTAAAGATAACTGAATTTTAAAAGAATAGTTCTTAAAAAAGAAAAACTCAAAGTATTATCCATTTAAAAGGCAAACAAGAGGAAAACCTTTGGAAACATTTACATATATGTGGTTTTTGCCTGGAAAAGACTCCCCTCCCATCCACTCCAGGGAAGGGAGGTGTGGGAAAGGCCCACGAGATATGTTAGGGAGTCAGGTCCTGCCATCCTGCACCCCTTAAGCGGCTTTGAGGGGACCCTTTCTGGATTACAAGGAAGGCGTCAAACTGCAAGGGCACGCTCTACAGAGGCAGTTGGAGGGGGCGGGAACATCACCTTCCTATTGGTGGACTGGTGGGTGGTTTGGAAAATGCCGTCTTCCTATTGGTCCACTTCTTGACACATGTGCCCTATCGTATGCTTCATGGCAGAGGGACCTGCTGAGGGTGGGGCAGAGGGGGCGGAAACCTTATAACAGAGAACTGACCAACTAGAATTCGTTGATGGCTTGAAAGACAGCTAGGAGTCAGGGGTGGAACTGAAAGAAGAGACAGGAAGTCCAGGTAGGGGGAATGAGAGGCGCTTAAGTCGTCATTCCTTTTAAGGGCGATATAGGATACCAGTTAGGAAGGCAGTTCCTAGAGGGGGACCATCTGGACTTCAAATTCAGACTCCAAGGATAATAAAAGAAACATACCGTATGGTTCCATCTGGATGAAAATATCTTTTGTGAAAAATCAGAACAGCGTTTAACGTGGGGGAGGTATTGAATGGGAGGAGACCCCAGGGAGCCTTCTGAGGGATTGGGAATGCCCTTAGATAGATCATGGGCATTTACACATGTACATACCCTATGTGCATTTTATTTAAAGTCAGCAGGATTTTATTTTTTATAATTTTTTTTGCGGAGGGGGGCGGGTTGGGGAGGGGGGCGGGCGGGCCACTTCTATTGGTCTTTCATTTATCTATTTTCATCCATCTTTGTTCTTTGGCCCATGTGGGCCTCCCATCGCAGTGGCCTCTGTTGTCATAGAGCGCCGGCTCTGGGCGCATGCGCTCCAGAGCTCTGGCTCGGTAATTGGACACATAGGTCCAGCCGCTCCGCAGCATGTGGGATCTTCCCAGGCCAGGGATGGAACCGGCGCCCCTTGCACTGCAAGGCGGTGTCCTTACCCATTGGACCACCAGGGAAGCCCTATTAGTATTTTTTTTATGTTGCCCCGAGACTTGCCAGATCTTAATTCCCCACCAAGAATGGGAATCCTTGCCCCTTGCAGGGGAAACACGGAGTCTTAACCATTGGATTGCTGGGGAAGTTCCTGAAATTTCTTAAATGCTAAACAAATTCAGGTTCTTCCATTCCCTGCGTGATGGTTGGCCAATCTCTGTGCGCCTCAATTCTTTCATCTGTGAAGTTGGGCTAAAAATGCCGGCTCATTAAATGCTAATTGTATAGCACTTACTATGAACCAGACATTGATCCGAGTGTTTAAAAATAATTAGGTCAGTTTTTCAAAACAACTCTGTGGATGAGGAGTATTATTGTACCCATTTTACAGATGAGGAAACAGAGGCACAGAGACCCCTGCTATCTTTTCCAAGATTACACAGTCTGCGAGTTACTAAGATAGGATTTTTTCCAACCATATTTTCTGAATGTACGGGTCTCTCTCATGTTAAATAGATATAGACAACTCATTCTTCTAAAGAAATGGAAAGGTTGAGGGGAAAAAAATGTCATTGAATACAATTTAGACACGTCAACCACATTTTCAGAGTTGCTCTCTTTTCACAGTTCTTACTTGTTTACTCCATTTCCACCCCCCTTTGGATATGCTTTTGAACATTAAAGGTTAAATCAAGAGCGAGAAAAGACTGGTGAAACTGAGGCTCTGTTTGCCTAACCGGTATCCATCCTTACCACCTTCCTTATTTTGCTGGAGACTGAAGTCTGCTACTTAAAAAACTGTATTTCCCAGCTTGCTGGTTGTTAGAGCACTGGACAATATAATGTAAAGTGAAATCATCATGTGAGGTTAGGAGGAAATCACCTTTTTAAAAAGGGACACACTACAGTCACAAAGGAAGAAATATGTGAAAAAATACAGAACCGAGGTTTGAAACCAGGCAGCCCCCCGGCAAATTCTACCCTGTTACCTTTGCTGCTTCCGTGTAAGCTCATTTTGAGGATTAAACAGAGATAAAATGGACAAACAGGGTTCACAGCCTGTTAGCTACACTTATCATGAGCACTCACTCTACACAGGCACTAAAACAGTAATATACTTTCTATACTTTCTCTCATTGAAGCAGCACTAGGATCATTTGAATAATTTTCCCATTTTATAGCTGAGAAGACTGAGGCTCAGAGAAGTTAAATGACTTGCATTGGGATTGCCCAGTAAATGGCAGCGCTGGGACTCGGACTTCGGTTAACAGGACTGCTGCCCTCCAAGGTGGGAGCAGAGAGGAAAGGGGGAAAGCAGGGGCAGAGGGAGGACTTATAGGGGAGGCAGGGACGTGGGAGCCATTTTCCCCGCTGGCGCAGAGGGCCAGTCACAGTCGTCTGCAGCCACAGCTTACCCCTGGAATAGCGGCTGAGAGAGGGGAGAGGCCTGGGCCAGGAGCTGGTGAAAGTCAGGCCCTAGTTTTCACCTGAATCTGGGCATTCTCTTCCACATTTCTCTCTTTATCAGGTTCTTCCCCTCCAGAGTAAAACAGTCCAAGGCTGCATGGGCTTGTCTGAGAGATAAGGAAGGAGGGGAGAAAAAGAAGCACCGTGCTTTAGAGCAATGACTTTTTTTTTTTTTTTTTACTGTGCGCCGCGAGACAGACACTTATTTCATGGCTTGCCACGTGCGCACACAAGCCAAGTGGAACCTGAACCCGACCTTTCTCACAATACTTTCCGATCCTGGTTTTGAGCAGGGCATACTGTATTGTATCATTTCCCCCTTTTTCTCTTGCCAAATGCTTATCGTGACCCGTGAAGCTTATTTCACAACTGACTTGGGAGCAAGAACTCAAGCTGTTGGCTAAGAATAGTATTTCTCAACTTCTTGCTCACTAGGGCTCCCTAAGCCTTTTTGAGACATTCTATGTCCTCACTACCATTTCTCATGAACCTCTGATAACACGGATCTACTGCACATCTGTGCTTTATTTAGTTATTTATTTTTGGCTATTCTGGGTTTTCACTGCTGCCACAGGCTCTTCTCTAGTTGAGGTGAGCAGGCTTCTTGTTGTGGCAACTTCTCCTGTCCTGAAACTTGGGCTCTAGGGCACATGGGCTTCAGTCGTTGCAGCCCGTGGGCTCAACAGTTGTGGCTCCGAGGCTCTAGAGCCCAGGCTCCATACCCGGATCAGGGATCGAACCTGTGTCTCCTGCATGGGCGGGCAGACTCTTCACCACTGAGCTACCAGGGAAGCCCATGTCTGTGCTTTATATCCGTATTTAAAAGATTCCTGCCCCGCCCCAAATCAACTTGTACCCTCGTGGGGGCACTCTTCTTCCTGTCGAGAATGCACGGGAGCCATCATACTAACTCATTTTCTCAACCACTTTTGCATACCGCATCCCAACATCCAGTGAAGTACATTGCTTCCATTCTGCTCGTGAATAAGCGGAGGCTGCGACATTACATAAATCGCTGAAGACTGAAACGGCTAGTGAATGGATTGGGCATCCAGAGACCTACCCCGATCCTACGGCCTCCCGGGTGGCCCCAGCGGTCAAGAGCCCGCTTGCCGGTGTAGGAGCTAAGACACAAGGGTTCAGTCCCTAGGTGGGGAAGATCCTCTGCAGGAGGGCATGGCAACCCACTCGAGTATTCTTACCTGGAGAATCCCATTGACAGAGGTGCCTGGCGAGCTCCACAAAATCCATAAAAAGTTAAAAAGAGTTGGACACGACTGAAGCGACTTAGCATGCGTGCACCCAGACCCTAGCTCAGCTGCTTAATTATGTTCTCCTAAGCTTCATTTCCTCACGTGGAAATGGTGGGATTTCCAAAGTGTTCTCTAAGCCTCAGGGATCCCTCCCACATGTGAACTAATAATTACAAACATTTCCACCAGACCTCAGGCACCCATCTGTACCCTTCACAGACCATAACTAATACAATCCTCCCAGTAACCCAACAGGGAGATGCCACTATTTCTTTGAAAGATTTTCTTATGTGGACCATTTTAAAGTCTTTATTGAATTTGTTACAATATTGTTTCTGCTTTATGTTTTGGGTTTTTTGGCCACGAGGCATGTGGGATCTTAGCTGCCCAACCAGGGCTCAAACCTGCACCCACTGCATCGGAAGGTGAAATCTAAAACACTAGAGACCACCAGGAAAGTCCCATGGGAGATGCCATTATTAATTTCCTTTTTCAGATGAGGGAATCGAGGCAGAGAGGTCACGCGTCTTGCCCAAGGTCACACAGGTAAGAAGCGACTCACCTGGGACTTGAACCTACAGTCTACATCCCAGAGTACCTGCTTTTGAAAGGGAAAGTGAAGTCACTCAGTTGTGTCTGACTCTTTGTGACCTATGGATGAGCCATGGAATTCTCCAGGCAAGAATACTGGAGTGGGGTGCCTTTCCCTTCTCCAGGGCATCTTCCCAACCCAGGAATGGAACTCAGGCCTCCTGCATTGCAGCCTACCAGCTGAGCCCCCAGGGAAACAAAGGAAACATTGTATCAGTACGGAACATTGAAAACCTGTATCACTTGCTGTAAATAAAAGGTAACAAAATAAAATAAAAAACCTTGTTCTTACATTCTCACTAGATTTCTTTCCATGCTCAGAATTCTGAGCTGGAGGCCTTCTCTTTAAAACAAGACAAGACAAGCGTGGATAGAGAGGTGTTAAAGGGCTTCTGGCAGCAAAAGGAGACTTTTGTCCTGGTATAAGTAGAAGTGTTGAAAGGGAGCTGGAAAGAGAATGGCTTTCAGGGGTGTGTGTGTGTGCGTGCGCATGCGCTTTCTCGCTGACGGGTATACCTCCTAGAACAACAGTCCCCAAGCTTTTTGGCATCAGGGACTGGTTCGGGACAATTATTCCACGAGAGGGGTGAGGGGGTGAAGAATGGAGGTGGGGTGGGCTGGAGGTGGAGGGGTGGTTTCGGGATGATTCAATCACATTATATTTTTTGTGCACATTATTTCTAACCTAATGCCATTGCTGATTTGACAGGAGGTACCTGGTTGGTGGCTTGATCTAAAATAAATGCAAGATGGGATCCATTCCACACACCGCGGTCCCCTCTCTGAACATCCCGCGGCAGAAGGCAGATGCCCTAGCCAGCCCTAGCCTGGGGGGTGGCGCCCAAAGCTACTCCCGCCTTCAGAAGGCAGTCAGCAGCGCCCGCAGGGAGAGGGGCAGCCTTGGGTGGCGCTATACCTGTGCCCGTCCAGGCTCCGACGACTTTGGCAGCCGCTTTCCCGCCCCCGCCTAGTTCCCCAGGTGAGTCTCTCACCCCCACGAGGGGTCACACGATTCACCTTGGACTTGGACTTTACCGTTTGTCTCTCTGTCAGCCTCCCTGAAGTCCAAATGCTGACTTGTGCATCCTCTTTGCCTGGGTGCCGGGCGCCTGGGCCCTGCGGAGGTGTACAGGTGTGATTATCATCAAAGCCTGTGAATAAGTAAACGATAAGTAGCCAGAAGTGGCCTGTTTCCCACATGATACCCAGGAGAGAGCCAGTTCCCCCTCCCCGTGCTCTGGGGTGTGGCCTGGCCCGCGTGCCAGATCATTTATTATTTAGGGCTTTTTTGGTACGTGTCCCAAGTTAGCTCTGGGCAAGCTCAGTCCCACCCTTCATCTGTGCACTAGAAAAGGGCACAACAGGTGAGTCAGAGTGAGAGAACGAAGCATCCAGACCCTTTCATCTCTCCTAGGTTGGCTGTGTGACCTTGGTCAAGTGTCAGAACCTCTCTGAGCTTCAGGTCAATACAGAGTCCCATTGCCTGGGCTCGAATCTTAGTTTGGTCACTCGCTGGCCAGGAGAACTTGTGTGAGTGATAGAACTCCTCTGAGCTTCAGGCTTTTTAATCTATAAAATGGGGACAAGAGCGGATCCTCTACACAGGGCTCTGAGAAGACTGGATGAGACAGTTCCTCTGTGGCACACTGTAAATATTCATTGTGAGAGTTATTAATAGTTCTTGTTGTTCATTTATTTATTTATGGGTGCACCTTGCGGCACGCAGGATCTGAGTGCCCTGACCAGGGATCGAACTTGTGTCCCCAGCATTAGAAGCGCAGAGTCTTAACCAGTGGACCGCTAGGGGAATCTGTTCTATTTTTAGTGAGCCTTGTCCTGTGCCTGCTGCTCAACCTATAGGTCCTCTAATGGTCACAATAAGCCCTCTTATGTAATCTCTAGGTGAAGATGGAGGGGAAGATGGAGGTTTGGGGAGGTCGACTGACTTTGTCTCCGGTTACACAGACACACAGCAGCATAACTAGAATTCAAACCTAGATCTTGCCTGGTTCTAAGATTCCTCTTCAACTGGCTCCTAATTCCTTTCTGTCTGTAAAGTTAGAAACTTTGGAAATGATGGTTTCTGCCACTTTCACGCTGCTATTAGGATGAAAGAAGACCAGGCTTGTGAAGAGATCTCACGGATGCTCTAGCTCAGCCTCCCTGAAGTCCAAATGCTGACTTGTGCATCCTCTTTGCCTGGGTGCCGGGCGCCTGGGCCCTGCGGAGGTGTACAGGTGTGATTATCATCAAAGCCTGTGAATAAGTAAACGATAAGTAGCCAGAAGTGGCCTGTTTCCCACATGATACCCAGGAGAGAGCCAGTTCCCCCTCCCCGTGCTCTGGGGTGTGGCCTGGCCCGCGTGCCAGATCATTTATTATTTAGGGCTTTTTTGGTACGTGTCCCAAGTTAGCTCTGGGCAAGCTCAGTCCCACCCTTCATCTGTGCACTAGAAAAGGGCACAACAGGTGAGTCAGAGTGAGAGAACGAAGCATCCAGACCCTTTCATCTCTCCTAGGTTGGCTGTGTGACCTTGGTCAAGTGTCAGAACCTCTCTGAGCTTCAGGTCAATACAGAGTCCCATTGCCTGGGCTCGAATCTTAGTTTGGTCACTCGCTGGCCAGGAGAACTTGTGTGAGTGATAGAACTCCTCTGAGCTTCAGGCTTTTTAATCTATAAAATGGGGACAAGAGCGGATCCTCTACACAGGGCTCTGAGAAGACTGGATGAGACAGTTCCTCTGTGGCACACTGTAAATATTCATTGTGAGAGTTATTAATAGTTCTTGTTGTTCATTTATTTATTTATGGGTGCACCTTGCGGCACGCAGGATCTGAGTGCCCTGACCAGGGATCGAACTTGTGTCCCCAGCATTAGAAGCGCAGAGTCTTAACCAGTGGACCGCTAGGGGAATCTGTTCTATTTTTAGTGAGCCTTGTCCTGTGCCTGCTGCTCAACCTATAGGTCCTCTAATGGTCACAATAAGCCCTCTTATGTAATCTCTAGGTGAAGATGGAGGGGAAGATGGAGGTTTGGGGAGGTCGACTGACTTTGTCTCCGGTTACACAGACACACAGCAGCATAACTAGAATTCAAACCTAGATCTTGCCTGGTTCTAAGATTCCTCTTCAACTGGCTCCTAATTCCTTTCTGTCTGTAAAGTTAGAAACTTTGGAAATGATGGTTTCTGCCACTTTCACGCTGCTATTAGGATGAAAGAAGACCAGGCTTGTGAAGAGATCTCTACGGATGCTCTAGCTCAGCTCAGCTTCTCATTCCCTTGGTGAAGCCTAGCCCTTTCATTTTCATAATGAATGAAGAGGCTGGCGAACCCCCTCTTCATCTCTGGGAGGCAATATTATCTGATGTCCAGAAGAGGTAGTTGAAAGTACTAGATAAAAATCAGAACTGCCAGGTTCCCTTCCCACGCCCAAGCCCAGGTCTAGAAAGGCGTCTTTCTTTCTTTTTTTTTTTGTCATTTTTTCTTTATTTGGCTGCATGAACAGGGGTTGCTGGAATACAGATGAAGATGTCCCTTCTTCAGAGCAGCAAGCTGGTATGAACTGTCTTCTTTCAGCCAGTGGTGGCTTTCTTGGGCAACTTGGAAACTCATGGGAGTGGCGGAGGTACGTCCTCACACTGGACGGCTGTCTGATTGGAGAGGCCACACTAGGGGAGATCACAGCCTAACATGGCCACATTGGAGTTCTTCTGATGTTCCAAAACTTTGTGTATGCAGCTTTTCTAACAGAAAGTGCCCCGTTCACCTGATAGGGAGATTAGAAACTTCTGAAAGCCAGGTTCCTCTTCCTCTTAGACTGGTGGTTCGTGTCTGCAGGGACCTCGTGGAAGGTCCCAGCTGGCTGCGCTGTTGGGTCTCTTGTGTCTGTCCTAGAAGAGAGTCTCATCTGAAGTCTCCTCGTTCGACAGGCTGAAGTCACACCTCTGACGAGAACCTGCAGGTCCCTTTGAAATGTGGCAGCCTGACAAGGGGACCTCTGTACGCATGCACAGTAGGTTGAGGCGTTCCTGTGCAGAAGGGCCACAGCCCCATCAGGAGCCAAGAAAGTGTGATGCCATCGGGGAATCCCCTGACTCAGACGCCATTTCCTGACCCGGGCCCTCTTGGAGAACACCCGTCTCCTGCTGAGATTATGAGGAGGACACCAGCGAGGCTGGAGGAAGGACTCTGAGCCCAATGTCTGGACCCACTGAGGTTCAGGTTCTTCATGTCTTGTAGCAGAGAAGAATTCAGCGAGAGACAAAGTGATAGGTAAGAAATGGATTTATTCAGATTCAGAGAAAGTACACTCCACAGACAGAGTGTAGGCCATGGCAGAGCAAACCAGTGGCCGCAAGGTGTCTTTCATCCTCTGGATTTTCTCTGCGTCTCAGGTCCCACACCCACCCAACGATGGCTGGAAAGCAATAATCTTTTAGTCTCTTTCCCGGGGCCCATCTAAAGCTACAGATGACATTACCAGCTTGGGACTTCAGGAGGACTTATGGCTCTTGGGCTCTTGTGAAGTCAGCTTCTCCCTGCCTCCAGTGAATGGTGTGATGTGGGTAGAAGTGGGGGCCTGGCAAAGCGGTGCATGCATCACCCCGCCTCCTGGCTTGCCTTGCACAGAGTAGACCTGGCGCCCCGTCCACCCTCCTGCATAATGTAGGCGCCCATGGTAGGAACAGAACACCATCCATGGTGCGTTTGGCTCCGGCAGCCCGTGGACCTGTCTGGAGGTCTTGCCAAGGCTGAGGTCGCTCTGTTGGCAGGAGGTGAAGGGAAGGCAGGGCCATGTGTCACCTGAAGCCTTTTCTGGGGTGGAGGTGGGAACTGGTTTCATCTTGGGTCTCAGGATTCTGCAAAGATGGAGGAGACAAGAAGACAGCCCTCAGCCAGCCATGTAACCCAGACTTAAAGACTCAACAGAGGTGACATTGGGAGCTGGGCTCCAGTTTTCTCGGTGTGAAGGCCCCTCTGAGAGGACTGGGGCGGCAGAGCCGGTAGGACTTTCTCAGCCTGGTTAAGGGGCAAGTGGAGATCTGGGAACCCGGGATACAGACCCTGGTGGTTTCATACACCCCCTGCTTTGGAAGACAAGGTCCCAACTGTTGGACTGCTAGGGAAGTCTCTCTCTCTTTTTAAAATATTTATTTCTTCGGCTGGCAGGTCTTTGTTATGGCATGTGGGATCTTTGGTTGCAGCATGTGGGATCTAGTTCCTTGAACTGGGATAGACCCGGGCACACTGCATTGGGAACTCGGAGCCTTAGCTACTAGGCCACCAGGGAGGTCCCTACCCTGGCAATTGCTTTTCCTTTTAATTTTTTTTTTGGATGTAGATCAATTCTTTTTTAAGTCATTATTGAATTTATTGCAATACTGTTCCTGTTTTATGTTTCAGTATTTTGGCCATGAGGAATGTGGGATCTTAACTCTTCAACCAGGGATCAAACCCACACTCTCTGCATTGGAAGGGCACGTCCCAACTGCTGGATGACCAAGGAAGTGTCTCTTTCAAAAAAAACAAAAGATGTTATTTGGCTGCGCCAGGTCTCAATTGTGGCACGCGGGATCTTCACTGCAGCATGAGGAATCTTTAGTTGCACCATTTGGAATCTTTACTTGTGATCTATAAACTCTTTTATTTTTTAATGTATTTTTTTCACCCATCTTTATTCTTTTGCCTATGTGGGCCTCCCATTGCAGTGGCCTCTCTCTGTTGCAGAGCACTAGCTCTGGGCACATGCACTCTAGAGTGCTGGCTTGGAATTGGTCCAACCGCTCCGCGGCACGTGGGATCTTCCCGGGCCAGGGATCGAACCAGTGCCCCTTGCACTGCAAGGCAGACTCTCTGCCCACTGGACCACCAGGGAAGCCCTATAAACTCTTAGTTGCAGCGTGTGGGATCTAGTTTCCTGACCAGGGATCAAACCCAGACCCGCTGCATTGGGAGCTTGGCGTCTTAGCCACTAGACCACCCTGTCTATGTCTGTGGCTGCCTTGTGGTGCAGGAAATTCCCCGGACAGCAGCCGTGGTGAGGGATATCAGGGCGGAGAATGGGCACAGAAGTAGGTACACAGTGCTGCTCTCAGGGGAACATGCCAGATGCAGTAATCAGGGATGAAATCTGAACCTGCTGTGGAGGAGGTGTGCTTACATGAGTGTGTGTGTGCGTGTGTGCATGTGTGTGTGTGTGCACACGTGCACAAGCATGTGTGTGGGGAATCAAAAACATCTGGAAGCAAGTGGGAGGTCTGTGCCTTATGAGCCAAGGGAACAGGGCATCTGGATAACATTACCTGATTGGTTGGATTCTATTCATTCGTAGAATCAGTAAGCACTCAGTGGAGGGGCCCCCCCACCCTGGGCCAGGCTAATTGCTAGGGCTTGGGCTATGAATCAGACCCAAGCCCTTGCAGTCTAACTGGGCAGCCAGACAGTGAAAAGGAGAATTTAAACATCTTGTGGTCAGCGCTGGAACAGCTCTGTGTATGTGGTACCCAGAGCGTCCCCTCTGCCCAAGGCAGGCAGGAAGACCAGCCTGAGGCAAACCTGAGCAGTGGGTCAAAGGATGAGGAAGGTGTTGGCTGGTGGTGGGGGCAGGGGCGGGGGTCGAGACAACGGAAGAGTGTTCTGTGCTGAGGCAGCAGGAGCTGCGAAACCCTGTGCACTGGCTCAGGAACCTTGAAGCGATGCTACGGTGGAACCCCGAATGAGCTGATGGGGCACAAAACAATCTTATTTGTTTACATTACCACTGAATCCTCTTTCTCCAGTGGAATAAGCCACACCAGGGCAGGAACTTGGTCTGCTTTCTTCTCTGCAAAGGTCTCAAAGCCTAGAGCAGTGCTTGAAACCCTGTGAGATACATTGCGAATGGATAAATCAAAGAGAGCCAATTTCCCAAACTCCCAGGTGGCTCAGTGGAAAAGAATCCTAAGCAGAAGACACACAGGAGACGCGGGTTCAATCCCTGAGTCAGGAAGACCTCTGGAGAGGGAAATGGCAACCCCTCCCAGTATTCTTGTCTGGAGAATCCCATGAACAGAGAAGCCTGGTGAGCTGCAGTCCATGGGGTGGCAAAAGAGTCCAACACGAGCATGACAATAATAACAATAACAGAGGACTTCCCTAGTGGTCCAGTGGCTAAGACCCCAGTGCTCCCAATACAGGGGACCCAAGCTCCATCCCTGATCAGGGAACTAGATCCCACATGCCATGGTGCAATTAAGACCTGGTGCAGACAAATAAATACATTTTCAATAAATAAATAAACATAAGACCGGTGGTGGCCTCAGTGGATGGTGTGGACCCTCGGCTTAAGCATTTGGGCTTTACCCTGGAGTCCCTGGGGAGCCCTTTGGGGATTAAAAATGGAAAACGCACAAGATCTGATGTGGTTGGGAAGAAATTACTGTGCTAGTGATGCGAAGGACGAAGAGACCAGACGATGAATCTTACATTTGGGCACGGTCAATAAAGACTAGGGTCAGGCAGAAAAAGCATCGAGGATCTGCTACTTCGCCTCAGTCGTGTCTGACTCTGCGACTCTGTGGACTGTAGCCGGCTTGGCTCCTCTTCTCCAGGCAAGAACACTGGAGTGGCTTGCCATTATTCCATGCAATTAAGAAGTAGCTCTCATTTTAACAATATCCCTGGGAGGCAGGTGGTGTCCTCCTTTTACAGGGAAGAAAATGGACTCAGAGAGACGCGGGGACTCGGCTGAAGTCACACAGCCCGTCGGCGGCTCAGCTCGGAGGTTCAGTCTTGCCCTTGTGGCGCCGCGGGACCCAGTACACGAGGCGGGCCTGAGCCAGGCGGGTAGCAGCAGGAACTCGCGGTTTATATTCAGTAACAGCGGGAAAGCCCCGCGGATCGCTCCTAAAAAGAAGAGGGCGGTCCACAGACAGGAAGAGGGCCGCGAGGCGCGGAGGAGGAATGTTGGGTCTGGGCGGCCGCCGTAAGAGCGGCGCTCTGATCTCCATGGCAACAGCCAGAAGCAGCGGGAGGCTCTGGGCGGTGCAGCAGCCGCGGCGGATTGGAGAGAGAAAGGCGCGGAATCCGGGAACTGGCCGCGGTCTCGGAGGGCGCAGGTGATGGGGATTGGTCATGGAGGGAGCCCGGGGTTTGGGGACCAGCGGAGGGTTGGACTGGAGCCTTCGAGGAAGGCGCTGTTCCAACCCCTGAGCCCCCCATCCTCCCTATGTGGACCATCGTTGGACCTCAGTTTCCCCTAACGTGAACTAGCAGAAGAAAGGGCAGCCCAGCCCAGTGGCCCCTCTTAGTCTCTGAGGTCCAGAACTTTCTCTCCCCTGCAGCTCCTGGACTGACCGGCGGTGTCCTACCCCATGGACGTAAGTTTCAGCCCCCTTTCCTCTCTGGAGCGACCCCCGACTCCCCAGCTCACCCTGACCCCTCGCTTGCCTTGAGCCCTTTGGGGATTAAAAATGGAAAACGCACAAGATCTGATGTGGTTGGGAAGAAATTACTGTGCTAGTGATGCGAAGGACGAAGAGACCAGACGATGAATCTTACATTTGGGCACGGTCAATAAAGACTAGGGTCAGGCAGAAAAAGCATCGAGGATCTGCTACTTCGCCTCAGTCGTGTCTGACTCTGCGACTCTGTGGACTGTAGCCGGCTTGGCTCCTCTTCTCCAGGCAAGAACACTGGAGTGGCTTGCCATTATTCCATGCAATTAAGAAGTAGCTCTCATTTTAACAATATCCCTGGGAGGCAGGTGGTGTCCTCCTTTTACAGGGAAGAAAATGGACTCAGAGAGACGCGGGGACTCGGCTGAAGTCACACAGCCCGTCGGCGGCTCAGCTCGGAGGTTCAGTCTTGCCCTTGTGGCGCCGCGGGACCCAGTACACGAGGCGGGCCTGAGCCAGGCGGGTAGCAGCAGGAACTCGCGGTTTATATTCAGTAACAGCGGGAAAGCCCCGCGGATCGCTCCTAAAAAGAAGAGGGCGGTCCACAGACAGGAAGAGGGCCGCGAGGCGCGGAGGAGGAATGTTGGGTCTGGGCGGCCGCCGTAAGAGCGGCGCTCTGATCTCCATGGCAACAGCCAGAAGCAGCGGGAGGCTCTGGGCGGTGCAGCAGCCGCGGCGGATTGGAGAGAGAAAGGCGCGGAATCCGGGAACTGGCCGCGGTCTCGGAGGGCGCAGGTGATGGGGATTGGTCATGGAGGGAGCCCGGGGTTTGGGGACCAGCGGAGGGTTGGACTGGAGCCTTCGAGGAAGGCGCTGTTCCAACCCCTGAGCCCCCCATCCTCCCTATGTGGACCATCGTTGGACCTCAGTTTCCCCTAACGTGAACTAGCAGAAGAAAGGGCAGCCCAGCCCAGTGGCCCCTCTTAGTCTCTGAGGTCCAGAACTTTCTCTCCCCTGCAGCTCCTGGACTGACCGGCGGTGTCCTACCCCATGGACGTAAGTTTCAGCCCCCTTTCCCCTCTCTGGAGCGACCCCGCGACTCCCCCAGCTCACCCTGACTTCGCTTGCCTTGGAGCCTGGACTGGAGGGGTGGCTTTTTACCCAACATAGACCCTTCCAGCTCAGGACGAGGCCTGTGAGGCTTTAGAAGGAACGAGCAGAGGCGGTCTTCCCAAGGCAGGGCAGGTCCCACTCTGATGAGGAGTTAAACCAAGCCATCCCGGAGCGATGGCGGGAAGAAGGAAGAGCGTGGGCAGAGACGCCGGCGTGAGAGAGGGGCTAGCGGACGGCAGGGCCTTCAGCATGGCTGGAGTGTAATGGGGAACAGAGGGAGCTGCAGGCAGGGCCCGACCAGAGCTTTTACCGCTGAGATAAGAAGTTTGGACAGAATCAGTGGGAGCCATGGATAGACTCGGAGGGAGGGAGGGCTCCTCCTGGGCAGCTGGCGTGGAAGGGAGCCAACTGCAAGTCGCAAGACAGAGGCCACTATTGTGGGCTGAGGGCTGGGAGAGCAGTCCAGTGGAAGAGACAAGAAGTCTGTTCCAAGAGGCATTCGAAGAGGAAGAGCGATAAGTCTTGGAAAAGCCTAGAATGATCGACAGGTCTCTGAGGCGGTTGAAATGGGGATGATGGAGAGGAGGCAGGTGTGGGACAAGATGGCATAGCTCCATGACTCGCTCCCCACCACGTGATGGCCAGGCCTCCTTTTTGCCCAGCATCTCCTGTGCCCCTCCTGGTATTTGTATGTCCTCGCAGCCCCTTGGCATCTCCCCGTCACCCCTTCCTCCCGTGCTGTCCAGGCCTCCAGCCCGTGGAATCCAACCCCGGCTCCCATTGGCGGCCCCTCCCTGCTGCTCCCACTCCCCGCCATCGTCGTCCTCGCCGTGAGCATCTATTTGTTGCTGTTGGGCCTCGTGCTGCTGACCAGGCGCTGCCTGCTGGTGAGGGGCCAGCTGGGGCTGGAGGGTGGGCCCCGGCAGGGGAAGAACTCCGCCTGGCCTCTGGTCCGCAGGCCTTGGTTCTGAGACTCCGTTGCCTTTCAGTCTCCCCCTCTGTCCCTTACATAGGACCCGACTCCCCAGCTCACCCTGACTTCGCTTGCCTTGGAGCCTGGACTGGAGGGGTGGCTTTTACCCAACATAGACCCTTCCAGCTCAGGACGAGGCCTGTGAGGCTTTAGAAGGAACGAGCAGAGGCGGTCTTCCCAAGGCAGGGCAGGTCCCACTCTGATGAGGAGTTAAACCAAGCCATCCCGGAGCGATGGCGGGAAGAAGGAAGAGCGTGGGCAGAGACGCCGGCGTGAGAGAGGGGCTAGCGGACGGCAGGGCCTTCAGCATGGCTGGAGTGTAATGGGGAACAGAGGGAGCTGCAGGCAGGGCCCGACCAGAGCTTTTACCGCTGAGATAAGAAGTTTGGACAGAATCAGTGGGAGCCATGGATAGACTCGGAGGGAGGGAGGGCTCCTCCTGGGCAGCTGGCGTGGAAGGGAGCCAACTGCAAGTCGCAAGACAGAGGCCACTATTGTGGGCTGAGGGCTGGGAGAGCAGTCCAGTGGAAGAGACAAGAAGTCTGTTCCAAGAGGCATTCGAAGAGGAAGAGCGATAAGTCTTGGAAAAGCCTAGAATGATCGACAGGTCTCTGAGGCGGTTGAAATGGGGATGATGGAGAGGAGGCAGGTGTGGGACAAGATGGCATAGCTCCATGACTCGCTCCCCACCACGTGATGGCCAGGCCTCCTTTTTGCCCAGCATCTCCTGTGCCCCTCCTGGTATTTGTATGTCCTCGCAGCCCCTTGGCATCTCCCCGTCACCCCTTCCTCCCGTGCTGTCCAGGCCTCCAGCCCGTGGAATCCAACCCCGGCTCCCATTGGCGGCCCCTCCCTGCTGCTCCCACTCCCCGCCATCGTCGTCCTCGCCGTGAGCATCTATTTGTTGCTGTTGGGCCTCGTGCTGCTGACCAGGCGCTGCCTGCTGGTGAGGGGCCAGCTGGGGCTGGAGGGTGGGCCCCGGCAGGGGAAGAACTCCGCCTGGCCTCTCGTCCGCAGGCCTTGGCCCTGAGACACCTTTGCCGTTCAGTCTCCACCTCTGTCCCTTACATAGGACCAGGAAATCTCCTCCGCCTCTCCCCAGCTGAATCTTCTCCGGCCCCTCATCCCCAAAACTCCGTCTCAGCTGTCCCTCCTGTCTTGGCTGTCCCTCCCGACTGAATCCTGAGCCTGGCCCTGATCCTGAGCCCTGCCTTCTCCTAGGCCCAAGGCTGCTGCACGGACTGCAGCGCCCCCTGCAGGAAACAAGGCACCTCCAGCCCCCAAGCCTGTTGCCAGACGTGCGCGGAAGCCTGCGACTTTCCTCTGCCCAGCCCAGCCCGCTGCCTGGATGCCTGCTGCCTCCAGCCGGCCCAAGCTGTGAGTTCTCATCCTGGCCTCTGGCCCCAGAGTCCTGATCTCGGTACTCTCTGTGCGTTCATTTTTTATTTTGGCCCAACAAAATTTATTACGGAGCATCTGTTCTAGGCCAGGCCCAGGTCCAGGTACTCGGTCAGGTGGATATAGCCAAAAGCAACGTAAACAACACATCAGCTATTTTCTGGTAATGAAGGCTCCTTGGAGAACAGGGAAGACAGGGTGGCAGCTGGAGAAACGGGACAACGGGCGTCACATGCAAGGCACGTTTTTTCTTCTGAAAATGGTAGTTAAAGGAGGAAACAGCCCCTCAGAGACCCTTCTGTTCTCAGAGTGAATACAATGGTCTAGTTACTGTGCGACTTTCTTACCAGCCTCCAGAGCTGGGTCTTTTTTAAAAGCCTATGTACATGTATTTTTTGATTACAAAGTATAGATGTAGACAGACATAGAAAGTACAAGTCAGCTTTAGGGCTTCCCTGGGGGCTCAGATGATAAAGAACCTGCCCACAGTGCAGGACTGGATGCGACCCTTGTCCAGGCCTCCAGCCCGTGGAATCCAACCCCGGCTCCCATTGGCGGCCCTCCCTGCTGCTCCCACTCCCCGCCATCGTCGTCCTCGCCGTGAGCATCTATTTGTTGCTGTTGGGCCTCGTGCTGCTGACCAGGCGCTGCCTGCTGGTGAGGGGCCAGCTGGGGCTGGAGGGTGGGCCCCGGCAGGGGAAGAACTCCGCCTGGCCTCTCGTCCGCAGGCCTTGGCCCTGAGACACCTTTGCCGTTCAGTCTCCACCTCTGTCCCTTACATAGGACCAGGAAATCTCCTCCGCCTCTCCCCAGCTGAATCTTCTCCGGCCCCTCATCCCCAAAACTCCGTCTCAGCTGTCCCTCCTGTCTTGGCTGTCCCTCCCGACTGAATCCTGAGCCTGGCCCTGATCCTGAGCCCTGCCTTCTCCTAGGCCCAAGGCTGCTGCACGGACTGCAGCGCCCCCTGCAGGAAACAAGGCACCTCCAGCCCCCAAGCCTGTTGCCAGACGTGCGCGGAAGCCTGCGACTTTCCTCTGCCCAGCCCAGCCCGCTGCCTGGATGCCTGCTGCCTCCAGCCGGCCCAAGCTGTGAGTTCTCATCCTGGCCTCTGGCCCCAGAGTCCTGATCTCGGTACTCTCTGTGCGTTCATTTTTTATTTTGGCCCAACAAAATTTATTACGGAGCATCTGTTCTAGGCCAGGCCCAGGTCCAGGTACTCGGTCAGGTGGATATAGCCAAAAGCAACGTAAACAACACATCAGCTATTTTCTGGTAATGAAGGCTCCTTGGAGAACAGGGAAGACAGGGTGGCAGCTGGAGAAACGGGACAACGGGCGTCACATGCAAGGCACGTTTTTTCTTCTGAAAATGGTAGTTAAAGGAGGAAACAGCCCCTCAGAGACCCTTCTGTTCTCAGAGTGAATACAATGGTCTAGTTACTGTGCGACTTTCTTACCAGCCTCCAGAGCTGGGTCTTTTTTAAAAGCCTATGTACATGTATTTTTTGATTACAAAGTATAGATGTAGACAGACATAGAAAGTACAAGTCAGCTTTAGGGCTTCCCTGGGGGCTCAGATGATAAAGAACCTGCCCACAGTGCAGGAGACCTGGGTCAATGCCTGGGTCGGGAGGATGCCCTGGGAAGGGAATGGCTACACACTCTGGTATCCTTGCCTGAGAAATCTCATAGACGGAGGAGCCTTGAGGGCTACAGTCCATGAGGTTGCATTGAGTCGGACACGACTGAGTGACTAAGCACATAAGTCACTTTATAAGCCAGTCCTCTAACTGAGGTTACTGTGTTTGGTATATGTCTCTTATATACTAACACACAGAGTGTTATCACTGTTTTATTTCACTGTTGGTGTAAAGGTATACCACAGGGACTTCCCCGGGGGTCTGGTGGCTAAGCCTCTACATTCCCAATGCAGGGGACCCGGGTTTGATCTCTGGTCAGGAACTAGATCCCACATGCCACAACTAAGACCTGGTGCAATCAAATAAAAAAAAATTTTAAATATATACTAAAAAATACCTGTATACTCCACATACTATTTCCTCCCACCTGCCACTTGCCCTTTTTTAACTTGACATCATGCTTTGGCTGCCTGTCTGTGATTTTATCCTCCTTTTTCTGGGATCATAAATTGGCTCTGGGAAATTTAGTCGCTTCTCCAGGATTCCACGGAACAGTCTTACACAGCAAATTGCTCCATCGTGTGTTGAAACAGAAACCCTCAGGGAGAAGCCTGGCTCGCAGAGGCCTGGACAGTTTTGCATTTGCGGCTTTAAAGATGTTAAGTTGTCACTGACCACCTTTCTCGGGCATGCTTATTTTGGGCTCCGAGATGTAGACAGCAAAGCTCCTGCCCTTGACATGGGACATTCCCTAGGAGGGACGAGTGAGGAGAAAAGACCAAGCTGCAATCAGCAGCGCTTTCCCCGGGCAAAAAAAGGGGCCCTTTCAGATCATCTGCTGAAAATGGTAGTTAAAGGAGGAAACAGCCCCTCAGAGACCCTTCTGTTCTCAGAGTGAATACAATGGTCTAGTTACTGTGCGACTTTCTTACCAGCCTCCAGAGCTGGGTCTTTTTTAAAAGCCTATGTACATGTATTTTTTGATTACAAAGTATAGATGTAGACAGACATAGAAAGTACAAGTCAGCTTTAGGGCTTCCCTGGGGGCTCAGATGATAAAGAACCTGCCCACAGTGCAGGAGACCTGGGTCAATGCCTGGGTCGGGAGGATGCCCTGGGAAGGGAATGGCTACACACTCTGGTATCCTTGCCTGAGAAATCTCATAGACGGAGGAGCCTTGAGGGCTACAGTCCATGAGGTTGCATTGAGTCGGACACGACTGAGTGACTAAGCACATAAGTCACTTTATAAGCCAGTCCTCTAACTGAGGTTACTGTGTTTGGTATATGTCTCTTATATACTAACACACAGAGTGTTATCACTGTTTTATTTCACTGTTGGTGTAAAGGTATACCACAGGGACTTCCCCGGGGGTCTGGTGGCTAAGCCTCTACATTCCCAATGCAGGGGACCCGGGTTTGATCTCTGGTCAGGAACTAGATCCCACATGCCACAACTAAGACCTGGTGCAATCAAATAAAAAAAAATTTTAAATATATACTAAAAAATACCTGTATACTCCACATACTATTTCCTCCCACCTGCCACTTGCCCTTTTTTAACTTGACATCATGCTTTGGCTGCCTGTCTGTGATTTTATCCTCCTTTTTCTGGGATCATAAATTGGCTCTGGGAAATTTAGTCGCTTCTCCAGGATTCCACGGAACAGTCTTACACAGCAAATTGCTCCATCGTGTGTTGAAACAGAAACCCTCAGGGAGAAGCCTGGCTCGCAGAGGCCTGGACAGTTTTGCATTTGCGGCTTTAAAGATGTTAAGTTGTCACTGACCACCTTTCTCGGGCATGCTTATTTTGGGCTCCGAGATGTAGACAGCAAAGCTCCTGCCCTTGACATGGGGACATTCCCTAGGGAGGGACGAGTGAGGGAGAAAAGACCAAGCAGATGCATAACTCAGGCAGACTGCAGTTGCAAATCCCTGCAAGATGTTTTGAGTTTCAAAATCAATTATGGGGCAAGGAGTTCTCCTCTTTCAGATCATCTGCTTCCTGATTCACCAGGAGTAGTGGGGAGATGAGGCCCGGAGCTGGGGCAATGGGGACCAAGGAGAAAAAGGAGAAGACCCTGGTATCTCCAACCTCCTATTGTATAGGAAACGCTCAATGACAAAATGATTTCTGGCCCCCATTCCTGGGGACACCACTCCCTCTGCCTCTGTCCACAGGGAGGGGGAGTGGCCAGAGGCTTCCCCTCCTTCTTGAGAATGAGGTGCCCTGTCCAGAGGGACCGGCCCCTCCCACCGGTCCCTCCAGGCCTGCGGGGCATCCAGGCCAGGAGACCTGCAGGGCCTGATCCTACTGGCTTCTGCCGGAGCCAGGAAGGACTCTAGAATGCTGGATGTGGGGCAGGGTCATTCTGTCCTTGGGCTGTCTTTTCACAAAGCACAGTAAGGCCTCTGTGGTCTTCAGTTTCCTTATAGTAACAAAAGCAACTGCTAATATCACAAAGCCCTTGCCTCCTTCACAGCTGTAGAAACTGAGGTGCGCCGAGGCCTAAAGCCTGGGCCGAGACACAAACCCAGGTTTCCCTCTCTCTGTGGGAGAAACCTACCTGTGCTACTCCATTCACAGGTGTGTCATGAGGACCTCATTCATTCATTCATTCATCTAACCACTTACCAAAGATTTGGGACGTCTCTAGTGGTCCAGATGGTAAAGAATCCACGTGCAATGTAGGAGACTGGGGTTCCATCCCTGGGTCAGGGAAATCCCCTGGAGAAGGGAATGGCAACCCACTTCAGTATTCTTGCCTGGAGAATTCCACAGACAGAGGAACCTGGTGGGCCACTGTCTATGGGGTCACAAAGGGTCGGACACAAATAAACGACAAACACTTCACACGACCAAAGATTTATGGAGTTACTTTTGAGGAACAGTGCTGGGCCCTGGGGGTGCAGTGGAAACAAGGTAGAGATGGCCTCAGCCCTCACGGGCCTTACATCCCTGAGAAGGAGAGAGAGATGTAAGCAATGGCAATCGAGTGTGAGAAATGATGCAATCTGGAATGGCTTCGGTACTCAGCCCTGGGTGTGATCAGCAGCAGAGACAAGCCTTAAACAGAGGGCCAGGCATCCAGGCCTCCACGCCCAGGAGATCTGAAATGGGATCAGAATTTGTGAATCTTTACTAAGTTCTTACAGGACAAACACAGAACACCAGGGTTAAAAACTACTGCTCAGGGGCAAAAGCTGTGGCCGGAAGCACTCCCTTTTGGTGAGAGCTCACTCTGTACCAGGCACTATGCTTCATGCCTTCCACTGATTCCCCAAGTGACCCTGTGAAGGAGGTGTTCTATTTAAAATACATTTCAGAGATGAGAAAACTGAGGCGCAGATCACGAATCAGCCAAACCTGGGCCTGATCTTGGCTTCTGCCGAGCCAGGAAGGACTCTAGAATGCTGGATGTGGGGCAGGGTCATTCTGTCCTTGGGCTGTCTTTTCACAAAGCACAGTAAGGCCTCTGTGGTCTTCAGTTTCCTTATAGTAACAAAAGCAACTGCTAATATCACAAAGCCCTTGCCTCCTTCACAGCTGTAGAAACTGAGGTGCGCCGAGGCCTAAAGCCTGGGCCGAGACACAAACCCAGGTTTCCCTCTCTCTGTGGGAGAAACCTACCTGTGCTACTCCATTCACAGGTGTGTCATGAGGACCTCATTCATTCATTCATTCATCTAACCACTTACCAAAGATTTGGGACGTCTCTAGTGGTCCAGATGGTAAAGAATCCACGTGCAATGTAGGAGACTGGGGTTCCATCCCTGGGTCAGGGAAATCCCCTGGAGAAGGGAATGGCAACCCACTTCAGTATTCTTGCCTGGAGAATTCCACAGACAGAGGAACCTGGTGGGCCACTGTCTATGGGGTCACAAAGGGTCGGACACAAATAAACGACAAACACTTCACACGACCAAAGATTTATGGAGTTACTTTTGAGGAACAGTGCTGGGCCCTGGGGGTGCAGTGGAAACAAGGTAGAGATGGCCTCAGCCCTCACGGGCCTTACATCCCTGAGAAGGAGAGAGAGATGTAAGCAATGGCAATCGAGTGTGAGAAATGATGCAATCTGGAATGGCTTCGGTACTCAGCCCTGGGTGTGATCAGCAGCAGAGACAAGCCTTAAACAGAGGGCCAGGCATCCAGGCCTCCACGCCCAGGAGATCTGAAATGGGATCAGAATTTGTGAATCTTTACTAAGTTCTTACAGGACAAACACAGAACACCAGGGTTAAAAACTACTGCTCAGGGGCAAAAGCTGTGGCCGGAAGCACTCCCTTTTGGTGAGAGCTCACTCTGTACCAGGCACTATGCTTCATGCCTTCCACTGATTCCCCAAGTGACCCTGTGAAGGAGGTGTTCTATTTAAAATACATTTCAGAGATGAGAAAACTGAGGCGCAGATCACGAATCAGCCAAACCTGGGCCTGAATTGGAGTCAAACCCCGAGCTCCAAACAGTAAGGATGGCTGTCCTTCACAATGTCTGAGTGAGAGAAATCAGAATGAAAATCTCCAGGGCCTGGAGGGATACAAGGGTTAACCATCACTCGGCTTCTCTGGTGGCTCAGATGGCAAAGAACCTGCCTGCAATGCGGGAGACCATTTCAATCCCTTGATTGGGAAGATCCCCTGGAGAAGGGAATGGCCACCACCCCAGTATTCTTGCCTGGAGAATCCCATGGACAGAGGAGCCTGGAGAGCTACAGTCCATGGGGTCACAGAGAGTTGGACACAACTGACTGACTCACAACAACAACAGTCATGCTAAACCCTTGTTTAATGTACTTAAAAAGCCGCTTCCTTCCAGAAGCCACAGGGCTGCCTGCGAGAGTTGAGATATCCATTAGCTAGTTATTAATGACTAGAGCCAAACTCTTGCAGGGGGCAGAGCCAAGAAAGGCTTTTAATACCCTCTCCTCTGAGGTGAGGTCAGTGGGGCCTCTCTCATCCCCCAATCCTGCACACAGAATGATGATGCAGTCCTCCAAAACCCCACAGAGCTGACTTCAGCTCAGAGCGGACCTCCCCAGAGATGCCCCCAAAGCACACCCCGACCTGAAACCAGGACGCTGCCTCGCTCTCTCGCCTCCGCCATGATATACTTCTGCCTCCTCCTTAAGAGACAGTTCTTTTGGCAGGAGCAGATCCCTTCCCCTCACTGGAGCCCCTAGTGATATCTGATCTCAGCAGTCATCAGACACCGCACCCCGAAACCTCAGCTCTTCTAAAGGTCATTTCCCTATTCCTGGCTTGGCCCAGTGTCTGATTGAGCTGTGCAACTGGGACTGTCATTAGCTCTGCCTCAGGCCAATCTTCTGTCACACATCCTGGGCGGGTCCCACTCCAGCCACTTGGCCCGACTCCAGTCCATGCCTGGAGCAGTGGCAGATCATCCGTGTCCCACGGCGGGAGAGGAGCGGATCGGAGCGGACCAGTTCTCTCTTCCTGTATCTAAGGACAAATACATTTCAGAGATGAGAAAACTGAGGCGCAGATCACGAATCAGCCAAACCTGGGCCTGAATTGGAGTCAAACCCCGAGCTCCAAACAGTAAGGATGGCTGTCCTTCACAATGTCTGAGTGAGAGAAATCAGAATGAAAATCTCCAGGGCCTGGAGGGATACAAGGGTTAACCATCACTCGGCTTCTCTGGTGGCTCAGATGGCAAAGAACCTGCCTGCAATGCGGGAGACCATTTCAATCCCTTGATTGGGAAGATCCCCTGGAGAAGGGAATGGCCACCACCCCAGTATTCTTGCCTGGAGAATCCCATGGACAGAGGAGCCTGGAGAGCTACAGTCCATGGGGTCACAGAGAGTTGGACACAACTGACTGACTCACAACAACAACAGTCATGCTAAACCCTTGTTTAATGTACTTAAAAAGCCGCTTCCTTCCAGAAGCCACAGGGCTGCCTGCGAGAGTTGAGATATCCATTAGCTAGTTATTAATGACTAGAGCCAAACTCTTGCAGGGGGCAGAGCCAAGAAAGGCTTTTAATACCCTCTCCTCTGAGGTGAGGTCAGTGGGGCCTCTCTCATCCCCCAATCCTGCACACAGAATGATGATGCAGTCCTCCAAAACCCCACAGAGCTGACTTCAGCTCAGAGCGGACCTCCCCAGAGATGCCCCCAAAGCACACCCCGACCTGAAACCAGGACGCTGCCTCGCTCTCTCGCCTCCGCCATGATATACTTCTGCCTCCTCCTTAAGAGACAGTTCTTTTGGCAGGAGCAGATCCCTTCCCCTCACTGGAGCCCCTAGTGATATCTGATCTCAGCAGTCATCAGACACCGCACCCCGAAACCTCAGCTCTTCTAAAGGTCATTTCCCTATTCCTGGCTTGGCCCAGTGTCTGATTGAGCTGTGCAACTGGGACTGTCATTAGCTCTGCCTCAGGCCAATCTTCTGTCACACATCCTGGGCGGGTCCCACTCCAGCCACTTGGCCCGACTCCAGTCCATGCCTGGAGCAGTGGCAGATCATCCGTGTCCCACGGCGGGAGAGGAGCGGATCGGAGCGGACCAGTTCTCTCTTCCTGTATCTAAGGACATGGTGTTCCTCTTCCACGAGAGGCTGACCTCTCTCCCTTCTTTCTGCTTTTCCTGAAGAGGGAAACGTGATATGCTTTCATTTGTTCATACCTTCAACATTCATTTGTATCTCAGACACCTGCTGAGCCTGAGTCCCCTGGTAGCTCAGTGGAGACAGGAGGGGAACTGCTTCTGCCTTAGCAGACCTTAGAAGAAGCTGGTATTCACAGCCCTGCGAACCAGTGGGGTCAGGCGGGATCTCAGGGCTGGAAGCAGGCAGGCCTAGACCCATCCTGGCCCCCTTGCCTAGTTGCATTCCTTTGCACGATCACTCCCTTCTTGGAACCTTCATATCCTCTTGTGTAAAGAGGCCTTCTATTCAAGGTTTTGACAAAGAGATGTGACTCCTTTTAAACAGTAAAAAGATTAGATATGCAAATTACTATTTTTAAGGGAAACTAGAAAGACTTAAAAACCATGCATGAACACAGCCTGTGCCTGGCACAGGGTAGGTGCTCAGAAATGGAGGGTGAATGAGATTCCACTTGGTCTCAGGCCAAGGAAGAAATCCACGAAAGCAACCGGTCGTTTTCATCATAAAGTGTGTGTGTGCTTTCCCTGTCTTAACGACTTTTCAATTGTACGAGGTCGCAAGGCTCTAGTAGAACCATCTCTGAGCTGAACATTGGGATTTAAGTGTGGGGCTAGGGCCAGTTGATCTCTGGTCCTCAGTCTCAGTCCTCTGTCTTCTCATCTATAAGATGGGAAGAAAGAAAGGACGTGTGTGCATGCTAGGTTGCTTCAGTCGTGTCCGACTCTTTTGCGACCCTATGGACTGTAGCCCACCAGGCTCCTCTGTCCATGGCATTCTCCAGGCAAGAATACTGAAGTGGGTGGCCATGCCCTCCTCCAGGGGACCTTCCCAACCCAGGGATCGAACACAAGTCTCCTGTGTTTGCTGCATTAGCTGGTGGGTTCCTAACCATTAGTGTCACCTGAGAAAACCAAAAGAAATCCATTCCCCCAGATGATTTCCTCCAGCTCCTGAACCCAGTTGTTAGGAGCATTGCCTGAAGAGGACGGATAGTTCTCTTTGTGTCATACCTTCAAGGACATGGTGTTCCTCTTCCACGAGGCTGACCTCTCCCTTCTTTCTGCTTTTCCTGAAGAGGGAAACGTGATATGCTTTCATTTGTTCATACCTTCAACATTCATTTGTATCTCAGACACCTGCTGAGCCTGAGTCCCCTGGTAGCTCAGTGGAGACAGGAGGGGAACTGCTTCTGCCTTAGCAGACCTTAGAAGAAGCTGGTATTCACAGCCCTGCGAACCAGTGGGGTCAGGCGGGATCTCAGGGCTGGAAGCAGGCAGGCCTAGACCCATCCTGGCCCCCTTGCCTAGTTGCATTCCTTTGCACGATCACTCCCTTCTTGGAACCTTCATATCCTCTTGTGTAAAGAGGCCTTCTATTCAAGGTTTTGACAAAGAGATGTGACTCCTTTTAAACAGTAAAAAGATTAGATATGCAAATTACTATTTTTAAGGGAAACTAGAAAGACTTAAAAACCATGCATGAACACAGCCTGTGCCTGGCACAGGGTAGGTGCTCAGAAATGGAGGGTGAATGAGATTCCACTTGGTCTCAGGCCAAGGAAGAAATCCACGAAAGCAACCGGTCGTTTTCATCATAAAGTGTGTGTGTGCTTTCCCTGTCTTAACGACTTTTCAATTGTACGAGGTCGCAAGGCTCTAGTAGAACCATCTCTGAGCTGAACATTGGGATTTAAGTGTGGGGCTAGGGCCAGTTGATCTCTGGTCCTCAGTCTCAGTCCTCTGTCTTCTCATCTATAAGATGGGAAGAAAGAAAGGACGTGTGTGCATGCTAGGTTGCTTCAGTCGTGTCCGACTCTTTTGCGACCCTATGGACTGTAGCCCACCAGGCTCCTCTGTCCATGGCATTCTCCAGGCAAGAATACTGAAGTGGGTGGCCATGCCCTCCTCCAGGGGACCTTCCCAACCCAGGGATCGAACACAAGTCTCCTGTGTTTGCTGCATTAGCTGGTGGGTTCCTAACCATTAGTGTCACCTGAGAAAACCAAAAGAAATGACCATTCCCCCCAGATGATTTCCTCCAGCTCCTGAACCCAGTTGTTAGGAGCATTGCCTCCTTGCTGATTTCTTAGCATCACAAGGAGTGGACTTGTTCTTCTGAGTGGCAGATGGTACCCTCTGGTCCACTGGGCAAGTGGGACTTGCCATGCTTCTCAGTTTCCTTGAAAAGGAAACAGCTTCGGGCTCTGGTCCCCCTTCCCACACCCACCTCCCTCACCCATTCTCCTCTCCCACAGGACTGGGCCCCTCGCTGCTGCCCCCTCTGCGACTGTGCCTGCACATGCCAACCTCCCGACTGCCAGAGCCTCAACTGTCTCTGCTTTGAGATCAAGCTCCGATGACGACCCCGGGTCCCCTCCCTTTGGGAGGCGGCCAGCCCAGGGCCCACAGACCCTGTTCCCTGAGGCCTCAGGACACCTCTCTCCAGGCCATCGGAACCACAAATGGCCTGCCCAGCTCTCTCGCCTGGGGACCAGCAGTGGAGAGCCTGGCTCCCTGCAGAGCGGGACTCAGCCCTCGGCCAGCTGGACAGCAGCCCCTTTACAGGGCCAAAAGAGAGAAGGGCTGGTGCTCCGGCAGGTCCCCCTGCCCTCCTCACCCCCTCTCCAAGTAAACGATCCTATCTCAAGGTGAGGTTGGGAGACACTGCTCACCACCCAGAGCGTGATGGGACAAACCTGAGCCTTGACTAGCAGGATGCAGGGGTATCCCAGGTACACCCTGTCCCTAGACTCTTGGTTATTTCAAGGTGTGAGTGTAGGGCCTGCCTGTGCAGGCAGTATGAGGCCCAGAATCAACGGGGTGAGTATCTGAGGAGGAGGCAGGGAAGGCCACAGACCAGAGATAAGATGGGAAGAAAGAAAGGACGTGTGCATGCTAGGTTGCTTCAGTCGTGTCCGACTCTTTTGCGACCCTATGGACTGTAGCCCACCAGGCTCCTCTGTCCATGGCATTCTCCAGGCAAGAATACTGAAGTGGGTGGCCATGCCCTCCTCCAGGGGACCTTCCCAACCCAGGGATCGAACACAAGTCTCCTGTGTTTGCTGCATTAGCTGGTGGGTTCCTAACCATTAGTGTCACCTGAGAAAACCAAAAGAAATGACCATTCCCCCCAGATGATTTCCTCCAGCTCCTGAACCCAGTTGTTAGGAGCATTGCCTCCTTGCTGATTTCTTAGCATCACAAGGAGTGGACTTGTTCTTCTGAGTGGCAGATGGTACCCTCTGGTCCACTGGGCAAGTGGGACTTGCCATGCTTCTCAGTTTCCTTGAAAAGGAAACAGCTTCAGGCTCTGGTCCCCCTTCCCACACCCACCTCCCTCACCCATTCTCCTCTCCCACAGGACTGGGCCCCTCGCTGCTGCCCCCTCTGCGACTGTGCCTGCACATGCCAACCTCCCGACTGCCAGAGCCTCAACTGTCTCTGCTTTGAGATCAAGCTCCGATGACGACCCAGGGTCCCTTCCCTTTGGGGAGCGGCCAGCCCCCGGGGCCCACAGACCCTGTTCCCTGAGGGGCCTCAGGACACCTCTCTCCAGGCCATCGGAACCACAAATGGCCTGCCCAGCTCTCTCGCCTGGGGACCAGCAGTGGAGAGCCTGGCTCCCTGCAGAGCGGGACTCAGCCCTCGGCCAGCTGGACAGCAGCCCCTTTACAGGGCCAAAAGAGAGAAGGGCTGGTGCTCCGGCAGGTCCCCCTGCCCTCCTCACCCCCTCTCCAAGTAAACGATCCTATCTCAAGGTGAGGTTGGGAGACACTGCTCACCACCCAGAGCGTGATGGGACAAACCTGAGCCTTGACTAGCAGGATGCAGGGGTATCCCAGGTACACCCTGTCCCTAGACTCTTGGTTATTTCAAGGTGTGAGTGTAGGGCCTGCCTGTGCAGGCAGTATGAGGCCCAGAATCAACGGGGTGAGTATCTGAGGAGGAGGCAGGGAAGGCCACAGACCAGAGTCCCCTTACCCCTCCTTCCAACTTCGCAGAGCCCTGTCCAAAGATCTATTTCTCTTGACAGCCTCGGGAGGGCCTCAGTCTGGATTTCCAAGGAAGAAATCTCTTAAGTACCGGTGAGTGGGCAGGCGCCCTCCCCCCAAGATAGGCAGGCCCACAGCTTCCTCCCCACCCCTCACTCTAGGCCCCAAGCTGGCCTGAATGTCAGGGGCTTCAGGTTTCCCTAAATATAGGTCCCTGCCAGGGGATCTGTGGCAAGGAAAGGGCAGGGGTCACCGGAGAAGGTCGGGACATTGGTTGGGGGGGGAGGGCGGTCTGCCTTATAACCCGGCCCGGGTGTGGCCTGGCTCACTCGCTGCTGACCAGGCTCGTCCGCTCCTTCGGCCCCCTCCTCCTCCTCACAGGTGGGCGCCAGCTGGACGGATGGGGTCGGGTGGAAGGTCTCGAGATTGCGAGGGGAGAACCGGCCTACCGTAGGATGAGGGACACTCGGAAAAGATTCGGGAAGCTGACCCGGCCGGTAGCATAGGGAGGCTCGGGATCTGGGCAGCGGATAACCGGGGCACAGATTTTATTTTGAAGAGGGAAGTCAGCGGCAGGCAGAAGTTTTGCAAGGACTCTGGCCCTTGCATCCCCAGACTTGCTGGGACCGAGCGGCTGCCACCGGGTTTCCGCTGGGTCTGGCTTTCGCGGGCGGCGGGCGCGTGCGCAATCGCGGGCCACGTTGGCCCTCCGGGTCTCGGGAGCCGGACCTGTCCGGCGGGGACACCCGGAACTGCTGCCGCTTGCCGCCGCCCTCCTCCGCCCGGGCTCGCAGTCGCCGGGCCCTCTGGATTCGGTTACAAAGCGGCACGCGCTGCCTCAGCGCCGCCGGAAGCGGGGGCTGCCCCGGGGCCGCTGGATGGGCCCGCGGGAGGGAAGCGGAGCCGCAGCCTCTTCGGGTTCTGCCACCCGCTTCGCCCCCGCCCGACCGCACCCCATCCCCATCTCCTCGGGGGCCCCAAATCGGCTGAGTCACGGCGCCCCAAAGCCCGCCAGGCCGGGGGAGGGGGTTCGGGGGAGGAGAAGAGAGGCAGGGGAGGGCCCCGGCGACCCGCGGGATGTGGCCGGAGTCACGTCCGAGGGGGACGCGGGGGGGCGGGGAGGGATCGGTTTTCGCCGGACAGTCCCCGCCCAAGCGCCGCCTCCGGGCTTCGCCTTTCGGGGGCGGCCCCTCGCACGTTTCGTCGCCTCCAATTGGACGCCTGAGCGCCTCCAGCCCCTTGCAGGGGAAAAACCCCGCGGAGGGCGGAGCGCTGCCTTTATAAGGCCGGGCACCACCCCCTGCCCGCCCCCGCGCCCCGCCTCGGGAGTTGAGTAGGCTGTGTTCCCTTCGGAACGCGCCGCAGAACCAGCGTCCGCGTGACGGCTTCCGCGTTCGCTCCCTGAGTCCCCTGCGCCAGCCCTCCACCGCGGCACCCGGCCAAGCCGGCCTCCTGTGCCAGGTGAGCGCCCCTCGCCACGTGCGAAGGTCAGGGAGAGGGTCCTGGAGAAGGATCCCGGGGGGCAGCGGCGGTCGGGCGTCAGGACGGAGCACCCCCACCCGACCCAGCATCTTCCTCCTCCGCCACCGCCCACACGTTTGCTCCCAGCCCAGTCTCCCCGACTCTTCAGCTTGAGCTCCCTCGGTTTGCTGCGCGACGCAGCGGCCGCTCCGCGCGCTGAGTCACTGCGGGGAGGAAGGAAGCGGGGGAGATGAAGGCCGTTTCCCCCTCCACTTTTCTTGTTAGGGCTCCGGGTGCAAAGATCACGGCCCCTTGGCCTCTGCAGGGATCCTAGGAGGCAGCGAGGGGTGGGGGCCGGCTCATTTGCTGCCTCAGAGTTCCTGAAAGCGGGTGTTTGGTGTCTATTCTGGGAGACGGGCCCCCCTGGCCAGGAGGTGAAGCCCCTTGGCAGCGCGTGATGCCCCATTAACACTTTCCCTATCTTTCCTTATCGGGTGATCTTGATTCTGAGCCTGGAACAGCTGCAGCCGCAGAGCAGACAGGAGCATTTTCAGGGCACGGGGTGGGGCGCTTGCCTCTCCTCCACGTTCTCTTACACCACTTGAGCAGAGAGAAGGGGGCAGACTTCACTCCTTTCCTCCACCGCGGGCTAAGCTTCCTCCGCAGCCCTTTTCTGGGCTTCCGATGGCCCTCCTACCTTGTTCCTAACACCATCCCCGGACCCTGTGGGGAGTTGCTTGACCTTGGGGTGTCCTTGAGGCAGTGGAGCCTGGGCCAGCACTGGGATCTTGGGTGGATTGGAAGGAACGCCTCTACTGTAGCCAGAAGAACTGAGTTCTAATCTCAGATCTGGCCGTTGGGTTGAAAATATAGTCTTTTCCCCTTCTCTGCCTTTTTTTCAGATGAGGAGGTTGGGCCTTCTGCCTTTGGCTCAACTTCTAATTCTAAAGTACTCCGGCTTGGTTTTGCTTCCAGGCAAGGTGACCCCATGGCACAGCGCAAGCCAGAAGGGTCCGGCTTCCACATGACCTACCTGTCCATGGCTCTGGCCTATTCCTCCTTTAAGCTAGATGCCGATATACAGCCCCACCCTCAGCTGGGCAACACCCAGCAACAAACAGAGTTAGGAAAGGTACAGGAGGCAGGCCTAGTATAGGGAAGTTGGGTGTAAGAGAGAACCAGGGGCAGGAAGTGCCCCAAGACCTGCCGGGAGTGGGGCAGTGGGAGGTAGGGAGCCTTTGCCCTGACCTAGGCAAGGGGCCCTGCTGGTTGGAAGAAAGGAAGACCCTGCTCACTGGCCCTCCCCCGTGTATCTCCTCTGCCCAGGAACTGACAGGCAACATGCCCCACCAATACCCAGCACTCACCCCGGAGCAGAAGAAGGAGCTCTGTGACATCGCTCACCGGATCGTGGCTCCGGGCAAGGGCATCCTGGCTGCAGATGAGTCCACTGGTGCGGGCAGGGCACAGTGGGAGGAGGGCCCGGGGTTGGGGGCAAGGGACTGACCTCCTTATTCCCATGTGATGCTTCCCTCCAGGGAGCATTGCCAAGCGACTGCAGTCCATTGGCACCGAGAACACCGAGGAGAACCGGCGCTTCTACCGCCAGCTGCTGCTGACGGCCGATGACCGTGTGAATCCCTGCATTGGGGGTGTCATCCTCTTCCACGAGACGCTCTACCAGAAGGCAGATGATGGGCGTCCCTTCCCCCAAGTTATCAAAGCCAAGGGCGGCGTTGTGGGCATCAAGGTGAGGGGGCTAGGCCTTGGGCTGTGAGACGTGAGACGGATGTGTGTGTGCCAAGTCGCTTAGTCATGTCCAGCTCTTTGCAATCCTGTGGACCATAGCCCACCAGGCTCCTCTGTCCATGGGATTCCCCAGGCGAGAATCCTGGAGTGGGTTCCCATGCCCTCCTCCAGGGGATTTTCCCAACCCAGGGATCGAACCCATGTCTTTTATGTCTCCTGCATTGGCGGGTGGGGCTTTTTACCACTAGTGCCACCTGGGAAGGCCAGTGAGATGGATAAGGGGAGAGGAAATCCAGGGTAACAGGAGCGAGTGAGTGAGGTGAACTGGGTGGGGAGCCTGGTGACTTGGATGGAGTCTGTTCCAACTGACCTCCAGATCATGTGTAAGAAGCCAGAAACTTAAGAGACTCACTTGGCATTTTCAATCCTTGTTATTGTGAGAATCATGTTATGTTTGTACCATCGAAACACCAGAAGCTCAAGGCCATGAAGTATCTTGCTCCCAGGGTTAGTAAGTGGTAGGAGCCCAAGCTCGCCGTGTGCATCTTGCCTCTTGGGATCCGGTACTGGGGTTAAGTGAACACTGGCAAGCCAGCAAGGATACTTAAGGGATGAGGTAAAGCTGGGACAGGGTGGGGCTACAAAGGAGCAAAAGGCACTAGAGCAAGGGTTTTTCTTTTTTTTTATTTGGGTTTTTGGAACTGACAGGCAACATGCCCCACCAATACCCAGCACTCACCCCGGAGCAGAAGAAGGAGCTCTGTGACATCGCTCACCGGATCGTGGCTCCGGGCAAGGGCATCCTGGCTGCAGATGAGTCCACTGGTGCGGGCAGGGCACAGTGGGAGGAGGGCCCGGGGTTGGGGGCAAGGGACTGACCTCCTTATTCCCATGTGATGCTTCCCTCCAGGGAGCATTGCCAAGCGACTGCAGTCCATTGGCACCGAGAACACCGAGGAGAACCGGCGCTTCTACCGCCAGCTGCTGCTGACGGCCGATGACCGTGTGAATCCCTGCATTGGGGGTGTCATCCTCTTCCACGAGACGCTCTACCAGAAGGCAGATGATGGGCGTCCCTTCCCCCAAGTTATCAAAGCCAAGGGCGGCGTTGTGGGCATCAAGGTGAGGGGGCTAGGCCTTGGGCTGTGAGACGTGAGACGGATGTGTGTGTGCCAAGTCGCTTAGTCATGTCCAGCTCTTTGCAATCCTGTGGACCATAGCCCACCAGGCTCCTCTGTCCATGGGATTCCCCAGGCGAGAATCCTGGAGTGGGTTCCCATGCCCTCCTCCAGGGGATTTTCCCAACCCAGGGATCGAACCCATGTCTTTTATGTCTCCTGCATTGGCGGGTGGGGCTTTTTACCACTAGTGCCACCTGGGAAGGCCAGTGAGATGGATAAGGGGAGAGGAAATCCAGGGTAACAGGAGCGAGTGAGTGAGGTGAACTGGGTGGGGAGCCTGGTGACTTGGATGGAGTCTGTTCCAACTGACCTCCAGATCATGTGTAAGAAGCCAGAAACTTAAGAGACTCACTTGGCATTTTCAATCCTTGTTATTGTGAGAATCATGTTATGTTTGTACCATCGAAACACCAGAAGCTCAAGGCCATGAAGTATCTTGCTCCCAGGGTTAGTAAGTGGTAGGAGCCCAAGCTCGCCGTGTGCATCTTGCCTCTTGGGATCCGGTACTGGGGTTAAGTGAACACTGGCAAGCCAGCAAGGATACTTAAGGGATGAGGTAAAGCTGGGACAGGGTGGGGCTACAAAGGAGCAAAAGGCACTAGAGCAAGGGTTTTTCTTGTTGTTTTTAAAATATTATTTATTTTTTTGGCTGCGCTGGGTCTTAGTCGTGACACAGGGGATTTTCGATCTTCGTCACGGTGCACAGGATCTTAGTTGCGGCCTGTGAGATCTAGCTCCCTGATCAAGGACTGAAGAAAGGACACTAGAGGTCACTTCCCTGTCCTACTTGTTGCCTCCCACCCCCACAGGTAGACAAAGGCGTGGTACCCCTGGCAGGAACAAATGGCGAGACAACTACCCAAGGTGAGGACTGTTTAGCTTCTGGCCCTACTGACCAGCTCCCCCTGGTTGTATCCCTCTGGGTGCCCAGGGTGTGTGGGAGCCACCTGCCTCGTCTGCCACGTTTTGACCCCTCTGTCCCTTCTTCAGGGCTGGATGGGCTGTCGGAGCGCTGTGCCCAGTATAAGAAGGATGGAGCTGACTTTGCCAAGTGGCGTTGTGTGCTGAAAATCGGGGAACACACCCCTTCTTCCCTTGCCATCATGGAAAACGCCAACGTCCTGGCCCGTTATGCCAGCATCTGCCAGCAGGTGGGCCAGCACGTCCCCAGCAGGCCACTTCCCTCCTCATTCCGTTCCCGTGTGTCAGCTAGCCTGCCATCCATCTGCCAGCCTGCCCCAAGGCAGCCGCTGTGCTTGGGCCTGCGGAGGGCTCTGCCAGCCAAAGGGCAGAATAAGGATTGTGTGGGTGGATCTGCACTGATCTCCTACAATCTGCTGTGAAGCGGGGAGGGCTCTGAAGCCAGGTGTCTCTGTCGTCATGGAGATAAGAACCTGGCCACAGGCTGCAGAGGGCAGTCGGTGAGGCTCTGGCTTAGGAGGCCTCACGGCCACCCTGTCCCTCCCCCACGCAGAATGGCATTGTGCCCATCGTGGAGCCCGAGATCCTCCCTGATGGGGACCATGACTTGAAACGCTGTCAGTATGTGACCGAGAAGGTAAGGACCTGCCTGCCTGGGCAGTGGGGTGCCTAGGGAGCTGGGCTAGGGGCCTGGGGCTGTGCTCCTCCCTGCACTCTACCTCAGCCCACTCTGGTCCCGCCCTCCTCTAGGTGCTGGCTGCCGTCTACAAGGCTCTGAGTGACCACCACATCTACCTGGAAGGCACCTTGCTGAAGCCCAACATGGTAACCCCAGGCCACGCCTGCACCCATAAATACTCTCATGAGGAGATTGCCATGGCCACTGTCACAGCGCTGCGCCGCACAGTGCCTCCCGCTGTCCCTGGTGAGACCCACACCCTCATCTTGACCTCTGGGAGGTAGATGAACTTACCCGTCATCCTTGTGCCTAGCTGGTCTGATTTCCAGGTCAGCTTCTAGGGCCTGCTACCAATCCTCTGGGTCTCTGACTACAGCCCCCCCCTCTACTCCCCCTCTTATCTAGGAATCACCTTCCTGTCCGGAGGCCAGAGTGAGGAGGAGGCATCCATCAACCTCAACGCCATCAACAAGTGCCCCCTGCTGAAGCCGTGGGCCCTGACCTTCTCTTATGGCCGAGCCCTGCAGGCCTCTGCCCTGAAGGCCTGGGGTGGAAAGAAGGAGAACCTCAAGGCTGCCCAGTTCTTCCCTTGCCATCATGGAAAACGCCAACGTCCTGGCCCGTTATGCCAGCATCTGCCAGCAGGTGGGCCAGCACGTCCCCAGCAGGCCACTTCCCTCCTCATTCCGTTCCCGTGTGTCAGCTAGCCTGCCATCCATCTGCCAGCCTGCCCCAAGGCAGCCGCTGTGCTTGGGCCTGCGGAGGGCTCTGCCAGCCAAAGGGCAGAATAAGGATTGTGTGGGTGGATCTGCACTGATCTCCTACAATCTGCTGTGAAGCGGGGAGGGCTCTGAAGCCAGGTGTCTCTGTCGTCATGGAGATAAGAACCTGGCCACAGGCTGCAGAGGGCAGTCGGTGAGGCTCTGGCTTAGGAGGCCTCACGGCCACCCTGTCCCTCCCCCACGCAGAATGGCATTGTGCCCATCGTGGACCCCGAGATCCTCCTGATGGGGACCATGACTTGAAACGCTGTCAGTATGTGACCGAGAAGGTAAGGACCTGCCTGCCTGGGCAGTGGGGTGCCTAGGGAGCTGGGCTAGGGGCCTGGGGCTGTGCTCCTCCCTGCACTCTACCTCAGCCCACTCTGGTCCCGCCCTCCTCTAGGTGCTGGCTGCCGTCTACAAGGCTCTGAGTGACCACCACATCTACCTGGAAGGCACCTTGCTGAAGCCCAACATGGTAACCCCAGGCCACGCCTGCACCCATAAATACTCTCATGAGGAGATTGCCATGGCCACTGTCACAGCGCTGCGCCGCACAGTGCCTCCCGCTGTCCCTGGTGAGACCCACACCCTCATCTTGACCTCTGGGAGGTAGATGAACTTACCCGTCATCCTTGTGCCTAGCTGGTCTGATTTCCAGGTCAGCTTCTAGGGCCTGCTACCAATCCTCTGGGTCTCTGACTACAGCCCCCCCCTCTACTCCCCCTCTTATCTAGGAATCACCTTCCTGTCCGGAGGCCAGAGTGAGGAGGAGGCATCCATCAACCTCAACGCCATCAACAAGTGCCCCCTGCTGAAGCCGTGGGCCCTGACCTTCTCTTATGGCCGAGCCCTGCAGGCCTCTGCCCTGAAGGCCTGGGGTGGAAAGAAGGAGAACCTCAAGGCTGCCCAGGAAGAATACGTCAAGCGAGCCCTGGTAAGGGATGGGGCAGGAGGCTGGGATGGATGGGATTCTGAGAAGCGACCTTCTGACTCTGGCTCCTCTCCCCTCTTAGGCCAACAGCCTTGCCTGCCAAGGAAAGTACACCCCAAGTGGTAAGGCGGGGGCTGCAGCCAGCGAGTCCCTCTTCATCTCCAACCATGCCTACTAAGCAGATGCATTGTAAGGCTACCCCCTCAACACTCCAGGCTCCGCCCCCTCGCACACACACTCTTGAAGAGAGGGGGGCCTCATCCGGGGCTCCAGGCTGCCCTTTCCCGTCACTCTTGCCTCCTTGTGACATTGGTGCCTGGTGTTGTCTGTGTATGCTTACTCCACCATTTCCAGCCTACTGCCAATAAACAGCTATTTAAGGGGGAGTCTGGTGTCGGTGTCTGTGGTCTCTAGGGCAGGGGAGGCCTGGGGAAGCTGGCAGAGCCCAGAGAAGAGCCTTTGCTTCATGTTCTTCCTTCTTGAGCAGAAGTGAAGGACACGGATTTGTTTGGTACTGTTTAATGCTTGCCAGGGGCTTCATGAGAAAAGCTTGTGGATTTTCTTCCGACCACCCAGTGCTCTGCTCCTACCGGTAGCACCTGATTTACAGTTAGGCACTGCATGTATAACTGCCAGTCTTAGGAGGCTGCAGCCTCAGTTTTAGGCCCAGAACACACAGGTATAGAAGGCCCCAGTGACACACACACAAAGAAAACAGCCACTGACAAAAAGTAAGATTTCCTGAATTTGTAAACTGGGCAACATAAGTATTCTATAGGAGTAGGCGCAATTATTCCCAATTCGTCCTTCAGACAATTTTGCCAGGAAATGTTTCTTGACTGAAATTACTTCCCATCTCTAAAAGGAAGTGAGATTAAAATGGACTCTGGGCTGTGGAACCCCATGAAGAACCTGGAATCCTAACATCCATGTCAACAACACAGACACGCGTGCTCATATTCAAAGAACTGTGGAGCTCAGGTTCCAGGTTAAGAACTGGACCTCTGGCTTCTGCATTCCATGCAGCCAGAATGGGGGCCCTGCACTTAGCCTATGTCATGTCTCGCACCCTTTCCCATTCACCCAAGCTGGGGTGTAACAATACAAGAGATCTTTTCAGGTACTGAAGATCCTACTCGTAACAAGGGTCCTGCCACTTCCCAATTTTCCTGATACGGACCCTTTCCTGTCTGAGCTTCCCTCTAGAGGAAGAAAAAAATCCTCCCTTTTCTTACCTCTGGCCCTAGTGAATCCCTACAGTCATCTTCATAGAAACCCAGCACCTCCTAGGAGTTTAAGAACTTGGTCCTTTCCCATTCTCTGCATATTTGTGTCTGCTGTCTACATCTGAAACCCAACCGTATCATGCCCTTTCAAATTGGACAGCCTCACTCGGTTCTCTGTGAAATAGAAATTGAGAGTCCAAAGAAGACAGCCAAAAGGCCTCCAACAATAAGAAGTTTAAGGACCAATCAACAAGAGACCAAGGAAACAGAACTTTGAATGCCAGTCTGTGGTGTTTTATCAAGTTTATAATGACAGTGAGCAAGCAGCAGAAAGAGTAAATGACAGAGAAGAAACCAGAACTGAGGACGTAGCTTCCTGGGTTCACATCAACTTTGGCTCAGATCTAAAGTTCTTAGCTATGCAACAGTGAGTCAGTTAGTTATTTTAGCGTTTCTCCCCCTTTTAAAAAAGAAAAAACAATACTGCAGGCAAAAAGCTGAGGGATATCAAAGGGACCATTCTGGAATCAGGAAGGTCATGTTGACAGAGATATATAGCCTTAGTGTGGGGAAGTTGGACTCCCTCTGGCTTCTAATTTCAGAGGTCCCCAGGGCACAGATTTCTCTAGGACCCTGGAAAGAGATTTAGACTGGAATGCCGCCGTCATGCACTGAACAAATACTTCTGTATGCCAACTGTGCCCGGCCTTGTACAAAGTAAGCACTGGGCTTGCAAGTGTGAACACGACCAAGTTCCATCTCTCACGGACTGTAATGGGGGAGGCCCACTAAAACAGGTAAACAAAACGTGTAACCTAAAGTTGTAAGGCGTTCCCCGGCTTACAGAGCTCGGGCCCTGCACTTAGCCTATGTCATGTCTCGCACCTTTCCCATTCACCCAAGCTGGGGTGTAACAATACAAGAGATCTTTTCAGGTACTGAAGATCCTACTCGTAACAAGGGTCCTGCCACTTCCCAATTTTCCTGATACGGACCCTTTCCTGTCTGAGCTTCCCTCTAGAGGAAGAAAAAAATCCTCCCTTTTCTTACCTCTGGCCCTAGTGAATCCCTACAGTCATCTTCATAGAAACCCAGCACCTCCTAGGAGTTTAAGAACTTGGTCCTTTCCCATTCTCTGCATATTTGTGTCTGCTGTCTACATCTGAAACCCAACCGTATCATGCCCTTTCAAATTGGACAGCCTCACTCGGTTCTCTGTGAAATAGAAATTGAGAGTCCAAAGAAGACAGCCAAAAGGCCTCCAACAATAAGAAGTTTAAGGACCAATCAACAAGAGACCAAGGAAACAGAACTTTGAATGCCAGTCTGTGGTGTTTTATCAAGTTTATAATGACAGTGAGCAAGCAGCAGAAAGAGTAAATGACAGAGAAGAAACCAGAACTGAGGACGTAGCTTCCTGGGTTCACATCAACTTTGGCTCAGATCTAAAGTTCTTAGCTATGCAACAGTGAGTCAGTTAGTTATTTTAGCGTTTCTCCCCCTTTTAAAAAAGAAAAAACAATACTGCAGGCAAAAAGCTGAGGGATATCAAAGGGACCATTCTGGAATCAGGAAGGTCATGTTGACAGAGATATATAGCCTTAGTGTGGGGAAGTTGGACTCCTTTTGGCTTCTAATTTCAGAGGTCCCCAGGGCACAGATTTCTCTAGGACCCTGGAAAGAGATTTAGACTGGAATGCCGCCGTCATGCACTGAACAAATACTTCTGTATGCCAACTGTGCCCGGCCTTGTACAAAGTAAGCACTGGGCTTGCAAGTGTGAACACGACCAAGTTCCATCTCTCACGGACTGTAATGGGGGAGGCCCACTAAAACAGGTAAACAAAAACGTGTAACCTAAAGTTGTAAGGCGTTCCCCCGGCTTACAGAGCTCGGGGACCTGCACAGAGGTCCCTATCAGCCATCCCAGTGCCCATCGGTTTACCGACAATCACTTCCGCCCGCTCGTTGCCGACATCCGGTTCCTTGAGCTCCTTTCCACTCTGAGACTTGAAGGGGCAGGCTAAGGGCGCGGCGTGGGAGGGAGAATGTGTGTATGACGCCACATCCGGTGCACGGCGGAAATGGTCTCTCTGCTTCCGCGGCGGGGCCGGAAGTCGAAGCGGCGGCGGCGGCCCAGAAGCGAAGGCAAGGAGGGGGACAGGGAGCCCGAGAGCCAGAGCCGGAGCCCGAGAGCCAGAGCCGGAGCCCGAGTCGCCGCGGCGGTAATCGGCGGGAGACCCCTCTAGGCCACCGTCCCGGGCGCGGGCCCGCGGGGTTCGATGGGAGTTAGCGGGGGGCGGTCCGGGCGGTGGGACAGTGGGGGCCGGGGGCCGATGTAAGGGAAGGCGGGAGTGGGTCGGGGGGGTGGTGCCGGGCCAGCTCCAGAATCGAGTTGCCCCCCCCCCCCCCCCCTGGCGCCGCCTGAGGACACTCTGACCCGCGGGTTCGTCTTCGCCTTTCCCAGGAGACCCCTGTGCGGTGCGGAGGGGGCGGCGGCCCCGGCTCTGACCCGCGCCGGGGGGGTGGGCCATGGCGGAGATCAGCGACTTGGACCGGCAGATAGAGCAGCTGCGGCGCTGCGAACTCATCAAGGAGAGCGAAGTCAAAGCCCTGTGCGCTAAGGCCAGGTGAGCCCGGTGGCTCCCGGGAAGAGACTTGGGGTTCCGGCCTGGGGCACACCCAGCTGAGAACTTGGGGCCTGGCTCTGGAAGCTTTCCAGAGAGGAGCGGAATAGGGCCTCTTCCCTCGAGGGGCACCCAGCCTGCTGGGTGAAGACAGACCTGGATAAAGACACTTGAAGTATTAGATGATGTGTTTTCAGTGGAGTTACAGAAGATGCCTAGGAAGCCCACGGGAACAGCCCTGGGCTGGGGGGGAGGGCAACGGAAAATGTTTCATGGAGGACCTAAACTTTGGGATAGAACTCAAAAAATAAGATGATAAAAGGGCCAGCTCCAGGGGGCCCACTAAAACAGGTAAACAAACGTGTAACCTAAAGTTGTAAGGCGTTCCCCCGGCTTACAGAGCTCGGGGACCTGCACAGAGGTCCCTATCAGCCATCCCAGTGCCCATCGGTTTACCGACAATCACTTCCGCCCGCTCGTTGCCGACATCCGGTTCCTTGAGCTCCTTTCCACTCTGAGACTTGAAGGGGCAGGCTAAGGGCGCGGCGTGGGAGGGAGAATGTGTGTATGACGCCACATCCGGTGCACGGCGGAAATGGTCTCTCTGCTTCCGCGGCGGGGCCGGAAGTCGAAGCGGCGGCGGCGGCCCAGAAGCGAAGGCAAGGAGGGGGACAGGGAGCCCGAGAGCCAGAGCCGGAGCCCGAGAGCCAGAGCCGGAGCCCGAGTCGCCGCGGCGGTAATCGGCGGGAGACCCCTCTAGGCCACCGTCCCGGGCGCGGGCCCGCGGGGTTCGATGGGAGTTAGCGGGGGGCGGTCCGGGCGGTGGGACAGTGGGGGCCGGGGGCCGATGTAAGGGAAGGCGGGAGTGGGTCGGGGGGGTGGTGCCGGGCCAGCTCCAGAATCGAGTTGCCCCCCCCCCCCCCACCTGGCGCCGCCTGAGGACACTCTGACCCGCGGGTTCGTCTTCGCCTTTCCCAGGAGACCCCTGTGCGGTGCGGAGGGGGCGGCGGCCCCGGCTCTGACCCGCGCCGGGGGGGTGGGCCATGGCGGAGATCAGCGACTTGGACCGGCAGATAGAGCAGCTGCGGCGCTGCGAACTCATCAAGGAGAGCGAAGTCAAAGCCCTGTGCGCTAAGGCCAGGTGAGCCCGGTGGCTCCCGGGAAGAGACTTGGGGTTCCGGCCTGGGGCACACCCAGCTGAGAACTTGGGGCCTGGCTCTGGAAGCTTTCCAGAGAGGAGCGGAATAGGGCCTCTTCCCTCGAGGGGCACCCAGCCTGCTGGGTGAAGACAGACCTGGATAAAGACACTTGAAGTATTAGATGATGTGTTTTCAGTGGAGTTACAGAAGATGCCTAGGAAGCCCACGGGAACAGCCCTGGGCTGGGGGGGAGGGCAACGGAAAATGTTTCATGGAGGACCTAAACTTTGGGATAGAACTCAAAAAATAAGATGATAAAAGGGAGGCTGAGCAAGAACAGGTGTTCAAGACAGAAAAGCTAAAGCCGCTGTGGTTTACAATATTCTCTTAATATTGGAATTGATCCCACCTTACCGGTGAGGATTCTTATGTTCAGCAGTTAAAGGATGGGTCCTAAAACCTGTTTTCCATGTCCTGTCCCGTTTGGGGCCATAATGCAAGAAAGTGGAGTTGGATCACTCTCGAAATCTTTGTGGGAGCATAAGAAAATAAAGGACGGCAGAGGACGAGATGGTTGGATGGCATCACTGAGTCAATGGACATGAGTTTGAGCAGGCTCCAGGAGATGGTGGACAGGAGGCCTGGTGTACCGCAGTCCGTGGGGTACATGACTGAGTGACTAAGTGAAGAAAATGGTAGTCAGTTAGCCAGAGGAAAATTAAGCAAGGTGTGAAGGGAGGCTCAACTCAGGGTCCTGTGGGAAGCAGGATGACGGAGTGGCTAAGAGCCAGGCTTTGGAATGTGATGGCACCAGGTTGGAATTGGCTTGGCCGTTTCCTAGCTGTGTTGGTGATCGTGAGGTCTCTTGAGTTTCTTCATTTGGGGCTAATAGAGTGGGATGTTGGTACTCACTAAATTGGTTTTCTTTTTCTTTTTTTTTTTTTCTCACTAAGGTGGTTTTAACGGTTAAAGTAAGCTTGGGTTTGGGATGTGTTTAGGCTTTGGTAAAATGTTAGTGCTGGACAAACATTAGGTGTTACTACTGCTTTGTGGGAAGAGGGCAGTGCTGATGGGGACAGAAGGTATTAGAGAAGATAGCTTTGAAAGATGAAAACACTTTGGAGAGTGGCTGGGGGCAGGCTCAGTGAGGAAGGGCATTCTCAGCAGGATGAGAACAGCGGTAGAGCCCTGAGGTGTGTGGGCAATGGTGAAGAGACCAGTTACCTCGCGAGGAGCTGTCTGCGGCCTCTGCCACACTGGAGAATGCGGGGGGAAGGGCCGGCAGAATAACCCCCCAGGGTTTTGAACAACAGACCCACTGTTAGCCTGGCCTTAGACTCCTTCCCACAGCAATCCTATGCAGTTGAAAAAATATTCGCCCCATTTCACAGAACTGGAAGCTCTGACTCCTTGTGGCCTAGTGATCTGACCAAGGCCATCGAGAGAGAAGGTGACCTTGCGTGGTTTTGCCCCACAAAGACCTATCACAGCCAGACAGGGCCTGTGTGGATTTAGTGAACAGGCAGGGCCCCCCTTTAAATGCTCGTCTTTAACCCATCATATTTTGGTATTTTGCCAGCTCAAGATTTCCCTCACCAGATCAGCCCCAGGCTGTTCTCAGATATCACTGCTTCCTCAGTCTTGATGGGCATATTTTAGGGAACTTAAACCCGTTGCTGTCTGGCACTGTTCTTTTTTCTGTATGTTTCATGCCCCTCTCAAGGCCTGGAGCATTGCGGCGGTGATGATGGCTAATGCTTGGATAATGTGGGGTTTTCAGAACAGGAGAGGTTAGGAGATTTTCAGGCTTAAGTGCTCTTTGCAGCCCCGTGGAGTAGGCAGGGCAGGGGTGAGTGTTCCACAGTAGAGGAAACTGAGCCTCTCGCTCCACGTCTCATAACTGATCGGAGGGGAGGCTGGCTATGGATCCATATCTCTACCTGTCCTCCATGCTCACTGATGGCCGGGCAGACGCTTAGACTCTTGAGTGCCAGAAGGGGGCTCCTGAGGGGTGGGAGGGCCTTACCCAGCTGATGAGATGGAGCTTGGAGGTCGTAGGCTCAGCCCTGAGGTGGTCGCTGTTATCCCGGGCCCAGACTGGAAGAGGACCACCGCTAGCACCTGACCGTGACCTCTTGGGGACCCACCAGGGGCCCAGGCTGAGGCTCATGCTGTCAGGAACTTTCACTTGCTCAGAGGATTCGCAGAATCAGATGCCTGGGAGCTGCATCTGCTCCTATTAAAAGCATCAGCAGATAAGGACCACAGAGGGTTTTGGATCAGATGGTCTCCAGTGTGAAGTCTAGCCTTGTCACCTGTAAACGGTATGACCCTGGCCAAGTCACTCTAGGTCTCCATGTCTTTAAAATCCTTACGGAGCTCAGGTGAGATTCTGCATATCCAGGGACAGCATCTGGTGCTTTGGTCGGTGGTCAGCAGTGTTTGTTATGGAAGTGAAGGTGGGCAGGTGTGAGCCCAGAAAGGGCCAGTGCTGAGGCCTGGTGCCCACACTCCACTGAGGCCCTGCTGGCACCGAGGCAGGTTTCGAAGGGGCTGGTATGAAGTCTCAGGAAATTGGTTCCCTGAGTTCCAGTCCCCCTCCAGCTCGGCAACCTTGATCCTGTCTGTTTTCTCTCCAACCCTCGGTTTCATTGTCCAGTGAAGATGGAGAGAACCTCCCGAGTCCGTTGGAAAAAATCATTATAAGCAGTGATATAGAGGATGTTTGGCACAAGATGCAGGACAGGTGGGAGAGCCTGGCTGCAGTCTGATCCCTTGGATGGCTGCCAGTGCGCCTCCCATTCCCGGAAACCCGGGCTCACCTCCCTGGAGCTGCCTGAGTCACACGGCGCGCCCTGAGCCCAGGGAGCTCCTGGTCTGTGGGAAGGGACTGGCCGAGAGCGAGGCTTGAGCAGGTGCCTCTGACCTCAGACTCACTTAATGAGAGCCAGGCCCCAGAGCAGGCAGCCTTGGTTCCGCCCCTGCCTGTGTAACCACGGCCAGTTTCTTCATCTGGGCCGTGAGAGTGCTCACAGTGCCTGGCCTAGAGGCGGTGGTGTGAGGGCCCACGTCATCCTTGCAGCGCTCTCACAACCGTCCTGGCTCGGGGTGTGGCCGCACCCCGACTGCTGTGGCCATCCAGGACGACCTCTAGCAGCACAGGCCTGCTCATGCTGGGTGTCTGTAATGGACAGTGGTTTCCATGTCCGGCTCACACAGGCAGAGGTAGACCACACTGCAAGGAGAGATGAAAGGCTTCCTCTAAATGATAGGAAAGAAGCAACCACATATCACTTTGAAGGTGGCTGTGATGGCTGGCCTGCCCAGGGCTCCCCACCCTTGCCTGTGCACATTCTGGGAGGAAGGCCCCTGTGGTCGGGAGAGAGGGGCTGGAAGAGCCCAGCCAGAGCACCGTGTGGAGAGGAGGAGGCACTCTGTCTTCAGGGAGTAAGGGCTGGATGCGTGAAAGGGAGCAGCCGGGAGGGTCAAAGCCAGGAGAGTCCCAGGCTCCTTGGAAAGGCCGTGGATGCTGAGCAAAGAGTTGGGGCTTTGGCCTGTCGGCAGTGGGGAGCCACAGAAGGGTCTCGACGTGGGCGGCTGTGGTCAGCCTAGTCTGGGGGAATCGCATACCTCCACCTCGTCCTCCCCTCCCCTGCAGAAAAGGTCAGGGATTGGGTTTGGGCTGGCCCGGCTCTGGTGACCTTGGTCTTCTGTCTCCAGAGAGATCTTGGTGGAGGAGAGCAACGTGCAGAGGGTGGACTCGCCGGTCACAGTGAGTACCCGCCGTCCGTCCACAGCCTGACTTGGTCTTTTTAGGCCTGTGGACATTCCCCTTAGTCTTGCGGGCTCCAAAGTCTACCCCTTATCCCCGGGAGCCCCATCTCCAAGGGGGCATTGCTAGAAGGAACGGCGATTATGGATGTTTGGAGTCACTGGGAGGGATGCTCTTGGCAGGGCAGGACTCTTAATGTGGTGAGTGAGTGGACGCCACGTGTTCCTGTGCGTGACTAGTGGCTTTACTCGGGGCCAGGAGGGGAGTAGGGAGAGGAGGGGCCAGTGCTAAGGAGCCCAGGTTAGCTGGAAAGACGTGCTCTAGCTCTCTCCCACAAAACTGCTGGCACTCAGTGTGGGTTGCAGGGACTAGGATGGGACGGTAGATTTTTTTTTTTTTTTTTAAGATTTATTTATTTATTTATTTAGGTGGGGGTGGGGGTGGGGAGGGAGGGGAGCAGGCAGGCCACTTCTATTGGTCTTTCATTTCTCTGTTTTCATCCATCTTTGTTCTCTGGCTCCTGTGGGCCTCCCATCGCGGTGGCATCTGTTGTCGCAGAGTGCCGGCTCTGGGCGCATGCGCTCCAGAGCTCCGGCTCGGTGATTAGACACATCAGTCCAGCCGCTCCGCGGCACGTGGGATCTTCCCAGGCCAGGGCTCGAACCAGCGCCCCTTGCACGGCAAGGCGGTGTCCTTACCCACTGGACCACCAGGGAAGCCCGGGACGGTAGATTTTTGACTCTGCAGAGTAGAGGCTTTCAATCCAGGGAAGATCCTCTGGAGGAGGGAATGGCCCCCCCGCTCCAGTGTTCTTACCTGGAAAATAAACGAAGCAGGGACTTCCCTGGGGGTCCGGTAGTTGAGACTCTTGTGCTTCTGCTGCAAGGGTTTGTGGGTTTAGTCCCTGTGGGGGAACTAAGAGCCCATATGCCATGTGATGAGGCCACAGTTAAACAAAGTAAAAAAGAAAAGCAGTAGGGTGTTTTGGAGGCCTGCCCCTGGCCACAGAGGCTTTGAGACTGTGAGTACTGACCCACCGTCTCACCTCCAGGTATGCGGTGACATCCATGGACAATTCTATGACCTCAAGGAGCTGTTCAGAGTGAGTGTGGGCCTCTGCTGGGAGAGGAGCCCCGGGGGAGGGGTGACTGCAGGACCCCTCTGGAGAGTGGAGACCGAGTGTCCTGGGGTCAGAGGCCTCTCGGTAGGCGGGCCCATTGTGAACAAAGGGCCTCAGCCTGACTGGCACGGGGCCACCACGGTGGGTTGGGGACAGTTTAGGACCAAACTAACCCTTCTTCCTTCCTCCTCAGGTGGGTGGCGATGTCCCTGAGACCAACTACCTCTTCATGGGGGACTTTGTGGATCGTGGTTTCTACAGTGTCGAAACGTTTCTCCTGCTGCTGGCACTTAAGGTGAGACCCCGTCTTTTCGAGCCAAGACCTGGGCCACCTCTGGCCTGGCCTGTCTGCACCGTTTCTGCTTTCATCTCCTGCTTCTTGAGCTGCGCTGCTGAACAGATTCTGCTCGGGTGGTCAGTGAAGCTGTCCTTGACTTGAGGGCGACTGATTGGGTCCCTTGAGGATGGGCTCAGGGGCCGGCATCGTAGGGGAGAGAAGAGGCTCACCCTGTTCAGAAAGTGTCAAGGAAATGGAGTTCAACTGGATACGTTAGGTGCTGGTGGGAGAGGGGTGGCAGGTGACAGGGTGCTTCTCAGTGTCTTGCTGAGGGCTTGGTCAGCGCTTGGTGGGTGGAGGAGGGACCGTTTGGTTTGTAGTTGTAGCGGGGAGATGGGAGGGAGTGTTATGAGGATTCGGCTCTGTATCCTCTGAGGGAGGCAGGTCTGGAGCCTGTGAGGTGGGTCTAACGTAACTTGGCCAGAAATGACCTGAATCGGGACCCGGGCAGTGGAGAGGAGGGAGGAGCAGCGCTGCAGACATGGGGACGCCTAGGAGGGAGAGGCAGAGCCTTGACCCCAGGCCCGGCTTGGCGGCTGCCTCCAGGTTCGCTATCCTGACCGCATCACCCTGATCCGGGGCAACCACGAGAGCCGTCAGATCACCCAGGTCTACGGCTTCTATGATGAGTGTCTGCGCAAGTACGGCTCGGTGACCGTGTGGCGCTACTGCACGGAGATCTTTGACTACCTCAGCCTGTCGGCCATCATCGACGGCAAGGTAGGCCCGCCGCGTGGCTCCCTGGTGCCGGGGGTGCTGGAGGGGCGCCAGGCCTCAGCCTCCCTCCCACCTGTCTTGCTCTCCTGGTAGATCTTCTGTGTGCACGGGGGTCTCTCGCCCTCCATCCAGACGCTGGACCAGATCCGGACAATTGACCGGAAGCAGGAGGTGCCCCACGACGGGCCCATGTGTGACCTGTTGTGGTCCGACCCTGAAGGTGAGGGCCCGAGCTCTGCTCTCGGTTTGCTGAGGGACTGAGGGGTCCTGTGGTTAAAGCGGGCGCCTGGAAGGGCTGGCCTGGGCAGGTGAGTTTGAGGCAGAGCAGGGCTGGTCTTCACTGGCATTGGCGCTCGACTGCCAGCTGGCTGGCACCCTCGAGGAGGGAGGACGCGAGTAGCTGCGCTTTGAGCTAGGGGTGGGGGCATGTATGTAAGCCAGGGGCTTGCGGAGGACGAAACCATCAGAATCATCAGCTCTCTGAATGTGAAGGGGCTGTCCCAAGGATTTGGCTGCCAGAACGATAGCCCTCAAAACCCGCCTGTCTGTGAGAGATGTGGGTTCGATCCCTGGGTTGGAAAGATCCCCGGGAGAGCATGGCAACACACTCCAGTATTGCCTGGAGAGCCCCATGGTCAGAGGCGCCTGGCGGGCTACAGCCCATAGGGTCAGGGCTGGACATGACTGGAGCGACCTAGCAGGCAGGAGGAGCCCTCCTGTCAGGAGCTCCTCGGCTCCTGTGGAGCAGCGCCGAGCCGGGAGGCAGGCCTGCGGGTCTAGGGCTCCTGTGCCGTGACACCAGCCTCGCGCCCTCCCTGCCCTGGCACCGCCTCCCCACTAGCCGGGCTGCCCTGGTCCCAGGAGCTCTCCAGCGTGCTTACCCTTTCCCTCTGTCCCTGCTTGGACAGTAAACTACACAGGCACCTCCATCAAGTGGCTCCAACACCCAGGAAATTCTTCTTTGGAGCAAATCTGCCTCAGTGTGTGCCACACTGTCTCCAGGCTCCCCCAGAACATATCCCGGCCTTGAGCTCTGGCCACAGGGGCCACGGTGGAGGAGGGGGACGGGCTCGTCTCCTCCCAAAGGGCAGTGGGCAGCCGTTGCCACCCCGAGGACACCCTCTCGCCATCGCTTCCCTCAGACACCACAGGCTGGGGCGTGAGCCCCCGCGGGGCCGGCTACCTGTTTGGCAGTGACGTGGTGGCCCAGTTCAACGCAGCCAACGACATCGACATGATCTGCCGTGCCCACCAGCTGGTGATGGAAGGTTACAAGTGGCACTTCAACGAGACCGTACTCACTGTGTGGTCAGCACCCAACTACTGCTACCGGTGAGCCGCCTGGGCTGGGGAGGTCGAGGTCGGGATCCAGGCTGAGCCGCCGGGTTAACTCTGCCCCCCGCCCCCCGCCTCCTAGCTGTGGGAACGTGGCAGCCATCCTGGAGCTGGACGAACACCTCCAGAAAGACTTCATCATCTTCGAGGCCGCTCCCCAAGAGACGCGGGGCATTCCCTCCAAAAAGCCCGTGGCCGACTACTTCCTGTGACCACTTCGGCCCTGCCCTCCTCCAGCCCGCCGGCCCCCGGACCACTGTGACTCTGCCCTGTTCAGAGGAGGCCGGGCGTGGGGGGAGCTGTCCCCGGCTTTGCTCTCCCCCCAGGAAAGAGGGCACTTCGAGGGTGAGGACTTTTCTGGAGAGTCTGGGAGCCTCAGCTCCATGTTCTTCCTTCAGTCTCCCCAGTTGAACCATGAAGTTTCCAGTAATTTTTTTCTTTTTTTCCTTCTTTTTTTTGTTTGTTTTTAGATAAAAATTTTGAGAAAAACAAAAAAAAAGAAAAAAATTCTAATAAAAGAACGAAAATGGCCTTTGGTTTTGTGTCAGAATTGGCTGGGGATGCACGGGGGTGCCAGCCTGGGCCCTGGGGTAGACCTCAGGACCTCAGTGACCCAGAACCCTAATCCTGCCAGCAGGGGGACGCTCAGGCCCAGAGCCTCCTGGTCCCCATCTAGTGCCGGTGACCGCTCCTGAAGGCTTCCTGAGTGCCAGGGAGAGGGCTAGGTCCTCGGGGAGCCCGTTTCATTCTCAGACCTTGGAGTGCCAAGACAGATTCTGAAGAGGAATCAGGTCCTGAGGGTCCATCTACACACACGAGGTCAAGCAGCTGAAAATGCCAAGTCTCAGTTGGGGCCTGTGTCTCCTCACAAGACCTCTGCTCGCCCAGCCCCACGCGAGGCCAACCACCACCAGCCCAGTGTTTTCGAGAACACCCGTGTCTGAGTTTTATTTGAAAAAAATACTCTGGTTCTGAGAACAGACCCGTGTGGCCTGGCCTGGGGCGAGGGGGTAGGACTCGCCGAGCCCCAGGGTGAGGCCGGCCTGGTGGGGGAGCTGGTCCCGGGCCCCATTTGGCCAGGCAGAGCTCCACTCCATTCACACCGAGGTGAGAGCCTGGAAGGGGAAGCCGGCCCCAGCTGGACTCCCAGCGGCATAGCCAGAGCTTTGAAGCCAGGGGAGGGTGGGAGCAGAATCAAAGTGTGAAGTGGGGTGGGGGAGGCCCAAGGCAGCCATTTGGTGTGGGGGAGGGGGCGGTGGAGGTGAGGGGCGACAGGCCTGGGGGAGGGGAGCTGGAGGATGGGGAGGGAGGCGAGGGGCTTGGCAAAGGCTCAGTACATTGGTTTGGAGCCCACATCCAGGTAAGCCCCAGGCCCAGGGTAGGGCAGGGGCAAGGGGCCTCCTTGGAGGAAGTGTGAGGCAAAGGATGCTGGGGGTGCTGCCGCCGGGTACCCTGAGCCTGCGGGCCCAGGCTGCAGCTCCAGGAAGGTGGCTGAGTAGGGGGCTGGGCGCCCGGAGTCTGGAGCCTCCGGGAAGCTGGGATTCCTGAAGTGCAGAGAGGTATCAGAACAGGAGAGGGGGCCCCCAGCCTGGAACAGCCCAGTCCGGAACAGCCCAGCCCCGTGCCCCGGACCCACTCACCTGGTTGGAAGGTGACTGGACCCACTCACCTGGTTGGAAGGTGACTGGGGGCCCCGTGGAAAGCGGCAGGGTGCAGAAGGTAAGCCTCAGCACTGGGGCCACCGCAGGGAGGAGCTGGGGCAGGGGCCGCTTCCCCGGGCGCTGGGGCCTGCTCTGGATCTGACTCACGAACGTCCCCACCCAGTGTGGAATCACAGGGGCCACCTGGAGCGTCTGGGGAGACAGGAGGGCCAGAGGGGTTTACAGAGGATGGGCATCTCAGGCGAGGCCCCGTCACCGCCTGAACGGCACTCACCTCCACTCCCATAGGCCGCTGTGGCTGCCGGCTCTGGGCCCCGCAGTTTCCTCTTCACACGCGCGTCACGCTCCCTGGGGAACAGTGATGATGATGGTGATGATGCTAATGGTGATGAGGATGGTAATAGCACTTACCAGGTGCCAGGCACTTCACCCAGGGTCCCTATCAGGTAGGTGCCATCATTCTACCCATTTTACAGAAGGAAGAACAGAAGGCCAGAGAATTAAGGGACTAGACACAGCAGTGGTTTAGTCACTAAGTCACGTCCGACTCTTGCGACCCTGTGGACTGTAGCTCGCCAGTCTTCTCTGTCCATGGGATTTCCCTGGCTAGAATATTAGAGTGAGTTGCCGTGTCCTTCTCCAGGGGATCTTCCTGACCAGAGATCACACCTGAGTCACCTGCATTGGCAGGAGGGTTCTTTACCACTGGGCCACCCTGATAAAACTTGTCAGGAGACATACTGTTCTGTTCGTCAGGGTGATCCTTGGATTACTATCTCCTGCCTGATTCACTGAGTCCGTGGGCATCCAGGTAAGCCCCAGGCCCAGGGTAGGGCAGGGGCAAGGGGCCTCCTTGGAGGAAGTGTGAGGCAAAGGATGCTGGGGGTGCTGCCGCCGGGTACCCTGAGCCTGCGGGCCCAGGCTGCAGCTCCAGGAAGGTGGCTGAGTAGGGGGCTGGGCGCCCGGAGTCTGGAGCCTCCGGGAAGCTGGGATTCCTGAAGTGCAGAGAGGTATCAGAACAGGAGAGGGGGCCCCCAGCCTGGAACAGCCCAGTCCGGAACAGCCCAGCCCCGTGCCCCGGACCCACTCACCTGGTTGGAAGGTGACTGGACCCACTCACCTGGTTGGAAGGTGACTGGGGGCCCCGTGGAAAGCGGCAGGGTGCAGAAGGTAAGCCTCAGCACTGGGGCCACCGCAGGGAGGAGCTGGGGCAGGGGCCGCTTCCCCGGGCGCTGGGGCCTGCTCTGGATCTGACTCACGAACGTCCCCACCCAGTGTGGAATCACAGGGGCCACCTGGAGCGTCTGGGGAGACAGGAGGGCCAGAGGGGTTTACAGAGGATGGGCATCTCAGGCGAGGCCCCGTCACCGCCTGAACGGCACTCACCTCCACTCCCATAGGCCGCTGTGGCTGCCGGCTCTGGGCCCCGCAGTTTCCTCTTCACACGCGCGTCACGCTCCCTGGGGAACAGTGATGATGATGGTGATGATGCTAATGGTGATGAGGATGGTAATAGCACTTACCAGGTGCCAGGCACTTCACCCAGGGTCCCTATCAGGTAGGTGCCATCATTCTACCCATTTTACAGAAGGAAGAACAGAAGGCCAGAGAATTAAGGGACTAGACACAGCAGTGGTTTAGTCACTAAGTCACGTCCGACTCTTGCGACCCTGTGGACTGTAGCTCGCCAGTCTTCTCTGTCCATGGGATTTCCCTGGCTAGAATATTAGAGTGAGTTGCCGTGTCCTTCTCCAGGGGATCTTCCTGACCAGAGATCACACCTGAGTCACCTGCATTGGCAGGAGGGTTCTTTACCACTGGGCCACCCTGATAAAACTTGTCAGGAGACATACTGTTCTGTTCGTCAGGGTGATCCTTGGATTACTATCTCCTGCCTGATTCACTGAGTCCGTGGGCATGAGTTTGAGCAAGCTCTGGGAGATGGTGAAGGACAGAGAAGCCTGGTGTGCCACAGTCCATGGGGTCACGAAGAGTCAGGCACAGTGGAGCGAATGAACCAAACCAGCCTGATACTAAGTGTCTTGAGGGTAAGGGCCAGCTCTGAGAGAGGCTGATTAGGAGCCAGTGTCCTAATGAAGCCTTTACAGCCCACTATTATCTGGCCCCCCATTCCATTCCCTCCCTCCCTCCACACTAGACCTACTGTAGCATGCGCCCACCCCAGTGCCCTGGCATGTTCCCAGATAGTCAATGGCTCCCTCCCATACTTCCTTCGAGTCTTTTCTCAAATGTCCTCTTAACGAGGACTTTCCAGGACTCTTAGAAATAATCTCTCTCCTGTCCTCCCGATCTCCCTTGCTTCCTTTTCTCTACAGAACTTATCCCTAACATACATTACTGATTTCTCTTGTTTACTTGTCTACTCTGCCGACTAGAGTATCAGTCCCACGAGGGCAGGGGTTTTGGTTCGTTCTGCTCACTGTCTCATCCTCACTGCCTAAAATCATGCCCAGCGCATAAGCAGGTGCTACAAACCTGTTCGTCAGATTAGTGAGTGAAACCATGGGTTTACTCACCTTAGTTCCTGGCATCCAGCACAGTGCCCGGTACACAGTTGGCAAACATTCGATGAATGAACAACTACATGAATGAATGATGCCCACCTCTTACAGTTTCGGCCATTCTCCCGGAAGCCCTTGGCAAAGGGGTTGGCTGCGATCTTCAGTTGTGTGATCTGGGGGTGGGGGTGGGGATGCACACCCAGAGTCAAGACTCCCGCCTGGGCAGGGCGACGCCACCCGCTCCGGCAGGGTCACTCACCCGTGGGTTCTGATAGGCTGTCACGGAGATGAACGTGGTCTCGGGGAAGCGGAAGGAGGCCACGCCCCCCCAGTGTTGGCTGCAAAGCTGGGCGGCCCGCACCAGGTGTATGCGAGGCTGATACTTGTGCATGGAGTGCAAGATCAGCTGGGAAGGAAGAAAGAGGAGTGACTCCCTACCCGGGTCCCACCCCCGCCCCTCTTCCGGGGGGTCCCAGCCTGGGCCTCACGTGGCCGTGGGGGTCCAGGGTGCTGTTGGTGAGCTTGACACGATGGAAAGACACGGGCTGCCGCATCCAGTGGGCTCCGGTGGCAGGGGAGTCGGGGTGAATGTAAACGCGGTCAGGCAGGCGGGGCTCTGCCTTGCCGCTGGGCTCCCAGCGCCGGCCCTGCCAGCGGTAGCGAGCCCCATCCACTGGAACCACGTCCAAAAGAAACAGGTAGCGGGCCTCCGGGTCCAGACCAGTGACTGATACTCGGCAAGCAGGGAACATGCGCCTGGATGGGGGAAGGGACCAGAGGAGCCTGGAGCTACCCACTGCTCGGGGGTGGCCAGAGCACCAGCCAGGGGGCCTAGAGCCACTGGCTCAGCGGTTCTGTCACTGAGACTCGAGGAACATGGAGTCCGAACTCAGAGGGCAGGATCTTTGAGCTGCATGCTTTGTCTCAGCCCATTTTACAGATGAGAAACGGGACAGACAGGTCAGGTGATCTGACCGGAGTCACACAGCAGGCGAGGAGTAGAGTCTGGACTCCGGCCCCCTCAAACTCCATCTGCAGAAGCAGGAGGGACACTTGATCCCTGGAAATCTTGCCAGGAGCCTTCTGCTCCCCACCCTGGTCTCCTCGCTTGATCTCCAGCCCCAGATCTACAACTGCTGGACAAACTTGCTTCAGAAAAACTAAAAGGGACTCAGGGGCTAGTGCCTGAGCTCCTGGGCGAGAGAAAGACCCACTGACCACACTGGCTGTGTCCCTACCTTCAAGGTGAGCCCAGCACTAGTCGCATACTGACCCCGATCCTGGCCAGACCCCCCTGATGCTGGTCCGTGGCTGGCTCTCGACCCCCATCAAAGTCCAAATCCTGACTCTAGGTGCAGACTGACTTCTATCTCGGCCACACACTAACTTAGAACTCAGCTAGACTTTCTGTTCCCTGGCCCAGAAGGATCCAGGACCCTTGCCATAGGTTACTCCCTAAGCCAGCCAGACTCCACAGACTGACCCTTGACCCTTGCCACAGAATGACTCCTGGTCCAGCCACAGAATCACTCCTGGCTCAGGCCAGAGTCCAGGCAGAGCTCTAGCCTTCCTCGAAATCCCCACCCCAGCCCCAGCCCCAGGTATGTGGCCCTTCCGGGAACACACTGGGTCTTCTGGTCTTGGCCCAGCCCCCTCACCTCCCAGCTTTGGTGATAATCATCTCTGTTCCCACGGAGTTGAACTCCTTCCACAGCTCCCGGTTCTCCAGGCTCAGGCTGACTCCAGGGAGTGAATGAAGGCCCTCGGGGGCTGGAGGGGGCGGTGGCTCCGTGCCCAGAACTGGGGGCAGTGGGGGTAGAGGTGGAGGAGCGGCCAGAGTTCGGGGAGCAGCTTCAATCCCAGAGAGGAAGCAATCCAATTTGGGAGTGTCCAGATCTAGCGATGGAGGGAGAATGAAGGGCCAGCCGAGGGCCACAGCCCCCCCAACCCCAGCTCTTACACTGGGCTCAATTCTCTCTGCTCACCCGGGTAGCGGTAGCCCTCTGCCAGGGCAGGCGGGAAGCTGGAATCCGCCCCGGACTGGGGGGGCCCAAGGCGGTAGCCAGTCCCCAGGGAGGGGTATAACTCTCGTGGATGGTACATGGAGTACTATCTGGCCTTGGGTCACGCTGCCTAGAGTGCCCCAGTGCTGAGAGATGCCCCCTTTATAGCTCACAGCTCAGCCCCTTCCAGACCCAGGATCACAGCCCCTCCCCTCTTTGGGGCCCTGGAGTTAGGCTGAGGTGGAGACCCCTGGGGCCTGGAAGGGGTCCAAGAGGGGGCCGGATACCTGGGTACCCTCCCCTCCTCCCCTCCCCCTCCAGGCTTCATTAGCCCCGACCCCCTGCCCCCTCATTACATAATTAACTCTTCGGCCTGATTGATCCCCCGGGCTCGACAGGGACGCAGTTTGGCGCTTCCGGCCAGCTGGTCCCCGTTCCCACGGGGGGAGCCCCGGCTACGGATCAACTACTGAGGGGCGGGGCTTGGATCCAGGGACCGAGCCTGGAGTCCTGGAGCAGACCTTGGCGTCCCAGACATTTCTGGCAGGTGATCCCCCCGCCCGTCCCCTTTCACTTGGACGGGGACACTAGGAGGAAGGAAGCACGACTGGAGGGAGGAAAGGGAGCAGGGCTGGAGGGAGGGAAGGGAGCTGGGCTGGAGGGACGCGGCCTGAGCTTATCGTTACGCGGGGTTCTGGGGACCTCGAGAAATCCGCAGCCGAGCCCTGAACCCCGGAGTCCTTCCGGGTTCCCATTCTGTAAAACTTCCAGCCTCGGCCAAGTCTCAAAAGTTTAGAGACGCCCACAGCTAGACCGTCTCTGACCGTGGACGCCCTGGTTTCCCAGAAGGTCCCGCGTTGGGGAACCCTCGGAACTACACTTCCCAAGAGGCTCAGCGCCGACTTTCGGCGCAAAGGAGACCAGCAGATGCCGCAAGGGCCGCTGGAAGCTGTAGTTGGGACGAGGCGGGCGGTGAAACCCGCTGCGCCGTGGCCTCCAAGGAGTGCTGCCCCTAGGCGGCGTCAAAACGCTTAGGCAGAGAAGATGCTGATCAGCTGAGGTCAAGGCCTAGCGAGCTGGAGAGCAATCAGCAATCTCCGTCGGCGGCGAGATCCGCCGCGTGTGCTGCAGAAGACAGCTGAGTCCCAGGAGCGACGGCTCCCAGCTTTTTTCAACTGTGCCTACCCCCATGCCTCCTGGAGTCAAAAAGAAACAGGCTTATAGAGGCAGGAATCCGCACCTGAGTTCCCCCTTCTGGGATTCCACGTGAGCCTGGGGCTGTCTCCACTGCATTGTTTTATTATGTACAAACACACTACAGAACGAGGGGAGCAGACACGCGTGGGCTAAGAGGGACCCGGTGGGAGGAGAATTTCACAGGGCAGATGATGCACTGGGGCCAAGACAGCGGCACACCGGCCATATCTAGAGGGCAGGCAGGGCAGGAAGGGGATAAAAACGAGATCCAAGCCAGCCAGATCGCAGGGAGGTGCGGGGGTGTCGTCCACCTTGTCCACCTTCTGATCGCCCCCCAAGGTCACAGTGCATGCAATAAAATATATGTACAGGAGCTGGAGCCTTCCTCTGCGGGGGCCCTCAGGGTCCAGAGCTCCGATCGGATGACGGGAAGCCAATGGCGCCCCCTGGCGGCCAGGCCTGGGTGGCGCCACATGCGTCAGGAGCAAGGGTCAGTCCCAGCCGTTGTCTTTGATCATGTGGTTGAGTTCAATGATGTACTTCCCCTCTTTGTACTTCTGGCTGCTCTCGAAGGCCTGTTCCTGAAAGGAGGGGCGAGGCTGTCCTCCTTGGAGGTATGGTCTTACCAAAAGGGATAGGGACTGGGGAGTGGATAGGCGGGGCCCCATGTTACATAGGAGGAAACTGTCACCCAATAGACCAAGCCACCTGCCCACAGACACAGAGCTGGTAAATGGCAGGGCCAGGTTTCTCACTAACAGGGAAGAGACAGAACACTTCTGAATCACAGGAAGCTTTTAAGTATTAATACTAATGTTGGTTTGAACAAATAGGATTAAAGCGGGTAGCGTCGGGTTTCAGCCGGTGAAACCCGCTGCGCCGTGGCCTCCAAGGAGTGCTGCCCCTAGGCGGCGTCAAAACGCTTAGGCAGAGAAGATGCTGATCAGCTGAGGTCAAGGCCTAGCGAGCTGGAGAGCAATCAGCAATCTCCGTCGGCGGCGAGATCCGCCGCGTGTGCTGCAGAAGACAGCTGAGTCCCAGGAGCGACGGCTCCCAGCTTTTTTCAACTGTGCCTACCCCCATGCCTCCTGGAGTCAAAAAGAAACAGGCTTATAGAGGCAGGAATCCGCACCTGAGTTCCCCCTTCTGGGATTCCACGTGAGCCTGGGGCTGTCTCCACTGCATTGTTTTATTATGTACAAACACACTACAGAACGAGGGGAGCAGACACGCGTGGGCTAAGAGGGACCCGGTGGGAGGAGAATTTCACAGGGCAGATGATGCACTGGGGCCAAGACAGCGGCACACCGGCCATATCTAGAGGGCAGGCAGGGCAGGAAGGGGATAAAAACGAGATCCAAGCCAGCCAGATCGCAGGGAGGTGCGGGGGTGTCGTCCACCTTGTCCACCTTCTGATCGCCCCCCAAGGTCACAGTGCATGCAATAAAATATATGTACAGGAGCTGGAGCCTTCCTCTGCGGGGGCCCTCAGGGTCCAGAGCTCCGATCGGATGACGGGAAGCCAATGGCGCCCCCTGGCGGCCAGGCCTGGGTGGCGCCACATGCGTCAGGAGCAAGGGTCAGTCCCAGCCGTTGTCTTTGATCATGTGGTTGAGTTCAATGATGTACTTCCCCTCTTTGTACTTCTGGCTGCTCTCGAAGGCCTGTTCCTGAAAGGAGGGGAGAGGCTGTCATCCTTGGAGGTATGGTCTTACCAAAAGGGATAGGGACTGGGGAGTGGATAGGCGGGGCCCCATGTTACATAGGAGGAAACTGTCACCCAATAGACCAAGCCACCTGCCCACAGACACAGAGCTGGTAAATGGCAGGGCCAGGTTTCTCACTAACAGGGAAGAGACAGAACACTTCTGAATCACAGGAAGCTTTTAAGTATTAATACTAATGTTGGTTTCAACAGAGAGGAAAAGGAAGTTTCTCAAAGATCCAGGGATTAAAGCGGGTAGCGTCGGGACCAGTTTCAGCCTCTACATGTGTTTTATGCGGCTAGCAGAGAGTTTAATAAAAGATAACTTTGGAAATATTTAAAATATGGGGCAGGCTGTGCTCGCTCCAGTTGGCCAGAGCTATGTTGGCCCTTTTGCAGATCCATAGAATCTGCTTGGCCCTACAAAAGCACTGGAGTTTTTGACCTCTGGATGAGGCCACTCTTTATTTTTACAGAGGTCCAGGGTGGCCACATCACCTGTCCAGGGATACGAGCAAATCTGTGGCAGGGGCAGGGGTGAACTCGGGGCAGGGTTCCGTCTCTGCATGGGACATCCACCTCCCAAAGCCACCAGAGCCCCAAGAGATACCCCAGGATTCCTGTCCTTTGGAGTTTCCCAAGAGCATCTCCTTTTGCTGCATCTCATCGGATCCCCATAACAACCTTGGGTGCCAGGCAGTGGCTTTTTTTTATATATATATATATATATATATTTATTTGGCTGCACTGGGTCTCAGTTGCAGCATGTGGGCTCTAGTTCCCTGACCAGAGATCAAACCTGGGCCCCCTGCATTGGGAGCACAGAGTCTTAACCACTGGACCACCAGGGAATTCCCCAGGCAGTGGCTTTATCCTCCGTTGCCGATAAGGCAATGAGAGTTAGGGTACTGAGTAGTGAAATCAGACCCTGCACAACAGCAGTGGCAAAAAGGGCCATGGAAAAGGAGGCTTGAATCCACGCTCTGTGTGGCTGGGGTCTTGAGAAACTTTTCTGATCTTCTGAATGGCAACAGGAAGCAGGGGATTAAGGGTCTGGAGTTTAAAAAAGGAGAAAAATGACGATTCTGTTCCCTATTCTGTTACTTACCAGCTGTGTGACCTTGGGGAAGTTACCTAACATCTCTGGGCCTTCCTTTCATCTTCTGTAAAGTGGAGATAATAAGAGACTGCCTACAGGATTGCGGTAATGGGTGAATGAGATAAGATATGCCCAGTGCATGACAGTGTCTGGCACAGAAGCAGTCAATAATCGGTCATTCTGATTATATCTTCATCTCGAAAATGGGAAAGCTTACGCCTGTGGGACGGATGAGCAAAGAGGAAAGTCTAAAAGCCCTTGCAGGATGTCACAGAAGAGAACACGGGCCAGAGATGAAAAGATAAATTTGACTCGGGGAACTGGGGCCTATACATCCTGCAAGACTACCAGATTGACAGCGTGTGAGGAAGAGATGATGTGCGGTCAGGTCAAAGGCTAGCCTGAGGTCAGAGGCCACTGACTCACATATTTCCAGCCCAAAGTGGTCTTGCAGTTTTCGCAGTGGATGTCAGCGACAGCATGGAGGCCGGTCAGCAGCACCCGCTCCTCGGCTGGCCCGCAGCCCACGTTCACCCTGTGGGGACATGGGGGCCGTCCCAGGGAGGGTCTTGCCACCACCAAGCCCCGCTCCAGCTGGGATCCAACTCGGTCTGTCCTTAGCATCCAAGAGAAGGGAGATCACAGCTTCCTACCCAAACCAGGGGACTCTTGCTTCTCAGTAAGACGGCACAGGTCACAAGTCACAACCGAGGTCGGGGAAAGCAAGAAGGCAGCGTGGATACTCACACAGAGTTGAAGAGGTAGGCACGCCCCTGACTGCCCTGGAAGGACTACATTCAGAATGGGAGAAAGGAGGGGGTGTCAGGGCTACTGGTGGGGAGCTGCCAGGCAAGCCCCTCGAGCCTCCCAGGCCAGCCCCAGCTGTGACCCGGTTACCTTGGAGATGAGGTCGTCGTGGTTGGCCAGGTGAGCGCGGCAGTGGGCACAGCTATACCTCCGGTGACAGTCATCCAAGTAGGCCTGACAACTGGCCTGCTTTCACGCTCTGTGTGGCTGGGGTCTTGAGAAACTTTTCTGATCTTCTGAATGGCAACAGGAAGCAGGGGATTAAGGGTCTGGAGTTTAAAAAGGAGAAAATGACGATTCTGTTCCCTATTCTGTTACTTACCAGCTGTGTGACCTTGGGGAAGTTACCTAACATCTCTGGGCCTTCCTTTCATCTTCTGTAAAGTGGAGATAATAAGAGACTGCCTACAGGATTGCGGTAATGGGTGAATGAGATAAGATATGCCCAGTGCATGACAGTGTCTGGCACAGAAGCAGTCAATAATCGGTCATTCTGATTATATCTTCATCTCGAAAATGGGAAAGCTTACGCCTGTGGGACGGATGAGCAAAGAGGAAAGTCTAAAAGCCCTTGCAGGATGTCACAGAAGAGAACACGGGCCAGAGATGAAAAGATAAATTTGACTCGGGGAACTGGGGCCTATACATCCTGCAAGACTACCAGATTGACAGCGTGTGAGGAAGAGATGATGTGCGGTCAGGTCAAAGGCTAGCCTGAGGTCAGAGGCCACTGACTCACATATTTCCAGCCCAAAGTGGTCTTGCAGTTTTCGCAGTGGATGTCAGCGACAGCATGGAGGCCGGTCAGCAGCACCCGCTCCTCGGCTGGCCCGCAGCCCACGTTCACCCTGTGGGGACATGGGGGCCGTCCCAGGGAGGGTCTTGCCACCACCAAGCCCCGCTCCAGCTGGGATCCAACTCGGTCTGTCCTTAGCATCCAAGAGAAGGGAGATCACAGCTTCCTACCCAAACCAGGGGACTCTTGCTTCTCAGTAAGACGGCACAGGTCACAAGTCACAACCGAGGTCGGGGAAAGCAAGAAGGCAGCGTGGATACTCACACAGAGTTGAAGAGGTAGGCACGCCCCTGACTGCCCTGGAAGGACTACATTCAGAATGGGAGAAAGGAGGGGGTGTCAGGGCTACTGGTGGGGAGCTGCCAGGCAAGCCCCTCGAGCCTCCCAGGCCAGCCCCAGCTGTGACCCGGTTACCTTGGAGATGAGGTCGTCGTGGTTGGCCAGGTGAGCGCGGCAGTGGGCACAGCTATACCTCCGGTGACAGTCATCCAAGTAGGCCTGAAACGTCTTGGGCTTTGAAATCCGCACCATGGCGGGGGCCGGGGGCAGTGGCCCCACACGGGGAGCGGCCCACGGGGAGCAGAGGGAGCCCAGTGCCTGCAGAGACGGGAGGGGGCTGTCAGGACCCGGGCTGCGCGCACACACAGGCACGCCCGGGGCCATGGGGACTCACTCTGTCACACTTGGCTGCTGTCTGCTCTCCCCAGAGCCAACGGCCTCCGGGGCCCAAAGCTGTCTCAGTTTTGACTCAGCGAGGAGGCCTCAGGTTGCATCAATGGGGAAACTGAGGCTAGGAGGAGCCCCAAGTGAGTCACCCACCTGCTTTCGGCCCACCCCTGCTGACCTGGCAATGGAAGCTGGAGGAAGGGGCTCGAGTGGATGAGTTGTCAGTTCTCCGTTTGCCGGGAGCAGGCAGGGGGTTAGGAACTGTTTGGTCTTTAGGACCTCATCTGAACCGCAGGGGTGGGGGCGACTTCCCGTGAGGTACAGAGAGTTCACCTGGGCAGAGGATCCCTCACCTGGAGAAGGCAGGAGGCCTCACTGAGGGGTGGAGGGTCATCTAGGAGGGGAGGGGCTCTTACCTGGGGGCGCTGAGGCCTCGCCGAGGCCGACAGGATCTTACCTGCCTCTAGCAGCCTTACCTGCGACCCCGGGGCTCACCTGGGGCGCAGGGGTGGGGGGCGGGCGCTGGGGGAAGGGGGCAGTCCTCGCCGCCAGGGCGGGGGCTCGGGGCGACGCGCAGCCCTGATGATGCGGTCCTCACCTCGCCTGGGCGCGCGGGGGTCCGGTCCGCCGGGGTGGCCTGGCCTGGGAGTGGGGGGCGCTCCTGGTGGGCGCCGTCCCCCCCGGCCCGGGTTCGCAGCCGCCGCGACTTGTTTACACCGAGACCAGCTGCTGCCGCCGCTGCGGCGGGAGGGGGAGGGGGCCGGCCTCTGGTCCCGGCGGCCGCCGTGGCCAATCGGCGGGCGGTATGCAAATAAGGGGGCGCGTCACACAGCGGCCAGCGCAGGCCTGGGCCGCCCTTCCCCCTGCTCCCGGCTCGGGCCGGCCCGGAAATGCGGCTGCGGCGGCCCAAACCCAGACGGCCGGCCCCACGGGCCGGGGCCTGGTCGCCCCCTTGGCCTCCCGCGGTCCTCGAAGGGGCGAGGATCTGACGAGCCTGACCTGATGTCGGGTGAGGAGGAAGATGGTGTCTGGACTGGACGCACGCCCCCGGGAAAGACTAGTCCTGATTAGCTGCATTTACCCACCGCGTTGCCCACTCCCTTAATCCCCACGGCAATCAGTCGTAGGAGGCAGCTTCTGCTTTTGTTCCCATTTTACCAGGGAGCTGAGGTCTGCAGAGGTCCAGCAGCTGTCTAAAAGCTTATCCAGCTGATAAGAGGTAAAGTTGAGATTCTCACTCTGATCCGATTCCACGGTTCTTGCCATAGCACCTGGGACAGACGATCTGGAAGAAGCTAAAGATATCCGTCTGTGTTAGAACCCTGGGAGCCAGAGCCTCACAACAAGCCTGTTTGGGTCCCCTCCTCCAGGCAGCCTCCTCTGATGCCCTGCAGGCTTATCAGACTGGGTTCGCTGTCTTCCCTTTTCTCACCTCTGAACTAGGTTTAAAATGAAAATGTCTTTGAACATGTGTCTGTCAGACTAGACTTGTCTTATTCCTTGGCCCCAGTACCCCGTCTGGCCTATAGTTGATAATCTTTGTGAAAGATGCGATTTGTTAAATGAATAGGGTCGTTAGGACTCCAGAGGGTGGAGGAATTTGAGAAGTTTCCAGAGTGGGAGACTGAGAATGGAAGGCTGGGATGGCTCAGGTGAGGAGGCTCGCTGGAGCCAGCCAAGTCCCTGGCCATGTGCTTGGGGCTCTTAAGAGAATGGAACCATTGTTGTGTGGCTCCGAAGGTGCAGGGGACCTTGCAGGGGACATTCCTGAGGAGAGTGGAGGCCAGGCTGGCACAGGGTGTGGCATTACTCCAGGACTGGAATGTAGTGGAACCAGTGGGTTAGGGTGGTTGATTGAGGGCCTCAGACTCTGGCCCTCACTCAGCTGGCCTCTTCCTGCCGGAGCTGCTATCTCTGTCGTCTTCTAGAAGCAAGCCCCCCACTCCCATCCCTCCACACACACAGGCCTTAGCGGAGAAGAATGCATTTATTGGGGAAGAGAAACAGGAGAGGGTGAGGAACCTCTGGGTTAGGAGGCCAGGGCAGGTGACCTGTGGTTGTCCAGGTAGTGCCTCAGGGCTGTTGGGTAATCGGTTATGACGCCAGTGGCTCCTAGGTTGAAGGCCACTTCGAAGTCTGACTCTTCATTCAGGCACCAGAATACCACCTGGCGGAGGGAGGGGCTTGATGTCTCCCACGAGGCACTTGCCCCTTGTATCCTGATGCCAGCAGCTCTCTGTGGAGACCTCCCAGCAGGGCAGTGCTGGAGCTGATTCTTACATTTCCGGAATTTTGCAAACTGGCTATTATTCAACAGTCTTTTGGGGGGGCGGTGGGGGGAGGAATCTTCAGTCCTCCCAACCAGGGACTGAACCCACACCCCTTACAATGGGTCCAGAGGTTTAATCACGAAGGAAGTCCAAACATTATTAATGCATTATACATTATATACACTTATAATGCTGTACATTCTATTCAAAACCAAGGTCATAACTACTCAAACACTCGTCACTTCCTGATTGACTACATTTGACTGCTACCCCTTTGCTGGAACTCATCTACCTCTATCGAATGTTTAAGATGGAATATGTCACAGCTATATCATGGCGTGCTGCACAGGATACATCTCTTCCCAGCTCAGTCCAGGGAATTCCTGTTGGACTCCAAGGGGGGGTTGAGAAGTTTCCAGAGTGGGAGACTGAGAATGGAAGGCTGGGATGGCTCAGGTGAGGAGGCTCGCTGGAGCCAGCCAAGTCCCTGGCCATGTGCTTGGGGCTCTTAAGAGAATGGAACCATTGTTGTGTGGCTCCGAAGGTGCAGGGGACCTTGCAGGGGACATTCCTGAGGAGAGTGGAGGCCAGGCTGGCACAGGGTGTGGCATTACTCCAGGACTGGAATGTAGTGGAACCAGTGGGTTAGGGTGGTTGATTGAGGGCCTCAGACTCTGGCCCTCACTCAGCTGGCCTCTTCCTGCCGGAGCTGCTATCTCTGTCGTCTTCTAGAAGCAAGCCCCCCACTCCCATCCCTCCACACACACAGACGCAACGGAGAAGAATGCATTTATTGGGGAAGAGAAACAGGAGAGGGTGAGGAACCTCTGGGTTAGGAGGCCAGGGCAGGTGACCTGTGGTTGTCCAGGTAGTGCCTCAGGGCTGTTGGGTAATCGGTTATGACGCCAGTGGCTCCTAGGTTGAAGGCCACTTCGAAGTCTGACTCTTCATTCAGGCACCAGAATACCACCTGGCGGAGGGAGGGGCTTGATGTCTCCCACGAGGCACTTGCCCCTTGTATCCTGATGCCAGCAGCTCTCTGTGGAGACCTCCCAGCAGGGCAGTGCTGGAGCTGATTCTTACATTTCCGGAATTTTGCAAACTGGCTATTATTCAACAGTCTTTTGGGGGGGCGGTGGGGGGAGGAATCTTCAGTCCTCCCAACCAGGGACTGAACCCACACCCCTTACAATGGGTCCAGAGGTTTAATCACGAAGGAAGTCCAAACATTATTAATGCATTATACATTATATACACTTATAATGCTGTACATTCTATTCAAAACCAAGGTCATAACTACTCAAACACTCGTCACTTCCTGATTGACTACATTTGACTGCTACCCCTTTGCTGGAACTCATCTACCTCTATCGAATGTTTAAGATGGAATATGTCACAGCTATATCATGGCGTGCTGCACAGGATACATCTCTTCCCAGCTCAGTCCAGGGAATTCCTGTTGGAATCCGCCAAGGCAGGAGTGTACACAGCAGGGAAATCACCTAATGTTTGAATCAAGGCTTCCCCCTGCCCGCCCTCTGAGTCGGTGGTGGAACCTCCCAGCCTGCCCACCTCTGCTGCTCCTCAGACGGCATCTTCCTGCCTCCTGAGGCCTCTCCTGTGGGCCCTGAAGCAGGTGGGAGACGGTATTTGTAGCCTGGGCTAAGCTACTGGCTAGACCTCTCAAGTTTCTTATGTTGACAAATGAGAGGGACAGTCCAGCTGCCCTGGGTTCGGGTGAAGATGGCAGAGTAGGCGGCCTGAGCTGAAAGCGCTCTGTCATCCCCAGGCCTCACTCACCCTCACGTCCACTCAGTGGCCGAGTCCACTGAGGCCTGACTGAGGCCTGACTGTGACTTAACCCTTCTTTCCATCCCCACTGCGGCCATCTAAGCCCCAGCTATGTCAGCTACCTAGGGAGTCCCTCCACACTGACCCCCCACAGTCCCTCCTCCACGTGGTGGCTGGAGGGACCCTCACTCGACAAGGCTCCGTTGAACCAGGTCTCTCTCCTGCGTAAGGCCCTCGAAAGCATCCCTTCCCTTTGGGCTGAAGTCTGGGTTCCCCCCTAAGGTTTCCCAGCTGCCTTCTCCAGCCCCCTGGTGCCACTTCCTCCAGACTGCAGGCTGAGGGACTCCTCTCAGGTCCCCTGCGGGCCTCTTGCTTCTCTTGACCTTCCCATATGCTGAGCCCCCTGCCGAGACAATTCTCCCTTTCCCTTCCTTACGAGCCAAGTCGGCTCCTCACTCCTAGAAGGCCTTCCCTTCTCTGACCCCGCAGACAACAACACACTTGTTTCCTTTCTGTCCACCGGCTGCCCTTGTCATGCCTGCTTTTTCCTCCCCTGTCCCCTGACAGTATGCTCTCTGCTTGTTCCCTGGAAGCACAGCGCTTGGAACTGTTCTTAACACAGTCAGTTCTCAACCAAGACTTGCTAATTAAATGAGCTGGTCAGAGCTGATGCTCGGAGGCAGGAAGAGGGTGGCTTGGTCTGGTCTCCCTTCTCTGGTCTCTTCTCAGCCCCCACCCCCCATCAGGGATCGGGACAGTTCAATACATTATCATCATCACAATGGCTAGCCTTTATCAAGCACTTCCTAAGTATCAGCTACGTATCCAGAGAAGTTTAATATATTGTTATCTCCATTTGATCTATTCAGCTCCTCTGGATATGGAGCAGTATCCACATTTGGGCTTCCCTGGTGGCTCAGATGGCAAAGACGCCACCTGCAATGAGGGAGACCTGGGTTCAAACCCTGGGTCTGGAAGATCCCCTGGAGGAAGGCATGGCAACCCACTCCATGGAGAATCTCCTGGACAGAGGAGCAGACGAGTCCAATGGATCACAAAGAGTTGGACACGACTGAGTGACGAAATAACACCCCCACTTTAAAGATGACGAAACCGAGACTCAGAAGATGACCTCCAAGTGACCCAGGCAGTCAGAAGCAGAGCTGTGACTGGACCGGCACGCTGAGCCCGCGCTGAGAACAGCCCACATGCTCACCTGAACTCCTCGCTGTTGCAGGTGCTGGATCAGAGACTTCCTCATGAGGAACCTGGGGGAGAGCAGGGTGGCGGAGGTCGTGATGAGAGGGGACAGAGGAGAAGGGCGGTAGTCGGTCTCTGCGGGCGCACCCGGCCCGGCCCTCTCGCCCACCTCACCGTTTAGCAACCACAGCCGCCAGCTGATTCAGCACCGAGTAGGAAAACGGGAAGAAGGTCCTGTGGAGAGGGAGTGCTGTGTGGTCAGCCCCTCGGGTCTCCCTCTGCCCCGGGTGGGATGGTAGTGACCGCTTGAACAGTCTAAACCCGCTCCTTCTTGAAGACCCTCTGTGGTTGCCCAGAGGAACAGGTCCCCACTGCTCAGTGACCCTGACTCCCTGCTTGAGGGGGGCCTCTCCTCTCACTGTTTTACGGAAGAATAAACTGAGTCTTAAGGAACTAAAGTGACTTGCCCAGCGTCGCACAGCACATCCATGGTGGAGCCGGGGCCACGACCCAGCTTGATTCCCAAACTGGATAAGCAGTCTAGAGGTCCAAGTGGTTAGGCCTGACCAACGTCCTGAGGTGAGACAGCACTTCATCGGGTTGGCTGTTGGTCCCTAAGGGTCTCACCCCAGGGGTGACTTTAGAGGCTTTCAGTGTCCTGGAGCAGGCTTTGTGTGCTGTGCGACCTTGGGCACATTATAGAACCTCTCTGAGCTTGAGTCTCCATGAGTCCCGTAGGGGCTCATGATTCCTTTGCCTCCTGAGGGTGCTACAAGGTAAGGCTTGCAAAGCCTGGATAAAATGTGATATACAACAGAGTCCTGCAGGAAAATGCTCTCTCTGTGGCAAGGGATGGTGGGCTTTGGCTGGAAGCTTGCCTCGGGAGAACAGGAGAGCAGAAAGCACAGGACCCCTCCAGAGAAGGGCTCAGAAGGCAAAGAGCTGGCCAAGTATCCAAACTCCTGCTACTCTGCCTAGTGGTTACTTTGTTAATCCTTGTCTCCAGGCAGGAAAAGGTCTGTTTGAGAATCAAGTGGCTACAATTTACAACTATTTCCCCAACCAGACTGTACGCTCAGGGAGGGCCTGACTCCACTCACGTTGGTCTTCTTTACTAATATAAGTGCACATGAGATGGAGTAAGCATTCAGAACTCCATACAGATCAACCCATATTTACACAGACATGTGGGGAGTTGTGGCCCCCTTGGTATTCATGAATGCTTTATGCTGTCCTCAAAGGACCCTGGGGGTTATCCTTGAGCGCAGCCAGAGAGCTGGAGACCCTGGCATCTTCTGCTCCATGCACAATGGGAACTCTGCATAAAGGGGTTTGAGTGGGGAGGTGTTCTTCTTTCTTTTAGTCTTTTTTATTTTATAGTGCAGTAGAGTTGATTAACAATGAGCTCATTTCAGGGGTACGGGCATGTGTGTGTTTCTGAGGACAGAAGCCTGGGGGAGGATGCGGAAGGGAGACAAAGACCCAGTAGGTACCTGTTGATGATGGTCGGCAGGAAGCACAGGAGAAACTTCTCAGGGATGGAGACAAAGGGCAGCAGCCCCAGGTAATAGAGCAGAAGCACCCAGAGTCCTCGACGTATTGTGAAGGAGGTGGGCATCTGAGGGTTCTAGGAGGCAAGGGGAAATGAGAGGGGGATCAGTCTCCTCCAGGGGTAAGCAGAGAAGAGACCGGGGCTGCGGGGGACACAATGTTTGACCTTGAGGAAATGCTAAGACCTGCAGGAGTGAAGCCACATCTTGGTCCAGCATTCCCAGCCCTGTGCCTCCGGCTGTGCCCCTGCTCACTGCGCACTCCCCCGTTCTCTGAGCCCCACCCCTGGAGACCCTGTTCCTCCAGAACCCTCAGCCCTCTCTGGCCTAGGCCGGCTGGGGAGGGGCCGAGGTGCAGCGAGGGATGGGGCCTCACGGCAGCCTTGCACTTCTGCATGACGGAGCTGTCCTCTGAGGCCCAGATGGTGATCTTGTTGCGGTCATGGTGCCTCACCAGGTCCCCGATCTGAGAGCACGGGCGGGGAGGGGGCGTCAGGCCTCGGACCAGCCCTGGCCCCCGCCCGCCCCTGCCTGCCCGCAGCAGCACCTTGCCAATGAGCTCTTCATTTAGCTCTTTGACTTCCACGCTCATGGGCGTCCGCGGGAACCTCCGGAACAGGTCCTCTAGCCGAACCATGTGCCGGTCGGTCCCGCGTGCCGTGCGGCCTAGGGTGGTGGGAGGAAGGAGAGGGTGGTGCCAAGAGCCTGGACTGGAGAGGGGGTGTGTGTCCCAGGCGAGCAAAGGGGGCAGGACGTTGAGGCCACTGTGACCCCGCTCTGGGTGGGCTCAGTCCAGTGCTCGCAGCCCGCGCTCTTACCCGGGGAGAAATAAACTTCCAGCTCCTCCCTGTAGAGAGGCAGGTCCTGGGGAGAGGAGGGAGTGTGTCACCAAGAGGGGCGTGGAGGCGGGGGCCTTCCCCGGGCACGGTGTGGGGGCTGGGGCAAGGCCCACCTCAAAGTTCAGGCTGTCCACATCCCTGTTGACGCCCGACTGGCGGGACAGATTCTTGTCGTGTGACACCACCACCACGCCGTCCCGCGTCAGCCGGCAGTCCAGCTCCAGGAGGTCCGCTCGCTGCGCCACGGCGCTATGGCAGCAAAGGCCAGAAAGTGGCTGGGGCACAGGGACGAGCCAGGAGGCAGGAGGGTGGGGCGCTGGAGGGGCGCGTCGGGGGGTTCTGGCTAGACGTGCTGGCTGTGCACCGTGCAACTCCAGGGGGCTCCGTCACCCAGACGACGAAGTGACCGGCACCCCTTAGCCTCAGCCTCACACAGCCGGCACAGCCTTACCGGCGGCGTGGCCAGCCAGGTGGACTCACTTTTCCATGGCCTCCATGGTGTTCTCCAGGCGCTCTCCAGACCCTGCGTGGGGCAGCTGGGATGGGTTCCTCCGGCCTGGCCTCCCTCCCCTGCTCTCCCCACCCTCTGCCTCCTCGCTTCCAGCCAGGCCAGGCTGACCTGCTTCTTTTTCCCTATTCCACATCCTGCCCTGCCATCCTGCTCTCTGCTCACCTTGCACTCTGTCCTCCCTTTCACATCCCGCCCTTGCGACCTACCTGTCTCCACTGTCCACCCTGGCACCTGTCTTGCATCCTCAGGAGCTGACAGTCCCCACCTATCCCAACCCAGCTCACCTCCGCGATGGGCCCCCAGGCGGGGACGGAAGGCTGGAACCCACGGCGTGTGCAGCAGGCGAGGCCGGCGCAGGAAGAAGACGGAGATCATGACATAGCTGCCCAGGGCAGGCAGGGCGTAGCACAGCAGGGAGCTCATGGCCACCGGCCTCCCCAGGCTCTGGCAGCCCAGGAGCTCAGCCTCTCCCGATGGGCTGTCCTGCCTCACTGCCTGCCTGGCTGATGCTGGCTGGCTCCACCACCAGCAGCCACCACGCCCCTCAGGACCTGCTGAGCCTGCTGCTGGCCCGAGGCCAGACTGCAGGGCTGCGCTGGGGATGGGGTAGGGGCAGGAGAGGAGACCAGACAGCTCTGGGCCTTGTACCCCAGGCCCATCACACAGCCCGGCCTCCCTGCCTCTGGCCGCACTGGGGGAACCCAGTCCCCCCACACCAGGTCCCCTACAACCCTCTCCATTTGCCCTGGTGCCTGTCGTTGGGAGTCGATATACAGCCCCCGCCTTTTCCAGGGAATCCGGGGATGTGCAGGGTGTCCCTGAGTCACCCTAGAATCACCCCCAGCCCGTCAGACAGGAAGCCATCAGAGAGGGGCCAGGACCGTGACTAAGGGGGACAATGATCCCAATTCAAAGGACATGAACTTGAGCAAACTCTGCGGGAGGGCGGAGGACAGAGGAGCCTGGCGGGCTGCAGCCCTTAGGTCAGAGAGTCAGACACGACCTAGCGACGGAGTAACAAGACGCCGCTCTGTCCAGAAGTCGGACTCCTTACGTTCCCACCCTCTACCCTGGCCGGCGGGGGAGCCGAAGGCCATCACGCCAGGTAAAGCCACAGATGGGAAGTGTCCGGGCAGAGAGTCAGTCCCCAGGGCAGCGAGGGTGAGGGTCAGGGTGCCGGCGAACACAGACAGAGCCAGGGCCATCCATAGACACATCTCTATATTTATATATTAGATACAGGCACAGGGGTTGGCGGGGGCACTGGGCTCCATGGGCCCCGCCTCGGCGTCTGGTCACCCACACACAGAAGCAGCGGGATGTTAGATGTGGCAGCTTTGTTGGGGAGGGGGGTTGACCCTGGGCCTGCATCCTCAGGGCTGACAGTCCCACCTATCCCAACCCAGCTCACCTCCGATGGGCCCCCAGGCGGGGACGGAAGGCTGGAACCCACGGCGTGTGCAGCAGGCGAGGCCGGCGCAGGAAGAAGACGGAGATCATGACATAGCTGCCCAGGGCAGGCAGGGCGTAGCACAGCAGGGAGCTCATGGCCACCGGCCTCCCCAGGCTCTGGCAGCCCAGGAGCTCAGCCTCTCCCGATGGGCTGTCCTGCCTCACTGCCTGCCTGGCTGATGCTGGCTGGCTCCACCACCAGCAGCCACCACGCCCCTCAGGACCTGCTGAGCCTGCTGCTGGCCCGAGGCCAGACTGCAGGGCTGCGCTGGGGATGGGGTAGGGGCAGGAGAGGAGACCAGACAGCTCTGGGCCTTGTACCCCAGGCCCATCACACAGCCCGGCCTCCCTGCCTCTGGCCGCACTGGGGGAACCCAGTCCCCCCACACCAGGTCCCCTACAACCCTCTCCATTTGCCCTGGTGCCTGTCGTTGGGAGTCGATATACAGCCCCCGCCTTTTCCAGGGAATCCGGGGATGTGCAGGGTGTCCCTGAGTCACCCTAGAATCACCCCCAGCCCGTCAGACAGGAAGCCATCAGAGAGGGGCCAGGACCGTGACTAAGGGGGACAATGATCCCAATTCAAAGGACATGAACTTGAGCAAACTCTGCGGGAGGGCGGAGGACAGAGGAGCCTGGCGGGCTGCAGCCCTTAGGTCAGAGAGTCAGACACGACCTAGCGACGGAGTAACAAGACGCCGCTCTGTCCAGAAGTCGGACTCCTTACGTTCCCACCCTCTACCCTGGCCGGCGGGGGAGCCGAAGGCCATCACGCCAGGTAAAGCCACAGATGGGAAGTGTCCGGGCAGAGAGTCAGTCCCCAGGGCAGCGAGGGTGAGGGTCAGGGTGCCGGCGAACACAGACAGAGCCAGGGCCATCCATAGACACATCTCTATATTTATATATTAGATACAGGCACAGGGGTTGGCGGGGGCACTGGGCGCTCCATGGGCCCCCGCCTCGACGTCTGGTCACCCACACACAGAAGCAGCGGGGATGTTAGATGTGGCAGCTTTGTTGGGGAGAGGGTTGAGGCCTGGGCCCCCGCTCCTCAGGGGTAACTAGCCCTTGAGCCTTAGGAATGTTCCTTCAGGGAAAACAGGGTGGGGCTTTAATGAAGCAAGTGAGGCAGGGCTATCCTTGTGTCCCAACGCAGTATCCTCCATGCCCTCCCCCACCGCCCCTCAGTAGGTCCCAGGGCAGCCAGAGCCCGCAGAGTCCAGAACTACCGAAAACTGGGAGAGCCGGGCAGACAGAGGGAGAGCAGCAAAGGGGAGTCTGCTTTGGGGCCACCTGAGCTCCTCAGGTCCTGGGAGGGCAGGGAGGAAGGAGGGCGCATTGGCCTGCCTGAAGCAGGACGCCTGAGCAAAGCAAAGGGAGGTGGCCAGGCCCGCCCTCTGCTCCCGGACCTGGTCTGTCGGGGTCTGGGCTGGGCACAAGGTCCACTTTCTAACAGTCCGGCAGGGGAGGGGCAGGCAGGAGGCAGGGCCTAAACGAAAAGGCAGGCAGAGAAGGAACCATTAGCATCTCAGTGGACCTGCCCGGCCCCAACCCTCACTTCCCTCATTTCAAGATGCGGCTGGGTTTCCTTATCTGTAAAATGCGGATATTAGGACTCACTTCAAGGTCCTGCTACCAGGACTAAGTGAGTCGTACAGACAAATGTCTCAGAACCATGCGTGGTGCTCAGCAGGCGTTTGCTCTCATTATCAGGGCTGTCTCCAGGCAACTGAGACAAGCAAGGTGAGGTGTCTTGCACAATATTCACACAGCCCTTACTGAGTCTCCGAGCTGGGCTCTGAACCTGGGTGTGTCTGGCTTGCTGCTATCAGGCCACAGCTGGCCAAAGAGAGTCAGGAAACCAGAGCCGGGCTGGGGAGCAGAGAGGGTGGGGGTAGCCCCAGCCAGGTTCTCAGAGGCATGTGAACTGCTGACCTGGACACCAGGTGTGAAAAAGTCAAGCATGTGGGTCAGGCTGGGCGCTGCCGGCTCCTCCCAAAGCAATTACAGCTCCACCTGCCCCTCTGTCCGCCCCGGGGAGCCAAAGCCTGGCTCCATTTCTCAAGGTGGGTAAGAGAGGCCCTCCGTGACCTGGGGCTGCAGTCTGCGGCGTGCTGACAGGTGGGAGACACGTGCGACTGGGGACCTCAGGTCTGTGGCCAAAGCAGGCTCCGGCCCTTCTGCTGCCGTCATACATGTGGCTTGTGGACAGGAGCAGGCTTGTGACCTCGTGGAGGCGTGCTGGGCTCCCTGGTCTCAGGGTGAATCTGTGCGTGGGTAGGGAAGGGACTCACCAGGCCCCAGGAGCAGAGGTGTCCGGCCAGGTTAGGGGGCCTCCAGCACCCCAGGCTGGAAGCGGGCTGTCTCCTGGAAGATGAGCTCCTTCAGCCGCTCCTTGGGGAGATCATCCAGCTCCATGTCGAAGGTGAAAGGCTCCTCGGCCACTGGCTGGCATGGCAGAGAAGTGGGGTGGCTCAGGGCGGGGACTGAGGGAAGCCCACCCGCCCACCCACCTGCCCGCTCGGCCGCGAGTGGCTGGCCCACCTCATCGGTTGGGTCGTAGTACTGCTCCAGGTAGGGGTGCGCCAGCGCCTCTTCCACGGTGATCCGTTTGTTTGGATTAAAGGTCAGCATCCGATCCAGCAGGTCAAGAGCTAGGGAGGCACAAGTGTCAGGGGCCAAAGGGAAGGTCGGAGGAGCTCTTGGAAGCGATGCTCAGCTCCACTGTGTACGGAGGCCTGTCAGTCCTGAGGCCTCTGCATCCCAGGCAGCTGCTGGGCTCTTATATCTTCCTCTACACCCCATTTTTTTCTTTCTTTTTTTTTTACAGAGCTCCTCTTTAAATTTAAAAAAAAAAAAAATTTTTTTTATTTATCTTTTGGAGGTTGGGGTGGGGAGGGAGGGGGACGGGTGGGCTACTTCTGTTGGTCTTTCATTTCTCTATTTTCATCCATCTTTGTTCTTTTGGTTCTTGTGGGCCTCCTATTGCAGTGGCCTCTGTTGTCGCAGAGCACCGGCTCTGGGCGCATGTGCCCCAGAGCTCCGGCTCAGTAATTGGACACATCGGTCCAGCCGCTCCACAGCACATGGGATCTTCCCAGGCCAGGGATGAAACCGGCGCCCCTTGCATTGCAAGGCGGTATCCTTACCCACTGGACCACCGGGAAGCCCACACCCCGTTTTTTTTTTTTAATCACACAGTAGGCCCCCAAATCTCTCTCACCTTTGGGGTCTGACTTGGGAAAAAGCTTGGCCCAGGCCACCTTGGTCTTGGAGGGTAGAGACTGCAGGTAGTTTCGGGCCTTCATGTTGATGATACAATTCAGGTCCTCCTGGGATGGGGAGCCCAGAATACCTATGGGTAAGGGACTTGTGAGCCATCTCTCTTTTCTGCGGACAGAATGAGCCAAGATCAAGAGCCTCCACCAACCCGCTCCAGGTCAACCATGACCTCCCAGCCAACCCAGTGGGGATGAAGATCAGGGAGTCTGGATTGCACAGGCCAAGGTTCAAATCCTGGCCCGAGCACTTCCTAAGTGTCAAATGTATGGAGTCTTGACTTTCCCATCTATCCATAGGGGACCGTATAACTTAGTGAAATACCGTGAATGCTGTTGGGACTCCACACATGGTGGCCCCCCTGACCTGACTCCTGCAGACCCCCTGACCCTAAAGAAAGGTCACCTGCAATAAGCGAATCTCTTTCCCACTCGGCTGGCCAGTCCCCTCTCTCACCCAGAATATGGTTGAGTTGGTCCAGGTAGTGCTTGCCAGGGAAGATGGGCCGGTTGGAGAGCATCTCAGCCAGAATGCAGCCCACAGACCAGATGTCGATGGACTTCGTGTAGCCCTGGGGAGGAGGAAAAAGTGGTGGGCTCCTGGGCCAGGCCACAACCCTTAACCCTAGGTTCAACACCAGCGAGGGAGGCCAATGGAAAAGGCTCCTTCCAGAGCCCAAAGACCAGAATCAGGTCACAGGGCCCAGTGGGGAGGCTTCCTGCATTAGGAGGGTGAGGGCCTGGCTCAAAGGTGGCTCCCGGGCTTTCTGTAATCCGGTTCCCTCCCTTCGGAGATGGGTAGTCCCTTACCTTGGAGTTAAGCATGATCTCTGGGGCCCGGTACCAGCGTGTGGCCACGTATTCCGTCAGGAAGCCAGTGTGGTCGTGCTCAGGGTCGGCGATTCGGGCAAGACCAAAATCACAGATCTAGAATGCAAGCCAGGATGCTAAGCTTGATGGTCAAGGCATCCTGGGGGCAAGTCATCATATTGTCACAGGGGGTGGGGACTCCTGGTCCCCCGGAAGCCTGAGACCCCCAGGGGCAGGAAGAGACAGGCCCTCCTCAACCCTCGGACCTTAAGGTCGCAGGTGGTGTTGATGAGCAGGTTGGAGGGCTTTAAGTCTCGGTGGAGCACGTTGGCGGAGTGGATGTACTTGAGGCCCCGCAGGATCTGGTAGAGGAAGTAGCAGACGTGGTCATTGCTCAGCTGCTGGCTTTTGAGCAGTTTGTACAGGTCAGTCTCCATCAGGTCCTGCACAATATAGCTGAGGTCGGTGCCAGAGGCCCCCGAGGTGAGGGCAGCGGGAGGCGCTTGGTTAAGGAGAACAGACGCTGGTGACCAGGTTTCACATCCCTCCAGCTGATGCCCCTGGGACTCAGCAGACCTGCCTGCTGATACCATAAGCTGGGCAAGGCCCAGATGGAGCAGGTGGGCTCAAGCCTCTGCCGGATCTCAGCTGGTGACCCTGAGCAAAGCCCCTCTGTTCTGTGGCCTCAGTTTACCTACTGGGAAAATGGGGATAATCAACTGTGAAAAGCAGAACTTTCTAGCTCTGAGCAGTTCACCTGCCAGTCTGGAGTTCACTTGCCAGTCTGAATGCTCCCCGCACTGCTCATTCGTTGGCTTTAGGACCTCAATCCCCGTCTGCGCCTCTTATTTCCTCATCTGTAAAGCAAGGGGAAACAAAAACTGTTCTTTAGAGAGGGGTGGTGAACATGAGCTGAGAGATGACCCGCGCAGAGCAGCCGGCCCAGGGCCTGCCTGGCACGTCGTAAGCGCTCGGCAAGCATGAACTAGTATTGCTGTTATAAAAGCCTGAGCCACATGGCTGTTGAGAAGGTTAAATGAGATTATGTATGAACACCATCTGGCAGGCAATAAATGTTTGCTTAAAAATAAATGCCTGCCTTATGGGGATGGTTTGCGCGAGACAAATGAGGAGGAACTCCCCCAAGTGTGTGCTCCTACTCAGGGGGTTTGGCCCTACATCCAAAGACAGAGGAGTAAATGTCCTTTTATACTGTAAGATCAAAAGAGGTCAGACATAAATAAACAAATAAACGTCATGTGGTTAATTTCTGGAAGACTCGATGAGGGCTGTCTTTCAGTGTCAGCCTCCAAAGGGCCTTCTGAGAACGTCTGGACTAACCCTGCTGTGTTAAAGAGGAGGAGGCCCGGCAAGCTGCAATGACTTGGTTAAGGTCACACGACACGCTAGGGGTGAGCGTGGAGGTTTCCTGCCCACAGTCTGTGGTGGGGGCTGCAGACGGTGCACTATAGATCCCCACTCATGGGTGGAGGACCGGGACTGGGTGGTGGTGGGTGGGGCAGGGGAGAGGTGACGGGTGTCACAAGCGGCTCGCAGAGCCAGACAGGAAGTGGACCACGACCTAGGAACGCGGGATGGGGGAGGGCACCAAGTCCAGGCCGTCCCTCTGGGCCGAGTCCACATCCCTCCAGCTGATGCCCCTGGGACTCAGCAGACCTGCCTGCTGATACCATAAGCTGGGCAAGGCCCAGATGGAGCAGGTGGGCTCAAGCCTCTGCCGGATCTCAGCTGGTGACCCTGAGCAAAGCCCCTCTGTTCTGTGGCCTCAGTTTACCTACTGGGAAAATGGGGATAATCAACTGTGAAAAGCAGAACTTTCTAGCTCTGAGCAGTTCACCTGCCAGTCTGGAGTTCACTTGCCAGTCTGAATGCTCCCCGCACTGCTCATTCGTTGGCTTTAGGACCTCAATCCCCGTCTGCGCCTCTTATTTCCTCATCTGTAAAGCAAGGGGAAACAAAAACTGTTCTTTAGAGAGGGGTGGTGAACATGAGCTGAGAGATGACCCGCGCAGAGCAGCCGGCCCAGGGCCTGCCTGGCACGTCGTAAGCGCTCGGCAAGCATGAACTAGTATTGCTGTTATAAAAGCCTGAGCCACATGGCTGTTGAGAAGGTTAAATGAGATTATGTATGAACACCATCTGGCAGGCAATAAATGTTTGCTTAAAAATAAATGCCTGCCTTATGGGGATGGTTTGCGCGAGACAAATGAGGAGGAACTCCCCCAAGTGTGTGCTCCTACTCAGGGGGTTTGGCCCTACATCCAAAGACAGAGGAGTAAATGTCCTTTTATACTGTAAGATCAAAAGAGGTCAGACATAAATAAACAAATAAACGTCATGTGGTTAATTTCTGGAAGACTCGATGAGGGCTGTCTTTCAGTGTCAGCCTCCAAAGGGCCTTCTGAGAACGTCTGGACTAACCCTGCTGTGTTAAAGAGGAGGAGGCCCGGCAAGCTGCAATGACTTGGTTAAGGTCACACGACACGCTAGGGGTGAGCGTGGAGGTTTCCTGCCCACAGTCTGTGGTGGGGGCTGCAGACGGTGCACTATAGATCCCCACTCATGGGTGGAGGACCGGGACTGGGTGGTGGTGGGTGGGGCAGGGGAGAGGTGACGGGTGTCACAAGCGGCTCGCAGAGCCAGACAGGAAGTGGACCACGACCTAGGAACGCGGTATGGGGGAGGGCACCAAGTCCAGGCCGTCCCTCCCTGGGCAAGGTGCGAGTCCACAGGTGAGCGGGGTGGGGCTCTGAGCAGGAAGTCCCAGAGTGAGCACAGGGTCTCATCCTGGGGAGGGGAGAAGCAGCCACAGAAATGCTTGACTTTATTTCAGCTTTCCGAGCCTCAGTTTCCTCGTCTTTGAAAGGGAGCTGCTGAGACCCATCTCCTAGAGCAGTCGGGAGGGAGAAGGGGGAAAAGTCACGGCTCTGGGCTTGTGCTACTGCCGGCTCACAGTAGGCCCTCAACACAGGGCAGTTTTCCTCCTGCCCGCCTGCCTTCCAGTCTGAAGACCCAGAGAAACAAGAATCGCCATCTGTTAAACAAAAGCGCTGACTGTGGGCATTGAGAAGCGGGATCACAGAACGGCAGATGTCAGAGGACAAAGCTGCTACACAGACCTTCTTGCCCAGCCTCCTACTGAGGCAGCCCAGACCGAACAGACTTGCCCTCGGCCACCCTGCCTGGCCGCAGCAGGCCAGGGTTCACCCGAGGCCTCCCGGCCCTCTTCGGCTGTGGCCTCCTGACCACTGGCAAGTCTCCTTCCCTGGGTTTGTTTTGGAGGGAGCTCGGGAGGGAAGAAGGAAAGAGAAAACAAGCCAACATTCTCCCAGCCCGGCTCAGAGGCTGGGCCTAGCCAGCCGTGCGGCCCAGGTGAAGGATACACATCCCTCATGGCTTCCAGGGTGGGTGCTCGCAGAATGTCCCGGATGCCGATGACGTTCTCGTGGCGGAAACGCAGCAAGATCTGAATCTCCCGTAACGTGCGCTGGCAGTAGGTCTGATGCTCAAAGGGGCTGATTTTCTTGATGGCCACTCGAGTCTTGCGCACGTGGTCGTAAGCCGAGCTGAGAGGGCCAGAGAGATGCTGGTGTCCAGGCCCGGTGGCCCCACCCAGGCCTTGGCAGGCAGGGAGGAGCGGGAGAGGGCTCGGGCCAGTCATAAAATTTTCCAACTCCCAGAGCGGTGCACTATAGACGAAGGGGGGGGGAAACGGTGTCACAAGCGGCTCGCAGAGCCAGACAGGAAGTGGACCACGACCTAGGAACGCGGTATGGGGGAGGGCACCAAGTCCAGGCCGTCCCTCCCTGGGCAAGGTGCGAGTCCACAGGTGAGCGGGGTGGGGCTCTGAGCAGGAAGTCCCAGAGTGAGCACAGGGTCTCATCCTGGGGAGGGGAGAAGCAGCCACAGAAATGCTTGACTTTATTTCAGCTTTCCGAGCCTCAGTTTCCTCGTCTTTGAAAGGGGCTGCTGAGACCCATCTCCTAGAGCAGTCGGGAGGGAGAAGGGGGAAAAGTCACGGCTCTGGGCTTGTGCTACTGCCGGCTCACAGTAGGCCCTCAACACAGGGCAGTTTTCCTCCTGCCCGCCTGCCTTCCAGTCTGAAGACCCAGAGAAACAAGAATCGCCATCTGTTAAACAAAAGCGCTGACTGTGGGCATTGAGAAGCGGGATCACAGAACGGCAGATGTCAGAGGACAAAGCTGCTACACAGACCTTCTTGCCCAGCCTCCTACTGAGGCAGCCCAGACCGAACAGACTTGCCCTCGGCCACCCTGCCTGGCCGCAGCAGGCCAGGGTTCACCCGAGGCCTCCCGGCCCTCTTCGGCTGTGGCCTCCTGACCACTGGCAAGTCTCCTTCCCTGGGTTTGTTTTGGAGGGAGCTCGGGAGGGAAGAAGGAAAGAGAAAACAAGCCAACATTCTCCCAGCCCGGCTCAGAGGCTGGGCCTAGCCAGCCGTGCGGCCCAGGTGAAGGATACACATCCCTCATGGCTTCCAGGGTGGGTGCTCGCAGAATGTCCCGGATGCCGATGACGTTCTCGTGGCGGAAACGCAGCAAGATCTGAATCTCCCGTAACGTGCGCTGGCAGTAGGTCTGATGCTCAAAGGGGCTGATTTTCTTGATGGCCACTCGAGTCTTGCGCACGTGGTCGTAAGCCGAGCTGAGAGGGCCAGAGAGATGCTGGTGTCCAGGCCCGGTGGCCCCACCCAGGCCTTGGCAGGCAGGGGAGGGAGCGGGAGAGGGCTCGGGCCAGTCATAAACAATGCCGGTTCCTTCCTGCTGTGAAGGCCTGGGATCTCCAGGGAGAAAAGCTGGGGACCAGCCAGGCAACCCTTCAGTGACTTCACAAACAGAGGAAGAGACTGACTGCTCACTGGCTTCCCTTCTCCTCAACCCTTTCCAGCCTGGCTGCCCTGACCCCTCATCCTCCCCTTCCCACGATGGGCTCCCTCTGTCCAAGACAGGTCCAGGGGGTGGGAGGCGCCGAGGCAAGGCAAATACCGTGAGAAGGAGGGGGTCAGAGAACAGACTGGAGAGAAGGGGGAGGCAGGGCCGGGCTGGGGCGGGTGTCGGGGGAGGTTCCTGGGCAGCAGAGCTATGCCCAGCTGCACAAAAGGCCTAGAGCACCCGGTGGGGCTAGGGGAACTCGCAGACCCCTCCTAAACGCTGCAGGAAGGTGTCCCTGGACCCAGGCCCGGAGCCCCACCCCGCCCTGGCCAGCACTGAGCGCTTCTCTTTTATTCGGAGGCTCCTTGGCAAGCTTCACTGGGGGGCTGACCCAGAGCATCCTCTTCCCAATGAAGGGTCCTTCTCTCTTCACTAAGATATTACCTCCCCTAGGAGGCATTTTCTTCTCACCCCGTGCCCATAGGGTCCCCAAGGTCCCCATAGCTCCGCCCCATATACTCAGATGCTCTTCCCTTCATTAGAGAAGAGTCGGTGCAAAGCCCCCGAACCTCCTCTCCTGAGATCTTACGCAGTGCCCCTTCCCCCAGAAAGCACTCCAAGGCCCTCTTCCTTGGGCGCCCCCCGGCCTCCCGAAGCGCCCGCTTCTTCGGGAGGCTCCGAGTCCGCGACGCCCAGAGAGCGCTCCGCACCCCTCCCCGACCCCTCCCCGTCCCCTCCCCACGGATGCCCCCTCCCCTCAGAACGCCCCTCACCTGACCATGCCGTACGCGCCCTCGCCGATGTACTGCAGCTGCGTGTAGCGCGGGCCCACGTCGAACGGCTGCCCCTTGACGATCTCCACTTCCCCCGGGACCCCCGGGCCGACCCCATCCGTTCCCCGGGGCTCCCCGCCCCCGCCCCCCTGAGCCGCCGCCGCCACCGCCATCTCCACTCCTCCCCACCCGCCCGCCGGCCTCCCCCGGCGGCCCCGCCCAGGCCCCGCCCCTTCCCGCCCGAGGCCCCGCCCCGCCCGCCCTCTCCCCGGCCGGGCCGCGCTCCAGGCCCCGCCCCCGCGCCCGTCACGTGGCCCCTCCCGGCTTTCCCACCGCGGTGGCTGCGGTCCCGGCACCTGTCGGCTCCGTCTGCTCCAGTGCCCCTAGAGGTTCCCTAGGACCGTCTTGGGGCTGTCCAGACCCTCCCCCGAAGGCAGACCGGCTGGGCGGCCCGGTGACCCCATCCAGAGCTACCTAGCACGTGAGTGCTGGAGCGGGGCCCAAGACCGGACCCCGTGGCCCCATTGCCCGCCGCGCCGGCCCCACTCAGCCAGGTGGCCGGGCTGGGGCGGGTGTCAGGGGAGGTTCCTGGGCAGCAGAGCTATGCCCAGCTGCACAAAGGCCTAGAGCACCCGGTGGGGCTAGGGGAACTCGCAGACCCCTCCTAAACGCTGCAGGAAGGTGTCCCTGGACCCAGGCCCGGAGCCCCACCCCGCCCTGGCCAGCACTGAGCGCTTCTCTTTTATTCGGAGGCTCCTTGGCAAGCTTCACTGGGGGGCTGACCCAGAGCATCCTCTTCCCAATGAAGGGTCCTTCTCTCTTCACTAAGATATTACCTCCCCTAGGAGGCATTTTCTTCTCACCCCGTGCCCATAGGGTCCCCAAGGTCCCCATAGCTCCGCCCCATATACTCAGATGCTCTTCCCTTCATTAGAGAAGAGTCGGTGCAAAGCCCCCGAACCTCCTCTCCTGAGATCTTACGCAGTGCCCCTTCCCCCAGAAAGCACTCCAAGGCCCTCTTCCTTGGGCGCCCCCCGGCCTCCCGAAGCGCCCGCTTCTTCGGGAGGCTCCGAGTCCGCGACGCCCAGAGAGCGCTCCGCACCCCTCCCCGACCCCTCCCCGTCCCCTCCCCACGGATGCCCCCTCCCCTCAGAACGCCCCTCACCTGACCATGCCGTACGCGCCCTCGCCGATGTACTGCAGCTGCGTGTAGCGCGGGCCCACGTCGAACGGCTGCCCCTTGACGATCTCCACTTCCCCCGGGACCCCCGAGCCGACCCCATCCGTTCCCCGGGGCTCCCCGCCCCCGCCCCCCTGAGCCGCCGCCGCCGCCGCCATCTCCACTCCTCCCCACCCGCCCGCCCGCCTCCCCGGCGGCCCCGCCCAGGCCCCGCCCCTTCCCGCCCGAGGCCCCGCCCGCCCGCCCTCTCCCCGGCCGGGCCGCGCTCCAGGCCCCGCCCCCGCGCCCGTCACGTGGCCCCTCCCGGCTTTCCCACCGCGGTGGCTGCGGTCCCGGCACCTGTCGGCTCCGTCTGCTCCAGTGCCCCTAGAGGTTCCCTAGGACCGTCTTGGGGCTGTCCAGACCCTCCCCCGAAGGCAGACCGGCTGGGCGGCCCGGTGACCCCATCCAGAGCTACCTAGCACGTGAGTGCTGGAGCGGGGCCCAAGACCGGACCCCGTGGCCCCATTGCCCGCCGCGCCGGCCCCACTCAGCCCGGAGTGGCCCGGGCCTTGAGATGGAACCTTTAGGGAACCCTCACAAGCCCTCTGGAGTTTGGCCCCCTGGAGTCAGGCCGGATGCTAAGTGATTCCACGCTTCTTTCTCAGTAGCCGTGGAAGGTGGCGTCCTCACAGGTGTGGCATCTTTCACAGCCGAGGAAACTGAAGGGGACTGGGCAAAGTGACTTGAGAGCTGGGAAGCCCAGGCGTCCAGACGCTCAGCCTAATGGCTTTCGGATGGAGACGTGTCTGAGTGAGCTAGGGACAGGTGCTCAGGAACCAGGCAGTGCCTGCATCCCGAGGGCAGATGATCCCTGCCTACCTTTACATGGAGAACTGGGGAGAGGTGAGAGCTGCATGGACTGGGTCTGATGAAAATGCACCTATCAGGCTTTTCTCAAAAACAGCAGGTTGTGACCAATCTGGGATTATACGTAACTGTAAACAACAAAACTCTTGTAAACATAAAAAGTAAAATTAAATAAGTAAATAAATAAATCCCAGCAAGATAGCTAATGTTCTTGTTGTCCTTGGGTTTGGCAAAAACTTGGATTCCTGTCAAGATCATCATCTTTTGATCCTCTGCTGGACTTTCGTTTACACAATACTTGGTCCACTTAAGTTGTTTCATTAGAACAACCCCGAAATATAGGTGCCATCTGCTTTTCTGAGCTGGATGAGCAGGGGGCCGTGTCTGAAGCTGGATGAGCAGGGGGCCGTGTCTGTTTGGTTCATTGCTGTATCACCTCCAACCACCACTATCCCTATACTCAAATGCTCAGAATCTTTTTTTTTTTTAAAGATTTATTTATTTATTTCTGGGGGAGGGGGTGGGGAGGCAGGGGAGCAGGTGGGCCACTTCTATCGGTCTTTCATTTATCTATTTTCATCCATCTTTGTTCTTCGGCCCGTGTGGGCCTCCCCTCGCGGTAGCCTCTGTTGTCGCAGAGCGCCGGCTCTGGGTGCATGCACTCCAGAGCTCCAGCTCGGTAATTGAACACATCAGTCCAGCTGCTCTGCTGCACGTGGGATCTTCCCAGGCCAGGGATCAAACTGGCGCCCCTTGCACTGCAAGGCGGTGTCCTTACCCACTGGACCACCAGGGAAGCCTGCTTAGAATCTTTTGAATGGATGAGTCAAGTTTTACAGAACGGGAAATCTGAGAGCTAGGGAGCTGAGACCCATCATGTATCTCTTGACACACAAGCAGAGAGGTTCTTTATAATTCCTTCCATTCTGTCTCCCAGACTATTAACATGGAAGAGAGGACACCCAGAGATCAACCAGTCCATCTCCCTTCCTTCACGGTGAACATGTGAGCTGGGAGCTTCATGAAAGCACATCTAGGATTCAGTAAGTAATCATGTTGTTTTTGTCTTCCTTGGAAGCTGGGAGGAGGTCCTTGTATGCATTAAAGATCAAGAGACAAAATGCGATAGTAATTATGACTCTGAAATGGCTCATAATTAGATCTACAGTCAGGCATTCTAACTTAGATTAATGACACCAGGAATTCCTGGTTCCCAATAACCCACCAGACAGTGAAGGTTCAAGAGGTGCTAATTAGATCAATGGTTTTTTGTTGGTGGTGTCATTCATTTGATAAGCTATTGCAAGGCCCTGTGTGCAGAGCTCTGACCTAGGCACTAGGGCTGATACAGCTCTCTGGAGTCACGATTGTCTGGATTAGAACCATTTTTGCCCGTTGCTCTGCTATCTTGGGCAGATTGCCTGCTGGCCTCTCTGCCTATGGAGTTTCTCTTCTGTTGAAGATGTGCATACAGTTCAGTTCAGTGGCTCAGTCGTGTCCGACTCTTTGCCACCCCATGGACTGCAGCACGCCAGGCTTCCCTGTCCTTCACCACCTCCCAGAGCTTGCTCAAACTCATGTCCATTGACTCAGTGATGCCATCCAACCATCTCATCCTCTGTTGTCCCCTTCTCCTTTTGCCTTTGATATTTCCCAGCATCAGGCTCTATTCCAATGAGTTGTCTCTTCAGATCAGGTGGCCAATGTATTGGAGCACATACGGAAATCACTTTAATCCAGAATGAATGGGTGTAACAAATAGAGTAAACTTAGAGGTGGGTGAGATCATTTTAAAACAGGGTTCCCAGCCCTTGGGGATTCTCTGTTAGGAATCAGGTCACACAGCGGAAGGTGAGTGGCAGGTGAGTGAGCAAAGCTTCATCTCTATTGATAGCTGCTCCCCATTGCTGGAGCTCCCCTGGTGACTCAGTGGTAAAGAATCCACCTGCAAGGCAGGAGACTTGGGTTTGATCTCTGGATCTGAAAGATTCCCCCGGAGAAGGTAATGACAACCCACTTCAGTCGGACACAACTTAGTGGCTAAGCCATCACCCCGTGGCTTGCATTACCAGCTGAGCTCTGGGCCTTGTCAGATCAGTAGTGACATTATATTCTCATAGGAGCGGGAACTTGATTGTGCACTATGCATGCGAGGGACCTAGGTTGCACATTCCTTATGAGAATTATCACAAACCATCCGTTGCGCCCCCCACCCCCGGTCCGTGGGAAAAGTGCCTTCCATGAAACAGCTCCCTGGTGCGGAAAGGTTGGGGACCGTTGTGCTAGAGAAGTGAGGAGGAAATAGTGGAGGAGGTAGCATTGTATTCCTGAAAAAGAAGCAAAGTTTTGTAAGGTCGGGGTAGAGCAAAGGCTTCAAGAAGAAGAAGCAGTATCAACCGCATGGAGTCAGGAGCCCCAGGTGTCCCGTGTGGCTGCATTGTGAAGGTTTAAGGCTTGCTGGATTAGAACCATTTTTGCCCGTTGCTCTGCTATCTTGGGCAGATTGCCTGCTGGCCTCTCTGCCTATGGAGTTTCTCTTCTGTTGAAGATGTGCATACAGTTCAGTTCAGTGGCTCAGTCGTGTCCGACTCTTTGCCACCCCATGGACTGCAGCACGCCAGGCTTCCCTGTCCTTCACCACCTCCCAGAGCTTGCTCAAACTCATGTCCATTGACTCAGTGATGCCATCCAACCATCTCATCCTCTGTTGTCCCCTTCTCCTTTTGCCTTTGATATTTCCCAGCATCAGGCTCTATTCCAATGAGTTGTCTCTTCAGATCAGGTGGCCAATGTATTGGAGCACATACGGAAATCACTTTAATCCAGAATGAATGGGTGTAACAAATAGAGTAAACTTAGAGGTGGGTGAGATCATTTTAAAACAGGGTTCCCAGCCCTTGGGGATTCTCTGTTAGGAATCAGGTCACACAGCGGAAGGTGAGTGGCAGGTGAGTGAGCAAAGCTTCATCTCTATTGATAGCTGCTCCCCATTGCTGGAGCTCCCCTGGTGACTCAGTGGTAAAGAATCCACCTGCAAGGCAGGAGACTTGGGTTTGATCTCTGGATCTGAAAGATTCCCCCGGAGAAGGTAATGACAACCCACTTCAGTCGGACACAACTTAGTGGCTAAGCCATCACCCCGTGGCTTGCATTACCAGCTGAGCTCTGGGCCTTGTCAGATCAGTAGTGACATTATATTCTCATAGGAGCGGGAACTTGATTGTGCACTATGCATGCGAGGGACCTAGGTTGCACATTCCTTATGAGAATTATCACAAACCATCCGTTGCGCCCCCCACCCCCGGTCCGTGGGAAAAGTGCCTTCCATGAAACAGCTCCCTGGTGCCGGAAAGGTTGGGGACCGTTGTGCTAGAGAAGTGAGGAGGAAATAGTGGAGGAGGTAGCATTGTATTCCTGAAAAAGAAGCAAAGTTTTGTAAGGTCGGGGTAGAGCAAAGGCTTCAAGAAGAAGAAGCAGTATCAACCGCCGCATGGAGTCAGGAGCCCCAGGTGTCCCGTGTGGCTGCATTGTGAAGGTTTAAGGGAAGTTCAGGCTGGAGTGGTGGGTTGGGGCCACATTGAGGAAGGCCTCTCTGATTCCGGCAAGGAGTTTGGATGTTACTCAGTAAGCAGTAAAAAGCTTTTCAGGGACTTTTGCCAGATCATTTTGCAACTACGAGAGAATATAGTGACTCAGAGAAAACACCATGGAGTTCAACATGGAGCCAGGTTTCCTGAGTAGGAGTGAGTTTCCCGGCATGGGAAAGGCTGGTGTATCCGGAGCGGTGCCTGCCACCTCAGCCCTGTTGGAGTCTCATTTCCAGGCGTGTGACTGAGATTGCCCTCTAGTGGATGAGGTCGGTGCTTCTTTGGAGATTGGATTGGGATTTCTTTGTCTAGTTCATAGATTCATATTCATCTAATAGAGACTGAACAAGTAACTATTCTGTGCTAGACACTTCTTTTTAATACTTGGAGGCTTAAGTATGCCACTTTCTCTCTCTCTCTCTTTTGTTTGACTGTGATGTGCAGCTTGTGGGATGTTACTACCCTGGCCAGGGATTGAACCCTGGCTCCTAGCAAGTCCGAACCATTGGAAAACTGAAAGTGAAAGTCGCTCAGTTGTGTCTGACTCTCTGATACCCATGGATGAGCCATGGAATTCTCCAGGCAAGAATGCTGGAATGTGTAGCCTTTCCCTTCTCCAGGGGATCTTCCCAACTCACGAAGTGAAGCTAGTTTCCCTGCATTGCAGGCAGATTCTTTACCGTCTGAGCCACAAAGGGGAGCCTAAGAATGTTGGTGTGGGTAACCTATCCCTTCTTCAGGGGATCTTCCTGACCCAGGAGTCAAACTGGGGTTGCGTGCATTGCAGGTGGATTCACCAGGGAATTCCCTGCACCAGGCACTTCTTTTTTTTTTTTTTTAATAAAGATTTATTTATTTGTTTTTTTTGGGGGGGGGGTGGGGGGGGGGGGGAGCAGGCGGGCTACTTCTATTGGTCTTTCATTTGTCTGTTTTCATCCGTCTTTGTTCTTTGGCCCATGTGGGCCTCCCATCGCAGTGGCCTCTGTTGTCGCAGAGCGCCGGCTCTGGGCGCATGCGCTGCAGAGCTCCGGCTCGGTAATTGGACACATCGGTCCAGCCGCTCCTTGGCACATGGGATCTTCCCAGGCCAGGGATCGAACTTGCGCCCCTTACCAACTGGACCACCAGGGGAAGTCCTGGAAGGAATTTAAAAAGCATTTCCTCCAGCTCACTGCATTGTTATGGTTTTTCTAATGACTGCTCTAGCTCTGGGTCTGCCTAGACTAAGTCTTATTTTATTTAATTTCTTGGTAGCATGGCACATGGGATCTTAGTTCCACAATTAGGGAATCCAACTTGTGCCCACTGCATTGGAAGCAGGGAGCCTTAAGCACGGACTGCCAGGAAAGTCCCTAGACTAAATCTTGAACCAGATCTCATCTCCTTATGATGTAAAGGTCACAAGAGAGGCCGATTGGTCATATGCCCAGAGTAATGCAAAGGAATAACATTGGAAGCACACAAATAAACAATCTCAGCACAAACTGAGAAGGGAGGAAATGTATAAGAATAAGCAGCAGGGGGCTTCCCTGAGTAGGTCGGTCGATCCCTGGCAGTGCGTTGTGGGATGTTACTCCTGGCCTCCCCTAGCAAGTCCGAACCATTGGAAAACTGAAAGTGAAAGTCGCTCAGTTGTGTCTGACTCTCTGATACCCATGGATGAGCCATGGAATTCTCCAGGCAAGAATGCTGGAATGTGTAGCCTTTCCCTTCTCCAGGGGATCTTCCCAACTCACGAAGTGAAGCTAGTTTCCCTGCATTGCAGGCAGATTCTTTACCGTCTGAGCCACAAAGGGGAGCCTAAGAATGTTGGTGTGGGTAACCTATCCCTTCTTCAGGGGATCTTCCTGACCCAGGAGTCAAACTGGGGTTGCGTGCATTGCAGGTGGATTCACCAGGGAATTCCCTGCACCAGGCACTTCTTTTTTTTTTTTTTTTAATAAAGATTTATTTATTTATTTATTTTGGGGGGGTGGGGTGGGGAGGGAGGGGAGCAGGCGGGCTACTTCTATTGGTCTTTCATTTGTCTGTTTTCATCCGTCTTTGTTCTTTGGCCCATGTGGGCCTCCCATCGCAGTGGCCTCTGTTGTCGCAGAGCGCCGGCTCTGGGCGCATGCGCTGCAGAGCTCCGGCTCGGTAATTGGACACATCGGTCCAGCCGCTCCTTGGCACATGGGATCTTCCCAGGCCAGGGATCGAACTTGCGCCCCTTACCAACTGGACCACCAGGGGAAGTCCTGGAAGGAATTTAAAAAGCATTTCCTCCAGCTCACTGCATTGTTATGGTTTTTCTAATGACTGCTCTAGCTCTGGGTCTGCCTAGACTAAGTCTTATTTTATTTAATTTCTTGGTAGCATGGCACATGGGATCTTAGTTCCACAATTAGGGAATCCAACTTGTGCCCACTGCATTGGAAGCAGGGAGCCTTAAGCACGGACTGCCAGGAAAGTCCCTAGACTAAATCTTGAACCAGATCTCATCTCCTTATGATGTAAAGGTCACAAGAGAGGCCGATTGGTCATATGCCCAGAGTAATGCAAAGGAATAACATTGGAAGCACACAAATAAACAATCTCAGCACAAACTGAGAAGGGAGGAAATGTATAAGAATAAGCAGCAGGGCTTCCCCTGGTGGTCCAGTGGGTAAGGACACCGCCTTGCAGTGCAAGGGGTGCTGGTTCGATCCCTGGCCTGGGAAGATCCCACGTGCTGCGGAGCTGCTGGACCGATGTGTCCAATTGCCGAGCCGGAGCTCTGGCGCGCATGCGCCCAGAGCCGGTGCTCTGCGACAACAGACGCCACCGCGATGGGAGGCCCGCAGGAGCCAAAGAACAAAGATGGATGAAAACAGAGAAATGAAAGACCAGTAGAAGTGACCCGCCTGCCCCCTCCCTCCCCAACCCGACCCCCCGCCCAAAATAAATAAATAAATAAATCTTTAAAAAAAAAAAAAGAATAAGCAGCAAAGCGCAAGGAATAATTTATTAAGATTTATGAATTAATATATTAAGTGCTGATCTCTTTTCTTAAATCCAAAAGAACTCATACTAGTTTGCTTGTGACAATTCTTCATATATTAGAGATCACGTGTATGCATGAAGTCAGTTCAGTCGTGTCTGACTCTTTGGGACCCTCTGGACCATAGCCCGCCAGACTCCTCTGTCCATGGGATTCTCCAGGTGAGAATACTGGAGTGGGTTGCCATGCCCTCCTCCAGGGGGCAGGCAGGGATCTTCCTGACCCAGGGATCTAACCCAAATCTCTTCTGTCTTCTGCACTGGCAGGCGGGTTCTTTACCACTATCGCCACCTGCTAAGCGCTGTTTCTCTTTAGAGTCTTCATTCCTCCCTTTAATTACGAAGGAAGTTTTCTCAAAGGCCCCATTCGATGCAAATCTTATCTTTCTCAGGCTCATTTCCTCAATGAACCTTTTGTCTAGGCAAAGGCCATTCTTGTGAATCTTACTTCTCGGCTCTTTCTATGGGTCTGCCTAGACTAAGTCTTATTTTATTTAATTTCTTGGTAGCATGGCACATGGGATCTTAGTTCCACAATTAGGGAATCCAACTTGTGCCCACTGCATTGGAAGCAGGGAGCCTTAAGCACGGACTGCCAGGAAAGTCCCTAGACTAAATCTTGAACCAGATCTCATCTCCTTATGATGTAAAGGTCACAAGAGAGGCCGATTGGTCATATGCCCAGAGTAATGCAAAGGAATAACATTGGAAGCACACAAATAAACAATCTCAGCACAAACTGAGAAGGGAGGAAATGTATAAGAATAAGCAGCAGGGCTTCCCCTGGTGGTCCAGTGGGTAAGGACACCGCCTTGCAGTGCAAGGGGTGCTGGTTCGATCCCTGGCCTGGGAAGATCCCACGTGCCGCGGAGCGGCTGGACCGATGTGTCCAATTACCGAGCCGGAGCTCTGGCGCGCATGCGCCCAGAGCCGGTGCTCTGCGACAACAGAGGCCACCGCGATGGGAGGCCCGCAGGAGCCAAAGAACAAAGATGGATGAAAACAGAGAAATGAAAGACCAGTAGAAGTGACCCGCCTGCCCCCTCCCTCCCCAACCCGACCCCCCGCCCAAAATAAATAAATAAATAAATCTTTAAAAAAAAAAAAAGAATAAGCAGCAAAGCGCAAGGAATAATTTATTAAGATTTATGAATTAATATATTAAGTGCTGATCTCTTTTCTTAAATCCAAAAGAACTCATACTAGTTTGCTTGTGACAATTCTTCATATATTAGAGATCACGTGTATGCATGAAGTCAGTTCAGTCGTGTCTGACTCTTTGGGACCCTCTGGACCATAGCCCGCCAGACTCCTCTGTCCATGGGATTCTCCAGGTGAGAATACTGGAGTGGGTTGCCATGCCCTCCTCCAGGGGGCAGGCAGGGATCTTCCTGACCCAGGGATCTAACCCAAATCTCTTCTGTCTTCTGCACTGGCAGGCGGGTTCTTTACCACTATCGCCACCTGCTAAGCGCTGTTTCTGTTTAGAGTCTTCATTCCTCCCTTTAATTACCGAAGGAAGTTCACATTCCTTAGGAACATCCAAAGGCCCCATGTGCTTTGATGCAAATCTTATCTTTCTCAGGCTCATTTCCTCAATGAACCTTTTTGTCTAGGCAAATGGAATTTCTCAATGGCTTGCATACCATACACGCTCCTGCCTCTGTACTTTTGCTTGTGCAATTTCTGTTATTGGGAGGCCTGTTATGTGTTGTTTTTTTTTTTTTTCCCACCAGGGGCTTCCCTGGTGGTAAAGTGGTAAAGAACATGCCTTCTGGTGCAAGGGACGTGGGTTCAATCCCTGGTCAGAGACCAAAGATCTCACATGCCTCAGGGCAACTAAGCCCCAGGGGCTGCATCTAGAGAAGGTGGGTGCCACAACTCAAAAGCCTGTGAGCCACAACTTGAAAAAGCCCGCACGCGCTTCACAATGCAGAGCCTTCATGCCACAATGAAGACCTAGTCTGCTCCCACTCAAAAGAGAGGAATCCTTTCCATTTCCAGGAGTAGTTCAAATATCACCCTTTTAAGAAGTATTTCCTGGTCTCCTCTTGTTACGTGTGGTACATCTGCAACTCTCACGTCTTAGAACAAATATGTATATTTACTTATGTGTTCGTCGTGCCCTGCCTACTAGATGGTAATGTTTCTTGAAAGCTGTCAGCGCTCCTGTCTTTCCTTCTCAACCCTCTCCAGTACCAAGAGGTGTTTTGCATGCAGTAAATATTTGTTGAAACAGAGAATTGAATATTTCTGGAATGGCCCCCACGCCCTTCGTCAGCTGGGATGTGCTTTTCTGCACGAGCTCAAGGTTGACGATGTTCCTGGTAAAGATGCAGTGCCCAAAATAGAATCCCATTTTCCATCTGCAGCCTGGCCAGTGGGAGTGCAGTAGGAGTCTTGCTTCCTTTGTATTGGCCCAATATTTTATTCTCTTTCACACAGAGCCTCTCGCTGAACCTCTAACCTAAAATATACGCTGTTCGTATGCCTCCCTCACGGTGTCCTTTTCTTTCGTGGGACTTATCACGGTTTGTCAGAGATCTGTTTGTCAAGGGAAAGAACACAGTAATTAGAAGTGTGGGGGCTGCCAGTTCCCTTCTCTTTCTGTCATAGTGAATTCACTTTCAAGAACTGTGGAGAGATGAGGTACACTCCTATTAACTGCAGAATCTCAGGTTATCTTATTTCAACATATGTTGAGTACCTTAGAGCCAGGCTTGTGGTTGTTGTTTAGTCCCTAAGTCGTGTCTGACTGTTTGTGATCCCATGGACTGCAGCACGCCAGGCACCTCTGTCCTCCACTATCTCCTGGAGTTTGCTCAAATTCATGTCCTTTGAATTGGTGATGCTATTCAACCATCTCATCCTCTGTCAGCCCTTTATCCTTTTGCCTTCTATTTTTCCCAGCATCAGGCTCTTTTCCAGTGAGTCATCTCTTTGCATCAGGTGGCCAAAGTATTGGAGCTTCAGCTACAGCGTCAGTCCTTCTAATGAATAGTCAGGGCTGATTTCCTTTGGGATTGACTGGTTGGATCTCCTTGCAGTTCAGGGGACACTCAAGAGTCTTCTCCAGCAGCAGAGTTTAAAGGCATCAGTTCTTGGGTGCTCAGCCTTCTTTGTGGTCCAACTCTCACATCCATACATGACTACTGGGAAAACCATAGCTTTGACTATAGGCAGATTCATCACTTTGTCAGCAAAGTGATGTCTCTGCTTTTTAATGTACTGTCTAGGTGGGCAATGACAAAGTTGAAGGGGAGATGGAGTGCCCCTCAAGTGCTAGATTTTTGAGGTCATGTGGTCTTTTTTGATTTTGACGCAAACCTTGTGAAATTGAAGTCATCTTTTCACTCACGAGCTCAAGGTTGACGATGTTCCTGGTAAAGATGCAGTGCCCAAAATAGAATCCCATTTTCCATCTGCAGCCTGGCCAGTGGGAGTGCAGTAGGAGTCTTGCTTCCTTTGTATTGGCCCAATATTTTATTCTCTTTCACACAGAGCCTCTCGCTGAACCTCTAACCTAAAATATACGCTGTTCGTATGCCTCCCTCACGGTGTCCTTTTCTTTCGTGGGACTTATCACGGTTTGTCAGAGATCTGTTTGTCAAGGGAAAGAACACAGTAATTAGAAGTGTGGGGGCTGCCAGTTCCCTTCTCTTTCTGTCATAGTGAATTCACTTTCAAGAACTGTGGAGAGATGAGGTACACTCCTATTAACTGCAGAATCTCAGGTTATCTTATTTCAACATATGTTGAGTACCTTAGAGCCAGGCTTGTGGTTGTTGTTTAGTCCCTAAGTCGTGTCTGACTGTTTGTGATCCCATGGACTGCAGCACGCCAGGCACCTCTGTCCTCCACTATCTCCTGGAGTTTGCTCAAATTCATGTCCTTTGAATTGGTGATGCTATTCAACCATCTCATCCTCTGTCAGCCCTTTATCCTTTTGCCTTCTATTTTTCCCAGCATCAGGCTCTTTTCCAGTGAGTCATCTCTTTGCATCAGGTGGCCAAAGTATTGGAGCTTCAGCTACAGCGTCAGTCCTTCTAATGAATAGTCAGGGCTGATTTCCTTTGGGATTGACTGGTTGGATCTCCTTGCAGTTCAGGGGACACTCAAGAGTCTTCTCCAGCAGCAGAGTTTAAAGGCATCAGTTCTTGGGTGCTCAGCCTTCTTTGTGGTCCAACTCTCACATCCATACATGACTACTGGGAAAACCATAGCTTTGACTATAGGCAGATTCATCACTTTGTCAGCAAAGTGATGTCTCTGCTTTTTAATGTACTGTCTAGGTGGGCAATGACAAAGTTGAAGGGGAGATGGAGTGCCCCTCAAGTGCTAGATTTTTGAGGTCATGTGGTCTTTTTTGATTTTGACGCAAACCTTGTGAAATTGAAGTCATCTTTTCACACTCAGGGGAGCTGGGGCGGGAAGCGTGGGTGGCTCACTGGAGATCACACATGCGGTGTCAGGCCTAGGACACCAGCCCCGTTTATCTGATTGTTCACTGGAGTCTGTCAGCAGATGCTGTGCTTAGTCGATCATTCATGTCCGACTCTGACCCCATGGGCTGTTGCCCTCCAGGCTCCTCTATGCATGGGATTCTCCAGCCAAGAATTCTGGAGTGGATTCCCCTGTCCTCCTCCAGGGGATCTTCTCAACCCAGGGAGCAAACCCAGGTCTCCTGCATTGCAGGTGGATTCTTTATCATCTGAGCTAACAGGGAAGCCTATAAACAGGTGACCCAAGGTCATATTCAGCCTGCAGAAGCATATTACTTGACCTATGTCATTTTCCTTTAATTAAAAAAAAAAAAAAAGGAAAAGCAGAACAAAAATTCAGGTTCTGGAACCAAACTGTTGGAGAGGGAATCCTGACACTACTCATCAGTTGTTTAACTTCTTCCTCAATTTCCTCGTCTGCAAAAGAAGGTATAGTACTTCCTTGGTAGGGATATTGAGATTTAAATGTTTTTACATATGAACCTGGGTGGATGGTATAGCTTTTCTAAACTTTAGTGGTATCAAATGCAATCTGGGATCATCAGTGGGTTCTGTCTATTTTACAAAGTGAGGTATAGTAAAGTTTGAGAGATTTTTTTATTCTGTAGGCCTTAAAACTGCAAAAGATATATAGATTTTGTGTGCGTGTATACGTGCGTGCTAAGGCACTTCAGTCATGTCCAATTCTTTGCGACCTTTTGGACCATAGCCCTCTGTCCATGGGATTTTCCAGGCTACAGTATTGGAGTGGGATTTCTATGCCCTCCTCCAATACAGATGTTAGATGTCTCTTTTTCTTTTTCTTTTTTTTCTAAATTTTGGGGAGGGGCACTTCTATTGGTCTTTCATTTTTTTCTTTTTTTTTTCATCTATCATTGTTCTTCGGCCTGTGTGGGTCTCCCATTGCAGTGGCCTTTCTCGCTGAGCACCAGCTCCGGGTGCATGCGCTCCAGAGCTTTGGTTTCTTTTTGACGCAAACCTTGTGAAATTGAAGTCATCTTTTCACACTCAGGAGCTGGGGCGGGAAGCGTGGGTGGCTCACTGGAGATCACACATGCGGTGTCAGGCCTAGGACACCAGCCCCGTTTATCTGATTGTTCACTGGAGTCTGTCAGCAGATGCTGTGCTTAGTCGATCATTCATGTCCGACTCTGACCCCATGGGCTGTTGCCCTCCAGGCTCCTCTATGCATGGGATTCTCCAGCCAAGAATTCTGGAGTGGATTCCCCTGTCCTCCTCCAGGGGATCTTCTCAACCCAGGGAGCAAACCCAGGTCTCCTGCATTGCAGGTGGATTCTTTATCATCTGAGCTAACAGGGAAGCCTATAAACAGGTGACCCAAGGTCATATTCAGCCTGCAGAAGCATATTACTTGACCTATGTCATTTTCCTTTAATTAAAAAAAAAAAAAAAGGAAAAGCAGAACAAAAATTCAGGTTCTGGAACCAAACTGTTGGAGAGGGAATCCTGACACTACTCATCAGTTGTTTAACTTCTTCCTCAATTTCCTCGTCTGCAAAAGAAGGTATAGTACTTCCTTGGTAGGGATATTGAGATTTAAATGTTTTTACATATGAACCTGGGTGGATGGTATAGCTTTTCTAAACTTTAGTGGTATCAAATGCAATCTGGGATCATCAGTGGGTTCTGTCTATTTTACAAAGTGAGGTATAGTAAAGTTTGAGAGATTTTTTTATTCTGTAGGCCTTAAAACTGCAAAAGATATATAGATTTTGTGTGCGTGTATACGTGCGTGCTAAGGCACTTCAGTCATGTCCAATTCTTTGCGACCTTTTGGACCATAGCCCTCTGTCCATGGGATTTTCCAGGCTACAGTATTGGAGTGGGATTTCTATGCCCTCCTCCAATACAGATGTTAGATGTCTCTTTTTCTTTTTCTTTTTTTTCTAAATTTTGGGGAGGGGCACTTCTATTGGTCTTTCATTTTTTTCTTTTTTTTTTCATCTATCATTGTTCTTCGGCCTGTGTGGGTCTCCCATTGCAGTGGCCTTTCTCGCTGCAGAGCACCAGCTCCGGGTGCATGCGCTCCAGAGCTCTGGCTCGGTAGTTGGACACATCGGTCCAGCTGCTCCGCGGCATGTGGAATCTTCCCAGGCCAGGAATCAAACTGGCGCCTCTTGCACTGCAAGGCAGTGTCCTTACCCACTGGGCCAGCAGGGAAGCCCTAGATGTCTCTTACCATAGAGATATCTCCCTAAGCTGATATCAAATTTTTGTTGTTTTTAAAATATATTACAATTTATGTAACATTTATATATTATAGTTATAAAATTAATCATAATTACATTCAATAAAGTCCATCTGTTTTAAGCATATAGAGACTTCCCTGGTAGTCTAGTGGCTAAGACACCAAGCTCCCAGTGTAGGGGACCCAGGTTCCCTCCCCAGTCAGGGAATTAGATCCCACAGGCTGCAACTAAGACTAAGTGGAACCAAATAAGTGAATAAATAAACTAACTGTTTAAAACATTGAGAAAAGGCCTTTAAAAAAGTATATATGGCTTGATGGAGTCTAGTAATTGAGTACAATAACAGTCACCTCAATCAGGACACATAACAATTTCTTTAAACTAAAAAACCCCCTTCTAGTGATTCTCTTTTCCAGGCAATGCTTGATCTACTTTCTGTCACTATAATTTGGCTTTTTCTAGGACTTCATATAAATGGAATCACAGAGTGGTGTTTCTGTTTGACTTCTTACACTTAGTATATTTTTGGATTAAATTCCATTCTTATGCATGCTAACATTCTACTTGTTAATTGAGCTATAACTCATATACCATAAAATCCATCATTTTAAAGTGTACGGTTAGTGATTTTCCGTCTTTTTACAAGGCTGTGCTACCATCACCATTGTCTAATTCCAAAACATTTTCGATACCCCACAAAGAAAGCCCATACCCATTAGCAGTCACTGCCCATCCCCCATCCCTACAGCCCCTGACAACCCCTAATCTCTTTTGTCTCTATGGTTTTGCCTCTTTGATTTCATGGTATGGGGATACTACGTTTGTTTTTTCTTTTTAAACATTTATTTATTTATTTATTTTGGGGGGGGCGGGTTGGGGAGGGAGGGGGTGGGCGGGTGACTTCCACTGGTCTTTCATTTGTCTATTTTCATCCATCTTTGTTCTTTGGCCCGTGTGGGCCTCCCATCGCGGTGGCGTCTGTCGTTGCAGAGCACCGGCTCTGGGCGCATGCGCTCCAGAACTCCGGCTCGGTAATTGGACACATCGGTCCAGCAGCTCCGCGGCACGTGGGATCTTTCCAGGCCGGGGTTTTAACCGGCGCCCCTTGCACTAAAAGGCGGTGTCCTTACCCACTGGACCACCAGGGAAGCCCGATACTACGTTTTTATATCTGTTCCTTAGTTGGTGGACCTTTGGGTTGTTCCCACTTTAAATTTTTAAATATTTATTTTTGACTGTGCTGGGTCCTCATTGCTTCGTGCGGGCTTTCCCTAGTTGTGGCGAGCAGGGGCTCTTCTTCATCGCAGCACATGGGCTTCTCATTGCAGTGTCTTCTCTCGTCGTGGAGCACAGGCTTAGCAGTGGTGACACGTGGGTTCGGTTGCACATGGTAGGTGGGATCCTCCTGGACTAGGAATCAAGCCCATGTCCCCTGCATGGCAGGTGGACTCCTATCCCCTGGGCCACAAGGGAAATCCTGATTATACATAATTCTGCTGTGAACTTTGTGTACAGCTTTTTACGTGAATGTATGTCCTCTGTTCTCTTGCGTATGTATCTGGGTGTACAGTTGCTGCATTATATGGTGTGTGTGTGTGTGCTAAGTCGCTTCAGTCATGTCTGACTTTTACCACCCCCATGAACTGTGGCCCGCTAGGCTCCTCTGTTGATGGGATTCTCCAGGCAAGAATACAGGAACAGGTTGCCATGTTCTTCTCCAGGGGATCTTCCTGACCCAGGGATTGAACCTGTGTCTCCTGCACTGGCAGGCAAGTTCTTTACAACGAGCGCCACCTGGGAAGCCTGCATCATATGGTAACTCTGCTTAACTTTTCGAGGAACTGCCAAATTCTTTGCCACGGGAGCTGCACTGTTTAACATTACCACTGGCAGTACGTGAGCATTGCAGTTTTTCTGCATCCTTATCAACATTTGTTATTGTCTCTTTTAAAAAAATTTGTATTTATTTATTTATTTGTTTTTATTTTTGGCTATTCTGGGTTTTCACTGCTGCCACAGGTTCCTGTCCAATTGCGAGAAGTGGGGGCTACTCTCTAGTTGAGGTGAGCAGGCTTCTTGTTGCGGTGACTTCTCCTGTTGTGGAACTGGGGCTCTAGGGCACTCAGACTTCAACTGTAGCGGCCCATGGACTCCATAGTTGCCGCTCCGAGGCTCTAGAGCACAGGCTCCATAGTTGTGGCTCACAGGCCTAGTTGCTCCGCAGCATGTGGGATCTTCCCCGATCAGGGATCAAACCCGTGCCTCCTGCATTGGCAGGTGAGCTCTTCACCACTGAGCCACTAGGGAAGCCCTCTTTTTTTTAATTCTTGTATTCATCCTGCTGCTGCTGCTTAGTTGCTCAGTCGTGTCCAACTCTATGTGATCCCATGGACGGTAGCCCACCAGGCTCCTCTGTCCATTGGATTCTCCAGGCCAGGATACTGGAGTGGATTGCCATGCTCTCCTCCAGGAGATCTTTCTGACCCAGGGATTGAACCCCGGTTTCCTGCATTAAAGGCAGATTGTTAGGTTGCCTGGGAATCAGAGCCCCCAGCCCACAAGGTAAAAATAAATGGGCTGGGGGCTTCCCTGGTGGTCCAGTGGATGGAGAGTCCGCCTTTCAGTGCAGGGGGTGCCAATTTGATCCCTGGCCCAGGAAGATCCCATGTGCCATGGAGTGGCTGGACCGGTGTGTCCAATTGCAAGCCGGCGCTCTGGAGCTCATGGGCCCAGAGCTGGCGCTCTGCAGAGGGAGAGACCACTGCGATGGGAGGCTCACACAGGCCAGCGAATGAAGATGGATGTAAATAAATAAATAAATAAAACAATAAAAGAGGCCAAAATTTAAAAAAAAAAAAATTTAAAAAAAAAAAAAAAGGGCTGACTAAGAGTCATCGGAAAACAGGGCCCAGAGGAACAAAGAAGCCATAAAACCACTGGCCCGTTTTAAATGGTGATAAGGAAAAACCACGGAGCTGCACTGTTTAACATTACCACTGGCAGTCGTGAGCATTGCAGTTTTTCTGCATCCTTATCAACATTTGTTATTGTCTCTTTTAAAAAAATTTGTATTTATTTATTTATTTGTTTTTATTTTTGGCTATTCTGGGTTTTCACTGCTGCCACAGGTTCCTGTCCAATTGCGAGAAGTGGGGGCTACTCTCTAGTTGAGGTGAGCAGGCTTCTTGTTGCGGTGACTTCTCCTGTTGTGGAACTGGGGCTCTAGGGCACTCAGACTTCAACTGTAGCGGCCCATGGACTCCATAGTTGCCGCTCCGAGGCTCTAGAGCACAGGCTCCATAGTTGTGGCTCACAGGCCTAGTTGCTCCGCAGCATGTGGGATCTTCCCCGATCAGGGATCAAACCCGTGCCTCCTGCATTGGCAGGTGAGCTCTTCACCACTGAGCCACTAGGGAAGCCCTCTTTTTTTTAATTCTTGTATTCATCCTGCTGCTGCTGCTTAGTTGCTCAGTCGTGTCCAACTCTATGTGATCCCATGGACGGTAGCCCACCAGGCTCCTCTGTCCATTGGATTCTCCAGGCCAGGATACTGGAGTGGATTGCCATGCTCTCCTCCAGGAGATCTTTCTGACCCAGGGATTGAACCCCGGTTTCCTGCATTAAAGGCAGATTGTTAGGTTGCCTGGGAATCAGAGCCCCCAGCCCACAAGGTAAAAATAAATGGGCTGGGGGCTTCCCTGGTGGTCCAGTGGATGGAGAGTCCGCCTTTCAGTGCAGGGGGTGCCAATTTGATCCCTGGCCCAGGAAGATCCCATGTGCCATGGAGTGGCTGGACCGGTGTGTCCAATTGCAAGCCGGCGCTCTGGAGCTCATGGGCCCAGAGCTGGCGCTCTGCAGAGGGAGAGACCACTGCGATGGGAGGCTCACACAGGCCAGCGAATGAAGATGGATGTAAATAAATAAATAAATAAAACAATAAAAGAGGCCAAAATTTAAAAAAAAAAAAATTTAAAAAAAAAAAAAAAGGGCTGACTAAGAGTCATCTGAAAAACAGGGCCCAGAGGAACAAAGAAGCCATAAAACCACTGGCCCGTTTACTGGTGCCGAAGGTCCCACAACTGGTGATAAGGAACCATACCAGAAAGAAGAAAATCAGCCTGATTACAAGTTTTTTCCACAATGTCCACAGGAACCTGATGAACCACTTCATGTTCCCCTTGACTTGCCCCCTACCCTTGTTTACGTTCCCCTGTAAAAAACCTTCAGTTTGTCCCCTGGGCACGACTTCACGGGCCCACCTCTTGGACCTGTGAAGCTCGCCCGGGAACACTTCCCAAAATAAACTCCTTTCCTAGCAGCTGGCTGTTCGTTGTGTCATTGTGTTCTTACACAGATTATTTACTGGTGAGCCCTAGGGAAGCCCATACTCATCCTAGAGATGTGAAATGATACCTTGTAGTTTTTATTTGCATTTTTCTGATGGCTTTGGGCTTATTGGCTATTTGTATATCTTTTCTGGAGAAATGTCTATTTAAGTCCTACGTCCATTTTAAAATTGGGATGTCAATCTTCCTGTTGTTGAGTTGTAAAAGTTCTGTCTTCTGGACATTAGACCTAACAGACAAATGGTTCACAAATATTTTCTCCCATTCAGTGAATTCTTTTCATTTTTCTTTAAGCACCAAATGTTTTAATTTTGATAAACTCCAATTTATCTAGTTTTTCTTGTCACTCGTACTTAAGTTTCTTACTGAAGAAACTGTTGTATGTTCTTTTTTGTTTTTTTTTTTAAACTTTATTTATTTTTGGCTGTGCTGGGTCTTTGTTGATGTGTCGGTTTAGCTGCTCTGCGGTTTGTGGGATCTTCCCGGATCAGGGATTGAACCTGGGTCTCCTGCACTGGCAGACGGGTTCTTATCCACTGAGCCACAAGGGAAGCCCCCCCACTGTTGTATGTTCTAAGGTCATGAATACTGATGCCTATGTTTTCCCCTAAAGGTTTTGTCATTTTAGTGTTACAATTAGGTCTAGCTGTTTATCATATTGTAACCCCCTTGCATGTGATGAATCTTTTTTTTCTTGCTTTGTCTCTGTCTTTCACCACTTACACTGTGATGTATCTGGGTGTAGATTTCTTTTGTGTTAACCCACCTTGGGATTTGTTAGGTTTCTTGGAGGTAGAGATTAATGTTTCCCAGCAAATTGGGAGTCTTTAATCAAGTTTTCTTCAAATGTTTTTTCTTTACCCTCTCTGTTTCTCCTCTCCTCTGGTGCTCTTATAACACAGTGGTTGGTGTGTTTAAAGGTGTTCCTGTTCACTTTTCTTAATTTCCCTGTCTGTCTGTTCTTTGGATTTTATAAGCTCTATCCATTTATCTTCAAGTTGGCTAATATTTTGTTCTGCCAGTTCAAATCAGCTGCTAAGCCCTTATAATAAAATTTTCCTCTTGGTTAATGTATTTTTCAACTCCAGAATTTCAACTGATTATTTAAAAATAATTTCCATTTCTCCTTTATTGATTGTCTCCATTTGATGAGAAAGAAGGCGGAGCACCGAAGAATCGATGCCTTTGAACTGTGGTGTTAGAAAAGGCTCTTGAGTCCCTTGGGCTGCAACTGGAGATCAAACCAGTCCATCCTAAAGGAAATCAACCCTAACTATTCATTGGAAGGACTGATGCTGAAGCTGAAGCTCCAATACTTTGGCCACCTGATGCGAAGAGATGACTCACTGGAAAAGAGCCTGATGCTGGGAGAAATAGAAGGCAAAAGGAGAAGGGGAATGACAGAGGACAAGATGGTTGGATGGCATCGCTGAATCAATGGACATGAGTTTGAGCAGGCTCGGGGAGATGGTGCGGGACAGGGAAGCCTGTGTGCTGCAGTGCATGGGGTCGCAAAGGGTCGTACACGACTGAGCAACTGAACTGAACTGATTTGACGTCATCACACCTGCTTTTATTTCTTTAAGCATAGTTCCCTTTAATTCTTTGAATGTGTTTATAATAGCTACCTTGAAGCCTGTTAAATCTGACATTTAGTCCCTGTCACAGGGACTTTTTGGTGCTTTTTTTGTTTGTTTGTTTGTGTGTAGGTCAAACTTGAATTTCTTTACATGTCTCATAATTTTTGTTGAAAATTGGACTATGGTAACTGTGGATACTGGTTCCCTGCCCCCTTCACCCGACTCCCAGGAGTTGTTTTTGTTTTTGTTTTTGACTTGTTTTGTGACTTGACTGTTTTAGGTAGTTTTCCCTCAGTTTGAAAACTTTGGTCCAGCTCCTTGGAGGGCATAGCCTTGAACTCTGCCTTCTGGTTTCAGCTCTTGTCACCTTGGGATGACGAGGATTGTAGCAGCCTCTCTTTGTCACTGGCTTGATTTCTTTGATAAGCTGTCTGCTTCATTTGATATTACACACTGCCAATTAGGCTCCAGTTATTACTGGCTGTTGGCTGTATTGTTTTTGACAATGCCCTGAGCCATATATTGCTCAGGAATCTGATTCAATTAAACTTGGACAGGCATAGGTTTTAAGGCTGGTCTTTGAAATCTGGTCTGACCCCAGGAGGGCTCTTTTTAGCTGTCTCTTTCTCTGGTTCTCTCTTGTGAATAAAGTGGCCTTGTAGTTCTTAATTAATAAGAGCTTTTTTATTCTTTTTCTTTTTTTGATAGTGCCCTTAGGCTTGAATTTTCCTGTGCTAAGTTTCAAATAAAGTCAGTTCATTTACAGAGAGCCTCAAGTTTCTTTCTCCAGTGGGCCGTCTTTCCCTGGGTGGAGTCTCTCAGCTCTGGGGACTGGGTACTGTAGCTTTGGTCTTCCTGGCTCACTTCTCTCAGCACTAGATCTCTGCTCGGCAAGCACATTGGATTAAGGGCGACTGGGGCCCCGGCATCCTTGACCATCACGCCAGGGACAGAGCCTCCCTCCTCTGAGTAGAGACTGTAGGGGGAAGGGAACCCCTACTTCTGTGCCACACTCACCAGAAATTTAACCTCTTCCACGTGGAGTTAGAGGAGATGAAAAATGCTGGCAGCCTGTCCTTCATGGTGAGATTGGTGAGGCTTGAGAAGGACCTGAGGGGAGATAGAGCAGTGTCTTCTTGGCCACATCTACGCAGAAGAACCTTTCCATTAAAATGAGCAAGGGAAGGGCGGGAGGGAGAAAATTCATTTGGCTCAAATGTTATTCCAGGGAATGAGGATGCACGAGCTCCTCACACCATCCTCTCAGAGCTGCGGTCTCCCCTAGCTTTTCCTCTAAAGCTTTTGGTTAGTCAGTTGTTGGTTCTAACAGCTACCTCCTACCTTGTGTGTGTGTGTGTGTGCTTGGTTACTCAGTCACGTTCGACTCTTTGTGACCCTATAGTTGGGGGCCCACCAGGCTTCTCTGTCCATGGAATTCTCCAGGCAAGAATACTGGTGTGGGTTGCCATTTCCTTCTCCAGCCTACTGCCTTAGGTGGCTGAAAAGTGAAAACACTTGCCTCTAAGTGTTTTTGACAAATGACCCCTGAGAAGAAGGCTTTTCCCACTGGGCAAGCTCCAAGTGAAGTCAAATACAGACAGCCTTGTACGTTGGGTCTCCCAAGGAATGACAAGACAGTACCAATGATGGCAATTCTATGCCAATAAGACTTGGAAATAAAGTGATAAACCATAATGAAAAAGAATGTGAAAAAGAATATATGTATGTATGTGTATATATATATATATATACATATGTATATATCTGAATCACCTTGTTGTATAGAAGTAATACAACACTGTAATTCAGCTGTGACTTCAATTAAAAAAATAACTTGGAAAGACCTCCGGCTCCATTCTGTTCCCTCCAGTGTCTGCCAGGTTGCTTCGGACATGTGAGTTACTTTACAAGGTAGGAACAGCACTGGAGAACAGGGAACAGGACATTGTGCAAAATTAAAATGTCCCAGAGCTCACTGCTCCCACCAAGATGCAGCCATTTTCCTTGAATAAGCATTCCTCAAGTTGCTGTGAGCCTTTGGTTAATTTACAGAGTTTTTAAAAAGTCGATTCTGATGATCTCTGCTGTTTTTTATTATTATTATTATTGCTTTTATTGGACTGAATTTTCCTGGGTCCTTTATCTGTCATTCTTCTGACTTTGCCAAAATAAACATTTAATTGATATTAACATTCAAACTACTACAGACCCACCAAATTCCTGCACTTGTGCCCAAGTTCCTTTATGTGATCTGCAAGGATGGCCTGAAAGGTCGTGCGTCTTCCTTGAAAGGTAGAAAGTAAGTCAATTGCTTAAAGGGTCCCCCTATCTCACAGTGTGGTAACCCTATCTTAACCCTACGAAGAAAAGGAAATGAGGTTTGTTTACCATGAGAAGTTCTTGCTGTTCCCACTCCTTGATGCTCACAAATTATCTGAAGAATATAGAATCTAGAACCTGGTCCAGGAGACGAGTACCAAAGTCATTGGTGACTAATTTTAGAAATTACTTTGTAAAACTTCTTGAAAGTAAGGATTGTGTTTGCCTATCTCCAGTACTTTTTTTATTTCCTAAAATTTCTCAAGGTTTGTCTACAAGGGTTCCAAAATCATGTCTCCAGTTTCTTTCAGCATCCTGAGGATAGACTGAATGCAAGTCTTGGGTCTTGAACATTTTCATTGAGTTAGTGTTCTCTTATCATTATTCTTCACTTTGGGGGCTTCAGTTTCCTCTGAATCACAACCTTAAACCATTTAAAAATCTTGAGCATCACTTTTTGTTATAGAGAAGGCAAACCAAATGAAAGTTAAGAGGTTCTGCTTTCTCTTGGTTATCTGTTACTATTACACTATCTATTGTAAGCAACAAGCCCATTTCTTCCTTCTTCTTCTTACTCCAAATGTAGCTTTCAAAGCCCTTTTTGTTATTTCTAGCACGTTCACAATCTCAGCCATCCTGGCAATATTCTTACAGGTTTATGCCAGTCTTGCCTGTTTATCCCTGAGTAGGTCATTCTTCCATCTTCTCTGGACACCCACAGCCACATGTCAATCGACGAAATTAGGAGACTGTCAACACCCCCTCACATCAGACACAAAAATAGACTCAAAAAACAAAAACAGAAACAAAAAACAGGGCTGCCATAGTTGTTCAGTGGGTAAAGAACCCACCTTTCAGTGCAAGGGGCACCGGTTTGATCCCTGGCCCGGGAAGATCCCATGTGCTGTGGAGAGGCTGGACCGGTGTGTCCAATGACAAGCCAGCACCCAGAGCGGTGCTCTGCAACGAGAGAGGCCACTGCAGTGGAAGGCCCACACAAGCCAAAGAACAAAGATGGATGAAAATAAAGAAATAAATAAAACCAATAAAAAAGGCCAAAATTAAAACAACAACACAACAACAAAAAAGATTTAAAATGGCTTAAAGATGTCTCTGCAGAGTAAGATAATAAGATTGGATTTTTTGCTAGAAGAGAACATTTTCATCATATTACTCAGCTTTAGAGTGTTGAAAAAACAACATTTACACATCTCAATGTTGATGAAGACATTTCCAAATATAAAGTGTGATCATGTGTCCTGTTCCCTCAGAGGGTGGTAGTGATGTCATTGGATCGCACCTATTGCCACATTTTTTTTTCCAAGGTTTTTTCTACTTTTTATTTCCTAAAATTTCTCAAGGTTTGTCTACAAGGGTTCCAAAATCATGTCTCCAGTTTCTTTCAGCATCCTGAGGATAGACTGAATGCAAGTCTTGGGTCTTGAACATTTTCATTGAGTTAGTGTTCTCTTATCATTATTCTTCACTTTGGGGGCTTCAGTTTCCTCTGAATCACAACCTTAAACCATTTAAAAATCTTGAGCATCACTTTTTGTTATAGAGAAGGCAAACCAAATGAAAGTTAAGAGGTTCTGCTTTCTCTTGGTTATCTGTTACTATTACACTATCTGTTGTAAGCAACAAGCCCATTTCTTCCTTCTTCTTCTTACTCCAAATGTAGCTTTCAAAGCCCTTTTTGTTATTTCTAGCACGTTCACAATCTCAGCCATCCTGGCAATATTCTTACAGGTTTATGCCAGTCTTGCCTGTTTATCCCTGAGTAGGTCATTCTTCCATCTTCTCTGGACACCCACAGCCACATGTCAATCGACGAAATTAGGAGACTGTCAACACCCCCTCACATCAGACACAAAAATAGACTCAAAAAACAAAAACAGAAACAAAAAACAGGGCTGCCATAGTTGTTCAGTGGGTAAAGAACCCACCTTTCAGTGCAAGGGGCACCGGTTTGATCCCTGGCCCGGGAAGATCCCATGTGCTGTGGAGAGGCTGGACCGGTGTGTCCAATGACAAGCCAGCACCCAGAGCGGTGCTCTGCAACGAGAGAGGCCACTGCAGTGGAAGGCCCACACAAGCCAAAGAACAAAGATGGATGAAAATAAAGAAATAAATAAAACCAATAAAAAAGGCCAAAATTAAAACAACAACACAACAACAAAAAAGATTTAAAATGGCTTAAAGATGTCTCTGCAGAGTAAGATAATAAGATTGGATTTTTTGCTAGAAGAGAACATTTTCATCATATTACTCAGCTTTAGAGTGTTGAAAAAACAACATTTACACATCTCAATGTTGATGAAGACATTTCCAAATATAAAGTGTGATCATGTGTCCTGTTCCCCTCAGAGGGTGGTAGTGATGTCATTGGATCGCACCTATTGCCACATGGATGCAAAAGCAAAGGTTCAGGATGTCAGAATTATACCTGATGTCTGAGCGTCTTAAGTGGATTTTAAGGAAAAGGAAGGTGTTGTCAAGGGCTCAGCAGGGCTGGAGACATGACTATGAAGCTCATTTACCAACACAGGCGGCCACTTTTAGGTTATGTGAGAGATTTGAGACAGGACTCATTTATGAAAGGAGGGAGCCAGTGAGAGAAAGTGTAGCAGACCAAATATTTGTCAGTTCAGGAGTCTCCATTCTCAACTATCTATGAAAATTAAGGGTGAACATGTTGAGCATTTGCCTTGAATATGTGCTAAATATTACAACATTTTAATTTCAAGTTGAAACACAAAATTTTCTTTACTTATTCAACTCATAAACCTTTATATGAAAATCCAGGCTGTAACCAAGAAAAAGCACATGCCAACTCTGCTTGAACCAGCAAATGAAATTCCTGGTTGTGTGTGCTTATTTTAGCATTACTCAGCATCAGCTTTATCTCTGAATCTTTGGTGTGTTTCCTGGGTTTGGGTGTGCTTGGTTTTGAGGTGTTTTACAAACATTGTTAACCCCGCTATGCCTGATCAGTGGTAAAAGTCCAAGTTAGAAAATGTGGTGGTAGGGCTTCCCTGGTGGTCCAGTGGATAAGGACACCGCCTTGCAGTGCAAGGGGCGCCAGTTTCATCCCTGGCCTGGGAAGATCCCACGTGCCGCGGAGCGACTGGACCGATGTGTCCAATTACCAAGCCGGAGCTCTGGAGTGCATATGCCCAGAGCCGGTGCTCTGCGACAACAGAGGCCACCGCGATGGGAGGCCCACACGGGCCAAAGAACAAAGATGGATGAAAATGGACAAATGAAAGACCAATAGAAGTGACCCACCCGTCCCCCTCCCTCCCCACCCCACCCCCACCAAAATAAATAAATAAATAAATCTTTAAAAAAAAAAAAAAGAAAATGTGGTGGTAGCAAAAAATAGCTCATAAAAAAATGGTGAATGGTCTGTGATTATGGGATGGATTTTTCTCCAAGAGAAATCCATTTGAAGAAGAGAAATCCAATGATGCAACCTGCAAAAATGTGTCATGGGCATTAATCATCAAGAGAAGAGGAGGACTGCCCTGCTGGCGCAGTGGAGAAGAATTCACCTGCCAAAGCAGGGGACACAGGTTCAATTCCTGCCTGGGAAGATTCCATATGCTGCTGAGTCCTAAGCCTGTGTACCACGACTATTGAGCACATGTGCTGCAACTACTGAAGCCCACACTCCTAGAGCCTGTGCTCTGCAATAAGAGAAGCCACTGCAATGAGAAGCCCAGGCACTGCAATGAAGCGTAAGCCCCTTGACCACTCACTGCCATGAGAGAAAGCCTATGCAAAGCAACAAAGACCCAGAGCAGCCATAAAAAAATAAATACATGCAATTATTTCTAAAAAGGGACCCTCAAAAGAGACAATTTTTAAAAAGAAAGAGAAAAAAGGAAAAGTGAGGATGTTCCTGGTGGTCCAGTGGCTAAGACTCTGTATTCCCAATGCAGAGGGCCCGGAGTTTGATCCCTGGGCAAGGAACTAGGTTCCACCAGCCACAACTAAAAGATCCTGCATGCTGCAACTAAAAATGGAAGATACCACATGCTGCAACTAAGACCCAGCACAACCAAATAAGTAAGTAAGTAAAGTAGATATTTAAAAAATAAAAAAGAGAGAGGAAGAAAGCCAATTGGCAAATGGATCTAATATCTATTATTTTGATGTTCACTAGTAAAATGTAAGGGAAAAACTTAGTGAAGTTACTGTGTGGAAATTTTAGTCACCTGACTCTAATAGCTTCATATATCAAGGTCTTTCCAACATAGCCAACACCCAAGTGAGTAACCAGGTGGATGTGGATAGCTGCCAGGATTTCCTCGTGACGCCGAGATATTTAGGAAGGAGGTCTCCTTCTACTGAGAATGTCAACAGTTATGTCTATAAAACATTACCTGCAAGGAGGATTGTGGAGCTTGTTCTGAAGTTTGAGGGCTGATACAATGCTGTTTCATAGACATAATCTAATCTAGGAAACACAGCCTGACTTCCACTTGCTTCCTTACCCATGGATGGACATGTGAATAGCCCTCATAATCTAACCTACTTGTTGATTAGTAAACTGCTTCATTAGTTACCAGATCTTTTTCTTCCAAATGGGACATATAAACAGTATTTATGGGGCATCCACTGTGTAGAAGGCAGGGGGGAAATGAAGATGAGTAAGATTTGATCATTCCTTGGAGAAACGATCCATGCACATAAATGGTTCACTGTAATACTTCAGAAGAAGAATTATATGCTATCTTACTATCATTATGGACTTCCCTGGTGGCTCAGAGGTAAAGAATCTACCTGCTATGCAGGCACTGCAGGAGATGTGAGTTTGATCCCTGGGTGAGGAAGATGCCCTGGAAGAGGACACAGCAGCCCACTGCAGTATTCTTGCCTAAAAAAGAGAAGCAAAAAAAAAACAGCTAAAATATAAGCATTTCTAAAAGGGACCCTCAAAAGAGACAATTTTTAAAAAGAAAGAGAAAAAAGGAAAAGTGAGGATGTTCCTGGTGGTCCAGTGGCTAAGACTCTGTATTCCCAATGCAGAGGGCCCGGAGTTTGATCCCTGGGCAAGGAACTAGGTTCCACCAGCCACAACTAAAAGATCCTGCATGCTGCAACTAAAAATGGAAGATACCACATGCTGCAACTAAGACCCAGCACAACCAAATAAGTAAGTAAGTAAAGTAGATATTTAAAAAATAAAAAAGAGAGAGGAAGAAAGCCAATTGGCAAATGGATCTAATATCTATTATTTTGATGTTCACTAGTAAAATGTAAGGGAAAAACTTAGTGAAGTTACTGTGTGGAAATTTTAGTCACCTGACTCTAATAGCTTCATATATCAAGGTCTTTCCAACATAGCCAACACCCAAGTGAGTAACCAGGTGGATGTGGATAGCTGCCAGGATTTCCTCGTGACGCCGAGATATTTAGGAAGGAGGTCTCCTTCTACTGAGAATGTCAACAGTTATGTCTATAAAACATTACCTGCAAGGAGGATTGTGGAGCTTGTTCTGAAGTTTGAGGGCTGATACAATGCTGTTTCATAGACATAATCTAATCTAGGAAACACAGCCTGACTTCCACTTGCTTCCTTACCCATGGATGGACATGTGAATAGCCCTCATAATCTAACCTACTTGTTGATTAGTAAACTGCTTCATTAGTTACCAGATCTTTTTCTTCCAAATGGGACATATAAACAGTATTTATGGGGCATCCACTGTGTAGAAGGCAGGGGGGAAATGAAGATGAGTAAGATTTGATCATTCCTTGGAGAAACGATCCATGCACATAAATGGTTCACTGTAATACTTCAGAAGAAGAATTATATGCTATCTTACTATCATTATGGACTTCCCTGGTGGCTCAGAGGTAAAGAATCTACCTGCTATGCAGGCACTGCAGGAGATGTGAGTTTGATCCCTGGGTGAGGAAGATGCCCTGGAAGAGGACACAGCAGCCCACTGCAGTATCTTGCCTGGAGAATCCAATGGACAGAGAAGCCTGGCGGTCCCATACCCATTAGCTCTCCACCTTCTGCCAAGACTCCATGTCCCTGGCAACCACTAATCCAATTTTTGTTATGGGTTTGCCTTTTCTGGACAGGCCACCTGTAGAATTTTTGCTTAACCTGATTAGTTAGTTTCTGGATTCCATTTATTGTTTTTTATTTACAGATAGCTTTTCTTATCAGTCAAATAAAGAGATGTAAAATACAGTACCTGACCCCACCAAAGTTATTTTAGCTGATTTATTTGAGTTTAGGAGGTATCTTGGGGACATTACTAGTAACTGCATACCTTATAAGGATTATATGGAAATACTCTGAACAATTATAGGCCAATAAATCAGATAACTTGATGAAATGCACAAAGTCCTAGAAAGACAAAAAATACCATCAAGAAAGTGAAAAATAACTCACAGAATAAAATATTTGCAAATCATATCCAAAATAAAGACAATTCAGTATTAAAAAGACAGTCCAACTGAAAGTGGCTAGAGGATCTGACTATAGACACTCCTCCAGAGAAAATATAGAGATGGCCAATGAGCACATGGAAAGATACTCAAATCATTAGTCATTAAGGAAATGCAAATTAAAAAAGAACAATGTGATTCCATTTTGCATCCGGTAGAGTAGCTTTAATGAAACAGCTAATCACCAGTTTCAGAAGGCAGTGATCATAGGGTGTATCCTTCTTTTTTTTTTTTTTGAGCAAGGACATCTTTACATGATGCTTTTGCTAAGGAATCTTCTGGTCTATTGATCATTTTATGGCAAATGTCCATCTTCGTCACTGAAACGAGGGTAGCATTTTCCTGATTGAATTTGGCTAGTCATTTGGAGTGAAATGGAGGTTAGGTAGGCAATGAAGATAGAAGATTGATTTTGGCTATCTTTACTGTAATACTTCAGAAGAAGAATTATATGCTATCTTACTATCATTATGGACTTCCCTGGTGGCTCAGAGGTAAAGAATCTACCTGCTATGCAGGCACTGCAGGAGATGTGAGTTTGATCCCTGGGTGAGGAAGATGCCCTGGAAGAGGACACAGCAGCCCACTGCAGTATCTTGCCTGGAGAATCCAATGGACAGAGAAGCCTGGCGGTCCCATACCCATTAGCTCTCCACCTTCTGCCAAGACTCCATGTCCCTGGCAACCACTAATCCAATTTTTGTTATGGGTTTGCCTTTTCTGGACAGGCCACCTGTAGAATTTTTGCTTAACCTGATTAGTTAGTTTCTGGATTCCATTTTTTTTTTTTTTTTTTTTTACAGATAGCTTTTCTTATCAGTCAAATAAAGAGATGTAAAATACAGTACCTGACCCCACCAAAGTTATTTTAGCTGATTTATTTGAGTTTAGGAGGTATCTTGGGGACATTACTAGTAACTGCATACCTTATAAGGATTATATGGAAATACTCTGAACAATTATAGGCCAATAAATCAGATAACTTGATGAAATGCACAAAGTCCTAGAAAGACAAAAAATACCATCAAGAAAGTGAAAAATAACTCACAGAATAAAATATTTGCAAATCATATCCAAAATAAAGACAATTCAGTATTAAAAAGACAGTCCAACTGAAAGTGGCTAGAGGATCTGACTATAGACACTCCTCCAGAGAAAATATAGAGATGGCCAATGAGCACATGGAAAGATACTCAAATCATTAGTCATTAAGGAAATGCAAATTAAAAAAGAACAATGTGATTCCATTTTGCATCCGGTAGAGTAGCTTTAATGAAACAGCTAATCACCAGTTTCAGAAGGCAGTGATCATAGGGTGTATCCTTCTTTTTTTTTTTTTTGAGCAAGGACATCTTTACATGATGCTTTTGCTAAGGAATCTTCTGGTCTATTGATCATTTTATGGCAAATGTCCATCTTCGTCACTGAAACGAGGGTAGCATTTTCCTGATTGAATTTGGCTAGTCATTTGGAGTGAAATGGAGGTTAGGTAGGCAACAGTCATATCACCAGAGACTCCCAGAGGAAATTGTAGTTCCTATTGTAGAGTGGAGAATAGATCACAACCAGGCAAAAACAGCGGTTATCTCCTGGACCATCAGAAACAGCTGGAATATAGTGAGAAATATCATCAGTCTGGATACTGGGCTCTGCCACTCCCTTATTGGGTGATTCTAGAAGGTATTCCACACTTAGGCCCCTGGTGTCTTGGCAACCCACTACAGTATTCTTACCTGGGAAATCCCATGGACAGAGGAGACCGGCAGACTACCATCTATAGGGTCCCAAAGAGTCCGACGCGACTGAGTGACTAACACTCCCCTTCTTCAAATAAAATGGTTCCTTCCAGCTTTCAAATACTGTGTTTAGTATATATACAGACTTCTACCAATAGAAAATGGGGTGCATGCTTTTTAGCAGCTCAGAGATGAACGTTAAAACTTTAGTTGGGGCGTGGAGGAGGGAGGGGGCCGGGGATAGAGAGATACAGATGACTCATCTGGGATTATACATATCTGTAAACAACAAAATTCTGTAAAAGTAAAAAGTAAAATAAAATCAAGAAGAAAAAGAAACTAAACAGACACTGTCAATAGGGTCAAAAGACATCCCACTACCTAACTACAACAGCTACTGTTGTCTTTTGTGAATTTTAATATTTGCCTATATCTAAGGCAAAAATAAAATATAGCCTGATTTTCTTATTTATAATAAAAGTATATTACAATTAAAAAAACCCAAACCCTCGGTAACTGCTGTTCAAAATCTCATTACTCTATGGGCTTCCCTGGTGGTCCAGTGGGTAAGGACACTGCCTTGCAGTGCATGGGACGCCTATTCGATCCTGGCCTGGGAAGATCCCACGTACCTTACCAAGCCAGAACTCTGGAGCGCATGTGCCCAGAGCCCATGCTCTGCAGTGAGAGAGGCTGCTGCGATGGGAGACCCACACAGGCCAAAGAACAATGATGGATGAAAATAAATAAATGAAAAATCAATAGAAGCAGCCAAAAAAAAAAATCTCATTACTCTAATATATACTTACCATAAGACTCCTATATCATCAGAAACATGGGTGAGTTGGTGACAATAGCTAGATCATGCAGTTTAGTCTGTATGTTTGCCTGCTAAACACTAGTCTTTCTTCTGCCTTGATTTTACTTGAGAAACTACTGGTCATGACATTTGCCTCCCAATTCTATTTTATTTTTTTAAATATGTATTTATTTGGCTGTGTCAGATCTTAGTTGCAGCATGCAGGATCTTCATTGCTATGTAGGAATCCATTGTTGACCTTTCATTGCGGTGGGCTTAGTTGTCCCACAGCATATGGTGTCTTAGTTCTCTGACCAGGGATTGAACCCAAGTCTCCTGCAATGCCGGGTGGATTCTTAACCACTGGACCACCAGGGAAGTCCCTGCATTCTATTATTTTTATTTTATTATAAATGATTGACCTAAGCCTGTATTTTCCAGTCTCAGTGGTTTGGACCCGTTGACTCCACCCTCCTGGTCTGAGAAGTTGCCACTTGACTGAGGCTTGGCCACTCAGTCTACTCCATCCCTCTAGCCGCAGATATTAGTTCAAAGCTGGGCAAGTGACCCAGGTTGGCCCAGTGAGTCTGTTCATGACATTTGCTGGGAAAGAGAATCTCTTTTTTGGCAATTTCTCATCTGGTAGGTTTTCAATCTGGAGCTACAACAGCTACTGTTGTCTTTTGAATTTTAATATTTGCCTATATCTAAGGCAAAAATAAAATATAGCCTGATTTTCTTATTTATAATAAAAGTATATTACAATTAAAAAAACCCAAACCCTCGGTAACTGCTGTTCAAAATCTCATTACTCTATGGGCTTCCCTGGTGGTCCAGTGGGTAAGGACACTGCCTTGCAGTGCATGGGACGCCTATTCGATCCTGGCCTGGGAAGATCCCACGTACCTTACCAAGCCAGAACTCTGGAGCGCATGTGCCCAGAGATAGTGCTCTGCAGTGAGAGAGGCTGCTGCGATGGAAGACCCACACAGGCCAAAGAACTAAGATGGATGAAAATAAATAAATGAAAAATCAATAGAAGCAGCCAAAAAAAAAAATCTCATTACTCTAATATATACTTACCATAAGACTCCTATATCATCAGAAACATGGGTGAGTTGGTGACAATAGCTAGATCATGCAGTTTAGTCTGTATGTTTGCCTGCTAAACACTAGTCTTTCTTCTGCCTTGATTTTACTTGAGAAACTACTGGTCATGACATTTGCCTCCCAATTCTATTTTATTTTTTTAAATATGTATTTATTTGGCTGTGTCAGATCTTAGTTGCAGCATGCAGGATCTTCATTGCTATGTAGGAATCCATTGTTGACCTTTCATTGCGGTGGGCTTAGTTGTCCCACAGCATATGGTGTCTTAGTTCTCTGACCAGGGATTGAACCCAAGTCTCCTGCAATGCCGGGTGGATTCTTAACCACTGGACCACCAGGGAAGTCCCTGCATTCTATTATTTTTATTTTATTATAAATGATTGACCTAAGCCTGTATTTTCCAGTCTCAGTGGTTTGGACCCGTTGACTCCACCCTCCTGGTCTGAGAAGTTGCCACTTGACTGAGGCTTGGCCACTCAGTCTACTCCATCCCTCTAGCCGCAGATATTAGTTCAAAGCTGGGCAAGTGACCCAGGTTGGCCCAGTGAGTCTGTTCATGACATTTGCTGGGAAAGAGAATCTCTTTTTTGGCAATTTCTCATCTGGTAGGTTTTCAATCTGGAGCTCCAATGGTCATCTTGGATAAATGGAGAGAACCTAGCCAAGAATTAAACACATAAGAAAGAAGAAAGAGAATCCTGATCGTCTTGATAGCATCGTTTGATCAGTTGTGTGAACCCCTAAATTCATTTTTTTTGCTTTCATTGATATAAGTTGGGTTTCTGTAACTTGTAACCCAAAGAGACCTGGCTAATTAAGACAGATTGTTTGTTTATAGTTTCAGTTAGAGTCTAGTACAACAGCTGGGAGCGAGGGGTTGGCGTTGAATGAAGGAGCAAGAAGAGTTACTGACTGGAAGAGGGAGAGGGGATGGGAGACAGTAGAGCTGAAGGATCATCAGCAACGGGAGACGGAGGGCAGGCTGCAATTTCATGTGAACTAACTTACGTGACTGGACATGTGAATTCGTGTTTGCATCTTTGAAAGTTCGCAACTTGAAGGTTCACGGGCAAAGGACATCCTGTAATGGCAGTCAGGATAGAGGATAAATCAGTCAGAAGAGAAATTGCTGGCAATGGAGTGGATAAGAGTTGGTGGTTGATTAAGTGTTGGCAAAGAAAGAAGGGTTTATGTTTACTGAAGGCCAGCCACGTGTTGGGCCCCCTGCCCAGCAGTCTGATGGGAGAGCTGGACCTGTAAACGGTTACTATCTGAAGTACTAATTACCGAGATAGAGGGATGCGTCAGGGGCCATTGGCACAGAGGAGAAAAGAGATCATTTGATGGGTGGGTGTGTCGGGGCAGGGAGTGTGAGGAATCGCTTCACAGAGAAAAAAAGTGAAAGTGAAGTTGTTCAGTTGTGTCCAACTCATTGCAACCCATGGACAAGCCATGGAATTCTTCAAGCAAGAATTCTGGAGTGGGTAGCCTTTCCTTTCTCCAGGGGATCATCCTAACCCAGGGATTGAACCACATCTCTACGCGCATTGTAGGCAGATTCTTTACCATGTGAGCCACCAGGGAAGTCCAAGAATACTGGAGTGGGTAGCCTGTCCCTTCTCCCAACCCAGGAGTTGAACCAAGGTCTCCTGCATTGCAGGTGGATTCTTTACCAGCTGAGCTACAAGGGATTCCCTCACAAAGAAACAATTATTTTTTTTCTTAATATATGTATTTTATTGAAGTGTAGTTGACTTACAGATGCTTCTGGTGCACAACAAGGTGATTCAGTTATCCATATACACATATTATTTTTCAGATGATTTTTCATTATAGGTTATTACAAAACATTGACTATAGTTCCCACAGAGAAGGAAATTTTGAACTGAGTCTTGAAAGATAAGTAGGGTATAGAATAATTTTGTAGCAAACAAGGAGTACGAGATTTCAGGCCTGTGCTAAGGGCGGAGAATGGAGTCCAGAAATATCGCTGGGCAGAAAAACCACATCCAAACCAAAAAGATATATTTAGTTTTGCTCAATGTTTATTTAATATATTTTAACTGAAGGGCATGAAGGTTCAGGGCAAGGACATTCCTGGACATGTGAATTCGTGTTTGCATCTTTGAAAGTTCGCAACTTGAAGGTTCACGGGCAAAGGACATCCTGTAATGGCAGTCAGGATAGAGGATAAATCAGTCAGAAGAGAAATTGCTGGCAATGGAGTGGATAAGAGTTGGTGGTTGATTAAGTGTTGGCAAAGAAAGAAGGGTTTATGTTTACTGAAGGCCAGCCACGTGTTGGGCCCCCTGCCCAGCAGTCTGATGGGAGAGCTGGACCTGTAAACGGTTACTATCTGAAGTACTAATTACCGAGATAGAGGGATGCGTCAGGGGCCATTGGCACAGAGGAGAAAAGAGATCATTTGATGGGTGGGTGTGTCGGGGCAGGGAGTGTGAGGAATCGCTTCACAGAGAAAAAAAGTGAAAGTGAAGTTGTTCAGTTGTGTCCAACTCATTGCAACCCATGGACAAGCCATGGAATTCTTCAAGCAAGAATTCTGGAGTGGGTAGCCTTTCCTTTCTCCAGGGGATCATCCTAACCCAGGGATTGAACCACATCTCTACGCGCATTGTAGGCAGATTCTTTACCATGTGAGCCACCAGGGAAGTCCAAGAATACTGGAGTGGGTAGCCTGTCCCTTCTCCCAACCCAGGAGTTGAACCAAGGTCTCCTGCATTGCAGGTGGATTCTTTACCAGCTGAGCTACAAGGGATTCCCTCACAAAGAAACAATTATTTTTTTTCTTAATATATGTATTTTATTGAAGTGTAGTTGACTTACAGATGCTTCTGGTGCACAACAAGGTGATTCAGTTATCCATATACACATATTATTTTTCAGATGATTTTTCATTATAGGTTATTACAAAACATTGACTATAGTTCCCACAGAGAAGGAAATTTTGAACTGAGTCTTGAAAGATAAGTAGGGTATAGAATAATTTTGTAGCAAACAAGGAGTACGAGATTTCAGGCCTGTGCTAAGGGCGGAGAATGGAGTCCAGAAATATCGCTGGGCAGAAAAACCACATCCAAACCAAAGATATATTTAGTTTTGCTCATGTAATATTTTTAGAAAATTTTGAAGTGGTTGCTGATACCGAGAGATCTGCAGCTTTCATTTAAAAATCCATATTTCTAACTGGTCTTGAAAAAAACCAGAAGCTTGGTCTGCTTAGGGCCCTTATCCTTGCCAGGCAGCCAAGGGCTAGAGCAGCTGTGATCCCTCCATGCCTATTAGAACCCACCTGGCCAGCATTGGCAATGCGTGTGACCCGCCTCGTCTTTGTGGAGGCTTAAAGATGGCTGCAGATTCTTCATGCATCTACATCAAAAGGAGGCAGTAGTCTTCTTGCCTCTGGGATCTGGGCTTCTTAATATTCCTTCTTAATGTGGTGGAAGGAACCCTGTGCCAGTCACAGGACTATGTGCTCTATTGTTTTCCCTTGGGACACTGTCTCAAAACCCTAGAAAAAGGAAACACTTGTCATAAAAAAAAAAATCAGTTCAGTTCAGTCACTCAGTCATGTCTGACTCTTTGCAGCCCCATGGACTGCAGCACGCCAGGCTTCCCTGTCCTTCACCGTCTCCTGGAGTTTGCTCAAACTCATGTCTATTAAGTCGGGGATGCCATCCAACCATCTTGTCCTCTTTTGTCCTCTTCTCCTTCTGCCTTCTATTTTTCCCACCATCAGGGTCTTTTCCAATGAGTTGTCCCTTCGCATCAGGTGACCAAAGCATTGGAGTTTCAACTTCAGCATTGTTCCTTCTGATGAATAGTCAGAGTTGATTTTCTTTAGCTATGATGGCATTACCTGACTCTAGTGATGCTGTAAAAGGTGAATCAGAGGAAGATGCTTGGTCAGGGACCTAGCACGGTGGTCCACACATCACAGCTCGGGAGGTGGTGGTGAACGTGGAGAGAAAGGGAGAGATTCAAGGTCAAGACTTCCTTCTCTGGTGAGGCTCTTCCTGAGGTCCTAATGGGACATGCTGGTTGAGCCATGGAACTGGTGGTCAGAACTAGGGAGCACAGGCACAGAGTCAGACTGTCAAAGCTTGAAGTTACAGGGGCTTCCCTGGTGGTTCAGGGGCTAAAATTCTGCGCCCTAAATACAAGGAACCCCAGGCTGCAACAAAGGCCCAGTGCAGCAAATTAAATAATCTTTTTTTGAAGTTGTGGATATAAAAGAGGCAGTGTGGGGAGTTTGGGTGCAATGAGAAGAGGTGGTGTCTTGGGGAGCATCCTCCAGACAGGGTGTTAAGCAAAGGGAGAGACACCCTGCAGAGGACTGAGAGGAACCTGCCACCCTGAGAGGAGAATTAGGAGATGCGCATGCGTACGTAGTTGCTCAGTCGTGTCTGACTCTTTGCGACCCTTTGGACTGTAGCCCCCCAGGCTCCTCTGTCTATGGGAGTTTTTCAGGCAAGAATACTGGAGTGGGGCTTCCATGGTGGTCCAGTGGGTAAGGGCACTGCCTTGCAGTGCAAGGGGCGCCGGTTCGATTCCTGGCCTGGGAAGATCCCACGTGCCGCGGAGTGGCTGGACCGATGTGTCCAATTACTGAGCCCAAGTTCTGGAGCGCATGCGCCCAGAGCCGGTGCTCTGCGACAACAGAGGCCACCGCGATGGGAGGCCCACAAAAGCCAAAGAACAAAGATGGCTGAAAATAGAGAAATGAAAGACCAATAGAAGTGACCCACCCGTCCCCCTCCCTCCCCACCCCCCCCCCCCAAAAATAAAAAAATAAAATAAATGTTTTTTTTTTTTTTTTTAAAAAAAAGAATACTGGAGTGGATTGCCATGCCCTCCACCATGGGATCTTCCCAACTCAGGGACTGAACCTGAGCCTCCTATGTCTCCTGCACGGCAGGCAAATTCTTTACCTGCTGGCCCAACGAGGAGACCCAATTAGGAGACAGTAGGGCTCAGACACCAAAGAAAAGAAAGATTCCAGAGGGAGGGAGTACTCAGCAGCCTCAGATGACCGCCAGATCATGCTCCTTTGATGTAAGATTATGGGTGGCCACGACAAGGGCATGTCTTTGTGGAGAGGCGGGGACAGAAGACAGATCCATGGGACCAAGTAGGAAACGCGGAAGTGGGGACCATGTAAACAGCTCTTTCAAGTAACTTGATTGTGAAGCCTGAGATAGGGAAGTAGTTTGAGGCTGACAAGTGGAGAGAGGCTCCCCCAAAGAGACGGGGGACCTCAGCTTGTTTTTATAGAAAGAGCGGGTCTGTGGAGAGGAGAACGTGTCAATGCAGGAGAAAAGGGTTAAACAAGATGGAGGGAGGTCACTGAGAAAGTGGGAAGGAATGTGTCCCGGGAGGAAGGAATCGGCCTCAGGCCCCCAGAGGACATCTCCTCTGTGCTGATGGTCTGTGATGGTTTACTGGAGATGGAGATAATGATGTTGGTAGGAGCAGAGGTGTTGAAAGAGTTCTCACCTCTTTTCTCCAGCAGCTAGGAGCAGGAACCATCCTCTCAGGGTGAGGAAGGCCACTTGAGCAGACGGCTGCTGAGAAGCGGCAGGCAAGGCTGGCTTAGGCCTGAGCCTGTGCACGAGGCAGCCTTCTTTGCCTCCCACTGAAGACCAGGATGGTTCCTGAGTGTGGGTCAGGGCAGAGCCTGCAGGAGCGTGAGGACCACAACTGTGAGAGGCCCTGGGGGCCACAGGGGGAGGGGCCAGGCTAGCAGAGTACCTTCTTGTGAATGAGACTCAGTCACCTCTTTACTTAAAGACTTATGTGGCCGACTTCCCTGGTGATCTAGTGATTAAGAATCTGCCTTCCAGGGCTTCCCTTGTGGCTCAGTGGATAAGAACCCATCTGCCAATGCAGGAGACACAGGTTCAATCCCTGATCCGGGAAGATCCCACATACCACAGAGCAGCTAAACCCACACATCAATGAAGACCAAGCACAGCCAAAAATAAATAAAAGGTTTTTTTTTTAAAAAAAAAAAAAAAAGAATTTGACTTCCAGTGCAGGGGACACAGGTTCAATCCCTAGTTGGGGAACTAAGATCATATCATGCACGCATATGGGATGCTTGTCTAACTCTTTGCAACGCTATGGACTGTAGTCTATCAGTTTCCTCTGTCCATGGGATTTACTGGTCACAAATACTGGAGTGAGTTGCCATTTCCTTCTCCAGGGGATCTTCCCAACCCAGGAATTGAACCTGCGTCTCCTGTGTCTCCTGCATTGACAGGCGTGTTCTTTATCAGCTAAACCACCAGGGATGTTAGATCTAGAGGCTCGACTAGATTCAGAGTGGTGGTGGTGGTGGTGATGATGATTTTGGCAAGAATACTGCAAAGGTGATGCTCCACCTTTACTATATCATTTAATAGGAGGCACATAACGCCTGGTTGTCCTCCATTTGTTGATGTTAAGATTCACTTTTGGTTTCTTTTTTTCCAGGCAGTCATGGAAATTTGAACATAACTTGGGAATTAGATGATATGAAGAAATGATTGCTAAACATTTTAGGTATAATTATGTATTATATAATAGTGTTGTGCTTAGGTAAAATAAAATATCTGACATACAGAATACCTGACATGGATGAATTTCAGAACAGTATGCTGAATGAAAAAAGCCAGGGACTTCCCTGGTGGTCCAGTGGGTAAAGAGTCTGCCTTGCAGTGTCAGGGGCACCGGTTTGATCCCTGGCCCAGGAAGATCCCATATGCTGAGGAACGGCTGGTCTGGTGTGTCCAATTACGAGCCAGCGCGCTGGAGCGCATGCACCCAGAGCTGGTGCTCTGCAACAAGGGAGGCCACTGCGGTGGGAGGCCCACACAGGCCAAAGAATAAAGATGGATAAAAATAGGTAAATGAGGGCTTCCCTGGTGGTCCAGTGGGTAAGGACACCGCCTTGCAGTGCGAGGGGCACCGGTTTGAGCCCTGGCCTGGGAAGATCCCACGTGCCGCGGAGCGGCTGGACCGATGTGTCCAATTACCGAGCCGGAGCTCTGGAGCACATGTGCCCAGAGCCGGCGCTCTGCGACGACAGACGCCACCGTGATGGGAGGCCCACAGGAGCCAAAGAACAAAGATGGCTGAAAATAGAGAAATGAAAGACCGATAGAAGTGGCCCGCCCGCTCCCCTCCCCCGCTAACCCGACCCCCGCCCAAAATAAATAAATAAATAAATCTTAAAAAAAACAAACTCAATGAACCATGCATTGTACTTAAACTGAGTGTTATATTGCATGAAAATAAGGTTGATTTTATTTTTTTCAATTTTGGCCTATTTTATTGTTTTTTTGTGTATGTATTTTCACCCATCTTTATTCTTTGGCCTGTGTGGGCCTCGTGGCCTCCCTTGCTACAAAGTACCAGCTCTGGAGTGCATGCGCCCAGAGTTGGTGCAGATGGGAGGCCTACACAGGCCAAAGAACAAAGATAAATAAATGAAAGATCAATAGAAGTGGCCAAAAAAAAAAAGTCTTTGTCTGTTATAAATAAATGTAGAAGAACTTGAGTTGAAACGCTACGATGTCTGGGATTTCTTTTAGGAGATTCCAGGAAAATAATGTGGAAGAAGGAATGAACTGGTATTGGTCATGTGTTGGTACTTGTTTCTTTGTTTTTAATATTTACTTACTTTTGGCTGCACTGGGTCTTAATTGTGGCACGTGGGATCTTTCATTGAAGAGAGAGGGCTTCTCTTGAGTTGTGGCCCATGGGTTCAGTAGTTGTGGCATGCAGGCATGTGGGAATCTCAGTTCCCCAACCAGGCATCAAACCCACGTCTCCTGCGTTGGAAAGTGAATTCTTAGCCACTGAACCACCAGGGAAGTGCCAGTTGATGGTAACTGGGTAATTTCTGTTTGTTTGTTTGTTTTATATTTGTGTTTATTATTTATTTTATTTTTGGCTGTGCTGAGTCTTCATTGCTGCTCAAAGGCTTTCTCTAGTTGTGGCGAGCGGGGTGGTGGAGGGGCTGCCTTCTAGCTGTGGTGCACCTCCTTCTCATTGCAGTGACTTCTCTTGTGAGGCATGGGCTCTAGGGTGCATGGGCTTGAGTAGTTGTGGTGTACAGACTTAGTTGCCTCATAGCATATGGAATCTTCCCAGACCAGGGATCGAACTGGTGTCCCCTGCATTGCAAGGCAGTTTCTTAACCACTGGGCCACCAGGGAAGTCCTGGTTGATGGTAATTGTTGAAGCTGGGTACGTACTCTAGAGTAAGTGAGCAGTGCTATGCACCTTTTAGAGATGAGAAAACATGATTATGCTGGGACATCTGGAGAACCAGAAGCAAATGTTCTCTGGGGCTGACTCCATCATGTTCTTCAGACCCTATAGGTCAGGAGAGACCAGAGGAGATCTTTTGAACCTTGCTAAAGAGTTTGGACTTTATTCTGAGTTGAGCACCTCAGTCCCTCTTTGCTGTGTGCATGTATCTGGCACCTTGGAAGGGCCTCTGGCCCTGTCTCCTTCCTGGCAGGTGTACCACTCAGAACGCTTTCAGTTGTGAATGCCAGAAAGCCAACTCAACTGCACTGACTTAATGGGACAAGGGAACTTATAAAAAGTTAAGGGCTTCAGGCACAGCTTGATCCAGTTACTCAAATGATGTCCAGAATGTGTCTCTTCATATTTTGCATCTGCGGTCCTCCGTGTCAGCGCAACTCTTCCTACATCCAAGTAATATTATTTATTAAGCACTCGCTTCACTTTGGATGAGGTGGAAAAGGCTTTCGGTTCCTATAACGTCATGAAGTGGGTAAGATGCTGTTTCAGATGGAGAAACAGAGGCGGACAGAGGTTAGGGAACTTGCCCAAGGTCACTCAGTACGTGTGACAGCCGGGAGTCAAACCCATAAACCATCTGATTCTAGAGTGGCCTTTCCTGACCTCCTCGATGCCATCTCTAAACCCAAGGGTGGGCACGACCCCTTCCCCTGGAGTCTCAAGTCCAGGCTCCAGCTTCTACTTAGCTTCTTGGAGCTGTTATTTGTGCTTGTCCTTCCAATGGGCTGAGAGCTCTTTGGGGCGGGAACTCTTGACTCCTTCACCTCTGTAGCCCATGCAGGGAGAATCACTCCGGAATGCCACATTATGTCATTGGCCCCAGGGAGGCAGGCAGGGCGGGGCTGCTTCTAGGTGAAGACACGCAGAGAGGTTAAGTGACTCTCCCCAAAGCCACCCATTTGTAAATGTAGGGGGCTGGACAGATCCCAGGTCTCCTGGGTCCAGGTGGAGGCCGGATTCCCCCCGCCCCCGGTCAGGTCCCACCCACTTGTTCCCTAACTGGGGGAGAGATGGTAACACAGCCTTAGCCGGGCGAGGGGGCCTATACTAAGGCCTCTCTGGGGGGACTAACGGGCCATTTTATGAGTACCAGGGAGAGGATGGCGAGTAGGTTGGGGGTGTGCTGAAGAGGGAGGCAGGACCAGGTTATTTTTTGCATTTTGACATTAAAGAAGTGCAGATTAGATTGTCAGCGACTGGCCAGCAGCATCTGTTTTGGTTTGGAGTTGGCAGCTAAGGCGCTGAGCTTCTCGGCGGCGAGGGAAGGGAGGGGAGGCTGCGGGCTGGTGGGCGAGGCGGCGCCTCCTCGGAGGGAAGGGCTCTCCCCTTTAAGAGCTCCGCCCAAAGGGGCGCTGCCGCCCCTAAGGAGGCGGGCGCAGTCGCTTCTCATTCATTGTCTTGACAAGCGAGCATCCTCCGCGGACCGTCTCAGGCTCCTCCAGCGCCTTCCTCCTCCTCCTCCTCGCCCTCCTCCGTTTGGGGGATCACTCCTCTCTCAGCAGCAGGTAAGGCTGCAGCCCGCGGGCACGGCACTAGGCATCGCTGCCCTGGGCCACCTGTGGGGCCGGCAGGAGCCGGGCTGTGGGGGCGGACAGACTGTCAGAGCGGGCAGGCTCAGAGGTGGGGACGGAGCCCGTCCAGGCCCCGCGTGGAGGGACAGCCTGAGGGTGTGGGCGCGCGTGGGAGGGTCCGTCTGTGTGTCCTGGGCTCCGTGAGGGACGAGGGTGAGGAACCACGCAGCCAAGATGGAGGTGGGGGAGCCTCGGGGTCAGGACCTGCACCCTCTCCGACTCTCCCAGAACGGGAGTCTTTGGGGTGGCAGTAGAGGGCAGGGTGGGGTGAGTCCGGTAGGGGCCCTGAGCTGGGAGACAGGAAGGGGTTTGAGAGCAAAACAAGCCCAAGTTCCCCTTTCCGTGGTTTCCGGGCCTGGTACCTGCGGTGGGGGAGGACGCAGGGTGGGGCGATGACTTCCTGTCTCCCAGCCTCTAATTTGAGGCCCCATCTCCTCCGACCCAGGCTTCTCCCGCCCCGACAGATCCCCTACCCCCAGACAGCTTCTCCTCTCATAGGCGCTGCACCTGCTTGCTGGACAGGTGGACCCAGGAGCCGCCTCCAGAGTCCCAGGGTGGGCGAGGGTGGCGGGATCCCCCAGCAAGAAGAGCTAGGCACAAAGGAGGGGCCAGAGGGTGAAGCCTGGGGTGGTGGAAGGCAGGCCCTGGACGGCCCTCCGGCCGGCTGCCAGGGCCCCCACGCTGAGCTGGAAGGGGATGCTGAGGGGCACCAGGATGGGGCCTGAAGCCTGGGGAGCCAGAGGCAGGTCCCCTGGCCTCGCTCGCTGTCTGCGCAGCCATGGGGGAAAACCATTCTCGCTGGACCTCCGAGAAGTGAGCACTGGCCGCTCCCTTCCTGTGGATGATTCCAGTGGGGGTGGAGGAGGCACTTACGGGCACCTGCTTAAGTGGAGGCGAGAAGCCAGGGTGTGAGGAGGAGGAGAGGCTGGGACCCGAGCCATCTGCCCGTTTCTGTTGCCCGGAGACCCACGGCGGAAGCCCTCCTGCCACTGGGGACAACGTGTCTCCCAGGCAGAGCCATAGGCCCCTTCCCTCCGCGTGTCTAGCCCCGGGCCTGGAGGTGGGGAGGGCCCCTGCCTGCAGGCGGCTTCTCATGTGGGTATGACTGCGACGCCTGGACACTGAGGCTGAGTGCACCCGCCTCCAAGTTGCTGTCCCGAGGCCCCCGAGGGTGGCGGGCAGAAAAAGAGGGCTCTGTGTCTGGCAGCCAGTCTGCGGTCAGCCCGTCCACAGTCAGCCCATCGATGGTCGCCAGTCCGCGGTTAGCCCGTCCGTGAGCGGACGCTAGGTGCTGCTGCTCACGGCAGCCTAGGCTGTGGAGGCCGAGGGCGCGGAAGCCAGGCCTGGGGCGGGTTGAGAAGGTGGGCCTTGCGGGTCAGCCAGGGGTGAGGCGAGCGTGAGGGCAGCTGGCTGTCCGTTCCAGAGGAGAGTGGCGGGGACGTTAGCTGAGAAGTCCTCCACCTGTGTGCCCTCCAGGATGAGCCGGCAGGTGGTCCGTTCCAGCAAGTTCCGCCACGTGTTTGGACAGCCGGCCAAAGCCGACCAGTGCTATGAGGACGTGCGTGTCTCACAGAACACCTGGGACAGTGGCTTCTGCGCTGTCAACCCCAAGTTCGTGGCCCTGATCTGTGAGGCCAGTGGAGGAGGGGCCTTCCTGGTGCTGCCCTTGGGCAAGGTGAGCTCTTGGAGCCCTGAGCCCTGGGGACGGTTGTCCTCTGGCCATCTAGGGGCCCCCTGGGGGTCCCGATGAGGTGACTGGCTGTCACCAAGCCTTCCTGGGCCGCAGTGTTGTCCTCTGTAAAATTGGGTCGAGCCGCGCGATCCTTAACCTTGCTCTAGCTCCTACTTGCAGTGCTCAGGGTGGGAGTGAAGTGAGAAGGGTCACGCCGTGCGTCCCAAGACCCAGGGCCAGCCCTCCCAACCTCGGCCTAGAGCGTTCCCTTGCGCAGAGAGGCCTGGTACGGGGTCTGGGCAGGCCCAGCAGTGGCCTTGGGGTTGGAGGGACCTCTCTGAGCCCCTGGGAACCCAGCAAGCTCTGTGGCTCCCAGCTCACAGGCAGGAATGATGTAAGAGACCCTCTCCCCGCCCCCAGCCCTGACCTCCCTCAGATCTCATCTCCCCGGCTGTCTGCTGGCCCCCACCCCGGCACACTCCTGTGCTTTTGGGGGGTGAGACAGGAAGGGGAGATGGGCCTTCAGTTGTTACCTTAAAAGGGCCGATGGAAACGCAGAGAAGAGGAAGTGGTTGTCGGGGTGAGCGCTGGGCCCTCTCTTCACACAGGAAGCCCTGGTGCAGCAGGCATCCCCGGAAGCCACCATTTCCAAACCCGATATAAGACTTCCCCATCCCTGTCCTTGTGGAGGGTCCCCTCCCCACAGCCCCATCATTCCCATACCCTTCCCTGGGGAACCCCAGCCTCCATGCACCATCCCTTCAGCCCGTCTCACGTTCAGGGCCCTGGCCTGTTGTCTCATGGAAGCCTCGCTTGGGGAAGCTGGGGTGGGGGTGAGGGCGGGGGTACCAGGCCGTAGGACCTGGATGAGGACTGAGATTCAGAAGGCAGGGACTTGGCAGGGGTCTGAGAGCAAGGCAGGACCAGCCCCACGTGTCCACCCTGAACGACTTGTGACCAGCCCTCTGAGCCGCCCAGGCTACTCTGGGACTGGGGCGAGGTCCGCCCCACTCTGCCTCCCTGGGACCCCACCGCTTTGCCCTCTGTGCCTCTCGGAAGGGGTGTGGGGAGGTGGGATTGGGTTTGGAGGAGTGGAGCACCTCCTTCTCAGAGGCCCCGCTGTGTCCTCTAGACTGGCCGTGTGGACAAGAACGTGCCTATGGTTTGTGGCCACACGGCCCCCGTGCTGGACATCGCCTGGTGCCCGCACAATGATAACGTCATTGCCAGTGGCTCCGAGGATTGCACGGTCATGGTGAGTGGGGGGGCACCCAGGGTCCGGGAGGGGTCTCTGGCACAGAGGCTGGCGTCTGGGGGCCCCTCCCCGCCCCCAGACTCACTCTCGATCGCCCCCTCTCTGCAGGTGTGGGATATCCCCGACGGGGGCTTGATGCTGCCCCTGCGGGAGCCGGTCGTCACCTTGGAGGGCCACACCAAGCGCGTGGGCATCGTGGTCTGGCACCCCACGGCCCAGAACGTGCTGCTCAGTGCAGGTGGCTGGGGCGGAGGGGCGGGGAGGGCTGGTCGCCTGGCAGCGAGACTGGGAGGCTCCTGACACTGGGGACCTCGCCCAGGTTGCGACAATGTGATCCTGGTGTGGGACGTGGGCACGGGGGCGGCCGTGCTGACGCTGGGCTCCGACGTGCACCCGGACACCATCTACAGCGTGGACTGGAGCCGGGACGGTGGCCTCATCTGTACCTCCTGCCGCGACAAGCGAGTCCGCATCATCGAGCCCCGCAAAGGCACCATAGTAGCCGTGAGTTGCTTTGACCTTTGACCCTGGGAGCTCCATCCCCTCCTCCCCACCGGACTCCTTTAGATGCTGTCCTCTCCAGCTCCCAGCTGGGGCCTGACCCTTCGAGGGTGTGTGCGGATGCCGGACAGGGCCCCTCCCTTTCCTTCCAGGAGAAGGACCGTCCCCACGAGGGTACCCGGCCCGTGCGCGCCGTGTTCGCCTCAGATGGAAAGATCCTGACCACGGGCTTCAGCCGCATGAGCGAGCGGCAGGTGGCGCTGTGGGACACGGTGAGTGCCGGGCAGCGGGAGCAGGCTTAGCCGCTCGCCCACCATGCCCCTGGCTGGAAGACCATGGCCTCAGTGTACCCTCTGTGAGATGGGGGCTTCTGCTGCTTGGTCTCTGAGCCCTGGTCCCCACTCCTCCATCACTGGTCTGCCCCCGATCCGGACACGTGCTGTCCGCGCTAAGTCACCGCAATCATGTCCGGCTCTTTGCGACGCTATAGACTGTAGCTTGCCAGGGTCCTGGCTCCGTGGATTCTCCAGGCAGGAACACTGGAGTGGGTCGTCACACCCTCCTCCAGGGCCAGCTCACGGTGCTCTCCCGCCCGTCTCTCTACAGAAGCACCTGGAAGAGCCGCTGTCCCTGCAGGAACTGGACACGAGCAGCGGTGTCCTGCTGCCCTTCTTTGACCCCGACACCAACATCGTCTACCTCTGTGGCAAGGTGGCCCCGTGGGAGGGGGTCTCGGGGATCCAGGTGGGCGGGGTGACTTAGAAGGACAGGCTTTTCCCGCCTTGTACCCCTTTGCAGGGGACAGCTCAATCCGTCGGGTCACGTCCGAGCTCAGTGCAGGTGGCTGGGGCGGAGGGGCGGGGAGGGCTGGTCGCCTGGCAGCGAGACTGGGAGGCTCCTGACACTGGGGACCTCGCCCAGGTTGCGACAATGTGATCCTGGTGTGGGACGTGGGCACGGGGGCGGCCGTGCTGACGCTGGGCTCCGACGTGCACCCGGACACCATCTACAGCGTGGACTGGAGCCGGGACGGTGGCCTCATCTGTACCTCCTGCCGCGACAAGCGAGTCCGCATCATCGAGCCCCGCAAAGGCACCATAGTAGCCGTGAGTTGCTTTGACCTTTGACCCTGGGAGCTCCATCCCCTCCTCCCCACCGGACTCCTTTAGATGCTGTCCTCTCCAGCTCCCAGCTGGGGCCTGACCCTTCGAGGGTGTGTGCGGATGCCGGACAGGGCCCCTCCCTTTCCTTCCAGGAGAAGGACCGTCCCCACGAGGGTACCCGGCCCGTGCGCGCCGTGTTCGCCTCAGATGGAAAGATCCTGACCACGGGCTTCAGCCGCATGAGCGAGCGGCAGGTGGCGCTGTGGGACACGGTGAGTGCCGGGCAGCGGGAGCAGGCTTAGCCGCTCGCCCACCATGCCCCTGGCTGGAAGACCATGGCCTCAGTGTACCCTCTGTGAGATGGGGGCTTCTGCTGCTTGGTCTCTGAGCCCTGGTCCCCACTCCTCCATCACTGGTCCACCCCCGGGCCGGACACGTGCTGTCCGCGCTAAGTCACCGCAATCATGTCCGGCTCTTTGCGACGCTATAGACTGTAGCTTGCCAGGGTCCTGGCTCCGTGGATTCTCCAGGCAGGAACACTGGAGTGGGTCGTCACACCCTCCTCCAGGGCCAGCTCACGGTGCTCTCCCGCCCGTCTCTCTACAGAAGCACCTGGAAGAGCCGCTGTCCCTGCAGGAACTGGACACGAGCAGCGGTGTCCTGCTGCCCTTCTTTGACCCCGACACCAACATCGTCTACCTCTGTGGCAAGGTGGCCCCGTCGGGCAGGGGGTCTCGGGGATCCAGGTGGGCGGGGTGACTTAGAAGGACAGGCTGGTGTTGACCCTGCCTTGTACCCCCTGCCTTGCAGGGGGACAGCTCAATCCGGTACTTCGAGATCACGTCCGAGGCCCCCTTCCTGCACTTTCTCTCCATGTTCAGCTCCAAGGAGTCCCAGCGCGGCATGGGCTACATGCCCAAACGTGGTTTGGAGGTCAACAAGTGTGAGATTGCCAGGTGACTGCCCTGCTCCCACCCTCAGCATGTTGCCGGGGCAGTGCTGACCCCACGCTGGCCTTTCGCCTCAGCCGGGCCCTGCTGTGGGCGCTGCTCACCTCCCTGTTTCCGCAGATTCTACAAGCTCCACGAGCGGAAGTGTGAGCCCATTGCCATGACAGTGCCTAGGAAGGTGATGCTCCCGGTTCTCCCCTCGGGCTCTCGGTGTGGCCGGGTGGTGGTGGCCGGAGCCCTTTCTTAACCAGCCTTGGCCTCGCCCCACAGTCGGACCTGTTCCAGGAGGACCTGTACCCGCCCACGGCAGGGCCCGATGCCGCCCTCACAGCTGAGGAATGGCTGGGGGGTCGGGATGCCGGGCCCCTCCTCATTTCCCTCAAGGATGGCTACGTGCCCCCAAAGAGCCGGGAGCTGAGGGTCAACCGGGGCCTGGACACTGGGCGCAAGAGGACGACACCTGAGGCCAGTGGGGCTCCCAGCTCGGTGAGAGGCAGATGGGGACCTGGGGATCAGGGCAAGAAGGCGGGGTAGGCGGGGACCGTGCGGACATGGTCACTGACCCCAGGGGAGAGGCGGGCGTTGGGGCAGCCCAAACACACAGTGCTGGGGACCCTGGAGGCTGTGTGTGGGTAATTTTGAAGCCTCAGAAAACAGGTTCCAGGTTTACAGGCCTCCAGATGAGAGAGAGGGGCCCAAGCCCCAGGGGCTCGTGGGCGGAGGCCCGAAGGCCAGGGAGGGGCGGGGCCTGACGGCGCCCTGGATCCCCAGGATGCCATCTCCCGGCTGGAGGAGGAGATGAGGAAGCTCCAGGCCACGGTGCAGGAGCTACAGAAACGCGTGCAGAGGCTGGAGGAGACAGTCCAGGACAAGTAGAGGACCACTGGCTGGGCCAGCGGCATGGCCTCCTTCCCTTCCACGCCTCAGGCCACGAGGGCAGATGAGAAAATAATAATAAAATGGTTTTATTTTCTGGTACCGCTCAGGCTCTGATGGCTGGTCACCGGGCTGCTGGGTCTGCTGAACTGACCCGCCCTTGTGCTTCCCTCTCCACAGCTTTGATGAGCTTGACCCCTGGCAGGGACTGGCTGGGAAGATGCCTCTGAATGCCCTAGACCAGCGGTCCCTGAGCTTTCTGGCACCAGGGACCAGTTTCGTGGAAGCCAATTTTTCCACAGGGTGGGGGATGGTTTCGGGGGATTCAAGAGCATCACATTTACTGTGCAATTTATTTCTATGATTATTACACCAGCTCCATCCCAGATCATCAGGCATTAGATCCTGGAGGCTGGGGACCCCTGCCCTAGACCACAGGCAGGATCAGGCCTTTGCAGGGGGCGCTCTGGGCGGGGAGCCACCCTGGCTGATGTAAGGAGCCTGCTGTGTTTTCCAGCTGGGGTCCGAGCTGCTCAGGGCTCTAGCCTGGAGCCTCGGTCATTCCCAAGTTTACTCCCCAGGCTGCCTCTGCTCATCAGCCACAACAAGGGCTTGGGGTCCCCCAAAGGGAGCCTTGCGTTCACTGAAGCAGTGGGGCCCTGGACACTGGGCAAGGGCCCTGAGGCCAGTGGGGCTCCCAGCTCGGTGAGAGGCAGATGGGGACCTGGGGATCAGGGCAAGAAGGCGGGGTAGGCGGGGACCGTGCGGACATGGTCACTGACCCCAGGGGAGAGGCGGGCGTTGGGGCAGCCCAAACACACAGTGCTGGGGACCCTGGAGGCTGTGTGTGGGTAATTTTGAAGCCTCAGAAAACAGGTTCCAGGTTTACAGGCCTCCAGATGAGAGAGAGGGGCCCAAGCCCCAGGGGCTCGTGGGCGGAGGCCCGAAGGCCAGGGAGGGGCGGGGCCTGACGGCGCCCTGGATCCCCAGGATGCCATCTCCCGGCTGGAGGAGGAGATGAGGAAGCTCCAGGCCACGGTGCAGGAGCTACAGAAACGCGTGCAGAGGCTGGAGGAGACAGTCCAGGACAAGTAGAGGACCACTGGCTGGGCCAGCGGCATGGCCTCCTTCCCTTCCACGCCTCAGGCCACGAGGGCAGATGAGAAAATAATAATAAAATGGTTTTATTTTCTGGTACCGCTCAGGCTCTGATGGCTGGTCACCGGGCTGCTGGGTCTGCTGAACTGACCCGCCCTTGTGCTTCCCTCTCCACAGCTTTGATGAGCTTGACCCCTGGCAGGGACTGGCTGGGAAGATGCCTCTGAATGCCCTAGACCAGCGGTCCCTGAGCTTTCTGGCACCAGGGACCAGTTTCGTGGAAGCCAATTTTTCCACAGGGTGGGGGATGGTTTCGGGGGATTCAAGAGCATCACATTTACTGTGCAATTTATTTCTATGATTATTACACCAGCTCCATCCCAGATCATCAGGCATTAGATCCTGGAGGCTGGGGACCCCTGCCCTAGACCACAGGCAGGATCAGGCCTTTGCAGGGGGCGCTCTGGGCGGGGAGCCACCCTGGCTGATGTAAGGAGCCTGCTGTGTTTTCCAGCTGGGGTCCGAGCTGCTCAGGGCTCTAGCCTGGAGCCTCGGTCATTCCCAAGTTTACTCCCCAGGCTGCCTCTGCTCATCAGCCACAACATGGGCTTGCATGCAGCGGTCCCGACACGCCTGCTTGTATGGGAAATGAAGCATCAGCACTTACATGGCGTCTTTCAAGCTGTGGGACCAAGGGATCAAAATAAGGGGTCCGTCCGTAAGGAGAGATCTTAGAACCAAAGCAGCGGGTCTGACCTAGTCTACAAGCGAGGAAACTGAGCCGCAGAGCAGGAGGGGGGCAGATCCTGAGTCATGGCACAGGTCCTCCCCGCTTTGAGTTCAGGGCCTTTCCTGCGTCCTGAGCCCTTGGGGGCTTCTGCCTGGGCCTGGCCTCTATAGATCTGTCAGGCCCTATTATGGAGGGGCAAGGGGAGCTTGGAAGTCGGTTTTCGATGGCCCACTTAGCAGCTGAGCCCCCGAGCTGGGACATAGGGCTCTTGAGGATGGGTGCCCTGGCCACAGCGGGGCTTCATTCATCCATGCAGGGAGCACAGAAAGGACGAAATATCCCATCTGAAGCCCCACTCCTCTTGGGCACATGCTGTACAAATATCACTGTCTGCCCATTTGGGTCTCAATTTCCAGGGAAGCCAGGTGACCTTGGGCGAGTCCCTTTTCTCCAGGTCTCTAGTGCTCATCCATAGAGAAGGGAGGGCTCACCACAGCTGTGAACACAGTGGGTGGATCCAAAGGGGCGGTGGTACAGTGCACAGGCACAAAGGGATGACGGACCCTCCTCGTGAAGCAGACTTGTAGGTAGTCGCTAGTTCTCTGGGCCCAGGGAAATGGAAAATGTTCAGGACAGGATCCCTGGAACTCAGAAAGTTTCGTGGAAGCCAATTTTTCCACAGGGTGGGGGATGGTTTCGGGGGATTCAAGAGCATCACATTTACTGTGCAATTTATTTCTATGATTATTACACCAGCTCCATCCCAGATCATCAGGCATTAGATCCTGGAGGCTGGGGACCCCTGCCCTAGACCACAGGCAGGATCAGGCCTTTGCAGGGGCGCTCTGGGCGGGAGCCACCCTGGCTGATGTAAGGAGCCTGCTGTGTTTTCCAGCTGGGGTCCGAGCTGCTCAGGGCTCTAGCCTGGAGCCTCGGTCATTCCCAAGTTTACTCCCCAGGCTGCCTCTGCTCATCAGCCACAACATGGGCTTGCATGCAGCGGTCCCGACACGCCTGCTTGTATGGGAAATGAAGCATCAGCACTTACATGGCGTCTTTCAAGCTGTGGGACCAAGGGATCAAAATAAGGGGTCCGTCCGTAAGGAGAGATCTTAGAACCAAAGCAGCGGGTCTGACCTAGTCTACAAGCGAGGAAACTGAGCCGCAGAGCAGGAGGGGGGCAGATCCTGAGTCATGGCACAGGTCCTCCCCGCTTTGAGTTCAGGGCCTTTCCTGCGTCCTGAGCCCTTGGGGGCTTCTGCCTGGGCCTGGCCTCTATAGATCTGTCAGGCCCTATTATGGAGGGGCAAGGGGAGCTTGGAAGTCGGTTTTCGATGGCCCACTTAGCAGCTGACCCCCAGAGCTGGGACATAGGGCTCTTGAGGATGGGTGCCCTGGCCACAGCGGGGCTTCATTCATCCATGCAGGGAGCACAGAAAGGACGAAATATCCCATCTGAAGCCCCACTCCTCTTGGGCACATGCTGTACAAATATCACTGTCTGCCCATTTGGGTCTCAATTTCCAGGGAAGCCAGGTGACCTTGGGCGAGTCCCTTTTCTCCAGGTCTCTAGTGCTCATCCATAGAGAAGGGAGGGCTCACCACAGCTGTGAACACAGTGGGTGGATCCAAAGGGGCGGTGGTACAGTGCACAGGCACAAAGGGATGACGGACCCTCCTCGTGAAGCAGACTTGTAGGTAGTCGCTAGTTCTCTGGGCCCAGGGAAATGGAAAAATGTTCAGGACAGGATCCCTGGAACTCAGAAAGGCTAGCCCCTACTCACTATGACTCTTGGCTCCCTCTCAGAGAAACAAGAAAGGGAAGTCTGTGTGGAGAGGTGGAGTATGTGACAGTCACTTAGGGGTCAAGAAACTGACCTTGAAAACAGGGAACAAGGTGGGCGGGATGGTTGAAATCACCCATTTCTCACCCTCAAAGAGCCCTGGTCCCAATGAGGGCCATTGCTATGCCTCCGGGGTCTTGGGGACCTCACCTGTGTAAGGGCTACCCAAACCTGGCAGCTGTGTTGACACTAGGCCATCACCTGCCCCAAGTGCCTGGCTCTGCCTGACCTTACCTTCCTGCTGTAACCCGACCCTCGTCACCCAGCCCAGCCCTCCCTCCCAGAAAAACCTCACCATCTCCCCAGGGACAGTTGTAGCCACGTGAAGCCCAGGATCAAAGGGTCCCAGGACCTTCTCCAGCGGCCAGAAAACCTTCGCATTCCAGGTGTTGGGAAGCCACTGCTGGGGAACCAGATCCCTGAGGCTGCAAAGGACTTGTAGGGGAAGGGTGGGATCCTCTCTAATGCCTCTGACACTGGGGTGACAGACTGGGGAGAGGGAGATGTTTGTTAAGCTGCCCAGAGCCCAGAAACCTTGAGCACTTCCTCATCGGGACATCTTGAAGGAAGACAGAGCAGGAACCCCCAGAAATGGTCACTGAATTGGCGGGGGTTAGTGAGTGCAAGGACCTAGGAATCCCACCAAGGGTTGCTGACCCCAGAGCTGGGACATAGGGCTCTTGAGGATGGGTGCCCTGGCCACAGCGGGGCTTCATTCATCCATGCAGGGAGCACAGAAAGGACGAAATATCCCATCTGAAGCCCCACTCCTCTTGGGCACATGCTGTACAAATATCACTGTCTGCCCATTTGGGTCTCAATTTCCAGGGAAGCCAGGTGACCTTGGGCGAGTCCCTTTTCTCCAGGTCTCTAGTGCTCATCCATAGAGAAGGGAGGGCTCACCACAGCTGTGAACACAGTGGGTGGATCCAAAGGGGCGGTGGTACAGTGCACAGGCACAAAGGGATGACGGACCCTCCTCGTGAAGCAGACTTGTAGGTAGTCGCTAGTTCTCTGGGCCCAGGGAAATGGAAAAATGTTCAGGACAGGATCCCTGGAACTCAGAAAGGCTAGCCCCTACTCACTATGACTCTTGGCTCCCTCTCAGAGAAACAAGAAAGGGAAGTCTGTGTGGAGAGGTGGAGTATGTGACAGTCACTTAGGGGTCAAGAAACTGACCTTGAAAACAGGGAACAAGGTGGGCGGGATGGTTGAAATCACCCATTTCTCACCCTCAAAGAGCCCTGGTCCCAATGAGGGCCATTGCTATGCCTCCGGGGTCTTGGGGACCTCACCTGTGTAAGGGCTACCCAAACCTGGCAGCTGTGTTGACACTAGGCCATCACCTGCCCCAAGTGCCTGGCTCTGCCTGACCTTACCTTCCTGCTGTAACCCGACCCTCGTCACCCAGCCCAGCCCTCCCTCCCAGAAAAACCTCACCATCTCCCCAGGGACAGTTGTAGCCACGTGAAGCCCAGGATCAAAGGGTCCCAGGACCTTCTCCAGCGGCCAGAAAACCTTCGCATTCCAGGTGTTGGGAAGCCACTGCTGGGGAACCAGATCCCTGAGGCTGCAAAGGACTTGTAGGGGAAGGGTGGGATCCTCTCTAATGCCTCTGACACTGGGGTGACAGACTGGGGAGAGGGAGATGTTTGTTAAGCTGCCCAGAGCCCAGAAACCTTGAGCACTTCCTCATCGGGACATCTTGAAGGAAGACAGAGCAGGAACCCCCAGAAATGGTCACTGAATTGGCGGGGGTTAGTGAGTAGTGCAAGGACCCCTAGGAATCCCACCAAGGGTTACAAAGAAGACCTGTGAGGCCCACCCTGGAAGGGAAAGACTAACCTTTCCCTTTATAACTGGGGACACTGAGGCCAACATGTGAAAGACGGCCTTGTCCATAGTAAAGGAGAGTGGAGGGACAGGAGAAGCCAGGCCCTAGCCCCAGCCTTTCTGCCCACCTCCCACCCTCCTCCCACAACACACTGACACATAGGCTGGCCCTGATTCATAATTTAATGGGTGCGCAGGTCCGGGTCCCTTATTTCTGCTGCTCCCGGGCCCACTGCTCTGGGGTCAGGGTTTTCTGCTCGAAGGCGTGGATGTGCGGAAGCTCTTCTGCTAGGCAAGTGTTCACAAGCCTGGAAGAGAGATGGGGTTAGAAAAGGGCAGGCTGGGGCCCGGATCACAGTCCCTGAAGCTAGGGTGAGCCAGGAGACTGGAGGTGACCCCCAGGTTGTAGTCCTTGGGACCTGGGAACACAAAAGGCAGAGGGCTTCCGTCTCAATGCTGGGGCCGTGAAGGCGGGATCTCCGGGGTGGATCCCTGGGTGGGTCTGTGATGTGGGCCGCTAGGATGGGGGTGAGCGAGGGTTCGCAAAGGGGCCAGGGATGTGGTGCCACAGTTGGGACCGCGCTCAGTGAGGTGTTCCCGGAATCTCACCGGTGTCTCTGAAGCAGCGGCTTCCCCTCGAACTTGGCCGACACCACGAGGACGCGGAAGCTGGACGCGCAGCGATTGGGAGTCGTGTCTTCCACTTCCTAGGGGCAGAACGGTGTGGATGGGGCTAAGCCCGCCCCCCGGGGAGCCCTGTTCCCCTCGTTGGGCGAGTCCAGGCCGCTCAACTCACCACGTGCTCCGCTTCCAGGTCCCGCTGCAGCTTCTCCCGGAGGTACTCGGCGCTGAGTTCCATTGTGGCGGCCCAGCGAGGGCGGCGGCCCAGCGGGGACCGAACCGCAGTTCCGACCCCAGCCGCACTGCTTCCGCCCTTACTGGTGCCACTTCCGCTGCAGCCTCTACTTCCGCCCTTACTAAGGCGTGCGTAAACTCAGCACTTCCGCTCTTTCCCAAGCCCAGTTTTCCAAGTCTTCGGTTTCAGCATCTGTCAGTCCGCCAATCAAGGCCTGCATGAAGCCCCGGCGGATGCTAACCGGTACCCGCCTCCCGCACAGCCGCCCGGGTTCTGCGCGCCGGTTTGGACACCGTAGCTCCAGCTAGGAGAGGGTGCACGCGCTGGCATTGCTGTAGCTTTTAGGGTAACTCGGGATCGCTCCCAAGCGCTTTTTCCGAGACAAGCATCTTGCGGCGCCGGCAGCCCAGCCCTTCCTCAGGTCTCAGTCCACAGCAATCAACCCCCAAATGCCGATGGGCCCCTCAGGGGGCGCGGCGAGGTCTGGGCGCTTCTTCGGCGTCTACCTGCTCTACTGCCTGAACCCTCGGCACCGAGGCCGCGTCTACGTGGGGTTCACCGTCAACCCTGCTCGTCGGGTGCAGCAGCACAACGGAGGCCGCAAAAAAGGCGGGGCCTGGCGGACCAGTGGGCGCGGGCCCTGGTAAGAGAAGGCGGGTCACCGTCAGGAGGAGGGCTTCAAGGAGAAGGCGGGGGCCGGCGACGGAGAGGCCGGCTGAGAGGGGCGGGGCCAGGCCACTGACAGTGGGCGGGGCCGGCGTGGGACGCGTTAAATAGGGCTGGCGGCGGGAGTAAGGGATGGGGGTCTATCGCAGGGGAGGAAGAGTAATGGAGGTCCGGGAGCCCTTTGGTCCGGGTCTCAGAGGAGGCGGTTGGGTGGGCAAGCGACTGATGATCCAGGTTTGATCCAGTGACAAGGATCTTGGTGAATAAGGTTGAGTTAGAAGAGAAAGCCTGGAAGGGAGAGGAACCTGGACTGGAGGCGGAGCCTGAGGTTAGCAGGTGCTAGGGGACATACCGCCAGGGAGGGGTCACAGCCTCGTGGGCTAGGCATGAAGCTGATGTGACTCCACTCCCTCGAGTAGGACTGAAGGTCCTTCGCGGCGGGGGATTCGATTTAACACGGAGTAGGGGTGGGGGGCTCACGGGTCGTGCCCTCTTTCTCTTCCTTAGGGAGATGGTGCTCATCGTACACGGCTTCCCCTCCGCAGTGGCCGCCCTTCGGGTAAAAACGGAGATGGGGGCAGAGGGAGAACCAGGACTAGGGCTTAGGGCCTTCCCCGGGCAGCCCCCTTCCCCAGGCGGCGCCCTTCCCGGGGCGACCCCCTGGACACCTTCCCCGACGATCCTGAAGCTCTGTCCTCCCTTGCAGTTCGAGTGGGCCTGGCAGCACCCGCAGGCCTCGCGCCGCTTGTCGCACGTGGGTCCGCGTCTGCGCGGAGAGACCACCTTCGCCTTCCACCTGCGTGTCCTGGCGCACATGCTGCGCGTACCACCTTGGGCGCGCCTCCCGCTCACCCTGCGCTGGTTGCGCGCTGACTACCGCCAAGACCTCTGCCCATCACCGCCGCCTCACATGCCGCTGGCTTTCGGGCCTCCACCTCCCCGGACCTCAGCCCCGAGGAGCCGGGCAGGTCTGTTGGACGGCACGGGGTCCGATCCTGAGCACGACGTCGAGGCCCACTGCACCCTGTGCGCCCGCGCCCTGCAGGTAAACCCGGTCCAGGTAAACCCTAGGGTTCAGAGGACTTGGGATCAAGGGACTGGGCGGTCCACTGACACCCTTTGATCACTCTACCCTCATCTCTATCCCCTTTTTTTAATATTAAATTTTGGCTGCGTTGGGTCTTCCTTGGAACCCATGGGTTTTCTTTAGTTGCAGAGAGTGGGGCTACTCTCTAGTTGTGGCGCAGGCTTCTCATTGCGATGACTTCTCTGGCGGAGAGCTTTTCACCAGTGTAGAACAGGATCTGGTGCAGAACGAGTGGCCCTAAATGTTTAGTAAATTAACTGAGATGATGGGTCTGACTTCTACTGAGCTCTCAGCAAATGTAAATTGCATTCTTGCCATTCAGGGATTAAGTGACCTGCCTGAGACTTCTCAGCCTGTAGTCTGGCTGCCCTGGCCATGCTGTTACATAATCACCGCTAACACGCAGAGAAGACTGGCAGCCGAGTCCCCGTGGGGCAGTATTTTAGCTTCTCTCTGTGCCTTTTCCCGGTGGCGGGGGATTCGATTTAACACGGAGTAGGGGTGGGGGGCTCACGGGTCGTGCCCTCTTTCTCTTCCTTAGGGAGATGGTGCTCATCGTACACGGCTTCCCCTCCGCAGTGGCCGCCCTTCGGGTAAAAACGGAGATGGGGGCAGAGGGAGAACCAGGACTAGGGCTTAGGGCCTTCCCCGGGCAGCCCCCTTCCCCAGGCGGCGCCCTTCCCGGGGCGACCCCCTGGACACCTTCCCCGACGATCCTGAAGCTCTGTCCTCCCTTGCAGTTCGAGTGGGCCTGGCAGCACCCGCAGGCCTCGCGCCGCTTGTCGCACGTGGGTCCGCGTCTGCGCGGAGAGACCACCTTCGCCTTCCACCTGCGTGTCCTGGCGCACATGCTGCGCGTACCACCTTGGGCGCGCCTCCCGCTCACCCTGCGCTGGTTGCGCGCTGACTACCGCCAAGACCTCTGCCCATCACCGCCGCCTCACATGCCGCTGGCTTTCGGGCCTCCACCTCCCCGGACCTCAGCCCCGAGGAGCCGGGCAGGTCTGTTGGACGGCACGGGGTCCGATCCTGAGCACGACGTCGAGGCCCACTGCACCCTGTGCGCCCGCGCCCTGCAGGTAAACCCGGTCCAGGTAAACCCTAGGGTTCAGAGGACTTGGGATCAAGGGACTGGGCGGTCCACTGACACCCTTTGATCACTCTACCCTCATCTCTATCCCCTTTTTTTAATATTAAATTTTGGCTGCGTTGGGTCTTCCTTGGAACCCATGGGTTTTCTTTAGTTGCAGAGAGTGGGGCTACTCTCTAGTTGTGGCGCAGGCTTCTCATTGCGATGACTTCTCTGGCGGAGAGCTTTTCACCAGTGTAGAACAGGATCTGGTGCAGAACGAGTGGCCCTAAATGTTTAGTAAATTAACTGAGATGATGGGTCTGACTTCTACTGAGCTCTCAGCAAATGTAAATTGCATTCTTGCCATTCAGGGATTAAGTGACCTGCCTGAGACTTCTCAGCCTGTAGTCTGGCTGCCCTGGCCATGCTGTTACATAATCACCGCTAACACGCAGAGAAGACTGGCAGCCGAGTCCCCGTGGGGCAGTATTTTAGCTTCTCTCTGTGCCTCGGTTTCCTCCTCTGTAAAATGCAGATAGTAGTAACAGGTGCCTCATAAGGTCGTTTATGTAAAGCCCTTGGAACAGTGCCTGGTCCACAGAAATTCTTCACCAGCGTTAGTTACAGTGTTACTCCCGACTGTCTCTCTTGCCTGCGGCCACCTCTGACAGGATGAAGAGGGCCCCCTGAGTTGCCCCTACCCTGGCTGCTCCTTAAGGGCCCATGTGATCTGCCTGGCCCAGGAGTTCCTGCAGGAGGAGCCCGGGCAGCTTCTGCCTCTAGAGGGCGCATGCCCTGGGTGAGTCCCCCACCCCTGCTCCAGCTCCATTTAGCTCCAGGGAAGGCGGTGCCCAGTTGTCCAAGTCCAGGCCTGGGGTCCCAAGCCCTCCTCTTGGCGCCTGGGTCCTGGCCTGGAGGAGGCTTGTGAGCCTGACTCTTGTTTCCTACCAACGACACCCCGGGTAGCTGTAAGAACTCACTGCTGTGGGCAGACCTGATCCGGCTGTGCCAGACGGGCACCGAGGCAGACTCGGAGGACTCGGAATTAGAGGAGGTGAGAGGCGGCTTGGGCCCCAGCCTCCCTACCCACCCCCCGTCTCCTGGGCTGCCCCTCACCAGCCCTCTTGCCTCCACAGGCGCACTGGACCGACCTGCTGGATATCTGATTCTCAGCGTTCTCAACGTTGGCCCACTCCTTTTCTGTGCCACAGCACCCCGCTGGTCTGGGTAGTTTTTATTTGAGTACAATAAAAAGTCTTTTGAGTTTAGGGCACTGGCTGGTGTTTGCCGGGGGGCAGGGCATGGGAGGCAGAGGCTCTGCCTGTCTCTGGGGCCTGAGGAAGTGGGGAGGGGCCGCTGGCCCCAGCGTGGATGGACCTCGGAAGTCACACTCCTTTGAGGGCTTGGGAGACTCACAGAGTTCACCCGTCTCCAGCGCCTGGCTTGACTCTGGTGGTGGTTTAGTTGCTCAGTCATGTCCAACTCTTGCCCACCAGGCTCCTGTGTCCATGGGATTCTCCAGGCAAGAATACTGGAGTGGGCTTTGGGAACCATTTTATTGAACACGCAGAGAAGACTGGCAGCCGAGTCCCGTGGGGCAGTATTTTAGCTTCTCTCTGTGCCTCGGTTTCCTCCTCTGTAAAATGCAGATAGTAGTAACAGGTGCCTCATAAGGTCGTTTATGTAAAGCCCTTGGAACAGTGCCTGGTCCACAGAAATTCTTCACCAGCGTTAGTTACAGTGTTACTCCCGACTGTCTCTCTTGCCTGCGGCCACCTCTGACAGGATGAAGAGGGCCCCCTGAGTTGCCCCTACCCTGGCTGCTCCTTAAGGGCCCATGTGATCTGCCTGGCCCAGGAGTTCCTGCAGGAGGAGCCCGGGCAGCTTCTGCCTCTAGAGGGCGCATGCCCTGGGTGAGTCCCCCACCCCTGCTCCAGCTCCATTTAGCTCCAGGGAAGGCGGTGCCCAGTTGTCCAAGTCCAGGCCTGGGGTCCCAAGCCCTCCTCTTGGCGCCTGGGTCCTGGCCTGGAGGAGGCTTGTGAGCCTGACTCTTGTTTCCTACCAACGACACCCCGGGTAGCTGTAAGAACTCACTGCTGTGGGGAGACCTGATCCGGCTGTGCCAGACGGGCACCGAGGCAGACTCGGAGGACTCGGAATTAGAGGAGGTGAGAGGCGGCTTGGGCCCCAGCCTCCCTACCCACCCCCCGTCTCCTGGGCTGCCCCTCACCAGCCCTCTTGCCTCCACAGGCGCACTGGACCGACCTGCTGGATATCTGATTCTCAGCGTTCTCAACGTTGGCCCACTCCTTTTCTGTGCCACAGCACCCCGCTGGTCTGGGTAGTTTTTATTTGAGTACAATAAAAAGTCTTTTGAGTTTAGGGCACTGGCTGGTGTTTGCCGGGGGGCAGGGCATGGGAGGCAGAGGCTCTGCCTGTCTCTGGGGCCTGAGGAAGTGGGGAGGGGCCGCTGGCCCCAGCGTGGATGGACCTCGGAAGTCACACTCCTTTGAGGGCTTGGGAGACTCACAGAGTTCACCCGTCTCCAGCGCCTGGCTTGACTCTGGTGGTGGTTTAGTTGCTCAGTCATGTCCAACTCTTGCCCACCAGGCTCCTGTGTCCATGGGATTCTCCAGGCAAGAATACTGGAGTGGGTTGCCATTGCCTTCTCCAAGGGATCTTCCCAACCCAGGGGTCGAATCCGGGTTTCCTGCATTGCGGGTGGGTTCTTTACCCACTGAGCCACCAAAAAGACTGACCTTTAATACAAATAGTAAGGAGAAAAGCCAATGAGGAGAGAGGGCTGCTTTTCTGCCAGAGGGTCCTGTGGCTCTCGAAGCTGCCTCTCCTTCTCATCTCTGTCTGTGGACCCTCGTTCAAACCCAGAGAAAGAAAAGAACATTCTAGGGGCTGTTTAACCAACCATGAGCGAGGAGGCTCCATGCTGTCTCCAGGGCTCCCTTCCACAGGAGTTGTGGAGCTGGGGCGACTCCCAGGGTTATTGGACTTAAGTATTCAGGCTCTTTCCTATCCTATGCTCCCTCAAAAAAGCCCTGCCCTGCTGGGCTCCACCCCAAACCCCATCACCCTGCCCACAGACATCCTTCTGGACTGGCCCTGTGGTCAGAGCCAGAAGTTCCCAGAATATTTGGGCTGCTGGAGTCCTGTGGGCTGCCTTCCACCTGAACCCTTGGAATCTTCAAGCCTGGCCTGGACCCAGCAGAAGGGTGAGTGGCCCACGCTCCCCCTCTACTCCCCTACCCTCTCTAGACCAAGTCTGTTGAAAAAGCGGTTTATTGGCCCTCTCAGCAGAGGTGGAGTTTAGAGGGCAGGTCAGGAGTCAGGATTCCAGTTCAAAGCACCGAAAAACAAACAAAAAGACAAAGAAAACTATTGCACCCTTGTGTCTAGTGTCAGCTGTCTGTGTTCTGCACACTAGACCCACATCTTGGGTTTTCGGGCCAGGCTAAGCTGGGTTCCAGCTGAGGAGCCTCCCACTCCAAGTTCACCCTCTCCTTCCTGGGGAACAGCCAAGTCTCCCGGCTGGCGCCAGGCCCCTCCCACTTCAGACCTACAAAAACTTGCAGTTCAGAGAGTGGTCCTGCACTCAGCACACTGCTCCCCATCTAAGCCACAAGGGGTTACAAGGCGAAGATCCGAAGAAGTCAGGTGAGAGGGAGGTTTGGGGCGGCAGGCTGCACTCCCCTCACCTTGCGCTGCTGCCGGCTCCGGTCCTGTCACTTCATCTCTCTGCTCCCAGTTCTCACGTCCTGCCGTTTCCCCACTGAGGATTGCTCATCTCAGTCTCCAGGCTGGCTTGGGTCTCCCTCCTCCCCTCCCTCCTCTTCCTTCCTCCTTTCTGATGAGTCATCAGTTTTGCTCATCCACGTAACAGACTGTGACTCCCCCCCCTAAACAGTTGCCCAACTGACTGTTTTTCTCCAAGCTGGGGCGGTGGTTGGGTAAGCTGGATTTCTGGCCTGACTGGCCTTGAGGAGTTTTCCGTAGATGAGGGGCCAGGGCAGCTCCAGGAGGGGACGAGAAGGAGGAGCCCACTGGGATTAGGGCCTGGAGCCAAAGCAGGAAGACGGAGGAGGCTGGGGGCTGGCGGGGAGTTCAGACAGGCTGGCCCTAGAGGTAGGTTTTCTCAAGTACACACTGAAATCCCCTGGAGAACTTTCAGAAAAAACTGCTTATGAGGGTCCCATCCCCAGAGGGTGATTTGATTTAAAAGCTCGGCAGGCAAAGGAAAACGCAGGCTGAGTTGTGGCCACTGCAGGAACGCCGAACCTGACTTTGAATCTCAGCCCCATCACCCACTAGCTCTGTGAGCCCGGGCAAGTGGCTCCAGCTCCCTCAGCCTCGGTTTCTTTCCCTCAAAGCAAGAATTCAACAGCTGGCACCACTGCCCTACTGGTAAAGGAAGGAGGCCACGCCCCGGCCCCTGAGCAGACAGCATGGAGCTGATCAAGGACACCTCCCGCCCGCCACCAAAGTACGTGAAGGGCATCCCTCTCATCAAGTACTTTGCAGAGGCCCTGGGGCCACTGCAGAGCTTTCAGGCCCTGCCTGATGATCTACTCATCAGCACCTACCCTAAATCTGGTAAGTGATGAGGCTACCCAGGCCTCCCTGGTCTGCAGTCCCTGCCTTGGGCCGGGAGGGGCGTGCCTCAGCCCTGCTCATCCCGTCGGTTTCTACCCCTTTCCAGGCACCACCTGGGTGAGCGAGATCCTGGACCTGATCTACCAGGATGGCGACGTGGAGAAGTGTCAGAGGGCCCCCGTCTTCATGCGGGTGCCCTTCCTTGAGTTCAAGGTCCCTGGGGTGCCCACAGGTGTGTGGCAGGGTGCTGGGGGCAAGCAGAGCTGAGGGAGGTTTGCCTGGGGCTCCAGCTCACGGACTTTGCCCCACTGACGGCTTAGGTGTTGAGCTTCTGGAAGACACCCCGTCCCCGCGGCTCCTCAAGACGCACTTGCCCCTGGCCCTGCTTCCCCAGACCCTGCTGGATCAGAAGGTCAAGGTGAGTGGCAGCGGGAGCCAGAAAAGGCTGGTGGGGGGTCTTTCCTTTGGGGAAAGTCTCACTTCCTCTAAGCCTGCTCTCATCTTAAGGGAAATAGGGTCAGGGAGCCTCTGTGTGATGCTCTAGTTGGGTCAGGTATCTGGTGAAAATGAGACGCCTCTGTGCAGCCTGGGTGCTCACAGGCCTGTGGCGGAGGGGCTGGTGGGAAGCCGGCATGCCGTGCTCCACGTCTAGGTAGACTGGCATTGAGGGGAGTTAAGATTAGTATAAAATACGGTTTCAGAGTGTGATACCAAGCCTCAGCTGATCTTGCCCGCATCCCGGGAGTGCAAGCGAGTCAGCCTCTAGACCCGTTTCTCCCTTGGCCAAACCGAGAGAACCTCCAGCGCCTGGCGTGCTGGGTGGTGATGGCGCTGGGGGTGGGGATCCTCTGCCTGTCCAGGTGGTCTACGTCGCCCGCAATGCCAAGGACGTGGCCGTCTCCTATTACCACTTCTACCGCATGGCCAAGGTGCACCCTGACCCCGGCACCTGGGACAGCTTCCTGGAGAAGTTCATGGCCGGCGAAGGTGGGGCTGACTCTGGAGGGAGCGCGGGGGTGGGGCGGAGCTGGGTGCGGGGTGGGGGGTGGGGTGGAGCTGGGTGCGGGGGTGGCATCAGCTCACACTTCTGCCAACCGCTGTGTCCGGCCCCCTGCCCTCCCCCAGTGTGCTACGGGTCCTGGTACCAGCATGTGCGGGAGTGGTGGGAGCTGAGTCACACCTACCCTGTTCTCTACCTCTTCTACGAGGACATAAAGGAGGTGAGGCCACCTGCTCAGCTTCGCTCCTGGTCACAGGTAGGGAGGCAGGAACCCCGCAGGGCCCTGCCCAGCACCCTCCCCTATGGCAGCCCGCAGACCAGCCCTCCCAGATCGCCTGCCCTGGACTGGGAGCAGCAGCGCCCTGTATAGCGCTGTATCTCCGAACGCCCGAGGCAGCAACACGGGCAGTCATCGATCCACTGTCTCCTGCCAGTGCTGCTCCTGAGGTCACAGTTATGAAAGGGGACGATCCCTCCTCTCATCCAAAAAGAACCAGACCACTGTGATAAAGGATCACAGGGCAGAAGGCGATCACACCCACCCCCGGGAAAGAGGACCAGAGTCAAGGAACAGGGCCTGAGGTTTCTGGGCAGAGGTGGCCAAATCCCCACAGGGCTAGAAAGGTGCCTCCCTTCTCTGCTCAACAAGCAATCCAGACCTCCACTGAGGAGTCTCTGCTGCCCCAGGACCCCAAGAGGAGATTCAGCCTGTGGCGGAGGGGCTGGTGGGAAGCCGGCATGCCGTGCTCCACGTCTAGGTAGACTGGCATTGAGGGGAGTTAAGATTAGTATAAAATACGGTTTCAGAGTGTGATACCAAGCCTCAGCTGATCTTGCCCGCATCCCGGGAGTGCAAGCGAGTCAGCCTCTAGACCCGTTTCTCCCTTGGCCAAACCGAGAGAACCTCCAGCGCCTGGCGTGCTGGGTGGTGATGGCGCTGGGGGTGGGGATCCTCTGCCTGTCCAGGTGGTCTACGTCGCCCGCAATGCCAAGGACGTGGCCGTCTCCTATTACCACTTCTACCGCATGGCCAAGGTGCACCCTGACCCCGGCACCTGGGACAGCTTCCTGGAGAAGTTCATGGCCGGCGAAGGTGGGGCTGACTCTGGAGGGAGCGCGGGGGTGGGGCGGAGCTGGGTGCGGGGGTGGGGGGTGGGGTGGAGCTGGGTGCGGGGGTGGCATCAGCTCACACTTCTGCCAACCGCTGTGTCCGGCCCCCTGCCCTCCCCCAGTGTGCTACGGGTCCTGGTACCAGCATGTGCGGGAGTGGTGGGAGCTGAGTCACACCTACCCTGTTCTCTACCTCTTCTACGAGGACATAAAGGAGGTGAGGCCACCTGCTCAGCTTCGCTCCTGGTCACAGGTAGGGAGGCAGGAACCCCGCAGGGCCCTGCCCAGCACCCTCCCCTATGGCAGCCCGCAGACCAGCCCTCCCAGATCGCCTGCCCTGGACTGGGAGCAGCAGCGCCCTGTATAGCGCTGTATCTCCGAACGCCCGAGGCAGCAACACGGGCAGTCATCGATCCACTGTCTCCTGCCAGTGCTGCTCCTGAGGTCACAGTTATGAAAGGGGACGATCCCTCCTCTCATCCAAAAAGAACCAGACCACTGTGATAAAGGATCACAGGGCAGAAGGCGATCACACCCACCCCCGGGAAAGAGGACCAGAGTCAAGGAACAGGGCCTGAGGTTTCTGGGCAGAGGTGGCCAAATCCCCACAGGGCTAGAAAGGTGCCTCCCTTCTCTGCTCAACAAGCAATCCAGACCTCCACTGAGGAGTCTCTCTGCTGCCCCAGGACCCCAAGAGGGAGATTCAGAAGATCATGGAGTTTGTGGGACGCTCCCTGCCAGAGGAGACTGTGGATCACATCGTCCAGCTCACATCTTTCAAGGAGATGAAGAAGAATCCCATGACCAACTACAGTACCATACCCACTGAGGTCATGGACCACAACATCTCTGCCTTCATGAGGAAAGGTGAGCCCCCCTCGGGGCAGGAGTGGGCATCTGGGGAGGCGGGGAGCAGCAAAGGGAGCTGCCGCTCGGCCACTCCTCTGTGCCTGGGACCTCCCGCCTGCCGTCTCTCCCCAGGCATCACTGGCGACTGGAAGTCCACCTTCACTGTGGCTCAAAACGAGCGCTTTGAGGCCCACTATGCAGAGATGATGGCAGGCAGCAAGCTCCGCTTCCGCTGGGAGCTGTGAGTGGTGGTCTGAATGGGCGTGGAACCAGCCTGGTCGTGGCTTCAGAAATAAAATCTGATGTGTGTTAAACAAGAGCCTCTGTTGGAAGCGAAGAGCAAACCTGAGCGAGAGGGGTGAACGCCCACCAGGACCAGGGAGATCGTTTCCCTGGGGGCCCTCCAGATCGCCCTAGTGGGAAGGGGAAGAAGGGTCTAGAAAAGCAAAACTCAGGAGATATGGGCAAGGAGGAAGAATATTTATTTGATCACAAAATCTTGTGTTGCGCCCTGAGGCTGTCAGGAGATTCTGAGTCTGCTGGGTCCACCCTCGCAGACCAGCCCTCCATCGCCTGCCCTGGACTGGGAGCAGCAGCGCCTGTATAGCGCTGTATCTCCGAACGCCCGAGGCAGCAACACGGGCAGTCATCGATCCACTGTCTCCTGCCAGTGCTGCTCCTGAGGTCACAGTTATGAAAGGGACGATCCCTCCTCTCATCCAAAAAGAACCAGACCACTGTGATAAAGGATCACAGGGCAGAAGGCGATCACACCCACCCCCGGGAAAGAGGACCAGAGTCAAGGAACAGGGCCTGAGGTTTCTGGGCAGAGGTGGCCAAATCCCCACAGGGCTAGAAAGGTGCCTCCCTTCTCTGCTCAACAAGCAATCCAGACCTCCACTGAGGAGTCTCTGCTGCCCCAGGACCCCAAGAGGGAGATTCAGAAGATCATGGAGTTTGTGGGACGCTCCCTGCCAGAGGAGACTGTGGATCACATCGTCCAGCTCACATCTTTCAAGGAGATGAAGAAGAATCCCATGACCAACTACAGTACCATACCCACTGAGGTCATGGACCACAACATCTCTGCCTTCATGAGGAAAGGTGAGCCCCCCTCGGGGCAGGAGTGGGCATCTGGGGAGGCGGGGAGCAGCAAAGGGAGCTGCCGCTCGGCCACTCCTCTGTGCCTGGGACCTCCCGCCTGCCGTCTCTCCCCAGGCATCACTGGCGACTGGAAGTCCACCTTCACTGTGGCTCAAAACGAGCGCTTTGAGGCCCACTATGCAGAGATGATGGCAGGCAGCAAGCTCCGCTTCCGCTGGGAGCTGTGAGTGGTGGTCTGAATGGGCGTGGAACCAGCCTGGTCGTGGCTTCAGAAATAAAATCTGATGTGTGTTAAACAAGAGCCTCTGTTGGAAGCGAAGAGCAAACCTGAGCGAGAGGGGTGAACGCCCACCAGGACCAGGGAGATCGTTTCCCTGGGGGCCCTCCAGATCGCCCTAGTGGGAAGGGGAAGAAGGGTCTAGAAAAGCAAAACTCAGGAGATATGGGCAAGGAGGAAGAATATTTATTTGATCACAAAATCTTGTGTTGCGCCCCCCTGAGGCTGTCAGGAGATTCTGAGTCTGCTGGGCTGCTTCACTTTTTCTTGGGCTCCTTGCAAGCCACCACGTACCTCTGGGCCACATTGAGGGGAGGGGAGTAACCATCTGCATAGGAGGTGTCCTCGAACAGGACCGAGTAGTCATCCTGGGGCTGCGGCGGGGGACAGGGGGACAGATCAGAGAGCTCCAGGCGCACCTCCGGCTGCGACCCACCCCTCCCAAACTAAGCTGAGAGTGAAAGAAGCCTCTGACTCGTGGCCCCGCCGCTCCTGTCCTCATAGAAGTGTGACCCCAGTCCCTGTTAACTACAGGGCTCTTTCCTCACACCAAAGGGCTACGGGTAAGGGACGACGAGCAGTGAGATGCACCTCCTACGTGGGTGGGCTGTTAACTACAGGGTGGATGTGGTATCAGGGAGCCTGGGTTCAAGGAATCAAGGACCACCTGGAGGGCAATGGCGAGGATCCTGGAGAAAGACGGGAAAACAGCCTTTATAACCGGTCACTGGGGACCAGGGCCTCAACAGACCAGGGCCTCCACAATGTGGTCAAGAGCACAAGGGAAGGCGGTTCAGCCGGGGAAAGGGAGTGGTGCCTGAGTTAAGGGCTCCAGGATGGGCTGTGGGTGTGGAGCTCCCCAGCTCAGTGCAAAGCAAGGTCAGGCTAGCGCGTGCATCACGTCCATTCTGCTCAGGGCCCACTAAAGTGCTGAAGCTTGGGGCTTCCCTGGTGGTCCAGTGGGTAAGGACACCGCCTTGCAGTGCAAGGGGCACCGGTTCGATCCCTGGCCTGGGAAGATCCCACGTGCCGCGGAGCGGCTGGACAGATATGTCCAATGAGCGCATGTGCCCAGAGGGCCGGAGCCTGCTGGGAGGCGCAAAAGTAAAGCCTGTTCAGCTGATGAAAGGCCGGGGGAAGAGCAAACCTGAGCGAGAGGGTGACGCCACCAGGACCAGGGAGATCGTTTCCCTGGGGGCCCTCCAGATCGCCCTAGTGGGAAGGGGAAGAAGGGTCTAGAAAAGCAAAACTCAGGAGATATGGGCAAGGAGGAAGAATATTTATTTGATCACAAAATCTTGTGTTGCGCCCCCCTGAGGCTGTCAGGAGATTCTGAGTCTGCTGGGCTGCTTCACTTTTTCTTGGGCTCCTTGCAAGCCACCACGTACCTCTGGGCCACATTGAGGGGAGGGGAGTAACCATCTGCATAGGAGGTGTCCTCGAACAGGACCGAGTAGTCATCCTGGGGCTGCGGCGGGGGACAGGGGGACAGATCAGAGAGCTCCAGGCGCACCTCCGGCTGCGACCCACCCCTCCCAAACTAAGCTGAGAGTGAAAGAAGCCTCTGACTCGTGGCCCCGCGCTCCTGTCCTCATAGAAGTGTGACCCCAGTCCCTGTTAACTACAGGGCTCTTTCCTCACACCAAAGGGCTACGGGTAAGGGACGACGAGCAGTGAGATGCACCCCCCTACGTGGGTGGGCTGTTAACTACAGGGTGGATGTGGTATCAGGGAGCCTGGGTTCAAGGAATCAAGGACCACCTGGAGGGCAATGGCGAGGATCCTGGAGAAAGACGGGAAAACAGCCTTTATAACCGGTCACTGGGGACCAGGGCCTCAACAGACCAGGGCCTCCACAATGTGGTCAAGAGCACAAGGGAAGGCGGTTCAGCCGGGGAAAGGGAGTGGTGCCTGAGTTAAGGGCTCCAGGATGGGCTGTGGGTGTGGAGCTCCCCAGCTCAGTGCAAAGCAAGGTCAGGCTAGCGCGTGCATCACGTCCATTCTGCTCAGGGCCCACTAAAGTGCTGAAGCTTGGGGCTTCCCTGGTGGTCCAGTGGGTAAGGACACCGCCTTGCAGTGCAAGGGGCACCGGTTCGATCCCTGGCCTGGGAAGATCCCACGTGCCGCGGAGCGGCTGGACAGATATGTCCAATCACCGAGCCGGAGCCCTGGAGCGCATGTGCCCAGAGCCGGTGCTCTGCGACAACAGAGGCCACTGCGATGGGAGGCCCACAGGGGCCAAAGAACAAAGATGGATGAAAACAGACAAATGAAAAACCAATAGAAGTGGCCCACTCCACCCCCGCCAAAAAAAAGATAAATAAATAAAGTGCTGAAGTTTGGCAAGAAGGTGGGCTGGTGCTGCACTGGAGGGCAGACTGAGCCAAAGACAAGAGGGTGCCTTGCAGGACCCTCCAAGCTCAGAGAAGCTGTTAGGATGAGGACAGGAGGGGAAGGACGTGGACCCCAGGACCCGCCTGGTCACCTGGCCCTGATGTCAGGGGCTGCCTTACCCGCTGCGGGGGTGTGTGGATCAGGGCTCGGTAGAAGCAGGTGGTCTGGGGGTACAGGGCCAGCACCAGCTGCTCCTTCTGGAATAAGGCTTCGGGGTCCGTCTCCGGGTTGGCTTTCCACTGGGGGAGTGGGATGATCCGCCGGCGGCTCAGGGTGTGTCTCCTGGGGGCGGGGCTGTGGTCAACCATGGCCAGGCGGGCCCCGTCCCCGCAGCCGGGCCACCCCAGGCTTCCGCGGCCCCTCCCTGTCAGCCCACTCACTCTTTGCCTTCTTCATCAATGTCATCCACCTCATACCTGCGGACAAACGAAAGGGAAGAGCTGGACGCAGGGAGGGTCACAGGCCAAGTGGAGGAGCCACGAGGAAGGGGAAGCAGCCCTGGGGCCTGCTGCTTCACAGCCCCCCAGTCGCCCCCAGACAGGCAAGAGTGGCAGCCCAAGCAGTGGGGTGACAGGCGAGCAGCCCGCGGGCCGGGGGACCACTCACTTGTTGGTGGCGTGGCTGTAACTGACCACCTCGGCCAGGATCCACTGCTCGTCTCCATCCACGGCCTTCACCCGGGCCGCCACCTTGTCTCCAGGTTTGGCCACGTAGTCCCCAGAAGCTGGAATGGCCCCACAGAGGGGTGGGGGCCTGAGGGGCGGAAGAAACGTCAGTTCCAGCCCCTCCCTGGCCAGCCCCCGCCTGACCAGGCCCGCCCTCACTTGTCACCAGGCTTCCCGATCCACAGGGGCAGGGTCATGGCCGACTGCTGCAGCAGGGTCATGAGCACCCCCCTGCGCATGGTCTTCCGGGGAGGCTCCGAGTCGTTGTACAGGCCGGCGATCTTGGCCGCTGTGGGAGAGACAGGTGAGACCGGGGACAGTGTACCCGCCCCCACCAGGCCCCACTGGCCGAGGGAGCGCTAAGGGCCCAGGTGCCATCCCGCCCCTTCCTCAAAGTGCCCAGACCCCCCAGACTGACAGATGGTGAGCCGCCAGGAGGGTGGACACTCTGGGGGGAGGAACCAGAAAGGGCAAAGGCTGGGGCTCTGGGGCACTGCTCATGTCCTCTTTCTTGATCCGGGTGCTTGTTATATCCATTTCATTCAATTAGCGCAAAGTTCAGGGGGCTGTATGTTCACTGTTTCCTTCAACGTATGTTAATAAACATGTTGTAATTCAACAACAAATTTAAAAAGCAAACTCAAAGGTGGGCAGATCTCTGACCCCCTGAGACATAGTTACACACACCCAGCGACTTCATACAAACCCAGCTGGTGGCGTGACAGCATTTGTGAAGGGTGACGACTTTACAGAAGGTGGGCTCCCAGGGGCAAGACAGCTGGCAAGGCTCAGGAGCTGCAGGATCTGGAAGCCTGCCTCGTGCAGGCAGACTCCACACGGAAGGCTCACTTCAAGACACCCAGGTGTGACTCTCAACATGAGTCAGGATCTCCCCATTGCAAGAAAGGGGGTGGGGAGAATTCTTGGTAGTCCAGGGATTAGGACTCTGGCATTCTCATTGCTGAGGGCATGGGTTTTTATAAAAAATGGGAGCAGGTGGCAGTAGATGGAGGGGAGTGACTGCCCCTCAACATTAGAGGGAGCAGGGAAATCAGCGTGGTCCGCAGGGAGCCCTGGGGATGGCCCCCGTTCCCTTCCCAGCCCCAGGCTTCCCAGGCGCTGTTCTGTCAGAAGCCCCTGGAATGATCCCACCGGGCTGAAGTCACAGGCTCCACACGGAGAGACAATGGCCGCTCTCAGGAACTATCGCTCGGCCGGGTCGTCTCTTAACTCACCAATCCGCCTCTCTTCCAACAGAGACTTGATTTCCGCAATCTTATCTAGGGCTTTCCGGAGGATGCTGAAGGCGGGGAGGGGGGAGAGAAGAGGCCTGCATGAAGCACAAAGCACGGACTTCCTTTCCTCATTACGGGAGGCCAGCCAGCTCGGACCAACACTGCTGCTGGAAACGATCAACCCTAAGCGTGCACTTTTTATTCTTAAGAGTACAAAAGGATGGATGAGATGGGAAGAAGTAGCGGGTCAAACAACCCAAGAGGGTCCTGGAGAGGCAAGTGAGCGGAGAGCTGCCTGTGCCCAAGTGCCTCTGGTGGACCCTGAAGTAGCGCTGTGGGGTGCTGGCAGCCTCCAGCAGCCGAGATTCGGAGGACAGAAGCTAGCACTCGGGGTCTGCCCTGGTGCTACACGCAAGAGGAGACACGCCAGAGGACTGTGGGAGTTGTCTCGGCCCAGAGCAGGGCTGGGGCTGGAGGGACCTTGTCCCTGAAAGGCCGCAGCCCCAGGAAATCCCCTGGAGTTCAAGTATGGGGGCTCTGGAGTGGCGGGGACCCAAGCGGCCTGGCAGAGGTGCACACGGATCCTTGCAGTGAGAAGGCTCTTCATCCTAGGCCTTGGGGAACCTCGCCTGAAGAAGAGCTCAAACAGCAGGAAGCCGCGGAGTCCACTTCAGCCCATTGATTCTCTGGCCCGCTCCTCTAGCAGACCTTCGGTAAAAGCCCACGCGTTAACCAAGGCCTTGGTTCCGCAGGAGGGAGACCCACGAGAACACAGCAGAGCGGCATCCCAGAAGGTGTGATTCTTCCGGACTCGTCAGGCTAAGGCCAGAGGATCGAGCAAGGGGCAGCCTCAACAGAGGGGACTAAGCGAACTGAAGAGAGGGATGAACCGCTTGCAACAGGCTCGGAGCCTCGAAACTCAGTGTGGCTGGTGTTAGATGCAGGGACGGCCTGGCCAGAGCCACCTTGGGCTTGTGAGTCACTGCGGGGACCCAGGGCAACCAGGCAGAGGAGGAGCCACTGATCACTGCTGCTGGGCCTGTCTGGAGGACGTCTTTTATGTAGGATGTCCTGAGTTACATTCTGTCAGGTGCTGATGGTGTGGTTCTCACCCTTACCTGGACAGCAGAATGCCCCGTGGAGCTTTTTGAAAAGAATCCCAATTGTTTTAAGAATCACCAGCAAATGCCTGGGTCTGATGGGAAATGGGATATTTACATAGTCTCAAAGTATCTCTTCTATCACACATGTTAATTACACAATCAAAACTAGCGTGACCTGACAGGAGAAACCTTCACCAGTGAGAGTCTTCTGTCTTCTAATATGACAGTCGAGGACATCACTTCCATGTTATTATTCCAAAAGGGTAAAACCTGAATCTAATCATGAGGAAACAGAAGACAAAGCCAACGGAGGGACATTCTACACTGGCCTAAAATCTTCAAGATGTCAAAGTCATGAAAAACAAAGACAGCCTGGGAACTGCTGCAGATTGAGAGAGACTAAAGAGACATGACAACTCAACACTGACCTGCTTGCTATCAAGGTCATCAGTGGGTACAGATGAGATCTGAATAAGATCTGTTGATCAGTAAACATTTTTGTATCAGGGTCATTTCCTGCTACTGAGAAATGTACCCTGGTTGTTTAAGAATTGTTTTCTTTTTAATATTTATTTATTAACAGTGCTAGGTCTCTGTCGAGGTGTATAGGCTTCTCATGGCAGCAGCTCCTCCTGTGGCTCATCGGGCTCTAAGGCACAGGCTCAGCAGGGATAGCACGTGGGTTCAATTGCCCTATGGCATGTGGGATCTTCCCAGACCAAGGATCAGACCCCTGTCTCTTGCATTGGCAGGTGGATTCTTCACCACTGAGCCATCTGGGAAGCCCCGAGAATTCCTTTTTCTTTTTTTTTTTTTTTTAAAGCAAATGCTGCCTGATGTATTCAGAAGTCAAGAGGCATCATGTGAGACTTCCCCACTGGTCCAATGGCTAAGACTCCATGCTCTCAATGTAGGGGGACCCAGGTTCGATCCGTGGTCAGGGAACTAGATCCCATGTAGCACAATTAAAAAAAGAAAAAGATCCTGCACATCACAACTAAGACCTAGCATAAGCAAATAAACAAATAATTAAAAAAATAAAAAGAACAACAAAACTATGTAAAAGTAAAAAGTAAAATAAAAATAAGGGGGCTTCCCTGGTGGTCCAGTGGGTAGGGATACCGCCTTGCAGTGCAAGGGGCACTGGTTCGATCCCTGGCCTGGGAAGATCCCATGTGCCGTGGAGCGGCTGGACCGATGTGTCCAATTACTGAGCCAGAGCTCTGGAGCGTGTGTGCCCAGAGCTGGTGCTCTGCGACAACAGAGGCCACTGCAATGGGAGGCCCAAATGGGCCAAAGAACAAAGATGGATGAAAATACATAAATGAAAGACCAATAGAAATGGCCCACCTGCCCCCCTCCCTCCCTCCAGAAAAAAAAAATCAAAAATTTAAAAAGGCACCATGCATCACGTCTAAACGTAAAAAGGTTCAGAAAAATAACTTTTGAATATATAGAGAATGATAAAGCAAATGTGGTAAAAATATATTTACCTACTAATGATTATATTACATAACTATGATTATGTAAAAATATATTTACATAACCAACGCATGCACTCCACCTCAGTTACATCAGAACCCCTGGGCCCAGCCAGGCTTGAGAACCAGTGTGCAAACATACTCCACTGGCTAGTTAAGTCTGTGAAATACGGACTGAAAAACACCATTGTTGCAGAACTTGGCACAGCCTTCGTCACTTTAATTTGCATTGTGCCTCTCTAAGGAAAGGAATGCAATATTGCTGCAGTCCCTTGGAGTCACAAAGTGTCCGAACGACTGAGTGACTGAACAACAACAACAAATCTATTTAAATTTCACTGCTGAGATCTGAGGAAGAAATGTTTCAGGTCATGTATTATTTAAAGAGCAGTTTTCTGGAACTGAAATTTCTCCACCTCGGAACCGGAAAGGCTTCAGTTCATCTACGATGACCACAGAGCAAAGTGTGGGTCCCTACCTTCTAGCAGGCCCTGTGCCTGCCTATCGACAACCCTCAGAGAAGGCCACCTCAGCAGGGACAGTGGAGGAAAGGCCTCGTCCTGGTGGACCTACCTTCGGAGGGTCCCCAGCCACGACCTCTGAGCCCTAACCTTCCTCCCCGCAAGACCAGCTCCTCTCCCCAGCCACGAGCGAGGTCATTCGCCTCCACTGGCACATGGGAAGTGACATCTTTGACTTGGCTCTTTTGCCTCCTGCTGCCAAAAGAGATGACTGGTAAATGAAGACGCAGGGGCTACTTTCTGTTTTCTGCAAAAATGAGGGGAAACCCAGCCGGGAGGAGGTGAGGGCTCAGGCTAGAAGGAACGGCAAAGCCTCGCAGGCTCGGGCTAGTTGACAAAGCAGTGTGGGCTCCTGGCGCCTCTTCAGTTTCCCAAGAGGTTTAGCATGAGTATTTAGGAGAGCGGATAGGTGCTACAGCGCCCGGATCCGTGCCTTGGGAGCATGCCCACCCCGTCCTCCCACCCAGACACGGCGCTCCTCCAAGGGTGGCGCCTCACCCGCCTCCGCTGCTCTCCCGTTCCCGCTGTGGCATCCGGAGCTGAGGACGCCTCACTGGATGCTTAGTGACTGAACGTGTGAAAGAGGTCTGAGAGTCTGAAAAAGCGAAACAGCAGAACTGCAAGGGACCCACACTTGTGAAACAAGCCTGAAGTGTTAAACTCTGGAAAGTCGATGCCAGAGAAGAGCCCACACCAGCTGGCTGAAGAAGCCCCGCCTCACTCTGCTAGCAGTGAGGCTGGGAATGGAATGTCTGCCTTTTCTTTTCAAATGAGCATGAGGTGCTGACTTACACAAGCCAAACTCCAACCCCAGTAGTGGGAAAAGGGCCCAACTGTGGCTCCACAATGAACCTGCAAATCGGCCAGAAAACGGGGGTGGGGGTGGGGTAGAGGCAGGGCAGGTCGGAAAGCCAAGAAAGCAACACTTCTGGCCGCAATTCACTGTGTCCCCTCCCTGCCAACCAGCCCCACCCTTTGGTTCTGGTCCCCATCCAGACATGGGGAGCCCCATCAGACCCCTTTGTCTAAGCTAAAAACTTTGAAAGCACCTCTCCGAACTGGTCCCCAGTTTGATCTCAGAACCTGCCCGAAAGTCAGCTCTCATTGAAGAAGGCACTCAGGGACATGGAGGAAAGGCCTCGTCCTGGTGGACCTACCTTCGGAGGGTCCCCAGCCACGACCTCTGAGCCCTAACCTTCCTCCCCGCAAGACCAGCTCCTCTCCCCAGCCACGAGCGAGGTCATTCGCCTCCACTGGCACATGGGAAGTGACATCTTTGACTTGGCTCTTTTGCCTCCTGCTGCCAAAAGAGATGACTGGTAAATGAAGACGCAGGGGCTACTTTCTGTTTTCTGCAAAAATGAGGGGAAACCCAGCCGGGAGGAGGTGAGGGCTCAGGCTAGAAGGAACGGCAAAGCCTCGCAGGCTCGGGCTAGTTGACAAAGCAGTGTGGGCTCCTGGCGCCTCTTCAGTTTCCCAAGAGGTTTAGCATGAGTATTTAGGAGAGCGGATAGGTGCTACAGCGCCCGGATCCGTGCCTTGGGAGCATGCCCACCCCGTCCTCCCACCCAGACACGGCGCTCCTCCAAGGGTGGCGCCTCACCCGCCTCCGCTGCTCTCCCGTTCCCGCTGTGGCATCCGGAGCTGAGGACGCCTCACTGGATGCTTAGTGACTGAACGTGTGAAAGAGGTCTGAGAGTCTGAAAAAGCGAAACAGCAGAACTGCAAGGGACCCACACTTGTGAAACAAGCCTGAAGTGTTAAACTCTGGAAAGTCGATGCCAGAGAAGAGCCCACACCAGCTGGCTGAAGAAGCCCCGCCTCACTCTGCTAGCAGTGAGGCTGGGAATGGAATGTCTGCCTTTTCTTTTCAAATGAGCATGAGGTGCTGACTTACACAAGCCAAACTCCAACCCCAGTAGTGGGAAAAGGGCCCAACTGTGGCTCCACAATGAACCTGCAAATCGGCCAGAAAACGGGGGTGGGGGTGGGGTAGAGGCAGGGCAGGTCGGAAAGCCAAGAAAGCAACACTTCTGGCCGCAATTCACTGTGTCCCCTCCCTGCCAACCAGCCCCACCCTTTGGTTCTGGTCCCCATCCAGACATGGGGAGCCCCATCAGACCCCTTTGTCTAAGCTAAAAACTTTGGAAAGCACCTTCTCTCCGAACTGGTCCCCAGTTTGATCTCAGAACCTGCCCGTTTCTCCAGCCCACCGCCACGGCCTCTGCTCAGCTCCATCATCTCACTCGCCTGGTCTCCCAATGCGACTTGAATCTCACCCAGTCTACACTCCACGCGGCAGCCAGGCGTTCTCTTCCTGCTATTAGGTCGCCTTTGGCTGCCTGTGGCCTCCAAGATAAGCCGCGGGTATTGGAGGCCCTTGCCTCCACCAGCCATACAGGGCTACTTCTTATTCCCCAAAAGCCATGCCCTTCAGGAGTTCCTCTACAACCCTGGCATGTTCCGTCGTGCCTGCCTCCCCATCCCCAGCTCGAGTTTCTCCTCCTCCCTGAGAGCGTCCCAGACCCCCAGGCACAGTGAGCACCATCCGTTGGCCCACCAGCGACACTGTCCTGTCACTTTTTTAGGGTGGTGTCTCTCCGTCCTGAATGGCTTGCCACTGAAGGCAGGCTCCTCACTATCCTTTCGTCTCTTGGTGGAGACTGCCCAGCACCACGCATCACAAAGAGTTTGAAAAATATAGGTATTAGGCATTTTGTATGTATTACCCCATGCTATGTTGACCATTCCGTGGGTAGCTGCTATCCCTATTTTAATAATGGAGCAACTGACTCTTCAGCTCAAGAGACTGTGCAAGGTCAAGTGACAAGAAAAAGGCAGCACTGGGACTTGATCCATGTCATCTATCCAACAGCGGGGCCAGGGAAGGGGGCCCAGAGGGGGCTCCAGGCAAGGTGCGCCTACAGGCGAGGCTGGGGAGTCAGATTCTGCTTACTGCTGAGAGGGAGGCCGGCCAGGCGATGGTCCACTGCCCAAACCCCAACCCCAGGAGGGGGAAAGGGGCCCAACTGTGGCTCCACAATGAACCTGCAAATCGGCCAGAAAACGGGGGTGGGGGTGGGGTAGAGGCAGGGCAGGTCGGAAAGCCAAGAAAGCAACACTTCTGGCCGCAATTCACTGTGTCCCCTCCCTGCCAACCAGCCCCACCCTTTGGTTCTGGTCCCCATCCAGACATGGGGAGCCCCATCAGACCCCTTTGTCTAAGCTAAAAACTTTGGAAAGCACCTTCTCTCCGAACTGGTCCCCAGTTTGATCTCAGAACCTGCCCGTTTCTCCAGCCCACCGCCACGGCCTCTGCTCAGCTCCATCATCTCACTCGCCTGGTCTCCCAATGCGACTTGAATCTCACCCAGTCTACACTCCACGCGGCAGCCAGGCGTTCTCTTCCTGCTATTAGGTCGCCTTTGGCTGCCTGTGGCCTCCAAGATAAGCCGCGGGTATTGGAGGCCCTTGCCTCCACCAGCCATACAGGGCTACTTCTTATTCCCCAAAAGCCATGCCCTTCAGGAGTTCCTCTACAACCCTGGCATGTTCCGTCGTGCCTGCCTCCCCATCCCCAGCTCGAGTTTCTCCTCCTCCCTGAGAGCGTCCCAGACCCCCAGGCACAGTGAGCACCATCCGTTGGCCCACCAGCGACACTGTCCTGTCACTTTTTTAGGGTGGTGTCTCTCCGTCCTGAATGGCTTGCCACTGAAGGCAGGCTCCTCACTATCCTTTCGTCTCTTGGTGGAGACTGCCCAGCACCACGCATCACAAAGAGTTTGAAAAATATAGGTATTAGGCATTTTGTATGTATTACCCCATGCTATGTTGACCATTCCGTGGGTAGCTGCTATCCCTATTTTAATAATGGAGCAACTGACTCTTCAGCTCAAGAGACTGTGCAAGGTCAAGTGACAAGAAAAAGGCAGCACTGGGACTTGATCCATGTCATCTATCCAACAGCGGGGCCAGGGAAGGGGGCCCAGAGGGGGCTCCAGGCAAGGTGCGCCTACAGGCGAGGCTGGGGAGTCAGATTCTGCTTACTGCTGAGAGGGGAGGCCGGCCAGGGCGATGGTCCATGGGCGCCCAGAGCCCAGTGTAGGAGGAGGCGAGGAGGGAGGCCATGGCAGGGCAGTGGCATGGTACTCACTTGCACTCAGCCTCTGCATCGGCCTTGGCGGTGGTATAGAGGCCACGCAGCTTTGTCCGATAGTAAGGAGAGACTGCAGAATAAACACAGGGAGAAAGACGCATGGGCGAGGGGCAGCTGCAGCACCGTGGCACAGCTTCCAGGCCACCGGAATCAGACTCTGGGAGGCAGCCAGGGGCCAAGGACCAAGGTACGAGCTTCAGGGGCTCAGAAGTGCCCCTGAAGCCAATACCACTGGTGCAGATGCCATCACAATCTCTAGGAGAGGACTCGCTAACCCCTACCGGGGTAACACACACCCGGGACGTGCTTCTCGGCGCATGGGAGAAAGAAAACAATTCTCAGAGCTGCTTGGAAAAGGAAAGCACCCAGTCCAGGAGCCTGACCTCAGGGCATGTGCCAGGCACCCCGGCAGGGAAGCTCTAGAAAATGCCAGTGAACTGGGGTGCTCTGCGCTCTAAGCGGTTTCCCGAGATGCACTGCATTTCACTGACTTTCCAGTCCTTAAGACTTGGGGAATTTTTACTTTTTTATGTTTTGAGAATGGCCTTTGTTGGCTTCACACAGTAAAAACTATATATTCTACGTTGTGTGTATGTGGGCTCAATCAGTAAGTCATGTCCGACTCTTTTTTTTCTTTTTTTAACATTTTACTTTTAACTTTTACAGAGTTTTGTTGTTTACAGGTATGTTCTCAGATTAGTCATGTCCAACTCTTTTGTGACCCTGTGGACTATAGCCCACCAGGAATTTCTGTCCATGGAATTTTCCAGGCAAGAATACTGGAGGGGGGAGCTTCCCTGGTGGTCCAGTAGCTACGACTTTGAGCTCCAGATGCAGGGAGCTGGGGTTATATTTGAACCCTGGTTTGGGAACCTGATCCCACATGCCACAACTAAGAGTTCCCATGTTGCTACTAAAAAGAAAAAAAAAAAAAAAGAATACTGGAGTGGGCTGCCATTTCCTCCTTCACAGCAGGGGAGCTGGGGGATTTTAAGGTTCCTTAGTGGCTAAGCAGTCTGTCATGTGTCTCCTGGGTCATCTTAGGTTGCCCAGCCCTCTCTCTGGGCTTAGGCAGCAGTTCATTTCGGATTAGGAAGATATATGCAAAAGTCCCTTTTGAAAATGAGGGCAGTCATGTTTCTAGTCTTAGCTCCCAACCCCCGTCCCCACCCCTTTGCTCTCCTGAGCCCAGCTACTCACTCTTGTTCTCCGTCTGCATCCGCTCGTGTGTCTTCTGGATGTTCACTAAGTTGTGTTCGCTCCTTGAACGTTCTTCCTGCAAGGATAAGGTCAACAGGTCATGAGAGAGGCCCTTGATTCTGTGGTGGCACCTACTCCGCAGCCCAGGCCAGAGGCCTCATAATAAATATGGCCCTCATTTTGTGAATTCAACTTCCAAACCCATAAAGTTCAAAAGGATCTTTTCTTCCCCTGACAAATGCAAAAGCAGTGCAAAAGGCATCCAAGTTAAATTGCAAGTTATACATTTAATGAGGCTCCTTCATCAAAAAAGACAAACTGATCCACAGATTCAGCACAACCCCCATCAAAACTTCCCTCCTCAAATTTATATAGAAATTCAAGTGACCCAGAAGAGCGAAAACAATCTTGAAAAAGAAAAATAAAGATAACATTGAAGGACTTACATTCCCCACTGATACTGCCATATATATCGATTATAAGATTTAACTACGTTTTGTTGAGTAAATCACAAGCTAATCCTGATGTGAATGACCAAATGTATTAGAGGAGACTGAGTCAAAGTCTTCTGAGAAGGTAATGCTGATAAAAGATAACTGGCCCAAGGAAGAAGTGAATTTGATCATCAGCGCATTTTGACACTGAAGAGTTTCACAAAAATTGAGCATAAGGTAAAGACCCTGGTAGATGGAGGAAAATGGGTAATCAAATTAGTACAAAATATATTTAATTTGTCTGCGCTGGGCCTTAGTTGCAGCATGTGGGACCTGATCCAGTTCCCTGTCCAGGCATCGAACCCAGGCCCCCTGCATTGGGAGCTCAAAGTCTTAGCCACTGGACCACCAGGGAAGTTCCCATGTAATAGCTTTACAGAACAGATTTAGCTGTTATTTACTTGGTTGCACTGGGTCTTAGTTGCAGCATGTGGGATTTTTTAGTTGCATGTGGGATCTAGTTCCCTGACCAGGGATTGAACCCAGGTCTCCTGCATTGGGAGCACGTAGTCTTAGCCACTGGACCATCAGGGAAGCCCTGGTTGTTTCTTTAAACCTATCTTCTACCTTGTAAGGATTCTTGCAAATGTTTGGCATATTCTGATACTCTTGTATCAGGTGTATCTGTATCTATTATATAAATGCTATACTAAATGTTGTTGTTCAGTGGCTCAGTTGTGTCTGACTCTTTGCAACCCCATGGACTTTAGCCCGCCAGGCTCCCCTGTCCATGGGATTTTCCAGGCACGAATACTGGAGTGGGAAAAAAAAAAAAAGAATACTGGAGTGGGTTGTCATTCCCTTCTTCAGGGGCTCTTCCCAACCCAGAGAATCAACCTGCAGTCTCCTGCATGGGCAGGCATATTCTTTACTGTTGAGCCACCTGGGAAGCCTACAATATGTTTAGGGTAATACCATTTACAATTCTGCATAATGGAAAATTCCACGGATAGAGAAATCTGGTGAACTACAATCCATGGGGTCTCAAATACATATATACATATGTGTGTGTATATATATATATATAGCTTTCCTGATGGCTCAGTGGTGAGGAATCTGCTTGCATGCAGGACACCTGGGCTCCATTCCTGTCGGGAAGATTGCCTGGAAGAGGGCATGACAACCCACTCTAGTAATCTTTTTTTTTTCATTTATTTATTTATTTATTTTGGCGGGGGTGGGGAAGGAGTGGGGTGGGCAGGCCACTTCCACTGGTCTTTCATTTGTCTAGTTTCATCTATCTTTGTTCTTTGGCCCATGTGGGCCTCCCATCGCAGTGGCATCTGTTGTTGCAGAGCACTGGCTCTGGGCACATGAGATCCAGAGCTCCGGCTCTGTAATTGGACACATCGGTCCAGCCGCTCCGCGGCACGTGGGATCTTCCCAGGCCAGGGATCAAACCAGCGCCCCTTGCACTGCAAGGCAGTGTCCTTACCCACTGGACCACCAGGGAAGCCCCACTCTAGCAATCTTGCCTGAAGAATTCCCACGGACAGCCTAGGCTGCAGTCCCTGGGGTCACAGAGTTGGATGTGACTGAAGTAAATGGGCAGGCAGCAGCAGCAGCAGCATGCTAAATGGAAATGCTCAGATGATTCTTTTGCTCTAACAGAGCCCAGGCCAAGGGCCAGGGCGGTAGGCGAGGCAGTTAAAGATTAGCCCAGCAGACCAGGGTTTTCAAATGCTCCACATTCTGAACCAGGATTCAGAATTGGCCCTTGACCAGCTCTTGGGAGATAACCTCTAAACATACTTGGAATATCTTGCTGGATAGGAGTGTCTCTGTTTACCCAGGACAAGGGGGTGGAGGATTACAGAGAGGGATGGCTACTGGGTACAACAGGACTTCATTTGAAAATGTTCTGAAATTGATGACAAGTGATGTCTGTACAACTCTCTGAATAATGGATTCAAATTGGATGGTACACCTTAAACGCGCGAACTGAATGTGAGTATTGCTCAATATCGCAACATAGCTGTTACTAAACAAAAAGAATCATAAAACCTGGCACATGACAAAAAAATCCAAAGGCATGGTAGTCATCTGAAGAAGGAAATGGCAACCCACTCCAGTATTCTTGCCTGGAAAACTCCACGGACAGAGGAGCCTGGCGGGCTACAGCCCATGGGGTTGCCAAGAGTCGGCTACAACTTGAGCGACCAAGCACACAGTAGTCACCCTATATGCTCCTCCTCTCACCTTCGAGTAGTTCGACATCCCATTCAACAAAGCCCTCTGATTTGCCTGGAAGAGGGCATGACAACCCACTCTAGTAATCTTTTTTCATTTATTTATTTATTTATTTGGGCGGGGGGGGGGAAGGAGTGGGGGGGGCAGGCCACTTCCACTGGTCTTTCATTTGTCTAGTTTCATCTATCTTTGTTCTTTGGCCCATGTGGGCCTCCCATCGCAGTGGCATCTGTTGTTGCAGAGCACTGGCTCTGGGCACATGAGATCCAGAGCTCCGGCTCTGTAATTGGACACATCGGTCCAGCCGCTCCGCGGCACGTGGGATCTTCCCAGGCCAGGGATCAAACCAGCGCCCCTTGCACTGCAAGGCAGTGTCCTTACCCACTGGACCACCAGGGAAGCCCCACTCTAGCAATCTTGCCTGAAGAATTCCCACGGACAGCCTAGGCTGCAGTCCCTGGGGTCACAGAGTTGGATGTGACTGAAGTAAATGGGAAGGCAGCAGCAGCAGCATGCTAAATGGAAATGCTCAGATGATTCTTTTGCTCTAACAGAGCCCAGGCCAAGGGCCAGGGCGGTAGGCGAGGCAGTTAAAGATTAGCCCAGCAGACCAGGGTTTTCAAATGCTCCACATTCTGAACCAGGATTCAGAATTGGCCCTTGACCAGCTCTTGGGAGATAACCTCTAAACATACTTGGAATATCTTGCTGGATAGGAGTGTCTCTGTTTACCCAGGACAAGGGGGTGGAGGATTACAGAGAGGGATGGCTACTGGGTACAACAGGACTTCATTTGAAAATGTTCTGAAATTGATGACAAGTGATGTCTGTACAACTCTCTGAATAATGGATTCAAATTGGATGGTACACCTTAAACGCGCGAACTGAATGTGAGTATTGCTCAATATCGCAACATAGCTGTTACTAAACAAAAAGAATCATAAAACCTGGCACATGACAAAAAAATCCAAAGGCATGGTAGTCATCTGAAGAAGGAAATGGCAACCCACTCCAGTATTCTTGCCTGGAAAACTCCACGGACAGAGGAGCCTGGCGGGCTACAGCCCATGGGGTTGCCAAGAGTCGGCTACAACTTGAGCGACCAAGCACACAGTAGTCACACCCTATATGCTCCTCCTCTCACCTTCATGACGTCATCGTGGTTCCTGCACATCCCATCTCTTCAAACAAAGCCCTCCCGCCCCCTCCACCGCTCAGCAGCACAGCCCACAGTCCCCTCCAGCAGTGGAGGACGAAGGTTTTTACCTGGGTTTGCTTGATCAGCTGATGGAGCTCTGTGAGCAGCTCTGCAATGCGGGAGTCAGCAGACACGAGGGCCATGGTACATACAGGGGCACCTGGGGTGGAGGCGAGAGGGAGAGGAGAACACTGTCAGCAGCCGTGGTGGGTTACACCCTCTCCCGAGGGCTGTGTATACACAGGGGCAGAGAGAGAAGAGAATGTTGCTAGTGCCTGTTGAGGGTTAAACCATTCTCCTCGTTAGGACACTGAGATCCTAACCTCTGGTACTCGTGAATTTGACCTTATATGGAAACAGGGTCTTTGCAGGTGTAGTTAAGATGTATGTTAGATGAGGTCATGATGGAATAGAGTGGGCCTGAATCCAACACGAGGGCTCCCCTGGTGGCTCATGTGGCTTCCCAGGTGGCGCTGGTGGTGAAGAGTCCACCTGCCAACACAGGAGACAGAAGAGATGTGGGATCGATCCCTGGGTCAGAAGATCCCCTAGAGGAAGAAATGGCAACCTGCTCCAGTATTCTTTTTTTTTCTCTTTACCAATAAATTATTTTTTTTTGTCTTCGCTCCAGTATTCTTGCCTGGAAAATTCCATGGAGCCTGGCGGGCCAGTCTATGGGGTTGCAAAGAATCGGATACAACTGAGTGCGCACGCACGCACGCACACACACACACACACACACACACACACACACACACACTCACTCTCTCTCCAATATGACTGGTGTTCTTGTAAGAGAAAAAAACAGACACACATACAGAGAATATCAGGGAGAGACAGAGACAGGCACACACACAGGAAGACAGCCAGGTGTCGGAGGCTGAGGCTGGAGTTAGGCAGCTGCAAGCCAAGGTGTGCCAAAGATTGCTGGCAACACTGGAAGCTAGGAAAGAGACACGGAACCCCCTAGAAGGAACATACCCTGATTCTGCAACTAACAGAACTGCTTGCTTTTGAAATTCCAGTGTTCAGAGCTATGAAAGAATATTTCTTTTGTATTTAGGCATCCAGTTTATGGTCATTTGTTAACAACAGCCCTAGAAAACTATTACAGTGGCAAGCTGTACTGGAATTCTTCCTCAGTCCAATGATGCTTGTATTCGGTATGTCCAAATAAGTCAGGAGTACTTACTAAGTACCTTCTAGAAGTAGCACACCCTAGCCACAGTTCTCCTGTTACTATCCTGACCAATGACTCAAGCATTCTGGTTTACCTTCCCACAGATTATTTTTTTTCCCTGTAAAATGAAGATTCGAATAAGATTTCATGTGAAGACACCTTTCCAAGTCCAAAAAAAATACTTCCAAAGAAAGTATTGTTACTTTTTTTTTTCTTTTTTACTGTAAAGGGAAGAGAAATTAGCTACTAAAAATATATGACATGGGTAAGATAAATATATTCTGATGAAAAATAAAATGCAACAGTAGATAATCAGAAAAAGAATAAAAGATAAAATACTTTGTAAAGTGGAATAGAGTGGGCCTGAATCCAACACGAGGGCTCCCCTGGTGGCTCATGTGGCTTCCCAGGTGGCGCTGGTGGTGAAGAGTCCACCTGCCAACACAGGAGACAGAAGAGATGTGGGATCGATCCCTGGGTCAGAAGATCCCCTAGAGGAAGAAATGGCAACCTGCTCCAGTATTCTTTTTTTTTCTCTTTACCAATAAATTATTTTTTTTTGTCTTCGCTCCAGTATTCTTGCCTGGAAAATTCCATGGAGCCTGGCGGGCCAGTCTATGGGGTTGCAAAGAATCGGATACAACTGAGTGCGCACGCACGCACGCACACACACACACACACACACACACACACACACACACACACACTCTCTCTCCAATATGACTGGTGTTCTTGTAAGAGAAAAAAACAGACACACATACAGAGAATATCAGGGAGAGACAGAGACAGGCACACACACAGGAAGACAGCCAGGTGTCGGAGGCTGAGGCTGGAGTTAGGCAGCTGCAAGCCAAGGTGTGCCAAAGATTGCTGGCAACACTGGAAGCTAGGAAAGAGACACGGAACCCCCTAGAAGGAACATACCCTGATTCTGCAACTAACAGAACTGCTTGCTTTTGAAATTCCAGTGTTCAGAGCTATGAAAGAATATTTCTTTTGTATTTAGGCATCCAGTTTATGGTCATTTGTTAACAACAGCCCTAGAAAACTATTACAGTGGCAAGCTGTACTGGAATTCTTCCTCAGTCCAATGATGCTTGTATTCGGTATGTCCAAATAAGTCAGGAGTACTTACTAAGTACCTTCTAGAAGTAGCACACCCTAGCCACAGTTCTCCTGTTACTATCCTGACCAATGACTCAAGCATTCTGGTTTACCTTCCCACAGATTATTTTTTTTCCCTGTAAAATGAAGATTCGAATAAGATTTCATGTGAAGACACCTTTCCAAGTCCAAAAAAAATACTTCCAAAGAAAGTATTGTTACTTTTTTTTTTCTTTTTTACTGTAAAGGGAAGAGAAATTAGCTACTAAAAATATATGACATGGGTAAGATAAATATATTCTGATGAAAAATAAAATGCAACAGTAGATAATCAGAAAAAGAATAAAAGATAAAAATAGGTCATTTTAAAAGTAAGCTACTGGGGTTCCCTGGTAGCTCAGTGGTAAAGAATCCATCTGCCAATGCAGGAGACAGGGGTTCAATCCCTGATCTGGGAAGATCCCACATTGGAGCAACTACTGAGCCTGTGCTCTAGAGCCTAGGAACCGCAACTACTGAGCCCACATGTCACAACTACTGAAGCCCCTGTGCTCTAGAGCCGTGCTCTACAACAAGAGAAGTCACCCCAATGAGAAGCTCGCACACTGCAACTAGAGAGCAGCCCCCGCTCAACACAGGTAGAGAAAAGTCCACACAGCAAAAGACCCAGCACAGCCAAAAATAAGTAAATAAGGGCTTCCCTGGTGGTCGAGTGGGTAAGGAAACCACCTTGCAGGGCAAGGGGCGCCGGTTCGATCCCTGGCCTGGGAAGATCCCACGTGCCGCGAAGCAGCTGGACTGATGTGTCCAACTACCGAGCCGGAGCTCTGGAGCGCATGCGCCCAGTCAGTCCTCTGCAGCGAGAGAGGCCAACGCGATGGGAGGCCCACACAGGCCAAAGAACAAAGATAAATAAATGAAAGATTAATAGGAATGGCCAAAAAAAAAAAAAAGAAAGGCAACCCTGAAATATAGTAACCACACAAAATCACACTAGACATTTAACAATTTAGAGTATGAAAAGAGGAACAAAACTGTAATATTAATAAAGAAAGTAATTAAATAAATTTTAAAAATACTACAAAATCACACTAGACATGTTAACAATTTAGAGTATGTCCAAATAAGTCAGGAGTACTTACTAAGTACCTTCTAGAAGTAGCACACCCTAGCCACAGTTCTCCTGTTACTATCCTGACCAATGACTCAAGCATTCTGGTTTACCTTCCCACAGATTATTTTTTCCCTGTAAAATGAAGATTCGAATAAGATTTCATGTGAAGACACCTTTCCAAGTCCAAAAAAAATACTTCCAAAGAAAGTATTGTTACTTTTTTTTTTCTTTTTTACTGTAAAGGGAAGAGAAATTAGCTACTAAAAATATATGACATGGGTAAGATAAATATATTCTGATGAAAAATAAAATGCAACAGTAGATAATCAGAAAAAGAATAAAAGATAAAAATAGGTCATTTTAAAAGTAAGCTACTGGGGTTCCCTGGTAGCTCAGTGGTAAAGAATCCATCTGCCAATGCAGGAGACAGGGGTTCAATCCCTGATCTGGGAAGATCCCACATTGGAGCAACTACTGAGCCTGTGCTCTAGAGCCTAGGAACCGCAACTACTGAGCCCACATGTCACAACTACTGAAGCCCCTGTGCTCTAGAGCCGTGCTCTACAACAAGAGAAGTCACCCCAATGAGAAGCTCGCACACTGCAACTAGAGAGCAGCCCCCGCTCAACACAGGTAGAGAAAAGTCCACACAGCAAAAGACCCAGCACAGCCAAAAATAAGTAAATAAGGGCTTCCCTGGTGGTCGAGTGGGTAAGGAAACCACCTTGCAGGGCAAGGGGCGCCGGTTCGATCCCTGGCCTGGGAAGATCCCACGTGCCGCGAAGCAGCTGGACTGATGTGTCCAACTACCGAGCCGGAGCTCTGGAGCGCATGCGCCCAGTCAGTCCTCTGCAGCGAGAGAGGCCAACGCGATGGGAGGCCCACACAGGCCAAAGAACAAAGATAAATAAATGAAAGATTAATAGGAATGGCCAAAAAAAAAAAAAAGAAAGGCAACCCTGAAATATAGTAACCACACAAAATCACACTAGACATTTAACAATTTAGAGTATGAAAAGAGGAACAAAACTGTAATATTAATAAAGAAAGTAATTAAATAAATTTTTTTAAAAAATACTACAAAGTTACAGTAATCAAGATGGTGTGGTATTGGCACAAAGGTAGACATAGAGATCAGGGGGACAGAATCAAGAAGCCATAAACAAACACTTATATCTACGGTCAACTGATTTTCCACAAGGTTTCCAAGACAACTGAATGGGGAAAGAATACTCTTATGATAAATGGTGCAAGGAAAACTGGATATCCACACAATAGAGTGAATGTGGGTCCTTACCTCAGACTATATACGAAGAGGATCTGAACAGGCAATCCTCCAAAGAGATATAGATGGTCAACAAGCACATGAAAAGATACTCACTATCATCAGCCATCAAGGAAATGCAAATCAAAACCACAGGAAATACCAGTTCACATTCACTAGGATGGCGATAATGAGAATAAGGCACAATAACAAGCGTTGTGGATAATAATAAGGATGTGGAGAAGCTATATGAATGGGTTAAATGTGGTATTATTCATACAAGACTATACTGCAATCAAGAGGGATGAAGCACTGGCACATGCTACAACATGGGTGGACCTTGACAACATCATGCCAAGTGAAAGAAGCCAGACACAGAAGAGCTTATAATGTGTGATTCATTTATATGAAACATCCAGAACAGGCCAAGTCCACAGAAAGCTGGGGGTGGGAGGGGTGGCAGCTGAAAGAGGAAAGGGAGGGACTGCTAATGAATATGAGGCTTTTGGCCACGTGCTGAAAATGTTCTAAACCTGACTGTGGTGATGACTATGTAACTCTGAATATACTTAAAAACACTGAATTGTACACTTTAAGGTACATCTGCACCTCTCTCAGCCCTCGGTAAACACTAACCTACAGTCGGGCTCTAGATATTTGCCTATTCAGCACTTCATTTCCTTTTTACTGTTGAACAGTATTCCATGTTTGCACAGACCACATTTTGTTATCAACTCACCAACTGATGGACACCTGGGCTGTGCTCACTTTGGGGCCACTATGAGCAGTGCTGACATGTTACCATGTTCTGGGTACACAGCAAGGCATGCAACTGCTGGTTACGGTGACTCTACACGGAACTTCTCGAGAACTCGCTGGACTGTTTCTAGTGTGGGTGTACCATTTTATATCTCCATCAGCAACCTATGAGAGCTCTGATAACTCTGGTAACTGGATCAACATGTGACATTATCCGTCTCTTTGATTACAGCCATCTAAGTGAGTTTGAAAGGCTAACAAGTGGTTTTGATTTGCATTTCCTTGATGCTAATGCTGCTGAACATCCTTTCATTTGTTCAATGGCCATTTGTGTATCTTTGGAGAATTGCCCTTTGCCTATTTTTATTGGTTTTAAAAAGTGATTATTGAATTGTGTTCTTTAAAGGACATGTTCTCAATTTTTATGAAGTCCAACTTATTTTTTTTTTTTTTTAAACTTTTATTTATTTATTTTTGGCTGTACCGGGTCTTTGTTGATGTGTGGGTTTAGCTGCTCTGCGGTATGTGGGACCTTCCCAGATCAGGGATCGAACCTGTGTCTCCTGCATTGGCAGACGGGTTCTTATCCACTGAGCCACAAGGGAAGCCCCCCAACTTATTTTTGACTGTGCTGGAGGTTTGTTGCCATGTAGGCTTTTCTCTGATTGTGGAGAGTGGGGCTTTCCTCTAGTTGTGTGTGGGCTTCTCGTTGCAATGGCTTCTCTTGTTGCGGAGCACAGGTTCTAGGGCCTGTGGGCTCTAGGAGCTGTGGCTCCTGGGCTCTAGCGCATGGGCTCAGTCGCTGTGGTACAGCGGCACAGATGCTCTGAGGCATGTGGGATCATTCCAGATCAGGGACTGAACTGGAGTCTCCTGTACTGGCAGGTGGGTTTCTTCAGCACTGAGCAACCAGGAAAACCCCACCCATTCCCTCTTCACTGGGGGCACAAATGTTACATTTTTCTCATCAATCAGCTCAACACTGTCTTGTTTGACTAACCCTAAAGAAGCCTAAAACTTAACTCATTTGATTTTTCTTGGAACCCACCTAGGCCGACAAACCAGCTTTGCAGCCAGCGGAGGTAGTGTATCTTCTCCTACCAGCCTAGGAAGCTCCTCAGGCAAGAAAACAATCATGTCGACCTTCATCAACAAGCCCACTGATAAGCAGTATCAGGAAATCTCACTGGTTGAGGCAACCATGTTGTTTCTTGGGTATTTCTCCAGAAAGATCTCATGAATACACAAGAAAAAAAAAAGTGCTATTTCATTAGACCTTGTGCAACTAGTAGATGCAGAAACAAGACACAAGAAAATGCAGCTGAAACAGTAGCAACCAAGAAGAGCTACCCAGTGATGCATTTCCTTGATGCTAATGCTGCTGAACATCCTTTCATTTGTTCAATGGCCATTTGTGTATCTTTGGAGAATTGCCCTTTGCCTATTTTTATTGGTTTTAAAAAGTGATTATTGAATTGTGTTCTTTAAAGGACATGTTCTCAATTTTTATGAAGTCCAACTTATTTTTTTTTTTTTTTAAACTTTTATTTATTTATTTTTGGCTGTACCGGGTCTTTGTTGATGTGTGGGTTTAGCTGCTCTGCAGTATGTGGGACCTTCCCAGATCAGGGATCGAACCTGTGTCTCCTGCATTGGCAGACGGGTTCTTATCCACTGAGCCACAAGGGAAGCCCCAACTTATTTTTGACTGTGCTGGAGGTTTGTTGCCATGTAGGCTTTTCTCTGATTGTGGAGAGTGGGGCTTTCCTCTAGTTGTGTGTGGGCTTCTCGTTGCAATGGCTTCTCTTGTTGCGGAGCACAGGTTCTAGGGCCTGTGGGCTCTAGGAGCTGTGGCTCCTGGGCTCTAGCGCATGGGCTCAGTCGCTGTGGTACAGCGGCACAGATGCTCTGAGGCATGTGGGATCATTCCAGATCAGGGACTGAACTGGAGTCTCCTGTACTGGCAGGTGGGTTTCTTCAGCACTGAGCAACCAGGAAAACCCCACCCATTCCCTCTTCACTGGGGGCACAAATGTTACATTTTTCTCATCAATCAGCTCAACACTGTCTTGTTTGACTAACCCTAAAGAAGCCTAAAACTTAACTCATTTGATTTTTCTTGGAACCCACCTAGGCCGACAAACCAGCTTTGCAGCCAGCGGAGGTAGTGTATCTTCTCCTACCAGCCTAGGAAGCTCCTCAGGCAAGAAAACAATCATGTCGACCTTCATCAACAAGCCCACTGATAAGCAGTATCAGGAAATCTCACTGGTTGAGGCAACCATGTTGTTTCTTGGGTATTTCTCCAGAAAGATCTCATGAATACACAAGAAAAAAAAAAGTGCTATTTCATTAGACCTTGTGCAACTAGTAGATGCAGAAACAAGACACAAGAAACTGCAGCTGAAACAGTCAGCAGACCTAAGTGGAAGAGCTGACCCACGTGGTCTGCAGGAGGAGGAGGAAGTCAAATACCAAGCCAGGGAGAGCCTAATCCACAACAAGAAGGCAATGGAGGGAAAGCAGAGCCCCGTTTTTGACGACAGAGTGGTCTTAAGGTAGAGGAAGCCCCTACACCAACTGTCAGAATGCGCTCACACAAAAACCTGACTTGTGCCTTTTAAAACGCTTTCCTCTCACCTCATTTCTATTCAGTGAGATAATTCTGAAGGGCACACAAGGGGACTGCCGGGAGAAAAGACAGGGGCTGTGCTAAGTTGAACGAAGCAAAGGCACAAGGAACAGAAAACGCTGATGCATCCCAAGCCTGGGGGAGCAATCACGGGCCCGACCATTTAAGAGCGCTCTCCTGCTTGAGCTCTGCCCACTAGGTAGTGCCCTGCCTGTGAGAACCACCTCATTTTATGGTTTTATAATAACCTACTGCTATCCCTGGGTTTCCCAGGTGGCTCAGCGGTAAAGAATCTGCCTGTCAATGGAGAAGACGTGGGTTTGATCCCTGGCTTGAGAAGATCCCCTGGAGAAGGAAATGGCAACCTGGTCCAGCATTCTTGCCTGGAAAATCCCTTGGACAGAGGAGACTGGTGGGCTACAGCCCATGGGGTCACAGAGAGTCGAACACAACGACTGAGCATGCATGCATTGCTATCTCCAGATCCAGCCAGTGGTGAACCTGAATTTCCCCCAAAAAACACTCTCAGTAGAGACAAAAGTTCCTGTGGCTCTCCACTCTGAGATCACTAAGAATGTTTGTGCAAAACTAATGGGAACGCAGACTTGGAACCACAGCTAACGGAAAGGCCAGGCCGCTCCCAGCTGGGAGGAAACTGAATGTTCAGCCCGAGTGGCCTGTGATCCAAGTTCAAGGATCCCAGCTGATCTCAGCATTAGTCTCAAACCAAGAAGTGGTTACACAATCCCTGTAAGGTTTTAGAATTGTTAAGAATTTTGAGGCAAGGCCCAATAATCCTAAACCTTCTGGGTCCTAGAGCCCTTTCCTTTCCAATGACTTCATTTCTACCCACAAGGGAACCACTGTTCCGAGATCTTTCTCGACTGACTAGTTATGCCTATTCCAGAACTTCACAGAAATACAATCAAGCCATCTGTATTCTTCAGCGTCTGGATTCTGTATGTGGTTTGACACTGATCCGTATTGCTGTGTGTATTAGGAGTCCGTTCCTTTCTATTGCTGAGTTGCATCTACTGTATGAACAGACTAATTTGTTTAACCTGTTCTCTCTGAGTAACATCTATTTCCATTTTTGGCCATTATGAATAAACCTTCTATGAGTAGTCATATGTGTATCTTTTTCAAGACATTTGTTCATTTTTCTTAAGTAGCTATTTAGAGAACTTCCTTGTGGTCCAGTGGCTAGACCCTGCACTCCCAAACCAGGGGGCTCCAGGTTTGTTCCCGAGTCAGGGAAGTAGATCAATGCATGCCACAACAAAGACCCAGATCAGTTACATAAGTATATATTAAAAGAAACAAATATGTAGGATTGATAACAGCACTCTAATTTCCTTTTGGAAAGCCATCCTTCACCTTGGCTCCAAGGCTGGGAACACCACCTGGGCCCACGGAAGCACGGCAGTCTCCCTGACCAGCAGGACTGGTTCAGGAAGAGCCAAGTAACCCAAATCTGGCCAAGACCAACTTTAGAGCTTTTGCTGGGGCGATTTTCCAAAAGATGAAAAGAGAGTAGCCTGGAAGCCTAGAACTGATGGAGCTTTTGCCAGCCTGAGATGGAGGCAAGCAGAACTGAAAAGACCCAGAAAGTACTAGTCACATAACTTAGGCTTCTGGATACATCCAGGCCTGAAGCTGCTCCACGTGGTACTCTTCAGTTAGTCAAAAGATACTCCTTTTCTGCTTAGGCTCGTTTGGATTACTTTTTTGTTACCTTCAACCGAGAAGTTCGACTAAAAAACGGTAATTTTTAGGACAAAGTCTAATGAATGCTTAGCAGTTAGTAAACATTCCTCCTTAGTCTGCAGAGGGAAAGTATACAGTAATGGCTACGCCTCCAGCCTAAAACTGCCCTCTGACCCTTGACTATCAGCCAAGGCCTCATATAAACAAATGCAAACAGCCTATACTCAAACCACTCTAAAAATAATGCCAAAGGATTTAGGACAATAAACGCTTTGTGATGAATCAAAGGAAAGCAAGGCAACCCAGACTCTACATTCAGATTCCATACCCTCAGGAATTTCCCTATCAGTAAAAATCTACATTAACGAGGTTTTTCTGTTTTGTTACAAACCATTCATTTATTTGGCTGCATTGGGTCTTAGCTGCAGCGCACAGGATCTTTGTTGCACCACAGGAGACCTGGGGACTCTGGTTGTGGTGAGCAAGCTCAGTCGCTGTGGTGCTTGGGCCTAACAGCTCCACAGCATGTGGGACCTTAGTTCCCCCCTGACCAGTGATGGAACACCGAGTCCCCTGCACTGCAAGGCACATTCTCAACCACTGGACTACCAGGGAAGTTTGCTGTCGTCAAAAGCTTGAGTTGCTCAAGCTCAACTGATGCTTGAGCAACTTGAGCATCAGTTGCTCAAGACCTGATGATTTCCACCTATCTCATCCTGCACCCTCGCCCAGAGCCTACCACGCAAGCTTACACAGGTGATTTTCACTTAAACCTACATCAGTGCCACAAGCCCGCCTTCTTTACAGCTGCAGTTCAGATGGGTAAAGTGAGGCTAGGTACCTCAGGAAATACAGGTAGCTGAGCGGCCGCAGCAAGCCTGCAAACTATAAAATCCCTGCTCTTCCTCCCGATTCCGAGCTTTGTCACACCCTCAGCACATTCCATAGCATGCACGAGAGATCGTGGAAGCAGAAGCAATTCGTCCTCTGGAAATTGTCAATCAACTGCTAGGTTGTCAGGATGACACTGAAGTATCACAGTAAGACGGGGAGTCACTGTGCCACTTGAAACAAATAAAAAGAGGTAAGAAAATAAGGGCAACAGCTGCTTCTGAGCATCCCCCACATGCAAAAGAAGGCTGAGTGCCGGAGAATTGATGCCTTTGCACTGTGGTGCTGGAGAAGACTCTTGCGAGTGTCTTGGACAGCAGGAAAGTATACAGTAATGGCTACGCCTCCAGCCTAAAACTGCCCTCTGACCCTTGACTATCAGCCAAGGCCTCATATAAACAAATGCAAACAGCCTATACTCAAACCACTCTAAAAATAATGCCAAAGGATTTAGGACAATAAACGCTTTGTGATGAATCAAAGGAAAGCAAGGCAACCCAGACTCTACATTCAGATTCCATACCCTCAGGAATTTCCCTATCAGTAAAAATCTACATTAACGAGGTTTTTCTGTTTTGTTACAAACCATTCATTTATTTGGCTGCATTGGGTCTTAGCTGCAGCGCACAGGATCTTTGTTGCACCACAGGAGACCTGGGGACTCTGGTTGTGGTGAGCAAGCTCAGTCGCTGTGGTGCTTGGGCCTAACAGCTCCACAGCATGTGGGACCTTAGTTCCCCCCTGACCAGTGATGGAACACCGAGTCCCCTGCACTGCAAGGCACATTCTCAACCACTGGACTACCAGGGAAGTTTGCTGTCGTCAAAAGCTTGAGTTGCTCAAGCTCAACTGATGCTTGAGCAACTTGAGCATCAGTTGCTCAAGACCTGATGATTTCCACCTATCTCATCCTGCACCCTCGCCCAGAGCCTACCACGCAAGCTTACACAGGTGATTTTCACTTAAACCTACATCAGTGCCACAAGCCCGCCTTCTTTACAGCTGCAGTTCAGATGGGTAAAGTGAGGCTAGGTACCTCAGGAAATACAGGTAGCTGAGCGGCCGCAGCAAGCCTGCAAACTATAAAATCCCTGCTCTTCCTCCCGATTCCGAGCTTTGTCACACCCTCAGCACATTCCATAGCATGCACGAGAGATCGTGGAAGCAGAAGCAATTCGTCCTCTGGAAATTGTCAATCAACTGCTAGGTTGTCAGGATGACACTGAAGTATCACAGTAAGACGGGGAGTCACTGTGCCACTTGAAACAAATAAAAAGAGGTAAGAAAATAAGGGCAACAGCTGCTTCTGAGCATCCCCCACATGCAAAAGAAGGCTGAGTGCCGGAGAATTGATGCCTTTGCACTGTGGTGCTGGAGAAGACTCTTGCGAGTGTCTTGGACAGCAGCTCCAACCAGCCAACCCTAAAGGGAATCAACATTGAATATTCATGGGAAGGACAGATGCTGAAGCTCCAATACTTTGGCCACCTAATGCAAAGAGACGACTTGCTGGAAAAAAGCCTGATGCTGGGAAAAACAGAAGGCGGAAGGACAAGGGGACAACAGAGAATGAGACGGTTGGATGGCATCACTGAGTCAACGAACATGAGTTTGAGCAAGTTCCGGGAGATGGTGAAGGACAGGGAAGCCTGGTGTGCTGACGTCCATGCGGTTAAAAAGAGTCAGACAGGACTGAGCAACTGAACTGAACCACGTGCTCAGCATTCTTGAGTGGATTATCCTATTCAACAATTCTGCAAAGTACAACTCATTTAGAACAGTGCTGTGACAGCTTGAGTTGTGGAGAAATAAATGAGTTTACCACGGTCAAGCAAATAATAAGTGGCGGAGGTGAGATTCAAATTCAGATCCGACTCTACAACCTAAACCTTAAGGGCTCACACAGCTCTTGGCGCCAACAACTACCTCTGCCTGGTTCAGGGTTCACCGTTCTACCTTCTCTCCACAGACACTGTGACCACGAATCCTGAAGTGACATAAATTGGGTACTTTTTCCAAAGCAGATGACTCATCAAAAGTCTAAATTGAGATTCATTTATAAAATCTAAGACTCTTTGGATATAAATTTAGAAATCAGAAAAAGAAAATCTGGGCTTCCCCTGGTGGTCCAGTGGGTAAGGACACCGCCTTGCAGTGCAAGGGGCGCCGGTTCGAGCCCTGGCCTGGGAAGATCCCACGTGCCGCGGAGCGGCTGGACTGATGTGTCCAATCACCGAGCCGGAGCTCTGGAGCGCATGCGCCCAGAGCCGGCTCTACAACAACAGACGCCATCGCGATGGGAGGCCCACAGGAGCCAAAGAACGAAGACGAATGAAAATAGAGAAATGAAAGACCAATAGAAATGGCCCGCCCGCTCCCCTCCCTCCCCAACCCGACCCCTGCCCAAAGTAAATAAATAAATAAATCTTTAAAAAAAAAAAAAAGAAAAAGAAAATCTTTGATTTAACACATGTCCCTAATTCTAGTTCCAGAATACTGGGTCTCTAAAACTATGGAGTCTAATGGACCTATCCACTGAGAACAGGGTGCCATGTATTTATAAAATGGACACTCTGGGTTGGGGCTTGCCCCCCCCCCCCCGACACACACCCCCACACAGAAGAATGGGAAAGATATTCATGGGAAGGACAGATGCTGAAGCTCCAATACTTTGGCATGGACGACTTGCTGGAAAAAAGCCTGATGCTGGGAAAAACAGAAGGCGGAAGGACAAGGGGACAACAGAGAATGAGACGGTTGGATGGCATCACTGAGTCAACGAACATGAGTTTGAGCAAGTTCCGGGAGATGGTGAAGGACAGGGAAGCCTGGTGTGCTGACGTCCATGCGGTTAAAAAGAGTCAGACAGGACTGAGCAACTGAACTGAACCACGTGCTCAGCATTCTTGAGTGGATTATCCTATTCAACAATTCTGCAAAGTACAACTCATTTAGAACAGTGCTGTGACAGCTTGAGTTGTGGAGAAATAAATGAGTTTACCACGGTCAAGCAAATAATAAGTGGCGGAGGTGAGATTCAAATTCAGATCCGACTCTACAACCTAAACCTTAAGGGCTCACACAGCTCTTGGCGCCAACAACTACCTCTGCCTGGTTCAGGGTTCACCGTTCTACCTTCTCTCCACAGACACTGTGACCACGAATCCTGAAGTGACATAAATTGGGTACTTTTTCCAAAGCAGATGACTCATCAAAAGTCTAAATTGAGATTCATTTCTAAAATCTAAGACTCTTTGGATATAAATTTAGAAATCAGAAAAAGAAAATCTGGGCTTCCCCTGGTGGTCCAGTGGGTAAGGACACCGCCTTGCAGTGCAAGGGGCGCCGGTTCGAGCCCTGGCCTGGGAAGATCCCACGTGCTGCGGAGCGGCTGGACTGATGTGTCCAATCACCGAGCCGGAGCTCTGGAGCGCATGCGCCCAGAGCCGGCTCTACAACAACAGACGCCATCGCGATGGGAGGCCCACAGGAGCCAAAGAACGAAGACGAATGAAAATAGAGAAATGAAAGACCAATAGAAATGGCCCGCCCGCTCCCCTCCCTCCCCAACCCGACCCCTGCCCAAAGTAAATAAATAAATAAATCTTTAAAAAAAAAAAAAAGAAAAAGAAAATCTTTGATTTAACACATGTCCCTAATTCTAGTTCCAGAATACTGGGTCTCTAAAACTATGGAGTCTAATGGACCTATCCACTGAGAACAGGGTGCCATGTATTTATAAAATGGACACTCTGGGTTGGGGCTTGCCCCCCCCCCACACACACCCCCCCACACACACACCCACACCCCACCCCGATCAAGTATCAAAATTACCTACATTCAGTAAAGTAACTCAAGGTGTTTTCCCTAAGCAACAGGAAAAAAGAGAAAACTGAGGGAAGGTGAAAGCTAAAATTTCAGGAACAGCAATGAACTGAGAACAGAAATTTTGAGAGTAAGCACGAGAGGTGATACTTATATTTAAATTCCAGGAAATGAACACGGTCAGAGATCCAAGATGCCGCTCTGGGGCAGTACAACCATTAAGAGGAGCAAACACCCGCAGGGAAGCCATGGAGACCCGAAGCTAAGGACAGGACGCCTCTCAAGGCAAACGCAGAACGAGTTTCCAGAAGAGGCAGTGGCCAATGGCATCAACTACAGCTACAGGTCTGAGAATGAAACATTGAACTGGGCCACCTAGAGATGACTGATGGCTTTGACAAGGCGCTATTTCAGTGGAGGGGCTGGGGCCATGGCCCGACTGGAGTGGGTTTGGAGGAGAAAAGGGACTAGCGAAAACAGATTGAAATTATGGCTGCAAATAAGGGGCTGAGAGATGAGGCACCAGGAGGTATATGAAGGAAGAATGAGGCTGTTTGGTGAAGATGGGCATGTCGTGGGCAAATAACAAAAGCTGCCAAGGTTGGGGGCCCACCCTCTGCCTTGTCTTCTCGCACCTGCGCTGGGTCCGCCGCCTGCTGCGGCCACGGCTCCTAGCTCCACGTGCCCCAAGTCAGGGGCGGCCGGCGCACGCGCAGACGGTACCGATGGTCCGCACCAGCCGTCCCTCCCCCGCGCCCCGCCTCTCCCCGCCACGGCGCCTGCGCCGCTCAAAAAGCCGCTTCAGCCAGGCCCAGGAATGGGGACCCCCCCCCGCCCGGCCCTCCGCTCCCTCCATACTCCGGGCGAGTGTGTCTGTGTTTTGAGGGTCCCAAGCCGCGACCCATACCCACCTACAGAACCACGGGTGGAACAAATACGTCGCGCTTGCAAACTGCGACGGCGAGAGCAGGCGCGCAGTCCCTCGAATGCTCTTCAAAGTCTGCAGGTAACGACGAGCTTACGTTCGAAGATTCGCGGCAGTACGCGAAACACACAAGCTGTATGCCTTTTATGAGCTCAGTCGCAGCGCGGACTCCTCTACGCATGCGTTGTTTTCCTCTGTGACGTGCTGCGCTGCCTTGTGGGAAATGTAGTTTCCGTTTGGACACGCAGCTCCGCTCTTTGGATGAACCTTATTTTACCAAACCGGGGTCGTCGTGTGTTTTCTGTATCCTTTCCCGTCCCCCAAACCCTCTATAAAACAATAATACTTTTTTTTAAGCGATCATATTGTTGACTGAAGAGGCAGCATGGCATATGAGAATTCTCTGTACTTTCTGCTTCAGATTTTTCTGGAAACGTAAACGTAAAACTGCTCCAAAAAGTAAAGTTTATTTTTAAAATTTTAAAATTAAATAGAAACAAGCATATCCGTAGACCCAGAAATCATACTTGTAGGGAATCTTTCTAGGAGTGTACTACCGTTGTGTGATCAAGTATTTAGCTATGGTGGGTTCCGTCCTACTATCTTGAAATTTCTTGCATGCGCGTGCATGCTAAGTCGCTTCAGTTGTGTCTGACTGTTCGCAACTCTATGGACTGTAGCTCGCCAGGCTCCTCTGTCCCTGGAATTTTCTAAGCAAGAATATTGGAGGGCCCCCTCTGTCCCTAGGGCATCCTTTAAACAAAAGCTGCCAAGGTTGGGGCCCACCCTCTGCCTTGTCTTCTCGCACCTGCGCTGGGTCCGCCGCCTGCTGCGGCCACGGCTCCTAGCTCCACGTGCCCCAAGTCAGGGGCGGCCGGCGCACGCGCAGACGGTACCGATGGTCCGCACCAGCCGTCCCTCCCCCGCGCCCCACCTCTCCCCGCCACGGCGCCTGCGCCGCTCAAAAAGCCGCTTCAGCCAGGCCCAGGAATGGGGACCCCCCCCGCCCGGCCCTCCGCTCCCTCCATACTCCGGGCGAGTGTGTCTGTGTTTTGAGGGTCCCAAGCCGCGACCCATACCCACCTACAGAACCACGGGTGGAACAAATACGTCGCGCTTGCAAACTGCGACGGCGAGAGCAGGCGCGCTGTCCCTCGAATGCTCTTCAAAGTCTGCAGGTAACGACGAGCTTACGTTCGAAGATTCGCGGCAGTACGCGAAACACACAAGCTGTATGCCTTTTATGAGCTCAGTCGCAGCGCGGACTCCTCTACGCATGCGTTGTTTTCCTCTGTGACGTGCTGCGCTGCCTTGTGGGAAATGTAGTTTCCGTTTGGACACGCAGCTCCGCTCTTTGGATGAACCTTATTTTACCAAACCGGGGTCGTCGTGTGTTTTCTGTATCCTTTCCCGTCCCCCAAACCCTCTATAAAACAATAATACTTTTTTTTAAGCGATCATATTGTTGACTGAAGAGGCAGCATGGCATATGAGAATTCTCTGTACTTTCTGCTTCAGATTTTTCTGGAAACGTAAACGTAAAACTGCTCCAAAAAGTAAAGTTTATTTTTAAAATTTTAAAATTAAATAGAAACAAGCATATCCGTAGACCCAGAAATCATACTTGTAGGGAATCTTTCTAGGAGTGTACTACCGTTGTGTGATCAAGTATTTAGCTATGGTGGGTTCCGTCCTACTATCTTGAAATTTCTTGCATGCGCGTGCATGCTAAGTCGCTTCAGTTGTGTCTGACTGTTCGCAACTCTATGGACTGTAGCTCGCCAGGCTCCTCTGTCCCTGGAATTCTCCAGGCAAGAATATTGGAGTGGGTTGCCCTGCCCTCCTCCAGGGAATCTTCCCCACCTAGGGATCAAACCCACCTTCCTCTGCAGGTGGATTGCCATCACTGACCCACCAGGGAAGCCCTTGAGAAAGCTACAGTGTGGCAAAGAAATCTGGGCCTTCCTTGTCTATCCTTCTTCATCTAACACATTTGAAATGCTTTCTCAAAGAGCTTTGAAAAGTCACCTTCACTGAAGGTCTCTTGAGGGCATATGGAGAGAATTAGGTACTACACTTTCCTAATAATTCTTTTATGAATTCCACCTTTGACAAAGAGTTCATCTGCTGAAGGTCACCTCTGTCTCTCTTCCGCTTCAGGATTGTCTTTTTACAGGAAGACTTCAGGCCCCTTCTATGTAAATAAGCCTCCAATCTCTCAGCTTGACCCTGTTCATGCCCACTCATCACCCACTTAAGCAAAGCAGAAAGCTTTCTTTCTTTTTTTAAATATTTTTATTTTACTTTTTACTTTTACAGAGTTTTGTTGTTTACAGATATGTGTGATCCCAGATTAGTCATATGTATATCCCCCACATCCAACCCCTCCAGGCCGTCACACCGCGCCCCTGCAGGATCCCCTTTTCCCACAGCGCAATGACAATAGCTATTCTTTTCACATATGACAGCATAGGTTTTCATGCTACTTCCTTTATGCCTCCCGCCCACTCTTCATTCTCCACAATGTCCATATGTCTGTTCTCCATGTCTGTTTTTTCAGCTGGCAGTCCAGGGGCTCTAGTCAGGTTTCGGTCTTGACTGAAGAGGCAGCATGGCATATGAGAATTCTCTGTACTTTCTGCTTCAGATTTTTCTGGAAACGTAAACGTAAAACTGCTCCAAAAAGTAAAGTTTATTTTTAAAATTTTAAAATTAAATAGAAACAAGCATATCCGTAGACCCAGAAATCATACTTGTAGGGAATCTTTCTAGGAGTGTACTACCGTTGTGTGATCAAGTATTTAGCTATGGTGGGTTCCGTCCTACTATCTTGAAATTTCTTGCATGCGTGCATGCTAAGTCGCTTCAGTTGTGTCTGACTGTTCGCAACTCTATGGACTGTAGCTCGCCAGGCTCCTCTGTCCCTGGAATTCTCCAGGCAAGAATATTGGAGTGGGTTGCCCTGCCCTCCTCCAGGGAATCTTCCCCACCTAGGGATCAAACCCACCTTCCTCTGCAGGTGGATTGCCATCACTGACCCACCAGGGAAGCCCTTGAGAAAGCTACAGTGTGGCAAAGAAATCTGGGCCTTCCTTGTCTATCCTTCTTCATCTAACACATTTGAAATGCTTTCTCAAAGAACTTTGAAAAGTCACCTTCACTGAAGGTCTCTTGAGGGCATATGGAGAGAATTAGGTACTACACTTTCCTAATAATTCTTTTATGAATTCCACCTTTGACAAAGAGTTCATCTGCTGAAGGTCACCTCTGTCTCTCTTCCGCTTCAGGATTGTCTTTTTACAGGAAGACTTCAGGCCCCTTCTATGTAAATAAGCCTCCAATCTCTCAGCTTGACCCTGTTCATGCCCACTCATCACCCACTTAAGCAAAGCAGAAAGCTTTCTTTCTTTTTTTAAATATTTTTATTTTACTTTTTACTTTTACAGAGTTTTGTTGTTTACAGATATGTGTGATCCCAGATTAGTCATATGTATATCCCCCACATCCAACCCCTCCAGGCCGTCACACCGCGCCCCTGCAGGATCCCCTTTTCCCACAGCGCAATGACAATAGCTATTCTTTTCACATATGACAGCATAGGTTTTCATGCTACTTCCTTTATGCCTCCCGCCCACTCTTCATTCTCCACAATGTCCATATGTCTGTTCTCCATGTCTGTTTTTTCAGCTGGCAGTCAGACCAGAGGTTGGGACTCTGAGCTTCCAATGCAAGGGGCTTGGGTTCGATCTCTGGTTGGGGAACTAAGATACCACATGCCTGAAGCCAAAATACATATATACACAAATATATGAAAGTGAAGTGAAAGTCACTCAGCCGTATCTGACTCTTGGCGACCCTGTGAACTGTGGCTCACCAGGCTTCTCTGTCCATGACACTCTCCAGACAAGAATGCTGGAGTGGGTAGCTGTTCCCTTCTTCAGGGAATCTTCCCAACCCAGGGATTGAACTCAGGTCTACCTGCATTGCAGGTGGATTCTTTACCATCTGAGCCACCACAGCGTGTGGTTCGTGGCATCTTCAGTACCTGGCCTGGTCCAAGGAGGACCTGTTTGGGAGGAAAGGAGGAAGGCAGAAACCCTGACAGATGCCTGCATACACACAGCTATCTTCGTCAGCGTTTGGTCAGCTGTGTTGACTTAGAAAGAACCACAGAACTAGGGTCAGTTAGATCGCGGGAGGAACCCTTCACCGCTACAAGGCGAGCGATCTTGAGCAAGTCGCTCTCGGAGCCTTGGTTTTCCTTCTTTGGAGACTGAGGGAAATAGCAGCGCTCCACAAGCGGGTCTGGAGGAAACTCTCTCACACACCTCAGGCACTCCCTTTACAAATTAGCCGACTGAAGCTCAGAGTGGCTCAGTCTCGAAGCGACTAACTCTCAGGCTGGAAGCAGACGAATGAGCGAAAGATTGCCCCCTAGAGGGAGCTTGGGAATTTGAGAGCATGCTCTTTGTCACAATGACTTCGGATGGGAGCAGAACGGTCCATCCTATGGAGAATTGTCCCACGATATCTGACTGTCCTGGTAGACGTTCATGAAGCTATTAAAAACAAAACTTATTTCAATGATCCTAGCCTAGAATCTGTCCCATCTTGGGCCATGCTCGTTATTGCAATTTGGTTGCTAAGCCAATTCTTTTGCCAGCCCATGGACTGTAGCCTGCCAGGCTCCTCAGTCCATGGGGTTCTCCAGGCAAGAATACTGGAGTGGGCTGCCATTTCCGTCTCCATAGGATCTCCCCAGATCAGAGAAGAACCTGTGTCCCGTTGGCAGGTAGATTCTTTGCCACTGAGCCCCCTGGAAAGCCCCCTTGTGTCATGCTAGAGGGAATTATTTTGCTACTATGCTTCATGATAAAGCCCATCATTTTGCGAGAACTCCGTTTTTCCTCATTTCTCCACCTACATTTGCCTTGGTGTGTTTGCTCTGTCTGTTTAAGTGAAGGTTCAATTTCTCTTTCTCTTATCAGCTGGACTGTTACTATGATTCCTGCTTTGTTTTTATTCAAGTGTCCTCCTATGTTCACTTTCATTTCCTGGGTGTCAAAGCACTCACAGATAACCCAAGTTTAGAAAACAGAAGCTAAAGCTAATTCTGGCTCAGGCCACAGAGAAATGCAAGCAAGAGTACCCCTTCTTGATCAACAGAGAATGAGACTGGGTTATTGTAAGGCTCGGGGGAAGAACGGATGGAGGAAGAATGGAATTTAGGTAATACTGAGATGGAACAGTTTTTTTCATGTGTTGACTTAGAAAGAACCACAGAACTGGGGTTCGGGGCCTTTACAAGGCGAGCGATCTTGAGCAAGTCGCTCTCGGAGCCTTGGTTTTCCTTCTTTGGAGACTGAGGGAAATAGCAGCGCTCCACAAGCGGGTCTGGAGGAAACTCTCTCACACACCTCAGGCACTCCCTTTACAAATTAGCCGACTGAAGCTCAGAGTGGCTCAGTCTCGAAGCGACTAACTCTCAGGTTGGAAGCAGACGAATGAGCGAAAGATTGCCCCCTAGAGGGAGCTTGGGAATTTGAGAGCATGCTCTTTGTCACAATGACTTCGGATGGGAGCAGAACGGTCCATCCTATGGAGAATTGTCCCACGATATCTGACTGTCCTGGTAGACGTTCATGAAGCTATTAAAAACAAAACTTATTTCAATGATCCTAGCCTAGAATCTGTCCCATCTTGGGCCATGCTCGTTATTGCAATTTGGTTGCTAAGCCAATTCTTTTGCCAGTCCATGGACTATAGCCTGCCAGGCTCCTCAGTCCATGGGGTTCTCCAGGCAAGAATACTGGAGTGGGCTGCCATTTCCGTCTCCATAGGATCTCCCCAGATCAGAGAAGAACCTGTGTCCCGTTGGCAGGTAGATTCTTTGCCACTGAGCCCCCTGGAAAGCCCCCTTGTGTCATGCTAGAGGGAATTATTTTGCTACTATGCTTCATGATAAAGCCCATCATTTTGCGAGAACTCCGTTTTTCCTCATTTCTCCACCTACATTTGCCTTGGTGTGTTTGCTCTGTCTGTTTAAGTGAAGGTTCAATTTCTCTTTCTCTTATCAGCTGGACTGTTACTATGATTCCTGCTTTGTTTTTATTCAAGTGTCCTCCTATGTTCACTTTCATTTCCTGGGTGTCAAAGCACTCACAGATAACCCAAGTTTAGAAAACAGAAGCTAAAGCTAATTCTGGCTCAGGCCACAGAGAAATGCAAGCAAGAGTACCCCTTCTTGATCAACAGAGAATGAGACTGGGTTATTGTAAGGCTCGGGGGAAGAACGGATGGAGGAAGAATGGAATTTAGGTAATACTGAGATGGAACAGTGTTTCTGTGAGCTCACAGCAAAGTGGGCATGTGAGCAGGGAAAATACCCCTACCCTGGACTGAGACCACAGAGTTAAAAAGGAAAAGGACTGTTGCTTCCTTCACTGCCCCTGGTACTCAAGCCTCAGTTAAAGCATGAGTGGGCAGCTCAAGGTACGGCCGCTCTGGGTCAGTGGACCCACACAGTCAGATCCTTCAGGCAAGAATGAAAAATTCCACTTTCCCCTGTTTCTTACCCGCACCCTTTCATTTAATTCATATTAAATCAGCATCAACATCCATTTACTTCACAATGGCTTCTACCTCAGTATATCCGTGGTTTGAAATACATATTATTTCATTTATTTTTTTGATAAAGTTTTTTTTTTCTTGTTAAATTATTTATTTATTTGGCTCACCTGGGTCTTAGTTGTGGCATGTGGGATCTAGTTCCCTGACCAAGGATCGAACCCAGGCCCTTTGCATTGGGAACACAGAATTGTAACCACTGGTCCACCATGGAAGTTCCCCCCCTCCTTTTTTTTTTAAATTTTTGACTCTGCTGGGTCTTTGTTGCTGTGCAGGCTACTCTCTGGTTGCAGTGCACTGGCTTCTCACTGCAGTGAGCGCGGGCTCTAGAGTACAGGCTCAATAGTTACGACACACGGGCTTAGTTGCTCTGTGGCATGTGGGGTCTTCCCGCATCAGGGACTGAACCTGGGTCTCCGGCATTGGTAGGTGAATTCTTTACCACTGAGCCACCAGGGAAGCCCTGCATATTATTTGATTTTAAATTAATTTCCTTGTATGTCTCTTTTACATTTCAGGAGGGCATTTTATTGAGTTTTTGGAAACTACGTGTCACTGTTTAAGTGAAGGTTCATTCTTTCTCTTATCAGCTGGACTGTTACTATGATTCCTGCTTTGTTTTTATTCAAGTGTCCTCCTATGTTCACTTTCATTTCCTGGGTGTCAAAGCACTCACAGATAACCCAAGTTTAGAAAACAGAAGCTAAAGCTAATTCTGGCTCAGGCCACAGAGAAACGCAAGCAAGAGTACCCCTTCTTGATCAACAGAGAATGAGACTGGGTTATTGTAAGGCTCGGGGGAAGAACGGATGGAGGAAGAATGGAATTTAGGTAATACTGAGATGGAACAGTGTTTCTGTGAGCTCACAGCAAAGTGGGCATGTGAGCAGGGAATTGACCCCTACCCTGGACTGAGACCACAGAGTTAAAAAGGAAAAGGACTGTTGCTTCCTTCACTGCCCCTGGTACTCAAGCCTCAGTTACAGCATGAGTGGGCAGCTCAAGGTACGGCCGCTCTGGGTCAGTGGACCCACACAGTCAGATCCTTCAGGCAAGAGTGAAAAATTCCACTTTCCCCTGTTTCTTACCCGCACCCTTTCATTTAATTCATATTAAATCAGCATCAACATCCATTTACTTCACAATGGCTTCTACCTCAGTATATCCGTGGTTTGAAATACATATTATTTCATTTATTTTTTTGATAAAGTTTTTTTTTTCTTGTTAAATTATTTATTTATTTGGCTCACCTGGGTCTTAGTTGTGGCATGTGGGATCTAGTTCCCTGACCAAGGATCGAACCCAGGCCCTTTGCATTGGGAACACAGAATTGTAACCACTGGTCCACCATGGAAGTTCCCCCCCTCCTTTTTTTTTTAAATTTTTGACTCTGCTGGGTCTTTGTTGCTGTGCAGGCTACTCTCTGGTTGCAGTGCACTGGCTTCTCACTGCAGTGAGCGCGGGCTCTAGAGTACAGGCTCAATAGTTACGACACACGGGCTTAGTTGCTCTGTGGCATGTGGGGTCTTCCCGCATCAGGGACTGAACCTGGGTCTCCGGCATTGGTAGGTGAATTCTTTACCACTGAGCCACCAGGGAAACCCTGCATATTATTTGATTTTAAATTAATTTCCTTGTATGTCTCTTTTACATTTCAGGGAGGGCATTTTATTGAGTTTTTTGGAAACTACGTGATCAACTCATACAGTGCAGTTTACACTGTAGCGCACACGGTGACAAGGGCCTCCCCTTGAATTATCTCATTCGATCCTCTCCCCAACTCTAGGTGGCTCTAGTGGTAAAGAGCAGAAGCAATGCAAGAGGCAAGGGGTTCAATCCCTTGGTCGTGAAGATTCCCTGGAAGAGGGCATAGCAACCCACTTCAGTATGCTTGCCTGGAGAATTCCGTGGACAAAGGAGCTTGGTGGGCTACAGTCCATAGGATTAGCAAAGAATCGGACACGACTGAAGCTACTCGGCATACGTGCCAACTCTGTGAGGTCGATACAGTTGTTATCCCCCTCAGTTTACAGAGGAGAAAACGGAGGCACAGAGAGGTTAAGTGACTTGTCCAGGATCACACAGGAAGTAGTGGATCAAGGGTTTGAATCCAAGGCATCGGGCTCCAGAATCGGCTTAACCATTCTGCTCGTCTCCCTCTCAGGAGAAGGAGATTACCTGGGACCTCAGTCCAGGACGTTAAGGGGGGGTTTCCAAGGTGTTTCCTATTGAAAAAAAGGAGTGTTGGGTGTGGTCAGGGTGAGGACCATTGACATAACCCACGGTGGGTGGTATCCTCTTTTGGATCATTCTTTATGGCATGGTCTGCCACCCGGGGCCTAAATTGAGCCAGCGTGGGCGGGCGGGACTCAGCTGTGTGGCCATGACCCCAGCCCAGGAGGAGGGCACGTGGCAGAGGGCAGGAGGTGGATAGGAAGCAGCCAGCCAGGTGAGGCCCTCAGCTCCCTGCTGGCCTTGGCTTTCTAACACAGAATTGTAACCACTGGTCCACCATGGAAGTTCCCTCCTTTTTTTTAAATTTTTGACTCTGCTGGGTCTTTGTTGCTGTGCAGGCTACTCTCTGGTTGCAGTGCACTGGCTTCTCACTGCAGTGAGCGCGGGCTCTAGAGTACAGGCTCAATAGTTACGACACACGGGCTTAGTTGCTCTGTGGCATGTGGGGTCTTCCCGCATCAGGGACTGAACCTGGGTCTCCGGCATTGGTAGGTGAATTCTTTACCACTGAGCCACCAGGGAAGCCCTGCATATTATTTGATTTTAAATTAATTTCCTTGTATGTCTCTTTTACATTTCAGGGAGGGCATTTTATTGAGTTTTTTGGAAACTACGTGATCAACTCATACAGTGCAGTTTACACTGTAGCGCACACGGTGACAAGGGCCTCCCCTTGAATTATCTCATTCGATCCTCTCCCCAACTCTAGGTGGCTCTAGTGGTAAAGAGCAGAAGCAATGCAAGAGGCAAGGGTTCAATCCCTTGGTCGTGAAGATTCCCTGGAAGAGGGCATAGCAACCCACTTCAGTATGCTTGCCTGGAGAATTCCGTGGACAAAGGAGCTTGGTGGGCTACAGTCCATAGGATTAGCAAAGAATCGGACACGACTGAAGCTACTCGGCATACGTGCCAACTCTGTGAGGTCGATACAGTTGTTATCCCCCTCAGTTTACAGAGGAGAAAACGGAGGCACAGAGAGGTTAAGTGACTTGTCCAGGATCACACAGGAAGTAGTGGATCAAGGGTTTGAATCCAAGGCATCGGGCTCCAGAATCGGCTTAACCATTCTGCTCGTCTCCCTCTCAGGAGAAGGAGATTACCTGGGACCTCAGTCCAGGACGTTAAGGGGGGGTTTCCAAGGTGTTTCCTATTGAAAAAAAGGAGTGTTGGGTGTGGTCAGGGTGAGGACCAATGACATAACCCACGGTGGGTTGTACCCTCTTTTGGATCATTCTTTATGGCATGGTCTGCCACCAGGGTCCTAAATTGAGCCAGACGTGGGCGGGGCGGGACTCAGCTGTGTGGCCATGACCCCCAGCCCAGGAGGAGGGGGCACGTGGCAGAGGGCAGGAGGTGGATAGGAAGCAGCCAGCCAGGTGAGGCCCTCAGCTCCCTGCTGGCCTTGACCACAAGGACTGTTTATGCCCAGCACCTGGCTCTTACCTCCTCCCCACTGAGGGGTGGGGATCGCCTCTGGAAAAAGTACCCGACTGGGCCAGCCCCAGTGCGAGGGAGGGAGGCCCAGGGGCTGGGACTCACGGGACCGCTCTTCCCCACCCACTTCTCATGACTGCTGTTTTTGGGGCTGGTTCTGGGAAAAGGCCAGATTGCATCAGACTGGGCCTGAAGAGCTGGAGCCAGACTGTGGGCTGAGGAGGAGACGTGGCCTTATAAGTTGGGGCCAGTGAGCTGGGAGGTGTCAGCAAACCCGTCACAAACAAAGCTTTAGAAGACGGGAGAGGGAGAGAGACAGACAGACAGACAGACAGATAAGACATTATGGCCTCGTTACCAAGAGCAGCCAACCCGTTCAGGCAGCCCCAAGGCCCAGAGGATGAAGACCCCATCCTGGACGAGTACGACCTCTACAGCCTGGCTCATTCTTACCTGGGTAAGCCCTGGCCCCGCCACCTTCCAGATCCTTCCATTTCCAATGCCCACTCTCACAAACAAACTGAACCCCCCGCTACCCCCAAACTAAGATCCCTCCTTGGGCTCCTGGCCACCCACTACCCTTCTCCAGCCTGTTCTCTGGACTCCTGGAGTCATTCCTCCTCATAACCCCTCATCCGGTGAGTAATGTCTTACTCAGTCTTGGGACCTCACACATTTCTAGAATATTGGAGCAACAGAGCAGGAGGCTGGGGGGAAGCCTCTCATTCCACGGACGCAGAAGCAGGGACAAAGACTGCCCTAAAGCCACTGGGTGACGACACCCGGCTCCCAACTTTAACCCAAGCTCTTTCCACCCCTGCCCCCAGGACCCCCTGTGGCTCCCATCTCTGCCCACCTCACCACAGACTCTCATCTTATTTGCCAGGACGGGGAGGCCGGAAAGGTCGCAGCAAGAGAGAAGCCGCCATCAACACCAACCGCCACAGCCCTGGTGGGCATGAGAGAAAGCTGGTGACCAAGCTTCAGAACACGGAGAGGAAAAAGCGAGGGGCACGGCTCTGAGACAGGACTGGAGATGAGGAGTCAGGGACCCCCAGCAGCCACAGAGGTCCTTCGGCCTGGAAAGGACAGACCTGAGAGGTTGGGCGGGGTGGAGGGAGCCAAGAATTGTTGTCTCAACAGAGACGAAAATGAAACATACGTTTGAGTTTCCTACGGACAGAAGCGAGGGGGGAAGCAGATCCTTTGCAAGTGGGGCAAAATTTGATTTACAGACCAGGACACTGAGGCTCAGAGAGGGTAGAGTCTTTGGAGGCACAGAGCAAAGCGAACAGGAAAGGCAGAGTTAGAACCCAGGCTTCTGGATTTCTCACCACCTGCTTTCCTTCCCCTACATGAGGCCAGAGGACCGACACTTGGCAATGGAGACAGGACTTCGGAGGAACCAGCCCCTGGGGACGGGGACACAGGGCCGCCTGTCCCACCCTCGCCCCCAGGACTTAGCCCAACTGACTGAGGTACCAAGGGGCCACTGAGGAAGCGTCCCCGGGCCCAGAAAAAGGACAAGATGGGGAGCAAGAGGCAGAGTCATGAAGGTAGCCCCCTAAAGAAGGAAAAAAAGAGAGAGCTCCCTAAGGTGATGATGACAATAAACAAAATACAGCAGCTTCCCCCGGTGGGTGTGTGTTCTCTCTTGGTGTGGCTTTTTGGGTACACATTTCTGCCTGCAAGTGTCTGCATTTGCTTGAGCCAATGAGAGCACTTTGGTCAGTGTTTGTTTGGGGCTCTGTGTCTGGGAGAGATGTTTCTAATTTTGTACGGGTGGTAGAGGTGAGCTATTATTGGTTTTTTTGGTATATGTGTGCTTGGGTGCACCTCACACATTTCTAGAATATTGGAGCAACAGAGCAGGAGGCTGGGGGGAAGCCTCTCATTCCACGGACGCAGAAGCAGGGACAAAGACTGCCCTAAAGCCACTGGGTGACGACACCCGGCTCCCAACTTTAACCCAAGTTCTTTCCACCCCTGCCCCCAGGACCCCCTGTGGCTCCCATCTCTGCCCACCTCACCACAGACTCTCATCTTGTTTGCCAGGACGGGGAGGCCAGAAAGGCCGCACGAAGAGAGAAGCCGCCATCAACACCAACCGCCACAGCCCGGGTGGGCACGAGAGGAAGCTGATGACCAAGCTTCAGAACACAGAGCGGAAAAAGCGAGGGGCACGGCCCTGAGTCAGGACTGGAGGTGAGGAGTCAGGGACCCCCAGCAGCCACAGAGGTCCTTCGGCCTGGAAAGGACAGACCTGAGAGGTTGGGCGGGGTGGAGGGAGCCAAGAATTGTTGTCTCAACAGAGACGAAAATGAAACATACGTTTGAGTTTCCTACGGACAGAAGCGAGGGGGGAAGCAGATCCTTTGCAAGTGGGGCAAAATTTGATTTACAGACCAGGACACTGAGGCTCAGAGAGGGTAGAGTCTTTGGAGGCACAGAGCAAAGCGAACAGGAAAGGCAGAGTTAGAACCCAGGCTTCTGGATTTCTCACCACCTGCTTTCCTTCCCCTACATGAGGCCAGAGGACCGACACTTGGCAATGGAGACAGGACTTCGGAGGAACCAGCCCCTGGGGACGGGGACACAGGGCCGCCTGTCCCACCCTCGCCCCCAGGACTTAGCCCAACTGACTGAGGTACCAAGGGGCCACTGAGGAAGCGTCCCCGGGCCCAGAAAAAGGACAAGATGGGGAGCAAGAGGCAGAGTCATGAAGGTAGCCCCCTAAAGAAGGAAAAAAAGAGAGAGCTCCCTAAGGTGATGATGACAATAAACAAAATACAGCAGCTTCCCCCGGTGGGTGTGTGTTCTCTCTTGGTGTGGCTTTTTGGGTACACATTTCTGCCTGCAAGTGTCTGCATTTGCTTGAGCCAATGAGAGCACTTTGGTCAGTGTTTGTTTGGGGCTCTGTGTCTGGGAGAGATGTTTCTAATTTTGTACGGGTGGTAGAGGTGAGCTATTATTGGTTTTTTTGGTATATGTGTGCTTGGGTGCATTTGTTTCTGTGGTTTCTCTTGAGATGCACAGGAGTTTCCTCTGTTTCTTTGTGAGGCTGCCCATGAAACAGGCCCCCTCCCCAGCTCTTCTCCATTTTTGGAATAACAAGCTTGTGGTTTATGTCATATTCACATCAAATCGCCTTTTTAAAGGGAATGTTATATATTGGTGCCATCTGCAAAATGGTAAAAGTGAGATTTGAAACGATTCGAGATTTGCCCCACGTTACTCAGGGGTCACATTCAAGCAATCTTATTGTCCTCAAGAGTGAGGTCGGGGCTTCCCCTGGTGGTCCAGTGGGTAAGGACAACGCCTTGCAGTGCAAGGGGTGCCGGTTCAATCCCTGGCCTGGGAAGATCCCACGTGCAGCGGAGCGGCTGGACCAATGTGTCCAATCACCGAGCCTGAGCGCTGGAGCGCATGCGCCCAGAGCCGGCGCTCTGCAACAACAGAGGCCACCGCGATGGGAGGCCCACACGGGCCAAAGAACAAAGATGGATGAAAATGGAGAAATGAAAGACCAATAGAAGTGGCCCACCCGCTCCCCTCCCTCCCCAACCTGACCCCCGCCCAAAATAAATAAATAAATAAATCTTTAAAAAAAAAAAAGAAAAAGAGTGAGGTCGGTCCCTTTACCAAGGGAGCTGCCCCGACAGCCTTCTGGAGGGTCAGGTGAGCAGGGAAATTCTTACCCAGTGTTATCAGTCTTAGAGTCGAACTTCCAAAAAAAGTGAAAGTCAAGTCTCCCAGTCGTGTCTGACTCTTTGCAACCCCACACACGAGCCGTGGAATTCTCTAGATACTAGAGTGGGTAGGCTTTCCCTTCTCCAGGGGGTCTTCCCGACCCAGAGATCGAACCCAAGTCTCCCGCATTGCTGGTGGATTCTTTACCACCTGAGTCGCCAGAGAAGCCAAAAAAAAAAAAAAAAAGAGGGGCAAATAAGAGGTGTGATGGGAGCTGCCTGCAAGTGTCTGCATTTGCTTGAGCCAATGAGAGCACTTTGGTCAGTGTTTGTTTGGGGCTCTGTGTCTGGGAGAGATGTTTCTAATTTTGTACTGGTGGTAGAGGTGAGCTATTATTGGTTTTTTTGGTATATGTGTGCTTGGGTGCATTTGTTTCTGTGGTTTCTCTTGAGATGCACAGGAGTTTCCTCTGTTTCTTTGTGAGGCTGCCCATGAAACAGGCCCCCTCCCCAGCTCTTCTCCATTTTTGGAATAACAAGCTTGTGGTTTATGTCATATTCACATCAAATCGCCTTTTTAAAGGGAATGTTATATATTGGTGCCATCTGCAAAATGGTAAAAGTGAGATTTGAAACGATTCGAGATTTGCCCCACGTTACTCAGGGGTCACATTCAAGCAATCTTATTGTCCTCAAGAGTGAGGTCGGGGCTTCCCCTGGTGGTCCAGTGGGTAAGGACAACGCCTTGCAGTGCAAGGGGCGCCGGTTCAATCCCTGGCCTGGGAAGATCCCATGTGCAGCGGAGCGGCTGGACCAATGTGTCCAATCACCGAGCCTGAGCGCTGGAGCGCATGCGCCCAGAGCCGGCGCTCTGCAACAACAGAGGCCACCGCGATGGGAGGCCCACACGGGCCAAAGAACAAAGATGGATGAAAATGGAGAAATGAAAGACCAATAGAAGTGGCCCACCCGCTCCCCTCCCTCCCCAACCTGACCCCCGCCCAAAATAAATAAATAAATAAATCTTAAAAAAAAAAAAAAGAAAAAGAGTGAGGTCGGTCCCTTTACCAAGGGAGCTGCCCCGACAGCCTTCTGGAGGGTCAGGTGAGCAGGGAAATTCTTACCCAGTGTTATCAGTCTTAGAGTCGAACTTCCAAAAAAAGTGAAAGTCAAGTCTCCCAGTCGTGTCTGACTCTTTGCAACCCCACACACGAGCCGTGGAATTCTCTAGATACTAGAGTGGGTAGCCTTTCCCTTCTCCAGGGGGTCTTCCCGACCCAGAGATCGAACCCAAGTCTCCCGCATTGCTGGTGGATTCTTTACCACCTGAGTCGCCAGAGAAGCCAAAAAAAAAAAAAAAAAAGAGGGGCAAATAAGAGGTGTGATGGGAGCTGGGAGGGTATACTGACTGAGGTAGAGACTTAGGTCAGTGCAATGAAGACTCAAACAAAACGGAATAGAAATAACAGCTCCAAGGGTCAGTACTCTGGGACTGAACTGGCAGCTCCATTGTGTCTGAGATTCCAGTGACTTCTGACTGACTTTTTAGCCACTTTTCAAACATGGCTACCACTCTGCACTCCAACCTCGTTGCTGTAGTAGCTGCCATTTCATCGACATTCAGCTCAGGTACATGGAGTGGGGAAGGGACGGGGGAGTGAAAGTGAAGGCGTTCCATCGTGTCTGACTCTTTGAGACCCATGGACGAGCCATCAATTCTCCAGGCAAGAATACTGGAGTGCGTAGCCTTCCCCTTCTCCAGAGGATGTTCCCAGCCCAGAGATCGAACCCAGGTCTCCCACATTGCAGGTGATTCCTTATCATCTGAGCCACCAGGGAAGTCCAAGAATACTGGAGTGGGTAGCCTATCCCTTCTCCAGGGGAACTTCCCGACCCAGCAATCAAACTGGGGTCTCCTGCATTGCTGGTGGATTCTTTACTAGCTGAGCTGCAAGGAACCAGGGGGAGGTCACAATAATTTATTTTTTAAGGCCATAGCTTAAAAGCAGAACACAGGGGCTTCCTTGGTGGTCCAGTGGGTAAAGAGTCTGCCTTGCAGTACAAGGGGCACTGGTTCAGTCCCTGGCCCGGGAAGACCCCACGTGCCATGAAGCTGCTGGACTGGTGTGTCCAATTACGAGCCAGTGCTCTGGAGCGCATGCGCCCAGAGCCAGGGCTCTGCAACAAGAGAGGCCACTGCAAAGGGAGACCCACGCAGGCCAAGGAATAAAGATGGATGAAAATAAATAAAAAAACAATAAAAGGCCAAAATTTAAAAAAAAAAAAAAAAAAAAGCAGAACACATTGCATCTACTTCAAATTTAGACACATGACCACATCCAACTACAGGAGAGGTCGGGACATGTGGAATTTAAAACTACTTAGCCACATGCTTGCCCAAACTAGAACAGGGTTTTATTCATGAAGGAAGCAGGAGAGAGTCAATACTAGAAAAAACTAGCAAGCAACAAGAGGTCAAGGGGTAGAGAACACCCCTCGGTCTGGACTCCAGCATAGCCTTTCTCCTTTTCTCCCGTCCATTCCATATAAATCTTAGGTTGCAAAACTTGGAGTTGATTGTTCTTAGGGACCCAAGAATATGAAAAGAGGAATAAGGCAGCAGTTGGAGCAGTAACAGCCACTTTTCAAACATGGCTACCACTCTGCACTCCAACCTCGTTGCTGTAGTAGCTGTCATTTCATCGACATTCAGCTCAGGTACATGGAGTGGGGAAGGGACGGGGGAGTGAAAGTGAAGGCGTTCCATCGTGTCTGACTCTTTGAGACCCATGGACGAGCCATCAATTCTCCAGGCAAGAATACTGGAGTGCGTAGCCTTCCCCTTCTCCAGAGGATGTTCCCAGCCCAGAGATCGAACCCAGGTCTCCCACATTGCAGGTGATTCCTTATCATCTGAGCCACCAGGGAAGTCCAAGAATACTGGAGTGGGTAGCCTATCCCTTCTCCAGGGGAACTTCCCGACCCAGCAATCAAACTGGGGTCTCCTGCATTGCTGGTGGATTCTTTACTAGCTGAGCTGCAAGGAACCAGGGGGAGGTCACAATAATTTATTTTTTAAGGCCATAGCTTAAAAGCAGAACACAGGGGCTTCCTTGGTGGTCCAGTGGGTAAAGAGTCTGCCTTGCAGTACAAGGGGCACTGGTTCAATCCCTGGCCCGGGAAGACCCCACGTGCCATGAAGCTGCTGGACTGGTGTGTCCAATTACGAGCCAGTGCTCTGGAGCGCATGCGCCCAGAGCCAGGGCTCTGCAACAAGAGAGGCCACTGCAAAGGGAGACCCACGCAGGCCAAGGAATAAAGATGGATGAAAATAAATAAAAAAACAATAAAAGGCCAAAATTTAAAAAAAAAAAAAAAGCAGAACACATTGCATCTACTTCAAATTTAGACACATGACCACATCCAACTACAGGAGAGGTCGGGACATGTGGAATTTAAAACTACTTAGCCACATGCTTGCCCAAACTAGAACAGGGTTTTATTCATGAAGGAAGCAGGAGAGAGTCACTACTAGAAAAAACTAGCAAGCAACAAGAGGTCAAGGGGTAGAGAACACCCCTCGGTCTGGACTCCAGCATAGCCTTTCTCCTTTTCTCCCGTCCATTCCATATAAATCTTAGGTTGCAAAACTTGGAGTTGATTGTTCTTAGGGACCCAAGAATATGAAAAGAGGAATAAGGCAGCAGTTGGAGCAGTAACAGACATACGGCAGATTAAGACCAGCTTGAGGGCTTCCCCTGGTGGTCCAGTGGGTAAGGACACCGCCTTGCAGTGCAAGGGGCGCCGGTTCGAGCCCTGGCCTGGGAAGATCCCATGTGCCGCGGAGCAGCTGGACCCATGTGTCCAATTACCGAGCTGGAGCTCTGGCACGCATGCGCCCAGAGCCGGCGCTCTGCAACGACAGATGCCACTGCGATGGGAGGCCCACAGGAGCCGAAGAACAAAGATGGATGAAAATAGAGAAATGAAAGACCAACGGAAGTGGCCTGCCCGTCCCCCTCCCCAACCCGACCCCCGCCCAAAAATAAATAGATAAATAAATCTTTAAAAAAAAAAGAAGTGGCCCGCCCGCTCCTCTCCCTCCCCAACACGACCCCTGCCCAAAATAAATAAATAAATAAATCTTTAAAAAAAAAAAAAAAGACCAGCTTGACCATTTAAGAACTTTTAACCATTAGCCTCCCCTGAATGATCTAATCACAGTCCCAGAATTGCTGACCTGAGAAGGACATTAAAGGGTATCGAACCCAGGTACTTCCCTGGCAGTCCAGTGGCCTAGACTTTGTACTCCCAATGCGAAGGATCCAGTTTGATCCCTGGTTGGGGAACTAGATCTCATGCACTGCAACTGAAGATCTCAGGTGCCCCAATGAAGATTAAAGACCCCGTGTGCCGCAACCAAATAATTTTTTTAAAAAAGTTGGGGGGCACCTAGTCCAACCTCATTGCCAACTAGGGACTGAACCTGCACCCCCTGCATTGGAAGCACAGAGTCAACCTCGGGACCACCAAGGAAGTCCCCAGAGTCATTCCCTAGTGTGAGCTGAAATCTGACTCTCCCACCCACCCATTGAGCAAGCTGCTGTTTTGGGTCCCTTCTGACATGCTTTTAGTCTCACCCACCCTGTAAGGCTCAGTTCTTCAAAGTCTTCTTCCATCTGCCCTCCGCCACCTGACTCCTAAAGCCAGTCCTAAAAGAGATCAACCCTGAGTATTCACTGGAAGGACTGATGCGGAAGCCGAAGCTCCAGCACTTAGGCCACCCGATGCAAAGAGACGACTCGTTGGAAAAGACCCTGATGCTGGGAAAAATAGAAGGCAGAAGGAGAAGGCGACGACAGAGGGCCAGAGGGTTGGATGGCCTCGCTGACTCCCAGGACGTGAACTTGAGCAAACTCTAGGAGATGGTAGAGGACAGGGAAGCCTGGCGCGCTGCAATCCATGGGGTCGCTAAGAGTTGGACAGGACTGAGAGACTGAAATGTTTATTTGTTCATTCAGTTAATGTTTTCTACTGTATTATCGGTTGAAGGCATGCCCTGCAAGGAGGGACAAATTAGACCAACGGAAGTGGCCTGCCCGTCCCCCTCCCCAACCCGACCCCCGCCCAAAAATAAATAGATAAATAAATCTTTAAAAAAAAAAGAAGTGGCCCGCCCGCTCCTCTCCCTCCCCAACACGACCCCTGCCCAAAATAAATAAATAAATAAATCTTTAAAATAAAAAAAAAAGACCAGCTTGACCATTTAAGAACTTTTAACCATTAGCCTCCCCTGAATGATCTAATCACAGTCCCAGAATTGCTGACCTGAGAAGGACATTAAAGGGTATCGAACCCAGGTACTTCCCTGGCAGTCCAGTGGCCTAGACTTTGTACTCCCAATGCGAAGGATCCAGTTTGATCCCTGGTTGGGGAACTAGATCTCATGCACTGCAACTGAAGATCTCAGGTGCCCCAATGAAGATTAAAGACCCCGTGTGCCGCAACCAAATAATTTTTTTAAAAAAGTTGGGGGGCACCTAGTCCAACCTCATTGCCAACTAGGGACTGAACCTGCACCCCCTGCATTGGAAGCACAGAGTCAACCACGGGACCACCAAGGAAGTCCCCAGAGTCATTCCCTAGTGTGAGCTGAAATCTGACTCTCCCACCCACCCATTGAGCAAGCTGCTGTTTTGGGTCCCTTCTGACATGCTTTTAGTCTCACCCACCCTGTAAGGCTCAGTTCTTCAAAGTCTTCTTCCATCTGCCCTCCGCCACCTGACTCCTAAAGCCAGTCCTAAAAGAGATCAACCCTGAGTATTCACTGGAAGGACTGATGCGGAAGCCGAAGCTCCAGCACTTAGGCCACCCGATGCAAAGAGACGACTCGTTGGAAAAGACCCTGATGCTGGGAAAAATAGAAGGCAGAAGGAGAAGGCGATGACAGAGGGCCAGAGGGTTGGATGGCCTCGCTGACTCCCAGGACGTGAACTTGAGCAAACTCTAGGAGATGGTAGAGGACAGGGAAGCCTGGCGCGCTGCAATCCATGGGGTCGCTAAGAGTTGGACAGGACTGAGAGACTGAACTGAAATGTTTATTTGTTCATTCAGTTAATGTTTTCTACTGTATTACCAGGGTCCGGTTGAAGGCATGCCCTGCAAGGAGGGACAAATTAGACCCTGGTAGGACTGGGACCAGGCCTTAGGGTCAGTGTCGTCTCTTGGACTCAGGAGATAGATGGCAGGAGCAGTTCTAGGTAGCATCTCTCTGCCCAAGACAGGTCTGGTGCATAGGCTTCAGAAAATCATAGCAACAACTCCCATGCATTGGGTTACAACTCTTGCAACACATGTTCTATAGGCATTGTCCTATATAAGCCTCACAATAACCCAGTAGGCATAGTATTCTGTGCTCAGCCACTCACTCGTGTTCAGCTCTTTGCAGCCCCATCGATTGTAGTCCACCAGGTTTCTCTAGCCATGGAGTTTTCCAGGCAAGAATTCTGGAGTGGGTTGCATTTCCTCCTCCAGAGGCTCTTCCTGACCCACGGATTAAACTCACATCTTTTGTGTGTCTCCTACATTGGCAGATTCTTTATCCCTGAGCCACTTGGGAAACCAGGTCCATTTTACAGACCAGAAAACCAAAGTTCAGAGAAGTTAAGTAACTTCATCAAAGTCACACAGCCACAACCTGCAGAAGTTGTGACTTTTAAATCAGGTCTGTCTGATTTTCAAAGCCAGGATTTTCCCCTTGTGACTATATGCCTGAGAAGAATTGAGAATGAGGAATCCTGGATGCTAGTTCATTTCTCATCAATTACTTGGGCCTGAGCCTGTTTCCCTCACCAGCCAATTGCTGAGACTATTCTCTCTTCTGTCAGCTTCAAAGGAGACCACAGGCTGGGAAGTGTTGTCTCTCTGGATGAAGTCATTCGCTGGATAATGGATCCTTTGACACTTGCCAGGAGGCCCCAGTCCTAAAGAGATCAACCCTGAGTATTCACTGGAAGGACTGATGCGGAAGCAAGCTCCAGCACTTAGGCCACCCGATGCAAAGAGACGACTCGTTGGAAAAGACCCTGATGCTGGGAAAAATAGAAGGCAGAAGGAGAAGGCGATGACAGAGGGCCAGAGGGTTGGATGGCCTCGCTGACTCCCAGGACGTGAACTTGAGCAAACTCTAGGAGATGGTAGAGGACAGGGAAGCCTGGCGCGCTGCAATCCATGGGGTCGCTAAGAGTTGGACAGGACTGAGAGACTGAACTGAAATGTTTATTTGTTCATTCAGTTAATGTTTTCTACTGTATTACCAGGGTCCGGTTGAAGGCATGCCCTGCAAGGAGGGACAAATTAGACCCTGGTAGGACTGGGACCAGGCCTTAGGGTCAGTGTCGTCTCTTGGACTCAGGAGATAGATGGCAGGAGCAGTTCTAGGTAGCATCTCTCTGCCCAAGACAGGTCTGGTGCATAGGCTTCAGAAAATCATAGCAACAACTCCCATGCATTGGGTTACAACTCTTGCAACACATGTTCTATAGGCATTGTCCTATATAAGCCTCACAATAACCCAGTAGGCATAGTATTCTGTGCTCAGCCACTCACTCGTGTTCAGCTCTTTGCAGCCCCATCGATTGTAGTCCACCAGGTTTCTCTAGCCATGGAGTTTTCCAGGCAAGAATTCTGGAGTGGGTTGCATTTCCTCCTCCAGAGGCTCTTCCTGACCCACGGATTAAACTCACATCTTTTGTGTGTCTCCTACATTGGCAGATTCTTTATCCCTGAGCCACTTGGGAAACCAGGTCCATTTTACAGACCAGAAAACCAAAGTTCAGAGAAGTTAAGTAACTTCATCAAAGTCACACAGCCACAACCTGCAGAAGTTGTGACTTTTAAATCAGGTCTGTCTGATTTTCAAAGCCAGGATTTTCCCCTTGTGACTATATGCCTGAGAAGAATTGAGAATGAGGAATCCTGGATGCTAGTTCATTTCTCATCAATTACTTGGGCCTGAGCCTGTTTCCCTCACCAGCCAATTGCTGAGACTATTCTCTCTTCTGTCAGCTTCAAAGGAGACCACAGGCTGGGAAGTGTTGTCTCTCTGGATGAAGTCATTCGCTGGATAATGGATCCTTTGACACTTGCCAGGAGGCCCCATGCTGGCCTCCTCACTCCTGGTCTCTGATTGTTCTTCCCTGGCGTAGCCTCTGCTTGGGAGACCTTTATGTGGCTTTGCAAAGTGAAAGTTGCTCAGTCGTGTCCAACTCTTTGCATCCCATGGACAAGCCATGGCATTCTCCAGGCAGGAATATTGGAGTGGGTTGCCATGCCCTCCTCCAGGGGATCTTCCCGACCCAGGGATCCAGCCCAGGCCTCCCACATTGCGGGCAGATTTTTACTGTCCGAGCCACCAGGGAAACTGTCGCAGGAGCCAGAGAATACTTGGACTTACACGGTGTGAGGAGCTATGGAGCCGCATTCTTTGACCTTTGTCGAAGGACGAAAGGGAAAAATCAAGTAGTGGGGCATGGCTCAGGAGGCTGGGACTGGCTTAAACTCACAGGTGAACTAGGGATCCGGTTGGGACCAGAGCCTTTCAGAACCAGCCTCCTTTCTCCATCTCCTGCTTGTATGTCATACCTGTTTCCCTAGTTTCTTGGGCTCCTCCTTTGAACTGGAGAGCTGACTGACCTCTCTTTCCCCTCAGGGGCTTATGGTAATTTCCAGTCAGATTGCCCACTTGGGAGGATTTCCAGCTCTTAGTAGAGAATCTTTATTTGCTCGTCTTCATCTGCCACTCCTTTCTTAAAGGTCACAGCTCAGATGTAGATCTTTTTAAAATTTTAGAATCACCTGAAGTTGATTTTCAGCAAGAACTCAAAAAATATATATATATATTTTTAATTTTGGCCTCTTTTATTGGTTTTTCATTCATTTATTTTCATCCATCCTCACTCTTCTGCCTGCGTGGGCCTCCCATTGCAGCAGCCTCACTTGTTGCAGAGCGCCGGTTCTGGGTGCATGTGTTGCAGAGCGCCGGTTTCTGGGAGCATGCGCTCCAGAGCGCTGGCTCGTAATTGGACACACCTGTCCCGTCACTTCTCTGCACATGGGATCCTCCCCGGCCAGGGATCGAACCAGCGCCTCCTGCATTGCAAGGCAGACTCTTTACCCACTGGACCACCAGGGAAGCTCTCAAGAAAATTTTTTTTTTCTTTTTAATTTACTTTTATTTTTGGCTATGCTGGGTCTTTGTTGCTGTAAGTGGGCTTTCTCTAGGGGTGCATGGGCTTCTAAGGGCAGTGGCTTCTCATGTTGGGGAGCACAGGTTTTAGGTCTACGGGTTTCAGCAATCATGGTGCATGGGCTTAGTTTCCCCGCAGCAAGCAGGATCTTCCTGCACCAGGAAGTAAAACCATGTATCCTGTGTTAGCAAGCAGATTCCTAACAACTGGATTACCAAGGAAGTCTTGTTTTTTAAAAAATTTATAATTATTTAAAAAATGTATTTGGCTACGCCGGGTCTTAGCTGCCATATGAGAGATCTGGTTTCCTGGCCAAGTGTGGAACACGGGCCCCGTGCACTGGGAGTGTGGAGTCTTAACCACTGGACTGCCATGGAGATCCCTCAACTAGTGCTTTTTAAAAGTGGTCTTATGTAGGGGCATCGGGGACTGGCTTAAACTCACAGGTGAGCTAGGGATCCGGTCGGGACCAGAGTCTTTCAGAATCAGCCTCCTTTCTTCATCTCCTGCTTGTATGTCATACCTGTTTCCCTAGTTTCTTGGGCTCCTCCTTTGAACTGGAGAGCTGACTGACCTCTCTTTCCCCTCAGGGGCTTATGGTAATTTCCAGTCACATTGCCCACTTGGGAGGATTTCCAGCTCTTAGTAGAGAATCTTTATTTGCTCGTCTTCATCTGCCACTCCTTTCTTAAAGGTCACAGCTCAGATGTAGATCTTTTTAAAATTTTAGAATCACCTGAAGTTGATTTTCAGCAAGAACTCAAAAAAATATATATATATTTGTTTAAATTTTGGCCTCTTTTATTGGGTTTTCATTCATTTATTTTCATCCATCCTCGCTCTTTGGCCCGCATGGGCCTCCCATTGCAGCAGCCTCACTCGCTGCAGAGCGCCGGTTTCTGGGAGCATGCGCTCCAGAGTGCTGGCTCGTAATTGGACACACCTGTCCCGTCACTTCTCTGCACATGGGATCCTCCCCGGCCAGGGATCGAACCAGCGCCTCCTGCATTGCAAGGCAGACTCTTTACCCACTGGACCACCAGGGAAGCTCTCAAGAAAATTTTTTTTTTCTTTTTAATTTACTTTTATTTTTGGCTATGCTGGGTCTTTGTTGCTGTAAGTGGGCTTTCTCTAGGGGTGCGTGGGCTTCTAAGGGCAGTGGCTTCTCATGTTGGGGAGCACAGGTTTTAGGTCTACGGGTTTCAGCAATCATGGTGCATGGGCTTAGTTTCCCCGCAGCAAGCAGGATCTTCCTGCACCAGGAAGTAAAACCATGTATCCTGTGTTAGCAAGCAGATTCCTAACAACTGGATTACCAAGGAAGTCTTGTTTTTTAAAAAATTTATAATTATTTAAAAAATGTATTTGGCTACGCCGGGTCTTAGCTGCCATATGAGAGATCTGGTTTCCTGGCCAAGTGTGGAACACGGGCCCCGTGCACTGGGAGTGTGGAGTCTTAACCACTGGACTGCCATGGAGATCCCTCAACTAGTGCTTTTTAAAAGTGGTCTTATTAATAATAATACCCTAGCCCTGGATACCGTAATTGATTAACTGCCCTAGGGTTTTTCCAGCTTTTCCTTTTACAGTTCTGTGATTTCTACACTATGTGCACTCAAGCTACACCACTAGTTACTAAGCATTTTACAAATTACCTTCTTCCTTTTTTAGTCAAGTGTATTTAAAAAGAAACTACATGCCCATCAAAAATGGAAGCCCACAATCACTTGTCAGCCTTAGAAGATAACTGTAAAAAGAAACACCTCACTATAATTTTTTTTCACTATAATTTATTTTCTCACTATAATTTTAAGACCACCTTCGTGTATTAAGAGTCAGAGGTGGGGCTTCCCTGGTGGTCCAGTGGGTAAGGACACCGCCTTGCAGTGTAAGGGGCGCCAGTTCGATCCCTGGCCTGGGAAGATCCCACGTGCCGCGGAGCGGCTGGACCGATGTGTCCAATTACCGAGCCGGAGCTCTGGAGTGCATGCGCCCAGAGCCGGTGCTCTGCAGCAAGAGAGGCCACTGCGATGGGAGGCCCACAGGGGCCAAAGAACAAAGATGGAAATAAATGAAAGACCAATAGAAGTGGCCAAAAAAAAAAAAAGAGTCAGAGGTGTTTACACTTGGAGGGGAAAGGAATCAGTTGTTCATGAGCCAGACATTGTGCCAGGAGCTTTGCATATACGGAAGACGCCCTTGTAATCACCCAGGAGCTGAAGAAAATGCTGATTCCTGGTACCCACACCCAGAAATTTTGATTTCACTGGTCTGGAGTGCAGCTTGGGCACTGGGATTTTGAAAAGTGAGTCAGAAAGAGAAAAACAAGTACCATATATGTGGAATCTAGAAAAAATGGTCTGGATGAAGCTGTGTGCAGAGCAGGAATAGAGATGCAGATGTAGAGAATGAATGTGTGGACACAGGAAGGGAAGAGGGTGGGATGAAGCGGGAGACAGGGCTGGACCTGGATGCACTGCCAGATGGAAAACAGCTAGCTGGTGGCAGCCTGCTGTATAGCACAGGGAGCTCAGCTTGGTGCTGTGGTGACCTAGAGGGATGGGATGGGGGAGGAGGTTTAAGAGGGAGGCAGCCTCTGGAGTAAGAAATGGCAACCCACTCCAGCATTCCTGCCTGGAGATGTCCATGGACAGAGGGGCCTGATGGGCTACAGTCCATGGAGTCGCAAAGAGTCGGGCACAATGGAGCAACTGAGCACGCGTAGCTGATCCACTTAGACGCACAGCAGGAGCTAGCAGAACATTGTAAAGCAACTATGCATGCGTGCTCAGTTGCTTCAGTTTTGCCCAGCTCTTGGCGGCCCTATAGACTGTAGCCCGCCAGGCTCCTCTGTTCGTGGAATTCTCCAGGCAAGAATACTGGAGTGGGTAGCCAAGTCCTCCTCCAGGGGATCTTCCTAACGGAGGGACCGAACCCAGGTCTTGCCACATTGGAGGTGGATTCTTCACCCAACTGAGCCACCAGGGAAACCCAAGAATACTGGGGTGGGTAGTCTATTCCTTCTCCAGGGGATCTTCCTGCCCTAGGGATTGAACCGGGGTCTCCTGCATTGCGGGCAGATTTTTTTTTTTTTACCAGCTGAGCCACTGGGTGGTGGAGGGGTGTGTGTGTGCAAAAAAGTGATTTGAACGTGCAGTGAAGTTTGAGAACTGCCTTTACCAAGGATGGTCACGGCTAGAGTTCCCACCCCATGAGCTCTCCTTACAGTGTGGCATTTACGCTCCCTCCATCAAATGGGACAAAGGGGCTTCCCTGGTGGTCCAGTGGGTAAAGAGTCCACCTTGCAGTGCAGGGGGCACCGGTTGAATCCTTGGCCTGGGAAGATCCTATGTGCTGCGGAGTGGCTGGACCAGCTGGACCAGCTGGACCGGTGTGTCCAATTACGAGCCAGTGCTCTGGAGCGCATGCGCCCAGAGCCAGTGCTCTGCAACAAGAGAGGCCACTGCAATGCGACACCCACACAGGCCAAAGAATAAAGATGGATGAAAATAAATGAATTAAAAAAAAGAAAAACAGTAAAAGAGGCCAAAATTAGAAAGAAAAAAAAAAAAGAGGGTGGGGGGACACGGGACTGTGTCTCTTCCTTCTGAACGTGGGAGGACTTTTGTGACCGCCATGATTCATAGAGGACGGTGGAATCGGTGCTTTCCTGAAACATTAAGCACTTCTATCTTGGTGGTGGTGGTGGTTGGACCCCAGCCACCCTGCTGTGAGGAAGCCCAAGACAGAGGGCACACGTGAAAGTCAACATAAAAAGGTCGCATGTTATGGGTGTTCTGACCTCCAGTACGGTGGAAGTCTCAGCTGAGAGCCGTCGCCTGCCTGCAGCCCCGTGAGTGAAGGGAGCCTACAGAGAGTTCAGCCCTGCTGGCAAACCACCTTCAGCAAGTGAATCTTCCAGGATGAAGCCTGAGATACTGCACAGTGGAGACAAACCACCTCCAATTCCTGACCCACAGAATCGGGGCATGTAACCGAGTAGCTGTTGCATACCTTTGTCTGGGGCTGATCTGTTGCACAGTCATAGGAACTAGGACCAGCCTTAGAGTTTCCCCAGATCCAGTCCAGATCCTGCCTGCACACTTGGCTGTGGCTTGGGACAAGCTCCTATTTACCTTGCATCTTCATTTCCTCTACTATGAACGCTCACTTCCCGGAATGGTGTTGTGGGAGTTTTGTTGTTGTTATTGTTGTTGTTATTTTGTTTTTGGCCAACCTTCACGTCTTTTGGGAGCCAAGTTCCCTGACCAGGGATGGAACCTGTGGCCCCTGCAGTGGAAGCCTGGAGTCTCAACCAGTGGACCTCCAGGGAAGTCCCCAGAATGGTGTGTTTATTGTTGTTGTTCTTTTCTTTTGCTGCTTGAAGGATCTTAGTTCCCTGACCAGGGATCGAACACTGGTCCTCAGCAGCAAGAGCAGTAGAAGTACAGAGTCCTAACCACGGGACCACCAGGGAATTCCCACCTCCTGGAATGGTTTTGGGAACACAAGGAAAGTGTATTTTTCAAGTGCTTAGCAGGGAGCCTGGAAAACAACTGAAGGAGGCAGCAGAGTGGTGGCTGACAGCATGGGCCCTGGCCCAGACTCCGTGGGTTCAAGTCCCAGCTCTCTTACCATCTCTGTCTGGCCTTGGTCCAGTTACTGACCTTTCTATGCCTCCCTTTCCCCATAGGTGATATAGGAGCGCCAATAACATTCAACACAGGATTGTTGGCTGTGACTGGTTTCATATGAAATGCATGGTAAACATCACGGGAGCGTGCTCTTCAAACAAGGATACAGCCACATAGCTCAGGTGTGCGGGAAATGTGATCTGGCTGTGGTTTCATTGACTGGATACTTTCTGTTCCTTTTCTGCCAGCAGACCTCCAGTACGGTGGAAGTCTCAGCTGAGAGCCGTCGCCTGCCTGCAGCCCCGTGAGTGAAGGGAGCCTACAGAGAGTTCAGCCCTGCTGGCAAACCACCTTCAGCAAGTGAATCTTCCAGGATGAAGCCTGAGATACTGCACAGTGGAGACAAACCACCTCCAATTCCTGACCCACAGAATCGGGGCATGTAACCGAGTAGCTGTTGCATACCTTTGTCTGGGGCTGATCTGTTGCACAGTCATAGGAACTAGGACCAGCCTTAGAGTTTCCCCAGATCCAGTCCAGATCCTGCCTGCACACTTGGCTGTGGCTTGGGACAAGCTCCTATTTACCTTGCATCTTCATTTCCTCTACTATGAACGCTCACTTCCCGGAATGGTGTTGTGGGAGTTTTGTTGTTGTTATTGTTGTTGTTATTTTGTTTTTGGCCAACCTTCACGTCTTTTGGGAGCCAAGTTCCCTGACCAGGGATGGAACCTGTGGCCCCTGCAGTGGAAGCCTGGAGTCTCAACCAGTGGACCTCCAGGGAAGTCCCCAGAATGGTGTGTTTATTGTTGTTGTTCTTTTCTTTTGCTGCTTGAAGGATCTTAGTTCCCTGACCAGGGATCGAACACTGGTCCTCAGCAGCAAGAGCAGTAGAAGTACAGAGTCCTAACCACGGGACCACCAGGGAATTCCCACCTCCTGGAATGGTTTTGGGAACACAAGGAAAGTGTATTTTTCAAGTGCTTAGCAGGGAGCCTGGAAAACAACTGAAGGAGGCAGCAGAGTGGTGGCTGACAGCATGGGCCCTGGCCCAGACTCCGTGGGTTCAAGTCCCAGCTCTCTTACCATCTCTGTCTGGCCTTGGTCCAGTTACTGACCTTTCTATGCCTCCCTTTCCCCATAGGTGATATAGGAGCGCCAATAACATTCAACACAGGATTGTTGGCTGTGACTGGTTTCATATGAAATGCATGGTAAACATCACGGGAGCGTGCTCTTCAAACAAGGATACAGCCACATAGCTCAGGTGTGCGGGAAATGTGATCTGGCTGTGGTTTCATTGACTGGATACTTTCTGTTCCTTTTCTGCCAGCAGCAGGTATTTGAAGGGGTCAGTTGGGCTGTTTTTTCCACTCCTTTTCCCAGGGCTCTCCAAGAGCAGAGTTGAGAAGCAGCATGAATCCGCTAGCCCTTGACATCCCCTGGGTGCACGGGTGTCCACCCAGACGACTCCTCTTCTGCCTTCCTGTACTTTCTGTCTGTTTACTATCAGCCCCGCAGGCCCTGCTCTGAGCCACCTCCCACAGCCTTTGTGCCGCATTGGATACAGGGGCACTTCTGGGGTGTGCCCACCTGGAAAATGGGGTGACGCTCCTTCTGTCCTTGGATCTCACCAAATTCTTCAGACCAGCCGTTCAGAAGACTCCTTTCTCAGGAAAACGTCTGCTCTAAGATCTCCCTCTCTCCTTTCCAAATTGCCTCCTTCTTCCTTGACTTGGGGAGTATTTTATTTTTCGCTGGGCAGGGCCTTCATTGAGGCACGCAGGGTTCTCTAGCTGTAACACATTGGCTTTGTTTTTTTAAACTTTAATTTATAAAATCCACAGGGGATCCTTATTCATCACAAATCGAATTAGCGTGTAGATTTATCTTGGTCTTTTATTAAACAGACAGTTCCAAGACTCCCTTAAGGGGTCGCCCGTAGTGCTTGGGCTTGGTTGCTCCACAGCATAAGGGATCTTAGTTCCCTGACCAGGTACCAAACCTGCGTCCCCTGCATTGGAAGATGGATTCTTTTTTACAAAATGTATTTATTATTTTTGTTCGCATTGGGTCTTAGTTGCAACATGTGGAATCTAGTTTCCTGACTAGGGATCGAACCCAGGCCCCCTGCATTGGGAGCTTAACGTCTTAACTACTGGCCCACCAGGGAAGTATGATAGAATTTCCCCACTCTTCACCCCCTCCACCCTGCTCTTGTGTCCTCGTGATTCTCTGTGCCTTCAGTCCCCTGGGTTAGTTGCTCAGTTGTGTCTGACTCTTTATAACCTCACGGACTATAGCCTGCCAGGCCTTGTCCTTTGTCCATGGAATAATCCGGGCAAGAATTCTAGAGTGGGTCACCATTCCCTTCTCCAGGGGATCTTTCCTACCCAGGGACCAAACGGGGTCTCCTGGATCGCAGGCAGGTTCCCTACCGTCTGAGCCACCAGGGCTCCACCAGGAGTCCCTTTAAGCTGTTGAACTAAAAGGAAACTTCACTGTAGCCACGAAAAGTCCTCACTGATCAAACAGCAACGAGATAAGCGTAAAAGGAAGAGGAAGAAAACACATGGGTTTGTAGAAAAAAAATTTATACAGCCACAGTGACTTTTATTATCACACTGAATATTTACCGAAAGCCTGTGGGAGGGAGAAGGCCTGGGTTCCCCACCTGTCACGAGCTGAGCCAGGACTAGACCAGGTGTGCTGACACCCACACCTGAGTTTTCCAGAGCGTTCTGTGATCTTCAGGGAGTACGGAGCGGGGGGAGCACACCGAGAAGCGCGAGCACCTCACTCCCCCAAGGCCCTGTACAAGCAGCCAACCTTGACAGAGGAGGCCGCTTCCCACCAGAAACCCTTTTTTTTCTTTTCTTTCTTCTTCTTTTTTTAACCCCTTCTTTTCTTTGCAAAGCAAGGTTCTCTTTGCTTTTCCGATAACAAAAGCAGCTGGATGTTGTGGAATCAGAAGATAACCTCTTACCTCTTGTTCTATCCTCTAGACTGAGCATGTTTTCCTTCCAACTTGAGCAAAACACTTAAGTCATAAAATTAATCACTATGTGGGACTTTCCTGGTGATCCATTGGCTAAGACTCTGCGCTCTCAGTGCAGGGGGCCTAGGTTCGATCTCTGGTCAGGGAACTAGATTCCATATGCTGCAACTAAGACCTGGAGCAACCAAATAAATATATTAAAAATAAATAAATAAATAAATAAATAAATAAAACGAATCACTTTGTGAAATGTTTGGGCTAGCTCTGGGCAACTTCATCCTGTTCTCTTTTCTGGAGAACAGCTGGGAGAATTGTTGTTTAAACTGTCTAAGGGAAGAATGATTTATCCCTTCAGCAAATATTTCTTGAACCAGGGAGTACTTTAAAAGCTATAGATACTGTGGTCAATGAGATTTTTCTTTGTGGGACTTGTAGTGGGGGTGGGAAAGACAAACAACTGCAAAAGGAAAAATAAAACCCAAGAATTTCAGTGCCCACTCACCAAGGGGCTCCACGTGTGGTGTTCAGGATAAGCCAGGGACACAGCCGTCAGGGGTGGCCGAGAGCCCATGGCGACTGCCAGGTGAGGGCCCTGGGGTTGGCGTGGGGCCCAGGCCCAGATTCGGCGCACAGGGCTGCTGGAGGACCTGGTGTCTGCCCGGGGCCTGCTGCCTCTCTCAGAGAACTGCCAGGGGGGCTAGAAAAAAATTTATACAGCCACAGTGACTTTTATTATCACACTGAATATTTACCGAAAGCCTGTGGGAGGGAGAAGGCCTGGGTTCCCCACCTGTCACGAGCTGAGCCAGGACTAGACCAGGTGTGCTGACACCCACACCTGAGTTTTCCAGAGCGTTCTGTGGTCTTCAGGAGTACGGAGCGGGGGGAGCACACCGAGAAGCGCGAGCACCTCACTCCCCCAAGGCCCTGTACAAGCAGCCAACCTTGACAGAGGAGGCCGCTTCCCACCAGAAACCCTTTTTTTTCTTTTCTTTCTTCTTCTTTTTTTAACCCCTTCTTTTCTTTGCAAAGCAAGGTTCTCTTTGCTTTTCCGATAACAAAAGCAGCTGGATGTTGTGGAATCAGAAGATAACCTCTTACCTCTTGTTCTATCCTCTAGACTGAGCATGTTTTCCTTCCAACTTGAGCAAAACACTTAAGTCATAAAATTAATCACTATGTGGGACTTTCCTGGTGATCCATTGGCTAAGACTCTGCGCTCTCAGTGCAGGGGGCCTAGGTTCGATCTCTGGTCAGGGAACTAGATTCCATATGCTGCAACTAAGACCTGGAGCAACCAAATAAATATATTAAAAATAAATAAATAAATAAATAAATAAATAAAACGAATCACTTTGTGAAATGTTTGGGCTAGCTCTGGGCAACTTCATCCTGTTCTCTTTTCTGGAGAACAGCTGGGAGAATTGTTGTTTAAACTGTCTAAGGGAAGAATGATTTATCCCTTCAGCAAATATTTCTTGAACCAGGGAGTACTTTAAAAGCTATAGATACTGTGGTCAATGAGATTTTTCTTTGTGGGACTTGTAGTGGGGGTGGGAAAGACAAACAACTGCAAAAGGAAAAATAAAACCCAAGAATTTCAGTGCCCACTCACCAAGGGGCTCCACGTGTGGTGTTCAGGATAAGCCAGGGACACAGCCGTCAGGGGTGGCCGAGAGCCCATGGCGACTGCCAGGTGAGGGCCCTGGGGTTGGCGTGGGGCCCAGGCCCAGATTCGGCGCACAGGGCTGCTGGAGGACCTGGTGTCTGCCCGGGGCCTGCTGCCTCTCTCAGAGAACTGCCAGGGTCTGGCCTGGGGCTCAACCCAGAGTCAGTCTCCAAGTTCTCTCCATAGGGAGGCCGGATGAAGTCTCACCCAGCCTAGGAAGTGAGTCCCCTCTGGAGGTCCTCAGATCTGAGGCTGTCCACACTGTGGCCCCGGGACTGCTTGGATCCCTGAGATATTTGCCTCAGTCCCCAACTCTGCTCAGAGGCATGTCTCTGGGTTACCAGGTGCCTTTTGCTGGGGGTCCCCCACTGCACCCCATACCTGTCCAAACTTCCTAAGCTCAAACTGCAGCCTCTTCTGTTCCTTCCTTCCTCTCTCTCTCTCTTTTTAAATAATTCTATTCATTTATTTACTTGTGGCCTTCATTGCTTGGCTTTTCTCTAGTTGCGGCGAGCAGGGACTACTCTTGGTTGTGGTGCACAGACTTCTCATTGCAGTGGTTTCTCTTGTTGTGGAACACGGGCTCTGGGCATCCACATTTCAGTAGTTGTGGCATGTGGGTTCAATAGTTGCAGTTCCCAAGCTCCAGAGCACAGGCTCAATCGTTGTGGTGCACCTGCTCCAAGGTAGATGGGCTCTTCCCAGACCAGGGATCAAACCCATGTCTCATCATTGGCAGGCGGATTCCTTACCACTGAGCCACAGGGAAGCCCCTTTCCTTACTCTCGTTCTTCATCTCTCCTTTGGCCTTTCTTTGCCCATTGATTACAACCATTGCAAAGTACTTTTTTTTCCCCCAAAGTATTTCTTAATGACAGCCGGCATTTCTTGAGAGCTTGTGGGTCAAACCTTATACTACTAGTAATAGCTAAAACCTAGAGTTCTCCTATGTGCCAGCCCCTGTTCTAAGCACTTCACAAACAATAGCTCTTTGAATCCTCTAAATATAGTCTTAAGAGTTCAGAATTTTTTCCTCATTTTTGGTCTTCTGGCTGCACCAGACTTCTGGCGCTTGGGCTTTTTCTAGTTGCCACATGGCCTTCTCTTGTTGCAGCATAAGGGCTTCTTATTGCAGTGGGCAGCCTTCTCTGGCAGAGCATGGGCTCTAGAGCTTGTGGGCTCAGTCGTAGTGGAGTTCAGGCTTCTCTGGTTGCCTCGAGACATGTGGGATCTTCGTTTCCAGAGCAGGAATTGAACCCATGTCCTTCTGCATTGGAAGGCAGATGCTTTACCACCAGACCACCAGGGAAGTCCCCTTTCTTGATGTTATAGATGAACCTTGGCACAGAGAGGTTACATAACTTGCTTAAGATCACACAGTTACTCAGCGGCAGTGCCAGCCATTTGTGTGCAAATCACCACAGCTGTCTTCTGTGACTGGTAGGAATAGGGTCCCCACCTGAAAGCCGAGCCAGGCACAGGGAGGTTTCCTGTCTTGTCCAAGGTCACCCTGGGAACCGTTGGAGCTGCAGATGGTCTGGCTGACTCCCCAGTGGAGCCCTGACCCTTGAAAGACCCCACCTTCCTAATTTTGCCTTCCCGCTTGGACTGAGAGGTGGGCCGGGCTGGGATCTCGGGTCTTGTGGTCCCCTGATGGGGAAACTGAAGCCCAGTGTGTTTGGGCAGAGTCGAGCCGGGACTTGCGTCGGGACTTTTCACCCCGAGGCTGGTGTTTTTTCTCTGCTGCCCAGCCTCCTAGACTTCGAGCTCTTCCTTCCTGGCACTGACTTTCCCACCTCCTCATACCATGCGTACATCAATCTTCCCGCTCCTGCATTCATGTGCCATTTACATAGAATGTCCAGCAATGTACACCTTGTTGATGGCAAGGTGCCCCCTGCACCCTCTTTCTCTCAGCTCTTCCCTGCATGCCTGACCTAGACAGTGCCCCCGCCATGGAAAAAAAAAAGAGGGTGGAACTGAGGGTGAGGAGCTTTTTTTTATTCCTTGCTAGATCTCCCCCGTCCCACCCCCAGGGTTGGTTGTCCCATAAGAGACTCCACATTTACACTCAGCACCCAAGGTGGGTGGGAAGGGGGATGGCACCCAAGCCGCCTCGCTGCTGCCTTGAGCTGCCACTGCAGAATAAACCCTGGGTGTGGTGTGGCGCTTCCCTGGAGGCGACTGTGATAAACAACCTGCTTGCCAATGCAGGAGACCTTAAGAGATGCGGGTTCCATTCCTGACTCGGGAAAATACCCCAGAGGAGGGCAAGGCAACCCACTCCAGTATTTTTGCCTAGAGAATCCCATGGACAGAGAAGTCTGGCGGGTGACAGTCCATAGCCTCGCCCAGAGTTGGACGCAACTGAAGCAACTCACCAGCAGGTGGTGTGGAGTAAGGTGCATGCGTGCAATGGGCCCAATGATCAGGGCTGCGAGGCAGGACTTCATTCACCTCTCCTCTCCCGAGAACAGATGGGCGCTGGGCCTAGCCTCAGGGTCTTATCACTTGTGTTGAGAGACAGCGTGCGACCCCAGGGGTCAACTTGCAAAAAAGTTACTCAGCGGCAGTGCCAGCCATTTGTGTGCAAATCACCACAGCTGTCTTCTGTGACTGGTAGGAATAGGGTCCCCACCTGAAAGCCGAGCCAGGCACAGGGAGGTTTCCTGTCTTGTCCAAGGTCACCCTGGGAACCGTTGGAGCTGCAGATGGTCTGGCTGACTCCCAGTGGAGCCCTGACCCTTGAAAGACCCCACCTTCCTAATTTTGCCTTCCCGCTTGGACTGAGAGGTGGGCCGGGCTGGGATCTCGGTCTTGTGGTCCCCTGATGGGGAAACTGAAGCCCAGTGTGTTTGGGCAGAGTCGAGCCGGGACTTGCGTCGGGACTTTTCACCCCGAGGCTGGTGTTTTTTCTCTGCTGCCCAGCCTCCTAGACTTCGAGCTCTTCCTTCCTGGCACTGACTTTCCCACCTCCTCATACCATGCGTACATCAATCTTCCCGCTCCTGCATTCATGTGCCATTTACATAGAATGTCCAGCAATGTACACCTTGTTGATGGCAAGGTGCCCCCTGCACCCTCTTTCTCTCAGCTCTTCCCTGCATGCCTGACCTAGACAGTGCCCCCGCCATGGAAAAAAAAAAGAGGGTGGAACTGAGGGTGAGGAGCTTTTTTTTATTCCTTGCTAGATCTCCCCCGTCCCACCCCCAGGGTTGGTTGTCCCATAAGAGACTCCACATTTACAGTCAGCACCCAAGGTGGGTGGGAAGGGGCATGGCACCCAAGCCGCCTCGCTGCTGCCTTGAGCTGCCACTGCAGAATAAACCCTGGGTGTGGTGTGGCGCTTCCCTGGAGGCGACTGTGATAAACAACCTGCTTGCCAATGCAGGAGACCTTAAGAGATGCGGGTTCCATTCCTGACTCGGGAAAATACCCCAGAGGAGGGCAAGGCAACCCACTCCAGTATTTTTGCCTAGAGAATCCCATGGACAGAGAAGTCTGGCGGGTGACAGTCCATAGCCTCGCCCAGAGTTGGACGCAACTGAAGCAACTCACCAGCAGGTGGTGTGGAGTAAGGTGCATGCGTGCAATGGGCCCAATGATCAGGGCTGCGAGGCAGGACTTCATTCACCTCTCCTCTCCCGAGAACAGATGGGCGCTGGGCCTAGCCTCAGGGTCTTATCACTTGTGTTGGAGAGACAGCGGTGCGACCCCAGCTGCAGCCTGGCCTCACCTGCCTTCACTGAAGCCCATCTTGGTTTCACCAAGGGGTTAGCTCCAAACCTCAAAGCTGACATCATGGGGCCCAGGGATTCCCCTCACCAGCCCAAGCTGAAAACGAGGGACTTGAGTTCCAGTCTTCATTTCGTCACTGATCTGCTGTGTCACCTTGAAGAAGACTTCCCCTCCCTGATACCATCTGATGTCACTTCTGAGGCTGCTAACTTCTGCTTCCTGAGCTCCGAATTCCTGTGCAACCCCACGGAGTGCCCCACATGGTCAGAGCTGTAACAGGACTTGGAAAATCATCGGAAAAATCGGTGGACGGTTCCTTTCTCTCTCTTTCTATCTTAATCATCTGGGTTTTGATTTCTTTATGTAATAGTGGTGGCAGCAATCGAAAAATCATTACCACTTTTCAATGAGGAAACTGAGGTCCAAGGCAGGCTAGTGACTCACCTGAGGTCACCAGGAGGGTTATCTGCAACCTGAGTCTAGAGCTCTTTCCAGCAGTTCTTAACCCTCACCACATCCCTTCCACTTCCTGCTGGCCCCAGCACGAGCCTCAGCCCACTAGCCACGATCCACCTGTGGAAGCTCAGGTCCAGGTGGGCAGTTGCAGGCCCATCCTCCAAGGATACAGGCAGAGACTGGCAAGCTTTCACTAGCCCTCTGGCTTTCATGCCAAGGATCTGCTAAGACTTTCCCCCCCCTTATGCACCTGGCTGGGGACTCTCTCAATGCAGGAGACCTTAAGAGATGCGGTTCCATTCCTGACTCGGGAAAATACCCCAGAGGAGGGCAAGGCAACCCACTCCAGTATTTTGCCTAGAGAATCCCATGGACAGAGAAGTCTGGCGGGTGACAGTCCATAGCCTCGCCCAGAGTTGGACGCAACTGAAGCAACTCACCAGCAGGTGGTGTGGAGTAAGGTGCATGCGTGCAATGGGCCCAATGATCAGGGCTGCGAGGCAGGACTTCATTCACCTCTCCTCTCCCGAGAACAGATGGGCGCTGGGCCTAGCCTCAGGGTCTTATCACTTGTGTTGGAGAGACAGCGGTGCGACCCCAGCTGCAGCCTGGCCTCACCTGCCTTCACTGAAGCCCATCTTGGTTTCACCAAGGGGTTAGCTCCAAACCTCAAAGCTGACATCATGGGGCCCAGGGATTCCCCTCACCAGCCCAAGCTGAAAACGAGGGACTTGAGTTCCAGTCTTCATTTCGTCACTGATCTGCTGTGTCACCTTGAAGAAGACTTCCCCTCCCTGATACCATCTGATGTCACTTCTGAGGCTGCTAACTTCTGCTTCCTGAGCTCCGAATTCCTGTGCAACCCCACGGAGTGCCCCACATGGTCAGAGCTGTAACAGGACTTGGAAAATCATCGGAAAAATCGGTGGACGGTTCCTTTCTCTCTCTTTCTATCTTAATCATCTGGGTTTTGATTTCTTTATGTAATAGTGGTGGCAGCAATCGAAAAATCATTACCACTTTTCAATGAGGAAACTGAGGTCCAAGGCAGGCTAGTGACTCACCTGAGGTCACCAGGAGGGTTATCTGCAACCTGAGTCTAGAGCTCTTTCCAGCAGTTCTTAACCCTCACCACATCCCTTCCACTTCCTGCTGGCCCCAGCACGAGCCTCAGCCCACTAGCCACGATCCACCTGTGGAAGCTCAGGTCCAGGTGGGCAGTTGCAGGCCCATCCTCCAAGGATACAGGCAGAGACTGGCAAGCTTTCACTAGCCCTCTGGCTTTCATGCCAAGGATCTGCTAAGACTATCATTCCAGGGCCACGCCCAGCAGCCCAGGTGCCTCCTTATCCCCCAGAACCTGGCTGAATCCTTGGCCAGCCTGGGAGAAAGCTGACTCTGAGACCTCAGGGCTCTGGCTAGTCCCAAACCTCTGTTTCATCTTGGTAATTTATAGCTCACCAGCCATGAGCAGAACCTGGATTATATACTTGCTGGCAGAAAACAGGTTGGTTCAATGATTTATTGAAAACCTACTATTGTTAGTTACTAAAGAGGAGTTAGCGCACAAAAGAAACAACAATTCCCATCCTTGTGGAACCCATACTCTAGTGCCTGGAGAGAGAACCAAAAAAAGAGAGAGAGAGAGAAATATTCAATATCTGACAATATTTTATATCTAAAATGCTATGTAGAAAAATAGCATAAGGAAAGGAATAGAGAGCTCCAAGGGCAGGGCTACCTTTTATCAGGGGAGTTGGTGAAGACCCCATTTGTGGACACATTTGAGCCCAGTAGGAAGGAGAGAGTGAGCTTTGCAGGCATGAAAATAAGTGACCTAAGCAGCAGAAAGAGCACGTGCAAAAGCCCTGAGGCAGGATGTTCTAGGAACCAGGAGGAGGCCAGTATGACTGGAGAGGCAGGAGTGAGGATAGAGTGGGCAAGACACATACATGTGAGAGGCCCATGGAGACAAGATTTATGCCAGGAAGGATGAACCATTCAGGGGAGAAAGCCTGTGCCAAGGGGTCTGGGTACGGAGAATGTCAGAGAGAAAAAAACCTTCGGAGAAGGCAGTGAGGGCATTCTAGCAGAAAGACCAGCTTGTGCAAAGGCAAAGATGCCAGGCTTCCCTGGTGATCCAGTGGGTAGAGTCCGCCTTGCAGTGCAAGGGGCACTGGTTCGATCCCTGGCCCGGGAGGATCCCACATGCTGCGGAGTAGCTGGACTAGTGTGTCCAATTGCGAGCCAACACTCTGGAGCGCATGTGCCCAGAGCCGGTGCTCTGTGATGAGAGAGGCCACTGCAGTGGGAGGCCCACCCAGGCCAAAGACTAAAAATGGATGAAAATAAATAAATAAAAAACCAATAAAAGAGGCCAAAATTAAAAAAAAAAAAAAAAGGCAAAGATGCCATTGGTGTATCAAGAAGAAAGGGCTGGAGTGAGGTATGAGGCTGGGGGAATCAGCTGCAGCCGGATTGAGAAGCGGCAAGGGTCAGGAGGTCTTGGGGAACACTGAGAAGGTTGGGAAGGTCAGGAATGGAGTGTCCCTGCCTCCAGGGGACAGGAGGAAAACCCGTCAGGGCCTCTGTCACCAGCAGTCTCAGGATGGCTGGGACCCGACCGTGAGGAGTGCCAGTTGCCTGGGATGTGGTTCAGTGGGATGCCACCACTGGGGGGCACTGCAGAGGAAACGGGTCCTGGCTAGGCAGGTGCCAGCTGATCTTCCCTCTCCTTCTCCTCCAGCGGCCCTCTGGATGGCTCCGCGGCTGGTGCACTTTTCCCTGGCAGTTGGTCCCAGGTGGCCCTGCGTATGGGCACAGATGAGGAGGCAGGGTATAGGAATGGGGAACCCCCTCCTGGTTTCTGTAACACAACTGGGACCCAGCAGGGAAACCCCACGGGTCCCAAAAGGAAAGTGGCAGCTCTGGGCTTGGGGGAAGACCAAGAAACCCCCATATTCTCCTTTCATATGGGAAATCCAGGGTGGGGCTGAGGGCGGGACAGTGCTGGAAGGAGCATCTGCAGCCAGCCCTGACAGCCGTCTGCAGAGCAGAAACACCCAAGCAGGGCTGGGACCTGGATAAGCCCTGATCCTGACCTCCCAGAACTCCAGCCTAGCCACAGACTGAGCCCCGACCCTGCCCATCCACTGAGCTCTTCACCCAGCCCAAGCCTGAGCCCTCCCGTGAGTCCCCTTGTGTTTGGTCTAGTCTGAACTCTAAGCCCAGTCCTCACTGGTCCCAAGCAGGGCCCCACGTCATTAATAGCTCTAACGCCAAACATGGACAGAGCCAAGGCATTGGCCGCAGACAGCTCCGAATCTGGCCCTAGACCAAGTCCTGATCAAAGTTATAGACTGAGTGCTCATCCTGGATTGACTGGCTGAAGTTTGAGCGTGGCCCTGAATGAGCCTGTTCTTATCCGCCTGGACCCTGACTGTAGTCTGAACTCTGACCCTGCCCAGACTGGGACCCCACCGCCTCACACAGCGCCCCAGGCCCACCACCATCTGAGCCCTGACTTCCTCAGCACTCCCTCCATCAACCATCTGACAAACCAAATGAGAGGAAGGATGACCCAAGACCCCAAGTCCCTTAAGTGGGCAATCCCCTTACCTGGCCAACCATCATTTGAAGGACAGTGGACTGGTGTTCACACTGGGATGATGGTGACAGAGAAGAGAAACAGAGGGGGAGTGGAGTCTCTGGACCTGCCAGCAAGCAGAGTGGGGTGGCTCACCCAAGAGAGGGGAACTGAGGGAACGTCTGGACCGCGGAGCGCAGCGGGGAGTCAGGAGCTGAGATTGACCGAAACCCTAGCTTCCCGCCACCCCCACTGAACCCCCCCCATCTCTGGGAAGGGAAATTACATTTCCCCATTTAAGCAAGGAGGAGGGTGTGGAGGGAAGACTCAGAGCACACAAAAGCCGAAAGTAGAAGCAAGACGGAAAGTGAAACCGGGCGCAGCCCCCAGTATAAGACTCCCCCTGCCGGGAGATGGCTGTCCAAGGAGGCTGGGCCCCACCATGGGCCAGACGGCAGGCGACCTTGGCTGGCGTGAGTTTGAGGCCAGGGCGGGGGGCAGTTGGGTGAGGGGCTTAGCTGAAACTGGGCAGAGGATGGGTGAACTTGATCCCTGTGGATGGGGGTGCCAAGAGCTGAGGGGCTACTACGTGGCCAAGACTAAAGATACAGGATACAGCTGACTGGAGCATGGGAATGAGACAGGTGTAACCTGGGGAGAGGTGCTGGGGCAGCAGGGTAGAGGCGAGGCCAGGGCTGGGCAGAGGATGGGGCAGGTTGGCTGGCGTGCATGGGGGGCCAGGGGCCCAAGGGTGGAGACCTGGCGGGGGCTGGGCTGAGGATAGGAAGAGTTGATCGGCGTGAATGGGGAAAACCAGGCAGGCAGTTTGACCAGGGTCGGGACCAGGCAGATACTTTAAGCGTTTATTTGGGATGAATGAGCCGCTGCTCAGTCAGCGTGGCTGAGAACTGGGGCCGCTAGAGGAAGAACAATAGAAGGAGGAGAGCTGGGGCCACGGTGTCAGAGCCTTATGGGGTCACGGGTGTGGAGTTTGAAGTTCGGAAGGAGGTTCGTGCTACAGTGGGTGACTGAAGGATTCAGAGGTTGGAACCAGAGTTACAGGCAGAGGAGTCAATGGGAGGGTCAGGGTAGGGACCAAGGGCTGGAGGATGGGGACAGAACCCTCAAAGAGTGGGGCCAAAGTCCAGGGATTGGCTATGGAGGGGAAGCAGAAGTTGAGGGAAGGGTCTGGGGGCTCCTGAGTCCAAGCAGAAAGCAGAGGGGTCGGCAGGAAAGGGCATAGCTCAGTTCTAAGTGGGTAATACATAGAGCTAGGAAGGACAGCACTCTGTCGGAAGTCTCCAGGGGGCCAGAGTGGCCCCCCAGCCAGGGAGCCTGGATGCTGGAGACAGAAGGAACGAGCCACCACCTCTGGAAGTCCATGGGGGCAGCAGAAGCGCCCAGAAGCTCCCCTTAGCCTTTATGGAGAGGACACTTCGAGGCGCAGAGCCCAGGGTTTGGAGATCGAGAACAGATAGGAAAGAGGCAGAGGGAGAAGCGGGAGCAGGAATAGACTTCAGCTTAGTGGACAGTTTTGGTTTGGGTTTCAGGGAGAGTTGTGCAACTTCCTAATGATTGCTAGATTTCCCTTCCCTGAAAAAGAAACAGCCCTTTTCCCAGAGCTCCAGCCTCCCTGCCCTCTTCCTTCTTTCCAGGAAATGCAGGGCCGGAGGTTGATTTCAGAGATCGGCCAGTCTCAGTCCCCCATTTTACAGCTGGGAAGCCTGAGGCACAGAGATCAGGGGTGATTGGCTCAAGGGCAGAACCCAAATGAGAAATGGGGCCTCTGCCTCCCATCCCAGGCCCTCCTCCCCTTCCTGGGAGCCCTGTTCCTCTCATACTGCAGAGTGAGCTAGGTAGCTCACTCCTTCGGGGAGGCTGGCCCCATCTGTCCTTCTGACTCCCTGGGACAGCCTTCAGCATCACCAGCCCTCGCCTGGGCCCTGGCCATCCGCACCGCCTGGCTAAGCCTGGGGAATCCTTGGCAGAACAGACTGTGCCCACTGTGGTGGAGGCGGTGGTCTCCTCTGAGTTCCCTGGGGGAAGCACAGAGGCTCTGCATCTGGGCAGCTCTGGAAGCCAGCCCTGGTCCCCTCACCCTTTGGCAAGTCATCCTCCCCGAGTCTCACTTTCTTCATCTGCAAAATAGGGAATTTGCTCAGTTCGTGCCCTGAGAAAGCCACCTGGCCAAGGGAGTCAGTGGGGATTAAGATCCAGCCTGAGATTTACTTGCAAAGGCGGGGACTCTGTGCCAGGCTATGTGTGCCTGTGGGAAGGGGCATTTTCTTTTCATTGTATAGAGATGACTTGCGTCACACATGCATTCCAAGTCACTTCAGTCGTGTCTGACTCTCGGGACTCTGGGATGGGAGCCCATCAGGCTCCTCTGCATTTTTCTGGTCGGGAAGTCTCCAGGGGCCAGAGTGGCCCCCCAGCCAGGGAGCCTGGATTCTGGAGACAGAAGGAACGAGCCACCACCTCTGGAAGTCCATGGGGGCAGCAGAAGCGCCCAGAAGCTCCCCTTAGCCTTTATGGAGAGGACACTTCGAGGCGCAGAGCCCAGGGTTTGGAGATCGAGAACAGATAGGAAAGAGGCAGAGGGAGAAGCGGGAGCAGGAATAGACTTCAGCTTAGTGGACAGTTTTGGTTTGGGTTTCAGGGAGAGTTGTGCAACTTCCTAATGATTGCTAGATTTCCCTTCCCTGAAAAAGAAACAGCCCTTTTCCCAGAGCTCCAGCCTCCCTGCCCTCTTCCTTCTTTCCAGGAAATGCAGGGCCGGAGGTTGATTTCAGAGATCGGCCAGTCTCAGTCCCCCATTTTACAGCTGGGAAGCCTGAGGCACAGAGATCAGGGGTGATTGGCTCAAGGGCAGAACCCAAATGAGAAATGGGGCCTCTGCCTCCCATCCCAGGCCCTCCTCCCCTTCCTGGGAGCCCTGTTCCTCTCATACTGCAGAGTGAGCTAGGTAGCTCACTCCTTCGGGGAGGCTGGCCCCATCTGTCCTTCTGACTCCCTGGGACAGCCTTCAGCATCACCAGCCCTCGCCTGGGCCCTGGCCATCCGCACCGCCTGGCTAAGCCTGGGGAATCCTTGGCAGAACAGACTGTGCCCACTGTGGTGGAGGCGGTGGTCTCCTCTGAGTTCCCTGGGGGAAGCACAGAGGCTCTGCATCTGGGCAGCTCTGGAAGCCAGCCCTGGTCCCCTCACCCTTTGGCAAGTCATCCTCCCCGAGTCTCACTTTCTTCATCTGCAAAATAGGGAATTTGCTCAGTTCGTGCCCTGAGAAAGCCACCTGGCCAAGGGAGTCAGTGGGGATTAAGATCCAGCCTGAGATTTACTTGCAAAGGCGGGGACTCTGTGCCAGGCTATGTGTGCCTGTGGGAAGGGGCATTTTCTTTTCATTGTATAGAGATGACTTGCGTCCACACATGCATTCCAAGTCACTTCAGTCGTGTCTGACTCTCGGGGACTCTGTGGATGGGAGCCCATCAGGCTCCTCTGTCCTTGGAATTCTCCAGGCAAGAATACTGGAGTGAGATGCCTTGCCCTCCTCCAGGGGATCTTCCCGATTCAGGGATGGAACCCAGGTCTCTTATGTCTCCTGCGTTGGCAGGCGGTTTCTTTACCACCACCGCCACCTGGGAAGCCCACACAGATGCCCTATGAGGTCTCAATAGCTCATTAGTGGTTTTGAGGGGTCAGTGAGATGACACACAGTGTGCACTGGCTCAGAAAAATCACGGTCCCTTCCTTCCTTCTCCTGAGTTCTTCTGAAGCTCATCCCTTATCTTGCCCACCCTCCTCTTCCCTCTCTCCAGGGCTCAGCCTTTTGCTGCTCTCCTTGCTTCTGGCTCGAGCAGGTGTCTGGGGATTCCCAAGGCCCCCGGGGAGGGCCCCCCCGAGCCTGCAGGAGCTGCAGAGGGAGTTAAAGGTCAGCCTACATCTCGCCAGGAAGCTGCTCTCCACGGTTCGGGTCCAAGCTCATCACTTTGTGAGTTTCACTAATGCAGCTGGCCATGGGGATGGGAAGATCCCCAGCCCCCCTCCCCCGGGCCCCACTAACAGACTGCGCCCCGTAGGCTAAATCTCACCTGCCGGGAGTGAACCTGGACCTCCTGCCCCTGGGAGAGCAGCTCCCCAACGTCTCCACGACCTTCCAGGCCTGGCGGGGCCTCTCTGTGAGTGGGGACTGGCGGGATGGGGGTAGGCAGACTGGCAGTGAGGCTGGGCTGGGTGCATGGAGACCAAGTCGGGACTGGATTGAAGATAGATGGGGGGGATACGTTGAAGAAGAGTGTCCGGATAAGGCTGAGTGGGTCACGGATGACAGAGATGAGGCTGGAATAAAGAAATGGCACCAGGAAGAAGGTAAGAATGAAGCTATGCAGGAAGAGAAGCAGGGATGGGAACTTGATGGGATTGGGCATGGAGTGGGATGCTCATGGATGCCATGCTCCATGGATGCCATGGAGTGGGATTGGGGAGAAGGCACAGAGCTGGTGTTAGGAATGAGAGGGTGAGAGGTCAGGAATGGGAAGAAGGCTGGACGTGAGGGTGAAAATGAAGTGGGGATGGAGAAAGAGTGAGGCTTGCTGGTGAGGATGGAAACAGAACGAGGGTGGGCAGAGTCGGAGAAGGGATGGAGATAGTGAGGCTGGGCCCACTGGAAACAGAAGGGGAACAAGGATGGGAAAGAAGCTGGAGACAGAATGGAAACAAGTGAGAAGAAGGAGATGGGATGGGATGGTAGAGAGAGAATGGAATGGGGCTGTGGATAGAGTCGCAGGAGGATGGAGATGAGGTTGAGGGTTACAGATGATTCTGGGCAGGAGACTGAAGATGAGGTTGGAAAAGGAGATAGGACAGAGATTAGAGTGGAGATGGGATGATGAGGACCACAAGAAACTAGGGATGCAGACGGGGCTAAGGAGGAGAAGAGATACGGAGAGCCTTCCCTGGTGGCCAGGGGTTATGACTCTATGTTCCACTGCAGGGGGTGTAGGTTAATTTCCTGGTTGAGGAACTAAGACCTCACATTCATGGTGTGAACAACAACAACAAAAAACTCCACCGAGAGTAGACATGGAGGGCTTCCCTGGTAGCTCAGGGATAAAGAGTTCGCCTGCCCATGCAGGAGACACGGGTTCGATCCCTGATCCGGGAAGATCCCACATGCTGCGGAGCAACGAAGCCTGTCAGCCACAACTATGGAGCCTGGGCTCTAGAGCCTCGGAGTCACAACTATCGAAGCCCATGTGCCCTGGAGTCCAAGTTCCACCACAGGAGAAGTCACTGCAACAAGAAGGCTGCTCACCTCCACTAGAGAGTAGCCCTCACTCTCTGCAACTAGAGAAGAGCCTGAGGCAGCATTGAAAACCCAGAATAGCCAAAAATAAATAAATAAATAAATAATTTTTTTAAAAAAAAGAATGGAGATGGAAAGGAGATGGGACATTGTGTTGGGAATGAGACCCAAATAGAGATTAGGTGGGTTTGAAGCGAGTCCTGGCCTGCAGGCCTTCGCTGACGCCTTCCCTCCCCTGCCGCAGGATCCAGAACGACTCTGCTTCCTTGCCCTGACACTTCGTCCCTTCCACACCCTTTTTGGAAAGCTGGGGAGCCAGAAGTTCTGGACCAGTTCAGAGAGGATGCAGCTGTGGGCCATGAGGCTGGAACTCCAAGACTTGCAGCAGCGTCTTCGCTCCCAGGTAGAGTGCCCACCCACTCTCCTCCCCCACAGAAACCAACACACAGAACTGAGGCTCATGGGCTCCTTTTATTTATTTTTTATTCTTTAAAATTTTTCACCCTACTGTCCAGATGTAGTGCACGTCTGGAAGGAGATGCTCTGTGTGTGTGTGTGTAAGGGCACTCGATCTTAGCTCTGCTCCTCGAATCTCTGCTTTCTCTTGGGGTCTTGGTCTTAAATGAGAGAAGCCAGGACAGCAACTGACTTCAGCTGACCCTACAGCAAACTACCTCATTCCTCTGACATCACCAAATTCTCCTGAACAAAGGGAAATAGGAATTTTCTCCTTAATAAAAAGAGAATAGAAAACGAAAAGAGCACATTTCCTGCCCATTTCTGATCCTAAGATGACCCATAAGAGAAGACGTTCTAGTTCCCTGGTGACCTAGGTGTTAGGACTCCAGGCTTTCCAGTTCCTAGAGACTGTGCTCAATCCCTGATGGCGGAACATCTTGCAAACCTTGGACCACAGCCAAAAGAGAAAAAGAGAGAGAGACAGAGAGGACTTTCCATAACCCCCAGTTCCCAGGGCACTCCTGAATGAGCTGGCCAGCTCCATGAGCACCATCCTGCCCTGTGACTTCCATTTTTTTGAACCAAAAAAAAGAATCAGGCAGTTCACATGAAATGATGACCTCATGGAAGATGTGAAGTAGGGGCTGTCCGGGGAACATATGAGCTCATGGTCTCTGATGTCACCCTGTGTCACAGGGCACCGGAAGAAACAAGGTTTCACTCGGGGTCCCGGACTGACCATGCTCTGACCCCCGGGCCTCTCCTTGCAGGTGCTGGTTGCAGGCCTCAACCTCCCTGGGGAGGACGAGAATGAGGAGGAGAAGGGGCTGCTGCCGGGGGCTCTGGGCAGCCCCTGGCAGACGTCTGCCCAGGGATCCTGGCCCCAGTTCCTCTACACCTACCAGTTTCTACATTCCTTGGAACTTGTCTTGTCTCGGACCGTGCGGGACTTGCTGCTACTCTTCCAGGCCAGGAGCCAGCCAGCCCAGGCCTTGGGGTTCCCCACACCCAGCTCCCAGCCCTGATGGAGGGACTTCTCAGCCCCACCCATTAGGACCTGAAGACGGGTCATCGGACAGCCTGTAGCTCATCTGCCTGCATTCAGGCAGGACCCCACCCCAAACCGTATCCAGTAACTTAAGGCCCCTCCAGTCCTGGTCAGATATTTATTTCTTAGATATTTATTTATTGTTTAGAAAAATAATGGTTTATTTATTGTGTCGGGGGCCTGCTGGTCATCCTCAGACGAGGCCACCACACTGGGCGTCTAATAAAGCACTGTCACCCTCTCTCTGCCTCAGGTTTCTTCTCAGAGAAGGGGTGTTCCTGGCACTCCAAGGGCCCTAGTGCGGAGTCTGCAGCTTTTGGCCCTGGAATCCTCTCCTCTGCTCCTCCAGTTTGGAGGGTTCTGGTCCACCTTCTCCGGCTCTGGCTAGTCCAGTGGTGGTTGCTAGAGTCACCAGCAGAGTTCCGGGACCCAGCTCCCATTTTGGAAGCTCCTGGCAGCTGGCCTGCTTCCCTTTGATTGCAAATGAAGCTCCACAGGCCCTCCTGACCCTTTCCTCCAGGCTGGCTTCTGTTACTCCAGAGGTTCTGTTACTCAGAGGGCCTGGTGGGGGCAGTCAGAGCGGGAAGGCGGTGCTGAGCGCTGTTCCCCACTGCTCAGCCCTCTGAGCAGCTGAGTCAGCTCGGGGAGGCAGACCATTAGACAGAGGTGAGCCCAGAGAGGCAGCGGTCCATCGGCCACACTAGAGCGTCGGACTCCTTCCGTTCATGGTTCTCACGAGCATCTGGTTCTGTCTGCTCCGTGGATGACACACCCGGGCACACAAGCCCAGGTGGTGGAAAAGATGGGTCCAAAGTGACAGAGGGAGTCAGGCTGAGCAGGGGGTAAGTGCAGCCCAGCCATCCCGGCAGGCATTGCTCGAGGCCTGGCTCCCGGGGTCTCGAGTCCCGGTCACTGGGGCTTTGGCTGGCCCAGCCGGGCTCGCAGCTCCTGCATCATGCCTGGGTGTGCCAGGCCAAACCTGTGGACGGAAGACAGGTCATGCGAGCTGGCCTCCAGTGCCATGAGCCTCCTCCTCAGCCGGGTCCGGTCACCTCCCCCGTGCTTACCCGTGTCCCAGGGGACTTCTCCTGGCTGGCAATGGAGTCCCTCCAGGCCTGGGGGGGCTTGGCTCCGGGGGCTGCTCGAGCTCGATTCTCTGCTGGGGGGCTGATGGCTCCTCAGGCGGGGGGCCGGGAGGCTCCTCCGGTTGCTCAGGGACGGGCGTCCGTCGGAAAGAGGGCCGGGAGCGGCGCAGCGAGGAGCTGCGGGACAGGAGGGCCCGGCTCCTCGACGCAGAGACGTCCAGGCGAGATCCAGGAAGTAGGGCCTGCGGGGACGAGGGCACGGGGTGTCACCGGCCGGCTTCAGCCTGGAGGTCCTGCGGTGCCCCGGCCCTGGCCCTACCCCGAGCACTCACCTCACTCCAGCTGCCACGAGCATCCTCTTGAGAGCTCCTGTCCACCTCCCCTCGCGGTCCAGGCTCAGCCTCTGCAAGGTCCTGGTTTGCTGACTGGTCTTCCCGGTCCTGCACATCCTCCAGGCCTCCTGGATCCTTCTCCTCCACCTCCGCCTTTTGGTCTCCAGTCACCCGGACATCCTCCACATCAAGGGGCCTTGGTGCCTGTCCCTCGGGCTGCTGGTCCCCACGACTCTGCCCTTGCTCTCTGGCTCGCCATCCCCCAGCCCCTCCTTCCCACAGTGCCTGCCCTCCTGGAAGACCCTCTGCCCTCACCTCCTGGGAGCCCGAGGGAAAGTCATCCACCCCACAGAGTCCTTCTGCCCCTGCGGACGCCCCCTCCGGCCCTCCCTCCCTGGTGGCCTTAGGAACCTCCGCTTGGCTGCCTCTGCCAGGCACCTCCTCCTCCTCCTCTGCTGAGCCCTCCAGGCCAAGCTCCTGCCCCTTCCGCTTCTCTCCCTCTGCAGCCTCTGCAAGGTCCTGGTTTGCTGACTGGTCTTCCCGGTCCTGCACATCCTCCAGGCCTCCTGGATCCTTCTCCTCCACCTCCGCCTTTTGGTCTCCAGTCACCCGGACATCCTCCACATCAAGGGGCCTTGGTGCCTGTCCCTCGGGCTGCTGGTCCCCACGACTCTGCCCTTGCTCTCTGGCTCGCCATCCCCCAGCCCCTCCTTCCCACAGTGCCTGCCCTCCTGGAAGACCCTCTGCCCTCACCTCCTGGGAGCCCGAGGGAAAGTCATCCACCCCACAGAGTCCTTCTGCCCCTGCGGACGCCCCCTCCGGCCCTCCCTCCCTGGTGGCCTTAGGAACCTCCGCTTGGCTGCCTCTGCCAGGCACCTCCTCCTCCTCCTCTGCTGAGCCCTCCAGGCCAAGCTCCTGCCCCTTCCGCTTCTCTCCCTCTGCAGCCTCTACCAGCTCCTCACCTCTGACAGCTTCCTTTCTCCCTTGGGAATCCCAGCCTCTCCCAAATGCTTCTCCAGCCTCTCTTTCGGGCCCTTCTCCAGTCCCGAGAGCTCCTCCAACCAGAGCTGCCTGATCCTCGGCCATCTCAGCAGCCAGAGAATTCGCCTCTGGGTCCTCACTGCCCTCGGGGCTCAGAGCCTCTGCCTCTAACCTCCAGCCTTTCCAGGAGGTTCTGTCTCCCCCCCGGGGCACAGGGGCCTCCACCTCCTCCTCCGTGGTTTCTCTGGAGCCTGACTTTCCCAGAAACTGGCCAGTCCCTGCTTCGGCTCTGTGTCTGTCGCCCAGCTCCTGGTTCTCTGCTCCAGGGGCCTCCCCCTCCTCTGCTCCATGCCAGGCTTCCTCTACCTTCATCCAATCTGCACCTGCCTCTGGTCCTGCACACTCTCGGCCTCCTTCAGCCTCGACCACCGATGCCTGGCCTCTGGCAGCCTCTTCCTCCCCATCTTCAGCCTCGGTTTTTTCCTCCTGGGTATCCTCTCTCTCCAGGTCCCTTCTATTTTCCCAGGCTTTGGTCACAGAGCTATTAGGCCCGACATGCCCCACATTCCTGGGATATTCCTCCGGGCTCCTGTCTCTCTCCTCTCTGCTCAGGGCCAGAATGCTCCAGAGCTCTTCCGTGCCTGCCGGCCCTTCCTCAAGGTGCTCTGTTGGGGTCTGGGGGCCTCCCATCAGCTCAGGTTCTTGGCCTTCAGGGACCTTGTGCTCAAGGCCGCCCCACTTCCCCTCCAAAGCTTCATCCCCTGTCTGAGCCTCTTCCTCCCTCCTCCTCTCACTGAACTCCTCCAGTCTGGCTTCTGGGGTTGCCTCCAAGTCAGCATCACCTTTAGCCTCACTTTCTACTCTGTCCTGGGGCAGCTCGGCCCAGCGACTCCACCTCTGGCCCTCGGCCTCCTCTGCCTGCACCGCCTCCTCGAGACTGGCTCGAGCAGCTTTGATCTCTGGGTCCTGGCTCCCCACAGCCTCTCCCTCAGCCTGATCTGCCTGGCCCTCTAAGCCCTCCCCTACCTCCCTCACTGATCCCTGGCCTTCCTCAGCCTCCCTCGTGGCTGCCTGGCCTCTGGCTTCTTCTTCCCCTCTCCCGGTGCCCAGGGCCTGGGTCTGTTCGGGGAACAGGCTCGCTGCAGCCTCTCTGGTTTCATCCACCATCCCCTCCCACTCATGGTCTCTCTTAGCAGTCTCCTCTAGGGCCCAGCCTCTCCCAGGGTCCTCCAGGATCCTTTCTCCTAGAACTGCCCCATATTCTGTCTCCCCATCTCCTGGGAGGTCAGCCTCCTCCCTGCTGGAGGCTTTCCCGTCCTCTGAGTCTGCCCCCGGCTCCTGCGTCCCCTGTGCCCTTGTGCTTCGGCCACATCTTACTGCCACCCCCTCTTCTTCCCTCCCAGCCCCTCTGGTCCCCAACCCCTGGCTCTCCTCTGCAGCTGCCTCACTGACCCCCTGCTCTGACGTCCTGCCATCCCCTGCCACCTTCGGCCCATCAGCGCTGGCCTTCCTCAGCCTCCCTCGTGGCTGCCTGGCCTCTGGCTTCTTCTTCCCCTCTCCCGGTGCCCAGGGCCTGGGTCTGTTCGGGGAACAGGCTCGCTGCAGCCTCTCTGGTTTCATCCACCATCCCCTCCCACTCATGGTCTCTCTTAGCAGTCTCCTCTAGGGCCCAGCCTCTCCCAGGGTCCTCCAGGATCCTTTCTCCTAGAACTGCCCCATATTCTGTCTCCCCATCTCCTGGGAGGTCAGCCTCCTCCCTGCTGGAGGCTTTCCCGTCCTCTGAGTCTGCCCCCGGCTCCTGCGTCCCCTGTGCCCTTGTGCTTCGGCCACATCTTACTGCCACCCCCTCTTCTTCCCTCCCAGCCCCTCTGGTCCCCAACCCCTGGCTCTCCTCTGCAGCTGCCTCACTGACCCCCTGCTCTGACGTCCTGCCATCCCCTGCCACCTTCGGCCCATCAGCGCTGGCCTTCCGCGGCTCCTTGTGCCCGGTCCACTCTGACTCCACCCCTCCGGCCACTGGTGACTCTGATGCCCTGACCTCCGCCTCCTCCTGCTCCCAGGTTCTCAGTGTCTCCTCTCTCTTCACTTCTTGCTCTTCGTGCTCCTGGCTCCTCTGGTCATGACCAGCCTCCGACCCTGCCTCAGACTTCCTTCTTGCCTCCAGGAGGATACCTGAATCCTGGCATCTGATGGCCGTGGCTGCCTCCCTGTCCCCAGTGTCTGGCCCGTCCGCTTGAGACCCATGGGAGCTGCCTTCGCCCTCGTCCCTCTGTTCTGTAGCTGAGCTTTCCTCCCAACATCTCCCAGTCTCTCCAGGCCCTCTCAGCCCTCCCTCTTCCTTGCTTTGGCTGTCTCCAAGACCCTCCAGAGCCTCCTGGGCCTCCTCCTCCACCTTCCCCAGGGGACTTCCTGCAGCCACCTCCCCCAGTTCCTCAGCTGCACGCGCCTCCTTCCTCTCTACAGTGGGGACTTCATCTCCTATAAGGTAGGAGACAAAGGTGCTGAGAGACTCCTAGAAGAAAAGAGGGAGGGGGACAAAGGCATGAAGGGGAGGCTCAGCCCTCTCCCTGGGGGCCCTGGGCCAGAGGAACTCCGGATAAGAAAGAGGGCTTCCAGAATCTAGGAGCAGGAGGAGCAGGAGGACAGGCTCTGCAGAAGTAGGAAGGGGTCTAGATGAGAGGTCTGTGAATGTGTTTGTGGGGAATCAAATCCAAAGAGGACTGGGCTAACATGCTGCTTGATCCCGGGGAAGGAATCTGGAGTCTAAGGAGAAACTCAAAGGAAGAAAGGAAGGTGAGGCCCCAGAGAGCAGGGTGAAATGTATGGCATCTTTGCCCCTCACCAGTGCCCCCCTCAAGGCCTGATGCAGCCCAGGGAGATGTAGCCGGAGGAAATCCATCCTGTCTGTTGTCTGTGTGTTCAGAAAACTAATAACGACGGTCCCCACCCACCAAACCAGTCTTCCCCAGGACCCAAGACACTTCCTCTTCCCCTGTCTCTTCCTGACCTCACCCCAAGCCCTGCCCACCTTCTGCACTGCTTCCAGCCCACGTTGGGAAATAAGGTGGCGACTTATCTGACACAGGAGGGACTCAGATGTGCATTTGGAGCTAAAGGGCAAGGGAGGAGGACGGGAAGGGAAAAGTGGGAGCAGGAGACCTCAGAACTGGGGACGGTGGAGGGGCTTGGGGCAGCTGCAGCTCAAGTGACTCAGGTCTCGTATTTACACCTCGGCCATTTCTGTCTCTCCCTCAAAGCCACAGCCTCTCTGTTGAGAGGAAGCTGGGGTTTGTGGTTCCTGTTTTGCCTAGGGACAAGGAGTAGGAGTGAGGAGGGGGCTGGTAAGAGCTCTGGTTTCTCATTTCAGGGTCATTAATGCTTCCCCAAGAGGAAGAAGGAGCTGGATTGGTGGCTCCAATGTCCATTCGCTCATCTGTAGTCATTCTTGCAAAACGAAACCTGGCTAAACTTTGTTTTGCGGTTACTCACGTCTACCTCCCACCTTCCTTTGAGTTCCTTGAAGGCAGAGGCCATGTATCACATGTTGCTGAATTTCTAGAGCTCAGTATGGGTAGTGGGATCCTATTTTTCATTGGTTGAGTGATCTGGGAAGCAGACCCATGGGGGTACATATCAAACAGCAGTCTGAGGGCCTGGTGGTGAGAAAGAGCTGGGAGAGGTGGGTACTGTTTGTTGGAAGCCCACAAGAGAGATTAGCAGGGGAAGGACGTGATGAAGAAAATTCAGGATGCTGCTTTACCACCTAGAGGAAGGTAAGAGAATAATTGTTCCTTATCTGGGACTCTGAAGTGACTTTAATCTACACCTCTTCCTCCATCCCCTTCCCAACTCTCACTTTCCAAATGTCTAATTAGAGGAAATAGGTAAGTTCACAGATGCAGAATCTTGGCCTTTAGAATCATTTGCTCTAAGCACGCTTCATGATGACAGGAATCTGCAGCCAGATCACCCAGCTCCTCTGACCTCTGGTGCTCTATTTCTTATTGTTGTTCAGTCGCCCAGTGGTGTCTAACCCTTTACGACCTCATGGGTTGCCACCCACCAAACCAGTCTTCCCCAGGACCCAAGACACTTCCTCTTCCCCTGTCTCTTCCTGACCTCACCCCAAGCCCTGCCCACCTTCTGCACTGCTTCCAGCCCACGTTGGGAAATAAGGTGGCGACTTATCTGACACAGGAGGGACTCAGATGTGCATTTGGAGCTAAAGGGCAAGGGAGGAGGACGGGAAGGGAAAAGTGGGAGCAGGAGACCTCAGAACTGGGGACGGTGGAGGGGCTTGGGGCAGCTGCAGCTCAAGTGACTCAGGTCTCGTATTTACACCTCGGCCATTTCTGTCTCTCCCTCAAAGCCACAGCCTCTCTGTTGAGAGGAAGCTGGGGTTTGTGGTTCCTGTTTTGCCTAGGGACAAGGAGTAGGAGTGAGGAGGGGGCTGGTAAGAGCTCTGGTTTCTCATTTCAGGGTCATTAATGCTTCCCCAAGAGGAAGAAGGAGCTGGATTGGTGGCTCCAATGTCCATTCGCTCATCTGTAGTCATTCTTGCAAAACGAAACCTGGCTAAACTTTGTTTTGCGGTTACTCACGTCTACCTCCCACCTTCCTTTGAGTTCCTTGAAGGCAGAGGCCATGTATCACATGTTGCTGAATTTCTAGAGCTCAGTATGGGTAGTGGGATCCTATTTTTCATTGGTTGAGTGATCTGGGAAGCAGACCCATGGGGGTACATATCAAACAGCAGTCTGAGGGCCTGGTGGTGAGAAAGAGCTGGGAGAGGTGGGTACTGTTTGTTGGAAGCCCACAAGAGAGATTAGCAGGGGAAGGACGTGATGAAGAAAATTCAGGATGCTGCTTTACCACCTAGAGGAAGGTAAGAGAATAATTGTTCCTTATCTGGGACTCTGAAGTGACTTTAATCTACACCTCTTCCTCCATCCCCTTCCCAACTCTCACTTTCCAAATGTCTAATTAGAGGAAATAGGTAAGTTCACAGATGCAGAATCTTGGCCTTTAGAATCATTTGCTCTAAGCACGCTTCATGATGACAGGAATCTGCAGCCAGATCACCCAGCTCCTCTGACCTCTGGTGCTCTATTTCTTATTGTTGTTCAGTCGCCCAGTGGTGTCTAACCCTTTACGACCTCATGGGTTGCACCAGGCCAGGCCTCCCTGTCTTACAGCTGAGTTTCTAAGGTCACCTTTAGGTCTAACCTTGTATGATCCTCAGTAACTTTCCTTCTTTGTTTTCTCATCTGTAAAACCAGGGTGGAACTACTTTGGTTCTAAGATCACTTAAGAAAAGGGCTCTTTTAACCACCTTGGATACTGCCAAGAGATAATTCATGAAACCTTTCTAGGTGGGTGTTATCTTTACTTACAGTTTCTAAAGCAATCGAAAGGCAACCGATAAAAATAAGAATGAAGTGAACGGCTGCCTTTGTCGTCAGCCGGAAACAGTCCAGGTTAGCCGTGTGGCCATATTTGTTTCAGGCAGCTGCAGGCCAGGAGACACAGTGAAGCCGTTGGCAGCCATGTCTAGTGCTGGCAGGCTTGGTCACGGTCTAGCCGGTCTTTTCGCTGATCCTATCCACTCCGGTTTTAAACCGGTAATTCCAGGGTTCTCCTAGCCTCTCTCTGTCCCACGCCTGGAAGCTGGGAAGGGCTAAAACGAAGACAGATAGAAGACCCGGAAGCGGTGAGGGAACTTGAAACACGTGATGAAGGAACCACCCGCTGCGGTCACGTGACTATCCTTTCCAAGGTGCGAAATGGTCCGCTGCTCTTAAAGGTACAGGCTGCAGGGCCCCCTGCTTTTAGAAGGGGCGTGGGCAGAGTCCGACGGGTGGGGCGTGATGGGACTTGCGAGGGCGCGATCTGGAGCTCCTGGTGCAGCGGAGGAGCCAGAGGTGGCACCGGCAATGGGGCGTTGATCCCTCTGACTTGTCGCAGACTCTCGTCCGCCCCATCGGAGTCAGCTTTGAACTCTCGCTGACCTGGGACTCCTCAGGGGACCTGAGCTTGATGCCATGGGAGGCTCTGCGGGGTCGCGGCGGCGCCTTTCGGATTCCGAGGGTGAGTATTCCCGCCCGCGCTCACGGGGTTGACTTTCTCTGTCCTCGAGACCTACCCGACAGGCTCCGGCGCTGGTCTGTCCCGGGAGAACCTCCTGGGAATGGGGTGGGAGTCATGCTCTCGTTTTCTCCCCCTTGCAGGGGAGGAGGCCGACCCAGCACCTCAGCCCCCGCTGCAGGACCGTCAGGGCGCCAATTGGAAGAACGCGGTGGGCTTCTGGTGAGTGGTCTCAAGAAGTAAAAGTGGGTGGGAAGAGGGCAGCAATAAGAAGAAAGAGCAAAGAAAGAGCTGAGCTTCAGAAAAAGAGCTGAATTCATAAAATATTTTTGTGGTTGGTTGTTTCAGTCGCTAAGTCGTGATTCTTTCGCGACCCCATAGATGGTAGCCCACCAGGCTTCTTTGTCCAAGAGATTTTTCCAGGCAAGATTACCGGAGTGGGTTAACATTTCCTTCTCCAGGGGATCTTTCCTACTGCAGGGATCGAACCCACATTTCCTGCATGGGCAGGCTGATTCTTTACCACTAAGCCACCAGGGATGCTTTTTGCCCTTGAGCTCTGCTGTAAATTTCCCTCATATCCCTCATTCCTTTTCACCTTTTAGCCAGATCCTCATATCACCCTGAGGGTTATTTTCTTTTTGTTTCTATTGCTACCAGCTCAACCTTTATATTTGTAAATATATATGTATTTATTTTAATTATGTATTTATTTATTTATTTTTTAAAACATTTATTTATCTATTTTTATTTTGGTGGGGGTGGGGACGGAGGGGAGTGGGTGGGCCACTTCCACTGGTCTTTCGTTTGTCTAGTTTCATCCATCTTTGTTCTTTGGCCCGCGTGGGCCTCCCATTGTGGTGGCCTCTGTTGTCGCAGAGCACCGGCTCTGGGCGCATGCACTCCAGAGCTCCAGCTCTGTAATTGGACACATCGGTCCAGCCGCTCCGCAGCACGTGGAATCTTCCCAGGCCAGGGATTGAACTGGCGCCCCTTGTACTGCAAGACGGTGTCCTTACCCACTGGACCACCAGGGGAAGCCCCTACGTATTTATTTTTGACTGTGCTTTGCTGCTTCAGGGGCTTTTCTCTAGTTGTGGCGAGTGGGGGCCACTATCCAGTTGCTTCTCATGGCAGTGCCCTCTCTTGTTGCAGTGCATGGACTACAGGGCGCGTGGGCTCAGTCTTTGCATCTCCCGGGCTCTAGAGCACAGGCTCAGTAGTTGTGATGCAGGGGCTTAGTGGCTCTTACACATGTGGAATCTCCCTGGACCAGGGATCGAACCTCTGTGTCTTGCATTGGCAGGTGGGTTCTTATCCAATGAGGCACCGGGAAAGCCTCAAATACATGTATGTTTAAAAAGAAAACTATAAGTCACTATTCTAGATGAAATGCCAGTATTTTTCTAAATGCACTTTTAAATAAATGCATCACCACCTTTAAGAAATCATCTGTCTACTTCCTAAAATCATTGAAATACTGAGCCTTGGGAAATACTTTTAACACTAACCTAAATATCCTGGGGGCTTCCCCGGTGGTTCAGCAGTAAAGAATCCAAGCTACCAAGCAGGAGACACAGGTTCGATCCTTGGGTCAGGAAGATCCCCTAGAGAAAGAAATGACAACACATTTCAGTATCCTTGCCTGGAAAATCCCATGCATAGAGGAGCCTGGTGGGCTACAGTTCATGGGGGTGCAGAGCGGACACAACTTAGCGATGCTTACAACAATAGCAGCAACAGGCATCAAGGACTTAGGTAGCAGACTGGGTTGGAAGTGAGGCTCTCTCTCTGAGCTGAGTTTCTCATCAGTAAAATGGGAAGAGCAGCCGTACCACTTCCTAGGCTTGGGAAAAGGACACAGCAAGTTCTGGTGCTGGGCCCTCTTCCCTACCCATCACTGACAGCACCTCTGGGAGATAAGAGTAAGTGAATGAGGGCTTCCCTGGTGGTCCAGTGGGTAAGGACACTGCCTTGCAGTGCAGGGGGCGCTGGTTCGATCTCTGGCCTGGGAAGATCCCATGTGCTGCGGAGCGGCTGGACCCATGTGTCCAATTACCGAGCCGGAGCTCTGGAGTGCGTGCGCCCAGAGCCGGTGCTCTGTGACAACAGAGGCCACCGCGATGGGAGGCCCACGCGGGCCAAAGAACAAAGATGGATGAAAATAGATAAATGAAAGACCAATAGAAGTGGCCCGCCCGCCCCCTCCCTTCCTACCCCCCCCCCCCAAATAAATAAGTAATAAATATTAAAAAAAAAAGAGTAAGTGAATGAGATGGATCTTAAAGGGTCTTATTTTGTTTTGATCTCAGCAGCACTCTGTGAGATCGTCAGCAGGGAAATTTGAATCCCCATTTTACACATGACTCGACTGAGGCTGCTCAAGTCGAAAGTGGCAGACTTGGGACCTGAACTTATTAGTCCTTTGGGTTTCAAGTCCCTAGGATCTTTCTCCTGTTCCACAGTCAGAGACAGTGGATCAGCGGATGAGAAATGCTCCAGACACTGAATCATGGTGGGAGCTTGGAGGAGAGTCATCAGGGAGGACTTCCTTCTCTTCCTGAGAGAGGACTCGGAGATGAGATGTGAACCTAAACTTGTCATTCCCTAAGCCTGTATTTTAAACCCTCCCACTAAATGGGGATGTGGTCTGGCGATCACACACCAAGGGGAGGTTTGGTCGAGGACATTGGACAGATTGCAGTCCTAAGTAGAGATTATGAGCTATTCTCATTTGTCAATTGTATCTCAATAAAATTGGAGGTGGTGGGGATCTGTCTTGCCCACTCCAGGCTCTTGGGTCTCTGCAACAACTTCTCTTACGTGGTAATGCTCAGCGCTGCTCACGACATCCTCAGTCACCAGAGAACACCTGGGAACCAGAGCCATGTAAGTGACCCACTCTACCACCACCACCATGTTGAGTCCCTGCGGGAAGATGAGGGACTCACCTTGGGTGGAGACCCACTGGAAAAACTCATGGAATGGGGATGGGGCAAGACGGCTAACGTTCCCAGACCTCAGAGCAGAAAGGGTCTTTAAGAATCATCTGGTTTAGGCCTCTCTGGTGGCTCAGTGGTCATGAATCTGCCCGCGAGTGCAGGAGACAAGGGTTTGACCCCTTACCTGGAAAGATCCCACATGCCCCAAAGCAACTAAGCCCGTGAGCCTCAACTACTGGGCGTGTGCACTGGAGCCCACAGGCCACCACGACTGAATCCTGAGGGCCTGAAAGCCCATGCTTTGCAATAAGAGAAGCCACCGCAAAGAGAAACCTGCACACGGCAGCTAGCCCCAACTCGCCCCAACTGGAGAGAAGTATAGGCAGCCACGAAGACCCAGCACAGCCAAAAATAAATACAATGTAAAGTTTTTTTTTTTTTTTTTTTAAGAATCAGTTGGTTCTTACAAACCAATTGCAAACTGAAATGTTGACTGGGTGAAACTATGGTCTAAGGCATGGTTTTTTAACCCCTGCATTGTTGTTGACATTTGGAGCTGGATAATTCTTTGTTGGGTGACTTGCCTGTGCACTGTGGGATGCTTAACAGCACCTCTGACCTCTACCCACTGACCGCTCTTAGAATGTTCCTTACCCTCCCGTTGATGACAGCTGAGAGTGTCTCCAGATATTGCCAAACGCTCCTGCAGGGTATAATCACCTCTGGTTGCGAAGTTCTCGTCTATCAATCATCCGCTGGAGGAGGCAGGCCTAAGGGGAGCAGCTCCCACCTTGCAGGTCCAACAGGGAGTTTGGTCCACGATCCAATTTTTCTGGAAACCTAGGTTTTTAAAATGAAAGTTCCCTAGTGTGTTACCCAAATAAAGTCTATTTACTGGGCTGTCTTTGGCGTGTAGACCATTCGTTTGAGACTTCTCTAGAAACCTTCCTTCCCCCTTGTAAACAGAGAGAAAGTGGGGTCTTAAGAGGCCAGTGCTGACCCAAGGCCATCCTTCCAGTTAGAGCAGAGCGGAGAATGGAACGAGGCCCTGTTTGTCTGTCCTCCTGCCTCCCCCTGAGTGAAAAACTTTCTTCCCTCCATCAGGTGGACCCAGACCCAACACCCACCTCCCACAACAGCTCATCTCGATTTGACTGCAATTCTGTCTCCACAGCTGTGAGTACTCATCTGGTCCCCTTCCTCTGGGTCTACAGACCGCACCCCCTCAGCACCAAGCTGGTATTACCATGATTCTAATCATTAACACTGCTGTCTACTGAGTCCCGTCTGTGTGCAGCATGGATTAGCTTATTGAATCTATACAACAGTCTCATGGGTTAGGCTCTGTAATCACCTCCGTTTTCTAAATAAGGAAATTGAAACTTGGAGTATGGATACCTGGACACAGAGCCTAGGAGCAGCAGACCTGGGACTGGAACCCAGATCTGGGTGACGTCAGAGCCTGTGTCCGTAGCGGGTCTAACTGGGTTTCTGTCTTTCCCTGCCCACTGGGTTGGGAGGGTTGTCCCTGGGAAGGTCTGGGTCTCATTTGATTCTCCGGTCCTAGGCGGTGCTCCTGGCAGACATCCTTCCCACCCTCGTCATCAAATTGCTGGCTCCTCTTGGCCTTCATCTGCTGCCCTACAGGTCTGGGTGTGGGTTGTGGGAGGAAAGGCAGGGGGGACCTGTGAGTGGGGAGGCCGGGAGGGCCAAGGAGGTGGCGGGAGGGCTGGGGAGCTGAGGATGGTAGCTGACCCTTCCCGCCCCCGTCTCCCTCCAGCCCCCGGGTGCTCACCAGTGGGATTTGTGCTGCGGGAAGCTTCATCCTAGTTGCCTTTTCTCACTCGGTGACAACCAGCCTGTGTGGTGAGTGTGAGGTTTTATGTCAGGTGGGGTGTTCCAAGGAACCACAGCAAGACAGGGTAGTGTCCCCAACTTCCCAGAGAAGGATTCTTTTCCTAGCCATCAGACACCTGCTAAGATGTCACAATAGGAGATGAGAGATGAGGTCAGTCTGGAGGGGCAGGTGCAGGGGATGTGAGAAAATGGACAGACTAGGTGGAGAGGAGCAGAGTCATCAGGACTTTGTGATAGAGGATAGAGGTGAAGGAGGCATCAAGGATGAGTTCTTGGAAGTTCCCCAGTGGTCTCACGGCTTTCATTGTCATGGCCCAGGTTTGATCCCTGCTTGGGGAACTAAGATCCTGCAAGCTGCATAGTCCAGCCAAACAAACAAAAATGAGTTTTTGCTCTTGGTTTGATAGTGGGGTGGGTGGAGGTACCATTCTGTATGAGAGGACATACAGAGGAAGGGGTTACTTCTAATCTGGAGCCCGGCCTGTCCAAGGGAGCTGTTTTTATTTATTTTTTGGCTGCGTTGGGGCTTCCTTGCGGCATGAGGGCTTCTTCTAGTTTGCAGCATGTGGGGACTTCTCTAGTTGTGGCTCAGTGTTGTGGAGCACGAGAGTAATGGCCCCACGACCTGTGGGATCTTTGCTCCCCGACCAGGGATTGAACCCATGTCCCTTACATTGGAAGGTGGATTCTTAACCACTAAACTGCCAGGGAAGTCCCACGGGATCTCTTTCCAGCCACTCTGTGTGGATGCAGAGGAGGCTGCGGCCACACCCCTTAGGAGATTGGGGCTGTCAGGGAAAGGCTGGCTGTGGGCACTGCCATGCTTGTCCTCCTGCAGGTGTGGTCCTGGCTAGCATCTCTTCGGGTCTGGGGGAGGTCACCTTCCTCTCACTCACTGCCTTCTACCCCAGGTAAGCCGGCAGAGCGGGGACTGGGGGCAGAGGTTTCCGCTGCTGGCTTTGGCCCTGCTTAGAGCTGCTGTGTTCTCCTTCTCAGGGCCGTGATCTCCTGCTGGTCCTCAGGTACTGGGGGAGCGGGGCTGCTGGGGGCGCTGTCTTACCTGGGCCTCACCCAGGCTGGCCTCTCTCCCCAGCACACCCTGCTGTCCATGCTGGGGATCCCCGCCCTGATGCTGGCCAGGTAAGTGACCCTTGGCTGGGAGAAAGAGTGAGCGAGAACTTGATCAGATCCCTACAGTCACGTGGGAGGATGTGGGTTCTAGCCTCTGATACGCCTGGGTTTGAGTTCTGGTTGTTACGGCTACTTGTTAGCTGTGTTTCTTTTTTTGTTTTGTTTGTGGGCCACTTCTTTTGGTCTTTCATTTATCTGTTTTCATCCCTCTTTATTCTTTGACCCGTGTGGGCCTCCCATTGCGGTGGCCTCTGTCACTGCAGAGCACCGGCTCTGGGCACATGCGTAGTTGAACACATTGGTCCAGCTGCTCCGCACATGGGATCTTCCTAGGCCAGGGATCAAACCGGTGCTCCTTGCACTGCAAGGCAGTCTCCTTACCCACTGGACCACCAGGGAAGCCGTTAGCTGTGTTTTATGGGACAAGTTGCTTTACGTCTCTGACCCTCAGTTTTCCCATATTTCAAATGGTGGTAACTACCCTTGCTTCCGCATGTGGTGACAGACAGGAAGCCTTCAGCACAGCATGGTTCCCACAGTGACTTAAGGGGGACAGAGGTGGACTCTATTCATTTTTATGTGTATGTTCATGTGTATTAGGAAAAAATTTTCATTGGTCAATCCAAACCTGTGATTTCACAGATGATCATTAAGGACAAGGCCATGTAGAAGAAATGAATCAATTGAAAGGGAAATATTAAGTAAAAAATCGTATATATACAGAAGGAGTGCAGATATGGAGATATCATGAAGGCAAAACATACGTGACCAAAAGTTTGGAGAGTTCTGGCCGATCACGGGATAAACACATAATAAATGGTAGCTAGAGTGGTTATGGGGGCTTCCCTGGTGGCTCAGTGGCAAAGAATCCGCCTGCCAATGCAGGAGACGCAGGTTTGATCCTGGGGCTGGGGATCCCAGGGAGAAAGATATCCCCTGGAGAAGGAAATGGCAACGCACTCAGTATTCTAGCCTGGAAAATCCCATGGACAGAAGAGCCTGGGGGGCTCCAGTTCGTGGGTTGCAAAGAGTCGGACACAACTTAGCAACTAAACAGCAACAGAGCAGTTATTAGAAAAATAAGAAAGCAGAGCTGATGGCTTGGTGTAAGCCAAAAGTCAAAACCAGGCCCCATGGATTACAAGCAGGAGATACATTTCAACTCCAGAGAAAGAAGCATTTTTGCCCAGTTGGAGTTCTCCAGCCGGGACTGGGGTGCCTTGGAAGAGAGGAGGAATGAGGGGGCTGCCCTGGGAGAGAGCGGCCTTTCTAGCCCGACAGAGGCACTTTCATCTTCTCTTCATTCTGTCCGTTTCTAGCTATTTCTTTCTGCTCACGTCTCCTGGGCTCCAGGACCCTGGAGGGGACGACGAGGCAGACACGGCCGCCCGGCAGCCCCTGATCAACAGCGAGGCCCCAGAGTCAAAGCCAGGTAGGAGACACAGGGGCCCCTGAGAACGGTCACTTTCTCTCTCTGGGTTTCAGTCTTTTCCTCTCTACTGTGGGCCATTGGGAGGGGGAGTGGATGGACGTCTTGGTTATGGTGAGAACCCATCACATTCATCTATTAAAGAAGCACTCACTGTTGGGATTTCCCTGGTGATCCAATGGTTAAGACTGCGCTGGGCTTCCCTGGTGGTCCAGTGGGTAAAGAGTCCACCTTGCAGTGCAAGGAGCACCGGTTCAATCCCTGGCCTGGGAGGATCCCACATGCTGCGTAGTAGCTGGACCAGTGTGTCCAATTACAAGCCAGAGCTCTGGAGCACATGCACCCAGAAACCAGTGCTCTGCAACGAGAGAGGCCACTGCAATGGGAGGCCCACACAGGCTAAAGAACAAAGGTGGATGAAAATAAATAAATAGAAAACCAATAAAAGAGGCCAAAAAATTTACATATGTGTATATATATATATATGTATATATATATAAGACTGCGCTGCCAAGGCAAGGACCAAGGGTTCAATCCCTTGTCGGGGAACTAAATTTTCACGTGCTGTGCAGTACAGTCAGAAAAAAACAAAAAAACTCATCAGGTACGGACTGTGTTGTATCATTTGTAAACAAATAACCATATCAGAACCTCATTTTTCATGTCTTGATAAGTATTAGAAGAACATAACAGAGTGATGTGCTTGGAAGTGGCAGATAGCCGAAAAGAGGGGGGTTCTTCTTAGAGAAGGTGGTCATTCAAGGCCTTTTTGAGGACATCTCATTGGGCTGACATGAATGACAAGAAGTCAGCCCTGTGTACATCAGGATGAATAGGTTCCCGGCAGAGGGACCAGCCAGTGGGAAGGTCCTGTGATGGGAATGAGTTGGGATGTTCAAAGAAACTAGAAAGAGAGATCCCGTGTGGCTGGGGCAAGCGCTGGTCTACCACCACCAAGCCGTAAGCTGTACAGGGACTTTCCTGACGGTCCAATGATTGAGACTCTGCCCTTCCAATGCAGGGGGCAGGGTTTTGATCCCAGGTCAGGGAATTAAGATCCCACATGCTGTATGGTATGGCAAAAAAAAAAAAAAAAAAAGGCTATAGAGGAGCTGTGAAGAAGGCATATCTAGTTACTTTTATTTTTTTTTAATTATGGTGAACTATCCATACCATGATGTTTACCAGTTTAACTATTTTGACTTGTATGCATTCATACTGTCTTTTTTAAATTATTTATTTATTTACTTATTTGGGGTGGGGAGGGAGGGGGGCAGGCGGGCCACTTCTATTAGTCTTTCATTTATCTGTTTTCATCCATCTTTTTTTTTTCCCCAAATCCCAGCTGGTGAGGGGGGAACTGGATTTGAACCATCTGAGATCTTCCAGTTTGCCTTTTTTTTTTAAACATTTATTTATTGATTTATTTTGGGGGGTGGTGGGGAGGGAGCAGGGGCGGGTGGGCCGCTTCTGTTGGTCTTTCATTTGTCTATTTTCATCCATCTTTGTTCTTTGGCCTGTGTGGGCCTCCCATCGCGGTGGCCTCTGTTGTTGCAGAGCGCCGGCTCTGGGCGCATGCGCTCCAGAGCTCCAACTAGGTGATTGGACACATAGGTCCAGCCGCTCCGCGGCACGTGGGATGTTCCCAGGCCAGCATCCCTTGCACTGCAAGGTGGTATCCTTACCCACTGGACCACCAGTGAAGCCCACATTCACACTGTCTTGTCAGCTGGCCAGTTCTTGCACACCAGCGCCACCTTTCCTCCATGAAGGTGCCAACCTCACCTGTCCTCTTCCTGCTCCCTTGCAGGCTCCAAGTCACCCCTCTCCGTTCAGGAAAGGTGGACCGTATTTAAGGTATGGACGGCGGCAGTGGTGTGTCCCCCGCGGCCAGCATTCGTCCCCCGCCTCGCGCTCACGTCTCCTGACCTTGCAGGGTCTGCTGCACTACATCGTCCCCTTGGTGCTGGTTTACTTTGCTGAGTATTTCATCAACCAGGGACTTGTGAGTGAGGGCTGCCAGGAGGGGCGTGGGAGCGGGATGGAGGTGGGGCACACACGGCCCTGTTCATCTACCCAGTCTGCTCTTTGCCGCAGTTTGAGCTTCTCTTCTTCCGGAACACGTTCCTGACTCACGCTCAGCAGTACCGCTGGTGAGAAGACACGGGGGTGGGCGGCAGGACAGGTGGTGGGCTGGGGACGCCCCTTCCTGATAAGCACTGGGTGGGGAGGGGCTGCCCTTCCAAGTAGGCCCTGGAGGGGCTTCCTCCTATCCCTGCCCCCTTGAAGGTACCAGATGCTGTACCAGGCTGGCGTCTTTGCCTCCCGCTCCTCCCTCCGCTGCTGCCACATCCGCCACACGTGGGTCCTGGCCTTGCTGCAGGTACTGAGCCCTGGCCCTCCCTCGCCTCTCTCTTGGCTCCTAGCTTCCCCAGGTCCCACCACGTCCCTCCCTCGGCAGGGGTAATTGATCGCGTCCCGTCAGATCCTAACCGTGAGGAATGGAGGCAAGCCGAGGTCTGTGTAAACTGTGTGGTCTCAGGTGCCTGGCAAACCTGGGTGCAGATCCCAGCTTCTGTCTACTCTGTAGCTGTGTCATTTGGGGCAGGTCTCAGAATCATCCGAGCCTCAGTTTCTTCATCTGTAAACTGGGCACAGTTGTAAGAAAGAGAAATGTGAAGCATGAAATAGCAAGATTTTGTATTGGGTCTTAATCAGTTAGAAGCACTCAGTTAATAAGGCCCAGGCCTCAGGAAGAGAGACAGACTTCCAAAGAACGTTTCTAACAATCAGAAGATGTCCCATTCTTTTATCTCAGGTGATTAATTGCATAGAATGAGTGACGTTGTAAGTGAAGCAGGTCATTTATCTCAAGGTTGGTGAGAAAATAAATTCATGGCAATGGTCATGTAAGTGATTAAGCTTTAAATGGAAAAAATGCCTCTCCCTACAACAATCTTAATGAAAGGAGTTTTATGTAACCAGCAATTGTATTTCACACATGATGATAGCCACTGAGGGTCACTAGTAAACCTTTGACTTTTTTTTTTGAAAAGCAAACATGATTTTAAACATTCATATCTTTTTTATTTGTTTGTGAATGTCAGAGTTCTTCGTCAAACTTGAAATCACTTATAACCAGGCCTTATCGTGAACTTAGTCACTCAGTTGTGTCTGGTTCTTTGTGTTCCCATGGACTGTGACCTGCCACAATTCCTTTGTCCCTGAGATTTTTTCCAGGGAAGACTACAATACTGGCATGGGTTGCCATTTTCAACTTCAGGGGATCTTCCCAACCCAGGGATTAAACCACACGTCTCCTGCTTGGCAGGCGAATTCTTTACCCCTTAGCCACCAGAGAAGCCCAAAATAAGTTGCTGGCAACCTCCAAATTATTCTAATACCCTTTGGGCCATACTTTTGGGAATAGAAGGGCATATAAAAAATCACCTTTAAAATAAACCTTTAACTCTTATAGGAAAGTCTTTAGCCCTTTTTAATAATTTTAGCTTACCTCTATGAAAACAGGATGCAGAATGAGGACAGATTATACTTTAATGTTATGTCAACTGCATGCAAACATCCTCCAACTTTCTTCCTTATTTATCTAAGGAATACTGCCAGCCCGGGGCTTTGTATTTGCCAAGTTCCGTATTGTGTCAACAATTCTTAACTCAGGATTCTTCATTAGCTGCCACCGAAATGTGTAGTTTATGATGTTAGCTGTAATTTTAAGCCAGGCCGCTGCATAGAGTGAGCGACATGTAGTCGTTTGATTCCATTACAGAAAGTGTTTGACCTAATGCTCCAGATGAATGTGTCTGCAGTATTTCTGGGTCACGTTAGTATTACCAAGGCGTGTTCTTTAAGATGCCGATCTCTGAGCCAGCCTCAGTCTTCCTGAATTAGAACCTCTGAGGCCAAGGCTTGTGTCGGTAACAAAATCTTTAGGTGATCTGTTCGTACTAGCCAAAAAGTTCACTTGGGTTTCCTCACCCATCTTATGGAAAAACTTGAACAAATTTTGTGGCCAACCCAATACATTAAGCGGGCTTCCCTGGTAGCCCTGCCTGCCAATGCAGGAGACATGAGAGACACGGGCTCAATCCCTGGGTTGGGAAGATCCCCTGGAGAAGGGAACAGCAACCCACTCCAGTATTCTTGCTTGGGAACTCCCATGAACAGAGAAGCCTGGGGACTGCAGTCCATGGGGTCACAAAGAGTCAGACACAACTGAATGATTTTCACGATACCTTAAGCATGTGAACCACTGGTGTGGCCTACAGCTATACCCTGTGGTGGCATCGTCATGTCCCACTTGATCCATGGGATACCCTGAAGGACGAGGGCACAGAGGAAGGGACTTGCACCCTTGGATGGGGTCAGCGAGCCTTCCCAGAAGGCACAGGAGCATCTAAGCCCCGATTTCTCCATCTCGGCCTTACTGGCATTTGGGGCTGGATGGTCCTCTGTTGTGAGGCCATCCTGCGAGCCGTAGGGTGCTGAGCAGCATCCCTGGCCTTTGCCCACTCCACATCTGCAGTGCCCTCCCTCCTCAGATGTAACCACCCGGAACATCTCCAGAGGTTGCTCCATGTCCCCTAGGCGGCAAAGGCACACCCCGTTGACAACTGCTGGTCTCACTTAGCATGGGGTTGGTGAAATCGGGGGTGGGATGGGGACCTCTCCACTCAGGAAGCCTTTCAGAGGAGGAAGGAGATCACAGCAGTGAGAGGGAGCTTGATCCAAGCTGACTGCGGACCGTGGTGACTAGGCAAGCCCAAGTGGGGAACGGTGGGCCGGCGTCCCAGGCCATAGGAGTGATGCAGGCATGGGCGGGAGGGGAGAAGACGCCAGGGTTCAGGGTGCTGGGAAGCGGTATCGAGAAGGCCTCCCCCAGGTCCCAGGGTCTGATAGGCCAGCTGAGTGCTGGAATTTGGTTCATGCCTGTCATCCCTCACTTTCATCAGCATCTCCCAGATCCAGGACCACTGGGTGGGATGGCACCTCCCTTCCTGAGCCCCTCAGGTCCCAGACTCAGTCCTCCCCTCCACCTGCACCTACAGTGCCTCAACCTGGCCTTCCTGCTGCTGGATGTGTGGCTGAGCTTCCTGCCAAGCATCTACCTCGTCCTCCTGATCATCCTGTATGAGGGACTCCTAGGGGGTGCGGCCTACGTGAACACCTTTCACAACATTGCCCTGGAGGTCAGCTCTGGCTGGGTGAGGGCTGTGGGTGGGCGGCCTCTCTGGGAAAAGTCCCAAGCAGGGGTGCTGAGGACTGAAGCCTCCCCTCTGCTCCCCCCTCTCCCTAGACCAGCGATGAGCACCGGGAATTTGCCATGGCCACCGCCTGTATCTCTGACACCTTGGGGATCTCACTATCAGGGCTCCTGGCCCTGCCTCTCCACGACTTCCTCTGCCAACTTTCCTGACACTCCTGGGACATTGGACACACTGACCTGGGCTGTATTCACGGGCAGGCAGGTTGGCCTGACCCCAGCCCAGACGCCATCTATGTACTCTCCCCGGCCTTCCTACATGGCTGGGATGTAGAAAGTGCTGAGCCCCCATTCCTCTTCGATGGAGGGAACAGCAATTTTTCTCCCACTCCTAAGCTGTTTTTGGGGAATTTCTTACCATTAGGCCCTCGGAATAAATGCCAGTTTTATCCATTGACTCTTGTTTTTTCTCTGTGAAAAAAAAAAAAAAAATTTTTCCGAGACTTCCCTGGTGGCCCAGGGGTTCAGACTGTACCTTCCAAGGCAGGGAATGTGGGTTCGATCCTGGTGGGGACCTAAGATCTCACATGCCCCCGTGGCCAAAAAAATAAAAACAGAAGCAATGTTATAACAAATTCAATAAAGACTTAAAAAAATTGTCTTCTGTTTATGAAAGTATTAAGTTTACTTTGGAATCTATATGGGAGAGTGTAAAGAAAGCATTTCAGCAAATTGTCTAGTCCTTGAGGCTTTGTTTATTTGTTAACTCCTTTGTTCCTTTGACTCAGTCATTCACTGTGTGGAACAATATGTACACCTTTTTTCTGCCAACCTGTAAGTTCCAAACCTGCAGAGAGGCTGAAAGAACTTGAACAATGAGTACTGTTGTAGGCACCGCCTGGCTTCTACAGTGAATGTTCTGCTCTGTTTGCTTTGTCCTGTAGCCAGCCTTCCATGCAAATCTGCCCTTGTCTTAGTTTAACTTATTTTTTTTTTTAAGGAAGAGTTTAGGTGTTTTTTGTTTTTTGTTTTTTTTTTTAACGTCTATTGATCTTTTATTTATTTATTTCCATCCATCTTTGTTCTTTGGCCTGTGTGGGCCTCCCATCACAGTGGCTCTCTCTCTGCAGAGTGCCGGCTCTATAGTTGGACACATCGGTCCAGCCGCTCTGAAGCACGTGGGATCCTTCCAGGGCAGGGATTGAACCAGCGCCCCTTGCATTGTAAGGCAGTGTCCTTACCCACTGAACCACCAGGGAAGCCCACTTATTTTTGTCAGTGCCTCCACGACTTCCTCTGCCAACTTTCCTGACACTCCTGGGACATTGGACACACTGACCTGGGCTGTATTCACGGGCAGGCAGGTTGGCCTGACCCCAGCCCAGACGCCATCTATGTACTCTCCCCGGCCTTCCTACATGGCTGGGATGTAGAAAGTGCTGAGCCCCCATTCCTCTTCGATGGAGGGAACAGCAATTTTCTCCCACTCCTGAGCTGTTTTTGGGGACTTTCTTTCGATTAGGCCCTCGGAATAAAGGCCAGTTTTATCCATTGACTCTTGTTTTTTCTCTGTGAAAAAAAAAAAATTTTCCGAGACTTCCCTGGTGGCCCAGGGGTTCAGACTGTACCTTCCAAGGCAGGGAATGTGGGTTCGATCCTGGTGGGGACCTAAGATCTCACATGCCCCCGTGGCCAAAAAAATAAAAACAGAAGCAATGTTATAACAAATTCAATAAAGACTTAAAAAAATTGTCTTCTGTTTATGAAAGTATTAAGTTTACTTTGGAATCTATATGGGAGAGTGTAAAGAAAGCATTTCAGCAAATTGTCTAGTCCTTGAGGCTTTGTTTATTTGTTAACTCCTTTGTTCCTTTGACTCAGTCATTCACTGTGTGGAACAATATGTACACCTTTTTTCTGCCAACCTGTAAGTTCCAAACCTGCAGAGAGGCTGAAAGAACTTGAACAATGAGTACTGTTGTAGGCACCGCCTGGCTTCTACAGTGAATGTTCTGCTCTGTTTGCTTTGTCCTGTAGCCAGCCTTCCATGCAAATCTGCCCTTGTCTTAGTTTAACTTATTTTTTTTTTTAAGGAAGAGTTTAGGTGTTTTTTGTTTTTTGTTTTTTTTTTTACAACGTCTATTGATCTTTTATTTATTTATTTCCATCCATCTTTGTTCTTTGGCCTGTGTGGGCCTCCCATCACAGTGGCTCTCTCTCTGCAGAGTGCCGGCTCTATAGTTGGACACATCGGTCCAGCCGCTCTGAAGCACGTGGGATCCTTCCAGGGCAGGGATTGAACCAGCGCCCCTTGCATTGTAAGGCAGTGTCCTTACCCACTGAACCACCAGGGAAGCCCAGTTCAACTTATTTTTGTCATGTGTTTCAAAGTAAGAAGCTAACTACAAACCACCTCCTTCTGAATGCTTCAGCAAGCACATTTTCCCCTAGAATCCAGTCTTGTTTACAGTCCTTTGTTCGAGGGACTATGCAGTAAAATGCACAAGTCTGTTATATATTTTTAAAGTAACTGAGATTGGCATTGCAGTATTTCCTGTACTTCACTGTTGCCGTCTCTACCATTTTTGCTCTACTGGTGCATAACTAAAATACTGCCTACCAGTAATTTATGAAGATTTCATTAAAGCAACTACCTTTCAATACAATTTAGTTATTTTAAAGGGGAAACAATGTTACTATTTAAGTCATGAGTTTGGAATGCTAGCTATATATTTTTTCAATAACATTGAAATAAATTACGTGTCTATTGGAGTGTAAAATGAACATTCAGGTACCCCCGAGGTGACCCCATCTCTACCATTGATGTTTGTGGCCCACATACAGGGAAAATGCTGTTAGGGTGGTTGATAGCATGGGCTTTGGAGGGGGCAAAACTTGGTTTGGGGGTCCCAACTCTGTTATCCAGGAGCTTTGCGATCCTGTGCAAACCTCTTCATCTCTCTGCACCTCAATCCTTTAATCGGTTCAATGTTAATAAACAATAGGACCAACACATCATGAGGTGGTTGTGGAAATTCCATGGGCTCCTGGGAAAGCATGGTGCTCAGTTAATGTTGGCTTAAATCATACTGTGGTTTGAATTCTGACTTTCTCTTTCATCTTGCCTTATTTCAGTGGTTCTCAAACTTCATGTGCACCATGTTGTTGCTCAGTCGCTAAGTCCATGTATGGCTTTTTATGACCTCATGGACTGCCGCACACTCGACCTCCCTGCCCCTCACCGTCTGCTGGAGTTTGCCCAAGTTCATGTCCCTTGAGTCCGTGATGCTATCCAATCATCTTGTCCGGTGTCACTCTCTTCTCCTTTTGCTTTCAATCTTTCCCAGCATCAGGGTCTTTTCCAATGAGTGCACCTTAGGGCTTGTTAAGATAGAGATGGGGCTTCCCCTGGTGGTGCAGTGGGTAAGGACACCGCCTTGCAGTGCAAGGGGCGCTAGTTCAATCCCTGGCCTGGGAAGATCCCACGTGCCGCGGAGCGGCTGGACCGATGTGTCCAATTACCGAGCCGGCGCGCTAGAGCTCTGGAGCACATGCGCCCAGAGCCGGCGCTCTGCAACGACAGACGCCACCGTGATGGGAGGCCCACAGGAGCCGAAGAACAAAGATGGATGAAAATAGAGAAATGAAAGACCAATAGAAGTGGCCTGCCCGCTCCCCTCCCTCCCCAACACGACCCCCGCCCAAAATAAATAAATAAATAAATCTTAAAAAAAAAAAAATAGAGATGGTTGGGATCATATCCAAAACAGGTAAGGAAATAACACAATCTGAAAGCCCAAAAGGGCAGAAAATCCATTTTAAAGGAATTGAAGCGCTGTTTCTCCAAAGAATATGAAAGGATAACAGGCCAACAGATACTTGAAAAGATGTTCAACATCACTAGTTGTGGGAGCTCCCTGATGGCCTAATGGTTAGAATCCCTGACTTTCACTGCTGTGGCCTGGGTTCAATCCCTGGTCAGGGAACTGAAATCCCGCAAGCCACGTGGGGCGGCCAAAAAAAAAACCACTAGTCATTAGGGGAATGCAAATCAAAACCGCAAGATGTCACTTCACACCTCTTAGCCATCATCAAAAAAGGGCCCGAGGTAACAAATACTGGCAATGATGTCTAGTAAAGGGAACACTTGGGCATGGTTGAGGGATTGTAAATTTGCTCAGCCACTCTGAAAAATAGAAGATCCTCAAAATGAAAAGAGCTACCATATGAAGATCCTCAAAATAACAGTGGTTCTCAAACTTCATGTGCACCATGTTGTTGCTCAGTCGCTAAGTCCATGTATGGCTTTTTATGACCTCATGGACTGCCGCACACTCGACCTCCCTGCCCCTCACCGTCTGCTGGAGTTTGCCCAAGTTCATGTCCCTTGAGTCCGTGATGCTATCCAATCATCTTGTCCGGTGTCACTCTCTTCTCCTTTTGCTTTCAATCTTTCCCAGCATCAGGGTCTTTTCCAATGAGTGCACCTTAGGGCTTGTTAAGATAGAGATGGGGCTTCCCCTGGTGGTGCAGTGGGTAAGGACACCGCCTTGCAGTGCAAGGGGCGCTAGTTCAATCCCTGGCCTGGGAAGATCCCACGTGCCGCGGAGCGGCTGGACCGATGTGTCCAATTACCGAGCCGGCGCGCTAGAGCTCTGGAGCACATGCGCCCAGAGCCGGCGCTCTGCAACGACAGACGCCACCGTGATGGGAGGCCCACAGGAGCCGAAGAACAAAGATGGATGAAAATAGAGAAATGAAAGACCAATAGAAGTGGCCCGCCCGCTCCCCTCCCTCCCCAACACGACCCCTGCCCAAAATAAATAAATAAATAAATCTTAAAAAAAAAAAAATAGAGATGGTTGGGATCATATCCAAAACAGGTAAGGAAATAACACAATCTGAAAGCCCAAAAGGGCAGAAAATCCATTTTAAAGGAATTGAAGCGCTGTTTCTCCAAAGAATATGAAAGGATAACAGGCCAACAGATACTTGAAAAGATGTTCAACATCACTAGTTGTGGGAGCTCCCTGATGGCCTAATGGTTAGAATCCCTGACTTTCACTGCTGTGGCCTGGGTTCAATCCCTGGTCAGGGAACTGAAATCCCGCAAGCCACGTGGGGCGGCCAAAAAAAAAACCACTAGTCATTAGGGGAATGCAAATCAAAACCGCAAGATGTCACTTCACACCTCTTAGCCATCATCAAAAAGGCCAGAGGTAACAAATACTGGCAATGATGTCTAGTAAAGGGAACACTTGGGCATGGTTGAGGGGATTGTAAATTTGCTCAGCCACTCTGCAAAACATAGAAGATCCTCAAAAAAATGAAAAGAGCTACCATATGATGCAGCAATGCCTCTTCTGGGAATATTATCTAAAGGAAATAAAAACACTAATTAGGAAAGGTATCTGAGACTTCGCTGAAGGCTCAGTGGATAAGAATCCGCCTGCCAGGGCTTCCCTGGTGGTCCAGTGGTTAAGAATCCTCCTTGCAATGCAGGGGACACCGGTTCGATCCCTGGTCCTGGAAGATTCCCATACGCCCCAGGACACATAAGCCCCCGGGCCACCAGTACTGAGCCAATGCTCTAGAACCTATGCTCCGCCACAAGAGAAGCCACTGCAATAAAAAATCTGTGCAGCCACAACTAGAGAGTAGCCCCTGCTCACACAACTAAAGAAAGTCCGTGTGCAGCAACGAAGACCCAGTGCAACCAAAAATGAATAAACAGAATTTTTTAAAAATCCATCTGCCAATTCAGGGGCTATGGATTCAATCCCTGGTCAGGGAAGATCCCACCTGCTGTGGCACAACTAAGCCTGAGCATCACAGCTACTAAGCCCACGCATTCTAGAGCCTGTGCACCTCGACAAAGAGTAGGCCCCGCTCAATGCAACTAGAGAAAGCAACAAAAACTCAGCACAATCAGAAATAAATAAAATTTTTTTAAAAAGAAGATATCTGAGTCCCTATGTTTTATTTACAATAGCCAAGACGTGGAAACAACCTAAATGTCCGTTGATGGATAAATGGATGGAGTTGTATTATGCTAAGTGAAATAAGATTGACAGCAAAAGACAAGTAGGACTTCATTTACATGTGGAATTAAAAAAAAACACTTTTTTTAACATTTATTTTTTATTTATTTGTTTTCATCCATCTTTATTCTTTGGCCTGTGTGGGCCTCCCATTGCAGTGGCCTTTCTCCTTGCAGAGCACCAGCTCTGGGTGAATGCACTTTAGAGATCTGGCTTGTGATCAGACACACCGGCCCAGCCGTTCCACAGCATGTGGGATCGTCCTGGACCAGGGATTGAACTGGTGCCCCTAGCACTGCAAGGTGGGCTCTTTGCCCACTGAGCCACCAGGGAAGCCCAACTTTCTTTTTTTTTTTTTTTCAATCTGTGCCTTGTGACTTGCGTTGTGACTTAGTTCCCCATCCAGGATTAAACCCGGACCATGTCAATGAATTTGTGATCCATGACATGGGATGTCCTTCACTTATTTATCACTAGATCGTCTTTACTTTCTTTCAACAATGTTCTGTTATCTTCACCGTACACATTTTGCATCTCTTTTGTTAAATTTCTGTTAGGGACTTCCTTATTGGTCTCGTGGTAAAGGAGTCTGCCTCCCACTGCAGGGGACACAGGTTTGACCCCTGGTCTGAGGAGTAAAATGCCACATGCTATAAACTAAGTCTACCTGCTGCAGTGAAGACTCAGCACTTCCAAAAAAGATAAATTTTAGCCTAAATATTTTCAGTTTGGGGTGCTTTTGTACATGGAATTACTGTCTTAATTTCCTTTCTGGATTATTCATTCCTAGTATCTAGAAACACAATTGATTTTTTTTTTTTTTGGCCGCTTCTGTTGGTCTTTCGTTTATTTGTTCCCATCCATCTTTGGCCCATTGCAGTGGCCTCTGTCGCTGCAGAGCACTGACTCTGGGCGCATGCGCTCCAGAGCCTGGGTTCGGTAGTTGGACACATCGGTCCAGCCGCTCCGCGGCACATGGAATCTTCCCAGGCCAGAGATCAAACTGGCACCCCTTACACTGCAAGGTGGTGTCGTTACCACTGGGCCATCAGGGAAGCCTCAGAATTGATTTTTGCCTACTGATCTTTTTACCCTGCAACCCTGCTGACTTTGTTATTAGTTCTAATAGGTTTTTGTAGATTCCTTAGGATTTTCTATATGCAAGAATATATCCTCTGCAAATCTTCCTTATCTGGACTCCTTTTATTTTGCTTTCTGGCCTAATTGCACTGGTTGGAACCTCCAGGACAACAATGAATAAAAATGACAACACTACACACTCTTGTCTTGTTCCTGATCTTAGGGGGAAAGCTTTTAGTCTTTCACCATTAAATATGATGTTAGCTGTGGAGTTTTTGTGGATGCCAGTTATCATATTGAGGAAGTTCCCTTCTATGCCTACTTGATCCTGAAAGAGTTTCCAGTGTTGTCAAATGCTTTTTTTCCCAGCTATTGAAATGATCATGTGGTTTTTAATTAAAACTGACTTTGAATTTCTGATAAATCCCACTTGATATGGTTTCTGTATGGGATTTTCTAGTATTTTGCTGGACTTTTAGGCCTATATTCATGAGAGAAATTGGTCTCAAATTTCCTTTTCTTGTGTCTTTTTTTTTGAAGCCCAGACTCTAGGGCACATGGGCTCAGTAGTTGCAGTTCTCAGGTTTTAGAGCACAGGCTTAATACTTGTGGTGGACAGGCTTAGTTGCGCCGCATCATGTGGGATCTTCCCAGACCAGGGACTAAACCTGTGTCTGCTGCATTGGCAGGTGGGTTCTTTACCACTAAGCCATTAGGAAAGCCCTGTTTGGGCTTTTTTTTTTTTTTTTTTTAAATTTTGGCCTTTTATTGACTTTTTATTTATTTATTTTCATCCATCTTTATTCTTTGGCCTCCGATCCAGCCGCTCTGCAGCACATGGGATCTTCCCAGGCCAGGGATCAAACCAGTGCTCCTTGCACTGCAAGGCGGACTCTACCCACTGGACCACCAGGGAAGTCCCTGTCTGGTTTTAATATCCGGGCATGTGGGCCTCCTAGAATGAGTTGAGAACTATTCTCTCTTGTATTTTGGAGGAAGAATTTGTGAAGCACTGACATTAATTCTTTAAATATTTGCAGGATTAACTAGTGAAACTCTGTAGATCTGAGCTTTTCTCTGTGGATAGTTTTTGCCTTTTTGTCGTTGTTCAGTCGCTCAGTCATGTCCAACTCTTCCCCCGTCACATTTTCCACCACTCTTAGACTTTGTTATTAGTTCTAATAGGTTTTTGTAGATTCCTTAGGATTTTCTATATGCAAGAATATATCCTCTGCAAATCTTCCTTATCTGGACTCCTTTTATTTTGCTTTCTGGCCTAATTGCACTGGTTGGAACCTCCAGGACAACAATGAATAAAAATGACAACACTACACACTCTTGTCTTGTTCCTGATCTTAGGGGGAAAGCTTTTAGTCTTTCACCATTAAATATGATGTTAGCTGTGGAGTTTTTGTGGATGCCAGTTATCATATTGAGGAAGTTCCCTTCTATGCCTACTTGATCCTGAAAGAGTTTCCAGTGTTGTCAAATGCTTTTTTTCCCAGCTATTGAAATGATCATGTGGTTTTTAATTAAAACTGACTTTGAATTTCTGATAAATCCCACTTGATATGGTTTCTGTATGGGATTTTCTAGTATTTTGCTGGACTTTTAGGCCTATATTCATGAGAGAAATTGGTCTCAAATTTCCTTTTCTTGTGTCTTTTTTTTTGAAGCCCAGACTCTAGGGCACATGGGCTCAGTAGTTGCAGTTCTCAGGTTTTAGAGCACAGGCTTAATACTTGTGGTGGACAGGCTTAGTTGCGCCGCATCATGTGGGATCTTCCCAGACCAGGGACTAAACCTGTGTCTGCTGCATTGGCAGGTGGGTTCTTTACCACTAAGCCATTAGGAAAGCCCTGTTTGGGCTTTTTTTTTTTTTTTTTTTAAATTTTGGCCTTTTATTGACTTTTTATTTATTTATTTTCATCCATCTTTATTCTTTGGCCTCCGATCCAGCCGCTCTGCAGCACATGGGATCTTCCCAGGCCAGGGATCAAACCAGTGCTCCTTGCACTGCAAGGCGGACTCTACCCACTGGACCACCAGGGAAGTCCCTGTCTGGTTTTAATATCCGGGCATGTGGGCCTCCTAGAATGAGTTGAGAACTATTCTCTCTTGTATTTTGGAGGAAGAATTTGTGAAGCACTGACATTAATTCTTTAAATATTTGCAGGATTAACTAGTGAAACTCTGTAGATCTGAGCTTTTCTCTGTGGATAGTTTTTGCCTTTTTGTCGTTGTTCAGTCGCTCAGTCATGTCCAACTCTTAGCAACCCCACTAAGTGCAGCACACCGGGCTCCCTTGTCCTTCACCATCTCTTAGAGTTTTTGGTATATGTGGTTTCCAAGCAGTTGAAATGTGGTTAGTATGACTGAAAAACTGAACCGATTTTTTTTTAATATAGATTTTTAAAATTTTGGCCTCTTTTATTGATTTTTTATTTATTTATTTTTATCTATCTTTATTCTTTGGCCTGCGTGAGCCTCCCATCGCAGTGGCCTCTCTCGTCGCAGACCTACTCTGGGCGCATGCGCTCCAGAGCGCTGGCTCGTGATTGGACACACCGGTCCAGCCGCTTCGTGGGCCAGGGATCGAACTGGTGTTCCCTGCACTGCAAGGCGGACTCTTTACCCACTGGACCACCAGGGAAGCCCTGAAAAACTGGACCTTCAATTTCATTTAATATATAATAAGCCAGAGATGGTTGTTCCTACAGAATAGGTCTTGAACAGTGGTAGTCAGTAGGGTCATACTGCCCTCTGCGGTCATTTTGAAAGTTTGTCGAGTTTAGAATCTTACCGTAAGTGGGGCAGGGCCTCTTAGAGGGTGAGGGCCACCCCCATCCTGCCATGTACAATATAGTCCTGTGTGAAGAGTAATTTTCCTGTGCCTGAGTGACTTTTCAGTGCCCTCCCTCAAGACAATGAACTCCATTTTACATGTGAACCCAGAGTATATCTTGCTTGGTTTAACATACAAGGATTTTCCAGGATTTCAACTCTCGTGTTCATGGAAGGAAGACTGTGTTTTGTTTTGTTTGAACATTTACCAAGGGCTTTTTGCTGTTTGGAAAATCCCCTTAACAAAGGGAATACCCTTGCCTCCTTCACTGTGATTCTAAGTGTATCTAAAAATGCTAAGTATACATACACATACTATTTCAAAATGTCAAATATGAAGGAAAAATGTCAACATTTATTCACATGATAATTGTCATTTCACACATCCAAACTATGTCAGTGTAAATAGATGCAATTTCTAGTTCTTTATATCTTCTAGAGAACTCATGTCTCAACTTTTACATAAATACATATTTTCAGTGAAACTTTTTACCCTATTTTTCCTTTATACCTACACTTGGAGCATGGCAGTTATTACTGAAGCTGAGTATAAACTTACTCTATGATCCAGCTTGCCCACCCAGAAGGACAAGGATTTATATCCACATAAAGGCTCATATCAAAATGTTGATAAAAGCTTTATTCATAGTAGCCTGCTACTGGAAACAGCCCAAATCAACAGGAGAATTAACACACTGGGATGTAGGCACACAATTGAAGACTCTTCAGCAATCAAAAAAGAAGGAACTTCCGGTTCATGTACCAACATGGATGAATCCTAGAGGCTTCTGAAAGGAGCTAGATACAAAAAGAGGACATACCTTCTAATTCTACGTCTACATGAAACTGAAGGAAAGGCAAACTAAGAGATTATGGTAGGAGTCAAATCACACTCAGCTGTGTGTGTCTTCAATAATAATAATAATTGTCTCTCAACAATAATAATGAAAAGAACACATTACTAAACACATACTGTTATGGAAAGAGTATGTGTGTGGGGTTCCGACTGCTCACTGCTCAAGTCGATAAACAGGCCAGATGGGTGGAAAGAAAAGTTTGCTTTATTTCAGATGCTGGAAGTCTGATCCCCTGGAGAAGGGAAAGGCTACCGACTCCAGTATTCTGCCTGGAGAATTCCATGGTTCGTCCATGGGCCGCAAAGAGCGGGACACAACTGAGAGACTTTACTTTCACCATTTTCAAAGAAAGAGCCATGATCATGTAAAAGGGCCTGGAATGGTAGGTACTTTAAAGATATTTGTGAATGTTCAGTGAGCCTTGTTCATTTAATTAGGATATCCGAGCATATTTGAAGTTTTTCTTTTAAAAATAAATGAGTTTTGAGATTTATTTATTAAGTGTTGACAATGCTTAGATGGATTATGAGTACACAGATGTTCATTAAAATAATCTTTATTCTTGGTCTCTATGTTTGAAATATTTCATAATAAAAAAATTTAAGAAGCCTCTGGGTAATGACAGGAGGGAGATTACAAGAAGAGAGTTTGGGTGGGATTTCTGGTCATCTTCTCTTTCTTGATGTGGGCATTAGATAATTTTGTCATTTCACACATCCAAACTATGTCAGTGTAAATAGATGCAATTTCTAGTTCTTTATATCTTCTAGAGAACTCATGTCTCAACTTTTACATAAATACATATTTTCAGTGAAACTTTTTACCCTATTTTTCCTTTATACCTACACTTGGAGCATGGCAGTTATTACTGAAGCTGAGTATAAACTTACTCTATGATCCAGCTTGCCCACCCAGAAGGACAAGGATTTATATCCACATAAAGGCTCATATCAAAATGTTGATAAAAGCTTTATTCATAGTAGCCTGCTACTGGAAACAGCCCAAATCAACAGGAGAATTAACACACTGGGATGTAGGCACACAATTGAAGACTCTTCAGCAATCAAAAAAGAAGGAACTTCCGGTTCATGTACCAACATGGATGAATCCTAGAGGCTTCTGAAAGGAGCTAGATACAAAAAGAGGACATACCTTCTAATTCTACGTCTACATGAAACTGAAGGAAAGGCAAACTAAGAGATTATGGTAGGAGTCAAATCACACTCAGCTGTGTGTGTCTTCAATAATAATAATAATTGTCTCTCAACAATAATAATGAAAAGAACACATTACTAAACACATACTGTTATGGAAAGAGTATGTGTGTGGGGTTCCGACTGCTCACTGCTCAAGTCGATAAACAGGCCAGATGGGTGGAAAGAAAAGTTTGCTTTATTTCAGATGCTGGAAGTCTGATCCCCTGGAGAAGGGAAAGGCTACCGACTCCAGTATTCTGCCTGGAGAATTCCATGGTTCGTCCATGGGCCGCAAAGAGCGGGACACAACTGAGAGACTTTACTTTCACCATTTTCAAAGAAAGAGCCATGATCATGTAAAAGGGCCTGGAATGGTAGGTACTTTAAAGATATTTGTGAATGTTCAGTGAGCCTTGTTCATTTAATTAGGATATCCCGAGCATATTTGAAGTTTTTCTTTTAAAAAATAAATGAGTTTTGAGATTTATTTATTAAGTGTTGACAATGCTTAGATGGATTATGAGTACACAGATGTTCATTAAAATAATCTTTATTCTTGGTCTCTATGTTTGAAATATTTCATAATAAAAAAATTTAAGAAGCCTCTGGGTAATGACAGGAGGGAGATTACAAGAAGAGAGTTTGGGTGGGATTTCTGGTCATCTTCTCTTTCTTGATGTGGGCATACAGGTATGATCACTTCGTGGAAACTCCTCAAGCTATGCATTTATGATCTGTCACTCCTCTGGCTCTGTTACAGTACAATATAAATTCTACTAGAAAAACATAATTAAAAAAAAGCCCCCTCCCTGTTAAATTGAAAAATTTCACAATGACTTAGTAAAGGATTAGTAAAAAATAAAGAGTTTGGATATGATTTTTTCTTTGCAAATGATCTGGTTCTTGGGGTTGACGAGAAACCACTCTAAAATCAGTAGCTTTACTTTAGTCTGAATTTGCATTTCTTCATCTTCAGGGACAGTGATCTTCAAATCACTCAACCTCCTTTTCCCATTACTCAGGCTCCCTTGGCAATTTCAGTGCATTCCCTTTCTGTTCTGGGAGGTGAAGAGGTTGAGGTCTGTGGGAAGAGAGGGAGGGAGAGAAAACCGAAGAGATACAGAGAGACAGTGAGGTAAAGGGGAGGAAGGTGGCAGGAGAAGGGGGCTGACAGGCCAGGATGTGTGGAAAGAACCTGCTGCACTCTAACCCAGTGTGCCAGTGACTGAATGTCCCCCGAGCTAGCATTTTGTTCAGATTCCCAGGTGAGGCTAGTGGGAAAGAACCTGCCTGCCAATGCAGGAGACATAAGAGACACGGGCTCAATCCCTGGGTTGGGAAGATCCCCTGGAGAAGGAAATGGCAACCCACTCCAGGATTCTTGCCTGGGAAATCCTATGAGCATGCACACATACATATGTAACGTGGCCTCTTCCTATCCCCACCATCTGCTGAATTCCACTTTTCTTCCAAGGGAACATTGTAACCCCAGTGCTTAACAGTACCAGACATACAGCAAATGCTGAATGAAGGAAACCACCTTTAAAAATGTAAAACGGTCACATCAGGATTTGTAGACTAATGCACGAACACTAGCTAATACTTATTATATGCTTATTTTGTTCAAGGCACTGTCCTAAACGCTTCACACATACTGTTACTTAATTCTCATAACACCCTATTGTTCATAAAAATTTAAGAAGCCTCTGGGTAATGACAGGAGGGAGATTACAAGAAGAGAGTTTGGGTGGGATTTCTGGTCATCTTCTCTTTCTTGATGTGGGCATACAGGTATGATCACTTCGTGGAAACTCCTCAAGCTATGCATTTATGATCTGTCACTCCTCTGGCTCTGTTACAGTACAATATAAATTCTACTAGAAAAACATAATTAAAAAAAAGCCCCCTCCCTGTTAAATTGAAAAATTTCACAATGACTTAGTAAAGGATTAGTAAAAAATAAAGAGTTTGGATATGATTTTTTCTTTGCAAATGATCTGGTTCTTGGGGTTGACGAGAAACCACTCTAAAATCAGTAGCTTTACTTTAGTCTGAATTTGCATTTCTTCATCTTCAGGGACAGTGATCTTCAAATCACTCAACCTCCTTTTCCCATTACTCAGGCTCCCTTGGCAATTTCAGTGCATTCCCTTTCTGTTCTGGGAGGTGAAGAGGTTGAGGTCTGTGGGAAGAGAGGGAGGGAGAGAAAAACGAAGAGATACAGAGAGACAGTGAGGTAAAGGGGAGGAAGGTGGCAGGAGAAGGGGGCTGACAGGCCAGGATGTGTGGAAAGAACCTGCTGCACTCTAACCCAGTGTGCCAGTGACTGAATGTCCCCCGAGCTAGCATTTTGTTCAGATTCCCAGGTGAGGCTAGTGGGAAAGAACCTGCCTGCCAATGCAGGAGACATAAGAGACACGGGCTCAATCCCTGGGTTGGGAAGATCCCCTGGAGAAGGAAATGGCAACCCACTCCAGGATTCTTGCCTGGGAAATCCTATGAGCATGCACACATACATATGTAACGTGGCCTCTTCCTATCCCCACCATCTGCTGAATTCCACTTTTCTTCCAAGGGAACATTGTAACCCCAGTGCTTAACAGTACCAGACATACAGCAAATGCTGAATGAAGGAAACCACCTTTAAAAATGTAAAACGGTCACATCAGGATTTGTAGACTAATGCACGAACACTAGCTAATACTTATTATATGCTTATTTTGTTCAAGGCACTGTCCTAAACGCTTCACACATACTGTTACTTAATTCTCATAACACCCTATTGTTCATTTGTGCCAGACTCTTTGCAGATCCCATGAACTGTAGCCCACCAGGCTCCTCTGTTCATAGAATTTTCCAGGCAAGAATATTGGAGTGCTTTGCCATTTATTCTTAGGGCTTCGCTGGTAGCGTTAGTGGTAAAGTGTTTGGACGTGGGTCCGATCCCTTGGTTGGGCAGATCCCCTGGAGGAGGGCATGGCAACCGACTCCAGTATTCTTGCCTGGAGAATCCCATGGACAGCGAAGTCTGATGGGCTACAGTTCATAGAGTCGCAAAGAGTCGAACACGGCGTCTTGGCGCTCACACGCACTCCAGGGAACGCCTGTGAAGTAGGCCCTACTGTGGTCCTTTCCTGGGACTACTGAACCACAGAGGAGTTAGGAAATCTTTCTAGGCTGACACACTTGTAAGTGATGGAGATGGGATTCGAATAACAAAGTCTGACCCGAGCTCTAAGCCTGGCTCTAAAACCTTGCAGCTCAGCATCACGCGGGCGCTTTAAGCTTCTAATTCCTGGCTCTAAGCTTCTAATTCCATATGTGATGCGTGTGACTGGTTGCTGGCTGTGAGGGATAAAACCCGACGGCTAAACCCGGTGACATCCAGCAATCCGGCGAACTCCCGCCTCTGTCGAGCCAAGATTACGTCAGCGGTAGCGTGGCGCGAGGGCCGCTGGGAGTCGTAGTCGGACAGTATAGCTAGTCGGCGTCTCCCGGAAATGACGCAGAGTCCCGTCTTCTCCCCGCGCTTCCGCTGCTTCGGCTAAGTGGTGTGACTTGCGAGCTCAGCTGGTATGTACTTTGCGGGCCTCGTGCTTCGGAGAGGGGTACCCGGGTTGGGGTAGGTGCCGGGACGGTGAGGGCAGGGGTCAGGAGGTGGCGGCCCGGGCCCTTCTCGTGGCCCGTGACTTTCGAGCTCTCCTACAGGTCCGGCCGCAGCCGCTCAGTGCCGTCGCCATGTCGCGGTTTTTTACCACGGGTTCGGACAGCGAGTCCGAGTCGTCCTTGTCCGGGGAGGAGCTCGTCACCAAGCCTGTCGGGGGTAACTACGGCAAACAGTGAGTGAAGGCCTGGGCATGGGGACCCCTCGGGGGCGGAGGGTGCTCGGTTCAGCTGGCTGTGGAAGGCCGCGTTTACGACAGGGGCAAGAGGAGTGGAAGTAGGGGCGCTGAGAGCGGGTTCTGAGGATGCTGAGGGTCTAAAAGCAGCAGGGCAGTGTTGGGGAGAAGATCGTAAAGCTTAGGGTCCTGTGAATTGTGGAAACCCACCCGCCCGGCAAAGGATAGCGTCACGAGAAGAGGTTTCCCACTGGCTAAGTCTGTTGCATCAGCAAGAAACCCCAAATACTCGCTTGATATTTGAGAAGTCCTTGATGTAACTCTGAGGTTCTTAAACATGTTAGCAGATTCATTTAGGAGTGGTAGAGTTTAGTCGCGAAGGCCTGTACCACTCTTTTTTTTTTTCTTTCCTGTCTGTACCACTCTTGTTGAGTCTCCGCTATCCATGGGATTCTCCAGGCAAGAGTCCTGGAGTGGGTTGCCATTTCCTTCTCCAGGGGATCTTCCCAACCCAGGGATTGAGCCTGTGTCTCTTATGTCTCCTGCATTGACAGGCAGGTTCTTTACCGCTAGACCATCAGGGAAGTCCTGGTTTTTAATTATTAGAGAAAAATAACTAGAAAGGGAGGTGTCAAAGCCATTGAGACTCTTCCCTTGTCCTCTCACACTGTGGGAAACAGTAGACCTAATTCAGGTACCACTTTTTCCATTTATTCTAGGTCAAATAGCCCTTTTCTTGACTTCTTTAGTAATTCTTAGTGACTTATGTCTTCACATAATTAATTTTTTTGACACAATAAATAAGTACCTTCGTTTGCTTATACTGGAGAGGCTGGAGATAGTCATTTTATTTTATGAGTTGTAGCATTTGACCAATGGCCTCACTTGAAGTAAGCTAAAAAGACTGAGTTCTATATGATGAGGCTGTGGAGAAAAGAATAAAGCAGGATGTGTGGTAGGAATGGACCTAAGTTATTCAGTTCCATCTGCCTCCTTAGAGAAGAGAGAGGTCGTTTGGCAAGACTGGGGTTAGGTGCAGAAGTTCACGGTCCCTGTTCATTTCAAATAGGCCATTGTTGCTGAGCGAGGATGAAGAAGACACCAAGAGAGTCGTCCGAAGTGCCAAGGATAAGAGGTGAGGCCCTGGGAGGCTGGGTGATGCGGAGTCCCCGCGGCAGTGGTGGATTTTCTGGCTGGTGATGGCGGCTGTGTCCAATGTGGCATTGGGCTCTTAAACCAGGTTTGAGGAACTGACCAACCTGATCCGCACCATCCGTAATGCCATGAAGATTCGGGATGTCACCAAGTGCCTGGAGGAGTTTGAGCTCCTAGGAAAAGCGTATGGAAAGGCTAAGAGCATTGTGGACAAGGAAGGGGTTCCTCGGTTCTATATCCGGATCCTGGCTGACCTGGAGGACTATCTAAATGAGGTAGGAGGACTGCAGGTGCGAGGGGACCCAGAAGGGGACTGCAGACCTGGAGCTTTCTCCTAACCCATTTCCAGGGATCGTGTCTCTTCTCAAATTGTTTGCCAGATATTCAGTGTTTCCCAGAATGTAAGAAATAGGGGTGGTGAAGCAAGGAAAGGAGCTTTTTTTATGCTGAAAGTTTTAATCATACTTGTTCTTGTATTGCTTTTTATTTGTGGTTTTTGTACTTTTCATAGTGACCCATACCTATAGGATTGTTAAGCAGTAAGGTAACGCATACTGTTATTAAGGAGTACAGATGTATGTAGATAGCAAGACTGAATAGTTGTGAAGCCTGAAGTTGAGGGAAGACTCCTTAGTCTCAGATGCTTATTCTCTTTTTCTTCCCTGTTCTTTCCTTCAGCTATGGGAAGACAAGGAAGGAAGAAGAAGATGAATAAGAATAATGCCAAGGCGCTGAGCACTCTGCGCCAGAAGATCCGAAAATACAACAGGGATTTTGAGTCGCATATCACAAATTACAAGCAGGTGGGTGCACTGGAGGGAGACTTTTTGAATTGTGAGGACAGTGACTCCCCATGGCTGAGACCAAAAAGTATTTGCACATGTGAGATGTGCGGCTGGGGAAGAAATAACAGCTCTGTGAGGCGGCAGGGGTGGGTGGAGTAGTGGTTGGCAGGCTTCCTGAATTTTCTCATTTCCCTCCATCAAGAACCCCGAGCAGTCTGCAGACGAAGATGCAGAGAAGAATGAGGAGGACTCGGAAGGTGAGTGAGGAAACCCTTAATTGCAAATAGGAGGTCTAAAGAATCCACCTGCAGTGTGGGAGGCCTGGGTTCAGTCCTGAGTTGGGAAGATCCCCTGGAGGAGGGCATGCCAACCCTCTCCCATATTCTTGCCTAGAGAACCCCATGGACAGAGGAGCCTGGTGGGCAGCCGTCCCCAGGGTCGCCGAGAGTGGGACACGACTGACACGGGGAGATCTAAAATTAGCAGTCTCCTTGGCTTTCCTTGGTTGCCAGTCAGCTCTTGATTCTGGTTTTTCTCCTCTCCCTTTCCGTCCAGGCTCTTCAGATGAGGACGAGGATGATGACGGAGTTACTGCCGTGTTCCTAAAGAAGAAATCAGAAGCACCTTCTTGATTCTGGTTGTCTCTCAGTCCAGGCTCTGTAGATTTTTTAAATTGGGATCGTGTCTCTTCTCAAATTGTTTGCCAGATATTCAGTGTTTCCCAGAATGTAAGAAATAGGGGTGGTGAAGCAAGGAAAGGAGCTTTTTTTATGCTGAAAGTTTTAATCATACTTGTTCTTGTATTGCTTTTTATTTGTGGTTTTTGTACTTTTCATAGTGACCCATACCTATAGGATTGTTAAGCAGTAAGGTAACGCATACTGTTATTAAGGAGTACAGATGTATGTAGATAGCAAGACTGAATAGTTGTGAAGCCTGAAGTTGAGGGAAGACTCCTTAGTCTCAGATGCTTATTCTCTTTTTCTTCCCTGTTCTTTCCTTCAGCTATGGGAAGACAAGGAAGGGAAGAAGAAGATGAATAAGAATAATGCCAAGGCGCTGAGCACTCTGCGCCAGAAGATCCGAAAATACAACAGGGATTTTGAGTCGCATATCACAAATTACAAGCAGGTGGGTGCACTGGAGGGAGACTTTTTGAATTGTGAGGACAGTGACTCCCCATGGCTGAGACCAAAAAGTATTTGCACATGTGAGATGTGCGGCTGGGGAAGAAATAACAGCTCTGTGAGGCGGCAGGGGTGGGTGGAGTAGTGGTTGGCAGGCTTCCTGAATTTTCTCATTTCCCTCCATCAAGAACCCCGAGCAGTCTGCAGACGAAGATGCAGAGAAGAATGAGGAGGACTCGGAAGGTGAGTGAGGAAACCCTTAATTGCAAATAGGAGGTCTAAAGAATCCACCTGCAGTGTGGGAGGCCTGGGTTCAGTCCTGAGTTGGGAAGATCCCCTGGAGGAGGGCATGCCAACCCTCTCCCATATTCTTGCCTAGAGAACCCCATGGACAGAGGAGCCTGGTGGGCAGCCGTCCCCAGGGTCGCCGAGAGTGGGACACGACTGACACGGGGAGATCTAAAATTAGCAGTCTCCTTGGCTTTCCTTGGTTGCCAGTCAGCTCTTGATTCTGGTTTTTCTCCTCTCCCCTTTCCGTCCAGGCTCTTCAGATGAGGACGAGGATGATGACGGAGTTACTGCCGCCGTGTTCCTAAAGAAGAAATCAGAAGCACCTTCTGGGGAGAGTCGGAAGTTCATCAAAAAGGAGGTGGAAGCCACGCTTACGCGGAAGGGGTGGTTTGCCTGCTGTGGCCCGTGCTTGTGTCTCCGGGGAGAAGAATAGACTGAGAGCGATGGGGATTAGCTGAGTGTGGTCTCAAAACAGGTTTCCGCTACGATTGAAGCAGAGAGTGACTTGGAATCAGGAGAGCTAGATTCTGGGCCCAGCTCTGCCGCTGAGGAGCTGTGTGTCCCTGGAGCAAGTCACCACTGCTCTCTGGGTCGTGGGGGTCCAGTCCAGCTCTTCCTATCCTGATTCAGCCACTCTTGTTCTGATCCCAAGAATGTCTAGAGCGTGTGTCATCAGGGAGGGAAGAGACAGCCCCAGTCAGCCTTACCGTCTTTCTTCTGACGCTCTTTTTCCCTCCGAAGGATGAAGATGAGGACTCGGAAGATTCCGAAGATTCGGAAGCTTGGGATACAAGTTCCACGTCTTCTGATTCAGACTCAGAGGAGGAAGAAGGGAAGCAGACTGTGCTGGCCTCTAGATTCCTTAAAAAGTAAGAAAAGCGGTGGTTTTTCAGGCTGCAGTGGAAAAGATAGGAAGCCTTTATTTAAAGTCATCTGGAAAGTTGTTGCTCCTTGTCTCAAATCTATTTACTTATTTTCCATTTCAATTTTAAGTTTTCCTTATTTTTATATTAAAAAGTGTTTTATTGAAGTATAATTGCTATATAATATAGGTTAAAAGTGTATAGTCTAGTGATCCATAATTTTTTTAATGATTTTTTTTTAATTGAAGGATAATCACTTTGCAGAATTTTGTTGGTTTCTGCCAAAACACCAGCATGACATAATTTTTTAAAAAAACAATTAATTAATCTCTTTATATTTGGCTGCTCTGGGTCTTTGTTGCTGCTCCTGTGTTGTCTCTAGTTCTGGCGATCAGGGGCCACTCTCTAGTTGCAGTGCATGGGCTTCTGATGGCGATGGCTTCTCTTGTTGCAGAGCATGGGCTCTAGGCACATGCAGGATCAGTAGTTGAAGTGCACAGGCTTAGTTGCCCTGCACCATGTGGTATCTTCCCGTACCAGGGATTGAACCCACGACCTCTGCATTGACGGGTATTCTTAGCCAGTGAGCCACGAGGGAAGTCCAGTCATGCGTAATTTTTAAAAGCTATGGTCCATTTATAGATTATAAAATATTTGCTGTGTTCCTCACATTGTACAGTATATCCTTTTATACCTCAGCAGCAGAGGACGAGATGTTTAGATAGCATCACCAAGTCTATGGACGGCAAACTCTAGGAGAAACTGGAGGGCAGGGGAGCCTGGCATGCTACAGTCCTTGGGGTCGCAGAGTTGGACATAGCTGAACCATAGAATCAAAGTAGTTTGTACTTCTTGTCCCCCTGCTCTAAATTGCTCCTTCCCTCATGGAGTCCTTTTAGGCTGTAGAGGCCAACAGAGGGCTCTCAGGGTCAAGAATATTAGTTGCCTAAGATTAGGAAGCAAATGTGTCCTGCAGGTGAATTTGAAGGCTCCAGTATCCAGATATTTAGCTGTGACAATACTCACTGCCTTTGGACTGAGTGTTTTATCTCTTTGATGCTGATTGTTGTTGTTTAGTTGCTCAGTTGTGTCCAACTCTCTTGCAACCCCATGGACTATAACCCACTAGTCTCCTCTGTCCATGGAATCTTGAGGCAAGAAGTGGAGTGGGTTGCCATTCCCTTCTCCAGGGGATCTTCCCAACCCAGGGATCGAACCCGGGTCTCCTGCTTGGTAGGCGAATTCTTTACTACTGAGCTACCTGGGAATTCTCTGATTACCTGTGTGATACTGGATAAACTGTCTAACCTTCCCAGTTTTCAGTGTTCTTATTTATAAAGTGAGGTGGTTCTTGACCCTGTTCCAAGGGTGCCTGCAGGAATACAGGGGAGGGATGGACCCAGCCTAGCCCAGGACTGGCCTTGGTGAGCCCTCAGTGATGGTCACGTCTCTTGTCCTCTTCCTGAGAACTTGATATAAAGCATGAAGACTGCAGCAAGCCTTCCTGGACTTTACTGGTGTCTTCACAGAAGGGGAACATTCTGATTTGGGAATCTTAGCCCATTACTCCTTGAGTAGCTGTCCACTCAGCTGAGTCATTTAACTGTCTTAGATCCTAGCTTCCTCCTTTGAAATCATGGTGATAGCTCCCCCTGTGCAGTCCTCAGGAGTTGAGTGTCAAACTCAGTGATGACCAGCAGTGGTACTGATGGGGTTGCTTTTCTGCTTTCAAAAGTTGGGGTTATGTTGCTTCAGGTGTTAATGTGTTCTGGGACATTACAAGAGTCTAGACATAGCCATTTTATTGAGAAGCGTTCTTTATTGCGTGCTCCAGGGAACACGATGGTCAGGCTCAGAGAGTGTGGGGTCGCAGAGTTGGACATAGCTGAACCATAGAATCAAAGTAGTTTGTACTTCTTGTCCCCCTGCTCTAAATTGCTCCTTCCCTCATGGAGTCCTTTTAGGCTGTAGAGGCCAACAGAGGGCTCTCAGGGTCAAGAATATTAGTTGCCTAAGATTAGGAAGCAAATGTGTCCTGCAGGTGAATTTGAAGGCTCCAGTATCCAGATATTTAGCTGTGACAATACTCACTGCCTTTGGACTGAGTGTTTTATCTCTTTGATGCTGATTGTTGTTGTTTAGTTGCTCAGTTGTGTCCAACTCTCTTGCAACCCCATGGACTATAACCCACTAGTCTCCTCTGTCCATGGAATCTTGAGGCAAGAAGTGGAGTGGGTTGCCATTCCCTTCTCCGGGGGATCTTCCCAACCCAGGGATCGAACCCGGGTCTCCTGCTTGGTAGGCGAATTCTTTACTACTGAGCTACCTGGGAATTCTCTGATTACCTGTGTGATACTGGATAAACTGTCTAACCTTCCCAGTTTTCAGTGTTCTTATTTATAAAGTGAGGTGGTTCTTGACCCTGTTCCAAGGGTGCCTGCAGGAATACAGGGGAGGGATGGACCCAGCCTAGCCCAGGACTGGCCTTGGTGAGCCCTCAGTGATGGTCACGTCTCTTGTCCTCTTCCTGAGAACTTGATATAAAGCATGAAGACTGCAGCAAGCCTTCCTGGACTTTACTGGTGTCTTCACAGAAGGGGAACATTCTGATTTGGGAATCTTAGCCCATTACTCCTTGAGTAGCTGTCCACTCAGCTGAGTCATTTAACTGTCTTAGATCCTAGCTTCCTCCTTTGAAATCATGGTGATAGCTCCCCCTGTGCAGTCCTCAGGAGTTGAGTGTCAAACTCAGTGATGACCAGCAGTGGTACTGATGGGGTTGCTTTTCTGCTTTCAAAAGTTGGGGTTATGTTGCTTCAGGTGTTAATGTGTTCTGGGACATTACAAGAGTCTAGACATAGCCATTTTATTGAGAAGCGTTCTTTATTGCGTGCTCCAGGGAACACGATGGTCAGGCTCAGAGAGTGTGGGGTAGCTGATGTGTTTTTATTCCCAGTGCTTCTGACACCAATATGTATTTTCTCATGCCAGCTAGTTTTCCTATTCTCTGGACCCCAAGTGGGTGTTCAGCACTCAGTTCAGTTCTAGCACTAACTCCCCAAAGTTAGCCCAGACCCTGCAAGACAGCCGCCACTTGAGATGCCAGGTGTAAGTTCCCAGCTTGGCTCCCATACCTCTGACCAGCCAGCTCTAAATTCAGAGAGTCCTCACAGTCCCTTCCTCAGGTTCAGTACTTTGCTCGATCAGCCCACAGAACTCAGGAAAGCTTTTTACTTACTGTTGATTTTGTTTGTTCATTCACTAAGTCAGGTCTGATTCTTTTTGACTGCAGCTCCCAGGCTTCCCTGTCCCCCATTGTCTCCTGGAATTTGCTCAAGTTTATGTTCGTTAAGCTGGTGATGCTGTCTAATCATCTCAATTTCTTAGCTGTGTATTTAGGTAGAGGTATGTCTGGTAATATCCTAGAAAAGTAGCTTATATGTCTTGAGTATATAGCTGAGCAGAAATGTTAGTTTTCTGATCATTTCTAATAAGATTTGAATATACCAAGGTATATTCATAGGGGAGAGGTCAAGTTTTAGGCCTTTCAGTTAGAATTTCATAGGATGAGAGTTTATCATGTTTTTGATGTATAAATCACAGTATCTTGAGGGTTTAGAGTGAAACTTGAGGCCAAGGAAGATTAAGTTCTTTTGAAGTATAGATAGCATGATTTTTTATATATATATATTTTTTCTTTTCCCCATCATACCTCTTTTTTTTTTTAAAGATTTATTTATTTATTTATTTTGGGCGGGGGTCGGGTTGGGGAGGGAGGGGAGTGGGCGAGCCACTTCTGTTGGTCTTTCATTTCTCTATTTTCATCCGTCTTTGTTCCTTGGCTCCTGCAGGTCTCGCATCGCGGTGGCATCTGTTGTTGCAGAGCACTGGCTCTGGGCGCATGCGCTCCAGAGCTCCAGCTCAGTGATTGGACACGTCGGTCCAGCCGTTCCGCGGCACGTGGGATCTTCCCAGGCCAGGGATCGAACTGGCGCCCCTTGCACTGCAAGGCGGTGTCCTTATCCACTGGACCACCAGGGGAAGCCCCATACCTCTTTTATTTATATTTATTTTCATCCATCTTTTTATTCCTTGGCACGTGTGGGCCTCCCATTATAGTGGCCTCTCTCACTGCAGAGCACTAGCAGGAGAGAGTGCATGCACCCAGAGCGCTGGCTTGTAATTGGACATACCAGCCCAGCCCCTCCGTGGCACATGGAATCTTCCTGGGCCAGGGATCGAACCGGTGCCCCTTGCACTGCAGGTGGACTCTTTACCCACTGGACACCAGGGAAGCCCAACAGCATGATTTTTAAATAGCATCAGGTCCTGGGCTTCCCCGGTGGCACTAGTGGTAAAGAACTCACCTGTCAGTACAAGGGAGATGCAGTGGGTTCGTTCCTGGGTCAGGAAAATCCTTTGGAGGAGGACATGGGAACCCACTCCAGTATTCTTGCCTGGAAAATCCCATAGTCAGAGGAGCCTGGTGGGCTGTGGTCCATAGGGTTACAGAGTTGGACACGACTGCAGCACACACGAACACGCAGGCCCTGTGATCTCAGAGCTTTGGGTATGGATGGTGCAGACCAAGCAGTTTTACCTTAATGAACCCGCTTTGCATATTTGCTGAGGATTTTACCTATGAAATGAATGTATCATTAGAGAGTATTGCATTAATAGAAAGGGAAAAACTAGTAAGCTTTTATTTAGTGTTAAGGCGCAGGGAGTTCCTGGTGGTCAAGCAGTTGGGATTCAGCACTTTCTCTGCTGTGGCCTGGGCTCAGCCGCTGGTGGGGGAACTGTGAGCCCACAAGCAGTGCGCCGTGGCCAACAAAAGAAGAAACAGCATGAATCTTTGAGCCAAGGGAAAGTTTTAATCCAACTAGCAAATTTGTAAACTCTTACTAAAATATATTCAAACCTTTTATGCAATTAAAATGAAATTTATTTGTTAATGTTTAAATGTAGAGTTTGGAATAATTTGTCCCTGTCATGTGGTTTATATTTCGTTGTACAAGTATTTAAGTCTGGAGTTGGGTTCAGGCATCAAGTGGCTTAAATCCACTTCAAGGTAGCCAGTATTCTCCTTGCAGAGGGGGCATTTTGTTGTACTGAACAGTTTGTTTTTTAAATTCACAACTTATATTAATCGTTTATCATAAGAGAGGAGAGAAAGGTGAGGGAAAAGCAGCCAGTCCAGGAACAGCAAAACAATTTTTTTTTTTTTGCATTTGTAAATAAAGTTTTATTAGAACACGTCCACACTTATTTGGTAAGGTATGTTGTGTATCTGCTTTTATGCTACAATGACAGAGCTGAATAGTTATAACAGGGACCATATGACCTCAAAACCCAAGATATTTACTATCTGTCCCTTTTCAGAAAAAGAGCAAAACAGTTTTTGCACTTTTTTTTTCTAAGCACTGATTTTAAACTGATTAGTAAAAAAAAAAAAAAAAGGCCTAGTCTGAACAGAGTAGCTAGGACCAAAGATCAACTGTGTTGCTTATGGATTCTTTGGAAAACCTTCAAGTTCAGTTGTGAAGCATCAAGACAGGCTTTTTCCGTGTCTGTAGTGGCCTAGTTAACATCTGTCTTATTAAACCAGGGCATACTTTTCTCTTCATAAGAAGGGTTTCTTAGTGTGATATGCTGACAGACATTGTTAAGTAGCCTGGCAGATGCAAATACTTAGCAGTCCTTGTCTGGTGATGGTTATATCTAACTATAGGTCATTTTTTCCTTTAAAGAAAAGATTTATTATTTTGCTGCTGTGAATGTATCATTAGAGAGTATTGCATTAATAGAAAGGGAAAAACTAGTAAGCTTTTATTTAGTGTTAAGGCGCAGGGAGTTCCTGGTGGTCAAGCAGTTGGGATTCAGCACTTTCTCTGCTGTGGCCTGGGCTCAGCCGCTGGTGGGGGAACTGTGAGCCCACAAGCAGTGCGCCGTGGCCAACAAAAGAAGAAACAGCATGAATCTTTGAGCCAAGGGAAAGTTTTAATCCAACTAGCAAATTTGTAAACTCTTACTAAAATATATTCAAACCTTTTATGCAATTAAAATGAAATTTATTTGTTAATGTTTAAATGTAGAGTTTGGAATAATTTGTCCCTGTCATGTGGTTTATATTTCGTTGTACAAGTATTTAAGTCTGGAGTTGGGTTCAGGCATCAAGTGGCTTAAATCCACTTCAAGGTAGCCAGTATTCTCCTTGCAGAGGGGGCATTTTGTTGTACTGAACAGTTTGTTTTTTAAATTCACAACTTATATTAATCGTTTATCATAAGAGAGGAGAGAAAGGTGAGGGAAAAGCAGCCAGTCCAGGAACAGCAAAACAATTTTTTTTTTTTTGCATTTGTAAATAAAGTTTTATTAGAACACGTCCACACTTATTTGGTAAGGTATGTTGTGTATCTGCTTTTATGCTACAATGACAGAGCTGAATAGTTATAACAGGGACCATATGACCTCAAAACCCAAGATATTTACTATCTGTCCCTTTTCAGAAAAAGAGCAAAACAGTTTTTGCACTTTTTTTTTCTAAGCACTGATTTTAAACTGATTAGTAAAAAAAAAAAAAAAAGGCCTAGTCTGAACAGAGTAGCTAGGACCAAAGATCAACTGTGTTGCTTATGGATTCTTTGGAAAACCTTCAAGTTCAGTTGTGAAGCATCAAGACAGGCTTTTTCCGTGTCTGTAGTGGCCTAGTTAACATCTGTCTTATTAAACCAGGGCATACTTTTCTCTTCATAAGAAGGGTTTCTTAGTGTGATATGCTGACAGACATTGTTAAGTAGCCTGGCAGATGCAAATACTTAGCAGTCCTTGTCTGGTGATGGTTATATCTAACTATAGGTCATCCTTTTTTAAAGAAAAGTATATTTATTTATTATTCTTGACTGCTGTGGGTCTTCATTGAGGGGCAGAAGCTTCTCATTGCAGTGGCTTCTCTCCTTGTAGAGCCTGAGCTCTAGGGCTTCAGTAGTTGCGGCTCATGGGCTTAGACGTCCTGCAGCATGTGGGATCCTCCCAAATCAGGGATTGAACCAGCGTCCCCTGCATTCCAAGGCAGCTTCTTAAAACCAGTGGGCCCCCAGGGAAGCCTTATAGGTGATTCTTTTTTTTTTAAACACTTATTTATTTATTTATTGGGGGGTCGGGTTGGGGAGGAAGAGGGGCGGGCAGGCCACTTCATTGGTCTTTCATTTATCGTTTTTCATCTGTCTTTGTTCTTCGGCCCCTGTGGGCCTCCCATCACAGTGGCCTCTATTGTCGCAGAGCACCGGCTCTGGGCGCATGCGCTCCAGAGCTCCGGCTCGGTAATTGGACGCATCAGTCCAGCCGCTCCATGGCACGTGGGATCTTTGCAGGCCAGGGATTGAACCGGCGCCCCTTGCACTGCAAGGCGGTGTCCTTACCCACTGGACCACCAAGGAAGCCCTATAGGTGATTCTTGTACAGTGTAACTTGGAGGCAGGTGTAAGTGCAAAAAAAAAGAAGTCTCTGGGAGAAAGATACCTCAGAGATGGAGAGGGGGCTGATCTTTCATCTTCTGTGTCTCTTGGCAGGGCTCCCACCACAGAGGAGGACAAGAAGGCAGCTGAGAAGAAACGGGAGGACAAAGCCAAGAAGAAGCATGACAGGAAGTCCAGGCGCCCAGATGAGGAGGAGGAAGACAATGAAGGCGGCGAGTGGGAGAGAGTCCGGGGTGGAGTGCCCCTTGTTAAGGTGAGGGTTTTAAAAGAAAATGAATCAGGAGACAGTCTGGGAGAGCATATGGGTGCCCTCCAGGTCTGGTTCGGGAGGAAAGTTAAAGGTCTTTTTGTATCTAGGAGGAAAACCTTCAAGTTCAGTTGTGAAGCATCAAGACAGGCTTTTTCCGTGTCTGTAGTGGCCTAGTTAACATCTGTCTTATTAAACCAGGGCATACTTTTCTCTTCATAAGAAGGGTTTCTTAGTGTGATATGCTGACAGACATTGTTAAGTAGCCTGGCAGATGCAAATACTTAGCAGTCCTTGTCTGGTGATGGTTATATCTAACTATAGGTCATCCTTTTTTAAAGAAAAGTATATTTATTTATTATTCTTGACTGCTGTGGGTCTTCATTGAGGGGCAGAAGCTTCTCATTGCAGTGGCTTCTCTCCTTGTAGAGCCTGAGCTCTAGGGCTTCAGTAGTTGCGGCTCATGGGCTTAGACGTCCTGCAGCATGTGGGATCCTCCCAAATCAGGGATTGAACCAGCGTCCCCTGCATTCCAAGGCAGCTTCTTAAAACCAGTGGGCCCCCAGGGAAGCCTTATAGGTGATTCTTTTTTTTTTTTTTAAACACTTATTTATTTATTTATTGGGGGGTCGGGTTGGGGAGGAAGAGGGGCGGGCAGGCCACTTCATTGGTCTTTCATTTATCGTTTTTCATCTGTCTTTGTTCTTCGGCCCCTGTGGGCCTCCCATCACAGTGGCCTCTATTGTCGCAGAGCACCGGCTCTGGGCGCATGCGCTCCAGAGCTCCGGCTCGGTAATTGGACGCATCAGTCCAGCCGCTCCATGGCACGTGGGATCTTTGCAGGCCAGGGATTGAACCGGCGCCCCTTGCACTGCAAGGCGGTGTCCTTACCCACTGGACCACCAAGGAAGCCCTATAGGTGATTCTTGTACAGTGTAACTTGGAGGCAGGTGTAAGTGCAAAAAAAAAGAAGTCTCTGGGAGAAAGATACCTCAGAGATGGAGAGGGGGCTGATCTTTCATCTTCTGTGTCTCTTGGCAGGGCTCCCACCACAGAGGAGGACAAGAAGGCAGCTGAGAAGAAACGGGAGGACAAAGCCAAGAAGAAGCATGACAGGAAGTCCAGGCGCCCAGATGAGGAGGAGGAAGACAATGAAGGCGGCGAGTGGGAGAGAGTCCGGGGTGGAGTGCCCCTTGTTAAGGTGAGGGTTTTAAAAGAAAATGAATCAGGAGACAGTCTGGGAGAGCATATGGGTGCCCTCCAGGTCTGGTTCGGGAGGAAAGTTAAGGCAGCCTGCACATGATAATGTGTGTGTTATCTAGGAGAAGCCAAAAATGTTTGCCAAGGGAACTGAGATCACCCATGCTGTTGTCATCAAGAAGCTGAATGAGATCCTGCAGGCACGAGGCAAGAAGGGAACTGATCGGTAAGATTTGTGGGCCTGAGCCTGGTGGTTACAGGGTAAAAGCTCATTTTCTCTTAAGATATGGGGTAGAGGTTGGTGGGGAAACAGGGCTCTTTGGGGAAGATCTCTGTGTGGAAGTAGAAGGAATGAAGTAGTGGAGTACTCCTGATCCATTGTCTGCTGATTGCTTTCCCTTTGACCTTAAATCAAACGCTTAGCCTTTGGGGGCTGTTTCCCCATTTGTAAGATGGGAATAATGCTCGTCTTCTTTAGTTCTGTGACTAAAGAGGGTGGTAGGTTGTTAGCGTTGCTGCTGTTCGTGTTTGGAGTTTATGAAGGAGAAGCAAGTGTACCATTGGTGAGGCTCGGGGTGGGTGTTGGGACTGAGGCTGCCTTGCTGGTCTGAAGAGGACAGGATGAGGCTTTTTAATGTGTCTCCTTTGACTCACACGATTCTCTCCCCTTCCAGTGCCGCCCAGATTGAGCTGCTGCAGCTGCTGGTTCAGATTGCCTCTGAAAACAACCTAGGAGAGGGCGTCATCGTGAAGATCAAGTTCAATATCATCGCCTCTCTTTATGACTACAACCCCAACTTGGCCACGTACATGAAGGTAAGAGCAGTAGCTGAGCGCTCCAGGGTGGAGCTGGTGGATCATGGAAAGGACCTAGTGTCTCAGGACTCTGGGGCTGAGGAAGCCGTCTAGCTGGTGGAAGGCCCCTAGGTTCCTGGGGAAGGGCTCTTGAGGGGCATCTGCTTGTTCACCTGCACCTCTGAACTGCTTTCTGTCTCTTGGCAGCCTGAGATGTGGCAGAAGTGTCTGGACTGCATCAATGAGCTGATGGACATCCTGTTTGCAAACCCCAACATTTTTGTTGGAGAGAACATTCTGGAAGAGAGTGAGAACCTGCATAATGCAGACCAGGTAAAGAGGGGGTTCAGCGGGCTGATTGGAGGTGTGTGCTGTCTGCTCTGGAAAGGCCTGTTGGAGACAGAAGAGTTGACGTTTGGGCCTAGAATCTGTACTCATTTATTTCTTCCTTTGGCTTCTCTTTAGCCGCTGCGTGTCCGTGGCTGTATCTTAACTCTGGTGGAACGAATGGATGAAGAATTTACCAAAATAATGCAGAACACTGATCCTCACTCCCAAGGTGAGCCCAAGCAGACGTGGGCATCGGTGCGAGGAAAAGTACAGGGACTAAACCGAAGGGTTGTGCTTAGTGAGGGTGTTTGGAAAGCCAGACCTGCCTTCAACAGCATTCATGCCGCAGGGCCTCTGTAAGATGCTGGACCCCATGACTACAGCTTGGGATTCATGCAGGCCTCAGTTTTGCATTCCTACTGTGTTCCTAAGATGATTTCCTTTGAACCCTCTGTCTACTTGACTTGCAGCTGTGTGTGGGGGTTTTTCCCCATTTGTAAGATGGGAATAATGCTCTTCTTTAGTTCTGTGACTAAAGAGGGTGGTAGGTTGTTAGCGTTGCTGCTGTTCGTGTTTGGAGTTTATGAAGGAGAAGCAAGTGTACCATTGGTGAGGCTCGGGGTGGGTGTTGGGACTGAGGCTGCCTTGCTGGTCTGAAGAGGACAGGATGAGGCTTTTTAATGTGTCTCCTTTGACTCACACGATTCTCTCCCCTTCCAGTGCCGCCCAGATTGAGCTGCTGCAGCTGCTGGTTCAGATTGCCTCTGAAAACAACCTAGGAGAGGGCGTCATCGTGAAGATCAAGTTCAATATCATCGCCTCTCTTTATGACTACAACCCCAACTTGGCCACGTACATGAAGGTAAGAGCAGTAGCTGAGCGCTCCAGGGTGGAGCTGGTGGATCATGGAAAGGACCTAGTGTCTCAGGACTCTGGGGCTGAGGAAGCCGTCTAGCTGGTGGAAGGCCCCTAGGTTCCTGGGGAAGGGCTCTTGAGGGGCATCTGCTTGTTCACCTGCACCTCTGAACTGCTTTCTGTCTCTTGGCAGCCTGAGATGTGGCAGAAGTGTCTGGACTGCATCAATGAGCTGATGGACATCCTGTTTGCAAACCCCAACATTTTTGTTGGAGAGAACATTCTGGAAGAGAGTGAGAACCTGCATAATGCAGACCAGGTAAAGAGGGGGTTCAGCGGGCTGATTGGAGGTGTGTGCTGTCTGCTCTGGAAAGGCCTGTTGGAGACAGAAGAGTTGACGTTTGGGCCTAGAATCTGTACTCATTTATTTCTTCCTTTGGCTTCTCTTTAGCCGCTGCGTGTCCGTGGCTGTATCTTAACTCTGGTGGAACGAATGGATGAAGAATTTACCAAAATAATGCAGAACACTGATCCTCACTCCCAAGGTGAGCCCAAGCAGACGTGGGCATCGGTGCGAGGAAAAGTACAGGGACTAAAACGAAGGGTTGTGCTTAGTGAGGGTGTTTGGAAAGCCAGCCCTGCCTTCCACAGCATTCATGCCGCAGGGCCTCTGTAAGATGCTGGACCCCATGACTACAGCTTGGGATTCAGTAGGTCTGGGTGAGGCCTCCAGTTTTGCATTCCTACTGTGTTCCTAAGTGATGCCACTGTCTGCCACTTTGAGAACCATTGGGGTCCGATCTCTGTCTACTTGACTTGTTTGGCTTGGCTGCGTTAGGCATTAAAAAGGAAAAATAAAGGTCATTTACACAGTAAAGTGTGAATGTCCACGTGTGCCCACCAAGTAAATGGTGTGATGATGACTGAGACAGCCTTCGGTCTTCATGCTCACGGAGCTTGCATTTTGGCGCTGGAGAAAGGCACTTGTACAAAACAGTGATTGAGGGATTTCTGGTGGTTCAGTGGCTTAAGACTCCGCACTCCCGGGGTAGTGGGGGTTCAAGTTCAAATGGTCATGGAACTGGGTCCCGCCTGCTGCAGTGAAGACCCGGAACAGCCAAGTAAATAAGTACATTTTTCTTTTTAACTTCATACCACGAGCTTTTTCTTAGTTATTTATTATTTTCATTTGTTATTCTTTGGGCTGTGTGGGCCTTCTGTCGCAGTGGCCTCTCTTGTCGCAGAGCACCGGCTCAGGGTGCATGTGCTCCAGAGTGCTGGCTAGTAATTGAACACACTGGTCCAGCTTGCTCCACGGCATGTGGAATCTTCTGGGGCCAGGGATCGAACAAGTGCCCCTTGCACCGCAAGGTGGACTGTCTACCCACTGGACCACCAGGCAAGCCCCAAATAAATGCATTTTTTAAAATGAACCAGTCAGTTGTATATAGTGTAAAGGGTGAATTAGGAATTCAGATCAGGACCTGTGGCAGAGGATGACTAGGATGGTGGCTGGCTTCAGATTATGCTTAAAGAGAGCGTCTGGGGGTAGGGCCCCTTGGAGGTGAGAGCCGGTGAGGAGGAGAAGGAGCTAGCAGAAGAGAGTGCCTGGCAGGAGGCTTGGAAAGGGAGCTTACCACGTCCCAGGAGAGGATGGTGTATAGAGGGCGCAGTGGGTAGCCCTTTTTGATCGGCACAGGAAACACGGGGAGGTAATCGGCTTGTTGGGGGACGTGTGGCTGGTAGGTCTGGGTGCCTGGCTAAGCTGCGGTGGGTGTGCCCTCCCCCAGAGTACGTGGAGCACCTGAAGGACGAGGCCCAGGTGTGCGCCATCATTGAGCGCGTGCAGCGATACCTGGAGGAGAAGGGCACCACTGAGGAGATCTGTCGCATCTACCTGAGGCGCATCCTCCACACTTACTACAAGTTTGATTATAAGGCCCATCAGCGGCAGCTCACCCCGCCAGAGGGCTCCTCAAAGGTGAGGGCTTGGCCGCTGTGTCAGGGGAGGGGAAGGTGTCCGTGGCTTCTACATGTCTGTTAGGACTGCATGACCAATCTCCTGTTCCCTGGGGACTCCGGTGGCGCAAAGGCGTAAACCCGGAGGGCCTAGGGTGAGGCAGGCAGAGTCTCGCCTTTGGTCGCTGAAGCCGGAGCCACTTAGAACCCTTACCCTTGCCACACCTCCTCCCCCAACCATATCTCCCCTGCCTGCCCCTCCAGTCCGAGCAAGATCAGGCGGAAAATGAGGGCGAGGACTCCGCTGTGCTGATGGAGAGACTCTGCAAGTACATCTACGCCAAGGACCGCACCGACCGGATCCGCACGTGCGCCATCCTCTGCCACATCTACCATCACGCCCTGCACTCCCGCTGGTACCAGGCCCGGGACCTCATGCTCATGAGCCACCTGCAGGACAACATTCAGCACGCGGACCCCCCGGTCCAGGTAGGATGGGGGACGGGCACCCAGGCCCTGGGAAGGCCAGGCCAGGCCCCGTCTGCTCTGTGCAGGCACAGCGGCGCGGTCAGCTTAGCCTCCCGGCCGGCTGGTGTCAATGTAGAGGGACACTGGGTCCTGCCCACGTGCCAGCGTCCTTTGATTCTCCTGCATGTTAACAAGAGTCCTCTGGGATTTGAGTTCAGTCATCATTTAACCTACTGTGTGTCTGGTTTGGAACAGACACTAGGAGTTGGTGTCATTTTAAGTAATTGTTACACTGAGACGGACAAGGACTCCAGAACAGTGTGATGTGTGGAATACAACACAGTTGTGCGTGTGGCAGTACTGTGAGGTCATTTTTACACAGGAGTATTAAATCTGTGTCTTAAGTAGAGATTCCTGTAAATGTGCGTGTAAAACAGTTGCAAAGTTAGTTCAGCTGCTCAGTCTTGTCCATCTCTGTGACCCCGTGGACTGCAGCACGCCAGGCTTCCCCGTCCTTCACCATCTCCCGGAACTTGCTCAAACTCATGTCCGTTGACTCAGTGATGCCATCCGAGCATCTTGTCCTCAGTCTTCTGCCTTCTAGCTTTCCCAACATCAGGGTCTTTTCCAGTGAAAAGTATTTGTGTGTACATTTGATGAACCCAGCTGTCGTGATTTTTGAATAGCACTCCTGTTTGTTCGATTTTATTCCTTTGTATGAATTTAACATAGGTTCTTGATTTTCCTCTTGATAGATCCACCAGTTTGGGGCTATTATATATGAAGCTGTCGTGATCCTCTGTGTATAAGTCCGTATGGATATATGATTTCTTTTGCAGAACTATTTAAGACTGGAATTGCTCCATCATAGTGTAGGTGTGTGTCCAGTGTTAAAGGAAGCTCAAATGTGCTTGTACCGTTTTACATTCCTACCTTGTCGATATTTAGTATTTTTGGTCTCTTTAACGTTGGCTGTAATGGTGATTGTCTCATGGTGTCTCCTTGTGGTGTTAGTTTGTATTTCCCTGGTAACTATTGAAATTGACTGCTGTTTCATGTTTATTGGCCCTTCTTTATATATCTTCTTTCATGGTCAATTCCCCCTCCCTTTTTTTTCAAGATGAGATTGTTCATCTTTTTTAATTATTGAGTTGTAGGAAGTCTTTATATGTCCTGGATAGTAGTCCTTTGTAAGATAACTGCTTTCCACATATTTTTTCCAGTCTAGTCTGCCTGTTCATTTTCTTAATCATGTGTTCAGTCATGTGTTATCTAGAGATGTTAGTAGGAGGATGTACTGTAGCTTATATACAAGTGCTATTCCATTTCATATAACAGACTTTAGTACCTGAAGGGTTTGGTATGGGGGGGCGGGCAGTCTAGGAACCAGTCCCCCATGGACACTGATGAGCAGCAGTATTGGGTCTAGTATTTTGTCCTTAAGATTTTTTACTGACTTGTCATGTCATCTGCACTTAGAGACAGTTTTCTTTTGAATGTGTTGGGTCTTAGTTGTAGTACACAGTGTTTCATTGTGGTGCACGCTTTTCTCTGGTTGTGGCATGGGCTCCAGAGCGCCTAGACTCTCTAGTAGTGACACCTGGCCTTAGTTGCCCTGTGGCGGGTTTTATCTTAGATCCCCAGCCCTATACCCTGCACTGGCAGGCAGATTCTTAACCACTAGACTGCCAGGAACGTCCTGGGACAGTATTATTACTATACCAATCTTTATGACTTCTTTTTTTTTTATTTCTCTCTTGCCATGTTGTAATGACTTGAATCTCTGATACTTAGTGCTGAATAGGAGAGGTGACATCCTGCCTTGTTCCCAGTCTTATTTGCAGGGAAGCAGTAAACATTTCACCATCAAGAATAATGTTAGGGGCTTCCCTGGTGGTCCAGTGGGTAAAGAGTCTGCCTTGCAGTGCAAGGCGCACCGGTTCAATCCCTGTCCTGAGAAGATCCCACGTGCCACAGGGTGGCTGGACCTGTGTGTCCAATTACAAACCAGAGCTCTGGAGCTCATACGCCCAGAGCCGGTGCTCTGCAGCAAGAGAGGCCACTGCAATGGGAGGCCCACACAGGCCAAAGAATAAAGATGTATGAAAAATAAATTAAAAAATCAATAAAAAGAGGCCAAAAAAAAGGGAATAATATTAGCTACAGTATTTCTGTAGATAGACCTTCTCAGGTTGAAGTTCTCTTCTGATCCTCATTGGCTGGGAATTTTTTGTCCTTGACAAGTGTTGAATTTTGTCAAAATCTTTTTCTGTATCTGTTGAAATAATGTGCAGTTGGTTTTCCATTATTCTGTTTATATGGAAAATAGCCATGATTTTAGATATTTATACCAACCTTTCATTCCTGAGATATATCCTATTTGGTCTTGCTATAATATCACTTTTATATATTGCTGGATTCTGCTTGCTAGTGTTGGGTAAGGCTTTTTGAATCTATCTTAAGTTCATGATTGATACTGACGTTTGTTTTTGTTGACCTTTTCTGCCTACCAAAGTCTGTACTGCCTACAGTCTTCTCTGTCTTAATTATTGACAAGTCCATCTTTGTGACTGCCTAGGCCAGAAGCCTTGGGAGTCATCCTTTTTTTTTTTTTTAATTTTTATTTATTTATCTTTTTGGAGGGTGGGGTGGGGAGGGGGGGGGATGGGCGGGCCACTTCTATTGGTCTTTCATTTCTCTATTTTCATCCGTCTTTGTTCTTTGGCTCCTGTGGGCCTCCCATCGTGGTGGCCACTGTCGTCGCAGAGCACCAGCTCTGGGCACATGCGCGCCAGAGCTCCGGCTCGGTAATTGGACACATCGGTCCAGCCGCTCTGCGGCACGTGAGATCTTCCCAGGCCAGGGATCGAACCGGCGCCCCTTGCACTGCAAGGCGGTGTCTTTACCCACTGGACCACCAGGGGAAGCCCTGGGAGTCATCCTTGATTCTTATTTTTCACTCACATTCCACATCTGATTCCCTGGGCATTTGTGTGGAAAATCCATATCTGACCACCTTGCCACTTGCACTGCTGCCCTCTGCTCTAAGCCACTCTTAGCTCCCTGGTTTCTCTTCCTGCTTCTGCCCTTTGGGCTTTCTTAGTATAGCAGCCAGGGTAATTCTGTTAATAAAGTCAAGTTATACCACTTACTTGCTCAAAACTTACCTGTAGTTTACCATCTTAAAATCCTTACCATGGCTTATGAGGCCCTCTGCAGGCTTGCCCAATTTCCAGCTTCTGATCACCCCTTTACCAGCTATGGCCATATCACACTGCTTGTTCCTTGTCAGGCACAGTTCTCCCTGAGGATCTTTGCATTTACTTTTTTCTTTTTTTGTTATCCTATGAAAACCATTGAGTTCCCACCACTGCCACCACCTCACTGACTCCCTTCTTAACCCAACTACTTTATTGTTCTCCTTTACGTGAGTCACCACCTGCGGGTTATGGGTATCTTGTCCTCCATACCCCTATTCCTAAAGGGTAAGCTCCATGGTAGAGGGGGCCTGGTCTGTTTTGCTCTCTGGCCTAGCCCACAGCCGAGTCTTTGAGGTCTGCTAGTTGACTGTGAAGATGGCCTTGTGTCTGTCATCTCTGAGTGCATCGCCGTTGCTTCTAGATCCTGTATAACCGCACCATGGTGCAGCTGGGCATCTGTGCCTTCCGCCAAGGCCTGACCAAGGACGCGCACAACGCCCTGCTGGACATCCAGTCGAGCGGCCGGGCCAAGGAGCTTCTGGGCCAGGGCTTGCTGCTGCGCAGCCTGCAGGAGCGCAACCAGGAGCAGGAGAAGGTGGAGCGGCGCCGGCAGGTGCCCTTCCACCTGCATATAAATCTGGAACTGCTAGAATGTGTTTACCTGGTGTCGGCCATGCTCCTGGAGATCCCCTACATGGCCGCCCACGAGAGCGACGCCCGCCGACGCATGATCAGCAAGCAGTTCCATCACCAGCTGCGGGTGGGCGAGCGGCAGCCCTTGCTGGGTGAGTGCGGGGCTCTGTGGTGCTGCAGAGTCTGCTCGTTGTTCCTTCCCTGCCTGTGATCAGAGGGTTAAGAGAAGCGAAAGGAGGTAACTTTCCTACAAGATGGTTCCATTCGATTTAGTGGCGTCTCCATGAATGACCTAAAGCATCCTTTTTACTCAGTAGTCTCCATGGAACACATTGTCTCAGCTTCCGGTCATTCTCCCCTTCAGTCTGTATTTATCAGCACAGTCTTTCTGTCAGGTGTAGGCGTTAACACCTCTGTAGAATAAAGTCCAGCCTCCTTAGTTACTGTTAAATTCTCCATGACCTGATTTGAACAGTATTTTTGATTTAGTGTAAACTTACATCATGCTTTTTTGGCCCGGCTTTAGATTTTTTTCTTTTAATATTAATTTTTCGCTGTTCTAGGTCTTCGTCGTTACCTGCAGACTCTCTCTAGTTGTGGTGTGTGGGCTTCTCGGTGCAGTGGCTTCTCTTGTTGAGGAACGGGGGCTGTAGAGCGCAGGCTAGTAGCTGTGGCACACGGGCTTAGTTTCTCTGGGGCATGTGGGGTCTTCCTGAACCAGGGATCGAACCACAGTCCCCTGCATTTTGAGGGCCACCGGAAACGCTCCCTAGATGTTTTATAAGTAATATTTTTTATTCATTAGTAATAGCCCAGTGATCTAGATACTGTTAGGATCCCCTTTTTCCTCATTAAGAAACTGAGACACAGAAGTTACATGACTTTATTCAAGGTAAACACAGCTGGTCTGTGTCTCTATGAGATTTTCCTTTTTTCTCTTCCATGTGTATTTTTCACCTAATTAACTAGACCCAAGGCATTCAAGAGTCTTTTTTTTTCTCCAAGAGTCTTAACATTGCTTCCTTTGAGAGCCAATTGGCTCCGCTCAGTCCAGAGATTTTTGTCATTTCACTGGGAAAGGAATTGAATTGTGTCCTTCTAAGAACTTTGTGCATGGAAGGGCTTGGTGAAGGAGCCAGTCTTCCTGTTTGCACGTCCCCTTACAGATTTGCCCTGTACTGATTATGTGTGTGGTCTTATTAAGTGCAGGTGCAACTCTAGGCAACTTCTGTGTGGGGTGTAGAGTGGTGCTTTACTTTTTTCTGTTTTAATTGGAAATTTTCCCATGAAAATCTGTGTCCAGCACCTCTTAGAGCTTCTTGTTTCACATTCCCCACCTCTCGTGAAACCAAAAGTAGAGAACAGTTGGGATGTTAGACTCTCCTTTTAGGTCAGTGAATCTTGTAAAAATCTGCTGAAAACTGTGAACCTTTTCCTAGGAAAATGCACACAAGGGTCCACACAGTAATTTGACCGCACTTTTAGGGAACTGACCAATCCCCTGAGGCATGTGATGGACTGATGTAGTCTTAAATATATTCTGATATTAAGTGGCTCATACAGTCATGTGGCTACGTAACAGAGACCAGGGAGAGTCTCAGTCCACTTGTTGGCTCTCCTGGCCTGGGTTCCTCCTTAAACAGTGCTCGTTGTGGGAAGGAGCCATCGTCGTAAGTTCTCCTAGTTCCTGGCTCATTCTCAACCTTCAGGTCCCCCTGAGTCCATGAGGGAACATGTGGTCGCTGCCTCCAAGGCCATGAAGATGGGCGACTGGAAGACCTGTCACAGTTTTATCATCAACGAGAAGATGAACGGCAAAGTGTGGGACCTTTTCCCGGAGGCCGACAAAGTCAGAACCATGCTGGTGAGGTGAGCAGCGAGCGAGAGCTGCTGGGTGCGGGGGAAGAGAAGGCTGGCTGGTCTCCTCCCAGACAACCTCCCTGCTTTCTCCCTTTTTCCCACAGGAAGATCCAGGAAGAGTCCCTGCGGACCTACCTGTTCACCTACAGCAGCGTCTATGACTCCATCAGGTAGGATGGGCCCTGGGGAGGCCCAGGAGCCCCAGCTCTGTGGTCACGGGACCCAAGGCATTCAACTTTTTAATTTAACTGCTTCCTTTGAGAGCCAATTGGCTCCGCTCAGTCCAGAGATTTTGTCATTTCACTGGGAAAGGAATTGAATTGTGTCCTTCTAAGAACTTTGTGCATGGAAGGGCTTGGTGAAGGAGCCAGTCTTCCTGTTTGCACGTCCCTTACAGATTTGCCCTGTACTGATTATGTGTGTGGTCTTATTAAGTGCAGGTGCAACTCTAGGCAACTTCTGTGTGGGGTGTAGAGTGGTGCTTTACTTTTTTCTGTTTTAATTGGAAATTTTCCCATGAAAATCTGTGTCCAGCACCTCTTAGAGCTTCTTGTTTCACATTCCCCACCTCTCGTGAAACCAAAAGTAGAGAACAGTTGGGATGTTAGACTCTCCTTTTAGGTCAGTGAATCTTGTAAAAATCTGCTGAAAACTGTGAACCTTTTCCTAGGAAAATGCACACAAGGGTCCACACAGTAATTTGACCGCACTTTTAGGGAACTGACCAATCCCCTGAGGCATGTGATGGACTGATGTAGTCTTAAATATATTCTGATATTAAGTGGCTCATACAGTCATGTGGCTACGTAACAGAGACCAGGGAGAGTCTCAGTCCACTTGTTGGCTCTCCTGGCCTGGGTTCCTCCTTAAACAGTGCTCGTTGTGGGAAGGAGCCATCGTCGTAAGTTCTCCTAGTTCCTGGCTCATTCTCAACCTTCAGGTCCCCCTGAGTCCATGAGGGAACATGTGGTCGCTGCCTCCAAGGCCATGAAGATGGGCGACTGGAAGACCTGTCACAGTTTTATCATCAACGAGAAGATGAACGGCAAAGTGTGGGACCTTTTCCCGGAGGCCGACAAAGTCAGAACCATGCTGGTGAGGTGAGCAGCGAGCGAGAGCTGCTGGGTGCGGGGGAAGAGAAGGCTGGCTGGTCTCCTCCCAGACAACCTCCCTGCTTTCTCCCTTTTTCCCACAGGAAGATCCAGGAAGAGTCCCTGCGGACCTACCTGTTCACCTACAGCAGCGTCTATGACTCCATCAGGTAGGATGGGCCCTGGGGAGGCCCAGGAGCCCCAGCTCTGTGGTCACGGGCTCTGATTGCTCCCTGCTTTCGACCTTCTTCCTTCCCAGCATGGAGACGCTGTCGGACATGTTTGAGCTGGACCTGCCCACTGTGCACTCCATCATCAGCAAGATGATCATTAACGAGGAGCTGATGGTGAGGGCCGGGGTGACGTGGGCAGAGGGTGTCAGGGAGAGTTTGGCGTGAAGGAGACTGAGCTGACCCTTCCTCTGCCTCACCCCGGCCAGGCCTCGCTGGACCAGCCCACGCAGACAGTGGTGATGCACCGCACTGAGCCCACTGCCCAGCAGAACCTGGCCCTGCAGCTGGCCGAGAAGCTGGGCAGCCTGGTGGAGAACAACGAGCGGGTGTTCGACCACAAGCAGGGCACCTACGGCGGCTACTTCCGAGGTGAGTGCTCTGTGCCCCTTGGCGCTCGCAGGAGCTTGGCCCCCTGCCTGCCTCTTGGCTGGTACTCACCCCTTCCTCTCCCCACCGATCTCTCTCCTGCAGACCAGAAGGACGGCTACCGAAAAAACGAGGGCTACATGCGCCGGGGTGGCTACCGCCAGCAGCAGTCTCAGACGGCCTACTGAGTGCTCGACTCCTCTTCCCAACCCCCTGGACCACTCAGCCTTTAGGTCCAACCGCACCCCAGTCATTAAAAGTCTGTTTAAAGCTGTTTAAAGTTCCTGCTTGTCTGCATGTCACCAGAGGTGTGTTAGACGCGTTTATTGGCCAATTACGTTTCTAAGTTTCTGCCACATGACAGGCGCATGGCTTGGGATGCAGGGTTGGCTTGGGCGTACCTCTTGACTTCAAAAAGCGTGCTGTTCCTTGACCATTTGACAGAAAAATTGTAATAATGTGATAAGTTACAGCAGGATTGTTTTTTCTAAGGTAGTAGATATATTGAATAGCATGTGACTGTGGGCATACATATCAGGGAAAGCATAATGGAGGCAGTAGGAATGGCCATGGCCAGTGGAGGGTTTGTGGTTCACCACCCAGGGAAAGAGGGCAGTTCGTCTAGACTCATGGGAAGCATCGTCCTTAGACCAGTGTGGACGTGCGGTCAGTCTATCCATGAGAAAACACCCATCATGATGAAGAGCGGCCCTGAGAAACGAGGCAGTTTTTTTCTTCCTTCCCAGCATGGAGACGCTGTCGGACATGTTTGAGCTGGACCTGCCCACTGTGCACTCCATCATCAGCAAGATGATCATTAACGAGGAGCTGATGGTGAGGGCCGGGGTGACGTGGGCAGAGGGTGTCAGGGAGAGTTTGGCGTGAAGGAGACTGAGCTGACCCTTCCTCTGCCTCACCCCGGCCAGGCCTCGCTGGACCAGCCCACGCAGACAGTGGTGATGCACCGCACTGAGCCCACTGCCCAGCAGAACCTGGCCCTGCAGCTGGCCGAGAAGCTGGGCAGCCTGGTGGAGAACAACGAGCGGGTGTTCGACCACAAGCAGGGCACCTACGGCGGCTACTTCCGAGGTGAGTGCTCTGTGCCCCTTGGCGCTCGCAGGAGCTTGGCCCCCTGCCTGCCTCTTGGCTGGTACTCACCCCTTCCTCTCCCCACCGATCTCTCTCCTGCAGACCAGAAGGACGGCTACCGAAAAAACGAGGGCTACATGCGCCGGGGTGGCTACCGCCAGCAGCAGTCTCAGACGGCCTACTGAGTGCTCGACTCCTCTTCCCAACCCCCTGGACCACTCAGCCTTTAGGTCCAACCGCACCCCAGTCATTAAAAGTCTGTTTAAAGCTGTTTAAAGTTCCTGCTTGTCTGCATGTCACCAGAGGTGTGTTAGACGCGTTTATTGGCCAATTCGTTTCTAAGTTTCTGCCACATGACAGGCGCATGGCTTGGGATGCAGGGTTGGCTTGGGCGTACCTCTTGACTTCAAAAAGCGTGCTGTTCCTTGACCATTTGACAGAAAAATTGTAATAATGTGATAAGTTACAGCAGGATTGTTTTTTCTAAGGTAGTAGATATATTGAATAGCATGTGACTGTGGGCATACATATCAGGGAAAGCATAATGGAGGCAGTAGGAATGGCCATGGCCAGTGGAGGGTTTGTGGTTCACCACCCAGGGAAAGAGGGCAGTTCGTCTAGACTCATGGGAAGCATCGTCCTTAGACCAGTGTGGACGTGCGGTCAGTCTATCCATGAGAAAACACCCATCATGATGAAGAGTGACCCTGAGAAGCTTTGCCATTGCTGTGATATTTAAGCCTGTGATCAGTTTTCTAATTTGTGTGTATTGGGCTTTCAAAAGTATTGATCCATGGTAGGCTGGAAAGTTTTCTGATGGTCTTTTCCGCATTTGAAAAGCACTTATGTGGCAAAGGAAAAAGCAAATGCACAGGATGAGAGGAGTAGAAGAAAAGAGAGGTTGATGGGCTTCCCTGGTGGTCCACTGGGTGGAGAGTCAGCCTTGCAGTGTAGGGGGCACTGGTTAGATCCCTGGCCCGGGAAGATCCCACATGCCACAGAGCGGCTGGACCGGTGTGTCCAATTGTGAGCCAGTACTCTGGAGCACATGAAAAGTAAATAAATATGAAACAATAAAAGAGGCCAAAATTTAAAAAAGAAAAGAGAGGTTGATAAAAAACATCTGTGAAGTGTGTGTAGATCTCCTGGAGGCGTCATCCAGGGCCATCTCATGAGATGAAATGCTTTGGACTTGCAGGAACAAAGTACGTGAACGGATCTTTTTTTTTTGAATGGATCCATTTTAAGCGTAATGGAGCAGTGCTGTAGAGTAGGAAATTGAAGGCTCTGCCTGGCAAAGAATCAAAAAACATCTAAAGCAAGGGTGGTTAGGAGCAGAGATGAGGGAGGGTTATAGGTATCAAGCTGTGTGTTTTCCAGTACAAGCTGATTCTGGGAGGAGTAGGAGTGATGGTTTCTCCTGTCTGGGGATAAATAGGCAGTAGGGCTATTACCAGGAAGTTGTTGGAATGGTCTTTTTTGGACCTATATTGTTTATTTATTTTCATCCATCTTTATTTGGCCTGTGTTGGCCTCCCATTGCAGTGGTCTTTCTCGTTGCAGAGCACCGGCTCTGAGCGCATGCGCTCCAGAGCCCTGGCTCGTAGTTGGACACACTGGTCCAGCCATTCCACGGCACCTGGGATCTTCGTGGGCTCGGGATCAAACTGGTGTCCCTTGCACTTGCAAGGTAAACCCTTTGTCCACTGGACCACCAGGGAAGCCCTGGAACGGTCTTTGTGTTTAGAAATACCAGAGTGCGGGTACAGAGTGGGCTCTGTAATGAGGTTGGCTTTATAGATGTGCAGTTTGAGGTGCCTTTAGGACATAAACAAGGCAGTTGGAGGTTAAGCATTTGACAGTGAAGTGAAAATCGCTCAGTTATGTCTGACTCTTCGTGACCCCATCGACTGTAGCCCGCCTGGCTCCTCAGTCAGTGGAATTCTCCAGGCAAGAATTCTGGAGTGGGTAGCCATTCCCTTTTCCAGAGGATCTTCCCAACCCAAGGATCGAACCCAGGTTTCCCACATTGCAGGCAGGTTCTTTACTATCTTGAGTGTTTGGGATCCATGTTAATCAGACTGTAGGCTTAGCTGCTATGACAAAGGGACTCCATAACAGTGATTCAAACAGTAATATACCTCTCGTGTGACAGTCCAGTGGTAACCCTATTTTATAGTTGGGGAAACCGACATTAAGTGATTGGTGGGAAAGCACATAACCAGGAAGTGAGGCAGCCAATGGATGCACTAGTAAGGCAGCTTGACTCTGATCCTAACTCTTCACCAGTGTACTTAGTGGCGATTATATTTCTGGATGGGCAGCACAGAGGAGGAGAGAGCTAATGACTGAACTCTCGAGACGGGAGTGGTAGGGAGTGAAGGGCAGCCAGAGAGAGGTGTGACCACAGACGTCGTAGAACCAGGGAGAAAATGGTGTGAGAAAGGCTGAAGAGGGATCTCTGGACTAGGCTGCCCTGAACTAAATTTAGCCAGTTTAGCATCCTCTGGCAGAAAGTAGAGCCACTGCGTTACCCATTTCCCTGAGGTACCCTTCCATTCTCCAGTCTACAAGTAGAAATCATTGAACAGTGTTGTCAAAGCTTTTTCTGCCTGGAGCTAAATAATAAATATTCTAAGCTGTGTAGGCCTCGTGTGATCTGTCACATAGATCCTTTTTCTTTTGAGCAACTCTTTAAATGTATAAAACTCATTCTTAGATAACTGTACAAAAACAACCCATGAACCAGGTTTGTCCCATTCCCTGTCCTACATACAAAGTGATTGGTGTCTCCTGGAGTTGTACCACATGGCATAATTGACAGAAGCCTAGAATGTATTCCAGATGATTTTGTCCTAGCCCTCCTCTTACGGAGGCAGACAGCACATGATCTCTGCTAAAGCATGCCGTTCGGTTTTGGTGAGAAGCTCAAATTCACAGGTTTTAAAATTTTCTAGAGTTCACAAAATTTCTCAAGATGAGTTAACTGAACAAATCTAGTTGAAAAATAATGAAACATTTGACAGTGAAGTGAAAATCGCTCAGTTATGTCTGAGTCTTCGTGACCCCATCGACTGTAGCCCGCCTGGCTCCTCAGTCAGTGGAATTCTCCAGGCAAGAATTCTGGAGTGGGTAGCCATTCCCTTTTCCAGAGGATCTTCCCAACCCAAGGATCGAACCCAGGTTTCCCACATTGCAGGCAGGTTCTTTACTATCTTGAGTGTTTGGGATCCATGTTAATCAGACTGTAGGCTTAGCTGCTATGACAAAGGGACTCCATAACAGTGATTCAAACAGTAATATACCTCTCGTGTGACAGTCCAGTGGTAACCCTATTTTATAGTTGGGGAAACCGACATTAAGTGATTGGTGGGAAAGCACATAACCAGGAAGTGAGGCAGCCAATGGATGCACTAGTAAGGCAGCTTGACTCTGATCCTAACTCTTCACCAGTGTACTTAGTGGCGATTATATTTCTGGATGGGCAGCACAGAGGAGGAGAGGCTAATGACTGAACTCTCGAGACGGGAGTGGTAGGGAGTGAAGGGCAGCCAGAGAGAGGTGTGACCACAGACGTCGTAGAACCAGGGAGAAAATGGTGTGAGAAAGGCTGAAGAGGGATCTCTGGACTAGGCTGCCCTGAACTAAATTTAGCCAGTTTAGCATCCTCTGGCAGAAAGTAGAGCCACTGCGTTACCCATTTCCCTGAGGTACCCTTCCATTCTCCAGTCTACAAGTAGAAATCATTGAACAGTGTTGTCAAAGCTTTTTCTGCCTGGAGCTAAATAATAAATATTCTAAGCTGTGTAGGCCTCGTGTGATCTGTCACATAGATCCTTTTTCTTTTGAGCAACTCTTTAAATGTATAAAACTCATTCTTAGATAACTGTACAAAAACAACCCATGAACCAGGTTTGTCCCATTCCCTGTCCTACATACAAAGTGATTGGTGTCTCCTGGAGTTGTACCACATGGCATAATTGACAGAAGCCTAGAATGTATTCCAGATGATTTTGTCCTAGCCCTCCTCTTACGGAGGCAGACAGCACATGATCTCTGCTAAAGCATGCCGTTCGGTTTTGGTGAGAAGCTCAAATTCACAGGTTTTAAAATTTTCTAGAGTTCACAAAATTTCTCAAGATGAGTTAACTGAACAAATCTAGTTGAAAAAATAATGAAAATAAGGTCAGATTCAAAAGTTTTCAAGACTCCAGGATTTTGAGCAAACCTAGAGGTTACCTATGGATGATTCATGTTGATGTTTGGCAGAAACCAACAAAATTCTGTAAAGCAGTTATCCTTCCATTTAAAAAAGTTAATTAAAAAATTCTTTTTTTTTTTTTAAAGATTTATTTATTTATTTATTTTGGGCGGGGATCGTGTTGGGGAGGCAGGGGAGCGGGCGGGCCACTTCTATTGGTCTTTCATTTCTCTATTTTCGTCCATCTTTGTTCTTCGGCCCATGTGGGCCCCCCATCGCAGTGGCGTCTGTCGTTGCAGAGCGCCGGCGCATGTGCTCCAGAGCTCCAGCGCTCCGACTCAGTAATTGGACACATCGGTCCAGTCACTCCGCAGCACATGGGATCTTTCCAGGCCAGGGATCGAACCGGCGCCACTTGTACTGCAAGGCGGTGTCCTTACCCACTGCGCCACCAGGGGGAGCCCTAAAAAAATTCTTATTAAAAGAAATTCCGGTCAAAACTACCTCAAAAATACGTTCAAGCAATCTGGATGAAATAAGAATGAAGCTGTTACTGTGAAAGTTAAGCTCATATTCATAAATTATGAATTTGAGACATTTTTGTGACAGCAAGCTCCAGTTCACAGTGTTCTCAGATGTAACTTCCTAGCATCAATTTGAGCACATTTATTTGTTTATTCATTTTAATATTTATTTATTTAGGCGGGGGTGGGGAGGGAGGGAGGGGGGTGCACGGGCCACTTCCACTGGTCTTTCATTTGTCTAGTTTCATCCATCTTTGTTCTTTGACCCGTGCGGGCCCCGCATCGCAGTGGCCTCTCTAGCTGCAGAGCACCGGCTCTGGGCGCATGCGCTCCAGAGCTGCGGCTCTGTAATTGGACACATCGGTCCAGCCGCTCCACGGCACGTGGGATCTTCCCAGGCCAGGGCTCAAACCGGCGCCCCTTGCACTGCAAGGTGGTGTCATTACCCACTGGACCACCAGGGAAGCCCAATTTGAGCACATTTAGATGGAAAATGGCAGGAATGGCTCTCATGGCCCAGACTCGAGTTCTCAGAAGTCGCTTCCTGACTTCTGGTATGGCCAAAAAAATCTGTGGTGTATGGGATCTTAGTTCCCTGACCAGAGATCAAACCTGTGCCCCTTGCATTGGAAGCAGAGTCTTTTTTATTTTTTTTAAAGATTTATTTATTTATTTATTTTGGGCGGGAGTCGGGTTTGGGGAGGGAGGGGAGTGGGCAGGCCACTTCCGTTGGTCTTCCATTTCTCTATTTTCATCCGTCTTTGTTCTTTGGCTCCTGTGGGCCTCCCATCACAGTGGCGTCTGTAGTTGCAGAGCGCCGGCTCTGGGCCCATGCGCTCCAGAGCTCCGGCTCAGTAATTGGACACATCGATCCAGCCGCTCTGTGGCACGTGGGATCTTCCCAGGCCAGGGATCGAACCGGTGCCCCTTGCACTGCAAGGCGGTGTCCTTACCCACTGGACCACCAGGGGAAGCCCGGAAACAGAGTCTTAACCACTGGACCACTAGGGAGGTCCCTGCTGGTCAAGATTAAAGTCCCCTATGCCCTATCTCCGATTGATTACAGAAATCGGGAAAAAAAATACAAAAAGTAACCGGAGGATGCTGAAAAAGTTAGGGTCAAAGCTCAATCCCTACAGGGCTGAGGCTCCTGGCATTTTTCCTTGTTCATGGCTTTCACCTCACGTCAGGCTGCAAAAAACCCACCTTAGCTTTGGCCAGAGGACCAGAAAAAGGACCCTGTGAGCTGAAGAACATACTAGAAAATCCCACCTCTTTTTTTCCTTTTCTGGTTCTTAAAAGCAGGCAAAAGTTGCAAGCCTGCAGCAGTTTAGCTCTGACAGCTAAAACTCAAACTTCTGGGCAGAGGAACCAGGAAAGGGCGACACTCGTCTGAAGGAGGGAATCACCATTCTGTTTCTCCTCCTGTATGGGCCCAGGTATGGCCCCATCATAGAGCTAGCGCTGCTTTGATGGCACAGGCAGCTAAAATAAAGACCCCTATCTTTCTGACAGACTGAATTGCCTGCTGAAACAAAAGCATTCTTGAGGGGATTTAAACAAAATCTACAGTCTCACAACATAATCAAATGTCCAGGATACCATCCAGAATTACACTGTAACCAGTTCTCAAGGGAAAAGTCCAGGGACCCATGCCAGCTATTATAACAGTGCTGCATGAAATGAATATAAATATATAGCCATTTTTAGCAGATTCACAGCAAAATACAAGCAAACTAAATCCAACAATGTATTTGAAGGATTATACATGATGATAAAAAGAGCTTATTGCAGAAGTGTAAAGGTGATTCAACATAAGAAAGTCAGTGTAATGCACCAAATTAGAGCAAAGAAAAATGCATTATGAGCAGTTCAGATGATGGAGAAAGCACAATGCCCTTCTGTGATAAAACACTAGAGAACTAGGAAGAGAAGGGAATGTCCTTTACCTGATAACGGGTATTTATGAGAAACTGACAGCCAACATTCTCTGGTGAAAGAAAGCTTTCCCCCCACGATCAAGAACAGGACAAGGACACCTGCTATCACCATCGCTATTGAGCATGTACTAGAAGTTGGACCCAACCCAATTAGACAGGAAAAAGAAAAGACATCCAAATTGGAAAGGAAAAACTACAGATGGTGTCATCCTATGTAGAGAAAATTCTGAAGAATTCACAAAAATGTGACTTGATCCAAAGGAATTCAGCAAAGTCACAGGATACACAGTTCACACAAAAGTCAGTTGTATGTGCATTTGATGCAAAAATCAGATGTATGTGTATTGGACGCTACCAACAGCAAGAAGGCCACCCACAGAATGGGCGTTACTTGCAAATCATGTTATCTGATGAATTTAGGATATACAAAGAACTCAGAAAACAACAATCAAAAAGAATCTGAAGTGAGAGAGGACTTGAAGATACTTCTCCAAAGAAGATAAACAAATGACCGATAAGCACATAAAAAGATACTCAACCTCCAACCTTATTAAGCCAGTAGGGAAATGGCAAAGCAAAACCACAGCAAGATACACCTTCCCACCCATTAAGAGGGCTGCTGTTCGCACAGAAGATAAGTGTCCAGAGGGTGTGAGGAAATTGGAACTCTCCTGTGTTGCTATAATCGGCTTCCCTGGTGGCTCAGATGGTAAAGAATCTGCCTGCAGTGCGGGAGACCTGGGTTCTATCCCTGGGTTGGGAAGATCCCCTGGAGGAGGGCATGGCAGCCCACTCCAGTACTCTTGCCTGGAGAATCCCATGGACAGAGGAGCCTGGTGGGCTGTAGTTCATGAGGTCGCCAAGAGTCCATGGGACACGATGGAGCGACTAAGCAACAGCACATGTTGCTATAATAGTAGGAATATGAAATAGGCAACTGTGGAAGACAGCTTGGTGGTTCCTCTGAAAGCTACATAGAGTTACTGTGTGACCTAGCAGTTCCACTCCTAGGTGTACCCCCAAAAGAATCGGAAATAGGAACTCAAAGTGATACCTGCACACCAGTGTTCTTGCAGCATTGCTCACGATAGCTCCACGATATGGGTAAACAAAATGTATATGGTATGTGGATAAACCTTGAAAGAATTACACCAGGCGAAAAGCCAGACACAAAGGACAGAGAATTCTGTTACTCCACGTATAACTTCATAGAGGCAGAAAATTGAGGTTTTCAGAGGCTGGAGCAGAGGAAACAGGTAGTTGCTGCTAATGGCAGTTTCTGTTTTGGATGAGGAAAGAGAAAATCGTGGAAATAGTGTAATGATGGTTACACACCATTATCAGTGTACTTAATGCCAGAACACTGACAACACCCAGGGCTGGCAAAGATGTGGAGCCACAGGAAACTGGATTCATTGCTGGTGGGAAAGCACAATGCCACAGCCACGTTGGAAGACAATCTTAGCAATTATGTACAAAACAAAACACATTCTTACCATGCCGTCCACCAGTCATGCTCCCTGGTATTTACTAAAGGAGTTGAAAACATGTCTACACGAAAACCTGCTGGTGGATATTTATAGCAGCTTTATTCATAATTGCCCAAACTTGAAAACAACCAAGATGTCCTTCAGCAAGTGAATGTATCAATAAACCATGATATGTCCAGACAATGGAGTCTTTCAGCACTAGAATGAACTATCAGGCCTTAAGAAGACACAGAGGAAGTTTAAAATGCATTCCTAAAGAAAAGTTTACATATTGTATGATTCCAACTATTTGCCCTTTATGGAGACGTAAAAGATTGGTGGTTGCCAGGAATTTGGGGAGAGGGAGGGATGAATAGGTGGGGCACAGAGAAGTTTTAGGGCAATGAAACTACTCTGTATGATACTATAATGATGGATACATGTTCTCAAACTCGCTTCCAAACCCACAAAATATGTAACACTGAGAATGAGCCCTATCCGCAGAGATGCCCCTGCTGGCCAGAGAGTGGGTCTCCCTGCTGCCCGCCAGACTGCTGCCTCCAGGAAACCAAGACAGTGCAAAAGAAGGAGAACTAGGGCCGGTCTCAATAAAGCTTGCTCTTATCACACACACACAGAAACACCCACAAATGAACCCTTATGTGAATTATGCACTTGGGTGATAATGATGTGTCACTGTAGGTTCATCGATTGTAACAAATGTAGCGTGGGGGGAACTGATAGAGGGAGGCCATACTTGTGTGGGAGCAAGGGGTGTATGGGAGATTTCTCTACCTTCTGCACAGTTTTGCTGTGAACCTAAGGTTGCTCTTAATGGGACTCCCCTGGTGGTCCATTGGCTAGGACTCTGTGCATTCATTGCCAAAGGTTCACTTCCCAGTCGGGGACATAGAATCTCACAAGCTCTTCAGCATGGTCAAACAAAAAACCAGAAAACCCATTTAGTTCAGTTCAATTGGTCAGTCGTGTCTGACTCTGAGACCCCATGGACTGCAGCACTCCAGGCTTCCCTGTCCTTCACCATCTCCCGGAACTTGCTCAAACTCATGTCCATTGAGTCAGTGATGCCATCCAACCCTCTCATCCTCTGTCGTCCCCTTCTTCTCCTGCCTTCTATTTTTCCTAGCATCAGACTCTTTTCCAATGAGTCATATCTTCGGTTCTTTTCCACATATCAGTGCCGGGAATTTTGCCCAAACCTTGAAAACAACCAAGATGTCCTTCAGCAAGTGAATGTATCAATAAACCATGATATGTCCAGACAATGGAGTCTTTCAGCACTAGAATGAACTATCAGGCCTTAAGAAGACACAGAGGAAGTTTAAAATGCATTCCTAAAGAAAAGTTTACATATTGTATGATTCCAACTATTTGCCCTTTATGGAGACGTAAAAGATTGGTGGTTGCCAGGAATTTGGGGAGAGGGAGGGATGAATAGGTGGGGCACAGAGAAGTTTTAGGGCAATGAAACTACTCTGTATGATACTATAATGATGGATACATGTTCTCAAACTCGCTTCCAAACCCACAAAATATGTAACACTGAGAATGAGCCCTATCCGCAGAGATGCCCCTGCTGGCCAGAGAGTGGGTCTCCCTGCTGCCCGCCAGACTGCTGCCTCCAGGAAACCAAGACAGTGCAAAAGAAGGAGAACTAGGGCCGGTCTCAATAAAGCTTGCTCTTATCACACACACACAGAAACACCCCACAAATGAACCCTTATGTGAATTATGCACTTGGGTGATAATGATGTGTCACTGTAGGTTCATCGATTGTAACAAATGTAGCGTGGGGGGAACTGATAGAGGGAGGCCATACTTGTGTGGGAGCAAGGGGTGTATGGGAGATTTCTCTACCTTCTGCACAGTTTTGCTGTGAACCTAAGGTTGCTCTTAATGGGACTCCCCTGGTGGTCCATTGGCTAGGACTCTGTGCATTCATTGCCAAAGGTTCACTTCCCAGTCGGGGACATAGAATCTCACAAGCTCTTCAGCATGGTCAAACAAAAAACCAGAAAACCCATTTAGTTCAGTTCAATTGGTCAGTCGTGTCTGACTCTGAGACCCCATGGACTGCAGCACTCCAGGCTTCCCTGTCCTTCACCATCTCCCGGAACTTGCTCAAACTCATGTCCATTGAGTCAGTGATGCCATCCAACCCTCTCATCCTCTGTCGTCCCCTTCTTCTCCTGCCTTCTATTTTTCCTAGCATCAGACTCTTTTCCAATGAGTCATCTCTTCGTATCAGGTGGCCAAAGTATTAGAGCTTCAGCTTCAGCATCAGTCCTTCCAGTGAATATTCAGGGTTGATTTCCTTTAAGACTGACTGGGTTGACCTTGCAGTCTAAGGGACTCAAGAATCTTCTCCAACACCACAGTTCAAAGGCATCAAGAAAACCCATAACACCTCTTAAAAATAGTGTCTATTTTTTTACAGTAAACTTCATCTTATGTATATTTTACCACAATAAAAATGAATCAAAGGCTTAAAGGTAAAACTATAAAACTGTTAGAAGAAAACATTGGTCAGAAATTTTTGTGACCATAAGTTAATCAAAGATATATTAGATATAATACCAGAAGCATGGTTCAAAGAAGAAAAATGATAAATTGGACCATCCAAATTGAGAACTGTTCTTCAAACGTCACTGATAAAGAGAACAAAAAGACAAGGTACAGACGGGGTTAAATTTGCAAATCATTTATCTGACAAAGGACTTGTATTCAGAATATATAAGGAAAAAAAAAAGAATATATAAGGACCTCTTAAAATTCTTAAGAAAATAACTGAATTTAAAAATGAGTAGGGGGCTTCCCTGGTGGTCCAGTGGGTAAGGACACCGCCTAGCAGTGCAAGGGGCGCTGGTTCTATCCCTGGCCTGGGAAGCTCCCATGTGCTGTGGAGCGGCTAGACCGATGTGTCCAACTACTGAGCTGGAGCTCTGGAGCACATGCACCCAGAGCTGGTGCTCTGCAGCGAGAGAGGCCACTGCGATGGGAGATCCACACAGGCCAAAGAATAAAGACGGATGAAAATAGATAAATGAAAGGCCGACAGAAGCGGCCAAAAAAAAAAAAAAGTTAGCGAGACTCCTCTGGCATTAAAATATAATTAGAAAAAAAAAATGGGTAAAGACTTCCCTGGTAGCACAATGGCAGAGAGTTTGTCTGCCAGTGCAGGAGATACAGGTTTGATCCCTGATCCAGGAAGAGCCCACATGCTGCAGAGCAACTAAGCCTGTGAGCCACAATTATGGAGCCTGTGCTCTAGAACCTTGGAGCTGCAACTATTGAGCCCGTGGGCCACAACTACTGAAGCCCATATGCCCTAGAGCCTGAGTTCCACAACAAGAGAAGTCACCGCGACAAGAAGCCTGCTCGCCTCAGCTAGAGAATAGCCCCCACTCCCTGCAACTAGAGAAGAGCTTGCAGCAGCAGTGAAAACCCAAAATAGCCAAAAATAAATAAATAAATAAATTTTTAAAATGGGTAGGGACTTCCCTGGTGGTCCATGGGCTGAGACTCCACGCTCCCAATGCAGGGGGCCTGAGTTCAATCCCTGGTGAGGGAACTAGATCCCACATGATGCAACTAAGATCTAAGGCAGCCAAATAAACAAAGTAAAATAAATGAATACTTTTTTAAATGGGTGAAAGATTTGAATAGGTACTTCCCCAAAGAAGACACATCAATGGTCAATAAGCACATTAGAAAGAAGTTTAACATTACTGGTTCTTACCATGAGATACCACCATATACCTATGAGAATGTCTAAAATTAATCAGGTGCGGTACTAAGTGCTGGGGCAGGTGGAGGAACTGGAACCTTCATGCACTGTTTTTTTTTTTTTTTTTAAAGATTTATTTATTTATTTATTTATTTTGGGCGGGGGTCGGGTTGGAGAGGGAGGGGCGTGGGCGGGCCACTTCTATTGGTCTTTCATTTCTCCATTTTCATCTGTCTTTGTTCTTTGACTCCTGTGGGCCTCCCATCGCGGTGGCGTCTGTCGTCGCAGAGCACCAGCTCCGGGCACACGCACTCCAGAGCTCCGGCTCAGTATTTGGACACATTGGTCCAGCCGCTCTGCGGCACGTGGGATCTTCCCAGGCCAGGGATCGAACCGGCGCCCCTTGCACTGCAAGGCGGTGTCCTTACCCACTGGACCACCAGGGGAAGCCCCCCTCATGCACTGTTGATGGGAATGTAAAATGACATAACCCCTCTGGAAAACAGTTGGGCATTTTCTTAAAAACAGCTACCATACAGACAGGTCTCAGGAGCTTTAGAGCATTGAGGACACTGCATTTGTGATACTCTCCATGGCTTGCTTACCTTTCCTAGGCTGATTAATATCCTGTGGGAAGGAAGGTATACAAAGTACTGATCAGTATAGGGTGTTTACCGAGACGTGGGAGGTAGCAGGGCCGGAACCTGGCTTTGGTTCCTCCACCACTATTGTGGAGATGTGGCCTGGGGCAGATTTCTTTCAACCTCACTGAGCCTCAGTTTCTCCAGGGCTACGTCACTGACACACTGGGATTTAACATGATCTGTGATAGTATGGTTGTAAAAAGCTTTTTAAGCATGAAATATGCTATGCTATTGTGAATATCCAGGAGTTTTAATTACTTGCTTTAGGTTATACAGCTTTTAATACAAAAGAAATGGAATTTCCCTGGTGGTACCTACCAGTGTAGGTGGCACAGGTTCGATCCCTGGTCCAGGAAGATTCCACATGCCTTGGAGCAACTAAGCCAGTGTGCCACAACTACTGAGCCTGTGTGCTGCAAGTACCAAAGCCTAGGTGCCTAGAGCCCATGCTCCTCAGCGAGAGAAGCCACTGCAGTGAGAAGCCTGTGCACCACAACGAGGAGTAGCCCTTGCTCCCAGCAACTAGAGAAAGCGGGGGCTCCTCTTTGTTGTTTCTCTTGTTGCAGAGCACTGTCGCTAGGGCACAGGCTTCAGTAGTTGCAGCTCGAGGGCTCTAATCTCTGGCCTCATTGCCCTGAGGGATGTGGAATCTTCCCAGACCAGGAACCCAACCCATGTCCTCTACATGGGCAGGCAAATTCTTATCCATTGAACCATCAAAGCAGTCCCCCAGTCCCATTCTTTTTTTTTTTTTTCTTTTTTCCGGCTATTCTGGGTTTTCATCGCTGCTGCAGGCTCTTCTCTATTTGCAGGTTGTGGGGGCTACTCTCTAGTTGAGGTGAGCAGGCTTCTTGTTGCGGTAACTTCTCTTGCTGTGGAACTCGGGCTCTAGGGCTAACGGGCTTCAGTAGTTGTGGCCCATGGGCTGGCTCAATAGTTGTGGCTCTGAGGCTCTAGAGCCCAGGCTCCATAGTTGGGCTTAGGCTCTGAGCATTGAGGACACTGCATTTGTGATACTCTCCATGGCTTGCTTACCTTTCCTAGGCTGATTAATATCCTGTGGGAAGGAAGGTATACAAAGTACTGATCAGTATAGGGTGTTTACCGAGACGTGGGAGGTAGCAGGGCCGGAACCTGGCTTTGGTTCCTCCACCACTATTGTGGAGATGTGGCCTGGGGCAGATTTCTTTCAACCTCACTGAGCCTCAGTTTCTCCAGGGCTACGTCACTGACACACTGGGATTTAACATGATCTGTGATAGTATGGTTGTAAAAAGCTTTTTAAGCATGAAATATGCTATGCTATTGTGAATATCCAGGAGTTTTAATTACTTGCTTTAGGTTATACAGCTTTTAATACAAAAGAAATGGAATTTCCCTGGTGGTACCTACCAGTGTAGGTGGCACAGGTTCGATCCCTGGTCCAGGAAGATTCCACATGCCTTGGAGCAACTAAGCCAGTGTGCCACAACTACTGAGCCTGTGTGCTGCAAGTACCAAAGCCTAGGTGCCTAGAGCCCATGCTCCTCAGCGAGAGAAGCCACTGCAGTGAGAAGCCTGTGCACCACAACGAGGAGTAGCCCTTGCTCCCAGCAACTAGAGAAAGCGGGGGCTCCTCTTTGTTGTTTCTCTTGTTGCAGAGCACTGTCGCTAGGGCACAGGCTTCAGTAGTTGCAGCTCGAGGGCTCTAATCTCTGGCCTCATTGCCCTGAGGGATGTGGAATCTTCCCAGACCAGGAACCCAACCCATGTCCTCTACATGGGCAGGCAAATTCTTATCCATTGAACCATCAAAGCAGTCCCCCAGTCCCATTCTTTTTTTTTTTTTTCTTTTTTCCGGCTATTCTGGGTTTTCATCGCTGCTGCAGGCTCTTCTCTATTTGCAGGTTGTGGGGGCTACTCTCTAGTTGAGGTGAGCAGGCTTCTTGTTGCGGTAACTTCTCTTGCTGTGGAACTCGGGCTCTAGGGCTAACGGGCTTCAGTAGTTGTGGCCCATGGGCTGGCTCAATAGTTGTGGCTCTGAGGCTCTAGAGCCCAGGCTCCATAGTTAAGGTTCATGGGCTTAGTTGCTCTGCAGCATGTGGGATCTTCCCGGATCAGGGATCAAACCCGTGTCTCCTGCATTGGCAGGCGAACTCTTCACCTCCAGGGAAGCCCTCACATGCTTTTTAACAGGAAAGCTGGTTTCCTGAGACCTGGGTCACCACTGCTGGGAATGATATTTCACTTCCCAGTGTCTTATTAGGGGTCAGGAGAGATAGTCCCCTTCGTTCCAGCCTAGGGATCCCAAGACAATGCCTACAGGGTCCAGCAATGAGTAATTAACGCAGCGAAACAAGATAAATGAGAAAGGCAATAGGGAATAGTGGAAAGATGACAAACAGGAGTGCTTTGCCCTGTGCCATGAGGCACTACTTCAGGGCACGGGCCTAGAGTTGCCAAAGCTGATTTTTATGAGAAGCAGACATTTGGATTTTATTGTGAAATCTAAACTTAGTATGCTACTTTGTAGGCCAGACAAACTAATAGCCCCATATTTGCTGGCTAGGGTCAGCCCCAGGGCTCTCAGTTTGTCGAATTCTGCTCTCAGCATGCATTTAGTAAGAATTAAGCATTCGGCCACAGTTTACTGAAGCGTTCACCCACGGCTTTGTGGAAGGCACAAGGACGAGATTCAGTGAATGTCATTCATTTCAAGTCATTTTGGATGCACCTTCTCTGTGTGAGCCCCTGATCCAGGCCATGATACATAAGAACAAGACCCCCCTCTCAAGAGACCAGGGTGTGGAAGACCTGCCCTGTGCTCTGTGCTCTGGATGACAGATCAGCAGTCAGAAGAGATGAGAAAGACGGTCAAGACAGTCCAGATGGTGGTCACAAGCAAGCCTTTGGGAACTTCCCTGGTGGTCCAGGGGTTAAGACTCTGCCTTCCAATGCATGGGATGCAGGTTCGATCCCTCTCAGGGAATGGAGATCCCACATGCCTCAGGGCAACTAAACGGGAGTGCCTTGACAAGAGAGCCCAAGCATCGCACCTGCTAAGACCACATCCGGCAACTACTGAGCCTTCGCATTCACAACCAAGACTGCAGCCAAAAGAGCAAGCCTTTGGTCCCCTCTTTAGGGCCCAGGATGCCCTCAGATCCAACTGCCAGTCCCCAAATTCCTCAAGTTTGAGTGTAGAAGGATCATTTTTGCTGCATTTCTGTCCTTGCTTGGAACCTAGCATCGGTCTTCATCTTCTGTACCACTTTTATTTCCCCAGGGGTCTCTGCAGCATGTGGGATCTTCCCGGATCAGGGATCAAACCCGTGTCTCCTGCATTGGCAGGCGAACTCTTCACCTCCAGGGAAGCCCTCACATGCTTTTTAACAGGAAAGCTGGTTTCCTGAGACCTGGGTCACCACTGCTGGGAATGATATTTCACTTCCCAGTGTCTTATTAGGGGTCAGGAGAGATAGTCCCCTTCGTTCCAGCCTAGGGATCCCAAGACAATGCCTACAGGGTCCAGCAATGAGTAATTAACGCAGCGAAACAAGATAAATGAGAAAGGCAATAGGGAATAGTGGAAAGATGACAAACAGGAGTGCTTTGCCCTGTGCCATGAGGCACTACTTCAGGGCACGGGCCTAGAGTTGCCAAAGCTGATTTTTATGAGAAGCAGACATTTGGATTTTATTGTGAAATCTAAACTTAGTATGCTACTTTGTAGGCCAGACAAACTAATAGCCCCATATTTGCTGGCTAGGGTCAGCCCCAGGGCTCTCAGTTTGTCGAATTCTGCTCTCAGCATGCATTTAGTAAGAATTAAGCATTCGGCCACAGTTTACTGAAGCGTTCACCCACGGCTTTGTGGAAGGCACAAGGACGAGATTCAGTGAATGTCATTCATTTCAAGTCATTTTGGATGCACCTTCTCTGTGTGAGCCCCTGATCCAGGCCATGATACATAAGAACAAGACCCCCCTCTCAAGAGACCAGGGTGTGGAAGACCTGCCCTGTGCTCTGTGCTCTGGATGACAGATCAGCAGTCAGAAGAGATGAGAAAGACGGTCAAGACAGTCCAGATGGTGGTCACAAGCAAGCCTTTGGGAACTTCCCTGGTGGTCCAGGGGTTAAGACTCTGCCTTCCAATGCATGGGATGCAGGTTCGATCCCTCTCAGGGAATGGAGATCCCACATGCCTCAGGGCAACTAAACGGGAGTGCCTTGACAAGAGAGCCCAAGCATCGCACCTGCTAAGACCACATCCGGCAACTACTGAGCCTTCGCATTCACAACCAAGACTGCAGCCAAAAGAGCAAGCCTTTGGTCCCCTCTTTAGGGCCCAGGATGCCCTCAGATCCAACTGCCAGTCCCCAAATTCCTCAAGTTTGAGTGTAGAAGGATCATTTTTGCTGCATTTCTGTCCTTGCTTGGAACCTAGCATCGGTCTTCATCTTCTGTACCACTTTTATTTCCCCAGGGGGTGCCATTCTTTCACAAAACACAGCCCAGGGCCCACTTGGTATATCATAGACGATACTATGCAAAAGAAAGCTGAAGTGTTTATACTAAACTCAGGAAAGATCAACTTCAAGGGGAAAAAATGTTTTTAGAGACAAGGACATTTTATAATGATAAAAGGATACCATTAGGAAGATATAACAACTGGGCTTCCCTTGTAGCTCAGTGGTGAAGAGTTCACCTGCCAATGCAGGAAACACGGGTTCGATCCCTGATCTGGGAAGATCCCACATGCTGCAGAGCAGCTATGCCCATGAGCCACAAGTATGGAGACTGGGCTCTAGAGCTTCAGAGCCGCAACTATGGAGCCCATGGGCCGCCACTACTGAAGCCCGTGTGCCCTAGAGCCCGAGATCCATAACAAGAGAAGTCACCGCAACAAGAAGCCTGCTCACCTAAACTAGAGAGTAGCCCCCACTCCCTGCAACTAGAGAAGAGCCTGTGGCAGCCGTGAAAACCCAGAATAGCCAAAAATAAATACATAAATAAAAATTGTTTTTTAAATGTTGTTTAAAAAATATGTAAAAAAACAAAAAAAGGTATAACAAGTCTCAACATAAAAGCACCTAATATTAGAACCTCACTCTTTGATAGTGAGGATAAATTCACAAGCCTTCCCTGGTGGCTCAGTGTTGTAAAGAACCCCCCTGACAATACAGGAGACCCAGGTTTGCTCCCTGGATCGGAAAGATCTGGAGAAGGAAATAGCAACCCACTCCAGTATTCTTGCCTGGGAAATCCCATGGACAGAGGAGCTTGGGGGGATACATGGGGTCGCAAGAGTCAGACATGACTTAGCAACTAAACAACAACATTAGAGCCTCATGAAACAAAAACTGACAGAATTGAAGAGAGAGGTAGGGCTTCCCTGGTGGTTCAGTGGTAAAGAATCTGCCTGCAATGGCAAAGACCCCAAGTTCGATCCCTGGGTTGCGAAGATCCCCTGGAGGAGGGCATGGCAACCCACGCTTGCATTCTTGCCTGAAGAATTCCATGGGCAGAGGAGCCTGGCAGGCTATAGTCCATGGGGTTGCAGACTCAGACATGACTGAGCAACTGAGCACATGACACAGGAATATAATTTTAAAGAAATTGAGAAAACACAATTCAGTATAAACTGAAGCAGAATCTGCTCAAATATGTTAAAACTGATTCTGGTAAAAATATTTGTGGAGTAGGAAAAAACCTTAGTTGGATAAATTCACAAGGCTTGTGAAAGTACGAGGTACTTACAGCCTGTAACTATCAATTGTATTATTCATCAACAGGTACTTTTCAGAAATTATCTGAATGTTACATGATACGGAACTAGTGCTGTCAGTTGTGAACTTCATTTGCTCTTGTGGACTTAACCATCATGAATTCTTATTAGAAATGGAAGCTTAATATCCTGTCTTTACCTACCACACAGCATTTTTCTAATTTTTATTTTAATTTTATTACAATTTTTTAATATTTGTATTTATTTGGGCTGTGCTGAGTCTTTGTTGCAGTATGTGGGCTCTGATCCCTGACCAGGGATTGAACCCAGGCCCCTGCGTTGGGAGCATGGAGTCTTAGCCACTGGACCACCAGGGAAATCCCCCACATAGCATTTTGATGTCTTCAGTTCAATTCAGTCACTCAGTCGTGTCTGATTCCTTGCTACCCCATGGACCGCAGCATGCCAGGCTTCCCTGTCCTTCGCCGTCTCCTGGAGCTTGCTCAAACTCGTGCCCATTGACTCGATGATGCCATCCAGCCATCTCGTCTTCTGTTGTCCCTTTTTCCTTATGCGTTCTATTTTTCCCAACATCAAGATCTTTTCCAGTGATTCACCTCTTCGCATCAGGTGGCCGAAGTACTGGAGCTTCAGTTTAAGCATAAGTCCTTCCAATGAATACTCAGGACAAATTTCCTTTAGGATTGACTGGTTTGATCTCCTTGCAGTCCAATGGACTCTCAAGGGTCTTCTCCCACATCACAATTCAAAGGCATCAATTCTTCGTCGCTCAGCATTCTTTATGGTCCAATTCTCACATAGCTTTGACTGTATGGACTTTTGTCAGCAAAGTGATGTTTCGGCTTCTAAATATGCTGTCTAGGTTTGTCATAGCTTTTCTCCCAAGAAGCAAGCGTATTTTAACTTCATGGCTAGTCTTAGCAGTGCTAAAATATTACTGTAGTTTTTTTGAACTCAGGACTTAGATTGAATTTTTTTCTGAATGAAAAGAACCACGTTGAAACACTGTTATCCAACACTGCATGGCTTTAGTAACTAGCTTTTGTTGCAGACTTGACAATGTTTATTCATGAATTAAACCTAAAGTTACAAAGCAGAATAGCACTTATAGACCTACATTTTAATACTGTAAAGTAATTTTCATGACAACATGATCTGAATGTTACATGATACGGAACTAGTGCTGTCAGTTGTGAACTTCATTTGCTCTTGTGGACTTAACCATCATGAATTCTTATTAGAAATGGAAGCTTAATATCCTGTCTTTACCTACCACACAGCATTTTTCTAATTTTTATTTTAATTTTATTACAATTTTTTAATATTTGTATTTATTTGGGCTGTGCTGAGTCTTTGTTGCAGTATGTGGGCTCTGATCCCTGACCAGGGATTGAACCCAGGCCCCCTGCGTTGGGAGCATGGAGTCTTAGCCACTGGACCACCAGGGAAATCCCCCACATAGCATTTTGATGTCTTCAGTTCAATTCAGTCACTCAGTCGTGTCTGATTCCTTGCTACCCCATGGACCGCAGCATGCCAGGCTTCCCTGTCCTTCGCCGTCTCCTGGAGCTTGCTCAAACTCGTGCCCATTGACTCGATGATGCCATCCAGCCATCTCGTCTTCTGTTGTCCCTTTTTCCTTATGCGTTCTATTTTTCCCAACATCAAGATCTTTTCCAGTGATTCACCTCTTCGCATCAGGTGGCCGAAGTACTGGAGCTTCAGTTTAAGCATAAGTCCTTCCAATGAATACTCAGGACAAATTTCCTTTAGGATTGACTGGTTTGATCTCCTTGCAGTCCAATGGACTCTCAAGGGTCTTCTCCCACATCACAATTCAAAGGCATCAATTCTTCGTCGCTCAGCATTCTTTATGGTCCAATTCTCACATAGCTTTGACTGTATGGACTTTTGTCAGCAAAGTGATGTTTCGGCTTCTAAATATGCTGTCTAGGTTTGTCATAGCTTTTCTCCCAAGAAGCAAGCGTATTTTAACTTCATGGCTAGTCTTAGCAGTGCTAAAATATTACTGTAGTTTTTTTGAACTCAGGACTTAGATTGAATTTTTTTCTGAATGAAAAGAACCACGTTGAAACACTGTTATCCAACACTGCATGGCTTTAGTAACTAGCTTTTGTTGCAGACTTGACAATGTTTATTCATGAATTAAACCTAAAGTTACAAAGCAGAATAGCACTTATAGACCTACATTTTAATACTGTAAAGTAATTTTCATGACAACATGATCTGAATCACAGATAATGTCAAACTGCACTATACACACGATGTCAAAAATGAAAGCCAGAAGCAAGATTTCCATTCTCACACAAATGTGTAACAGCTATTATTTAGCAAAATCAAACTATGGTCCCAGCAGCATTTCTTAGGACTTTAATAGAGGCAGTACAGAGAAAATTTCCGTATTTCCAAATCCATTTAACTGTGCGATTAAGGCAATTTCATGTAAACTTCCATTGGAAATGATCAAGCCTCAGTGTTGTGACATGCTAGAAAGCAAATATCAAGAGATAACTCTAACAGAATTTTATACGTGCGTGCCTTCCACATGATGATTCTGCTCAAGTACAGTCATATGCTTATGGATTGATATCTGTATTTGGCAGTACCTAACTGTGTGAAATACACAGATTAAAAATATCATTAACGGGGCTTCCCTTGTGGCTCAGCGGATAAGAACCCGTCTGCCAATGCAGGAGACACAGGTTCGAGCCCTGATCCGGGAAGATCCCACATACCGCAGAGCAGCTAAACGCACACATCAACAAAGACCCAGCACAGCCAAAAATAAATAAATAAAAGGTTTAAAAAAAAATACCATTAACAACCCCATGTCCACTGCAGCACTCTATATGATAGCTAGAACATGGAAGAAGCCTAGATGTCCATCGATGCATGAATGGATAAAAAAGCTATGGTACATTTATACAAGGGAATACTTCTCAGCCGTAAAAAGAAATGCAGACGATAAAGCCCTAATGAGGTGGATGAATCTAGAACCTATTATATAAAGTGAAGTAAGTCAAAAAGAAAAAGACAAGTACAGTATACTAACACATATATATGGAATCTAGTAAGATGGTAATGATAACACAGACAGAGAAGTGATGGAAAAACAATCACGGGGAACAGATGTATGGACATTGTGGGGAGTGAACAGTGGATGAGAGGCATGGAAAGAGTAACATGGAAACCTATACTATCATATGTAAAAGAGATAACTATTGTCAATGCGCTGTGGGAAAAAGGGATCCTACATGGGGGCTATGTGATGGCCTGGAGGGGGTGGGTTGAAGGGACTGGGAGGCGGGCAGAGGACGGAAGGGTCAGGGATATATATATGACTAGCCTGGGTTTATACATATCTGTAAATAACAAACCTCTGTAAAAGCAAAAAGAAGTCCTTTCCTAGTAGTCCAGTGGTGAAGACTCTGTGATCCCAATGCAGGGGACTCAGGTTCAATCCCTCGTCAGGGAACTAGATCCCACATGCTGCAACAAAGATCCAAGATCCTGAGCGCTGCAACTAAGACCCGGTGAGGCCAGCTGATAAAGTATCATTATAAATCTGACTTACCACAAATATTTGTGATAGATTTAGATGATAGAGAACACTTTGAATCCCAATTAAGCAAAAATGTTATACAAAAATTCCATTAGGGGCTTCCCAGGTAGCTCAGTGGTAAAGAATCCACCTGCCAATGCAGGAGACACAAGTTCAATCCCTGATCCGGGAGGATCCCACATGCCGCGGAGCAGCTAAGCCCGCGAGCCACAACTATGGAGCCTGTGCTCTAGAGCCTCGGAGCCACAACCATGGAGCCCGTGTGCCGCAACTACTGAAGCCCGTGTGCCCTAGAGTCTGAGTTCTACAACAAGAAAAGTTGTCCAACAAGAAGCCTGCTCACCACTGCTAGAGAGTAGCCCCAACTCCCTGCAATTAGAGAAGAGCCTGCAGCAGTGAAGACCCAGAACAGCCAAAAATAAATAAATATATATATAAATACAGAAAATGTAAAAAAAATTTTTTTTAAAAAATTCCATTAGTAGACTTGTATTCTAAAAGCTGTACTTGGGCTTCCCTGGTGGTCCAGTGAGTAAGGACACGTGGCCTTGCACTGCAAGGGGCGCCGGTTCGATCCCCGGCCTGTGAAGATCCCACATGCCACGGAGCGACTGAACTGATGTATGCAATTACCCAGCCAGCACTCTGGAGTGCATGCGCCCGGAGCCGGTGTTCTGCAGCGAGAGGCCACTGAGATGGGAGGCCCACACAGGCCAAAGAACAAAGATGGATGAAAATGAATAAATGAAAGACCAATAGAAGTGGCCCCCCAAAAAACCCAACTGCACTTAATTGTTGTTTTATTTTTAATCTGACAAGCAGAAAATCGTTTTCTCTCGTTTTGCCTGTTGTCCCACAATGCCTCAAATATCCACGATTTTGTTCTTTGCAGAAAATGATTGTCAGCTCCTGCTCTAGAAAATGCAAACAGGAGGGGTAGGATGGGGAGGGAGATGGGAGGGAAGTTCAAGAGGGAGGGAATGGATGTATACCTGTGGCTGATTCATGTTGATGTTTGGCAGTAAAAAACAAAACTCTGTAAAGCTATTATCCTTCCATTGAAAAATAAAAAAGAAAAGAAAATGCAAACAGGGACTTCCCTGGTGGTCCAGTGGTTAAGATTCCCTGCTTCCATGGCAGGGGGCATAGGTCTGATACCTGGTCAGGGAGCTATTAATAAGATATCGAGGGCTTCCCTGGTGGTCCAGTGAGTAGAGAGTCTGCCTTGCAGTGCAAGGGGCACTGTTTCGATCCCTGGCCCGGGAGGATCTCACGTGCCGAGGAGTGGCTGGGCCGGTGTGTCCAATTGCGAGCCAACGCTCTGGAGCACATGTGCCCAGAGCCAGTGCTCTGTAACGAGAGAGGCCCCTGCGATGGGAGGCCCACACAGGCCAAAGAACAAAGATGGATGAAAATAAATAAGTGAAAGACCAACAGAAGTGGCCCCCCAAAAACCCAACTGCACTTAATTGTTGTTTTATTTTTAATCTGACAAGCAGAAAATCGTTTTCTCTCGTTTTGCCTATTGTCCCACAATGCCTCAAATATCCACGATTTTGTTCTTTGCAGAAAATGATTGTCAGCTCCTGCTCTAGAAAATGCAAACAGGAGGGGTAGGATGGGGAGGGAGATGGGAGGGAAGTTCAAGAGGGAGGGAATGGATGTATACCTGTGGCTGATTCATGTTGATGTTTGGCAGTAAAAAACAAAACTCTGTAAAGCTATTATCCTTCCATTGAAAAATAAAAAAGAAAAGAAAATGCAAACAGGGACTTCCCTGGTGGTCCAGTGGTTAAGATTCCCTGCTTCCATGGCAGGGGGCATAGGTCTGATACCTGGTCAGGGAGCTATTAATAAGATATCGAGGGCTTCCCTGGTGGTCCAGTGAGTAGAGAGTCTGCCTTGCAGTGCAAGGGGCACTGTTTCGATCCCTGGCCCGGGAGGATCTCACGTGCCGAGGAGTGGCTGGGCCGGTGTGTCCAATTGCGAGCCAACGCTCTGGAGCACATGTGCCCAGAGCCAGTGCTCTGTAACGAGAGAGGCCCCTGCGATGGGAGACCCACACAGGCCAAAGAATAGAGATGGTTGAAAAATAAATGATGACTTAGGGGCAAAAAAAAAAACAAAAACAAAAACAAAACAACATTGTACACCTGGAATGAGTAAATCGTTTGGTATGTGAATTAAGTTATTTAAAAAGAAAAAATCCTGAGTGCCAAAGAGCACCAGTTGGAAGAAGGGGTGCAGAAGCAAAACAGTGTATAGTGACAAAAAGCAGATGGACAGTTGCTTGGGCATGGGAGAGCTTGGAGAGGGGCAGGTGGGAGAGGTTACAGGGGGTCACCAAGAAACTTTTGAGGTGATACGTTCACAATTGTGATTGTGATGATGAGTTTAGTGTTGTATACACATGTCAAAACATACTCAAATTTGCACTTTGTTCAATTTATTATATTTAAGGTATACCACAATTCAACTGGTTTAAAAGTGAATACTCTGATTTGATTAATGGCAATGATAGTTAAATGCACAGTCCCACAAGTTTCTTACATCCAGTTCTGGGTGCTGATTGGGAAATAATTGGATCCTGAGCTTGGAATATTATTGCTGTTACTCAGTCACTAGACCTTGTGTGACTCTTTTGTGACCCTATGGACTAGTCTGCCAGGTGCCTCTGTCCATGGGATTCTCCAGGAAAAAATACTGGACTAGGGCTTCCCTGGTGGTCCAGTGGGTAAGGACACTGCCGTGCAGTGTAGGGGGCACCAGTTCAATCCCTGGCCTGGGAAGATCCCACGTGCCGCGGAGCGGCTGGACAGATGTGTCCAACTACCAAGCTGGAGCTCTGGGGCATATACGCCCAGAGCCGGTGCTCTGCAGCGAGAGAGGCCACTGCGATGGGAGACCCACACAGGCCAAAGAACAAAGATAAATAAACGAAAGACCAATAGAAGTGGCCACTGGACTGGGTTGCTGTTCCTTTCTCCAGGGGATCTTCTTGACCCAAGGATTGAACTCCAGTCTCCTGCATTGCAGGCGGATTCATTACCACTGAGCCATTTGGGAATCCCTATCAATTAGAACCTCATGACCAAGTACAGAAATGACAACTGAAGAAGCTTAGCATATTTTCTCTTCCCTTAATATATCCACATGCTTATTTATATATGTTAGCCAATGTTTCTGCCTTCATTTATATTTTTATACAAGTTGTTGAGTTGTGTGGAGAAAAATCTACCTGCAATGAGGGATACCTGGGTTTGATACCTGGATCAGGAAGATTCCCTGGAGAAGGAAATGGCAACCCACTCCAGTATTCCTGCCTGGGAAGTCTCATGGACAGAGCAGCCCATGGGGGCAGCCCAGGCTGCAGTCCACGGGGTCACAAAGAGTTGGACATGACTGAGCGACTAAGCACACACACACACACACACACAACTTTATAATTAGTGTTTAGGTAGAATATTCTGGAGGATTGTGACTGAATTTGAGGAGTAATTCATATAACCAGCACGTTTTACAACGATGCTTCCCTACTTTTAGGGAACAGGAAAGGACTTCACTTGTATGAAGGATAGTGTGTATCTTATACACTGAAAAAGTGGCATGGGTGTCCTCATGTGTTTTTAAAAAAGGTGGGGGATGCATACAAAAACTGGGTAACTAAAGAGCTGGCTGCAATAACAGTTATCAGTTTATTGCCTCTCAGCTTCCAACCCATTGGCTGAAGCTTGCTGATTGGGAAATAATTGGATCCTGAGCTTTACTCAGTGACCTTGTGTGACTCTTTTGTGACCCTATGGACTAGTCTGCCAGGTGCCTCTGTCCATGGGATTCTCCAGGAAAATACTGGACTAGGGCTTCCCTGGTGGTCCAGTGGGTAAGGACACTGCCGTGCAGTGTAGGGGGCACCAGTTCAATCCCTGGCCTGGGAAGATCCCACGTGCCGCGGAGCGGCTGGACAGATGTGTCCAACTACCAAGCTGGAGCTCTGGGGCATATACGCCCAGAGCCGGTGCTCTGCAGCGAGAGAGGCCACTGCGATGGGAGACCCACACAGGCCAAAGAACAAAGATAAATAAACGAAAGACCAATAGAAGTGGCCACTGGACTGGGTTGCTGTTCCTTTCTCCAGGGGATCTTCTTGACCCAAGGATTGAACTCCAGTCTCCTGCATTGCAGGCGGATTCATTACCACTGAGCCATTTGGGAATCCCTATCAATTAGAACCTCATGACCAAGTACAGAAATGACAACTGAAGAAGCTTAGCATATTTTCTCTTCCCTTAATATATCCACATGCTTATTTATATATGTTAGCCAATGTTTCTGCCTTCATTTATATTTTTATACAAGTTGTTGAGTTGTGTGGAGAAAAATCTACCTGCAATGAGGGATACCTGGGTTTGATACCTGGATCAGGAAGATTCCCTGGAGAAGGAAATGGCAACCCACTCCAGTATTCCTGCCTGGGAAGTCTCATGGACAGAGCAGCCCATGGGGGCAGCCCAGGCTGCAGTCCACGGGGTCACAAAGAGTTGGACATGACTGAGCGACTAAGCACACACACACACACACACACAACTTTATAATTAGTGTTTAGGTAGAATATTCTGGAGGATTGTGACTGAATTTGAGGAGTAATTCATATAACCAGCACGTTTTACAACGATGCTTCCCTACTTTTAGGGAACAGGAAAGGACTTCACTTGTATGAAGGATAGTGTGTATCTTATACACTGAAAAAGTGGCATGGGTGTCCTCATGTGTTTTTAAAAAAGGTGGGGGATGCATACAAAAACTGGGTAACTAAAGAGCTGGCTGCAATAACAGTTATCAGTTTATTGCCTCTCAGCTTCAAACCCACCTTTCATTGCTCTTGCTGTGGGCATATTACAGAGACGCCATTAATGCTGATGCCTGAGTGAATGAGTGAGTGAGAGGCGGGATAGACTAGATGGTTACTGCAGGAAAGAAGAAATTGTTTTGGAAAACAAAAGTTAGGAGAAAGAGACATGGATATGAAGTGAATCCAAATAAAAGAGAACTGGAAAGACTGAAGGAAGAGAAAAGGTAGAACTTGGCAGAGAACTAGAAAGAGGAAGCAGACCGAGAAAAGAGAACAGAAGACCCCTGGGGAAGTGAGTGAGAAAGTGACTTTAAGTCAGCCTGTGGCTTTTCAGGCATGAGAGACAGGACGGCACCCAGGGACTGAGTGCAGGTCTGAGAGGCAGAAGAGGGGGCTCGTGGAGAAAAGTCTGGGCTTAGTTCGGGATTGAACAAGGAATGTTCCTGAATGCAGACTCACCCATCCAACAAGAAGAGGCTGGGCGGTCAGAGATTTGGGGGATGATTTCTGATGGATTTGAATACTTAGCTAGGGAAAGATCTTTCTCCTTGGGACAAATGAGAAAGTTTTCAGGGAGAAGAGTCTGCTCCAGAGGTCTCAAGAAACGGACTCCATTTTTTCCCATTCTCCATGGTCAGGAGACTGGCGACAAGGTTTTCAGGCTGATGCTGAGCCAGAGGGCTATCATCCTGACTGTTTGGATGAGCATCACCGCCCCGGCTGTGTGATTTTCTACATCGAAAGAAGCACAGAGGTCTCTGAGGTCGAGAAGGAGCAAGGTGAAGAGCCCAGAATGAGACAGGAAATAAACCATGCTACCATGGTGACATGGACTGGGAGATTCAGAGCGGCTTAAAAAGGGCTGGAATCTTGCTGCCTGTCTTGTGGAAATCCTGGAGTTCTGGACAGGGTGAGGGGGAAAAAATAGGCAATTGTTTATTTTAAAATGTTTTAATTTTATTGTCGGCTGCCCTGGGTCTTCATTGCTGCACGCGGGCTTTCTCTAGTTGTGGTGAGTGGGGACTTCCTCTCTAGCTGGGGCACTCGGGCTTCTCATTGTGGTGGTGGCTTCTCTTGTGGAGCACAGGCTCTAGGCGCGCAGGCTTCAGTACTTGTGGCACGTGGGCTCTGTAGCTGCAGCTTTTGGGCCCAGTAGTTGTGGTGCACTCCATGGCATGTGGAATCCTCCTGGACCAGGGATCGAACCCGTGTCCCTTGCATTGGCAGATTTCTAACCACCAGACTACCAGGGAGGTCCTTTGTTTCTTTTCTTTTAAATCAAGATCTCTGACAACACTGGGATACACCCCTGCCTGGCAGAAGTGGGTTGGAGCTAAGAAGTAGGCACCTCTTCTAGCTAGGGCACCTGCTTCTCAGTTTGAGTGCCTCTTTGTTTCACCTGCCTCATGCAGGAATTTGAGTTGGGGATCCATCCTTGAATCCAGCCTCTCCACTTACAGATTGAGACGGGTCTCCAGAAGCCCAATCACTTGCCCTTGTCGTTAGCGCTAATGAGGCAAAGGCAGGGCTAGAATTCTCGTCTCCTGGGACATACCCTGTGTTTATTTGTTCTGCTACTAGATGCTGCGTCCTCTTGGGAACCTTTCAGGCCTTTGAGAAGGAAAACTGCCCCTGTAGGATGTGTCGGGGGAATGCAGTCGAGGCTTCATCGTGAGTGTCTCTTGCTGCCCCAGCCACTCTCTTAACATGTCTGAAGTGAGGACAGGGCTTCTGGGTTTTCTATCAGGGGAGTCTGGTTAACATTTGAACCTCAAACTGTGACTGCTTTCCAGATAATGTTGTTGTTGTTAGTTGCTAAGTCGTGTCTGACTCTTGGTGACCCCATGAACTGTACCCCGCCAGGCTCCTCTGTCCATGGGATTTCCCAATCAAGAACACTAAACTGCCATTTTCTTCTCCAGGGGATCTTCCCGACCCAGGGATGGAACTCATGTCTTCCGCTTGGCAGGCAGATTCTTTACCATCTAACCCGAACTTCCTAGATACACTTGAATAAAATGCAGTGAACACCAGGGTACTGCCTAAGGGTACTTTCATGAGCTAAAAACTCTCCACCTAATTTATCAATGAGTTTAGGAGTGTTCAGTAGATATAACTACATGGTTTACTCGCTCTCCTTTACTCCTTTAGGGGTATCAGATACCTTTCACTTACTCAATGACATGTAAATTCCTTATTTTCAAAATAATTTCAATCTTAGAGACATTGAAGGCTCCTACAAAGAACTATGATATAATGGTTACCCAGATTCACAAAGCAGTATTTTGCTAATTTGCTTTATTTTCTCTATGTGTGTATATAAAGAGTATCTGTAACTTCAGTTATTTCTTTAATTTTTTGGCTGCACCGCGAGGCACAGAGGAACCTGAGTTCCCCCACTAGGGATCAAACCTTGACCCCCTACCCCCTGCCTTGGCAGCTCAGAGTGTTAATCACTAGATTGCCAGGGAAGTCCCATAACTTGAACTATTTAATAGTAGGTTCTGTATATCATGCTCCTTTGTCTATAGTATGCTGGTGTATACTTAATAAACACATACTCTTACATTTTTACAGAGCTAGCACATTTAGAAAATTTATCACACATGCAAAACCTCATAGTCTATATTCCAAATTCAACAATCTCCCCCACAATGTCTTTTTATAGTGATTTTATTCTGGATTTAGGCCAGGATCAAGTAGTTCATCTAGTTGTTAGTCACTGAAGCCTTCTTTAATCAGTTCCTCAACCTTTGTGTATCACGCCATGGACATTTTTGAAAAATACAGTCATTTCTACATTTCTTTTTTTCAGCTGTATATGCATGTATATTTCTGTTAACAGTAAGAATTCATGGATTCTTTTATTCAATGAGCTGCAGGTGCATGCTAAGTTGGTTCAGTCAAGTCCAACTCTTTGCAATCCTTTGGACTGTGTAGTTGTGGTAACAAGGGCTTCTCATTGCAGTGACCTCTCGTTTAAGGCCCTGTAAATGTTTTTTGCATTTATTTTCTTCAAGAAGCCCTGATTTGAGACTTCCCTGGTGTCCCAGTGGGTAAGGACACCGCCTTGCAGTGCAAGGAGTGCCAGTTCGATCCCTGGCCTGAGAAGATCCCACTTGCCGCGGAGCGGCTGGACCGATGTGTCCAACTACCAAGGCCAAGCTCTGGAGCGCATGCGCCCAGAGCCGGTGCTCTGCAGTGAGAGAGGCTACTGCGATGGGAGGCCCACACAGGCCAAAGAACAAAGATGGATGAAAATAAATAAATGAAAGACCAATAAAAGAGGCCAAGCTTAAAAAAAAAAGAAAAAAAAAATATATAAAAGAAGCCCTGACTTGGAGGGGTGGGATGGGGGGGGATATACATATGACTAATCTGGGATCATACATATCTGTAAACAACAAAACTCTGCAAAAGTAAAAAGTAAAATAAAAATTTAAAAAAAAAGAAGACCTGATTTGTTTCTGTGGGACATTTATAAAACAAGATCTGGTTGGGGAAGGAAATGGCAACCCACCCCAAAATTCTTGCCTGGGAAACTCCATGGACAAAGGTGCCTGGCAGGCTATACGGGATCACAGAGTTGGACTTACCAACTAACACTTTCACGTTCAAAAAGGATTTTCTAGCTCCAAGACACCTTTGAGGAACCGCTTCATTTTGTACTGCGTTGTGTGAAAATGAAGACTATTGTTTAAGACAAAAATGAAAATCAGATCTGAGCCCCCTGCACTGGGAGTGCAGAGTCTTAGCCACTGGACCACCAGAGAAGTCCCTATCATTTCTAAATTGAATATAAGACAACAACATTTCATTCATCAATTTATTAAATGACTGAGTGCCGGCCATTGAGCTAGACAGGAAGGAGAAATGAGTAAAATACAGTCCCTGACCTTGACCTCAGGCTCGAATGGAAAGGCGAATCATGCAGAGAACAATGAAACCTTCCCGGTGCTCTGGGAACCTAGCAGAGTCAATGGCAAGATGTTCAGGACTACCATCTGAGCTTGAAGAATGAGACATAAGTGAAGAACAGCACTCATACAGGCAGAGCTGATGGAAGGCAAGGCAAGTGGTGGAAATGACAGTTTAAGGGGCTGAAACATAAGAGTCTGGGAGCCATATGTGAGTGGGGAGACAGGAGTGCCCGTGATGATGCCGAAGAGGCAGCATGGCAGCACCTGGTCCAGGTAATGCCAGGAAAAAGCTGGACAGTTACTCAAATATCCAGGAGACAAGGTCTTCAAAATATAGCTTTCATCCGTTCACTTCACAGATATGCAAGTGACTGCCTGCACTGTGCCAGATACCACAGAAAGAGCAGTGAGGAACAGTAAGATCCCAACCACTAGGGAGGGAGCAGAGACCAGCAGAAAAACAGAATAAAAAGGACCTCACAGAATAAAGGTGGGGGGGACTGCTGGCCAAACATTCAGGGAGGGAATCTAAGACTCTCAAACCTAGGAGTGAGGCTGGGTGGAGGAACGCTCCCCAAAGAGTAAAGCAGACTTGTGGCTAAGTGTGTGAGCTGCAGGGGAGAGATGGGAGGTGCAAGAGTTCCAGTACTGACGCCTGGAAGGAAGAGACTGAGGTACTGGGAGTTTCACCCAGAGCACCACACGGCCCACGGAGCCGACACTCCATGCTCCACCTTGCAAAGAGTCTTTCAACAATGCAAAACTGTCCTCTACATATTCTGTAAAGGGTTCCCCACTGTTTCCAGGTTATCTTTCCAGTTTCTTTTTTTAAAAAATACTTCTCCTATTTTCTACTCCAGACATGCTGATTTTACTACCTTGTCACTTCCTATCCCTTGCTTAGAAATCCATCTCTCAACGTTGAAGTGGATGTCATTCTTATCTGCTTAGTGCCCTTTGCTTCAACTAATAGATTTCATCTCATTGTCTGAATCCACCAGGAGCTTGAAGTCCTTGAAGGCAGGAAGTGGTTTAATCATTAATAGTTATATCCAAGGCACCTAGCCTAATGTCCTAAAAGCCCGGTTAATGGGAATGAATGAAAGAGGTCTTCATTGCAGCGTTGGCTAGCGGATTTTGAATTAGACGCTCGGAACATTGGTCTTCAGCCTCTTTGTTACTACAGTTCAAGGGTTCATTCTAGGGCATGTTGAAACCATTAGGTTGAAAAGCACTACAATAACTTAGAATTACGTATAGAATTCTCTCCAAAGGTCAGCATGCTCCAACTGATAACACTGATGCCTATCAGTCTTTTATGGATAGCCAATAAAGTCCGCAGGAAACCTACCACAAGCCTGAAATAAGTCCCAGTTCTAGTTCCGGGACTTTTTTTGCACTCGAAGACTCCGCCCATGGACCCCAAATGGCGGAAGAACTGCACGCTACGTCGTGACTCCTCGCACGCTGCGGAGGCATCCCGACGCTACGCCGGCGGCTTCAAATAAGCCATCCGTTCACTTCACAGATATGCAAGTGACTGCCTGCACTGTGCCAGATACCACAGAAAGAGCAGTGAGGAACAGTAAGATCCCAACCACTAGGGAGGGAGCAGAGACCAGCAGAAAAACAGAATAAAAAGGACCTCACAGAATAAAGGTGGGGGGGACTGCTGGCCAAACATTCAGGGAGGGAATCTAAGACTCTCAAACCTAGGAGTGAGGCTGGGTGGAGGAACGCTCCCCAAAGAGTAAAGCAGACTTGTGGCTAAGTGTGTGAGCTGCAGGGGAGAGATGGGAGGTGCAAGAGTTCCAGTACTGACGCCTGGAAGGAAGAGACTGAGGTACTGGGAGTTTCACCCAGAGCACCACACGGCCCACGGAGCCGACACTCCATGCTCCACCTTGCAAAGAGTCTTTCAACAATGCAAAACTGTCCTCTACATATTCTGTAAAGGGTTCCCCACTGTTTCCAGGTTATCTTTCCAGTTTCTTTTTTTAAAAAATACTTCTCCTATTTTCTACTCCAGACATGCTGATTTTACTACCTTGTCACTTCCTATCCCTTGCTTAGAAATCCATCTCTCAACGTTGAAGTGGATGTCATTCTTATCTGCTTAGTGCCCTTTGCTTCAACTAATAGATTTCATCTCATTGTCTGAATCCACCAGGAGCTTGAAGTCCTTGAAGGCAGGAAGTGGTTTAATCATTAATAGTTATATCCAAGGCACCTAGCCTAATGTCCTAAAAGCCCGGTTAATGGGAATGAATGAAAGAGGTCTTCATTGCAGCGTTGGCTAGCGGATTTTGAATTAGACGCTCGGAACATTGGTCTTCAGCCTCTTTGTTACTACAGTTCAAGGGTTCATTCTAGGGCATGTTGAAACCATTAGGTTGAAAAGCACTACAATAACTTAGAATTACGTATAGAATTCTCTCCAAAGGTCAGCATGCTCCAACTGATAACACTGATGCCTATCAGTCTTTTATGGATAGCCAATAAAGTCCGCAGGAAACCTACCACAAGCCTGAAATAAGTCCCAGTTCTAGTTCCGGGACTTTTTTTGCACTCGAAGACTCCGCCCATGGACCCCAAATGGCGGAAGAACTGCACGCTACGTCGTGACTCCTCGCACGCTGCGGAGGCATCCCGACGCTACGCCGGCGGCGTAGGCGGGGCGGCCGGCTCTTCCTTCCTCTCGGCTCCTCCGGCTCCACCCCCAGAGCTTCACACGCTCATTGTGAAGCGACAGCGGCAGGCAGTCCTTAGGGGTGCTTGAGACCTAGAGACCCTAAGTCCTTGGCGCGCGTTAAGCGCCCCGCCCTGCTCCTTCCCCGCTCCAAAGGCGAGGAGCGCGAGACTCGCCCTGCTTTATTCCTCCTTCTCCCGCCCGGGGCTAACCATCCCGGTGCGCGCCGCCACCTCGCGCCGCCGCTCCCTCCTCCCCGCCCCTCCCCCTTCGGGAGCTCCCGCCCGCGCGCTCCTCCTCCTCCCCTTTCCCTGGCGACGCGCACGCGCGCCAAGCCGGCTCGCGCCCTCTCGCTTTCCTCCGGCCCGCGAGACCCCCTCCCCTTCCGCCTCGCGGCGCTTCCTCGCGCCGCGGTCTTCTCTATCCACCCCCGACACCGCGGGCCTCGCCCCCGCCCGCCAACGGCGGGTCCCCAGCTTCCCGGTCCCCTTCGCTTCCCGTGCTCTCCGGCGGGGGCCCAGCCCCGGCCGCCTCTCTCCCTCCCTTCCCCCTAATTCCCCTTCCGGACGCTGCCATCATGTTGAAGCCTCAGCCGCCACAACAGACCTCCCAGCCCCAGCAGCCGCCCCCCACGCAACAGGCCGTGGCCCGTCGGCCTCCCGGGGGCACCAGCCCTCCCAACGGCGGTCTCCCGGGCTCCCTGGCCTCCGCCTCGGCTCCCCCAGGACCTCCTGCGGCCGCTTCCCCCTGCTTGGGGCCTGCAGCCGCTGCCGGGAGCGGGCTCCGCCGGGGAGCCGAGGGCATCTTGGTGCCTCAGCCGCCGCCACCGCAGCAGCAGCACCAGGAGAGGCCAGGGGCAGCGGCCATCGGCAGCGCCAGGTGAGGATCGTGGGTTTCCGGGCGGTAGAGCCGAGGCGGCGGAGACCTGTACAGCGCGCGAGACGGACTGCTAGCCTAGCCACGTTCGAGGGGCTCCAGGTGGAATGGGGAGACCCCGTGAAACTGCGGGTGGGCCCCGCGGGTCCACACAGGTCGAAGGCAAAGGGTCCCGGGTGGACACCGGGGCATTTAGGGGCCGTGCTCAATTCTGCGAGCCGAGTCAAGGCTCGGGACCTGGGCCTTAAGGACAGGCAGGGCGCATCCCGCCAGCGGCGTCGGAACGAGGAGTTGGGGGGGGCGAAGAGGTGATCGGGGTCCCCGGCTCCATTACCACGAAGGGTCTCGCGGTTCCCGACTTCAGCCAATGGGGAGTCAGCTGCGGGAAGGGGTCCCTGGCCGTAGCCAATGGAGGGGGGCGCGCGGCCCACAGTTTGGCCAATGGGGCGGGAGGGACTGGGAGCTAGTTGCTACCTCCCCCTTCCCAGCCTGGCCAGTAGGAGGGGAGCAGGGCGGGCGGGGGGACGGAAGGAGGGCCTGGGAGGACTGCGGGCTGGGAACCTCCAGCGCGCGCGCGCTCTTCCCGTACGTGCGCGCGGATGCTCTGTCTTATGACCCGGCCATTCTCCAGCCTCGGGTAACACAGAGGGCAGCGGCGGGGAGTGTGCGGGGACGGGTTGGCCTGGCGTTCTCGGAGGAGTGGTGGACACCCGACTCGGTTTCTTCTGCGGGTGGGTTTCTGGAATTTAGAGCGGCCGTACACGCAGGCGCAGTGGGCGCTGATCGCGGGAGGGGGGATTTTGAAGAGGCCCGTGGGCTTTAGTGCGCAGGCGCAGACCGGGCGAGGCCTCCCGGTGGATAGCTTTTGCGGCTGCGCTGTCCCCCAGCCCTGCCAACGGCCCCCTGATCGCCCTCTGCGACCGCCGGTTACATCAGCCAGCGAGAAGCAGGGCTACCGGGCGACTGGTGACCCCCTCCAAGAGTGGGTAACAGGCTGAATAGTAAAGAAGTCTAGAAGGATAGATTGTAGCCGGAGTGCCTCCCCCCCGGGGTTCAGGGCGTAAGGCTGCGGGAAACGATGGTGTTTTATGTTTGGGAGGTCGTATGCCTGAGCTAGGTAGTTCCACATCTTCGCGTTATGAGCGGCTGCCGCTACATCTGAGGTGGGTTACTGGGTGTCGAATATCGTAGCGTTTATCTTTTGGAAGCATGCAACCCTGGTTCTCCTGCAGAAAGGTTGTGTTGTATTGGCTCTTAAAGCAATGGACAGCCTTTGATGATTGAGCCGGGGCATTTAGGGGCCGTGCTCAATTCTGCGAGCCGAGTCAAGGCTCGGGACCTGGGCCTTAAGGACAGGCAGGGCGCATCCCGCCAGCGGCGTCGGAACGAGGAGTTGGGGGGGGCGAAGAGGTGATCGGGGTCCCCGGCTCCATTACCACGAAGGGTCTCGCGGTTCCCGACTTCAGCCAATGGGAGTCAGCTGCGGGAAGGGGTCCCTGGCCGTAGCCAATGGAGGGGGGCGCGCGGCCCACAGTTTGGCCAATGGGGCGGGAGGGACTGGGAGCTAGTTGCTACCTCCCCCTTCCCAGCCTGGCCAGTAGGAGGGGAGCAGGGCGGGCGGGGGGACGGAAGGAGGGCCTGGGAGGACTGCGGGCTGGGAACCTCCAGCGCGCGCGCGCTCTTCCCGTACGTGCGCGCGGATGCTCTGTCTTATGACCCGGCCATTCTCCAGCCTCGGGTAACACAGAGGGCAGCGGCGGGGAGTGTGCGGGGACGGGTTGGCCTGGCGTTCTCGGAGGAGTGGTGGACACCCGACTCGGTTTCTTCTGCGGGTGGGTTTCTGGAATTTAGAGCGGCCGTACACGCAGGCGCAGTGGGCGCTGATCGCGGGAGGGGGGATTTTGAAGAGGCCCGTGGGCTTTAGTGCGCAGGCGCAGACCGGGCGAGGCCTCCCGGTGGATAGCTTTTGCGGCTGCGCTGTCCCCCAGCCCTGCCAACGGCCCCCTGATCGCCCTCTGCGACCGCCGGTTACATCAGCCAGCGAGAAGCAGGGCTACCGGGCGACTGGTGACCCCTCCAAGAGTGGGTAACAGGCTGAATAGTAAAGAAGTCTAGAAGGATAGATTGTAGCCGGAGTGCCTCCCCCCCGGGGTTCAGGGCGTAAGGCTGCGGGAAACGATGGTGTTTTATGTTTGGGAGGTCGTATGCCTGAGCTAGGTAGTTCCACATCTTCGCGTTATGAGCGGCTGCCGCTACATCTGAGGTGGGTTACTGGGTGTCGAATATCGTAGCGTTTATCTTTTGGAAGCATGCAACCCTGGTTCTCCTGCAGAAAGGTTGTGTTGTATTGGCTCTTAAAGCAATGGACAGCCTTTGATGATTGAGCCTGTTTTGCCAGCATTTGGAGGAAATGGCTTTTAATGCCTTTCTTCCTCTCTGAGGTGAGAATTTGAAATTAATTATTTGTATTCTCAGTGGCCATCCTGACATAGTAGGTGGCCCTAGCATAAAGTCCTTTGAAATCAGTTGAGTAAGAGGGATTGAGCATATGTTAATAACTAGTTTCTTGTTTGCTTTTCTTGCAGGGGACAAAGCACAGGAAAGGGACCCCCCCAGTCACCGGTGAGTGCCTTTTCCCCCCTGCCTCAGGCGCAGGTACCTAAAGGTTGTGTATGTGGGGACAGAGGGCAGATCAGGGACAGGAATAGGTGTGTTCAGAAGGGTCCAGAACCCACCCATGCAAGGTGTCTGTGAGTGGAGTGTGGGCACTGAAGGAGTGGAACTGGCTGTTCCTTTATTTGCCTCTCTCCTGTGTTACTGACAGGTGTTTGAGGGTGTCTACAACAATTCCAGAATGCTGCATTTCCTTACAGCGGTTGTGGTAAGTGAGTCCCTTCTCCCTGGACTGAGGAGGGAAACGCATTGGTTTGCTAGAGGCACTCTTTCTCTTTTTTTCCCCCTCTCCATCTTTCAGGGCTCCACTTGTGACGTGAAGGTGAAGAATGGTACCACCTACGAAGGTATCTTCAAGACACTGAGCTCCAAGGTCAGTGTACTCGAATTTGCTTATGTTTCAAGTGATATAGGAGAAAGAGGAGAATGAAATAGGTTCATTAAAGATGTAAAATCGAGTGGTTTGGGCGCATGCAACCCCTGTTGTGACTTTACTCATTTTTGCAGGCCCGGGTCAGGATAATTCTGCATGCAGTTAAAGACATGGGTTTGAAATGTGAGGGCTGGGTACTTTATGAATTTTTAAGTTTGGGGCCTTGGCTGACAAGCCTGTGGTTGATGTTGACAAGGCCATGCATGTGAGACTGTGGTGTTGAGGAAAGTTTAGAAAGGGTAAACTTAAAGGAGTCGTATTTTTGTCTTCATGTTTCTTGACATGGACTTTTGGGGACTGGGAAATGGGACTTTTGTAGTTTGAACTGGCAGTGGATGCTGTTCACCGGAAGGTATCGGAGCCAGCAGGTGGCCCTCGCCGGGAAGACATTGTGGACACCATGGTGTTTAAGCCCAGTGACGTCATGCTTGTCCACTTTCGAAATGTCGACTTCAATTATGCTACTAAAGGTATTAATTGGCCCAGGATGTTGTGTTGGACCTACCTCTTAGTAGAAGGCAGAGAATGTGATGATTTAATTCTCCTTCCCTTTCTTTATCATCATCTTTTATTTCTGATGAGGATGGCTAGATTTTTCTTCCTGAGTGTGTGCCGAGATACAGTGGGGTGAATTCTAACCTGTGTTGTGGTTCCTCATACTTTCCTCACTTTGTTTTCAGCTTCTCAGCTCTTTGCTCCTTTTGACCTCTTAGAGTGAGGCTTTTTTTTTTTTGCTACCTCCCCCACTGTCCATCCTCCCAAACAAATCCATTTTATCTGTTTCTGTGGTGGGAAGGGTGTTGGAAAGAAGATTGTGAAATGCCACCTGCCTCCTGATCCTCCATCTCCCCCCACAGACAAGTTCACTGACTCGGCCATCGCCATGAACTCGAAGGTGAACGGGGAGCACAAGGAGAAGGTGCTTCAGCGCTGGGAGGGGGGCGACAGCAACAGCGACGACTATGACCTGGAGTCTGATGTGGTACAGCCCCCTCCCCGGGACCTGAGAGCTGAGGGTTCTGCTGCCAGAGATACCAGGCTGCCACCAAGAGGAGCTGGGAGGGCTGGGGCGTGTCTTTTACTATTATCTGTCGATGGCAGTGAGATTCCAGTGGAGATGTGGCATTGGTGGTTCAGTGGTAGAATTCTCACCCGCGAGTGGAGAGGTACAGAAGCTACTCAGACAGGAATACCTGTTCTTCCACCATCCGTAATTGAACATTGTTAAAATTTGCTTACAGTCGGTTTCTCTCCACTTTGGGGGGGAAAAAAAATATAGGTGAGATTAAGTATTGTGTAGGCCTATTTCCCTTCCTCCAGACAACTACTTTTTTTTTGGACCCCCTCCCTTTTTTTTTTTTTAATTTTCATCCATTTTTATTCTTTGGCCTGTGTGGGCCTCCCATCGCAGTGGCCTCTCTCCTTACAGAGCACCAGCTCTGGGTGCATGTGCTCCAGAGCGCTGGCTTGTAATTGGACACACCGGCCCAGCCGTTCGGCGGCATGTGGGATCTTCCCGGGCCAGGGATCAAACCAGTGCCCCTTGCACTGCAAGGCGGACTCTTTACCCACTGGACCACCAGGAAGCCCCAAACAACCACCTTGGTTTAAAATTTATCATCAGTGAGTGCATTTTATTTCATTGTGTTAATTGGCTTCAAATTTGCTTTTTCTATTTCTGAATTTTTCACATAGGTGTATAGATCTAGTCATTGCTTTTTTTAAAAAAGATTTCGCCTCTTTGGTTTTTTATTTATTTATTTTCATTCATCTTTATTCTTTGGCCTGTGTAGCCCTCCCATTGCAGTGGCCTCTCTCGCTGCAGAGCACTAATTCTGGCTCATGTGCTCCAGAGCACTGGCTTGTAATTGGACACACCGGTCCAGCTGCTCCACGGCATGATGGATCTTCCCAGGCCAGGGATCGAACCGGTACCCCTTGCACTGCAAGGCGGACTCTCTACCCACTGGACCACCAGGGAAGCCCTAGTCACTGCTTTTAACTAAACATTTATTGTCGTATTTATATATGCATACACATGTGTATACACAACAAATTGTGTTCCTTTTCTTATTAGTTGGTGTTTTGGGGCCATTGTTTTGGTATTAAAAATCGTGCCTTATTTAATTTTTAGAACGTGTGTCCTCAGGAACATATGCCAGAGTTTCTCTGGGATGTAAACCTGGAAGTGGATGTCAGGAGGTCCTGAAGGCTGCTCTCTCACTAGATGTTGCCTGTTTGTGCTGCAGCCTGTGATACTAGATGACCTGCCCACCAGCCCTGTTCCTTTTTTTCCCACTCTTGGCTTGGTCAGATGTTTTAATCTTTCAACCTGAGGAAAGAGAAAGATGGGTTATTACTGCTTTCCTTGCTAGATTTTAAAGCGTTCTCCTCCTTTCTCTAGTCTAATGGGTGGGACCCCAACGAAATGTTCAAGTTCAATGAGGAGAACTATGGTGTAAAGACTACCTATGACAGCAGCCTTTCTTCTTACACGTGAGTGTCTTGGTGCTTCATCCCGCATGGTGCAGTTTGAGGCGGGGGGTCATGAACAGAAGGCAGGTCTCTAGGTGGAAAATAGCTTTTGTTCATGCTTTTCTGGGTGTCTGGGTTGCCCTCTCCCTACTCCTGATCAACCTTGTGAACGCCTCCTGCAGAGTTTGTTCTTTCTCTTAACCTTGATTCCCTGGCTAGAATTAAGTGCTTTCTTTGTCTCTTCTTTTCTTGTAAAATCTTAACAAGTGTATGTGTATGTCTCAGCATCCCTCAGGTTCAGAGCCTTGCTGCTCTGCCGAGGACCCTGCACATGCCGGGTCAGTGTGTGCTAAGTTGTTAGGGTTTAGGCACCTGCAAGTCAAAGCTGGTGATAGAACTGATAGAAACGTTTTCCCTTTTCCCCCTCTTTTCCTGTGGCCCTGGGGTGTTGGGGGTCCTTGCAGTGTCCCCTTAGAGAAGGACAACTCAGAAGAATTTCGTCAGCGGGAGCTGCGTGCTGCCCAGTTGGCCCGAGAGATTGAATCAAGCCCCCAGTACCGCCTGCGGATCGCCATGGAGAACGATGATGGGCGGACAGAGGAGGAGAAGCATAGTGCGGTTCAGCGACAGGGCTCTGGGCGAGAGAGCCCCAGCTTGGCATCCAGGTGATTGCTGGGGCGTGGTCCTCATGGGGGGTCATTGTTTGGGCCGAGAGCTTGGCGTATACTCTTGTTGAAGCCTCACAGCCATAAAGGTTATTGCATAGTTATTCCCAATTTTGGGGTTTGGGATGCTGAAGCCTACAGCTATTGTCTGCAGTAAAAAGGCTAAAGATTATGGATTAAAGACAGGGATTTTTTTCCCCAGCTTTTTTTTTTGGCTTTCTACTTCGCTCTGTGGCTTGTGGAATTTTAGTTCCCCAACCAGGAACCCAGGCCCTCAGCATTGAAAGCTAAGAGTGCTACCACTAGGGAATTGTCTGTGTTCTTTTTCTTTTTTTTTTTTTCTTCCTGTCTGTATTTTCATTCCGGTATATGTCTTAATAACTCTTTTTATGAAAATGAAACCATGGTGTATTGTATCTTATAAAAGCTGCACCTTAAACCACAGTGTGATACCGCGCATCTTGTAGGTCAGGAGGAACAAGATTGGGGAGTGCTGGCTGCTTTGGTTTGGTCAGGGGCACCTGCAGCGCAGGGTCATAGTCATGGAATCCCAGGGCACAGGACCAAGACAGGTCCTCAAGGGAAATAGTGCAGAAAGCAGAAGTCAGACATATTTATATTTGTGTGTGTGTGTGTGTGTGTGTGTGTGTGTGCTTGTGTGTTGAGGCAGGAGGTGGACTTTGCTAAATGAGTGTTTTGTGGCTGCTCGATGTTATTTGAACCCTCTTCACAGGGAGGGAAAGTATATCCCTTTACCCCAGAGAGTCCGGGAAGGTCCTCGGGGAGGCGTTCGCTGCAGTAGTTCTCGGGGCGGCCGGCCTGGCCTTAGCTCTCTGCCGCCTCGTGGCCCTCACCACCTTGACAATAGCAGCCCTGGCCCAGGTTCCGAGGCCCGCGGTATCAATGGAGGTGAGTCAGGAAGCCAACTTGTTGGAGGCAGGGCAAGGCATGGTGAAGGGGTGGGACAGGAAAGGATTTAGATGGACTGGATGGGAGGTGTGTTGATGGTCATGTAACAGCAGGAATTCTGCCTTTTTTTCCCATCTTTTTAAAAAAAAAGGCCCTTCCCGCATGTCCCCTAAGGCCCAGCGACCTCTGAGAGGTGCCAAGACTCTCTCTGCCCCCGGCAGCAGGCCTTCTGGAGAAGCCTCTGTTCCGCCGCCTCCAGCAGGTAAGGTTCCAGTGGTGTTCCGCGAGGAAATGGATAGGGATTTGTACAGGGAAAGAATTTTTCAATGTCCCTCTTGGGTGACATTCCATGTGGCAATCCATAGGTTGTGTTTGGCTGGCAGATGTCTTTTGTTTAAGTTGCCAGCTAATTGTGAGATGGGAGAAATCATAGGAAATTTCTACTTCCTTTTGAAATAGAGCTAGTTCTGCCAGCACTAAGTGTGTCTTGCTGCGTGTCTCTGGTTGGCTAGAATGAGTACTCCTTGAAGCATTCCAGTCTTTGATGGTACCCATGGGCCATTTGAGTTGCTTACCTTACCTGCCTTGCCCTGCTAAACATTTAGGTTTGTGACCTTGCGGCTAAACTTTCCTTATTGTTTCTAGTGAGTCCTCAGTACTCACTGCTCATTGACCATCAGTGACGAACACAAACTGCTCTCCCTTGTCTTCCAGTGGGCCGGATGTACCCCCCGCGCTCTCCCAAATCGGCTGCCCCTGCCCCAATCTCCGCTTCCTGTCCTGAGCCTCCCATTGGCTCAGCAGTGCCGACTTCTTCAGCTTCCATCCCAGCGACATCAGCAGTTGGGGATCCTGGAGTGGGCTCCATATCCCCAGCTTCTCCAAAGATCTCACTGGCCCCCACAGATGGTAAGAGCCACCTGGTGGAAGACTGCAGACGTCGGGAAGTGTGTTTCTGGGCAGATGGGCCTTCATATGTCTCTCCTTTCTTGTTCAGTAAAAGAACTCCCGGCCAAGGAACCTGGGAGGATGCTGGAGTCCCAGGAGCTGTCCCGGATAGCAGGGAAAGGTGAGGGTGGTTTTTCCTGCCAGATGCCAATGCCCCTTTGATTAGGGTAGCATTTCACTTAGGGAAGTGTTGAAATTCAGAAACAGATGTGTATCAGCCCTTTGGTCCTAACTTACAGATCTCTAAAGAGCTTAGCTTTTTTCTCTCTTTCTTTGTGCTTCGGCTTGCTGGGTAGCGACCTTCCAGAAAAGAAAAATTGTGTTTTCTCCTCTTTTTCTATTTCCCATAGTCCCTGGCCTTCAGAATGAACAGAAACGCTATCAACTGGAAGAGCTGAGAAAGTTCGGGGCCCAGTTTAAGGTGAGCAAAGTGTGGGAGTGAGTAGGATGTTAGCAGGAAAGAGAGGAAGGGTGGGAGTGGGGGAGAGAATCAAGAGATGAGAGCGAGCAAAGAGGCAGGCAGGCAGGCAGCCTGGGGTCGGGCTCTGTCAGTAGTCTCTATGTAGTGTGTTCTCTCCTTCCAGCTTCAGCCCAGTAGCTCCCCTGAGACCAGCCTGGATCCTTTTCCTGCCCGGATCCTGAAAGAGGAGGCCAAAGGGAAGGAGAAGGAGGTTGATGGTCTTTTGGCATCAGAGCCTCTGGGATCTCCTGTTTCCTCTAAGGCCGACTCCGTATCGGACAAGGAGGACAAGCCACCCCTGCCGCCAGCAGGAGGTGGTGAAGGGCCTGAGCAGCCTCCCCAACCTTGCCCGAGCCAAACCGGCAGCCCCCCAGTGGGCCTCATCAAGGGAGACGACAAGGATGAGGGCCCAGTTGCTGAGTGAGTGGGTTGGAGAGCTGGGCGGGTGTTGGGTGACCAGCGGGGCAGGCTGTGAGGGTTGACTCCCTTTTTCTCTCATAGACAAGTGAAGAAGTCCACGTTGAACCCCAATGCCAAGGAGTTCAATCCCACTAAGCCCCTGCTCTCTGTGGTGAGATGGGACAGGGGAATGTGGGCTGGGCTTTCCATAAGGAAGACGTGGGACCGGCAGGGTGTTCGTTCGGGAGAGCCCCTGCTGGTCAAGCAGTGGGGAGGAGACATACCAGCGTAGTCAGGGAAACAGGTCTTGGCAGTGGCTGGCCGGGGATCATGATGTGCCTGACAGTCAAGTCTATGGGTTTCTCCCTTGGACTCGGCATTTGGTTCGGGGGGAATCGGTGTCTGGCGGTTGGGAGCATGGGCTTCATGTGGGCCCACTGACTCAGCTTGAACCTCTGTACACGCGAGCTTTGTGATCTTAGGCAGACCACTTGTCCTCTCTGTCTTGGTTTCCTTCCCTGTACTTTGAGAAAGCTCATCTCGTCGGGCTTGAGGTGAGGCTTAAGCAAGATAAGTGTAGGACGTGTTAGGCACACAGCACTCTGGCTGCTCTTGACCCGGAGAGGGCAGTAGAGAAAGATGTCTTGAACGTGTCTTCCTCTGCCTCTTACAGAATAAATCCACCAGTACTCCCACTTCTCCCGGGCCCCGGACTCACTCCACTCCCTCCATCCCGGTGCTGACAGCAGGCCAGAGTGGGCTCTATAGCCCCCAGTACATTTCCTACATACCTCAGATCCACATGGGACCAGCTGTGCAGGTGAGAGGAGGCTGCGCGGGCCCAGGGCGCGAGATGTGGCGGGGCTGCCCGAGGGACCGAGGCCCGCCTCTTCCAAGCATGGACGAGCGAGTCCTTCAGCCTCACCTGTGTTCTGCTCCCTAGGCACCTCAGATGTATCCGTACCCTGTGTCCAACTCGGTGCCTGGGCAGCAGGGCAAGTACCGGGGTGCCAAAGGTGAGCAGGGTCAGGAGGGGCCGTCGGCACTGCCCCCCGTTGCCTGTTGGCAGATGGAGCTTGAGCTCTGCACCGTCTTGCCCCCGCCCGCAGGCTCCCTGCCCCCCCAGCGCTCGGACCAACACCAGCCAGCCTCTGCCCCTCCCATGATGCAGGCCGCCGCCGCCGCCGCCGGCCCGCCTCTGGTGGCCGCCACCCCGTACTCGTCCTACATCCCTTACAACCCGCAGCAGTTCCCCGGCCAGCCCGCCATGATGCAGCCCATGGCCCACTACCCCTCGCAGGTGACTGAGGTGGGGAGGAAGTGGGGTACAGAGCCCTGGCCTCGCAGCAAGCCCGCCTTCCCCGCCTCCCAGACTCAGCAGAGCTGGCAAGTTCTGGGGTCCAACTTGGGCTTCAGTCTTGGCTGCGGTAGGACCCGGGGAAGCCGTGGACCCCAATGGGTTTGGTTCCCCCACCCTGTAAAGTGTAGCCTCTACTCAGTAAGGCTGTCATGAACATGAAATAAGGTGGTCATGATAAGACAAGAGCAGCACTGTGCCCGAGTGACAGGATGACCCTCCCGAGCCTCCCCTTGGGCTGACCGCCTCTCTCCTCCCCCTCCAGCCGGTGTTTGCCCCCATGTTTTCGTGCTTTGCTCTTACAGAATAAGATCCACCAGTACTCCGTTAGGCACACAGCACTCTGGCTGCTCTTGACCCGGAGAGGGCAGTAGAGAAAGATGTCTTGAACGTGTCTTCCTCTGCCTCTTACAGAATAAATCCACCAGTACTCCCACTTCTCCCGGGCCCCGGACTCACTCCACTCCCTCCATCCCGGTGCTGACAGCAGGCCAGAGTGGGCTCTATAGCCCCCAGTACATTTCCTACATACCTCAGATCCACATGGGACCAGCTGTGCAGGTGAGAGGAGGCTGCGCGGGCCCAGGGCGCGAGATGTGGCGGGGCTGCCCGAGGGACCGAGGCCCGCCTCTTCCAAGCATGGACGAGCGAGTCCTTCAGCCTCACCTGTGTTCTGCTCCCTAGGCACCTCAGATGTATCCGTACCCTGTGTCCAACTCGGTGCCTGGGCAGCAGGGCAAGTACCGGGGTGCCAAAGGTGAGCAGGGTCAGGAGGGGCCGTCGGCACTGCCCCCCGTTGCCTGTTGGCAGATGGAGCTTGAGCTCTGCACCGTCTTGCCCCCGCCCGCAGGCTCCCTGCCCCCCCAGCGCTCGGACCAACACCAGCCAGCCTCTGCCCCTCCCATGATGCAGGCCGCCGCCGCCGCCGCCGGCCCGCCTCTGGTGGCCGCCACCCCGTACTCGTCCTACATCCCTTACAACCCGCAGCAGTTCCCCGGCCAGCCCGCCATGATGCAGCCCATGGCCCACTACCCCTCGCAGGTGACTGAGGTGGGGAGGAAGTGGGGTACAGAGCCCTGGCCTCGCAGCAAGCCCGCCTTCCCCGCCTCCCAGACTCAGCAGAGCTGGCAAGTTCTGGGGTCCAACTTGGGCTTCAGTCTTGGCTGCGGTAGGACCCGGGGAAGCCGTGGACCCCAATGGGTTTGGTTCCCCCACCCTGTAAAGTGTAGCCTCTACTCAGTAAGGCTGTCATGAACATGAAATAAGGTGGTCATGATAAGACAAGAGCAGCACTGTGCCCGAGTGACAGGATGACCCTCCCGAGCCTCCCCTTGGGCTGACCGCCTCTCTCCTCCCCCTCCAGCCGGTGTTTGCCCCCATGCTTCAGAGCAACCCACGCATGCTGACGTCGGGGAGCCATCCCCAGGCTATCGTGTCGTCCTCCACGCCTCAGTACCCTTCCGCAGAGCAGCCCACTCCCCAGGCCCTTTATGGTGAGTTCTGTCCCATCCCTCCGTCCGTCCGTGTCTCCCTCCTGCCCACCGCTGAGGCCGTGCTGCTCAGCCCCGCTGGGGTGCCAGGCACTGATTCTCTCCCCTTTCCTGCTGTAGCCACCGTTCACCAGTCCTATCCACACCATGCCACGCAGCTCCATGCCCACCAGCCGCAGCCGGCCACCACGCCTACTGGGAGCCAGCCGCCGTCCCAGCATGCGGCCCCCAGTCCCGTCCAGGTGCCTGCCGCGGGGCCCCCACGTGGGCGGGCCAGCTGGAGGGCTGGAAGAGAGGGCTGGGGCTCGGGGTCATTCCCCAGCAGGGAGGCCCCGGGGGTCCGAGGCAGTAACCGCAGGTAGCGCTCATCTGTCGGTCCCCTCGCCCCAGCAGCACCAGGCGGGGCAGGCCCCACACCTGGGCAGTGGACAGCCGCAGCAGAACCTGTACCACCCAGGGGCCCTGACAGGCACGCCGCCTTCTCTGCCACCGGGACCTTCTGCCCAGTCCCCTCAGAGCAGCTTCCCCCAGCCAGCTGCTGTGTATGCCATCCACGCCCACCAGCAGCTGCCCCACGGCTTCACCAACATGGCCCACGTCACCCAGGTAAGAGCCCGCGTGTGTGCGTAGCCACGAGGCCCTGAGCCGTGGGGCGCCCTCGCCAGGTCCTCAGCACGCCGTGGCACCCTGTGCTGCCGACGCGAGGCCTCCCCCCCAGCGGAGCCGCCTCCCGAGGTGCTCGCCCGGCCTTCTCTCTCCTCCGCAGGCCCATGTCCAGACTGGAATCACAGCAGCCCCGCCCCCTCACCCTGGGGCTCCCCACCACCCGCCCCAGGTGATGCTGCTGCACCCACCCCAGAGCCATGGGGGCCCCCCCCAAGGCGCGGTGCCCCAGAGTGGGGTGCCTGCTCTCTCAGCTTCCACACCCTCACCCTACCCCTACATCGGACACCCCCAAGGTGAGCAGCCTGGCCAGGCGCCTGGATTTCCAGGAGGAGCCGATGACAGGATTCGTGAGTTCTCGTTAGCTGGGGGTATTTGGCATGGAAGAGCTGACGGGCTGCAGGTGGGGCAGGATGCACGGGTTCTGGGCGGGGAGTGAGGGGTCGTGGAGGCAGGGCTGCCCACAGGGCGCCTGCCGACCTGCACCTGTCTGTGAAGTATGTAGGGTGGGCAGAAGCCACAGTCGCCGTTCTGTCCCATCCCTCCGCCGCCCCCCAGCATGCGTCCCCCCAGGCACTGATTCTCCCCTTTCCTGCTGTAGCCACCGTCACCAGTCCTATCCACACCATGCCACGCAGCTCCATGCCCACCAGCCGCAGCCGGCCACCACGCCTACTGGGAGCCAGCCGCCCCAGCATGCGGCCCCAGTCCCGTCCAGGTGCCTGCGGGGCCCCACGGGGCGGGCCAGCTGGAGGCTGGAAGAGAGGCTGGGGCTCGGGGTCATTCCCCAGCAGGGAGGCCCCGGGGGTCCGAGGCAGTAACCGCAGGTAGCGCTCATCTGTCGGTCCCCTCGCCCCAGCAGCACCAGGCGGGGCAGGCCCCACACCTGGGCAGTGGACAGCCGCAGCAGAACCTGTACCACCCAGGGGCCCTGACAGGCACGCCGCCTTCTCTGCCACCGGGACCTTCTGCCCAGTCCCCTCAGAGCAGCTTCCCCCAGCCAGCTGCTGTGTATGCCATCCACGCCCACCAGCAGCTGCCCCACGGCTTCACCAACATGGCCCACGTCACCCAGGTAAGAGCCCGCGTGTGTGCGTAGCCACGAGGCCCTGAGCCGTGGGGCGCCCTCGCCAGGTCCTCAGCACGCCGTGGCACCCTGTGCTGCCGACGCGAGGCCTCCCCCCCAGCGGAGCCGCCTCCCGAGGTGCTCGCCCGGCCTTCTCTCTCCTCCGCAGGCCCATGTCCAGACTGGAATCACAGCAGCCCCGCCCCCTCACCCTGGGGCTCCCCACCACCCGCCCCAGGTGATGCTGCTGCACCCACCCCAGAGCCATGGGGGCCCCCCCCAAGGCGCGGTGCCCCAGAGTGGGGTGCCTGCTCTCTCAGCTTCCACACCCTCACCCTACCCCTACATCGGACACCCCCAAGGTGAGCAGCCTGGCCAGGCGCCTGGATTTCCAGGAGGAGCCGATGACAGGATTCGTGAGTTCTCGTTAGCTGGGGGTATTTGGCATGGAAGAGCTGACGGGCTGCAGGTGGGGCAGGATGCACGGGTTCTGGGCGGGGAGTGAGGGGTCGTGGAGGCAGGGCTGCCCCACAGGGCGCCTGCCGACCTGCACCTGTCTGTGAAGTATGTAGGGTGGGCAGAAGCCACAGTCGCCGCCGCCAGGGGCTTGCTCCTGGCTCTGTCCTTTGCTTCCCTCCGTCCTCGCTCAGTTGTGATCCAGCAGCCCCCCTCCCCACTGCCTCCCCAGCTCTCAGTGACCCCGACTGTCTCCTGACTTAGCCGAGGTAAGGTCAGCGCAGCAGACAGGGCCAGGCTGGGGTGTGGGGGGCTGAGCTGGGCACGTTGAGGAAGGGCTCTGGCTCACGGGGAAACGGCGATTGATCTGTGCTTCTGACAGCCCCATGAGACACCTCGAGGCGGCGCTCCTCCGACACTCCCCCACCCCCACACTGGACGGCGTTGGATGAAGGGACAGCCGCTTGGGTTCTAATGCTCCTGCTCTCTTCTCTCTCCCCTCCAACCAGTTCAGTCTCATCCCTCCCAGCAGCTCCCCTTCCACCCCCCGGGGAACTGAAGATTGTCCTGGCCGCGACCTGAGACCTCCATGAGTGGAGGGAAGAGCCATCTATGTCTCTTCCCCCAGCAGCTCGGACCAGTCCCAGCCCCGTGTCCCCTGTCCCCGCCCCGGGGGAGCTGGGGAATTCCTGCCAAGCACCTTGAATGGGAAGGGGCTCGCAGTGGGCAGGGCCAGGGTCCAGCGGGGTGGGGGGTTCCTGCTCTGCCCCTTGCCCATCCCCACCCCATCTTGCCCTCCCATCCTTCCATCTACGGCCCCCTCCCCACTGGAGACGGAAGATCTTTTATTTTCTATTATTTATAACCTCGGGCCCCCTGTTCTTTCTTCCCCATTAACTTGAGTGATCTGCATAAGAGAAACAAACAGACATGCCCCACAAGGATGGTTGGACAAGGACTTTTACTTTTTATTACATAAAAATATTTAAAAAAAATTAAAAAAAAATAAAATTTTAAACTAACTTAATCTGCTTGCCTGTAGTTTCCTGTTTGGAGAGGAGCAGGATGCAGGGAGTCCGTTTTACGTGGCTTCTGGGGCGGACACTGGCTGTACTGCCCAGAGATGCCTTTCTGGCTCTCTGACTGCCATACCGGCCGCTGGTCTTGCAAAGGCTGTTTTCTCTCCTCAAAATGGGCCTTGCCAGGAGGTGTGCCTTGTAGTTTTCATTTCTAATAGAAGAATTTTGTGAGTGAAGTTCTACCTCTTTACACAAAAAAGTACGCTTGTGTTGTAGGCCACTGGAAATAAGGGCCTGACTGCTGCACAGTTAGAGCTCTAGGGTGCGGGTGGGAGCTCTGGGGTGAAGCTGCTGGTGGGGGAGGGCCGGGTTGAGGGAGCAGGGGCTGTGTCGGGAAGAGCGGCCAGGTGTAGGATGGAGAAACAGTCCCAGGAGCAGTGTTATTCAGTTGTTTTTTTGTAATTGTTGAATAATTTATTTCTAACAGTTTTAGAGTTATTAAATTCCATATGAATTTTATTTGTTATATTTTTTACAGGGTTTTGTTTACTGCCATATATTGACCCAAGTCTGCCATAGATACACATATGTACCCCGCTTCCCGAACCTTCCTCCTCATCCCAGCCCTCCAGGTTGCTGCAGAGCCCTTTTGAGATCCCCTAGTCCCATAGTATATTCCCTTCCCTCATACCAATGTTTATAGACATTGAATGGAGAGGTGTTTTTTCAGTTTGGAATTCTTTAACAATTATCTGTGAAGCAGATTTCCCCTTAGAGGATAGGACTGATTTGTAGCTTCTAATTGGTTGTTAAAAGGGGGCAGGTTTGGGACTTCCCTGGTGGTCCAGTGGCTAAGACTTTTGTTCCCAATCTAGAAGGTCAGAATTGGATTCCTGATCAGAGATCCCACATATTGCACCAAAGACAGTGCAGCCAAGTACCTTTTTTTTTTTTTTTAAGCTCCAAGTGACAGCTCTCCCACTGGGTTTGGGAGGCCTTCTGGGGGCTCTGGATGTCTGCCGTGCGTAAGGTGGGGTTCTGCAGTGTCTGGGGAGATGCCCTTGCAGGTGTTTCTGAGCCCTCTTAAAGAGTTGGAAGGAACTCAGCCTCCACTGTATCAGGAATCCCGTGGAAACTCAGCCTCACCTGGGACGCTGAAGAGGGTAGAACAAGTCAGTTCGCTCTACTGTTGGACAGTACTTTCATGAGGTCCCTCTGTCACCTCAAGTTTGCTTGTTTGCCTCATTCTGAGCCCACGAGTTTCCCTCCTTTCTGAGCTGTCTGAGGGGGCCGTCTGTCCCGAGAACACTGATTTGTCAGGATCCAAGTTTGAAAGGGGGCCCCAAATCTCAGCATTTTACTATGTATTTGATCAACAGACCTTGTTAAATCTCAGTAACTCACTCCTGTTTGGAATTAGTGATGTGTGTGGTGTGATAACCCATCAAGCCCACAAATCGTTATTTACCAAGTACAGTACTGTCTATGTGCTGGGTCTCGAGGCGAGACATAGCCCCTGGTATCACCAAGTTTAAATAAAGGTAGCTAGCCATGAACAGCCTGGTAAATATTCAAAGGAAGACAGCAGGTGGGTCTGGGCCCAAACTAAAACCACTTCACCAGTACCTCCCAATTGGGTCATCCAACACATAGCCTGTTAAACGTAACATGTTGCTAGGCAATCATGTACAAAGCTCACGAGGATAGCTGTCTTTCAGGCCTTCAGTTTCTCTGCCTGCCTCATCCTCAAAGCCGTGCTGACAGCTTTAAGACAGGAGCTTCCCAATCACGTACCAGTGAGCAGCTCACGAGGCTAGAGTACTCTCAGTCCACAAGGCTCCGAGATCTCGCCCAAGCTCACATGTCCCGGGCCTCGGCGCCCCTTCTGTATTCCCTGTCCTCCCAGGAGTACAAAGGACAAGGGACACACAGGCTAGCTTCTATTCACAGAACAGTTTATTAGCCTACCTCACCCGGCCAGCCGCGTGGCCCTCTGGCCAGGTGAAGTGTCAGTCCAGCCTCAGCCTCTGCCCTGGGAAGAGGGCTGCAGAGGCAAGGAGCACACTGGCCAGCGCCGCCCTGAGCCTAGGATCCCCAGCAGAGGTCCAGGCTCAACTCCACTTGATGCTCTTGTCCTCCTCGGTCATGGCTGGCGTGTCAGTGACGAGGCCGGTGCCGATGGTCCGGTTGCCGTCTCGCAGGGTGAAACGCTGGCCTTTTTCTAGGATCATTGGCTGCAAGACTAGGGTGAGTTTCAGGTCCTCCCCAGGCATGGCCAGCTCCTGGAGGCAGAGACCACGGGACCTAAGGGTCTCTGCTACTGTTGCAGACTTATGAGGCCTTGTTCAATTTTTGATTCTGAGCCCACGAGTTTCCCTCCTTTCTGAGCTGTCTGAGGGGGCCGTCTGTCCCGAGAACACTGATTTGTCAGGATCCAAGTTTGAAAGGGGGCCCCAAATCTCAGCATTTTACTATGTATTTGATCAACAGACCTTGTTAAATCTCAGTAACTCACTCCTGTTTGGAATTAGTGATGTGTGTGGTGTGATAACCCATCAAGCCCACAAATCGTTATTTACCAAGTACAGTACTGTCTATGTGCTGGGTCTCGAGGCGAGACATAGCCCCTGGTATCACCAAGTTTAAATAAAGGTAGCTAGCCATGAACAGCCTGGTAAATATTCAAAGGAAGACAGCAGGTGGGTCTGGGCCCAAACTAAAACCACTTCACCAGTACCTCCCAATTGGGTCATCCAACACATAGCCTGTTAAACGTAACATGTTGCTAGGCAATCATGTACAAAGCTCACGAGGATAGCTGTCTTTCAGGCCTTCAGTTTCTCTGCCTGCCTCATCCTCAAAGCCGTGCTGACAGCTTTAAGACAGGAGCTTCCCAATCACGTACCAGTGAGCAGCTCACGAGGCTAGAGTACTCTCAGTCCACAAGGCTCCGAGATCTCGCCCAAGCTCACATGTCCCGGGCCTCGGCGCCCCTTCTGTATTCCCTGTCCTCCCAGGAGTACAAAGGACAAGGGACACACAGGCTAGCTTCTATTCACAGAACAGTTTATTAGCCTACCTCACCCGGCCAGCCGCGTGGCCCTCTGGCCAGGTGAAGTGTCAGTCCAGCCTCAGCCTCTGCCCTGGGAAGAGGGCTGCAGAGGCAAGGAGCACACTGGCCAGCGCCGCCCTGAGCCTAGGATCCCCAGCAGAGGTCCAGGCTCAACTCCACTTGATGCTCTTGTCCTCCTCGGTCATGGCTGGCGTGTCAGTGACGAGGCCGGTGCCGATGGTCCGGTTGCCGTCTCGCAGGGTGAAACGCTGGCCTTTTTCTAGGATCATTGGCTGCCGCAAGACTAGGGTGAGTTTCAGGTCCTCCCCAGGCATGGCCAGCTCCTGGAGGGCAGAGACCACGACCGTATGTGTTTCAGGGAGCCTTCGCTTCCTAACTGTGGGTTACTGAGGCTGAAGGTTTGGGGAAGTGCAGCAGGGTGATTCTGGGGATATGTTTGTCCTAGCTGCTCGGCGCATGCAAACAACATATGCAAAGGCAGAGGGCTGGCAGCATTTCGGTGGTGGCCCAGTGGTTAAGAATCCGCCCGTCGGGGCTTCCCTGGTGGTCCAGTGGGCCTGGGAGGATCCCACGTGCCGCAGAGCGGCTGGATGGAGGTGTCCAGTTGCTGAGCCGGAGCTCTGGGGCGCATGCGGCCAGAGCCGGTGCTCTGCGACCACGGAGGCCACTGCGACGGGAGGCCCACACGGGCCAAGGAACGGAATGGATGGAACTGGACAAATGGAAGACCGGTGGAGGTGGCCGGCCCACCCCCCTCCCTCCCCATCCTCACCAAAATAAACAAATAAATAAATGTTTTAAAAAAAAAAGAATCCGCCCATCAATGTAGGGGACACGGATTCCATCCCTGGTCTGGGAACTAAGATCCCACGTACTGCTGGGCAGCGAAGCCCATGGGCCACAGCTAACGGCCACATGCCTTGGAGCCCATGCTCTGCGACAGGAGAAGCCACCGCGAGACGCCTGCGTGCAGCTTCAGCCCCACTTGCCCCAACGAGAGCCCCACTGTGCAACGTAAAGACCCAGGGCGGCCAATAAATAAACTATAAAGAGAAAAAAAAAGGACCAGCAACTAGTGTCCCTGATGTTTTTCTTGAGAATAAAAACTTAGGATCAAGCAGGTTTCATAGTCTCAAGGCTTCTCTGAGCCCTTATGTGAAACACACAGGAACTCTATCCGATAGGAACTCTTCTAGGGAATCTGTCGGGTCAGTGCTAACACGGCTAAGAAACCCTGGATGAGGGCTCATTCCCCTTGACCCCACTGATCCAACCCCTCCGTCAGCAGCTCCACCTGCGGCACCAGCCAGGCTCTCTTTACCAGGAAAAAGTCACCCCGCTGTCACACACAGCGTACCTTCCCCGGAGGCAGGATGATCCGACAGGACATGTCCCAAGTCAGGGAGAACATGACAGGCATGAAGTGGGAGACAAAGGGCTTGTGGCGGCCCCCCTCTTCCTTGCTGAGGATGTACACCTGCGAGAGGGAGCGAGCATGAGCGTGGAGCTGGGCTCGGCAGGAAGCACCGACCCCCCACCAGGCCTGCCCACCATCGCCTGGCGCCCTCACCTGCGCCTCCACTTTCTGGTGGGGCTGGATGGAACCCGGCTTGGCCATGACCAGGCCACGCCTCAGGTCCTCCCGCTTCAAGCCTCGGACCAGGGCCCCGAGGTTGTCGCCCGCCTCTGCCCTCTCCAGGCTCTTGTGGAACATCTCAATGCCTAGGAGAAGGGAGACACGCGGGAGGTGGGGCAGAGGGAAGACGCAAGCGGTCTACAGCAGAGAGGCCATCCTGGAGGCCCTGGGTGCCAAGGCGCCCTTCTGTACCTGTCACCACAGAGCGAATATTCTTGCTGTGTCCCAGGAATTCACACTCGTCTCCCTTCTTCAAAATGCCACGTTCCAGCGTGCCTGTCACCACCGTGCCCCGGCCTGGGAGGGAACAGGACAGGACATCAGGGACCGCGGACGTAGCAGCGATGAGGCGGAGGGAGTGCGTATGAGCAGGGTCCTCACCGGGAATAGAGTACACGGACTCCACAGGCAACAGGAAAGGCTTCTCTAGGTCCCGGGTGGGCACGGGGATGTAAGTGTCCACAGCGTCCAGCAGCTTCTGCACAGACTTCAGGCCTAGCTCAGGGTCACGTTGCTATGAGCAGGAGGTGACAGGACTCTGAAACTTCTGTTCTGCTCCTCTTCCTTGCCAGACTCAGAGGAGAGCCCGAAGGACCCATCCAGCCCCCACCCCCAGCCAGCAGCAGCCCCTGCCCAACCCCGCCTTCACCTCAAGGGCACACCGGGCGGAGCCCACGATGACCCCCCCTCAAGGGCACGGCTAAGAAACCCTGGATGAGGGCTCATTCCCTTGACCCCACTGATCCAACCCCTCCGTCAGCAGCTCCACCTGCGGCACCAGCCAGGCTCTCTTTACCAGGAAAGTCACCCCGCTGTCACACACAGCGTACCTTCCCCGGAGGCAGGATGATCCGACAGGACATGTCCCAAGTCAGGGAGAACATGACAGGCATGAAGTGGGAGACAAAGGGCTTGTGGCGGCCCCCCTCTTCCTTGCTGAGGATGTACACCTGCGAGAGGGAGCGAGCATGAGCGTGGAGCTGGGCTCGGCAGGAAGCACCGACCCCCCACCAGGCCTGCCCACCATCGCCTGGCGCCCTCACCTGCGCCTCCACTTTCTGGTGGGGCTGGATGGAACCCGGCTTGGCCATGACCAGGCCACGCCTCAGGTCCTCCCGCTTCAAGCCTCGGACCAGGGCCCCGAGGTTGTCGCCCGCCTCTGCCCTCTCCAGGCTCTTGTGGAACATCTCAATGCCTAGGAGAAGGGAGACACGCGGGAGGTGGGGCAGAGGGAAGACGCAAGCGGTCTACAGCAGAGAGGCCATCCTGGAGGCCCTGGGTGCCAAGGCGCCCTTCTGTACCTGTCACCACAGAGCGAATATTCTTGCTGTGTCCCAGGAATTCACACTCGTCTCCCTTCTTCAAAATGCCACGTTCCAGCGTGCCTGTCACCACCGTGCCCCGGCCTGGGAGGGAACAGGACAGGACATCAGGGACCGCGGACGTAGCAGCGATGAGGCGGAGGGAGTGCGTATGAGCAGGGTCCTCACCGGGAATAGAGTACACGGACTCCACAGGCAACAGGAAAGGCTTCTCTAGGTCCCGGGTGGGCACGGGGATGTAAGTGTCCACAGCGTCCAGCAGCTTCTGCACAGACTTCAGGCCTAGCTCAGGGTCACGTTGCTATGAGCAGGAGGTGACAGGACTCTGAAACTTCTGTTCTGCTCCTCTTCCTTGCCAGACTCAGAGGAGAGCCCGAAGGACCCATCCAGCCCCCACCCCCAGCCAGCAGCAGCCCCTGCCCAACCCCGCCTTCACCTCAAGGGCACACAGGGCGGAGCCCACGATGACCGGCGTCTCCTCCCCTTTGTAGCCAAACTCGGAGAGCAGTTCCCTGATCTCCAGCTCCACCAGCTCCACCATCTCAGCGTCCTGCACCGCATCCGCCTTGTTCACGTACACCACCACGTGTTCCACTCCGATCTGCAGGTGAGAAAGAGACACACAGATGGTGTTCTGAATGGCCCAACACTGCTCGCCCCTCCTCCTACCTGTGCCCAGGCTCTGAGTACCTGTTTGGCTAATAGCAGATGTTCTCTGGTCTGGGGCATGGGGCCATCGTTGGCTGCCACCACCAGGATGCAGCCGTCAAGGGGGGCGGTGCCAGTGATCATATTCTGGGCGTAGAGACAAGAAGAAATAGTAGAGCTCCTTGACCTCCTCGGCTCCCCAGCCACCTAGCCAAGCACAGCCCCCTGCGACACCCTCTGTGACTGGCCAGGCCCACACAAACCCAGGATCTCGAACCCATACATCTCAACTATCTTATCCTCTTCCCCGCAAGCCTAACATTTTTTCTGAAGCAGGAAGTCTCCAGGCCTCTGTCCCCAGCAGCTCTCTCACCTTAACGTAATCAGCGTGGCCAGGGCAGTCTGTGTGGGCATAGTGGCGGGCAGCCGTGCTGTATTCCACATGGGCGGCATTAATTGTGATCCCTCGGGCTCGCTCCTCCGGGGCGTTGTCAATCTCCTCGTACTTCTTAAACTTGGCCCCACCTCCCTCAGCTAAAACTAAGGGAAAGCAGGAAACACACTTTGCAGCTCAAGTTCCAGAGGTGGAGGCAGGGCCCCTCCCACCTAAGCAACGGACAGTCTGCGAGAAGCAAGCTTCCAAGACGCCCGCCTTCAACTCCTGGACTCGAGGAACTTCAAGTCAGAAAGCAAGGTTATAGAGCCTCAAGGGCTAGCCCTTGTGATTTCTCTAGGCTAACACTTCTGCTTACAAGGCAATCCTTCTCCAGGGCTGGAGAGAGGCCACGGGGAGTCCCCCAGCTTGTGCATCACAGACTTAATGTTTATAGGAAATCTGCCTCCTGCCTCCTGCAATCTACTATCCGCCCGAATTCTGGCGCCTTGGGGCCGCACTGAACACCTCAGCAGCCACCGCGCGGGCCCCGCCTCCCCGGCTCCACGTTCCACCTGCAGAGCGGGCGCTGCTGGAAGCCCCCACTCCAACCCCGCTTACTTTTCGTGATGGCCGCTGTCAGGGTGGTCTTGCCGTGATCTACGTGGCCGATGGTACCCACGTTCACATGGGGCTTGTCGCGCACATAGACCTTCTTGGCCTCCACGGCCAGGCCGCGGCACAAGATGGGCAGCGCCGGGGCCTTCAGCAGCCGCAAAAGACCCTGCAGTAGTGGGGCCGGGCCGGCGCCGAGACCTGCAGGTGCAGAGGCTTGGAGTCAGGGCGCGAGTCCGAGCCCCGCCGTTCCCAGCGACCCCACGTGAACCTGGGCCGCCGCCACCCTCCCCGCCCCCTCACCGCTGAAAAGGGGCGTCGCGCGCAGCAGGGTCGCGGCCGCCATTGTGGTCGTACGGGCGCCCGTGGGGAGTACGGGACACGGGCGCCGGCGCGTGCAGTAGCGAAAGGGCAATTGCGGATGGAAGTCGCTTCCGGCGGAAGGGAGGGCCGCGAGGGCACGTCTGGACGCCTCTAGCCTCCAGTCTCTATGGCCCTGTCGGCTTCCGGCCGCGGGACGGAAGACATCTGGAAAGTGCGGATGGTGGGAGAGGGTGGAGGAGCTTTCCGAGGCACCCTCGGGCCTCGCGGGCTCAGGAGTTCTCTCGGGCGGCGCCGGGGGGCGATGTGGCGCGGCCCGTAGCGCGTCCGCGCCCCGGAGGCTTCCGGGTGTTGTAGTTCCGAGGGCGACGCGCTGCGCGGGCCCGGATCGTGGGAGGGCGAGGCCGGGTCGGAAGGGACGGTCCCAGCCTTCTCGGGGCAGAGGCGGCGGCCCCGGCGTGGATGACTCCAGATCGTCCTGGCCCCGAGCCCCCTGGAGTCCGACCCACCACTGCGACAGATCTGGCGGCCGTGTGTCGCAGCTAGAGGTAGGACCGGGCCCTGAGGCCAGGCTGCGGAAGACTGTCCCCGGCACCTGTTGGAGGGGGGGGCTCTCGTGTGACCCATCTCTCTTCTGAGCCTTTGTTATCTTCTCCATAACGCGGGAAGAGTGCCGGTTTCATAGGAAGAGCTTGGCGACTGGCGCTGCGAGAAAATGAGCCGGGCAAGAGACAGAAAAGGGCACCTGAAACCTCCAGGTCCCACCCGGCTTGCGAGACAAAGTTCGCCGTCCACCCCTATAGTCCCTCAGCAGCCCAGAGAGTAATTCTCTCGATCGTCATTCCATCCAACCAGTTTTGACAGATGACCAGGTGAGGAATCAACTTCTTGTGCCTTTAAGGGCAGCCCGAGTCTGCCTCCTTCCCGCTGTGCCCCTGGCACCTGCCACAGGGCGGGGCACTCCGTGAGCGCTCAGTAAATGTCTCTTGAACTGAATGAAAGAGTGCAAGGATAGGAAGTGACCTTTAACTTCCACATCCATCATCTCCTCACCATGGGATGATAATAGCAGCTGCTTAACTTTGATTAATGTTTCCGAAAGTCATCAGCTCCTAAGAGTCAATTGATGGTGTCTGCTTCAAATAGATTCCTTAAGTCCTCCCTTGGAGATTATGATTAAGTAGTGTCAGGGCACAGACAAGGAAACCATATTTATTTTTAAAACTTCTTAAATTCAAAGGAGTTTAGGAAACTCAGAATTAGGACTTTATATGGTTCAGGCATTGGACTTCATGTTGGTTCACACTCAATGCTCCCAATGTTATCCTGCATGATTGGGACCCCCTTTTACCAGTAAGAAAACTGAGCAGTCAGGGTAATTAAGGAATCCAACACAACTAAACTCCAGAAAAGCGTGCACTTAGCCACAACTCTGTGCTATAATTAAACTGTCATCTTACAATGAGAAACTTGCGAAGACTTCAGTCCTCCGGGTCCTGCAAAGCCATCGGCCTTGATGAGGAAGGGCTTGTACAATGTCAAAGGGTTCTTGTCCCGCACCTGTATCTCTGTCGTTCCACTTCTAGAAATTTATCCTAAGTCATCAGCCACCACCAGGATATGAAATGCCGGGCCTGGTCCGACCCACCACTGCGACAGATCTGGCGGCCGTGTGTCGCAGCTAGAGGTAGGACCGGGCCCTGAGGCCAGGCTGCGGAAGACTGTCCCCGGCACCTGTTGGAGGGGGGGGCTCTCGTGTGACCCATCTCTCTTCTGAGCCTTTGTTATCTTCTCCATAACGCGGGAAGAGTGCCGGTTTCATAGGAAGAGCTTGGCGACTGGCGCTGCGAGAAAATGAGCCGGGCAAGAGACAGAAAAGGGCACCTGAAACCTCCAGGTCCCACCCGGCTTGCGAGACAAAGTTCGCCGTCCACCCCTATAGTCCCTCAGCAGCCCAGAGAGTAATTCTCTCGATCGTCATTCCATCCAACCAGTTTTGACAGATGACCAGGTGAGGAATCAACTTCTTGTGCCTTTAAGGGCAGCCCGAGTCTGCCTCCTTCCCGCTGTGCCCTGGCACCTGCCACAGGGCGGGGCACTCCGTGAGCGCTCAGTAAATGTCTCTTGAACTGAATGAAAGAGTGCAAGGATAGGAAGTGACCTTTAACTTCCACATCCATCATCTCCTCACCATGGGATGATAATAGCAGCTGCTTAACTTTGATTAATGTTTCCGAAAGTCATCAGCTCCTAAGAGTCAATTGATGGTGTCTGCTTCAAATAGATTCCTTAAGTCCTCCCTTGGAGATTATGATTAAGTAGTGTCAGGGCACAGACAAGGAAACCATATTTATTTTTAAAACTTCTTAAATTCAAAGGAGTTTAGGAAACTCAGAATTAGGACTTTATATGGTTCAGGCATTGGACTTCATGTTGGTTCACACTCAATGCTCCCAATGTTATCCTGCATGATTGGGACCCCCTTTTACCAGTAAGAAAACTGAGCAGTCAGGGTAATTAAGGAATCCAACACAACTAAACTCCAGAAAAGCGTGCACTTAGCCACAACTCTGTGCTATAATTAAACTGTCATCTTACAATGAGAAACTTGCGAAGACTTCAGTCCTCCGGGTCCTGCAAAGCCATCGGCCTTGATGAGGAAGGGCTTGTACAATGTCAAAGGGTTCTTGTCCCGCACCTGTATCTCTGTCGTTCCACTTCTAGAAATTTATCCTAAGATACTATCAGCCACCACCAGGATATGAAATATTGAGGGTTGGTACTTAATGCTTTCTTTTTTAGTGTGCCATATTTATTTTAATGTGTATTTGTTTGAAGGAAAGACTGGCATTGTACGTCATGGAGTTTAAAAAATGGACCAGTTAAAAAAATACTTGGTAGATAAAATAGGTGGTATGAATATATGGCAAGTCTAGGGAGAGATGTACATGAGTGACTGAAATTTGCAAAACAGTGCTCAGAAAAATGAGTCCAAAGGGAGAGACGTTTTGTAAAGCTGTTGATTGGAGTATCCTCTTGTCACAGAAGTCTTGATTTATAGATAGCAGAATTCACACAGGCAGCTTTGAGAAGAGAAGGTTTGTGTCAAACTGGTAGGCAGCTTACAGCATTACGGGGTGGGCTGGAGAAATGGCTCCTAAGGCATAGGACTGACCTGACCTGATAGGAGAATAGCTACCGCTGCCACCCACTCCAGACACTAAATGCCTTGATTTAGACTTGTCGGCAGCAGCCACTGCTCACGGCCCTGCGGTTGCTTCTGCATCAAGAAAGTGACCTTCGGGACTTCCAAATGGCAGCAAAGTATCTGAACTCCAACGCAGGGGACTCGAGTTCGATCCCTGGGTGGGAAACTAAGATACTACCTACCGTGGGGCAGCTGGACCCCCACGTGCCACGGCCATAGAGTCAGAGTGCTCTGGAGCCTGGGAGCCACGACAGAGATCCCACAGGCCACAGCAAAGACCTGATGACACAGCCATACATACATACTTGAAAAGAAGTTGAAGGAGACACTTGAGAAGACGGACCATCCTCTGACTCTGGAAGTCGCTGGGTTAGGATGGGAAGCCTGGAACTGCCATGCCCATCCTGCTCCCAGTCCAGGGTGAAGCCAAGCTCCAGACAAGGGCAAAGCAAAGAGGCAACTGTCATCTTACAATGAGAAACTTGCGAAGACTTCAGTCCTCCGGGTCCTGCAAAGCCATCGGCCTTGATGAGGAAGGGCTTGTACAATGTCAAAGGGTTCTTGTCCCGCACCTGTATCTCTGTCGTTCCACTTCTAGAAATTTATCCTAAGATACTATCAGCCACCACCAGGATATGAAATATTGAGGGTTGGTACTTAATGCTTTCTTTTTTAGTGTGCCATATTTATTTTAATGTGTATTTGTTTGAAGGAAAGACTGGCATTGTACGTCATGGAGTTTAAAAAATGGACCAGTTAAAAAAATACTTGGTAGATAAAATAGGTGGTATGAATATATGGCAAGTCTAGGGAGAGATGTACATGAGTGACTGAAATTTGCAAAACAGTGCTCAGAAAAATGAGTCCAAAGGGAGAGACGTTTTGTAAAGCTGTTGATTGGAGTATCCTCTTGTCACAGAAGTCTTGATTTATAGATAGCAGAATTCACACAGGCAGCTTTGAGAAGAGAAGGTTTGTGTCAAACTGGTAGGCAGCTTACAGCATTACGGGGTGGGCTGGAGAAATGGCTCCTAAGGCATAGGACTGACCTGACCTGATAGGAGAATAGCTACCGCTGCCACCCACTCCAGACACTAAATGCCTTGATTTAGACTTGTCGGCAGCAGCCACTGCTCACGGCCCTGCGGTTGCTTCTGCATCAAGAAAGTGACCTTCGGGACTTCCAAATGGCAGCAAAGTATCTGAACTCCAACGCAGGGGACTCGAGTTCGATCCCTGGGTGGGAAACTAAGATACTACCTACCGTGGGGCAGCTGGACCCCCACGTGCCACGGCCATAGAGTCAGAGTGCTCTGGAGCCTGGGAGCCACGACAGAGATCCCACAGGCCACAGCAAAGACCTGATGACACAGCCATACATACATACTTGAAAAAGAAGTTGAAGGAGACACTTGAGAAGACGGACCATCCTCTGACTCTGGAAGTCGCTGGGTTAGGATGGGAAGCCTGGAACTGCCATGCCCATCCTGCTCCCAGTCCAGGGTGAAGCCAAGCTCCAGACAAGGGCAAAGCAAAGAGGCTCTTAGAAACCTGGACTCCACGTGGTGTGAGATGACAAAGATTTTTATTGTTTAAGCCAAACAGTGTCAGAGTGGTCTGTCACTTGCAGCCGAACACACTCTAACAGATAAGTCAGCTCATGGCACTTGGACGTATTTCTTGGTGTCCCTTGTCTGAGACGAAGTGACTCGAGGAAGGTGAGGACTGGGCTTCCTGTATCTCCGTATATTCTGTGCCAGGCCACAAGAGGCCTGTGTGTGTGTTTACTGAACTACTGACAAGCCTTCCAAATTGAAGGGTGCTAACCACCATGATGCAGTGATCCTGACATATCCAAAGCAGGGCTTTGGGTTTCTCTCACACTCTCCTTACACATCTGAATAAATGATACCACCTGTGCCTCTTCCTTTCACCCCGACATCTGTCCATTCCCCAGTCCCGCCGGTTCTCTCTCCAAAGTAAACCTCAATGTGACCACGGCTCTCTGTCTCCAGTGCCAACACTGTGGTTCAGACTGGGATCATCTCTCGCCTCAGTGACCTCATGACCTTGCCAATGGGTTCCCCAGCTTCTGCTCTTATTCTCAATACCTGTCAAATCCATCTTCTACTCTGTAGCAGATCACTGTTTAAAATGAGGATCAGAAATACAGTTCCGGGCTTCCCTGGTGGTCCAGTGGGTAAAGAGTCCACCTTGCAGTGCAAGGGGCACCCGGTTAGTCCCTGGCCCAGGAAGATCGGGACTTCCAAATGGCAGCAAAGTATCTGAACTCCAACGCAGGGGACTCGAGTTCGATCCCTGGGTGGGAAACTAAGATACTACCTACCGTGGGGCAGCTGGACCCCCACGTGCCACGGCCATAGAGTCAGAGTGCTCTGGAGCCTGGGAGCCACGACAGAGATCCCACAGGCCACAGCAAAGACCTGATGACACAGCCATACATACATACTTGAAAAAGAAGTTGAAGGAGACACTTGAGAAGACGGACCATCCTCTGACTCTGGAAGTCGCTGGGTTAGGATGGGAAGCCTGGAACTGCCATGCCCATCCTGCTCCCAGTCCAGGGTGAAGCCAAGCTCCAGACAAGGGCAAAGCAAAGAGGCTCTTAGAAACCTGGACTCCACGTGGTGTGAGATGACAAAGATTTTTATTGTTTAAGCCAAACAGTGTCAGAGTGGTCTGTCACTTGCAGCCGAACACACTCTAACAGATAAGTCAGCTCATGGCACTTGGACGTATTTCTTGGTGTCCCTTGTCTGAGACAAGTGACTCGAGGAAGGTGAGGACTGGGCTTCCTGTATCTCCGTATATTCTGTGCCAGGCCACAAGAGGCCTGTGTGTGTGTTTACTGAACTACTGACAAGCCTTCCAAATTGAAGGGTGCTAACCACCATGATGCAGTGATCCTGACATATCCAAAGCAGGGCTTTGGGTTTCTCTCACACTCTCCTTACACATCTGAATAAATGATACCACCTGTGCCTCTTCCTTTCACCCCGACATCTGTCCATTCCCCAGTCCCGCCGGTTCTCTCTCCAAAGTAAACCTCAATGTGACCACGGCTCTCTGTCTCCAGTGCCAACACTGTGGTTCAGACTGGGATCATCTCTCGCCTCAGTGACCTCATGACCTTGCCAATGGGTTCCCCAGCTTCTGCTCTTATTCTCAATACCTGTCAAATCCATCTTCTACTCTGTAGCAGATCACTGTTTAAAATGAGGATCAGAAATACAGTTCCGGGCTTCCCTGGTGGTCCAGTGGGTAAAGAGTCCACCTTGCAGTGCAAGGGGCACCGGTTCAGTCCCTGGCCCAGGAAGATCCCACATGCTGCGGAGCAACTGGACCGGTGTGATCAATTAGGAGCCAGTGCTCTAGAGCACATGCGCCCAGAGCCGGTGCTCTGTGGCAAGAGAGGCCACTGCAGTGGGAGGCCCACACAGGCCGAAGAAAAATGATGGATGAAAACAAATAAATAGGGCTTCCCCTGGTGGTCCAGTGGGTAAGGACACCGCCTTGCAGTGCAAGGGGCGCCGGTTTGAGCCCTGGCCTGGGAAGATCCCACGTGCCGCGGAGCGGCTGGACTGATGTGTCCAATCACCGAGCCGGAGCTCTGGAGTGCATGCGCCCAGAGCCGGTGCTCTGCAACGACAGACGCCACCGCGATGGGAGGCCCACAGGAGCCAAAGAATGAAGACGAATGAAAATAGAGAAATGAAAGACCAATAGAAGTGGCCCGCCCACTCCCCTCCCTCCCCAACCCGACCCCCGCCCAAAGTAAATAAATAAATAAATCTTTAAAAAATAAATAAATAAATAATCAATAAAAGAGGCCAAATTAAAAAAAATTATATATTTATATATATGTAAAAGAAATACAGTTTCCTCAGTGACTCTTTATTACATATGGAATAAAATTCAGACTTCTGCTTTAAGTGGGTGAATTGTATGGCAGGTAAATTATATCTCAATAAACGTATTATTAAAAAAAATCCGACATCCTCCTGGTGACCCATGATCTGGCGTGGGCGTGATCTGGCCCCTGCCCGCCTCTCTGACCCCCATCTGGTACTTTCCACTCAATCGCTCCCAGCCACACTGGCCATTCTTCTGTTCCACAAACGTCCCATGAGTGTTTCCACCCCAGGGTCTTTGCAAACCTCCCTCCCTCTCCTTGGAACATTCTCCCCATGGTTTTCCTCTCATCTTCCCACTCTCCAGTGCCAACACTGTGGTTCAGACTGGGATCATCTCTCGCCTCAGTGACCTCATGACCTTGCCAATGGGTTCCCCAGCTTCTGCTCTTATTCTCAATACCTGTCAAATCCATCTTCTACTCTGTAGCAGATCACTGTTTAAAATGAGGATCAGAAATACAGTTCCGGGCTTCCCTGGTGGTCCAGTGGGTAAAGAGTCCACCTTGCAGTGCAAGGGCACCGGTTCAGTCCCTGGCCCAGGAAGATCCCACATGCTGCGGAGCAACTGGACCGGTGTGATCAATTAGGAGCCAGTGCTCTAGAGCACATGCGCCCAGAGCCGGTGCTCTGTGGCAAGAGAGGCCACTGCAGTGGGAGGCCCACACAGGCCGAAGAAAAATGATGGATGAAAACAAATAAATAGGGCTTCCCCTGGTGGTCCAGTGGGTAAGGACACCGCCTTGCAGTGCAAGGGGCGCCGGTTTGAGCCCTGGCCTGGGAAGATCCCACGTGCCGCGGAGCGGCTGGACTGATGTGTCCAATCACCGAGCCGGAGCTCTGGAGTGCATGCGCCCAGAGCCGGTGCTCTGCAACGACAGACGCCACCGCGATGGGAGGCCCACAGGAGCCAAAGAATGAAGACGAATGAAAATAGAGAAATGAAAGACCAATAGAAGTGGCCCGCCCACTCCCCTCCCTCCCCAACCCGACCCCCGCCCAAAGTAAATAAATAAATAAATCTTTAAAAAATAAATAAATAAATAATCAATAAAAGAGGCCAAATTAAAAAAAATTATATATTTATATATATGTAAAAGAAATACAGTTTCCTCAGTGACTCTTTATTACATATGGAATAAAATTCAGACTTCTGCTTTAAGTGGGTGAATTGTATGGCAGGTAAATTATATCTCAATAAACGTATTATTAAAAAAAATCCGACATCCTCCTGGTGACCCATGATCTGGCGTGGGCGTGATCTGGCCCCTGCCCGCCTCTCTGACCCCCATCTGGTACTTTCCACTCAATCGCTCCCAGCCACACTGGCCATTCTTCTGTTCCACAAACGTCCCATGAGTGTTTCCACCCCAGGGTCTTTGCAAACCTCCCTCCCTCTCCTTGGAACATTCTCCCCCCATGGTTTTTTCCCTCTCATCTTCCCACTTCACATCCCCTCTTCTGACATCCTCTTATTGGTGGTCCTCTGATTCTCTGGTGGCTCAGATGGTAAAGAATCCGCCTGCAATGCAGGAGACCTAGGTTGGATCTCTAGGTTGGGAAGATTCCCCTGGAGAAGGGAAAGGCAACCCACTCCAGTATTCTTGCCTGGAGAATTCCATGTCTCACCATGGGTTGCAAAGAGTTGGACACAACTGAACGACTTTCACTTCTGATTCTCTTCATAGCATCTAAATATTCAAAATTATCTTAGTAGTTGGCTTGTTTGCTGGGTTTTGGATTTTGTCCTTATTTTCTTCTGTCACCTGCTCATGACCACAGGGACTTCTTTTTCACTTTAGGAACAGCGTCTAGCACTTAAGGGGAAGAAGCAATTGTTGAAGGAAGAACGTGTCGAATCAGTGGAGCAGTCAGTTAAGCATTGTGTTGGGCTTGAGGTCCTCAGTGTTTTCAATGGAAAGCAAATTTTGTATTCACATTCATTTAAAAAGTAAAAGTGAATCACCGTAACTTCTAGGGCCTCTGTTTTATATATAAAATGGAAAAGGGTGAAGAGATTATTAAACTTAATGATCTGCAAGGTTTTTTTTTGTAGCTCTAACTTCTAAAAGGAGGTGGGGTCTGTTGTAACTGAAACGGGTTCTGGGCTGACCTGCAGTTTAGCTGCCACGCAGGGACCAGGGCCCAGAACCTTGTCCTTGGTGCCACTCAACAGACCTGTTTTGGCTGAGGGGCATCCGTCATTCTTGTCACCACCAGCCAGCCTGGCGGTGTCTCCTCGGAAGTCTCTCTGGACACTCTCCTTGGTACTGACCCTGCTGCGCCGGCCTGGCCGGGTCAGTGTCACCCCTCGTCTGGACCACCACCCCACCTCCTCTCTGCGTCCTCTCTCCACCCTCCCTAAATCTATATCCAAAACGAAACCGTCCCATGATCGGTGGTTTCCCCTGCCCGCCTCTCTGACCCCATCTGGTACTTTCCACTCAATCGCTCCCAGCCACACTGGCCATTCTTCTGTTCCACAAACGTCCCATGAGTGTTTCCACCCCAGGGTCTTTGCAAACCTCCCTCCCTCTCCTTGGAACATTCTCCCCCCATGGTTTTTTCCCTCTCATCTTCCCACTTCACATCCCCTCTTCTGACATCCTCTTATTGGTGGTCCTCTGATTCTCTGGTGGCTCAGATGGTAAAGAATCCGCCTGCAATGCAGGAGACCTAGGTTGGATCTCTAGGTTGGGAAGATTCCCCTGGAGAAGGGAAAGGCAACCCACTCCAGTATTCTTGCCTGGAGAATTCCATGTCTCACCATGGGTTGCAAAGAGTTGGACACAACTGAACGACTTTCACTTCTGATTCTCTTCATAGCATCTAAATATTCAAAATTATCTTAGTAGTTGGCTTGTTTGCTGGGTTTTGGATTTTGTCCTTATTTTCTTCTGTCACCTGCTCATGACCACAGGGACTTCTTTTTCACTTTAGGAACAGCGTCTAGCACTTAAGGGGAAGAAGCAATTGTTGAAGGAAGAACGTGTCGAATCAGTGGAGCAGTCAGTTAAGCATTGTGTTGGGCTTGAGGTCCTCAGTGTTTTCAATGGAAAGCAAATTTTGTATTCACATTCATTTAAAAAGTAAAAGTGAATCACCGTAACTTCTAGGGCCTCTGTTTTATATATAAAATGGAAAAGGGTGAAGAGATTATTAAACTTAATGATCTGCAAGGTTTTTTTTTGTAGCTCTAACTTCTAAAAGGAGGTGGGGTCTGTTGTAACTGAAACGGGTTCTGGGCTGACCTGCAGTTTAGCTGCCACGCAGGGACCAGGGCCCAGAACCTTGTCCTTGGTGCCACTCAACAGACCTGTTTTGGCTGAGGGGCATCCGTCATTCTTGTCACCACCAGCCAGCCTGGCGGTGTCTCCTCGGAAGTCTCTCTGGACACTCTCCTTGGTACTGACCCTGCTGCGCCGGCCTGGCCGGGTCAGTGTCACCCCTCGTCTGGACCACCACCCCACCTCCTCTCTGCGTCCTCTCTCCACCCTCCCCTACTGCCCCGGATACCCTTCCAGACACAGAACTCTGATCACACTCATATCTCTCAGATGTGGTTGGAGACATCCAATTGGGAACCCTTTGTGAAGGTCACACAAAAGCTACTAAATAAAAGGCACCTGGGAGGCAGCCTAGGGGCATCGGCCGTGCATAGCTTCCTAGAGGAGGCTACCCTTGGAAGCCTGAAACCAGAGGGAGGAAGACTGGCCAAAGTGGGGGAAATGGTGTGATATCAGAGACAAACCTAAGTGAAGGAAAAGTATGTTAGCTGGCACAACGTTCTGATCCAGCAAAGCATGATGTGCCTGCAGGGCAGGAAGTTCTGGTCAAAGCACCAAGGCTGAACTTGACATCCAGTAAAAGGAGAGAAGCCTCTATCTCCTGAGATGAGGGAGGGTCCAGGTGACCTCCAGAAGAAGTCCAGAAGCAACCACTTCCCCTTCAGAGACTCTGAAGAAACCCCCTCTGCCGTGCTCAGCCTGCAGAGTTTGATTGGAGCTCTGCCCTTCCCAACCTCAGGTGCTTGGTCCACGGTCCAGTGTTTCAGTTCAGTTCAGTTGCTCATTCGTGTCTGGCCCTTTGTGACCCCATGGATTGCGACATCCAGGCTTCCCTGTCCTTCCCAACCTCCCAGAGCCTGCTCAAACTGACAACCATCGACTCGCTGATGCCGTCTAACTATCTCATCCTCTGTTGTCCCCTTCTCCTGCCTTCTGTTTTTCCCAGCATCAGGGTCTTTCCCAGTGCCTGATTTCATTTGGTTTTATATATAAAATGGAAAAGGGTGAAGAGATTATTAAACTTAATGATCTGCAAGGTTTTTGTAGCTCTAACTTCTAAAAGGAGGTGGGGTCTGTTGTAACTGAAACGGGTTCTGGGCTGACCTGCAGTTTAGCTGCCACGCAGGGACCAGGGCCCAGAACCTTGTCCTTGGTGCCACTCAACAGACCTGTTTTGGCTGAGGGGCATCCGTCATTCTTGTCACCACCAGCCAGCCTGGCGGTGTCTCCTCGGAAGTCTCTCTGGACACTCTCCTTGGTACTGACCCTGCTGCGCCGGCCTGGCCGGGTCAGTGTCACCCCTCGTCTGGACCACCACCCCACCTCCTCTCTGCGTCCTCTCTCCACCCTCCCCTACTGCCCCGGATACCCTTCCAGACACAGAACTCTGATCACACTCATATCTCTCAGATGTGGTTGGAGACATCCAATTGGGAACCCTTTGTGAAGGTCACACAAAAGCTACTAAATAAAAGGCACCTGGGAGGCAGCCTAGGGGCATCGGCCGTGCATAGCTTCCTAGAGGAGGCTACCCTTGGAAGCCTGAAACCAGAGGGAGGAAGACTGGCCAAAGTGGGGGAAATGGTGTGATATCAGAGACAAACCTAAGTGAAGGAAAAGTATGTTAGCTGGCACAACGTTCTGATCCAGCAAAGCATGATGTGCCTGCAGGGCAGGAAGTTCTGGTCAAAGCACCAAGGCTGAACTTGACATCCAGTAAAAGGAGAGAAGCCTCTATCTCCTGAGATGAGGGAGGGTCCAGGTGACCTCCAGAAGAAGTCCAGAAGCAACCACTTCCCCTTCAGAGACTCTGAAGAAACCCCCTCTGCCGTGCTCAGCCTGCAGAGTTTGATTGGAGCTCTGCCCTTCCCAACCTCAGGTGCTTGGTCCACGGTCCAGTGTTTCAGTTCAGTTCAGTTGCTCATTCGTGTCTGGCCCTTTGTGACCCCATGGATTGCGACATCCAGGCTTCCCTGTCCTTCCCAACCTCCCAGAGCCTGCTCAAACTGACAACCATCGACTCGCTGATGCCGTCTAACTATCTCATCCTCTGTTGTCCCCTTCTCCTGCCTTCTGTTTTTCCCAGCATCAGGGTCTTTCCCAGTGTTTATCAATCAACATGATCTATCCTTCAGTCCCCACTGACCATTCAGGGCTAGTCTTGTGTTTCAGTCCCGACTGGTGACCTGAAGTTCAGCTCTGGCACTCACTGCCCAGACTTAGCGCAGACCCCACGAGGTAAAGGCTCCCTCCACAAGACTGCCCCCGCTTCAGAGGCCAGCTGCAAGAGGGGTCCCCTGGCCATCTATACTTCCAGCCAACCACCTACAGATCTGGGAGGTTTCCCATGATTCCCCTTAGGCATGATAATCTGCTAGAGCAACTCAGAGAATGCAGGAAAGCATTATATGTGCAAGTACAATTACGATTACATTTTATCATTAAGGATTCAGTCAGGAACAGCTAAATGAAGAGGTATGTAGGGAGACGTCCTGGAGGGTCCACAGAGAGCAAGTTCAGATAGATCTCTGAACTTGCCTCCTGCCATACCTAATGTCAATGCCTCTGATTTTTTTTTTTTTTTGGCTATACCACACGGCATGTGGAATCTTCCCAGACTAGGGATGGAACCTGTGCCCTCTGCAGTGGAAGTGTGGCCTCTTTAACCACTAAACTGCCAGGAAAGTCCATATCTCTGATTTTTTAGTTCTGTCAACCAACAAACTCCCCTTCTTTTAAGACCTTAAATCTGGGCGAGGGAGGTGGTCCTATTACTTGTATCTGAAAGCATTGTGACTATTACGTCCCCTGGTCCCAAAGACAAAGAATGTTTTCCCTTTCATATAAACACCCTGGCTGAACCTGGGCCTTCGATCTCATCCTTCCCCAAACTTCACTCCTCAACTGCTGTCCTTCCTACTGGCTCATTTCTCCTCAGACGTCAGACATAACCAGAGTTCCCTTTAGGATATAAACAACCGACCAAACCTTTCCACCCTCTGAAACTACAACCGTCCATTTCTCCTTCCCTGTTTGGCCAAACTGTGTAGGACAACTCTCCACGTTCCTACTCCTGGTTGCTCACCTTCCATTCATCCCTCAGTCGGCTACCATTGGCTTCTGCTTCCTCCACTTCCCTAACATGACTCCCAACAAAGTCACTACGCAGTCTACGTCAATGTCTTCTATAGGAGACAATGGCAGTGCCCAGCACCATGGATCCTTTGTCATTTGTGTACGAAGTGTTTGCTCAAACCACCCCACTCCACCCCTGGAGGACCGTCTTGTCCTCAGGCTCCCGGAAGCTTTGCCCTGATGAAGTGCCTGAAGCGCCGACATCTCCCAGGGGAAGCCCTAGTCTACCACTGAGGAACGTTGGTACAGGAAAAGGCTCAGCTCAGCTCCCTCGTTTCTGGATAAGTCTGAGGCGCAACTTCTATCTAGAGCTTCCCTGAAGAATCAAGCTGGACGACTCTCCTCCTGAGATCACACGTTCGCTTGGTTTCCTCTCCCGCTTCTCCCACTCCTTCGCTAGTTTTCCCTGGTGGCACATTTAAAGATCACTTGCTCACGCAGTCTCACCTCTGGGTGTGCTTCCGGCAAACCTGACCCAGAACACCATCTCCACACTTTCTACTCCTTTTTTGTTTGTTTGCTGCCCGTTAAATGTGGTTTGTTTCCCAGAATTAGGTCCTAGGCCCTCTTCTCTCTACATGAATTACCAGGACTATCTCATTCACATCCACGGCTTTAACCACGAATCATGTCTGATCGCGACCACACAGCTCTGTGCAGCCGAGACGGTAGACCGTCTCTGCTGGACAGCTCCACCTAGGTGTCTACAGACACCTCTACCAGTACGGTAGTTCATCAGGCACATGTGGCTATTTTCATTAACTAAAGGAAAACCTTGAGTTCTGGGGACTCCATGAGTGGTTAGGACTCAGCATCAGGTGAGCACTCACTGTTGTAGCCTGGGTTCCAGCCCTGGTTGGGGAACTAAGATCCTGCAAGCCACCTAGCATGGACCCTCCCCCACAAAGAAAAGAAAACTTCAGTTCCTTACTAGCCACATTACAAGTGCTCAAAAGCCACGTGACTAGTGACCATACTAGGCAGGACGGATAAGAGAGCACTTCAGCCACTGCACAGTTTTATTGGACAGTTTAGACAACATTTCCATACCTAACTCATGGGCACCAGCCAAGCCTTACCCTTCTGTATTCCTCATCTTGTCTCTCTTCTGGACAACCATGGGCCAACTACAGAGAAAGTGCTTGGGGGGGCCTATCACGAAGGAAAGGGGGATGGTCACAGAAGGAGGGTCCTTTCCGTTGACATCTTCCCCTGAACTGGAAAGACTGACAAAGATGGGGATGAAGACTTGAACAAAGGCCATCTGGTGAACTGATGTGAATTTGGCTAGAGCTGGGAACTAAGACTGGGGACCAAGACCAAAACTTTGTGCTTCCAGAAAAGCACGTAATCCAAGCCAATCAGCTAAAGTCAGTTTTGGAAATGTTACTACAAATCTCAGGGGGTAAAAAAAAAAAAAAAAAAAGCCCCTACAAGCGTTGCTAAGTTCTTAGGGACTTAAGACTGGAGTTGTAGAAATCCATTTTGCCACTTAGAGGCACAGGGATCTCAGACTGGAGGTGAACCGCAGGGTCCTGATACCTTTTATTCAGCTATTCCTGAAGAAGCTTGATCCATTTTTCCAATGGCCTGAGTCCAACGATTCCCTTATTGCTTAAAGCTGAGTCAGAGGGACCTGATTGATTAGGATACCATTGTGCTCAGGATTTCAACTGCCCTCGTGATTTTAACTACACCTTAATAAGTCTCAAAATTTCTGTATCTGGCCTTGATGTCTTTCCTGAGCTCTAGATCGTTTGTCCACCTGTCTCCTGACGTCCCACAAATACACCCAAAGTGGCATTATTCCTGCCGTCCCCCCACCCTCTTCATTTCCAAGCTAAGAGATGGAATCTCCTGGAACCTCCAGTACTTTCGTCAAAGAAACCAAGGTCGTAAGTTCAGGCTCCGCCTCTTCTCGGGGCCTCACCAAGGTCACCCGCATCTTCCCTCCCCGGCTCTTTGGGGGCGGTGTCCTCGAACCCCTCAGAGGCCCGGCTAGGCGCTCTAGGCTGCAGCGGGCCCTTCAAAAGGCCTTCTCAACTCGCTGGTTTCCGGTACCGGTGGCTCCCCTAGCCTCCGTCAGCCCCTCGGGTTGTCCCCCTAAAACTGTCTTCTCTATGAATGACGGCTCCCCTTTGTCCTGCCTTTCCTCCGGGAGGATGCTCTGGTAGGACCCAAGCCTCTCCTGTGGCTGCTCCTGCAATCCCTCGTAGAGGCAACGGGAGAGGTCACTGAGCGCTCCTCGAGTCACACCTGCTCAGCGCTGGAAGGGTGCGCGGTCTGGGAGGATGGCGGAAGTGAGTGTGAAGGTGCCCTTCCTTCTCCTGCTCTTCTATGGTCGCTTCCTTCCGAACAAAGACTGTGGAATCCTTTAAATGATGAATTTGGCTAGAGCTGGGAACTAAGACTGGGGACCAAGACCAAAACTTTGTGCTTCCAGAAAAGCACGTAATCCAAGCCAATCAGCTAAAGTCAGTTTTGGAAATGTTACTACAAATCTCAGGGGGTAAAAAAAAAAAAAAAAAAAGCCCCTACAAGCGTTGCTAAGTTCTTAGGGACTTAAGACTGGAGTTGTAGAAATCCATTTTGCCACTTAGAGGCACAGGGATCTCAGACTGGAGGTGAACCGCAGGGTCCTGATACCTTTTATTCAGCTATTCCTGAAGAAGCTTGATCCATTTTTCCAATGGCCTGAGTCCAACGATTCCCTTATTGCTTAAAGCTGAGTCAGAGGGACCTGATTGATTAGGATACCATTGTGCTCAGGATTTCAACTGCCCTCGTGATTTTAACTACACCTTAATAAGTCTCAAAATTTCTGTATCTGGCCTTGATGTCTTTCCTGAGCTCTAGATCGTTTGTCCACCTGTCTCCTGACGTCCCACAAATACACCCAAAGTGGCATTATTCCTGCCGTCCCCCCACCCTCTTCATTTCCAAGCTAAGAGATGGAATCTCCTGGAACCTCCAGTACTTTCGTCAAAGAAACCAAGGTCGTAAGTTCAGGCTCCGCCTCTTCTCGGGGCCTCACCAAGGTCACCCGCATCTTCCCTCCCCGGCTCTTTGGGGGCGGTGTCCTCGAACCCCTCAGAGGCCCGGCTAGGCGCTCTAGGCTGCAGCGGGCCCTTCAAAAGGCCTTCTCAACTCGCTGGTTTCCGGTACCGGTGGCTCCCCTAGCCTCCGTCAGCCCCTCGGGTTGTCCCCCTAAAACTGTCTTCTCTATGAATGACGGCTCCCCTTTGTCCTGCCTTTCCTCCGGGAGGATGCTCTGGTAGGACCCAAGCCTCTCCTGTGGCTGCTCCTGCAATCCCTCGTAGAGGCAACGGGAGAGGTCACTGAGCGCTCCTCGAGTCACACCTGCTCAGCGCTGGAAGGGTGCGCGGTCTGGGAGGATGGCGGAAGTGAGTGTGAAGGTGCCCTTCCTTCTCCCTGCTCTTCTCTATGGTCGCTTCCTTCGGTGACGGGAAAAAAAGGGGGTCCCGGCGCCTGCGCAGAACGGAGCTGGGAGCTAGTCGCGAAGGGGGGGGTGGGGCTGGGAGCGGCAGTTGCCGCCGCCGCCGGAGTTAGCCGCCGGAGTTAACCGCGGGGACCGAGATGCAGGTGGGACCGGAACCGGAACCCCCCTCTTCTAGTCCCGCTTCCCTCCCCGCGACCCGGCCCCGGCGCCGGCGAGGAGCCTCGGGTGGGGGCGGGTGTGGGGGGCTCGAGGCAGGAGGGACACCCGGCCCGAGAGAGCGCGGCACCCAGGGCTGCTTCCCTGGAGGCTGCGGCCCCGGGGAATGGGCGGGTAGAGGGTGTCCAGGGAGGAGGGTCGGGTCGGAGTGGACTGACCACCGGGTCCGGAGGGTCTGAGCCAGGAGCGGAGCCTGCACCCTCCATCACCCGCCCTTCGGGAAATAGCAGAACTGAGCCAAGAGGCAGGTGCACTGGGAAAATGTGTCTGAGTCCCGCTTGGTCAAAGAGAAACTGAGTCACCAGCTTAGGGGCCACAGGGTCAGCGGGCCTCACTGGGGCCGGGGCGGCCTGTGGTGCAGAGGGTTGGGTGGGCCGGTGTGAGCTGAGGTGGCCTCGGCCTGGAGATTGGTCTCTGCTGTGTCTGCACCTCTTGGCTCGCTTCCCCGGTGCTCCATGACTCTTTCCTCTCCTGGCGTCTTCTCTTGGCTTGGAATTGCCCCTTTGGTTGGAGCCATCCGAGTGTGCAGGGGCTAAGGCAAGGAGGAAGGGGAGGGGGCACTGCCTTGGGTTTGAACAGGACTCTGGGGTTTGGGGAGATTTGCCTGAACTGCCTTCACCCCAGTCATCATCCAGTATACCATGGGGGAGGAACACTTAACGGAAGAGCCATGGGTTGTAAATTCCATGCCCAGGTCTGCCACCTGACAGTTGTAAGACCTTAGGAAAGCACTTCCTTTTGCTGATTTCTTTTTGAGAAAATCAGAACCCATAAAGACAGTGATAGCGGTGGTCATTTATCGTGTGCTTACGTTGTGTCCAGCAGGGGCATGTTCTGTTGAGTTCTCCCAGCAATTGTAGGGGTTAGAGATCATTAGCTCTGTTTTATAAATATGAAAACCGGAGCTCAGAGAGGGCATGCAATTAGTTCAAGATCACACAGCTAATAAGTGGCAGAGATGGAATTTTTCAGCCTATTTCTAACTCTAGAGCCTATGGCCTTAACCACGAAGCTAACCAGCCTTTAGGGCATGCTCCTCTGTGAAAGAAGAGGAAGGTGAGAAATCCAAGGCCCCAGCTCTGTGTTTACATTTTATTTATTTTGTGGCCAGCAAAGGCTTGCCCGAACCCAACTCACAGTCTTTCCTCCCCTGGTGCTCTGCTTCTGGGCCCCCAGACTGGAGGGACCACCAAAGAAGTGGGCTCTCATCCTTCCAAGCCTCCTTCACGCAGTGCTTGGGTCCTGGGCCCTGGGGTTGGCTTTCATCCATCGTCCTTTTCATCCTCCTCAGAGATGGACCCCGGGATGCGGGAGGTGGGATCTCTAGGCTCTGCAGACCTGGCTCCCCCGAGAGCTGGGCAGTGAGGGGCAGTGGCTGAGGCCGTTGCAGTCAGTGCCTGGGGACCAGGGCCGTGCGGTGGGAGAGACAGTAGACTTGGAGTTCTGAAACTTTCTGAGCTTCGGGTTCTTCGTCTGTTACAGAGGTTAAAACCTCTGGCAGGGAGAGGTAAGAACGGCAGATGGGAGGCACGTGACAGATATCGAAGGATCATTTTTAGAGAAGGGAGGTGACGAGGAACAGATTCCCTCTTAGAGGAAGGCGCTGGCCAGCCGTCCATTGCACCTGGAACCCAAGTCAGGGAGGCAGCAGGAGGGGTGCGAGCTAGACATGGGAGGTGGGGGCGGTTGATGGGCTGGGGCTTGTGGGGCGCGAGGACCTGGGGAAGGGAAGGGAGGCAGCGCGGTCTGCTCTCCCCGTGGCTCTCCAAGGACTCTAGACCAGAGGCAGGGGTCTGGCTCGGGGTGGGGCTCCGGCCCCGGCCCACCTCAGCAGTGACTCCATGTATGTGCCTCTTCCTTCTGCAGCTGCTGCCGCTCACCCCGCGTCTTCCGGCCGCTTCCCTCTTTGCCGCCCCTCCCTGCAGGCTCCCCCTCTCCGCCTCCTGGGGGCCATCATGAATGGTGCCCCTTCCCCGGAGGATGGGGCCTTGCCCTCCCCTCCCCCGGTTCCCCCACCGCCTCCCCCGAGCTGGCGGGAGTTCTGCGAGTCCCACGCCAGGGCGGCTGCGCTGGATTTTGCCCGCCGATTTCGCCTCTACCTGGCCTCTCACCCCCAGTACGCGGGGCCTGGGGCCGAGGCCGCCTTCTCCCGCCGTTTTGCCGAGCTCTTCCTGCAGCACTTTGAAGCCGAGGTGGCCCGGGCCTCGGGCTCCCTGTCGCCACCCCTCCCGGCTCCTCTGAGTCCTGGCGTGGCGGTCCCGCCACAGGACCTGTCCCTTGAGAGCTGCAGGGCGGGCGGGCCCCTGGCTGTGCTGGGCCCTTCTCGCTCATCTGAGGACCTGGCCGGCCCCCTCCCTTCCTCGGTCTCTTCCTCTTCTACGACCTCCTCGAAGCCGAAGCTCAAGAAGCGCTTCTCCCTCCGATCGGTGGGCCGCTCGGTCCGCGGTTCGGTCCGCGGCATCCTGCAGTGGCGGGGGACCGTTGACCCTCCCTCCCCAGCGGGGCCCCTGGAGACGCCGTCGGGGCCCCCAGCCTTAGGTGGGAACAACAACTCCAACTCCTGCAGCGGGGCTGGGACTGTCGGCAGGGGACTGGTCAGCGACGGGACGTCCCCCGGGGACAGATGGACTCACCGTTTTGAGAGGTTGAGACTCAGTCGGGGAGGAGGGGCCTTGAAGGACGGCGCAGGCCTGGTGCAGAGGGAAGAGCTGCTGAGTTTCATGGGGGCTGAAGAGGCAGCCCCTGACCCAGCCGGCGTGGGCCGGGGAGGAGGGGCGGTGGGGCCTGCCTCGGGGGGAGGGGGACAGCCTCAGTGGCAGAAGTGTCGCTTGCTGCTTCGAAGTGAAGGAGAAGGAGGAGGAAGTCGCCTGGAGTTCTTTGTACCCCCCAAGGTGAGGCCTACAGGAGGGTGGGCGGCTGGGGCTGAGTAGCCAGGGTTGGTGGCTTGGCCCACATACAGAGGTTTGCTACCGAGGTTTGCTTACTTGTTTTTTTATTTTTTGATAATGTTTTATTTATTTGGCTGTGCTGGGTCTTTGTTGCCGTGGGGGCTTTTCTCTAGTTGCGGCTCCTCTCTAGTTGCAGTACACAGGCTTCTCATTGTGGTGGCTTCACTTGTGGTGGAGCACAGGCTTTTAGAGCACCCTGGCGTCAGCGGTTGCGGCTCCTGGGCTCTAGAGCACAGGCTCAGTAGCTGTGGCTCATGGACTTTGTTGTCCTGCACCACATGGGGATCTTCCCGAACCACGGCTCGAACCTGTGTCTCCTGCGTTGACAGGCTGACTCTTTACCACAGAGCCACCAGGGAAGCCCTGGGTTTTTAAAGCTAACTCCTGACTCCGGGTTAGCAGCCATGGGCAGGACAGAGAGAGCTGCACTGTTTGACTGCCTTTGGGTAGGGCAGGAAGGCTGAGTCTGGAGAAAGGAAGGGAAAGTTGTCTCTCAGGACCAGACGTCTGGATCTCACTGTCTCTCCCAACTTAGGCGTCTCGGCCGCGACTCAGCATTCCCTGCTCCACCATCACGGATGTGCGGACGACCACAGCCCTGGAGATGCCTGATCGGGAGAACACGTTTGTGGTTAAGGTAGGAGGCCTGGGCTCCCTGCCCGCTTGGAGCACCCATGTTAGGGAACAACTCCAACTCCTGCAGCGGGGCTGGGACTGCGGAGGGATCAGCGACGGACGTCCCGGGACAGATGGACTCACCGTTTTGAGAGGTTGAGACTCAGTCGGGAGGAGGGGCCTTGAAGGACGGCAGGCCTGGTGCAGAGGAAGAGCTGCTGAGTTTCATGGGGGCTGAAGAGGCAGCCCCTGACCCAGCCGGCGTGGGCCGGGGAGGAGGGGCGGTGGGGCCTGCCTCGGGGGGAGGGGGACAGCCTCAGTGGCAGAAGTGTCGCTTGCTGCTTCGAAGTGAAGGAGAAGGAGGAGGAAGTCGCCTGGAGTTCTTTGTACCCCCCAAGGTGAGGCCTACAGGAGGGTGGGCGGCTGGGGCTGAGTAGCCAGGGTTGGTGGCTTGGCCCACATACAGAGGTTTGCTACCGAGGTTTGCTTACTTGTTTTTTTATTTTTTGATAATGTTTTATTTATTTGGCTGTGCTGGGTCTTTGTTGCCGTGGGGGCTTTTCTCTAGTTGCGGCTCCTCTCTAGTTGCAGTACACAGGCTTCTCATTGTGGTGGCTTCACTTGTGGTGGAGCACAGGCTTTTAGAGCACCCTGGCGTCAGCGGTTGCGGCTCCTGGGCTCTAGAGCACAGGCTCAGTAGCTGTGGCTCATGGACTTTGTTGTCCTGCACCACATGGGGATCTTCCCGAACCACGGCTCGAACCTGTGTCTCCTGCGTTGACAGGCTGACTCTTTACCACAGAGCCACCAGGGAAGCCCTGGGTTTTTAAAGCTAACTCCTGACTCCGGGTTAGCAGCCATGGGCAGGACAGAGAGAGCTGCACTGTTTGACTGCCTTTGGGTAGGGCAGGAAGGCTGAGTCTGGAGAAAGGAAGGGAAAGTTGTCTCTCAGGACCAGACGTCTGGATCTCACTGTCTCTCCCAACTTAGGCGTCTCGGCCGCGACTCAGCATTCCCTGCTCCACCATCACGGATGTGCGGACGACCACAGCCCTGGAGATGCCTGATCGGGAGAACACGTTTGTGGTTAAGGTAGGAGGCCTGGGCTCCCTGCCCGCTTGGAGCACCCATGTTAGAGCGAATGCTCTGGTAGCACCCTGAAGCGAGGGGCACTGCTGCACGGAAGGGCACACGTGCCAGGTGCCTTGAGAGTGTGTCGCTGGGGCGGCAGCTCTTCTGGGAGGAGGGGCGAACGGGAAGGTGTTCTCGCTCCTGTTCGGGGTGAGTTAAGGCCTCGAGACCTGGAAGTGGCCTGTGGGCCTCCTCTCGTCCCCACAGGTGGAAGGCCCCTCGGAGTACATCTTGGAGACAGCTGATGCGCTGCATGTGAAGGCCTGGGTGTCTGACATCCAAGAGTGCCTGAGCCCGGGGTGAGGAGCCTGCCGTCGGTCCTTGAGCGGCCCTGGGGGTGAGGGTGGGGAGCTGCCATCTGCCTTCTCCAGGGAACTTTGCTCCCAGCACCATTTTCCCTATCTCTGCAGACCCTGCCCTGCTACCAGCCCCCGCCCCATGACCCTCCCCCTGACTCCTGGGACCATATTCCTGACAAGGGAGAACGCAGACAGCCTGGAGCCGCTCCGCCTGAACCACTCAGAGAGTCTGCCCAGCCAGGGGCTGCTGCTGGGGCCCAGCGAGAGCAGCGACCGCCTTTCGCAGGGTAAGGGTGAGGCCTGACCGCGCCTGGAGCCCCAGGACCAGCTTCACGAGGCCCCCGGCCGGCAGGCCCAGGCCCTGTCTCCAGGCTCCACTGTGCACCCCAGGTCTGCCACCACCCGAACATGTGACTTCTGTCCTTGAACTGGCCTAGCCACAGTTTACCATTCGAACCATCATCATCTCTGCCCCACCCGAGCCCCAGGCCAACCCTTCTCCAGCCTTCTATCCCCACCCTTGTCACCTTTTCCATAAGCCTTGTGGCGGCCACCACTCTGGTTGGAGGTAGTGGTTCTCTTTTCCAGGCTTCCAGGGTACTGTGTGCCCGTATGTGTTTTGTTCTTACTCTGCATCTCCGTGCATATGTTGATGGTACTGGGATTTTCTTTGAGTCTAACTTTTAAACACAACACATATGCTGTCCATACGCATAAACCCACAAAGCCATGTCTCCCTGGCCCCTCCTCACCTTCCTAGACTCCACTCTGCTCTTTTTTTTTTTTTTTAAGTTTTTATTTTTTGGCCACTTCTATTAGTCTTTCATTTATTTATCACCCATCTTTGTTTTTTGGCCCATGCGGGCCTCCCACTGCAGTGGCCTCTCTTGTCGCAGAGCACCGGCTCTGGGCGCATGCGCTCCAGAGCTCCAGCTCGGTAGTTGGACACATCGGTCCAGCCACTCTGCGGCCCGTGGGATCCTCCTAGGCCAGGGATTGAACCGGCGCCCCTTGCACTGCAAGGCGGTGTCCTTACCCACTGGGCCACCAGGGAAGCCCCACTCTGCTCTTTTTTCTTCTGATCCTCCATCCCAAGCGTCACTTCCACTGTCCCTTTCACACAGCCTGTGTGCAATGAGTAAACACATGAATTAACGAGTGTAGGGGCCAGACTGGACCTTGCAGGTCATCTGTTCTAATCTCCTCATTTCTCAGGCAGCTGAAAGCAGATAGAACTGGCTTTTCTGAGGTCATCTGAGGATCACTGACAAAGACTGAGGCTATGCCAGCTTGTTCCTGAGCCACGGCGCCCTGCTTCCCACACATTCCTGTCCTTTGAGCACCAATATGTACGACGTGCCTGCAGGCTCCCGCCTGCTGCTCAGCAGATATTCAAGAATGCCCCTAGTACGCCCTCGGCCCCACGCTCGGCTCTGGGGCAGGATGAGGAGCTCAGCTCATCCCTGTGGGCTCACCGTCTAGCTGAGTTGACATCACTCCTTCTAAAAAGCAGGGCTCCCACCTGGAGAGCCTGACCACCACCAGTAGGAAGCCTTGGGGACTCAGGAGGAAGAGAGTCAGGGGAGGTGGGACGGAAGGGGAATTCTGTTCCAGGGAGGCGAGAGAGAAACATGCTTGGAGGAAGCAGATGGTGAGAGCAGAGACCTGTGATGGGAGAGCACTGGAGATCTAGAAAAGTTAGGCGGGATCATTGGGCTACATCAGAGGACAGGGGAATACAAGTTAACGTGAAGATCGGGTTGGTTAGGTTGAAGGAAATCACAGAAGGAGATCTTTAATGCTGCCCAGAGTTGAGGGCTTTGGCCTACAGGCAAAGGCCTCTTTTTAATCTTTTTAATGTGAAGAGTTCTGCCCCCCATCTCTGCAACAATGATAGCTGTCATTTCAGCTGTTGATTCAGAAGAGATGTAGACACAGTTGGATTCTAGGACCCTGTTGGAATATCCGCAGTCCTTTCAGCCGTGTGTGAAGCATAAGTTAGGAGCCACTGAGGAAAACAAACCAGGCTCCACGCCTGAAGAAGGAGCCAGCATTTGAGCCAACTGACCGCCAGGGCCCACGGGGTAGCCTGGCCACTGGGGACACGGGCCCGGCAGACCCGTCCTCCCACAGAGGAGCTTCTCCAGTTCTCAGTTTTATCCTCCCCGTGTTTTCCCAGGGGCCTATGGGGGCCTGTCAGACCGCCCCTCGGCGTCCATCTCCCCCAGTTCCGCCTCCATCGCCGCCTCCCGTTTTGACTCGATGGAACTGCTTCCCCCCGAGTTGCCCCCCCGGATCCCCATTGAAGAGGGACCCCCAGCAGGGACGGTTCATCCCCTCGCAGCCCCCTACCCACCCTTGGACACTCCGGAGACAGCCGCAGGTACGAGAGGTGTGAGGGCGTGCCTGCCTCCAAGCCTCTTGCCCACCCGCCAGGAGCTCTTGCCATCCCAAGGGGCCTGACCTGGGGGGCACAGCGGGGGAGCACCGCTTGTCTTCTCCCAGGAGGCTTCCCTGACACCCCGGTTTCCTGCCCTCTCTCTTTCCCAAAGGGTCGTTACTGTTCCAGGGAGAGCCAGAGGGAGGCGAGGGGGACCAGCCCCTCTCGGGGTATCCTTGGTTCCACGGGATGCTCTCTCGACTCAAGGCAGCCCAGCTCGTGCTGGCTGGGGGCGCTGGCTCTCATGGCGTCTTCCTGGTACGGCAGAGTGAGACGAGGCGGGGCGAATATGTCCTCACTTTCAACTTCCAGGGCAAGGCAAAGGTGAGTGAGGAGGGGACTCGGTCCCAGGCAGGGGGCCTGCGGGTGGAGTGGGGGCTGACTGCAGCCGTCGAGGGGACGGGGTTTGTGACCAGTGGGGCTCGGGCTCCTGTTTTCATCCCGCTCCTCCTGCCCTCAGCACCTACGCCTGTCGCTGAACGAGGAAGGTCAGTGCCGGGTTCAGCACCTCTGGTTCCAGTCCATTTTCGATATGCTCGAGCACTTCCGGATGCACCCCATCCCTCTGGAGTCGGGAGGCTCCAGTGACGTTGTCCTTGTCAGCTATGTCGTGTCCTCCCAGCGGCAGCAGGGTGAGCAGAGCAGGTCTGCAGGGGAGGAGGTGGCCGTGCACCCAAGAAGTGAGGAGGTGTGTGTGCCAGCAGGCCGGGGCGGGGGGCTTGAGCAGGAGAGGCCCGTGCAGGGAGAGGGGCCGAGGAGGGTCCTGGGTGCGGGGCCTCGGGCAGCAGCGTCCGCGGGCCGTAGGAAGGCAGCGCGCTCCGTGCTGGGGCCAGGAGGACGTGGAGAGCCGGGCGGGCACATTCCCATTCCATCGGCCCTCTGTTCCATCGTCTGTGTGTCTCCTAGACGTGTCCTCCCTGGCCTCGTCTCCGCCCTTCATCGCCGCCTGGCTGTGGGCCTGCCCTTCCTGGGGATGCTCGGTCTGGTCCCCGTCCCTCCTCCCTTGATGTCTGATGTCCCTGTCTGATCTCTCCCTCTTCCCCACCCCAACGTCCCATCTGTCCCCACGTTGCCCCTCCCCCCCAGGCCGGGAGCAGGCCGGGAGCCATGCAGGGGTGTGCGAGGGACACGGATGCTCCCCCGATGCCTCCTCCACCCTCCTGCCCTTCGGAGCGAGTGACTGTGTGTAAGTGTGCGCCTCCCCCCACCGCCGCCCATGATCCATCTTCCATGGCCGGGGGGTGCTCAGGAGCCGGGACACGGTGGAGGTAGCTCGCGGCTGGGGGGCCGGGGCACTGAGCGAAGGGGAGCCCGCTCCAGGAGCTTGCCTCCCTCCACAATCAGTCTGTCTTCTTACCGTTCCTGTCCAGAACCGAGCACCTCCCATGACCTACCCCAGCCCCCTGAACCCCCTCAATGGACAGATCCCCCACGTCCTGGGGCAGAAGAGGCGTCGGGGGCGCCCGAAGTGGCGGCCGCAACAGCCGCAGCAGCCAAAGAGAGGCAAGAGAAAGAGAAAACGGGCAGCGGAGGGCTCCCGGAAGAGCCGGTCCCGGTGGTTGAGCTGGTCCCCGTGGCTGAATTGGAAGAGGCCGTAGCACCAGGCCCGGAGGCCCAGGGAGGGGCTGGATCGGCTGGGGCCCTCGGGGTGACCCTGATGGTGCAGCTCCAGCAGTTCCCGCTAGGGGGCGACGGAGAGGAAGGGGGCCATCCCAGAGCCATAAATAACCAGTACTCCTTCCTGTGAGACACCCTACCCGACCCTTTTCCCCTCCTCTTGCTCCACAGCCCTCCGTTGGTGAGACTGGGGCTTGGGGAGGACACAGAGGAGCCGTGGGAACCCCCTCCCCACATGCTTCCTGACCCTCGACGGCCAAGGGCATGTATGATGGTACAAAAAGGTTCAGGAGACCTAAGTCCCCAGTCCGTACACTACAGGTGCCCCGTCCCTTGGGCAGGGGAGTCAGGCTCCATTACCTCCCCCAGGGGCTCGCAAGGTCAGCCCCGTCCCTGGGAGCCATTTCCCCATTAACCACCCCTCAGCCCAAGGAAGGGTGAGGGGGAAGGGCTGTCAGTTACATTAAGGTGGTGGTTCTTGTTGTTTTAAACAAAATGGAGAAGCATAAATAAATAAAAAGGGTTTATCTCAGTTCCATCGTGATGGCTGTGGCCAGTGTTTGCAGTGGGGGCTGGGACAGGCAAGTCAGGAAGGCAGCCCCCCGCCCCCACAAGTGTTGCCAACTTCAGAGCCAAGAGGCCAGAGGCCCGGGTCAGCTTGAGTGCCCGTGGCTCTCCAGACCTGTGCTTTGGGCTCATTGCTCCTCTGGGGCCATCCTGTTTCTTGAAGGTAAGTGCGGAATTGATGACCTCCCATCCGTTCAGACCTGCTCCGAATTCTTCAGTCAAGGCTTCCTACCCGGGGAGAAAGCAGGCTGGGGGAGATTGCGGGGAGCTGGACTGGGCAACAGCGGCTGTGGTGGAAGAGATCGAATGTGGCCGCCGTGGCCCGGCTGCAGAGGAACCCAGGCGCAGGCTGACCGTCCCCTTCTCAGAGCCCCGCTGGGAAGCGGGAGGCTAGATGACAGAATGCTGCCCTCCGCTCCCGCCTTTGCTTCTCATTTGCTCTGTGGCCTGGGCAAGGCGCAGCCCTTCTGTAAAAAGGGAGGTTTCATCGAGGTTGGAGCCACTGACAATGATTTGCTTGGCGTGGATAATGCTTCCATTGGAATTTCACATAAAAGTTCAGATGACTGGTTCCTCTTGAGAGTCGGAAGACCCAGCCCTACATGGTACCTGCCTTCCACATCTGCTCCACGTCCGCCAGCCCCTTCCCTGTCAGGAGGTGCCGCCGAGCTGGGCATGTGAGCATTTGAGCTTGCAGCATCTCCCTCTCCACCCCCGACCCAAGCTCTGCTCTCTGGACCAAATGGCGGCTGCGCCCTCCTCAACCGAGAGCACCCCTGGGCTTCCCAGCCCTGCGAGTGCCAATAGGGAGGAACTGATCTGCAGAATGCAGAAGCCCACCTCTTCTGCTGGCCCTCTCTCTTCCCATCTCCATCCAGCTCTGCCTCTTCCCATTCAGCCTCTCACTTCCCCTCCTCCCAGACCTTGGGGAGACTCCACGCTCACCTCTCGCCCCTCAGCCTCTGCCCCCACCTCCAGGAGGCCCTACCCATGCTTGTGACCTTGCTATTCTGGGCCTTGCGTCCTGTTGGGAGATGGACAGGAGACAGCTGGGCTCCCAGGCCACCCAGCCTGGGGGCTCGCCAGGGGAAGCCTACTATCTCTCCTGGTTTTGTCTCATCCCTGGGGATCCCCCAAACCTTGGCCTTGGAACACCAGGGATAGAACCTTGCAGAGGGAGGGGGATGGTTTGGGGATCTGGATGCTGCGTCCTCCAAGTGCGATGGCGAGGGAAGGCTGTGGCGCCCCAGGGTAAGCAGGAGCTGATCCTCTCCTAATCTAGCAGCAACTGGCGCTGCGAGGCTCCCCCCGCCCCCCGAACCCTGCCAGCTTTGGGGCCTTGCCTTCTGAAGGTGGGTGGGGGAAGGGCACCAGGACCCCCTTCACCTCCTTTCCCCACCCCCCATGATGTGCATGTTTGGGCTGGAGGAGCCTAGGAGATTGTGTCCCTCTCAGACTGCCTATGGATGGCCCCCCCAAAGTTTGAGGCGGATTGGGGAACTGCCAGTTTCTGCCTCCGTGTCCTTCAGAACTGCCTCTCCCATTCTCTGCTTCAGCCCTCGGGTCGGATGAATACCTTCCAGCTCGGGGCCTGGAGACCCTGGGATGGGGGCCGGGGGGCTCCAAGAGAGCATGCACCCAGTTCACACCTGGCCTCCCTGACGGCGATTCTTTCACAGTTCTTGGCTGACTCCCTGGCTGCCAGTTGCCCCTCTGGGAAGTGGAGGGGGGCAGAAATGAATAACCTTAAAGGGCCTCGTTGGCAGCAGCGCCCTGTAAAGCCGGCCTCCTTTCCTCGGCCTCACGCTCTGAGGCCCTTGAAGCCACAGTCTGTCCTGTCTTCTCCCCCTTCTCCATGTTTGGGCATTCCTTCTCCTTTAAGACAGCGCCCCGTCACTCCAGGTGGTGGCAGGGAGAGGCCAGCCAGCACCAAGAGGCTTGGCAGATGCAGATGTGGAGACTGACGCTGGCCTAAGAAGTTCTGCTGGCCCTCTCTCTTCCCATCTCCATCCAGCTCTGCCTCTTCCCATTCAGCCTCTCACTTCCCCTCCTCCCAGACCTTGGGGAGACTCCACGCTCACCTCTCGCCCCTCAGCCTCTGCCCCCACCTCCAGGAGGCCCTACCCATGCTTGTGACCTTGCTATTCTGGGCCTTGCGTCCTGTTGGGAGATGGACAGGAGACAGCTGGGCTCCCAGGCCACCCAGCCTGGGGGCTCGCCAGGGGAAGCCTACTATCTCTCCTGGTTTTGTCTCATCCCTGGGGATCCCCCAAACCTTGGCCTTGGAACACCAGGGATAGAACCTTGCAGAGGGAGGGGGATGGTTTGGGGATCTGGATGCTGCGTCCTCCAAGTGCGATGGCGAGGGAAGGCTGTGGCGCCCCAGGGTAAGCAGGAGCTGATCCTCTCCTAATCTAGCAGCAACTGGCGCTGCGAGGCTCCCCCCGCCCCCCGAACCCTGCCAGCTTTGGGGCCTTGCCTTCTGAAGGTGGGTGGGGGAAGGGCACCAGGACCCCCTTCACCTCCTTTCCCCACCCCCCATGATGTGCATGTTTGGGCTGGAGGAGCCTAGGAGATTGTGTCCCTCTCAGACTGCCTATGGATGGCCCCCCCAAAGTTTGAGGCGGATTGGGGAACTGCCAGTTTCTGCCTCCGTGTCCTTCAGAACTGCCTCTCCCATTCTCTGCTTCAGCCCTCGGGTCGGATGAATACCTTCCAGCTCGGGGCCTGGAGACCCTGGGATGGGGGCCGGGGGGCTCCAAGAGAGCATGCACCCAGTTCACACCTGGCCTCCCTGACGGCGATTCTTTCACAGTTCTTGGCTGACTCCCTGGCTGCCAGTTGCCCCTCTGGGAAGTGGAGGGAGGCAGAAATGAATAACCTTAAAGGGCCTCGTTGGCAGCAGCGCCCTGTAAAGCCGGCCTCCTTTCCTCGGCCTCACGCTCTGAGGCCCTTGAAGCCACAGTCTGTCCTGTCTTCTCCCCCTTCTCCATGTTTGGGCATTCCTTCTCCTTTAAGACAGCGCCCCGTCACTCCAGGTGGTGGCAGGGAGAGGCCAGCCAGCACCAAGAGGCTTGGCAGATGCAGATGTGGAGACTGACGCTGGCCTAAGAAGGTGGGTGCTCGGTCAGGTGGAGATGCCTGGCGGTGTGACCCCCCACAACACGCGTACCCTGTGGTCCAGGCCCCCGCACCATCAAATCACAGCAGGATTCTGCTTCTGAAGGGACTTACTGGACGCACGAAGAAGGGGGAGGCAAGGGAACACTGTGTCCTTAAGTCACCTGAGAGGCTGCCCTCCCCGCACATCCGGGCAGAGGAGAGGATGCGTGAGGGGTGGGTAAATCCTTCAGTGCCACCCACCCCCCCTGGCCTACCCACCCCCCCAAAAGCAGGGCTCCCTTTTCCTTTTCCCCACTGCCCCCTATACCACTGTCCGCTTAGGGACTTGGGTGCCAGGCAGGGGGGCATCTGTGAGAACCCTTTCGGCGGCCCATGCTTCTCACTGTCCATTTAGGAAACTGAGCCCCAGACAGACGAAGGACCAGAGGGCAGGGCCACGAGTCTGATCCTCTGCCTCACTGACCTCTCCCCATTTGTTCATTGAACCTTCCTCCGTGGCCCACACCCCACACCACCCTCTGTCTGCTCCTCCCTCGGCTGCCCTGGGAGTGACCAAGAGACGCCCCTATCCCAGAGCAGGGGTGGGGGCGGGGGTGCAGAGCAGCTGCTTCTCAGAGGAAGCTGACACCGAGGCCAGCCGCTCAGCTACAACCTTCTGTGCTGCTCCTCTGTCCTTTCCCCCCGCCTCAGACTTCCCTCTGACCCTGGCAGCCCTGTCTCTTCCCCAAGTCCGTCTGCCCGGGTCGGATGAATACCTTCAGAGGGGGCCGGGCTCAGAGAGCATGCACCCAGTTCAACCTGGCCTCTGAGCGATTCTTTCACAGTTCTTGGCTGACTCCTGGCTGCCAGTTGCCCCTCTGGGAAGTGGAGGAGGCAGAAATGAATAACCTTAAAGGGCCTCGTTGGCAGCAGCGCCCTGTAAAGCCGGCCTCCTTTCCTCGGCCTCACGCTCTGAGGCCCTTGAAGCCACAGTCTGTCCTGTCTTCTCCCCCTTCTCCATGTTTGGGCATTCCTTCTCCTTTAAGACAGCGCCCCGTCACTCCAGGTGGTGGCAGGGAGAGGCCAGCCAGCACCAAGAGGCTTGGCAGATGCAGATGTGGAGACTGACGCTGGCCTAAGAAGGTGGGTGCTCGGTCAGGTGGAGATGCCTGGCGGTGTGACCCCCCACAACACGCGTACCCTGTGGTCCAGGCCCCCGCACCATCAAATCACAGCAGGATTCTGCTTCTGAAGGGACTTACTGGACGCACGAAGAAGGGGGAGGCAAGGGAACACTGTGTCCTTAAGTCACCTGAGAGGCTGCCCTCCCCGCACATCCGGGCAGAGGAGAGGATGCGTGAGGGGTGGGTAAATCCTTCAGTGCCACCCACCCCTCCTGGCCTACCCACCCCCCGAAAAGCAGGGCTCCCTTTTCCTTTGCCCCACTGCCTCCTATACCACTGTCCGCTTAGGAACTTGGGTGCCAGGCAGGGAGGCATCTGTGAGAACCCTTTCGGCGGCCCATGCTTCTCACTGTCCATTTAGGAAACTGAGCCCCAGACAGACGAAGGACCAGAGGGCAGGGCCACGAGTCTGATCCTCTGCCTCACTGACCTCTCCCCATTTGTTCATTGAACCTTCCTCCGTGGCCCACACCCCACACCACCCTCTGTCTGCTCCTCCCTCGGCTGCCCTGGGAGTGACCAAGAGACGCCCCTATCCCAGAGCAGGGGTGGGGGCGGGGGGTGCAGAGCAGCTGCTTCTCAGAGGAAGCTGACACCGAGGCCAGCCGCTCAGCTACAACTTGTGGCTTTGCACCCAGCCCGGGGCCCCCACCCACCTGGCTGCCGCCTGCCAGCTCCCTGCTGTCTCTTTTCCCCACCGCGCCTCAGACTTCCCTCTGACCCTGGCAGCCCTGTCTCTTCCCCCAAGTCCGTCTGTCCTTATTTCCCCTAGACCTCTTCTGATCAATCTGCCTGCCATCTATTCCTTTGGTGTGGAGCCTCTGCTTTATCCAGCTTCCCCGGCCCCTGTCTTTGATGCCCCCCTTCCCTCGGGCTTGAGAACACAGTTCCATCCTCACTCCCCTCCATTCCCTTTTGGCACAGCTCCTTTGGGGCTAGGGTGGCATATGGGACCACATGCCACCCAGCGTCTGCCTTGTAAACCCCGCAGGTTAAAGAGCATGGCGCAAGACGAGGTGACCCTCATTCCATGACTTGGGCTGACCCCTGCCTCCATTCTGAAGCTTTGATCCCTCTCTCTCTGCCATCAGCACATTCTGTAGGCTCTTGGGTTACCCGGCTGCCTGGGTATCCCATTTTCTTGGCGGGGGGATTCCCTGTCAAGGGTGGGGGGGCCCCGAACGCTCTCTTCCTGGAGGCTGAGTTGGAGCCATGGGGAGGGGGGGTTCAGGGGAGAGACTGGCAGTCCTGGCCCCGCTCACCAGGGCCTGGACACTAAATCCCTTGTTGATGGCTGCAGCAACCCCTCCCTAGGGTAGGGTTACCATCTTCTGCCCTGTCCCCTTGACCCTCTCCCTTCCCTGCTTCCCCTTGTCCCTCTAGAGCCACTTCCTCTCGCCCCCAAAGGATGTCCTCCCCCTCTTCAATCCCCTGAGGGTTGGCTATGTCTATTGCCCTTTCAACCAGCTCAGTCAGGAAGGAGGAGAGGCAGCAGTGGAAACAGGTTCGGGCGGCAGGGATGAGCTGGGAAGGGGCTTGAGGAAAGGGAACGGAGAGAAGTGGGGCTGAAGGGAAGCAGTGCAAGGGGTGACCCTGGAACAGGAAATTCAGTGCAGCTGAAGAATCGGGGCGACTGGGGGAGGGCTCAGCAGACAGAAGATGAGGTCTCTCCCCGCCCCCCTTCCCTGGGGCTGGGGCCACCTTAGCTTCCCTCATGAGTGACATCTCAGGCTGCAGGCCCACTCTTCCCCCTCGTCAGCAGAAATATCTCTCTCTTCTGACCCCTCCTGCTGGAGTCTCGGCCAGCCAATCCCTGATCTGAGGGAGGGGGGAGCCTGGCCCCCCCACTCCCTCATAAGGACCAGCTGGGGGCTGGGGGGGTGGCCGGCTGCTGCAAGTGGAACGGGGGTCAGAGCTTCGTGGAGGGAAGAATAACCTGGGGGGGCAGGAGAGAAAAAAGGAAGAAACCCAGACAAACAGGCAGGTGGAGACACGGAAGAAGACCCCCGACACGTGAGAACCCCCCAGAAGGAACACACCGCCCCCTGGCCCCCAGGAAGGGAGCACCATGGAGGCCGCACACTCCAAGACCACAGAAGAATGTCTGGCGTATTTTGGGGTGAGTGAAACGACAGGCCTCTCCCCGGACCAAGTGAAGCGGCATCTGGAGAAATATGGCCCTAATGGTAAGTGTTCCCTGGAGGAAAGGCTGGTAATGCCCTCCTGCATCCATACCACACACAGGTTCACACACACACTCACTCTCACACACACACACACACACACACACACGCACACACACACGCACAGACTGGAGCCTCTGCCTCCAGGGTATCTTAGCCAAGAAGCAAGACATGGTCCAGTGAGTGCCCAGGAGGGGAGAATACTGAGAAAACAGGGTCCCTGAGTCCCAGAGTTTTGGGAGGCTTTATGGGACAACCTCGGTGAACCTCAGATGCCCTTTTGGTGGCCTGATTCTCTTTCCTTAGCCACAAAGTCCTGGGTGTGGGCGGCATTAAACTGAACACCAAATGAATGATGGTCTTTTCTTCTTTCTTCCCTGGGCAGAACTCCCTGCTGAGGAAGGTGAGTTGCTGGAAACCCTGAGCCCTCATAAAGACCAGCTCCTGCCCTCTGTGCCCCGTTCCCTTCTGTCTCCTCCTCTCCCTCCAACTCCCGGAGTAGAAGGTTAGAGTCTGGCTGGGGGCAGAAGTTTCCAGGCACGTCCTCCTTGAGGCATCCGATCCTTGAACAACTGCCCACCACTTTGAGGAGCCTGTTTTTGGACTCCGGGCCAGCGCCCTCAGCCCTTTTCTCAGTACCAAATGGCCTGCCCATCACCCCAGACCCTTTCCTGTCCAGGCTGGACACCCCAGCCTGCACCTGGAGTCCCCTGCATTCCTCTGTTAAACCTTAACGCCCGGGTGCTTCTCCCTTGCCTCTCCCCGCAGGGAAGTCCCTGTGGGAGTTGGTGGTGGAGCAGTTTGAAGACCTCCTGGTGCGGATCCTTCTCCTGGCCGCCTGCATTTCCTTTGTAAGTGTGGGAGGCCATCTGGGGGCTGGCCTGGGCTGTGTTGGGGGGATCCGGAGGGTCTGCTGGCAGGCAGCTCCAAATCATCGGCTCTAGTCCAAAAGCGCTCAGGAGAACCCCCAGAAGGAACACGCCCCTGGCCCCAGGAAGGGAGCACCATGGAGGCCGCACACTCCAAGACCACAGAAGAATGTCTGGCGTATTTTGGGGTGAGTGAAACGACAGGCCTCTCCCCGGACCAAGTGAAGCGGCATCTGGAGAAATATGGCCCTAATGGTAAGTGTTCCCTGGAGGAAAGGCTGGTAATGCCCTCCTGCATCCATACCACACACAGGTTCACACACACACTCACTCTCACACACACACACACACACACGCACACACACACGCACAGACTGGAGCCTCTGCCTCCAGGGTATCTTAGCCAAGAAGCAAGACATGGTCCAGTGAGTGCCCAGGAGGGGAGAATACTGAGAAAACAGGGTCCCTGAGTCCCAGAGTTTTGGGAGGCTTTATGGGACAACCTCGGTGAACCTCAGATGCCCTTTTGGTGGCCTGATTCTCTTTCCTTAGCCACAAAGTCCTGGGTGTGGGCGGCATTAAACTGAACACCAAATGAATGATGGTCTTTTCTTCTTTCTTCCCTGGGCAGAACTCCCTGCTGAGGAAGGTGAGTTGCTGGAAACCCTGAGCCCTCATAAAGACCAGCTCCTGCCCTCTGTGCCCCGTTCCCTTCTGTCTCCTCCTCTCCCTCCAACTCCCGGAGTAGAAGGTTAGAGTCTGGCTGGGGGCAGAAGTTTCCAGGCACGTCCTCCTTGAGGCATCCGATCCTTGAACAACTGCCCACCACTTTGAGGAGCCTGTTTTTGGACTCCGGGCCAGCGCCCTCAGCCCTTTTCTCAGTACCAAATGGCCTGCCCATCACCCCAGACCCTTTCCTGTCCAGGCTGGACACCCCAGCCTGCACCTGGAGTCCCCTGCATTCCTCTGTTAAACCTTAACGCCCGGGTGCTTCTCCCTTGCCTCTCCCCGCAGGGAAGTCCCTGTGGGAGTTGGTGGTGGAGCAGTTTGAAGACCTCCTGGTGCGGATCCTTCTCCTGGCCGCCTGCATTTCCTTTGTAAGTGTGGGAGGCCATCTGGGGGCTGGCCTGGGCTGTGTTGGGGGGATCCGGAGGGTCTGCTGGCAGGCAGCTCCAAATCATCGGCTCCTCTAGTCCAAAAGCGCTCAGCATCCTATCCTACAGACTAGAACGCGGGGAGGTGGGGTAACGCTGACTTGCGTACTCCTCTGTCCTCCCCCACACCCCGCCGGCAGGTTTTATTTTAAGCTTTAAGGATGTTCTCAGCCAAAACACTGAAGCTAAGCCGCCCCCGGAGCTTCAAGGGCTCCGAGGGCTCGGGTTACCCCCCCAAGCACCCGGGCTCCCAGGCTCAGATGCTAACGGCTGTTCCCAGGCCACCGCTGCTCCCAGCATGCTCTGGGGCTCGCACCCGGCTCCACCAATCCCCGAGCACCCCGGGGCGCCTGCCCCGCCCTCCTGATGCTGATTGGCCGAGGCAGAGACTCCCTCCTAGAGGCGGGAAAGAGCGGCTCGTGTGAGGGCGACTCCAAAGGCGCCCAAAGGTCCAGACCCCTCACCCGTCTCTGCGCCTTGCCTTCCCCATCAGGGCTGGAACTCCCGGGGATCCCCTTCCTCGCCCACTCGGCCTGACCCTCCCCTGGCCCCTGACCGCCGCAGGGCTGTCCCACCCCCCTCCCAAGCCCCTGCCCCGCCTCCAGCCCTGCGCACCCACCCTCCCCGCCGTCCAGCCTGCATGTTGGGCTTTCTTCCTTAACATGGGAGTGCTCCTGGAAGACCAGACTCTGGAGGCCCAAAATGTCTCCCTGTCCCCTGGTGTCTTGAGTGGAGGCCCCCATGGGCCCCTGACGACTCGCTGGCAGAGCCTCCCTTCTCAGATTTGCTCCTTGACATTTGCCCGTGGCGGTTGCCTGGCAGTTTTACCAAATGGCCTGCCCATCACCCCAGACCCTTTCCTGTCCAGGCTGGACACCCCAGCCTGCACCTGGAGTCCCCTGCATTCCTCTGTTAAACCTTAACGCCCGGGTGCTTCTCCCTTGCCTCTCCCCGCAGGGAAGTCCCTGTGGGAGTTGGTGGTGGAGCAGTTTGAAGACCTCCTGGTGCGGATCCTTCTCCTGGCCGCCTGCATTTCCTTTGTAAGTGTGGGAGGCCATCTGGGGGCTGGCCTGGGCTGTGTTGGGGGGATCCGGAGGGTCTGCTGGCAGGCAGCTCCAAATCATCGGCTCCTCTAGTCCAAAAGCGCTCAGCATCCTATCCTACAGACTAGAACGCGGGGAGGTGGGGTAACGCTGACTTGCGTACTCCTCTGTCCTCCCCCACACCCCGCCGGCAGGTTTTATTTTAAGCTTTAAGGATGTTCTCAGCCAAAACACTGAAGCTAAGCCGCCCCCGGAGCTTCAAGGGCTCCGAGGGCTCGGGTTACCCCCCCAAGCACCCGGGCTCCCAGGCTCAGATGCTAACGGCTGTTCCCAGGCCACCGCTGCTCCCAGCATGCTCTGGGGCTCGCACCCGGCTCCACCAATCCCCGAGCACCCCGGGGCGCCTGCCCCGCCCTCCTGATGCTGATTGGCCGAGGCAGAGACTCCCTCCTAGAGGCGGGAAAGAGCGGCTCGTGTGAGGGCGACTCCAAAGGCGCCCAAAGGTCCAGACCCCTCACCCGTCTCTGCGCCTTGCCTTCCCCATCAGGGCTGGAACTCCCGGGGATCCCCTTCCTCGCCCACTCGGCCTGACCCTCCCCTGGCCCCTGACCGCCGCAGGGCTGTCCCACCCCCCTCCCAAGCCCCTGCCCCGCCTCCAGCCCTGCGCACCCACCCTCCCCGCCGTCCAGCCTGCATGTTGGGCTTTCTTCCTTAACATGGGAGTGCTCCTGGAAGACCAGACTCTGGAGGCCCAAAATGTCTCCCTGTCCCCTGGTGTCTTGAGTGGAGGCCCCCATGGGCCCCTGACGACTCGCTGGCAGAGCCTCCCTTCTCAGATTTGCTCCTTGACATTTGCCCGTGGCGGTTGCCTGGCAGTGGCAACAGCTGGGGTGGGGTGTGTACAGGAGGCCGGGTAACTCTATCCCCGCTTCTGCTCCCCTCGTGAAATTGGAGCTCGCCTGCCTCGGGCCGTGGGGGAGGGCCGTCGGTGGGCAGGGCGCCTGTGAGGACCACAGGGTGTTTTTCTATCGGGTTTTGGCTCCCGTGGGATGGATGTGGCCGTGGGGGTGGTTGGCCTGGGTGGCCCCTGAGCTTGGTTTCCAAGCCAGCCGCTCGGTCAGGGAAACCTGAAAGCATTCCCAGTTAATCCCCGGCGGTGCATGCCTGTGCCCGCCTGTGGCCGGCTGAGAAACAGCAGCGGCTGCGCGGGTGTGAGTTCGGGGGCTGGACCGTGCCGACCCTTAAGGGGGCGTGGGGCTGCAGCGCCCCGTGAGGCCCCGCGCCCTCTGCCCCAGCCTGGGGCTCTCACCTTTGTTGGCTCTCCTGAACCGCTGGAGGGGCTTCACGACCTCTCGTTCTCCTTCCCTTGCTCCCCAGGTGCTGGCCTGGTTTGAGGAAGGCGAAGAGACCATCACCGCCTTTGTTGAGCCCTTTGTCATCCTCCTCATCCTCATCGCCAACGCCATCGTGGGGGTTTGGCAGGTTAGCTTCGATCCCTCCTTATTCCTTCCCATCCTGACGCTGGACAGGAGGCCAGCCTCCCTCCCTGTCTCCTCCTCCTCCTCCATCCCCTCCCCTGGGGCCTGCCTTCCATCTGATCCTTTGGCCCAGTTCAGGAGAATTGCTGGTCCCACTGTCACTTCCTGGTTGTACAACCCTGGGCAGGGGCCTTCATCTCGCTGCGCTTCGGTTTCCTCATCCATCAAACGGGGCTCATAATCCTGTCCCTTGAGTAGTGGTGCAAGGTGACAAGATGATGCGTGTGAAGCACCTAGCCCTGAGACTGGCAGAAAGGAGGAGTTCAGGAAATGCTCGTTGGATAGCCTTCTTTCTCTTCCCTTCCACCACCCTCCACTTTTGCTGTCCCCTTGGTTTCTGATTTTTTGGGGTTCTCCTTCCTTCTCTCCCCAATCCCCCTTTAACAGTAATTGTAGCGTTAGTTTTGAAGGAGGCCGTCTTATCCCCGTCTGCCTCCCTCGTTGAAATTGGGGGGGTGTACAGGAGGCCGGGTAACTCTATCCCGCTTCTGCTCCCCTCGTGAAATTGGAGCTCGCCTGCCTCGGGCCGTGGGGGAGGGCCGTCGGTGGGCAGGGCGCCTGTGAGGACCACAGGGTGTTTTTCTATCGGGTTTTGGCTCCCGTGGGATGGATGTGGCCGTGGGGGTGGTTGGCCTGGGTGGCCCCTGAGCTTGGTTTCCAAGCCAGCCGCTCGGTCAGGGAAACCTGAAAGCATTCCCAGTTAATCCCCGGCGGTGCATGCCTGTGCCCGCCTGTGGCCGGCTGAGAAACAGCAGCGGCTGCGCGGGTGTGAGTTCGGGGGCTGGACCGTGCCGACCCTTAAGGGGGCGTGGGGCTGCAGCGCCCCGTGAGGCCCCGCGCCCTCTGCCCCAGCCTGGGGCTCTCACCTTTGTTGGCTCTCCTGAACCGCTGGAGGGGCTTCACGACCTCTCGTTCTCCTTCCCTTGCTCCCCAGGTGCTGGCCTGGTTTGAGGAAGGCGAAGAGACCATCACCGCCTTTGTTGAGCCCTTTGTCATCCTCCTCATCCTCATCGCCAACGCCATCGTGGGGGTTTGGCAGGTTAGCTTCGATCCCTCCTTATTCCTTCCCATCCTGACGCTGGACAGGAGGCCAGCCTCCCTCCCTGTCTCCTCCTCCTCCTCCATCCCCTCCCCTGGGGCCTGCCTTCCATCTGATCCTTTGGCCCAGTTCAGGAGAATTGCTGGTCCCACTGTCACTTCCTGGTTGTACAACCCTGGGCAGGGGCCTTCATCTCGCTGCGCTTCGGTTTCCTCATCCATCAAACGGGGCTCATAATCCTGTCCCTTGAGTAGTGGTGCAAGGTGACAAGATGATGCGTGTGAAGCACCTAGCCCTGAGACTGGCAGAAAGGAGGAGTTCAGGAAATGCTCGTTGGATAGCCTTCTTTCTCTTCCCTTCCACCACCCTCCACTTTTGCTGTCCCCTTGGTTTCTGATTTTTTGGGGTTCTCCTTCCTTCTCTCCCCAATCCCCCTTTAACAGTAATTGTAGCGTTAGTCACTCAATTCGATCTGACTCTTTGTGACCTTGTGGACTGTAGCCCACCAGGCACCTCTGTCCGTGGGATTCTCCAGGCAAGAATACTGGAATGGGTAGCCATTCCCTTCTCCAGGGGATCTTCCCAACCCAGGGATCAAACCCAGATCTCCTGCATTGCAGGTAGATTCTTTACTGTTGGAGCCACCAGAGGAAATCCCCAAGCCCCTTACCTGTTCTCAGCTATGGGTGGTGGGGTCCTCACCCGTCATGTGGGGCTTGTCTGCTCCCCTGGGCCGGGAGCCAGGACCACACAACCTGCCTCCTTGCCTGTGATGCCTCAGCTCCCCCCAGCCCTCTGGCCCCGGCCCCTCCATCTCCACCCTGCCCCGTCCTCCCTGACCAGTCCCCTCTCATTTTTCCACCTTCCTTTCTCTGTGGACCCTCCTCTCCTCAACCCTGCTTCCTCCCCAGGAGCGGAATGCAGAGAATGCCATCGAGGCTCTGAAGGAATATGAGCCCGAGATGGGGAAGGTCTACCGGGCTGACCGCAAGTCAGTGCAGAGGATCAAGGCCCGGGACATTGTTCCCGGAGACATCGTGGAGGTGGCTGGTGAGTGATGGGAACAAGTGGTCCAGGACGGGTCCGAGGCCAAGAAGACGGGAGGGTGGCGGTGGGGCCGCCCAGCCCCTGGTCCCAGTGTCCAGGAGGGAGCCAGGATGGTGTCTGGGCGTCTCAGCTTCTCCTCCTCAGACTCCTCCGGAGGTCACTCCAGGGCACGGTGGCCCCAGCACCCCCTCTGCATCAGAGCCTCGGCAGGAACAGCCAGTCCTGTCCCCGGAGCTGCAGGCAGACCCTCTGCTCCCCCTCCTCTCTGCCAGCCCTTGCAAGCAACAGGTGGAACCCCGTCTCTGCCAAGGGCCCGTCTCCACCCCTCCTGAGGCCTGGCTTCCCTCTCCTTCCACCCACCCCCAAGCTTGGTCAGCTTTAAATCTTGACCTCACGGTGCCCTTGAGGCCTCTCAAAGGGGAAGGAGCGAGGGGAGAAGGGAAGAGGGGCGGTTCAGGAAATGCTCGTTGGATAGCCTTCTTTCTCTTCCCTTCCACCACCCTCCACTTTTGCTGTCCCCTTGGTTTCTGATTTTTTGGGGTTCTCCTTCCTTCTCTCCCCATCTCCCTTTAACAGTAATTGTAGCGTTAGTCACTCAATTCGATCTGACTCTTTGTGACCTTGTGGACTGTAGCCCACCAGGCACCTCTGTCCGTGGGATTCTCCAGGCAAGAATACTGGAATGGGTAGCCATTCCCTTCTCCAGGGGATCTTCCCAACCCAGGGATCAAACCCAGATCTCCTGCATTGCAGGTAGATTCTTTACTGTTGGAGCCACCAGAGGAAATCCCCAAGCCCCTTACCTGTTCTCAGCTATGGGTGGTGGGGTCCTCACCCGTCATGTGGGGCTTGTCTGCTCCCCTGGGCCGGGAGCCAGGACCACACAACCTGCCTCCTTGCCTGTGATGCCTCAGCTCCCCCCAGCCCTCTGGCCCCGGCCCCTCCATCTCCACCCTGCCCCGTCCTCCTGACCAGTCCCCTCTCATCTTTCCACCTTCCTTTCTCTGTGGACCCTCCTCTCCTCAACCCTGCTTCCTCCCCAGGAGCGGAATGCAGAGAATGCCATCGAGGCTCTGAAGGAATATGAGCCCGAGATGGGGAAGGTCTACCGGGCTGACCGCAAGTCAGTGCAGAGGATCAAGGCCCGGGACATTGTTCCCGGAGACATCGTGGAGGTGGCTGGTGAGTGATGGGAACAAGTGGTCCAGGACGGGTCCGAGGCCAAGAAGACGGGAGGGTGGCGGTGGGGCCGCCCAGCCCCTGGTCCCAGTGTCCAGGAGGGAGCCAGGATGGTGTCTGGGCGTCTCAGCTTCTCCTCCTCAGACTCCTCCGGAGGTCACTCCAGGGCACGGTGGCCCCAGCACCCCCTCTGCATCAGAGCCTCGGCAGGAACAGCCAGTCCTGTCCCCGGAGCTGCAGGCAGACCCTCTGCTCCCCCTCCTCTCTGCCAGCCCTTGCAAGCAACAGGTGGAACCCCGTCTCTGCCAAGGGCCCGTCTCCACCCCTCCTGAGGCCTGGCTTCCCTCTCCTTCCACCCACCCCCAAGCTTGGTCAGCTTTAAATCTTGACCTCACGGTGCCCTTGAGGCCTCTCAAAGGGGAAGGAGCGAGGGGAGAAGGGAAGAGGGGGGCCGGAGGCTCGAGCCCCCGACCATGTAAGGGAAATTCAGGCCCCAGCAGAGAGCACGGGACCAGGAGGAGGGGGGCTCAAGGAGGGCCCCGCCTCTCCGGCGAGGGACACTTAATGCCTGACCAGGGAGGGGTGGGGGCCGGGAGGCTAAGATTACTGGGATTCTGCCCCCTTCAGCGGTTTTTATATTTGCTTCGCGCCGGCCTTCCCACGTCTCCAGGCCCCTGGCATAGGGAGCTGTGTCTTTCTAGGCCTGCTTCCCTCCACCAGACACCCAAGTCGCTACCCTGGGAAGCTTGGCGAGAGGGAGGGCGGGCGGGCTGAAGACCCTGGTGCCGCCTCCCAGCGCCCATCTGCCACCGTGCCGGTTTGGAGTCAGCGCCATGAACGTCTATAAATATCCCTAGGGCTTGGGTGACAGGGTGTCCCGCCCCACTCCACAGCCGACCTCCTCCCTCCTCCGTCAGCTTCCTCTGGCCCCGGAGGAGGAGCCCTGGGAGCAGGGAAAGGAAAGCCGTCACACCCCATCCCTGGGACCAGCCCTGGGACCAGGCAGAATGGGGCTGGGAGGTGTTTACCTTCCTCGGAGGGTGGGACATCCGCCATGGGTCCCAGGCCGTTTCCTGGGCTGACCCCCAACTTCCTAGTGCCTCCCTTGGGCTCCCCTGCCTTTCTCAGCTCTCTGATGGGTACGGCTTCCCCCCTACCCCAGCTCCACCATTTCCTGCACATGGCCCTTCTCTCCAGCCCATTCTCCCAGCTCTCTCGCACTGGCTTCCCGCCTTCCCCTTATGCTCAGACCATAGCCAGCAGGCTTCTGATGTGCACCCCCTCCTCTCCGTGTGGACCTGTGGGGCCTGTGCCCTCTGCCTCCGTCGCTCCCCCTCCTCCTGCATCTTCCCTTCTCCTGCTTCCCTCTCCTGCTTCTCATGTCACCTTTTGTCCAAATGGACATTGATTTCTCTCAATTCCCGTTTCCCCTGTTTCTTGCTGCCTTTTTTGCGGCTGTTCCACTTTGTTGTCATCCACGGATACACGTCTATCCGACTTACTCTATTATTTTTTTTTCGACTGTGCCTTGTGGCATATGGGGTCTTAGTTCCCTGACCAGGGATTGAACCCATGTCCCCTGCATTGGAAGTATGGTGTCTTAATCACTGGACCACCAGAGAAGTCCCCACCTCAGCTTATTTACTCTAGCTCTTTTCGTGGCGATCTCTCCTCCCCTTTCTCCCTCTTGTTTCCCTCTCTGTTTCCTGTCTCACATCCTCACTTTCAGGGCTTCCCTAGTGGCTCAGTGGTAAAGAATCTGCCTGCCCATGCAGCAGACGTGGGTTCAATCCTTGGGTTGGGAAGAACCCTTGGAGAAGGAAATGGCAACCCACTCCAGTATTCTTGCCTGAAAAATCCCATGGACAGAGGAGCCGGTGGGCTATATTGTCCATGGGGTCGCAAAGAGTCAGACATGCCTTAAGCACTAAACAGCAACAGATAATCTCAGTTTTAGTTTCTCATTAGATGACTAGATGGTCCCCAATTTCCCGTGTCACGCAGTGTCCACGTACTGAGCACATACTGTATGCCCAGCCCTCCCCTCGCCAGACTCACGGCCTAATAGGGAGAAGAGCATTCGGCAGGGGGACAATGGGAGCGAGTGTTCCAGGGAGAGGCTTATGGGGCAACAGGAGCCCAGCCTGGGAGACCCTCCCGAGACCTAAAGGATGAGGTGAGGTTGTCAGACAAAGACTGGGTTTCTCAGACGAAGGAAGACAACTCCTCTCCACTGACCCCGTGCGTCTCTCTTCTCTCCACAGTGGGCGACAAGGTCCCAGCAGATATCCGCATCCTCACCATCAAGTCCACCACCCTCCGGGTGGACCAGTCCATCCTGACAGGTCTGCTTGGCCAGCGGGGCGGGGCGGGGGGGTGCGTGAAAGGAGACTGAGGACGAGCATTTGGCGAGGGAGGGGCTAAGCAGACAGACAGGGATGAAAGGGGACCCCCAGCCATAGGGTCCCTCCTGGTGCTGTAGTGGCAGCAACGTCCACTCTGCTCAGCTTAGATTGTGACCTAAGCCTGGAACATGGGGAGTCACAGGTCATGGCATGTTTGTGCCCATTTCCAGATGCCACCCGTCCCTTCCATACAGACACACGGACACGCTCACCCAGAGAACCATCCTGTCTTCTCAAAGCCCCAAGTGAGGAAGCAGAGATGCTAGGATCAGAGACGGGTTCAGATCCACTTAAAACCTCAATGGCTTCTTTTTCTGCCCTGGGAGAGAGAGGAGAGCCAGTAAGCCTGCTCTGTGGTCCAAGCTTTACGCTTTCTCATTTTCTTTTTTTTTTTCCCCCCCACATCCTCACTTTCAGGGCTTCCCTAGTGGCTCAGTGGTAAAGAATCTGCCTGCCCATGCAGCAGACGTGGGTTCAATCCTTGGGTTGGGAAGAACCCTTGGAGAAGGAAATGGCAACCCACTCCAGTATTCTTGCCTGAAAAATCCCATGGACAGAGGAGCCGGTGGGCTATATTGTCCATGGGGTCGCAAAGAGTCAGACATGCCTTAAGCACTAAACAGCAACAGATAATCTCAGTTTTAGTTTCTCATTAGATGACTAGATGGTCCCCAATTTCCCGTGTCACGCAGTGTCCACGTACTGAGCACATACTGTATGCCCAGCCCTCCCCTCGCCAGACTCACGGCCTAATAGGGAGAAGAGCATTCGGCAGGGGGACAATGGGAGCGAGTGTTCCAGGGAGAGGCTTATGGGGCAACAGGAGCCCAGCCTGGGAGACCCTCCCGAGACCTAAAGGATGAGGTGAGGTTGTCAGACAAAGACTGGGTTTCTCAGACGAAGGAAGACAACTCCCTCTCCACTGACCCCGTGCGTCTCTCTTCTCTCCACAGTGGGCGACAAGGTCCCAGCAGATATCCGCATCCTCACCATCAAGTCCACCACCCTCCGGGTGGACCAGTCCATCCTGACAGGTCTGCTTGGCCAGCGGGGCGGGGCGGGGGGGTGCGTGAAAGGAGACTGAGGACGAGCATTTGGCGAGGGAGGGGCTAAGCAGACAGACAGGGATGAAAGGGGACCCCCAGCCATAGGGTCCCTCCTGGTGCTGTAGTGGCAGCAACGTCCACTCTGCTCAGCTTAGATTGTGGCCTAAGCCTGGAACATGGGGAGTCACAGGTCATGGCATGTTTGTGCCCATTTCCAGATGCCACCCGTCCCTTCCATACAGACACACGGACACGCTCACCCAGAGAACCATCCTGTCTTCTCAAAACCCCCCAAGTGAGGAAGCAGAGATGCTAGGATCAGAGACGGGGTTCAGATCCACTTAAAACCTCAATGGCTTCTTTTTCTGCCCTGGGAGAGAGAGGGAGAGCCAGTAAGCCTGCTCTGTGGTCCAAGGAGGCCAGCTGGGGCTGGCCCAGGGTGATTGCCTGAGCCCCTGCCCTTTGGGTGAGGGAGGCATGGTCCCCACAGTGGGGACCTCCCGCTCCGGGTGGGGGCCTCCCAGTGGGGGCCTCCCCCTCCCAGGAATATGCCCTCCAATCGAGACTGCACTTCCACATGCATCCGCCTATTTGATTTTCACCAAGACTGTGTTTTGAAATGGACACATCATTGTACCCATTTTACAGAAGAGCAAACAGAGGTTCAGTCATTGCAAGCCATGCTGCTTGTGAGTGGTCAGGCTGGGGGTCAAGGCCTTTTCTCTCTAAGGCCGATGAGTTTCCCACCTGCCTCCCAGGGGTTTCTTCCAGAGTCTAGACTTCCTCCAGGATGGTTGGCTTGGTCCTTACCAGGTTGAGCAGGGAGAGAGGGGCAGGAAGTATGGGAGAAGGACATGGTCATCTGAAAACCCACCCGGCTCTTCTCTGCAGGCGAGTCTGTCTCTGTCATCAAGCACACAGAGCCTGTGCCCGACCCCCGAGCCGTCAACCAGGATAAGAAGAACATGCTTTTCTCGGTGAGTCCTCCAGAGCCAGCTGTCCTGCATTCCAGCCTCCGTGAGCTCCAGCGGGAGGCCCTGAGCTTAGAGAGACACGGTGGTGTGGGAAGAGAGAAGGCCTGTGGCTTCTGGGGATGCAGCACAAGCGGCGTCACCTGACGTCCTGCCCCTTCTCCCCTTCCCAGGGCACCAACATTGCAGCCGGCAAGGCCATTGGCATCGTGGCCACTACGGGTGTGAGCACCGAGATAGGGAAGATCCGTGACCAAATGGCCGCCACAGAGCAGGACAAGACCCCTCTGCAGCAGAAGCTGGATGAGTTTGGGGAGCAGCTCTCCAAGGTCATCTCCCTCATCTGCGTGGCTGTCTGGCTCATCAACATTGGCCACTTCAACGACCCCGTCCATGGGGGCTCCTGGATCCGTGGTGCCATCTACTACTTCAAGATCGCCGTGGCCCTGGCGGTGGCCGCCATCCCAGAGGGTAGGGTGACCTCTCTGTCTCCTCCCATGTGCTCTTCTCTTCTGCAAAGACCCTTTATCCAAATAAGGTCATATTTACCAATCCCAAGGCTTAGGACTCGATATTTTGGGGGGACCACTATTCAGCCAGGTGGCAAAGAATCCACCTGCCAACGCCGGAGATGCAGTGAGATGTAGGTTCAATCTCTGGGTCAGGAAGAGCCCTTGGAGGAGGAAATGGCAACCTGTTTCAGTATTCTTGCCTGGGAAATCCCATAGACAGAGGAACCTGGCAGAGGCTACAGTCCATGGGGTCACAAAGAGTCAGACACAACTGAGCACACACACACACACACAGAGCCTCCCCACTAGGTCTCCCTCCCTTACCCCCTCTCCTTCCTCCACACAGGTCTTCCTGCAGTCATCACCACCTGCCTGGCCTTGGGCACCCGCCGGATGGCAAAGAAAAACGCCATTGTGAGGAGCCTGCCCTCTGTGGAGACCCTGGGCTGCACCTCTGTCATCTGTTCCGACAAGACGGGCACCCTCACCACCAACCAGATGTCTGTCTGCAAGGTCAGGAAAAGAGTGGCAGCTCCCACTCACATGGGAAGTGAAATGAAGGAGTCACCAGGCTTCCCTGGGGGCTCAGGCGCTGAAGAATCCAGCCTGCAATGCAGGAAGCCTGGGTTCCATCCCTGGGTCGGGCAGATCCCCTGGTGGAGGGCCTGGCAACCCCCTCCAGTATTCTTTTTTTTTTTTTTTAAAGATTTATTTATTTATTTTGGGCGGGGGTCGGATTGGGGAGGGAGGGGAGCAGGCAGGCCACTTCTATTGGTCTTTCATTTCTCTATTTTCATCCGTCTTTGTTCTTTGGCTCCTGCGGGCCTCCCATCGCGGTGGCGTCTGTTGTTGCAGAGCGCGGGCTCTGGGCGCATGCGCTCCAGAGCTCCGGCTCAGTGATTGGACACATCAGTCCAGCCGCTCCGCGGCACGTGGGATCTTCCCAGGCCAGGGATCGAACTGGCGCCCCTTGCACTGCAAGGCGGTGTCCTTACCCACTGGACCACCAGGGGAAGCCCCCCCCTCCAGTATTCTTGCCTGGAGAATCCCATGGGCAGAGGAGCCTGGCGGGATTCAGTCCATGGGGCCTCAAAGAGTCGGCCATGACTGAGCGATGGCACACCTCTCAGAAAATGGGGTCACCCCTTCATCACAGACAATTTCTCATTTTGACCTCAGAAAGAAATGTTCAGAGGACACAGAGTGCCGTCCTACCAGCTATGAGAGGGAGAAGAGAAGCCCCTCTGTCCAGGGCTGACGGCTCCCTGTGGCCTCCATTCATGTGTGGGGGGCACTGTATCACCTCCAAGCCTCCAAAGCAGCCCCGTCATGGGAAGGTTCTGTTACCCAGTTTTCCAGAGGAGGAAACTGAGGCTCTGGGAAATTCCATGCACAGTTTATAAGGAGCAGGACTGAGTTTTCAGATGCAAGTCTGTCTGGCCCTCGAGCGCCTGCCTGAGCACCAGACTGCCCTCCGGAGTGGTCCCTCGTGATGGGGCTGGGGTGGCCTGGCCACACGAATCCCTAACAAAATATCCTAAACTGGGCTCTTGATCTTTTCTGTACCTTGGACTGTTTGGCAGTCTGGGCCTCACACTGAATATTCTCAATGTGTGAAATCAAACACACAGGATCCTGTTTTTAAAATACACGGGATTGGGAATTTCCTGGTGGTCCAGTGGTTAGGACTGTCGTGGCCCCACATTGCATCCCTGGTTGGGGATCTAAGAAGACCCCACAGGCTGAGCAGCATGGCCAGAATAAATAAATAAATAAATACATTGGGTTACAGAGGAAACCACTGATTGAAATACAGCCATCAAAATATTTTAAAAACAGGCTTGTGGTGTGGTAACACGTAGGCTCCTTTATTAATGTATTAAGTCCAGCAGTGGTTCTCATAATCTCCATAACGTTGTGGCTGTGATGAGTATAAATGCTATTTTGAGAACCCTGCAGCAATGCAACGTGATAGGAGAGTGTTTGTGATGATCTTGGTGGCCGAGTCACAGCTTTCGCTAATGCTCATGTGGTCCATTGCCCGCGTTCATAATTGGACGGAAATGCTAAATATCCGAGAGAAAACAAAAGATAGAATGTTTTATTTTTAATTGAAGGATACTTGCTTTATAGTATTTTTTAAAAACTTTTAATTATTTATTTATTTTTAGCTGTGCTGGATCTTTGTTGATGTGTGGGTTTAGCTACTCTGCAGTATGTGGGATCTTCCCAGATCAGGGATCAAACCCGTGTCTCCTGCGTTGGCAGATGGGTTCTTATCCACTGAGCCACAAGGGAAGCCCTATAGTATTGTTTTGATTTCTGCCCCACATCCACATGAATCAACCATAGGTCTACCTATAAAAGATGTAATGTTTCTTTGCCATCAAAGTTGACTGATCCCTTGGTCTCAGAGGTCATCCGTGGACCCCAGGCAGAGAACTTCTGCTCTCAACAGAGTTCTCTTGGAATAGTGTGTCCATGAAATAGAAATTGCTGTACTAGGCATAGACCAAGCCAAGAAAGTCTGTGCCACAGGCTGGCATTTGGAAGCCTCGGAGAAGGCTGACCGTAGAGAAGGTGAATTTCACTGTTTAACCCAGAGTTTCCCAGCCAGACACCTTTTCTCTTGGAACACATTGTAAGCCCCGTCCCTCCCACACTTGCTGTGGTTCAGGGTGCGCTGCTCCCCTCTGCACTGCGTGACCTGCATCCCTCCCAAGCTCAGGCTTCAGAGCCAGGCCACTGGGCTTCTGTCACGTTTCCTAAAAATGAATTCATCGCCTACATTTGAAAAGTCAAGAGATTTCATAGAAAAATAACCTGAATGTCTAGTTCTTCCTGCAAAACTGGAAGATCTGGCTATAAGAGGCTGGAGCTAGAGTTGGGCCTGGTGGCGACAGGTGGCCTAGTGGCCACAGTCCCCAGTGCACCTTGTGATGTTCATCTTAGTTTACTGATCTGGAGGAAACTCCAGTGTGACCTGCAATAACTTTTTTGAAAAATGATTTACTTATTTATGGATCTTTTTTTGACCGTACTGGGTCTTCATTGCTGCGTGAGCTTTTCTCTAGTTGTGGTGAGCGGGGGCTACTCTCTACCTGTGGTGTGGAGGCTTCTCCTTGCGGTGGTTTCTCTTGCGTGTGCTGCTCCCAGGCTCCAGAGCACAGGCTCAGTAGTTGTGACACATGGGCTTAGCTGCTCTGCGGCGTGTGGGATCTTCCTGGATCAGGGATGGAATCTGTGTGTCTCCTGCCTTGGGAGGCAGGCTCTTTACCACTGAGCCACCAGGGATGCCCTGCAATAACTTTAAAAAATATGTATGTATTTTATTTGTTTGTCTGTGCCAGGTCTTAGTTGTGACACATGGGATCCTTGATCTTCCTTGTGGCATGTGGGTTCTTAGGTGTGGCATATGGGATCTAGTTCCCCAACCAGGGATCCAGCCCAGGTCCCCTGCTTTGGGAGTGTGGAGTCTTAGCCACTGGACCACCAGAGAAGTCCCATAACTTGTTTTGGAAGGGCACAGACACAGAACAGGAAGAATGATTTGCAAGGGAGAGCTGGGAAAGGGGAAGATGCAGGAAGGAAAGGGAAAGCCGAGTGGAGGGATGATGGGGGGGAAATGGATAAGTCTGTGCAGATGGCCGCGCAGACGGATACTCGGGGCTGGGCCTCTCCTCGGTGCAGACTGGGGACAGGGAGAGTCAGGCATGTGTGTGCACGCCCTTCTCCTCTGCAGATGTTCATCATCGACAAGGTGGACGGGGACCTCTGCTTGCTAAACGAGTTCTCCATTACTGGCTCCACCTACGCTCCTGAAGGAGAGGTGTAAGTCCCCCCAGAGGTCGTCCTCCAGTTCCCCGAGCCCTTCCCCACCACACCCACACACATCCTCTCGGTAGTGCCGTCTTCCTGTTTCTCTCCTGTTCCTTCCCTGACCCGTTCTCTCTCCCCGCTCATCTCCGAGTTGGAGCCCCTGCCCCCACTGTCCCTGGCTGCTTTCCCCGTAGCTCTCTCTGCCTCTCATTCTCCGTCTCCTCTACCTGTCTCTTTCCTTTCCTCCCTCCCCGCCCTGCCGCCAGCTTGAAGAACGATAAGCCAGTCCGCTCAGGGCAGTATGACGGGCTGGTGGAGCTGGCCACCATTTGTGCCCTCTGCAATGACTCCTCCTTGGACTTCAACGAGGTAACCTCTTGACCCCTGAGCGGCCCCTCCTTTCCCCTCTAGCTGGCTCAGCTCCCAGGCCTCCCTGACAGGCCACGAAGAAGGGGTCCGGGAGAGCGGGTCCCTTGCGCCAAGCCTCTCCTGAGTATAAGGGGAAGAGCGCAGTTTCCTCCCTTCCACGTTCTAGGTGGAAGGTGGGCACAGTAGGTGCAAGCAGGGGACCAGGAGCCCAGGGCACCTACTTCCTCTCCCTCCTCTGCCCTCTCAGGCCAAAGGTGTTTATGAGAAGGTGGGGGAGGCCACCGAGACGGCCCTCACCACCCTGGTAGAGAAGATGAATGTATTCAGCACTGAAGTGAGAAACCTCTCGAAGGTAGAGAGGGCCAACGCCTGCAACTCGGTGAGTCTGGGCATTCCCTCCCACGGTCCTCCACCCAAGCTGTATAGGCCAGGACCTAAGGAACTTCAGAAGGCCTCTCCCCAACCCCGTCCACACCTCCCTTGGCAAGGCTGACTTGGAGGAGGGCCTCCCGCCCCTCACTTACCCTGCTCTTCCTGGTGCCCAGCTGCAGCTCCCCTGGGTGAACCGAAGACCCTTTTCCCTGTCATGTCCCTAGTTGAAAGGGAATGAGCTGGTCTCAGAGACCGTAAGTGACCCATCCTGGGACAGCCCCAAGGTTAACAACTACCCACTGTCTCTAGAAGCACACTTGCTTTCATCAGATCTCAAGACTTGATTTCGGATTTGGGAAACATGACGACCGCATATGCGTCTGCTTCCCTGATACACAAGCCCAAATCTGTGATTCTCACTCTGGGTTCTTGCTGTTAATATTTACTGAATGGTTGTAGCAAGTTCCTCAGGGGTGTCTTTGTATAGTCCCCACACCGCTCATTCTTTATTTTTTTTTGGCTAGGCAAGATGCTCATTTCTGTTTTAAATATAACAAAATGAAAACCACTTAAATAACTATCAATAAAGGATTCACTTAACAAATTTACAGAGCTTCCCTGGTGGCCCAGTGGGTAAAGAGTCCGCCTTGCAGTGCAAGGGGCACTGGTTTGATCTCTGGCCCAGGAAGATCCCACATGCCGCGGAGCAGCTGAACTGGTGTGTCCAATCACGAGCCAGTGCTCTGGAACATATGAGCTCAGAGCTGGTGCTCTGCAATGAGAGAGGCCACTGCAATGGGAGGCCCACACAGGTCAAAGAATAAAAGACGGATGAAAATAAATACATTTTAAAAACCAATAAAAGAGGCCAAAAATTTAAAAAAGTATACTAACAAATGAGGGACTTCCCTGGTGGTCCAGTGATTAAGAATCTTCCTTCCAATGCAGAGACACCTGGTCAAGAAACTAAGATTCCACATGCCAAGGGGTAACTAAGGCTGTGTGCCGCAAAGATTTAGCCCCAGTTCTAGAGCATGTGTGCCACAATGAAGACCCAGTGCTGCTGAAAAAACTCCCTACAAATGATAGCATAAACATCAACTTATTTTAAATTTTATTTGTGATTTTTATTTTTCGGAGAAAAATCCAGAATGCATTTGACATGGTCACTGTTTTTTTTTTTTTTTTTTTTGTCCTCGTCCACCACAGATAGGGCTTCCCTGGTGGCTCAGCAGGTAAAGAATCCTCCTGCGATGCGGGAGACCTGCGTTTGATCCCTGGGTTGGGAAGGTCCCCTGGAGAAGTGATAGGCTACCCACTCCAATATTCTTGCCTGGAGAACTCCACGGCTCATTCATGGGTCGCAAAGAGTCAGACACGACTGAGCGACTTGACTTTCACTTTCACTGCGTGTAGGATCCTAGTTTTCTCAACCAGGAAACAAGCCTGCACCCCCTGCCTAGGGAGCAGAGTCTTAGCCTCTGGCCTGCTGGCGGCTTCACATTCACCTTTATGGAGGGCTTAGTACTGCATGCCAGGCACTAGCACTCCACTCCACTGTCTAACAGCATACATCTGTAGATGCACACGCATGTAGTTAACATTTAAAATTAAAAAAAATTATTCATTAGTCTTAAATGTAGCAGGCAGGATTTCTTTTTCTGTTGTTGAGGCAGGAGGGCTCAGTCACCCCGACCCATGTGAGGTCTCAGTTCCCTGACCAGGAATCAAACCTGCATTGGAAGGCATTTTTCCTTTTTTCTGTTGTTTGAGGCAGAGGGCCACTGCGTGTGTCCAATCACGAGCCAGTGCTCTGGAACATATGAGCTCAGAGCTGGTGCTCTGCAATGAGAGAGGCCACTGCAATGGGAGGCCCACACAGGTCAAAGAATAAAAGACGGATGAAAATAAATACATTTTAAAAACCAATAAAAGAGGCCAAAAATTTAAAAAAGTATACTAACAAATGAGGGACTTCCCTGGTGGTCCAGTGATTAAGAATCTTCCTTCCAATGCAGAGACACCTGGTCAAGAAACTAAGATTCCACATGCCAAGGGGTAACTAAGGCTGTGTGCCGCAAAGATTTAGCCCCAGTTCTAGAGCATGTGTGCCACAATGAAGACCCAGTGCTGCTGAAAAAACTCCCTACAAATGATAGCATAAACATCAACTTATTTTAAATTTTATTTGTGATTTTTATTTTTCGGAGAAAAATCCAGAATGCATTTGACATGGTCACTGTTTTTTTTTTTTTTTTTTGTCCTCGTCCACCACAGATAGGGCTTCCCTGGTGGCTCAGCAGGTAAAGAATCCTCCTGCGATGCGGGAGACCTGCGTTTGATCCCTGGGTTGGGAAGGTCCCCTGGAGAAGTGATAGGCTACCCACTCCAATATTCTTGCCTGGAGAACTCCACGGCTCATTCATGGGTCGCAAAGAGTCAGACACGACTGAGCGACTTGACTTTCACTTTCACTGCGTGTAGGATCCTAGTTTTCTCAACCAGGAAACAAGCCTGCACCCCCTGCCTAGGGAGCAGAGTCTTAGCCTCTGGCCTGCTGGCGGCTTCACATTCACCTTTATGGAGGGCTTAGTACTGCATGCCAGGCACTAGCACTCCACTCCACTGTCTAACAGCATACATCTGTAGATGCACACGCATGTAGTTAACATTTAAAATTAAAAAAAAAAATTATTCATTAGTCTTAAATGTAGCAGGCAGGATTTCTTTTTCTGTTGTTGAGGCAGGAGGGCTCAGTCACCCCGACCCATGTGAGGTCTCAGTTCCCTGACCAGGAATCAAACCTGCATTGGAAGGCATATTCTTTTGCCGCTGGACCACCAGGAAAGTCCCTTAAATTATTAAATAAAGAAAAACCTCAGTTCTTCAGTTGTGCTAACCATATATCCTGGGCTCCGTAGCCACTGTTCAGTTGTCTTGTATGGGACCACTCAGATATTAAATGTGCCCATCATCGCTGAAGGTTCTGTCAGACACTGCTGCCCATCTTGGTTGTATTGTGCTTTCAACTAGACACTAGGATGGCAGCAGCACTAGCCTTGGAGCTCCCTCCATTTCTGCTCTGGGCAGCAGACGCAGCTTTACTGCAGATTCAGCTTGTGGTCTGCTCTGACCTCCAGATCCTTTTCTGGCTGTGCTTTGTCGGGTCTGGGACGCTTCCCTTCCAGCAAAGCATCCTTGCTCTTTCTCTGTCTGCCTCACGTCTGGCCTCTCCTTTCCTGTCTCCTGTCTCCCAGGTGATCCGCCAGCTAATGAAGAAGGAATTTACCCTCGAGTTCTCCCGAGACAGAAAGTCCATGTCTGTCTTTTGTTCTCCAGCGAAATCCCGGGCTGCGGTGGGCAACAAGATGTTTGTCAAGGTCAGGACTCCGAGTGGACCTCGGCCCCCCGCTCTTCTTAATACTGAGCCCCTCTCTTTGCCCTGCCCCCTCACTGTGTGCTGGAAGGAACAGGGGTCCGTGAATGCCCTTCTGCTCTCCTAGGGTGCCCCTGAGGGGGTCATTGATCGCTGTAACTATGTGCGCGTCGGCACCACCCGGGTGCCCATGACCGGGCCAGTGAAGGAGAAGATTCTGTCGGTGATCAAGGAGTGGGGCACTGGCCGGGACACCCTGCGCTGCCTGGCGCTGGCCACGCGGGACACCCCCCCAAAGCGAGAGGAGATGATCCTGGATGACTCTACCAAGTTCCTGGAGTATGAGGTGAGCCACCTACTTCACCCCGTCTGCCCCCCCGTCGTGCCCTACCTCGTCACGCGGCCTAGAGTCACAGGACGTTAGATGTTGAAAGGACCTTAGGAGTCTTCCAGTCCAGGGCAGCTTGGCCTGGAGTCCGTGGACTCATCTGATGTGAGATGAGGCAGAACGGAAGCCAGCCAGGTCCCTGAGCACACTTGGGTTCAGCTGACATAGTTCCACAGTGAGGTTCTATGTGTGTTGTTTCAGTCTTTATTGAATTTGTAATGATATTACTTTTGTTTTCTGTTTTGGATTTTGGGGCCCTGAGGCACGTGGGATCTTAGTTCTCCCACCAGGGATCAAACTGTCGTCCTCTGCACTGAAAGGCCAAGTCCTAACCATTGGGCTGCCAGGGAAGTCCCACAGTGAGGTTTTCTTAAGGGGTACACGGACCTGTGCCCTGGCACTGGCTCTTTATCTCACAGTGGGCCTGCTCTCTGAGTAGGACCGAAGTTCACTCTCTGTTATAGAGGGGTCACCATGGTGTGTTAGACATCACTCAAAGCTGTAGATCAAGCGAGCAGCCCTGCTGAAAGGAGAGGTCACCTGCCTCACTTCCAGTGCGAGTTCTTTCTATGAAAGTCACGGCCTGCTACCTAGCATGGGCCTGCGCTTGCCAGGCCTGCAGGCCCTCAGGTGAACAAGAAATGTTTCCTGGCCCTGAGCTTCGAGGCGCCCCCGAGGTTTGATCACCAGGCCCAGGGACAGCTCTCCCAAGCCTCCTCCCCTGACCCCATGGCTCTCCGTTGTGTCTCTCCAGACGGACCTGACGTTCGTCGGCGTGGTGGGCATGCTGGACCCGCCCCGCAAGGAGGTCACGGGGTCCATCCAGCTGTGCCGAGATGCCGGCATCCGAGTGATCATGATCACCGGGGACAACAAGGGCACCGCCATCGCCATCTGCCGACGAATTGGCATCTTTGGGGAGAACGAGGATGTGGCCGACCGGGCCTACACCGGCCGGGAGTTTGACGACCTGCCCCTGGCCGAGCAGCGGGAGGCCTGCCGACGCGCCTGCTGCTTCGCCCGCGTGGAGCCCTCCCACAAGTCGAAGATCGTGGAGTATCTGCAGTCCTACGATGAGATCACGGCGATGGTGCGGGCCCGGGGCACACGGGACCTGCTTCGTGTCTGCTGAGATGACCATCCTGCGGGGAGCTGGGGGGCCCGGGGAGGAGGTGGCTGAGCTGGGGCCCTGGCAGGACGCACAGAGGGGAGGGACGAGGGCCCCAGTGGAGGAGTGTCAAGGAGGGTATGAGGAAGGGCCCAGCTCCCACCGTCTCTCTCTCTCCCCACAGACAGGTGACGGGGTCAACGACGCCCCTGCGCTGAAGAAGGCAGAGATCGGCATTGCCATGGGGTCCGGCACTGCCGTGGCCAAGACGGCCTCCGAGATGGTGCTGGCCGACGACAACTTCTCCACCATTGTGGCCGCCGTGGAGGAGGGCCGGGCCATCTACAACAACATGAAGCAGTTCATCCGCTACCTCATCTCCTCCAACGTGGGCGAGGTGGTGTGGTGAGCAGCTGGGAAGGGTGTCCGGGGGGGGCCCGGGCTTGTGAGGGAGACGGGCGACCGCAGGACAGACCTGTGACCGCCTCCTTCTGGCAGTATCTTCCTGACAGCAGCCCTGGGGCTGCCCGAGGCCCTGATCCCCGTGCAGCTGCTGTGGGTGAACCTGGTGACCGACGGACTCCCAGCCACGGCCCTGGGCTTCAACCCTCCAGACCTGGACATCATGGACCGGCCCCCTCGGAGCCCCAAGGAGCCCCTCATCAGCGGCTGGCTTTTCTTCCGCTACATGGCAATCGGGGGTGAGCAGGCTGGAACCCCCAGCTCCTTCCCTCCCGCAGCTTTGCCACGCTGGCTGGCGGGCCCTCTTCCTCCATCAGCCGTTTACAGTCACCAAGACCTCTCAGCTCCCCGGCCCTCACCCGCAACTCCTATCTTCTCTCCACCGCAGGCTATGTGGGTGCAGCCACCGTGGGGGCAGCAGCCTGGTGGTTCCTGTACGCGGATGACGGGCCTCACGTCACCTACAGCCAGCTGGTAGGGCAGGCCGGAGGCCGGAGGAGGCGGGCTGCTGGGGGGCGGCGTGGAGGCCCCGAGGGATTCCAGCTCCTCCCCTCGCCCCCTGCAGACTCACTTCATGAAGTGCACGGAGCACAACCCTGACTTCGAGGGGGTAGACTGTGAGGTCTTCGAGGCCCCCGAGCCCATGACCATGGCCTTGTCTGTGCTGGTGACCATCGAGATGTGCAATGCTCTCAACAGGTGGGCCCGCGCCCCTTCCCCCTGGCCCACCTGGAGGCCACCACCTGGGTCCCCCAGCCCTCCCGCTCACCGCGCCTCTCTCCTGTGCCCCCCCAACCCTGGCTCCGCCCGCTCCCCCCGGCAGCCTGTCTGAGAACCAGTCCCTCCTGCGGATGCCGCCCTGGGTGAACATCTGGCTGGTGGGCTCCATCTGCCTCTCCATGTCCCTCCACTTCCTCATCCTCTACGTGGACCCGCTGCCGGTGAGCCTTCTGGCCAGGGGCCGCCTGCCCTCCACCTGCAGGGGCCTCTGCAGGGGTCCCGAGGGGAGGAGGCCCGGCGGGCGCCGCGGGGGCTCCTCTGGCACCAGCTCACTGCCCCTCCCGCCTCCTCCCAGATGATCTTCAAGCTCCAGGCCCTGGACCTGGCCCACTGGCTCATGGTCCTCAAGATCTCGCTACCGGTCATCGGGCTTGACGAAATCCTCAAGTTCATTGCTCGGAACTACCTGGAGGGTAAGAGGCTCCCTGCCTCAGAGCCCATCCGCCCTGAGCCCCGACACAGCCCCCTCCTCTGCGCTGCGAAGGCGCCCGCCCCCTTTCCTTTTCAGGTGGGGGAGTTCCCGGGGCCTGCCGGCCCATGAACTCTGCCAAGGGGCCCACCGGCCCTCGGCTCCCCACTCGTCCCTCCAAGCCCGGTGCAGACGGGCCTCCTAGGCGCCCCTCCACCTCCTCAGCCCTCTCGGCCCCTGCGCCCGCCTCCCTCCCCGGGTAACGCTGTCTCTCTGTCCTCTCTGGCCATAGGATAACCCGTCCCCCTCCTCCACCTCTCTGAACCGTGTCACAGGTATCACCCCTCTCCTGCTGTGCCCCCGCCCGCCCCTCTCCCCTCAGGTGGCGCCGAGGTCCTGGTCCTCGCAGCTCCATCTGGAGCCACCGCCCCGCCGCCTCCACTGCCGCGCTTCCGGGGGCTGGGCACTGCCCGCCCGGCGCCACTGTCTGCTGCGCTGCGCTGCGCTGGCTGGGCGCTGAGCTGTCTGCCGCGGGGCTGCAGTGGTGGGGGAGGCTGGGGACCCAGGGGCGGGGGGCTGGGGGCCCTGCTGGTGAGAGTGCTGGGGGACAGGGACGGGGGCCTGTGCCTCTCCTGTCCCGCGCCGCCACCTGTCTCATCCTCCGCTTTCTCCCTCCAGATCCAGAAGACGAAAGAAGGAAGTAACCAGTCCTTTTGCCCTCCCCGCCCCGATAGTGAAAGTGACGCATCTTCAGCCAGAGCTGTGGCACAGCGCCCACCGTCGTCCCCTCCCCCGCCCGACCCTCTTGTTTACAGACACGACGTCCCCTTCACTCGCCTCCCGCCTCGGCCACCCACCCCCCTTCTGCCCTGAACCCTCCCCTCCCCGACCCCGTGGGGCTCGCAGGGACAAGGCGACCGATTGAGCTGAGCTGCTTATTTATTGAAAATAAATGACAGAAAAATCTGGCCTTGTCTCCGTGCACATCTTGGGGCCTGGCTTGGGCCCCTGGGGACAAGCATCTCGGTGTCATGCGGTCTGGGAAGCAGCCACCTGTCCCAGGGTGAGGGTGTGGAGGGGCCAGGGATGCAACCCAAGGCTCCCAGCTGTCCCTACGGGAAGGGAACAGGAGGTGACTGCGGGGCTGTTAGTCCGGGTAGGGGGGGGCTGGAGGTTGGAACCCAGGAGGCAGCATGGCAGCCAGAAAGCGGCAGAGCCGAGCTGGTTCCCAGAGCGGGCTGGGACCCTCACCCGGGTGTCATCTTTGGAAGCAGAAGGCCCAGCCTCCCCTGGGAGGAGGCGCGGGCAGGGACAGGGCAGCGGAAGCTCTGTGCCCTCAACCCCAGGCCTGGAGAGGGTGAAGACTCCATCCTGAGTGCCCCCCAAGCCTCGGCCTCACGGTTCAGGCGTGGAGAGGCAGTCTCCCCCAGGGTGGGCGGCGCCAGCCTCTCAGGTGTCCTTTATGTCCCTGACGTCCCTGAGGGGCGCCTCGTCCATGATGCTGCGCACTTGCTCCAGACTCTCCGCCTGGCGGATCCGTTCCAGGCGCACCTGTGCGGGCCAGAAAGCGAGGCTGAGGGCCCTCGGCGGAAAAGCAGCCTCCAGCCCGCAGGCCAGCCTCCCGAGGCGTAACGGCTCAGGATCCCCTCTCTCCCGACCCACGGTGAAACAGGCTCCAAGGGAAGACGCGGATCCTAAGAGCAGCCTGAGTTAGGGCGGGCAGGGGCAGGTGGGGCTGGCGTGATGTGCACGTGGCACGTCCATGCGCCAGGCCCCGGGCCACGGGCTTCGCATAACTGTCCATGTTTTTTCGAGCAATAGCTCAGAGGAAAGGGCCGTGCCAACCCCTGGGGGGCCTGTCCTTGCAAGACCGAGGACGAGTCACCCGGGAGTCACGCCAGCCTGGAGGGGAGGGGACACGCTGTACCTGGAGGGCCTGCGACAGTCGCACGAAGTCCCTCTGCACCTGCTCACTCGTCTCCAGCTCCGCCTGCAGCCGCAGCATCTTCGCCCTCTGCTCCGAGAGGAGGTCCGTGAGCTGGGCCTGCGGGCACAGGACGTACAGCTGGGGGCTTGGACGGGATGTCTAAAAACGGGGTTACCCCTTCAATACCACCCCTGATCCTGCCTGACCTCTTCTGTGCGGCCCGAGCCCACTGGTGGCCTGATGACTTCCTGTCGCTTGGCCTGAGGGAGACATAAAGGGCAGCAGGGACCGGTGAGGGGCTTCTCCAGGCTGCCGGCCTCCCTCGCCATCCCGCCCTGGCCCGGGTTCTTCCTCACCTTGCTCTGCTCCTGCTGGACCCGCTCCATCTCCATCCTCAAGCTGCACAGGGAGGCTGGGAAGTCAGGCAGGGCCGAGACGTCAGGCCCACACCCTCGCTTCTTCCCCTCCCTGCCCGGCCAGGCGCAGGCTCCGGCCCATACTCACCCTCTAGCACCTCTGTGTGGAAAGGAAAGAGAGAGAGGTCAAGGCTCAGCCTTCTTGCACTGCGTCCTGACTCCCCTCTTGGCGCCCAGGTGGCCCTCGTGGGAGTTGGCCTCCCGGGGAGGGAGGCTGGTGCCCTCCTCCCTCACCTGTCTCCTCCCGCTGCACCCTCAGCTGCCCCTCCAGGCTGGCCCTCGTCGCCGTCTCCTCCTCCAGCGCCTCCCGCAGGGTCACGATCTCGATCCTCAGCCGCTCTGCTTGGTGCTCCTGGGCCTGCTGGCGGGCCTGCGCCTCCTGCTGCGTGCGGAGCACCAGCTGCTGCAGCTCCTGGAAGGAAGCAAGTCCTCGGCTCACTGGCTGGTGTGAGGCCCTGGGAGCCAGCGGGTAGAGGGTGATGAGGGGGCGCAGGGAAGATAACGTAACGGGAACAACCTGCAGACCCAACCTGGGGAGAGGGGGCACGCACACACCCTGAGGCGGCAGTGAGGATCTTCCTGCAGCACAAGTCAGGGGAGGAGGACCCTCTGAAGGGAAGCTGAGTGCAAGCTCCAGATTCCCCAGAGCAAGACTTGGAGCTTGGATAACGCTCGAAAGCAACGAAAGTCAGCACTCCACGGTTTAGGCAGATGTGTCTAGGTATTGGGTTGGCCCAAAAGCTCGTTCGCGTTTTTTCTGTATGCTGTTATGGGAAAATCCGAATGAATCTTTCAGCCAACCCAATAATAAAAACGATACCAAACGAGGACCAGGGAATGATAAAGCTGAGGATGGCAGAAAGAGAGCCGAGAAGCGTGGTGTGGGAGCACACGTAAGGAGAAGTCAACGTTCTCAAGGTGGGCGAGGGGTCCAGGTGATCTTCCTCTTCTTACGAAAGTAGCAGGGACCGGTGAGGGGCTTCTCCAGGCTGCCGGCCTCCCTCGCCATCCCGCCCTGGCCCGGGTTCTTCCTCACCTTGCTCTGCTCCTGCTGGACCCGCTCCATCTCCATCCTCAAGCTGCACAGGGAGGCTGGGAAGTCAGGCAGGGCCGAGACGTCAGGCCCACACCCTCGCTTCTTCCCCTCCCTGCCCGGCCAGGCGCAGGCTCCGGCCCATACTCACCCTCTAGCACCTCTGTGTGGAAAGGAAAGAGAGAGAGGTCAAGGCTCAGCCTTCTTGCACTGCGTCCTGACTCCCCTCTTGGCGCCCAGGTGGCCCTCGTGGGAGTTGGCCTCCCGGGGAGGGAGGCTGGTGCCCTCCTCCCTCACCTGTCTCCTCCCGCTGCACCCTCAGCTGCCCCTCCAGGCTGGCCCTCGTCGCCGTCTCCTCCTCCAGCGCCTCCCGCAGGGTCACGATCTCGATCCTCAGCCGCTCTGCTTGGTGCTCCTGGGCCTGCTGGCGGGCCTGCGCCTCCTGCTGCGTGCGGAGCACCAGCTGCTGCAGCTCCTGGAAGGAAGCAAGTCCTCGGCTCACTGGCTGGTGTGAGGCCCTGGGAGCCAGCGGGTAGAGGGTGATGAGGGGGCGCAGGGAAGATAACGTAACGGGAACAACCTGCAGACCCAACCTGGGGAGAGGGGGCACGCACACACCCTGAGGCGGCAGTGAGGATCTTCCTGCAGCACAAGTCAGGGGAGGAGGACCCTCTGAAGGGAAGCTGAGTGCAAGCTCCAGATTCCCCAGAGCAAGACTTGGAGCTTGGATAACGCTCGAAAGCAACGAAAGTCAGCACTCCACGGTTTAGGCAGATGTGTCTAGGTATTGGGTTGGCCCAAAAGCTCGTTCGCGTTTTTTCTGTATGCTGTTATGGGAAAATCCGAATGAATCTTTCAGCCAACCCAATAATAAAAACGATACCAAACGAGGACCAGGGAATGATAAAGCTGAGGATGGCAGAAAGAGAGCCGAGAAGCGTGGTGTGGGAGCACACGTAAGGAGAAGTCAACGTTCTCAAGGTGGGCGAGGGGTCCAGGTGATCTTCCTATTCTTACGAAAGTCAATCAACAGAGGCCAAGCACAGATCAACGAGGACCACTTGCCATGAACCGAAGATGATGAGGAATTCAATTCTGTGGATCTTATGTCACTTAAAAATAACAAGCCAGGGACTTCCCTGGAGGTCCAGTGCTTGGGAATCGGTACTTCCACTGCAGGGGGCACAGGTTCAATCTAAGGTTGGGGAATGAGGCTTCTACATGCTGTGTGGTGGGATTCCCAGGTGGTGCTCGTAGTAAAGAACCCGCCTGCCAATGCAGGAGACGTAAGAGACATCAGTTCGCTCCCTGGGTCAGGAAGACTCCCTGGAAGAGTGCCTGGCAGCCCACGCCCGTATTCTTGCCTGGAGAATCCCCATGGACAGAGGAGCCTACTGGCCTACAGCCCACAGGGTCGCAAAGAGTTGGACACGACTGAAGCGACTTAGCACATACACATGCTGTGTGCACCCCAAAGAACTTCTAAATAAAATAAAAATAACAAGCCAAATTACTGCTTCCTTGGAGTCAAAGTGAAAATGAAAAGCCTTAGTTGTCTAGGCGTGTCCAACACTTTGCGGTCCCATGGACTGTAGCCTGCCTGGATTACAGGTGGATTCATTACCGACTGAGCCACAGGGGAAGCCCTTTTTTGTGTCAAATGTTCTGTTAACTTACTTTCTCTGTGCCAATGCTGGGAGAGGGGTGTGGTCCCATTTTGCAGAGGAGAAAACTGAGTCTTAGCAGAGTCAAATGAGTTGGCCACGGAGATGCAGCTGATACACAGCAGCCCAGGTCTGTCCCAGAGTCCCAAGGCCCCAGGCCAACGCTTTGCTGGCGTGGGGAGGAAGGGCCCACGCCACCCCTTACCGGCAGCGAGCTGGGCAGCGACTCCGCCTGGCCCTCATCCTGTTCCAGGCCGTGGGGGGCTGAAGACGGTGGCTGTTCCGCCCGGAGGCCCTGGTTCTCCTCAGTCAGGCGCTTCACCTCGTGGCTCAGGCACTTGTGCGAGGTGGCCAGCTCTGCCTGGGGGTGGAAGTCAAGATGAAGTGATGAGGGGGTGGGGGTCTCCAGACTCCTGTGAGGTCAAACCCTGAACCCTCCTCCCAGACACTGGGAGGAGAGTCAGGAAGCCCACGCCCTCCTTCTCGGCTGAGAAAGGAAGAAACACCCTTCAGTAAGCATCTTTGGCTCCCCAAGCTCACTGTTTTGTGTTTTTTTTTCCTTGTTGGCTTGAGGGATCTTAGTTCCCCAAGCAGGGATGGAACCTGGGCCCCCTGCAGTGGAAGCATGGAGTTCTAACCATTGGACAGCCGGGAAGACCCTCAAGCTCTTTCTACACCCTCTTCGATGACTTCCAGGTCCCACAGTGGCAGCCACAGGCTATATCAGATACTTTATTTTTTCCCTATCAACCCAGAATATTCACTGGAAGGACTGAAGCTGAAGCTCCAATACCTTGGCCACCGGATGGGAAGAGCTAACTCCCTGGAAAAGACCCTGATGCTGGGAGAGACCGAGGGCAGGAGAAGTGGGCAACAGAGGAGGAGATGATTGGAGCATCATCAACTCAACAGCCATGAGTCTGAGCAAACTCCGGGAGATAGTGAAGGACAGAGCAGCGTGGCATACTAGAGTCCATTGGGTAGCAAAGAGTCGGACACAATTGAGTGACTGAACAATAACAACAGTTTTGAAACTTGGGAGACTACACACAAATATCCAGATCTGGCTTGTTCTAACAAATGAAAAAACTGGGCTGCATCAAGTCTGAGTTCCCACACATTGCGGTCAGCAGGGTTGAGGGCACTAGCCCCCGGACAAGTCCTCCCTTTGCCTGCTGCTCCTCTGACGTCACAGCTGGCCCCACTCAATCTGGCCTCTCCCGTCTCATCTTGAGAAGCATCTGACTGTGCAATCTCTGCTTTTAATCCTCACAACTCTGCAAGCTAAGACCCATTAACTCAATTTCAAGGCGGCAAGGCTGAGGCTCTAGGCTTGTGGGATTAGCTCGAAGATTACTGACTTGAGTGAGTGGTGGGTTCTGTCTGAAGGCGATACCAGGTGCCCTTGAAACCCTCTTACCCACCGGGAACCAACTCCGGGGGGAAGCCAGAGCGGATCGGGGTGGGGAGGCGGGAGGAAGGTGCCTCGGCCTTCCACGGCCCCTCAACCGACTCCTCCTACTCCTCTCCCTGCCGCCGTGGGTCCCCAGCCCTCACCATCTGCAGCTGAACGCCTCCTGGGCCTGGCTCACGGTCCCCTGCAGGGTCCGCAGCAGCTGCTCTGAGTTCTGGACCTGGGCCAGGAGCACCTGCATCTTGGGGGCTCCCCAAGCTCACTGTTTTGTGTTTTTCCTTGTTGGCTTGAGGGATCTTAGTTCCCCAAGCAGGGATGGAACCTGGGCCCCCTGCAGTGGAAGCATGGAGTTCTAACCATTGGACAGCCGGGAAGACCCTCAAGCTCTTTCTACACCCTCTTCGATGACTTCCAGGTCCCACAGTGGCAGCCACAGGCTATATCAGATACTTTATTTTTTCCCTATCAACCCAGAATATTCACTGGAAGGACTGAAGCTGAAGCTCCAATACCTTGGCCACCGGATGGGAAGAGCTAACTCCCTGGAAAAGACCCTGATGCTGGGAGAGACCGAGGGCAGGAGAAGTGGGCAACAGAGGAGGAGATGATTGGAGAGCATCATCAACTCAACAGCCATGAGTCTGAGCAAACTCCGGGAGATAGTGAAGGACAGAGCAGCGTGGCATACTAGAGTCCATTGGGTAGCAAAGAGTCGGACACAATTGAGTGACTGAACAATAACAACAGTTTTGAAACTTGGGAGACTACACACAAATATCCAGATCTGGCTTGTTCTAACAAATGAAAAAACTGGGCTGCATCAAGTCTGAGTTCCCACACATTGCGGTCAGCAGGGTTGAGGGCACTAGCCCCCGGACAAGTCCTCCCTTTGCCTGCTGCTCCTCTGACGTCACAGCTGGCCCCACTCAATCTGGCCTCTCCCGTCTCATCTTGAGAAGCATCTGACTGTGCAATCTCTGCTTTTAATCCTCACAACTCTGCAAGCTAAGACCCATTAACTCAATTTCAAGGCGGCAAGGCTGAGGCTCTAGGCTTGTGGGATTAGCTCGAAGATTACTGACTTGAGTGAGTGGTGGGTTCTGTCTGAAGGCGATACCAGGTGCCCTTGAAACCCTCTTACCCACCGGGAACCAACTCCGGGGGGAAGCCAGAGCGGATCGGGGTGGGGGAGGGCGGGAGGAAGGTGCCTCGGCCTTCCACGCGGCCCCTCAACCGACTCCCCTCCTACTCCTCTCCCTGCCGCCGTGGGTCCCCAGCCCTCACCATCTGCAGCTGAACGCGCTCCTGGGCCTGGCTCACGGTCCCCTGCAGGGTCCGCAGCAGCTGCTCTGAGTTCTGGACCTGGGCCAGGAGCACCTGCATCTGTGGGTGGAAAGCGGGCGAGGGTGAGGCAGGGCCAGGAGGAGGCCGGGAGCAGAGGCCCTGAGAGGCTGGGGCAGAGGCCCGACCCACCTGCTTGGCGCAGTCCTCGTTGCTCCGCCTCAGGCCCTCCTGCAGCTCGTCCCGCTCCCGGGTGATGCCCTCCAGGTCCTTCTGCAGCTGCCGCCCCTGCCACAGACCCCAGCCTCAGCCTCTATCGCCGAGCAGAGGCCTTCCCTTCTTGCCAGGCCTCTCACGCCTCGCCTCCTGCATCTCCGTGGGCAGCACCATCACCTGCCCGGTTGCTCAAGCCGGAAGCTCGGGAAAGGACGCTCATCCTTCTGTCTCATCTGCTGCCCAGGTCCAAACCAGCAGGCCCTGCCCAGCAGCCTCCAGAACGGATTCCAAATCCATCCACTTCTCTCCACCTTGGCTGCCATCTCCCAGTCCCAGTCACCACCTTCTTCTAGACTATGTCAAGCACCATCCTTCCAACCAGTCACCCCGCTTCTCCCATCGCCCCTTCCCCCAGAGACCATCCATTTCCGCCCAGAGGCCCCAGTGACCTGTTCTATAAGCCTGAAGCAAGGAAGGCCTCTCCTTGCCTTAAACCCCACAGAGGCTTCCTGCCGCTCCTTGTCTGAAATGCAAACTTCACAGCGGGCCCCAAAATGAAGGCCAACTTCCGACAGCCCCTGATCGCATCTCTCTTCCCATCCTGGGCAGCCTTCCTGCTCCTCAGACACACCATGGTCTGTCTGTCCTCTGGGCCTTGGAACCAGCGGTCCCTCTGGTCTTCAGTCTTCCAAGAGCACTCCTCTTGGCAGCTAGGATGGTCTCCTGCATTGCCAGTCTTAGTCCATAATCCTATTATTTTTAAAGGTTTCTTCTCTTTTTTTTTTGATGGGGACCATTTTGAAAGTCTTCACTGAGTTTTTTACAATAATCTGTTGTTTCCATGTGCTGGGTTCTTAGCTGCAAAGCATGTGGGATCTTAGCTCCCTGACAGGGATCGAACCCACACCCTCTACAATGGAAAACCAAGCCTTAACCACTGGACCACCAGGGAAGTTCCTCCATCACCTTATTGAGTTGTTTTTCTTGTTTGTTTGTTTTTTTAAACTTTTTATTTATTTTTGGCTGTGCTGGGTCTTTGTTGATGTGTGAGTTTAGCTGCTCTGCGGTATGTGGGATCTTCCTGGATCCTGTGTCTCCTGCATTGGCAGACGGGTTCTTATCCACTGAGCCACTAGGGAAGCCCACCTTCTTGAGTTTTATTTGTTGTGGGCGTCTCGCCCTGTGACACTGTCTTCCTCACAGGCCCACGTGCACGTGTGGGCCTGGCTCCCGCACTAGAGGAAGCTTCAAGAGGGCAGGAGTTGTCTTCACTGCAGAATGCCCAGCTCTAGTTCCGGTCAGGAACATAGTAGGCGCTCAGTAAGTACTTGAAGGGAGAGACGGAGGCGTGCCTGTTGGCAGCCTACCCCATCCGCTCCACTCACCTCCAACTGCAGCTGCTCCCACTGGTGGTCTGGGACGAGCTGGTAACCAGGAGGGGGCAGGTAGATGCCCTCAGGGACCAGGGTGCCCGTGGACACCAGCGAGGCGGTCTCCTCCTGCTCCGGGCTCAGGCCCTGGCGGCTGCGGGGCAGGGAGGCGCTGCTGCCGGCCCCACCGCCGAGCGAGAAGGAGGAGATGGAGGCGCTGTCGTCACAGTTGTGGGCGAAGGCCTCGGCCGCTGGGCCCCCGTCTCCGCCCAGCTCCTCGAGAGGTTCCAGCGGCGGGGACGGGTCCCGGGACAGGAGCAACTCCGTGGAGCCGTGCAGGGAAGGCGGTTGCCGGGGCCGTCTCTGGGGAGAGGGGCGGGGACGAGGCTGGGGGCCAGGGCCCTGCGGCGCCCCTGCCTCCCTCGGCGCCCCCTGGCCGCCCCCTCACCTGGATCTCTTGGATCAGCTCCTCCGCCCGCAGCAGCTTCGCCTTCAGCTCCTCAATCTCCTGTTCCATAGGCAGCACGATCTCTCGCAGCTTCTCTGAGTCCTCGTGGGCCTGAGGAAGGCGGGTTGGACAGAGGCTCAGAGAGCGTCCATGGCCGACGCCTGGTCACATGGTAGGTGGCCCAAGTCACCGCCACCTTCCTGTCGCCCACTTGTAGAGTGACATACTTTTCTCCCCCGATATCACATGTCCTTTTGTTTTTTCGGTTTTTTTAACTTTTATTTTACTTTTAACTTTTGCAGAGTTTTGTTGTTTACAGATACGTATGTTCTCAGATTAGTCACATGTATATCCCCCACCCCTTTTTTTTTTAATCATAGAGCCTCACATTTTCAGTTGGGCTCGTGACCTAAATACCATCTACATTTCTCGGCTTCCCTGTAACTAAGCACGGCCGTTTGACTAAGTTCCAGCTAATGAGGTGCAGGCAGATGTACTGGGTGTAACTTCCAGGACAACGCCTCACAGGGAGAGGGTGTGCCTTTCTTTACTCCTCCTCCTCCCTGCTGGCCAGAAAGCACACGCGATGGCTGGTGCACAGGCAGTCATCTCGGACCACAAGGCAGTAGGCGACCTAACAGGAACACAGGAGGGGCTTGGGTTCCTAACGAATTGTGGAGCTGCCCCATCGGTCCTAGAATGTCTACATTTGGACTCTAAGAGAAATACATTTCTACCTTATTTAAGCCCTGTTGATCTGGGTTTTCAAACGTTTGTCCTACCGGACATGTCTTCCCATATAGCCATCACTGCTGTACTAGCCACTTCTTTCCAGTCTCTTTTCAGGTTTGGGATTCTGTTCAGCTTGGAGTCAACAGCCTCTGGACATCTCGACCGGGATGGTGGAGAGGCTCTTCTGTCTTTGTATAGCCAGTCTAAACCAACTCACCTTGCTATTTCTCTTCCCATAAGCGCTAGGTCAGCAAGAATGACCCCGCTATCCACCTAGCTGTCTGGACGATCTGCCAGTCACCCACCCTCTTCCAATTCGTGCATTTTTACCACTTAGGAAAAGTCGCTCAGTCCTCCGATTCTCTGGAACTCCATGGACTGTAGCCTTCCAGGCTCTTTGGTCCATGGAACTCTACCTCCTAAACAACTCAAAAGCCCATCTCAGACAAGTTCAGTTTCAGCCTCCAAGTCTCTTTTATGTGAACACTGGCAACAGGTAGGGTAAGCCTGTGTGGGCCAAACAAAACACCTTTGATCCCTTCTGAAGCTCTGCAGTACGGGCTCTGCAGATGCCCACGCAGTGGATGGGTGACGGCTGGAGGCGAGGCCAGGACTGGAACTTCCTGACTCTGGGCCTGTGGCTCTTCCCACTGTACCGGATGGCTTTAATTTAAGTCTTTTCTCCTTCACCACCCTGTGTAACCACTCCCCGAGCAACACTTGGAATACAAGTAAGGGACAGCTTCTGCAGGCAAACTGTGGGTCAGAAGCCTTCCTTTCTTTTTACTTCATATATATATTTATTTGCACCCAATCTTAGTTGCAGCACATGGGACCTAGTTCCCTGACCAGGGATTGAACCCAGGTGCTCTGCACAGGGAGCTCGGAGTTTTAGCCACTGGACCACCAAGCAAGGCCCACTTCCTTTCTTGAGCTCTTGTTTCGATCTTTGTCCTTCTAACCAGGAGATCTGCTCCATTTCCCTGAGTCTCACGTATCACGTGAGGTAAGCACCTACCTCACAGGGCGGCTGTGAGGCTCAAATGAGGGAAGATGTGAACTTGCTCTGAAAGGTGAACAGTTTGATAACATGTGTTTCCTATGATTGTTCATGACAGCAAGAATTAAGAATAAAACTTTAGAGCTAGACCTCCTAGATTTTAAAATCCCGGATCTGCTCTTTCATTTATGTATTTATTCTTAATTTATTTTTTTTGGCTGCACTGGGTCTTCCTGGCTGGGCATGGGTTGTCTCTAGCTGCAGCAGGTGGGGCTACTCTCTAATTGCGGTACATGGGTTTCTCACTGTGGCGGCGTCTCTCGTTGCAAAGCATGGGCTCTAGGGCTGGCTCTTGGGCGTCAGAAGCTGTTGTGCACAGGCTTAGCTGCTCTACAGCATATGGAATCTTCCAGGACCAGGGATTGAACCTGTGTCTGCTGCACTGGTAGGCAGATTCTTTCTTTCTTTAATATGGAACACTTCACAAATTTGCATGTCACCCTTGTGCAGGGGTCATGCTAATCTTCTCTGTATTGTTCCGATTTTAGTATATGTGCTGCCGAAGTGAGCACGGCAGGCAGATTCTTAATCTCTGAACCATCAGGGAAGTCCTAGATCTGCTTTTCATGTGCATAAGCTGGGGAGAATGACTCAACTTATGTGAGCCTCACCTTTCTCATCTATTAAATGGATCTAGTGTACCTTTCTTTCAGGGGAAAGACTTGAGAAGTCTGAGTCTGTCCAGAGTGCCTAATGCATGAGAGGTATCCTTACATGTTAGCTCGCTCCCCCCTACATGGTTTTTCTTCATTTTGGGGGGTTCATGCCATACAGCATGCAGGATCTTCGTTCCCCGACCAGGGAATGAACCTGTGCCCCCACAGCGGAAGCATGGAGTCTTAACCACTGGACCAAGGAAGTCCCAATTTTCCTTCATTTTGGAGGTGAACGCACTTGGTGTTTAAGTAAGTGGCACGCTGGGATCGTGCTGAGGACAGAGCTAGTGCCTGGAATTATTACTGGGTCCCCTGCTCCCAGTGAAAGGACAGCGGGACGTCAACAAACCCTCTGCCCCAGGGTCACCTTTGGCTGCCTCCACATCTTTCCAAATTCCCGGGGAGGGAGCGGGTAGCCTATCCCGACCCCAACCTTTTCCATCTGCTTCTCCAAGGAGTCCAGAGGGTGAGCCCGGGACAGCAGTTGCTTTAGGCGCCCCAGCTCCCGCTCCTTCTCCTCACAGTCCTGCTGCTGCTGCTGCCGCTCCTGCTTCAGGGATGCAATCCGGGCTTCATAGCTGCTGATGGAGTCTGGCGGGGCAGGAAGGGCAGAGGAGAGGGAAGGTCAGTGCGTCAGCCCCACCTGGGTGTGATCAGGGAGCTCTCTGTCACTGCCGCTCTCCGCAAGGCAATTTACCACAGCGGTGATGACAGCAGGCTTTGTGACTGGATGGAAGAAAAGGCAACCCACTCCAGTATTTGTGCCCGAAACATCCCATGGACCGAGGAGCCTGGTGGGCTACGCTGCGTGGGGTTGAAAAGAGTCGGACACGACTGGGCGACTGAGCACAGCACGGCGTGGTCCCAGGCAATCAGTCTCTTTGCAAAATGTCCTCAGTTAATGATTATTCTTCTGGCTTGCTACAGGATCAAATGACATGATATCGGGAAGGGCTTTAGTTCTCTTCCTGGTACATAATAAATGCTAAAGATAGGCTACCCATTGCTATTAATACATAGCAAAAACAAGCAACATCTAGTAACAGTCATAAATATGCATTCTGGACCAGACTCTGAACTGGGCTCTGGAAAGAGAGAAATTAATCAAACACAAAGCCTGACACCAGGAGCCCACACGCAGTCCAGTGAGAAAGACAGCCATGGAGAGGTACAAAGCAGTCTGAGAAGAGCCTGTGGGAGAACCCCTCCTGGGCTTGTGGGTCCTAGGAGAAGCAGCCCCTGGCTCTGCCTGCCTGGCCAGGAGAGATACCAGGAAGTGGTGAAGGGCACATTAATTAACAGGCGCAAAGGCTCACGGGTGGGAAAGTGGATGGTGTGGCTGGGGCATGGTGGGCACACTGCATGGGAAGATGCAGAATGCCCTGCCAGGAGCTTAGAATTCATCTTTGGAGGTCAGTGGGAGTTAAAGGAGATGTTGAATGGAACATGATCATTTTTTATCTGCATAATTATTTCACACATACTAACATCAGAAGTAAAGGTTCTTAGTGTCAGACTGCCAGGGTTCAAATCCTCTCCTGTCTAGCTGTATGACCTCGGGCAAGTCCTTTAACCTCTCTCTGGGCCTCCAAGCTTCCTCTGGAAAATGGAGACAGATAACAGTTCCTACCTCAGAAATTCTCAGGAAGATTAAATACTCATAAAGCATTTAGTTCAGTGCCTAGCACTCAATAAACGTTGGTTACTATTATTATGTGGAACACAGTTTCTTATAGGGACAGGAAGTTTCTTTTAAAATAAATGTATATATGCTTTTAAAAAGCGGATGTATTTAAAGAACAAATATTAAGTCGATGACAGCACAAGCTATACAAGGAAACAATCACACTGCCCAGAGGGTACATGGGTGCCTGAAATGTGGCAAATATGGACCCAGAGAAGTCTGGAGCCAGTAGTGATTGTTAGAAAGGGAGACGGTATGACGGGATGAGAATTGTAGGATGTGCAATCTGGAAGCCAAGGTCAAGGCCAGGCTATAGAGGGAGTCTTGTAAGAAGGCTGGGGCAAGAGTCTGCGGGAGCGGACAGAGAGCTTCGCTACGGCGGTGGCCGTGGAACCAGAGGAGTGGTAGGTGACTGGAAGCTACTGCAGAGGCTCTGACCCCTGACTAGGAGAGAAGCAGAAAAAGAAGAAAAGACGCTGGGCGTTCTGGGACAATGGGAGCTGATGCATCCCCAGTACAGAGGGTGTGAGGGAGGAGGGAAGCTGGAGGATGTCGGGGGAGGGGGAGGCTGTGCTCGGACGCAGGGGTGCTTGGCCAAGTAAGGAAACCAGATAATGAGATTTACAGAGAGGAGGCTCAGGGCTGAGTCTGAAGGTCAGAGGCTCAAACAAGTTCTCAGGGAACTGAGAAACTGCTCACTTTCAGGGTTGATCAGTCATCGGTGAGGGACAAGAAATGACATGGGGCCAGGGAACAGGTAGCCGTCAGAGCTACACTGAGCTGAGACTGATGGCGCTGCTGGGAGCAGACAGCGCCTCTATGCAAATTAGAAAAGGGTACTTCTTCCTCTGAGCCCCTGGGCTTGCCCTGTGCTAGACACTCCCGTGATGAGGCTGAGGGAGTCTGGGAGGAGTGCCTGCCTCACCTTTCAGGATGGCTTGCAGCGAGGCCACCTCCTCTTGGCACTGCCGCTGCACTGCCGCCACAGCCTCGGCCTTGGTGCTCTCGCTGACAGTTCCTACCTCTGAAAAGAAAATTCCCCCCAGGGAAGATTAAATACTCATAAAGCATTTAGTTCAGTGCCTAGCACTCAATAAACGTTGGTTACTATTATTATGTGGAACACAGTTTCTTATAGGGACAGGAAGTTTCTTTTAAAATAAATGTATATATGCTTTTAAAAAGCGGATGTATTTAAAGAACAAATATTAAGTCGATGACAGCACAAGCTATACAAGGAAACAATCACACTGCCCAGAGGGTACATGGGTGCCTGAAATGTGGCAAATATGGACCCAGAGAAGTCTGGAGCCAGTAGTGATTGTTAGAAAGGGAGACGGTATGACGGGATGAGAATTGTAGGATGTGCAATCTGGAAGCCAAGGTCAAGGCCAGGCTATAGAGGGAGTCTTGTAAGAAGGCTGGGGCAAGAGTCTGCGGGAGCGGACAGAGAGCTTCGCTACGGCGGTGGCCGTGGAACCAGAGGAGTGGTAGGTGACTGGAAGCTACTGCAGAGGCTCTGACCCCTGACTAGGAGAGAAGCAGAAAAAGAAGAAAAGACGCTGGGCGTTCTGGGACAATGGGAGCTGATGCATCCCCAGTACAGAGGGTGTGAGGGAGGAGGGAAGCTGGAGGATGTCGGGGGAGGGGGAGGCTGTGCTCGGACGCAGGGGTGCTTGGCCAAGTAAGGAAACCAGATAATGAGATTTACAGAGACGAGGCTCAGGGCTGAGTCTGAAGGTCAGAGGCTCAAACAAGTTCTCAGGGAACTGAGAAACTGCTCACTTTCAGGGTTGATCAGTCATCGGTGAGGGACAAGAAATGACATGGGGCCAGGGAACAGGTAGCCGTCAGAGCTACACTGAGCTGAGACTGATGGCGCTGCTGGGAGCAGACAGCGCCTCTATGCAAATTAGAAAAGGGTACTTCTTCCTCTGAGCCCCTGGGCTTGCCCTGTGCTAGACACTCCCCGTGATGAGGCTGAGGGAGTCTGGGAGGAGTGCCTGCCTCACCTTTCAGGATGGCTTGCAGCGAGGCCACCTCCTCTTGGCACTGCCGCTGCACTGCCGCCACAGCCTCGGCCTTGGTGCTCTCGCTGACTTCGGCCACAGCCTTCATGGTTTCCATTTCTGCCAGGGCGCCTGCCAGCTCAGCCCGAAGCCGCTCGAGCTCCCCTGACTCAGTTTCAACTTCAGCCCCCACCTGGGGCTTGAGGTCCAGCGCTGTGGAGGACAGGGATCAGTCTCTTTTCTCAGCACTCTCGGATTTCCAATATTCCCAGGGTATCAGATCAAGTTCTGCAACTTAGTTCTGCAACCAAGGTCTCTGCACCTTTACTTAACCCAGCCTTGCTCACCTGGCCCCGCCCCTTTCCCACGTCCTTCTCACCTAGCTTTCTCCGCATAGTCTAGAGCTCCGCCTCTTCTTTTCTCCGACACGACCCCTCCCTTCCATCGGCCCCGCCCCTCGCCTACATGGCCCCTCCCCCCACTGGGCCCCACCTCTAACCTGCCACTGGCCCTCCCCCTCTCACTGCTAGGCCACGCCCCCTCCACCTTGTTTCCCGGCGGAGTGGCCCCGCCCCTTTCTCCAGGCTCATGCCACTACCCCCCAATCCAGCGACGCCGAGCTCGGCCCCGCCTCCGGCCTCGCCGCCCCTCGCGTGCATGGACGAACTCTCACGTACCGGCCCCTGGCATCCGCCGCCGGCCATCCTCGCCCGCGGCCGCCGGCGCAGCTGCCGCCATTGCCTCCAAGCAAACGGCGGGTTCCCGCACTCCTTGGTGACGGCACTCACCGCTTCCGGGTCTTCTCGGCTGTTTCCGGATCCGCTCGGCTGTTTCCGGATAGGCCCTGAGCTCGAGACTGAGGCCGGAGTTGGCGGGATGGGGGAGGGTGGCCGAGCCTCAGCCGAAGATTTCCGAGTGGACGCCTGGCCCCGGCTCCAGGTCCCGCCCCTCTCCGCCTTCTTTCTTGAGTTGCGCGGTTGCAGAAGGACGCTAACTTTCAAACCCCAAAGAAGTTCTTTCCTCAAAGGCCTCGCGATCTTGGAAGTGCTCAAATTACACGTCCTCCAGGACTCCCACCTTTCAGGATGGCTTGCAGCGAGGCCACCTCCTCTTGGCACTGCCGCTGCACTGCCGCCACAGCCTCGGCCTTGGTGCTCTCGCTGACTTCGGCCACAGCCTTCATGGTTTCCATTTCTGCCAGGGCGCCTGCCAGCTCAGCCCGAAGCCGCTCTGAGCTCCCTGACTCAGTTTCAACTTCAGCCCCCACCTGGGGCTTGAGGTCCAGCGCTGTGGAGGACAGGGATCAGTCTCTTTTCTCAGCACTCTCGGATTTCCAATATTCCCAGGGTATCAGATCAAGTTCTGCAACTTAGTTCTGCAACCAAGGTCTCTGCACCTTTACTTAACCCAGCCTTGCTCACCTGGCCCCGCCCCTTTCCCACGTCCTTCTCACCTAGCTTTCTCCGCATAGTCTAGAGCTCCGCCTCTTCTTTTCTCCGACACGACCCCTCCCTTCCATCGGCCCCGCCCTCGCCTACATGGCCCCTCCCCCCACTGGGCCCCACCTCTAACCTGCCACTGGCCCTCCCCCTCTCACTGCTAGGCCACGCCCCCTCCACCTTGTTTCCCGGCGGAGTGGCCCCGCCCCTTTCTCCAGGCTCATGCCACTACCCCCCAATCCAGCGACGCCGAGCTCGGCCCCGCCTCCGGCCTCGCCGCCCCTCGCGTGCATGGACGAACTCTCACGTACCGGCCCCTGGCATCCGCCGCCGGCCATCCTCGCCCGCGGCCGCCGGCGCAGCTGCCGCCATTGCCTCCAAGCAAACGGCGGGTTCCCGCACTCCTTGGTGACGGCACTCACCGCTTCCGGGTCTTCTCGGCTGTTTCCGGATCCGCTCGGCTGTTTCCGGATAGGCCCTGAGCTCGAGACTGAGGCCGGAGTTGGCGGGATGGGGGAGGGTGGCCGAGCCTCAGCCGAAGATTTCCGAGTGGACGCCTGGCCCCGGCTCCAGGTCCCGCCCCTCTCCGCCTTCTTTCTTGAGTTGCGCGGTTGCAGAAGGACGCTAACTTTCAAACCCCAAAGAAGTTCTTTCCTCAAAGGCCTCGCGATCTTGGAAGTGCTCAAATTACACGTCCTCCAGGACGCCCGCCGGCCTCAGCCTAAGGAGGACAAAGCTCTCGCGGTCTCTCCCAGTCCCCGGCGCTGACCCCTTTGATCAGTTCCTGGCCGCCCTTCCGCCGGAGCTTGGCTCAGGCGAATTGTGATCGAGCTTCCCTGCACCGCCGCTTTCGTGGAGCGTCCCTCGGGGCAGGGCTGTTCACTTTTCTGGGCGCCTGGGTCCCCGCGTAGTCAGTCGTAGAAGTCAGAAACTTCCATGTCCCCACCCCCACTTTGATATTCAGCCAGTCACAGCCAGTCACAGCTTCCTGCTAATCCTCTCTCCCCCTCCTAGTGCCTCTCAAATCCCTCCTTTCCTTTGTTGGCCACTGCCCTAGGTCAGGCTCTTATTATATGTGACCTCTCCCTCCAAAAGCTGACCACACTTCTCCCCCAGTCGGTGACAGGCAGCTCAAACTTAAGTCTAGAGTCTTGATTCCCCTTCTCCCAAACCGTTTCTCCTTCTGTAAAGTACATTCCAGCAGCCTGCAAGTCCTCGGTTCTTCGTGTCCTCCTGCAAGTCCTGTAAGCTCTACCTCCAAAGGACTATTCCAGAATGGGTCCCTATATCTGCATCTTCAGCGCTGGGGTCCCCATCATCTCGCTCCTGAACTTCCACACTGCCTCCTGCCCCCTCAGTGTCACCATTTGGCCTCTTTAGGTAATTCTCAGAGCAATTAGAGTGATCATTGTAAAAACAAATCCTGTCTCAAACCCCGCTTAAAATCTGGTTCAATCCAATTTGAAAATGGCAAAGGGCACAAGTTTCACTGATGCAGATGGAAAGTTGTGCATGAAAAAGCTAGTCTCATTAGCCAGTAGAGAAGTTCAAGTTTCCTATTTGCACACCTACCAGGATGACTAAAATTTAAAGAGTAATCATACCAAACGCTGGTGAATAGATGGAGAAACTGAGGTTGTTAAGTACTCCTGATGGACATGTAAAATGGTATAGCTGCTGTGGAAAGGGCATGATAGTTTCTTAGGAGACTAATCATGACCATGCTTGAACATACCAAGCTTTTCTCCACCCAAGGTCTTGGCTCAGAAGTCATCTCCTGGGACCTCCCTGATGGCGTAATGCCTGCCAGTGCAGGGGACAGACACAGGTTTGATCCCTTGTCCCAGAGAATTCCACGTGCCACAGAGCAACTGTGCCCATGCACCACAGCTACTGAGCACTCGCTCTGGAGCCCGAGAGCCACTACGGAGCCCACATGCAGCAGCTACTGAAGCCTGTGTGCCTAGACCCTGTGCGTGCAACAGGAGAAGCCACCACGATCCGAAGCCCACCCACTGAAACTGGAAAAAGCCTGTGCACAGCAATGAAGACCCAAAGCAATCAAAAGTAAAAATAAATATTTTTTAAAAGTCACCTCTTGGGCTTCCCCTGGTGGTCCAGTGGGTAAGGACACCGCCTTGCAGTGCGAGGGGCGCCCGTTCGATCCCTGGCCTGGGAAGATCCCACGTGCTGCAGAGCGGCTGGACGGATGTGTCCAATTACTGAGCTGGAGCTCTGGAGCGCATGCACCCAGAGCGGGCGCTCTGCAATGACAGACGCCACCGCAATGGGAGGCCCACAGGAGCCAAAGAACAAAGATGGATGAAAATAGAGAAATGAAAGACCAATAGAAGTGGCCCGCCCGTCCTCCTCCCTCCCCAACCCGACCTCCGCCCAAAATAAATAAATAAATAAATCTTTAAAAAACAAAAGTCACCTCTTCAGTGAAGCCTTCCCTGACCACACTGTCTAAAGTCACCAGCTGTATCACATGTCCACTATTGGATCAGGTTAGAGACTTCTTACCGTTTGTTCATTTAATAATAAATAAACCAGTTATATATTGATTAACTTTATTACCCAGCCCCCTTTAGCCTTCTGTGGTCCCAAGACTTGAATCAGAGCTCCATGAGGTTAGGGATCTTGTCTTTCTTGTCCCCTGTTACTTTCCCAGAACCAAGCATAGGGTCTGGTACATGCTGCTGCTGCTGCTTAGTCACTTCCGTCGTGTCCAACTCTGTGTGACCCCATGGACTGTAGCTTGCCAGGCTTCTCCTTCCATGGGATGTCTTAGGAGACTGTAAAATGGTATAGCTGCTGTGGAAAGGGCATGATAGTTTCTTAGGAGACTAATCATGCTTGAACATACCAAGCTTTTCTCCACCCAAGGTCTTGGCTCAGAAGTCATCTCCTGGGACCTCCCTGATGGCGTAATGCCTGCCAGTGCAGGGGACAGACACAGGTTTGATCCCTTGTCCCAGAGAATTCCACGTGCCACAGAGCAACTGTGCCCATGCACCACAGCTACTGAGCACTCGCTCTGGAGCCCGAGAGCCACTACGGAGCCCACATGCAGCAGCTACTGAAGCCTGTGTGCCTAGACCCTGTGCGTGCAACAGGAGAAGCCACCACGATCCGAAGCCCACCCACTGAAACTGGAAAAAGCCTGTGCACAGCAATGAAGACCCAAAGCAATCAAAAGTAAAAATAAATATTTTTTAAAAGTCACCTCTTGGGCTTCCCCTGGTGGTCCAGTGGGTAAGGACACCGCCTTGCAGTGCGAGGGGCGCCCGTTCGATCCCTGGCCTGGGAAGATCCCACGTGCTGCAGAGCGGCTGGACGGATGTGTCCAATTACTGAGCTGGAGCTCTGGAGCGCATGCACCCAGAGCGGGCGCTCTGCAATGACAGACGCCACCGCAATGGGAGGCCCACAGGAGCCAAAGAACAAAGATGGATGAAAATAGAGAAATGAAAGACCAATAGAAGTGGCCCGCCCGTCCTCCTCCCTCCCCAACCCGACCTCCGCCCAAAATAAATAAATAAATAAATCTTTAAAAAACAAAAGTCACCTCTTCAGTGAAGCCTTCCCTGACCACACTGTCTAAAGTCACCAGCTGTATCACATGTCCACTATTGGATCAGGTTAGAGACTTCTTACCGTTTGTTCATTTAATAATAAATAAACCAGTTATATATTGATTAACTTTATTACCCAGCCCCCTTTAGCCTTCTGTGGTCCCAAGACTTGAATCAGAGCTCCATGAGGTTAGGGATCTTGTCTTTCTTGTCCCCTGTTACTTTCCCAGAACCAAGCATAGGGTCTGGTACATGCTGCTGCTGCTGCTTAGTCACTTCCGTCGTGTCCAACTCTGTGTGACCCCATGGACTGTAGCTTGCCAGGCTTCTCCTTCCATGGGATTTTCCAGGCAAGAATACTGGAGTGGGTTGCCATTCCCTTCTCTGTCTGGTAAATAAACAGTAGTAATTAGGACTTCCCTGATGGTCTAGGGGTTCAGAAGCCGCCTTGCAGTGCAGGGAACATGGGTTCCATCCATGGTCTGGGAAGATTCCACATGCTGTGGCACAACTAAGCCCATATGCCACAACTACTGAAGCCTGTGCACCTTAGAACCCATACTCCGCAGCAAGAGAGACCACTGCAATGCAAAACCTGTGCACTACAACTAGAGAAAGTCAATGAGCAGCAATGAAGACCCAGCACAGCCAATAATAATAATAATAAATAAGCCATAACACTGAAAGTAGTAAATAAATATTTGGTCAATGAATGAATGAACATGTTCCGTACTGATCTCTCTGGACTCCCTCCCCCCTCTCTCCTGCCACTGCGGCCGGGGAGTTTTATAAAATGTAAATCTGACCAGGTCAAATCCTAGCTTATAAATTCCCAAGAGCCTCTTGCCCTCAGAATAAAGTTCAGACTCCCTGTGTATGTGGCAGGGTTTCTTGGGAAGGACATGAAATGGTGCCTGTAAGTCAACTCTTAGGCTTGAATTTTACTCTGAGACCCTGGGAGTCACTGAAGGCTGTTGAGCAGGGGAAGCAGAAGGTTCATTCTAAGGAAACTCTCTGTGAGGCATGTGGACGGGAAGTAAAAGAGATAGAGGACAGAGAGCTCACCAAAGAAGCTGTTGAGGGGCTTCTCCTGTGGTTGAGCGGCTAAGACTCCAAGATCCCAAAGCAAGGGCCTGGGGTTCAATCCCTGGTCAGGGAACTGGATCCCACATACCAAAGCTAAGGGCCCAGTGCTGTCAAATAAATAAATGTTAGATTAGATTGAAAAAGAAGCTGTTGAGGGCTTCCCTGGTGGTCCAGTGGGTAAGGACACTGCCTTGCAGTGCAAGGGGCGCAGATTCGATCCCTGGCCTGGGAAGATCCCGCATGCCATGGAATGGCTGGACCGATGTGTCCAATTACCGAGCCGGAGCTCTGGAGCGCATGCGCCTAGAGCCGGTGCTCTGCAACAACAGAGGCCACTGCGACGGGAGGCCCACACGGGCCAAAGAACAAAGATGGATGAAAATAGATAAATGAAGGACCAATAAAAGTGGCCCACCCGCTCCCCTCCCTCCCCCATCCCTCCCCCAAAAAAAGAATCCACAAAAACAGAAGCCATTGAAATGGTTCTGGTTGAGAAGAGTCCAAAATAGGAGAAAATTGACACTAGAAATATGGAGGATAGAAAATGGACCAGCTTTGGTGACTGCGTATGTGGGGAAAAGAGAAACGTTTTCTGTTACTCTTCCTGACTTCCTTTCCTTTTTATTTTGAATTTGTTCTAACTGATTGACTTCCCTGGTGGTTCAGTGGCTACAACTCTGTGCTCCCGATGCAGGGGCCCGGGGTTCAATCCCTGGTCAGGGAACTATTAAAAGAGCCCACAGGCTACCTCTAAGAGTCGGCATGCTGCAATGAAAGATCCCACATACAGCAACGAAGACCCGAAGCAGCCAAATAAATAAATTGAAGAAAGTATCTTGGGGATCAGGGAAGGCCTCTGGGAGGAAGTAACATTTGCACTGAGACTCGAGTGATGGAAAGGGACCAGTGGAGCAAAGAGCCGAGTGTAGATCCAGGAAGTGCAAGTGCGGAGGCCTGGAGCTGGGGCAGAGTGGCAGAGGGTTGAGAGAGAAAACATAGCCTCCGGCAGCCTCACTCAGGCCTTTGGAAGCCATGGTTTGGAATGTTGACTTTAGACAGATGACCGTCGCTGGAATGTTCTAAGCAGGGGGCTGACATGCTTCAGCAAGAGGGCACGGCGTGTGAGGCAGCTGAGAAGCTAGTGAAGGGATTAGAGAGATTCTGCTGAATGAAAGGCAGATGGGGTCCTGCTCCCTCGCCCGCTCCATTCTCCCAATGCCCCACTCATCCCTGCGCGGCACCCCGACTTGATCAGAGGGAAGTGGGGGCCCTGCCAGCTGGAGGGTCCCCTGAGGTTTGCCTGAGGCAAACAGGAAGCCACAACCCAGTGAGACGGGCCTGGGAACCAGCAACTGAGAAAGCAGGTCTCCTGGGATCCTGGCCCTTTGCCCTGAGTGACTACTGTGGGGACAGACACAGAGCCTCACGGGCAGGGGCCAGGTGAGGTGGCAGAGAGAGAAAAGGCAGGGCAGGGAGGGGAAGAGCGGAGACGGGTGTGAGTGTGGCAGAGAGCAGGTTTAAGAGCCAGGACTCAAGCCTCTGGTGTCTAATTATACCACCAGCAGAATGTGCGCCTTAGGCACATCCTGCCCTTGAGGGGCCTCAACGATCCCATTTCTAGATGGGTTCCTTTCAGAACTGAAGCAGGGGCTTCCTGGGGAAGATCTGAGGCACACGGGCATGAAGCATAAGTCATTTCTCAGGACAGCTGCAAAGGCGCCCCAGGGGAAAAGAGCTTTTGGACTTCCTTTCCTTTTTATTTTGAATTTGTTCTAACTGATTGACTTCCCTGGTGGTTCAGTGGCTACAACTCTGTGCTCCCGATGCAGGGGCCCGGGGTTCAATCCCTGGTCAGGGAACTATTAAAAGAGCCCACAGGCTACCTCTAAGAGTCGGCATGCTGCAATGAAAGATCCCACATACAGCAACGAAGACCCGAAGCAGCCAAATAAATAAATTGAAGAAAGTATCTTGGGGATCAGGGAAGGCCTCTGGGAGGAAGTAACATTTGCACTGAGACTCGAGTGATGGAAAGGGACCAGTGGAGCAAAGAGCCGAGTGTAGATCCAGGAAGTGCAAGTGCGGAGGCCTGGAGCTGGGGCAGAGTGGCAGAGGGTTGAGAGAGAAAACATAGCCTCCGGCAGCCTCACTCAGGCCTTTGGAAGCCATGGTTTGGAATGTTGACTTTAGACAGATGACCGTCGCTGGAATGTTCTAAGCAGGGGGCTGACATGCTTCAGCAAGAGGGCACGGCGTGTGAGGCAGCTGAGAAGCTAGTGAAGGGATTAGAGAGATTCTGCTGAATGAAAGGCAGATGGGGTCCTGCTCCCTCGCCCGCTCCATTCTCCCAATGCCCCACTCATCCCTGCGCGGCACCCCGACTTGATCAGAGGGAAGTGGGGGCCCTGCCAGCTGGAGGGTCCCCTGAGGTTTGCCTGAGGCAAACAGGAAGCCACAACCCAGTGAGACGGGCCTGGGAACCAGCAACTGAGAAAGCAGGTCTCCTGGGATCCTGGCCCTTTGCCCTGAGTGACTACTGTGGGGACAGACACAGAGCCTCACGGGCAGGGGCCAGGTGAGGTGGCAGAGAGAGAAAAGGCAGGGCAGGGAGGGGAAGAGCGGAGACGGGTGTGAGTGTGGCAGAGAGCAGGTTTAAGAGCCAGGACTCAAGCCTCTGGTGTCTAATTATACCACCAGCAGAATGTGCGCTCTTAGGCACATCCTGCCCTTGAGGGGGCCTCAACGTTCCCATTTCTAGATGGGTTCCTTTCAGAACTGAAGCAGGGGCTTCCTGGGGAAGATCTGGAGGCACACGGGGCATGAAGCATAAGTCATTTCTCAGGACAGCTGCAAAGGCGCCCCAGGGGTACAAGGACTTGAACCCTTAGCTCAATGGACCCTGTCTCTCACGAACAGAGAGGGCTTGCTACATGCTGGACTGGGCTCCAAACGCCATAGGCCTATCATCCTGTTTATTCTCTACCAGCAATATTTTGAGAGGACTATTATTGTCCCCAGTTTATAAAGAGAAGGAAGCAAAGGCTTGGAAAGACAAAGACAATTAGCCAAGTGGCGGAGGTGGAGGATTCAATCTCAGGTCTGCCAGCTCCTATCTTATAGGTGATGGGCTGATGGTGCAGAGGTAGAAGAAGGCCCAAGAGATATCGGCTGAATAAATGAATGTCCCCGGAGCTGTCTGTGTGAAGGGGAATGAATTCAGAGCCTGAGGCTGAAGGAGGGAGGAGGTGGAAAAGGCAAGAGTCCGAACCCATGCATTCAACAAGTATTCCCTGGGCGACGACACTGTGCCAAGACGTGTTCCAGGACACTGGGTGTACAGTTTGAACAGGACAGTCTCTGTCTCAAGGGGCTTACAGTCTAGTTGGGGGGGGAGGGAGGAGAAAGCCATCAAGGAAGGAGACAGATAAAATCACCACGCATGGTGGTAAGTGCAGGAATGAAAATAAAACAGAGTAGCAGGGAGGAGGCAAGTTCTGCGGTTCTGGAGGGGTGCATGGAGACAGAGGCGTGACCACCCCTTCCTCTCTGGGGGACTGCCCGCCCGCCCCCACAGACGCCCATGGTTCAGTGCCCACTGGGTCCCCGCCTGCCCCAGCATCCCCCGCGCGGTGAGGCTGGGTGCCCCGGGGAGTCTGGCCACCATGCCACCTCCTCTCCTCCTCTTCCTCCTCTTCCTTGCCCCCATGGGAGTCAGGCCCGAGGACCCACGCCTAGTGGAGGCCAGAGGTATGTCCAGAGGGCAGAGATGGAGGCAAGGGCTGGAAACCTCGGTTCTGGCTGGGTGCTCTTGGCTAGCTCACTTGCCCTCTCTGAGCCTCCATTTTGTTATCTGTGAAATTCGGGGGTGGATTGGAAGGACTCTGAGAGCTCATCCACTCCCAGCTGGTGGGTTTGGGGGGTTTCTAACCCAGTGTGAGGAGTGAAGGGGGCTAGGGGCTCCTTTCTCCCTACTTCCACCATACCCCGTCCTGCTCTCTCTCCACAGAGGGAGGCAATGCTGTGCTGCCTTGCCTTGAAGACTCCTCAGATGGTCCCCCTGAGCAGCTGGCCTGGTATCGGGACTCCCAATCAACCCCCTTCTTAGAGCTGAGCCTAGGGTTGCCAGGCCTGGGCCTCCATGTGGGGCCTCTGGGCACCCTGAAGGAGCCCCAGGCAACCCTGCTGTTCCTCTTCAATGTCTCCAAGCAGATGGGGGGCTTCTACCTGTGCCAACCAGGCCCCCCTTCTGAGCAGGGCTCGCCGTCTGGCTGGACGGTCAGCGTGAAGGGCAGTGGTGAGGTCCGGGCTGGGGCAGGGAGGGCTGGGTGAGAAGTGGGAGGCCGACCGGAGATGGTGGAGGTCCGGCAGCTGAAACAGACCTGGAGGGAGGGGCCGGAGGGTCCGAGGGACACGCTGGGAGCCCATTTGAGGTGGCTTCTAAAATCCCCTGTGGCTTTATGACATCAGCGTGGCGCTTCTCTGTCTCTTTCACTCTCTTCTCTGAGTCGCTGTCTCTCTGTCTGTCTTTGGATCTTTGCCTCTGCTTTTCTGGGTCTCCATATCTCTCCATGTCTCCTGGATCTCTTGTACCTGGTTCTGGGTATCTTCCAGGGGAACTGTTCCGGTGGAATGCTTCAGACCTATACGACCCAAGCTGTGGCCTGGGGAACAGGTCCTCAGAGGCCTCTTCTGGTCAAGTCCCATGGTCCCAGTTGTATGTGTGGGACAAGAACAGCCCCAGGCAGATCGTCTACAGAGACCTTGCCTGCGCCCCACCCAACAGCTCTCTGAACAACTATGGTAAGGCCGTGGGGAGATGCAGGCCGGCGGGGAGGGTGGTGGTGACCGGGAACTGGGTTGTCCGCAGGGGAGGAGACCCCCAAGAATTGTGCCTTCCTAGCCGTGACTCTCCCTGCCCCAGACCTCACTGTGGCCCCTGGCTCCACACTCTCACTGTCCTGTGGGGCATCCCACACCTCACTGGCCAGAAGCTCCATCTCCTGGCTCCACATACATCCCGACAAGCCTATGATCAAACTGCTGAGCCTAAACCTGAGGGAGGACGCCCAGCTCAGAGAGATGTGGGTCATGGGCACCCTCGGGGGAAAGGCTGTTCTGTTGCTGCCCGAGGCGACCGCTCAAGATGCTGGCATCTATCTCTGTAACCATGGCAATAAGACCACCCGGCTGCAGCTGAAGATCAAGGCCCAGTCAGGTAGAGTTTCTCCCGAGTGTGGGCCGTCTGCATGGCTGGGCCGCTTGGCCTGGGAGGAGGGCTGATAAAGAGGAAGAGCTCAGTGCCAGGCCACCTTGGCCCCTGATCTGAGGGCTCATACCAGCCTCGTCCTGTTCCCACCCTCTACACTGAATGCTGAGCCTTGCTCTCTTTTCCCACCCTTGCTTCCGAGACACCCACTTTTCTTGGTCTTCTCCTACCACTTCCCATCGACTTCGGGAGTCTTCCTTCCTCACTCACTCCTCCCTGTTGGAGTTCTGAGTCCTCCTCTTCGCCTGTCGATGCTCTCTCAGAGGGGGGCCGGAGGGTCCGAGGGACACGCTGGGAGCCCATTTGAGGTGGCTTCTAAAATCCCCTGTGGCTTTATGACATCAGCGTGGCGCTTCTCTGTCTCTTTCACTCTCTTCTCTGAGTCGCTGTCTCTCTGTCTGTCTTTGGATCTTTGCCTCTGCTTTTCTGGGTCTCCATATCTCTCCATGTCTCCTGGATCTCTTGTACCTGGTTCTGGGTATCTTCCAGGGGAACTGTTCCGGTGGAATGCTTCAGACCTATACGACCCAAGCTGTGGCCTGGGGAACAGGTCCTCAGAGGCCTCTTCTGGTCAAGTCCCATGGTCCCAGTTGTATGTGTGGGACAAGAACAGCCCCAGGCAGATCGTCTACAGAGACCTTGCCTGCGCCCCACCCAACAGCTCTCTGAACAACTATGGTAAGGCCGTGGGGAGATGCAGGCCGGCGGGGAGGGTGGTGGTGACCGGGAACTGGGTTGTCCGCAGGGGAGGAGACCCCCAAGAATTGTGCCTTCCTAGCCGTGACTCTCCCTGCCCCAGACCTCACTGTGGCCCCTGGCTCCACACTCTCACTGTCCTGTGGGGCATCCCACACCTCACTGGCCAGAAGCTCCATCTCCTGGCTCCACATACATCCCGACAAGCCTATGATCAAACTGCTGAGCCTAAACCTGAGGGAGGACGCCCAGCTCAGAGAGATGTGGGTCATGGGCACCCTCGGGGGAAAGGCTGTTCTGTTGCTGCCCGAGGCGACCGCTCAAGATGCTGGCATCTATCTCTGTAACCATGGCAATAAGACCACCCGGCTGCAGCTGAAGATCAAGGCCCAGTCAGGTAGAGTTTCTCCCGAGTGTGGGCCGTCTGCATGGCTGGGCAGGGAGGGCTGGATGATAAGAGGGAAGAGCTCAGTGCCAGGCCACCTTGGCCCCTGATCTGAGGGCTCATACCAGCCTCGTCCTGATTCCCACCCTCTACACTGAATGCTGAGCCTTGCTCTCTTTCCCACCCTTGCTTCCGAGACACCCACTTTTCTTGGTCTTCTCCTACCACTTCCCATCGACTTCGGGAGTCTTCCTTCCTCACTCACTCCTCACTGTTGGAGTTCTGAGTCCTCCTCTTCGCCTGTCGATGCTCTCTCATCCTTGTCTACACACTCTTCCTGTTTGATTTGACTTCCATGGCTCCTTAGGCCACTACCCCTTGGTGACTCAATCCCAGGCTCCGTAACACTCCACACCCAGCCAAGTCCTGGAATTGCCAGTTGATGTCCCAGGGACACGGCTCAACATGTACCAAATCAAACGTGATAGTCTTCTGGATTGCCCTGTGTAAGTGAAGGGCACTACCACCTGGCCAGGTGCCCGAGTCAGGAAGCTGGGCATTCTTCCTGTTCCTTACCTGTCCATCAAATTGGTCATAATGCCCTGCCCATTCTGTCTCCCTTCATTCAATCCTACCATGCTATTGCAACCACAGTTCTCCACGTCAACCTTAAATTTACCTCCAAACTTGACCTCAGCGTGGTGCTGCAACCCACCTCGAGCCCTGTGAACTCCATTCTGCTCTTCACACTGACCATGGCTGTCCTTCACTGCAGCAAGAAGTTGAGCATCTCGCTCCTCTTAATCCTAATATAGCGTCTGACTGTAGTCTAGTCGTTTGTTCATGGTTTGCTTAATAGATGCGGCTCCAGGCCCTGTGCCAGGCTCCGGGTCCTTAGAGGGAGGGAGGGGAGTCCCCTGTGTAGCTTGGGGGATTGAGGACCCGTGTCTGGTCCCAGTCCCTCAGACTCATGACCCTTTGAGGAACTGAGGCTGAAAAGCAAGATGCCAGCCTGGGGTCTTCATCTCATAGCTCCTTCCCCCTACCAGTATGGCATTGGCTGCTGGAGACTGGTGTCTGGAAAGTCCCTGTTGTGACTGTAATTTATCTGATCATCTGCCTGGGTTCTGTGGTGGGTTTTCTTTACCTTCGAAGAGGTAAGTCGGGTTTCCCAGTCAGTTTTCCCAAACCTACCCCTCCTTCCTCAGGAGAGGCCACAGCGGCCAGTCTGACAACCCCATCTTCCCTCCCACACCTCCCCACCGGACCTCAGAAGTCTGTCCCTGCTCCTTTTCCAACCACCCATCCCCTGAACTACCCGAGCCCTTTGGCATTTGAGCTTCCATCTCTCCCAAATCTTCACTCTTGAGTCTCTCCCCTGATCACGCCGCTTAACTCCCACCAGCCCTGATCCTGAGGAGGAAAAGAAAGCGGATGACTGATCCCACGAGACGGTAATTATTACAGGGCCCCCCAGGCTCCCTCTCCTGCATGGTCACTTTACGCTTTGCACTGCTTCCTCTGCTCACTGTTTCCTCTGCTCATGGTGTCAATCCCTGGGTCGGGAAGTTCCCCTGGAAGAGGGCACGGCAACCCCCTCCAGTATTCTTGCCTGGAGAGTTCCATGGACAGAGGAGCCTGCCGCCCACCGGGTTGGGCTGAGTTGGATACAGTGGAGTGACTTAGCGCGCATGCACCGTGTCTTTTCTCCATCTCTGTGGTTGAAATGTTGCCCAGCCTTCAAAGGCCAGCGCCAAAGCTACCTCCTCTGTGAAGTCTTTCTCGGAGTGATCGCAGACCCTTCTGTAGGCTGTGCCAACACAGAGATGCTAACAACAAGTGATCACTTCTTTTCTTTTTAATTTTTTGGCTTCACTGAGTCTTAATTGCGGCATACAGGATCTTCGATCTTCCCTGTGGGCACGCGGAATCCTTTAGTTGAGGCATGAGAGATCTTTTTCGTGGTGGCACGCATACTCTCAGATGCGTGGGGTCTATTTCCCCAGTCAGGCATGGAACCTGGCCCCCTGCACTGGGAGCATGCGGTAGCCATCACACCACCAAGGAAGTTTCAACAAGTGGCTGCATTTAACCTCTAAGGGTTTAGCCTGAATCTTGAACGTCCCCTCCAGGCCTGGCCTCAAGCGCAACTCCCCTTCCTCCGCCAGGTTCTTCAAAGTGACGCCTCCCCCAGGAAATGGGGCCCAGAGCCAGTACGGGAACATGCTCTCTCTCTCCACGCCCCACTCTGGCACGGGTAAGGTCTAAGGTCCCTGATCCGGAGCTGGCACCCCACCTGTGTTCCTCACCCCTCCAGTCTCCCGAGCGCCAAGTCTTCCCGAGCTCGGAGCTCCGCCTTCGGAGAAGAGCCCGCCCAGATTGGAGATCCACCCCCAGACCCAAGGCCCGCACCCTCCACTCATATCCCCGCCCCCAGGACGCCGGACCCTAACTCTGGTTCTCAGAGCCGAACCTCGCGGGAGACTTCAGGCCACGCCTCTAGATTTAGGTCCCGCCCCTCCCCAGGCTCCGGCGGTCTAGAATCCGCCTGCAGGAGGGGGAGCTGGATTTGATTCCTGGGTTGGGAAGATCCACTGGGTCTTCTGGCTACCCACTCCAGTATTCTTGCCTGGAGAATTCTATAGCTCGTCCAAGGGTCGCAAAGGGTCGGACACGACTGAGCGACTCTCACTTCACTTCCTACCCTGGCTCAGGGCTGGGTACCAAGATGCAGAGTCTTCCAGCAGGGCCTGAAATATCCTCTGCCTGTAGCGCCGACCGCCCCCATCTCTTCTCACCCGGGCAGGACGCGCCCTGCGGTGGGCTGCGGGCCTGGGAGCCACCATGCCGTCCTACCCGCGCAGCGACGTCCAGGAGGCCAGAGCCGCGGGGTCCCGGAGCCCGCCAGGAACCGGTGATTGAGAAGGGGTGGTTGGTGGCTCACAGGGGAGGTGTCGGGACGGTCTAGGGGGCGAAGAGTGGACTAGGGCCTAGAGGAGGGAGCCCGTGACCTGGTTCCCGCCTTCATCCCTGAACCCCAGGCCCAGAAGAAGAGGAAGGGGAGGCCTATGAGGAGCCGGACAGTGAGGAGGGCTCCGAGTTCTACGAGAACGACTCCAACCTTGGGCAGGACCAGGTCTCCCAGGGTAAGACTGCTCTCTCCCATCCTCGCCTCCGCGGGGACGTGGACTCTGGGCCCTCGCTGGGCACCTCTCCTTCTCCACCAGATGGCAGCGGCTATGAGAACCCTGAGGAAGAGGGCTTGGCTCCCGAGGATGAAGACTCCTTCTCTAACGGTAATCTGGGGTTCTCATGGGGCCTTGGAGACTTGGGAGAACCCACAGGGCTGGGGATTCCCTACAGGGCAGAAGGGTCCCTGGAGTTCTCTTTCCTGTAACAGCTGAGTCTTATGAGAATGAAGATGAAGAACTGACCGAGCCAGTCGCCTGGACAACAGGTGTGTGTGAAATGGTCACATTCCTGTGGGGTGTGTGTGTGTGTGTGTGTGTGTGTGTGATCCAAAAGCCAGAAATGACTTCCCTCTTCCTTCTCCAGACTTCCTGAGCCCCCATGGGTCAGCCTGGGACCCCAGCAGGGAGGCGATCTCCCTTGGTGAGAAGTGCTTGGGACCTGCCTGGCTTGGCCAGATTGGGTTGACGTGGCCTCGGCTCTGATGTCAGGGCTAACCTTGTCCTTGGCTCTGACTCCCCACTCGAGCCCAGTCCTGACCTTAGAGGTGACTCCTAACTCTGCCCTCAACACTGACCCCCAAGATTCTCCCCATCCTTCACCATCAACAGGAGCCCCAATCTCAATGCAGTTCCCGCCTGGACTTTGACCTCCAGCTCACCCCAGGCCCCAGTGCAGACCTCAGCTTTGACCCAACTTCTCTCTACAAACTTCTGACAACTCTGACTTTGAGTCCTTCCAATTTTGTTCTTGACGTTTTCTCTGACCATGATTGTAATCTAACCCACACGTAATCAAACCCTACAATGAACAAGTGCCCAGAACCCGGGGCTGATCCTTCCTAGAACAATACTGCTCAAGCCCCTACGACCCTCTCTGTATCTTAGGCTGTACTTCCTTTCCCCATGTCCCCAGCGTGGCTCCCAGACCTCCAACTCTCCATCCTTTGCCTACGCAGGGTCCCAGTCCTATGAGGATATGAGAGGGATCCTGTATGCAGCCCCCCAGGTCCGTTTCGTTCGATCCCAGCCTGGTGCCAATCATGACGAAGGTGGGTGCTTCTCTTGCCATCTTCCGTGGTCTTCTGAGGCTTCCTTCCTCCTAGCTGACTTCCGGCTCTACTTACATCTTACTCCTCCCTGGTTCTGACCAGACGCAGACTCTTATGAGAACATGGATAATCCCGATGGACCAGAACCAGCCTGGGGAGGAGGGGGTCACATGAGCTGGAGCACTAGGTGATGTCCCTTCAGGTGAGCTGGGAGCTGCCGTCCAAGGATGCACAAGGAGGGAGATGGATAGGAATGGAAGTGGGGTGCTGGCTCCACTCCTTCCCATCACCATTTCTTCTGCATAGCCTAGACCTTCCCAGGACCCTGAGGGCCACACCTGACACCGAATGTCAGGATGCCAAGAAGAGAGACAGTCTTAGCCTGTGGAGAGATGTTACGTCAGCCGTTGGATACGAGTACCTCTGTGTGTGTGTGTGTACACGAGCAAACCTTCAGCCACCTTTGCACTTCCAAATAAACTGTGTGTTCATCTGCTCAGTCACTCAGTCGTGTCTGACTCTTTGTGACCCCGTGGACGGTAGCCTGCCAGGCTCCGCTATCCATGGAATTTCTCCCAGGCAAGAATCCTGGCACGGGTTGCCATCCTGCTCCAGGGGACCATCCGGATCCGGGGATCGAACTCGCATCTCCTGAGTCTCCTGCATTGGCAGGCAGATTCTTTATTTGTTATCCCTGCATCATCTGGGAAGCCCAGGCTCAGTGAGCTCTTCCAGTCGTGTGACATAGTGCCCTTGGCTGGGAGGGGAAGGGAAAGAGGCGAAAGCTTGGGCTCCCAGCCCCTCTGGAATCCAGCAGAGGAGGAAGAGCTGCATCTCAGGAACCCCCGGGCCTTTTCCCGCCTATGACCTGGCTTGCGCTCCTCTCCCTTGCTTGCCTGACATGCCCGCTATCCAGGCATTCAATTATTGTCCACTCAGCCGTCGCGTGCGGGTGCCCAGTGACAAGGAAGGAATCCAGGAAGAAGAAGCAAGCTGATCATCACTTCTATTTATTTTGTATTTATTTGGCTGCGGGTCTTCATTGTGGCATGCAGCATTTTCAGTCTCCATCCGCAAGGGGTGCTTGTCTTGCCATCTTCCGTGGTCTTCTGAGGCTTCCTTCCTCCTAGCTGACTTCCGGCTCTACTTACATCTTACTCCTCCCTGGTTCTGACCAGACGCAGACTCTTATGAGAACATGGATAATCCCGATGGACCAGAACCAGCCTGGGGAGGAGGGGTCACATGAGCTGGAGCACTAGGTGATGTCCCTTCAGGTGAGCTGGGAGCTGCCGTCCAAGGATGCACAAGGAGGGAGATGGATAGGAATGGAAGTGGGGTGCTGGCTCCACTCCTTCCCATCACCATTTCTTCTGCATAGCCTAGACCTTCCCAGGACCCTGAGGGCCACACCTGACACCGAATGTCAGGATGCCAAGAAGAGAGACAGTCTTAGCCTGTGGAGAGATGTTACGTCAGCCGTTGGATACGAGTACCTCTGTGTGTGTGTGTGTACACGAGCAAACCTTCAGCCACCTTTGCACTTCCAAATAAACTGTGTGTTCATCTGCTCAGTCACTCAGTCGTGTCTGACTCTTTGTGACCCCGTGGACGGTAGCCTGCCAGGCTCCGCTATCCATGGAATTTCTCCCAGGCAAGAATCCTGGCACGGGTTGCCATCCTGCTCCAGGGGACCATCCGGATCCGGGGATCGAACTCGCATCTCCTGAGTCTCCTGCATTGGCAGGCAGATTCTTTATTTGTTATCCCTGCATCATCTGGGAAGCCCAGGCTCAGTGAGCTCTTCCAGTCGTGTGACATAGTGCCCTTGGCTGGGAGGGGAAGGGAAAGAGGCGAAAGCTTGGGCTCCCAGCCCCTCTGGAATCCAGCAGAGGAGGAAGAGCTGCATCTCAGGAACCCCCGGGCCTTTTCCCGCCTATGACCTGGCTTGCGCTCCTCTCCCTTGCTTGCCTGACATGCCCGCTATCCAGGCATTCAATTATTGTCCACTCAGCCGTCGCGTGCGGGGTGCCCAGTGACAAGGAAGGAATCCAGGAAGAAGAAGCAAGCTGATCATCACTTCTATTTATTTTGTATTTATTTGGCTGTGCGGGGTCTTCATTGTGGCATGCAGCATTTTCAGTCTCCATCGCAGCAAGGGGGAGCTTTAGTTGTGGCATTTCCCCCTCGCTGTATAGGCTCTTTGCTGTGGTGCATAGGCTTCTCTTGTAGAACATGGGCTTTAGGATTCGGTAGTCGCAGCATGTGGGCTCTCTTCAGTAGGAGCCCACGGGCTTACCCACTGCCCGTGGCATGCAGGATCTTGGTTCCCTGACCAGGGATCGAACTCTCGCCCTCTGCATTGGGAGCACAAAGTCTTAGCCGCTAGACCACCAGAGAAGTCACATCCCAATTTATTGAGCATCTACTATAGTCTGATATCAGTGAACACATTTAATCTTTCCAGTCACCTCACAAGGTGATTAAACTCATGTGCCAGGACTTTGGTATAAGTATTTTATGTATATTTCATGTATTTGTTTCTGTATTTAGCTCATTTTACCTTCACCAACAACCCTATTTCATAGATGAGGAAACTGAGCAGAGACACTAAATTATGTGCTGGAGGCTTCCCTGGTTAACAAAGAGTGGGGTCAGGATTTAGAACTCTGGCAGTCTAATTCTGGAGCCTCTATCATCCTTGACACCCTCCCTTCTTAAGTGCAGTTGTGTTCATGAAAATGCCAGGGTTTCCCTGGTAGCTCAGGGGTAAAGAGTTCACCTGCCAGTGCAGGAGAGACGGGTTCGTTCCCTGATCCGGGAAGTTCCCACATGCTGCGGAGCAACTAAGCCTGTGAGCCACAACTATGAAGCCTGTGCTCTAGAGCCTCAGAGCCGCAACTATTGAAGCCCGTGTGCCCTAGAGCCCGAGATTCACAACAAGAGAAGTCACCGCAACAGAAAGCCTGAACACCTCAACTAGAGAGCAGTCCCCACTCCCTGCAACTAGAGAAAAGCCTACGGCAGCAGTGAAAACCAGAATAACCAAAAATGAATAAATAAATAATTTTAAAAAGAGAAAAAGCCAGAGCCAGAGAACCCAGGTCACACAACTAGCCCTTTAGAGTTGAACCCAGGAATCTGGCTGCTTTCGTGGCCACTGTGCCGGCTCCCTGGTAAACAGCCCATGATATAAACCACAGACACCAAGACTTCACAGCTAAAAGTCGCCAGGCCCTAAAACCATGATGTGTCAAGCTCCACCACACCCAAATTCTAGTCTCGGGTGAAGGTGGACTCGGTCATTGACAGTCATGGTGTCCTCTGCCTGGCCTCCCCAGCTCCGTAGCGCTTCTGAAAATTGGTATTTGAAACCTAGCCCTTCTCCTGCTCTAGCAGCTTTCATGCTCTCTGTAAGACTGCCTAGACTTTTTCAACACCTACTGTTTTATTTCTAGAATTCCTTTTTGGTTTTCAGTTAAACCTTTTATTTTGTATGGGAGCACAGCCGGTGAACACTGTTTTGATAGCTTCTGGTGGACGGCAACGGAACTCGGCCAGACATTTTTTTTTTTTAATTCTTGGCTTCACTGGGTCTTCGTTGCTGCACACAGGCTTTGTCTAATAGCGGTGAGCGGGGACACTCTTCACTGGGGTGTGTTGGCTTCTCATCAGAGTGGCTTCTCTTGTTGCAGAGCACTGGGCTCAGTTGCTCTGTAACAGGAATCTTCCTCAACCAGGATCATTGACCCTGCATTCCCTGCATTGGCAGGTGGATTCGTAACCACTGTGACCACCAGGGAAGTCTTAGAATTCCTTTTCTTAATGTTCCAGTTCTTTCTTCATAATGTCCTCTGTGTATTTTTGACACTCTATTCCTTTTTATCTCTGAGCCTTTAAAACGTCATCTGTATTAATGCGGTTATGATGTATCAAGCATCCTTCTAATATTACTAAATGCTTTACAAGTAGTATCTCGTTTTATCTTTACGATGATCCTATGAGGAAGGTACACTACAATTATTATCGCCTTCGAGCTGAGAAGTCTGAGGCACAGAGAAATGAAATACTTTAAGTGCTAACTGACTTAAGGTAGCTCACTCAAACTCAATGCCCCTCAGTGCTCCCAGTGATAAAGTAGGATTTGGGAGGAAGTGATTACGATTGTCTGTACGTGTCGATGTCACCATGGAAGCGTTCTTTGTTTTTCCTGCAGGAGTCCCCTGAGTTCCCTGGGCCCCACTCACATCTCCTGGGGCCAGCTTGACTTGGCTTCTGCCATGGATTTACAGGCTACACAGGTTTCTGATCATTTTATTCAGAGTAAGCTTCTACCCTAGAGGTTTGGCCTTAATCCAAACCTACATTCTGATGACTCCGGGAACTCTGCGGTGACTTTTCCCATGCTGTATCCCAAGGTCTGTTGATGGATGTCCCCCCCACCCTCTGTCTTCTGTGACCAGAAGAGACAGTCCTTTCTCTGCTCCCAGCTTTGTGCAGGGGGGCTTAGTTTCAGCTCTCTGCTCTTCCTGGAGCTGCAGCCTTGACCTTTGTCCCCAGGGAGTCATTACAACTCCAAGCCTAGGGACCCCACATTCCCATGGGGGTGCTGTCTCACTGTTGTGGCTTTGATTTCCTTCTTTATTTCTAGCACTGGGTAGATTCTGGCCTGCCTTTTAGCTCAGGTATCCATGAAGGGAAAGAACAGAAAGAAGGCAATGCTTCTTTTTATGTTTGTATAATATATGTGTGGAGTGTGGGGCACAGAAAATGCACCTTCAGCATTTCCTTGGGCTTGCATCTTGGGCACAGTCCATGTGGCAAAAAATAAAATGAAATTCCCATATCCAGCTCAGGATTCACCCCCTCCCCACCTTACCTTTCAGCTGACACGAGCTTTCCATATGGGCACATCCGGCCTCTTACCCAACCAGCTTCTTTCATGTAGGTTTCCTGTCTGTGCTTGAAACAGGTAAACTTGGGATCCTTTTTATCTCTGAGCCTTTTTAAACGTCATCTGTATTAATGCGGTTATGATGTATCAAGCATCCTTCTAATATTACTAAATGCTTTACAAGTAGTATCTCGTTTTATCTTTACGATGATCCTATGAGGAAGGTACACTACAATTATTATCGCCTTCGAGCTGAGAAGTCTGAGGCACAGAGAAATGAAATACTTTAAGTGCTAACTGACTTAAGGTAGCTCACTCAAACTCAATGCCCCTCAGTGCTCCCAGTGATAAAGTAGGATTTGGGAGGAAGTGATTACGATTGTCTGTACGTGTCGATGTCACCATGGAAGCGTTCTTTGTTTTTCCTGCAGGAGTCCCCTGAGTTCCCTGGGCCCCACTCACATCTCCTGGGGCCAGCTTGACTTGGCTTCTGCCATGGATTTACAGGCTACACAGGTTTCTGATCATTTTATTCAGAGTAAGCTTCTACCCTAGAGGTTTGGCCTTAATCCAAACCTACATTCTGATGACTCCGGGAACTCTGCGGTGACTTTTCCCATGCTGTATCCCAAGGTCTGTTGATGGATGTCCCCCCCACCCTCTGTCTTCTGTGACCAGAAGAGACAGTCCTTTCTCTGCTCCCAGCTTTGTGCAGGGGGGCTTAGTTTCAGCTCTCTGCTCTTCCTGGAGCTGCAGCCTTGACCTTTGTCCCCAGGGAGTCATTACAACTCCAAGCCTAGGGACCCCACATTCCCATGGGGGTGCTGTCTCACTGTTGTGGCTTTGATTTCCTTCTTTATTTCTAGCACTGGGTAGATTCTGGCCTGCCTTTTAGCTCAGGTATCCATGAAGGGAAAGAACAGAAAGAAGGCAATGCTTCTTTTTATGTTTGTATAATATATGTGTGGAGTGTGGGGCACAGAAAATGCACCTTCAGCATTTCCTTGGGCTTGCATCTTGGGCACAGTCCATGTGGCAAAAAATAAAATGAAATTCCCATATCCAGCTCAGGATTCACCCCCTCCCCACCTTACCTTTCAGCTGACACGAGCTTTCCATATGGGCACCGTCCCCACCATTCTCTGTTGCCTCTTACCCAACCAGCTTCTTTCATGTAGGTTTCCTGTCTGTGCTTGAAACAGGTAAACTTGGGATGCCTAGTGAAACCACCCTTCCTCCTAGAGGGTGAATCCATGTCGGGGTCTTCTCTGTGCCTCTGGGACCCAAGCAGAGGATGGCAAAGACAGAGAAATGAGTGAGGAAGGAAAAACAAATGAAGGACTCAGGCAAATCCTGAGATTCTGGGGGAAGAAACAGAAGTCTTGTGAGCTCTGTTACCTGGGGAAGTCTTAGGGGAAGAGAGGAACCGAGGTGTGCTAACTCCAGCCCATTGCTCTGAATCAGATTCTCTGGGTTGGAATCCCGGCTCCACCCCTTTCTAGCTGTGTGGCTCGAGCTCTTAGTGCTGCAGCTTCCGGGGCTATACAGGAAGAACAGGGATGATCGCTATGTTAAGGAGTCTTAACTGAAATGGGAAGCACTTGACGGTGCCATAGTAGTCACTTGAACACTGGCTGTTGTTCCTACTATTCTTTGTAAAATATGTATTTATTTATTTGGCTGTGTCGAGTCTTGACTGTGGCACATGGGATCTCTGTTCTTCCTTGCGGCATGCGGACTCTTAGTTGGAGCGCGTGGGATCTAGTTCCCTGACCAGGGATTGAACCTGGGCCCCCTGCATGGGGAGCACAGGCTCTTACCACTGGACCACCAGGGAAGTTCCAGCTGTTATAATGATTTGGCATTTATTAAGGGCCGACCAGGTCCCAAGAGCCAGAAGCCCCTAGGAATATCTGGGTTTGGACTTCCTCCGGTAGGGACCTGCTCACAAGACAGCCACGCTCCAAAGCCTCCCAACTTCCCACCCTACGACCTGCTTCATTGCCAGGGTCTGGACCACTCACAGCTCTTGGACAGGATTTAGGGAGAAGGAGGCCTGAGGGAACTTTCAGGTCCTCAGGGTCACCCCTACTTTGAAGGAGCCTCTCAGGTAGCCAGGGGCTTGCCAGGTAGTGCAGTGGTAAAGAATCTGCCTGCCAATCCAGGAGAAACAAGAGACTCAGGATTCACCCTCCCACCTTACCTTTCAGGACATTTCATATGGGCACCGTCCCCACCATTCTCTGTTGCCTCTTACCCAACCAGCTTCTTTCATGTAGGTTTCCTGTCTGTGCTTGAAACAGGTAAACTTGGGATGCCTAGTGAAACCACCCTTCCTCCTAGAGGGTGAATCCATGTCGGGGTCTTCTCTGTGCCTCTGGGACCCAAGCAGAGGATGGCAAAGACAGAGAAATGAGTGAGGAAGGAAAAACAAATGAAGGACTCAGGCAAATCCTGAGATTCTGGGGGAAGAAACAGAAGTCTTGTGAGCTCTGTTACCTGGGGAAGTCTTAGGGGAAGAGAGGAACCGAGGTGTGCTAACTCCAGCCCATTGCTCTGAATCAGATTCTCTGGGTTGGAATCCCGGCTCCACCCCTTTCTAGCTGTGTGGCTCGAGCTCTTAGTGCTGCAGCTTCCGGGGCTATACAGGAAGAACAGGGATGATCGCTATGTTAAGGAGTCTTAACTGAAATGGGAAGCACTTGACGGTGCCATAGTAGTCACTTGAACACTGGCTGTTGTTCCTACTATTCTTTGTAAAATATGTATTTATTTATTTGGCTGTGTCGAGTCTTGACTGTGGCACATGGGATCTCTGTTCTTCCTTGCGGCATGCGGACTCTTAGTTGGAGCGCGTGGGATCTAGTTCCCTGACCAGGGATTGAACCTGGGCCCCCTGCATGGGGAGCACAGGCTCTTACCACTGGACCACCAGGGAAGTTCCAGCTGTTATAATGATTTGGCATTTATTAAGGGCCGACCAGGTCCCAAGAGCCAGAAGCCCCTAGGAATATCTGGGTTTGGACTTCCTCCGGTAGGGACCTGCTCACAAGACAGCCACGCTCCAAAGCCTCCCAACTTCCCACCCTACGACCTGCTTCATTGCCAGGGTCTGGACCACTCACAGCTCTTGGACAGGATTTAGGGAGAAGGAGGCCTGAGGGAACTTTCAGGTCCTCAGGGTCACCCCTACTTTGAAGGAGCCTCTCAGGTAGCGAGGGGCTTCCCAGGTAGTGCAGTGGTAAAGAATCTGCCTGCCAATCCAGGAGAAACAAGAGACCTGGATTTGATCCCTGGGTCAGGAAGATCTCCTGAAGGAGGAAATGGCAACCTGCTTCAGTAATTCTTGCCTGGAGAATGCCATGGACAGAGGAGCCTGGAGGGCTACAGTCCAGAGGGTCTCAAAGGGTCAGACACGACCGAGCGGCTGAGCATGCTAAGGTAGGAACCAAGGCGGCAGAAGGGCTTTGGGTGTAATCTCTATCCTTCCAGCTTTGCTGCAAAGAAAAGTTGATTTCCTGGGGCTGGGAGGTCCTTGGAGTCCACACTGCCAGAGACAGTCTTTGTCCCTTGGGAAACAGCCCCACCTGCTGGGCTTGTGTGCCTTTAGTCTTGACTTTGGCTAAGTCTATTTGGAGGACTTGAGATGTGGGCCAAGTTGATGTGTATGTGTACCGGGTATCAGTGTGGCCAAAGAGGGGGATGGGATGGGATGGGATGGGATGGATGCGGGTGGGTGGGTGTCAAGACAGTGTGTGAAGTACAAGTCTTGTGAGCCCTGCGTGTGTGTGAGACAGGCGGTACTGGGTGTATGTTGTGTGGGCATTATGTGTGAAATACGCTGTGGCATGTATGATGTGTGGGGTTAGGCGTGTGACAATTAGTAAAGCGAAACCTCCCTAAAATGCAGTGGAAGGGGAAGCTTCCGTGAATTACAGGAAGAACGGTCAGTTAAAGACCCCAAACAGAAGAATCACGATTTACAGATTCCAAGAGGAAAGGGTGTATGTTGGATCCCTTAGAAGAAATCCACTACCCCAGCAACTCGGGCAATGAGAAACCATCATTACCCTGAACTCACACTTTTCTCCCGCAGACTTTCCTTCAAAACAATCCCCTCCCAAGGTCTTCCGTATTTTTCCCCCTAGACAATAACGTTCTTCTCGGTTTGTTGGCCTTGCTTATGGCTTTTGTTCTAGCTTCTTCCTTGTCCTCGTTCACGCCTGACTAAGTCTATTCTTGCTGGTTAAAATAACTGACTTCGGTTGTGTTTGTTTTTCCCTCTCGGCTTGAGGGATCTCTAACCAGGGATTGAACCTGGACCCTTGGCAGTGAACACAAGGGGTTCTAACTACTGGACTGCCAAATTCTCTAAAATAACTGACTTTTATTAAAAGTCAACAGGGATCATGCAGTAGGACGCAATGTGGGAGGTGTGATGTATAGGAGGGGTGTGTCAGGGCTGTCTGTCGGGTTATCTGGTGCAGGAGTTGCGGGGAATTCTGTAGTGTGTGGACGGTGTGTAGCTGCTGAGGTATGCAATGTCATTGCTGGGTGTGTTGGGAAAACATAATGAAAAGACTAACCTTTCTTCCAACCCGGAAAACCTCTCCACAGGGAGGTAGAGACAGAAACCCATTCTATGATTAAGTAAGCATTAAACAGAATGCGGGCTTCCCAGGTGGCACGGTTGGTATAGAATCCTCCTGCCAATGCAGGAGACACAAGAAATGCAGGTTTGATCCTTGGGTCGGGATGATCCCCTGGAGGAGGAAGTGGCAACCCACTTCAGTATTCTTGGGAAACGCCATGGACAAAAGAGCCTGCAGGCTACAGTCCATGGGGTCGTAGAGTCGGACATGACTGAGCAGCTGAGCCTATACACACACACACACACACACACACACAGAGTGGGATGCACATCACAAGCAGTCCCCTAAGAGATTAATCGTGAAAGCTGAAAGAAATCCCATTGTTTACATAAGCCAAGCATGTACCGCCCATTGTCTTCAAGACAAAATTTCAGACCCATATCTTATTTCCAAGGTAAACAGTGATTAGACCAGTCTCATTTGACAGTCCCTTGGATCTGTATGTCCACTAGGAAAGGGTGTATGTTGGATCCCTTAGAAGAAATCCACTACCCCAGCAACTCGGGCAATGAGAAACCATCATTACCCTGAACTCACACTTTTCTCCCGCAGACTTTCCTTCAAAACAATCCCCTCCCAAGGTCTTCCGTATTTTTCCCCCTAGACAATAACGTTCTTCTCGGTTTGTTGGCCTTGCTTATGGCTTTTGTTCTAGCTTCTTCCTTGTCCTCGTTCACGCCTGACTAAGTCTATTCTTGCTGGTTAAAATAACTGACTTCGGTTGTGTTTGTTTTTCCCTCTCGGCTTGAGGGATCTCTAACCAGGGATTGAACCTGGACCCTTGGCAGTGAACACAAGGGGTTCTAACTACTGGACTGCCAAATTCTCTAAAATAACTGACTTTTATTAAAAGTCAACAGGGATCATGCAGTAGGACGCAATGTGGGAGGTGTGATGTATAGGAGGGGTGTGTCAGGGCTGTCTGTCGGGTTATCTGGTGCAGGAGTTGCGGGGAATTCTGTAGTGTGTGGACGGTGTGTAGCTGCTGAGGTATGCAATGTCATTGCTGGGTGTGTTGGGAAAACATAATGAAAAGACTAACCTTTCTTCCAACCCGGAAAACCTCTCCACAGGGAGGTAGAGACAGAAACCCATTCTATGATTAAGTAAGCATTAAACAGAATGCGGGCTTCCCAGGTGGCACGGTTGGTATAGAATCCTCCTGCCAATGCAGGAGACACAAGAAATGCAGGTTTGATCCTTGGGTCGGGATGATCCCCTGGAGGAGGAAGTGGCAACCCACTTCAGTATTCTTGGGAAACGCCATGGACAAAAGAGCCTGCAGGCTACAGTCCATGGGGTCGTAGAGTCGGACATGACTGAGCAGCTGAGCCTATACACACACACACACACACACACACACAGAGTGGGATGCACATCACAAGCAGTCCCCTAAGAGATTAATCGTGAAAGCTGAAAGAAATCCCATTGTTTACATAAGCCAAGCATGTACCGCCCATTGTCTTCAAGACAAAATTTCAGACCCATATCTTATTTCCAAGGTAAACAGTGATTAGACCTCAAGTGAGAGAACTTGACATTTGACAGTCCCTTGGATCTGTCAAAGGGCAAGATCAAACCAGTCCATCCTAAAGGAAATCAACCCTGACTCATCATTGGAAGGACTGATGCTGAAGCTGAAGCTGCAATACTTTGGCCATTTGACGTGAAGAGACAACTCACTGGAAAAGACTGATGCTGGGGAAAGATAGAAGGCAAAAGGAGAAGAGACAACAGAGGATGAGATGGTTGCATAGTATCACTGACTCAAAGGACATGAGTTTGAGCAAGCTTTTGGGAGATGGTAAAGCACAGGGAAGCCTGCCGTGCTGCAGTCCATGGGGTCACAAAGACTCTGACATGACTGAGCAACTGAACTGAACTGACTGCCATGGACTTGACAACACCTTTAGGCACATGTAGTGGACCACCCTAACTTTCTTATTGCGACTGGCTTTCATCTAACTGTGAAACAAGTGTCTTTCCCATGGTAGGTGTATTTGTATATTGCATCAGAGGCTTCAGAGTTAGGGTGTTAGTCTCCTATTGGAGCTGGGAGATAGGAGCTATTTCCTCGATACTTGCATTTCAAAAAGATGGCTCCAGGGCTTCCCTGGTGGTTCAGTGGGTAAGGACACCGCCTTGCAGTGCAAGGGGCGCAGATTCGATCCCTGGCCTTGGAAGATCCCACGTGCCACCGAGCAGCTGGACCGATGTGTCCAATTACCGAGCTGGAGCTCTGGAGCGCATGCGCCCAGAGCCGGTGCTCTGCGACAACAGAGGCCACTGAGATGGGAGGCCCACACCGGCCGAAGAACACAGATGGCTGAAAATAAATAAATGAAAGACCAATAGAAGTGGCCTGCCCGTCCCCCTCCCTTCCCAACCCACCCCCTATCCCCTAAAAAGATGGCTCCGGAACTTAATTACAAAACAAAATCCAACTCACAGAAAAAGAAAGCAAGTTTAAGGTTACCAAAGTGGAAAGGAGGGGAGGTTGGGATGAATTAGGAATTTGGAATTAGCAGATACAATTATTATACATAAAATAGATAAACAAACAAAAAAAAAATAGATAAACAACAGAGTCCCATTGCATAGCACAGAAGACTGTCAATATCTTCCCCCCCCCAACATCTTGTAATAAACTATAATGGAAAATAATTAGAAAAAGAAAAAATATATAAAACGGAATCATTTTGTTGTACACCAGAAACCAATACAACATTTTAAATCAACTCTACGTCAGTTAAAAGAAAAAAAGGTTCTCGATCCTGGGTCGCAAAGAGTTGGACATGACTAAACACACGCGTGCGCGCGCGCACACACACACACACACAGATTTATACACATTTTGAAAAATTCCAAGAAAGAAATTCAGAAATAAAAGGGAGAAGGGGGAGAAGTCACGACGCTTATTTTCAACAGGGAGAGTTAAACCTCTTATTTTTCACTTGTGTTTTTCGTGAGTTGAGTTGTTGCTTAGGTGTACGTTGTGGGCAGTGTTGCAAGGGTGCATGTTGTGTTGACATCGCCCGTGAAAAATGTCTGTCGGGATGTCCTCTGTGAGGAACGCTGTTGGAGGAGAGCAGCGTGGTGTCGAACTGTTGCTCCGTGTGTGTATTATGTGGATTCTGCCCATGAAGAGGGGCGCGTGCGAGGTGTGGGTGTGTGCGTTGGCGTAATTACTCAGCCCATCGTGCAGTTGGGGTAAAGAAGAAAGGGGATACCCAAGAAGTCCGCGTGTCTAAAAAGCAATTCCCAGCCGGACTTCCTCCACGCGAGTCTTAGGGTTTGCGGACTACAATTCCCAGGATGCCTCGCTTCTCCACCCACCAGTAAAAAACTCCCTTCGGCGGGCGGGGCTCGAAGAAGGCCGGTTAGACCAATCGGTGAGCCGGGCCGAATCGAAACCTACGACGATTGTGCCGTAGCTGATTGGAATCTTTGGCGCCTTGGTTTCAGAGGCGAATGCGTGATGGGCGGGTGCAGCGACCAGTGAAAAGGCGGAGAGGTGGATCCAGAGGGTGTGGGCGGAGAGTGGCGTTGACTAGCAGGCGATTCGCCCAATGAGGGGCGGGAAGCTGCTGGAAGGGCCGGGAAAGTAGACCAGAGGCAGGAGAGTGTGGAGGCCGGTTGTATAGCCATGGCGGAGCCGGTGAAGAGACGGGGTCGTCCCAGGGGCGGCGGTGTCTGCCGAGGGGCTCGGGGATCCCGGGGCGGCCGGGGCCGAAGTCCTGGCGCCCAGCGCTCCCCAGCCCGGCGCACCCTGGACTCGGTGTTTGTGGACTTGGTCAGCGACAGCGATGAGGATGTTTTGGAGGTCTCACAGGATGTCTTGGAGGTCTCGGGGGCGGGCGGTGCTGCGGACCCGGGCGAGGTCCCGCTCCCTGAACCCCCTGTGCCGGCCGCGTCCCGGGACGACAGCGACAGTGACAGCGAAGGGGCAGACGCAGAGTTGGCTGCAGCTCCTCGGGCCTTTCGGCGTCGGCGTCGGCTGCTGCTGGATCCTGGGGAGGCTCCGGCGGTTCCAGTGTATTCCGAGAAGGTGCAGCCGAGTCCCCGGGACGGTTAGCGGGAAGGGGCTGGGTTTAGGAGTGCATAGGGTAGGGTTCTGGGGTTGGTTTTGGGAGACTACATGGAAGCAGGGGCTAGGGGCCATGGAGATAGAAAGACGTAAGTTGGGGAGGTGAAGTGGTTTGAAGTGTACTGGGATTCCCAGGAGTTGGAGTGTCCGGAGGATGTAGGGAACCTAAGGGTTTGGGATCCCTGATGGTTCAGAGAAGAGCTGGAGGACCTAGGACTGGGATTTGGGGCATGTTGGATTTTTAGGTTGGGCCCTTGATGCTCAAAATCCAGGAAGATGGGGACTGAGGTCTATGGAAATTCAGAGAGCACTGCGGGCTCCAGGAGGCTGGAGTTCTAAGATGCCAAAGATTCTAAGACAGCGGGATGGCTAGCATGTTCCTAAGAAAGAGAAGTGAAACTTGCAGCCTTAGAGTGCATTAGTGAAAAGAGTGTCGTTGTCAGGGACTCCTGTTTCTAAAAAGTTGAAGTGTAGTTGATTTACAATGTTGAGTTAATTTCTGCTGTACAGCAAAGTCACACACACACACACACACACACACACACACACATATGTATATATATTCTTGTTTGTATTCTTTTCCGTTATGGTTCATCCCAGGACATTGCCGCTGAACTATACAGGAGGACTTTGTGATCCAACCATTCCATATGTAACAGTTCCAACTTACTAACCCTAAACTCCCAGTCCGCCCCTACCCCCACTAGCTCCTTGGCAACCACAGGTCTGTTCTCTGTGTCTGTGAGTCCGTTTTCTGCTTCCTAGATGTGTTCATTTGTGTCCTATTTTTGATTCCACATAGAAGTGATATCACATGGTAGGGTACTCCAGTTTGGGCTCCTGGGGAAGCTGAGCTCCTGAGCCCCTGTAGGAGGGTGATAATGTCTCCATCCTTCGGGCAGACTCGGGAGCTGGAGGAGGCCTGAGCATGAGAGAAGAATGGACCCCAGTTTTCTCTTTTTTTGTTGTTTTTTAAAGATTTATTTATTTATTTATTTTGGGCGGGGGTCGGGTTGGGGAGGGAGGGGAGCGGGCGGGCCACTTCTATTGGTCTTCCATTTCTCCATTTTCATCCGTCTTTGTTCTTTGGCTCCTGCGCGCCTCCCATCGCGGTGGCGTCTGTCGTTGCAGAGCGCCGGCTCTGGGCGCATGCGCTCCAGAGCTCCGGCTCGGTGATTGGACACATCCGTCCAGCCGCTCTGCGGCACGCGGGATCTTCCCAGGCCAGGGATCGAACGGACGCCCCTTGCACTGCAAGACGGTGTCCTTACCCACTGGACCACCAAGGGAAGCCCCCAGTTTTCTCTTGAAATGGAGGGAGCATTTGGGACTGATCTACTTTTTCTTTGCAGGTGAATAGCAGCCTCCGCCTTATCCCAGATCATGTGTCCCTCCTGAAATTCTGTCCCCGAGAGACTAAGGAAGGTACGGAGGGCTTCCAGGAAGAGGTGCCCAGCGCTGGCCTCTCTGAGGAGACTTTCTGGAGTTTACATTCCTGCATTGAGTTGTTTCCTGAGGCTTGGCAGAGGACGTAGAGAGGGACTCTGGCCTCCTAGCCAGAGAAGCCTCCAGTCCTGAGAGGAGCTGGATGGTTAACCAGAGGCACAGAAAGTGCTGTCCAGACACCCTGTCCCCAGCTCTGATTGGCATGAGAGTGTGTTAATATACGGAATTTTTTTTTTTTTCTTTTTGGCCACTCTGCGTGGCTTGTGGGATCTTAAGTTTCCCAACCAGGGATTGAACCCTGGGTCCTTAACAGTGAAAGCACCAGGAGTCTTAGCCACTGGACCACCGGGGAGCTCTCTGATAGACAGATTTCTAGGGGTTACCCCCAGAGATCCTGATTGTGTCATCCTGGGAGCGGGGGTGGGAGGAGTGTTGAGAAGCTGTAACATCTTTTAACATCTGCAGCAAGTTTCCTGGGAACACTTTTGAGTCAACAGGGTGTTCTCGTTTGGGCTCCTGGGAAGCTGGCCAGCCCCTGAAGGTGTTCTCCATCCTTCGGGCAGACTCGGGAGCTGGAGGAGGCCTGAGCATGAGAGAAGAATGGACCCCAGTTTTCTCTTTTTTTGTTGTTTTTTAAAGATTTATTTATTTATTTATTTTGGGCGGGGGTCGGGTTGGGGAGGGAGGGGAGCGGGCGGGCCACTTCTATTGGTCTTCCATTTCTCCATTTTCATCCGTCTTTGTTCTTTGGCTCCTGCGCGCCTCCCATCGCGGTGGCGTCTGTCGTTGCAGAGCGCCGGCTCTGGGCGCATGCGCTCCAGAGCTCCGGCTCGGTGATTGGACACATCCGTCCAGCCGCTCTGCGGCACGCGGGATCTTCCCAGGCCAGGGATCGAACGGACGCCCCTTGCACTGCAAGACGGTGTCCTTACCCACTGGACCACCAAGGGAAGCCCCCAGTTTTCTCTTGAAATGGAGGGAGCATTTGGGACTGATCTACTTTTTCTTTGCAGGTGAATAGCAGCCTCCGCCTTATCCCAGATCATGTGTCCCTCCTGAAATTCTGTCCCCGAGAGACTAAGGAAGGTACGGAGGGCTTCCAGGAAGAGGTGCCCAGCGCTGGCCTCTCTGAGGAGACTTTCTGGAGTTTACATTCCTGCATTGAGTTGTTTCCTGAGGCTTGGCAGAGGACGTAAGAGAGGGGACTCTGGCCTCCTAGCCAGAGAAGCCTCCAGTCCTGAGAGGAGCTGGATGGTTAACCAGAGGCACAGAAAGTGCTGTCCAGACACCCTGTCCCCAGCTCTGATTGGCATGAGAGTGTGTTAATATACGGAATTTTTTTTTTTTCTTTTTGGCCACTCTGCGTGGCTTGTGGGATCTTAAGTTTCCCAACCAGGGATTGAACCCTGGGTCCTTAACAGTGAAAGCACCAGGAGTCTTAGCCACTGGACCACCGGGGAGCTCTCTGATAGACAGATTTCTAGGGGTTACCCCCAGAGATCCTGATTGTGTCATCCTGGGAGCGGGGGTGGGAGGAGTGTTGAGAAGCTGTAACATCTTTTAACATCTGCAGCAAGTTTCCTGGGAACACTTTTGAGTCAACAGGGTGTTCTCTGAATTTTATCAGGGCTGCTCAAGGCTTCGTCCTCCCTGAATGATGTTTTTGCAGACCACTCAAGGGCAGTGAATTGGAATTAGGTCAAGAGATACACGGGGCAAATGCAGACCTTGGCTAAGGCTTTTGAGCTGTGAGGGAGTATGGCCGGGCAATGAAGAGCTGATCTCAGAACCAGCAGGCCTCTGTTTCACTTTGTAGCCGAAGGGGCTGCTGAGCTACAGCCAGCCCAGGCCTGTTTCCATCCCAGCTCTCCCCCTTAGTAGCTGTGTGACTCTGGGCCAGTTAATCTCTTAAAGCTTCAGTTTTCTCATCAGCCAAAAGGGGGTAAATAATGTACCTTTGTCAAAGGATTCTGGTGGGAATTAATTAAAGAGAATATTTATTAATAGAAAGCCCCCTCCCATCTTGGGCTATACACATGGTTTACATATATGGTACCTGAAACAGAGAAGTACAAAGGCACCCCTGTCCTTGCCACTGAAAATGTGAGCCCAGGGACTTCCCTGGTGGTCCAGTAGTTGGGACTTTGGCTTCTAATGCTGGGGGTGCAGGTTTGATCCCTGGTCAGAGAGTTAAGATCCCACATGCCCTGCACCAAAACACCAAAGTGTAAAACAGAAGCAATATTGTAATAAGTTCAATAAAGACTTTAAAAATGATCCACATAGAAGAAAAATTCTAGAATAAAAATATGTGGGCCCAGGAGTGTTGGCTGTTTCCCAGGAGCTTGTTAGAAATGCAGAGTCTCAGGCCAGCGGCAGTTCCTAGGACAGGGTTTCTCAGCCTGGGTTTGCCTGCCATTGGGACTGGATGATCTTTGTGTGGGGCTATCCTGTGCCCTGAGGGGTTGTTGAGTGGTATCCTGGGCTCCGCCCACCGGAGGCCAGCACATTCAAACCCTTCGTCCCCTCATTGTGACAGCCCACATCATCTCCAAACATGGCCACATGTCCCCTGGTTGGGACCCACTGATCTAGGATTTCTTATCATTGTTTCATATTTAGTATTTATTTTTATGGTTAATGATGATCTCATGGCAAGCAAATGGAAAAGAGCCTCTGTAGTCTAGAATAATACCTGGTTTCCTTTTCTAAGACATTTAAGTTACGATGAGTGATTTAAAGAAAGATATCAAGTAATACAGATATGGCAAAATACAATAATGATCCTCACATGGATGAAATTTGAGATGCCTAGACTTCTCAAATTACAGGCCCCAGAGGGCCTGTGCTTAACTTCTTTACCTCCCTCCCTCCCTGTCCTCCCTCCCAAATTCGTATGGTCTCTTTGTGCCCACCAAATTGAGTATGGGAAGAAAATAAGAGAAACATTAGGGGAAAAAAATCATCCTTTGACATCATTTATTTTAGTGTGTGTTTCATAACATACATAATAGAAGTATATCCATGGGTAGTGAGTAGTATGTGTGTATTGAAAAGTGAAAAAAGTTGTGTCCGACTCTTTGAGACCCATAGCCTGCCAGGCTTCTCTGTCCATGGGATTCTTCAGGCAAGAAGACTGGAGTGGGTTGCCATGCCCTCTTCCAGGAGGGTCTTCCCAACCCAGGGATGGAACTCAGGTCTCCCACATCGGAGGCAGATTCTTTACCAGCTGAGCCACCAGGGAAGCCCAAGAATTCTGGAGTGGGTAGCCTATCCCTTCTCTAGGGGATCTTTTCTTTTCTTTTCTTTTTTTTTTTCATTTATCTTTTGGGGGATGGGGTGGGGAGGGAGGGGGATGGGCGGGCCACTTCTATTGGTGTTTCATTTCTCTATTTTCATCTGTCTTTGTTCTTTGACTCCTGTGGGCCTCCCATTGCGGTGGCCACTGTTGTCGCAGAGCGCTGGCTCTGGGCGCACGCGCGCCAGAGCTCCGGCTCGGCAATTGGACACGTGGGTCCAGCCGCTCCGCGGCACGTGGGATCCTCCCAGGCCAGGGATCGAACAGGCGCCCCTTGCACTGCAAGGCGGTGTCCTTACCCACTGGACCACCAGGGGAAGCCCTAGGGGATCTTTTCAACCCAGGAATCAAACCGGGGTCTCCTGCATTGCAGGTGGATTCTTTACCAGCTGAGCTACCAGGGAAGCCCCGTGTATTTACTTAAGTAAATACATATTTTCTGGGTTGTGTGCTCAGGGCTTTTCATTTGTGAGGCGCAGGTGATCAAAGTGAGAAGAGTAGGCTTTAGCTGGGGGGAGCTGCTTGCCCTTTGTGCACCTTCGCCACTGTCGTGCGCGTTAGGGTGAGGCGTAGACACTCTCCTGCTCTGATCTGTCAGATGCTAGTTCCTCCTTCTCTCTGAGGCTCCCCCTCCCATTTTTTTCATGTGGGATTTTAGTTCCCTGATCATGTGGGATCTTAAATTCCCTGACCAGGGATCGAACCCATGTCCCTTGCATCGGAAGGCAGCGTCTTAACCGCTGCACCCCTGCAGTGTGACCGGGGAAATCCTTGAGGCTTTTCTCTTGATTCATGCTCCCTGAACCCTTCCCCAGTGGTCGTATGTGACTGGGGCCCCCTTAATCGCCTCCTTTTTCATAGGCTTCTGAAGCCTCTAATTTGTCTCTGCTTGGTCTCCTGCTGCCCTCTCTTGGCTAACCCTGTCCACTTCCTCCCCTTCTGTCCCCAGAGGTGGACGTGGCAGATTCCAGCAGTCACCGCGCTGGAGATTCCCCGTGTTTCGATTCTCCCTGGAAGAAGAAGCTGAGGAATAAGGATGGAAAAGAGAAGAAAGAGGAGCTGCTGTGAGTGAGGCGAGGGCACTGGGGCTGTAGGAGCAGAAGGGAAATTGGAGGGGTGGGGGCTGAGGTGGGCGGGACCCTTGGCTGGCTCCTGGAAGGGTGAGGAGAAGAGACAAGGCGCCCTGAGGCTCAGCTGGGGAATGAAACTCTTGGGAGAAGAGGTGAGTCCCACTGGAGAGTGGCAGGGGACCCTCTGGACTGGCCAGGAAGTCGAGAGTTTCAGCTGGGTGTTTTTAGAAGGTAGTGATGCAGAGCCGAAGGGTGTGGCTCAGAGATCATCCTGTGGTTCAGATCCGACACCTGTCTCTTGGCCATCCTCTCTCTCTCTTTTTTTGACTGTAAGGGCTGTTTGTTGTGGTGCTTGGGCTTCTCTGGTTGTGGCATAAGGGCTTAGTTGCCCTGTGGCATGTGGGATCTTAGTTCCCCGACCAGGGATCGAACTTGCGGCCCCTGAATTAGAATGCCCGTTCTTAACACCTGAACCACCAGGGAATCCCTGGCCATCCTCTCTGTGCTTCAGTTTGCTCCTCTGCAACAGGGAAACCTGGGTCAGAATTTTAGGGTAAGTTAAGTGTTAACCCTTGGCATGTGGTAAGTGCTTGGTGTCATTTGGATTTTATCAGATATTCAGCTGAGAACTTATCTTAAAAGTTAGGCATTCCCCTCCCTCGTATTTGGGTCATGTAACTATAAAAAATGATGATTCAGGTTTTCCCTTCCCCTGTCTTCCAATAAGAAGGATGTCACTGGGGCTTCCCTGATGGTCCAGTGGGTAAAGAGTCTGCCTTGCAGTGCAACGGGCACTGGTTCGATCCCTGGCCAAGGAAGATTCCACATGCTGAGGAATGGCTGGGCTGGTGTGTCCAATTAGGAGCCAGCGCTCTGGAGCACATGCGCCCAGAGCCGGTGCTCTGTGACAAGAGGAGCTTCTGCGATGGGAGGCCCACACATGCCAAAGAATAAAGATGGCTGAAAATAAATGATGACTTAGTGGAGAAGAAGAAAAGAAGAATGTCACTGGAAGCGCTCCCTTTTTTTTTTTTAAACATTTATTTTATTTATTTATCTTTTTGGGGTGTGGGGTGGGGGGGGAGGGGGACGGGCGGGCCCCTTCTATTGGTCTTCCATTTCTCTATTTTCATCCGTCTTTGTTCTTTGGCTCCTGTGGGCCTCCCATCGCGGTGGCGTCTGTCGTCGCAGAGCGCTGGCTCTGGGCGCATGCGCTCCAGAACTCTGGCTCGGTCATTGGACACATCGGTCCAGCCGCTCTGCGGCACGTGGGATCTTCCCAGGCCAGGGATCGAACCGCGCCTTGCACTGCAAGGCCAGGTGTCCTACCCACTGGACCACCAGGGAAGCCCGACGCTCCTTGATTCTCATGGTCCCACTCTTCCCAGGTCCTGGAGCGAAGCTGAGGTCTCAACCCCTCTTGGCCATCTCTCTCTTTTTTTGACTGTAAGGGCTGTTTGTTGTGGTGCTTGGGCTTCTCTGGTTGTGGCATAAGGGCTTAGTTGCCCTGTGGCATGTGGGATCTTAGTTCCCCGACCGGGGATCGACCGTGCGGCCCCTGAATTAGAATGCCCTTTCTTAACACCTGAACCACCAGGGAATCCCTGGCCATCCTCTCTGTGCTTCAGTTTGCTCCTCTGCAACAGGGAAACCTGGGTCAGAATTTTAGGGTAAGTTAAGTGTTAACCCTTGGCATGTGGTAAGTGCTTGGTGTCATTTGGATTTTATCAGATATTCAGCTGAGAACTTATCTTAAAAGTTAGGCATTCCCCTCCCTCGTATTTGGGTCATGTAACTATAAAAAATGATGATTCAGGTTTTCCCTTCCCCTGTCTTCCAATAAGAAGGATGTCACTGGGGCTTCCCTGATGGTCCAGTGGGTAAAGAGTCTGCCTTGCAGTGCAACGGGCACTGGTTCGATCCCTGGCCAAGGAAGATTCCACATGCTGAGGAATGGCTGGGCTGGTGTGTCCAATTAGGAGCCAGCGCTCTGGAGCACATGCGCCCAGAGCCGGTGCTCTGTGACAAGAGGAGCTTCTGCGATGGGAGGCCCACACATGCCAAAGAATAAAGATGGCTGAAAATAAATGATGACTTAGTGGAGAAGAAGAAAAGAAGAATGTCACTGGAAGCGCTCCCTTTTTTTTTTTTAAACATTTATTTTATTTATTTATCTTTTTGGGGAGTGGGGTGGGGAGGGAGGGGGACGGGCGGGCCCCTTCTATTGGTCTTCCATTTCTCTATTTTCATCCGTCTTTGTTCTTTGGCTCCTGTGGGCCTCCCATCGCGGTGGCGTCTGTCGTCGCAGAGCGCTGGCTCTGGGCGCATGCGCTCCAGAACTCTGGCTCGGTCATTGGACACATCGGTCCAGCCGCTCTGCGGCACGTGGGATCTTCCCAGGCCAGGGATCGAACCGGCGCCCCTTGCACTGCAAGGCCAGGTGTCCTTACCCACTGGACCACCAGGGGAAGCCCGGAAGCGCTCCTTGATTCTCATGGTCCCACTCTGGTTCCCAGGGGTCCCTGGAGGCGGAGGTGGGAGGCTGAGGTCTCAACTCTTTCCTGTCCTTCTTTTCTGTCTACAGGTCTGACGACACCTCGCCTTTGCCCTCACCTCTGCCAAGGACAGTGAGCAGGAAGCATACTCGGGCGCTCCGGAAGTTAAGGTGCCCAAGGGCGGAGGGCTCTGGGCTGGGTTGGAGAAGGGGTGCTAGGGAGGGGTCCACTTTGACTCACCCACGGTCCTTTCTGCACCCCAGGGAGGTGAACAAGCGCCTCCGAGATCTCCGTTCCTGCCTGAGTCCCAAGCAGACCCAAGGCCAGGGCCACCTGGGTCAAGAGGATGAGGTGGTCATCATGGAGGGGCCCACTGTCCCAGAGAGCCCTCGACTCTTGCTACTCAAAATCCGGTGCCGAGCTGACCTGATCAGGTTGCCCATCAGAATAGTAAGTGCCCGAAGGGCCTGGAAGAAGGCTCCCCAGAGCTGCCTGCCGAGAGCTGGCTGTCGGGGTAGAGGGGACTTCCTTTGCCCACTGCCCATCCTGCTCTCGAGCTGTGCTTTCAGCCCTCTGGGCCTTTGTGCTCGCTGTTCCCTTTGTCCAGATTTTTTTTGTTCTTCTCCTGTCTCTTTCTGGCAAACTTTCCATCCATTCCTCAAGGCTCCACTAAAACACCTTAGGAGGTTTTGCTTGGTCGACCCTCCCCAGGGGGCTTCCCTCCCGCCTTCCTTCCCTCCAACCCTGTGCTTCCTTTCTGTGCTTGTTCTTACTGCCTTGGACACCCAGGGGTCCCTCGGTCATTCCACAGCTCCCTTAGCTTGCTGGGAAGATTGCTACTTTTATGGGGATGACCTCATTCCAAAATAAGAATGATAATAGAAATGACTATTTCTTGAGCAGTAACTGTGTGGCAGGGCTTCCCTAGTGGCTCAGTGGTAAAGAATGTGCCTGCCGTGCAGGAGACCCAGGTTCAGTCCCTGGTTTGGGAAGATCCCCTGGAGGAGGGCATGGCAACTCACTCCAGTATTCTTGCCTGGAGAATTGCATGGAGAGAGGAGCCTGGCAGGCTACAGTCCATAGGGTCACAAAGAGTCGGACACGACTGATGTGAATTAGCACACGCATAATCGTGCATCAGCCAAGCAATGAAGCCAGGGCTTGCCAACTGGCAGCCTGTGGCCTTATTAACAGTGTCGCCTCGTTTTTTTTTTTTTTTGTCCACATTGTGCAGCATGCAAGATCTTAGTTCCCCAACTAGGGATTGAACCTGTGTCCTCTGCATTGGGAGTGTGGAAACTTAACCACTGGGTCACCGGGAAAGGCCCATGCCTCTTCTTTGGTGCTGTATGGCATTTTTAAAACCTTTCTGCACCCCAGGGAGGTGAACAAGCGCCTCCGAGATCTCCGTTCCTGCCTGAGTCCCAAGCAGACCCAAGGCCAGGGCCACCTGGGTCAAGAGGATGAGGTGGTCATCATGGAGGGGCCCACTGTCCCAGAGAGCCCTCGACTCTTGCTACTCAAAATCCGGTGCCGAGCTGACCTGATCAGGTTGCCCATCAGAATAGTAAGTGCCCGAAGGGCCTGGAAGAAGGCTCCCCAGAGCTGCCTGCCGAGAGCTGGCTGTCGGGGTAGAGGGGACTTCCTTTGCCCACTGCCCATCCTGCTCTCGAGCTGTGCTTTCAGCCCTCTGGGCCTTTGTGCTCGCTGTTCCCTTTGTCCAGATTTTTTTTGTTCTTCTCCTGTCTCTTTCTGGCAAACTTTCCATCCATTCCTCAAGGCTCCACTAAAACACCTTAGGAGGTTTTGCTTGGTCGACCCTCCCCAGGGGGCTTCCCTCCCGCCTTCCTTCCCTCCAACCCTGTGCTTCCTTTCTGTGCTTGTTCTTACTGCCTTGGACACCCAGGGGTCCCTCGGTCATTCCACAGCTCCCTTAGCTTGCTGGGAAGATTGCTACTTTTATGGGGATGACCTCATTCCAAAATAAGAATGATAATAGAAATGACTATTTCTTGAGCAGTAACTGTGTGGCAGGGCTTCCCTAGTGGCTCAGTGGTAAAGAATGTGCCTGCCGTGCAGGAGACCCAGGTTCAGTCCCTGGTTTGGGAAGATCCCCTGGAGGAGGGCATGGCAACTCACTCCAGTATTCTTGCCTGGAGAATTGCATGGAGAGAGGAGCCTGGCAGGCTACAGTCCATAGGGTCACAAAGAGTCGGACACGACTGATGTGAATTAGCACACGCATAATCGTGCATCAGCCAAGCAATGAAGCCAGGGCTTGCCAACTGGCAGCCTGTGGCCTTATTAACAGTGTCGTCCTCGTTTTTTTTTTTTTTCTTTGTCCACATTGTGCAGCATGCAAGATCTTAGTTCCCCAACTAGGGATTGAACCTGTGTCCTCTGCATTGGGAGTGTGGAAACTTAACCACTGGGTCACCGGGAAAGGCCCATGCCTCTTCTTTGGTGCTGTATGGCATTTTTAAAACCTAAAAGAGTTCATTGCCAACCTCTGCAATGGGTGATTTTGTACCCAGGTGCAGGCTTCTGGCTTCTCTGCAATAGGAAGATGCAGTACCTGGCCCATATCCCTACCTGGGACCAGTGAGCTGGAGCGCGGACCTGCTGCCCTGTTCAGATGGGGCATGTCTGGTTTGGGTCGGCCGCAGTCCCCTCTGCTCCCTTTTATTCTCCTAACTCCTGGCTGCTTCATGGTTTTGCGTCACTTGCCTGAGCCCCTTGTTGGCGTGATTTTATTTTGTGCCTTGCCAGGTAAACATGATGTAACTCACAGCTGATGAATTCAGCGAGTAGTTAAGGCCAGAAAGGGGGGTGGGGATTGGGGGTGTGGGAAGCACGTCAAGGAAGGAAGGCTCCTTTGCTTCCTGTCCCCCTCCCAGTCGGAGCCCCTTCAGTACGTGGTGGACCACATGGCCACCCGCCTCGGGGTGTCCCCAAGCAGGATCCTCTTGCTCTTCGGAGAGACAGAGCTGTCCCTACCGCCACCCCCAGGAGCCTAAAGCTTGGAGTGGCTGACATCATTGGTGAGAGGAAAGGAGGCCTCGGAGGCTTTCGCCACAGGGAGGGATGTGGGAGAGGCCCAGAGGGGCCCGCTCAACGCCCGCTCAGACCCCACTTTCTGATCCTGTCTCCCAGACTGTGTGGTTCTAAGAAGTTCTCCGGAGCCCGCAAAGACGTCACAAGCTGCACTCCAGTATTCTTGCCTGGAGAATTGCATGGAGAGAGGAGCCTGGCAGGCTACAGTCCATAGGGTCACAAAGAGTCGGACACGACTGATGTGAATTAGCACACGCATAATCGTGCATCAGCCAAGCAATGAAGCCAGGGCTTGCCAACTGGCAGCCTGTGGCCTTATTAACAGTGTCGTCCTCGTTTTTTTTTTTTTTCTTTGTCCACATTGTGCAGCATGCAAGATCTTAGTTCCCCAACTAGGGATTGAACCTGTGTCCTCTGCATTGGGAGTGTGGAAACTTAACCACTGGGTCACCGGGAAAGGCCCATGCCTCTTCTTTGGTGCTGTATGGCATTTTTAAAACCTAAAAGAGTTCATTGCCAACCTCTGCAATGGGTGATTTTGTACCCAGGTGCAGGCTTCTGGCTTCTCTGCAATAGGAAGATGCAGTACCTGGCCCATATCCCTACCTGGGACCAGTGAGCTGGAGCCGCGGACCTGCTGCCCTGTTCAGATGGGGCATGTCTGGTTTGGGTCGGCCGCAGTCCCCTCTGCTCCCTTTTATTCTCCTAACTCCTGGCTGCTTCATGGTTTTGCGTCACTTGCCTGAGCCCCTTGTTGACGTGATTTTATTTTGTGCCTTGCCAGGTAAACATGATGGAACTCACAGCTGATGAATTCAGCGAGTAGTTAAGGCCAGAAAGGGGGGTGGGGATTGGGGGTGTGGGAAGCACGTCAAGGAAGGAAGGCTCCTTTGCTTCCTGTCCCCCTCCCAGTCGGAGCCCCTTCAGTACGTGGTGGACCACATGGCCACCCGCCTCGGGGTGTCCCCAAGCAGGATCCTCTTGCTCTTCGGAGAGACAGAGCTGTCCCCTACCGCCACCCCCAGGAGCCTAAAGCTTGGAGTGGCTGACATCATTGGTGAGAGGAAAGGAGGCCTGCGGAGGCTTTCGCCACAGGGAGGGGATGTGGGGAGAGGCCCAGAGGGGGCCCCGCTTCAACGCCCCGCTCAGACCCCACTTTCTGATCCTGTCTCCCCAGACTGTGTGGTTCTAAGAAGTTCTCCGGAGCCCGCAAAGACGTCACAACTGCTCCAGCTGCGGGTGCAGGGCAAGGAGAAGCACCAGACCCTGGATATTTCACTGCCTCATGTGAGTGGAGGAACCGGCTGTCCATGCCCCCTGCCCTGTGCTCAGCGATCTCCTGTCCGTGGGTGGAGGACGGAGTCACGGCTCTGCGCGGTCTTCTGTCCTTTGGTCCCCGCCCATCCTAGAGAGTGGAGAAAGCCTAGTGTGTAACTTCCCCCCGCCTTCTACTGGGAACGTGACTCTGCTCTCCTAACTCCTCCCAGTTAAAGTGGAAATCCCTTGGACAGTAACCAGTAAGACCCATCAAAATTACAATAGAAGTGACCGTTTCTCTGCCAAGGCTAGCTACTGCACATTAAGGATATTATTGAAACTCACAGCAATCTTGTATGAGAAAGCACTCTCATTTAACACACACGGAAACTGATCTCCATAGAGGGGGAATCACTTGCTGTGTTAGTTTCTGAGAACTGCAGTCAGAAAACTACCACGAACTGGGGGCTTAACACAATAGAAATGGATTCTTTCCCCGTTCTGGAGGCTACACGTTTGAAATCAGGCTGTCAGGAGGGCCTGGCTCCCTCGGACACCCGGGGTCCTTGCTGCCTCCTGCCTCCTGGTGGGGCTGGCAGTCTTGACTTGCAGCTCATGCCGTCTCTTTTATCGTAGGACGTTCTCGCTGTGTCTCTGTGGGTGTCTTTTCTTACGAGAACACCAATCCCGTGGTCTTAGCACACATCGCACACTATAATCAACTATGACCTCATCTTTTTTTTTTAAAAGAGGATTAAAAAAATTGCTTTTTTAAAAAATGTGTATTTATCTGGCTGCACCGGGTCTTAGCTGCAGCATGCAGGACCTTTAGCTGTGGCGTGAGAACTCTTAGTTGTGGCCCGTAGGCTCCAGTTCCTTGACCAGGGCTTGAACCTGGGCCCCCTGCACTGGGAGTGTGGATGTTGAGCGACTGGACCACTGGGGAGGTCCTATCTCCCCTTAACGTGATCATGTCTTCCACAATGAGGTCCCGTGCACCCTCCCCAGGGATTGGGACTCAAGGTACGACACTTGGCGGAGGTGACACATCTAGTTCACTGGGGGCACCCAGCTCAGGTCATGCTTCTCCCAGAGCCTGACTGGCTTCCTCCTGGTGACTCCGGCCTCCGTCTTAGGTGTGGAGACCGGCTTTGGAGAGCCTGGTGGACCCAGAGCCAGCGGCCCAGCCCTGGGCTCTGCGGCCCAGCTCTCTGGAGCGAGGAACCAGCTGGCTGCTGGCTTATTCGTCCGCTTGGCCTTCTCCGTGGGCCCTGAGTGGCTTGTCCCCTGTCCTCCCTGTCCCAAGCCCACTGCCTGTCCCTACGAGTTCTCCCCAGTCCCTCTTTTCAAATTTTTGCATCCATTTGTTTTTCTTCTCCATCCAGGATTCTCCTCTCGAGAGCCTCATGTCCCGCTACGAGGAGGTCATGGGACTGTCCGGCCACAAACTTTCCTTCTTCTTTGATGGGACAAAGCTTTCAGGCAAGGAGCTGCCAGCTGACCTGGGCATGGAATCCGGGGACCTCATCGAGGTCTGGAGCTGAATTCCCGCTGCTTGTCTGGATGCCCAGCCTGGACTTGGGGAGAATGGGCTGACCCCTTTTGGCCGCCTAAGGGCTTGCTGCAGCTGAGACAGAGCTCATCTTCAAGCTGAAAGCAAAATTGAGGAGTGACCTTTGACCCTCCCCCCTTTGACCCCCACCCTTTGACCCCAGTTTCAAGCTGCCTGGCTCGTTGTGTGATGATCCTCGTTGCTCTGGGCGGACTGGGGCTCCATCCTCAGGGGGTGCCTCTGGGACATGGAGAAGATACCCCTCACCCTCTCCCTTTCCCCCCCACTGCCCCCCCTTTTCTTCACTAAAATGTCTCTTATATGAAACTTCTCACATTGAAAGAATGAGTTGAAATCAGTACAGGGTCGGTTGGGGACTCCAGGCCTGGGATTTCTGCCAGGTAGGACCAGCCATGGGCTCCGTGTCATTGAGGGATGGTGAAGTTTGCTTGAGGCATACAAGGGTGTGGGGTCCCGAGCGCTCGGGAAGCTAAATGGTCAACCTCACATATGTATGAGCTTCACCAGAGGCAGACGATGGGTTTCGAAGAGGAGGGTAGATTCTCAGGCTTGGAGGTCTTCCTCACCCTAGGATCCCTTTCGAGCCACCTTCCCGATGCGCATGCATGATTGAAGGCCTAATTGAGCACCTTGAACCTTTTGGTTTTGATCTCAGGATCATAGTCCACACAAGGCTTTTCTGGCTTTACGGCTTTTCTCCTTCACGCCGCCCTCTCCTGGCAGCGTCCGTCCTTATGGATGGGTGCTGTGTCTTTGAATGTGAATGTCCCCTTGAGAAGGCCGTGCTGTGTGTGGGAGTATACTTTTTCCATGTGGAGCGTCACGCTGTCGATCTTGTTTTATTTCCTTGCTTTTGCCACGCATGTTGCTTATGCTACATCACCTTTATGTCTTTGGGCTCCTCTGAGATGTTCCACGGTGGGTGTCCACGGCATTGTGACTCACACATTTGCTAAGTGGTGAATGCCTGGCTACCTCTTAAGTCCTCAGCCCATATACAAGGCCACGGTGAACATCTTTTTACATGTCTCCTTCCATACTTGGTGAACAGTTCTTCAGCAGAGGTGGCCACGATGGGATTATGGGTCAAACAGGTTCATTTCTCTATTTTTTTTTCCCCAGCTCTCCCACTGAAAGCTTTCTGTTTCTGCTCATCCCCAACAGCATCTATGACTGCCTGACTTTCTAATGTTTGAGGGTCTGTTGGGTGGCGGGTGCTGCCGTGTTTTCGTGGGCATGCATCTGATCAGCAGTCATGTGGGGAATTCCTTCATTTTCCTGTCGGCCTTTCTCGTTTCCCTTTCTGTGAATTGCTCATTAATCTTCGCTTCTTTTCTCATGGGGGCTTCTTCTCTCTCTCTCTCTCTCTTTTTTTTTTGGTGTGTTTGTTTACTCTCAAAAGTTCCTTGTATATTCCTGGGCAGTTGCAAAAACCTCTCAAGGAGGAAGTTGTATTTGTATAACCAGGGTTGTCCTTCACTGAACATTATTAATTTTAAGGTAAATGAATGAACTGTTATATCCTTTGTTGCTTTTTGATTTCTTATTTAAAACTAGTTAAGATAGTTTGCCTTTTCTTCTGTGGGTTCATTAACTTTCCTGTTGCATTTAGACCACTATTGGCCTGAAGTCCAGCCCGTACATGCTGGTATGTGTATTGGTTGGCATCGGCCCTGCGTGGTCAGATGATTTGTTTCATTGTCAATGCCAGGCTCTACTGGCTATTGAACTGTTGACTATTTTAAACTATTTGACCTTCACCTTTTTCTCTGAGAGCCAAATTTTAGTTTCACCCTAGAATGAGCCAGTGTTCTCAGCGCCGTCTACTAATAAAGGTATGAAATTTCCACTCATAATGTGGTATGATTTTGGCAAGAGCATTTCACTGTCTTAAAAAAGTTTGTAGGAATGTGGCATTCCTTAGAATGTGGGCAATATAGAGAGAAAATGTTTAACATTTAAATCATCTATGGTAACATATAGCTCAGTTTTTCAGATCTAGGGCCACTAATAAGTCTGAACATTTTACAATAGGTTTAATGTCAGCAGAATAAATGGGAATACATTCTTCTTGTGTATATTTGAGGATTTCTGTCTCTGCGTTCCGCCGCCGTGTGACCCACCGCCCTCTGCGACTCCCGTGGCTGAGTTCATCATTTGCCCCCTCACATCTGTTCTTCCTCCTCTCAGGGTAACAGCACCCCCCGGTTTTAGCCGAGCACGGAGAGTTCGGAGTGAAGACAGCGCCTACCAGCCTCCAGTGTAGCGCAATGTGTGGCCCAGTGCCAAGGCAAGGGAATGGGGTTTGACTTCCGGGACAGTCCCTAAGTAGGCAGCGTGTGCCCTTCTCTTTGGCTTTCTTCCTTCTGCTGACTGGAGGTGGAGTACCCTTGCTCACACGCGGTGACCTTGGGGGAGGAAGCCACCTGGATCTCAATTTCCACACAGCCTCTTACCAGCCCTGTACTGTTGACCTCTAGATTTGGCAGGAAAGGGAACTTCCTGTCTTATTTAAGCCAGTGCTGTTGGATGGGAATTCTCTAGCGATCCAGTGGTTAGCATTCTGCCCTTTCACTACCAGGGCCCAGGTTCGATAAAAAAGGTAAATGAATGAACTGTTATATCCTTTGTTGCTTTTTGATTTCTTATTTAAAACTAGTTAAGATAGTTTGCCTTTTCTTCTGTGGGTTCATTAACTTTCCTGTTGCATTTAGACCACTATTGGCCTGAAGTCCAGCCCGTACATGCTGGTATGTGTATTGGTTGGCATCGGCCCTGCGTGGTCAGATGATTTGTTTCATTGTCAATGCCAGGCTCTACTGGCTATTGAACTGTTGACTATTTTAAACTATTTGACCTTCACCTTTTTCTCTGAGAGCCAAATTTTAGTTTCACCCTAGAATGAGCCAGTGTTCTCAGCGCCGTCTACTAATAAAGGTATGAAATTTCCACTCATAATGTGGTATGATTTTGGCAAGAGCATTTCACTGTCTTAAAAAAGTTTGTAGGAATGTGGCATTCCTTAGAATGTGGGCAATATAGAGAGAAAATGTTTAACATTTAAATCATCTATGGTAACATATAGCTCAGTTTTTCAGATCTAGGGCCACTAATAAGTCTGAACATTTTACAATAGGTTTAATGTCAGCAGAATAAATGGGAATACATTCTTCTTGTGTATATTTGAGGATTTCTGTCTCTGCGTTCCGCCGCCGTGTGACCCACCGCCCTCTGCGACTCCCGTGGCTGAGTTCATCATTTGCCCCCTCACATCTGTTCTTCCTCCTCTCAGGGTAACAGCACCCCCCGGTTTTAGCCGAGCACGGAGAGTTCGGAGTGAAGACAGCGCCTACCAGCCTCCAGTGTAGCGCAATGTGTGGCCCAGTGCCAAGGCAAGGGAATGGGGTTTGACTTCCGGGACAGTCCCTAAGTAGGCAGCGTGTGCCCTTCTCTTTGGCTTTCTTCCTTCTGCTGACTGGAGGTGGAGTACCCTTGCTCACACGCGGTGACCTTGGGGGAGGAAGCCACCTGGATCTCAATTTCCACACAGCCTCTTACCAGCCCTGTACTGTTGACCTCTAGATTTGGCAGGAAAGGGAACTTCCTGTCTTATTTAAGCCAGTGCTGTTGGATGGGAATTCTCTAGCGATCCAGTGGTTAGCATTCTGCCCTTTCACTACCAGGGCCCAGGTTCGATCCCTGGTTGGGGAACTAAGATTCTGCAAGCCATGTGGCAAACCCCCCAAAAAAGAATCACTGCTGTTCGAGCATTTCTGTAACCAAACCCTGTTCTAGCCCCACAATGTTGCTATTGCAAGCAATATTATATTGTAATGACCCCGAGTGGGATTTTCTCAGGTTTATATCCAGGAACGGAACCACAGATCCTCAAATGTGCACCTACCCATTTTCTCTTGAGTACAAGTAGCTGGACCACTATAAACCCATTAGCAGGGGCTAGAAGGTTCGTTTTCTCTTACCTTCCCTGGCATTTCACCGGGGGAGGATTCAGGAAAGTCTACTCACTGTAAAAGGATCTGGAGTTCTCGGATGAGAGTGAATGCTCATCGTTACAACGGACAGATCGCTTGTCAGGACAGCTTTCTAAAACTCTCCCAATGGGAAATCTTCTAAACTTGAAGAAGCCCCGATCGGGTGCCACCGACCAAGCTCGGCCCTTTTCCTTATCTCATTCATCCTTAGAGCAATTCTGGGAGGTAGACGTTATTAGTCCCAATTTACAGCAGAGAAACAGAGGCTTAGATGAATCTGTCCCAGGCCATGCAGTCACCGAATGCAGGGTGAGGTGGACAGCCGGGTGGGCCTATTGACGACTCAGAATTAAGAAGACATGTGGGGCTTCCCTGGTGTTCCAGTGGGTAAGGACACCGCCTTGCAGTGCAGGGGACGCCGGTTCGATCCCTGGCCTGGGAAGATCCCATGTGCCACGGAGTGGCTGGACCCATGTGTCTAATTACCGAGCCGGGGCTCTGGAGCGCATGCGCCCAGAGCCGGTGCTCTGCGACAACAGAGGCCACCGCGATGGGAGGCCCACATGGGCCAAAGAACAAAGATGGATGAAAATAGATAAATGAAAGACCAATAGAAGTGGCCCACCTGCCCTCCTCCCTCCCCAACTGCCCCCCCAAATAATAATAATAAATAAAGGCTTCACCCTATATCAAAAAAAAAAAAAAAGACATGTGCTTCTTACACCTTAATGTACATACAGATCAGCTGGGGGAGCTTGTCCTGCTGCAGATGGGGGATCTGCAGCTCAGAGCGGGGCCCAAGGGGGCGCCCAGAGATGTGCATTTCTTTTCTTAAAATAATTTGTTTTTGGCTGTGGTGGGGCTTTCTTCCTGCGCGGGCTTCCCCTAGTTGTGGCGAATGGGGGTTTGGAGTGCTCGGGCTTCTCATTGCAGAGGCTTCTCTTGTGGATCACGGGCTCTAGGCACGTGAGCTTAGTTACCCTGCAGCATGTGGGATCTTCCCAACCCAGGGATCGAACTCGTGTCCCCTGCATTGGCAGGCAGATTCATAACCTCTGGACCACTAGGGAAGTTCTATGCTGCATGTCTAACAGCTCCCAGTGCTGCCATGCTTCTGAGTGGCAAGATACTATTTTCCTTTTGTTTTTCTGTAACTTCACACCTTTAAAGTCTCCCAGGACTGCGCCCCAACCCCATTCCCTCCATAAAACCCTTCATAGGACTGGCCACCTTCTCTCCTGTGTGTCCCACCTTAGCCTGGACCAGGGTCTAGCTCAAGACTCCTGCGCTGTCTTCCTTGGTCTATGTCTTTCTTCCCTACCCAACTGAAGTTCCTTGAAGACATATATGATATTTTGTTCTTCCCAAAGACCCCTAGCTCTGTGTCTGACACATAGTAATTACCTAACAAAGGTTTCTTGAATCAATAAGTAAATTCTTTGTCTCAGAGGTGGAATCCCACTACCATCCATCTCGCTGCATGAGCCCCAAAGCTGAGCTTCACTCTTCTTTGGCCCCATTGTGCAGCATTCCCCGACCTGGGAGGGGACCCATGTCCCCTGCATGAGAAACATGGAGTCCTAGGAATTTTAACCAGGGCACCGCCTATGTTTCATTCTTTCTTGTTTTAAGATTTTAAAAAATGTGGGCCATTTTTAAAGTCTTTATTGAACGTGTTACAATCTTGCTTCTGTTTTTACAGTTTGGTTTTTTGGCCACAAGGCATGTGGGATCTTAGCTCTCCCACCAGAGATCAAACCCGCACCCCCTGCATTGTAAAGTCTTAACCACTGGACTTCCAGGGAAGTCCCCCTGTGTTTCACTCCTGATATTTCTTTCATGGAGCTGCCCGCTTCCCTGGTGGCTCTGACGGTAAAGAATCCACCTGCAATGTAGGAGACCCAGGTTTGGTCCCTGGGTCAGGAAGGTCCCGGAGTAGGGAATGGCTACTCACTCCAGTATTCCTGCCTGGAGAATTCCATGGACAGAGGAGCCTGGCAGGCTACAGCCCATGCGGTCGCAAACAGTCACAGAGGACTGAGTGCCTAACACACACACCCCCTTCGTTCACGCCCACATCTTCTCCATAAGGAAACCAACTGCTCCAAAGTAGTCCATGCCCCTGCCTCTGTCCCATCCTGCCGCCTCGTGCCACAGACTGCTGCCCCCCTGAACCCTTCTCATCCTGGCCTGAGTGATTTTCTCAAATGCATATCAGGCTTCAAACACAGGAACTCCTTAAACTTGGCCCAGGCCCTGCCCAGCTAGTCTCCCACCCTTACTGCTCTCCAACTGCCCTGTCAGATCCTTCTGTTCATTACATTTCCTTCTGTGACAGGGCCTCTGCACATGCTCTCAGCGGCCTGGACTGCCCCCTCCTGGAAAATCAATGATTGCCCCTCCCCTACCTCTGAGGTTTTATTCAGGCACTCGTGGAGGACTATGACCTGGAAGACAGCCTCTCATTTCTGAAAAACTGCTTCAAAGATGTAGGAGGCGAGGCCAGTTTCTACATATACATTTTTTTGGGAAATACAAGCCGTCAGTATTGCTGTTCAGTCATGAAGTCCTGTCTGACTCTTCATAACCTCACAGACGGCAGCACCTCACCGTCTCCAGGAGTTTGCCCAAGTTCACGTCCAATGAATTCGTCATGCCGTCCAACCATCTCATTCTCCGTCACCCTCCTCTCTCTCTGCCTTCAATCTTTTCCCGCATCAGGGACTTTTCCAGGGAGTCGTCTCTTTGCATCAGGTGGTCAAAGGATTGGACCTTCAGCTTCAGCATCAGTCTTTCCAGAGTGTTCAGGGTTGATTTCCTTTAGGATTGACTTCTTGATCTCTTTGCTGTCCAAGGGACTCTCAAGAGCCTTCTCCAGCTCCTCAGTTTCAAAGCATCAATTCTTTGATGCTCTTGCCTTCTTTACTGTCCAGCTCTCAGAGCCATACATGACTACTGGAAAGACTGAAGAGCAGTTAGCATACTTTTTGGTAAAAGATTACTGCTGGTCACAAAGAAGAGTTTTCTCGGGGACTTCCCTGGTGGTCCAGCAGTTGGGACTTCATGCTTTCACTGCAGGGGGCACAGATTCAATCTCTGGTCAGGGAACTAAGATCCCACATGCTCCACGGTGCAGCACCCCCCAAAACAACCAAATACTAACAACAACAGGGCTTCCCTGGTAGCTCAGTGGTAAAGAGTCCGCCTGCCAATGCAAGAGACACAGGTTTGATCCCTGATCTGGGAAGATCCCACGTACGGCTGAGCAACTAAGCCTATAGGCCATGACTGTTGAGGCTGTGCTCAAGGAGCCCAGGAGCCACAACTATTGAGCCCAAATGCTGCAGCCCATGCACCCTAGACCCTTGCTCCACAACAAGAGAAGCCACTGCAATGAGAAGCCTGTTTACCACAACTAGAGGGTAGCCCCCACTCCCTGCAACAAGAGTCCTCATGCAGCAACGAAGACCCAGAACAGCCAAAAATAAATAAATACATTTATAAAACAATGACAACAGAAAAACAAAGAACATTTTTCTCAAGTTAATGATTATAGTACTCTTCTATGTGTGTGTATCAGATCAAGATAGACCCAGCCTCTCATTTCTGAAAAACTGCTTCAAAGATGTAGGAGGCGAGGCCAGTTTCTACATATACATTTTTTTGGGAAATACAAGCCGTCAGTATTGCTGTTCAGTCATGAAGTCCTGTCTGACTCTTCATAACCTCACAGACGGCAGCACCTCACCGTCTCCAGGAGTTTGCCCAAGTTCACGTCCAATGAATTCGTCATGCCGTCCAACCATCTCATTCTCCGTCACCCTCCTCTCTCTCTGCCTTCAATCTTTTCCCGCATCAGGGACTTTTCCAGGGAGTCGTCTCTTTGCATCAGGTGGTCAAAGGATTGGACCTTCAGCTTCAGCATCAGTCTTTCCAGAGTGTTCAGGGTTGATTTCCTTTAGGATTGACTTCTTGATCTCTTTGCTGTCCAAGGGACTCTCAAGAGCCTTCTCCAGCTCCTCAGTTTCAAAGCATCAATTCTTTGATGCTCTTGCCTTCTTTACTGTCCAGCTCTCAGAGCCATACATGACTACTGGAAAGACTGAAGAGCAGTTAGCATACTTTTTGGTAAAAGATTACTGCTGGTCACAAAGAAGAGTTTTCTCGGGATTTCCCCTGGTGGTCCAGCAGTTGGGACTTCATGCTTTCACTGCAGGGGGCACAGATTCAATCTCTGGTCAGGGAACTAAGATCCCACATGCTCCACGGTGCAGCACCCCCCAAAACAACCAAATACTAACAACAACAGGGCTTCCCTGGTAGCTCAGTGGTAAAGAGTCCGCCTGCCAATGCAAGAGACACAGGTTTGATCCCTGATCTGGGAAGATCCCACGTACGGCTGAGCAACTAAGCCTATAGGCCATGACTGTTGAGGCTGTGCTCAAGGAGCCCAGGAGCCACAACTATTGAGCCCAAATGCTGCAGCCCATGCACCCTAGACCCTTGCTCCACAACAAGAGAAGCCACTGCAATGAGAAGCCTGTTTACCACAACTAGAGGGTAGCCCCCACTCCCTGCAACAAGAGTCCTCATGCAGCAACGAAGACCCAGAACAGCCAAAAATAAATAAATACATTTATAAAACAATGACAACAGAAAAACAAAGAACATTTTTCTCAAGTTAATGATTATAGTACTCTTCTATGTGTGTGTAGGTGCAAGAATCAAGGTTCACTGAAATTCTTCTTGAAATGCATATTAGCTACCTAACAGTCATTTATTCAAAGCACAGAGCATCCTGTTATCCTTAATTTCCTCTGTCTGGAGCCCAGAGTGCTTTATCCAGTTATAGGCTTAATCTCCTTGGCTGAAGCACCCAGTGCTCTGTCGGTCAGCGGCTACAGCAGGTTAATCTTTATAGAACTGGATGTTGAGCAAAATGCTCTTTGCTTTTTTTTTTTTTTTTACTTTTTCCTGCTGTATGAGGTCTTTGTAGTGGCGCATGGACTTTTCTTTTAGTTGAGGTACACAGCGGCTTCTCTAGCTGTGGAGAATGGGCTCTAGGCTCAGGAGCTGAAATGTTAAGTGAAAGTGTTAGCCGCTCAGTCCTGTCCGACTCTTAGTGACCCCAGGGACTGTAGCCCACTAGGCGTCTCTGTCCATGGAATTCTCCAAGCAAGAATGCTGGAGTGGGCAGCCATCCCCTTCTCTAGGTGATCTTCCTGACCCAGGGATCGAACCCAGGTCTCCTTCATGGCAGGCAGATTTTTAACCATCTGAGCCACTAGGGAAGCCCAGGCATGAGGGCTTAGTGCTCTTATTTTGTTGGCAGAGCTCGACAGGTTGTCAAATCTCCCTGACTAGGTCAAATAAATGCTCCTGTTACCAGGTCCTTCCAACACCGTATACCAGACTTCTTCTTCTTGTGACATTTGTCATAGAGGAACTTTTTTCTTCCCAAGAAGTTCCACATATATTTCACAAACCACAATTTCCAGAGCAAAACTTGGGCTCCAACTGAAACCAAGAGACGTGTACGGATGTATTTATTTACCTGACCTTAAAGGAATTCTGGGCGTCTCTGGTGGCTCAGATGGTAAAGAATCTGCCTACAATGTGGAAGACCAGCTTTCGATCCCAAGGTTGGGAAGATCCCCTGGAGAAGGGAATGGCTACCCACTCCAGTATTCTTGCCTAGAGAATTTCATGGCTCATCCATGGGGTCGCAAAGAGTTGAGTGACTCTGACTGATCACTAAAGGAATTTTAATCAAGAGATCCATAACATGTAAAGGAACCTGGGGGAACTCTCTGGGGGTCCAGTGGTCAGGATTCCTTGCTTCCACTGCAGGGCACAGGTTCAATCCCTGATTGGGGAACTAATATCTCCCATGCCCTGTGGAATGGCCAAAAATAAAATAAAAGACATCTGTACTTGGTGAAGAACCAAATATTTTTTCCATTTGCCAAAACTAATTAGTATCAAAATAGTTGTCTTTATAACCAGAACATTTTATTTTCATAAGTATCCAGAGTTATTGTGTATGGACTACAGGTGGTTGTTGTTGTTGTTGTTGTTTTTCTTAGCTTAACGGAATTTAATTTACATGGCTAAGTGTTTATTTATTTTAAGCTTACAGTTTAATGAGTGTTAACTTCCCAGGTTGCTCAGTGATAAAGCATCTGCCTACAATGCACGAGATCTGGGTTCGATCCTTGGGTCAGGAAGATCCCCTGAGAAGTAAATGGCAACCCACTCTAGTATTCTTACCTGGAAAGTCCGATGGACAGTGGAGCCTGGCAAGCTACAGTCCACGGGGTCACTAAAGAGTAGAACACCACTGAGCAACTAAACAACTGTGTTTACTTAGAGTTATATTTATTAATTGTAGTTTGGTGCTTGGCATGGGCAGATGCTAAGGAACCAAGCTGTTTCAGTGCCAGGGCTCTGTTGTCTCCGAGTCTCATCAGGGCTGTTTCCTGCTGTTGCTCAGGCACTGAGTTGTGTCTGACACTTTGCGACCCTATGGACTGCAGCACACCAGCCTTCCCTGTCCTTCACTATTTCCCAGCGTTTGCTCAAATTGATTGAGTTGGTGATGCCATCCAACCATCTTCATCCTCTGTCCTCCCCTTCTCCTCTTGCCCTCAATCTTTCCCAGCATCGTGGGGTTTTCCAATGAATCGTCTCTTCGCATTGGGTGGCCAAAGGGCTGGAGTTTCAGCTTCGGCATCAGTCCTTCCAATGCATATTCGGGGTTGATTTCCTTTTGGACTGATTGTTTGGATCTCCACGCTGCCCAAGGGACTCTCAGGAGTCTTCTCCACAATTGGAAAGGAGTCTCCTTAACCCCTGACTGTTCCAAGTGAGACCATCAGAGGGCGCAAGGACTTTGGCCCCGATGGGAGGGGAAGAAAAACTGAGTCCACATGCCGCGGGCGGGGCCTGGGGACGCTTTCTTCAGCGTCCTCTGGGAAAGTTCAGGGGTTTACAGAGAGCTGGGTTGGGGAACTGGAAAAGTAGGAGCCGCGCTGCTTACCATTCATTCATTCATCCCCCATTCATTCATTCATCCTCCATCCATTCATTCATCCCCCAAACACTTACTGAGCGCGTTTGATGCCCTCACCGGACACCGTGGGGAAAAATAAAAGCTGTTCGCTGGCAAGTCTAGAGATGTTTACTGTTTCCAGAACCTTTTAAGGTTCCATTATCTCGTTACATCCCCTTCGAAAAGAGGTCTGCGCAGGAGCGCTGCATATAAGGAAGCCGAGATTCAAAGGGGGAGGCCTGCACCCGTTCACCCTGACACCCTAGGCCGGTGGTCGCCGGGGGAACGCAGCCGCCCAGGACCCCGGCGACCCGGCAGCGTCACGTGACGCGGGCGCGGCGGCGGAGCCGCAGGAGCGCGCGCGGCCTCCGTAGCCGCGTCGGGGGCCGGCCCGCCCCGGCGCCACCGCCCCGGCCCCGGCTCCAGGGTCACATGACCCGTTCCCAGCCAACATGGCGGTGGCCGTGGTGCAGCACCGGGGCTGAGCGACTAGGAGTGCATCGGGTTCCTCCACGGGGCGAGGGTGGCCTCGACCGGGGAGCCGAGGATCAGACTCGCCTCCACCCGCCCCCGCCTCCGATCTCCCCCGAGTTCCACGGGTCCCCTCCGCGCGGTGCGTCCGCCGGCGCGGGGACGCATGCTAGAGCCGGGCTTTCATCCCCCGGCGCTGCGCTTCGGGGCGAGCTCCTCTCGGTGTCCGGGCGCCTCTGCCTCGCCTGGGCTCCCTCCATCCTCCTTTCTCCAGCCTCCTCCCCTCGCAGGTGGGATCGTCGGTGGGACCGTAGCGCGGGCGGGCGCGGACCCCCGGGACCATGTCCGGGTCCGACACCGCGCCCTTCCTCAGCCAGGCGGATGACACGGACGACGGGCCAGCGCCCGGCACCCCAGGGTTGCCGGGGTTCGTGGGGGACCCGAAGTCCGAGGATGCCGAGGTCCCGGACCAGGAGGGGCTGCAGCGCATCACGGGCTTGTCTGCGGGCCGCTCGGCTCTCATAGTGGCCGTGCTGTGCTACATCAACCTCCTCAACTACATGGACCGCTTCACCGTGGCTGGTACTGGCTTCGGGGAGAAAGTCAGAAGCGGGGAAGGGAGCGGGGGTCCTGAAGGCGGCCCATCCTGAGTCTTCTCCTTCCCAGGCGTCCTTCCGGACATTGAGCAATTCTTCGACATCGGAGACGGTAGCTCCGGCCTCATCCAAACTGGTAAGGGGAGGCGTGGACCCACCGCGGCCCTTCCTTCTGCCCTGCCCGACCTGGGGGCCACGTACAGGCCTGCCTGGGGCCCCACTTATGGGAGGTATGGTGGCCAGGGAAGGAAATGGCAGCCCACTCCAGTATTCCTGCCTGGAAAATCCCGGGGACAGAGGAGAGTGGCAGGTTACCGTCCACAGAATCGGACATGACTAAAGCAGTTTACCACGGTGGTCCGAGCTAGGGGTAGAGAGATGGCTTCAACTCTTACCCTGAGGCTGTCCTGTTTGAACAGGAACCTGCCTTTAAAGAGATTTGAAGAGGGGGTCGGTTTAGTGTCTTGGTTAAGACAGACCTGGGTTTAAACATCAGCTCTTCACTTAAGCCTCACTTTCCTTGTGGATGAAATGGAATTTGGAATACCCGGGCTCACATCATAGGACTGATGTGGGGATTAAAAGAAGGCACGCCTGTCAAGGGGATTGTAGGATGCTGGGAAATGGTAGGCACCCAGGAAATAGTGGCAGGAGAGGGTGTCTGGTAGGGGAGGGGGCGAGTGTTACTCCTTCAGAAATTGGGGGATTGATGTGAGAGGCCAAGCCAAAGCCAAGTCCTCTTTTTCCTTCCTTCTCTCCTTCCTTCATTTCTAAGCACCTGCCTGTGCCGGGCCCTGGAGGGAGTGGTGATAACAGCCCAAAAGCTTATCAAGACCTTTTAGCCTCATTGTCTTCTAATCCTTCTACCAGCCAAGGAATCTGTGTTGCTGGTTTTATTTTTTAGAGGAAATAGGTAGTATTTGTCCAAGGAAGCTGAGGCTATATTTTTATAAAGAAAAAAATATTAAAAAAAAATTAAAAAAAAAAAAAGAAGAAAAATATTTTGAAAGCTCTACTTTGTAAAGAAACTACATCAACCTCCTCAACTACATGGACCGCTTCACCGTGGCTGGTACTGGCTTCGGGGAGAAAGTCAGAAGCGGGGAAGGGAGCGGGGGTCCTGAAGGCGGCCCATCCTGAGTCTTCTCCTTCCCAGGCGTCCTTCCGGACATTGAGCAATTCTTCGACATCGGAGACGGTAGCTCCGGCCTCATCCAAACTGGTAAGGGGAGGCGTGGACCCACCGCGGCCCTTCCTTCTGCCCTGCCCGACCTGGGGGCCACGTACAGGCCTGCCTGGGGCCCCACTTATGGGAGGTATGGTGGCCAGGGAAGGAAATGGCAGCCCACTCCAGTATTCCTGCCTGGAAAATCCCGGGGACAGAGGAGAGTGGCAGGTTACCGTCCACAGAATCGGACATGACTAAAGCAGTTTACCACGGTGGTCCGAGCTAGGGGTAGAGAGATGGCTTCAACTCTTACCCTGAGGCTGTCCTGTTTGAACAGGAACCTGCCTTTAAAGAGATTTGAAGAGGGAGTCGGTTTAGTGTCTTGGTTAAGACAGACCTGGGTTTAAACATCAGCTCTTCACTTAAGCCTCACTTTCCTTGTGGATGAAATGGAATTTGGAATACCCGGGCTCACATCATAGGACTGATGTGGGGATTAAAAGAAGGCACGCCTGTCAAGGGGATTGTAGGATGCTGGGAAATGGTAGGCACCCAGGAAATAGTGGCAGGAGAGGGTGTCTGGTAGGGGAGGGGGCGAGTGTTACTCCTTCAGAAATTGGGGGATTGATGTGAGAGGCCAAGCCAAAGCCAAGTCCTCTTTTTCCTTCCTTCTCTCCTTCCTTCATTTCTAAGCACCTGCCTGTGCCGGGCCCTGGAGGGAGTGGTGATAACAGCCCAAAAGCTTATCAAGACCTTTTAGCCTCATTGTCTTCTAATCCTTCTACCAGCCAAGGAATCTGTGTTGCTGGTTTTATTTTTTAGAGGAAATAGGTAGTATTTGTCCAAGGAAGCTGAGGCTATATTTTTATAAAGAAAAAAATATTAAAAAAAAATTAAAAAATAAAAAATAAGAAGAAAAAAAATATTTTGAAAGCTCTACTTTTGTAAAGAAACTGAGGCTTGGAGAAGAGTTAGGACTTGCCGGGGTGGGGGCAGTGGAGGAGGGATGGGAGTTGGGGATATTCATATGACTAATCTGGGATTATACATATCTGTAAACAATAAAATACTGCAAAAGTAAAAAGTAAAATAAAATAAAAAGACTTGCCTAGGGTCCTACAACAAGTTCGAGGCAGAAGAGAAATTTGACACATGGTCTTGCAGTGTTCTTTGCTCCACTCCAGGCCTCTAAGGAACTGGGGGTCTTTAAGCTAGAGCTTGATGGAAGGAGAATGGGATCCTAGGTCCAGGTCTGCCAAGCTCTCAAGAGTTGTTGAGTTCGAAAAGAAACAGGTCTTTCTCGGCAGCCCTGTTCACGGTTTCATTCCATGTGCGTTTGCTGGGCACATGTTTTGTGCTGGGCAGCGTGTTCAGTGATAGAAACCCAGTCATGGCCAATGCAGACAAGGTCTTTGTCTTCGTGGAGCTAACGTTGTGCTGTGTCTGAGAGGGCGACCATCCCTAAAAACGTAATGTGATGATGCGATTGTATTCTGTAAGCAGAACGGTTCCGGAGGACAGAGTAGATGTGGTAGAGAGAGAGTGGGACAGTTTCTGAGCTGAAGGTCAGGGACTGAGGTCTCGGAAGCTCAGTGGAGAGGAGAGACTGTTCCAAATAGATAGAGAGGCTAGAAGGTGGCCTTAAGTTGGTATTGAACTTGGCAGTTGGGCGCTTGGGGTGCAGAGTGGGAAAGTGGGTAAGTGTGAGGCTAGAGAGGTAGGGAGGGACCGGGTCAGATAAATGCATTGTGGGCCAGGGTATGGAGGACAGGGTGCGGCAGTTGGGCCATCCATTTGACGATGGACGGTCTGAAAGGCATTGCAGCTGGGGCTGGACAACTGTTCTGCCCCCCCGCCCCGCCCCCACGCCCGTAGGACGCTCTGATGGCGTCAGGGTTGGGATTTTATTCCTTCCCGCCTCTGTACTCCCTGCGCGGGGGTGGAAGGTGGGGTAGGTTTTATTCCTTCCCGCCGTATGCTGCAGAAAAATATTAAAAAAATTAAAAATAAAAATAAGAAGAAAAAATATTTTGAAAGCTCTACTTTGTAAAGAAACTGAGGCTTGGAGAAGAGTTAGGACTTGCCGGGGTGGGGGCAGTGGAGGAGGGATGGAGTTGGGGATATTCATATGACTAATCTGGGATTATACATATCTGTAAACAATAAAATACTGCAAAAGTAAAAAGTAAAATAAAATAAAAAGACTTGCCTAGGGTCCTACAACAAGTTCGAGGCAGAAGAGAAATTTGACACATGGTCTTGCAGTGTTCTTTGCTCCACTCCAGGCCTCTAAGGAACTGGGGGTCTTTAAGCTAGAGCTTGATGGAAGGAGAATGGGATCCTAGGTCCAGGTCTGCCAAGCTCTCAAGAGTTGTTGAGTTCGAAAAGAAACAGGTCTTTCTCGGCAGCCCTGTTCACGGTTTCATTCCATGTGCGTTTGCTGGGCACATGTTTTGTGCTGGGCAGCGTGTTCAGTGATAGAAACCCAGTCATGGCCAATGCAGACAAGGTCTTTGTCTTCGTGGAGCTAACGTTGTGCTGTGTCTGAGAGGGCGACCATCCCTAAAAACGTAATGTGATGATGCGATTGTATTCTGTAAGCAGAACGGTTCCGGAGGACAGAGTAGATGTGGTAGAGAGAGAGTGGGACAGTTTCTGAGCTGAAGGTCAGGGACTGAGGTCTCGGAAGCTCAGTGGAGAGGAGAGACTGTTCCAAATAGATAGAGAGGCTAGAAGGTGGCCTTAAGTTGGTATTGAACTTGGCAGTTGGGCGCTTGGGGTGCAGAGTGGGAAAGTGGGTAAGTGTGAGGCTAGAGAGGTAGGGAGGGACCGGGTCAGATAAATGCATTGTGGGCCAGGGTATGGAGGACAGGGTGCGGCAGTTGGGCCATCCATTTGACGATGGACGGTCTGAAAGGCATTGCAGCTGGGGCTGGACAACTGTTCTGCCCCCCCGCCCCGCCCCCACGCCCGTAGGACGCTCTGATGGCGTCAGGGTTGGGATTTTATTCCTTCCCGCCTCTGTACTCCCTGCGCGGGGGTGGAAGGTGGGGTAGGGGTGTGCGGGGCTGGCGGGTGACTCTCTGCTTCCCCCCGCCCAGTGTTCATCTCCAGTTACATGGTGTTGGCACCTGTGTTTGGCTACCTGGGGGACAGGTACAATCGGAAGTATCTCATGTGCGGGGGCATTGCCTTCTGGTCCCTGGTGACACTGGGGTCGTCCTTCATCCCCAGAGAGGTGAGGTCCCATGCTGGCTCCCGCTCCACCCCCATCCCGGCGCCTTCTGCCCCAGCAGTCTTTGCTGCTACTCTTAAGAGTCACTGCAGACTGGGCCTGGGGAGCTTGTGCGCGTCCCTTGGTCCAGGCCGTCCTCTCTCCCTTGCTTGCCTGTGTTCTCTGCCCGTCCCTTCGTCTCCCCATTGTTTTTCCAGAACCTTCTTCTGTCCATCATTCCCTCTCACCCTGCCCATGGACTCCTTCCACGGCACCCCCTAATGCTCGCATTCCTCTACCATGGGAAAGACCTCACCTAGACTTCCCTCTCTTGTCTTCCTCTTCCTCGCCAGACTTCCCCGAAGGCTCCCTTGCCTCGCCGCCAGTCTGGGTGATGGGGCAGCCGGGCAGAGGCTCTCACTCTGCCTGCACTTCCTCTCCCCCACTCCCTCCCTGAGCAGCGCTGGCTTACCTGCCCCACCCTGCCATTGCCAAAGGCACCGGTGCCCCCTCGGTTGCTAACCGTGGCTCCTACTTCCCAGGCATGGTCTCCCTCGATCTCCTGGGAGCCTCTGGCTCTGCTGACCCACTTCTTCCTTTCGGAGACTCTTCTGACTTCTGTGACGCCCCTCTTCTGGTTTTTACCCTGCCCCCGTGGCTTCCACTCCTTTGAAATCTCCTCTGTCCAGTCTCACTCTCTGCCCTGGGACTGTGTCTTCTCTGCTGTACACACCCTCCTTGGGTGGCCATACCTTAGCTTCTGGTGTCTGATAGACAAATAGACCACCACCTAGGATCATTATTCACTACTGGGGTGTCTTTGGTGGGTAGGATGAGATAGAAATAAAGATTTATTTCGTACCTATTGGGTACAAGGTAATGAATAGGTCTTTTTAAAAATTATTATTATTAAAAAATATTATTGGGCTTCCCTGGTGGTCCAGTGGGTAAGGACACCGCCTTGCAGTGCAAGGGGCGCCGGTTTGATCCCTGGCCTGGGCATCTCCAGTTACATGGTGTTGGCACCTGTGTTTGGCTACCTGGGGGACAGGTACAATCGGAAGTATCTCATGTGCGGGGGCATTGCCTTCTGGTCCCTGGTGACACTGGGGTCGTCCTTCATCCCCAGAGAGGTGAGGTCCCATGCTGGCTCCCGCTCCACCCCCATCCCGGCGCCTTCTGCCCCAGCAGTCTTTGCTGCTACTCTTAAGAGTCACTGCAGACTGGGCCTGGGGAGCTTGTGCGCGTCCCTTGGTCCAGGCCGTCCTCTCTCCCTTGCTTGCCTGTGTTCTCTGCCCGTCCCTTCGTCTCCCCATTGTTTTTCCAGAACCTTCTTCTGTCCATCATTCCCTCTCACCCTGCCCATGGACTCCTTCCACGGCACCCCCTAATGCTCGCATTCCTCTACCATGGGAAAGACCTCACCTAGACTTCCCTCTCTTGTCTTCCTCTTCCTCGCCAGACTTCCCCGAAGGCTCCCTTGCCTCGCCGCCAGTCTGGGTGATGGGGCAGCCGGGCAGAGGCTCTCACTCTGCCTGCACTTCCTCTCCCCCACTCCCTCCCTGAGCAGCGCTGGCTTACCTGCCCCACCCTGCCATTGCCAAAGGCACCGGTGCCCCCTCGGTTGCTAACCGTGGCTCCTACTTCCCAGGCATGGTCTCCCTCGATCTCCTGGGAGCCTCTGGCTCTGCTGACCCACTTCTTCCTTTCGGAGACTCTTCTGACTTCTGTGACGCCCCTCTTCTGGTTTTTACCCTGCCCCCGTGGCTTCCACTCCTTTGAAATCTCCTCTGTCCAGTCTCACTCTCTGCCCTGGGACTGTGTCTTCTCTGCTGTACACACCCTCCTTGGGTGGCCATACCTTAGCTTCTGGTGTCTGATAGACAAATAGACCACCACCTAGGATCATTATTCACTACTGGGGTGTCTTTGGTGGGTAGGATGAGATAGAAATAAAGATTTATTTCGTACCTATTGGGTACAAGGTAATGAATAGGTCTTTTTAAAAATTATTATTATTAAAAAATATTATTGGGCTTCCCTGGTGGTCCAGTGGGTAAGGACACCGCCTTGCAGTGCAAGGGGCGCCGGTTTGATCCCTGGCCTGGGAAGATCCCACGTGCCGCGGAGCGGCTGGACCGATGTGTCCAATTACCGAGCCGGAGCTCTGGAGCACATGCGCCCAGAGCAGGTACTCTGCAACAAAAGAGGCCACTGCAATGAGAGGCCCACACAGGTCAAAAGAACAAAGATGGAAATAAAATGAAAGACCAATAAAAGTGGCCCCCCAAAAATATTATAAATATTATTATTATTGAATAGAGCTTTTATTATTATTATTGTTATTATTGAATAGACCTTTTGCTATTGTTCTTATTGGATAGACCTTTTGTGGTCCACTTCTCACAGCAGTAATGTGAACAAGTTGTTATTATTATCCCTTTTTGCAGATAAGGAAACTGAGGCTCAGAGAGGTTTAAGTTGCTTTCTCAAGGTCCCAGCTAGTAAGTAGTGGAGCCAGGATTCAAGCTCAGGTCTGTTTGATTCTGAAGCCTGGGCCTTGCCTGCCATCCCCGCCACCGCCCCAGAGCCGGCTGGCGAGGTGGGCGGGGAGGCTGGCTGCAGGGCGGGGTGCCACCTCGCCGTATCTCCTTCCCCAGCGGTTCTGGCTGCTCCTCCTGACCCGGGGCCTGGTGGGGGTTGGGGAGGCCAGTTACTCCACCATCGCGCCCACCCTCATCGCTGACCTCTTCGTGGCAGACCAGCGGAGTCGGATGCTCAGCGTGTTCTATTTTGCCATCCCGGTGGGCAGGTGAGTGGACCCCACGCCTGATGGGGCAGTCGAAGGGCCTCACCTGGGACCTGACTGACCAGCTCTCTCCTCCCCCGCCCTCTTCCTGCAGCGGCCTGGGTTACATTGCAGGCTCCAAGGTGAAAGACGTGGCCGGAGACTGGCACTGGGCTCTGCGGGTGAGTTGGGTCGCAGCCCGGGGGAAGGCCAGCAGCGTGCTCATGGATTCCCCCTTTCTTAGTCTTTGGTGGGTAGGATGAGATAGAAATAAAGATTTATTTCGTACCTATTGGGTACAAGGTAATGAATAGGTCTTTTTAAAAATTATTATTATTAAAAAATATTATTGGGCTTCCCTGGTGGTCCAGTGGGTAAGGACACCGCCTTGCAGTGCAAGGGGCGCCGGTTTGATCCCTGGCCTGGGAAGATCCCACGTGCCGCGGAGCGGCTGGACCGATGTGTCCAATTACCGAGCCGGAGCTCTGGAGCACATGCGCCCAGAGCAGGTACTCTGCAACAAAAGAGGCCACTGCAATGAGAGGCCCACACAGGTCAAAAGAACAAAGATGGAAATAAAATGAAAGACCAATAAAAGTGGCCCCCCAAAAATATTATAAATATTATTATTATTGAATAGAGCTTTTATTATTATTATTGTTATTATTGAATAGACCTTTTGCTATTGTTCTTATTGGATAGACCTTTTGTGGTCCACTTCTCACAGCAGTAATGTGAACAAGTTGTTATTATTATCCCTTTTGCAGATAAGGAAACTGAGGCTCAGAGAGGTTTAAGTTGCTTTCTCAAGGTCCCAGCTAGTAAGTAGTGGAGCCAGGATTCAAGCTCAGGTCTGTTTGATTCTGAAGCCTGGGCCTTGCCTGCCATCCCGCCACCGCCCCAGAGCCGGCTGGCGAGGTGGGCGGGAGGCTGGCTGCAGGGCGGGGTGCCACCTCGCCGTATCTCCTTCCCCAGCGGTTCTGGCTGCTCCTCCTGACCCGGGGCCTGGTGGGGGTTGGGGAGGCCAGTTACTCCACCATCGCGCCCACCCTCATCGCTGACCTCTTCGTGGCAGACCAGCGGAGTCGGATGCTCAGCGTGTTCTATTTTGCCATCCCGGTGGGCAGGTGAGTGGACCCCACGCCTGATGGGGCAGTCGAAGGGCCTCACCTGGGACCTGACTGACCAGCTCTCTCCTCCCCCGCCCTCTTCCTGCAGCGGCCTGGGTTACATTGCAGGCTCCAAGGTGAAAGACGTGGCCGGAGACTGGCACTGGGCTCTGCGGGTGAGTTGGGTCGCAGCCCGGGGGAAGGCCAGCAGCGTGCTCATGGATTCCCCCTTTCTTACCCTTCAGCCATCCCCCTTTGAAGGCCGTGCTCACTCTGCTAAGCCTGCGGGCAGCCTCACTGGCCTCACCACAAAGCCACGTGCTAGATGACACTCTGGGTTGCAGGTGACCAGAAGCCATAGTCAGCTGTAAGCCCCCAGATGGGACGGTGTGGGCATCTGTCATGATGGGACGTCCCAGGGTGAGCTGCAGGGAAAGCTGGATCCAGGACACCCACGCTGTCCCAGGGATTTGATCATCCTTTACTCAGCTGTGCTTTCCTCTGTGTTATCTTCCTTCTCAAGCTCTTGCAAGCTCCACATGTTTATCTTTCTGTTTAGAAACGGCAGCACCCGGGAGCCTTGGGCTGTAGTCCTGGATGCTGTCTGATTAGATGAATACAGGTCACATGCCTGCCCCTGAGCGCACCACCAAGGCCTGGGAGCTCACCATGACTCCTGTTGGCCAAGTCTGGGTCACGAGCCATCCCCATTTGAAGCAAATGAGTTGAGAGAGATGTGGGCAGTGGTTTCCCAAAAGAAAATTAGGGCGCTGTTGCCAAAGAGGAAACAGGCTTACAGAAATGGAGGGTCCTTGTGGCGGTCACCCCTCTCCTCAGTCACAGGTTCCGCTTCCTTGAGCAGGCACTCACTGGGTGTTTGAGGTCTTGGACCCCGAGTGGCCTTTATTTTTATAAATTTTATTTATTTATTTTTGGCTGTTGGGGTTTTCACTGCTGCTGCAGGCTCTTCTCTAGTTGCAGGGAGTGGGGGTTACTCTCTAGGTGAGGTGAGCAGGCTTCTCGTTGCAGTGATTTCTCTTGGTGTGAACCTCAGGCTTTAGGGCACACGGCTTCCATAGTTGGCGGCCCATGGGCTCCATAGTTGCGGCTCTGAGGCTCTAGAGTCCAGGCTCCATAGTTGTGGCTCACGGGGGGCTAGTTGCTCCGCAGCACGCGGGGTCTTCCTCGCTCAGGGATCGACCCCGTGTCTCCTGCATGGGCAGGCGAACTCTTCACCACTGGTGAAGCTACCAGGGAAGCTCCCGAGTAGCCTTTACACGCTCTCATGTTTTCTCAGCCTCAGGTTCCCCTCCTGAACCTTCACTCTTACCCCAGGTGACGCCGGGTCTTGGAGTGGTGGCTGTTATTCTGCTGTTCCTGGTCGTACGGGAGCCGCCCAGGGGAGCGGTGGAGCGCCACTCCGACTCACCACCCCTGAACCCCACCTCGTGGTGGGCTGACCTGAGGGCTCTGGCAAGGAAGTGAGTTGAATTCCATCCTAACCCAGCCTCTGAGGCCGCCCCAGGGAGGCCCCCAGGTCTAGTTTGAGAGGCACGTGGGTGGGGTCTTTCTGTTTTCTGCCCCCTGGCACCCCAAGGCTAGGAATGCTATTCCTACTGCCCCCTAGTGGCAGCTGCTTGAATTACAGGCCCAGATCCTGGGAGCCAGGACGCATCCCCACGACGTTCCTGGACTATTCAAAGAAGCCAGGGAGGGAGAGAGGGCACTTACCTTGATACGCCAGTGGAGTTTAACTTCCTTCCTCCTAACTGTCTGCAGTCCCAGCTTTATCCTGTCTTCCCTTGGTTTCACTGCTGTGGCCTTTGTCACGGGCTCCCTGGCGCTTTGGGCCCCTGCTTTCCTGCTGCGTTCCCGTGTGGTCTTGGGGGAGACCCCACCCTGCCTTCCTGGAGACTCCTGCTCGTCCTCTGACAGGTACGGGGATGCAGACTAGGCTGGGTGGTGGGGGAGGACGTGGAGAGACTCCGTGATCCAGACTCAGGCAAGGAGGGTCTGAATGCTGACTGCACAGCAACTTCCTCTCCCAGAGCCTCAGTCTCCTGGTCTGGGAATAGATGCCTTCCTCTTGGAGCTTTGTGAGCCATGGAGTACTGTGTCTGGCGGGACCTGGGTTGTGAGCGTGTCTGAGACCATCTTCCTCTGGGACCATGGGGGTGAGGCTAGAGGGCTTTGCAGGTGGAAGGACTAAAGCCTCCTTTCCCTCCTCTCCCCCTAGTCTCATCTTTGGGCTCATCACCTGCCTCACCGGGGTCCTGGGTGTGGGCCTGGGCGTGGAGATCAGCCGCCGCCTCCGCCGCTCCAACCCCAGGGCCGACCCGCTGGTTTGTGCTGCTGGCCTCCTGGGCTCTGCACCCTTCCTCTTCCTGGCCCTCGCCTGCGCCCGTGGTAGCATTGTGGTCACCTATGTGAGTAGCCAGAGGAATCTAGCGGGGATGGTCTGGGTCCAGCATGGAAGAACGGTGCACTGGGGCAGGACCGGAGACAGAGCTGACTCTGGAGTGGGAATGCCTGGGTTTGCATCCCAGCTCTGGCCATTCTTAGCCGTGTGACCTTGTACAAGTAATTTAAGCTCTCTGTGCTCAGCGTCCGCTTCTGTAAAATGGGAATAATAGTAGCACCTGTCTGCTGGGGGTGTTGTGGGGGTTAATGAGTTAAGAGACGGGCCTGGTACCTGGTGAACCCTCCAAGTGTTTATTCTTCTTGGGTGAGACCTACCCCTCTCCCCGCTTCTTCACCGCCTCCCTTCCATCTCCCAGATTTTCATTTTTATTGGGGAGACGCTGTTGTCCATGAACTGGGCCATCGTGGCCGACATTCTGCTGGTGAGTAGGTGGCGGGCCCAGGGTTACCGCAGAGGCTGATGGGAATGAGGGTGGGTGGGGAACCTCCCTTGCCTTGTGTCAGTGGCGCCTTCTTTAGAACTCAACCCTGGACCAACTTTGGAGTCTAGCCCCAGGGAGGCCTGTAGTCCAGGCCTGCCCTGTCCTCACCCTCTGCCTCCTGCCCCTCTTTCCCCCAGTATGTGGTGATCCCCACACGACGCTCCACCGCCGAAGCCTTCCAGATCGTCCTGTCCCACCTGCTGGGTGACGCGGGGAGCCCCTACCTCATTGGCTCGGTGAGCACAATGACCCCTCGGCTGGGCCTGGGATGGGGCTCGGAGGACCCTGTGTTCTAGCACCAGCCAGTGGCCAGTGCTGGTCTAGCTGCTCCACAACACGTGGGATCTTCCCAGGCCAGGGATTGAACCGGTGCCCCTTGCACTGCCAGGCAGTGTCTTTACCCACTGAACCACCAGGGAATCTCTGACTTTCTTTTTTTTTTTTTTAATAAGATTTTTAAATGTGGACTCTGTTTTAAAGTCTTCATTGATTTTATAATATTGCTTCTGTTTTATGTTTTAGTGTTTTGGTCACATGGCACGTGGGATCTTAGCTCCCCGACCAGGGATCAAACCCATGCCGCCTGCACTGGAAGGCAAAGCGTTAGCCATTGCGCCACCAGGGAAGTCCTCTCCTGACTTTTCTTTCCTTGTCTCCCTGCAGATCTCTGACCGCCTCCGCCAGGGTTGGCCCCCTTCCTTCTTGTCCGAGTTCCGGGCCCTGCAGTTCTCGCTCATGCTCTGCGCCTTCGTGGGCGCGCTGGGTGGTGCGGCCTTCCTGGGCACGGCCATCTTTATTGAGAGTGACCGCCGGCGGGCCCAGCTGCACGTGCAGGGTCGGTCGAACCTCCCCGCTGTCTGTCCACAGCTCCCTGTCTAACTTCAGGATGCCGCCTGCTTGTCCGTCCATCCGCCCACCCAGCCCCGTGTACCTGGCCACCCTCAGCCCTCCCCTCACGTACTGTCGGGTCTGCCTGGCCCACGAGCTCACGCCCTGCCATGTCACTGCCACCTTGTCCATTTGCGACTGCCTGCTTGTCCCCCTCCGGCCCCGTGTCTGCCTGTCCATCCAGCCCTGGCTCTGATCCCTCCCCTGGCAGGTCTGCTGCAGGAGGCCGGGCCCGCCGACGACCGCATCCTGGTGCCCCAGAGAGGACGCTCCACCCGGGTCCCCGTGTCCAGTGTGCTTATCTGAGCGATCACTGCCTGCTGCCTGCAGACCCACCGCAGCTGGCCCTGGGCCCCCCGCCCCCGGCAGGTGCCCGGGCCCAGCTCCTCGGCTAGCCCACTTTCTAGGAGGGGCTTTGGGCCAAGTTCCAACTCCCACTCCATTCCAGCGACACGGGTGGCCAAGTGGGGATGGTGGGGGTTTGGGAAGGGGGGACCCCCGCCACCGGAGCAGCCCTGGGAGCTCGGTGCTATTTGTAACTGAATAAACTTTGTAGCCAGACCCCACGTGCCTGCTGGAGTCTCTCTTCCCTCTCGTGTGCCAGGGTCCCAGGGGCTGTCCGGTCACTCCCATGGGCCCGACTCCCCACCAGGGAATCTCTGACTTTCTTTTTTTTTTTTTTTAATAAGATTTTTAAATGTGGACTCTGTTTTAAAGTCTTCATTGATTTTATAATATTGCTTCTGTTTTATGTTTTAGTGTTTTGGTCACATGGCACGTGGGATCTTAGCTCCCCGACCAGGGATCAAACCCATGCCGCCTGCACTGGAAGGCAAAGCGTTAGCCATTGCGCCACCAGGGAAGTCCTCTCCTGACTTTTCTTTCCTTGTCTCCCTGCAGATCTCTGACCGCCTCCGCCAGGGTTGGCCCCCTTCCTTCTTGTCCGAGTTCCGGGCCCTGCAGTTCTCGCTCATGCTCTGCGCCTTCGGGCGCTGGGTGGTGCGGCCTTCCTGGGCACGGCCATCTTTATTGAGAGTGACCGCGGCCCAGCTGCACGTGCAGGGTCGGTCGAACCTCCCCGCTGTCTGTCCACAGCTCCCTGTCTAACTTCAGGATGCCGCCTGCTTGTCCGTCCATCCGCCCACCCAGCCCCGTGTACCTGGCCACCCTCAGCCCTCCCCTCACGTACTGTCGGGTCTGCCTGGCCCACGAGCTCACGCCCTGCCATGTCACTGCCACCTTGTCCATTTGCGACTGCCTGCTTGTCCCCCTCCGGCCCCGTGTCTGCCTGTCCATCCAGCCCTGGCTCTGATCCCTCCCCTGGCAGGTCTGCTGCAGGAGGCCGGGCCCGCCGACGACCGCATCCTGGTGCCCCAGAGAGGACGCTCCACCCGGGTCCCCGTGTCCAGTGTGCTTATCTGAGCGATCACTGCCTGCTGCCTGCAGACCCACCGCAGCTGGCCCTGGGCCCCCCGCCCCCGGCAGGTGCCCGGGCCCAGCTCCTCGGCTAGCCCACTTTCTAGGAGGGGCTTTGGGCCAAGTTCCAACTCCCACTCCATTCCAGCGACACGGGTGGCCAAGTGGGGATGGTGGGGGTTTGGGAAGGGGGGACCCCCGCCACCGGAGCAGCCCTGGGAGCTCGGTGCTATTTGTAACTGAATAAACTTTGTAGCCAGACCCCACGTGCCTGCTGGAGTCTCTCTTCCCTCTCGTGTGCCAGGGTCCCAGGGGCTGTCCGGTCACTCCCATGGGCCCTGGGGCCAGGCCCTGCCCTTCTGGGCCTGTGAATGAGGGGATGGAGTGAGCTGGCTCTGTGTGACCGTGAGTCATGCCCGTGTCTCCCCCAGAGCCCGCCCTCCTTGGCAGGCTGGTCAGGGTGAGGTGAGGGCGGGGGCGCACCCAGGCCCTCAGAATTCCCAGGGTCAGGGCCTCCCTTCTTGCTGTCTCCGTGAGCCATGGCCATGGAGGCCGTGGCAGCTGGACGTATCTTCCCCTGCTCCCGCTGGTATATGGTGCCTGTCTTTGGGGAGACCAGCAGACCCTCCTGGAGGGCCTGGAGTGGCTCCTGGGCAGCCTCCTCCCCCTCCCCACTGGCTGGGTGGGGGTGGGAAGGGGGCGGGTGCAGCCGGCTGAGCCCTGATGATTTCCTGCCCTCACCCAGCGCTTACCACAGCTTCCTGCCACAGGCAGGCAGGCGCTGAGGAGAAGCGGGCGCAGAGCGAGGGGCAGGTAGGGCTGGGGCACTGCGTCTGTGCAGGGGTGGCTGGTGCCCCGGACTCCAGCCCAGGCCCTGGCCTGACCCGCCTGGGACCCAGGGTCTTCCAGAGCCAGCGCGGACACCCCCTCAGCCCAGCGAGGGGAGGGGACCCGGGGAGCCCCCCACCAGACTCTCAGCCTGCTGCCCGCTCGGCCCCGGGCCCCTCGCCGGCCTGCCGTTGCCCTGCCGCTGCTCTGTCCTGGAGGGCGTGCAGCGAGCAGCTAGGCCTGGTCCAGGCAGATGGAGGCGGCCGACCTGGTCAATGTGCTGGGCCCCCTGCTGCTGCCTCTCCTGGCCGTGTTGCTGATGGCGCTGTGCGTGCGTTGCCGGGAGCTGCCAGGTGAGCGGGTGCCGGTGGGATGACCAGAGGCTCGGACCCTCGGACACGGCTCCTCCGGCCGCGCCCCAGCCCGTCCTCCCTCTGTAACTGTCTGTAACTCTTTCTTGCACGCGGAGACGCTGAGAGCCCCATACTCCATCGCCTCAGACCCCACGTGCCTGCTGGAGTCTCTCTTCCCTCTCGTGTGCCAGGGTCCCAGGGGCTGTCCGGTCACTCCCATGGGCCCTGGGGCCAGGCCCTGCCCTTCTGGGCCTGTGAATGAGGGGATGGAGTGAGCTGGCTCTGTGTGACCGTGAGTCATGCCCGTGTCTCCCCCAGAGCCCGCCCTCCTTGGCAGGCTGGTCAGGGTGAGGTGAGGGCGGGGGCGCACCCAGGCCCTCAGAATTCCCAGGGTCAGGGCCTCCCTTCTTGCTGTCTCCGTGAGCCATGGCCATGGAGGCCGTGGCAGCTGGACGTATCTTCCCCTGCTCCCGCTGGTATATGGTGCCTGTCTTTGGGGAGACCAGCAGACCCTCCTGGAGGGCCTGGAGTGGCTCCTGGGCAGCCTCCTCCCCCTCCCCACTGGCTGGGTGGGGGTGGGAAGGGGGCGGGTGCAGCCGGCTGAGCCCTGATGATTTCCTGCCCTCACCCAGCGCTTACCACAGCTTCCTGCCACAGGCAGGCAGGCGCTGAGGAGAAGCGGGCGCAGAGCGAGGGGCAGGTAGGGCTGGGGCACTGCGTCTGTGCAGGGGTGGCTGGTGCCCCGGACTCCAGCCCAGGCCCTGGCCTGACCCGCCTGGGACCCAGGGTCTTCCAGAGCCAGCGCGGACACCCCCTCAGCCCAGCGAGGGGAGGGGACCCGGGGAGCCCCCCACCAGACTCTCAGCCTGCTGCCCGCTCGGCCCCGGGCCCCTCGCCGGCCTGGCCGTTGCCCTGCCGCTGCTCTGTCCTGGAGGGCGTGCAGCGAGCAGCTAGGCCTGGTCCAGGCAGATGGAGGCGGCCGACCTGGTCAATGTGCTGGGCCCCCTGCTGCTGCCTCTCCTGGCCGTGTTGCTGATGGCGCTGTGCGTGCGTTGCCGGGAGCTGCCAGGTGAGCGGGTGCCGGTGGGATGACCAGAGGCTCGGACCCTCGGACACGGCTCCTCCGGCCGCGCCCCAGCCCCGTCCTCCCTCTGTAACTGTCTGTAACTCTCTCTTGCACGCGGAGACGCTGAGAGCCCCATTCTCCATCGCCCTCAGCCCTCGCCACCCTCTTTTCCTGCCTCACGGGCCCTCTCTTTCCCAGGCTCGTATGACACCGCCGTCCCCGACAGGTGAGTCCATCCTGGGGACCCCGTGGGTCTCCCCCAGGGCCCCGAGCGAGGCTGGGCCCCCGGGGCCCGCGGTGGGGTCCAGGGCCTCTCCCAGCGGCTTACCCGAGCTGTCTCTCTCCTGCCAGTTTGACTCCAAGTAGCATCGTGTTCAAACCACGTGAGTACAGCAGGGTCCCCTCCCTCGGGTGTGGGGAGAGGGTCCCCAGGCGTGAGAGCACCTGTGCCTTTGTTCTGCTTCCTCCTATGTCTGCCGTCTGGCCTTGACGTGGGGTGGGGGTGGGGAGGGAGAGGGGTGTCCCCCCAGGCCTGTCCAGGGCACGGGGCGTCGGGGGTCAGTCTGCCCGTCGGGGCCTCGTCCAAGTAGGGGTGCGAGGTGTGGAGTCGTTCCTTAGCTTGGTCCTGTGCCCTCAGCCGCATGGCCCGCCGTCACTCCCTACGTGCCCACGGCTTACCCTCTCCAGAGCCAGCCAGACCTGCTCCCAGTCCCGTGAGTACCCCTTCCCCCTGCCAGATCCCCGCCTTTACCGCCTCCCCTCTTCAGATACGGGGGTCTCTTTTCAAATGACATGCCCAGCGTGACCTCTGACCTTTGGCTCCCAGAAGATCCCCGCATCTGCCTGGAGGCTCCCACCGAATGCCGTCTCCCCGACAGGACTCAGATGGTGGTAAGCGGGGAGCGGGACCCAGGGGGCTGGGGCCGGGCAGAGGCCCTCCGAGCTGACTCAGTGTCCCTCTCGCGCACTCTCTCTGCAGCCAACAGCGTGGCCAGCTACGAGAACGAGGGTGCGCCTGGGACCCCCGCGGCCGCGGCGGGGAGGAGGCTGAGGCCCGTCCCGGCTCTGCTGACCCTGTGTCCTTCCCCCCAGAGGCCATCTGCGAGGACGCGGATGAAGATGACGATGAGGAAGACTACCATAACGAGGGCTACTTGTGAGTGGCCAGGCGGGAGGCGGGGGCCGCGGCCGGCGCGCCGCGCTTACCCGATCGTTGGCTCTCCCGCAGGGTGGTGCTTCCCGACAGCAGCCCGGCCACCGGCACCGCCACCGCCGTCGCCGCCTCCCCGGCTCCCGTGTCCAGCAAACCCGGCGTCCGAGACAGCGCCTTCTCCAGTGAGTCGGCCCTTGGACAGCGCCCTGCGCCTCCAGGCCGTGTCCTTGAGCACCTGCCTCTCCCCCAGGACCCTGGTGCCCCCTCATCTTCTCGCTCCTCTCTTTCTAGCCCTGCGGCCCTTCAGCGAGGCGACTTCCGGCTCCGGTCTTATTTTCTAACCCTCTTCTCTCCTCTTCCCTGTTTGTTGTCTGCCTTTATCATCGGCAAGATTTCCTTGACTTCATTCTTCTTTGGACTCCGTGCTTTTCTTTGGTCTTTCTTGTCCCAAAGCGCCTTCTCTCAGTCTTCCTTTATCGTGGCCTTCTCTCTTGTTTCGTGAAGGCAGTAGTATCTCACAGATGCTCAGGAGAGTGATGAAAGGCTGTCTTTTGGGGGGTTTCTTTGGACAAGTTTCTTCTGCTTCCAGGGTTCTTTCAGTTTCCTTTGGGTTGCTTTTCTTGCTTCGTTTTGGTTTCATCCTGCCTCTCGGAGGCTTGTCTCAGTGTCTTGTGATGTGTGTTCATGACCCTTTTCCCTCTGTGTTTGCTCTGGGCCATCGCTTCCACGCCCTGACTTGATTTGCCATCCTGAGCCCCAGCTCATCACCTCTCTCTTGAGCCTCAAACTAACTATCCAGGGGCGTATTTTCATTCATTCATTCATCCATCATATTTACTGAGTTCCCCTGAAATAATCATCGCAAATGAGACAGAGTTGTGATTAAAGCAGCTACCATTACTGAGGGCCTCGTCCACGCCCTCCTAAGAATTTTATGCATATTTGTTGTTCTTTACGCACTGAGTCCGTGAGTGGGTTGCAACCCATGGACTGTAGCCCGCCAGGCTCCTCTGCCCATGGGATGTCCCAGGCAAGAATACTAGAGCAAGTTGCTGTTTCCTTCTCCGGGGGATCTTCCCGACCCACTTCCTCATATTAAACCTCACGATTCCCAGGGGCTTTTGAGCTTCTTGCTTCCCTTCCTGCCTCTCCCTTGTCCCATCTGTATGATGATTTGTGTATTTGCAGGGTGGTGCTTCCGACAGCAGCCCGGCCACCGGCACCGCCACCGCCGCCGCCTCCCCGGCTCCCGTGTCCAGCAAACCCGGCGTCCGAGACAGCGCCTTCTCCAGTGAGTCGGCCCTTGGACAGCGCCCTGCGCCTCCAGGCCGTGTCCTTGAGCACCTGCCTCTCCCCCAGGACCCTGGTGCCCCCTCATCTTCTCGCTCCTCTCTTTCTAGCCCTGCGGCCCTTCAGCGAGGCGACTTCCGGCTCCGGTCTTATTTTCTAACCCTCTTCTCTCCTCTTCCCTGTTTGTTGTCTGCCTTTATCATCGGCAAGATTTCCTTGACTTCATTCTTCTTTGGACTCCGTGCTTTTCTTTGGTCTTTCTTGTCCCAAAGCGCCTTCTCTCAGTCTTCCTTTATCGTGGCCTTCTCTCTTGTTTCGTGAAGGCAGTAGTATCTCACAGATGCTCAGGAGAGTGATGAAAGGCTGTCTTTTGGGGGGTTTCTTTGGACAAGTTTCTTCTGCTTCCAGGGTTCTTTCAGTTTCCTTTGGGTTGCTTTTCTTGCTTCGTTTTGGTTTCATCCTGCCTCTCGGAGGCTTGTCTCAGTGTCTTGTGATGTGTGTTCATGACCCTTTTCCCTCTGTGTTTGCTCTGGGCCATCGCTTCCACGCCTGACTTGATTTGCCATCCTGAGCCCCAGCTCATCACCTCTCTCTTGAGCCTCAAACTAACTATCCAGGGGCGTATTTTCATTCATTCATTCATCCATCATATTTACTGAGTTCCCCTGAAATAATCATCGCAAATGAGACAGAGTTGTGATTAAAGCAGCTACCATTACTGAGGGCCTCGTCCACGCCCTCCTAAGAATTTTATGCATATTTGTTGTTCTTTACGCACTGAGTCCGTGAGTGGGTTGCAACCCATGGACTGTAGCCCGCCAGGCTCCTCTGCCCATGGGATGTCCCAGGCAAGAATACTAGAGCAAGTTGCTGTTTCCTTCTCCGGGGGATCTTCCCGACCCACTTCCTCATATTAAACCTCACGATTCCCAGGGGCTTTTGAGCTTCTTGCTTCCCTTCCTGCCTCTCCCTTGTCCCATCTGTATGATGATTTGTGTATTTAACAAAAAGCTTGGCAACACTTACTGTCTAACGGCCCTGATTTCAACCCTCTGCGGTGGGTACCGTTCCTCACCCTGTTTTACAAAACGGAAGCCCAGAGAGAGCTCATCTGAGGTTCGTTCATGCTGGAGCAGGACTTGAACCTGGGCCGTCTGGCTCGGAAACCTGCCTGTCCACAGCCTTATGGAGAAATCAGTCAGCACAGGAGAGAATGAGATGCCGTCGATGGTGCGGGGAAGGGACAAAGACAGGAGAGGGGTCAGGGCGGGCCGGCGGCGGAGCCTCGGATGTGGCCCAGCCCCGAGCGCTGTTTCCTTTTCCACACGTGTCGCCCAGCCGCACGGCCCCAGGCGGCTCCCTGTCCCTGCTCTCCAGCCCGGGGGACAGGCCGGGGCCCTGCGCCTCTCCTCCTACAATTCTGTTTCCTCTCATCAGCTCTGGCTAAGTTACTCAGCTTCTCTGGATGGCACGGGGGTCACAGGGCTGGCCTCTCTGGCCCACTCTGTACCCTGATGATGGCCATGGTCTCTAGGGGGTGGGGAGTGATCTGTGTGCCTAAGTCTTGGCCTCGTTAGGTGGAAGGTCCTTGGTGGGTGCATTTGGGAGCCTTGGAAACCCTCGGGTAACACGCCTGGGGGCCGGTGCTTGTCCTCTAGTGGAGTCGGGGGAAGATTACGTGAATGTTCCTGAGAGCGAAGAGAGTGCGGACGCATCTCTGAGTGAGTGGGACCCCTCCAGGGGTCTGCCATCCCCCGCTCCCTGCCTCTTGCCCCCTGCCCCTTCCCCACTCTAATCCCGTCCTGGGGGTGCCGACAGCCCCCGCCCGCCCCCGCGACGCCCTCGCCCTTAGCCTGGGGGTCCTCCCGCTCGCTCGCCTTCGCGAAGCCTGCCTCCTTTTGGTGCGGCCGTCCCTCCTTCTGACCTGTCCCCGCAGATGGGAGCCGGGAGTATGTGAACGTGTCGCAGGAGCTGCAGCCCGGGCCGAGGACCAAGCCTGGTGTGTGTGGAGGGGTGGGAGGTGGGGCCGACCCGGGGGAGCTGCCTGGAGGCAAGGGTGAGGTCGCTGTATGAGCTCAAGACCCCCCTCCCCTCACAGACACCCAGAATCCCCAGGAGGTGGAGGAGGAAGAAGCTCCGGATTATGAGAATCTGTAGCTAAACTGAGAGCCTGGTGAGAGGCCCCTCGACCCCCCGCTCCCCTCCCCGCCATCGCCCCCTCTCTCTCTCTGACTCTGGGGGCCTCTCTGACCCCTACCGACCTGCCTCCCCACTCACAGGCCCTCCCCCCTCCCTGTGCTGTTGTGTTTCAGCCTGAGGCCTGCTTTGGAGCCAGCCTCGCCGGGAATGCTGAGCTGGGCGGCGGGGGCCGGCTCTGTGGGGCCCCACCGGGCACCCTGCCCCGGCTGCAGCCTGACAACAGCCTGAGAATTTTTCCCCTAACTTATTGTCCCTTTGGGGTTCCGTCCCTGTGGCCCCGAGACTCTGCACCTTCTGACGCAGCCTGAGAATGAACACCCTGGCCCAGCCCTTCTCTCTCACAGGATAAAGGCTGGTGTGGTCTGCGGGCCTCTTGGCTTTGGGCGGGCCTCGTGGGTCGGAGTCCGGGGGACGGTGGGCTGCGTCTGCGGGCTTGTGCGGGTGTGTGTGTGTGCATGCGCGTTTCTGGGTCTCCATCCTCACGGGCCCTTCGTGCTCCCAAGGGTCCTCACAGGTATGTGAGCGACTCAACAAGGCCTGGGATGTGTCGCCTTCTGAGCGAGGGTGTTCCTTCCCAGCGGGCACTCCTGGGATTCAGACGCATTTCCCCTCCGGAAACGGCAGGCAGCGGCTGTTATGATTCAAAAACAGGGCATGGGGTGCACTGGATGGGCATCTGGAGCAAGACTTTCCCCATGGACCGCCAGTGTCTCCATCTTTAAAACAAAAGCGGTCGACGTGCTGACTTCAGAGGGCCTTCTTAATTCGTACATTTTGTCGTTCTTAATAAAACAGAACTTTAAAACCTGTCTCCGTGACTGAAAAAGTTAATGGCAGGACCGTCCTCTTCGGATCGGATGTACAGTTGGCTCTTGGAGGTGTTGCTAAAATGCAGATTCTGATTCAGTCAGTCCAAGCCTGTTTTGGGAGGTGGAGCCTGCCGGAGGCAAGGGTGAGGTCGCTGTATGAGCTCAAGACCCTCCTCACAGACACCCAGAATCCCCAGGAGGTGGAGGAGGAAGAAGCTCCGGATTATGAGAATCTGTAGCTAAACTGAGAGCCTGGTGAGAGGCCCCTCGACCCCCCCCTCCCCTCCCCGCCATCGCCCCCTCTCTCTCTCTGACTCTGGGGGCCTCTCTGACCCCTACCGACCTGCCTCCCCACTCACAGGCCCTCCCCCCTCCCTGTGCTGTTGTGTTTCAGCCTGAGGCCTGCTTTGGAGCCAGCCTCGCCGGGAATGCTGAGCTGGGCGGCGGGGGCCGGCTCTGTGGGGCCCCACCGGGCACCCTGCCCCGGCTGCAGCCTGACAACAGCCTGAGAATTTTTCCCCTAACTTATTGTCCCTTTGGGGTTCCGTCCCTGTGGCCCCGAGACTCTGCACCTTCTGACGCAGCCTGAGAATGAACACCCTGGCCCAGCCCTTCTCTCTCACAGGATAAAGGCTGGTGTGGTCTGCGGGCCTCTTGGCTTTGGGCGGGCCTCGTGGGTCGGAGTCCGGGGGACGGTGGGCTGCGTCTGCGGGCTTGTGCGGGTGTGTGTGTGTGCATGCGCGTTTCTGGGTCTCCATCCTCACGGGCCCTTCGTGCTCCCAAGGGTCCTCACAGGTATGTGAGCGACTCAACAAGGCCTGGGATGTGTCGCCTTCTGAGCGAGGGTGTTCCTGGCCCCAGCGGGCACTCCTGGGATTCAGACGCATTTCCCCTCCGGAAACGGCAGGCAGCGGCTGTTATGATTCAAAAACAGGGCATGGGGTGCACTGGATGGGCATCTGGAGCAAGACTTTCCCCATGGACCGCCAGTGTCTCCATCTTTAAAACAAAAGCGGTCGACGTGCTGACTTCAGAGGGCCTTCTTAATTCGTACATTTTGTCGTTCTTAATAAAACAGAACTTTAAAACCTGTCTCCGTGACTGAAAAAGTTAATGGCAGGACCGTCCTCTTCGGATCGGATGTACAGTTGGCTCTTGGAGGGTGTTGCTAAAATGCAGATTCTGATTCAGTCAGTCTGGGATGGAGCCTGTGATCCTGCGTGCCCAAGGAGCTCCCAAGTGGTGGTTCGTCTGCCGCTGCTCTGAGACCCCATCCCGCGTCGCAGGGTCTGGTGGACCCCCTGGTTGTGTGACTGGCTCCCTACACGGGCATGTGACAAGCTGGCCGGAGTGAGGCCCAGTGCTGGACGTGGACAGGAAGCGTCAGGAAGGAGTCACTTTCTTGTTCCTGGCAGCCGTGGAGCTGGGAGAAGGTGATGCTGCAGCTGCCACCTGGAGAGCCTCCTGAGAATGGAGCCAGCGTGGTGGGGACGGCCTGGAGGCGGGCAGGGCTGGCTCCTGGTGGCGTCAGAATGCCTGGATCCAGTCGCACCTGGAGCGAGACTCCGTCTCCTGACTTCCAGTTCCTTGGGCCAAAAAATGACCAGTTTCCTTCAATCGGCTTGATTTGGGGGGTTTCTGTCTCACACGGCCAGAGTAGTCCTGCGTGAGGGGCAAAGTCGGCATCCGCTGCAAAGCTGTGGACTCCAGAGGTCACAGTCACAGCCCCTCCACGGAGCGCCCGCCGCATTTCCAGGCTTATTTTATCACCATCACGTCCCTGTTGTCAGTTCATGTGCTGATCCCTGCTTTGCAGGTGGGACAACACAGGCTCAGAGAGGTAAAGTGATATTCCCAAAGACACACAGACAGAGTGACAAATCTGGGCTGAAATCTTTGCCAGTTGGGCTCCAGAGTCATTGCCGCCAACCCCTTGGCTCTGGTGGTCCACTAGCTGCGGGCTGCTCCGGGCGGGGAGGTTGTAAGAGGCCCATTGTAAAGCGGGGGGAAGGGTTTGACAAGCTAGATGTCAAGAGGTGGCATTAAGTCATTTTTTAAATTTTGGCCTCTTTTTTTTATTTTTTAATTTATTTTCATCCATCCTTTTATTCTTTGGCCTGGGTAGGCCTCCCATTGCAGAGGCCTCTCTAGTTGCAAAGCACTGGCTCAGGGCGCACGTGCTCCAGAGCGCTGGCTCGTAATTGGACACATCGGTCCAGCCACTCTGGCACGTGGGATCTTCCCGGGCCAGGAATCAAACCGGTGCCCCTTGCACTGCAAGGCGGACTCTTTACCTACTGGTCCACCGGGGAAGCCGCCTTAAGTCATTTTGTTTGGAGGTAGTTAAAGAGCAGAGGGGGACTTCCCTGGCAGCTCAGTGGTTAAGACGCTCTTCCACTGCAGGGGATGAGGGTTTGATCCCTTAGTCTAGGGACTAAGATACTGCAAGTTGTTTGGGAACGAACCTCCCATATGCCAGGTCGCCCAGCCAAATAAATAAAACACCCCAAACCTGAGATCATTCCAAATGCTGTTAGAGGGCAGAGGCGCCTTTCTGCCTGGGCTGAGGGACAGACAGAGTTTACCAACAAGGTCATGCTGGCGCAGCTCACCCTGAGGGTCATCTAGCAGCATCCATCAAGCTGAAGACAGTGTGTCCCTTGGCCTAGCAAATCCCTGGGTATAAACCTGGACAAACCAGCACATGGGCTAATGGGGTGTGTCCACGGGGCTCAGGGCAGATTGTAAAGGCTGACAGAGGCCACAGCAGACGCCGTCCCTGGGGAAGTGGATGGTGGAGCTGCAGTCGAGTGACACGGTGGAGACCCACCAGCAGAGACTGCTGAGTGGACCAGAGCATCATCTGTCAACTCCAATGAATATCGCCAACAGGATGTGGAGTGGGAAAAGAAACAAGTGGTTTTATTTATATAAACTTAAAACATGGGAAATAGGTACATGTTGTGACAAATCTGGGCTGAAATCTTTGCCAGTTGGGCTCCAGAGTCATTGCCGCCAACCCCTTGGCTCTGGTGGTCCACTAGCTGCGGCTGCTCCGGCGGGAGGTTGTAAGAGGCCCATTGTAAAGCGGGGGGAAGGGTTTGACAAGCTAGATGTCAAGAGGTGGCATTAAGTCATTTTTTAAATTTTGGCCTCTTTTTTTTATTTTTTAATTTATTTTCATCCATCCTTTTATTCTTTGGCCTGGGTAGGCCTCCCATTGCAGAGGCCTCTCTAGTTGCAAAGCACTGGCTCAGGGCGCACGTGCTCCAGAGCGCTGGCTCGTAATTGGACACATCGGTCCAGCCACTCTGGCACGTGGGATCTTCCCGGGCCAGGAATCAAACCGGTGCCCCTTGCACTGCAAGGCGGACTCTTTACCTACTGGTCCACCGGGGAAGCCGCCTTAAGTCATTTTGTTTGGAGGTAGTTAAAGAGCAGAGGGGGACTTCCCTGGCAGCTCAGTGGTTAAGACGCTCTTCCACTGCAGGGGATGAGGGTTTGATCCCTTAGTCTAGGGACTAAGATACTGCAAGTTGTTTGGGAACGAACCTCCCATATGCCAGGTCGCCCAGCCAAATAAATAAAACACCCCAAACCTGAGATCATTCCAAATGCTGTTAGAGGGCAGAGGCGCCTTTCTGCCTGGGCTGAGGGACAGACAGAGTTTACCAACAAGGTCATGCTGGCGCAGCTCACCCTGAGGGTCATCTAGCAGCATCCATCAAGCTGAAGACAGTGTGTCCCTTGGCCTAGCAAATCCCTGGGTATAAACCTGGACAAACCAGCACATGGGCTAATGGGGTGTGTCCACGGGGCTCAGGGCAGATTGTAAAGGCTGACAGAGGCCACAGCAGACGCCGTCCCTGGGGAAGTGGATGGTGGAGCTGCAGTCGAGTGACACGGTGGAGACCCACCAGCAGAGACTGCTGAGTGGACCAGAGCATCATCTGTCAACTCCAATGAATATCGCCAACAGGATGTGGAGTGGGAAAAAAGAAACAAGTGGTTTTATTTATATAAACTTAAAACATGGGAAATAGGTACATGTTGTCCAGGGATAGACATACGTGCGAAAATATCAAGATAGGCAAAGAGGAGGATTCTCGCGTGATCCAGTGGTTAAGATTCTCTGCTTTCACTGCTGAGGGCCTGGGTTCAATCCCTGGTCAGGGAACTAAGATCTCACAAGCTAAGTAGCAAGACCAAAAAAAGGATAAGCAAAGGAATGAGGAATACCAAACTCAGGAGAGTGGTGACCATGGGCCAGAGAGGGAGGGTGCCTGCAAAGGGGTTCAAGAAGGCTTCCATGATATGTGCAGGGTCTTGCTCTTAAGCAGGGCTGGATACACAGTATGATACATGATGCTCTTACGTGCTTGCATGTCTTGAATGATTGTGTAGTAAGAAAAGATCAAGGCCTAAAGGGGGCATGGATAGGGCATGAGAGTAGGGCAGGTTTAGGAGGCAGTGGACAGGAGGTGGAGAGCGCTGGTCTGTCTGTGCCAAGTAGGTGAATTGCATATGGCGCTCCAGGCCTTAGGAACAGCATAGGCAACGGTCCTGAGGTGGGATCAGTGAGGTGGCTCCTGGAATCGTCCGCACGAGAAGTGGTGGGCCAGCTGAAGAAGAGGCAGGGGCCGTGGTGAGAAGAGGTAGGATGGGAAATAGGAGAGGCAGAAACAAGGGACGTGGTGATGGGTTGGTCATGGGCTGTGAGGTCTGGGGAAGTCCAAGGTTCCGCGAGTAGATTGGTGGATTGTGGGGTGCAGTTGGGGGGTGTTCCTGGAGGGATTTCCATTGGCGTTGCTTAGATCAGCAAGAGAATGGGCAACTTTCTGCCTGGGCTGAGGGACAGACAGAGTTTACCAACAAGGTCATGCTGGCGCAGCTCACCCTGAGGGTCATCTAGCAGCATCCATCAAGCTGAAGACAGTGTGTCCCTTGGCCTAGCAAATCCCTGGGTATAAACCTGGACAAACCAGCACATGGGCTAATGGGGTGTGTCCACGGGGCTCAGGGCAGATTGTAAAGGCTGACAGAGGCCACAGCAGACGCCGTCCCTGGGGAAGTGGATGGTGGAGCTGCAGTCGAGTGACACGGTGGAGACCCACCAGCAGAGACTGCTGAGTGGACCAGAGCATCATCTGTCAACTCCAATGAATATCGCCAACAGGATGTGGAGTGGGAAAAAAGAAACAAGTGGTTTTATTTATATAAACTTAAAACATGGGAAATAGGTACATGTTGTCCAGGGATAGACATACGTGCGAAAATATCAAGATAGGCAAAGAGGAGGATTCTCGCGTGATCCAGTGGTTAAGATTCTCTGCTTTCACTGCTGAGGGCCTGGGTTCAATCCCTGGTCAGGGAACTAAGATCTCACAAGCTAAGTAGCAAGACCAAAAAAAGGATAAGCAAAGGAATGAGGAATACCAAACTCAGGAGAGTGGTGACCATGGGCCAGAGAGGGAGGGTGCCTGCAAAGGGGTTCAAGAAGGCTTCCATGATATGTGCAGGGTCTTGCTCTTAAGCAGGGCTGGATACACAGTATGATACATGATGCTCTTACGTGCTTGCATGTCTTGAATGATTGTGTAGTAAGAAAAGATCAAGGCCTAAAGGGGGCATGGATAGGGCATGAGAGTAGGGCAGGTTTAGGAGGCAGTGGACAGGAGGTGGAGAGGCGCTGGTCTGTCTGTGCCAAGTAGGTGAATTGCATATGGCGCTCCAGGCCTTAGGAACAGCATAGGCAACGGTCCTGAGGTGGGATCAGTGAGGTGGCTCCTGGAATCGTCCGCACGAGAAGTGGTGGGCCAGCTGAAGAAGAGGCAGGGGCCGTGGTGAGAAGAGGTAGGATGGGAAATAGGAGAGGCAGAAACAAGGGACGTGGTGATGGGTTGGTCATGGGCTGTGAGGTCTGGGGAAGTCCAAGGTTCCGCGAGTAGATTGGTGGATTGTGGGGTGCAGTTGGGGGGTGTTCCTGGAGGGATTTCCATTGGCGTTGCTTAGATCAGCAAGAGAATGGGACTTTGCTTCGACCAGGGGGTGAACCGGGAACAATAGACCATCAAGGCAATGAGGCCTAGGGACTGGGGTTCTTACTTTGCACCCTGGGGTGGTCAAGAGATAGAACCCTAGCAGAGGAAAGCTGGGAAGCAGAAATAGATTTTTCTTTCTTTAACTCTGTTGTTGGAGGGAAGGTAAATTTAGTGATTAGTAAGAGAGTGTTTTCTGGAATTGCTGGGGAGACAATTGAGTGGTTTTAAAGGCCATCAGGGACCTCCCGATGGTCCAGCGACTAAAACTCTGAGCTCCCAATGCAGGGGTCCTTGGTTCGATCCCTAGTCAGGGAACTAGATCCCACATGCTGCAACTAAGATTCCACACGGCTCAATTAGAAGATCCCAAATGCCGCAACTAAAGATCCTTCATGCCGCAAAGAAGACTGAAGATCCTGTGTGCCACAGCTAAGACCTGGAACAGTCAAATAAATAAATATACAAAATTAAACATTAAAAATAATAATGATGGGGCTTCCCTGGTGGTCCAGTGGGTAAGGACACCGCCTTGCAGTGCAAGGGGCGCCGGCTCGATCCCTGGCCTGGGAACATCCCACGTGCTGCGGAGCGGCTGGACTATTGTGTCCAATTACCGAGCCAGGGCTCTGGAGTGCATGCACCCAGAGCCGGCGCTCTGCGACAACAGAGGCCACCGCGATGGGAGGCCCACACGGGCCAAAGAACAAAGATGGATGAAAATGGACAAATGAAAGACCAATAGAAGTGGCCTGCCTGCTCCCCTCCCTCCCCATCCCATCCCCACCAAAATAAATAAATAAATAAATCTTTAAAAAAAAAAAAAAAAAAGAAATAATAATGATGGGCTTCCCTGGTGGTCCAGTGGGTAAGGACACCGCCTTGCAGTGCAAGGGGCGCCGGCTCGATCCCTGGCCTGGGAACATCCCACGTGCTGCGGAGCGGCTGGACTATTGTGTCCAATTACCGAGCCAGGGCTCTGGAGTGCATGCACCCAGAGCCGGCGCTCTGCGACAACAGATGCTACCGCGATGGGAGACCCACACGGGCCAAAGAACAAAGATGGATGAAAATGGACAAATGAAAGACCAATAGAAGTGGCCTGCCTGCTCCCCTCCCTCCCCATCCCATCCCCACCAAAATAAATAAATAAATAAATCTTTAAAAAAAAAAAAAAAAAAGAAATAATAATGATGGGCTTCCCTGGTGGTCCAGTGGGTAAGGACACCGCCTTGCAGTGCAAGGGGCGCCGGTTCGATCCCTGCCCTGGGAAGATCCCATGTGCCGCGGAGCAGCTGGACCGATGTAGCCAACTACTGAGCCAGCACTCTGGAACGCATGTGCCCAGAGCCGGTGCTCTACAAGGAGAGGGGCCACTGTGACAGGAAGCCCACACAGGCCAAAGAACAAAGATAAATAAAGATCAATAGAAGTGGGAAAAAAAAAAAGAATGATAAATTAAAAGAAAAAAGGCCACCAGGAGGTAACAGCTCTTTTGATTTAGTGTCAGAAGCAGTCCTTGAGACAAGGGTCTCAGTGAAATTGGTCTCAGTGAAATTGTTTATTCAGGAGTTGGTCCCTGCTGCAGCCCATCAGCAGGTGTATAGAGGTTAGCGGGTATGTTGAGACATTAAGAAACACACACACACACACACACACGATGGGAATGGCTGGGGGGCAGAGCGTGGCTCAAGACCTTTGGGTCCAGAGCCCAGACCACATCCTCACAGTCCACTTTTATTGAGAACTTGAGCATCCAGGTGTTTGCAGGGAATGATATTAGCATGGGCTGGGACTCACAGCCCTGGTCAATAATTACCGCCGTGACTCTAAGTTGTTTGCGTCATCTCCTTCATGGAAAGAGTGCACCACAGCTGGGCGTCAAGCAGACCCGCAAGAAGGCGTCTGTTCTGTGTGCGCACGCCACGTTTTAACATGCACCGACCCGGCATTCCTAAGTCCCCAGCAGATCTCCCACCTGTTCTTGTGTTCCATGTGACCCCAGCTAATGAGCCCATGTGAATCGAATTAACGTGTTTTTGTCTTAGTTCTATTATATTTTTTACAGCTGTTTCTTTTTTTTTTTTTCTCATTCCAAGATGTTTTTCTCATGGTTTGGCCAAGGCTGTGAAAACCTCTACTGGCTTGTTTCCCCACAGTCCCAAAAATGGTGACGGGGAAGTGAGACAGGAAAGAGAAGGCACCCAACAAAGGGTTCATGAAGGAGCCAGCTATCCTTGCAGACAACTAGGGCACAGCTCAGCGGGGAGAGAGGGCAGGCTGAGAGCCTAGCGGAGTGGGTGGGTGTAAGCCATGCTCGGGGGAGTGAGTTGCGGTGTCTGTACAACCTCTCCCACTAGTTACCAGTTGAGGGCAGTTCCAGGAGGAGTGGGCGCTGTTTCTTCTCTAGAACTTCTGGCCCGCCACTCATGTGGGTACAGTCGGCTCCAGTAAGCCTGGAGCAACAGAAGGCATGTTCTGGCAGGTGCGTGGGCCACTGCACCCTGAAACGGTGAGGAGGTGCATACAGACAAGGCATTGGCAGGGCTGGCTACAAGAGCTTGGGCTGAGACTTCCCTGGTGGTCTAATGGTTAAGAATCCATTTGCTAGGACTTCCCTGGTGGTCCAGTGGGTAAAGAGTCTGCCTTGCAGTGCAAGGGGCGCTGGTTCAATCCCTGGCCCAGGAAGATCCCATATGCCGCAGAGCGGCTGGACCCGTGTGTCCAACTACGAGCCAGCGCTCTGGAGCGAAAGTGCCCAGAGCTGGTGTTCTGCAATGAGAGAAGCCACCGTGATGGGAGACCCACAACAGGCCAAAGAATGAAGATGGACGAAAATAAATAAATGAAGGACCAATAAAAGGGGCCAACACTAAAAAAAGAAAAAAAAGAATCCATTTGCTAACGCAGGGGACACAGGGTTGATCCCTGGTCCGGGAAGATGTCACACGCAGCAGAACAACTAAGCCTGTGTGCCTCAACTATTGAACCTGTGCTCTAGAGCCCATGATCTGCAATAAGAGAAGTCCCGGCTCTGCTCCGCCCCGCCCCGGCAATGAGAAACCCGCGCACCTCAACTAGAGAGCAGCCCCTGTTTGAGGCAACTAGAGAAAGCCTGTAGGCAGCAACGAAGACCCAGCATAGCCAAAAATAACAATAATAAATAGTTTGGGCTGTTTGTGTTTAGTCCTGTTTTTCCCAAAATGCACTGCGTGGCACATGATGAAAACCTCTACTGGCTTGTTTCCCACAGTCCCAAAAATGGTGACGGGGAAGTGAGACAGGAAAGAGAAGGCACCCAACAAAGGGTTCATGAAGGAGCCAGCTATCCTTGCAGACAACTAGGGCACAGCTCAGCGGGGAGAGAGGGCAGGCTGAGAGCCTAGCGGAGTGGGTGGGTGTAAGCCATGCTCGGGGGAGTGAGTTGCGGTGTCTGTACAACCTCTCCCACTAGTTACCAGTTGAGGGCAGTTCCAGGAGGAGTGGGCGCTGTTTCTTCTCTAGAACTTCTGGCCCGCCACTCATGTGGGTACAGTCGGCTCCAGTAAGCCTGGAGCAACAGAAGGCATGTTCTGGCAGGTGCGTGGGCCACTGCACCCTGAAACGGTGAGGAGGTGCATACAGACAAGGCATTGGCAGGGCTGGCTACAAGAGCTTGGGCTGAGACTTCCCTGGTGGTCTAATGGTTAAGAATCCATTTGCTAGGACTTCCCTGGTGGTCCAGTGGGTAAAGAGTCTGCCTTGCAGTGCAAGGGGCGCTGGTTCAATCCCTGGCCCAGGAAGATCCCATATGCCGCAGAGCGGCTGGACCCGTGTGTCCAACTACGAGCCAGCGCTCTGGAGCGAAAGTGCCCAGAGCTGGTGTTCTGCAATGAGAGAAGCCACCGTGATGGGAGACCCACAACAGGCCAAAGAATGAAGATGGACGAAAATAAATAAATGAAGGACCAATAAAAGGGGCCAACACTAAAAAAAGAAAAAAAAGAATCCATTTGCTAACGCAGGGGACACAGGGTTGATCCCTGGTCCGGGAAGATGTCACACGCAGCAGAACAACTAAGCCTGTGTGCCTCAACTATTGAACCTGTGCTCTAGAGCCCATGATCTGCAATAAGAGAAGTCCCGGCTCTGCTCCGCCCCGCCCCGGCAATGAGAAACCCGCGCACCTCAACTAGAGAGCAGCCCCTGTTTGAGGCAACTAGAGAAAGCCTGTAGGCAGCAACGAAGACCCAGCATAGCCAAAAATAACAATAATAAATAGTTTGGGCTGTTTGTGTTTAGTCCTGTTTTTCCCAAAATGCACTGCGTGGCACATGATGAATCCTGGGAGAAGCTTCTTATGAAAGCATTCTGCTTTCAGGAGAGTTTGGGAACAGCGCCTTCTCTAAATCCTACTGGCAGGGTCAAATGCCCTTTGATAAATTCCTGGCTCTGAGGGCTCCTGGGATAAATCTTTGCTTCTCTCTCTCTTTTTTTTTATTTTTTTACTTTTATTTTACTTTTAACTTTTACAGAGTTTTGTTGTTTACAAATATGTATGTTCCCAGATTAGTCATATGTACTTTGCTTCTCTTTGCTTAACTTAGTACTCTCCAAATATATTTGACTTCAGAACCTTCAAAAACTATTATTATGAGCATTTTGCTGGCCACCTTTTAACATCTACAGAAGACCTCTTTCGTGTTCCCTTGCCAGTATCCATGCCGCCTTCTTCCATTGAGGCCACCTGGATTTGAAATGTCTATGTGACTCAGGTGGGAGGAACGTCTTAGATTTGCATATGACCCGGGATTGGCCAATCATTATATCCCACCCCCTGGCCACAGTCATTGGTTAATAGAAGGACACATAACCCAATTTAGGCCAATGAGACACACTCCTGAGACAGTAAAGCCAATAGGAAAACGTTCTTATTTGTCCATTGTGGGTGTCAAGCCCATAAGAGTAGACCTGGAGGTGCTGTGGGCTTCCACTTGGAGACAGCCTACCTGAGAATGAAGTCTTCAGAGAGGAAAGCAGAGTCAACAGAAATAAAAATAGAAAAATTGAGTCCTGATGGATGTATCAGCTCCCAGATCCAATGTGCCTGAAGGCACTACTCTGATGAGTCAATCTTTCTTTTTTTCTCCCTGGTTAGGTCAGTTTGAGCCAGGCTTTCTTTTTCTTGCCACAGAAACAGTTCCTAGCAGTAACCATGGCTCCTATCATTTCTACCAAATCCCAACCTCAATCAGGCCAACCTGGGCTGATTATCAGCCCCTGATAACCAACGCGTGAAACTCACCGTTTTCTTCACTTTCCTCTTGTAACTGCCCACCTCTCAGAGACACCTGGGTGCACAGTTTATGGCCGGTAACCCATCTGCCCTGGGCCCATCTTCCTTTTCAATCCCGGAGGAAAATATTTCTGGTTTCTCCTTACTTTTTCTTTATTTCCTTGGTATTATGAGTCTGAACGCTGATGAGTAAGAATTCCAGAAAGAAAACCAAGCTTGGTGGCAAGAGCAGTGGGATCCAAGCGAGGAGACTGAAGTTTGAGTTCTGGCTCAAACTTTCTGGGCTTTGGGAACTGTTGAGAATATTGAACTTGTTTTTAAGCATAGTTTGTTGATTTTTTCCTAAATTTATTCATTTGACTGCACCGGGTCTTAGTGGCGGCATGTGAGATCCTTTTAGTTGCGACACGCAGAATCTTTAGTTGCAGCCAAAGAATCTGTTACCTGACCAGGGATCGGATCTAGGTCTCCTGCATTGGGAGTGAGGAGTCTTAGTCACTGGATCACCAGGGAAATCCTGAACTTAGTGCTGAGGCAGTCTGAGCTCAAGTTGGAAAAGAATTTCCAGGCACTTAAGGGGGCATGAAATGTCTATGTGACCAAATCATTATATCCCACCCCCTGGCCACAGTCATTGGTTAATAGAAGGACACATAACCCAATTTAGGCCAATGAGACACACTCCTGAGACAGTAAAGCCAATAGGAAAACGTTCTTATTTGTCCATTGTGGGTGTCAAGCCCATAAGAGTAGACCTGGAGGTGCTGTGGGCTTCCACTTGGAGACAGCCTACCTGAGAATGAAGTCTTCAGAGAGGAAAGCAGAGTCAACAGAAATAAAAATAGAAAAATTGAGTCCTGATGGATGTATCAGCTCCCAGATCCAATGTGCCTGAAGGCACTACTCTGATGAGTCAATCTTTCTTTTTTTCTCCCTGGTTAGGTCAGTTTGAGCCAGGCTTTCTTTTTCTTGCCACAGAAACAGTTCCTAGCAGTAACCATGGCTCCTATCATTTCTACCAAATCCCAACCTCAATCAGGCCAACCTGGGCTGATTATCAGCCCCTGATAACCAACGCGTGAAACTCACCGTTTTCTTCACTTTCCTCTTGTAACTGCCCACCTCTCAGAGACACCTGGGTGCACAGTTTATGGCCGGTAACCCATCTGCCCTGGGCCCATCTTCCTTTTCAATCCCGGAGGAAAATATTTCTGGTTTCTCCTTACTTTTTCTTTATTTCCTTGGTATTATGAGTCTGAACGCTGATGAGTAAGAATTCCAGAAAGAAAACCAAGCTTGGTGGCAAGAGCAGTGGGATCCAAGCGAGGAGACTGAAGTTTGAGTTCTGGCTCAAACTTTCTGGGCTTTGGGAACTGTTGAGAATATTGAACTTGTTTTTAAGCATAGTTTGTTGATTTTTTCCTAAATTTATTCATTTGACTGCACCGGGTCTTAGTGGCGGCATGTGAGATCCTTTTAGTTGCGACACGCAGAATCTTTAGTTGCAGCCAAAGAATCTGTTACCTGACCAGGGATCGGATCTAGGTCTCCTGCATTGGGAGTGAGGAGTCTTAGTCACTGGATCACCAGGGAAATCCTGAACTTAGTGCTGAGGCAGTCTGAGCTCAAGTTGGAAAAGAATTTCCAGGCACAGAGCATTTCAGAAGGGAGCGAGTTTATTAAGAACAAAGAACAGATATCATAAGGGCCCTGCAAGCCCACTGGGCTGACTTCCTGACAGACCAAGGAGAGTCAACAGTGTGTGGGGGTTAGTAGCCAATTTTTTTAGCCTCAAGACAAAGAAAATTCCTGCTGAAAGGTGAGTGTTAGATGATTGGTTGGGGCACTGTCGGGTGTTTACTGGAATGGACATCTTTGTCTAAGTGGAAGTCAGGAAGCTTGTTAGTGATGGACAGGGGGCTTTTGGAAAGGTTCCAAAGGGGCTCAGTCGGCTTTGGAGGTGACCTTGGTTCTGGGCCCCGCTTCTGTGGCCTTGGGGGAAGGATTCAACACTTAAGTTGTAAAGCCTTCTCATTATGGGGTCCCTAGCCCCAAAAGGTGTCCCCGAAGGTGAAGGAATGGGTTCCCTTGTTGCTGAGAAGGTTGGGACTCAGATATGGATGGAGTCACAGGGCTGAGGGTTACCACTAACCTCCAGGTCCTTTTCATCTCTCATTTCTCCACTGATTCTGTTTTCACTGGCTCTCCCTTGTGTTTAGGTGATGGTTTAAACAGCTTCAGGGAACACGTGCTTCCAGTTTCCAGCCTTGGGGCAGTGTAGAGGGTGGGGGAGATCCCAGCACCTCCAGCAGAAGCCCTAAATTGACTCTAATGATCTTAACTTGGGTCACAAGTCTCCCAGAACCAATCACTGGCCAGGAGAATAGCATAAGCTAGACTGACTTAGGTGTGGGTTATATGCTCTGCCGTGAGGGACTGGAAATGGGGAAGGCACCGGAGAAAATTAGGGGCTGCTACAGGTGGAAGGGAGGATGATGGTTGAGATGCATTAATTCTACATTTTTTTGTGTGAGCCACACTCATGATTTCACTGAGTCTCAATACACCTGCCTACAAGGCATGAAAGTCGTTTCATTTTGTCTGAGTCTTTGCGACCCATGGATGAGACCTGGGATTCTCCAGGCAAGAATACTGGAGTGGGGGCTTCCCTGGTGGTCCAGTGGGTAAAGAGTCTGCCTTGCAGTGCAGGGGTCACTGGTTCGATCCCTGGCCCGGGAAGGTCCCATGTGCCATGGAGTGGCTGGGCCGGTGTGTCCAATGATGAGCCTGCGCTCCGGAGCGCATGCACCCAGAGCCTGTGCTCTGCAACGAGAGAAGCCACTGCAATGGGAGGCCCACACAGGCCGAAGAATAAAGATGGATGAAAATAAATAAATAAATAACCAATAAAAGAGGCCAAAACTAAAAATAAAAAATAAAAGAATACTAGATTGGGTAGCCTTTCCCTCCTCCAGGGGGTCTTCCCAACCCAGGGATCAAGCCCAGGTCTCCCGCATTGTAGGAGGGTTCTTCTGTCTGAGCCACCAGGGAAACCCAAGAATACTGGAGTGGGTAGTCTATCCCTTCTCCATGGGATCTTCCAGACCCAGGAATCAAACCAGGATCCCCTGCATTGCAGGTGGATTCTTTACCACCTGAGCTACAAGGGAAGCCCTAAAAGGTATGAGGAGTCCCTTTTGTAGTGAAGGGAGACAGGCTCAGGAAAGTTAAATGATTTGGTTCAGGTTGCTCAGCAATCCCAAAGTTACTTATGGAAGCATGGCTTACTTTGGAATGGAGGGAGGGAGGCTGTGTTAAACGCTGATGCCAAAGGTGAAAACAAAGAGGCAACCCAAAGGAGACGTTCCGCGGAGAGTAAGTTCTGCTTGGCAGGACTTGCTGGGTGGACTAGTGGTTATAAGAATCCACATGTCAATGCAGCGGACACAGTTTCTATCCCTGGTCTGGGGAGATCCCACATAGTGCGGAGTAACTCTGCCCATGCACCACCGCTCCTGAGCCCAGGTGCTGCAACTGCTGACGCCCCCGTGTACCTAGAGCCCCGTGCTCCGCAGTGAGAGAAGACACCACGATGAGATGCCCGTGAGATGCATTAATTCTACATTTTTTTGTGTGAGCCACACTCATGATTTCACTGAGTCTCAATACACCTGCCTACAAGGCATGAAAGTCGTTTCATTTTGTCTGAGTCTTTGCGACCCATGGATGAGACCTGGGATTCTCCAGGCAAGAATACTGGAGTGGGGGCTTCCCTGGTGGTCCAGTGGGTAAAGAGTCTGCCTTGCAGTGCAGGGGTCACTGGTTCGATCCCTGGCCCGGGAAGGTCCCATGTGCCATGGAGTGGCTGGGCCGGTGTGTCCAATGATGAGCCTGCGCTCCGGAGCGCATGCACCCAGAGCCTGTGCTCTGCAACGAGAGAAGCCACTGCAATGGGAGGCCCACACAGGCCGAAGAATAAAGATGGATGAAAATAAATAAATAAATAACCAATAAAAGAGGCCAAAACTAAAAATAAAAAATAAAAGAATACTAGATTGGGTAGCCTTTCCCTCCTCCAGGGGGTCTTCCCAACCCAGGGATCAAGCCCAGGTCTCCCGCATTGTAGGAGGGTTCTTCTGTCTGAGCCACCAGGGAAACCCAAGAATACTGGAGTGGGTAGTCTATCCCTTCTCCATGGGATCTTCCAGACCCAGGAATCAAACCAGGATCCCCTGCATTGCAGGTGGATTCTTTACCACCTGAGCTACAAGGGAAGCCCTAAAAGGTATGAGGAGTCCCTTTTGTAGTGAAGGGAGACAGGCTCAGGAAAGTTAAATGATTTGGTTCAGGTTGCTCAGCAATCCCAAAGTTACTTATGGAAGCATGGCTTACTTTGGAATGGAGGGAGGGAGGCTGTGTTAAACGCTGATGCCAAAGGTGAAAACAAAGAGGCAACCCAAAGGAGACGTTCCGCGGAGAGTAAGTTCTGCTTGGCAGGACTTGCTGGGTGGACTAGTGGTTATAAGAATCCACATGTCAATGCAGCGGACACAGTTTCTATCCCTGGTCTGGGGAGATCCCACATAGTGCGGAGTAACTCTGCCCATGCACCACCGCTCCTGAGCCCAGGTGCTGCAACTGCTGACGCCCCCGTGTACCTAGAGCCCCGTGCTCCGCAGTGAGAGAAGACACCACGATGAGATGCCCGTGCGCTGCAGCAAAGAGCAGCCCCACTTGCCGCAATGAAAGTCCGTGCGCAGCAAGGAAGACCCAGTACAACCTAAATAAAAATCAAGTAACTTAAAAAAAGTATTGGTATAGGGACTTTTGCTAAAACTTTGGCGACGAAGACGCTCTCTTTCCTGGGAGCCCCTCAACAGAGAGGAGGTGGGCTTGGAGCTGCCAGGGGCCACCGAGTTTAGGACACCTGTGAAGGAGGAGGTGGGCCGTGCCAGGTAGGGAGGAAGCGGTTCCTGAGACGGTCGAGGTCCTGGATCCATTCCTGAAACTGGCTCCACCTGTGAACCGTTTGGCTACAGGAGTTAATCACCACCCCTCACTTGGCTCCGCTCCAGTTGGGTGTCTGTCATTTGCAGATGAAAGGCCCTGACTCATCTAGACAGGATGCTGTGGATCTTCAGCAAGGCCCACCTTCAGGCGCTGACATCGGCCACGCGAGGTGCTGCACACTTCACACATGTTCAGTGGCTCCTGTGATCTCTGAGTAAGTTCTGGTTCTCACCCTTGCACCAATGAGGAAACTGAGGCCCAGAGAGGGCAGGTGCCCCGACCAAGCATGGGACTAGCTGAATGGTTCAAGCATCTCCTGGTTCTCAGAGCTTCCCTCTGCGCCCACCAGATCCCCCTCCACCTCTCTATCCACCTCTGTCCCTCAGCATGACAGGTAGCCGAGGCCGCTCAGAACTCACTCCCCGGCTGGCCTTTTTTTTTTTAAAAAGATTTATTTATTTATTTATTTATGTTGGGGGGTTGGGGTGGGGAGGGAGGGGAGCAGGCGGGCTACTTCTATTGGTCTTTCATTTATTTTCATCCATCTTTGTTCTTTGGCCCATGTGGGCCTCCCATCGCAGTGGCCTCTGTTGTCGCAGAGCGCCGGCTCTGGGCGCATGCGCTCCAGAGCTGCTCCGGCTCGGTAATTGGACACATCGGTCCAACCACTCCGTGGCACGTGGGATGTTCCCAGTCCAGGGATCGAACCGGCGCCCCTTGCACTGCAAGGCGGTGTTCTTACCCACTGGACCACCAGGGAAGCCCCCGGCTGGACTTTATTCATTTTAAAAATATCTTTTATTTATGTGTTTGGCTGAACGAGGTTGTAGTTTCGGCATGTGAACTGTTAGTTGCGGCCTGTGGGATCTCGTTCCCTGACCAGGGATTGAACCAGGCCCCTTGCCCCGCGAGCCCGAGCCCTGGACCACCTGGGAAGCCCCTCCCTGCTGGACTTTAAACAAGCAGCTAGCTCTGGGGCTGTAAGCAGCTGGGCCTGAGCCGAGTTCCTCTTCTCGGGGACACACGGGCCACGTGAGCCTGAGGACTGGATGTCTGGAGCGTCTGTGGCCCCCATGGGGGCTGGGAGCTCCCTGAGCTCCGAGAGAGAGGGAGACATGGAGCCCCTCCTGCCTCCATGCTAGGGGTCCCCGTCCACCTCCTCGTGCGCCCTGGTGGGGCCTCCGAGGACTTGTCACCTTCGCCACTTGTCTTTTCTGTTTCCAAGTCCCCCCAGCACCCTGCACCCCAGGCTCTGACTCTGACCCCCTCTCTCCTGTGCCTTTTGCCACTTTCACTTTTGCCTCAGTTGCTCAGCTTCTCCCTCCTGCCTCCCCTCGTCCCTGGGTGCCTCAGGGCCCCCGTCCCGTTTCTGACTCTCTCTCCATCTCTGGGAGCCTCAACCTGTTTCTGTGTCTTAGACTTGTTATCGCTTAACTGTCTCTCTGCCCTGTCTCTCTTCGTCTCTGTGGCCCTCTGTCTCTGTGATCTCTCTCTGTCTCTCTTTCTCTCATTCTGTCTCCCTCCTCCTCTCCTTGCCCCTCCCTCCCCACATCCTGAGTTGTCTTTGGGGAACCGGAAATTTGGGGGATCAGAGAGATACCAGGAGGCTCAGCTGCTGTCGCCTAGAGATAATGTGTGTGTGGGGGGGCGCGGACTGGATGGGGGTGGGGGGAGCCCAGAATCCACCGCGCCTTCCTCCCGGCCCCGGTGCATGCAGAGATGGACTGGAACTATGTCACTCTCTTGGGGCTTGGCCCTACCCTCTGGGGGACTAGGCCTGATGACCCCGGCGCCCTCTCCGGGTTTCTGAGAGAATTAAACCCAGTCTCCTGGCTGGAGTAGGGGCTCGGGAAGATGGGGGCAAGTGAGGGGCCACAGGGAGGCTGCAGAGCAAGGCTGGCTGAGGCCGGCCAGGGGCTGAGGCACCGGAGGCTCCCAGGGGCTCCGAACTGGTCCCTTTCTGCACCTCCGGAGCCGCACCTGGAACACCGTGGGCTTAGACATCTGGCAGGCGTTCCTCTGTTGCAGGTCCCCTTCACGGCTTTCTTTAATTCTCACGACACCCTGAGGAAGTGGGTTCTGTTATTGATGCTATTTTAGCAAGGGGGAAACCAAGGCACAGAGACGTCAAGTGAGCTGCCCAAGGTCACCCTGCTGAACACTCGAGGCGACAGGCCTCGGGTGGAGTTGGACTGCTCGTTGCCAGTATCTAGGTGCATCGTGTACACACCTGGTTTAAACAGCAGCATCATTGTCATTGTGTAGTCACTCAGTTGTGTCTCTTGGGGACCCCACGGACCACAGCACGCCTGGCTTCCTGTTCTTCACTATCTCCTGGAGTATGCTCAGAGTCATGTCCATTGAGTCGATGATGCCATCAAGGTTCGATACTTGCTCATCTTCCTTTTGACACCGAGAAGAAGCCTTAAGCTCTCTGTCCGACAAAGGCAGCTGGAGAGGATTGAATCATTTTGATTTTGCTGGATTTGCACTTTAGGGTTTCTTTTTATTTAGGGAAAGTAATACAGCTTTTCCATTTAGGCCTGTAGGATGCAGCTGCCTATTACATGTATTTGAGTTTTTCTGTTTTGTTGTTTTGGCTGTGCTGTGCAGTTTGTGGGATCTTAGTTCCCCGACCAGGGGTTGCACCCATACTCCTTGCAGTGGAAGCATGGAGTCCTAACTGCAGGACCACCAGGGAAGTTCCTCAATTTAAGTTTTAAAAGGAAGTCATTTGAAAGAAAAGATAACAAGATCAAGTCGGGAAAAGTCTGGATATGGGAAAGGTCCTGAATGTGGATTTAGGACTGAATTTTAGGAAACCCAGAGCCAGTGGGTGGCTGAGAACTCTTTAGTCACTCTGACCGTGTCCCTCCCAGCCTGGCTGAACCCGAAGTTGCCTCTCCCAGACCACCTGACCCGTCAGTAACAGAGCTGGGACCCTTGCAGCCGTCAGAGGGGCCAAGGCTGGGCAGGCTGAGGCCGGCCAGGGGCTGAGGCACCGGAGGCTCCCAGGGGCTCCGAACTGGTCCCTTTCTGCACCTCCGGAGCCGCACCTGGAACACCGTGGGCTTAGACATCTGGCAGGCGTTCCTCTGTTGCAGGTCCCCTTCACGGCTTTCTTTAATTCTCACGACACCCTGAGGAAGTGGGTTCTGTTATTGATGCTATTTTAGCAAGGGGGAAACCAAGGCACAGAGACGTCAAGTGAGCTGCCCAAGGTCACCCTGCTGAACACTCGAGGCGACAGGCCTCGGGTGGAGTTGGACTGCTCGTTGCCAGTATCTAGGTGCATCGTGTACACACCTGGTTTAAACAGCAGCATCATTGTCATTGTGTAGTCACTCAGTTGTGTCTCTTGGGGACCCCACGGACCACAGCACGCCTGGCTTCCTGTTCTTCACTATCTCCTGGAGTATGCTCAGAGTCATGTCCATTGAGTCGATGATGCCATCAAGGTTCGATACTTGCTCATCTTCCTTTTGACACCGAGAAGAAGCCTTAAGCTCTCTGTCCGACAAAGGCAGCTGGAGAGGATTGAATCATTTTGATTTTGCTGGATTTGCACTTTAGGGTTTCTTTTTATTTAGGGAAAGTAATACAGCTTTTCCATTTAGGCCTGTAGGATGCAGCTGCCTATTACATGTATTTGAGTTTTTCTGTTTTGTTGTTTTGGCTGTGCTGTGCAGTTTGTGGGATCTTAGTTCCCCGACCAGGGGTTGCACCCATACTCCTTGCAGTGGAAGCATGGAGTCCTAACTGCAGGACCACCAGGGAAGTTCCTCAATTTAAGTTTTAAAAGGAAGTCATTTGAAAGAAAAGATAACAAGATCAAGTCGGGAAAAGTCTGGATATGGGAAAGGTCCTGAATGTGGATTTAGGACTGAATTTTAGGAAACCCAGAGCCAGTGGGTGGCTGAGAACTCTTTAGTCACTCTGACCGTGTCCCTCCCAGCCTGGCTGAACCCGAAGTTGCCTCTCCCAGACCACCTGACCCGTCAGTAACAGAGCTGGGACCCTTGCAGCCGTCAGAGGGGCTGTAGGGCTGATGATGGAGGCGCTGCAGCCTGGGAGCCCCTCCAGATCCTGCAGAGCTCCTGACAACAGGCGACAGAAACCAAGGAGGACTGCTGGCTTCAAAGAGATGCACTAGATGGGGAGCCAGGCCCAGAGGATCATGGGAGAAGATGAAAGTGGGCTTGGAAAACCAGCAGGAAGTGAAGGAAAAGTCTTTCTGTTCCTCAGGCCCTGCACACATGCCCAGGCTGCCTGAGGGTGGGGAGAGGTCAGGACTCTTCAGAGTCTCACCACTCACGGCTCCTCCCATGAAAGTTAGGGTCGTGGACTGTGAACTACTCTCTCCCAGGTCCCCCCAGCTCCGACTGGGGACCCAGGTGCCCCCCACCTCCAGGCCTGACTCCTGCTCTCCCCCGGGCTTACTTGGAGTTTTCCGCTGCGCTGGGCCTCAATATACTCATCTGTTGAGTCGGGAGGATGGGACCCAGCCAGATCAGTGGTCTTTAAATCACCCCAAGGAACTAGTTCAGAGATTTGACAGATAGTGAACGTATTGAGGCAAACAGCAGACATTGAGGGGCGTCGGTTGACCCAGTCTTTCTCTAGGACGAAAACATTGTTATAATTTATTTATTTTGGCCTAGTATTTTGTTGTTGCTTTAATTTGTTTATTTTGAATGGCGGGATAATGGCTTTACATACATATTTTTACCATAAAACCTAATGATCTATCTGAACTCACAAGTCAAGTTTATGCTGATTAAAAAAAAACCCTTTATGTTGATAAAAGGTGCTTTTTATCTGTTTCGCATACGTGGGTTTGCTGCCAGTGCTTGAATCATCACCTCCCCCTTGCTCTCTGAGTCACGGTGGCCTTCCTGCCTTGTCCTCCCCAAGCAGGTCAGGCTCATCGCTGCCTTTGGCTCTTTGCCCTTGCCGGGAAGGGGTTGGGATTTAGGACTGAATTTTAGGAAACCCAGAGCCAGTGGGTGGCTGAGAACTCTTTAGTCACTCTGACCGTGTCCCTCCCAGCCTGGCTGAACCCGAAGTTGCCTCTCCCAGACCACCTGACCCGTCAGTAACAGAGCTGGGACCCTTGCAGCCGTCAGAGGGGCTGTAGGGCTGATGATGGAGGCGCTGCAGCCTGGGAGCCCCTCCAGATCCTGCAGAGCTCCTGACAACAGGCGACAGAAACCAAGGAGGACTGCTGGCTTCAAAGAGATGCACTAGATGGGGAGCCAGGCCCAGAGGATCATGGGAGAAGATGAAAGTGGGCTTGGAAAACCAGCAGGAAGTGAAGGAAAAGTCTTTCTGTTCCTCAGGCCCTGCACACATGCCCAGGCTGCCTGAGGGTGGGGAGAGGTCAGGACTCTTCAGAGTCTCACCACTCACGGCTCCTCCCATGAAAGTTAGGGTCGTGGACTGTGAACTACTCTCTCTCCCAGGTCCCCCCAGCTCCGACTGGGGACCCAGGTGCCCCCCACCTCCAGGCCTGACTCCTGCTCTCCCCCGGGCTTACTTGGAGTTTTCCGCTGCGCTGGGCCTCAATATACTCATCTGTTGAGTCGGGAGGATGGGACCCAGCCAGATCAGTGGTCTTTAAATCACCCCAAGGAACTAGTTCAGAGATTTGACAGATAGTGAACGTATTGAGGCAAACAGCAGACATTGAGGGGCGTCGGTTGACCCAGTCTTTCTCTAGGACGAAAACATTGTTATAATTTATTTATTTTGGCCTAGTATTTTGTTGTTGCTTTAATTTGTTTATTTTGAATGGCGGGATAATGGCTTTACATACATATTTTTACCATAAAACCTAATGATCTATCTGAACTCACAAGTCAAGTTTATGCTGATTAAAAAAAAACCCTTTATGTTGATAAAAGGTGCTTTTTATCTGTTTCGCATACGTGGGTTTGCTGCCAGTGCTTGAATCATCACCTCCCCCTTGCTCTCTGAGTCACGGTGGCCTTCCTGCCTTGTCCTCCCCAAGCAGGTCAGGCTCATCGCTGCCTTTGGCTCTTTGCCCTTGCCCTTCCCTCTGCCGGCAGCCCTTCTCCCTGTCCTCACGTGGCCCCCTCCTTCTGTCACTCAGATCTTCAGGATCAATCACGTCCCCCTTGAAATCACCCTGGATCGGGTCAGCCCCTCTGAATTGGCATCATAGCACTGGTCTTTTCATGCCTTTGGTGAGTATCATTTGTCCCCCCTTTTAGACTGTGAGCTAGTTCATCTCTGTCCCTCCAGGGCCCGGCCGAGGTTGTGGCCCAGAGCCAGTGCTCGGTAAGTACTGTTGAATGAATGCATGAAAAAGGAGCTTAAAGAACTTCCCTGGTGGCCCAGGGGTTAAGGATGTCGCCTTCAAATCCAGGGGGTGTGAGTTCAATTCCTGGGCAGGAAGGTAAGATCCCACATGGCTTGTGGCCTAAAAAACCAAATTATAAACAGAAGCGATATTGTAACAAGTTCAGTAAAGACTTTAAAAAGAGAGGGAGCCTAAGACAAGCATGTGAGGCCCTAAGTGACACGTTCCCCACGGCACTGGCAGTCCTAATAGATCCAGCCTCAGGAAGCACTGAAGAGGGGACAGCAACCTGGTGACCCATGGCAGGGTGTAATTTTTTTAAACTTGTGGTTAAGGAAAAAAAAAAGCATATAACAGAAGGTTTGCCGTCTTAACCATTTCTAAGTGTGCAGTTGAGTAGTGTTAAGTATATTCACATTGTTGTACAGCAGAGTCCCTGAACGTTTTCACCTTGCAAAACCGAAACTACCCCCGTTTGACAGCTTTCCCATTCCCGTTCCCCCAACCCCTGACAACTACCAGCTTACTTTCTGTTTCTATGCCTTTGACTTCAGCTATCTCATGTAAGTCGGGTCGTAGAGTATTTGTCCTTCTGTGACTGGCTTGTTTTTGTTTTACTCAACATAATATCCTCTAGGTTATACATATCCATGTTGTGGCATGTGACATGATTTCCTTTCTTTTGCAAAAAAAAATTTGATTTATGTATTTTTGGCTGTGCTGGGTCTTCGCTGCTCTGTGTTGAGGTGTGAGGACTTCTCATTGTGGTGGCTTCTCTTGTGGGGGCACGGGCGCATGGGCTGCAAGAGTTGCAGCACGGGGCCCTGTAGCTGTGACTCCCCAGCTCTAGAGCACAGGCTCAATAGTTGCGGCACATGGGCTTAGTTGCTTGAGGCATGTGAGATCTTCCCAGCCTAGGGATCAAACCCGTGTCTCCTGTATTGGCAGGCAGATTTTGAACCAGGGATTGAGCCACCAGGGAAGTCTGTCATTTCCTTCTTTTTAAAGGCTGAATAATAGCCCAGTGTATGACATAGATATGGAATCTAGTAAGTTCGTGCTGATAAATACACACACAGGGCATTGATGGAAAAACAGTTGTAGAGAACATACTTATGGACAGTGGGCAGAGGGAAGAGTGGGTGAGAGATATGGAAAGAGCAACACAGAACCCTATACTATCTTATGTAAAAGAGATAACTATGGTCACTGTGCTCTGGGACTAAGGGATCGTACATGGGGGCTGTGTGACGACCTGGAGAGGTGGGATGGGAGGAATGGGGTATACATATGATTAATATGGAATTGCATATATCTGTAAACAATAAAACTCTGTAAAATCAAAAAAGCAAAATTAAAAAGAATTTGTGATTGTGAAAAAAAGAAAAATCCCAGTGTATGTATACATCACATTTTGTTCATCTGTTCATCTGCTGATGGATGCTTTCTACCTCTTGGCTATTGTGAATTGAAGGATCAGTGTGCAGTTGAGTAGTGTTAAGTATATTCACATTGTTGTACAGCAGAGTCCCTGAACGTTTTCACCTTGCAAAACCGAAACTACCCCGTTTGACAGCTTTCCCATTCCGTTCCCCAACCCCTGACAACTACCAGCTTACTTTCTGTTTCTATGCCTTTGACTTCAGCTATCTCATGTAAGTCGGGTCGTAGAGTATTTGTCCTTCTGTGACTGGCTTGTTTTTGTTTTACTCAACATAATATCCTCTAGGTTATACATATCCATGTTGTGGCATGTGACATGATTTCCTTTCTTTTGCAAAAAAAAATTTGATTTATGTATTTTTGGCTGTGCTGGGTCTTCGCTGCTCTGTGTTGAGGTGTGAGGACTTCTCATTGTGGTGGCTTCTCTTGTGGGGGCACGGGCGCATGGGCTGCAAGAGTTGCAGCACGGGGCCCTGTAGCTGTGACTCCCCAGCTCTAGAGCACAGGCTCAATAGTTGCGGCACATGGGCTTAGTTGCTTGAGGCATGTGAGATCTTCCCAGCCTAGGGATCAAACCCGTGTCTCCTGTATTGGCAGGCAGATTTTGAACCAGGGATTGAGCCACCAGGGAAGTCTGTCATTTCCTTCTTTTTAAAGGCTGAATAATAGCCCAGTGTATGACATAGATATGGAATCTAGTAAGTTCGTGCTGATAAATACACACACAGGGCATTGATGGAAAAACAGTTGTAGAGAACATACTTATGGACAGTGGGCAGAGGGAAGAGTGGGTGAGAGATATGGAAAGAGCAACACAGAACCCTATACTATCTTATGTAAAAGAGATAACTATGGTCACTGTGCTCTGGGACTAAGGGATCGTACATGGGGGCTGTGTGACGACCTGGAGAGGTGGGATGGGAGGAATGGGGTATACATATGATTAATATGGAATTGCATATATCTGTAAACAATAAAACTCTGTAAAATCAAAAAAGCAAAATTAAAAAGAATTTGTGATTGTGAAAAAAAGAAAAATCCCAGTGTATGTATACATCACATTTTGTTCATCTGTTCATCTGCTGATGGATGCTTTCTACCTCTTGGCTATTGTGAATTGAAGGATCATGTGGTAATTCTATTTTTAATTTTTTAAAGAACTGCCGTGATGGTTTCCATGATGGCTGCCGCGCTTCACTGGGCACTCCTAACAAGCGTGCACAGGGGTTCCAGTTTCTCAACATCCACCCCAACGCTTATTATTTTTTGTTTATTTGGGGTTTTTGGGGTCATGCTGTGCAGCTTGCAGGATTTTAGTTGCCCAGCCAGGAATTGAACTGGGACCCATGGGGAGTGAAAGTGTTGAGTCCTAATCACCTGGGCTTCCAAGGAAATCCCTATTTTCTGTTTTTGTTTTTTAAACCTTTTTCATAGTAGCCATCTTAATGACTGTGAGGTGACATCTTATCATGATTTTAATCTGCATTTCCCTAATGATTTGGAGAAGGGAATGGTAATCTACTCCAGTATTCTTGTCTGGTGAATTTCATGGATAGAGGAGCCGGGCAGGCTATATAGTCCATGGGGTCACAAAGAGTCAGACACAACTGAGTGACTAATATACTCCCTAATGATTAATGGTGTGTATTGGTCATTTGTATATTATCTTTGGAGAAATGTCTATTTGAGACTTTGGTCCGTTTTTGAAATCTGGTTATGTTTTGTTGTTGAGTGGTAGGATTCTTTATATATTTTCTTCCATTCTGTGGGTAACCTTTTCACTCTGTTGATTATGTCTTTTGAGGCAAAGGTGCTTTTATATATATATATATATATATATATTTTTTTTTTTTTTTGTGGGGGGCACTTCTATTGGTCTTTCATTTATCTATTTTAATCCATCTTTTGTTCTTTGGACCGTGTGGGCTTCCCATCACAGTGGCCTCTCTCGCTGCAGAGCACCAACTCTGGGCACATGTGCTCCAGAACTCCGGCTCGGCAGTTGGACACATCGGTCCAGCCGCTCTGCAGCACGTGGGATCTTCCCAGGCCAGGGATCGAACCGGCGCCCCTTGCACTGCAAGGCGGTGTCCTTACCCACTGGACCACCAGGGAAGCCCAGTTTTATTCTTTTGCATGGATTGAAAAGACAATCCATTCCCTATGGAATTCCCTATGGAATGGTCTTAGCGACCTTGTTGAAAATCATTTGATCATATATGTGAGCACTGATTTCTGGATTCTCTAATTGATTCCATTGGTCTACATGTCTTTATGTCAGTACCACACTGTTTTGATTACTGGAGCTTTGTAATACAGTTTGCAATCAGAAAGTATGAGTCTTCTAAATTTGTTCTTTTTAAAAAAATTGTTTACTGTGCAGCTTGCAGGATTTTAGTTGCCCAGCCAGGAATTGAACTGGGACCCATGGGGAGTGAAAGTGTTGAGTCCTAATCACCTGGGCTTCCAAGGAAATCCCTATTTTCTGTTTTTGTTTTTTAAACCTTTTTCATAGTAGCCATCTTAATGACTGTGAGGTGACATCTTATCATGATTTTAATCTGCATTTCCCTAATGATTTGGAGAAGGGAATGGTAATCTACTCCAGTATTCTTGTCTGGTGAATTTCATGGATAGAGGAGCCGGGCAGGCTATATAGTCCATGGGGTCACAAAGAGTCAGACACAACTGAGTGACTAATATACTCCCTAATGATTAATGGTGTGTATTGGTCATTTGTATATTATCTTTGGAGAAATGTCTATTTGAGACTTTGGTCCGTTTTTGAAATCTGGTTATGTTTTGTTGTTGAGTGGTAGGATTCTTTATATATTTTCTTCCATTCTGTGGGTAACCTTTTCACTCTGTTGATTATGTCTTTTGAGGCAAAGGTGCTTTTATATATATATATATATATATATATATTTTTTTTTTTTTTTTTTTTTTTGTGGGGGGCACTTCTATTGGTCTTTCATTTATCTATTTTAATCCATCTTTTGTTCTTTGGACCGTGTGGGCTTCCCATCACAGTGGCCTCTCTCGCTGCAGAGCACCAACTCTGGGCACATGTGCTCCAGAACTCCGGCTCGGCAGTTGGACACATCGGTCCAGCCGCTCTGCAGCACGTGGGATCTTCCCAGGCCAGGGATCGAACCGGCGCCCCTTGCACTGCAAGGCGGTGTCCTTATCCACTGGACCACCAGGGAAGCCCAGTTTTATTCTTTTGCATGGATTGAAAAGACAATCCATTCCCTATGGAATTCCCTATGGAATGGTCTTAGCGACCTTGTTGAAAATCATTTGATCATATATGTGAGCACTGATTTCTGGATTCTCTAATTGATTCCATTGGTCTACATGTCTTTATGTCAGTACCACACTGTTTTGATTACTGGAGCTTTGTAATACAGTTTGCAATCAGAAAGTATGAGTCTTCTAAATTTGTTCTTTTTAAAAAAATTGTTTATTTATTTATTCATTTTTGGCTATTCTGGGTTTTCACTGCTGCCACAGGCTCTTCTCTAGTTGCAGAAAATGGGGGCTACTCTTTAGTTGAGGTGATCAAGCTTCTTGTTGTGGTGACTTTTCTTGTTGTGGAACTCAGGCTCTAGGGCTCACAGGCTTCAGTAGTTGCGCCGCATGGGCTCCATAGTTGCGGCTCTGAGGCTCTAGAGCACAGGCTCCATAGTTGTGGCTCACGGGCTTTGTTGCTGCACAGTATATGGGATCTTCCCGGATCAGGGGTCAAACCTGTGTCTCCTGCATTGGCAGGCAAACTCTTTACCACTGAGCTGCTAGGGAAGCCCCTAAATTTGTTCTTATCGAGATTGTTTTGGCTCTTCAGGGTCCTTTAAAATTCCATGTGGGGCTTCCCTGGTGGTCCAGTGGGTAAGGACACCGCCTTGCAGTGCAAGGGGCGCCAGTTCGATCCCTGGCCTGGGAAGATCCCACGTGTCGCGGAGCGGCTGGACCGATGTGTCCAATTACCGAGCTGGAGCTCTGGAGCGCATGCACCCAGAGCCGGTGCTCTGTGACAACAGAGGCCACCGCGATGGGAGGCCCACACGGGCCAAAGAACAAAGATGGATGAAAATAGATAAATGAAAGACCAAGAGAAGTGGCCTGCCCGCCCCCCTGTCTCCCCAATCCCCCCCGCCAAAAAAAAAAAAAAGAAAAAAGAATTCCATGTGAATTTTCAGATGGTTTCTTTCTATTTACTTTGTAAAAATTGCTTACGGTGTTCAATTTAAATTTGACTGAGATTTGACGATCATAGGCTAAGAAAATGACAGTGTAATTCTTTGTGCAAATTAGACAAAGTTACCCTATTCTCCAGAGACTTTTTTCCACCTGTTGTAAAATTGTTGTAATAGGCTGATTTTGTTCAAACAAGATCATCGTGTTTCAGGCAATGGTCCCATACACATGCAAACCTGTCATGTCTCCCGTGTGACTGGGCCTTATAAAGTGAGGAGGCACAGTCCAGGGAGGTGTGGCAACCCCACGGTATCACCAAGGACCCAGCTTCCTTCTGTATTTCCATGTCACCATCCTTGGTGCTTAGTTCCAGCCTCAGAGTCACAAGATGGCCTCCAGAGCTTATATCTGCGTTTCCGCAGGAAGAAGAAAAGTTGGGGGAGGCAAGAGGGGTGTCTCTCCCACAGACTCAAAGCCTCCATTCCAGCCTTTATGCATCTTCGCACGGGGAGACCACAGCTTCTATTTCACTTGCCAATTCTAACAGCAGAGGAGGCTAGGAAATACTTCAAATGCTGTTTTTTTTTTTTTTTTTTTCTGCACATGATCACATTGTGACTTCAAATCAGAGCTCTGTAACTAATGAAGAAGCAAGTAATTGGGGCTTCCCTGGTGGTCCAGTGGGTAAAGAGTCCGCCTTGCAGTGCAAGGGGCACTGGTTTGATCCCTGGCCTGGGAAGATCCCACGTGCTGCAGAGCGGCTGGACCGGTGTGTCTAATTACAAGAGCTGGTGCTCTGCAAGGAGAGAGGTCACTGCAATGAGAGGCCCACACCGGCCAAAGAATAAAGATGGATAAAAAAAAAAAAGAGGCCAAAATGAAAAAAAAAGTAGATTCAAAAATGAAAAAAAAAAAAAAAAAAGAAGAAGAAGCAAGTAGTGAGGGCCAACCTAAAGAACACAGGTAATTTCCACATGAAATCCAGTTCCACCTTCTCCTGGAGACAGGACAGGTCTGGCAAGACTGGCTTTGCATCCTCATGCAGCAAGTACGGGCCAGGGTTGGGTAGAGCCTACTGCCTTCTATTTTTTTCAAAGTTTTAAAAAGAAAATGTAATATGTTAAAAAAAAAAAAAAAAGGCATTAGGGGCTTCCTGGTGGTCCGGTGGCTAAGAACACCGCCTTGCAGTGCAAGGGGCACCGGTTTGATCCCTGGCCTGGGAAGATCCCACGTGCCTCGGAGCAGCTGGACCCATGTGTCCAACTACCGAGCCGGAGCTCTGGGGCACATGTGCCCAGGGCCGGCGCTCTGTGACAACAGAGGCCACCGCGATGGGAGGCCCACACAGGCCAAAGAACAAAGATGGATGAAAATAGAGAAATGAAAGACCAATAGAAGTGGCCAAAAAAAAAAAAAAGGTATTAGACACGTGTATATGTTGGACAGAGTTCCTTCACTGTTCACCTGCACCAATTGCAGCATTGTTCATCAGGCTATACCCCAAGACAAAATAAAACGTTAAAAAAATAGGTGTTGGATTTCTGTGCTTCAAACTCTGAAAGGTCCTAAAGGGTATACAGTGCACAGTCTCTCTCTTACTCCAGCCCCTGCGGCTAAGTTCCTGCTGCAAGGCACAGCGGGTGTTCTGCTACCTAGAGGTTTTTCACAGATACATATGCAGACACACGTATGTGCATATTCTCCGCCCCTCCTTTCTGCATAAATGATCTAACTCTATATGCTCTCTGTAGGTTGGTTTTTCCATGCACCAATGCCTGGGAGATTATTCTGTGCATATGCCCAAATTTTCCTCTTTTTTTCTTTTTGCAGATCCATAGTTGCCATTATATGGATGGACCTAAACTCGTTCTTGAGTGGTAGACTTAAGATAGTTTCCAGTCATTGACTTGACACATATTGAGCTGCAATAACCATTGCATATGTGGGAGTATCTCTGTATAACGAATCCCTAGAAGAGGAGTCATTTGATCAAAATGAACGAGCAAGTGTGATTTTGATAGACATTGCCAAATTCCCCTTCTGGCGGGGAGGGCCGTTGACACGCCCCAAGCAGAATCCACAGCGCCTGTCTTCCCACATCCTTGCCAACTCAGGGCTTACAGACCGCTTTCATCTTCTGCCAGACTGTCAGTTAAAAATGGTCCCCTAACTGTAGTTTGCACATCTCTTACTATAAAAAAAAAAGATGAACATCTTTTCTTGGGTCTAAGAGTCATTTGTAATTTTCTTTTCTGTGACCTGCCCATTGCCTTTTCTTTTTTTGGAGTAGTCGTTCTTATTTATTTCTAGGAACATTTGACATTAGGAAAAGGCGGTCTCCATCTATGATATGAGAGGTAGACATAGTTTCCCAATTTGTCACTTCCCTTTTTTTTTTTTTAGATCTTCAGTCTTTAAAGATTTATTTATTTATTTATTTTTGGGCGAGGGTCGGGTTGGGGAGGGAGGGGAGTGGGCGGGCCACTTCTATTGGTCTTTCATTTCTCTATTTTCATCCGTCTTTGTTCTTTGGCTCCTGTGGGCCTCCCATCGCAGTGGCCTCTCTCGCTGCAGAGCGCCGGCTCTGGGCGCATGTGCTGCAGAGCTCCAGCTCGGTAATTGGATACATCGGTCCAGCCGCTCCGCGGCATGTGGGATCTTCCCAGGCCAGGGATCGAACCAGCGCCCCTTGCACTGCAAGGCGGTGTCCTTACCCACTGGACCACCAGGGGAAGCCCCCTTTTTTTTTTAATAAAAAGATTTTGAACATCCAGCCTACGTGGTGTTAATTCAGAAGTGTGCAGCTGGATGAAATTTCACAACGTGGCCCACTTGGGTCCCCTCTTGTTTATGACATGGATCGTCATTTCTTCTAGGCTCGGTCAGGAGAAGTTCCTTACCGTTACACAGTGGAGTTTATTCGTCTCCTACGTTATGACTTCTGGGTTCTGTGTCATAGCAAGGCCTTTCCCACACTGATAAAAGCATTTTTGTCTGACAGTTTAGTCTTGTTGCTCTTTTACTGTTTCCACTTAAATCTTTAATGTGATTTGTGCTGAAGTGTGTAGTAGGACTCAGTTTCTTTATTTTTCCAGGTGGCTAAACTCTGTCCCAATGCCGTTTATGAAATAATCCATATTTTTTTGTTTAGTTGCTTAGTCGTGTCTATTTGTGACCCCGTGGACTGTAGTCCACCAGGCTCCTCTGTCCATGGGATTTCCCAGGCAAGAATTCTGGGGTGGGTGGCCATTTCCAACTCAGGGCTTACAGACCGCTTTCATCTTGCCAGACTGTCAGTTAAAATGGTCCCCTAACTGTAGTTTGCACATCTCTTACTATAAAAAAGATGAACATCTTTTCTTGGGTCTAAGAGTCATTTGTAATTTTCTTTTCTGTGACCTGCCCATTGCCTTTTCTTTTTTTGGAGTAGTCGTTCTTATTTATTTCTAGGAACATTTGACATTAGGAAAAGGCGGTCTCCATCTATGATATGAGAGGTAGACATAGTTTCCCAATTTGTCACTTCCCTTTTTTTTTTTTTAGATCTTCAGTCTTTAAAGATTTATTTATTTATTTATTTTTGGGCGAGGGTCGGGTTGGGGAGGGAGGGGAGTGGGCGGGCCACTTCTATTGGTCTTTCATTTCTCTATTTTCATCCGTCTTTGTTCTTTGGCTCCTGTGGGCCTCCCATCGCAGTGGCCTCTCTCGCTGCAGAGCGCCGGCTCTGGGCGCATGTGCTGCAGAGCTCCAGCTCGGTAATTGGATACATCGGTCCAGCCGCTCCGCGGCATGTGGGATCTTCCCAGGCCAGGGATCGAACCAGCGCCCCTTGCACTGCAAGGCGGTGTCCTTACCCACTGGACCACCAGGGGAAGCCCCCTTTTTTTTTTAATAAAAAGATTTTGAACATCCAGCCTACGTGGTGTTAATTCAGAAGTGTGCAGCTGGATGAAATTTCACAACGTGGCCCACTTGGGTCCCCTCTTGTTTATGACATGGATCGTCATTTCTTCTAGGCTCGGTCAGGAGAAGTTCCTTACCGTTACACAGTGGAGTTTATTCGTCTCCTACGTTATGACTTCTGGGTTCTGTGTCATAGCAAGGCCTTTCCCACACTGATAAAAGCATTTTTGTCTGACAGTTTAGTCTTGTTGCTCTTTTACTGTTTCCACTTAAATCTTTAATGTGATTTGTGCTGAAGTGTGTAGTAGGACTCAGTTTCTTTATTTTTCCAGGTGGCTAAACTCTGTCCCAATGCCGTTTATGAAATAATCCATATTTTTTTGTTTAGTTGCTTAGTCGTGTCTATTTGTGACCCCGTGGACTGTAGTCCACCAGGCTCCTCTGTCCATGGGATTTCCCAGGCAAGAATTCTGGGGTGGGTGGCCATTTCCGACTTCAGGGGATCTTCCTGACGCAGGGACTGAATCTGAGACTCCTGCCTTGGCAGGCAGATTCTTTACCACTGCACCACCTGGGAAGCCCTATGGATTATGCATATAATCATATGATCTGAAACGATGCCAGATCTTAGACTAAATTCCCTGGGCCTGTTTTTAGATGTTTGGTCCGTTTGTTACCATCTCTCTCTTCCTGGGCCGTTTCCGAGGGTGAGTCCTGATGTGGAGCTTTTCTCAGAGTTTCTAGGCTGTGTGGTTTACATTCGAGAGCCTTCAGCCCTCAGAATTGCTGTAACCTTCAGCGAATTCCCTTTGCCTCAGGCTCTTTATCTATAAGATAGGGATTGTGATAGGACTGACCTCATGGGTGGGTTAAGGGGGCTAAAAAATGTAATATATTATGTAAAATGCCTAGAGCAGGATAGAGCATACAATACTAAGTGTGAGTTTGTTGTTGTTTTAGGCTGCACTGTGTATATGTGGGATTTTAGTTTCCTGATCAGGGATCAAACCCACACGCTCTGCATTGGAAGTGCAGAATCTTGACCACCCGGCCACCAGGGAAGTCACTATTTATGTTATTTAAAGCCATTTTAACCCTTCCTTCAGGTCTGTGGGGTAGCACAGTGTGGCTGATCTTACTGGGGGTGAGAAAATGGAGACTTGGAGCCATGAAATGACTTTTCCAGGACCTTGCTGAGTGGCGGTGCTGGTTCCGAAAGGGGGTTGGTCCGCTCCTGAGCCCCACGAGCAGGGGCCTGGCTGCCCCCAAACAAGACAGATTTCTCTGAGCTCCCCTGGGTGGGAGGGGCCCCTCTTCCTCCCTCGCCCCCAGCCCCCAGCTGTGGCTGATCCTCAGAGAGGAAATGTCACTCGAGGCCCCAGCTGCAGGGGGGTGGGATGAGCTTCACCCGGCGGCTGCAGCACCAGCTCCTGTGTGAGCAGACCTCGTGGTGGGTTGAGGGGCCTGGAGCCTCTGCAGCTCAGCCCCTCCCTGCAGGCCCTGCTCACCTCTGCAGGGGACCCAGGCCTCCCAGAGGGCGAGAAGGCAGGAGCTCGCTCTGGGCAGCCCTGAAGTCCTTGAAAGAGACCTCAGCTCAGCACTCCCAGCTGTGTGCCCTGGGGCGAGGCCCGACCTCTCGGAGCCTCAGTGTCCGCATCTGTCTGATGGGCAGGTTGTAGAGAGGCTCTGAGGGGAGGGTGTGTGCTGAGCAGGATGGGGTGCGGGGGTGCGGGGTTGATTTGTGGCGGCCTGCTCGTGCGAGACATCAAACAACGTGCTGTTTTCTACCCGCCACCCCCCCAAAGGCAGCTGGGAATGAAGACTGAGAGCCCAAACCACCAGTTCAAAGGACTGTGCCAGGTGTGACCCAGAAGGGACCGAGGAGGGGAGGCCAAGTGGGAGAACGGGTTTCTCCTGCCAGCAAATGAGGATATGTGTCTGAGCTTCCAGAACGGGGCTGGAGAGGGAGAGTGTGGGATGATGGGGAGCCGTCAGATGGTTCCTCTCTCCCTCTCCTGGGAGGCCGGTCCAGGGACGGGGCGGGAGGTAGGCAGAGAGAAGGGACGGAAAGGAAACACAGAAAAAGAGCGCCTCCCAAGGAGTTTGGGGTCTTCGAGGAGAAGGAGACCAGCAACCTTCTCCTTAACTGGATTTTCTGGGTCAGGTCCTTCCAGACAAATCTAGTCCCCCCTCACCCCGAGTTGTGCTGCCAGATTTAGCAAATGAAAATATAATATGCTCCCCCTCCACCAAATATATGCACCATCCTTACACTAAAACATTATGCGTTGGTTTTCTGAACTTTGATTTAGCTGGGTGTCTTGTGTTTTATCCAGCAAATCTGCGTGTCGTCATGAAAGGGACAGGAGAGCATTTCTGGGGGGGAGGGGGTATCCTGCAGCCTGTGCCTAGAGAAGAGGCCTTCTAGAACTTTCTGCCAGCTCCCAGGGGGACCCAGAGGAAGCTGGGACGGATGGCTGGGGTGCTTGCTTTCTTCTTAGAGGGGATACGGGCGCGTTGCTGAGGGCTGGTACCAACCAGGCGTCGAGCAGAGGCTCGCGAAGCCTCAGCAACAGCAAGCGGGAGAAGAAAACTTTGAAACTGCAGAGGAAGCCGCCGCGTCCCTGCTCTGTCCTCTCCCTGGGGCAGGTGCGAGGGGGTGGGGCAGAGCTCCAGCCAGGCCCTAGCTCAGTCCTACCATCCTCGCTCCCTGCTTCATCAGGCTCCGGCGCACCCCTCCCTGGCCCTGTTGCCGTGGCCCAGCCCAGAGGCCAGTGATGGGAGACGGCGCTTGTGACCACTGGCCTCAAATGGCCGGGACTCAGCGTCTTCAAACGTGCCTGAAAAATCACTCGTTTGGACGGGATTTCTCTGAAACCATCTTGACTGTGGTGTCAGAGGTGATATAGGGGATAGGGCTGGGAAGAGTCGAGAAAAGTATGTTCAGAAAACAAGAGCATGCTTTCTTCGTGTGCTCCGGGATTCTGTGATTTTGCCCCTGCCTGGAGCGCCTAGCGTGGAGCAGGACATCCATCCCCAGATCTGGGGTGGAGGGTCCGCTGGAAGCAGGGCCTCGAGAGCGATGGATCGACGAGGGCGTGGTGTGAAGGAGAAAGAGGCCTGGGGAAGGGCTCCTTGTGACCTAGACCTTGACGGGGCGGACCCGGAGTGAGACCTGGCTAAATGTGGACGCTCAGCCGGGATGGAGCTGCTTCGAGCCCTGCCTTAAGTGCTTTATAAATAGCCATTTGTTAATCCTCGTAAGAGCCCTTGGAGGTAGGGTGACGGTTATCCCCACTTGGCCAGCCGAGGCGCTGAGCTGCAGAAAGACGAATTGAAGTGACTTGCCTGAGGTCACGCATCCAGGAAGCCGCAGTCCCAGGCAATGGGCAGCCCCACCCCCAACCCCTGCAGGATGAGCCCGGCCTGCCTGTTTAGTCACCAACGGGCCCCAGACCTCAGCTGCCGCTCATCTCCAGGGAGCATCTTGGTCTTTCATCCAGTAAATCAGATATGTGTTGAAATGGCCTCAGGGGCGGGGGAGCCCTGCTCTGGGCTCTGGAATTTCTGCTCTGCAGTCCACTTGCCCAGCGGAAGAGACCAGAAAGACAACCCTGTGTCCACAAATCAGTGCCCTCAAGATGAGCCCCTTTGAGGACCATTTGGCTTCCCCGATGGCTCAGTGGGTAAAGAATCCGCCTGCAATGCAGGAGACTCAGGAGACTTGGGTTTAATCCCTGAGTTGAAAAGATCCTTTGGAGGAGGAAATGGCAACCGACTCCAGTATTCTTGCTAGAAAACCCCATGGGCAGAGGACCCTGGTGGGCTAAAGTGCATGGGATTGCAAAGAGTTAGATACAACTAAGCACGCAGGCAGAAGAGAAGGGGAGAACAAGCGTTCACCCTGGGCCAGGCCCTGTTGTGAAGTACGTTACCCAGCTTATCTTTTCATCTTTGAACAACCCCTTGAGCTATTGTTGGCCCCATTTTGTAGATGAGTAAACTGAGGCCTAGAACAATTCAGTCATTTGCCTTAGGTCACCACAAGCGCGTGACAAATTTGGGACTCACTAGGGCAGTTCAGAGTTCTGTGAAGGCATATTCCAGAGGACTTCTCAGAGAAAGAGTCCTGCCCTCGAGATGTACCAGAGAAGGGATTGGTCCAAGGCAGAGAAGGAGGCCGTGATCCAAAAAATGAACCCCCCCTGCAAAGGCCTGGAGACTGAGCAGCCTGGCAAGCTGCTCTCCGTTCTCAGGGACTCTGGCTGGGCTGGGCTCAAAGGACCGGATGAGGCCCAGGGATGAGGGCAGACTTGCCGGGCCCTTGGGCAGTGTTGATGCTGATACTGATCAGGAGAGGAGGGCCAGGGGAAGCCAGCGGGGCAAGGAGGCAGGAGCGTATGGTGAGTCTGTGCCCGGACTCAGGCCACAGGTTGCCCGAGTTGGATTCCCTTCTGTGTCCTTATCGGGCTCTGTGACCTCAGACGAGTCACTTTCCGTCTCTGAGCCTCAGGAGCCTCATCTATCAAAGTGGGGCCGTGGTACCTCCTGGGCTTTTACGAGGATTAAATGTCTTCATGGGTGCAAAGGGCTTTGAGCAGAGCCTGGTTGAAGTCAGCACTCCAGAAGTGTCAGCTGTGACCAACACCGAGGCTGTGCTTGCCTGGCAGGTCCCCTGTGGAGGGAGGACAGGAGTGGATCTAGGTGCCCACCAGCCCACCCTGCCCACATCTCAGGACCCGGCCTCACCAGCACCACCACTGAGCCCCCACCACACTGGGGGCCAGAACTCACCGGGTTGGGGGTTGGCCCTGGTGGCCCCTGGCTGGGAAGGCAGAGGCTCCTGGCTGTTGGGGGAGGGGTGGGAACCAGAGAAGTGGTGACTAAGACAGAACCCGAAATGCACTCCTGGGGAGGTGGGGGGAGGGGGTGACTTCTTTCACTCGGGGCGAGTGACTCATGCGGGGGCAGGTACGGAGGTGCCGGGCACGAGGGGGCGATGTGTGTCCTTCCCAAGAAACTGGGGCTTCAGGGGGCTCCGAGGGCTTGGGTTTCTGGGCTTAGAGATTGGTTGGGGGAGCCTCCGATGCCCAGTTGGATTCTGAAAAACTGGCCTAAACAATTCAGTCATTTGCCTTAGGTCACCACAAGCGCGTGACAAATTTGGGACTCACTAGGGCAGTTCAGAGTTCTGTGAAGGCATATTCCAGAGGACTTCTCAGAGAAAGAGTCCTGCCCTCGAGATGTACCAGAGAAGGGATTGGTCCAAGGCAGAGAAGGAGGCCGTGATCCAAAAAATGAACCCCCCCTGCAAAGGCCTGGAGACTGAGCAGCCTGGCAAGCTGCTCTCCGTTCTCAGGGACTCTGGCTGGGCTGGGCTCAAAGGACCGGATGAGGCCCAGGGATGAGGGCAGACTTGCCGGGCCCTTGGGCAGTGTTGATGCTGATACTGATCAGGAGAGGAGGGCCAGGGGAAGCCAGCGGGGCAAGGAGGCAGGAGCGTATGGTGAGTCTGTGCCCGGACTCAGGCCACAGGTTGCCCGAGTTGGATTCCCTTCTGTGTCCTTATCGGGCTCTGTGACCTCAGACGAGTCACTTTCCGTCTCTGAGCCTCAGGAGCCTCATCTATCAAAGTGGGGCCGTGGTACCTCCTGGGCTTTTACGAGGATTAAATGTCTTCATGGGTGCAAAGGGCTTTGAGCAGAGCCTGGTTGAAGTCAGCACTCCAGAAGTGTCAGCTGTGACCAACACCGAGGCTGTGCTTGCCTGGCAGGTCCCCTGTGGAGGGAGGACAGGAGTGGATCTAGGTGCCCACCAGCCCACCCTGCCCACATCTCAGGACCCGGCCTCACCAGCACCACCACTGAGCCCCCACCACACTGGGGGCCAGAACTCACCGGGTTGGGGGTTGGCCCTGGTGGCCCCTGGCTGGGAAGGCAGAGGCTCCTGGCTGTTGGGGGAGGGGTGGGAACCAGAGAAGTGGTGACTAAGACAGAACCCGAAATGCACTCCTGGGGAGGTGGGGGGAGGGGGTGACTTCTTTCACTCGGGGCGAGTGACTCATGCGGGGGCAGGTACGGGAGGTGCCGGGCACGAGGGGGCGATGTGTGTCCTTCCCAAGAAACTGGGGCTTCAGGGGGCTCCGAGGGCTTGGGTTTCTGGGCTTAGAGATTCTGGGCCTTGGGGGCCTGTAGAGACCCTGAGACCGAGATGCCCGGAGTTGGAAAGGCCTGGGTTTGGATTTTGGCGGTTTCTTTGTAGCCGTGTGAACTTGGGCAAGGAATTTCCCCTCTCTGTGCCTCAGTTTCCTCATCTGTAACGTCAGGCTAGTTAAACCCCCTTCCCAGCACTAAGCCCTTCCTGTCATGCTTTATTGGGGACTCCCCACCTCAGAGACCAGCAGTGGCTCCCTCGGGCCCACGCGACAAAGGGCAGCTACCCGATAGAGGGAAACTTGGGACAAGAGAGCGAGAAAGAGGCACGTTTGTGGAACATCCACAGACATGCCCAGCCTTTAGCTTAGTTAAACGTCACACCCATCTATTTCCAGCTGAGAAACCCACGGCCAAAAGGCGCCCAAGCTGAACCTTGAGGACAGATGAGTCATTTATAAATGTACTTTAACTTGGCTCTCAGGTCTTCGTTCTCCGTCTCCACACTTACATTGATGTTACATCACCCTTTATTTTATTTTATTATGATAGGTAAGAAGTGGATTTATTCAGATTCAGAGAAAAACAGCCTGCACAGACAGAGTGTGGGCCATTGTGGAGGGAGAGCAAGCCTGGCCCATTATCTTCTTTGTATGTAGAAAATTGTTTGTAAAGGCACCAGGCCCTGGCAGTTTCAAAGATGAATCATCAGACAGTTTAAACAGATTAAAAAATAAAAGGGAATTTCAATGTTACTTAAACTATTCTAGGTCATAGAAAAAGAGGGAAACTCTCCATTGCATTTTATGAAGGGAACATGACCTTAATATGAAAATCAGATAAGCCTACTAACCCAACAGATGAATTACCATAATAAAAGCAGAAAGACAAAATACAAGCCAATAAATTGTAGACCGATCCCTCTACGACTTGGATACAAGCATTCTAAATAAAATGCTAGCAAGCAAAAGAAAATTGTATACCAAAAAATAAATAGAACTTTATTTCAGGAAGGCAAGACAGGCTGAATATCAAGTAATTGATCAGCATCACTCTTTACATTTCATTAAAGGAAAGTAACAATGTGATCATATCACCGGATGGAGAAAAGTCAGTTGAAAAAATCTAACAGCTTCTTCAAAACATTACTTAAAAAAAAGAAATTAAAAAAGGAATAAACTACTTAAACATGATAAAGTTCCTTTGCCAAAGGCTGACAACAAACATCAGTCTAAATACTAAAGCCATTTCCCTTGCAATCAAAATCAAACAATATTTTGGAGTGTCTATCAAATGCAACAAGATTTTAAAAGATGAAACACTCACTATGGAAGAGAGAACTGGATATTGTAAGAGATCATTGGTAGAAATAGAAAAAGGAAAGTATTTCATTTGCATGTGCATTATTAGAGGAGGAACTGAAGAGGGAAAATGCAGGATCTTATGAGGGAGAAAAATGTGTTGAAGGAAAAAGATAATGAGGTTAATGTCAGAAAACTGGATGATTTATTTTATTATTTTAGAAAACAGAATGACTTAAAACAGCAGAAAAATAGGAATGCCCCCGTAAGCAACTCCCATGAAAATACCACTGGGGCCTTTGCAAGTTAAATCACATGATACAGTGAACTTTAATACAGAAGGTCACACGGATCATGTCAAAATCTGCAACGGGACAGCTAAACGGACAACCCAGAAATGGATCCCTTCAGAGAAAACAGCCTGCACAGACAGAGTGTGGGCCATTGTGGAGGGAGAGCAAGCCTGGCCCATTATCTTCTTTGTATGTAGAAAATTGTTTGTAAAGGCACCAGGCCCTGGCAGTTTCAAAGATGAATCATCAGACAGTTTAAACAGATTAAAAAATAAAAGGGAATTTCAATGTTACTTAAACTATTCTAGGTCATAGAAAAAGAGGGAAACTCTCCATTGCATTTTATGAAGGGAACATGACCTTAATATGAAAATCAGATAAGCCTACTAACCCAACAGATGAATTACCATAATAAAAGCAGAAAGACAAAATACAAGCCAATAAATTGTAGACCGATCCCTCTACGACTTGGATACAAGCATTCTAAATAAAATGCTAGCAAGCAAAAGAAAATTGTATACCAAAAAATAAATAGAACTTTATTTCAGGAAGGCAAGACAGGCTGAATATCAAGTAATTGATCAGCATCACTCTTTACATTTCATTAAAGGAAAGTAACAATGTGATCATATCACCGGATGGAGAAAAGTCAGTTGAAAAAATCTAACAGCTTCTTCAAAACATTACTTAAAAAAAAGAAATTAAAAAAGGAATAAACTACTTAAACATGATAAAGTTCCTTTGCCAAAGGCTGACAACAAACATCAGTCTAAATACTAAAGCCATTTCCCTTGCAATCAAAATCAAACAATATTTTGGAGTGTCTATCAAATGCAACAAGATTTTAAAAGATGAAACACTCACTATGGAAGAGAGAACTGGATATTGTAAGAGATCATTGGTAGAAATAGAAAAAGGAAAGTATTTCATTTGCATGTGCATTATTAGAGGAGGAACTGAAGAGGGAAAATGCAGGATCTTATGAGGGAGAAAAATGTGTTGAAGGAAAAAGATAATGAGGTTAATGTCAGAAAACTGGATGATTTATTTTATTATTTTAGAAAACAGAATGACTTAAAACAGCAGAAAAATAGGAATGCCCCCGTAAGCAACTCCCATGAAAATACCACTGGGGCCTTTGCAAAGTTAAATCACATGATACAGTGAACTTTAATACAGAAGGTCACACGGATCATGTCAAAATCTGCAACCGGGACAGCTAAACGGACAACCCAGAAATGGATCCCATTATCTATCATCGTTACAAAAGTGGAACGTCACATCAGAGAGGGCAGTTTTTATTTATCTTTAACTGTTTAAACTTAAAAAACTTTTTTTGGCCCCCACTCATGGCCTGCAGGATCCTAATTCCCTGACCAGGGACCAACCAGGGATAGAACCTATGCCCCTTCAGTAGAAGTTCGGAGCCCTAGGGAAGTACCAGAGGAGGGCAGTATATTTTAGTAACAGATTCCAGCATAACTGGCCATCTGTTTGGAAGAAATAAAGAAATAAAATTGAATCAATACCCTATGTGGGGCTTCCCTGGTGGTCCAGTGGGTAAGGACATCGCCTTGCAGTGCAAGGGGCGCCGGTTCGAGCCCTGGCCTGGGAAGATCCCACGTGCTGCGGAGCGGTTGGACTGATGTGTCCAATTACTGAGCTGGAGCTCTGGAGCGCATGCGCCCAGAGCCGGTGCTCTGCAACGACAGACGCCACCGCGATGGGAGGCCCACAGGAGCCAAAGAACAAAGACGGATGAAAACAGATAAAAATGAAAGACCAAAAGAAGTGGCCTGCCTGCCCCCCTCCCTCCCCACCCACCCCCCCAAAAATACCCTATGTGTGTGTGCACATGAGTGAAGTTGCTTCAGTCGTATCTGACTCTTTGTGACCCCATGGACTGCAGTCCTCCCGGCTCCTCTGTCCATGGAATTATCAGGCAAGAGTACTGAAGTGAGTTGCCGTGCCCTCGTCCAGATGGTCTTCCTGACCCAGGGATCGAATCCACAGCTCCTTCGCCTCCTGTATTGCGGGTAGATTCTTTACCGCTGAGCCACCAGGGAAGCCGCCATTCCATACCATAAGCAAAAGTAAACTAGCGATGAATTAAAGGCTTACTAATAATCTCAGAAGAGGAACTTCCCAGGTGGTCGAGTGGTTAAAAATCCTCCTGCCAGTCCTGGGGACATGGGTTTGATCCCTGGTCCTGGGAGATTCCATATGGGTACAACTGAGCCTATGGGCCTCAAATAGTGAAGCCTGAGAGTCCTGGAGCCTGTGCTCTGCGACAAGAGAAGCCACTGTAATAAGTACCCTGTGCTTCGCAGCTAGAGAGGAACCCCCTCACCACAACTAGAGAAAGCCTATGTGCATCTACAAAGATGCAGCACAGCCCCCCTACCCCCCAAAAAAGTCTTAGAAGAAAACTTAGGAAACTAGATTTTTTTTTCCATGTGGGATCCTAATTCCCTGAAGGAAAAATAGAACCTATGCCCCTTCAGTAGAAGTTCGGAGCCCTAGGGAAGTACCAGAGGAGGGCAGTATATTTTAGTAACAGATTCCAGCATAACTGGCCATCTGTTTGGAAGAAATAAAGAAATAAAATTGAATCAATACCCTATGTGGGGCTTCCCTGGTGGTCCAGTGGGTAAGGACATCGCCTTGCAGTGCAAGGGGCGCCGGTTCGAGCCCTGGCCTGGGAAGATCCCACGTGCTGCGGAGCGGTTGGACTGATGTGTCCAATTACTGAGCTGGAGCTCTGGAGCGCATGCGCCCAGAGCCGGTGCTCTGCAACGACAGACGCCACCGCGATGGGAGGCCCACAGGAGCCAAAGAACAAAGACGGATGAAAACAGATAAAAATGAAAGACCAAAAGAAGTGGCCTGCCTGCCCCCCTCCCACCCACCCCCAAAAATACCCTATGTGTGTGTGCACATGAGTGAAGTTGCTTCAGTCGTATCTGACTCTTTGTGACCCCATGGACTGCAGTCCTCCCGGCTCCTCTGTCCATGGAATTATCAGGCAAGAGTACTGAAGTGAGTTGCCGTGCCCTCGTCCAGATGGTCTTCCTGACCCAGGGATCGAATCCACAGCTCCTTCGCCTCCTGTATTGCGGGTAGATTCTTTACCGCTGAGCCACCAGGGAAGCCGCCATTCCATACCATAAGCAAAAGTAAACTAGCGATGAATTAAAGGCTTACTAATAATCTCAGAAGAGGAACTTCCCAGGTGGTCGAGTGGTTAAAAATCCTCCTGCCAGTCCTGGGGACATGGGTTTGATCCCTGGTCCTGGGAGATTCCATATGGGTACAACTGAGCCTATGGGCCTCAAATAGTGAAGCCTGAGAGTCCTGGAGCCTGTGCTCTGCGACAAGAGAAGCCACTGTAATAAGTACCCTGTGCTTCGCAGCTAGAGAGGAACCCCCTCACCACAACTAGAGAAAGCCTATGTGCATCTACAAAGATGCAGCACAGCCCCCCTACCCCCCAAAAAAGTCTTAGAAGAAAACTTAGGAAACTAGATTTTTTTTTTTTTTTTTTGAGAGGTGAATAAAGTTTATTGGACTGGGAGATGCTGTTAGATCTACAGGTAGGCTCAAGGAGAACCGACTGGAAACTAGACCTACAATCTAAGACTTGTGGAAAATGTTTTAAACCAAGTAAAGGAGCCAAGAGGCCACCAAAAATCATCTGGATGATTCTATGTTAAAATTAAAGGGAAAGGCATGGGAAGATACCATCAGCAGAGTTAAAGGATGATTTGGAGGCTCCCTGGTGGCTCAGTGGTAAAGAATCTGCCTGCCAGTGCAGGAGACAGCGGTTAGACGTCTGATTTTGGGAAGATTCCACATATCATGGAGCAACTAAGCCTGTGCGCCTTAACCACTGAACCCTAAGTGGCCTAGAGCCTGTGCTCCACAAGAGCAACCAGTGCAGTGAGAAGCTTGCATGAAACTAGAGAGGAGCCCCCTCAACACCACTAGAGAAAGTTCTCATAGAAATGAAGATCCAGCACAGCTGAAAAATTATTATTATTATTTTTAAAAAAGGATGTTTTGGGCTTCCCTGGTGGTCCAGTTGCAGTGCAAGAAGCATGGGTTCCATCCCTGGCCCGGGAAGATCCCACATGCCATGGAGTGGCTGGGCCGGTGTGTCCAATTACAAGCCAGCGCTCTGGAGTGCATGCACCCAGAGCCAGTGCTCTGCAATAAGAGAGGCCACTGCAATGAGAGGCCCACACAGGCCAAAGAACAAAGATGGATGAAAATAAATAAATAAATAAATAAACAATAAAAGAGGCCAAAAATTTTTTTAAAAAAGGATGATTTCTATTTGCAAATATGGCAGATGAATGGTCTAGGCGTATTCCATACAGAGATTCCTTACAGATCGACAGCAAAAAGACCAACAGCCCCAAAGACAAAATGCCAAAGAGTATGAAGAGACGATTCACAGAGGAGCAAATCCAAATGGCAAACCCATAAACTAAAGATACTCAGTCACATAGTCAGTGGGGAAAGGCAAATTAAAGCCCCAGTGAGCTGACCCATCTGTGTCAGTAGGGAGCCCTTACACCCAGCAGGTAAGCAAATACAAAAGAACTGGAGGGGTTTGGGACTGGTATGTTGTTGATGGAAATGCAAACTGTTAACAGCTCTTTTAGAAAGAAATTTTGGCAACATCCCATAATAATTTGTGCAAGATTTTATGCACGTTTTATTGAGCAACTACAAAAGAACTTGCTCCACCAAAACGAGAGAGGAAATCAAGGAGGAGAAACATAATTTAATATAGAAATAGAAACCCCAACATAGAAAAGAACAAACGGGCTCTTCTGGAAAATGACAAGAGAACGGCCCCAGGATGACAGGGAAAAAGGTCCAGAGAGCAGTCAATCCAGGTTGGAGCAGGGCAGGAGGTTTTCTTCAAAACGATTAGATTTGTAAACCGCTTAATACAACTGAACCCCTTGAGAAACAATTTAAACAACTGGTGGAGAGGCTGGGGTTGGAGGAACACATACATAGCTCTTTTAAAGCAAATAGGAAAAAAAGAAAGAAAATAACACTAGAAAAACCAAAACTGTGGAAAGGAAAGGTAATGGTAATTTACTCCATGGCTCAGCACTGAGTAGAGTTTGTCGTTGTTCAGTCAGTCGTATCTGACTCTGCAACCCCGTGGACTGCAGCACGCCAGGCTTCCCTGTCCTTCAGTATTTCTCGGAGTTTGCTCAAACTCATGTCTGTTGAGTCGATGATGCCATCCAACCATCTCATCCTCTGTTGCCTTCTCCTTCTGCCCTCAGTCTTTCCCAGCATCAGGGTATTTTTCAGTGATTCAGCTCTTCACATCAGTGGTCAAAGTATTGGAACTTCAGCTTCAACTTTAGTCCTTCCAATGAATATTCAGGGTTGATTTCCTTTAGAATTGACTGGTTTGATCACCTTGCAGTCTGAGGGACTCTCAAGAGTCTTCTCCAGCACCACAGTTTGAAAGCATCCATTCTTCAGTGCTCAGCCTTCTTTATGGTCCAGCTCTCATATTCACACATGACTACTTGAAAAACCGTAGCTTCAACTGCATGAATCTTTGTCAACAAAGTGATGTCTTTGTTTTTTAATACCCTGTCTAGGTTGGTCATAACTTTTCTTCCAAAGAGCAAGTATCTTTTAATTTCATGGCTGCAGTCACCATCCACAGTGATTTTGAAGCCCAAGAAAATAAAAGTCTGTGACCATTTCCATTTTTTCCCCATCTGTTTTCCGTGAAGTAGATAGGACTGGAAGTCATGATCTTCGTTTTTTGAATGTTGAGTTCTAAGCCAGCTTTTTCACTCTCCTCTTTCACCTTCATCAAGAGGCTCTTCAGTTCCTCTTCACTTTCTGCCAATAGGGTGATGTCATCTCCATTCTGAGGTTATTGATATTTCTCCCGACAATCTTGATTCCAGCTTGAGCTTCAGCCAGTCTGGCATTTTTCATGATATACTCTGCATATAAGGTAAATAAGCAAAGTGACAATATACAGCCTTGATGAACTCCTCTCCCAATTTTGAACCAGTCTGTTATTCCATGTCCAGTTCGAACTGTTGCTTCTTGACCTGCACACAGGTTCCTCAGGAGGCAGGGAAGGTGGTCTGTATTCTCACCCCTTTACGAATTTTCCACAGTTTGCTGTGATCTACACAGTCAAAGGCTTTAGCATAGTCAATGAAGCAGACATTTTTCTGGATTCCCTTGCTTTTTCTGTGAACCAACAGATGTTGGCAATTTGACCTCTGGTTCCTCTGCCTTTTCTAATACACGTCTTAAAAATGTTCCCTCCCTATGATTCTTGGATGGTCAGACTAATCTCTTCCATCAAATTTAGGAAGTTTTCAATCATGTTTTTTTTCTCTACCCCAATACGTTTTGTTGACTAAAAAAAGATGAACAACTTGAGAGTTGTGGGTTAAGTTTTATTTGGGACATAATTAGGACTGCTGCCCGGGAGGCAGCTGCCCAGATATTCACATCAGTGGTCAAAGTATTGGAACTTCAGCTTCAACTTTAGTCCTTCCAATGAATATTCAGGGTTGATTTCCTTTAGAATTGACTGGTTTGATCACCTTGCAGTCTGAGGGACTCTCAAGAGTCTTCTCCAGCACCACAGTTTGAAAGCATCCATTCTTCAGTGCTCAGCCTTCTTTATGGTCCAGCTCTCATATTCACACATGACTACTTGAAAAACCGTAGCTTCAACTGCATGAATCTTTGTCAACAAAGTGATGTCTTTGTTTTTTAATACCCTGTCTAGGTTGGTCATAACTTTTCTTCCAAAGAGCAAGTATCTTTTAATTTCATGGCTGCAGTCACCATCCACAGTGATTTTGAAGCCCAAGAAAATAAAAGTCTGTGACCATTTCCATTTTTTCCCCATCTGTTTTCCGTGAAGTAGATAGGACTGGAAGTCATGATCTTCGTTTTTTGAATGTTGAGTTCTAAGCCAGCTTTTTCACTCTCCTCTTTCACCTTCATCAAGAGGCTCTTCAGTTCCTCTTCACTTTCTGCCAATAGGGTGATGTCATCTCCATTCTGAGGTTATTGATATTTCTCCCGACAATCTTGATTCCAGCTTGAGCTTCAGCCAGTCTGGCTTTTTTCATGATATACTCTGCATATAAGGTAAATAAGCAAAGTGACAATATACAGCCTTGATGAACTCCTCTCCCAATTTTGAACCAGTCTGTTATTCCATGTCCAGTTCGAACTGTTGCTTCTTGACCTGCACACAGGTTCCTCAGGAGGCAGGGAAGGTGGTCTGTATTCTCACCCCTTTACGAATTTTCCACAGTTTGCTGTGATCTACACAGTCAAAGGCTTTAGCATAGTCAATGAAGCAGACATTTTTCTGGATTCCCTTGCTTTTTCTGTGAACCAACAGATGTTGGCAATTTGACCTCTGGTTCCTCTGCCTTTTCTAATACACGTCTTAAAAATGTTCCCTCCCTATGATTCTTGGATGGTCAGACTAATCTCTTCCATCAAATTTAGGAAGTTTTCAATCATGTTTTTTTTCTCTACCCCAATACGTTTTGTTGACTAAAAAAAGATGAACAACTTGAGAGTTGTGGGTTAAGTTTTATTTGGGGCATAATTAGGACTGCTGCCCGGGAGGCAGCTCCCCAGATAGCTCTGAGAAACTGCTCCAAAGAGGTAGCAGGAGGAGGGCCAGTATTTAAGGATTTTGGTGAGGGGGGAGTTTCATATCATTAAACAGTCATTTTACAAAGGGTCCCCAGTTAGTCACGAGGATCTGATGTCACCATGAGGAGATTTAGTGCTTTTCTAAATATGAGGAGACCCAAGGATTGAGATAATAGAACTGTTCCTAAAAGCATCCACCTGGGCTTCCCTGGTGGTCCAGTGGGTAAGGACACCGCCTTGCAGTGCAAGGGGCACTGGTTCGATCCCTGGCCTGGGAAGATCCCACGTGCCACGGAGCGGCTGGACTGATGTGTCCAATTACCAAGCCAGAGCTCTGGAGCGCATGCACCCAGAGCTGGTGCTCTATGACAACAGAGGCCACTGTAATGGGAGGCCCACATGGGCCAAAGAACAAAGATGGACGAAAATAGACAAATGAAAGACCAATAGAAGTAGCCCGCCTGCTCCCCTCCCTCCCCACCCCATCCCCCCCAAATGAATAAATAAACAAATCTTAAAAAAAAAAAAAAGCATCCACCTATCTAAAGACCTGCCCTACCAGATTTCTTGGAGCACAGAGTGCTCCATCAGGGGGTATTGAAGGTCAGCAGCTCCCAACAGCACAGGGTCTGGTCTCTGCAGAGGTAGACGGCAAATGTCCTCATTGTCCAGACATTGGCAATGTAATTGGTAAATGCCAATGTGTAGTTGACAGTTTCTTTGTTTCTCGATTATTATTTATTTTGACAGCACTGGGTCTTCGTTGCTGCTCACGGGTCTTCTGTAGTTGTGGAGCATGGGCTTCTCATGATGGTGGCTTATCTTGTTGCAGAGCACGGGCTCTAAAGTGGAGGGGTTTCAGTAGTTGTGGCTCTCCGGCTCCAGAGCCCAGTCATTGTGATGCAGGAGGTTCATTGCCTCATGGCATGTGACATCTCCCCAGACCAGGGATCGAACGCGTGTCTCCTGCCTTGGCAGGCAGATTCTTTACCACTGGACCACCAGGGTAGTCCCTGTGTTATTATTATTATCTGTAAGTGAGTATGAGATTCTGTTTTCACACAACTTTGAGGAACCCAAACCCTAAACACAATTTAGGTTTATTCAGAATGATGAACATATGAGGTGGCTTCTGGTTATAATTTGATCATTATGGTTTCCTGGTTCAGACAGTAGCAATTCTCTGATGCGTGGACCATTTTCTATGCCGCCTATTTTTGCCAAGCCTCAAAAGGAAAACTTTTTCTTTTGCCTCTTTTATTTTTTTAAAAAATTTTCATCCATCTTTATTTTTGGGCCGGCGTGGGCCTCCCATTGCAGTGGCCTCTCTAGTTGCAGAGCACCAGCTCTGGGCACGTGCGCTTCAGAGTGCTGGCTCGCAACTGAACACACTTGTCCAGTCGCTCCGCGGCATGTGGGATCCTCCTGGGCCAGGGATCGAACCGGTGTCACTGCACTGCAAGGCAGATTCCTCACCCACTGGACCACCAGGGAAGTCCAGAAAACATCTTTTTTTAAAAAAAAGCTATACATATTTTTAAAAAGTCAGATCATGTCACACACTGTTTAAAAACTTCTAGGGCTTCCTCACGCACTCAGGACAGAACCCAGCGTCCTTAAATGACCCAGAAGGGCTGACGAGAGCAGCCGCCACTCAGTCGGGCAGCAGCCATACCTTCTCCCCAGAATTTTATTTTTACAGGGTTCAAGCACAGAGGAGCTGAAGGACTGGTAATGATCATTCATCATCTGACTCAGTAATTAATTCAATATTCAATAATTCAGTATTGCTGTGTTTCTTGGACCACATATGTTGTATCTTGCTAAAACAGCTGAAAGTTAGTTGTAGACCTCATGACACTTAACCCCTAAAGACTTCAGCATGAATCTGTTAAAAATAGGACATCTTTCTCCACTCCTTCATCATATCCAAGAAAATTAACAGTAATCCTCAAATATCTTCTAATATTGAGTCTACATTCCAATGGACCCAGTTATTCTCAAAATGAATTTCAGTAGTTGTGGCTCTCCGGCTCCAGAGCCCAGTCATTGTGATGCAGGAGGTTCATTGCCTCATGGCATGTGACATCTCCCCAGACCAGGGATCGAACGCGTGTCTCCTGCCTTGGCAGGCAGATTCTTTACCACTGGACCACCAGGGTAGTCCCTGTGTTATTATTATTATCTGTAAGTGAGTATGAGATTCTGTTTTCACACAACTTTGAGGAACCCAAACCCTAAACACAATTTAGGTTTATTCAGAATGATGAACATATGAGGTGGCTTCTGGTTATAATTTGATCATTATGGTTTCCTGGTTCAGACAGTAGCAATTCTCTGATGCGTGGACCATTTTCTATGCCGCCTATTTTTGCCAAGCCTCAAAAGGAAAACTTTTTCTTTTGCCTCTTTTATTTTTTTAAAAAATTTTCATCCATCTTTATTTTTGGGCCGGTGTGGGCCTCCCATTGCAGTGGCCTCTCTAGTTGCAGAGCACCAGCTCTGGGCACGTGCGCTTCAGAGTGCTGGCTCGCAACTGAACACACTTGTCCAGTCGCTCCGCGGCATGTGGGATCCTCCTGGGCCAGGGATCGAACCGGTGTCACTGCACTGCAAGGCAGATTCCTCACCCACTGGACCACCAGGGAAGTCCAGAAAACATCTTTTTTTAAAAAAAAGCTATACATATTTTTAAAAAGTCAGATCATGTCACACACTGTTTAAAAACTTCTAGGGCTTCCTCACGCACTCAGGACAGAACCCAGCGTCCTTAAATGACCCAGAAGGGCTGACGAGAGCAGCCGCCACTCAGTCGGGCAGCAGCCATACCTTCTCCCCAGAATTTTATTTTTACAGGGTTCAAGCACAGAGGAGCTGAAGGACTGGTAATGATCATTCATCATCTGACTCAGTAATTAATTCAATATTCAATAATTCAGTATTGCTGTGTTTCTTGGACCACATATGTTGTATCTTGCTAAAACAGCTGAAAGTTAGTTGTAGACCTCATGACACTTAACCCCTAAAGACTTCAGCATGAATCTGTTAAAAAATAGGGACATCTTTCTCCACTCCTTCATCATATCCAAGAAAATTAACAGTAATCCTCAAATATCTTCTAATATTGAGTCTACATTCCAATGGACCCAGTTATTCTCAAAATGAATTTGTGGACGTTTATTTTCTAAATGGGGGGATAGAGGATAAGGTGGTTGGATGGCATCACTGACTCAATGGACGTGCGTTTGAGCAAGCTCTGGGAGATGGTGAAGGACAGGGAAGCCTGGCGTGCTGCCATCCATGGGGTCTCAAAGATTTGGACATGACTGAGCGACTGAACAACATTTTCTAAATCAGGACCCAATGTGGCGAGCTGGTAAATAATCTACCTGCCAAGCCAATTAGATTTACATGTTGCATTTTTCTCAGTCTCTGGTAGTCTAGAACAGCTCCTCACGGTGAGGTTCGGGACCGCAGCGTCAGAACACTTGGAACCTGTTAGAGAGGCAGCGTCTCCTGACCTCCTGTCTCCAAACTCTGTGGGTGGGGCCTGGGAATCTATGTTCTAATCAAGCAAGTGATTCATATTCATGCACAACTTCGAGAATCACTGGTAGACCAGGCCAACTCTTTGTCCTCCTGCTTGCCTTTTTTCTTTTTTTCCCCTCTCTTGCCCTCCATGTGTGGCTTCTGGGATCTTAGTTCCCTGACCAGGGATTGGCCCCTCACCCCGGGCAGTGAAAGATTGGAATCGTAATCACTAAAGTGCCAGGGAATTCTGTCTCCTGTCCAATTTTTTTTTTTTTTTTTTGGCCACTTCTATTGGTATTTCCTCATCCATCTTTGTTCCCTGGCCTGTGTGGGCCTCCCATTTCTTGTTGCAGAGCACCGGCTCTGGGTGCATGCATTCCAGAGCCCCGGCTCAGTAACTGGACACACTGGTCCAGCTGCTCCGTGGCACATGGGATCTTCCTGGGCCAGGAATCGAACTGGCGCCCCTTGCACTGCAAGGTGGTGTCTTTACCCACTGGATCACCAGGGAAGCCCGCTCCTGTCCATTTTTTAAAGAGACCTCCCTCTGGTCTTGTGGAATATCCTACACTCTGGGTTTGCCAGAGTTCTTCCTTTGGGTGTCACTTAGCCTATTCCTTTATCCTTAAATGTATTTTTAAAAAGCCCTGATGTTAGTGATGCAAGTGAACAGCCAGGTTAAGAGCTGCTGTGACTCACTTCTGGGCTTGGCCAGCGGAGCTCTGAGGCCCACTGAACTCCAGAATCCCCACGGAGCTCCTTGGCGGCACCCTGGGGTCAGGACCACAGCTGACATCATGGTTGAGTGGTTAAGAAAGAAAGTCCTCTTTCCTCATTGGAGACCAGCCCTGCACCTCTCAGATCACTGAACAGACATTACTTTAGGTTACTTTTCCAGGGGCAGGAAGGGAAGCAGATGAAGGCGGAGGAAATTGGGGCATCTTCCAAGCCTGGAAGGAGGTGAGGAGTTTGATGACCCAAGTTAGGGAATAGCTGTAAGACCTCAGGTCTGCAGTCGATGGCGAGAGCATTTCTGAATCCTCCCAGGACCACAGGACCAAGATACAGACGTGTGACCCTCACATTCCAGGAACCTAAGCCTCTCCTCAGGTCCCTTGTATCTCCTGGGAATCTATGTTCTAATCAAGCAAGTGATTCATATTCATGCACAACTTCGAGAATCACTGGTAGACCAGGCCAACTCTTTGTCCTCCTGCTTGCCTTTTTTCTTTTTTTCCCCTCTCTTGCCCTCCATGTGTGGCTTCTGGGATCTTAGTTCCCTGACCAGGGATTGGCCCCTCACCCCGGGCAGTGAAAGATTGGAATCGTAATCACTAAAGTGCCAGGGAATTCTGTCTCCTGTCCAATTTTTTTTATTTTTGGCCACTTCTATTGGTATTTCCTCATCCATCTTTGTTCCCTGGCCTGTGTGGGCCTCCCATTTCTTGTTGCAGAGCACCGGCTCTGGGTGCATGCATTCCAGAGCCCCGGCTCAGTAACTGGACACACTGGTCCAGCTGCTCCGTGGCACATGGGATCTTCCTGGGCCAGGAATCGAACTGGCGCCCCTTGCACTGCAAGGTGGTGTCTTTACCCACTGGATCACCAGGGAAGCCCGCTCCTGTCCATTTTTTAAAGAGACCTCCCTCTGGTCTTGTGGAATATCCTACACTCTGGGTTTGCCAGAGTTCTTCCTTTGGGTGTCACTTAGCCTATTCCTTTATCCTTAAATGTATTTTTAAAAAGCCCTGATGTTAGTGATGCAAGTGAACAGCCAGGTTAAGAGCTGCTGTGACTCACTTCTGGGCTTGGCCAGCGGAGCTCTGAGGCCCACTGAACTCCAGAATCCCCACGGAGCTCCTTGGCGGCACCCTGGGGTCAGGACCACAGCTGACATCATGGTTGAGTGGTTAAGAAAGAAAGTCCTCTTTCCTCATTGGAGACCAGCCCTGCACCTCTCAGATCACTGAACAGACATTACTTTAGGTTACTTTTCCAGGGGCAGGAAGGGAAGCAGATGAAGGCGGAGGAAATTGGGGCATCTTCCAAGCCTGGAAGGAGGTGAGGAGTTTGATGACCCAAGTTAGGGAATAGCTGTAAGACCTCAGGTCTGCAGTCGATGGCGAGAGCATTTCTGAATCCTCCCAGGACCACAGGACCAAGATACAGACGTGTGACCCTCACATTCCAGGAACCTAAGCCTCTCCTCAGGTCCCTTGTATCTCCTAAGACTCAGGATTTTTTGCAAGAAGTATGCACTTTAAAATACAGTTGCCAGAGAAGTCCCTGGCAGTCCAGCGGTTGGGACTCCAGGTTTTCACTGCTATGGTTCCAGGTTCAATTCCCGGTCCAGGAACTAAGATCTTGCAAGCTTAGAAGCACAGCCAATACATAAAGAAATTTTTAAAATGCAGTTTGCCAGCTTGTCCTCCAAAGAGGTAGATAAAACTCTGAAAAGCAATTTGGCAATATCTATCAAGAACCATAAAAATGTTCATGCCGCTTTACCTGAAAATTGTACTCTGGGAATTTTCTCCTGAAGAGTTAATCCAAAGAACAGCAAAATCATGAAGACTTCCACTGCGGAGTCATTTGTCATAGTGAAAAATTAGAAGTAATTTAAATAATGAAGATGACAGGTAAATTGGGGAAATCCACTCAGAAAGATACTATCAGTTGTAAAAATTATGGCTCTGCGGCCCCCTCAGCAGTTGCTTAGAAATGTTTATGAAACAACATTAAGGGGAAATAAAGCAAGGTGCAAAGTGGTAAACATGCATCTTAGGTCCTTTCCGTTGTGACAGGAAACCACCCCAAATTAGTTTAAGGCCAAACCTACATTCACTGGGGATCCCGACTACATCATGTAATCCAGGTGTAGGAAGCCAGATCTCATGAGTATAGAACCAAAAAAATTGGTAAATATCCAGCCAGTTACTTTCATGATCATCTCTTACTTCCCTCTCCCTGTCTTCCTCTCCCTCTCCCTCCCACCCTCCCTCCCTCTCTCTCTCCAGTCCTCAGTGGCAGAGAAAAATCTGGTTCTTTTCCTCTTGAGCATAGATTTCCCAGCCTCCCTTGCAGTTAGGTGGGGTCGTGTGACTAGTTCCAGCCAGTGGAATGTGAGTGGAAGGTGTGTCCCACTTCTGGGACAAAGACGGCTGTGAGAGAGAACGTATCTTCTCTCTGTACTGTTTGCCATCTCGCAGCCGAAGCCCCAGGGAGGAGCAGAGCCTCAGACAGAGGTTCTTGAAATGAAGATCAGCTTCCATCTCTTAGGTGAGGCGGTAATGATGTCTGTGAAGTTAAGGCACAGAAGTTTGGAGTTTATCTATCACAGCATCACATACTGTCTCTACTTCTCTAGGCTCATAGTTAAACACAGTTACCCCACAATTTCTAAGCTCTCATATTTTATTAATAAACTGAAGCAGTTATTGACTGGCTTCTCAGTCTCAAGTCTGCACCTCTAGGAGAAAGACTCAAATCGACCCACCATGGGACCACCCCTCGTGACCACCTATGGCACAAACATGGTAGCGGACCCCCCTCCATGCCAGGGAGGGGGTAGGACCATTCTTAAAGAAAGTACCTAGTTTAATTAGGACTCTCTGGTCCTTAATAACACATATGGAGCCTGTCGCTCCCTGTCTTTCCCCGGGTCCCTGAGGCTAATTCGCCAAAATGATCAACACAAGGAGAAAGAGGAGGGGCCCCCGCTACATGTTCTCTAGGCCTTTTAGGAAACATGGAGTTGTTCCTTTGGCCACATACATGTGCATCTACAAGAAGAGGGATATTGTAGCTGTCAAGGGAATGGGTACTGTTCAGAAAGAAATGCCCCATAAACGCTACCACGACAAAACTGGGAGAGTCGACAGTGTCACTCAGCATGCTGTTGGCATCATTGTAAACAAACAAGTGAAAGGCAGGATTCTTGCCAAGAGAATTAATGTGCATATCGAGCACATTAAGCACGCTAAGAGTCGAGATAGCTTCCTGCAACGCGTGAAGGAAAATGATCAGAAAAAGAAGGAAGCCAAACAGAAAGGGACTGGGGTTCAGCTGAAGCCCAGCCTGCTCCACCCAGGGAAGCACACCTCGTGAGGAGCCATGGAAAGGAGCCTGAACTGTTGCAGCCCATTCCCTATGAATTCATGGTCTGACAGGTGTAAAAATAAAGATCTGTGACTAGTTCCAGCCAGTGGAATGTGAGTGGAAGGTGTGTCCCACTTCTGGGACAAAGACGGCTGTGAGAGAGAACGTATCTTCTCTCTGTACTGTTTGCCATCTCGCAGCCGAAGCCCCAGGGAGGAGCAGAGCCTCAGACAGAGGTTCTTGAAATGAAGATCAGCTTCCATCTCTTAGGTGAGGCGGTAATGATGTCTGTGAAGTTAAGGCACAGAAGTTTGGAGTTTATCTATCACAGCATCACATACTGTCTCTACTTCTCTAGGCTCATAGTTAAACACAGTTACCCCACAATTTCTAAGCTCTCATATTTTATTAATAAACTGAAGCAGTTATTGACTGGCTTCTCAGTCTCAAGTCTGCACCTCTAGGAGAAAGACTCAAATCGACCCACCATGGGACCACCCCTCGTGACCACCTATGGCACAAACATGGTAGCGGACCCCCCTCCATGCCAGGGAGGGGGTAGGACCATTCTTAAAGAAAGTACCTAGTTTAATTAGGACTCTCTGGTCCTTAATAACACATATGGAGCCTGTCGCTCCCTGTCTTTCCCCGGGTCCCTGAGGCTAATTCGCCAAAATGATCAACACAAGGAGAAAGAGGAGGGGCCCCCGCTACATGTTCTCTAGGCCTTTTAGGAAACATGGAGTTGTTCCTTTGGCCACATACATGTGCATCTACAAGAAGAGGGATATTGTAGCTGTCAAGGGAATGGGTACTGTTCAGAAAGAAATGCCCCATAAACGCTACCACGACAAAACTGGGAGAGTCGACAGTGTCACTCAGCATGCTGTTGGCATCATTGTAAACAAACAAGTGAAAGGCAGGATTCTTGCCAAGAGAATTAATGTGCATATCGAGCACATTAAGCACGCTAAGAGTCGAGATAGCTTCCTGCAACGCGTGAAGGAAAATGATCAGAAAAAGAAGGAAGCCAAACAGAAAGGGACTGGGGTTCAGCTGAAGCCCAGCCTGCTCCACCCAGGGAAGCACACCTCGTGAGGAGCCATGGAAAGGAGCCTGAACTGTTGCAGCCCATTCCCTATGAATTCATGGTCTGACAGGTGTAAAAATAAAGATCTAGACTGCTCAAAAAAAAAAAAAAAACACATGTATACAGATAAGGGAATAAAGAAAAACAAGGGAGAAATTCCCAGGTGGTCCAGTGGTTAGGACTCCACTTTCACTGGCTTTGACCCCTGAGAGGGCAATTAGGATCCTGCAAGCCATGTGGCACAGCCAAAACAGAAAATAAAATAAAAATAAAAGATGACATTCTGAGGTTAGTAAGTTTGCAGGTTTCCATGTGAGGTAGTACTTAAAAAAAAAAGGGAAGCCAGAGAAGAATACAAAGGCAGTTATCCCAGGGTCCATGAAAAAGAAACAAACATGGTTTCATAGGGTTGCAAAGAGTCCGGCACGACTGAAGCGACTGAGTCCCATTGACGAAAAGTGTATGTATTCACTTTGATGTTTTGATCTATGTGTATACTACAAAATGATTACCAGCATCATTAGCTAATGAATAGATCCATCACCTCACACAGCTCACATTTGGTGTGCTGAGAACGTAAGATAGACTTTTATGGTAAATTTCAAGTAACGAATACAGTATGTTAGTTATACAGCCTCCTTCTTGGCTGTCCCCATAAGCTCCTGGCCTCCTTTTCCCTTCTTTGGCTCCAGATGGAAGTCCCTGAATTCCTCCATTGCTCTAAAGGTCCATTAACCCAAGGCTGGGTGATGAATATTCTCCTCCCCTCAACTGCCAGTAAATACCTCAACTTTACTGTTCTTACACCTACATTTCCCCAAAACAGGAAAACTGTGCATCTACAAGAAGAGGGATATTGTAGCTGTCAAGGGAATGGGTACTGTTCAGAAAGAAATGCCCCATAAACGCTACCACGACAAAACTGGGAGAGTCGACAGTGTCACTCAGCATGCTGTTGGCATCATTGTAAACAAACAAGTGAAAGGCAGGATTCTTGCCAAGAGAATTAATGTGCATATCGAGCACATTAAGCACGCTAAGAGTCGAGATAGCTTCCTGCAACGCGTGAAGGAAAATGATCAGAAAAAGAAGGAAGCCAAACAGAAAGGGACTGGGGTTCAGCTGAAGCCCAGCCTGCTCCACCCAGGGAAGCACACCTCGTGAGGAGCCATGGAAAGGAGCCTGAACTGTTGCAGCCCATTCCCTATGAATTCATGGTCTGACAGGTGTAAAAATAAAGATCTAGACTGCTCAAAAAAAAAAAAAACACATGTATACAGATAAGGGAATAAAGAAAAACAAGGGAGAAATTCCCAGGTGGTCCAGTGGTTAGGACTCCACTTTCACTGGCTTTGACCCCTGAGAGGGCAATTAGGATCCTGCAAGCCATGTGGCACAGCCAAAACAGAAAATAAAATAAAAATAAAAGATGACATTCTGAGGTTAGTAAGTTTGCAGGTTTCCATGTGAGGTAGTACTTAAAAAAAAAAGGGAAGCCAGAGAAGAATACAAAGGCAGTTATCCCAGGGTCCATGAAAAAGAAACAAACATGGTTTCATAGGGTTGCAAAGAGTCCGGCACGACTGAAGCGACTGAGTCCCATTGACGAAAAGTGTATGTATTCACTTTGATGTTTTGATCTATGTGTATACTACAAAATGATTACCAGCATCATTAGCTAATGAATAGATCCATCACCTCACACAGCTCACATTTGGTGTGCTGAGAACGTAAGATAGACTTTTATGGTAAATTTCAAGTAACGAATACAGTATGTTAGTTATACAGCCTCCTTCTTGGCTGTCCCCATAAGCTCCTGGCCTCCTTTTCCCTTCTTTGGCTCCAGATGGAAGTCCCTGAATTCCTCCATTGCTCTAAAGGTCCATTAACCCAAGGCTGGGTGATGAATATTCTCCTCCCCTCAACTGCCAGTAAATACCTCAACTTTACTGTTCTTACACCTACATTTCCACCCCAAACCAGCATGAGATAGCAGGGGAGGGTTTGAGATTTTTGAGACAGAGATGCTGTGTGGGGACTCTCTTCCTGGGTGAGGAAGGTTGAGTAGGCAGCCATTGTCTGGCAGGAAGGAGATCGTGGGGCTTCAAGGCTGCCCCCTTCAATGCTGCTTGTCTTGGCGTCCTTAACTGTCGCTGGCAAGGAGAGGGAACATTTTGCCTGGGGTTCAAGGAACACCTTGCAGAAAAAGGAATCAAAGAATAAGATCTCATCTCTGCTGAAATTCAGTGTTACAGGAAATCGTTTGAAGGATCAAGTCTAGACTGAAGACTGGGCAGGAAAGGACATTAAGTACTCTAGGGAAGAAACTCTCTGTGATAAAGGGGAGCTGGCCCAGGCTAAACAGAAGGATCTAAGGGATTCCAGGATTTGGTCGGGTTCTGGACAGGGTGTGTGGCTATTGAAACCCTTCCTGTCAAGCCCTGTTGGTCTGGCAGGACGATGATTTTATCACCTGGAGGATGCCGAGTTCAGCAGTGATGCCTAGCGGCCGACAGAAGCAACTGTACAGAAAACTAGCGCCCCCTCGTGGTAGGTTCTGGCATTCTCTGGCATTGTTGTTCAGTAGCGGATTGGTGTCTGACGCCTTGTGATGCCATGAACTGCAGCACCCCAGGCTTGACACACTGGGGGCTACAAAGGGGATATTTGTGCACTTGTAGATTTCCCCTCCATGCCTCTGTTGTTGTTCAGTTGCTAAGTCGAGTCCGACTCTTAGCAACTACCTATGGACTGTAGCCCACCAGGCTCCTCTGTCCATGGGATTCGCCAGGCAAGAACACTGGAGTGGATAGCCATTTTCTTCTCCCAGGGATCTTCCTGACCTGGGCTCGAGGCCAGGTCTCCTGCATTAGCAGGCGGATTCTTTACCACTGAATCATCCAGGTGTTCCGTTTTGTAGTAATGCGATTATTGCCCCCAGGTATCCACCCTCATCACTCTGCAGATGGTCCCTGGGTTGGGGATGAATATTCTCCTCCCCTCAACTGCCAGTAAATACCTCAACTTTACTGTTCTTACACCTACATTTCCACCCCAAACCAGCATGAGATAGCAGGGGAGGGTTTGAGATTTTTGAGACAGAGATGCTGTGTGGGGACTCTCTTCCTGGGTGAGGAAGGTTGAGTAGGCAGCCATTGTCTGGCAGGAAGGAGATCGTGGGGCTTCAAGGCTGCCCCCTTCAATGCTGCTTGTCTTGGCGTCCTTAACTGTCGCTGGCAAGGAGAGGGAACATTTTGCCTGGGGTTCAAGGAACACCTTGCAGAAAAAGGAATCAAAGAATAAGATCTCATCTCTGCTGAAATTCAGTGTTACAGGAAATCGTTTGAAGGATCAAGTCTAGACTGAAGACTGGGCAGGAAAGGACATTAAGTACTCTAGGGAAGAAACTCTCTGTGATAAAGGGGAGCTGGCCCAGGCTAAACAGAAGGATCTAAGGGATTCCAGGATTTGGTCGGGTTCTGGACAGGGTGTGTGGCTATTGAAACCCTTCCTGTCAAGCCCTGTTGGTCTGGCAGGACGATGATTTTATCACCTGGAGGATGCCGAGTTCAGCAGTGATGCCTAGCGGCCGACAGAAGCAACTGTACAGAAAACTAGCGCCCCCTCGTGGTAGGTTCTGGCATTCTCTGGCATTGTTGTTCAGTAGCGGATTGGTGTCTGACGCCTTGTGATGCCATGAACTGCAGCACCCCAGGCTTGACACACTGGGGGCTACAAAGGGGATATTTGTGCACTTGTAGATTTCCCCTCCATGCCTCTGTTGTTGTTCAGTTGCTAAGTCGAGTCCGACTCTTAGCAACTACCTATGGACTGTAGCCCACCAGGCTCCTCTGTCCATGGGATTCGCCAGGCAAGAACACTGGAGTGGATAGCCATTTTCTTCTCCCAGGGATCTTCCTGACCTGGGCTCGAGGCCAGGTCTCCTGCATTAGCAGGCGGATTCTTTACCACTGAATCATCCAGGTGTTCCGTTTTGTAGTAATGCGATTATTGCCCCCAGGTATCCACCCTCATCACTCTGCAGACAAATAGGAGACATTTTCAAAAAAAAAGAAAATTTAGATAGGAATCCTTCTGCATCTGATCTAGCTTGGGTGGACTCTTTTATTTTTTCTTGCTCTCTTAAAAAAAAAAAGATTTTTAATTAAAAAAAATTAATTTATCTGTTTGGCTGCGCTGGGTCTTAGTTGTGGCATGTGGGATTGTTTACATTTGTTGTATCTTATAAAATATTTAGTTGTAGCACGAAATTTCTAAGTCGGGGTCTAGTTCCCCGACCAGGGACTGAACCCAGCCCCCTGCATTGGAAGTGCAGAGTCTTAGCCACTGGACCACCGGGGAAGTCTTTTTTCCCCCTCTTATTTTCCTCCTTCTTTCTCTTTTACCTCCATGCCCATCAGTTTCAGATAGTTTTATAACCTATTTAATGCCTGTTCTTTAGGAAGTAAGCTTCAGGAGATATGAATTGTATATCTTATTTATAGCTGTATCCTCAGCCCCTAAAATAGTATTGGGCAGTCATTCATTCATCTGATGTATTCATTCATTTATTCATTCATTGTTTTTTTTATTTATTTATCTTTTTGGGGAGTGAGGTGGGGAGGGAGGGGGACGGGCAGGCCACTTCTATTGGTCTTTCATTTCTCTATTTTCATCCGTCTTTGTTCTTTGACCCGTGTGGGCCTCCCATCACGGTGGTCCCTGTTGTCGCAGAGCACCGGCCCCGGGTGCATACGCCCCAGAGCTCCAGCTCGGCAATTGGACACACCAGTCCAGCCGCTCCGCGGCACGTGGGATCCTCCCAGGCCAGGGATCGAACCGGTGCCCCTTGCATTGCAAGGCGGTGTCCTTACCCACTGGACCACCAGGGGAAGCCCCATTCATTCATTTTGATAGGTGATAGATGACGGTATGTTACCATGAACAGTGTCAGATTCTTGATCTCTAACAAAGGAGAATTCATATTGGGATCAAAAAGACTCGGCGATGGTCACTCAGAGCTTTGTGCAGTGGAAAGTTTACTAAAGTAAGAAAGGATAGGGAAAAGCTTCCAGGACAGGCACTGGAAGGGGAATAGAAGAGTACCTCAGAAGCCACTTTAGGCATGGCATTTTATAGTTTTTCAGTTGGTTATTAACAGTAGTTTAAAAGAATATATTGAGGTAATAAAGGTCTTACCAGACCCACACCCACAACATACATCTTTAGATAACATAGGTCCAAGTTAAGGAGAAACATGTCCTCCAGCAAGATACATTGTTATAAATATTAGCTCCGGGCTTAAGGAACGGTCTTAGGCAAAATAGATTATTGTCATAGGCGTGGCAATCAAGGTGAAGGCACCTTGGCTAAAAATGCTTGTTCCTCCCCCTCCTCCTCCTTGGGACCTGCTGGCCTCTTTATCAAACCTGCCTATTAACTCCTTTCAATTTGACCTATTCATTCATGTGACTTATGGATTCTTGTGGGTCAGGCCCTGCACTAGGCATCAGGTGGGGCTCGGGAGAGGAGTCGCATTTTGCCGAATACTGACTCTGCTCTTAATGGAACTCACGTTCTCCTGGGGAGAGATGGGGAACACCTGGTATTGGGAACGGCGGTTGAGAAGCACCTGCTCCGGGAGGTGGGTTCTGCTGACTGACGCCGGAGCAGGGACCTGGAGGGGAGAAGGAGGAAGCTGGCGGCAGATTTGGGAGAATCCAAGGCAAGGGTACAAGCCACGAAGGGAGAGGGTACTTGGCTGACCAAGAGGCCGATAGGGCCTGAAGGCAGCCCTGGGGTGGAGTAGGGGGTGGGGCCTTGGAGACCACGGGAAGGACGGAAGCTTTGATTTGGGGTGAAATAGGGAGCTTTGGTGAAGGAAATGGCAACCCCGTCCAGTCTTCTTGCCTGGAGAATCCCATGGACAGAGGAGCCTGGTGAGCTACTGTCCACGGGGTCGCAACGAGTTGGCCACGACTGAGTGACTGAGCACAGGCAGCTTCGGGAGGGTTTCCAGCAGGATGGCAGGAGGTACCTATGGGAAGACCCGCTCGGGCGGCTGTCCTGGTAAGAGCCTGTAGAAGCTCAGGAGGGGAAACGAGAGGCCAGGGAGGGGCACCAGGCAGAGCAGGGCAGCCGGCTTCCTCGTGGGCGGTGAGTGCATTCAGACTGTGGGCAGCGCTGTGTCTGAAGGCAGAGCCAACAGGACTGTTGATTAATCCACGTTTGCTGAATGAATGTTGAATCATGAAACCCCTGCAGCCCGTCCCACTCTCCTGCTTCACAAGCCCATTTGCCTGCTGTCTCTGAGGCCGCAGCTCGGCCAGTCCGCTCCTTTGCGCCCGCTGTGTCTGCTGCCCAGACAGCTCAGCTGCCTCTGGTCTTCAGGGAGCTCCTGCCGGCTCCGAACTTGACCAGCTTCCCAGTTACGTAATTTCCCAGCACCCAGCCTTCCACGTGGGTTATGTCTGCTGCTCGGTAGATCGCTGGCTGCCCGAGGACCGGGGCCCATCTGTCCTGCTTCCTGGCGCGTCCCCAGGCTCCGCTAGGAAGCCAGGTGCACAGTAAACAATTTGCGGCTCCGCGGCTATGAGTCGCCTACTCTGTCCCTCTGGGCTTCTTTTTTTTTTTTCTTGCCACTATTTCCTGCTCAGTCTGAAGAGCTCCGCACTGGCGTCCAGTCCAGGGGAAACTCCTTGCGTCTCACCCCAAAACCCGGGTCCTTGTTCCTTGCAGGCTCCATCCCTGGCCTGGGCCTCTTCTGGGGTCCCACGAGAGGTCACAGGAGGCCTGAGCGCCCTTCACCCTGCGGACCCCACCTTAAACCATGACAGTGTTCAGTTCCAGGTTAATTCTGTGTGCCTCCCTCTCCACCCGGTACCTGACACAAGACAGCCACCCAGTGGTCATTTTTCTAAACTTTATTTTATAGCAATTGTCATGATTAGAGAAGTAAATAACACATTTAAAAACCTTCTCAGGGCCAAAGGGTGCCGAGTATTTACAAACACGGGGTGGGGGACGGTGGCGACACGAGGGTCTGGGACTCCACCCGGACCCCGAGCCAGCCTTGATGCGACGCCAGCCACCAAGCCAGTCCCGCCAGCCGCGTGGGCTCAGGGGCTGGCAGCAGTAGGGCTCCGCACTGGTGACTTGGTGGGTGACCCCTAGCTAACCCCTTTGCCGGGGAGCCGAACTCAGGGGAAACGAGAGGCCAGGGAGGGGCACCAGGCAGAGCAGGGCAGCCGGCTTCCTCGTGGGCGGTGAGTGCATTCAGACTGTGGGCAGCGCTGTGTCTGAAGGCAGAGCCAACAGGACTGTTGATTAATCCACGTTTGCTGAATGAATGTTGAATCATAAAACCCCCTGCAGCCCGTCCCACTCTCCTGCTTCACAAGCCCATTTGCCTGCTGTCTCTGAGGCCGCAGCTCGGCCAGTCCGCTCCTTTGCGCCCGCTGTGTCTGCTGCCCAGACAGCTCAGCTGCCTCTGGTCTTCAGGGAGCTCCTGCCGGCTCCGAACTTGACCAGCTTCCCAGTTACGTAATTTCCCAGCACCCAGCCTTCCACGTGGGTTATGTCTGCTGCTCGGTAGATCGCTGGCTGCCCGAGGACCGGGGCCCATCTGTCCTGCTTCCTGGCGCGTCCCCAGGCTCCGCTAGGAAGCCAGGTGCACAGTAAACAATTTGCGGCTCCGCGGCTATGAGTCGCCTACTCTGTCCCTCTGGGCTTCTTTTTTTTTTTTCTTGCCACTATTTCCTGCTCAGTCTGAAGAGCTCCGCACTGGCGTCCAGTCCAGGGGAAACTCCTTGCGTCTCACCCCAAAACCCGGGTCCTTGTTCCTTGCAGGCTCCATCCCTGGCCTGGGCCTCTTCTGGGGTCCCACGAGAGGTCACAGGAGGCCTGAGCGCCCTTCACCCTGCGGACCCCACCTTAAACCATGACAGTGTTCAGTTCCAGGTTAATTCTGTGTGCCTCCCTCTCCACCCGGTACCTGACACAAGACAGCCACCCAGTGGTCATTTTTCTAAACTTTATTTTATAGCAATTGTCATGATTAGAGAAGTAAATAACACATTTAAAAACCTTCTCAGGGCCAAAGGGTGCCGAGTATTTACAAACACGGGGTGGGGGACGGTGGCGACACGAGGGTCTGGGACTCCACCCGGACCCCGAGCCAGCCTTGGATGCGACGCCAGCCACCAAGCCAGTCCCGCCAGCCCCCGCGTGGGCTCAGGGAGCGCTGGCAGCAGTAGGGCTCCGCACTGGTGACTTGGTGGGTGACCCCCTAGCTAACCTGTGGCCCTGCCTCCCGCCCAGGGGCTCACCGCACCCCACAGGCCAGCTCAGCGGGAGCCTCTGGGAAGCACCGAAGGACAGGGGGCAGTGTGGGGGGCACGGGGCTGGGACAGAGGTCGGGGATGACCCGGCCGGCCCAGGGTAGGACGGAGACGCGCGCGGGCGCGTACACGAACACCTTCACAGAAAAATCGCGAGGGTTTATTTTTTTCCTAAGTCTTCATGTCTACGGTGTTATTATTATTTTGCTATTTTTCTTTGACAGTGACATAAACTGAGGTAAACATCTGTGACCAACACCTCTCCTAAGGGGCAAAGGGTCCCAACCCGACCAGCAGACGGGCGGCGGCGGCGGCAGCAAGGCCCCGACGGGGCGGGCGCAGCCGACCTGGTTCCGGTCCGGCTTCTGGGTCGGGCTGCCGCTGCCCCGTCTCTGTGCCTCTGAGAACAGGGCTGGGCGACAGAACTACGGTCCCTTCCCAACTCTAACATCCTAGATACTACGACGAGGGAGAGACTCTCAAACAGGATCTTAACAGAGGAGAGAACGAGAGAGGGCGAACGCAAGGGGCAACTACTTGGAATCTCGCTTCCGTGTTATTGCAGGAGAGACGGGATGTCGAGAGGCCTAAGGCAAAAGGAGAAGTCGCGGCTGGGAGAGGTGCCCGGATGGGCTCCAGGTGGGCCGGGGGCAGTGATGGGGGGCCTGCTCTGAGGCTTGGCCCTTGTCGGGGAGGAGGGGTTTGCTACGTACCTGGCATGTGGAGGGCCCCCGTGCCCGCTGGGCAGGTGGGTCTCTAGCGGGGCGGGCACACCGAGGAGGGAGGGGCCAGGCCCTGGGGCGACCGCACTGTTTGTAAACTGGACCCAGGCAGGGCGGGGGGACCTATAGCCCTTTTGCGCGGTGGGGATGAGGGTGAATGGAGACGTGGGGGGCTCCCGGCCAGAGGGCCCCCTCTGGCCAGCCTGGTCCACCAGGGAGCCCCCTCACATGACCGAGAACCCCAGGAGGGACCCTGGAAGGTGTGGCCTGGGACAGCAGGCGGGGTGCTGCCAGGCGGAGGGAGCAGCCTCACCCGAGTTGAGGTTATTGCGGGGCCCCAGGCCTCCACGGAGACGGGAGGGGTCGTGAGGGCGGGCTTTGGGAGGCTGGGTTCCTCCGGCCTGTTGGGCTGCCTCGGGACCTGAGCCGGCCTGCAGGTGCCTCCTTGCCGGGCTCCCTGAGGGGTGTGCTGAGCCGCAGGCCTGGGCGCCCTCTGGCTGCTGCCCGCTGAGAAGCCTGGGGCAGAGTTAGGGAGGCGTCTGGATGCCGCCCCAGGACACACGAGGCTGCGTGCACACAGGTGCCCTCCGTGTGAACTCACGCTGCACACACAGCTATTCACACCGTCACCTCCCATCTCCAGGGCCCCTTCTCACACCCACACCTCAGTACCGGAAACTTGAGAGACGTGGGGACGGAGTCGGCCCCAGGCTCAGCAGTTGGATCCCAGCAGAAACCCAGGAGAAATTCCCGGCACAAATAACCTGGCCACCTGCCCAAAGCCCAGCTCACTCGCGCTGGGCTGGGGAGGATTCGTGTGAAGTTTCTCTCGCCTGGGGAAGGTGGGGCGCAGGCAGGAGACGCTGGGCCCCGTCCTGACTCTGGATTCATTTTCCCGGCCTAGGGACACAGCGACAGAGGCGGCCCCTGGCCACAGAACCCTGCAGGCGTCCGGAAATCCCTGTGACGGAGGGGAGGGCCGCCGCCTCTCCGGCTGTGTGGGCTTGGCTGGCTGCGCTCCATTTGGGCTCTGTGTCCTCCTCAAGGGGCCGGTCGGGGGGAGTCACTGGATTCTTGGAACCTGTGTTCACACACTCACTTCTGCCACACCCAGACATTTGCTACATGTTGCAGGGGGCGTGGCTCCTCGCCTCCGACGCTCCCTGGAAAGGGGCCGGCCTCAGCGGAGCCACGCCCCCGCCCTTAGCTCAACGCCCTCCTCCCGACCCTTGCCCAGAGGCCCTTAGGCCCCTTCTCTGCCCCAACACTTCCTTTTTGTGCCCAGGGTGGGGGTCGGGGAGGACAGGACCAGGGGTGGGACCGCGGGGTGACCTGCCAGGGGGTGCAAAGGGCCCGGAGCAGCTAGACGGGGGTCCAGGGTGCAGGGAGGTGTGGGGGAGTCTGCCTGCAAGCTCCCTGGCTCGTGGTGTCGGGAGCCTCTGAATCCTCGGGCCTGTGGGCCTGGGCTCCTTTGGGGGGCGTCTCGCCGGCCCGCCGCGGGGCCGGGCGCCTGCCTCGACTACCGCTACGCCCTCCTGCCGCCGCGGGGGGCTGGCCGGGTTCGGCCAGGGCGGCTCCCCGCGCCCCGGCCTGGCTGCTGCTCGGCGCCCGGGCCCGAGGGCGGCGGGGGCGGCTCAGACGCAGATCTCGATGGCCGTGGCCAGCACCACCTGCCCTTTGCTCTTGTCCGGGCGGCCGTCCGTCCTGCCGGGGGGCCCCGGGGGCGCCAGGCCGGGCTCGGGCACGGGGACCGGCGCGGGCCCGGGCGCGACGGCGGCCGGCGCGGGCCGGGAGCCGCTGCCGCTCTCGGTCAGCACCGTCCGCTTGAGCGGCCCGGGCGCCTCGAGGCGCAGAGGCCCGGCGGCCGGCGGGCGGTCCCCGGCGGGCTTGCGCGCGCGGTGCGAGGGCCGGCGCCGCAGCTCGGAGGTGAGCTCGTGCTTGAGGAAGCGGAAGACCTCCTTGGCGGGCCCGCGGCGCTCGGGCTCCAGGGCCAGCAGCCGCTGGAACATGCGCAGCGCGGGCTCGGTGAAGCGCCGCCACTGCGACGGCAGCCCGGGCAGGCGGCCCCGCTGCCAGCGCACGAACTCCTCGAAGAAGGCGTCGGCGCCCGACGCCGCCTCCCACGGGAAGTTGCCGGTGAGCACGCAGAAGATGAGCACGCCGAAGGCCCACACGTCCACGCCCGTGTCCACCGCGAAGCCGTCGGCGCGGCCCGCCTGGCACACCTCGGGCGCCGTGTACGGGATGGTGCCGCTGACCCGCTTCACGCGGCAGCCCACGCGGCGCGTCATGCCGAAGTCGGCCAGCTTCACGCGGCGGCACTCGCGGTCGAACAGCAGCACGTTCTCCGGCTTGATGTCGCGGTGCACCAGCTGCCGGCCGTGCATGAAGTCCAGCGCCAGGCCCAGCTGCTGCACGCAGCGCTTCACCGTGTCCTCCGGGAGCCCCACCTGCGGGCGGGGGAGGGGCTCAGGGGCGCCGGCTCGCCCCGCCCCGCCCGGGTCCCTTTCTGGGCGTCCCCGTTTCCCTCCCAGGCCCCGGGGTTTCACGCACACCTCGACCCTTCCCCACCTGTCCCCCAGGAACTGTAGGGAGCGCCTGCATTGGGCCAGGTGCTGTGCTAATAAGCGCCCTCTCCCGCACCGTCTGATCCACGCCCGTTTCCCTTATAACTGAGGCTCCGAGAGGCCATGTACCGGGTGAGCTGAGCGGCAGAGCGCTTTGATCCTGGCTGACAGCAAAGCCAGGTGCCTGGAGTCCCCGGGGCCTTCTCCCCCTCCTAGGCACCTCCTCTGGTAAGACTCTGATGGCCGGGCCCCCCTCTGAGGTCCCCACCTGCTCCTACCCAGCTGTGGAGGAGGGGGCTGGACTTGATCCCACCCCCCGCGGCTCCTCATCTCAGTGCTAATTGTGGGGTATCAGTTTCCCCCGCTAGGCCCGTCTGGCTAATCGTGGGGTATCTTTCCCCCACGCTAGGACCAGAGCAGGACCTCTTGCTCGCTGTGTATCCGCAGCCCTCCAAACAGTGACTGGGATACAGGAGGCGCCTAACAAATGACCGAACAACTCCTTAACTCTCACGCTCCCACCCGGCAGACCCCCTCCCCTCCCAAGTACCTGAGGAGGAATGATGTCGAATAGGTCCCCGGCGGGCGCGTATTCCTGGGCGAAGACGTAGCAGTCCTCGGTCTCAAACACGACGTCGAAGACCTTGATGATGAAGGGGCTGGAGGAGAGGCTGTTGGTGATGCTCACCTCCCGCAGGAAGTTCTTCAGCTTGGTCTTGCTCTTGTTTACAAACTTCAGCGCCATCTTTGTGCCTGACCGGGGGACAGCGACAGCGGTGAGGACCCCGCTCCCTGCGCCCCTGCCCGTCTGCACAGCCTGTCCCAGCCTCAGAGCCCCACACGACTGGAGCCCCCGCGGGTGTGCTAGGTCTCACAGGTTGGAAACTGAGGCCCAGAGAGGAGAAGGAGCTTGTTAAAGGCTATGCAGCAAGGCAGGCCCCCACCCGCTCATTTTCCTCCTGACATACTGTGGACGTATGTATCCTGTCGGTTTTCCCCAGCCAGGAGATCCCTGAGCAGAGGAAACTGTCTTTTTTTTTGGACGATCTTTTTGTTGTTGCTATGGGCCATTGTTTAGCTTTGACTGAATTTGTTACATGACTGCTTCTGTTTCATGTTTGAGTTCCTTGGCTGGGAGGCATGTGCCATCCTAGTTCCCTGACCAGGGATTGAACCGGCACCCTCCGCACGGGAAGGTGAAGTCTCAGCCACTGGATCCTTGGTCCCAGGAACGATAGTCTTCTTTGCTGCTGTGTCTCCAGGCCTACAGAAGAGTGTGGGGCACAGCAGGTGCTCCATCACCATTGTTAAACAGATGAATAAATGAGGCACTAGACACACAGAGGGGAGGGCCTCCAAGGCACACGTCCCTGACTCTGAGCCTGAGCAGGCCTCTGTACCCACCTGGGCGCCTAGCTGTGTGGCACACGTGTGTGTCCACAGAGCACATACATATCACAGGTCCTGCCTTCTGCACTTCACGTTCAAAACTCACTCTTCACAAGGACACTATCAGCTGGGCATGAATGCTACTCTATCTTACAAAGAAGGCAACCTAGGCACAGAGAGGTTAAGTCACTTGCCCCAGGTCACACAGCAAGCAAGTAGCAAAGCTCAGGTGACCCCATGCCCGGTGCTCCCTTTGCCCCATCCCCTCTGAGTGCAGCTGTGGTATCTCTGCTGCTCCCATCCCTGGATGGCTGACGGGCACAGCTGTGAGCCTACGCTGTGGGGAAAGCATCATGTTCGGTGCTTAAGTGGGAAGGCCCCAGGCTGGAGGGCTGGAGGCTCCGTGCTCGCTCACCTTCTGTGGCGGCATGACCTGGGCTGAGGGACTGCCTCCCTGTGGATCTCTGTGTCCTCGGGATGTGAGGCATGGAGATGCCACAAGGACCTCACAGGGGCCTCTCCCGCCTGTTGTTAAGCATGGCGCCCTGTTCCTGAGGACCCCGGCTCAGCTGGGTCCGCTCCCTTCGGGGCAGCTATCCCAGTATGCTCTGGTGATCCCCCCAAACGCCACTGCCAGCCCTGACCTCTCCCCTGACTCCGGATGCCCCTGGGCGCCTCCCTTGGCTGTCCCAAAGGCACCTTGGGCAGCCCCAAAGCAGCCCACCCTCCAGTCCAGGCCTCCTGCCCCGAGCCTCCTTCCTTTTCCCACCTGCCCGGTCCCTTCACACCACCCTCTGCCCACAGGGACCACGGACTTGGCCTCCCCGCTGGCCCCTGCGAGAGTCTCAGCCAGGTTCTGACTCCTGTCGGAGAGCCAGTCACCCTGCAGACACTCACCTGTGCCCTTGTAGGCCACCAGGTCGACCTTCCCATAGGTGCCCTTGCCCAGCTCCCGGACGAGTTCATAGTGCTTGGTGACGTCGCTCGCAGCCACGGTGCGGAGGGTCAGCGCCTGCATGTCTTCGGTGAGGAGGGGCACGCCGGCACCCAGCCCAGGGGCCGTCCCTGGCCCGCAGCAGGGCAGGGAGTGGGGTGGCTCGGGCTCTGGGCAGCCCACGCTCATCTTCTCCCTGGGGTGCGGAATAGAGCGTGGCATCAAGCCTGGGCGGCCGCCTCCACCCACCTTCTCCCCACTCCAGGGCCCAGGATCTCTGGGGCTGGGCCCTGCGCCATGCCTAAGATGACCACAAGGGGGCGACAAGCGTCTTTGCTGCAGAGGGTTGGTTGTTTCAGTCGCTGTCGCAGCGGACTCTGTGACCTCAGGAACTGCAGCTCACCAGGCTTCTCCAGGCAAGAAGACTGGAGGGGGTTGCCATTCCCTTCTCCAGGAGATCTTCTGACCCAGGAACTGAACCCATGCCTCTTACGTCTCCAGCAATGGCAGGTGGATTCTTTACCCCTGGGCCACCTGGATCACTGGTAAAGGGTCACCTGGGAAGTCTCCCCTTCTTGCCCCAAGAGCTTCAGGGCCAGGCCTGAGCCCGACACTGAACCTCAGCTCCCTACTTGGGTACCGCCGGCCCGTCTCCTACTGTCATCAGGCAAGACCCGCGTGTTTATGTCATACAAAGACATGTCCCATATCGAGCTCACATGGGGGCCCCATTCACAAGTATTGATCAGGTGCTCTTCGGAGCCTGGGGACACAGCACTGAACACAGATCAGACTCCTGCCCTCACACGCCTTGTGCTCAAGGGGGGAGATGGACAATACACAGTGCGCCCACAAATTATGTATTACGATAGAAGGTGACGTGGGCCGTCAAGAAAATAAGGCCGGGAAGGGGAAGGTGGGGGGTGAGGGGAAGGTGGTGTTTAGTCGCTCTGTCGTTTCAGCTCTTTTCAACCCCGGAGGCTGCAGCACGCCAGGTCTGAGAGCATGTTTGGTGGCTTGTGGTTCCGTCCCTAGGTCGCGTCCAACTCTTGTGACCCCATGGACTCTCTTTCATCTGTGAGATTTCTCAGGCAAGAATACTGGAGTGGGTGGCCATCTTCTCCAGGGGATCTTCCCGACCCTGGGATCGAACTGTAAGTGGCCTGCACAGCCGGCAGCCTTCTGCACTGCAGGTGGGTTCTTTATGGACTCAAGCCACCAGGGACGCCACAACAGGGAGCAGGGGTCTCAGACAAAACCCTGGCCGGGCGGCGCAGGCATGGCCACCCCCCACAACCGCAGCCTAATAATCCTTCCTCAGACCTCAAATGACCCCACACAGCCTGGCTCAGGTGCACACATCTGCAGCCTTAGCCCCGGGGTCCCCAGGTACAAGGATGGAATGCCTGTCTGGCAACGACCCGCCCTCCACATTTGCTTCCCCGGGCAGATTTCAGGACTGGGTGACTGCAAACGCTTCTCTGGGGTCTGCATGTCTCATCCGTCGAGTGGGGGGAGGCTTAGATCAGGGAGCGGAGCTTCCAAGAGCAAATGCCCATGTGTTCCTGTCTGCGTGCGCGCAGCAAGGGGAGTTGGTGCTGCTTCCCGTCTAGGCGGAGCCTCGGGGGCTGCCTCCAGTCCCAGGGGGACCACCCCGAGCTCTCAGTACCCACAGCTGGCCCCTCAGCCCCCTCCTCCCCCCTGAGGCTCCGAGTGAAGGTACAGACTTAGCACCAGACTGCTCGGTTTGAAGCCGGGCTCTCCGACTCGCTAGCTGGATGTCCTCGTCAAGTGACTTTATTTCTCCGTACCTCGTGTTTGTTTCCCCATCTTATAAAAAGAACAGTGTCTTTTCCCTGAGGGTCACAGGACGTGAAGGGACGGGTCCCTGGTGCACAGTAAGCGCCCCAGAAGAGGCAGGTGTGGATGGGTGCTCATTCAGACGATGCTCGCCCGCTGAGCCGGGCTGGAGGCTGGGAGCCCGGGTGAGTCCTGCCCCTGCCCGAGAGCCTGGCATCTTTACCTTGGCCTGGCTGCTCCCCTTCTAGGCCCAAACCTGCTTCTCCTCCTCTGCTTTTCCCTTCCCCCTCGGCACGACCCAGCCTCCCACTTCACGCGGAGAAGAGGAACATCAGGAGGGAACTTCCTGCCTCCCACCCAGTCCCAAACGGAGCTCCATCTGCACATCCTCCCGGCTGGCTGGCTGGCTGGCTGGGGGGGCAGGGAGCCGTCCTCCCCTCCTCTGCTCTGGCTCCCACCCCCTGCTCCTTCCTCGGTCTCCTTCTCCCCCACAAAGGCCCCTCCCCTCCATTCATGAAGCTGCTTGAAGTCCCATGGTGACCACAGAGCGTCTCCAGGGGGAACCCAGGACGCCCAGGCCTGCCTGGCAGGGCCACCCAGCCTATGCCGGGCCCGCTCAGGGCAGGACAGCACTGGGCACCCTGCCCCCTGGTGCAGGGCTAAAGTAGGGTGCCATCTCCCCATGACAGTCTCAGGGCTAGCAGGGGTCAATGTCCACCCACTACCTGGGTGGAGAGAAGAGGACCCCAAGAGGGAACAGCCGGGCCGTGGGCTCTGATGCAGCCTGGAGGGGTACGGCCCTTCCTGCGGAGAGCACGGGGATCCCCACCCCTGCCCGGGGTACTGATGAGCCCACATCCTCTTCCCCTGCCCGTCAGGAAGAGAGGCTGGGCTGCTCTGCTGACCTACTTCTCGAGGCGTGTGGACTCGGCCAGGGCTGCTGAGGCAGGCGGGCCTCGTGTGCGTGGGCACAGGGGGTGCACACGTGTGGCCGCGCGCCTGCTTCGAGCTCTGGTCCTGTCAGGTCACTCTGGAGCTGCTTCCTGCATCCCCTGGGACCTCCACTGGCAGCTGCAAGTTGCTAGACGCCCTGCTTCCCCACCCCAGAGACGGTGGGGGGGGGGGGCCTGCTTTCTCTCTGCCACGTTAGGCTCAGAGCTGCCCTGGGCAGGCTCCAGGTGGGGTCGGGGCACACCTGCTCCCTCACCCCCAGGCACAGCCCAGTCTCTGACCGCTGCCCGGCAATGCCTCCCAGGACCTCGAATGCCTCTCTGTGGCACCCTCGGCCATTCCTGCCACCCGCTGACCCTGCCCTCAGCCCCATCCCCTTCTTGCATTATCCTTAGGTCCCCCTCCTCCAGAAAGCCTTCTCTGCTGCCCCAGGTGCCAATTCCTGGCTCAGAGGGGCCTCAGGGTTCAGACAGGGTCCATATGCCTCTCTCGTAGGGTCCCTGTTGAATATCTTCTGTGGTCTCAGTTGCGTCTCTCTCTGTCCCCATCAACGGGTCGAGACCGCCCTGGGGGCTAGTGCTACATCAGACTCAACTCTCCTTTGTCCCCTCCCTTGGTGCCGAGGGTCCAGGTTGACCCAAGGGTCCTCCGTGTCATCCTCTGCTCACTTCTTCAACCTCCCTCTTCCTCCAGGCCTGCTCTCTGCAAGGTGTCGGCAGGAGACACGCTGACCTGCCCCCGGTCCCCGCTGCCACGTCACCCCCCAGGTAGGCTGCCTCTGACCCAGTTACTACACACACGTGGCTTCAGAGGCGCCGTGGGGAGCGAGGGAAACGGCACGGGCCTTGGGGCCCGGCCTTGATCCTGACGTGTGCCACTTTTTAGGTGGGTGACCTTGAGGAAGTCACGTGACCTCTCGGCTTCGGCTTCCACAACCGTAAGATGAAGAAAATCACCGTAGGAATGGCGCCGGCGGCTGACACTCAGACGTACTCGGTGCATGTCAGGCCCTGTCCAGAGGCGGAAGTCCTTTCTCATCTCGCGTTCACAGATTCACGCGTGCGTATGTGCAAAGCCCCTTCAGTTCGTGTCTGACTCTTTGCAACCCTATGGACTGTAGCCCGCCAGGCTCCTCTGTCCATGGGATTCTCCAGGCAGGAAGACTGGCGTGGGTCGCCATGCCCTCCTCCAGGGGATCTTCCCGACCCAGGGGTCGAACCCACATCTCTCAGGTCTCCTTCATCGGCAGGCAGGTGTTACCACTAGCGCCACCTGGGAAGCCCACAATTCCATGAGACAGGTGGTATTATCATTGTTGTTGTTACTATTATTATTATTATTATATTTTTAAGATTTATTTATTTATTTATTTTGGGCAGGGGTCGGGTTGGGGAGGGAGGGGAGTGGGCGGGCCACTTCTATTCGTCTTTCATTTCTTTAGTTTCATCCATCTTTTTTCTCTGGCCCGTGTGGGCCTCCCATCACAGTGGCGTCTGTTGTCGCAGAGCACCGGCTCTGGGCGCATGCGCTCCAGAGCTCCGGCTCGGTGATTGGACACATCAGTCCAGCCGCTCTGCGGCACGTGGGATCTTCCCAGGCCAGGGATCGAACCGGCGCCCCTTGCACTGCAAGGCGGTGTCCTTACCCACTGGACCACCAGGGGAAGCCCTGTTACTATTATAATTATTTTTGGCTGCACTGCTGCAGGGGGTTTTTTTTGGCATTTTTTTTTGTTGTTGTTGTTGTTTTTGGCCACTTCTATTGATTTTTCACTCATTTATTTCCATCCATCTTTGTTCTTTGGCCTGTATAGGCCTCCTATTGCAGTGGCCTCTCTCATCGCAGAGCACCGGCTCTGGGCGCATGAGCTCCAGAACTCCGGCTCGGTAATTGGACAGGACACATCGGTCCAGCCGCTCCGCGGCACGTGGGATCTTCCTAGGCCAGGGATCGAACTGGCGCCCCTTGCACTGCAAGGCGGTGTCCTTACCCACTGGACCACCAGGGAAGCCCCTATTTTTGGTTGCACTGCTGCAGTTTGTGGGATCTCAGCTCCCTGATCAGGGAACTCCATGCTCCTGTGCCTTCTGTGTGGAAGCATGGCGTCTTAATCTCTGGACTACCGGGGAAGTCCTCAAGGTGAGTATGGTTATCATCCTTATTCTAGGAGTGAAGAGCACGGTACAGGGACTGACTGACTTGCCCAATATCATCTCGCTTATGCTGGAACCGGCTCCAAAGCTGGAACTTTGAACCTCCACTGTTTTCCTCCCAGGATGAGGGCACACGGCCTCCAGATCCCTCACTATCTTGGGGAACCAGAAGCCCAGAACGGGGACCGCCTCAGCCAGGGACGTGCACGCCCTCCCGGAACACCTGCGGCGAGCCGACTCGGGGCCAGGCACTGGTCCTGGTGCATCATGTGTATTAACTCCACCATCACATTAGTCCCTGTGGGAGAAGTGCGTGTGTGTGCAGTCGCTAGGTCGTATCTGACTCTCTGCGACCCCATGGACTGTAGCCCGCCAGGCTCCTCTGTCCATGGGATTCTCCAGGCAAGAATACTGGAGTGGGCTGCCATCCCGTTCTCCAGGGCCTGAACCTGTCTCTCCTGCACTGGCAGGAGCCAAGGGCTCTTTACCTCTGAGCCACCTGGGAAGCCCAGGTGTACCGGCTTTTTTTTTTTTTTTTTTAAGTAGCAACTCAAGCCCAGAGAGGACACATCAGTCAGGTGCATCAGCCTCGCTGGGCTGTTGAAAGCACAGAGGTCTGGCATCAGGGCCAACTTGACCTTAAGGTATCAAAGTCCTTCACTTGGAGGAACAGCTGAGAACTTGACGGCTGTGAACTTCCCAGCACCAGACGTGGGGGCTCAGGGCGACCTCCATTCCCTCTGTGTGGTAGGCACTGCATCTGGACACACTTAGGGCTGTGCTGCCCCAGGGGACCCCCCTGTGACCTGCACCTGAAATGTGTGTCCTCACTGGCCCCAAGGGAGGCCCTTGAGTCCCCATGTGTGGTGAAGGCAGGAGGGTGTCACCCCGTCTTCCTGGCAGCAGTTGTGGCCCTGACCACAGTTCTCCGGCCCCATGGGCTGGGTCTTCCGCCACAGGCTGGGAGGGCCATGGCTGTGGGCCAGAGCTTCCCAAGCAAGAGGCAAGGCCGAGCCACCTGCCACTTCCTGGCAGAGGTGTCACCCGACCTCTCAAGCTCCTGTGAAGTGCTTTGGAAGCATGGCGTCTTAATCTCTGGACTACCGGGGAAGTCCTCAAGGTGAGTATGGTTATCATCCTTATTCTAGGAGTGAAGAGCACGGTACAGGGACTGACTGACTTGCCCAATATCATCTCGCTTATGCTGGAACCGGCTCCAAAGCTGGAACTTTGAACCTCCACTGTTTTCCTCCCAGGATGAGGGCACACGGCCTCCAGATCCCTCACTATCTTGGGGAACCAGAAGCCCAGAACGGGGACCGCCTCAGCCAGGGACGTGCACGCCCTCCCGGAACACCTGCGGCGAGCCGACTCGGGGCCAGGCACTGGTCCTGGTGCATCATGTGTATTAACTCCACCATCACATTAGTCCCTGTGGGAGAAGTGCGTGTGTGTGCAGTCGCTAGGTCGTATCTGACTCTCTGCGACCCCATGGACTGTAGCCCGCCAGGCTCCTCTGTCCATGGGATTCTCCAGGCAAGAATACTGGAGTGGGCTGCCATCCCGTTCTCCAGGGCCTGAACCTGTCTCTCCTGCACTGGCAGGAGCCAAGGGCTCTTTACCTCTGAGCCACCTGGGAAGCCCAGGTGTACCGGCTTTTTTTTTTTTTTTTTTAAGTAGCAACTCAAGCCCAGAGAGGACACATCAGTCAGGTGCATCAGCCTCGCTGGGCTGTTGAAAGCACAGAGGTCTGGCATCAGGGCCAACTTGACCTTAAGGTATCAAAGTCCTTCACTTGGAGGAACAGCTGAGAACTTGACGGCTGTGAACTTCCCAGCACCAGACGTGGGGGCTCAGGGCGACCTCCATTCCCTCTGTGTGGTAGGCACTGCATCTGGACACACTTAGGGCTGTGCTGCCCCAGGGGACCCCCCTGTGACCTGCACCTGAAATGTGTGTCCTCACTGGCCCCAAGGGAGGCCCTTGAGTCCCCATGTGTGGTGAAGGCAGGAGGGTGTCACCCCGTCTTCCTGGCAGCAGTTGTGGCCCTGACCACAGTTCTCCGGCCCCATGGGCTGGGTCTTCCGCCACAGGCTGGGAGGGCCATGGCTGTGGGCCAGAGCTTCCCAAGCAAGAGGCAAGGCCGAGCCACCTGCCACTTCCTGCTGGCAGGCAGCTAGCGCTGAGTGCCACCTTCATAGAAACGACACCCGAGGTGTACCCCACGTCAGGCCTACCTTGGAATTCCCTTCCCCACCACACACATACAACACATCTCTCTCACACACACACACACACACACACACAGCCAGTCTGGCAACATTTCACACAGTGAGTCCTGATAAGTCCCCTTAGAAAGGGGCAAGATGCCTCCTATTTTTAAAAACCTGCTTCACTGAGGTGTATCTGGCATATCTAAGCTTCCCTGGTGGCTCAGCTGTAAAGAATACACCTGCAATGAAGGAGACCAGGGGACAGGGGTTTGATCCCTGGGTTTGGAAGATCACTTGGAGAAGGAAATGGCAGCCCACTCCGGTCTTCTTGCTCGGAGAATCCCGTGGACAGGGGAGCCTGGCGGGCTACGGTCCATGGGGTCACAAAGAGTCAGACACGACCTAGTGACTAAACAGTAATCGGTGTCTCACAAAACTCCCCCCTTGCAAGTGCACAATCTAGTGATATCAGTCAACGGAGAGAACAGTGCGACCCACGCCTCCATCAAGTAATGCTTTCTTCATCACGAATGAAGAGCAGAGGCCCGAGAGGCGGGTAACGGACTATGGTTAGGACTAAGACAGCTCACGGCCCATCAAAGCTCCTTGTTCCCTTTTCCGGGATACAGAGCTTTTCTAGAGGGTGGCCGACAGCCGGGAGCTACATTCCTCCCCTCCCTTGCACCCAGGTGTGGCCACCTGTGGCTGGTTTTCCCCAGGGCCATGTGAACAGAAACAAGGCGTCCCTCCTTGGCTTGGGCTTTTAAGAGTGGCTAAAATTTCTCTCTTCTTTTGTGGCTTGACGCAGAGGACCCCGAGACTCTTAAAGATGGTGGCGGAGCTCCAGATGGGAGGAACCTGGATCCTCAGGTGTGCGGGGCTCCTGCTGGTAAGAATCACCTGCTCTGTACGTTGTGAGCCGGAAGTAAACTGCTGTTCTGTTAGGCTGCTGACATAGGCTTATTGGTTCTTCCGGCCCCTGACCACAGTTCTCCGGCCCCATGGGCTGGGTCTTCCGCCACAGGCTGGGAGGGCCATGGCTGTGGGCCAGAGCTTCCCAAGCAAGAGGCAAGGCCGAGCCACCTGCCACTTCCTGCTGGCAGGCAGCTAGCGCTGAGTGCCACCTTCATAGAAACGACACCCGAGGTGTACCCCACGTCAGGCCTACCTTGGAATTCCCTTCCCCACCACACACATACAACACATCTCTCTCACACACACACACACACACACACACACACAGCCAGTCTGGCAACATTTCACACAGTGAGTCCTGATAAGTCCCCTTAGAAAGGGGCAAGATGCCTCCTATTTTTAAAAACCTGCTTCACTGAGGTGTATCTGGCATATCTAAGCTTCCCTGGTGGCTCAGCTGTAAAGAATACACCTGCAATGAAGGAGACCAGGGGACAGGGGTTTGATCCCTGGGTTTGGAAGATCACTTGGAGAAGGAAATGGCAGCCCACTCCGGTCTTCTTGCTCGGAGAATCCCGTGGACAGGGGAGCCTGGCGGGCTACGGTCCATGGGGTCACAAAGAGTCAGACACGACCTAGTGACTAAACAGTAATCGGTGTCTCACAAAACTCCCCCCTTGCAAGTGCACAATCTAGTGATATCAGTCAACGGAGAGAACAGTGCGACCCACGCCTCCATCAAGTAATGCTTTCTTCATCACGAATGAAGAGCAGAGGCCCGAGAGGCGGGTAACGGACTATGGTTAGGACTAAGACAGCTCACGGCCCGTCAAAGCTCCTTGTTCCCTTTTCCGGGATACAGAGCTTTTCTAGAGGGTGGCCGACAGCCGGGAGCTACATTCCTCCCCTCCCTTGCACCCAGGTGTGGCCACCTGTGGCTGGTTTTCCCCAGGGCCATGTGAACAGAAACAAGGCGTCCCTCCTTGGCTTGGGCTTTTAAGAGTGGCTAAAATTTCTCTCTTCTTTTGTGGCTTGACGCAGAGGACCCCGAGACTCTTAAAGATGGTGGCGGAGCTCCAGATGGGAGGAACCTGGATCCTCAGGTGTGCGGGGCTCCTGCTGGTAAGAATCACCTGCTCTGTACGTTGTGAGCCGGAAGTAAACTGCTGTTCTGTTAGGCTGCTGACATAGGCTTATTGGTTGCATCAGCTGACACTGCCCTAATTCAGGAAGCACGCAGCATGTAAGCAAGAGAGCAAAGGTTTGCACCTCAGTGTCTGGGCTGCCTGGGATGTGGCCGGAAAAGGTAACCTGGATGGTGGTTAACACGGGCAACCAAGCAAGATGAATTTAGCACTGGAGTAGGTGAAAGGTGACCAGCCTGTGAAGGGAAGGGAATCTGCACTTCTACCTTAGGGGAGAACAGATACGGCAAGTATTTACTGAGTGTTGACCGCATGCCAGGCAGTCACAGTGGATTATATTGTTCGATCCCAACAAGTCTGGGAGGGAGGCACTACAATGAGTATCCCCATTTTACAGAAAGGGACACTGAGGCGCAAATGGGCTGAAGAACGTGCCCCAGAGCTAACGCATAGCAGAGTGGGATCTGAACCCGGGCGACGAGGCTTTAGATCCCGTGCTCTTAGGAGCTGTGTCCTGCGAGGCTCCTGCATGCAGACGGCAACTCAGAAAATGAGACAGCTCTCCCTGTCTCACAGTCTCACAGCAGGGAGGAAGTGCGCTCTCCGTCACTGGGAGCAGAGAAGCAGATACTGGAAGCCCATCTGTTGGGGGAATCGGTGGGGGGTGAGATTGGACCCAGTCAGCCAGGCCTTTCTTACTCTCGCTCTGGGATTCCAAGAGGCTCTGTCTTCATGCTGGGGTCCCCTCCCTCAGGTCACTGACCCATGCTCTGCCCTGCACACAGGCAAACCCCAAGGGCATTCTTAACAAAGTCCTGGCCTGGAGGAAAACCATTAAATACTGATGGTGCCAGGGGAGGTGGGGGTGCCCTTTCTGGGTCTGCACTAGTACTCAAAGTCCCCGTGAAAAAGCAGCCATGAAGTGGAATTTCAGGTCATGAATGGGGATGGGGGGCCCCCTCTGGCCTATCTCACCTGCTTCACTTTGCTTCTGTGTCAAGCAAGAGGCTGGGCTTCCCTGGTGGCTCCATGGTAAAGAACCCGCCGACCAATGCAAGAGATGCGAGCTCGATCTCTGAGGCAGGAAGCGCCCCCTAGAGAAGGCAATGGCGACCCACTCCAGTCTTCTTGCCTGGGAAATCCCATGGACAGAGGAGCCTGGCGGGCCACAGTCCATGGTGTCACAGAGTCAGACATGACTCAGTGACTAAACTAGACAAGTGAGAGGCTTGGAACTTCATCCCTTCAGCCTGTGTGGCTGAGCCAGCCCCTCGCACCTCACATTCTCTCCTTGTCTGCCTCTAGGCTCTCCCCTCTCATGCTCCCCACCTGTGGGGTCAGATAAATGGTCTCAAGGCCAGAGTTGGCCCGATCCTTGCCTTGTTCTGTGTTGTGGGTTGTTTCTTCTATCAGCCTGTAGCCTTTTCTCCCGTTCAGCGTCACTTCCCCTTTCTCCGGGGAAGGGTCCCTCCCTCAGTCCACTGGCTGGGTAGGGCTGTCCCCACCCTGGCTCTCAGCACAGACCTGATCCAGGGCCGGCCGACCAGGGGATCCATCCCATTCGCTAGGTCACTGTGACACTGGTCAGAGATAAACATGTGATCCAAGGTGACCCACTGAGATCTCACCTTAGGACTTTTGGTGAAGTTTTGAGAAAAGAGATACCTCTGGCCCCTGGCCTGCAAAGCTGGAGACCACAAGCCTGGAGCTGCTGGGGGCCGGCCTGGCCACCACGAGGGGAGCGTCTTCCCGAGAATGAAGCAATGAGGAGATGAGCAGCGCTGAAAGATGGAGAGATTTCTGGTGACCCTGAGCACCTGGCTCCAGATACGCTGAAAGCCAATCTCACTCCTGAATGTTTGTTCCCTGAATCAATACATTTTCTTTTCGGTGCAAGCCAATTTGAGTTGAATTTATACAGCGTACAGCCTAAAGCCTCCAGATGAGCGTATCTATTGAAACCTAGACATGTGCTGGGTGCTGGCACCGGGTGAGGAGTTAGACACAGGGTGTGCATGCTTACTCGCTTCAGTCGTGTCCAACTCTTTGCTACCTGGCCTGTAGCCCGCCAGGCTCCTCTGTCCACGGGATTCTCCAGGCAAGAATACTGGAGTGGGAAGCCATGCCCTCCTCCAGGGGATCTTCCCCACCCAGGGATGGAACCCGAGTCTTTTACATCTCCCGTATTGATAGGTGGGTTCTTTCCCACAAGCACCACCTAGGAAGCCTCTAGATAGTAGGTGTGAGACTACAGATCAAGGAGGCAAACAAAAGGACTGAGACAACTGTGAGGCCAGGAAGGCCATGATCTGAGCTCCAACATTTCTGAGAACTGGCAGTGGGGATCAGGGTGCCTGCCTGGGGGAGGCAACACCTGAATGAATGAGCCTTGAAGGGGAGGAACCGCTGAGCCAGCAACCCAAGAGCCCCTTGAACGCGAGCCCCATGCCTTAATCATCCTTCTATTCCTAGCACTTAGCCAGGGTGTGACAAATGCCGGGTGAATAATTCTTTGCATGTTTGGGAAGCTGTAACTTTTTATATCTTGGCTTTCCTGAATGTGACCCCGCAGGCCCATAGCTATTTCCCCAGGGGCCTGTGTGAGATATCATTAGCCCCATTTTATGGGTGCAGAGACGCATGGCCAGAAGGGAACCATGATTTGCTCCAAATCACAGCGTCAGTGGCAGGGCTGGGCTGGAAGCCAGGGCATCTGTGGGACAAGGTGCCATCTCCCCACGTCAGCCCCAGGCCCAGACACGACGGAGGTGGGAGCGGCTGTGCGTGGTCCTGGTCACCGTGAACAGGGAGGCTGGGGTGCTACGGTCAGGACGATGAATACAATGGAGAGAAAATGTACAGCAACAGCCAGCCCTTAAGGAACCCCTGTCCTGTGGCAAATCCCTCATGCAAATGAACTCATCGTATCTGTTATTCACCCCAATTTGCAGACAAAGAAACTGAGGCTTGGAGCCATCATGTCACTAGATCAAGCCCATCCATCTAGTCAGGGGCGGAGCCAGGATTCACACCGAGGCATTGTCACGGCAGCATCCAAAAGCTTCACCACCTTGCTTTACTGTCTCTAAGACCAGGGTCCTAGTTCAGATGATCACTGAGTTTCTCAGTTGCCGATGCTTTCCATTGCTGCTGCCATTTGATCTTCACAGCGACCCCATTTTACAAATCACAGGGTTAAGCCATGTGCCCAAGGTTACCTTGCTGGTAAGAGCCAGAACCAGGAATCGAACCTAGAATGTCTCCTGCTCTGTCTCCCTCCTCCCCTCGGTCTCTGGTTTGCAGCCTAGGCCTCTGTTTGGCCCCACTGCCTTCAGCACCACAGGTGTGGACAGCACCCGGGCTGGCCTTCCATGCAAGGCTGCGGGAGGTTCGAGGAGGCGCGGCAGCAGAATGGAGGAAGTGCTGACAAACCAATCCAGGCCCGCAGGGCTGAACAGGTCTGTGTGGGTACAGGGGCTGGTGGTTCAGTCCCTAGGTCACGTCTGACTCTTTGGCCACCCCATGGACAGGTGCCTGCTAGGCGCCTCTGTCCACAGGACTTCCCGGGCAAGAATACTGGAGTGGGGTCGCCGGTTCCTTCTCCAGGGGATCTTCCCGACCCAGGATTCGAACCCGGGTCTCCTGCATTGCAGGTGGATTCTCTACCACGGAGCCCCCCGGGAAGCCCATGGATATAGTCCCTACCATGGATGTAATCAACTGATCGATGCCGACAGCGTGCAACCTTTTGCTGCCAGGAACAGTGAGCCGCCTTGCACTGAGCCCTCTGGCAGCGTGCAGGTGTGTCTGCAGGATCAAGTCTAGAAGTGGGTCGCCAGGGTAAAGGATGAGGGCGTCTGGGATTTGACCAGAGCGCGATGCCCCCAGAGGGCCGCACCACTGGCCCTCCCCCAACATCGGGCGAGGGCTGTTCTTGGCAGAACTCAGCAGCTGCCACCCGTTTCCTGGCCTCCTGGTCGCTTTGTTTAGTACATTGTTCTGAAGTGGGGGGAAACAGGACTAAGTTCCTCATTTGCTTGCATCTGCATAAAGTAGCTCTGGATGCAACCAGACACTAATGAAGGTGTTTGACCACCGTCACTCACTCCCACGGTTCGGAGTTGTCATTGGTGCTCGGCAGCTGGGCTCCCCAGTTTGTTTGACCACCCGTCACTCTTACTGTCTCTAAGACCAGGGTCCTAGTTCAGATGATCACTGAGTTTCTCAGTTGCCGATGCTTTCCATTGCTGCTGCCATTTGATCTTCACAGCGACCCCATTTTACAAATCACAGGGTTAAGCCATGTGCCCAAGGTTACCTTGCTGGTAAGAGCCAGAACCAGGAATCGAACCTAGAATGTCTCCTGCTCTGTCTCCCTCCTCCCCTCGGTCTCTGGTTTGCAGCCTAGGCCTCTGTTTGGCCCCACTGCCTTCAGCACCACAGGTGTGGACAGCACCCGGGCTGGCCTTCCATGCAAGGCTGCGGGAGGTTCGAGGAGGCGCGGCAGCAGAATGGAGGAAGTGCTGACAAACCAATCCAGGCCCGCAGGGCTGAACAGGTCTGTGTGGGTACAGGGGCTGGTGGTTCAGTCCCTAGGTCACGTCTGACTCTTTGGCCACCCCATGGACAGGTGCCTGCTAGGCGCCTCTGTCCACAGGACTTCCCGGGCAAGAATACTGGAGTGGGGTCGCCGGTTCCTTCTCCAGGGGATCTTCCCGACCCAGGATTCGAACCCGGGTCTCCTGCATTGCAGGTGGATTCTCTACCACGGAGCCCCCCGGGAAGCCCATGGATATAGTCCCTACCATGGATGTAATCAACTGATCGATGCCGACAGCGTGCAACCTTTTGCTGCCAGGAACAGTGAGCCGCCTTGCACTGAGCCCTCTGGCAGCGTGCAGGTGTGTCTGCAGGATCAAGTCTAGAAGTGGGTCGCCAGGGTAAAGGATGAGGGCGTCTGGGATTTGACCAGAGCGCGATGCCCCCAGAGGGCCGCACCACTGGCCCTCCCCCAACATCGGGCGAGGGCTGTTCTTGGCAGAACTCAGCAGCTGCCACCCGTTTCCTGGCCTCCTGGTCGCTTTGTTTAGTACATTGTTCTGAAGTGGGGGGAAACAGGACTAAGTTCCTCATTTGCTTGCATCTGCATAAAGTAGCTCTGGATGCAACCAGACACTAATGAAGGTGTTTGACCACCGTCACTCACTCCCACGGTTCGGAGTTGTCATTGGTGCTCGGCAGCTGGGCTCCCCCAGCCCCTCAACCTCCTCTTGACACAGCAGCCAGAGAGCTCAACCAGTCCGGATCAGATCACATTCCTCCCCAACCCAACACCCTTCACTGGCTCCTATCTCATTCCGAAGTCCTTACAATGGCCCTCGATTTACCCCTTTTCCCTGTCTCGTCCCCCTCTCTGCTCCAGACACACTGGTCCCCCTGCTGTTCCCTGAACATGCCAGCTCCCTCAGCCCGGTGGCTGTTCCCTCGGCCCCCAGACAGCCACATGGCTCACTTACTCCAAGTTCTGCTCCAACAGCACCTTCTCAACCAGGGCTCTCCTGCCGCACTCCTCTTTTCCTGTTCTCAGCAGAGCGAATCGCTATCTAGCGTAACATCTATTGTGGATGTCTCTCTTCCCACTAGAATGTAAGCACCAGGAGGGCATGGACTCTGTCGGGCTGGTCTCATGCACTGCATATCCCCAGAAGCCAACACAGTGCCTGGCACATAGTAGGCACTTAATAAATATTTGCTGAGTGAATGTCTAGGGAGACAAGTGGGAACCACATGACAAGGGGCAGGGCAAGAATTAAATTTTTCACTAGGGACAGTCCTGTTGGATCTGGGGAGGGGTATAAGGAGCCAGGCGTGGCTGAGGGTCCAGACAATGCCCGCAGAGAGAGTGAGGGGCAACAGTATCCACTCATCCAGGCCCAGCACCCAGGGTGGGTTGTCCCGAGAGGGAGTGGCCCAGCTTGGTTGCCCTGAATTACCACATGGTGCTGGCCTGTGTTCAGGAAGGTGGGGGCAGCTGGGAGCCCCCCGACACTCACCCCTGAAGGGATCCCACCCGCGTCCACCCTCAAGGTCAGTCCCCCAGTTTAGTTCTCTGCCACTAAACGCCTTCTTAGAGGGAGTCCCTGACCCTCAGGGTTTTTACCCCAGAGCAGCAGTCGGTTCACACGTGGGCGCCCCTATCTGCTGCCAGGGAGTCGAGGGGTTCAGAGCTGGGCCCCCTCGACCCAGAAAGAGGCATTCCGTGAGCTGCCTGGGGAAGCTCTGGCCTTTGCTGCTTGAGTCCAGGAGCGTCGTGCAGCTCCGCCCCCAAACCCTTCTCTGTAGTTTTCCAATCTATGAAACGCGCTCTTTCATATCCATTCGTGGGTCACCGAAGTCTTGGTACCCTTTCCTCTGAAACATGTCCCAGCCACCACATTCACGCTTCTCTGTACAACATCAACATCATCATCATCATCATCTCCAGGGTCACAGCCCTGGAGAGAGGCAGGTAGGTCCTCTCCCTCCCCTTGGTCCTTTGACACAAATACAGACATTAGCAAACATTTAGTTCTGATTCAGTAGGAAGAGGAGACTATCCTCAGATCTTTCTGTCTTCCCCTCATGGTGCAAATTCTGGTTCTCTCCCCTGCCTAGGCCTGACAAAGCCTCAGTCTGTCTATCTGTAACATAGGGTGAGAATGCTCATTTAACTGGGCTTCTGTAAGATCGAAAGTGGGCGCTTCCTACCGTGCTCGGCAGGGCGCAGATGCTTGGCGAGAGCGTGCCGCAGAGGGACCTGAGACCTTGGGTCCGTCCTGGACACTCTCCCGTCTTGAGTGTCATGCTTTTCTAGGCTGGACGTGCGGGCCATGCCGGCTGTGCGAAATCTCACTCCTGAGCCTGCCTGAGCTGGGGGGTCCTTGGGGATCGTGTGGCCCAGCCCCCACATTTCCCAGGTGGGGAGAATAAGGGAGAGCGGAGACTGAGATCAAGCAGCAGAAACCCACCTTCCCCCCATGGCCCTCCCCGCCAGGCCTGGCCCGGGGGTCCCCGTGCTGCCGGGCTCTGCCTCTGGCTCCAGCCTCTGCCTCAGCCCTCTCCCACCCCCATCCCAGCTGGTGTGGGCTGCCCCTTCCCCGGGGCACAGCCTTGGTGGTTATTAATAGCCTGTGCTACGCCTGCCTGCAGCTGGTGCCCGAGGCTGGGACAGGCCCTCGGGGGAGGTGGGAGTCCTGGCCTCCTTGTTCCCAGCCCACCTGTGGCAGCTGCTGTGGGGGCAGGGGGCAGGCACGAGCCTCGTGGCCGGGGGAGGCGGGCAGCCCAGCCCTCAGGAACCTTGTCTGGGTGGCCATCGGTGGACAGGTGGCCTGGGTGGGGTGCAGGGGCCCCCGTACACCAGGACCCCCAGGAGCGTCGTGCAGCTCCGCCCAAACCCTTCTCTGTAGTTTTCCAATCTATGAAACGCTCTTTCATATCCATTCGTGGTCACCGAAGTCTTGGTACCCTTTCCTCTGAAACATGTCCCAGCCACCACATTCACGCTTCTCTGTACAACATCAACATCATCATCATCATCATCTCCAGGGTCACAGCCCTGGAGAGAGGCAGGTAGGTCCTCTCCCTCCCCTTGGTCCTTTGACACAAATACAGACATTAGCAAACATTTAGTTCTGATTCAGTAGGAAGAGGAGACTATCCTCAGATCTTTCTGTCTTCCCCTCATGGTGCAAATTCTGGTTCTCTCCCCTGCCTAGGCCTGACAAAGCCTCAGTCTGTCTATCTGTAACATAGGGTGAGAATGCTCATTTAACTGGGCTTCTGTAAGATCGAAAGTGGGCGCTTCCTACCGTGCTCGGCAGGCGCAGATGCTTGGCGAGGCGTGCCGCAGAGGGACCTGAGACCTTGGGTCCGTCCTGGACACTCTCCCGTCTTGAGTGTCATGCTTTTCTAGGCTGGACGTGCGGGCCATGCCGGCTGTGCGAAATCTCACTCCTGAGCCTGCCTGAGCTGGGGGGTCCTTGGGGATCGTGTGGCCCAGCCCCCACATTTCCCAGGTGGGGAGAATAAGGGAGAGCGGAGACTGAGATCAAGCAGCAGAAACCCACCTTCCCCCCATGGCCCTCCCCGCCAGGCCTGGCCCGGGGGTCCCCGTGCTGCCGGGCTCTGCCTCTGGCTCCAGCCTCTGCCTCAGCCCTCTCCCACCCCCATCCCAGCTGGTGTGGGCTGCCCCTTCCCCGGGGCACAGCCTTGGTGGTTATTAATAGCCTGTGCTACGCCTGCCTGCAGCTGGTGCCCGAGGCTGGGACAGGCCCTCGGGGGAGGTGGGAGTCCTGGCCTCCTTGTTCCCAGCCCACCTGTGGCAGCTGCTGTGGGGGCAGGGGGCAGGCACGAGCCTCGTGGCCGGGGGAGGCGGGCAGCCCAGCCCTCAGGAACCTTGTCTGGGTGGCCATCGGTGGACAGGGGTGGCCCCTGGATGGGTGAGAAAGAGGCTCCCTGAAGCGATGAGCCCTTCCCCGGAGACAGCCCTGCCTGTACACCAGCTCCCTGACCCCCCAGCGAGGGATGAAAACGGGAGACGCAGCCGAGCCTGGGAGCCTGGGGCCCAGATTTGGCCGCCCCTGGGTGGAACCAGGCCACCACCATGCCTAGCCACGAAGTCACTTGGGTAAGTCATGTGCTTTCTCTGCGGCTCTACGTCCTTGTCAGGAAATAGTTAATACTGGTCCAGGTTCCACTGTTATTAATAATAGCTGACATTTATGAGCCAATAAAGTATAAGTACGTCGTACACCTTGACTCATTCATACTTCACGACCATTTTAGAAGACGCTGTTCTTGCTGTTCCCATTCTATGTGGGACACATTCCCATTCTGTGTCTCATGTCACCGCACGGGAGACATGAGACACAGAGAGGGGGCCATCAAGGGACGTCCAAGGGCATGCAGGCAGGGCGCGGCTTCCAGAGCTCTGCCTGGCTCCAGGTCACGCCGCAGTAGCCGCTGAGCACCCACTGTGTGCTTGGAGCTGGAATACGTTCATGTGCCAGACAAACAGCCCTGTCCTCAAGGACCATGCATTCTCACTTGGAGACAGACAATGATAAAGGTAAGTGAGAGACGTAAGTCAGGTAGTGAGATGTTCTAAAGAGCAAAACAAAGCAGGGGGAGGTGAGGAAATGCTGGGGGTGGGGAGGGTGGGTCGGGGCAAGGGCATCAGGAAAGGCCCCACTGAGAAGGCTGCAAGCACGTGGAGACAGTCTATGGGTCTTTTTTTTTTTTTTTTTAATATATATATTTATTTATTTGGCTGGGCTGGGTCCGAGTTGTGGCACACGGGATCTAGTTGCCTGACCGGGGATCAAACCTGGGTCCCCTGCACTGGGAGCTCGGAGCCTTAGCCACTGGACTCCCAGGCAAGTCCTGTGGGGACGGTGGATCTTGAGGGGGAAGGGTCCTTCTGGCAGAGGCGTGTACGGTGCTTGGTGGGCTCAGGGAACGTGAGGAGGCTGGCATGGCTTGCAGTGGGGGGTAAGGGGCAAGGGCCAGAGAGGAGGGTAGAGGTAGGGGGCGGGGGAGCGGGCGGCAGGGCCTCGGAGGCCACGGCGAGAACCTGAGCAAACCCTTCCTGGAGACGGCCTGGGTGCCAGGCCGGGGGACCGCAGAAACCCGACCCCTCTGCACTCAGAGACCCCCATCCAGCAGCACCCTAGCACCGTCCTTGGAGGGGCAGGGAGAAGAAGGAGAGCCTTTCAGGCTTCCTTCGAAGATTCCTCGTCGCTGCAGCGCTCGGCTGCCGTGGCCCCAGGTGAGCACAGGTGTGTGGGTTGTATGTCCAGAAACGTGGCCAGAGCCCAAGTTAGGTTCTATCGGGTCCTCCTGTCTGACTGTGCCCCGCAGACTGGGTGAGAATGATGGACACTTGAGTAAAGACCTTCACCTGGAGCCTCTTTATTTTTTTTAAAACCTGTAAACGTGGGAGTACCATTCCCTTTCTTCTCAGGGCTTCAGGGGTTGGTATGAACACCCAAACCGTAGAAGGTACTTGGTGCCAGTCACAGCCCTTTACAAACCTTCATTACTTAATCCTCACTATGACCCTACAAGGCAGGGGCTAGTCTCATTCCCTCCACTTTTTTTTTGATCTGAGGCACAGAGAGGCGAAGCACCTTGCCCAAGGTCACACAGCTGGTCTAAAAGTTGAGCTTTTGGCCGCTAACCCACGTTAACTGTGGGCCCCACTGCCTTTCCTGGAGACACTTAGGACCAGGGTTGGCAGGTACCTGAGCTCTTGGGATGGGATGATCCACCCATAGGACTGTGGGTCCCTGACCTGAGAGAGCAGAAAGCTTTTTTGCTATGTTCTAGGGCCCCACAGACGGGAAGCTACCCTGGGGTGGGGCTCTGGACAGCCTGGACAGGGCTTGACTAGAAGGATGAGGCGGCTCTATCCAGCCCTCTACCCAGTCCCCACCCCTGCCCCTCAGGGCCGTCCTAATAGCCAGAGGCAGCCAGAGGCAGCGGGGATGTTCTCCGCCTCTCCCAGCACTGGCTACAGCCACAGGGAAGGAGAGCGGGTGCTGGGGAGTCTCTGGACCTGCTCATCTGCAAACCCCACAGGGGTGGTGGAAGTCGTAAGCACACTTAAGGAGCAGGCGCCACTAAAAGTGCTTGACCCTGTAAACCTCCCCACACTCGGGGAAGGAGCTAGCACTATCCCCATTCTTCATCAGAAGAAACTGAGGCACGGACAGAGGACCCTGCCTCATTCAAGGTCGTGCGGCTAGTGAGGGGCAGAAGCAGTCTGATGCTAATTTCACACGAACCATTGGGGGTTCACAGGACCGGGGTCGAATCCCCGGGGGAAAGGAGGTCCAGGTGGTTGGCCTGAGACACCCGACACTGAAAAATGCTTCTCTCGACCTTTATATTACATGGCTCCCCAAGCAGGAGCAGAGCTGGGAGGCTGGACCGGTCCCCTCCTGGACTTTGGCCAAACTATATGGCAGGGGAGGGGAGGGTGGGGAACAGGAGAGGTGAGGGGCTCTGAAGGCCCCACCAGGCTTCATGCCATGGCTTCCTGAGACTGGGGAAGGGAACCAAGGGAGGTGGGGAGGGAGGGGGACGCCCGGAGCAGGCTGGGTCTGTTGGAGATGCGGGTCTGGCTCTGGCCAGAGGCCCACCTGCCTGGAGCAGAAAGCCTGTGGACACAGGCCTGGCAGGTCCCTCCCCTGGAAAGCAGCTGTGGGTGGAAAGAGGACCTCAGCTCAAAGAGCATAGATCCCACCCCTCAGGCTGGACTCTCGCCCAACCCGCACCCTAGCAGGGCCATGTCCTTAGGCATCCCAGAGAGCTGTTTCTCAAACTCCCACCTCCCCTTTCCAGAGCTCCCAGGCTTCCTCAGTGGGAAAATCAAGAAGGCATTACCACCAAGGGTTACTCACCCACTTGCCAATGCTCTTTCCAATAGAAGCCACAACAGTTTCTGAGCCAGACCCTGTCCAAGGCCCTTTTCATGCTTTAGCTCACTTAATCCCGCAGCTGACCCTGACGTAGGTAGGACCCTTGTTTTCCAAAATAAGATGAAGCTCAGAGAGGTTAAGTAACTTGCCCAAGGTCACACAGTGGGGACTCAAACCCCAGAAGTCCAGAGGCGGTGCTCTCTACTACAGAGCTCCGCTGACTCCTTTGGCCTCAGGCTGCTGTTGACCTTCATCCAGGATGATGGCTCACTCCCTTCCAGGGGCATGCCCAGTGCCTGGGGCCCACTGCTGACTGCTGATCCCTGGCCTAGCTACTCAGTATCACCCCTTGGTTTCCTTACTGTTTAGGGTATGTTAATATTTTTGCGTGACGTTGGCATCAGGCCCCCATCTGCTGCCTTACCAAAACATAGAGCCCTTTGGACTCAGTCCCAGAGAGTGAGAACAAGGAGGAAGATTGCGGCTGAGAGAACCTCTAGCCCAATTCCTCCCTGACACAGTGGGGAAACTGAGGCCCAGAGGGCGGTCCTCCTTCAAGAAGCCTCAGCAAGACCCAAGTCTAGAACCTGGGACTTCTGCTTCCAGGCAGGCGGGACAGTTAAAACAGAACTTTTGCTGGCTGAATCCTTCTGGAGTAGAGGAAGGAGCATAAGATGGGACCCAGAGGAAGCAGGGCCCAGTGCTTCGGGCTATGGGAGGAGTTCAGGCTCCTCTCATCACTGAGCCTCAAAGACCTTGGGGAGCGGCTGTTCTGTGCATGTCCTAACCTGGCCAAGGGGAGCCCGGAAGACCCACGCACAAACACACACAGACAAACACCTGCTGAGCAAACATTTTCAACCAGCCGGCTGTGGGTGGAGGTCCCTCTGGAAAGCAGCTGTGGGTGGAAAGAGGACCTCAGCTCAAAGAGCATAGATCCCACCCCTCAGGCTGGACTCTCGCCCAACCCGCACCCTAGCAGGGCCATGTCCTTAGGCATCCCAGAGAGCTGTTTCTCAAACTCCCACCTCCCCTTTCCAGAGCTCCCAGGCTTCCTCAGTGGGAAAATCAAGAAGGCATTACCACCAAGGGTTACTCACCCACTTGCCAATGCTCTTTCCAATAGAAGCCACAACAGTTTCTGAGCCAGACCCTGTCCAAGGCCCTTTTCATGCTTTAGCTCACTTAACCCCATAGCTGACCCTGACGTAGGTAGGACCCTTGTTTTCCAAAATAAGATGAAGCTCAGAGAGGTTAAGTAACTTGCCCAAGGTCACACAGTGGGGACTCAAACCCCAGAAGTCCAGAGGCGGTGCTCTCTACTACAGAGCTCCGCTGACTCCTTTGGCCTCAGGCTGCTGTTGACCTTCATCCAGGATGATGGCTCACTCCCTTCCAGGGGCATGCCCAGTGCCTGGGGCCCACTGCTGACTGCTGATCCCTGGCCTAGCTACTCAGTATCACCCCTTGGTTTCCTTACTGTTTAGGGTATGTTAATATTTTTGCGTGACGTTGGCATCAGGCCCCCATCTGCTGCCTTACCAAAACATAGAGCCCTTTGGACTCAGTCCCAGAGAGTGAGAACAAGGAGGAAGATTGCGGCTGAGAGAACCTCTAGCCCAATTCCTCCCTGACACAGTGGGGAAACTGAGGCCCAGAGGGCGGTCCTCCTTCAAGAAGCCTCAGCAAGACCCAAGTCTAGAACCTGGGACTTCTGCTTCCAGGCAGGCGGGACAGTTAAAACAGAACTTTTGCTGGCTGAATCCTTCTGGAGTAGAGGAAGGAGCATAAGATGGGACCCAGAGGAAGCAGGGCCCAGTGCTTCGGGCTATGGGAGGAGTTCAGGCTCCTCTCATCACTGAGCCTCAAAGACCTTGGGGAGCGGCTGTTCTGTGCATGTCCTAACCTGGCCAAGGGGGAGGCCCGGAAGACCCACTGCACAAACACACACAGACAAAGGTCACCTGCTGAGCAAACATTTTCTGGCCTCCACCTTAGGCCTGCAAAGCCAGACGCTTACAAGAGGGACCAGCAGGTCAAGCAAATGAATGGACAGGCCAGGTGGGGCCTGGGGCCAGCCAGTCTGAAGGAGGTCATCGTTCTTTGGCGCTGGTTGGGGCTTGTCACAGCACCTGATGTCTCAGGAGGACCCCAAAACCAATATTTGCATGTGAAACTGTATGTTTGTTTAGCACTGGTAACAAATAACACACAGGAGAAAAACAGTTTGGATCAACACAATGTGTCGAGAAGTGGTGTTTGACGACATGTGCTATACAATATGCCGGGCTCTGGGTTAGGCAAAGCCAACGCCGCGAGGACAAGGCGGGACAGACCCGGTCCCGTCTCCTGGAGCCTGGATTCTGGACGCGCGGACACACGCTCACAGCCCCTTATAGACACGCAGTCCCCACCGTCACCCAGCGCAGCCCGGCTCTCCACTCTGGGCCAGCCTAGGCCAGAGCCACAGGCGGGGTGAGGCAGGGAACGGCCTCAGAGCCCTCCTGCGAGCGGGGCTTTCCAGGTCAGGGGAACCTGGAAGGAAGGGGCTGGGAACACGGAGAGGAGTCAGAAGTAGAGGATGAGCGGGAGGAGCGGAAGGTGAGGCTCGGGGGGCCACCCTGAAAAGGCCTCTGCTGGTGCTTATTCTAGACCCAATGGGGAGCCACCGCAGGTGAGCAGAGAGGGGAGATCTTCCTCTCTGTCTCCGTATGGCCTCTTGGTGGCTTTTGCTAGTCACAGGGACATCTCTTTTCAGCCTCTCGCTCCACTCCTTTGCTGGCGGGTCATCTGCCAAAGCCCCGGGCTCTTGGGGGAAAGGGAAACGAACTCCTTCAGAGGCGGAGGGTACACCCCTCGACGTGTCCACAGTCCAGGGGCCAGCCACATCCGCCCCCTGGCTGCCGAGGAAGCGCCTCGCTGTCCTTATCCCTGGGAGATGCCACATGCCTGCCCCCAAGGTCACCCAGTCTTCGGGGCAGCTGGCTCCCCCGAGCCTGAGCTGAGGGAGACCGACGCCACGGTTCTTGATTTTGAAGGCAAGGCTGCCGAGGGGTCTGACCTGGAGCCCCGCTCCCCCAGCCCCTTCTCCCGCTGGCCACATCCACCCGTTAGGTCAGTGCCAGCAGCAGGTGGGATGGGGGCACATGGAACTGGGAAGTGGGGAGAAGAGTCATCTGCTACCAAGGCTCAGGGGCCCCCAGATCTGCAGGAGGAAGGTCAGGTGCTTCAGGTGGGGGGTGACCCACCTCAACTGGTCCAACCAAGTACGGGCAAATGCAGAGCAGCCCAGAGATGACATGAACAGGAGAGATCAGGAAAGGGGATGACGTGGGAAAAGGGACCTTGGTTCCGGGGCCAGCTAACCTCACAGACACGAGCTGAAGGTGTGCTGAAGGAGCAAGTGAACAAAGGAACTCCTGGGGGAGCTACCTGTGTGCCCAGAGTCCCACCTGCCTCAGCCTCACGGCTCGCCTGCAGAGGGCTGAGCGAGGAGGCTGGCGGAAACCCCAGCGGCTCCGTGTGTTCCCTTGCACGGTCCTGTCCTTTCTCAGGACCTCTGATCCAGAATTCCAGGATAAAACACCCCCTGGGCCTCTCATCTTCCCAGGAGCTGCAGGGGCTGGGGTTCAAAACCTCACTGAGCGCCGGGCGGGGGAAATGCTCTATACACAGTCAGTAAAGCTGAAGCCAGAACCTAGAACAGTTCCTTGCTTGTCCAGGATACACTGACCCCACCTGAGCTTTGGCTCCGGGTGTTCTGGAGGTCAGGAGGACCTCAGGGGAAGAGCCTGGGCTTTGCTGCCCCTGGGGCAAATGGGGACAGAAAGGTGCCCTGACCTGAAATGGCTTCTTGATCCAGACTTCTTCCCCTCCCCAGAAACCAGCAGCTCACTTTAGAGGCTTGTCCCCCACCCCCACCTCCATTTGTCCTGCAGGGAGCACAAAGTATGGCCTGGGTGAAGCCCACTCCCACACCCCTGTAGTTTGGGAAGGGGGCAGTGGCATCGCGGAGAAAAGAAGGGAATCCCACTCGTTCTCTCAAACACACCCCTTCCGTGACTCTCACAGACAAAGACACACGCCCAAAGCCCCAGCCATCACCCGAGGGCCACCCGCTGCAGGCCCCCTCACCTGTGGACACCCCAAAGCTTCGCTTCCCAGGGGAGGACTTCACTTGAGAACTCAGCCTGGCCTTGGGGGGAGGGCTGTATATCCTCCAAGGACCAAGGGTCCAACAGCTCCAGGCTCACGCCTGGGGTGGGGGGGTGCGCGCCCCAGCCTCGTCTCCTTTCTCCGCGGCGGAAGGGGCTCTGCCCCCACTCCTCCGCGGTCTGGGGAGCTGTGCCCAAACCCCAGGGCTACGGTGGGGGGGTGGGGTGGGGAAGGGAGGCGAGGAGGGGGCGGCTTCTCCAAGCGAGACACAAAGAGACGTCCTTCAGCCTCGGCTCCATGGCGACGCTGGGGAGGGGGCAGCGCGCACCCATACTTCCTTCCCCACCTGCAGGGCTAGTGGCCTCGGCGGCCCCTCACCTGGGCCCGGCTTACCTGGGCTGGGGCCGCGGGGACGCCGCGGCAGGGGGCCTGGGCGCCGTCTCGGTTTTGGTCGTCAGCCCGGCCCGGGGGGCTCAGGGCGCCACAATCATGTGGGGCGGGATGAGCAGGGTGCCGCGAGGAGCTCAGTCGCCCCGGTCCTGGAGCTTTTCTTTTTGGGGGGGTCCCCAGCCTCTTGCTGGTGAGGAAATAGCTCTTGTTGTCCTTGGGTCCCTAAGATTGGGGGTTCTGTGCGTCGAGGAAATAGCGTCTTGGGTTGTCTAGGTTGGAGGATCCCCACCTGAGCTTTGGCTCCGGGTGTTCTGGAGGTCAGGAGGACCTCAGGGGAAGAGCCTGGGCTTTGCTGCCCCTGGGGCAAATGGGGACAGAAAGGTGCCCTGACCTGAAATGGCTTCTTGATCCAGACTTCTTCCCCTCCCCAGAAACCAGCAGCTCACTTTAGAGGCTTGTCCCCCACCCCCACCTCCATTTGTCCTGCAGGGAGCACAAAGTATGGCCTGGGTGAAGCCCACTCCCACACCCCTGTAGTTTGGGAAGGGGGCAGTGGCATCGCGGAGAAAAGAAGGGAATCCCACTCGTTCTCTCAAACACACCCCTTCCGTGACTCTCACAGACAAAGACACACGCCCAAAGCCCCAGCCATCACCCGAGGGCCACCCGCTGCAGGCCCCCTCACCTGTGGACACCCCAAAGCTTCGCTTCCCAGGGGAGGACTTCACTTGAGAACTCAGCCTGGCCTTGGGGGGAGGGCTGTATATCCTCCAAGGACCAAGGGTCCAACAGCTCCAGGCTCACGCCTGGGGTGGGGGGGTGCGCGCCCCAGCCTCGTCTCCTTTCTCCGCGGCGGAAGGGGCTCTGCCCCCACTCCTCCGCGGTCTGGGGAGCTGTGCCCAAACCCCAGGGCTACGGTGGGGGGGTGGGGTGGGGAAGGGAGGCGAGGAGGGGGCGGCTTCTCCAAGCGAGACACAAAGAGACGTCCTTCAGCCTCGGCTCCATGGCGACGCTGGGGAGGGGGCAGCGCGCACCCATACTTCCTTCCCCACCTGCAGGGCTAGGGGCCTCGGCGGCCCCTCACCTGGGCCCGGCTTACCTGGGCTGGGGCCGCGGGGACGCCGCGGCAGGGGGCCTGGGCGCCGTCTCGGTTTTGGTCGTCAGCCCGGCCCGGGGGGCTCAGGGCGCCACAATCATGTGGGGCGGGATGAGCAGGGTGCCGCGAGGAGCTCAGTCGCCCCGGTCCTGGAGCTTTTCTTTTTGGGGGGGTCCCCGAAGCCTCTTGCTGGTGAGGAAATAGCTCTTGTTGTCCTTGGGTCCCTAAGATTGGGGGGTTCTGTGCGTCGGAATCGCGGGGTCTAAGACCCCCCGATCGAGGGGCGTTCTGAGCTGGGTCTTCGTGTCTTGAGGTGTGGAGTTGTAATGGCCAGGATCTTGAGAAGGGGTTCCCACAATCCCGGCCGGGGGGTCACTGCGTTCTAGGTCTTTTGGGGGCCCGGATTGGAGAGGGGGAGTCCGCGGAACCGCAGGGAGGTCGCTGTCTTCTGAATACGGAGGGAGTCTCCGCTCTCCCCGGCTGGGGAGTCGCTCTGTCTTGAATCTAGGGGGCCACTCGCTCTCCTAAAGGTCTCTGGGTCCTGGATGGGGTGGGGGGACCCCCGCGCTCCCCGGCTGCGGGGGCTTGCTGAGTCCCGGCCGCCGGCAGGAGCCGGGAGGCAGCCCCTCAGCCGCTGGGGGGCTCCGTCGCCGCCGCTACGAGCAGCCGGGCCCCGCGGTCCCGGACCCCGGCCTGGCCCGGGCTCTGGCTGCGGCTCCGGCTCGCGCTCCGCCTGGTGCTCGGGCCCCGGCCCCGGCGCCCGCCCGGGCTGCGCTCCATCGCGGCATCGCGGCTCCGCCCTCCGGCCTGCGCGCACCTGCCCGCCTAGCCCGCGGCTCCGCCCTCCGGCTCGCGCGCCGCCGCCCGCCCCTTTGTCCGCCCCGCTTGGCGCGCGCCCTCGCGCACGCGCACTAGCGCCGGCGCGCGCTCGGCCTCCCGCCGCGCCCTCCTGCCGCGCGCCGCGGGGCGCCGATTCTCCCCGCGCGGAGGGAGTAGCGCGCGGCGCCCCCACCCCGCCTTCCGGCCGCGCTGGGTCCTAGCGCCCGTGGGCTGCAGCCCTCTCCTCCCCTCCCGGTCTTTTCTAGGTCACAGCCCACAAGGGGCAAGAACGAGGTTAGAGAGGGCTCGGGGAGTCTGAGAGGGTCACGGTCCAGTCCTAGCGTCCTGTAGGGCTGGGGCCGCGGGGACGCCGCGGCAGGGGCCTGGGCGCCGTCTCGGTTTTGGTCGTCAGCCCGGCCTGGGCTCAGGGCGCCACAATCATGTGGGGCGGGATGAGCAGGGTGCCGCGAGGAGCTCAGTCGCCCCGGTCCTGGAGCTTTTCTTTTTGGGGGGGTCCCCGAAGCCTCTTGCTGGTGAGGAAATAGCTCTTGTTGTCCTTGGGTCCCTAAGATTGGGGGGTTCTGTGCGTCGGAATCGCGGGGTCTAAGACCCCCCGATCGAGGGGCGTTCTGAGCTGGGTCTTCGTGTCTTGAGGTGTGGAGTTGTAATGGCCAGGATCTTGAGAAGGGGTTCCCACAGTCCCGGCCGGGGTCACTGCGTTCTAGGTCTTTTGGGGCCCGGATTGAGAGGGGGAGTCCGCGGAACCGCAGGGAGGTCGCTGTCTTCTGAATACGGAGGGAGTCTCCGCTCTCCCCGGCTGGGGAGTCGCTCTGTCTTGAATCTAGGGGGCCACTCGCTCTCCTAAAGGTCTCTGGGTCCTGGATGGGGTGGGGGGACCCCCGCGCTCCCCGGCTGCGGGGGCTTGCTGAGTCCCGGCCGCCGGCAGGAGCCGGGAGGCAGCCCCTCAGCCGCTGGGGGGCTCCGTCGCCGCCGCTACGAGCAGCCGGGCCCCGCGGTCCCGGACCCCGGCCTGGCCCGGGCTCTGGCTGCGGCTCCGGCTCGCGCTCCGCCTGGTGCTCGGGCCCCGGCCCCGGCGCCCGCCCGGGCTGCGCTCCATCGCGGCATCGCGGCTCCGCCCTCCGGCCTGCGCGCACCTGCCCGCCTAGCCCGCGGCTCCGCCCTCCGGCTCGCGCGCCGCCGCCCGCCCCTTTGTCCGCCCCGCTTGGCGCGCGCCCTCGCGCACGCGCACTAGCGCCGGCGCGCGCTCGGCCTCCCGCCGCGCCCTCCTGCCGCGCGCCGCGGGGCGCCGATTCTCCCCGCGCGGAGGGAGTAGCGCGCGGCGCCCCCACCCCGCCTTCCGGCCGCGCTGGGTCCTAGCGCCCGTGGGCTGCAGCCCTCTCCTCCCCTCCCGGTCTTTTCTAGGTCACAGCCCACAAGGGGGCAAGAACGAGGTTAGAGAGGGCTCGGGGGAGTCTGAGAGGGTCACCCGGTCCAGCCTCCTGGCCCCTGCGGGACCAGACGGCCCCAGACTGTCCCAGTCTGTTCTTGGGCGGAGCTTGTGTCTTTTTCAAGGAGGGAAACATCTAAACTCTGCAATCGGATACAAATTCATCCATCCATCCATCCATCTGAGAAGGATCTCAGAGAACTAACTCAGAAAAGCCTATTTAGGAAAGAGGTCGTCAACTGGGGCTTTGAGGACCAAACCCAGCCTAGGTTGCGTTTTTCACCCCTGTTGTTTTTGACCCCCAGGCGGTGCTGGTCATGCCATGCAGCTAGGAACCACAAAGCTCACCAGACAGAAATGAGGAAAGGGGACTCCAGTCAGCAGCATGAGCAAAGGCAGGTCCTCATAGCCATGTATGAAGGACCATTATCTGTCTGGTAACTGGAAATTGGTAACTTGGAAGGAAGTGGGGTGGATGAGCATGGAGATGAGATGGGAACAGCTCATCCTCCCAGGCTCTACCCATCACACCCTTTTCAGCCACACCCCTCTGCCACTTCCGTATGTTTTAGTTTGGTTTTGATCACACCACATAGCTTTTCGGGTCTTAGTTCCCCAACCAGGGATTGAACCCTCCTAACCACTAGACAGTACCTCAGCAGTAGAGAATCTGCCTGCCATTGCAGGAGACGCAGTTTCGATCCCTGGGTTGAGAAGTTCCCCTGGAGAAGGAAATGGCCACCCCCTCCAGTATTCCTGCCTGGAGAATTCCATGGACAGAGGAGCCTGGCGGGCTACAGTCCATGGGGTCACAAAAAGAGTTGGACACGACTAAGCAACTAAACAACAACAACCACTAGATGGACTGGGAACTCCCCATTCCTAGAAGTTTTTGAGCCAGGGATTGCCAACCGACTAGGGTTGAGTGAAACATCATCAGGAATGGTAGAGATGAAGCACACTGGAGTATCATGAACCCTGTGTGGACAGATGTGTTTTCAAGTAGGGAATCCATATCCTAACGTGCAGTTCTCCAACTTTTACTGTGGCTGTGCCACACAATTTCTGAGATTTTAGTTCCTGGACCAGAGATTGAACCCAGGTCCTCAGCAGTGACAGTGAGCAGTCCTAATCACTGTACCACCAAGGAATTCCCCAGTTGTCCATTTGTTAAATGTTAGAAACGAATCCCCCAAATTCAGAAATACTGAGTGGGCCAAATGAAACATTGTTGTTTGTTGTTTTATTCTCTAAATCAGGTTCCACTCTTTACAACCCTATGGACTACAGGCTCCTCTGTCTGTGGGATTTCCCAGGCAAGAATACTGGAGTGGGTTGCCATTTTCTTCTCCAGGGAATCTTCCCAACCCAGGGCTCAAACCCATGGCCCCTGCACTGGCAGAAGGGTTCTTTATTGCTGAGATACCAGGGAAGTCCCTAAATGAAACATTCTTTGGGACCAAATCTGGCCCCGAGCTCTCAAACCCACGCTGGGGAGAATACTGAGTTACTTCCTACCTCGTCTCCTCCAGCCTCTGTCGAAACTTTTAAAAAAGAATCCAAGTCTATGTGACCAACAGCTGCATAAAACACAAAGTAAGATGGGTTGCTTCCCTACATAAAATTGCCGATAACTCCCTGTTACCTCTGAAAAGTCTTTCAAACTGTGGTGCTGGAGGAGACTCTTGGGAGTCCCCTGGACAGCAAGCACATCAAATCAGTCCATCCTAAAGGAAGTCAACCCTGAATAGTCATTGGAAGGACTGATGCTGAAGCTCCAATACTTTGGCCACCTGCTTGTTGAAGAACTGGAGAAGGAAATGGCCACCCCCTCCAGTATTCCTGCCTGGAGAATTCCATGGACAGAGGAGCCTGGCGGGCTACAGTCCATGGGGTCACAAAAAGAGTTGGACACGACTAAGCAACTAAACAACAACAACCACTAGATGGACTGGGAACTCCCCATTCCTAGAAGTTTTTGAGCCAGGGATTGCCAACCGACTAGGGTTGAGTGAAACATCATCAGGAATGGTAGAGATGAAGCACACTGGAGTATCATGAACCCTGTGTGGACAGATGTGTTTTCAAGTAGGGAATCCATATCCTAACGTGCAGTTCTCCAACTTTTACTGTGGCTGTGCCACACAATTTCTGAGATTTTAGTTCCTGGACCAGAGATTGAACCCAGGTCCTCAGCAGTGACAGTGAGCAGTCCTAATCACTGTACCACCAAGGAATTCCCCAGTTGTCCATTTGTTAAATGTTAGAAACGAATCCCCCAAATTCAGAAATACTGAGTGGGCCAAATGAAACATTGTTGTTTGTTGTTTTATTCTCTAAATCAGGTTCCACTCTTTACAACCCTATGGACTACAGGCTCCTCTGTCTGTGGGATTTCCCAGGCAAGAATACTGGAGTGGGTTGCCATTTTCTTCTCCAGGGAATCTTCCCAACCCAGGGCTCAAACCCATGGCCCCTGCACTGGCAGAAGGGTTCTTTATTGCTGAGATACCAGGGAAGTCCCTAAATGAAACATTCTTTGGGACCAAATCTGGCCCCGAGCTCTCAAACCCACGCTGGGGAGAATACTGAGTTACTTCCTACCTCGTCTCCTCCAGCCTCTGTCGAAACTTTTAAAAAAGAATCCAAGTCTATGTGACCAACAGCTGCATAAAACACAAAGTAAGATGGGTTGCTTCCCTACATAAAATTGCCGATAACTCCCTGTTACCTCTGAAAAGTCTTTCAAACTGTGGTGCTGGAGGAGACTCTTGGGAGTCCCCTGGACAGCAAGCACATCAAATCAGTCCATCCTAAAGGAAGTCAACCCTGAATAGTCATTGGAAGGACTGATGCTGAAGCTCCAATACTTTGGCCACCTGCTGTGAAGAATGGACTCATTAGAAAAGACCCTGATGCTGGGAAAGACTGAAGGCAGGATAAAGGGGTGATAGAGGACAAGCTAGTTGGATGGCATCACCCACTCAGTGGACATGAATTTGAGCAGGCTCCAGGAGATGGTGAAGAACAGGAAGCCTGGTGTGCTGCAGTCCGTGAGGTCACAGAGAGTCAGACACAGTTTAGCAACGGAACAGCAACAACCTCCGAAAAAGTCTAACCTTATCCAGATATTCAAGGTCCTTAAACTTTTGGGCCTCCTATCTTTGCCCTACTGAGGCCCTCTCTTCTTCATGTGGCCTTGACCTCAGCCAGTGTTCCTAAACATGCTAGAACCGCTTCTATTTCCTCTTCCTAGAACATGTTTCTATTTCCTTTATACTCCCAACAGCTTTCCTACAAGATGCTTCCTCTATGGGGATTTCCCTGGTGGTCCAGCGGTCAGCACTTTGAGCTTCCACTTCAAAGGGCACTGATTCAATCCCTGATCAGGGACGATCCCACAAGTTGCGTGGTTTGGGGGGCAGGATTGAAGATACCTCCTCTATGTCTATGTCTACTTCTCTTTCCTCCCTGTCCTGCCCATGGTCCCAAGTTTCAAATTTCATTCTGTACTCTAATCCTCTCCAATAAGGTCTTGTTGCCCAGAACAAATGAATGGAGGGGTTATTTGGCAGGTTGTAGCCATGGACAGAGGAGACTGGCAGCCTGCCGTCCATAGGGTCACACAGACACACCTGAAGCGACTGAGCACCCACAGCAGCCGCAGAGGGCGCTCACAGAGGGAGGAAGGGGGAAGGGACCATCTTCCTTTGTCTTAACACCGAAGTCCTAGGACATAAGCATTCAGAGAGTACTTCTTTTTACGTGTTTCCCTGGTGGCTCAGCCGGTAAAGAGTCTGCCTACAATGAGGGAGACCCAGTTTCAATCCCTGGGTCGGGAAGATGCCCCGGAGAAAGAAACGGCAACCCACTCCAGTACGCTTGCCTGGAAAATTCTACGGAGAGAAGCGCCTGGCAGGCTACAGTCCATAGGGTCAATGTAAGTTGGACATGACAGAGCGACGGAGCACAGCACAATGTGATTAGTAAAAGTTTGTCAAGTTGCACTGTGGGTAATCAATCCCACCCCAAGCTCTGAGGGGTGGGAAGCTGTTGGTCCACAAAGTGGGCACACTCTTAGCGGGGGACACAGCATGGGTCTCTAAGCTATGGCTGCTGCCAGGACCCTCTGGACTCTGTTCTGGGACCAGCAGGATGAGGAGCTGCTGTTCCGGTGGTAGACACGGACCCTAATTATTCCTTAGAACTTACTAGAAGTACCCTGGTCAATGATTAGAATTGGACATTCTAATACCAGTTAGGTCAAAGCAGGGCTGCTTTTACAAAATGGGAGCAGGGAGAAATCCACGTGGAACCCAGTGATCCACTGGTTATAATAACCAAGAGTGTGGCTTAAAAAAAATTTCTTTTTTGAATTTTTATTTTTGACTCAGACTCAGATTCAGTACTCGAGAGGGGAAGATCCCCTAGCAGAGGTCACGGCAGGACACATTCTCTCTTGCCTGGAGAATCCCATGGACAGAGGAGCCTGACGGGCTATAGTCCATAAAGTCGGACACAACTGAATCAATTTAGCATGCAACCCAGCGTTTATGCCCTTTGGGACTAAAGGGTCGGGTCACACCACCAAGTGACCCATCAAGATCTTCCCAGGCAAGAGTGTGTGGATAATTGAGAAGGAATAGTGGAGGCAGAGAGAGATGAGGACCAGTTATGTCCTCAGATCAAGTCCAGCAGAGAGGAGGAGAGTTCTAGTTCATCCACTGATCTCTCTCTTCTAAGTTTCCACTTAGAAAGAGCGGCTCAGGGCACCCGCGGAAGAGCCATGCGGCGCAAGGGGCCGGACGGGGCAGCCCTGAAAACACACCACCCAGAGCTCTGACTGCAGGGATGGCGACTCTGAGGGCAGCCGCTGTGGGGTCTGCAGAGGTCACAGAGGAGGCCCACCCCCGCCAATGACTGAGTGCTGCAGGGACTCTAAAGCACTTTGATCCTGGGAGACATAGGGTTTCTCTGATGGGCAGCGTGGGATCAGCGACTCTCCGCTGGCTTTGTGGGGAACTTGCTTAAGCTTGCTCCGCATTCTAAGACTCTTCCTGTCCCACCTTCCTTCCTTTCCCCAAATACTGACTCTCTTGCAGTCTGATGTTTCTCTCCCAGCCTCCTCTGGCTTCTTCTCCAGGTACCCTCCCAACCATTTCCCCCTGATAGTGTAATTTGCTTGCATAGTTGACTCTGTCTCTGCCGGCTTCTTCAGTTACAATGTATCTGAGAAGAACTAGAGCCTGTTTGTAAAGCTGCAAACCATTTTTTTTTTTTTTTTTAACATTCAGAGACAATCGATCCATTCTTGCCTCCTCAAAGTTTTGTATCCATAGCAAAGGCTTGCCTTTGCAAGAGAGGGTGTTGATGGGTGCGATTTTTAAAATTTATGTAATGAATTGATTTTCTTTTTGGCGGCACCAAATCTTCATTGTTGCGCTCAGACTTGGTCTAGTTGAAGTGAGCGGGGGCTCCTCTTCATTCCCGTCCAAGGGCTTCTCAGGACCGTGCTTCCTCTTGTTGAGCAGCACCGGCTCTGGGGCCTTGCAGACTTAGTGGCTCTGCAGTGTGTGGGATCTTTTCGGGCCAGGGATCAAACGGGTGTCCCCTCCATTGCGCGGTGGATTCTTAACCACGGGACCACCAGAAACGTCTGATGGGTGTGATTTGGATCGCAGAACACAAAGATAAACCTTGATTGTGGCCTCCATAGCGACGTAGAAGAAACACGGGGAAACAGAGATCTCCGTTGAGATTTCCTCCGCCCACATCCCTCTCCAGGACTGATATGTCCTCACGCTCCCCGGGCGGGCGGCCTCTCCTGCTCTCAGCACAGGGAGGCACGCGGGCCCAGCAGCTGCGGGACATCTGATGATCCTGCACTTTTTCTTTGGCTGCATTTTATATTCATCGATGTGTCAGAAGTTTCTGTTACTGCTGAGGGAAACAGAAGGAATCCAAATAGAGTCCTCGTCCTCTAGAAGGAGGAGGGGCGGTCAAAAAGGATAGTTAACAGGGACTCTAAAGCACTTTGATCCTGGGAGACATAGGGTTTCTCTGATGGGCAGCGTGGGATCAGCGACTCTCCGCTGGCTTTGTGGGAACTTGCTTAAGCTTGCTCCGCATTCTAAGACTCTTCCTGTCCCACCTTCCTTCCTTTCCCCAAATACTGACTCTCTTGCAGTCTGATGTTTCTCTCCCAGCCTCCTCTGGCTTCTTCTCCAGGTACCCTCCCAACCATTTCCCCCTGATAGTGTAATTTGCTTGCATAGTTGACTCTGTCTCTGCCGGCTTCTTCAGTTACAATGTATCTGAGAAGAACTAGAGCCTGTTTGTAAAGCTGCAAACCATTTTTTTTTTTTTTTTTAACATTCAGAGACAATCGATCCATTCTTGCCTCCTCAAAGTTTTGTATCCATAGCAAAGGCTTGCCTTTGCAAGAGAGGGTGTTGATGGGTGCGATTTTTAAAATTTATGTAATGAATTGATTTTCTTTTTGGCGGCACCAAATCTTCATTGTTGCGCTCAGACTTGGTCTAGTTGAAGTGAGCGGGGGCTCCTCTTCATTCCCGTCCAAGGGCTTCTCAGGACCGTGCTTCCTCTTGTTGAGCAGCACCGGCTCTGGGGCCTTGCAGACTTAGTGGCTCTGCAGTGTGTGGGATCTTTTCGGGCCAGGGATCAAACGGGTGTCCCCTCCATTGCGCGGTGGATTCTTAACCACGGGACCACCAGAAACGTCTGATGGGTGTGATTTGGATCGCAGAACACAAAGATAAACCTTGATTGTGGCCTCCATAGCGACGTAGAAGAAACACGGGGAAACAGAGATCTCCGTTGAGATTTCCTCCGCCCACATCCCTCTCCAGGACTGATATGTCCTCACGCTCCCCGGGCGGGCGGCCTCTCCTGCTCTCAGCACAGGGAGGCACGCGGGCCCAGCAGCTGCGGGACATCTGATGATCCTGCACTTTTTCTTTGGCTGCATTTTATATTCATCGATGTGTCAGAAGTTTCTGTTACTGCTGAGGGAAACAGAAGGAATCCAAATAGAGTCCTCGTCCTCTAGAAGGAGGAGGCGGGGCTTCGTGGTTCAGAGGATAAAGAATCTGCCTGCAATGTGCGACCCGGTATCAGGTTTCAAACTGTATGAGTTTGGGGAACTCTGCCAGCCTCACTAGAAGGGCTTTGTTGAGATGCTCTCTTGGCCACATGGGTCATCTCTGTCTATGGAACAATGACGGCCCTTGGAGACTGTGTATTCTACATTCTATTGTGCTCCTTCTGCACCTGGCCCCCTCGTGACAAGGAGAACATGCTCCTGGCTTGTTGGTCTGCATTCGATGGTCTCGTACAGGAATAATCGCCTCTCTTGCATGGCCAGCATCAAGCCCAGGACCTTGCTGCTGTGACTGGTTCAGGCAGCATGATCAGGGCCTCTGGTGGCCTTGGTGACTGAGTCGCTCAGAGACCGGATCAGGCTTGGGATGCTGAAGACAATGACATTTTAGGCAAAGGTACAGAAGCTGCTCGGGCTTCCCCAGTCGCTCCGTGGGGAAGAATCCACCTGCCGATGCAGGAGACGGGGATTCAGTCTCCGGGTCGGGAAGATTCCCTGGAGAAGGAAATGGTCACCCACGCCAGTATTCTTGCCTGGAGAATTCCATGGACAGAGGCGCCTGGCGGGCTACCGTCCATGGGGTTGCACAGAGTCGGGCGCAACTGAGCACAGGTGCACCAGCCTGCTCACAGCCAGGAGCGGGAGCCTTCAGGGTCACTGGGGGACCCAGGTCCAACTGGAGCGGATAAGGAAAAGCGTGAATCCACCAGAATCCACGACGGATCAGAGAGAAGACAGTGGGGCAGCCCAGGCCGTGCGGCGGCTGGAGGCGATGGATCTTTGACTCTCTCATTACCTCTCTGGAGGAGATATTCAGGAGTGAGAAACACAGTGTTCCAGCCACAGTCCTGGTGGACTGCCCACCTCTCTGGTGAAACACAGCTCCGTGACCGCGGCCAGCAGGATGCCACTGATGACGGCGAGCACAGAGAGGAAAGAACCCGCTTCTTTAGGACACGGCAGAGCTGCGGAGTTGTACCCAGAGCTGCTTTGAAGGGAATTCTGTCCCTTGCAGCTGAAAGCATGCCAGCTGATTTGAGAAGACAGCTGTGCTTGCCCTTAGGGACAGAATCCAGGAAAGGGGACTGGAGGGGGAGCGCAAATCATGGCAATTCACCTTTATCTGTTATGTTTTGTTTTTTAAATTGAAAACATCTGACACATATAAAATGTTACTATTGATTGATGTTATTATGGATTATTATTGTTGATTATTTTTATGGAGTCATAACTAGACAACTAATCCAAATGTTATTATTGATTCTAGTTATGGATATGCATAGGGTTACCCTTTTCTCTATTTTCTTTTTCAAAATAATGAAAAATTACTCAGTGGGAATGTTTTTTTTCTTTTTTAAAATTTTATTTATTTATCTTTTGGGGGATGGGGTGGGGAGGGAGGGAGATGGGCAGGCCACTTCTATTGGTCTTTCATTTCTCTACTTTCATCCGCCTTTGTTCTTTGGCTCCTGTGGGCCTCCCATCGCGGTGGCGTCTGTCGTTGCAGAGCGCCGGCTCTGGGTGCACGCGTGCCAGAGCTCCGGCTCGGTGTTGGACACATCAGTCCAGCCACTCCGCGGCAGGTGGGATCTTCCCAGGCCAGGGATCGAACCGGCGTCCCTTGCACTGCAAGGCGGTGTCCTTACCTACTGGACCACCAAGGGAAGCCCAGTGGGAATGTTTTTAAATGGAATCTGGAAAAAAAAAAAAAAAAGAGGAAAAGGACTTCCCTGGTGGTCCAGTGGTTGGGACTCCACGCTTCCAATGCCAGGAGCCTGGGTTCAATCCTTGGTCAGGGAACTAGACCCAACACGCCGCAACTAGAGATCCCACTTTCTGCAACTAAGACCCGGTGCAGCCAAGTAAATTAATATTTTTGAAAAAAAATGAGAGAGGGAAAAATATGTTTTTCACAGGGTGATTCTGTTTTCTAAAGCCAGGTCTAAGAACTATCTGCAACGATCCCATCCCTCGCTCTCAGAAGAAGAGAGTGACCGAGGATGAAGTGGTTGGATAGCATCACCGATTCAATGGGTATGAACTTGGGCAAACTCTGGGAGATGGTAAAGGACAGGGAAGGCTGGCTCGCTGAAGTCCATGGGTCAGACACGACTTGGCGACTGAAGAACAACTCGCTCTCTAAGGAACCTGGGAAGGCATAGTATTGAGTTGGCCAAGAAGTTTGTTCAGGTTACAGAAAAGCCCGAACTATCTTGGACAACCCAATGCATCTGGTGCCCTGGCCCCCACCACCTGTACGTACTGCTCACGAGAGATAGGCATGCTCGTGCTCCTTAGGGCCGGATGCGGCTGCTTCTCTGGGACACTGTGACAGGAGGGTCTGATAGGTCTTTGCCCCTCCCCTGCCATGCATGCTGCAGGGCACTAGGGAGCGTCCTGGGAGCAGAGGCTCCTCAGAGCCCGTTCAGTCTTGGCTCCTGCCTCGCGGCTGGGTCACCCAAGTCTGCCCAGGAAGGTAGACGTTTGGAAAGAGACCAGTGCTGTCTGGTACATGTCCCTGGGGGACTGGCTTTAATGATGTCCTAGTTTGGGTTTCCTAGAAACAGACCCAGGGATTTGAGATCAGGTGTTTTTTTTTTGGCAGGTAATCTCAGGTAGAGGGGTAGAGAAACCAGATGGCAAGGCGGTGAGAAGTTACCACTGCCCTGTAGATCGCCAGAGGTGAACCCGCTGGGGAGCTCTTAGAGACAGTGTGAAACACACACGCAACAGGTGTGATATCCCAGCTCGTGTCAGTCATTGGTGAGAGTGGCTGAGTGTGGGGGGCAGGTGTGCTGTGGACGTGGGCAGAGCAGACTGGAACAGAGAAGGCGCTCAGGAAGAGAGGCGAGGATGCGGGCAAGTCGAAGTTGAAAAGAGGATGAGGGGAAGTCAAAGTTGAAAAGAGGATGGGGGGAAGTCGAAGTGGGGAAGGGGCCCGAGAGGATACAGGGCTTCCCAGGTGGCACAGTGGTAAAGAATTCGCCTCCATGGAGGAGACGAAGGAGACTTGGGTTCTAGGTCTGTGGGGAAGATCCCCTAGAGGGAGAAATGGCAACCCATTCCAGTATTCTTGCCTGGAAAATCCCCTGGACAAAGGAGCCTGGTGGGCTACAGTCCGCAGGGCTGCAAAAGAGTCAGACTGAGCGATTAGACAACAACAGTTGTCTAAGGGCACCAGGATAAAAAGGGGGACTAAGCAGACAATCCTTGTGTTCAAGAGCTTCCAGCCTAGTTGAGGGGAAACGCTATACTAATTACACCAGCGAAGGCCAGATTCTGAGGTAAGCAGGTAAAGGGCCGCCCCAACGTTGAGGGCCCCGTCTCACCCCCTCCTGCTCCTGAGGGCTGGCCGTCTCTCCTCTCTCGCCTGTAGCGGGCTCAGCAACTCAGCACACTTTTCCTCCTTCCACCTGCTGGCTCTGGTGCTCCTCACCCGGAAGGCCCGCCTCCCATCTTCCCTGCCTCCTGCCTATTGCCTGTGCAGCCTGCTTTCTTCGCTTTGGTCCCCGTGGAGGTGAAGGCGGTTGAGCATCTTTTCGTGCTGCCTCGCGTTTCAGGATACGTCTCTAGACGGTGAGGCCGTGAGGACTCACCGTGGAGCCAGGTGCTTCCACAAGGCTGGATCTTCCCCGGGTGGAGAAACTGGGGCATGACCATGGCAATCCTGTGTTGACAAGGCCAGCCTCTCTGGAGTAGCCATGGGACACCCTGGCCTGTGCCCTTCTTGCAACTTGTCCCTTTCACCTCTCTCAGGCCAAGGGTTTCCGCTAGATTGAGATCCCACATTCTGCAACTAAGACCCGGTGCAGCCAAGTAAATTAATAGGAGGAGAAAGGGGCGACAGAAGATTGGACGGTCAGATGGCATCGCCGATTCAATGGACATGAACTTGGGCAAAGTCCGGGAGATGGTGAGGAGCGGGGAGGCCTGGCCTGCCGCAGTCCCGGGGGTCGCAAAGAGTAGGACAGGACTTGATGACTGAACAACAGCCGAAGGCCGAGGGTCCCGCCCAGTTGGCAGCCCCTGCCTGTAGTACCCAGGGCCAGACGACTGCCTGACCCCCAGAGCCTGCCCGGGGGGGTCTTCTCTGACTCCTGGGGAGTCTGTCCCCGCTCTTCCTCCAGCCTCTCACCCTCAGGGAGCCTTTGTCCACCTTCTCGTTCTTATTTAACAAACACAGATTTGTGTCAGATTTGAAGCATTTGATACATAGGAACTTGTTTAAACCTCACTCTGTATCTAGGGTGTGGGAGAGCCCTCATTTTGTACTGAGATGCAGGGAGGGGAGAGGTTGTCAAGGCTGACACGGGAGCCCCCGGGCTCGTGTGGGCTGGGTCTGGAATCCAGGTGCCTAGCCAGCTGGCTGTCCAGGGCATCCAGCCCCGCTCTCCTCGCCTCCCCTCACCTGATCTCATTTGCATCCCTCTCCCCACCCTTCTCTTCCTCTCAATTTCCACTCCTTCTCTCAGGGGCTGCCGCCTGGGAGAGGCTCTGAACTGGGTCCAGGCCAGAGCTGGGGACACACGGTGGAGCCCTGGGGGCTGGAGGGGCCCAGCCCCACCCCCGTCAGCTCATGGTCGCCTGGAGGCTTGGCTGGGCTGGGCCCTGGAGGAGGGGGGCAGGGTTGGAGCAGAAGGGGGCTGGGCGGAGCGGGCCTGCCAGCCCTAATTAAGTCAGTTAATTAGGTGGGGAGGAGAAGCCTGTGGGAGTTAATGAGCTTGGCTAATTAAGTGGATCCTGGAGAATGGCTCAAATCCTAGTGGCTGGGGAGAGACGGGGGCTTAGGCAGGACACAGGGAGGGGGGTGAACTGCCTGGCGCCTCCCCGTTGTCACCAGATCTGCAGACACCACTGGGCGCTGAGGCCGCTACCGAGACCTACGCTGACCATCAGGGTCTGCGGTTCCCCCAGGGTCTGGCTTGAAGTTACCATCAAGGTGTGGCGCCCCCCGCCCCCGCCTCGCCCAGGGGTGCGTATGCGATTGATGCTTGGGTTGCAGTCCCCATCAGGCCGGGCTCCCTGTCCTCCATCCCTCAGGAGTTAAAGCTGCATCACCCTTTGAATATTTGGGGGGGTATGGAGGCAGAAAATGAGCAAGGACAGATCGGGGACCATGACCGACCCAGAGCACTGCCCGGAGGCCGCCCCCAGTTGGCAGCCTGCCTGTAGTACCCAGGGCCAGACGACTGCCTGACCCCCAGAGCCTGCCGGGTCTTCTCTGACTCCTGGGAGTCTGTCCCGCTCTTCCTCCAGCCTCTCACCCTCAGGGAGCCTTTGTCCACCTTCTCGTTCTTATTTAACAAACACAGATTTGTGTCAGATTTGAAGCATTTGATACATAGGAACTTGTTTAAACCTCACTCTGTATCTAGGGTGTGGAGAGCCCTCATTTTGTACTGAGATGCAGGGAGGGGAGAGGTTGTCAAGGCTGACACGGGAGCCCCCGGGCTCGTGTGGGCTGGGTCTGGAATCCAGGTGCCTAGCCAGCTGGCTGTCCAGGGCATCCAGCCCCGCTCTCCTCGCCTCCCCTCACCTGATCTCATTTGCATCCCTCTCCCCACCCTTCTCTTCCTCTCAATTTCCACTCCTTCTCTCAGGGGCTGCCGCCTGGGAGAGGCTCTGAACTGGGTCCAGGCCAGAGCTGGGGACACACGGTGGAGCCCTGGGGGCTGGAGGGGCCCAGCCCCACCCCCGTCAGCTCATGGTCGCCTGGAGGCTTGGCTGGGCTGGGCCCTGGAGGAGGGGGGCAGGGTTGGAGCAGAAGGGGGCTGGGCGGAGCGGGCCTGCCAGCCCTAATTAAGTCAGTTAATTAGGTGGGGAGGAGAAGCCTGTGGGAGTTAATGAGCTTGGCTAATTAAGTGGATCCTGGAGAATGGCTCAAATCCTAGTGGCTGGGGAGAGACGGGGGCTTAGGCAGGACACAGGGAGGGGGGTGAACTGCCTGGCGCCTCCCCGTTGTCACCAGATCTGCAGACACCACTGGGCGCTGAGGCCGCTACCGAGACCTACGCTGACCATCAGGGTCTGCGGTTCCCCCAGGGTCTGGCTTGAAGTTACCATCAAGGTGTGGCGCCCCCCGCCCCCGCCTCGCCCAGGGGTGCGTATGCGATTGATGCTTGGGTTGCAGTCCCCATCAGGCCGGGCTCCCTGTCCTCCATCCCTCAGGAGTTAAAGCTGCATCACCCTTTGAATATTTGGGGGGGTATGGAGGCAGAAAATGAGCAAGGACAGATCGGGGACCATGACCGCCACCCACCCGTCCCCAGGTTTAAGCTGGCAAAACACTTGCTGTTGCGGCCAGAGGGAAACCTGCACAGCTCCCATCCTGGTTCACGGATGAGGCAACTGTGGCCGGAAGAAAGGGGCGGGGCGGGGGGTGGGCGGGGCAGGGGAAGTTCCCTGTGGGACCTGGGCCAGCGACCTGGGAGCCTAGGGGGTTCCTTTGGCTGGGCGCTGTTTCCCTCAGCTCCTGGGGTCTTGAGTGCCAGCAGCAATAGTGCCCATGGCTAGAGCAGGTCCCATGTGTGAGGTGTGCACCCTTGGCACCAGGACCAGCTACAGAATGTGGGGCTTCTTGTCCAGAAAGCAGGAGAGAAGCTTTTCCTTCCTACCCACCCTCTCTCTCTGCCTGCCATCGTGTTTGGTATTTGCTATTTCATGTCATGCTGCCTTGGGCATGGGGATGCTTTTGGGCCCAGTGCAGACCCTCATGGGGACCTGGGGCCACCTTGACACACACCTGACATGGACCCTCCTGGTATCCAGGCCGCTGCCGGACAAAACACAGCAGCCCTGACTGCGGCATGCAGGACTGTAGTTCTCTGACCAGGGATTGAACCTGTGTGCTCTGCAGTGAAAGCACAGAGTCTTAACCACTGGACCGCCAGGGAAGTTTTGCATGCACCAGTGTCAATCAGACTTCACTTACAGTTCGAAAATGAAATGATTAAGCATTGAACGATGCTGGGAATTCCCTGGCAGTCCAGTGGTGAGGAATCTGTATTAACCAGAGGTGTGTCTTTTCGTCGCTCAGTCATGTCACCTTTGGGCCCCATGTAACCCCCCCGGTTTGGGATTCTCCAGGCAAGGACGCTGACCATCAGGGTCTGCGGTTCCCCCAGGGTCTGGCTTGAAGTTACCATCAAGGTGTGGCGCCCCCCGCCCCCGCCTCGCCCAGGGGTGCGTATGCGATTGATGCTTGGGTTGCAGTCCCCATCAGGCCGGGCTCCCTGTCCTCCATCCCTCAGGAGTTAAAGCTGCATCACCCTTTGAATATTTGGGGGGGTATGGAGGCAGAAAATGAGCAAGGACAGATCGGGGACCATGACCGCCACCCACCCGTCCCCAGGTTTAAGCTGGCAAAACACTTGCTGTTGCGGCCAGAGGGAAACCTGCACAGCTCCCATCCTGGTTCACGGATGAGGCAACTGTGGCCGGAAGAAAGGGGCGGGGCGGGGGGTGGGCGGGGCAGGGGAAGTTCCCTGTGGGACCTGGGCCAGCGACCTGGGAGCCTAGGGGGTTCCTTTGGCTGGGCGCTGTTTCCCTCAGCTCCTGGGGTCTTGAGTGCCAGCAGCAATAGTGCCCATGGCTAGAGCAGGTCCCATGTGTGAGGTGTGCACCCTTGGCACCAGGACCAGCTACAGAATGTGGGGCTTCTTGTCCAGAAAGCAGGAGAGAAGCTTTTCCTTCCTACCCACCCTCTCTCTGCCTGCCATCGTGTTTGGTATTTGCTATTTCATGTCATGCTGCCTTGGGCATGGGGATGCTTTTGGGCCCAGTGCAGACCCTCATGGGGACCTGGGGCCACCTTGACACACACCTGACATGGACCCTCCTGGTATCCAGGCCGCTGCCGGACAAAACACAGCAGCCCTGACTGCGGCATGCAGGACTGTAGTTCTCTGACCAGGGATTGAACCTGTGTGCTCTGCAGTGAAAGCACAGAGTCTTAACCACTGGACCGCCAGGGAAGTTTTGCATGCACCAGTGTCAATCAGACTTCACTTACAGTTCGAAAATGAAATGATTAAGCATTGAACGATGCTGGGAATTCCCTGGCAGTCCAGTGGTGAGGAATCTGTATTAACCAGAGGTGTGTCTTTTCGTCGCTCAGTCATGTCCGACTCTTTGCGACCCCATGAACTGTAGACCACCAGGCTCCTCTGTCCATGGAATTCTCCAGGCAAGGACACTGGCATGGGTTGCCATTTCCTTCTCTAGATGACCTGAGGGTGTCGGTTCAATCCCTAATGGAGGAAATAAGATCCCACAAGCTGCCTGGCACCGTGAAAAAAAGAAAAACAATTCTAAGATACCCACCACAGAGCACTGGAGCCCTATTTTGGGGCTCTTGTGTGATGGACACTGACTGGGTCCTCACAGCACTCTGCTTCCTTGGTATCATTACACGTATTTGTTTCACATATTCATTCATTCATTCAATTATCAAATATTACCAAGTGCCTCTTAGGTACTAGGCAGCATGTGCAGTGAACAGAGAAAAATCCTTGCCCTCGTCCACTGTAATGAGGGGAGAAGACAATGAGTGAACAAGTAAATGATTACATTTCAAGGGGTTAATGGAGGGAATAAAGCAGGGAGGTCCACACAGAGAAGGTTCCATTTGAGCAGAAACCTGAAGGAGGTGAGGGAGCAAGAGGAGCCATACAGATATGGGGGCAGGTACCGTGGGCCAGGCAGAGGGACCCGCCGGTGAAAAGGCCCTGGGGCCAGAGAAGGTGTGGGGGATGCTCAGGAATACCGGGAAAGCTGATGGAGCTTGGGAGGAGATGATGGGAACATTCACTCAGGGCCACTCGCGAGCCTTGGCTCTGAGGGCAGTGGGAGTCCTTGGAGGCTCTGGAGCAGAGAAGGGAGGAAGAGGGGCGTAGCTTTTAACAAGCTCCCTCTGGCGGCGCACGAACAAAAGTGAGGAGGCTCCTGTACCAGCCGAGTGAAAGACAGCCAGGGAGCAGGCAAAGGACGGAGGTGGCGAGACGCATGGCAGGATCTGGCCCCTGGATTCTTTGCTCCTGAGGGTCTGTTCTTGTTTCTGGGGCCCCACCCCTCTACCTCTGCATCTCGGCCAGCCTGGGGCCTGCGGCTGCAGCCTGGACACATTGCCTGAACCCTTTGGGACACGGCTCTCGGTTCACGTAGTCACAGACAGAGTTGCTCATGGGGGCCAGGGAGGGACTGTGAATGGTGCAGCCTGGACCCCATGAACTGTAGACCACCAGGCTCCTCTGTCCATGGAATTCTCCAGGCAAGGACACTGGCATGGGTTGCCATTTCCTTCTCTAGATGACCTGAGGGTGTCGGTTCAATCCCTAATGGAGGAAATAAGATCCCACAAGCTGCCTGGCACCGTGAAAAAAAGAAAAACAATTCTAAGATACCCACCACAGAGCACTGGAGCCCTATTTTGGGGCTCTTGTGTGATGGACACTGACTGGGTCCTCACAGCACTCTGCTTCCTTGGTATCATTACACGTATTTGTTTCACATATTCATTCATTCATTCAATTATCAAATATTACCAAGTGCCTCTTAGGTACTAGGCAGCATGTGCAGTGAACAGAGAAAAATCCTTGCCCTCGTCCACTGTAATGAGGGGAGAAGACAATGAGTGAACAAGTAAATGATTACATTTCAAGGGGTTAATGGAGGGAATAAAGCAGGGAGGTCCACACAGAGAAGGTTCCATTTGAGCAGAAACCTGAAGGAGGTGAGGGAGCAAGAGGAGCCATACAGATATGGGGGCAGGTACCGTGGGCCAGGCAGAGGGACCCGCCGGTGAAAAGGCCCTGGGGCCAGAGAAGGTGTGGGGGATGCTCAGGAATACCGGGAAAGCTGATGGAGCTTGGGAGGAGATGATGGGAACATTCACTCAGGGCCACTCGCGAGCCTTGGCTCTGAGGGCAGTGGGAGTCCTTGGAGGCTCTGGAGCAGAGAAGGGAGGAAGAGGGGCGTAGCTTTTAACAAGCTCCCTCTGGCGGCGCACGAACAAAAGTGAGGAGGCTCCTGTACCAGCCGAGTGAAAGACAGCCAGGGAGCAGGCAAAGGACGGAGGTGGCGAGACGCATGGCAGGATCTGGCCCCTGGATTCTTTGCTCCTGAGGGTCTGTTCTTGTTTCTGGGGCCCCACCCCTCTACCTCTGCATCTCGGCCAGCCTGGGGCCTGCGGCTGCAGCCTGGACACATTGCCTGAACCCTTTGGGACACGGCTCTCGGTTCACGTAGTCACAGACAGAGTTGCTCATGGGGGCCAGGGAGGGACTGTGAATGGGGTGCATGACTTGAGGGGGTACAGTGGTGCCACGAAGAGCCCTGGCCCGTCTGACTGATGGCCGCCCCTCCCCTGTGACCCACTGCTCTCAGGTGGGAACGTGAACTCAGGTTTTTGGAGCTTCCAATTTTCCAGGAGTTGGAAATCCGGATCCGAATGTGTCCTGCTCTGATTTTTACAGTGTGACAGATCACTTATGAAAACATCAGGCAGGCTCTGCCCCCCTCTGAGGGACCCAGGATAGGATGGTTGGGGGAGACGTGTTTCTGTGAGTCTTCTAGACCCTGCAGCTTCCACACCAGCGGCCTTGGCCAACCTGGGAATACAGACACTCCTCCCTGAGGGACGGCCTCAAGGTCAGCTCTTGGCTAGTCTGGGCAGGATCCTTGAAGGAGTGGGGATGGAGCACCCTCACTGAGTCCTTAGAGGCCAAACAGTGGCATTTTCCCGGGTATGACGTGATTGCCATGCAACGGCAGCTGCTGGTCCCCTGAGTACCTGGAGGGTCAGGGGAAGGCCTGGGGTCAGAAGGACAGAGACCATGGCCAGGAATGAGCCCCAGGGTGAGGTGTGCTCCCAAACAAGAGAACCAGCAAGACTGAGCAGGAAAGGGAGGTGCCCAGGCCAGTCCCTGACTTAGAGGCCACCCCTGTTGCAGCCTCTGTTCTCAAGCACCCTAGAAATGAACCTCCATTTCTCACCCTGGATCTGGGCTGGGCAGGGCTGGGCTGAGGGGCTGCTGGAGAAGCCGAGAGACACAGAGGCGGTGGCCTAGACTCCTCCACCGTCAGATCGAATTAGCCATTTCCCCGTGTGGAGCAGTGCTTCACACGCATGACCTCATTCATCCTCTGAACCATCTCAGGGCAGAGTTATCGCTGTGCCCACTGTACCGTGGAGGAAACCAGGTCACAGAGCGGTCAGGTAACTGGCCAAGGTCACACGGTCTAACAGTAGTGAGAACTGTAAGTGTTACTTGCTCTGTCGTGTCCGACTCTGTGACCCCATGGCTGTAGCCAGCGAAGCTCCTCTGTTCTTGGGATTCTCCAGGCAAGAATACTAGAGTGGGTTGCCATGCCCTTCTCCAGGGCATCTTCCTGACTCAGGGGTCGAATCCAGGTCTCCTGCATTGCAGGCAGATTCTTTATCCTCCGAGGCACCAGGAAAGCTCCAAAGTAGTGGCACCTGGAATTTAACCCAGGGATATGTGCCTGCAGAATCTGAACTCACATAGAAACTTGTCAGAAAAAGAGACGGACGCTTCAGGCACGAGACCTGCTGGGCCGTCCCGGCATGTGCGGACGCGGCGCTCCCTCTAGTGGCCGGTCTGCCACAGTGCAGGACAGACGAGAGGCTGGCCGGCCGCTGACCGCTCTGTCTCTAGGTCTCCCACACGTGCACGCACGCACGCGCGTGCACACACATTCAGTATCTAGTCCTCCAGAAGAGACCACATCATCTCCATCTTCTCACCTACAACATGCGGTTCCTACTCGGCTGCCCCTTTTTCAGGTCAGGTTCCACTGGCAATGCCAGCCCCGGGGAACCTTCGGGTTGCTCCCCTGTCTCTTTCTCTCTCTCAGCACCTGGGTCTCCTTGTCCACACCTGAGGTTCTCAAACTCTGCAGCGCATCATAGTCTCCTGGGGAGTTTCCCAAAGTCCTGGTGCCCAGAGCGAATGAATCAGGCTCTTGTCTCACCATCACGAGACCTTCAGAGTACCAACTTCAGAGGGAGGAGAGCTTAGGCAGTTCACCTCAAAGCCTCTGGGTTCCCTGGTCTTTTCTATCACCTTTAACCCTCTCTGCTTCCTTCCGCCTCCGAGGCTCACATCCGGTACCTTGTAATTGCCCCCCGCCCCCACCCCCTCTGAGATCTCTGTTTTGATCACCCTCTCTGTGCTTCCTGCTCCGTCTTCATCTCCTGCCCACAAGCAACAGTTTGACCGCATCCCTTTCTCACCGCCCATCAGTCCTCTTCCGCCATGACCGTCCACCGTGCCCTTGGGCTCACACCCCCTCCCCACCAGCCCCTGGCAACCTCTGATCTCTCTCTCTCTTTTTTTTCCCGATCTCTTTACTGTCTCTAGTCTGGACTTTTTCAGAATGTCACATAGTTGGAGGCTTCCAGCGCACAGGCTTTTTAAACTGGCTTCTTTCGCTTTGTGCTGGTGGTGGTTTACTCGCTCAGTCGTGTCTGACTCCATGTGACCCCATGGGCTGTAGCGCCTCTGTCCATGGGATTTCCCAGGCCAGAATATTGGAGTGGGTTGCCATTTCCTTCTCCAGGGGATCTTCCTGACCCAGGGATCACACCCGCATCTCCTGCGTGAGACTGGCAGGCATTGGCAGGAGGATTCTTTACTACGGTGCCACCAGGGAAGCCGACTGGCTTCTTGCATCTAGTCATATGCATTGAAGATTCTTGTATGTCTTTTTGTGGGTTGATCACTCATTTTTATCACTGAATAACATTCCGTTGGATGGGTTTGTTCATCCATTCACCTGTTGAAGGACATTCTAGATGCGTCCAAGTTTTCAGGCAATTATGAAAAAAAGCTGTTATAAACATCCATGTGCAGGCTTTTGTTCAGACATAAATTTTCAACTCATTTGGGTGAGCACCAGGGGATGCTATTGTTGGATCATATGGTAAGACTATGTTTAGCTTTGTAAGAAACTGCCGGGCCCTCTTCCGAAGTGACTGGATCACTTTGCACTCCCACAGTAGCCAATGAGAGTTCCTCTCGTTCCACATCCTCATGGCATTTGTAGTTGTCCATATCATTCTAGTAAGCGTGAGGTGGTATGTCACTGTTGCTTTAATGTGTTCTTTCCTGACAGGTAGCTGACAGAGGAGACTGGAGAGAAGACTGACTCTCAGAGGGCATATTCCAGAAGTTGTTTGCAAAGTATTATCCATTGTAGGTAACAACCAAGAGGCACCAGGTCACTTGTGTGTGTCTGTCGGTCTTTTTGGGCCCATGTTGGAGATCAGCCTTGAGACTTCCTGGCACTTTTATTTCTCTCTTTTCTTTTTTTTTTGGTCACTTCTATTGGCCTTTCATTTATTTATTTTCATCCATCTTTGTTCTTTGGCCTGTGGCCTCTCTCATCGCAGAGCACCTGCTCTGGGCGCATGCGCTCCAGAGTGCTGGCTCATAACTGGACACACCGGTCCAGCCGCTCCATGGCAGGTGGTATCTTCCCGGGCCAGGGATCGAACCGGTGCCCCTTGCACTGCAAGGTGTGGTCTTTACCCATTGGACCACCAGGGAAGCCCTGCCTGGCACGTTTTTTAAAAAAGTACCTTTTAAGGTGGGAGAAGGCGAGGGTGGGATGACCTGAGAGAACAGAATGGAAACATGTAATGACCACATGGAAAACAGAGGACCAGTGTAGGTGCAAGAAGCAGGGCCCCCAGAGTCAGGGCTCTGGGACTACCAGAGGGATAGGGAGGGGAGGGAGGGGGAGCAAGGTTCAGGATGGAGGCGACACATATATGCCCGTGGCTGATTCATGTTGATGTATCACAAAAATCACATTATTGTAATTATCCTCCAATTAAAATAATCAAAAATATTTGCTATTTCCTGATGACATCTGATGCTGAGCATCCTTTACATGCTTATTTGCCATCTGTTTACCATCTTTGGTCGAGTGACCTTTCAAATCTTTTGCCCATTTTAAAAAAAGTTTTGGCCTCTTTTATTGATTTTTTTGTGTATTTATTTATTTTCATCCATCTTTATTCTTCAGTCTATATGGGCCTCCCATTGCAGTGGCCTCTTTAGTTGCAGAGCACCGGCCCTGGGCACATGCGCTCCAGAGCACTGGCTCATAACTGGACACACCGGTCCAGCCGTTCTGCGGCACGTGGGGTACTCCAGAGCCAGGAATCAAACCAGCGCCCCCTGCACTGCAAGGTGGGCTCTTTACCCACTGGACCACCAGGGAAACCCTTGCCCATTTTTTTAATGGCAAATAGGAATTTTGCCATGAAAAGGCAAATTTGCCATTAAAGGGAATTTGTTGATTCCGTTTCTTTGTTTCCTTTCTTCCTTTCTTTCTTCCTTTTGGCTGCACTGGGTCTTCACTGCGGTGCAGAGGCTTCTCCTTGCAGTGGCTCCTCTTGTTGCAGAGCAAAGGCTCTTCGGTGCTTGGGCTTCAGTAGATGCAGCCCATGGGCTCAGCAGTTGCAGTTCCGAGGCTCTTGAGTATAGGCTCCATAGTTGTGGTGCACGGGCTTAGCGGCTCTGCCTCATGTGGGATCTTCTCCGACCAGGTATCGAACCCATGTCTCTTGCACTGGCAGGTGGATTCACCACTGAGCCACCAGGGAAGGTGTGCCCTAACTCTCTTAAATGAGTTCTCCATTTCTGCTGTGTTTTTTTTTTTTTTTAAATTTTAAATTGAAGTACAGTTGACTTACAATATTAATTTCTGTTTTACAGTAAAATGATTCAGTTGCACACACACATAAGCAGGCATGGTAGTTTAGTTGCTAAGTTGTGTCTGACTCTTGAGAACCCCTGGGCTATAGCCCACTAGGTTCCTCTGTCCATGAGATTTCCCAGGCAAGAATACTGGAGTGGGTTGCCATTTGGGAATCATATATACATATATATATATAATATATATTCTTTTTCATATTCCTTTTCATTATGGTTTATTACAGGATATTGAACGTAGTTCCCCGTAGTATATAGTAGGATCTGCTGTTTATTCATTCTATGTATACAAGTTTGCATCTGCTCACCCCAAACTCCCATTTCCATGACATTCTTTTTTTTTTTTTTTAATTTTGGCCTCTTTTTTTTTTCCATCCATCTTTTATTCTTTGGCCTGTGTGGGCCTCCCATTGCAGTGGCCTCTCTCATGGCAAAGCACTAGCTCTGAGCGCACGCACTCCAGAGCGCTGGCTCGTAATTGGACACACCGGTCCAGCCGCTCCGCGACATGTGGGATCTTCCCGGGCCAGAGACTGAACTGGTGCCCCTTGCACTGCAAGGTGGACTCTTTACCCACTGGACCATCAGGGAAGCCCTGCCATGATATTCTTAATTTTTTAAAAAAATTTTTATTGCCCCCACCCCCCAATATTCTTAATTTTTAAGAACTTTTTTGTTTTGTTTTCTTCATCCTTAGAGATTTTTCTTCCTTTCAAAACAGCATCTAACTTTCATTTCATCATGACAATATGTTTTCCTAAATCTCTGAATATAGAAGTAGTGGTTTTGTTTTTAAGTTTTCTTTTCCCTGCATATTATTTCCTTCAAATTTTGTTTTTTCCTGTTTGTTTTTGTTCTCTCACATTAGAGGGTTTTCACAAATGTTGATGGTTCTTGGTTATTGGCACACATTGAAGAGAGATAAAGAGCTGAGAGACTCGTGGTTGCCTCTGTGTGTAATGAGTATTGGCTGGGGGGTACGATTAACCCATGAATATGTCAGCTCTCATGGCAATGTCTTGATTGAGGTGTGGGTTACACAGGTGTATCCATTTGTCGAAACTCGTTAAGCCAGGCCTTCCTTGGTGGTCCAGTGGATAAGACTCCATGTTCCCAATGCAGGAGGCACAGGAGCAAACCCTGGTCAAGGAACTAGACCCCACATACTGCAACTAAGACCTGGTGCAGCCAAATAAATGAATAATGATGAAAAAACAACTCATTGGGACTTCCCTGGTGGTCCACTGGGTAAGACTCCGAGTTCCCAATGCAGGGGACCAGGGTTCAATCCCTGACCAGGGAACTAGATCCCACATACCACCACTACGGTCTGGTGCAGCCAAATAAATAAAGAAAGAAAAACCAACTCATTAATAAGCTGACCACATAAAGCCTTTGTATTTCCCAATAATTATGCCTTGGTTAAAGAATATAAAGGTACAATTACACAAGCAAGCTGCTGAGTAGCTCTGGGCTGTGGATAGGGGGCTTGGCTGATGTGGGTTCAACACAGAGAATTCATGTTGGGCTGTTTCACTGGGAAATCCACAATGCCAACCCGTTTAGGTATCCTTTTCTTGGAGAGTCAGACTCTTAAGATAAAAGAATGAATACAAAAAACAATCTGGAGGAAACCATGCAGGGAGACGGGCCTCCTAGGTGGCGCTAGTGGGAAAGCACCCACCCACCTGCCAGTGCAGGAGACTAAGAGGCTTGGGTTGGATTCCTGGGTGGGGAAGATCCCCTGGAGGAGGGCATGGCCACCCACTCCAGAATTCCTGACTGGAGAATCCCATGGACAGAGGAGCCTGGTGGGTTACAGTCCATAGGGTCTCAAAGAGTCAGACAGGATTGAAATCACTTCACCCACACGCACACAGAGAAGAAAACCAAAACAGGAAATGAGAGACCAAAATGCCCCTTGTGAGGATACCTCTTCAAGGACTGACGGGAGTGAACTCTGCAGCGTCCTGCCTGACAGACTGGACCAGACTTGACTGCGCTGGGAGCCCAGGGCAGGAAGGACACCCCCAGGTGATGGGGGCAGGGCAGGGCTCCCCACAATCAGGAGGCAAATATTTTTTTAATGAGTATTGGCTGGTCGAACCCATGAATATGTCAGCTCTCATGGCAATGTCTTGATTGAGGTGTGGGTTACACAGGTGTATCCATTTGTCGAAACTCGTTAAGCCAGGCCTTCCTTGGTGGTCCAGTGGATAAGACTCCATGTTCCCAATGCAGGAGGCACAGGAGCAAACCCTGGTCAAGGAACTAGACCCCACATACTGCAACTAAGACCTGGTGCAGCCAAATAAATGAATAATGATAAAAAAACAACTCATTGGGACTTCCCTGGTGGTCCACTGGGTAAGACTCCGAGTTCCCAATGCAGGGGACCAGGGTTCAATCCCTGACCAGGGAACTAGATCCCACATACCACCACTACGGTCTGGTGCAGCCAAATAAATAAAGAAAGAAAAACCAACTCATTAATAAGCTGACCACATAAAGCCTTTGTATTTCCCAATAATTATGCCTTGGTTAAAGAATATAAAGGTACAATTACACAAGCAAGCTGCTGAGTAGCTCTGGGCTGTGGATAGGGGGCTTGGCTGATGTGGGTTCAACACAGAGAATTCATGTTGGGCTGTTTCACTGGGAAATCCACAATGCCAACCCGTTTAGGTATCCTTTTCTTGGAGAGTCAGACTCTTAAGATAAAAGAATGAATACAAAAAACAATCTGGAGGAAACCATGCAGGGAGACGGGCCTCCTAGGTGGCGCTAGTGGGAAAGCACCCACCCACCTGCCAGTGCAGGAGACTAAGAGGCTTGGGTTGGATTCCTGGGTGGGGAAGATCCCCTGGAGGAGGGCATGGCCACCCACTCCAGAATTCCTGACTGGAGAATCCCATGGACAGAGGAGCCTGGTGGGTTACAGTCCATAGGGTCTCAAAGAGTCAGACAGGATTGAAATCACTTCACCCACACGCACACAGAGAAGAAAACCAAAACAGGAAATGAGAGACCAAAATGCCCCTTGTGAGGATACCTCTTCAAGGACTGACGGGAGTGAACTCTGCAGCGTCCTGCCTGACAGACTGGACCAGACTTGACTGCGCTGGGAGCCCAGGGCAGGAAGGACACCCCCAGGTGATGGGGGCAGGGGCAGGGCTCCCCACAATCAGGAGGCAAATATTCAAATAATCCCTCCAGTAGGGCCTCGGCTGCCCCCTTATCCTCTTGATGCCCTGCCCTTGGGTGCAGAGACCCTGTGTTTTATCCTCTCTGGAGAATAAGCCTGCAGTCTTGGTCAGGGTGGGGGAGGGGCAGCTGCCCAGCAGAGCTGAGCGGAGGAAGAAATCTGAGAATTAAAGCCCTTCTTAGACCAATCCTCTTGTTTTTTGGTCCCAGCTTCACTCCCCCTTTCACAGGTGCTTAGTCCATTAACACTAGGGCCTTTTGAGGTTTTGTAGTGGGAACCCCAGCGCCCCTCGGTCTTTCTCATGGCCAATTTAGGGTTCACCTGAGGCACAGTGTCGTCAGACTGCTACATCCCCGGCCGTGTTCATCTGTTTTCTCGTTCCAAGACTGTGTTCCTCCTGGCTCCTGTTTCGCTGTAAGTTCTTTTGCTGATTCATGCTGGGCTCAGGTGAGCCCAAGCTAATTGCGTGAAACATTAAAAGCAGATAACTGGGCTTCCCTGGTGGTCCAGTGGGTCAAGAGTCAGCCGGGCAGTGCAGCGGGCACCGGTTTGATCCCTGGCCCAGGAAGATTCCACATGCTGCAGAGAGGCTGGACCGGTGTGTCCAATTACGAGTCAGTGCTCTGAAGCGCATGCGCCCAGAGCTGGTGCTTTACAACGAGAGCACTCGTTGGCCACTGCAGTGGGAGGTCCACACAGGCCGAAAGAATACAAACATGGATGAAAAATAAAATATAAATAAAAAAGAGGGGCTTCCCTGGTGGTCCAGTGGGTAAGGACACCGCCTTGCAGTGCAAGGGGCGCCGGTTCGATCCCTGGCCTGGGAACATCCCACGTGCCGCGGAGCAGCTGGACCGATGTGTCCAATTACCGAGCCGGAGCTCTGGAGCGCATGCGCCCAGAGCCGGCACTCTGCAATAACAGAGGCCACCGCGATGGGAGGCCCGCACGGGCCAAAGAACAAAGATGGATGAAAATGGAGAAATGAAAGACCAATAGAAGTGGCCCACCTGCTCCCCTCCCTCCCCACCAGACCCCCCTCAAATAAATAAATAAATATATCTTTAAATAAAAAAGAGGCATGATGGAGAAAAAACAAGATCTCATCCAGATACAATAAAGAATATAAAACTTAAAAAAAAAAAAGCAGAGAACCTTTCCCAGCTGTGATCCAAGAAAGATAATGAAAGAAGCAGGGCCAGAGAGATACTACCTGGCTGGAAGGAGGGGCGCTCTGAAAGGTGGCATCTTGGAAAAGGGGGAAGTGGATGGATTCTCCCCCAGAACTTCGAGAAAGTTCTTCTGGAAAGAGTTTCCAACAGCAGCCCTCTCAACATCTTTTTTTTGAGGGGTGGGGTGGAGAGGGAGGGGGGCAGGCGAGCCACTTCTTACAGGGAGCTGCCCTGTTTCAAGGGGTTTCCTTTAAGGAAACATAGCCCTGGGAGCTGCCCTGGCAACAGGGGCTGATAACAGCATAGCTCTCTGTCCCGCCACCCCAGGTGTTGTGAAGACGTTCCTTAGCTATCATAAAGAACACCTGGAGCCTCTTTACAGGGCTTGAGGGGCATTATGACCCAGAACCATTATAATAACACACCAGGAGGTAACACCTAGTTTATGATCGACACCTGGCCTAAAGCACGTGTTATGATCGACACCTGGCCTAAAGCACGTGTTATGATCGACACCTGGCCTAAAGCACGTGTACACAATTACTTGTTGAAGTATAAAAGGGATGAGCGAATTCAATAAACTTGTCAGCAACTTGTCAGCAACCTGTAGAGTTGTCTGCCTTCTTGCTGTCCCTCTCAACCCCATCTTTTCTGTCCTTCTTTCTTTTCTTAGCCTATCTGCCACTCTCTTCAGGACCTGTTCGACTGCCGGCTGGCCCGGCAACTTCTATCGGTCTTTCATTCATCCATTTTCATCCATCTTTGTTCTCTGGCCTATGTGGGCCTCCCATTGCAGTGGCCTCTGTTGTCGCAGAGCACCGGCTCTGGGCGCATGCACTCCAGAGCTCCGGCTTGGTATTTGGACACATTGGTCCAGCCGCTCCGCGGTACGTGGGATCTTCCCAGGCCAGGGATCGAACCGGCACCCCTTGCACTGCAAGGTAGTGTCCTTACCCACTGGACCACCAGGGAAGCCCCCTCTCAACATCTTGATTGTAGCCCAGGAAGACCTGTGTTAGACTTCTGACATATAATCAGTAAGATGATCAACTTGGTTTTGAACAGCTAAGCTTGTGATCATTGGTACTGATAGCAACAGAAGACTAATAAATACACCTTAAACCCCATTCAGATCTGGAGAAAAGAGCCTCCTACCCTGTTGGTGGGAAACTCAACTGATGCAGCCGCTACAGAGTAGATAGTCTTTCCCTCCTCTATGGGCTCTTTCCAACCCAGGGATTGAACCCAGGTGTCCTGCATGGCAGGAGGATTTGTTACCACCTGAGCCACCAGGGAAGCCCAAGAACACTGGAGTGGGTAGCCTATCCCTTCTCCAGGGGATCTTCCTGACTCAGGAATCAAACCGGGGTCTCCTGCATTGCAGGCAGATTCTTTACCAGCTGAGCTACAAGGAAAGCCCAGAACAGTATGGAGGTTCCTTAAAAAAATAAAAACAGAGTTGCCATATAACCCTGCAATCTGACTTCTGGGCCATATGTCCGGAGAAAACCCCAATTTGAAAGGATACAGACACACCCAGTGTTCATGGTGGTGTTCCGTCGCCCAGTCGTGTCTGACTCTTTGCGACCCTATGAACTGCAGCACGCCAGGCTTCCCTGTCCCTCAACATCTCCCGGAGTTTGCCCAAGTTTATGTCCATTGAATTGATGATGGACCCCTTCCTGAGTCACTGCCTTGTGGTGGCGAAGGAGCTTGCGTAACTCAATGAAGCTATGAGCCGTGCTGTGCAGGGCCACTTGAGATGGACGAGTCATAGCAGAGAGTCTGACAAAACGTGATCCTCTGGAGGAGGGAATGGCAAACCACCCCAGTATTCTTGCCGTGAGAACCCCATGAACTGTAGGAAAAGGTCAATGTTCATAGCAGCACTATTTACAATAGCCAAGATGGGGAAGCAACCTAGATGCCCACTGACAGATGAATGTGGTATATATACACACTGGAACATTACTCAGCCATAAAGATGAAAGAATGCCATTTCCAAGGAAAATGGATGGATCTAGAGATAATCATCCATCAGACGGAGACAAGTTATCAGATGATATCAATTATATGTAAAATCTAAAATATGAGACAAATGAGCTTATTTGCAAAACAGAAATAGACACAAAGACCTAGAAAACAAACTTGTGGTTACCAGAGGGGAAAGGAGTGGGGAGGGATAGATGAGCCGTTTGGGATGAATTGATATGCATTACTATATATTAAAAAGATAAACAACAGGTCCTGACATATATATAGCACAAGGAATTATTCAATATCTTGTAATATACCATAATGGAAAAAATTTAAAAATCCACTCATTTCTTTTGCATGGGGTTTCAGGACACAGAGAACTTAAACATGTATATTCAATCCACCATTTTTAACTGGAAGTCTTGTTTGCTCCTGCCCCTGTCTCTACCCTTCCCTGAATTGTAATTATCCAGGTCACTTTCGACTTCTTAGCCGCTGAATTGATTTTCCTTTTCTTTGGTTGTTCGGCATCTTTGAAGCCAGTTGTCCACCTCTCTCTCCTCTGTGAGACACTCATCTCTTGGTTTCCATGACTACCCACGTTCCTGGTTTTCCTCCTACTCTGTTTCTCTTCCAGACTTGTTAGCATCTCCTCCACGTGACCTCAAAATCATGGCGTTCCTCCGGGCTCCAGTCTGGGGCCTCTCCTGTCTCTCTCCTCATGGCTTTCAACGTCGTCTTCACGCCAGACTCTCCGATCTCCTCTTGGTGGCCCAGAGACTCCTGCTTTGAGCCTTCCTATCGGGCCCTCACTCGACATCTTCACTTGAACATCTCATCTGCTTCTAGGCTGAAAACATCCATGGCCGCCTTCCTGCGTCGCCCGCCACGTCTCTTCCCTCCCACAAGACTTCTCATCATCCACACGTTTATCCAATCCAGAAACCCCAGATTTATCCTTGAATCCCTTCTTTTAACCCATCAGCAAATTCTGTCTCCTCATTTATCTAGAAAGTATCTATCTCTCCCATGTCCAGGGGTCACCTTGGTCCAGGCCAACATCATGGCCCCTTCCATCGTCACCATGACTTTCACACTTTCTGTGCCCTCTCTGGCCTGGCTACCATGGATTCTCCCCAGAGCAGCGCAAGGGATCACTTCAGATGTCAATCACCTTATATTGTTTCCCCCAGTTAAAAGCCTCCAACGTGTACCCAGTCATATCCAGAATAAAATCCACCTTCCTCATCAACGCCCATAAGGTCTATGTGATCTAGCCCCTTCCTGTCTAGAAAACAAACTTGGTTAGGAAGGAGTGGGAGGATAGATGAGCCGTTTGGGATGAATTGATATGCATTACTATATATTAAAAAGATAAACAACAGGTCCTGACATATATATAGCACAAGGAATTATTCAATATCTTGTAATATACCATAATGGAAAATTTCAAAATCCACTCATTTCTTTTGCATGGGGTTTCAGGACACAGAGAACTTAAACATGTATATTCAATCCACCATTTTTAACTGGAAGTCTTGTTTGCTCCTGCCCCTGTCTCTACCCTTCCCTGAATTGTAATTATCCAGGTCACTTTCGACTTCTTAGCCGCTGAATTGATTTTCCTTTTCTTTGGTTGTTCGGCATCTTTGAAGCCAGTTGTCCACCTCTCTCTCCTCTGTGAGACACTCATCTCTTGGTTTCCATGACTACCCACGTTCCTGGTTTTCCTCCTACTCTGTTTCTCTTCCAGACTTGTTAGCATCTCCTCCACGTGACCTCAAAATCATGGCGTTCCTCCGGGCTCCAGTCTGGGGCCTCTCCTCTCTCTCTCCTCATGGCTTTCAACGTCGTCTTCACGCCAGACTCTCCGATCTCCTCTTGGTGGCCCAGAGACTCCTGCTTTGAGCCTTCCTATCGGGCCCTCACTCGACATCTTCACTTGAACATCTCATCTGCTTCTAGGCTGAAAACATCCATGGCCGCCTTCCTGCGTCGCCCGCCACGTCTCTTCCCTCCCACAAGACTTCTCATCATCCACACGTTTATCCAATCCAGAAACCCCAGATTTATCCTTGAATCCCTTCTTTTAACCCATCAGCAAATTCTGTCTCCTCATTTATCTAGAAAGTATCTATCTCTCCCATGTCCAGGGGTCACCTTGGTCCAGGCCAACATCATGGCCCCTTCCATCGTCACCATGACTTTCACACTTTCTGTGCCCTCTCTGGCCTGGCTACCATGGATTCTCCCCAGAGCAGCGCAAGGGATCACTTCAGATGTCAATCACCTTATATTGTTTCCCCCAGTTAAAAGCCTCCAACGTGTACCCAGTCATATCCAGAATAAAATCCACCTTCCTCATCAACGCCCATAAGGTCTATGTGATCTAGCCCCTTCCTGTCTCTCCTCATTGCCCATTTCACTCTCCCCGTCCCTTACCAGCTCTAGCCATACTGACCTGGTGTTTTCTCATACCCCCAAACTCTAACCTGCCTCTGGGCCTTTGCACTTCCTGTTCTTTATGTCTGGAATGCTCTTCCCCCAACTCTACTTGCCTCCTTCTCATTCTTGGGTATCAGATGAGTTGTTCCCATCTCCTCTCCCCCTTAGGCCAAGGGGGTGTCTCCCTACCACCTCACTGGTCATTTCCTTTTTTTTTTTTTTCGGGGGGGCGGGTTGGGGAGGGAGCCGGGCAGGCGGGCCACTTCTATTGGTCTTTCATTTATCTATTTTCATCCTCTTTGTTCTTTGACCTGTGTGGGCCTCCCATTGCAGCGGCCTCTGTTGTCGCAGAGCACCGGCTCTGGGCGCATGCACTCCAGAGCTCCGGCTCGGTAATTGGACACATTGGTCCAGCCGCTCCATGGCACGTGGGATCTTCCCAGGCCAGGGATCAAACCGGCGCCCCTTGCACTGCAAGGCGGTGTCCTTACCCACTGGACCACCAGGGAAGCCCTCCTTAGTGTTTTTTTTTTTTTTTTTAAAGATTTATTTATTTATTTATTTTGGGCGGGGGTTGGGTTGTGGAGGGAGGGGAGCGGGCGGGCCACTTCTATTGGTCTCTCATTTCTCCATTTTCATTCGTCTTTGTTCTTTGGCTCCTGTGGGCCTCCCATCGCGGTGGCATCTGTCGTTGCAGAGCACCGGCTCTGGGCGCATGCGCTCCAGAGCTCCGGCTCGGTGATTGGACACATCAGTCCAGCCGCTCCGCGGCACGTGGGATCTTCCCAGGCCAGGGCTCGAACCGGTGCCCCTTGCACTGCAAGGCGGTGTCCTTACCCACTGGGCCACCAGGAGAAGCCCTCCTTAGTGTTTTTTTAAGAAAATATTTATTGGGCTGTGTTGGGTCTTGGTTGTGTCATGTAGGATCTCTCATTGCAGGGTACGGACTCTCTAGTTGTGGCTTGGGAGCTCCGTAGTTGTGGCATTCAGGCTTGGTTGCTCAGGGGCATGTGAGATCTTCGTTCCCTGACCAGGGATTCAACCCACGTCCCCTGCATTGCAAGGCAGATTCTTAACCACGAAACCACCAGGGAAGTCCCAACAGTAGATTTTGAATGTGGATGGTTGTATTTGTTTGTTTACTTATGTTCTGTTTGACTCCTCATAGTAGCTCAGCTGGTAAAGAATCTGCCTGCAAGGCAGGAGACCCTGGTTCAATTCCTAGTTCAGGAAGATTCCCTGGAGAAGGGATAGGTTACCCACTCCAGGATTCTTGGGCTTCCTTGGTGGCTCAGATATCTGGTAAAGAATCCACCTACAAGGGCTTCCCCTGGTGGTCCAGTGGGTAAGGACACCGCCTTGCAGTGCAAGGAGCGCTGGTTCGATCCCTGGCCTGGGAAGATCCCACGTGCCGCGGAGCGGCTGGACCGATGTGTCCAAATACCGAGCCGGAGCTCTGGAGCACATGCGCCCAGAGCCAGTGCTCTGCGACAACAGAGGCCGCCACGATGGGAGGCCCACAGGAGCCAAAGAACAAAGATGGATGAAAATAGAGAAATGAAAGACCAATAGAAGTGGCCTGCCCATCCCCCTCCCTCCCCACCCCACCCCCCAAAAAGATAGAAAAAAAAAAAAAAGAATCCACCTACAATGTGGGAGACCTGAGTTCGAACCCTGGGTTGGGAAGATCCCCTGGCGAAGTGATAGGCTACCCACTTCAGTATTCTTGCCTGGAGAATTCCATGACTCGTCTATGGGAGTCACAAAAAGTTAGACATGACTGAGCGACTTGACCTTCACTGTTTTATTTCCACTTTGATCAAAGCTCAATGAGCATCAGTCCAGCCGCTCCGCGGCACGTGGGATCTTCCCAGGCCAGGGCTCGAACCGGTGCCCCTTGCACTGCAAGGCGGTGTCCTTACCCACTGGGCCACCAGGAGAAGCCCTCCTTAGTGTTTTTTTAAGAAAATATTTATTGGGCTGTGTTGGGTCTTGGTTGTGTCATGTAGGATCTCTCATTGCAGGGTACGGACTCTCTAGTTGTGGCTTGGGAGCTCCGTAGTTGTGGCATTCAGGCTTGGTTGCTCAGGGGCATGTGAGATCTTCGTTCCCTGACCAGGGATTCAACCCACGTCCCCTGCATTGCAAGGCAGATTCTTAACCACGAAACCACCAGGGAAGTCCCAACAGTAGATTTTGAATGTGGATGGTTGTATTTGTTTGTTTACTTATGTTCTGTTTGACTCCTCATAGTAGCTCAGCTGGTAAAGAATCTGCCTGCAAGGCAGGAGACCCTGGTTCAATTCCTAGTTCAGGAAGATTCCCTGGAGAAGGGATAGGTTACCCACTCCAGGATTCTTGGGCTTCCTTGGTGGCTCAGATATCTGGTAAAGAATCCACCTACAAGGGCTTCCCCTGGTGGTCCAGTGGGTAAGGACACCGCCTTGCAGTGCAAGGAGCGCTGGTTCGATCCCTGGCCTGGGAAGATCCCACGTGCCGCGGAGCGGCTGGACCGATGTGTCCAAATACCGAGCCGGAGCTCTGGAGCACATGCGCCCAGAGCCAGTGCTCTGCGACAACAGAGGCCGCCACGATGGGAGGCCCACAGGAGCCAAAGAACAAAGATGGATGAAAATAGAGAAATGAAAGACCAATAGAAGTGGCCTGCCCATCCCCCCCCCCCCCCACCCCCCCCCCCAAAAAGATAGAAAAAAAAAAAAAAGAATCCACCTACAATGTGGGAGACCTGAGTTCGAACCCTGGGTTGGGAAGATCCCCTGGCGAAGTGATAGGCTACCCACTTCAGTATTCTTGCCTGGAGAATTCCATGACTCGTCTATGGGAGTCACAAAAAGTTAGACATGACTGAGCGACTTGACCTTCACTGTTTTATTTCCACTTTGATCAAAGCTCAATGAGCAGGATTTCCCTGGTGGTCCAGTGGTTAAGATGCCATGCTCCCAAGGCATGGGACACAAATTTGACCTCTGGTCAGGGAACTAAGATCCTACATACCACACTTCGGGGCCAAAAAAAAAAAAAAAAGTCCAAGAAGAGCAGGAGTAGGGTTTTCACGGTCCAGGTTCTAGTGCTGGTCCATTGAGGGCACTCAGTGATGTCTGCAGCATTTCCCCACGAACCCACTGGGGACCTTGTCTGTGCCAGATGCTTTCAGGTATACCAAATATATCATCTTCACAGCAGGACTACGTTTCCCAGTTTCTCTTGCAATTAGCTGCTCTGACCACGCAGCGTGGGCAGGAGCGAAGTAGGCCACTTGCAGCTTTCTCTCGGAAAACCCTTCCATGTGATCCCCACCCTTTCTTCTTTGGCTGCCCGTGGAAACAGAGGATCCAACAGTGGATTCTGAGGCCGCATCACAGGTGGGTGGAGCAGAACCTCCCCGCCACCCGACCAGCCCTCTCTGGACACTGCAGGAGCAGCCGGGGAGGTTCTGCCATTCCAGGCTCGTTTGTGGAAGGTGGCGAAGCCTCATCTTAATCACGCATCAGGCATCAAATAGAGGTGGCTGGTGGGTGAGGCTTTTGTTGACAAGTTTTCATTAAATGCAGATGCATTCTCTCATCGTGGGGCTGCCGTTTCTTGCATCAGCCCCAAATAGAAACAAGAGTTCACACCTCAAGAGACAGCACATTGCGATGCATGCCATTGTTCCAGTGTCTGTTCTCAGGGCTCTTCCCGGGAAATGCCTGATTCCTGTTCATCTCTTTGGCACCAGCCTCCAGTCCCCAGGAAGCCTCGGGGAACCTTTGTTGAATCCATGAATGAGGGAGCTGGTCTCCTACATCCCTCTTTGCTTCTCTGTCCCTAAACACACCCCAGCATTTCTTTAATGTCACAGAAGCTCAAAGAGAAGAAATAACTTCCCCAGCGTCCCAGAGAAGCTCGATGCTGCAGAATGAGCGTGCCCTGGGGCTGCTTATCAAGGCAGCAAAGAGGGAGTGAAACCTGGCCCCTTCCAGGGGCTGGAGAAAGGCTGAGAGTCGTGGGGGTGGGGAACAAGTTCCTCTAAATCCCAAGGTGACCCCACCAAACCTCACTGCCCACTGCCCCTCCTCCTGTAGGAAACCTCCCCCTACCGCCAGCCCAACAGTACTCGCTAGCCCTGCCTGGGCTCCTGCAGCTTGGGCGTCCACATCACTCAGTATTTTTAGCTTCGCCACCTGGCACCTGTGGTCACTGACTTCACCCAGCCTGGGCGAGCTTTCCCCACGAACCCACTGGGGACCTTGTCTGTGCCAGATGCTTTCAGGTATACCAAATATATCATCTTCACAGCAGGACTACGTTTCCCAGTTTCTCTTGCAATTAGCTGCTCTGACCACGCAGCGTGGGCAGGAGCAGTAGGCCACTTGCAGCTTTCTCGGAAAACCCTTCCATGTGATCCCCACCCTTTCTTCTTTGGCTGCCCGTGGAAACAGAGGATCCAACAGTGGATTCTGAGGCCGCATCACAGGTGGGTGGAGCAGAACCTCCCCGCCACCCGACCAGCCCTCTCTGGACACTGCAGGAGCAGCCGGGGAGGTTCTGCCATTCCAGGCTCGTTTGTGGAAGGTGGCGAAGCCTCATCTTAATCACGCATCAGGCATCAAATAGAGGTGGCTGGTGGGTGAGGCTTTTGTTGACAAGTTTTCATTAAATGCAGATGCATTCTCTCATCGTGGGGCTGCCGTTTCTTGCATCAGCCCCAAATAGAAACAAGAGTTCACACCTCAAGAGACAGCACATTGCGATGCATGCCATTGTTCCAGTGTCTGTTCTCAGGGCTCTTCCCGGGAAATGCCTGATTCCTGTTCATCTCTTTGGCACCAGCCTCCAGTCCCCAGGAAGCCTCGGGGAACCTTTGTTGAATCCATGAATGAGGGAGCTGGTCTCCTACATCCCTCTTTGCTTCTCTGTCCCTAAACACACCCCAGCATTTCTTTAATGTCACAGAAGCTCAAAGAGAAGAAATAACTTCCCCAGCGTCCCAGAGAAGCTCGATGCTGCAGAATGAGCGTGCCCTGGGGCTGCTTATCAAGGCAGCAAAGAGGGAGTGAAACCTGGCCCCTTCCAGGGGCTGGAGAAAGGCTGAGAGTCGTGGGGGTGGGGAACAAGTTCCTCTAAATCCCAAGGTGACCCCACCAAACCTCACTGCCCACTGCCCCTCCTCCTGTAGGAAACCTCCCCCTACCGCCAGCCCAACAGTACTCGCTAGCCCTGCCTGGGCTCCTGCAGCTTGGGCGTCCACATCACTCAGTATTTTTAGCTTCGCCACCTGGCACCTGTGGTCACTGACTTCACCCAGCCTGGCAGTGTCCCCTTGCCAGAGCTTAAAGGGCCAGTGCCCACCGACTGGAAAGGAGACCAGGTTCTGGCCACACAGGTCACCACACTGCTAGGACAAGAGGCGGAGGTGCGCAGCCTACAGGAGCAGTCTCCTGACGTGGAGGAAGGTGGGGCTGAGGGAAGAGGGCAGGATCTCGTGGCTGCCTGGCTCTAGAGCCCATCCCGTCTCATGCTGGGGTTCCCCAGACGCTGGTGTGCTCCAGCTGCCCACCTGGTGGCCACAGACTGCAGCCCTGCCAGGCTCCTCTGTCCGTGGGGTTTCCCAGGCAAGAATACTGGAGTGGGTTGCCATGCCCCCCTCCAGGGGATCTTCCCGACCCAGGGAGTCCCGTGCACTGGCACGTGGATTCTTTGCCACTGAGCCACCAGGGAAGCCCCACTGGGTTGGGGCGGATGAACATCACGCATCCATCCCCTCTGAGACATGAGGCCGCAATGTCTCCAGGGTTGGGCCTGGGAGTGTGTATTTTTTAACAGTCAACCCAGTGGTTCTGGTGTCCCATCTCCCTGCATCCTATCCATCCATCCATCCATTCAACGAGCACTTTGAGCTCTTATGAAAATAGTGATACTCTTAGGAGTCCGCTGTTTGGGGGTTCAGGAAGCACTTCTATCCCTGTGATCTCACTGAATCTAACCTGGCCCCGCTTTACGTCAAGCCCTCCCCACTGCTCGATCCATCACCTACAGATCAAGTCCTTGGCTCAGCCGGCAAGGACCCTGGTGATCTGGTCCCCGCCAATCCCGCCAGCCCCATTCCCGCCACAGCCCCACCGTTTCTTTCCTGTGTCACCAGGTCTTTGCTCTCTCTGTCCCCACTCCCTAGGATGCCCTTTCCTTACCCTCACTCCCAGGCGCACAGACTGAGAGAATGATCTTATGGCTGCTGAGGAGGAGAAGGATGGCGGGAAGGGATAGTTCGTTTAGGGAGGACAGGTACCCACTGTTGTATTTACAATGGATAACCAACAAGGCCTGCCTGTGGCGCTCAGGGACCTCTGCCCAGGGCCCTGTGGCAGCCTGGAGGGGAGGGGAGTTGGGGAGAATGGATATGTACGTACAGATGGCCGAGTCCCTTTACTGTGAAACTATCACGGCTTTGTTCATTGGCTATACTCCAATACAAAACAAAAGAGCTAAAAACACCTTCACTCCGCACCTGGAAGAGGACCAGTCCTTTAAGACAGACCCGCAGGGGCTCTCAGGATTCTGCAGGCAAGGGTGGTCAGTCTCTCCCCCTCACCCGCTGAACGCAGTGCACTCATGCCCGTCCGGGCACCCATCACTCTGCCAAAGTGATCTGTCTCCTTGTAGGTCTCCCCTAGCAGGCTGGACCCCCAGAGCGCTGGAGCCCTGGCGCTCAGAGTACCCAGTCACCATTGAATGATGAACGGACCCCCGTGCATGGAGCGGCCCGCCGTTTCAGGGAAGAAGAGACAGAGGCCCGCGGAAGAGAAATGACCTACCCAGGGCCACCGGTGAGATTCAGAGAGGCACTTGTCCCGGGCGGGAGCAGCCCATACCCGCGCCCTCTGCTTGGGGCCTGGAGGGCACACCTAGGCTGGCACTGAGCCTGCCCTTCTCTCCACCCGGGCACTGCTGACTCGGGCGGTGATGGTGGCGTGGGCGGGCCGGGCTGGAGCAGGGGTGACCCCTCTCTCCCCTACAGATGTTCCATCTGTTCCCGGAGCCTGTGGTCACAGTTTGGGAAATGCACTTGGCTAGAGCCTGGGTTTCCCTGAAGGTGGGGGTGGGGAGAGGTGGCCAAAGAGACACTGATCTCTAGAGAATGAACCCCTACCTGGGCCCAATGCACACCCCGTCCCCCACCAGGAGTATGCAGAACTTACACCCATCGCCACCAACACGTACACACACTCACAATCACACACACTCACCTCCAAATCCCCAATCACCTGGATACACAAACTTTCCTTCCCCTGCCCTCCCTTTCTTTTATACACACACACACACACGGGCATAGGCACATACAGACATTTCCACTTATTCTTTCAACAAAAACCTAACACTAGTAAGTGTCAGTGCCATGTAGGGAGGAAACGTGATTCTCAGCTTGCGATGGGGTGGAGGCTTCCTGGAGGGCTTCCTGGAGGAGGAGGTATTGCAGCTGGGCTTAGATGGAGGGGAGCTAGGGGAAGGCAAGTCTGGGCAGGGTTTCACTTAGGCTGAATACAGGAGAGGAGCCTGAAGATGAGGTGGGTGGGGCTGGCCTGATCTCACAGGCCTCCAATGCCCAGCTAAATGTTGACTTTATCGTGTGGGAGCTGGGAGCCATGGAGGGCTCTGAGCCGTGGGGACGGGACCACCGTGGGAAAGGACAGAAGGGTCCCTGCGGGGGCAGAATGGGAGAGACAAGGAGGAGGCTGTGGGGGTGCCCTGGTGAGAGATCTGGGAGGCGGATGCAGGGAGGTGACAGTGGCTGGTACACAGTGGACAGACCGGGACTCAGAAGCAGGACGCCCAGGTCCCGAGGGGCCCCCGCGCAAGCCCTGTGCCCTCACCTTGCCCACCCGCTGCCCACCTCGGGCACTGACCTCTGCAAGGGGACCTCTTCCAGCAGCTCCTCCTCCTCCTCCTTGTGGAAACAGACGAAGCAGAAGGCTGGCACATCCTCCTTGCCACAGCCCAGGGGCCAGGCCGGAGGCAGCTCCAGGACGGGGCAGGGGGGCCTGGGGGTGGCCTCAGCAGCATCGTCCCTCGCCCGGGCAGGGGTCCCCGAGCCAGCCTGCTCCAGGGTCAGTAGCCTGTTGGCCTCGGGACCCCGCGTCTGCGCCTGCCCACCGGCCACCTGTGCCTTTTCACTCAGGTTACCCGTCGCCTCGGTGAGTGGGAGAGCCCCGAGGCTCTTCCTGGTGGGATCTGCTGTCCTGACCCACGGACTGCCCAGCCACAGGGCAGGGCCCTCGGAAGCAGCTTCCAGCCACCTGGACCCAGGCAGCTGGGGCTGGTGGACAAATGTCCAGCAGGGCCCCTCGCTGCCCCTGGCGGCGCTGGAGGCTCCTCGGCTGCCCGCTCTGCTGCAGCCTGTCAGAGGCCGGACCCGGAGGACAGGCTCACAGATGCCCCGTCCATCTGTTCATCTGTCTGTCTGGCCGTCTGCTCCTTCCTGGCTGGCCGGCACGGGCCGTGGAGGTGGCTTCTCTAAGAAAGTTTGCTCTCCCCCGTGGCCGGGTGGCACCGGTGGCCTCGGGAGGGAGGGTCGGGACCCAAAGCTGAAAGGTGGGCAAGGACCAGGTGAGGCGGGCACGGTGCCCACGCTGTCCACGAGAAAAGTTCTAGTCCCCGGAGTCCTAGCTTCAGGGCCAGCCGGCTCCGAGCGGAGCTCCCTGGGCTCCGGGCTCCTCGACTCCAGCGGCTGCTCTGGCAGACCGGCTTGGCTGTGGGTATTAATAGCTCCACATTCACGCTGAGAAGCCGGGAGGTTAACTCCTTCTGTGCTGGCGCTGGGAAGCCAGTGGGCGGATGGCCACAGGGAGCGGAGGGAAGGCGGGGCCGGCGTTCCGCCCGCGCAAGAGCCTGGCCTGGCTTCCCCCATCCCCCGCGCCGGACCCTCGGATGCCACCTCCTGCCCGCGAGTGTCTGTGCACTGCGCGCATCTGGATTTTGGTCAGAATGCCTGGGCCCCCCTGAACCCGCCATGCAGACCTCCAGGAAGCCGGATTAGATGGGCGGGGGTGGGGCAGAGTCCCTCTCCTGGGCAGGGAACACTCTCGGGACTCCTTCCCTTACACATCCGCCCCTGGGCCCCCCTCTGCCTTCTCTGAACAAATAATCCCCATCCCCAAGTCTGGGTCCAGTTCTCTCCTTGGCTTCCTGTGGGACCTGCCCCTAGATGAAACACCCCAGGGAGGGACCACATGCATACATATTCTATTGAAAAGAGTGAGAAATGGGTGGGAGTGGGGGAATCCAAAAAGAATTTGAAAAATGTTGACCGTGGGACTTCCCTGGTGGTCCGGTGGTTATGACTCCATGCTCCCAATGCTGGGTGCCCGGGGTGGGGGTGGGGGGGGTGGGGTCGATCCCTGGTCAGGGAACTAGAAACCACATGCCATAACTAGGAGTTCCCATGCTGCACCCTGTTGCAGCCAAATAAATATTTTTTTAAAAAAGGAAAAAAAAATGTTTATTGAACACCGGCTATGTGCCAGGCACCGTGTTGAGCACCGGACCCAGAGCAATGGAGACAGCAGACACCTCCTGACCTGATGGGCTTGCATGTCACAGCTGGAAGTCACTGGGGCTGAGATTTGTATACCTGGTGGGCTGGCAGTGTGTGAATTGAGCCCGGCGGGTGCAGCCCCTCCCACACCCCCTACCCCTCCTCAGCACAGACTTCAATGCGGATAGCAAGCTGACTTTTAGCCCCACTTTCCTCCTCTGCAGCATGCACAATGCATAGCCATTCCGAGTGGCCCTGGAAGCACTGATAAACAAAGGAAAATAAATTTGGCTTGTGAGAAATGGTTATGGGAAAAATAAAACAGGGAGGTGTGAGGGAGATTGATGGAGAGGTGGTGCGATGGGGTGTTCAGGGAAGACCACCCAAGGGGGTGACATTGGAGCGGTGATCAGCAGGGCGAGGAGCCAGCTGGAAAGACTGGAGGGAGAACAGGTTCGGGAAGAGGAATCAGCAGGTGCAAAGGCTCAGCTAGCTCAAGAACTAGCTGTATGTTTAAGGAAGAGAGTAAGGAACAGGGGAGAAGGTCTTTAAGCTGAGTTGTAGAGTGAGTAGAGTCTTCCCCAGGGCTCTAGAGGTGGGCAGCCGAGAGAGCAGAGTATTGGCAAAGGTTCATGAAAGGATGCACAGGGCTTTCCTGGTGGTCCAGTGGTTGAGAATCCACCTGCCAAAGCAGGGGACATGGATTGCATCACTTGGCTGAGAAGAGCCGATGTGTTTCAGAGCAGCTAGGCCCATGCGCCAGTTACTAAGCCCGTGCACTGCAACTACTGGAGCCCGCGTGCCAAGGGCTCTTACTCCACAGCAAGAGAAGTCCTCACAATGAGAAGCCTGCTCCCTGCACCTAGAGAAAGCCTGTGCTCAGGAACGAAGACCCAGTCCAGCCCAAAATAAATAAATAAACCTTTAAGAAAAGAAGAAAACAAAAGGATGCATGGTGACTTGCAAGGCAGGAGGAAGATGCTGCATGGTGACAGATGAGGAGGTATTCATTCTTGAGTTGCTTCTCCCGGAGGAGGATGGATGGGTGGGAGGACGAGGGAAACGGGAACCTGGGTCAGCAGAGGGGCTGAGGAGGTGTGTGGGAAGTGGAGCCGCTTAGAAGGAAACATTACTTCAGTGAACTGAACTCCACTGGCTGGGAGGGCCTATCTGAGCCTTCTTAGGCCAGAAAAAGTGGGGGTGAGGACGCAGCCCCAACAGAATTGTTTAGGCTGCACACTGCACCCTGTCAGATGGTGAGTGGGGGCTGACATCCAACCCTGTCTCTTGCTCTGTTAAGCCTTGTACCTTTAACACCGTGACTGCATTGGGAGGGACACCTTTTTCTAACTGACCCACTCAAAAGAGTTCCTTTTTCTTACTGGTCAGCCTGAAGAGTACCCTTAAAAAGGTAGTCCAGGGATCTCCCTGGTGGCCCCGTGGCTAAGACTCTGTGCTCCCAGTGCAGGGGCCAGGGTTCAATTCTTGATCAGGGAACTAGATTCCACAGGCCTCAACTAAGAGTTTGGATGCCACAGCCAAATGTCTGGCATTTTGCAAAGTAGACTGAAGATCCCATGTACTGCAACCAAGGCCCCAGTGGAGCCAAATAAATATTTTAAAAAATAAGGATGAAAAATAAACAATCCGTCCCTTGAGAGGGGTCTCTTTTTGAACTGGTCTGTTCAGAGGGCATGCTTTCTTCTAATTGGTTCACTCAGAAAGGGTGCCATTTTTCCAATAGATCAATCCAAAGACAGTGAATTTTTCTGATTTGCATAAAGGTACCCTATCATCTCACCCCTAGGCCCATTTGGTGGTCCAGTGGTTGAGAATCCACCTGCCAAAGCAGGGGACATGGATTGCATCTTAAGACCTGTGTTTCAGAGCAGCTGGGCCACCTTCCCCAGACTACTGGAGCCAGCGTGCCAAGGGCTCTTACTCCACAGCAAGAGAAGTCCTCACAATGAGAAGCCTGCTCCCTGCACCTAGAGAAAGCCTGTGCTCAGGAACGAAGACCCAGTCCAGCCCAAAATAAATAAATAAACCTTTAAGGAAAGAAGAAAACAAAAGGATGCATGGTGACTTGCAAGGCAGGAGGAAGATGCTGCATGGTGACAGATGAGGAGGTATTCATTCTTGAGTTGCTTCTCCCGGAGGAGGATGGATGGGTGGGAGGACGAGGGAAACGGGAACCTGGGTCAGCAGAGGGGCTGAGGAGGTGTGTGGGAAGTGGAGCCGCTTAGAAGGAAACATTACTTCAGTGAACTGAACTCCACTGGCTGGGAGGGCCTATCTGAGCCTTCTTAGGCCAGAAAAAGTGGGGGTGAGGACGCAGCCCCAACAGAATTGTTTAGGCTGCACACTGCACCCTGTCAGATGGTGAGTGGGGCTGACATCCAACCCTGTCTCTTGCTCTGTTAAGCCTTGTACCTTTAACACCGTGACTGCATTGGGAGGGACACCTTTTTCTAACTGACCCACTCAAAAGAGTTCCTTTTTCTTACTGGTCAGCCTGAAGAGTACCCTTAAAAAAAAGGTAGTCCAGGGATCTCCCTGGTGGCCCCGTGGCTAAGACTCTGTGCTCCCAGTGCAGGGGCCAGGGTTCAATTCTTGATCAGGGAACTAGATTCCACAGGCCTCAACTAAGAGTTTGGATGCCACAGCCAAATGTCTGGCATTTTGCAAAGTAGACTGAAGATCCCATGTACTGCAACCAAGGCCCCAGTGGAGCCAAATAAATATTTTAAAAAATAAGGATGAAAAATAAACAATCCGTCCCTTGAGAGGGGTCTCTTTTTGAACTGGTCTGTTCAGAGGGCATGCTTTCTTCTAATTGGTTCACTCAGAAAGGGTGCCATTTTTCCAATAGATCAATCCAAAGACAGTGAATTTTTCTGATTTGCATAAAGGTACCCTATCATCTGGACTGGAGGTAAAGATCACAGGGGTCCCACATCCTAGTGTGGGCTCTGCTTACAAACCTGCTGTGGACTTTGGGCCAATCACTGTCCCCCTCTGGAACCACAGAGCTGTAGGCTCAGCCAGAGGAATGAGCTCAGAAAGGGGCAGGTTCCCCAGAGGTCACCCAGTGACGCACAGCAGAACTGGGCAGACCTGATTCTCCTCTCAGCTCTGTGTCTATCTTCCTAGGTCACTTGCCTTGGAGACCTGACATTTCTTGGAGAAGAGGAAGGCAATGAGAGGGGGCAGGAGGAAGAGTAGAGATTCTTGGAGGAGGAGGCAAGGAGGGGAGGTCAGGCCAGGTTAGGACTCCCAGGGGTGGGAGTCGTAAAGGGTCAGATGCCCCAGGCCTTTGGGCGCCCCTTCCCCCTCCCCTGGGCCCCCTGGGGTTGTCATTTGGGGATGTTAATTATTCATGAGGCTGGTGCTTTGCCTGGTTTTAATGCACTCTGATGGCCTTCTCTAGCTAATGGGGAAAATCAATAGGTTTTAATTCTCAGTGGCTGTGAAGCTCTGTCTGTCTCCTGTTTGGGTGGCTGGGTCTGGCTTGTGGGCTGAGAGTGGGGGTGGAGGCTCAGACCCAGATCTAAGGAGCCCCCGAGACTCTGCTTTCCCTGCTCTTGGTCCCACCCCCTCTGACTCCAGCGTGGGGAGAGAAGATCAGTCATCAGGCAGCTCCAAACTGCCCCGGGGATCCATGGAGAGTTTGAGTGCTGCATCTCAGCCACTCCACCCTCCTCCAAAAGGGTCTGCCCCGGCACCAGACTTCACTTATCAGCAGCGGCAGCACCACCGCCACCGGCTTTGGGGGACTGGACTCAGGCTTGCGGCCGTGGGTACTTAGGGTCAGCCCAGCCTTCCCCCTGGGCTTAGGCTTGCCTCACAGAACTGTCTCGGGCCTGGGAGGAAATCTGGCTCAAGCCTCTGAAGAGACTTAAATGCAAACCTCTGCTGTGCTGTCTAAATTCAGTTACGCACATAAAAAAAAAAACAGTGATTTTTTTTATGTCTCAATGTTTAAGATCAATCCAAAGACAGTGAATTTTTCTGATTTGCATAAAGGTACCCTATCATCTGGACTGGAGGTAAAGATCACAGGGGTCCCACATCCTAGTGTGGGCTCTGCTTACAAACCTGCTGTGGACTTTGGGCCAATCACTGTCCCCCTCTGGAACCACAGAGCTGTAGGCTCAGCCAGAGGAATGAGCTCAGAAAGGGGCAGGTTCCCCAGAGGTCACCCAGTGACGCACAGCAGAACTGGGCAGACCTGATTCTCCTCTCAGCTCTGTGTCTATCTTCCTAGGTCACTTGCCTTGGAGACCTGACATTTCTTGGAGAAGAGGAAGGCAATGAGAGGGGACAGGAGGAAGAGTAGAGATTCTTGGAGGAGGAGGCAAGGAGGGGAGGTCAGGCCAGGTTAGGACTCCCAGGGGTGGGAGTCGTAAAGGGTCAGATGCCCCAGGCCTTTGGGCGCCCCTTCCCCCTCCCCTGGGCCCCCTGGGGTTGTCATTTGGGGATGTTAATTATTCATGAGGCTGGTGCTTTGCCTGGTTTTAATGCACTCTGATGGCCTTCTCTAGCTAATGGGGAAAATCAATAGGTTTTAATTCTCAGTGGCTGTGAAGCTCTGTCTGTCTCCTGTTTGGGTGGCTGGGTCTGGCTTGTGGGCTGAGAGTGGGGGTGGAGGCTCAGACCCAGATCTAAGGAGCCCCCGAGACTCTGCTTTCCCTGCTCTTGGTCCCACCCCCTCTGACTCCAGCGTGGGGAGAGAAGATCAGTCATCAGGCAGCTCCAAACTGCCCCGGGGATCCATGGAGAGTTTGAGTGCTGCATCTCAGCCACTCCACCCTCCTCCAAAAGGGTCTGCCCCGGCACCAGACTTCACTTATCAGCAGCGGCAGCACCACCGCCACCGGCTTTGGGGGACTGGACTCAGGCTTGCGGCCGTGGGTACTTAGGGTCAGCCCAGCCTTCCCCCTGGGCTTAGGCTTGCCTCACAGAACTGTCTCGGGCCTGGGAGGAAATCTGGCTCAAGCCTCTGAAGAGACTTAAATGCAAACCTCTGCTGTGCTGTCTAAATGCAGTTACGCATTCAGGCATGACCAGTTTCTGATGGGATTGATTACCAAGAACGTTCATGGGACCTTAAGAGCTCGTCCCATCTCAGTTTACATCTGCCCCTGACCTCATGGGTTATCCCTGAGTCAGTGTCCTTAATGAATCCTGTCATTGTCTTGTGAATGGAATATCTACCATGTACTCTATTTGCATGTGTGTTCATAGACAAGCATAACGATGGACTTGCCAGGCAGCATTAGTATAAAGAATCCTTCTGCCAATGCAGGAGACATAAGAAATGAGGGTTGGATCTCTGGGTTGGAAAGATCCCCTGGAGGAGGAAATGCCAACCCACTCCAGTATTCTTCCTAGGGGAATCCCATGGACAGAGGAGCCTGGCGGGCTACAGCCCATGGGATTGCAAAGGGTTCAGCAGGATTGAGCGTCTGAGCACACACGCACACACACACGCATGCACACCCACACTCACTCACAAACATTTACGATTCACTGTGGTCTTCATTCTGCTGTGTTTGGCATTACTGAATGCTTCCAGGACACCGTGAGCCTCCAAAAAAGAAAGAAGGACTTCTCAGGTGCCATTAGTGGTAAAGAACCCGCCTGCCGATGCAGGAAAAAAGAAGGAGGCCTGGGACTTCCCTGGCGGTCCAGTGGTTAAGAATCTGCCTCTGCCTATGGAGAAGATGCGAATTCAGTCTCCGGTCAGGGAAGATCTCGCAAGCTTCAGAGCAACTTAGCCCGCAAGCCGCCACCACTGAGTCAGCGCTCCACAGCCGGAGTCCGTGCTCTGCAAGGAAAGATTCCGCGAACTGCAACCAAGACCTGATGCAGTCAAATAAGTAAATGTTAAAAAAAAAAAAAGGAAAGAAAGAAGGGAGACGTGTTCTCTGAACTCGATTGTGGGACTTTTGAGCCTTCGGCCACCCATCATGGGTCGCTCCCGCCCGACGGGTGCGCACTGGGCGCACTCCTTGGCGCGTCAGATGAAGGCGAAGCGCCGGCCGGACCTGGATGAGATTCACCGCGAGTTGCGGCCCCAGGTCGCCGCACGGCCCCAGCCAAACCCAGGCGCGGAACCCGATCCCGACCTGCCTGGGGAAGGCCTGCATCGCTGTCTGGCCTGCGCGAGGTACTTCATCGATTCTGCCAACCTGAAGACCCACTTCCGGTCCAAAGACCACAAGAAGAGGCTGAAACAGCTGAGCGTGGAGCCCTACAGTCAGGAAGAAGCGGAGAGGGCAGCGGGTATGGGTTCCTATGTTCCTCCCCAGCGGCTGGCAGTGCCCACAGAAATATCCACTGAGGTCCCTGAGATGGACACGTCTACGTGACACGGCCTGAGCATGCGAGGCAAAGGAGTTGCTCATGGACAGTGATGCAGGGGCCAGGCTGGGAGAGACGGTGCCAACACCTCCTTGGGTTTGGGGAGAGGATTGCCTTTTCCAGGTGCCCTCCCTCCCAATAAAAGAACTGGATAATTAAAAAAAAAAAAAAAAAGAAAGAAGGGAAAAGAGGCTTGAGGTGTGTCCACCTTGGAGAGGCCCTTTCTTCCTGTCTGAGAACCTAGGGCTCTTTTGATAGTCCCTGGACCACACTTTGTCAGCTGGAAACCCCCAGACCACTGGCAGGGCAGTTGCTGGATTCTCAGCCTAGCATGCTGGCCTTCAGAAACCAGAAACCACAGTGTGACCAGTGACCGCCAGAGCTTACCTGTCCTGTCCAGCCAAGCCCCATACCCCTTACTTTCCATTTTGACTCAGGTTCAGAAGGTGGATTCAATTCTTCCCCTTCAGTTCGTGGAGATTTGGGTTCAATTCCTGGGTTAGGAAGATCCCTGGGTTGGGAACATCCTCTGGTGAAGATACATAGCAACCTACTCTAGTATTCTTGCCTGGAGAAGGTCATGGACAGAGGAGCCTGGCGGGCTACAGTCATGGGGTCACAAAGAGTTGGACATGCCTGAGCGACTAACACTTTAATTTTCAGTTCATGGCACATTGTTATTCTTGGTCCATGCAGACTCCCTCCCTTGTTTTGATTCAGTTCTCATTTCTTTTCACCCCCAAGGATGGTGCGCAGGCAAAAACTGCCAAGGTTTATTCCAAGCCCCCACCTCATGGGATTGTGGGGAGAATTCTATGAGCCAGTAACAAAGAGGCCTCCAATTACAGCGGCTCAAACAAATCTTCTGACAAATTCATTAAGAACACATGCCAAAGTTTTACCTCAGGTTTGCTGCAAAGAAAGAGGCTTATGAACAAGTCGATTCAAGGAGAACTTTCCCTTTTAGAGGAAAGAGAATGGTTAGGTATTTGTTTGATTAGACACAAGAGAAAAAAAGAATCTGATTCTAGATCATTAGCTCCCTGAATGAGTGACAGCTGAATAGATGGGACGCTCACTTCCTAGCAGAGATCTTATGTGAATGGACGTTTATGAGAATACTGCTTAAGCATTTGCCACAAATGCTGATGTTTTCTCAGAAGAACCTTGTGAATTACATCACCAGGGAAAAGTTCCATCCTGAACCAGGTTTGGTCCAAGTTTTCTTTATTATGGGTGAATTTTGTTTCTCTTTATATAACAGGCTGGAGCGAGGTGTGTCCCCCTTTGGGAGAGGCCCTTTCTTCCTGTCTGAGAACCTAGGGCTCTTTTGATAGTCCCTGGACCACACTTTGTCAGCTGGAAACCCCAGACCACTGGCAGGGCAGTTGCTGGATTCTCAGCCTAGCATGCTGGCCTTCAGAAACCAGAAACCACAGTGTGACCAGTGACCGCCAGAGCTTACCTGTCCTGTCCAGCCAAGCCCCATACCCCTTACTTTCCATTTTGACTCAGGTTCAGAAGGTGGATTCAATTCTTCCCCTTCAGTTCGTGGAGATTTGGGTTCAATTCCTGGGTTAGGAAGATCCCTGGGTTGGGAACATCCTCTGGTGAAGATACATAGCAACCTACTCTAGTATTCTTGCCTGGAGAAGGTCATGGACAGAGGAGCCTGGCGGGCTACAGTCATGGGGTCACAAAGAGTTGGACATGCCTGAGCGACTAACACTTTAATTTTCAGTTCATGGCACATTGTTATTCTTGGTCCATGCAGACTCCTCCCTTGTTTTGATTCAGTTCTCATTTCTTTTCACCCCAAGGATGGTGCGCAGGCAAAACTGCCAAGGTTTATTCCAAGCCCCCACCTCATGGGATTGTGGGAGAATTCTATGAGCCAGTAACAAAGAGGCCTCCAATTACAGCGGCTCAAACAAATCTTCTGACAAATTCATTAAGAACACATGCCAAAGTTTTACCTCAGGTTTGCTGCAAAGAAAGAGGCTTATGAACAAGTCGATTCAAGGAGAACTTTCCCTTTTAGAGGAAAGAGAATGGTTAGGTATTTGTTTGATTAGACACAAGAGAAAAAAAGAATCTGATTCTAGATCATTAGCTCCCTGAATGAGTGACAGCTGAATAGATGGGACGCTCACTTCCTAGCAGAGATCTTATGTGAATGGACGTTTATGAGAATACTGCTTAAGCATTTGCCACAAATGCTGATGTTTTCTCAGAAGAACCTTGTGAATTACATCACCAGGGAAAAGTTCCATCCTGAACCAGGTTTGGTCCAAGTTTTCTTTATTATGGGTGAATTTTGTTTCTCTTTAGATAACAGGCTGGAGCGAGGCAGTCCTCTTGGTTGGAGCTGGCTCATAGGCATTGTATTCAAGTTTTAGTCCTCCAGAGAGAGGAAAGATGGAGTGCTGTCGAAGGGGTTTCCTCACCTCCACTTGTATTCTGTCAGCAAGTAGGTGGTCCCTTAGCTGCCAGGATGACTGGGAACTTTAGCCCCTAATTGCACAGCCGTATGCATTTTTAAAAACTGGCGCAGGGGTTGAGTGTTACAAAAAGAGAGAAGGGAGAATGGAATTCAGTTAGAAGTCGGGAAGGACTCATGCATAGCTGAGGCTCTGAACCCTCCTCTCTACTTCCTCCTGTGAACTCTGTTTACCAGTCCACTTTTGGGTCTTTTTTACTTATTTATTTATTTTTGGCTGGTCTGGATTTTCACTGCTGCTGCAGGCTGTTCTCTCGTTGCAAGGAGTCGGGGCTACTCTCCAGGTGAGGTGAGCAGGCTTCTTGTTGTGGTGACGTCTCTTGGTGTGGAACTCGGGCTCTAGGGCACATGGGCTTCAGTAGTTGCAGTCCACGGGCTCCACAGTTGCAGCTCCGAGGCTCTAGAGCACAGGCTCAATTGTTGTGGCTCATGGGCTTCATTGCTCCGTAGCATGTGAGATCTTCCTGGATCAGAGATCAAACCCATGCATGTCTCCTGCATTGGCAGGAGAACTCTTCACCACAGAGCTACCAGGGAAACCCCCCTGCTGGGCCTTTGTAATTGAAGAAATAGAAGGGATAATCAGTCTATGTTGAACCAAGAGGACAAAGGCGCCAAGATGTAGAATATATATGTTTGGATCTACCAAGAGGAGACTTCCGGTTTTGTTAGGCGGGTTTGAGAATGCATTAAGGCAGCTGAAACGAAAAAAAACGAAGCAATTATTAGCTCCTGGGAAAACAAAAAGTTGCACAAGAAATTTAATCATGGTATACTATGTGATTGAGCTGTGAATATTGTCTATGAAAGTGAAAAGTGAAAGCATTATTCACTCAGTTGTGTCCGATTCTCTGTGACACCATGGACTGTAGCTCCCAGGCTCCTCTGTCCATGGAATTCTCCAGGCAAGAATACTGGAGTGGATGGCCTTTCCCTTCTCCAGGGGTTCTTCTTGATTCAGGGATCGAACCTGGGTCTCCTGCATTGCAGGCAGGCTCTACTGTCTGAAGTACCAGGGAAGCCCATCTGTAAAGAAATAATATAAATAACAAAGTTATTTTAAACAAAAAGGGTACATAAATATATTGGGAGGCTGAGGGTACAATGCAGATATATATGTGGGGGCAGGGAGAGAAGAGAACCAAATTTTCATTTTCTCTATTAGGAAGTAAGATCAAGAACAGAAAAATCAAGAACTATATTAGCGTGTGAGTTAGCAAAGTGCCTAAAGAATAATCCACAGACAGATAGCATCAGCATCACCTGGGAGCTTATTAGAAGTGCGGATTCTCAGACCTGACTCCAGAGCTGCTGAATAAGAACCTGTATGTTATTTAACAAGATCCCAGGTGATTCATGTGCTCCTTAAAATTTGAGAAATCCTGTCTTAGAGAATGGAAAAGAAGAAAGAGAGAAAGAAAAAGAGAATGGCAAACAGAAGGAATGATTTGAATTCATTGCCTTTAGGAAAAGACCTGGGATACAAGAGAGGCGGGTAGGTGACTGGTAAGTGTTGATAAAAGTCCTGTAGCTTTATTTGAGTTTTAAACTATGTTGAAGATTTTGTTGTTGATGTTCAGTCGCTCAGTCATGTCTGACTCTTTGCGACCCCATGGACTGCAGCACGCCAGGCTTGCCTGTCCTTCACCATCTCCCAGAGCTTTCTCAAACTCATGTCCATTGAGTCAGTGATGCCATCCAACCATCTCATCCTCTGTCATCGCCTTCTCCTTCTACCTTCTCCTTCTGTTGTAGGTTTACATTGCTGAAAAAAGCAAATCATGTGTATGATTTAAAACCTTCTAAATGCCAAATGCAATACACAAGCTTTCTCCCAGTAGAGATCCCAGGCTGCCCTTTGCCTCATCAACAGTTTCTGGAATATTCATTTAGCACATTTCTCTGCACATCCAACCAGTGTGTGTCTGATGATCATGTCTATTTTTCTTACAGATAAGAGTCCACACAAGGCACTGTTTTGCATCTTGCTATTTTTATTCAACAGTAACTTGGAAGTCATTCCAAATAAGTGCATATAGATCTGCTTAATTCATTTATAGGTTGCTATTATAGACTATTACAGGATGCCTAATATTGTAATCTATTTAACTGCTCCCCTATTGATAGGAATTTAGGTTGTTTCCAGCCTTCTTCTGTTACAGACAATGTTGCAATATAAGCATTTTGTAACTGCAGTAAGGGCACAGGTCCTGGACATAGAGTGCCTGGAGTTGGAGACCCAGGCTGCTGGTAAGGCCAGTTATTTAATCTTCACGTGCCTCTTTCTGTAGCTATGAAATGGAGATAAAAAATAATACTAGGGGCTTCCCTGGTGGTCCTCTGGGTAGAGAGTCTGCCTTGCAGTGCAAAGGCACAGTTTGATCCCTGGCCCAGGAAGATCCCATGTGCCGCGCAACGGCTGGATGGGCGTGTCCAATTAGGAGCCAGCGCTCTGGAGCGCATGCGCCCAGAGCTGGTGCTCTGCTACGAGAGAGGCCGCGCAATGGGAGGTTGGCTCAAGCCAAAGAATAAAGATGGATGAAAAAAAAAATTAATAAAAACCGATAGAAGAGACCAAAATTAAATAATAATAATAATAATAATAATTTCCCTGGTGATCCGGCGGTTAGAACGTTGGCTTCCACTGCAGGGGATGTGGGTTCGATTGCTGGTCCAGGAGCTAAGATACTGCATGCCTTGCTTTGTGGCCAAAAACCAAAAAACATAAAACTGAAGCAAGACTGTAACAAATTCAATAAAAACTTTTAAAATTATCTACGTAAAATATATTTTAAAAAATTTAAAAAAAATATTTCCAAAAGTGGTTTGGGTGGAATTTGGTCAACAGATATTTATTGAGCCCTTCCTGTGAGGCAAGTACTGTTCTAGACACAAAGGAATCCTCTTGTAATTCACCTGGTAAAGAATCTGCTTGCAATGCAGGAGACCCCAGTTCAATTCCCGGGAGATCCCCTGGAGAAGAGATAGGTTACCCATTCTGCATTCTTGGGCTTCCCTGGTGGCTCAGATAGTATAGAATTCACCCTCAGTGTGGAAGACCTGGGTTTGATCCCTGGGTTGGGAAGATCCCCTGAAGAAGGGAAAGGCTACCCACTCCAGTACTCTTGCCTGGAGAATTCCGTGGCTCGTCCGTGGGTCTCAAAGAATCAGACACCACTGAGCGACTTTCACATTCAGTGAACAAAACAGATAAAAACCCCTGCCCTTGTGGAGTTTGTCTATTTAACTGCTCCCCTATTGATAGGAATTTAGGTTGTTTCCAGCCTTCTTCTGTTACAGACAATGTTGCAATATAAGCATTTTGTAACTGCAGTAAGGGCACAGGTCCTGGACATAGAGTGCCTGGAGTTGGAGACCCAGGCTGCTGGTAAGGCCAGTTATTTAATCTTCACGTGCCTCTTTCTGTAGCTATGAAATGGAGATAAAAAATAATACTAGGGGCTTCCCTGGTGGTCCTCTGGGTAGAGAGTCTGCCTTGCAGTGCAAAGGCACAGTTTGATCCCTGGCCCAGGAAGATCCCATGTGCCGCGCAACGGCTGGATGGGCGTGTCCAATTAGGAGCCAGCGCTCTGGAGCGCATGCGCCCAGAGCTGGTGCTCTGCTACGAGAGAGGCCGCGCAATGGGAGGTTGGCTCAAGCCAAAGAATAAAGATGGATGAAAAAAAAAATTAATAAAAACCGATAGAAGAGACCAAAATTAAATAATAATAATAATAATAATAATTTCCCTGGTGATCCGGCGGTTAGAACGTTGGCTTCCACTGCAGGGGATGTGGGTTCGATTGCTGGTCCAGGAGCTAAGATACTGCATGCCTTGCTTTGTGGCCAAAAACCAAAAAACATAAAACTGAAGCAAGACTGTAACAAATTCAATAAAAACTTTTAAAATTATCTACGTAAAATATATTTTAAAAATTAAAAAAAATATATTTCCAAAAGTGGTTTGGGTGGAATTTGGTCAACAGATATTTATTGAGCCCTTCCTGTGAGGCAAGTACTGTTCTAGACACAAAGGAATCCTCTTGTAATTCACCTGGTAAAGAATCTGCTTGCAATGCAGGAGACCCCAGTTCAATTCCCGGGAGATCCCCTGGAGAAGAGATAGGTTACCCATTCTGCATTCTTGGGCTTCCCTGGTGGCTCAGATAGTATAGAATTCACCCTCAGTGTGGAAGACCTGGGTTTGATCCCTGGGTTGGGAAGATCCCCTGAAGAAGGGAAAGGCTACCCACTCCAGTACTCTTGCCTGGAGAATTCCGTGGCTCGTCCGTGGGTCTCAAAGAATCAGACACCACTGAGCGACTTTCACATTCAGTGAACAAAACAGATAAAAACCCCTGCCCTTGTGGAGTTTGGACTCTAGTGGTGGAAGAAAGATAACAAACAAGATCAATTAATAAGATATATAATGATATGGCCTAGGGACATGGAGGAAGGAAGAGGGATCAAGAGAGACATTTGCAATTTTAGATAAAGTCATGCATGGCCTCGCTAGCACAGTGGCACATGAATGATACAGACCTGAAGGATGAGTGGTGAGTTATGTTCACACTTGCGAGAAAGCCATTCCAGACAAAGGGTCACAGATGAGGGCCTCACTTCCTCCTACAAGGGCATCTGGGAAGGGGAAGGGCCCTTGTGCCTTCCACCCACTAGCCCTATGTCTACCCTTGGGGACCTTGTGCCTTCCACCCACTAGCCCTATGTCTACCCTTGGGGACCCATAGCTAAGGAGGTAAAATCCTTCCCCTATGTACAGCAGCCCTTTCATCAGACGCCAGCTAGAGACTGGCTGCCTCCTGACCCTGTGTTGTCACGGAGCTGCCCAAAGAACTACAGCGGCACCAGCCACAGCCGAAGAAGCCTGGTGGCCTTCAAGATGCGATTGGATTCCCAGCCAAGCATGGTCAGTCCCTGGCACCGGGGGACTCTGCCTCCAGACCTGGGTTCTCCTTCTGGAGTGGTATGTGGTGAGGAGGAGGAGCCAGAGTGTAGGAGGCAGGGAATGCTGTCTTTGAGTCAATATACCTGAGTGGGCTCGGCTTTGCAGAGAAGTTCCGTGGGTTGGGTGGACGGTGTGCGAGTCTCAGCAAGGTGGGGCTTCCCAGGTGACGCTAGGGTTAAAAAACCCACCTGCCAATGCAGTTGACACAAGAGAGGTGGGTTTGATCCCTAGGTCGGGAAGATCCCCTGGAGGAGGAAATGGCAACTGGCTCCAGTATTCTTGCCTGGGAAATCCCACGGACAGAGGAGCCTGGTGGGCTACAGTCACAAAGAGTTGAACCCACTGAGCGACTGAGGACTCAGCGAGGTGGGTTTTGGACGTGGGAGAGTAGCCACCTTAGATCTTGATGAGCTCTCCTTCTGAATCCAAGTAAGGTCAGTTCCAAAATTTCTCTCTAAACATCTTTGGGAAGGCAAACTCATTGGAAGAGGAAGATGAGTTTGTGTAGAGGCAGCGACAGAGAACCAGGATGCCACTGAACTTTGTTGGTGATGACCTTGTGGAGGAGAATTAATGAATTGGTGGGAACTTAACCCCCTCAGTCACCTCTAAGCATCTCCGTTGCCCCAGGGTGCATGTGTGTCCTTAGTCCTCCAGCCTTGGGGCTCTAGCGCCCCCTATGGGCAGAGTCTACCACAGAGCGCTGACCTAGCGGAAAGGTGGTTTCTGGAGCTCCCGCCTCTGCCGTAGGAACCCCAGTATATTGACAGAAGGGGTAGGTTTGGGCTTAATGCCTGGCTCCTGGGAACATTTCAAATGAATGAGAAAAAGATGGATTGTTTGATAGTCTCTGAAAAATAGACATCTGAATCTTCACTTATTGGGCACCTCACTGGTTAAAACAGGAAACTAGAGATGGATCAGAGATCTCAAGTTTCAAAATAAAACTGTAAACAAATTAGAAGAAAATATAAATGAATTTAAAAAACAATCTCAATAGGAAAGTATTTTCCGGATGAGAAATAAAGTTCAGAAATGATAACATTTGATTACAAAAAAAAAATTTCTTCATAGCAAGAACTACCACGGAACCAATAAACAAAATGGCCAACTATTTTTAAGGTGTGTAGCACAAATGGCAAATAAAAGCTAGTGTCCTGAAGAGAAAATTAGCTCTTACAAATAGATAGGGACCATGCACCCAACAGGATAGAGTAGAGACTGTGGACTGGCAGTTTCAAAATAAAGAAAAAGTAACAGCACATAAGTTGTATCCGGGAAGGTTTCAACTTCTCTCATCCCTGAAGGGGCTCTGTATTTCCTTTTCATTTACCTGGAACCCTCCATCTCCCAGTAGCAGCGTCACTTGCCCCAGGTCCCCTCAGGTCTGCATCACTCTTGTCGCTGTATTGTCTCAAGGCCATAAATGACCAGGAGCCTGGATTTCACCATATCTAAGCTGGGAAGGCCATTAGAAGATCATCTGTGTGAAGTAAGGCCAACAGGGGCCAGGCCATGCTAGCAGGTTAAGGGTTTTGATTGATTCCTAAGAGTATAGAATGGCTAATAACAGGGAGCTAAAAGGCTATAGCTAAACTCATTGGAAGAGGAAGATGAGTTTGTGTAGAGGCAGCGACAGAGAACCAGGATGCCACTGAACTTTGTTGGTGATGACCTTGTGGAGGAGAATTAATGAATTGGTGGGAACTTAACCCCCTCAGTCACCTCTAAGCATCTCCGTTGCCCCAGGGTGCATGTGTGTCCTTAGTCCTCCAGCCTTGGGGCTCTAGCGCCCCCTATGGGCAGAGTCTACCACAGAGCGCTGACCTAGCGGAAAGGTGGTTTCTGGAGCTCCCGCCTCTGCCGTAGGAACCCCAGTATATTGACAGAAGGGGTAGGTTTGGGCTTAATGCCTGGCTCCTGGGAACATTTCAAATGAATGAAAAAAAGATGGATTGTTTGATAGTCTCTGAAAAATAGACATCTGAATCTTCACTTATTGGGCACCTCACTGGTTAAAACAGGAAACTAGAGATGGATCAGAGATCTCAAGTTTCAAAATAAAACTGTAAACAAATTAGAAGAAAATATAAATGAATTTAAAAAACAATCTCAATAGGAAAGTATTTTCCGGATGAGAAATAAAGTTCAGAAATGATAACATTTGATTACAAAAAAAAAATTTCTTCATAGCAAGAACTACCACGGAACCAATAAACAAAATGGCCAACTATTTTTAAGGTGTGTAGCACAAATGGCAAATAAAAGCTAGTGTCCTGAAGAGAAAATTAGCTCTTACAAATAGATAGGGACCATGCACCCAACAGGATAGAGTAGAGACTGTGGACTGGCAGTTTCAAAATAAAGAAAAAGTAACAGCACATAAGTTGTATCCGGGAAGGTTTCAACTTCTCTCATCCCTGAAGGGGCTCTGTATTTCCTTTTCATTTACCTGGAACCCTCCATCTCCCAGTAGCAGCGTCACTTGCCCCAGGTCCCCTCAGGTCTGCATCACTCTTGTCGCTGTATTGTCTCAAGGCCATAAATGACCAGGAGCCTGGATTTCACCATATCTAAGCTGGGAAGGCCATTAGAAGATCATCTGTGTGAAGTAAGGCCAACAGGGGCCAGGCCATGCTAGCAGGTTAAGGGTTTTGATTGATTCCTAAGAGTATAGAATGGCTAATAACAGGGACTGGCTAATAACAAAGGTCTGCACAGTCAAAGCTATGGTTTTTCCAGTAGTCCTGTATGAATGTGAGAGCTGGTCCATAAAGAAGGCTGAGCGACAAAGAATTGATACCTTTGAACTGTTGTGTCCGAGAAGACTCTCTCTCTCTCTCTTTTTTTTGGTAGTTTATTTTATTGTATTTTACTTGTACAGTGTTTTATTGCTTATAGATATGTATAAACAGAGAAGACTCTTGAGAGTCCCTTGGACTGCAAGGAGACCGAACCAGTCAATCCTGAAGGACATCAACGCTGGGTCTGTGGTGACCTGGAGGGGTAGGACAGTGAGGGAGGTGGGGGGACGTTTGGGACGGGAGGGGACATATGTGGACCTATGGCGGATTCAGGTCGACATGTGGCAGTAAGCAACAAAACTCTGTAAAAAAAAAAAATTAATAAATCAAGTTATAAAAATGCAAGCAAAAAAAAAAAAAAGGAAATCAGCCCTGAACATTCATTGAAAGGATTAATACAGAATCTGAAGCTCCAGTACTTTGGCCACCTGATGGGAAGAGACAACTTGTTGGAAAAGACCCTGATGCTGGGAAAAATGGAGACAGAAGGAGAAGGGAGCGACAGAGGATGAGTTAGCTGGATGCCATCACTGACTCAATGGATGTGAGCTTGAGCAAGCTCCGGGAGATGCTGAAGGACAGGGAAGCCTGACCTGCTCTAGTCCACTGGGTCACAAACAGTCGGACACGACGGAGCAACTGAACGGAACTGTACTGAATGACAGCAACAGATTTGTGACTTGAAATGTTCTCTCTAGCTACCGGGGGCAGAGTGGGGAGACCGTGGGGGAGATGGAGCAGTGGGCCAGTCTAAAGGTGTCAGTGGCCTGGAGCAGACTGGAGGAAGTGACAGAACTTGCAAGATAGGGAGAGGGTGAATCTCAGGGTTTGGGGAGGTTGGAGGAAGAGGCAGACCTCTGGGCTCCTGGCTCATGTATCAGATCAACAGTGTTTCCAGTCACTGAATTAGGGAATACTGGAAGAGAACTGGTAGGAACATCAGACTTAGCCCTCAGGCGAAGGGTGGGTTTGGGCAGATGGTGATTAAACTCAAAGAGTGACTGATACCAAAGAGGGTTAGAGTGGAGTGAGAGGAAAACAGGGGCTCGGACCCCACCTTGAGGAGCCCCAACATTTAATTGCCTTATGAAGGAAATGAGCCAAGAAAGGGAATGTAGAAAGGGAAACCCAGTCTCAGAAGTTAGCTTTTCAAGATGAAGGGAGGGAGGCTGAACGGTGATGAATGTTGCCGAGAGGCCAAGAAACCGTCAATAGGGGACTGATTTGCTGTCTAAGGATTTTTGATAAGAAATAGAAAGACTTACCAAGTTTTTAGAAATTAGAGCAGAGAAAGAATAAGATCGTAGGAAATTTGCAAAGGTAAATAGTATCATAGTTTGAAGCAACTTCAAGGTTGTTGGATTGAAATTATTAGTCATTTGTTCAAATAATAAACATTTAATAAATGCTTTCTATAGATACCTTAAAAAGAGTGAATCACTACTATAAAAAATGAAAGTTTCCATGTACTGTGGTGGATAGATCGCTAGGGTACACTGCTAAGTGAAAAAAAAAAAAGCCAAGAGAAGGAAAAGTGCCCTCTTTTGCGAAGGACATGGGGAAAATAGGAAATATGAAAACATACTTTGGGGCTTCCCTGGTGGTCCAGTGGGTAAGGACACCGCCTTGCTGTACAGGGGGCACCGGTTCGATCCCTAGCCTGGGAAGATCCCATGTGCTGCAGAGCAGCTGGACTGATGTGTCCAATTACTGAGCCGGAGTTCTGGAGCGCATGCGTCCAGAGCCAGTGTTCTGTGACAACAGAGGCCACTGCGATGGGAGGCCCACACAGGCCAAAGAACAAAGTTGGATGAAAATAGATAAATGAAAGACCAATAGAAGTGGCCTGTCCTCCTCCCCGCCGCCAAAAAAAAAAAGTCAAAAAAAGAGAAAATATATTTTATTTATATTAAAAAAACACTAAAGGGAAAAAGTAAAAAGGGATTACCACTAAAGGTTAGGACCTAGGGACAATGGGAAATAGAAATAATAAGCATACATTTATTTTGTTCTTAGCTGGTTTTTTTCTAACCAGTAATTATTCACTCTAAAAAAATTAATGGGCTGGATTTCAGTTGAGAGAAAGGGTTGAAAATATAGAAGAGAGGAATCCTCAAGAAGGCAGGAGCATTGGGAGATTTTGCTGGTGGTCCTTTGCAAAGACATTGTGCTCCCTGTGCTAGGGGTTCTGGGCTTGATCCCTGGTCAGAGAACTAGACCCAGCATTCCACAACTAAAGTTTCCACATGCTGCAAGAAAGATAGAAAGTTCTGAGACCCGGCACAGTCAAATACATAAATTCATTAAAGCAAAAAATTTTAAATTTTCTAAAAAAAAAAAAAAAGGTAGGTCTGTTGGGAGTCAAGGCCCGAGTGTAAATGTAGGGGTTTGCCTCAGTTTCACCATCTGTAACGTGAGCCAACCCTGAAACCACTTAGCACTGACTTTTATCAAATGTAACTCTCGCTTCTTCTCTGAGGCCCTGAGTAGGCTGGCTGCAGATACCAGGTGTGGGAAGGGACCTTGTCCCAACTCCTCCAAGTGCATCCTGGGAAGACAGTCAGCGGTCAGTGGGGGCCCTGAGCCAATCCCAGGGCCCCCTGTGTGAGAGGGAGGGAGATCGTGAGTGAGGCTGAGGGATGGGGAGACGGCAGGCTTGCAGCATCACTTCCAGAATCCACCCACACCGTTCTCTAGCTCCCCAAGCCCACGGCCGGGACAGATTGGCCCTAAATTTAGCTGAACGGCAGCCCCAGAGGGAGCTTGAGAAGCAAAATGCACAACAGCCCACATCGGCATGTGAAGCCTTGCTTCACGAAAGAAGAAACCGAAGCTTGCTTGGCAAGGGCAAGGGGCCTAGTTACCTAGAGCTGCTCAGCAAGTGGGGCCTGGCCCCTGCTGGCAAGTATATTGCTCTGGAGGGCTGACCTGAAGTGAGGACTTCAGGACCTTAGAGTGTCACTATGCCCAACACATAGTAAGGCCAAACAAAGTATCAGAGTTTGAAAGAGAGAAAGGTATATTGAAGGGCCATGCAAGGGGAGCAGGTGGCTCGTGCCTCCCAACCCCGCAACTTTTGAAGACTTTCAGGAAAGCATTTTAAAAACATGGAAACCTATATGGTCATGTGTAGAAAAGATAGCTATTGTCATTGTGCTAGGGGAATAGGAGTACCTATAATCACTTGGAGCGATGGTCTGGAGGGATGGGAGGGGGGGAACTGGGTGGGGGGAGGGTCAAGGGATATGCATATGAATGATCTGGGAACATACATGTACAAAAATAAATAATAAATAAATAAATAAATAAAGTTAAAAAAAAAAAAAAAACTATTATCATTTATTTATTTACGCTGCGCCACCTGGAAGGTGGGATCTTAGTTTCCCAACCAGAGATCAAACCCTTTAAGGGGTCAACTCCCTTCAAGCATTGGGAGCACAGAGTCTTTTTTTTCCCCCCTTTTATTCCCCCTCTTTAAAAATTACTTTTAATTGGAGGATACTTGCTTTACAATGTTGTGTTGGCTTTTGCCATACATCAACATGAATCACCTTGGTGGTTCAGATGGTAAAGAATCTGCCTGTTATGTGGGAGAAGGGGTTTCAGTTCCTGGGGCGGAGAGATCCCCTGGAGAAGGGCATGGCAATCCACTCCAGTATTCTTGCCTGGAGGATTCCATGGATAGAGGAGCCTGGAGGGCTACCGTGCACGGGGTCAAAAAGAGTCAGTCGCGATTGAGGGGCAAACACTTTCACGTCATACACATGTCCCTTCCCTTCCGCCCCATCCCGCCCCTCTCAGCTGTCACAGAGCACCAGGCTGAGCTCACATGGGATGCATATATTTCAATGCTACTGTCTCAATTTGTCCTTCCCCCGCTGTGTCCATAAGTCTGTTCTCTACGTCTGAATCTATTCTTGCCCTGCCGATAGGCTCATCAGGACCATTTTTCTAGATTCCATATATATGTGCTAATATATGATATTTGTTTTTCTCTTTCTGACATATTTCACTCTGTATCACAGGTTCTAGGCTCACCCACCTCACTAGAACTGAGTCAAATTCTTCTCTTTCTGTGGTTGAGTAATATTCCATTGTGTATATGTACCACAGCTGCTTTATCCATTCATCTGTCTGCAGACCTCTCGGTTGCTTCCACGTCCTGGCTTTTGTATACAGTGCTGCAACAAATGTTTGGGTACATGTGTCTTTTTCAATTAATGGTTTTCTCAGCACGTATGCCTACCAGTGGGATTGTTAGTATTTAAGAAATTCAAAACACAGAGTCTTAACCACTAGACTACCAGGGAAGTTCCAGCAAAGCCTTTTTAAAGGGAAGGTGAGGTGGTTGGCTGTTGTTCTGATACTAGAATCCTTTGTTCTTGCAGCTAACCACATGGGTCAAATCAAGGTATTCCTGAAACCTCCAAGGAGACTGATGTTATTTTCTGTTCTGCAACCTTTTATCTCTGTACGAGCTGAAAAGAGTTATACTTTAAAGGTCAGAGCACTGAGAATGGGCTACCCTGTATATTTCAGACTATGGGCAACGTTCTTAACTGGAAGCAAAGGCAACAGGACACAAAGGTTATATAGTAAAAGAAACATATCTAATACGGAGTCATATTTGTTCTTCCCTAGTATAACTGTATTTGGAGATGGTGACTTTTTTTTTTTTTTGGGGGGGGCGGGTTGGGGGGGGAGGGGGGCGAGCGGGCCACTTCCATTGGTGTTTCATTTATTCAGTTCCATCCATCTTTGTTCTTTGGCCAGTGTGGGCCTCCTATCACAGTGGCCTCTGTTGTCACAGACCACCGGCTCTGGGCGCATGCGTTTCAGAGCTTCAGCTCGGTAATTGGACACAGCAGTGCAGCTGCTCGCGGCACGTGGGATCTTCCCAGGCCAGGGATCAAACCGGTGCACCTTGCACTGTAAGGTGGTGTCCGCACCCACTGGACCACCAGGGAAGCCCTGGAGATGATGACTTTAAAGAGGTAGTTAAGGGCTTCCCTGGTGGTCCAGTGGGTACAGGCACCGCCTTGCAGTGCAGGGGGTGCCAGTTCGATCCCTGGCCTGGGAAGATCCCATGTGCCGCAGAGCGGCTGCACTGCTGTGTCCAACTACTGAGCCGGAGCTCTCGAGGCGTGCGCCCAGAGCCAGTGCTCTGCAGCAAGAGAGGCCATTGCGATGGGAGGCCCACACAAGCCAAAGAACAAAGATGGCTGAAAATAGATAAATGAAAGACCAATAGAAGTGGCCAAAGAAGAAAAAGGTTAAAAAAAAAAAAAAAGAGGTAGTCAAGGTAAGATGAGGTCGTAAGAGTGGGCACTGATGTAATGACCGGTGGCCAGTAAAAATTTTACCAAGAAAAAAAAAAAATAGACTACCAGGGAAGTTCCAGCAAAGCCTTTTTAAAGGGAAGGTGAGGTGGTTGGCTGTTGTTCTGATACTAGAATCCTTTGTTCTTGCAGCTAACCACATGGGTCAAATCAAGGTATTCCTGAAACCTCCAAGGAGACTGATGTTATTTTCTGTTCTGCAACCTTTTATCTCTGTACGAGCTGAAAAGAGTTATACTTTAAAGGTCAGAGCACTGAGAATGGGCTACCCTGTATATTTCAGACTATGGGCAACGTTCTTAACTGGAAGCAAAGGCAACAGGACACAAAGGTTATATAGTAAAAGAAACATATCTAATACGGAGTCATATTTGTTCTTCCCTAGTATAACTGTATTTGGAGATGGTGACTTTTTTTTTTTTTTTTGGAGGGGGCGGGTTGGGGGGGGAGGGGGGCGGGCGGGCCACTTCCATTGGTGTTTCATTTATTCAGTTTCATCCATCTTTGTTCTTCAGCCTGTGTGGGCCTCCCATCGTGGTGGCCTCTGTCATCACAGAGCACTGGCTCTGGGCACATGCGCTCCAGAGCTCCGGCTCGGTAATTGGACACAGCAGTGCAGCTGCTCCGCGGCACGTGGGATCTTCCCAGGCCAGGGATCAAACCGGTGCACCTTGCACTGTAAGGTGGTGTCCGCACCCACTGGACCACCAGGGAAGCCCTGGAGATGATGACTTTAAAGAGGTAGTTAAGGGCTTCCCTGGTGGTCCAGTGGGTACAGGCACCGCCTTGCAGTGCAGGGGGTGCCAGTTCGATCCCTGGCCTGGGAAGATCCCATGTGCCGCAGAGCGGCTGCACTGCTGTGTCCAACTACTGAGCCGGAGCTCTCGAGTGCGTGCGCCCAGAGCCAGTGCTCTGCAGCAAGAGAGGCCATTGCGATGGGAGGCCCACACAAGCCAAAGAACAAAGATGGCTGAAAATAGATAAATGAAAGACCAATAGAAGTGGCCAAAGAAGAAAAAGGTTAAAAAAAAAAAAAAAGAGGTAGTCAAGGTAAGATGAGGTCGTAAGAGTGGGCACTGATGTAATGACCGGTGTCCTAGTAAGAAGAGGAGATTAGGACACAGGGACACACAGAGGGAAGACCGTGTGAAAACAGGGAGAAGGCAGCTATTTATAAGCCACTAAGAGAGGCTTATCAACAATTCTAAATTGCCAGCCTCCAAAACTGTGAGAAAAGACAGTTTGTTGCTTAAGCCACCCAGCCTACGGCACTTTGTTATGGCGTCCAACCAGACCAACAGTCATTTTCCATTCATGTCAAGTAAGTCCGGAATCGGGCAGTCCAAGTTGGTATGGCCAGGTCACAGGGACTCAGACTCCACTTTCTCTTGCCCATTCTGTTTTCAAGGTCACTTCTTGGACCAAAATGGCTGCTGGAGCTGCCTTACTCCAGGCAGTATCAAGGAGAAAGGGATAAAAGATAGGTCTCTTCCTTTTAAGGCAACTTCCTGCAAGTTCCATGGAGCAATTTTGCTTGCACCTTATTGACTGTTGCTTAGTCACAACCTTGCTGCAAAGGAGTCTGGGAAATGTGCTAAAAAGCCAGGCTTTATTCCTAAGAAGCAAGGGGAGAACGGCTTCTGGGAGAAGCCACCGCAGACCATGGCCTCAGTCCGTGTATTTACTCATGGGTACATGAAAGACTTTCATTGCGTTTTCTGTAACTTAGCATTCTTTCGATTGCAAGCCAGGGTGGTGCTTCTGCCTCACTGTGTGAATGTGTGGTTTTTGAAAGACCCAGTTATGCTGGGCAATATCTGTCCTGAAGTCCTTTCTCCATAGTGTTGCTGTTCAGTCACCAAGTTGTGTTTGTCCCTACACTAAGACCATAGCCCACTAGGCTCCACCGTTCAGGGGCTGTCCTAGGCAAGAATACTGGAGAGGGTTGCCATTTCCTTCTCCAGGGGAACTTCCTGACCCAGGGATCGAACCCATGTCTCCTGCACTGGCAGGTGAGTTCTTTACCACTGAGCCACCAGGGAAGCTCTCTGTCCGTGTGTCCAAAGCATCAGCTCTTGACTGTCTGCTGCTGCATGTCCAGGTCCTCTTGTTTCTGTCTGTGCAGTTCTCTCCTCTCTAGTCAAGGTAAGATGAGGTCAAGGGACTGATGTAATGACCGGTGTCCTAGTAAGAAGAGGAGATTAGGACACAGGGACACACAGAGGGAAGACCGTGTGAAAACAGGGAGAAGGCAGCTATTTATAAGCCACTAAGAGAGGCTTATCAACAATTCTAAATTGCCAGCCTCCAAAACTGTGAGAAAAGACAGTTTGTTGCTTAAGCCACCCAGCCTACGGCACTTTGTTATGGCGTCCAACCAGACCAACAGTCATTTTCCATTCATGTCAAGTAAGTCCGGAATCGGGCAGTCCAAGTTGGTATGGCCAGGTCACAGGGACTCAGACTCCACTTTCTCTTGCCCATTCTGTTTTCAAGGTCACTTCTTGGACCAAAATGGCTGCTGGAGCTGCCTTACTCCAGGCAGTATCAAGGAGAAAGGGATAAAAGATAGGTCTCTTCCTTTTAAGGCAACTTCCTGCAAGTTCCATGGAGCAATTTTGCTTGCACCTTATTGACTGTTGCTTAGTCACAACCTTGCTGCAAAGGAGTCTGGGAAATGTGCTAAAAAGCCAGGCTTTATTCCTAAGAAGCAAGGGGAGAACGGCTTCTGGGAGAAGCCACCGCAGACCATGGCCTCAGTCCGTGTATTTACTCATGGGTACATGAAAGACTTTCATTGCGTTTTCTGTAACTTAGCATTCTTTCGATTGCAAGCCAGGGTGGTGCTTCTGCCTCACTGTGTGAATGTGTGGTTTTTGAAAGACCCAGTTATGCTGGGCAATATCTGTCCTGAAGTCCTTTCTCCATAGTGTTGCTGTTCAGTCACCAAGTTGTGTTTGTCCCTACACTAAGACCATAGCCCACTAGGCTCCACCGTTCAGGGGCTGTCCTAGGCAAGAATACTGGAGAGGGTTGCCATTTCCTTCTCCAGGGGAACTTCCTGACCCAGGGATCGAACCCATGTCTCCTGCACTGGCAGGTGAGTTCTTTACCACTGAGCCACCAGGGAAGCTCTCTGTCCGTGTGTCCAAAGCATCAGCTCTTGACTGTCTGCTGCTGCATGTCCAGGTCCTCTTGTTTCTGTCTGTGCAGTTCTTCTGGCCTCTTCTGGACGATCCTCAAGGCTCATGGATCATTCTGCTGCTCCCATGCCTGGACCATTTCCAGCTGCCCTTGAGTTTCTCAAAATCTCTTTCTGGGGTCTCATCCCTTCTCCTACAGGAAATAGGGTTCAGGGCCTCTTCCTCAGAGACTTTCCAAAGTCTCTTTTTCTCATTACCTCTCTTCTTCCTCTCTCTCTTGTGTCCTGTTCCTCAGGGGAATATTTCTGATCTAAAGTTGGCAAGCCTCTATGTTTCTCCAATTAGAAGTTAAGCTACTGGGACACGAAAGTCAGATTTCATGGTTCTCTACTGCTTTCTACCCGTTCACATTCCTCCCCTGAGGTGACATGCACAGGTTTTGACTTGACAGCAGGAAAGAAAAAAGAAAATGTCAGGAGCTCTCCGGTTAATATCCTCAAAATATTATCCTACCATATCGTTAATAAACTATTAAAAAATAGTTGACATTATTTGGCATTCCTCACCTCCTTCTCTTTTGCTGTTGCCACTGTACAGTCTAGAAAAGCTCAATCTTTTCTTTCCCAACCTCTCTTGCAGCTTCAGGAAGCTGTGTTTCTCAGTTCAGATCAATAAGATCAGAACAAAAGGTTGCTCGTGGTTTACAGGAAGGCTTTTGCTTTATCCAGAGAAAAAAGACACCAGGTGTGGCGGCCACCGTCTCTTTCCCTCTGCCTCCTACTTAGAAAGTGAACAGAAGAGCTAGACCTGCAGCAGCTGTCTTAACACCGTGAAGGCAACGCCAGGAGAATCTGAGATGCCACGGAGCCACCGAGCAGCTAAGTCTACACAGCATCATTTATTAACTATTAAGCCAGAAAAATCTCTTTGTGTTATGACTTCATATCTTGCTGTTGAAAGCACTTCTAAATGTATATACTATCGGGTTGTTGGGGCTTCCTTGTGGTTCAGCTGGGAAAGAATCCACCTGCAATGCCAGAGACCCCAGTTTGATCTCTGGGTCGGGAAGATCCCCTGGAGAAGGGATAAGCTACCCACTCCAGTATTCTTGCCTAGAGGATTCCATGGCTTGCACATGCAATTGCTTTATTTAAGTTAGCACAAGTGAGTTTCTCTTTATTGTCACAACCCGTCCCTAGACAGTGGCAGTGTCTTAAATTCTGGGCCATGGTGATGCGAGAGAGTTCCTAGTCACGCTCCATTATGTTCAGTCCAGAAACAGTCAGCAGTTCTGGCGTTCCCCATGACAGGCTCTATGTCTCAAAGTGAGTCACATGGGTACGTAAATGCTGCTGGGGGGAACTGAGTGGAAAAGTCTTGGTTCTTCACGTAGGCTGAAGGATGGAGATAGTCCACCTACTATTGTCAACCTTGGGACCCACCACATCTCCTTGGCCCCCTCTCTGGGCAGCAGAGGCCCGTGCACTGAGTAGCTGAGGAAGATCCACATATGTGGCTCAGTCAAAAAGTCAAGGTTTTGACTTGACAGCAGGAAAGAAAAAAGAAAATGTCAGGAGCTCTCCGGTTAATATCCTCAAAATATTATCCTACCATATCGTTAATAAACTATTAAAAAATAGTTGACATTATTTGGCATTCCTCACCTCCTTCTCTTTTGCTGTTGCCACTGTACAGTCTAGAAAAGCTCAATCTTTTCTTTCCCAACCTCTCTTGCAGCTTCAGGAAGCTGTGTTTCTCAGTTCAGATCAATAAGATCAGAACAAAAGGTTGCTCGTGGTTTACAGGAAGGCTTTTGCTTTATCCAGAGAAAAAAGACACCAGGTGTGGCGGCCACCGTCTCTTTCCCTCTGCCTCCTACTTAGAAAGTGAACAGAAGAGCTAGACCTGCAGCAGCTGTCTTAACACCGTGAAGGCAACGCCAGGAGAATCTGAGATGCCACGGAGCCACCGAGCAGCTAAGTCTACACAGCATCATTTATTAACTATTAAGCCAGAAAAATCTCTTTGTGTTATGACTTCATATCTTGCTGTTGAAAGCACTTCTAAATGTATATACTATCGGGTTGTTGGGGCTTCCTTGTGGTTCAGCTGGGAAAGAATCCACCTGCAATGCCAGAGACCCCAGTTTGATCTCTGGGTCGGGAAGATCCCCTGGAGAAGGGATAAGCTACCCACTCCAGTATTCTTGCCTAGAGGATTCCATGGCTTGCACATGCAATTGCTTTATTTAAGTTAGCACAAGTGAGTTTCTCTTTATTGTCACAACCCGTCCCTAGACAGTGGCAGTGTCTTAAATTCTGGGCCATGGTGATGCGAGAGAGTTCCTAGTCACGCTCCATTATGTTCAGTCCAGAAACAGTCAGCAGTTCTGGCGTTCCCCATGACAGGCTCTATGTCTCAAAGTGAGTCACATGGGTACGTAAATGCTGCTGGGGGGAACTGAGTGGAAAAGTCTTGGTTCTTCACGTAGGCTGAAGGATGGAGATAGTCCACCTACTATTGTCAACCTTGGGACCCACCACATCTCCTTGGCCCCCTCTCTGGGCAGCAGAGAGCCCCGTGCACTGAGTAGCTGAGGAAGATCCACATATGTCTACGAGGGTCTTCTACAGGGTGTGCCATGGCAGGTTGGGCAGATTCCTGACTGCTCCAGGGGAAGGGGTTGGGATGAGGTCTCCCTTTATGGGAGGGGAAGTCCTTTTGCTAGCCCCTTTCTTTTGTATCCTTCCCCGTCTGAAGTCATCGAGGCCTGAGAATAGAGAGATGACAGAGCACAGAGATGGTTGGCGTACGGAGTTTGTGTAGTATCAAGAGCTTAAATCGGACTCCACCCAGCTCAAGAGTGATGGCCCCAGCCAAACCAATCTCGAATAAGTCCTAGGACTCTTCCCGGAACAATTAAGGAAGGAAAATTTTTCTTTCCTTTAGCAGTATTCCTGAGAGGAGGATCGTCTGGAGCCATCAGAATCCACCCCTCGGGGAGATCCTGGGCAAGTGCAAAGCAAAAGTGAAGCAACAGAGAGCCTGAGGACATGCTAGGAACTCCTGGATCAGGCTGTGCCTGAAGACCATCTACGCACAAACTTTGAACAATCTATGTGAATCAGAGTAGATCACTGTTTTCTTAAAGCCGATTTGAATTGCTTTTCTCTCGTACAAACTAAAATGCCTTGAGAACTCAGCTCATGATGAACAGTGTGGCATGCAGGCAGCCGGGTAGCAGCCTAAGGCCCACGTTGCTTGCCGGCAGGTCCACTGTGACACAGTGATTGTCCAGAGCCCGATTTCAAAGTGTCTCTGGAAGCATTTGTGTGCACATAGCTTCTCTTGATGTTTGAGCTCAGCTTTTTCCCCGAGGATTCCCCAGACCATTGGTTCCAGCCTGAAGTGCATCCCTCAGCTCTCCACACTTGTCTCTGAAGAGTATTTGGCTCTAAAGTCTGTGCTGTTGCATCGGTGGCTGTCCTGAGCTGGTCTTTAAATCTTGGCAAACGGGGGCTGCTCTTCACCTCTTCTCTTTTTATGTGAACTCCTCCAGGCCAGGCACTGGTTCTTACTGATTTTCGTTTTTCTAGACAGTAGGTCTTACTGATTTGTTTTCTGAAGCTAGGGGAGGAGATAGTCCACTTTTGTCACGGAAATTTGGCTTAGGGGTGTGGGCTGAGGAAGATCCACATATGTCTGAGGGTCTTCTACAGGGTGTGCCATGGCAGGTTGGGCAGATTCCTGACTGCTCCAGGGGAAGGGGCTGGGATGAGGTCTCCCTTTATGGGAGGGGAAGTCCTTTTGCTAGCCCCTTTCTTTTGTATCCTTCCCCGTCTGAAGTCATCGAGGCCTGAGAATAGAGAGATGACAGAGCACAGAGATGGTTGGCGTACGGAGTTTGTGTAGTATCAAGAGCTTAAATCGGACTCCACCCAGCTCAAGAGTGATGGCCCCAGCCAAACCAATCTCGAATAAGTCCTAGGACTCTTCCCGGAACAATTAAGGAAGGAAAATTTTTCTTTCCTTTAGCAGTATTCCTGAGAGGAGGATCGTCTGGAGCCATCAGAATCCACCCCTCGGGGAGATCCTGGGCAAGTGCAAAGCAAAAGTGAAGCAACAGAGAGCCTGAGGACATGCTAGGAACTCCTGGATCAGGCTGTGCCTGAAGACCATCTACGCACAAACTTTGAACAATCTATGTGAATCAGAGTAGATCACTGTTTTCTTAAAGCCGATTTGAATTGCTTTTCTCTCGTACAAACTAAAATGCCTTGAGAACTCAGCTCATGATGAACAGTGTGGCATGCAGGCAGCCGGGTAGCAGCCTAAGGCCCACGTTGCTTGCCGGCAGGTCCACTGTGACACAGTGATTGTCCAGAGCCCGATTTCAAAGTGTCTCTGGAAGCATTTGTGTGCACATAGCTTCTCTTGATGTTTGAGCTCAGCTTTTTCCCCGAGGATTCCCCAGACCATTGGTTCCAGCCTGAAGTGCATCCCTCAGCTCTCCACACTTGTCTCTGAAGAGTATTTGGCTCTAAAGTCTGTGCTGTTGCATCGGTGGCTGTCCTGAGCTGGTCTTTAAATCTTGGCAAACGGGGGCTGCTCTTCACCTCTTCTCTTTTTATGTGAACTCCTCCAGGCCAGGCACTGGTTCTTACTGATTTTCGTTTTTCTAGACAGCTTAGGGCTCTGTGCACAGATGGAATGTTTGGATAGCACCAGGGGGCAATGGAAGATACACTGGCTTTGAACCCTGGCCTTGCCACTTACGAGCTGGGTGACCTTCAGCAAGTTATTACTTAACTGTTCTGAATCTTCTCAAGGTTACTGTGAAGATTAAACCATATAAAATGCCATTCATTTGTTTCTTCATCCAGTAACTACTTATTGAGGGCACTCTCTGTGTCAGACATGGGGCCAGAGGCTAAAAAATAGCAAGTGAATAGATGGGTCAAGATACACTTTGAAGAATCTCTTTTAAACAGATATTTGTTTATTTGTTGCTGGTTGCAGGCTTTTTCTTGTTGTGGCAAGTGGGGACGCGCAGTTATGGCGCGCAGGCTTCTTATTGCAATGGGTTCTCTCGTTGCAAGCATGGACTCTAGAGCACACGTGCCACGTAGCTTCAGTCGTGTCTGACTCTTTGCGACCCTATGGATGGTATCCCACCAGGCTCCTCTGTCCATGGAATTCTCTAAGCAAGAGTACTGGAGTGGGTTGCCATTTACTTGTCCAGGCAATCTTCCCAACCAAGGTATCAAACCCATGTCTCCTGCATTGCAGGCAGACTGTTTATCATCTGAGCTACCAGGGAAGCCCTCTAGAATATTTCAGGCTTCAGTAGTTGGGGCCCATGGGCTTAGTTGCCTTGCCACATGCGGAATCTTTCTGGACCAGGGATTGAACCTGTGTCCCCTGCATTGGCAGGTGGATTCTTAACCACTGGACCATCAGGGAAGTCTCAGTCAAGATATACTTTGGTTGGTAGTCAGCAATGGTGGCAAACACAGTTTCTTTGTTCACTCTGGCATATAGTCCCGTTCAGTTTAGCCTCTTGGTCGTGTTTGACTCTTTGGGACCCCATGGATTGTAGCCCGCCAGGCTCCTCTCTCCATGGATTTCCCAGGCAAGCATACTGGAGTGGTTGTCGTTTTCTCCTCCAGGGGATCTTCCCAACCTAGGGATCAAACCCAGATCTCTTGTGACTCCTGCATTGACACGCAGATTCTTCACCGCTGAATCACCTAGAAAGTCTGTCTGGTCTCTTTTTGGCAATATGCCCCATCCCTTTGCTAGAGGAGAGAAAACATTTTTTTTTTTTCCCTTAATTTATTTTTGGCTGTGCTGGGTCTTCATTGCTGCATACAGGCTCTCTCTAGTTGTGTTGAGTGGGGACTGGCTTCTCTCTAGTTGCAGTGCATGGGCTTCTCATTGCAGTGACTTCTTTTGCTGTGGAGCAAAGGCTACAACTACTTGGGCTTCTGTAGTTGCACCTCATGGGCTCAGTAGTCATGGTGCACAGGCTTAGTCAACCCACAGCATGTGGAATCTTCCTGGACTAGGGATCAAATCCGTGTCCCTTACTTTGGCAGGGGGACTCTTAACCACCGGACCACCAGGGAAGCCCAGAAAACCTTTGATTTCAATCCTTATTAATTGTATTTGTTACCGAACAAGGAATCATGGACCCACAGCATAGAAAGCCAAACTCCGACAGTGGGTGTTTGTAACACAGTAGAAGTTTATTTGCAGGGCGGGTGCCAAGCAAGGAGAATGAATGGCTCATGCTCAGAACAACTCAAAGATAGGCATCAGCTTGTTATCTATTTCCTTTTAGGAGGAACTAGGAGTCTTGTGGTTCTTGTCCTAATCATTAATTGATTGAGCCTGCTCTTTGCCTCAACTTGAGCGAAAGCTTTAGTTGGGGCCCATGGGCTTAGTTGCCTTGCCACATGCGGAATCTTTCTGGACCAGGGATTGAACCTGTGTCCCCTGCATTGGCAGGTGGATTCTTAACCACTGGACCATCAGGGAAGTCTCAGTCAAGATATACTTCGGTTGGTAGTCAGCAATGGTGGCAAACACAGTTTCTTTGTTCACTCTGGCATATAGTCCCGTTCAGTTTAGTCTCTTGGTCGTGTTTGACTCTTTGGGACCCCATGGATTGTAGCCCGCCAGGCTCCTCTCTCCATGGATTTCCCAGGCAAGCATACTGGAGTGGTTGTCGTTTTCTCCTCCAGGGGATCTTCCCAACCTAGGGATCAAACCCAGATCTCTTGTGACTCCTGCATTGACACGCAGATTCTTCACCGCTGAATCACCTAGAAAGTCTGTCTGGTCTCTTTTTGGCAATATGCCCCATCCCTTTGCTAGAGGAGAGAAAACATTTTTTTTTTTTCCCTTAATTTATTTTTGGCTGTGCTGGGTCTTCATTGCTGCATACAGGCTCTCTCTAGTTGTGTTGAGTGGGGACTGGCTTCTCTCTAGTTGCAGTGCATGGGCTTCTCATTGCAGTGACTTCTTTTGCTGTGGAGCAAAGGCTACAACTACTTGGGCTTCTGTAGTTGCACCTCATGGGCTCAGTAGTCATGGTGCACAGGCTTAGTCAACCCACAGCATGTGGAATCTTCCTGGACTAGGGATCAAATCCGTGTCCCTTACTTTGGCAGGGGGACTCTTAACCACCGGACCACCAGGGAAGCCCAGAAAACCTTTGATTTCAATCCTTATTAATTGTATTTGTTACCGAACAAGGAATCATGGACCCACAGCATAGAAAGCCAAACTCCGACAGTGGGTGTTTGTAACACAGTAGAAGTTTATTTGCAGGGCGGGTGCCAAGCAAGGAGAATGAATGGCTCATGCTCAGAACAACTCAAAGATAGGCATCAGCTTGTTATCTATTTCCTTTTAGGAGGAACTAGGAGTCTTGTGGTTCTTGTCCTAATCATTAATTGATTGAGCCTGCTCTTTGCAACTCAGGGAAGGCCTTGGAGACGAAAGCTTTTTTGTGTGTCTTCAAACAAGAAATAAAGGGACTTCTCTGGTGATGCGATGGTTAAGAATCTGCCTTTCAATGCAGGGGGCCTGGCTTCAACCCCTGGTCAGGGAGCTAGGTCCCACATGCTACAACTAAGAGTTCTCATGCCACAACTAAAGATCCTACTCATCACAACTAAGACCCGGTGCAGCCAAAAAAAGGGGCACTTCCCTAGTGGCAGGTGGTAACAAATCCACCTGCCAATCCAGGAGACATAGGTTTGATCCCTGATCTGGGAAGATTCCACATGCTGTGGAGCAACTAAACGCATGTGCCACGACTATTGAGCCTGTGCTCTAGAGCCCGGGAGCTGCCACTTGTGAAGCCTGAGTGCCGTAGAGCCTGACTTCTGCAACAAGAGAAGCTACCGAAATGAGAAGCCCGAGTATTGCAACTGGAGAGTAGCCCCTTTTCCCCACAACTAGAGAAAAGCCTGTGCAGCAACCAAGACCCAGCACAGCCAAAAATAAATAAATATAATTATTAAAATAAAAAAAGAAGAAATGGAGGCCATGGAAGGACTTTTGTACCTGAGAAGGCCCTGCACAGTCCCGCTTGGTTTTAAATCCCCTCTTTTCTTTGATGTTCCTCAATTCTGAAGGGAACAGGGACAGGATAAGAAAGGGAATAAAGTTTTGGAAAGAGAGACTGCCCATAAACTCAGCAGGAGAACTCCATTTTTAGGGGGATTCAGTTTCATATTTAATAAGAGGAAGAACACGTTAAAAGGAAACTGTCGGGGCTTCCCTGGTGTTCCAGTGGGTAAGGACACCGCCTTGCAGTGCAAGGGGCACCGGTTCGATCCCTGGCCTGGGAAGATCCCACGTGCCACGGAGCGGCTGGACCAATGTGTCCAATTACTGAGCCGGAGCTCTGGAGAACGTGCGCCCAGAGTCGGTGCTCTGCAACAACAGAGGCCATCGCAATGGGAGGCCCACACGGGCCAAAGAACAAAGATGGATGAAAAAAAAAAAAAGGAAACTGTCGGGTAAATTGGAAACCAATGCTCCCCAAATGAGTACACCCTCTTCCCTTGAAGAACCCCAGCCTGGAGGAGGCCCAGGCTAACCACATACTCTCAACCGAGTGGTACAATGAACTGGGGTGACCTCCATGATAGAGAAGTATGAGTCAACGAGAGTTGGGCCTTATTGGCTTGTACTAGGGGGTAAGACTAAAAGCTTCCACTGCAAGGGGGCCCAGGTTCAATCCCTGGTCAGGAAACTAAGATCCTACATCCCGCTGGGCACCCCCTGAGAAAACCCAGCAACAACAAGGGAGAGTCACAGCTATCTGGCACTAATTCTAATAAAGGCTGAAAGCAGAACACAGGTCGAGGGACACTGACCGGGACTCTCCTGGTGGGCCCGTGGCTAAGACTCTGAGCTCCCAGTGCAGGGCCTGGATTCACTGCCTGGTTAGGGAGCTAGATTCCACATGCTGCAACTAAAGATCCCGCATGCTGCAACGAAGACCTGCCAAAGTCAGATAAATAAATAAATATTGGGAGAAAGAAAAAAAAAGAAACAATGAGCAATACATTCTGAAGAAGGGAGCTTCATGGAGGAGGTGACGGCATTTGAGCTGAGCCTTAGAGAGTGGTAAAGAATCTGCCTGCCAATGCAGGAGACGTGGGTTCGATTCCTGGGTCAGGTAGATCCCCTGTAGAAGGAAATGGCAACTCACTCCAGGATTCTTGCCTGGAGAATCCCATGGACAGAGGAGCCTGGTGGGCTACAGTCCACAGGGTTGCAGAGTTGAACACAACTGAGAACACACGCAGGCATGTTAAAGAGTAAGTGACGTCTGAACAGATGGAGGGTTTTATTTAAAATTGCAACGGCATGTATTATTTAGATCATCTTAGGAAGAAGTGACATCTTTAGGTTGTTGACTTTTCTTTCAAGAGTAAGTTTGTCATTTATGACTTCAGTCTTCTTTTCCATCATTCAGCAGCACTGTAAAGTTTCCTATAGAATTTATGCATTTCTTATTAAATCCATTTTAAAATTATTCTTAGGTCTTTTATCTTTTTATGTTGCTATTGCAAATGGGTCACCACCTCCACTATATGATCCAAGCACTTTTTTCTGTGACTAGATTGACTTAGAACAAAATGGAAACTGTCGGGTAAATTGGAAACCAATGCTCCCCAAATGAGTACACCCTCTTCCCTTGAAGAACCCCAGCCTGGAGGAGGCCCAGGCTAACCACATACTCTCAACCGAGTGGTACAATGAACTGGGGTGACCTCCATGATAGAGAAGTATGAGTCAACGAGAGTTGGGCCTTATTGGCTTGTACTAGGGGGTAAGACTAAAAGCTTCCACTGCAAGGGGGCCCAGGTTCAATCCCTGGTCAGGAAACTAAGATCCTACATCCCGCTGGGCACCCCCTGAGAAAACCCAGCAACAACAAGGGAGAGTCACAGCTATCTGGCACTAATTCTAATAAAGGCTGAAAGCAGAACACAGGTCGAGGGACACTGACCGGGACTCTCCTGGTGGGCCCGTGGCTAAGACTCTGAGCTCCCAGTGCAGGGCCTGGATTCACTGCCTGGTTAGGGAGCTAGATTCCACATGCTGCAACTAAAGATCCCGCATGCTGCAACGAAGACCTGCCAAAGTCAGATAAATAAATAAATATTGGGAGAAAGAAAAAAAAAGAAACAATGAGCAATACATTCTGAAGAAGGGAGCTTCATGGAGGAGGTGACGGCATTTGAGCTGAGCCTTAGAGAGTGGTAAAGAATCTGCCTGCCAATGCAGGAGACGTGGGTTCGATTCCTGGGTCAGGTAGATCCCCTGTAGAAGGAAATGGCAACTCACTCCAGGATTCTTGCCTGGAGAATCCCATGGACAGAGGAGCCTGGTGGGCTACAGTCCACAGGGTTGCAGAGTTGAACACAACTGAGAACACACGCAGGCATGTTAAAGAGTAAGTGACGTCTGAACAGATGGAGGGTTTTATTTAAAATTGCAACGGCATGTATTATTTAGATCATCTTAGGAAGAAGTGACATCTTTAGGTTGTTGACTTTTCTTTCAAGAGTAAGTTTGTCATTTATGACTTCAGTCTTCTTTTCCATCATTCAGCAGCACTGTAAAGTTTCCTATAGAATTTATGCATTTCTTATTAAATCCATTTTAAAATTATTCTTAGGTCTTTTATCTTTTTATGTTGCTATTGCAAATGGGTCACCACCTCCACTATATGATCCAAGCACTTGTTGTTGGTATAAATAGAGAAGCTGTCGATTTCCTTAGTTTAATTTTGGACCTAGCCAAGTAACTGGATACTTCTATTATTTGTTTTTCAACAGATTTGCATGGATTTTCCAGATATAAAACTGTATCATCTGTAAATCATGTTCATTTTACCTCCCTCTTTTCTTTTTCAAGAGAGGACTGAAAATCCAGGAGGGCATTCCTCCTGGTTTCAAACCCTACCAGTTTGATAGGGATGAAGACAATACAAATTCACATCTGCGGTAGTACCTCGTGGCCTTTACAATTGTCCTTTCCTTCGCTACCACCTCTCTTTTCACACTGGAGAAGGAAACAGCAACCTACTCCAGTATTCTTGGACTTCCCAGGTGCCGCTAGTGGTAAAGAACCCACCTGCCAGTGCAGGAGACGTAAGAGACGCTGGTTTGATCTTGTGAAAGCATCGAGCCCCAACCACTGGACTGCCAGGGAATTCCTGTAACTTGTCCTATTTTCTGCTTTTTACATTTTCTTCCCCCATCAGGTCTCATATGCTTGTGAAACAGAGATACGTTGCACCCAATTTGTACTCATCCGTCCACAGACCAGGGCTCATCTTCTCTTTTGTCAGCATCATATTTTTGGAATCATTTTGTGAGCTTACATTACCCTCTCCATGTTCTTTTGCCATTAAAAAATATATATTTGTAGATTTCCTAAATTCAGCAATTGTTTGGAAAATAATTTAGATAAAAATATCTCTTACACGCACTGTTCAGAATTGAGATATTGCAACTTTATAGGGTTTTTTTTGTATTAATAATACGTATGCCCTGCTTCATTCTTTCTCAGTTTGCCAGGCCAACAGAAATCCATGTCAGCGAGTAGCTAACAGTGAAGGTGGGGGGTTGGGTCTGAGCTGGAGGGCTCTGATCTGAAGGTTGCCTGGGGCTCAGTGAAACTCAGGGAGACCTGAGTATGCCTCGAGGTTGGATGGTCTGGATCTTGCAAGATGTGAGCCTCGGGCACTTTCTGTCATTTAAACACAGTCAACAGACAGTTGGCCAGGTCTCCTGTCAAGGGGTGGCCCAGTGGTTGACTGGGCTTATGGTCAGCTGGCTTTTATAGTCTGACAAGAAGGCCGCTAATGATGGCTCCTGATGGGTTCTCTTAAAGGGCAGACTCTCATGATGGTGTTCTGGTTCCAGATTGTGGCAGATGTGGGGTGTGTATTGTTGTTCTCCAAAATGTAATAACTTACAGCAACAGTTATCCCTCACAGTTCTGTGGATTGACCAGGCCTAGCTGGGTAGTTCTCTTTCAGAGCGGTGCTCGGCCTGGAGTCTTCCCACGTCATGACTGGGCTCAGCCATCCAATAGGGCCTCATCCCTCAGCTGGATGAGCCGTGATGGATGGAAGTTGTTCAGGCAACACTCTCCTTCCTTCCATTGTCTTCCCACATGGCTCTCTAGAACTTCCTCAAAGCATGGTATGTGTGCGAGCATGTGCACTCACTTCAGTCGTGTCTGACTTTTTTTTTTTAAATGCTAGTAATTGTTTTTTAAAGATTTATTTATTTATTTTTGGGGGTGGAGTGGGGTGGGGAGGGAGGGGAGAAGGCGGGCTACTTCTATTGGTCTTTCACTTGTCTATTTTCATCCATCTTTGTTCTTTGGCCCATGTGGGCCTCCCGTCGCGGTGGCCTCTGTTGTCACAGAGCACTGGCTCTGGGCACATGTGCTCCAGAGCTCCGGCTCGGTAATTGGACACAATGGTCCAGCTGCTCTGTGGCACGTGGGATCTTCCCAGGCCAGGGATCGAACCGGCGCCCCTTGCACTGCAAGGCGGTGTCCTTACCCATTGGGCCACCAGGGAAGCCCCGTGTCTGACTTTTGCGACCCTGTGGACTGTAGCTCACCAGGCTCCTCATCCATGGGATTCTCCAGGCAAGAATACTGGAGTGGGTTGCTGTGCCCTCCTCCAGGGGATCTTCCAGACCTAGGGATCAAACCCACATCTCTTACATCTTGGGGATTTCCCCTTCCAGATGCCTACGGTGAAACTCAGGGAGACCTGAGTATGCCTCGAGGTTGGATGGTCTGGATCTTGCAAGATGTGAGCCTCGGGCACTTTCTGTCATTTAAACACAGTCAACAGACAGTTGGCCAGGTCTCCTGTCAAGGGGTGGCCCAGTGGTTGACTGGGCTTATGGTCAGCTGGCTTTTATAGTCTGACAAGAAGGCCGCTAATGATGGCTCCTGATGGGTTCTCTTAAAGGGCAGACTCTCATGATGGTGTTCTGGTTCCAGATTGTGGCAGATGTGTGTGTGTATTGTTGTTCTCCAAAATGTAATAACTTACAGCAACAGTTATCCCTCACAGTTCTGTGGATTGACCAGGCCTAGCTGGGTAGTTCTCTTTCAGAGCGGTGCTCGGCCTGGAGTCTTCCCACGTCATGACTGGGCTCAGCCATCCAATAGGGCCTCATCCCTCAGCTGGATGAGCCGTGATGGATGGAAGTTGTTCAGGCAACACTCTCCTTCCTTCCATTGTCTTCCCACATGGCTCTCTAGAACTTCCTCAAAGCATGGTATGTGGGGAGCATGTGCACTCACTTCAGTCGTGTCTGACTTTTTTTTTTTAAATGCTAGTAATTGTTTTTTAAAGATTTATTTATTTATTTTGGGTGGAGTGGGGTGGGGAGGGAGGGGAGAAGGCGGGCTACTTCTATTGGTCTTTCACTTGTCTATTTTCATCCATCTTTGTTCTTTGGCCCATGTGGGCCTCCCGTCGCGGTGGCCTCTGTTGTCACAGAGCACTGGCTCTGGGCACATGTGCTCCAGAGCTCCGGCTCGGTAATTGGACACATTGGTCCAGCTGCTCTGTGGCACGTGGGATCTTCCCAGGCCAGGGATCGAACCGGCGCCCCTTGCACTGCAAGGCGGTGTCCTTACCCATTGGGCCACCAGGGAAGCCCCGTGTCTGACTTTTGCGACCCTGTGGACTGTAGCTCACCAGGCTCCTCATCCATGGGATTCTCCAGGCAAGAATACTGGAGTGGGTTGCTGTGCCCTCCTCCAGGGGATCTTCCAGACCTAGGGATCAAACCCACATCTCTTACATCTCCTGCGTTGGCAGGCAGGTTCTTTACCACTAGCGCCACCTGGGAAGCCCCACAGTATGGCATTCTTAGGTAACTGGACTTCATACATAGTGACTGACTTACCCCGGAGAGAATGATCCTGGGCAAAAACCGTATGCTTTCTAAGATCTAACTTTGGAAATCATGTTCTTTTCTACTTCATTTCATTGATCGAGAGTGAATTCAGAGGGCCAGCCTAGGTTCAAGGGCAGGGGACTACATAAGGCTGAGAATACTGATAGATATGATTCAATGGGGGCCCATCTTTGTACACATGATCATATGTATCAGTCAGGAAAGGCCAGGTTACACTGCAGTAACAAACCACTCCTAAATCTCAGTGCCTCAGAGCACAAAAGTTTAGGCCTCTCTTACCTTCTGAGACAGCCCATACTCTGTGTAATGCATTTCTCTCTAAATAACTCCATTTATTACCTATCACCTTATCTAAAAACAAAACAAAACAAAAAAACAAAAAAATAAAAGCAAAACAAAAATTTATTTATTGTTCCTTTTGCTGGGCTGGGGTGGGTCAAGAAGGGGTTCTGTCCCATGCAGTTACTCCATTTCATGGTCTCACAATTTCAACATGATGCTTCAGGGTTCACTATGGCAGGAGAGAGCAGAATGGAAGGGAATTGCACAGGCGAGGAAATGCTCTAGCCCAGAAGTGACAGGGGTCACTTCAACTCAGTCAACTGCAAGGAATGAGGAAGTGTGATCCACCCTTGTACTTGGTAGAGAACAGAGGTAGACAGGGCTGGATGTTAGTGGCCTCTCTCCCATCATGCTATACCCACGGATGATTCCTGTTGGCTATTTCTAGGGGATACTACACGTAGGTAAGGCTGCAGGCACTGTTTCTCCAATATCATCTTTTAATTAAAGCTTTTCTTTTTTTTTTTTCATTTTTGGTGGGGGAGGGTGGATTGGGGATGGAGGGGGGTGGGCGGGCCACTTCTATTGGTCTTTCATTTATCTATTTTCATCCATCTTTGTCCTTTGGCCCGTGTGGGCCTCCCATTGCGATGGCCTCTGTTGTTGCAGAGCACCGGCTCTGGGCGCATGCGCTCCAGAGCTCCAGCTCGGTAATTGGACACATCGGTTCAGCCGCTCCACAGCACATGGGATCTTCCCAGGTCAGGGATCGAACCGGCGCCCTTGCACTGCAAGGTGGTGTCCTAACCCACTGGACCACCAGGGAAGCCCCCCCCCCTTTTTTTTATTAAAGCTTTTTTTAGAAAATATCATCTTAATGATGGTTTATAAACTCCTTTTGTTCCACAGGTGGCTTAGATAATAAAGAATCCACCTGCAGTATAGAAGACCTGGGTTTGAACCCTGGGTCTGAAAGAGCTGGAGAAAGGAATGGCAACCCACTCCAGCATTCTTGCCTGGAGCATTCCATGGACCGAGGAGCCTGGTGGACTACAGTGCATGGAGTTGCAAAGAGTCTGATATGACGGAGTGACTAACATTTTCACTTTCTTTTATTTCACGAGAGGAGGACGCTCTATGGGAGACATTTGAGTCTGGTCTTTGGGATGAATAGGAAATTGAAAGGAAGGGGAAAGGATCCAGAAAAGGTCATTCTAAAAGACGGAACAACATGAGCATAGCCTCAGAGACAAGCAAGAGCGGACTGTTTTCCAGGAGCCATGAGGATTCGAGCTAGGTGAGGAAGACAAGTTTGAAGGGAGGGCTGGAACTAGGATGGAAATAGTATTTGATAACTAAAATGACAGGAAATATTTAGGGGATTTCCCTAGTGATGCAGAGGTTAAGAATCTGCCTGCCAACGCAGAGGATATGAGTTCAATCCCTGTTCCGGGAAGATTCCACTTGCGCAGGGCAACTAAGTCCGTGAGCACAAGTACAGAACGTGTATGCCTTAAAGCCCATGCTCTACAAAAAAGAAAGAAAAAGAAAAACCTTTTAACTATACGAGGCTTAGTTCTAAACACTTCATGGTCCTCTGCTGGTTTTCTTCTATTCCCCTTCTCTGCCTAGCTCTGGGCCCAAGGGGTTGGCCTCTATAAACAGTGTGTCATCCGCTTCCCTTAGTCTCTGGCTTCTAGTTGGATTTATGCAAAGGGGAGCCCCAGCAGGAGAGAGGGGGAGGGAAGAAAGTGAGGTCAGCATATTTATTCCACTGGCTTTCTCCCTGCAGGATCTCTTTGGCTGGATGCCTCTTTTGGTGGCTCTCACACGGTTCTCCCTAGCCAGATTCTGGCAACCATTCCTCCTCTTGTCCCTTTAAGTCTAGGGGTCCGGGCTTCCCCTGGTGGTCCAGTGGGTAAGGACACCGCCTTGCAGTGCAAGTCTAGGGGTCCTGGCTGTCCTGCTGTTGGGTTAGACCCGGGGTATTGTATTATCCTTTGTAGGGTTTCCTTACACCCCTGTGAAATACCTCCTTGTCAGTTATTTCAAATCTGAATTAGAGTCTCCTGATAGAACCCGGGACTCAAACAGGCACCTACTTGGCCAGGTAAGTACTGGTGTTACTCCTATTTCACAGATGAAGACACTGAAGTACAGAGAGTTTAAGTGACTTGCTCAAGGCCACACATCTAGTAAAAGGCAGGGTAGAGACTCAACCCAGAGAGTCTGATTACAAAGTTTCAAAGACTGTCAAAGGTCTTGAATAACAGGTTAAAGGGGGTGTTCCTATCACCTATAGAGGGTGCCAGACACTTAGCCTTCTTTTTCCTTCTTTCATTAAGCCCATACTGAGTGCTACTGTTACTGCGTTTTGGGAGACCTACATCATTTCCTCATCAGCAAAATGAGAGAATTCTCCAGGTTCTAACAGCCTGACAGAATTGGTGGTGGAACTCAGAGAGGACTTGGCCAGTCCCTCGAAGGAGACCCTGGAGGTTAGGGTGGAGTATGTAACCAAGGTCCAGCCAATCAGAGCCTCATATTCACCCCTGGTTGCCAGAGAGGACACTTTCCACTTGCAGGGCAACTAAGTCCGTGAGCACAAGTACAGAACGTGTATGCCTTAAAGCCCATGCTCTACAAAAAGAAAGAAAAGAAAAACCTTTTAACTATACGAGGCTTAGTTCTAAACACTTCATGGTCCTCTGCTGGTTTTCTTCTATTCCCCTTCTCTGCCTAGCTCTGGGCCCAAGGGGTTGGCCTCTATAAACAGTGTGTCATCCGCTTCCCTTAGTCTCTGGCTTCTAGTTGGATTTATGCAAAGGGGAGCCCCAGCAGGAGAGAGGGGGAGGGAAGAAAGTGAGGTCAGCATATTTATTCCACTGGCTTTCTCCCTGCAGGATCTCTTTGGCTGGATGCCTCTTTTGGTGGCTCTCACACGGTTCTCCCTAGCCAGATTCTGGCAACCATTCCTCCTCTTGTCCCTTTAAGTCTAGGGGTCCGGGCTTCCCCTGGTGGTCCAGTGGGTAAGGACACCGCCTTGCAGTGCAAGTCTAGGGGTCCTGGCTGTCCTGCTGTTGGGTTAGACCCGGGGTATTGTATTATCCTTTGTAGGGTTTCCTTACACCCCTGTGAAATACCTCCTTGTCAGTTATTTCAAATCTGAATTAGAGTCTCCTGATAGAACCCGGGACTCAAACAGGCACCTACTTGGCCAGGTAAGTACTGGTGTTACTCCTATTTCACAGATGAAGACACTGAAGTACAGAGAGTTTAAGTGACTTGCTCAAGGCCACACATCTAGTAAAAGGCAGGGTAGAGACTCAACCCAGAGAGTCTGATTACAAAGTTTCAAAGACTGTCAAAGGTCTTGAATAACAGGTTAAAGGGGGTGTTCCTATCACCTATAGAGGGTGCCAGACACTTAGCCTTCTTTTTCCTTCTTTCATTAAGCCCATACTGAGTGCTACTGTTACTGCGTTTTGGGAGACCTACATCATTTCCTCATCAGCAAAATGAGAGAATTCTCCAGGTTCTAACAGCCTGACAGAATTGGTGGTGGAACTCAGAGAGGACTTGGCCAGTCCCTCGAAGGAGACCCTGCGGAGGTTAGGGTGGAGTATGTAACCAAGGTCCAGCCAATCAGAGCCTCATATTCACCCCTGGTTGCCATGACTGGTTCATAGCGATCCAATGAAAACCAATGGGATTATTTTCCAGGAACATCTGTAGGAGAGGCATACTTTCTCCTCTGCCAGGTTTCAATCTGGGAGGAGCTAAAGCCTGGGTACGCAGGGCCTACCACATGGATCCTCAATCAAGGAAGGAGAACCAAGAAATGGGGGAAAACAGAATTCTGTAATATCATTTCAGACCCAGAATTCAATTGTTTCTGAAATCCACGCAATCTGCTGGATCTCTCCCAGAGACAATACAGTCCCTCTTATTTTTCCTATGATAGAGTTCAAACTCTAGAGTTCCAGCTTTGTGCCTTGTCGTGGAAAGAGTCTTGTCACAGTAGAAGACAGCTTGGAGTTGGAATAAGAGTTGGAGACACTGGAGCAGTCAGGTGAACGTCTATTCATCCAGCAAGACCCTAATGAAATGTTACCATTTTTGTTTGGTTTCTCAACTACTTCCCCTACTCTAGCTAGACGGTTTGTGTATGCACACATGCTCAGTCACTCAGTTGTGTCTGGCTCTGCAACCATATTCTACCAGGCTCCTCTGTCCATGGGATTTTCCATGCAAGAATACTGGAATGGGCTGTCATTTCCTACCCCAGGGGATCTTCCCAGCCCAGGGGTCAAACCCGCCTCTCCTGGGGTTCCTGAACTGGCAGGTGCAGTCTTTACCACTGTGCCACCTGGGAAGCCCAGAAGGTTTGTACCCAACTCTGTTATCACATCTCTCACACTGTGTTATAATTGGGTGGTTGTTTCCACCACAAGGCAGTGAACAATTTGCCCCAATCTTATGCATTTTGGAAATCTCTGATTTTGCAAAAGGTCTGGCAGAAAGTTGATACTAACTCACTGAATGTTGAACAAATAACTGAACGAAGGAGACTGAAGGAACAGCAAAAGGAATGGGCTGGAGGAGATGGATGGGGGCCATCTTCGCAGTGCCAGCCAAAGGTAGCAGCCGCTTTAAATCTTTTTTTTTTGGAATAGACAAGCTCGAGATTAATATTAATAACAAAATGTTATTCAGTTGACTTGGACAAAATCCCCGGAGTAAACTTAATAATAGCTATGATTTATCGTCTGCCTTATGTGCTAGATGTTTTGTATACATTAAATTTAATCTTCACTCTAGCCTGGCAGTGGAGGTGGGATGGACATGGCGGTGATGCCAACAAATCCACTTTATTCTGGGGAATCGAAACAAGCCCCAGGGGAGGCTTCTTTAAGTCAGTCATAGCAACTTCTCGTCTTCCTCCACAAGGCTAGCTCAGGAATGAGCAGGCATGGAACGATTAGGACCAGAAGTATAACGTGTACTGCCGTGAGATAGGACTTGGGAAAACATGCTCTCACTCTCTCTTTAAAATATTTATTTGGCTGTGCTGGGTCTTAGTCACAGGACATGGGATCTTTAGTTGTGGCATGTGGGATCTAGTTCCCTGACCAGGGATTGAACCCTGGCCCCCTGCATTAGGAGCACAGTCTTAGACCTGAACCTTATTCCCTGGACCACTAGGAATGTCCCAAGTGCTCTTTCTTTGTTTCTTTTACTTCTTTTTATTTATTTAATGAATTTATTTGGCTGTGCCAGGTCTTAGTTACAGCATATGGGATCTTAGTTCGTTGCCCAGGGATCAAACCCAGGCCCCCTGCATTAGAAGCATGGAGTCTTAGCTACTGGACCACAAGGGAAGTGCCCCAAGTGCTCTCTCTTGCTGGATGTGAACAGGGCATGTTGTGGTTCTGGTTGACCCTGGCCACCATCTTGAGGACAGGCTGATACACCTAGGAGGACAAAGCTGAGAACATCTAGATGAATGGATCCAAGGCACCCATCACTCCCAGCCTGAAGCTGACTTATTTCTGGTTGTCCAGTTTTGGGAGATATGTGAGCCAAAGGCATACAACCTTTTTTCTTTTTTGACCATCTGGCATGTGAGATCTTAGTTCCCTGAGCGGAGATTGAACCCACATCCCCTACATTGGAAACACCAAGTCTTGAGCACTAGACCGCCAGAGAAGTCTTGGCATACTTCTTACTGAGAGTGAGTTGATCTTCATTTTTATAATAAGCCGCTTTAAATCTTTTTTGGAATGCATCGAGATTAATATTAATAACAAAATGTTATTCAGTTGACTTGGACAAAATCCCGGAGTAAACTTAATAATAGCTATGATTTATCGTCTGCCTTATGTGCTAGATGTTTTGTATACATTAAATTTAATCTTCACTCTAGCCTGGCAGTGGAGGTGGGATGGACATGGCGGTGATGCCAACAAATCCACTTTATTCTGGGGAATCGAAACAAGCCCCAGGGGAGGCTTCTTTAAGTCAGTCATAGCAACTTCGCCTTCCTCCACAAGGCTAGCTCAGGAATGAGCAGGCATGGAACGATTAGGACCAGAAGTATAACGTGTACTGCCGTGAGATAGGACTTGGGAAAACATGCTCTCACTCTCTCTTTAAAATATTTATTTGGCTGTGCTGGGTCTTAGTCACAGGACATGGGATCTTTAGTTGTGGCATGTGGGATCTAGTTCCCTGACCAGGGATTGAACCCTGGCCCCCTGCATTAGGAGCACAGTCTTAGACCTGAACCTTATTCCCTGGACCACTAGGAATGTCCCAAGTGCTCTTTCTTTGTTTCTTTTACTTCTTTTTATTTATTTAATGAATTTATTTGGCTGTGCCAGGTCTTAGTTACAGCATATGGGATCTTAGTTCGTTGCCCAGGGATCAAACCCAGGCCCCCTGCATTAGAAGCATGGAGTCTTAGCTACTGGACCACAAGGGAAGTGCCCCAAGTGCTCTCTCTTGCTGGATGTGAACAGGGCATGTTGTGGTTCTGGTTGACCCTGGCCACCATCTTGAGGACAGGCTGATACACCTAGGAGGACAAAGCTGAGAACATCTAGATGAATGGATCCAAGGCACCCATCACTCCCAGCCTGAAGCTGACTTATTTCTGGTTGTCCAGTTTTGGGAGATATGTGAGCCAAAGGCATACAACCTTTTTTCTTTTTTGACCATCTGGCATGTGAGATCTTAGTTCCCTGAGCGGAGATTGAACCCACATCCCCTACATTGGAAACACCAAGTCTTGAGCACTAGACCGCCAGAGAAGTCTTGGCATACTTCTTACTGAGAGTGAGTTGATCTTCTGTTATTTCATCCAATTATACAGTGAGAAAATTAGGACTTCATTAGTTTTTTGCTCAGTATATCTTTTTTTTTTTTTAAAAGATTTATTTATTTATATTTATTTTGGGCGGGGGTCGGGTTGGGGAGGGAGGGGAGCGGGCGGGTCACTTCTATTGGTCTTTCATTTGTCTATTTTCATCCATCTTTGTTCTTTGGCCCCTGTGGGCCTCCCATCCCGGTGGCGTCTGTCGTTGCAGAGTGCTGGCTCTGGGCGCATGCGCTCCAGAGCTCCGGCTCAGTAATTGGACACATCGGTCCAGCCGCTCTGTGGCACGTGGGATCTTCCCAGGCCAGGGATCGAAGAGGCACCCCTTGCACTGCAAGGTGGTGTCCTTACCCACTGGACCACCAGGGGAAGCCCTGCTCAGTATATCTTAGATAGTGATAAGACCTGGGTTTCTCACTCCAAATTTCTCATTCCCGAGTCTTGGCACATCTCACTAAACTGAGCCAAGAAAGGGTAGGCTCAAAAAAAAAAAAAAAAAAAAGAAAGGGCAGGCTCCTTGGCATCCATCCTCATTCATCTACTTACCTTCTGAGATGGCTTCTCTTGTATATACCGTTTATATTACCTAGGAGATTCTGTGTCCCCCTCACTTTGTCTAGCAAACTACAACATGTCGTTCAGGCCACATCTAAATAAATGTCACTTCCTGACTGCCTCCCCATCCCAACCCCAAGTGCTCTCTCTTGCTGGATGTGAACAGGGCATGTTGTGGTTCTGGTTGACCCTGGCCACCATCTTGAGGACAGGCTGATACACCTAGGAGGACAAAGCTGAGAACATCTAGATGAATGGATCCAAGGCACCCATCACTCCCAGCCTGAAGCTGACTTATTTCTGGTTGTCCAGTTTTGGGAGATATGTGAGCCAAAGGCATACAACCTTTTTTCTTTTTTGACCATCTGGCATGTGAGATCTTAGTTCCCTGAGCGGAGATTGAACCCACATCCCCTACATTGGAAACACCAAGTCTTGAGCACTAGACCGCCAGAGAAGTCTTGGCATACTTCTTACTGAGAGTGAGTTGATCTTCTGTTATTTCATCCAATTATACAGTGAGAAAATTAGGACTTCATTAGTTTTTTGCTCAGTATATCTTTTTTTTTTTTTAAAAGATTTATTTATTTATATTTATTTTGGGCGGGGGTCGGGTTGGGGAGGGAGGGGAGCGGGCGGGTCACTTCTATTGGTCTTTCATTTGTCTATTTTCATCCATCTTTGTTCTTTGGCCCCTGTGGGCCTCCCATCCCGGTGGCGTCTGTCGTTGCAGAGTGCTGGCTCTGGGCGCATGCGCTCCAGAGCTCCGGCTCAGTAATTGGACACATCGGTCCAGCCGCTCTGTGGCACGTGGGATCTTCCCAGGCCAGGGATCGAAGAGGCACCCCTTGCACTGCAAGGTGGTGTCCTTACCCACTGGACCACCAGGGGAAGCCCTGCTCAGTATATCTTAGATAGTGATAAGACCTGGGTTTCTCACTCCAAATTTCTCATTCCCGAGTCTTGGCACATCTCACTAAACTGAGCCAAGAAAGGGTAGGCTCAAAAAAAAAAAAAAAAAAAAAGAAAGGGCAGGCTCCTTGGCATCCATCCTCATTCATCTACTTACCTTCTGAGATGGCTTCTCTTGTATATACCGTTTATATTACCTAGGAGATTCTGTGTCCCCCTCACTTTGTCTAGCAAACTACAACATGTCGTTCAGGCCACATCTAAATAAATGTCACTTCCTGACTGCCTCCCCATCCCAACCCCCAAGATTAGCTTCGATCCCTTGACTATTAACTCTCAAGTGGTTTGTATTTTTATTTAATGCTCTTATTGCAATTACAAGTGATGACTCATTTTGGAATACTTTTAAAATAATCCATCTCTCTAATCCATAAAGGCCCAAGTGTGTCTCTGGTTTGCTCAGCACTGAATCCTCCGAACAGTACTTGCCACTTAGTGGGCAACCATAAATATTTAATGAAAGAATAAATGAGAGCCATTGTTTTTTTTCTGTGGCCATGAGTTATATCAGCTGTTCTCCAAGGGTAATCCCTGGATTTGGAGCATTAGCATCACCCTGGGAACTTGTTAGAAATGTAGATTATGAGTTTGGGCTGATTAGAAGCTCTGGGAGTGGGGAAGGGCAATTGGCAGTTTAAGAGGCCCTCTGGTTCACCTGGAGGTTGAAAGCCACTACACAGATCTGCTCCAGCCTGTATATACTAGCAGCACCTCCCTTACAAGGGTTGTTTCTTGCTTCTATTTCTTCAAAGTCAGTACTTTTACTAGTAAAGTGGGTTGCAGGATAGAAACAAGAATGGGAACCCACCACATCTTTGCTGAATTTTTGCAGTTGCTGTCACCTGACTTTGATTTTATCATCAGGCTTCCTCCCTTTCATTTTTTTTTTTTTAAAAGAAGTGCATTTTATTTATTTGTTTTGATTATTCTGGGTTTTCATTGTTGCCATAGGCTCTTCTCTAGTTGCAGGGAGTAGCGGCTACTCTCTGGTTGAGGCGAGCAGGCTTCCTGTTGCAGTGACTTCTCTTGTTATGGATCTTGGGCTCCAGGGCACACAGACCTCAGTAGCTGTGGCCCATGGGCTCCATAGTTGCGGCTCCGAGGCTCTAGAGCCCAGGCTCCATAGTTGTGGCTCACGGGTTTCGTTGCTCCGCAGCATGTGGGATCTTCCTGGATCAGGGATGAACCCGTGTCTCCTGCATTGGCAGGTGAGCTCTTTACCACTGAGCTACCAGGGAAGCCCTCCCTTCCATGTTCTATCTGGAACCCCTGCGTGTTCGTCCGTTCATCACACTCATAGCATCCCTCGTTTCTTACAATGAATTTATTCACTTGCTCGCAACTTGATGCTCTTCTGCCTTCCTGAGGGCAGGGGTTACAGAGGTCTCTGTGTACTAATCCTAGCATCCACAGCTGCGCCTGTGGCAGTCTAATGTCTGTGGGCTGAATGGATGTCAATTCCACAAGGGCTGGGCAAAGAAAAGGCTGTCCATGAAGAGGTGCGAATGAATGAACTCAGGAAATGAAAGAGAAACGGCCCCTTTACCAAGATGGCAGGTCTGGTGCCTTTACCAACATGGCCGCCTGCCCGCGTGGACCGCGGGAGGGCGGCAGGCGCGGGGCGGGGCCGGGAGGGGCGGGGCCAGAGGAGCCGTCAGGTGCGGCCCCGCCCGCACCCCAGCCCCGCCCGCTCGATTCCGGATTGGTCCGGTTCCAGCGCCGCAGCCCGGCGGCCGCGCCGTGGGGCCGCGCCGGGCGCTCGCCACTTCCGGCGCGTTGGGGCTGTTGGTCGGTGCGCGGGCAGCTCCGGGGCGGGCTCACGCAGGGTTGTTTCTTGCTTCATTTCTTCAAAGTCAGTACTTTTACTAGTAAAGTGGGTTGCAGGATAGAAACAAGAATGGGAACCCACCACATCTTTGCTGAATTTTTGCAGTTGCTGTCACCTGACTTTGATTTTATCATCAGGCTTCCTCCCTTTCATTTTTTTTTTTTTAAAAGAAGTGCATTTTATTTATTTGTTTTGATTATTCTGGGTTTTCATTGTTGCCATAGGCTCTTCTCTAGTTGCAGGGAGTAGCGGCTACTCTCTGGTTGAGGCGAGCAGGCTTCCTGTTGCAGTGACTTCTCTTGTTATGGATCTTGGGCTCCAGGGCACACAGACCTCAGTAGCTGTGGCCCATGGGCTCCATAGTTGCGGCTCCGAGGCTCTAGAGCCCAGGCTCCATAGTTGTGGCTCACGGGTTTCGTTGCTCCGCAGCATGTGGGATCTTCCTGGATCAGGGATGAACCCGTGTCTCCTGCATTGGCAGGTGAGCTCTTTACCACTGAGCTACCAGGGAAGCCCTCCCTTCCATGTTCTATCTGGAACCCCTGCGTGTTCGTCCGTTCATCACACTCATAGCATCCCTCGTTTCTTACAATGAATTTATTCACTTGCTCGCAACTTGATGCTCTTCTGCCTTCCTGAGGGCAGGGGTTACAGAGGTCTCTGTGTACTAATCCTAGCATCCACAGCTGCGCCTGTGGCAGTCTAATGTCTGTGGGCTGAATGGATGTCAATTCCACAAGGGCTGGGCAAAGAAAAGGCTGTCCATGAAGAGGTGCGAATGAATGAACTCAGGAAATGAAAGAGAAACGGCCCCTTTACCAAGATGGCAGGTCTGGTGCCTTTACCAACATGGCCGCCTGCCCGCGTGGACCGCGGGAGGGCGGCAGGCGCGGGGCGGGGCCGGGAGGGGGCGGGGCCAGAGGGAGCCGTCAGGTGCGGCCCCGCCCCGCACCCCCAGCCCCGCCCGCTCGATTCCGGATTGGTCCGGTTCCAGCGCCGCAGCCCGGCGGCCGCGCCGTGGGGCCGCGCCGGGCGCTCGCCACTTCCGGCGCGTTGGGGCTGTTGGTCGGGGGTGGCCGCGCGGCGCGAGCAGGCAGCTCCGGGGCGGGCTCACGCAGGGATGCTCCGGGGGACGGCGGCGGCGGCGGTGTGGGCCGAAGCGGCAAGGATAGCGTGGGCCCCTGGGCCTTTCCCCTGAGTCGGCCGCTGGGGCTGCGCCGCCCAGGCCCGTTCAGCCTCCGCTCCTTCAGCCTCCGGGCCGGGCCCGCCGCTGCTTCTGAGCGCCGGGGCCGGGGAGCCCCTGCCTGGGCCCAGAGCCTCCCCTCGGGGGTCGGGCCCGGGCGGGGGGCCCCGAGCCGCTGCCCTCCTCGCCGGCCTCCGAGCCCGATTTCCTGCTTTTTCAATTTCCTCGGGGAGGGGCGGGTGGGTCTGGATGAATTGTTCCGGGGGTCCCCGATGAGGCGAACCGGGGGGCCGCGCTCTTTTTAGAGGGTCCCCGCCGGGCCCGGGTGGGGAAGCGGTTGTCTTTGCATGGGCGGGGGACTTCCCGATCCTGCCCGGGACCATGACCTGAACTGTGCGAGCCGGACGTGTCCAACGCCCGAGAGCCCGCGCACCTGAGCCGCCCCCTCCCTTGGCCAGCATGGTAAGTGGGGTCGGAGCCCCTTATTACAGGGAGCTGGGTCTGAGCGGTGGGCCCGGGACTGCTGAGCCATCGCTTGTCCCCGGGGCGGGGAGAGGCGCATGCCGAGCCCGGCAGTGACACATGCGTGCAGGGTTTGCAGCCGGGCTCTGAGCTCCCATCCCCCCCCAACCCCAACCTCCCGCCCCAGGGATGGCTCAGGACTGGGAGGGACCTGAACGCCAAGCTGCTACAACCCTTGCATCTAGCGTTTGTTCCCGTGCAAGAGAAGCAAACGTCAGGACTGTAGCTGACAGTTCTGTCCTAAGTGATTGACATGTGTTACTTAATTAGCACACCAGCCCTGCGTTCTGAAGTGGGGAGACGGAGGCCCAGAACTCAAGGTCACTTGGAAGTGGCCGTGGCAAGATCTGAACCCAAGCAGTCTGATTTTAGAGCTTCTCTTAGAACTCACTGGACAGAGCTGGAGGGGGTCTTGTGTTAGTCGCTCAGTGGACTGGAGCCCGTCAGGCTTCTCTGTCCGTGGACATTCTCCAGGCAAGAAGACTGGAGTGGGCTGCCGTTTTGGTGGAAGGGTGTATCCAGGGCAGCTGAGAGGTTTTGTGGTTTTCAGAGGTCATTTAGATCATAGCAGAGTCAGGAACTCTACCCTGCTGACACCCATCCTCCTGTCTTTCTGCTGTGCTGGGACCTTTGCCCTGGAGTGCCTGGAGACAGCTTCCTCTCCCCAGATCTGGTTCAGGAGCCACTTCTTCTGAGAATAACAGTCCGGACCCACAGGCCCTCTGAGGACTCCCTGAGATTTGGGCGCGTCTGTTTTTTAAGTGTGTGTGTCTTGTTGGGGGTGTTTCTGAGCCTTACGTGTCCGTGGCAGTGGGACTCAGTTCCCTCAGGGGTGAAGTTGTCTGAACTTTCTGTGTTTTTTAAACATTTTAAAAAGTATTTGTTTATTTATATCCATCTTTGTTCTTTGGTCTATGTGGGCCTCCTATTGCAGTGGCCTCTCTCGTTGTAGAGCTCTGGCTCTGGGCGCATGTGCTCCACAGCACTGGCTCTCATTGGACACACTTGTCCAGCCGCTCCGAGGCACATGGGATCTTCCCAGGGCAGGGATCGAACCCGTGCCCCTTGCACTGCAAGATGGACTGTTTACCCACTGGACATCCAGGGAAGCCCTCCTCTGGACTTTGATCTCCCTCAGCTCTTGGTACACAGAAGGCCCATAGCAGATGGATGGTCGCCTAGCCTGAGCTTTGAGCACCTCCAGGTATAGGTGGCCCATTTTATCTCTGCCACGTTAGGGGTTTAGCAGAGAAAGGGAGACCATGACATCTGTGATAATAGCTGTTCAGGCCATTGTGGTTTTCAGAACATTCGAGGGCCCTGCGGGTGATGTGTCGGGTCTGGGGCAGAGAAGGAATACCGCCAGTCCTAAAATGCACCACCATTCACGCCAGGCACCTTTGTATGCTGTTGCCTGTGTTGTGTGTAGGACAGTGGCATATCAATGAAGCAAGCTCTCTGAGGCTCAGTTTCTTCAGCTGTAAAATGGGGAGAATTCTCTAATGAATACTCTAGAGGCGGTGACAGTCTGATTTTAGAGTTTTAGACTGGAGCTGGAGGTCTTGTGTTAGTCGCTCAGTGGACTGGAGCCCGTCAGGCTTCTCTGTCCGTGGACATTCTCCAGGCAAGAAGACTGGAGTGGGCTGCCGTTTTGGTGGAAGGGTGTATCCAGGGCAGCTGAGAGGTTTTGTGGTTTTCAGAGGTCATTTAGATCATAGCAGAGTCAGGAACTCTACCCTGCTGACACCCATCCTCCTGTCTTTCTGCTGTGCTGGGACCTTTGCCCTGGAGTGCCTGGAGACAGCTTCCTCTCCCCAGATCTGGTTCAGGAGCCACTTCTTCTGAGAATAACAGTCCGGACCCACAGGCCCTCTGAGGACTCCCTGAGATTTGGGCGCGTCTGTTTTTTAAGTGTGTGTGTCTTGTTGGGGGTGTTTCTGAGCCTTACGTGTCCGTGGCAGTGGGACTCAGTTCCCTCAGGGGTGAAGTTGTCTGAACTTTCTGTGTTTTTTAAACATTTTAAAAAGTATTTGTTTATTTATATCCATCTTTGTTCTTTGGTCTATGTGGGCCTCCTATTGCAGTGGCCTCTCTCGTTGTAGAGCTCTGGCTCTGGGCGCATGTGCTCCACAGCACTGGCTCTCATTGGACACACTTGTCCAGCCGCTCCGAGGCACATGGGATCTTCCCAGGGCAGGGATCGAACCCGTGCCCCTTGCACTGCAAGATGGACTGTTTACCCACTGGACATCCAGGGAAGCCCTCCTCTGGACTTTGATCTCCCTCAGCTCTTGGTACACAGAAGGCCCATAGCAGATGGATGGTCGCCTAGCCTGAGCTTTGAGCACCTCCAGGTATAGGTGGCCCATTTTATCTCTGCCACGTTAGGGGTTTAGCAGAGAAAGGGAGACCATGACATCTGTGATAATAGCTGTTCAGGCCATTGTGGTTTTCAGAACATTCGAGGGCCCTGCGGGTGATGTGTCGGGTCTGGGGCAGAGAAGGAATACCGCCAGTCCTAAAATGCACCACCATTCACGCCAGGCACCTTTGTATGCTGTTGCCTGTGTTGTGTGTAGGACAGTGGCATATCAATGAAGCAAGCTCTCTGAGGCTCAGTTTCTTCAGCTGTAAAATGGGGAGAATTCTCTAATGAATACTCTAGAGGCGTGAAGTGTGACATCAAGTGAATGGTGAACGTAGTATTCAGTAGTTCTTCACTGATTTTTTCAGTGGATTTTTTTTTTAACAATGGTAAAATAAGGTGGCCCTAGTGGTAAAGAACCCGCCTGCCAGTGCAGGAGACGTAAGAGATGCAGGTTCGATCCCTAGGTTGGGAAGATCCCCCTGGGGGAGGAAATGGCAACCCACTCCAGCATTCTTGCCTGGGGCATCTCTTGGACAGAGGAGCCTGGTGGGCCACGGTCCATCAGCACACAACGTGGAAGTCACCATTTTAACGTTTTTTTTTTTTTCCTTTTTTCTTATACACACGGATTTAGTTGCCCTGTGGGTGGTGGGCCCTGGAATCAGGGCTCGAACCCGCGTCTCCTACATTGGCAGGTGGATTCTTTACCTCTGGACCACCAAGGAAGCCCCATTTTAACCATTCTTAAGTGTACAGCCCAGTAACATTAAGTGCATTCACATTGTGTGCATCCATCCCCAGACTTATTTTGTAAAACTGAAACCATACCCATTCAATAACAGCTCCCACTCCCTTCTTCTCTGTGCCCTAGCGACCACTCTTGTACGTTCTGTCTCTCTGAATTGAATTACTGAATAGCCCTCCTATAAATAGAATCATCCAGTTCTTGTCTTTCTGTGACAGGCTTGTTTCACGTAGCACAATGTCCACAAGGTTCATCTGTGTTGTAGCATCTATCAGGATTTCCTTTTTAAGACTGAATAATATTCCATTGTGTGCGCAGACCATGTTTTGTTTATCTGTTCACCTGTTGATGGACACTTGGGTTGCTTCCACCTTTTGGCTGTTGTGAGTAATGCCGCTGTGAATACAGGTGGACGAGTCTATTAATTAATAAGTAGCCACTGTGTGCGAGGCTCTAGTGAATGTCAGATAAAAAAGACAGACAGATACCTTCCTTTGGGTGGTGACATTGCTTTAGAACCTTTGGACAAAATTTGATTGTTTATCGACTTCACTGGACAAGCACCTTTGTATGCAGGTTTCATTTTATTTGGCAGTCAGGAGAGCATTATGAAAATGACCACCTTGGAGCAATTAGTTGTAAAGTAGTTGACTTCACGATCATGATTTACAGTCTTTTTCTGAGATAAGGTTTGAGTCAGTTTTTTTTTTTTTTTTTATAACCTACCCCTCACTTATTTTAGCACCCAGTGGCTGACGGCAGCGAGTGTAAGGCCAGGAGGACTGTCAGGTTCCCTCTGTGCATCACTGACCCGGGAGGGGTTCATCTCCTTAGGTGTCCCAGGTTCGGGGGGGATGGCTGGGACAGGCCTTACCCCTAAATACAAGGAAGCTGTTGCCTGGTTTGTATCTTCCTGGAGGGGAGGGATTACCGTTCTTTATTTGTTCCTGCAACTCTTTTCCATTTCTTACTGACTTAACATTTTTGTTTTAAAAAGCCTTTGAAAGAGTTGGCAAGTAAGTTTGGGCCTTTGTAACATCTTCTTTTTAAAAGTTCACTTCCTTAATAAAATGCAATTGGTGTAATATGATAGAACTACCATTGGTTGAGTATCTGCACTAAGCTAGTTGTAGGTCATTTATTTGGCTTTCTTTCGGTCATCCAGTCTCAGTTAAGCACACCAGCCCTCGTATGTTGTTACCTTATTGCCATTGCCACCGGAGGAGGAGGTGGACGGACGTGGTGCAGGATGCGTGTTTAATGAGGGCTGGTGCTGGCATTTGGGCCCAGGTCGCTCCAATGCGGGGCTGGGTTCGATCCTGGTCAGGGAACTAGATTCCACAAGGTTCATCTGTGTTGTAGCATCTATCAGGATTTCCTTTTTAAGACTGAATAATATTCCATTGTGTGCAGACCATGTTTTGTTTATCTGTTCACCTGTTGATGGACACTTGGGTTGCTTCCACCTTTTGGCTGTTGTGAGTAATGCCGCTGTGAATACAGGTGGACGAGTCTATTAATTAATAAGTAGCCACTGTGTGCGAGGCTCTAGTGAATGTCAGATAAAAAAGACAGACAGATACCTTCCTTTGGGTGGTGACATTGCTTTAGAACCTTTGGACAAAATTTGATTGTTTATCGACTTCACTGGACAAGCACCTTTGTATGCAGGTTTCATTTTATTTGGCAGTCAGGAGAGCATTATGAAAATGACCACCTTGGAGCAATTAGTTGTAAAGTAGTTGACTTCACGATCATGATTTACAGTCTTTTTCTGAGATAAGGTTTGAGTCAGTTTTTTTTTTTTTTTTTATAACCTACCCCTCACTTATTTTAGCACCCAGTGGCTGACGGCAGCGAGTGTAAGGCCAGGAGGACTGTCAGGTTCCCTCTGTGCATCACTGACCCCGGGAGGGGTTCATCTCCTTAGGTGTCCCAGGTTCGGGGGGGATGGCTGGGACAGGCCTTACCCCTAAATACAAGGAAGCTGTTGCCTGGTTTGTATCTTCCTGGAGGGGAGGGATTACCGTTCTTTATTTGTTCCTGCAACTCTTTTCCATTTCTTACTGACTTAACATTTTTGTTTTAAAAAGCCTTTGAAAGAGTTGGCAAGTAAGTTTGGGCCTTTGTAACATCTTCTTTTTAAAAGTTCACTTCCTTAATAAAATGCAATTGGTGTAATATGATAGAACTACCATTGGTTGAGTATCTGCACTAAGCTAGTTGTAGGTCATTTATTTGGCTTTCTTTCGGTCATCCAGTCTCAGTTAAGCACACCAGCCCTCGTATGTTGTTACCTTATTGCCATTGCCACCGGAGGAGGAGGTGGACGGACGTGGTGCAGGATGCGTGTTTAATGAGGGCTGGTGCTGGCATTTGGGCCCAGGTCGCTCCAATGCGGGGCGGGGTTCGATCCCTGGTCAGGGAACTAGATTCCACATCTCTGACTAAGACCTAGCACAACCGAATAAATGAATATATTTGAAAAAAACCCATCTGCGGTTGCAGAACCAAATTCCTAGAACAGTGAAACTGTGAGTACATTTGATGAAGTCATGGTGGGTTGAATTCTCAGGAGCTCTCAACTGATGTAGCATCTCAGAGGTTCCCACCACTTCTTGTTACTTAATGTCAAATTTGCTTATTATGGAAATTTTGTGCAAAAAAGTTGCTTAGACAGTTGCTTTGGTTATAAAGCCTTCTCATTTTTGAACGCCATCTTCCCTGAATGGTTCCTGTAATGGAGGGAAAAATCAGTCCTTAAATTTGGCCACTCACTTGGTGTGTCTTCCCGTAGTTCGGCCGCTGCGTCGCGTTGTGCCCTGCTGGACTGGAAGGGAGAAGAAGCTGTGGAGAAGGGAGGCCATAGGGCACGGCTCAGCGGGGCTCAGGCCCTCTGCGGCAGTCATGCCACACAGCTTTTCTGGGAGACAGGTTAACTCTCCAGAGATGACTTGAACAGCTTTTGAAAACAATGAGTAGATGACAGGGTTCAAATGATAAAATTACCTGCTAAACAGACCCTCCCAAACACTATTAATGTGGTGAAGAGAAGTTATTCTGTAGAACAGGCCAGAGGTTTGCTTGACTTCCCGCATCAAGCTTAAAATCCTAGAGTCTGTGGATACGGCGTCATAATGAAAGTCTCTATTTATAGGGCTGAGCACATGCTGGCTAATGAGTTCTGCTCATTTACTCTCTCAAATAATGTCAGGAGGCAGAGAAGATTCTTATTTCCCATTTTATAGATGAGAACATTCCAGGCCAGAGTGGTTAGGCAGCTTCTCAGGGTCACACTGCAGGCAAGTGGCGGGACAGGCACTCGGAGCCTGGCCGTTTGGTTCAGGAGTCAGGCTTGCACCTGTGACGCTTTTCATCCCAGGAGGGATTCTGTGGCCCCTGTCCTTGAAGAGTTGGTTTAGTGAGGAAGTGGCACATGCATTCTGAAAATTACGAGAGACTGTGATGAGGGTGATCCTAATAGAAGAATGCACTGATAGAGAGAGCACACCTGTGGGAGGTTAGTGGCGGAGAAGGGCCAGGGAAGAGTTCCCAGGAGAAATAATTTGAGTCTTGAATGATTCAGAGGAGGACAAGGGGAAAAAAGGGCCTTCGAATTGGAAATTTGCAGATAGTTACAGAGATTAGATAGAGTTCAATAAAGATAACAGAAAATAATAGGTGTCACCAGTGCAAGTGAAGGAAGGAATTAACCCTCTTTGACTGTTCAGGGCTCTGCAGGGCTCAGGAGGTGGGGCAGCGGTGATGGGCTTAGTCGGGCTGTGTGTGCATATTGCACACAGTGCACAAGCATACTGTTTTTTTTTTTTTTTGGCCTCGTGAATACCTTTACTCCTGCTTTCCTAGCCAGCTGCTGCTCCATTTCCTTGTTCCTCTTTGCAGCGAAACTCCAGGAAAGAGTGGTCTTTAATTCCTCACCTTCCATCCTCTCTCAGGCTCCTGGTGCTAAGCTCGGCTGTTGAACACAGAGGCGAGGCCTCATCTTATTCCATCTGTCAGTAGCCCTGGACACGTTCAGTGCTCCCTCCTCTACGTCACCGGGTATCCAGGCCGCTAACCTGTGCTTTTGGTTTCCCCCATCTTACTGGATACTTCTTCCTCATCCCACTGACCTTTGAATAGCGGGAGCGCTCTAGGCCTCAGGCCTAGTGAACTGCCAGGCCAGACCTCCCTCCCCGGCCGCTTGTCTCACAGTCTATGACTGCCTAGTTGACATGCAAGCTTGTTTGTCAGGCATGGCAAATGGAAGCCATCTAAAATTCCACTCCCCATCTTCCCTTTGATTCTTTTCCATGCACAGCTCTTTTTTGTCTCAGTTGGGAGCAGCTCCCTCCTTTTCAGCTGCGTGTGCTAAAAACTTGGGAGTCATCCCTGACCTTTCTTTTCTCTTCTGTCCCACATCTGGTCCCTATCAGGAAGGCCGATTGTTTTGCCTATGAAATGTGCCAGGATTTTATCACTCTTGTTCCCTCCCAGGAGGGATTCTGTGGCCCCTGTCCTTGAAGAGTTGGTTTAGTGAGGAAGTGGCACATGCATTCTGAAAATTACGAGAGACTGTGATGAGGGTGATCCTAATAGAAGAATGCACTGATAGAGAGAGCACACCTGTGGGAGGTTAGTGGCGGAGAAGGGCCAGGGAAGAGTTCCCAGGAGAAATAATTTGAGTCTTGAATGATTCAGAGGAGGACAAGGGGAAAAAAGGGCCTTGAATTGGAAATTTGCAGATAGTTACAGAGATTAGATAGAGTTCAATAAAGATAACAGAAAATAATAGGTGTCACCAGTGCAAGTGAAGGAAGGAATTAACCCTCTTTGACTGTTCAGGGCTCTGCAGGGCTCAGGAGGTGGGGCAGCGGTGATGGGCTTAGTCGGGCTGTGTGTGCATATTGCACACAGTGCACAAGCATACTGTTTTTTTTTTTTTTTGGCCTCGTGAATACCTTTACTCCTGCTTTCCTAGCCAGCTGCTGCTCCATTTCCTTGTTCCTCTTTGCAGCGAAACTCCAGGAAAGAGTGGTCTTTAATTCCTCACCTTCCATCCTCTCTCAGGCTCCTGGTGCTAAGCTCGGCTGTTGAACACAGAGGCGAGGCCTCATCTTATTCCATCTGTCAGTAGCCCTGGACACGTTCAGTGCTCCCTCCTCTCGTCACCGGGTATCCAGGCCGCTAACCTGTGCTTTTGGTTTCCCCCATCTTACTGGATACTTCTTCCTCATCCCACTGACCTTTGAATAGCGGGAGCGCTCTAGGCCTCAGGCCTAGTGAACTGCCAGGCCAGACCTCCCTCCCCGGCCGCTTGTCTCACAGTCTATGACTGCCTAGTTGACATGCAAGCTTGTTTGTCAGGCATGGCAAATGGAAGCCATCTAAAATTCCACTCCCCATCTTCCCTTTGATTCTTTTCCATGCACAGCTCTTTTTTGTCTCAGTTGGGAGCAGCTCCCTCCTTTTCAGCTGCGTGTGCTAAAAACTTGGGAGTCATCCCTGACCTTTCTTTTCTCTTCTGTCCCACATCTGGTCCCTATCAGGAAGGCCGATTGTTTTCTGCCTATGAAATGTTGCCAGGATTTTATCACTCTTGTTCCCTCCACTGATGTCTCTCGTTTAAGCCTTCAGCATCTCTTGCCTGAATTACTGGAGGTGTCTCCTAACTCTTCTCTTGGCTTCCGACCTTGCCCCTTTAGAGACTGTCTGAGTACAGTCGCCTCAGTGATCCTTTGAAAAATCTAAGGTTGCTGATGTCTTCGTCCTGTTCCCACGGCTCGGCTCCAGCGCACTTAGCGTGAAGGCCATGGGAGCCCACGTGTGCGGCCACGGCCTGCTGGGCCTTCCATAATCTGGCCCTTGGTTACATTGTGAACCCGTCTCCTGCTCCCCTCCAGGCTCACTGTGGCCTCCTTGCTGTCCTTCAGAAGCTCCAGGTGGGTGTTTGCCTCAGAGCTTTGGCTAAGCTATTGCCCCTGCTTGGACTCCACGGGCCGCCTGACCGTCTTCAAGCCTTCTTAAGAATCATCTTCTCATGGAAGCCCGTCCTTACCACCTTGTTTAAAACGGTGACCTCCATCTCAGAACTCCCCGTCCTTCACATCCTGCCTGCTTTCTTTTTTGTAGCATTTACACTTTTAAAGATTTTACAGACTTAATGTTATTTGAATGATAGTTGCTCGGTCATGTCCAACTCTTTACGACTGCTCTGTCCATGGGATTCTCCAGGCAAGAGTACTGGAGTAAGCTGCCATTTCCTTCTCCAGATGTTATTAATGAAGTCTGTTTTTGTTATCTCTTTCTGCCAAAGTATTAACTCTGCTAACGTTTTGCTCTGTTCATTCATGTATCCCCAACAGTCTAGAACAGTTACTGCAGTTACATTGTACTTAGGCATGCTGTGGTGGTCTTGGGTGGTCGAAGTCTTTAGAGGAAGACTTGCAGAGGGATGCTCCAGAGAGAAGTTGGAACTCAGTGTGTAGTGTTAAGAAAGTGTCTATAACCATGCACAGCTCTTTTTTGTCTCAGTTGGGAGCAGCTCCCTCCTTTTCAGCTGCGTGTGCTAAAAACTTGGGAGTCATCCCTGACCTTTCTTTTCTCTTCTGTCCCACATCTGGTCCCTATCAGGAAGGCCGATTGTTTTCTGCCTATGAAATGTTGCCAGGATTTTATCACTCTTGTTCCCTCCACTGATGTCTCTCGTTTAAGCCTTCAGCATCTCTTGCCTGAATTACTGGAGGTGTCTCCTAACTCTTCTCTTGGCTTCCGACCTTGCCCCTTTAGAGACTGTCTGAGTACAGTCGCCTCAGTGATCCTTTGAAAAATCTAAGGTTGCTGATGTCTTCGTCCTGTTCCCACGGCTCGGCTCCGCAGCGCACTTAGCGTGAAGGCCATGGGAGCCCACGTGTGCGGCCACGGCCTGCTGGGCCTTCCATAATCTGGCCCTTGGTTACATTGTGAACCCGTCTCCTGCTCCCCTCCAGGCTCACTGTGGCCTCCTTGCTGTCCTTCAGAAGCTCCAGGTGGGTGTTTGCCTCAGAGCTTTGGCTAAGCTATTGCCCCTGCTTGGACTCCACGGGCCGCCTGACCGTCTTCAAGCCTTCTTAAGAATCATCTTCTCATGGAAGCCCGTCCTTACCACCTTGTTTAAAACGGTGACCTCCATCTCAGAACTCCCCGTCCTTCACATCCTGCCTGCTTTCTTTTTTGTAGCATTTACACTTTTAAAGATTTTACAGACTTAATGTTATTTGAATGATAGTTGCTCGGTCATGTCCAACTCTTTACGACTGCTCTGTCCATGGGATTCTCCAGGCAAGAGTACTGGAGTAAGCTGCCATTTCCTTCTCCAGATGTTATTAATGAAGTCTGTTTTTGTTATCTCTTTCTGCCAAAGTATTAACTCTGCTAACGTTTTGCTCTGTTCATTCATGTATCCCCAACAGTCTAGAACAGTTACTGCAGTTACATTGTACTTAGGCATGCTGTGGTGGTCTTGGGTGGTCGAAGTCTTTAGAGGAAGACTTGCAGAGGGGGATGCTCCAGAAGAGAAGGTTGGAACTCAGTGTGTAGTGTTAAGAAAGTGTCTATAACCAGTTAGGCAATGGTGGGGATTTTTGTGAAGAAGTAGAGAGAAAACTTACAAGAGCAGCTAAAGGTGGGGTTATGGAGGGCCTCTGGTACTCCGCAAGGGCATTCAGCTTTGTTTTCTGGCCGACTTTTTCCTGAAAGGAAGATTAATCCATCTGCTGTGTGTGGATTAGGCTGGTGTGGGCAATCAGAAAGGACACCAGTGTGGATGTGACAGAGGCCTGTTCTTGAATTTGGAGTTACGAATGGAAAGAAAGAGTTGAGCAAGAGAGTCATCACTTCAAACAGACTGATGGCAGATGCAAGGGATGAAGAGAAGGGAGGAGCTCAGGCTGATTTTGGAAGCCTCCAAACTGGCGATTGGGAAGAGTGCGACATTCTTAATTAATTGCTGACTGGGTGTGGTAGGAATGGAAGAGATGACAGGTGAAGAAACAGGAAGATGGCAGGAGGCAGGGCACTTGCTGGTCCAGCAGGGGCTTGGCTCTGGCTGTGGGTGTGGAGGCAGTCACCGCTGTGTCAGGATGGAGTTAGTCGTCTTTGGACAGGACAAGGGTTGTGAGGACTGGAGGTGATGGGTTGTCGGCAGTCGTGTCTGAGTCAAGTGCATTGTGGCTGCACCGTGTGGGGCCAGTGTCTGAGGTGACCTCCATCTCAGAACTCCCGTCCTTCACATCCTGCCTGCTTTCTTTGTAGCATTTACACTTTTAAAGATTTTACAGACTTAATGTTATTTGAATGATAGTTGCTCGGTCATGTCCAACTCTTTACGACTGCTCTGTCCATGGGATTCTCCAGGCAAGAGTACTGGAGTAAGCTGCCATTTCCTTCTCCAGATGTTATTAATGAAGTCTGTTTTTGTTATCTCTTTCTGCCAAAGTATTAACTCTGCTAACGTTTTGCTCTGTTCATTCATGTATCCCCAACAGTCTAGAACAGTTACTGCAGTTACATTGTACTTAGGCATGCTGTGGTGGTCTTGGGTGGTCGAAGTCTTTAGAGGAAGACTTGCAGAGGGGGATGCTCCAGAAGAGAAGGTTGGAACTCAGTGTGTAGTGTTAAGAAAGTGTCTATAACCAGTTAGGCAATGGTGGGGATTTTTGTGAAGAAGTAGAGAGAAAACTTACAAGAGCAGCTAAAGGTGGGGTTATGGAGGGCCTCTGGTACTCCGCAAGGGCATTCAGCTTTGTTTTCTGGCCGACTTTTTCCTGAAAGGAAGATTAATCCATCTGCTGTGTGTGGATTAGGCTGGTGTGGGCAATCAGAAAGGACACCAGTGTGGATGTGACAGAGGCCTGTTCTTGAATTTGGAGTTACGAATGGAAAGAAAGAGTTGAGCAAGAGAGTCATCACTTCAAACAGACTGATGGCAGATGCAAGGGATGAAGAGAAGGGAGGAGCTCAGGCTGATTTTGGAAGCCTCCAAACTGGCGATTGGGAAGAGTGCGACATTCTTAATTAATTGCTGACTGGGTGTGGTAGGAATGGAAGAGATGACAGGTGAAGAAACAGGAAGATGGCAGGAGGCAGGGCACTTGCTGGTCCAGCAGGGGCTTGGCTCTGGCTGTGGGTGTGGAGGCAGTCACCGCTGTGTCAGGATGGAGTTAGTCGTCTTTGGACAGGACAAGGGTTGTGAGGACTGGAGGTGATGGGTTGTCGGCAGTCGTGTCTGAGTCAAGTGCATTGTGGCTGCACCGCCGGGTGTGGAGGGAGGGAACCCACAATGTGTGGCTGTCACTCTCTGCTGCTTTTTTCTCCTCTTCCTTTCTCTCCACCAGTGGTGGTTCTGCAGCCCATTCCAGACTGGCTTTTTTTGTCTTTACCACTTTTCAAGACCGCCTGACTGGTCTGTGCTGAAGCAAGTATCCAGTCATCGCTTGGCGTCCACGAGGTTGGTTCCCAGAGTGCTTGTGTGTGCCCACACCCACAGATCCTCAATGGGCGTAGTACAGGGAACATCATAAGCCGTCTCTTTTCAGTCCTTATGCTGTCTTTTGACTGTTGGCAACCACTGGTCCCTTTTTTCCCTGCTGAGACACTTTTTCTTGGTTCTGTTGGCTTCCATGATACAAATCTTGGTTCAGTCTCCCTTGATTTTCTTTCTCATGGCTTCAGTGATGACCTGTGTACTGGTGAGAACTCCGCCACGCTCTCCAGCCTTGGGTATACACCAGAGTGTCCTGTGGACATTGAACATGTCTGGACCAAACCCACATCTTCCCCCTAGGTCAGTGCCGCCTCCCCTCTGCCCTAGTTCTCTTAGTAAGCTTATTCAGATGACACTCAAGGGATAAGCTTGAGTCATCTTTAACTTCCTCTTGACCTTCAGTCCCCCACTTTGGACCTGTTGATGCTGAAGCTAACTTCACTGTGTCTGACCTCAGCCTTACCCTCCATTCCCTCTGCCTCAGTGAGGCCACCGTCCTCTCGTTTTTGTGGTGGGTGTCTCCACAGCTTCTAGATTCTTCCTCCAGCAGTCCATCTCCTTTCTTGCCAGCACTGCCTCGTGGACCTCGGATGTGGTCATGTCCCTTGACCCCAAAAAATTCTGAGTGGAGGGTCCCCAGGGTGGTCAGAGACTGAGGTTTTATCACAACGAAGCAGTGGAAAGCACATGGGCCCTGGGTGTTCACAGTTGCTCTTAGTTCTCTCAGTAAGGACAAGGATGATTTATGAACAGCTTAAAGTGGTTTGTCTGGAATATCTTTTTAAAAAATCTTCTCAGGGGCTTCCCTGGTGGCACAGTGGGTAAGGACACCGCCTTGCAGTGCAAGGGGCGCCGGTTCGATCCCTGGCCTGGGAAGATCCCACGTGCCGCGGAGCAGCTGGACCGATGTGGCCAACTACTGAGCTGGAGCTCTGAAGCGACAGAGGCCATGGTGATGGGAGGCCCACACTGAAAAAGAACAAAGATGGATGGAAATAGATGAATGAAAGACCAATAGAAGTGGCCAAAAAAATTTTAAAAATCTTCTCAAATTATGTCTTGTTCTCCAGCAACAACAAGCTGCTTGCCATTCCCAGAACACCGAATGCTCTTTCATATGTCTCTGCCTTTGCTCGGTGCTATTCCCTCTGCTTGAACACCCTTTTCTTCTTTTTTGAGACCTCACCTGCCATGACCATGACCCTTTGAGGCTTTCTAGCCACCGGTTGAACACTTACCATGCTTGATTATAGTTACGGTGTTTTTTTTTTTTTGCCTCTATTATTTTGATTCATTTGGTTTTATTGTATAAGAACTACAAGACCACTTTCTTGTAGTGTCAAATAATTCAGAAGTTTGAAGAGCAAAATGGGAAACTCCTCCATCTTTTCCCCTGGCTGCTTCTCCCTTCCTCCCCCTCCAAGCCTAGGGGTCGGGAGGATTGATTCTGTCTCTTTGTGAGCCCAGAATGAGTCTCTCTCCACTTTACATTCCCACAAGTGCCCAGAAAGCATTCAGCAGATAGCTAGGGAATTGAAAGAGTCATCTTAACTTCCTCTTGACCTTCAGTCCCCCACTTTGGACCTGTTGATGCTGAAGCTAACTTCACTGTGTCTGACCTCAGCCTTACCCTCCATTCCCTCTGCCTCAGTGAGGCCACCGTCCTCTCGTTTTTGTGGTGGGTGTCTCCACAGCTTCTAGATTCTTCCTCCAGCAGTCCATCTCCTTTCTTGCCAGCACTGCCTCGTGGACCTCGGATGTGGTCATGTCCCTTGACCCCAAAAAATTCTGAGTGGAGGGTCCCCAGGGTGGTCAGAGACTGAGGTTTTATCACAACGAAGCAGTGGAAAGCACATGGGCCCTGGGTGTTCACAGTTGCTCTTAGTTCTCTCAGTAAGGACAAGGATGATTTATGAACAGCTTAAAGTGGTTTGTCTGGAATATCTTTTTAAAAAATCTTCTCAGGGGCTTCCCTGGTGGCACAGTGGGTAAGGACACCGCCTTGCAGTGCAAGGGGCGCCGGTTCGATCCCTGGCCTGGGAAGATCCCACGTGCCGCGGAGCAGCTGGACCGATGTGGCCAACTACTGAGCTGGAGCTCTGAAGCGACAGAGGCCATGGTGATGGGAGGCCCACACTGAAAAAGAACAAAGATGGATGGAAATAGATGAATGAAAGACCAATAGAAGTGGCCAAAAAAATTTTAAAAATCTTCTCAAATTATGTCTTGTTCTCCAGCAACAACAAGCTGCTTGCCATTCCCAGAACACCGAATGCTCTTTCATATGTCTCTGCCTTTGCTCGGTGCTATTCCCTCTGCTTGAACACCCTTTTCTTCTTTTTTGAGACCTCACCTGCCATGACCATGACCCTTTGAGGCTTTCTAGCCACCGGTTGAACACTTACCATGCTTGATTATAGTTACGGTGTTTTTTTTTTTTTGCCTCTATTATTTTGATTCATTTGGTTTTATTGTATAAGAACTACAAGACCACTTTCTTGTAGTGTCAAATAATTCAGAAGTTTGAAGAGCAAAATGGGAAACTCCTCCATCTTTTCCCCTGGCTGCTTCTCCCTTCCTCCCCCTCCAAGCCTAGGGGTCGGGAGGATTGATTCTGTCTCTTTGTGAGCCCAGAATGAGTCTCTCTCCACTTTACATTCCCACAAGTGCCCAGAAAGCATTCAGCAGATAGCTAGGGAATTGAAAGAGTCAGGTGTAATGGGACTTCCCTAGCAGTCCAGCGATTAGGATTCTGCTTTCACTGCCCAGGGCTCGGGATGGATCCCCAGTTGGGGAACTAAGATCCCACAAGCTGTGTGGTGCGGCTGCTGGACACCCGCACCTCCTCCTGGGGCCAAAAAAAAAAAGGTATGGAAACAAAACAAATCCCAGAAGGTCGGGGTAGACCATGGAGGTTAGTAAATGATAGTCGCAGCATTTGAAGAGTGTAATAAGATTGAAATCGAATACGGGTGTCGTAAACATCGTGTTTTTCCAAAAGGCATGTAGCCAGCTAGCTCAGATGGTAATGTTTCTCCCCTGGGCAGGTGGAGGTGGGGAGCAGGTGAGCAAGAGGATTTGTTGGAAGAAACGGTGTGTAGGTGGCGCACTTCCTGTGCGACCCCCAGACTGATGGCTCCTGTGAGAACGGCTGGGGGACGATTGAGGGTGGGGTGGGGTGAGGGCTGTGGATCGGGACCGAGGAACTCCACCAGGCAGAGAGACTGAGGGAGGTGAGAGGCTACCAGGAAGGGAAGGAAGCCAGGGCTTAGGGGGAGAACAAGGTCTGTGTGGTTCCTAGTGACACTCCCTGCTTGCCGTCGTTTCGGGCCTTCCTGTGCACTCAGGCAGTACCTCATCTTGTCTCTCACGGCTGCCCTTTACGGTAGGTGTGATTGTCCCCATTTTACAGTTGAGGAAGATGAGGACCCTGAGGCTCAGGGAGGGTAATGTAAGTAAGTAGCTTGTCTAAAGTTTCATAGTAGTAAGTTGATAGAGACGGGATGCAGACCCAGGATTGTAAAAGCACAGCCCACGGTTTTCCTGTAGCACTAGGTTTCTCCTTAAACCTGTGCACATTTGCAGAGGCATATACACTTGAAGTATAGTCTAAGTGGGTATATTGTCCCAGGAAACACAGTACATCTTAAAACTTGCGTAAGTTACCTCATAATAGAAAGGGCAAGATGACGAAAGTTTGCTGATAACAAAGGAGAGAATAGATATTTCTGCATAGATTCTAACATGATAGAACAGAAAAAATGTGACTCCTGAGGGTGAAGTGGTAGCTGGATCACATTACAGGAAGGAAGGTTGCTTGACTTCTTCATATGTTTCAGTTAAATTAAGCCAGTTAGGCTTAGCCTGTATCAGAACAATCTGCTGCTGTTTTATATGAAGGTGATCATGATAAGGTCTCTGGTCTCCCTGCAAAGGTAAAGGTATTTTATTAGTTAAATGCAGTAGAGGTGGTGGGGGAATCATTGGTTTTTCTTTCTGCCCTGTGAAGACATGCAGGCAAGAATACTGGAGTGGGCTGCCATGCCCTCCTCCAGGGGATCTTCTTGACCCCGGGATTGAACCTGCATCTCCTATGTCTCTTGCATTGACAGGCGGGTTCTTTACCACTAGTGCCACCTGGGAAGCCCTCATTAGTTGTTTTTTTATTTTAAAGATTTATTTATTTATTTTGGGCGGGGGTCAGGTTGGGGAGGGAGGGGAGTGGGCGGGCCACTTCTATTGGTTTTTCATTTCTCCATTTTCATCTGTCTTTGTTCTTTGGCTCCTGTGGGCCTCCCATCGCGGTGGCGTCTGTTGTCGCAGAACGCCGGCTCTGGGCGCATGCGCCCCAGAGCTCTGGCTGGGTAATTGGACACATCAGTCCAGCCGCTCCGCAGCATGTGGGATGTTCCCAGGCCAGGGATCGAACCGGCGCCCCTTGCACTGCAAGGCAGTGTCCTTACCCACTGGACCACCAGGGGAAGCCCCCTCATTAGTTTTTAAATTGGCTAATACTCAGACCTGGGGTAAAACTTTTTAATGTAAAAGATGATAATGGCACTTCAGAATTACACATGCAGTCTTTTAGCTATGAACGAAGTGGAACATCTGTGATGTTTTATTTCCATGTGTTTTTCTCCCCATTAGTTGACCATTCCTGATCTGTATACATTTTTCTGTTGGGTCAGCCAACCGTGTTTTGAAAAAATATAACTTGGCTGATTAAGTTGTAGAATGTTGATAAAATTAGGTTTGGAATAGCTTGCACATTGGGTTGTTTAATCTCATGCTGCTAATTTTAGTCAGATTAAGAACACCATCATTTTTAAAAAATTATTTATTTATTTATTTATTTATTTTTGACTATTCTGAGTTTTCACTGCTGCTGCAGGCTCTTCTCTAGTTGCAGGGAGTGGGGGCTACTCTCTAGCTGAGGTGAGCAGGCTTCTTGCAGTGACTTCTCTTGTGTGGAACTCGGGCCCTAGGGCACCTGGACTTCAGTAGTTGGGGCCCATGGGCTCCATAGTTGCGACTCCAAGGCTCTAGAGCCCAGGCTCGATAGTCGTGACTCACGGGCTCAGTTGCTCCACAGCATGTGGGCCCTTCCCGGATCAGGAATTGAACTCGTGTCTCCTGAACTACCAGGGAAGCCCCTCATTTCTTGTCTACGTATATAGTATGCCTTAATAAAATGATTATTTAGGAATGAGACAATGTAATCTGGTAGTTTTGGAAGTTTTCTGAACCTTCATTTGTTTACCTTTTGTCTGATGACCTGTGTGGTTAAGTTGGGTATTCTTCCCCACTTGATTTCATGTTTTCATAGCAAAATGGAAGAACAAGTTCCCTTGTAGGAAAGCAGTTCCGTTGCCTGGAAGTTGCAGAGCTCATCCTGGTGATGTGATGTTTCTGGTCGTCATTTCTTGCTGGTCCTGCTAGTTGAGTGTATGAATTTATAGTGTTCAGAGATACATGGAGTAACTTCATAGAAGAGTTTAACCATCATGTGTAGGGTTCCTGATTTTCCACAGAAATTCCACTAATGGCAAGAGCCTTCACCTGCTTAAGAGAAGCCCTCATTCAGAGGCTTTAGGTCGTAGCAGCTCTTTGTAAACCTGAAATTCCTCGAGTACATTAATTCTTTATTGTTTAGAATACTCAGACCTGGGGTAAAACTTTTAATGTAAAAGATGATAATGGCACTTCAGAATTACACATGCAGTCTTTTAGCTATGACAGTGGAACATCTGTGATGTTTTATTTCCATGTGTTTTCTCCCATTAGTTGACCATTCCTGATCTGTATACATTTTTCTGTTGGGTCAGCCAACCGTGTTTTGAAAAAATATAACTTGGCTGATTAAGTTGTAGAATGTTGATAAAATTAGGTTTGGAATAGCTTGCACATTGGGTTGTTTAATCTCATGCTGCTAATTTTAGTCAGATTAAGAACACCATCATTTTTAAAAAATTATTTATTTATTTATTTATTTATTTTTGACTATTCTGAGTTTTCACTGCTGCTGCAGGCTCTTCTCTAGTTGCAGGGAATGGGGCTACTCTCTAGCTGAGGTGAGCAGGCTTCTTGCAGTGACTTCTCTTGTGTGGAACTCGGGCCCTAGGGCACCTGGACTTCAGTAGTTGGGGCCCATGGGCTCCATAGTTGCGACTCCAAGGCTCTAGAGCCCAGGCTCGATAGTCGTGACTCACGGGCTCAGTTGCTCCACAGCATGTGGGCCCTTCCCGGATCAGGAATTGAACTCGTGTCTCCTGAACTACCAGGGAAGCCCCTCATTTCTTGTCTACGTATATAGTATGCCTTAATAAAATGATTATTTAGGAATGAGACAATGTAATCTGGTAGTTTTGGAAGTTTTCTGAACCTTCATTTGTTTACCTTTTGTCTGATGACCTGTGTGGTTAAGTTGGGTATTCTTCCCCACTTGATTTCATGTTTTCATAGCAAAATGGAAGAACAAGTTCCCTTGTAGGAAAGCAGTTCCGTTGCCTGGAAGTTGCAGAGCTCATCCTGGTGATGTGATGTTTCTGGTCGTCATTTCTTGCTGGTCCTGCTAGTTGAGTGTATGAATTTATAGTGTTCAGAGATACATGGAGTAACTTCATAGAAGAGTTTAACCATCATGTGTAGGGTTCCTGATTTTCCACAGAAATTCCACTAATGGCAAGAGCCTTCACCTGCTTAAGAGAAGCCCTCATTCAGAGGCTTTAGGTCGTAGCAGCTCTTTGTAAACCTGAAATTCCTCGTAAATCTTGAATTGTACATTAATTCTTTATTGTTTAGAAGTCAATATGTATTTTTTCTTTCTTCTCCTCTCCCTCTCTCCTTTTTTCTTCCTTTCCCTCCCTCTCTAATCTTTACAAGCAAATTCAAGGTCCAGGCACAGTTTTTTTTTTTTTTTTTTTTTTTTGGCCACAAGGCATGTGAGATCTTAGCTCCTCCACCAGGATCACATCATCGCCTCCTGCACTGGAAGCTAGGAGTCTTCACCGCTAAACTGCCAGGGAAGTCTCAGGCCGCATAAGTTATCTTTGAAGAGTACTATGTGTCCATCATCACATTTTACTCTTGGGGACGTGACTGGCCTTCAGAACTCTGTGGAATGACAATGCTTTTTAATGCTGAAAAATGATATTGTGGTGTATCTGTGAAGGAAACTTCTTATGAAGAGAAAAAAACTTTGGAAAAGACCACAGAGAAGCATAAAGCATCCCTCTTAGCACCTCAAGAGTGAATAGATTGAAAAAGAACTTTATTTTTTAAAGATTTATTGATTTATTTCTGGGTCTTCGTTGCTGCACACAGGCTTTCGGGAGCTACTCTGTAGTTGCGGTGTGTGGGCTTCTCATTGTGGCGGCTTCTCTTGTGGAACACAGGCTCTGTGGCATTCAGGCTTCAGTAGCTGGGGGGCACACAGGCTTAGTCTGTGGCATGTGGGATCTCCCAAGACTAGGAATTGAACTCATGTCCCCTGCATTGGCAGGTGGGTTCTTAACCAATAGACCTCTGGGGAGACCCTGAAAGAGAGTTTTTTTATTTTTTACTTTTACAGAGTTTTATTGTTTACAGATATGTATAATCCCAGATTAGTCATATGTATATCCCTGGCCCCCTCCCTCCTCCATGCCCTCCCAGTACCCCCAATCCCACCCTCCATGTTTTTTAGAAGGAACAAGTTCCTTGTAGGAAAGCAGTTCCGTTGCCTGGAAGTTGCAGAAATGTTTCGTCATTTCTTGCTGGTCCTGCTAGTTGAGTGTATGAATTTATAGTGTTCAGAGATACATGGAGTAACTTCATAGAAGAGTTTAACCATCATGTGTAGGGTTCCTGATTTTCCACAGAAATTCCACTAATGGCAAGAGCCTTCACCTGCTTAAGAGAAGCCCTCATTCAGAGGCTTTAGGTCGTAGCAGCTCTTTGTAAACCTGAAATTCCTCGTAAATCTTGAATTGTACATTAATTCTTTATTGTTTAGAAGTCAATATGTATTTTTTCTTTCTTCTCCTCTCCCTCTCTCCTTTTTTCTTCCTTTCCCTCCCTCTCTAATCTTTACAAGCAAATTCAAGGTCCAGGCACAGTTTTTTTTTTTTTTTTCTTTTTTTGGCCACAAGGCATGTGAGATCTTAGCTCCTCCACCAGGATCACATCATCGCCTCCTGCACTGGAAGCTAGGAGTCTTCACCGCTAAACTGCCAGGGAAGTCTCAGGCCGCATAAGTTATCTTTGAAGAGTACTATGTGTCCATCATCACATTTTACTCTTGGGGACGTGACTGGCCTTCAGAACTCTGTGGAATGACAATGCTTTTTAATGCTGAAAAATGATATTGTGGTGTATCTGTGAAGGAAACTTCTTATGAAGAGAAAAAAACTTTGGAAAAGACCACAGAGAAGCATAAAGCATCCCTCTTAGCACCTCAAGAGTGAATAGATTGAAAAAGAACTTTATTTTTTAAAGATTTATTGATTTATTTCTGGGTCTTCGTTGCTGCACACAGGCTTTCGGGAGCTACTCTGTAGTTGCGGTGTGTGGGCTTCTCATTGTGGCGGCTTCTCTTGTGGAACACAGGCTCTGTGGCATTCAGGCTTCAGTAGCTGGGGGGCACACAGGCTTAGTCTGTGGCATGTGGGATCTCCCAAGACTAGGAATTGAACTCATGTCCCCTGCATTGGCAGGTGGGTTCTTAACCAATAGACCTCTGGGGAGACCCTGAAAGAGAGTTTTTTTTTTTTTTCTTTTAACGTTTTACTTTTACAGAGTTTTGTTGTTTACAGATATGTATAATCCCAGATTAGTCATATGTATATCCCTGGCCCCCTCCCTCCTCCATGCCCTCCCAGTACCCCCAATCCCACCCTCCAGGCCCCTATTCCCACAGCACAATGACAATAGCTATCTTTTTCACATATGATAGTATAGGTTTCCATGTTACTCCCTCTGTGAAAGAGGACTTTGAGTAGACTGCTTTTACTGGCATACACCATAGACCCTTGATGTGGAACTCTTGTGTTTATGGTTATTTGTTAGTAACCTTCAAAGCCGTTGATAAATCATTTGTTATTTTAAAAAAGTGTGGGCTTCCCTGGTGGTCCAGTGGGTAAGGACATCGCCTTGCAGTGCAAGGGGCGCCAGTTCGATCCCTGACCTGGGAAGATCCCACGTGCCGCGGAGCGGCTGGACCGATGTGTCCAATTACCCAGCCGGAGCTCTGGAGCGCATTCGCCCAGAGCCGGTGCTCTGCGATGACAGACGCCACCGCGATGGGAGGCCCACAGGAGCCAAAGAACAAAGACAGATGAAAATGGAGAAATGAAAGACCAATAGAAGTGGCCCGCCCGCCGCCTCCCTCCCGCCCCCACCCCCCCCCCCAAAAAGTGTGACTTGCAATGCCTTCAGGTGTCTGGAACAAGTCACTTGGCTGGCAAATGAGTGGGCCTGGCTGATCTCCTAGCTCAGCGCAGCTTGAGAGTTCTTCAGTCTTTAGAGTTAGGACTTGAGAGTTGTGAAAATCTTCATTACTTCATAAAGTAATCCCCCAGAGAAATTCAGCTGGTAAAACTGGTGATGCAAATGAGACGATCTGAGGAAGTTCAAGTTCTTAGTTAGCAAAGAGGAGTTACAGACAGCATACAGTGTGAAAATCTGGTGTCTTTCCACACATTGTACGTGTGGAAAGAAAGAAAAGCTATTCCTCATACTAGGTAGGTGAATGGTGGGCCATGGCAAACGTTGCTGATTAGAGAAAGTTGAAAAGACACTTAACTGGTGATGTCAATCTGTTCACCTGGATGTGTGTAATTTGTAATTCTTTACTGAAATGCAAAGTCAGGAGCCAGGAGGAAACATTGTTGGTGAATTTGGGGGCTTACTTGCCACAGAGTTCCCAAATAATTGCACATCAGCTGGCCTGCAGCTATTGAATGTAAGCATGGAAAATGGTGACTAGAGATTACATGCATGTCTGCTCAGTCGCTCTGTTGTGTCTGACTCTTTGAGACCCCATGGACTGTAGCCCGCCAGGCTCCTCTGTCCTTGGGATTCCCCAGGCAAGAATACTGGAGTGCCAATATTCTAGTACTGCCATTTCCTTCTTCAGAGGATCTTCTCGACGCAGGGAATGAACCTGTGTCTCTTGCATCTCCTGCATTGGCAGGTGGATTCTTTACCACTCTGCCACATGGAAAGCCCTGACTAGAAGTTACAAAAGTTTTTAACTTTTGGAAGAGGAGATGTGTGTGGCAGCAAATGATTATAGTGCTGGGGATGAAGTACAGAAATAGGCAGCGCTGGTAATGTCTATGAAGACAGCTGTTCCTGGAGAGACTTTTATTTAATTACTGAGGAAAGAGAGCCACATACTTTATTATGCCTGGGAAAGTATTCCTCTATATTCTGCATCCTATGTTTAGAGAAAGACAATTATTATTAGGTTTTTTTTTTTTTTTTGGCCGTGTCATGTGGCGTGGAGGCTCTTAGTTCCCCAGCCAGGGGTTGAACCTGGGTCCCCTGCAGTGGAAGCGCCAAGTGCTAACCACTGGACTGCCAGGGAAGGCCCTAATTTTTATTTTTGATTGAAGTATAGTTGATTTATAATGCTGTGTTAGCTTCAGGTATACAGTAAAGTTAATTCAGATGTGTGTGTGTATGTGTTGTGTATATATATGTATAATATATATGTGTGTATAAATTATAATCTTTTTCAGATTCTTTTCCATTATTGGTTATTACAAGATACTGAATATAGTTTCCTGTGCTCTCTAGTAGGTCCTTGTTGTTTATTTTATATATAGTAGTGTGTATCTATTAATCCCAAATTCATCCTTGTCCCGTTTTCCTCTCTAGTACCGCAAGTGTGTTTTCTATGTCTGTGAGTCTATTTTATAAATACATTTATTTGTATCATGTTTTTAGATTCCACGTAAATGATATCATATGATACTTGTCTTTCCCTGACTTATTTTACATGGTATGATAATCACTTGTCCCTCACATGTTCTGCAAATGGTGTTATTCCTTCTTTTTTTAGTGACTGAGTATGGGGTGTGTGTGTGTACACCACATCTCCTTTATCCATTCATGTGTTATTGGATATTTAGGTTGCTTCTATGGTTTGGTTTTTGTAAGTAGTACTGCTTTGAACATTGGGGTGCATATATCTTTTTGAATTAGAGCTTTTTTTGGGTGTATGCCCAGGAGTGGGGTTGCTGGGTCATATGCTAGTTCTATTTTTAGTTTTTTAGGGAACCTCCATCCTGTTCTCTATGGTGGCTGCACCAGTTTACATTTCCCACCAACAGTGTAGGAGGGCTCCCTCTTACAGCCTCTCCAGCATTTGTTACTTGTAGACTTTTTGATGATGGCCATTCTGACTGGTGTGAGGTAATAATTGCATGGTGGTTTTGATTTACATTTAGAGAAAAGCAAATAAAGTGACCTATCAAGAACTTACTTGCTTAGTTTAAGCATCTTATTTCGAGATATTTTAGACTTGCAGAAGAGTTGCAAAAATAGTACAGGAAGTTCCTGTATACTGTTCTCTCATAGGGATTTATTAAACACAAAAAACAGAGTCACAGTAACCAAGTCTTCCAGGAGTTGTGGCCAGTCATTGAGCTCAGTCTCTGCAGCTACTTGCTCCCTTGTACTGTTTGGCAGTCACAAAGTAGGTACTGATGAGATCACAGTCTTCTCCACCATTGTTTTATTTTTGCCTATTTTTTCCTGATTGTTAAAAGTATTTTGAGGGCATCCCTGGTAGCTCGGTGGTGTAAAGAGTTTGCCTGCCAATGCAGGAGACATTGATCCCGGAAGGTCCCACATGCTGCGGAGCAACTAAGCCCGTGAGCCACAACTATGGAGCCTGTGCTCTAGAGCCTCGGAGCCACAACTACGGAGCCGATGTGCCCTAGAGCCTGAGTTCCACAACAAGAGAAGTCACCGCAACAAGAAGCCTGCTCACCTCAACTGGAGAGTAGCCCCCATTCCCTGCGACTAGAGAAGAGCCTGTGGCAGCAGTGAAAATTCAGAATAGCTAAAAATAAATAAATACATAAGTAAAATATTTTAAAGAATAAGTAATAGACTTAAAGTATTTTGAACTGTGTAGACTATTTGATAAGTATAAAATAGGCAAGAAGTTACCGCCATCTAATTCAGCCTCTCTAATATTGTTTTTGTTTCCTTCCAATCTACTTCTGTTTACTTTTTAAATATGGTTGAGGTCACACTGTAAATGTACTTTTTTCTTCTGCTTTTTCTGTTTAACATAGTATAAGTAGTTTTCCAAATCATGAAATAACTTCATAGATATTACAATGGCTCTATAATATCATATTGCATGGATTCTTCGGCAGTTAGATTGTCCCATTTTTTTGCCATTGTAAATAATACGAGATTAGTGTTTTTAATGTTTTTACAGAAAGTTTTTTCTGTATTTCAGAAAATTGCTTTAGGATTCCCTGAAGGGCCAGATGGGTATGAAGGATTTTTTTTTTTTAATAAATCTTTTATTTTAAAATAGTTTTTGATTTAGTATGAGCATTTTAAAGGTATGTCATTAGCCATTTTCCAGAAAGCTTATACCAATTTATTCTCCCACTAGCTGTGGAAAAATACTCATCAGTTAAGTAGTCTTAAGAAAAACAGTTGCAAAAGTAGTAGGTTTAAAAATGGCTTTTCATTGTTCCTCAGTATCTTTGTTTTTTTGGTAGAAAAACTTTTTACCAAGTGAGATTTTATTTTTGTTTGTTTATAGAAGACATCTCTTATGCTTACCATTCACTTAAGTATACTTTATTGTAATATGTTAGAAATGGTGCCTTTAACATATTTTCCACCTTAGTCTTTGTTTTTTTTTTTTTTTAAAGATTTATTTATTTATTTATTTTTGGTGGGGGTGGGGTAGGGAGGGAGGGGAACAGGCGGGCTACTTCTATTGGGCTTTCATTTCTCTATTTTCATCCATCTTTGTTCTTTGGCTCCTGTGGGCCTCCCATCATGGTGGCGTCTGTCGTTGCAGAGCGCTGGCTCTGGGTGCATGCACTCCAGAGCTCCGGCTCGGTAATTGGACACATCAGTCCAGCTGCTCCGCGGCATGTGGGATCTTCCCAGGCCAGGGATCAAACTGGCACCCCTTGCACTGCAAGACGGTGTCCTTACCCACTGGACCACCAGGGAAGCCCTCCCCTTAGTCTTAAGTTGATTTTTATTATTATTATTTTTTTAAACAATTTTTGGCCTCTTTTATTGATTTTTTAGCCATTTATTTTCATCCATCTTTATTCTTTGGCCTGTGTGGGCCTCCCATCGCCGTGGCCTCTCTTGTCTCAGAGTACCAGCTCTGGGTGCATGCGCTCCAGAGCACTGACTTGTAATTGGACACATGGGTCCAGCCACTCCTTACGTGGGATTTTCCTGGGCCAGGGATCGAACTGGCACCCCTTGCACTGCAAGGTGGACTCTCTACCCACTGGACCACCAGGGAAACCCAATTATTATTATTATTTTTATATATTTATTTTATTTGGCTGTACCAGGTCTTACGTAGCATGTGGGGATCTAGTTCCCTGACCAGGAATCTAACCCAGGCCCCCTGCGTTGGGAGCTCGGCTTCTTAGCCACTGAACCACCAGGGAATCCCAATTTTTATTATTATTTTTAATTATGGTAACAACAGAAAGCTGACCATTTTGAGGTGTACTATTCAGTGACATTAAAGTACATTCACATCTTACGGAACTATCACCGTTGTCCGGTTCCAGAGCTTTCCGTAGCTCTAGGGGAAGCACATACCCAGGAGCCGCCACTCCCCACTTCTTCCTCTTCTAGGCGCCAGCCACAAAGCTGCTGTCTGTCTCTATTGCTGTGCTTATTCTGGATGTCTTATATAAACGGATCATATACTGTCAATGTAAAAAGCAGTCATAGCCTAGAATTTAAGAGTTATGTTTTATTTGGCGGAAATTTTTAGAACTTAAGCCCGGGAGGCAGCGTCTCAAGGAGCCCTGAGAAAACTGCTCCCTAGAGGCAAGGGGTGGAGCCAGGTGATATATTAGTCTTAGCAACAAAGGGCAGGTCATCTGCACATCAGAAGATTAATGTGGTTTTTTTTTTTTTCCCACAATCACAAGTTTTTGTTTTGGTTTTTTTGATTTTACAGAGTTTCGTTGTTTATAGATGTGTATAATTCCAGATTAGTCATATGTCTGTCCCATTCAAGGTTAATGTTAATTAAAGAAAACCAAAGGACTTGAGTTCGAGCAGACCCTAGGAGATAGTGAAGAATGGGGAAGCCTGGTGTACTGCAGTCCATGGGGTCACAAAGAGTCAGACATGACTGAAGTTAAGGAATTTAACGATTTTCTATGTATGGGAAGATGCTGAAGTCTGGGCTCACTGAAACCCTTCCTTTCCTGTGAGTTTGGATTGTCCTGGGGCCAGGATCCTGTGTTTTTCATAGGCTGAGCTCCCTTGGGCTCCCCATAGCCAATGCCTGCAATCTGATGGGTGTAGATCACAGGTATGCTCCTTTCTGAGGGCCCTGGAGGGCTGGAATCGTTGATGCCTGTGATATCCTTATTTACAGGTATGGCAGGAAATAGTCTAATTCTCACAATGTATGGCCTCTCGATAGCTTTTAAAGCAGAAAAAAAAGATGAAGTAGATTAAGTAAAATTCAGATTGAACCTATGTATTAAAGTTTGACAGCAGTCTTATTCCACATATTCAGTTGGTCAGGATGTCCTATTCCTCGTTTATGGTTGTTGGTGGTGGACAGACGCCTGCACACTCTGAGGGGAGGAGGAACAAAGGGGGACGGAGATAGGGAGGGAGTGGTGCTTGGACAGTGAAGGCCAATGAAACAGAAACACATTCCACGGCTGGGAATGTACAGGAAACTCTTCTAGAAGTTAACCTCTACAGCAGTGTGATTTGGAGAACTTTCATTAAGGTGCTTCACTCTGTGTTATTGAAAGAAATAACAATAGCAATAGAATAGCCAACCTAAAAATGAGTAAGTTTGTGACTTAAGGCCTCAGGAAATGGGTGAAGTTTTGCTTAGGGGGGTGCGAGTGGTATTGGGGATAACAGGGATGGCAGATCTTGGTTTTTGTGTTTGACGCCTTCACTGGGAGTCCTGGGGGGTGGGGGAGGTTTTGTGTGTGTGTGTGTGGTTTTCCATTTTTCAGGTAGGGCCTTCAGAACTTGATCAGATACCCACTGAGATAGAATGCTTGGTGTAGGTGGAGGATTTTAATTACGGGGTCAAGTTCAGCTTCCATGGTGAGTTCTTCTGTGGGCAAGTCATTGTCTGGTTTTCATTAGTCAACGTGTTAATCACTTCCCCAGAGTCAGTGCCCTTGAGGGTGGGGTGGGGTGGGGTCAGCATGAATCAGCAAAGCCAGAGATCAAAAATCCAGAGATCAGAACTTGGGTTAGAAGTCTCTCTGTGCTCAAGCAGGCAGTGCCCTGGCTCATTTTTCTTCAGCATTGCCTATGGTCAAGCCATTAAGGACAGGTATTTGCAGCCAGTGTTAGTAAGGAATGCATTCAGTGTTTAGTGATTTTGATACAGTGCTAGGTGTCTGGAGAGTCATATAACCTCATGTTTAAGAGCATGGGCTTGGGCCCTGGGTTGGAATCTTGGTTCTGCAAGTTAAACAAGTATATGACCTGGGACGAGTTGTGCAATCTCTCTGGGCCTGTTTCCTCATCTGTGCGGTGAGGTTCTTCTGAGGATTGAAGGCGTGGCCTCTCGATAGCTTTTAAAGCAGAAAAAAAAGATGAAGTAGATTAAGTAAAATTCAGATTGAACCTATGTATTAAAGTTTGACAGCAGTCTTATTCCACATATTCAGTTGGTCAGGATGTCCTATTCCTCGTTTATGGTTGTTGGTGGTGGACAGACGCCTGCACACTCTGAGGGGAGGAGGAACAAAGGGGGACGGAGATAGGGAGGGAGTGGTGCTTGGACAGTGAAGGCCAATGAAACAGAAACACATTCCACGGCTGGGAATGTACAGGAAACTCTTCTAGAAGTTAACCTCTACAGCAGTGTGATTTGGAGAACTTTCATTAAGGTGCTTCACTCTGTGTTATTGAAAGAAATAACAATAGCAATAGAATAGCCAACCTAAAAATGAGTAAGTTTGTGACTTAAGGCCTCAGGAAATGGGTGAAGTTTTGCTTAGGGGGGTGCGAGTGGTATTGGGGATAACAGGGATGGCAGATCTTGGTTTTTGTGTTTGACGCCTTCACTGGGAGTCCTGGGGGGTGGGGGAGGTTTTGTGTGTGTGTGTGTGGTTTTCCATTTTTCAGGTAGGGCCTTCAGAACTTGATCAGATACCCACTGAGATAGAATGCTTGGTGTAGGTGGAGGATTTTAATTACGGGGTCAAGTTCAGCTTCCATGGTGAGTTCTTCTGTGGGCAAGTCATTGTCTGGTTTTCATTAGTCAACGTGTTAATCATTTCCCCCAGAGCCAGTGACCTGGAGGGGGGGGTGGGGTGGGGTCAGCATGAATCAGCAAAGCCAGAGATCAAAAATCCAGAGATCAGAACTTGGGTTAGAAGTCTCTCTGTGCTCAAGCAGGCAGTGCCCTGGCTCATTTTTCTTCAGCATTGCCTATGGTCAAGCCATTAAGGACAGGTATTTGCAGCCAGTGTTAGTAAGGAATGCATTCAGTGTTTAGTGATTTTGATACAGTGCTAGGTGTCTGGAGAGTCATATAACCTCATGTTTAAGAGCATGGGCTTGGGCCCTGGGTTGGAATCTTGGTTCTGCAAGTTAAACAAGTATATGACCTGGGACGAGTTGTGCAATCTCTCTGGGCCTGTTTCCTCATCTGTGCGGTGAGGTTCTTCTGAGGATTGAAGGCGTGGATGCCAGGTCAGTAGGACAGTGCTTGGTATGTGCTGAGTGCTAAGTAAATGTTAGCTTTTTAAGTTATCACCACTGTGTAACTAGTTTACAGCTTCACTTAATATAAAAGAAAGAGTTCAAATAACTTCTGTGACAAGTGATGATGAAGTGCCTGCTGTGTGCTTGGGCTGAGTTCAGTTCGTTGGCTCAGTTGTGTCTGACTCTGACCCTGTGAGCTGCAGCACAGCAGGCCTCCCTGTCCTTCACTGTCTCCTGGCGCTTGCTCAGACTCCTGTCCATTGAGCCGTCCCCTTCTCTTGCCTTTAGCCTTCCCCAGCATCAGGGTATCTCCTCATGAGTACATTGTTCGCATCAGGTGGCCAAAGTATCGGAGCTTCAGCTTCAGCATCGTTCCTTCCAGTGAGTATTCACGGTTGATTTCCTTTAGGCTTGGCTGCTTTGATCTCCTTGCAGTTCAAGGGTAGACCTTGGGAATAAAGATGGATAGGCAGCAGTCTCTGTCTGTGCACTTCAGGCTACTGGAGAGACCTAGCAGGAACCTTATTTTTTTCTCTCTGTCCTCTGTCTTTTTTTTTAACAGGTGAACATGGTACAAAATTGAGATGATGCAGTAGCGTGTACAGAGATAAGTCAGCCTCTTTCTGTTCCTCTGTCCCTAGAACCCCATTCTCTTCTCGAGAAGCATCCACCATTTCCAATTTAAAGAAGAGAGAGAGAGTGTGTGTGTTTTCATCTTCCCCACTCTGCCTCTGCTAATGCGCAGCATACTGTATGCATTGGTGCACTGTTTCATGGTTGCTTAGTATTACATGATGTGGATGTACCCTATGTAACTAGTCTTGCTTTGATGGAAGTTTAGATTGTTCCCAGATTTTTGTTACAAAGGGTTGACCTGAAGCTCTTCCACATGTAAACTTTGAGGGGAAAAAAAACTGCTGAAAGTATGCTCCCTGGGTTTTGTAGCTTTTGCTGAATCATCTTCCACTGTGCTGTCACAGGTTTGTGATCTGGCCAGCATTGCGTGAAAGTCAGAGAGGTCATTTCAGTTCCCTGTGTGTAATGTTAGGAGGCCCACAAACAGTGGCCTGCTGGGGGGACTTCAGTAGCTTTCACAGAGGTGGAGCCATTTTCAAGGAGTCCTAATGTGTACGTAAGAGTTCTCTGGTTAGAGAAGGGCCGCCTAGTTGGTGGGAATGGCGCCTGTGAAGACGTGGAGCAGTTCTCTGGAGAAGCTGGGTCTGGCTGGGGCCCAGAGTGGATGAGGAAATTGGAGGTGGGGGCCTGGGGACGGTGAAGCCCAGGGGACAGATCAAGGCCAGGTGGTGGAGGGACTAGATCACCCGTGAGGGTCATGTGGCAAAGACCCTGGATGGTGGTGAGAGGCTTACAGTTGAAAGATACTTAGAGAATTTGTAAACCAGTCTTTTAGCAACTGTTTACTAACTGAAGAAAACTTGCCAGACTTGGTGGAACCTGAATCAAAGCTTTCGGAAGGACTTTAAAGCTGAGGAATGTTCATGTGGTATTTTCTTAGAGGGCTCCCGAATGATAAGCGTTCCGGTTCTCCTTTTCACCCCCTTCCATTAAGTAGTCTCTGACTGAATCTATTTTATGTATTGGGACTCTGTGTAATTTTTTTCTTCCTTAAAAGAAAAAAAGCCCAAACCAAACAGCTTTTGCTGCTGGAATCATGAATCTGTTTCCAGCCCATGTTGTCGCAAACACAAACAGAATCCTGGAAAATGATGGGGTGGCTCTTAGAGTCTTCATTTGTGGCACCAGTAGGTCCATCTCTATTTCCAATTTAAAGAAGAGAGAGAGTGTGTGTGTTTTCATCTTCCCCACTCTGCCTCTGCTAATGCGCAGCATACTGTATGCATTGGTGCACTGTTTCATGGTTGCTTAGTATTACATGATGTGGATGTACCCTATGTAACTAGTCTTGCTTTGATGGAAGTTTAGATTGTTCCCAGATTTTTGTTACAAAGGGTTGACCTGAAGCTCTTCCACATGTAAACTTTGAGGGAAAAAACTGCTGAAAGTATGCCCCCTGGGTTTTGTAGCTTTTGCTGAATCATCTTCCACTGTGCTGTCACAGGTTTGTGATCTGGCCAGCATTGCGTGAAAGTCAGAGAGGTCATTTCAGTTCCCTGTGTGTAATGTTAGGAGGCCCACAAACAGTGGCCTGCTGGGGGGACTTCAGTAGCTTTCACAGAGGTGGAGCCATTTTCAAGGAGTCCTAATGTGTACGTAAGAGTTCTCTGGTTAGAGAAGGGCCGCCTAGTTGGTGGGAATGGCGCCTGTGAAGACGTGGAGCAGTTCTCTGGAGAAGCTGGGTCTGGCTGGGGCCCAGAGTGGATGAGGAAATTGGAGGTGGGGGCCTGGGGACGGTGAAGCCCAGGGGACAGATCAAGGCCAGGTGGTGGAGGGACTAGATCACCCGTGAGGGTCATGTGGCAAAGACCCTGGATGGTGGTGAGAGGCTTACAGTTGAAAGATACTTAGAGAATTTGTAAACCAGTCTTTTAGCAACTGTTTACTAACTGAAGAAAACTTGCCAGACTTGGTGGAACCTGAATCAAAGCTTTCGGAAGGACTTTAAAGCTGAGGAATGTTCATGTGGTATTTTCTTAGAGGGCTCCCGAATGATAAGCGTTCCGGTTCTCCTTTTCACCCCCTTCCATTAAGTAGTCTCTGACTGAATCTATTTTATGTATTGGGACTCTGTGTAATTTTTTTCTTCCTTAAAAGAAAAAAAGCCCAAACCAAACAGCTTTTGCTGCTGGAATCATGAATCTGTTTCCAGCCCATGTTGTCGCAAACACAAACAGAATCCTGGAAAATGATGGGGTGGCTCTTAGAGTCTTCATTTGTGGCACCAGTAGGTCCATCTCTATAAAAATGAAAGTGAAGATGGTGGCATTCTTGGAATTTTTTTGGGTGTTTAGTTGACCCTTATTTGGGATTTTTGTTTCTTTGGTGTCTTCTGTTTTTTTTAAAGCTTACTGACTCATCAGTGAACTATATAGTGAAATAGTTTTACTCATTTATGGTTAAAGGTGCCAGTGGATTTATATGTGTTATGTCATTTACTCCTCAGAACTTCCTGGAGTGTGGGGATACTGTCGTAAGTCCATTTTGTAAGTGGAGTACTTGAGGCTCAGAGAGATTAAGTAATTTGTTCAAGGTCATGTAGCAAGTAAGTGGTGTAGTTAGAGGTCAGACACAGATCTTGAGAGCCCACACGCCTCCTGATGACGCTGTGAGTGACAGTTCATTGTAAGGCGTTCCCAGGCTCGAGAGTTCGAGACCCCTGCGTGGTGGAAGGGCGCACACAGCTGGAAGGATGGACTTTCTCATTCTTGATTCGGGCTCTTGCCCACAGAGAGCTGGGAGTTGGAATCAAAAGGCTCTCTTTCTCTTTACCTCTCTTTTACTCCTTCCCCCAGGTTCCCGCAGGGGCGGTTGAGAACTGTGTAAAGGCTGCAGTGTGCTTCGCTCTCTAGCTACTTGTCCCTGTTGTGAGGGGATTGGAGGCTGGTGGAGAGCTGTGTGTTGAGTCATCCCTGCCTTACCCGGGGATGTGAGCAAGGCCAAGGCTCCTGGCAGGTCAGACAACTGGACGGGAGCTAAGTGTCCATATCCTTTCTCCTGAGCCCCTCCTGCCTCCACTTCTCCCTCTCCCTCCCCTTGCAAAAACACCCCCGAAACTGCCACTGTCCTGCCTTTGTGACCTAGTGAATTTCAGAGGGCTGGAGGCACAGAATCATACACAGTTTCAATGTTACAGTAGTTTTCCATATTGTTTTCCACATTTAAGCTTTTAAAAAAATCACAATTGTGATTGCCAAGCTTACTCTTGAAAGTACAGCTTAAAAGACAGCTGCATCGATTGGTAGTGCTGGGCGGAACCCAGCACCCAAGAGTGTCCCCGGCGGAGGGAGTGGCTCTCACCAGAGCACAGGATGTCTTCTTTCCTGGTGGTGCGCGGTCATCTGTGGTGCTGGGAGGAGCGTGGAGAGCCCCCAGCCAGGAAGAGTCACTTCCTGGTGAACACACACCTCTGCTTGTGCAGCGGCATCACACTTCCTGTGGGGGGTAGCACCGTCGGAGGTCCTCCGGCAGCTGCTCTCATGGGCATCCCTTGTTTACACGGTGTGGGTTACGTCAGCACCCTTCGGCAGTTGGCAGTGATCCTTTGAGAGCCTTAGAGTAACCTGGCTCGTCATAAATTAATTGTATTATGGTGGTGCTGAGTGTATTGAGAGAGCTGATGACACCCTAGGGGACTTTATAAAAGCAAGTCCAAACATGGAGGGTGGGCTGAGAGTAACATGCAGTTGGAGAGAGATGACCCCATTAGCCAGCATTCACATGGGGCTTGATCATCAGCTCCCCTGGTGGCTCAGCTGGGTGAAGAATCCGCCTACAATGCGGGAGACCTGAGTTCCATTCCTGGGTTGGGAAAATCCTCTGGAGAAGGAAATGGCAACCCTCTCCAGTATTCTTGCCAGGATAATCCTGTGGACAGAGGAGTCTGGCGGGCTACAGTCCATGGGATTGCAGAGTTGGACATGACTGAGCAACTGATACTTCCCTACTTTTCTCTTATTGTCTGCATGACACTCGCCTGATTGCATTTTAGTACCAAGGATGCTTGTCCCAGAGCTTGGAGGCTTTGTCCAAAGTCATGCGCCTGCCTATACTCTGGAGCTGGGACTGGCTCTCATCTGGTATTTTCTCTGCCTGCCAGGCTGTGGCTGAGGACCTCTCAGTGTTAGCTCTAGCTCCCATGAAGCCTGTTAGCTCTGGCATTGCTCTTGTAAAGGGCTCCTTTTCTGCGTCCCTTCGTCCTGCTTTGGTGCCCATTCAGGGGGTCCTCTGTACCCAGGGTGGAGCAGTGCTGGAGCACAGTCTTCGGACTCTGTCTCCGTCCTCACATTTCTTCCTTCCCACGGCAGTGACTGATCTTATGGTTTATTTATGATGAGTGCCTGGGGGGAGCCCAGCTTCGTGGCCCACATTTGCTATGCGCAGGGTCATTGCATCAGACCACCGCCTGGCTTTCAGGCCTCTCCCCTGCCGCCCCACAGGAGAAGCTCCTGATCCTCTGTGTCCCGCCTTCCCATCGTGGCTCAGCCTGGCCAGGCCGGGGCAGCTCAGCACAGGTAGAGGCTGAGGCTCTGCCTGTCTTGAGAAGGACATCAGACTTTGATCTGTACTTCTCTTGAGGTGATAGATCAATGGGCAGAGCTAGGGCGAGAGGAAGGAAGTGATGTTGCTTCCCCAGATTCCAACACTCTGTTAGTCTGGAGGTTTCTGCCAAAATTTCAAACAAATGCTGTTTTAACTTATTTAGAATGTAGTTTTAACTTGTACTTAAAATGCTGGTTCTGTCTGAGCGTAATTCAGGAGGAACATGGTATGGCTACAAGAGACTTGCTCTTAAACAGTGCATGTGGTAATAACTGTAGTGTTCATTGTGACTCACGTTTTGCAGCATGTTTTTGTGGTGGTCCGTCACCTTCAGGGGCATCCCAGGTGGCACTGGTGGTAAAGAACCTGCCTTTGCCAGTGCCGGAATCACAGAGAGTCAGACACCACTGAAGCGGTGTAGTGCACACATTGCGGACATGCACACGGCAGCCTCAGTTCAGTTCAGTTGCTCAGTCATGTCACCTCTTTGCAACCCCATGGACTGCAGCATGCCAGGCTTCCCTGCTTTCACCATCTCCCTGAACTTGCTCAAACTCACGTCCGTCAGCTTCATGTCCGTCAACCTCACACATCAAACTCATGTCCGTCAGCCTAACCCCCATCCATTTCCTGATTTCATCAGATGCAGGGTAACGTCTCCTCTTTCACTGTCCCTAGAGCCTTTGGAGCAGAACCCCTCTGCACTTCTTGAAGGGGTGGAGGAGCCGTGGCTGGGAGGGACCTCTGGTGGCCCTGCGTGGTGACTTGACCAATAGCTGGCCAACTTTGGGCAAGATTCTCTTTCTGAGCTTCCTTTTCCTCTTTTGGCCTGGACCTGGCCAAAACCCCCGGCAGTGACTGATCTTATGGTTTATTTATGATGAGTGCCTGGGAGCCCAGCTGGCCCACATTTGCTATGCGAGGGTCATTGCATCAGACCACCGCCTGGCTTTCAGGCCTCTCCTGCCGCCCACAGGAGAAGCTCCTGATCCTCTGTGTCCCGCCTTCCCATCGTGGCTCAGCCTGGCCAGGCCGGGCAGCTCAGCACAGGAAGAGGCTGAGGCTCTGCCTGTCTTGAGACGGACATCAGACTTTGATCTGTACTTCTCTTGAGGTGATAGATGAATGGGCAGAGCTTGGGCGAGAGCAAGGAAGTGAGGTTGCTTCACCAGATTCCAACACTCTGTTAGTCTGGAGGTTTCTGCCAAAATTTCAAACAAATGCTGTTTTAACTTATTTAGAATGTAGTTTTAACTTGTACTTAAAATGCTGGTTCTGTCTGAGCGTAATTCAGGAGGAACATGGTATGGCTACAAGAGACTTGCTCTTAAACAGTGCATGTGGTAATAACTGTAGTGTTCATTGTGACTCACGTTTTGCAGCATGTTTTTGTGGTGGTCCGTCACCTTCAGGGGCATCCCAGGTGGCACTGGTGGTAAAGAACCTGCCTTTGCCAGTGCCGGAATCACAGAGAGTCAGACACCACTGAAGCGGTGTAGTGCACACATTGCGGACATGCACACGGCAGCCTCAGTTCAGTTCAGTTGCTCAGTCATGTCACCTCTTTGCAACCCCATGGACTGCAGCATGCCAGGCTTCCCTGCTTTCACCATCTCCCTGAACTTGCTCAAACTCACGTCCGTCAGCTTCATGTCCGTCAACCTCACACATCAAACTCATGTCCGTCAGCCTAACCCCCATCCATTTCCTGATTTCATCAGATGCAGGGTAACGTCTCCTCTTTCACTGTCCCTAGAGCCTTTGGAGCAGAACCCCTCTGCACTTCTTGAAGGGGTGGAGGAGCCGTGGCTGGGAGGGACCTCTGGTGGCCCTGCGTGGTGACTTGACCAATAGCTGGCCAACTTTGGGCAAGATTCTCTTTCTGAGCTTCCTTTTCCTCTTTTGTAAAATGAGGTTGACTTGCTGTTCTGGGCCTTGTTTTATTTATCTCTGAAGATTCTGAGGTCCTGTTTTAGGGATTCTTAGTTGCATGCCTTGTGTTAATGTGCTCAGTGAGTATCTTCTGAGTTTAATTGACTCTGCATTCAGATGTAAACATTCATCCTCCTGGGATATGTACCTGGGAGAGAGAAGCAGATGGGATTGTGAAGAGAGAGCCTATTCTTGGCTGTATTACTCATTTATTTTAGACAGTTTTCTTGCAGGATAACTATTTTTGTCATTTGCTTTTTTGGCTGCCTAATTAAAGCCTTTTGACTAGAATATAAGTAAATTAGTATAGAAATTGTATGTATTTTATAGCTCCTAGTGGGATGTGCTTCTTGTCCAACCAGCAGAGGCAGAATTATTAATGTCTAGGCTATGTGTTACCCTTTTTCAGAAATAATGTGAGATAATAAGTCCGGCATCTGAGAAAGTAAAATACTGTCTTCCTTTCCTAGTGTAGGCTCTTCTCACTGTTGCTTTCCTCTTTGACCAGCTAGCTTGGAGCAGTGAAGAGCCAGGCTGACGGTACCGATCCAAGAGATGAGATTTTTAAAAAACTTTCTTTGGAAAAATTTCAAACCGATAGAAAGATGGCAAAGAAAGAGTAGTACCAAGAACACGCTTACACTCTTTCTGCATACTCATCTTTTTTTCGGGGCAGGGGTGGGCGGGCCACTTCTGTTGGTTTTTTTTTCATTTTTTTATCTATTTTTGCTACCCCATGGACTGCAGCATGCCAGGCTTCCCTGCTTTCACCATCTCCCTGAACTTGCTCAAACTCACGTCCGTCAGCTTCATGTCCGTCAACCTCACACATCAAACTCATGTCCGTCAGCCTAACCCCCATCCATTTCCTGATTTCATCAGATGCAGGGTAACGTCTCCTCTTTCACTGTCCCTAGAGCCTTTGGAGCAGAACCCCTCTGCACTTCTTGAAGGGGTGGAGGAGCCGTGGCTGGGAGGGACCTCTGGTGGCCCTGCGTGGTGACTTGACCAATAGCTGGCCAACTTTGGGCAAGATTCTCTTTCTGAGCTTCCTTTTCCTCTTTTGTAAAATGAGGTTGACTTGCTGTTCTGGGCCTTGTTTTATTTATCTCTGAAGATTCTGAGGTCCTGTTTTAGGGATTCTTAGTTGCATGCCTTGTGTTAATGTGCTCAGTGAGTATCTTCTGAGTTTAATTGACTCTGCATTCAGATGTAAACATTCATCCTCCTGGGATATGTACCTGGGAGAGAGAAGCAGATGGGATTGTGAAGAGAGAGCCTATTCTTGGCTGTATTACTCATTTATTTTAGACAGTTTTCTTGCAGGATAACTATTTTTGTCATTTGCTTTTTTGGCTGCCTAATTAAAGCCTTTTGACTAGAATATAAGTAAATTAGTATAGAAATTGTATGTATTTTATAGCTCCTAGTGGGATGTGCTTCTTGTCCAACCAGCAGAGGCAGAATTATTAATGTCTAGGCTATGTGTTACCCTTTTTCAGAAATAATGTGAGATAATAAGTCCGGCATCTGAGAAAGTAAAATACTGTCTTCCTTTCCTAGTGTAGGCTCTTCTCACTGTTGCTTTCCTCTTTGACCAGCTAGCTTGGAGCAGTGAAGAGCCAGGCTGACGGTACCGATCCAAGAGATGAGATTTTTAAAAAACTTTCTTTGGAAAAATTTCAAACCGATAGAAAGATGGCAAAGAAAGAGTAGTACCAAGAACACGCTTACACTCTTTCTGCATACTCATCTTTTTTTCGGGGCAGGGGTGGGCGGGCCACTTCTGTTGGTCTTTCATTTATCTATTTTTCATCCATCTTTGTTCTTTGGCCCGTGTGGGCCTCCCATCTCAGTGGCCTCTGTTGTCGCAGAGCACCGGCTCTGGGCGCATGCACTCCAGAGCTCCGGCCCGGTCATTGGACACATCGGTCCAGCCGCTCCGCGGCACGTGGGATCTTCCCAGGCCAGGGATCCAACTGGCACCCCTTGCACTGCAAGGCGGTATCCTTACCCACTAGACCACCAGGGAAGCCCCACACTCATCTTTTTTTTTACCAGGTTTGCTTTAGCGTTCGTACTTCCTGTGTGTGTGTGTGTGCATCTTTTATTTTTCCAGGTTTGCGTTAGTATTTATACTTCCTGTGTGTGTGTGTGTGTGTGTGTGTGTCTTCCTTGGTAACTCAGAGGGTCAAGAATCTACCTGCATTGCAGGAGACCTGGGTTCGGTCCCTGTCAGGAAGACCCCCTGGAGAAGGGAATGGCTGTTCACTCTAGTATCCTTGCCTGGAGAATGCCATAGACAGAGGAGCCTGGTGGGCTATAGTCCATGGGGTCTAAAGAGCTGGACAGGACTGAGACACTAACACTTCACTTTCACTCAGGGAAACAGCTGGGCTCAGCGGTAAAGAATCCACCTGCAATGCGGGAGACACTTCTTGTGCAGGAGATGCAGGTTCAACTTCTGGGTCAGGAAGATCCCCTGAAGAAGGAAATGGCAACCTCTCCAGTATTCTGTGGTTTCTTTTTGGGGAAATAAGTAAATTAGTATAGAAATTGTATGTATTTTATAGCTCCTAGTGGGATGTGCTTCTTGTCCAACCAGCAGAGGCAGAATTATTAATGTCTAGGCTATGTGTTACCCTTTTTCAGAAATAATGTGAGATAATAAGTCCGGCATCTGAGAAAGTAAAATACTGTCTTCCTTTCCTAGTGTAGGCTCTTCTCACTGTTGCTTTCCTCTTTGACCAGCTAGCTTGGAGCAGTGAAGAGCCAGGCTGACGTACCGATCCAAGAGATGAGATTTTTAAAAAACTTTCTTGGGAAAAATTTCAAACCGAGGGAAAGATGGCAAAGAAAGAGTAGTACCAAGAACACGCTTACACTCTTTCTGCATACTCATCTTTTTTTCGGGGCAGGGGTGGGCGGGCCACTTCTGTTGGTCTTTCATTTATCTATTTTTCATCCATCTTTGTTCTTTGGCCCGTGTGGGCCTCCCATCTCAGTGGCCTCTGTTGTCGCAGAGCACCGGCTCTGGGCGCATGCACTCCAGAGCTCCGGCCCGGTCATTGGACACATCGGTCCAGCCGCTCCGCGGCACGTGGGATCTTCCCAGGCCAGGGATCCAACTGGCACCCCTTGCACTGCAAGGCGGTATCCTTACCCACTAGACCACCAGGGAAGCCCCACACTCATCTTTTTTTTTACCAGGTTTGCTTTAGCGTTCGTACTTCCTGTGTGTGTGTGTGTGCATCTTTTATTTTTCCAGGTTTGCGTTAGTATTTATACTTCCTGTGTGTGTGTGTGTGTGTGTGTGTGTGTCTTCCTTGGTAACTCAGAGGGTCAAGAATCTACCTGCATTGCAGGAGACCTGGGTTCGGTCCCTGTCAGGAAGACCCCCTGGAGAAGGGAATGGCTGTTCACTCTAGTATCCTTGCCTGGAGAATGCCATAGACAGAGGAGCCTGGTGGGCTATAGTCCATGGGGTCTAAAGAGCTGGACAGGACTGAGACACTAACACTTCACTTTCACTCAGGGAAACAGCTGGGCTCAGCGGTAAAGAATCCACCTGCAATGCGGGAGACACTTCTTGTGCAGGAGATGCAGGTTCAACTTCTGGGTCAGGAAGATCCCCTGAAGAAGGAAATGGCAACCCTCTCCAGTATTCTGTGGTTTCTTTTTTTGGGGGGAGGGGGGCGGGCTGGGGAGGGAGGGGGCCGGGCGGGCCACTTCTTTGGTCTTTTCATTTATACCTTTTCATCCATCTTTGTTCTTTGGCCCGTGTGGGCCTCCCATCGCAGTGGCCTCTGTTGTCGCAGAGCACCGGCTTTGGGCGCACGCACACCAGAGCTCTGGCTAGGTAATTGGGCACATGGGTCCAGCCGCTCCACGGCACGTGGGATCTTGCCAGGCCAGGGATCGAACCAGCGCCCCTTGCACTGCAAGGCGGTGTCCTTACCTACTGGACCACCAGGGAAGCCCCCTACTCCAGTATTCTTGCCTGGAGAATCCCACGGACAGAGGAGCCTGGCAGTCTGTAGTCCATGGGATTGTAAAGAGTAAGACACGACTGAGTGATTGACACTTTCATTTTCTATGTGTATTTATATGCTCATACATTTCACATATTTTCTGAACTGATTGAGAGTGCCTTACCTCATGGTATATTGGCCGTATATAGTGTATTTCCTAATAGGGATTTTCTCTCACATAACAAGCTGTCACCTTTCATTAATCTAACACTGATTCAGTAGTTTTCTCTGATCTACCCTCAGCGTCCCGATTTTGTCACCTGGCGAAATTATGTCCTGTACAGCATTTCCCATTCTGGTATAGGACCTTGTCTAGAGTAAGGTGTCGTGACACTGTAGGTTTCTTTAGATTCACTGGACATTCTTGATACCAGTGCACCTGTCCATTGGTAGCTCATCTGTTCTTGTTTTTGTAGCTTGTCCAGTAGTACAGGGATAGGTTTTCCCAACATAAAACACACTGTCCTCTGGGTACAAGATGTTTTCTCTAATTGTTCCCCCTTGGGGGCAGAATATACTGCTTTGACTTTCTCGTGACTGCGGTGGGACCAGTCTTTGGACTTTCTGACTCGAATGCTGGGCATCCATCCTGTTCCCCATTCCTGGCCCTCAGCTAAACAAAATCTGACCTGGCAGCCCCAAGAACTACTGGGGGAGCAAGGGGGATATCTTGCCATTGATCAATTTTATGGTAGTTTTAGACCAAAGCGGAAAGGTGCCTTTGAATGGTTAGAATTATGTTTAGATACAGCTGCAGTATGTTCTAATCAAATATTAAGTATCTGCATGATGATGATATCATACAGAGTTACGCCTGTGGTTTTCCTCAGAGGGCAAATATTGTTCAGATTTAAGTTGTAGGCGAGACAACCAGGAGCCTTTGGAGGCACGTGTATAACTTCAGGAGTTAGTTGCAGACATGTGTTCATAGAGTTGCAGTGAGTCCATCTACCTGAGCTTTGTTTTTCCAGAATGTGGCCTTCTCCACCTTTCCTTTCCTTCAGTAGAAAGATTTTTCCTGCAACTTTTGTATATAACTTGCAGAGTTAATTATTTTATAGGACTTCCCTCAAAGCTCAGTCGGTAAAGAATCTGCCTGCAGTACAGGAGACGCGGGTGCAATCCCTGGCCCGGGAAGAGCCCCTGGAAAGGGAATGGCAACCCACTCCAGTATTCTTGCCTGGAGCATCCCATGGACAGAAGAGCCTGTAGGGCCACAGTCCATGAGATTGCAAGAGTCAGAAACAACTTCATGACTGAAGCAGCCCCATGGGTCTGTACCCATTGCCTCCTCCATCTTTGAATGGAGGCATTCAGCAGCCCCAAGGGTTTCAGTGACAGCTTGCTTCTGAGTGTTAGCCTTGGAAGCTGCAGCTTCTTTGACTATTTTGCTTTCAGAGAAATAAAGTGAGCTTTCTGCCTCGTTGTGGTGTGTTTAACTTGTTGCTGAGAGGACGATATCGGCAGGTTGAGATGCACAGAGCAGTCATGGGAAGGGTGAGCAGGCTTGGTCTGTGCGTCCTTCTTCTACCTGGGCCTTCCCCCAGCGTGCTTCCTGGCGTTTTGAGCTGCTCGGGAGGTGTGGATGGATGCCACATTGATTTGCATTGTATGACTGCGGTGGGACCAGTCTTTGGACTTTCTGACTCGAATGCTGGGCATCCATCCTGTTCCCCATTCCTGGCCCTCAGCTAAACAAAATCTGACCTGGCAGCCCCAAGAACTACTGGGGGAGCAAGGGGGATATCTTGCCATTGATCAATTTTATGGTAGTTTTAGACCAAAGCGGAAAGGTGCCTTTGAATGGTTAGAATTATGTTTAGATACAGCTGCAGTATGTTCTAATCAAATATTAAGTATCTGCATGATGATGATATCATACAGAGTTACGTCTGTGGTTTTCCTCAGAGGGCAAATATTGTTCAGATTTAAGTTGTAGGCGAGACAACCAGGAGCCTTTGGAGGCACGTGTATAACTTCAGGAGTTAGTTGCAGACATGTGTTCATAGAGTTGCAGTGAGTCCATCTACCTGAGCTTTGTTTTTCCAGAATGTGGCCTTCTCCACCTTTCCTTTCCTTCAGTAGAAAGATTTTTCCTGCAACTTTTGTATATAACTTGCAGAGTTAATTATTTTATAGGACTTCCCTCAAAGCTCAGTCGGTAAAGAATCTGCCTGCAGTACAGGAGACGCGGGTGCAATCCCTGGCCCGGGAAGAGCCCCTGGAAAGGGAATGGCAACCCACTCCAGTATTCTTGCCTGGAGCATCCCATGGACAGAAGAGCCTGTAGGGCCACAGTCCATGAGATTGCAAGAGTCAGAAACAACTTCATGACTGAAGCAGCCCCATGGGTCTGTACCCATTGCCTCCCCTCCATCTTTGAATGGAGGCATTCAGCAGCCCCAAGGGTTTCAGTGACAGCTTGCTTCTGAGTGTTAGCCTTGGAAGCTGCAGCTTCTTTGACTATTTTGCTTTCAGAGAAATAAAGTGAGCTTTCTGCCTCGTTGTGGTGTGTTTAACTTGTTGCTGAGAGGACGATATCGGCAGGTTGAGATGCACAGAGCAGTCATGGGAAGGGTGAGCAGGCTTGGTCTGTGCGTCCTTCTTCTACCTGGGCCTTCCCCCAGCGTGCTTCCTGGCGTTTTGAGCTGCCTGCGGGAGGGTGTGGATGGATGCCACATTGATTTGCATTGTATGGTATTATTTTAAGCTTAGTCTTTCATTTCATATGCAGGTCTAAAGGCCGAGGAGATTTCCCTTCATCTGTTTTCTTTGCAGTGGTGAAGAGTACAGGGAAGAATGTGAGTGTTCTGTTAAGAGTTTAGACATCCATGGTAATCCTGTTAGCGTGCAATTTATGTGAAGTTGAGTTTCCTTACTAATGGGATCTCTTATAATACACGTAGCATAGAATCACTTTTCTCTGAAACCTTTTTTTTTTTTTTTTAATGTTGGTCTCTTTTATTGGTTTTTTATTTGTTTATTTTCATCCATGTTTATTCTTTGGCCCGTGTGGGCCTCCCATTGCAGTGGCCTCTCTCGTTGCAGAGCACCGGCTCTGGGTTCATGCACTCCAGAGCCCTGGCTCATTATTGGACACTGGTCCAGCCGCTCCGCTGCATGTGGGATCTTCCTGGACCAGGGATTGAACCGGTGCCCCTTGCGCTGCAAGGCAGACTCTTTACCCACTGGGCCACCAGGGAAGCACTCTGAAACCCTTTGTATATGTGAGCAGCTAGAGTCGGGTACTGTTCTAGATCTGCTGCCGGGGTATTTGAACTGGGGCTCTGCTGTGGTTGCCCTCCTGTTCATTTCTCAGTTGGGCCATCAAGAAGCATGAGCCTGAGGACAGAAGGTGCATGTGGTTCATCTCATTAAGGACAGACAAAATGCAGCGCTTGGCAAAGTGGCGAAAAGCTTGATTAAAGCTTCCTTAAAAAAAGAGTCATTCTTTTCTGGTGACAGCCCATGGGTCTGTACCCATTGCCTCCTCCATCTTTGAATGGAGGCATTCAGCAGCCCCAAGGGTTTCAGTGACAGCTTGCTTCTGAGTGTTAGCCTTGGAAGCTGCAGCTTCTTTGACTATTTTGCTTTCAGAGAAATAAAGTGAGCTTTCTGCCTCGTTGTGGTGTGTTTAACTTGTTGCTGAGAGGACGATATCGGCAGGTTGAGATGCACAGAGCAGTCATGGGAAGGGTGAGCAGGCTTGGTCTGTGCGTCCTTCTTCTACCTGGGCCTTCCCCCAGCGTGCTTCCTGGCGTTTTGAGCTGCCTGCGGGAGGGTGTGGATGGATGCCACATTGATTTGCATTGTATGGTATTATTTTAAGCTTAGTCTTTCATTTCATATGCAGGTCTAAAGGCCGAGGAGATTTCCCTTCATCTGTTTTCTTTGCAGTGGTGAAGAGTACAGGGAAGAATGTGAGTGTTCTGTTAAGAGTTTAGACATCCATGGTAATCCTGTTAGCGTGCAATTTATGTGAAGTTGAGTTTCCTTACTAATGGGATCTCTTATAATACACGTAGCATAGAATCACTTTTCTCTGAAACCTTTTTTTTTTTTTTTTAATGTTGGTCTCTTTTATTGGTTTTTTATTTGTTTATTTTCATCCATGTTTATTCTTTGGCCCGTGTGGGCCTCCCATTGCAGTGGCCTCTCTCGTTGCAGAGCACCGGCTCTGGGTTCATGCACTCCAGAGCCCTGGCTCATTATTGGACACTGGTCCAGCCGCTCCGCTGCATGTGGGATCTTCCTGGACCAGGGATTGAACCGGTGCCCCTTGCGCTGCAAGGCAGACTCTTTACCCACTGGGCCACCAGGGAAGCACTCTGAAACCCTTTGTATATGTGAGCAGCTAGAGTCGGGTACTGTTCTAGATCTGCTGCCGGGGTATTTGAACTGGGGCTCTGCTGTGGTTGCCCTCCTGTTCATTTCTCAGTTGGGCCATCAAGAAGCATGAGCCTGAGGACAGAAGGTGCATGTGGTTCATCTCATTAAGGACAGACAAAATGCAGCGCTTGGCAAAGTGGCGAAAAGCTTGATTAAAAAGCTTCCTTAAAAAAAAAGAGTCATTCTTTTTTTCTGGTACCAATTTTATAAAAAAGTTATGCTTTACAGAGGGGTGTTTTAGAGGCAGTTAGGTAAAAAATTACAGATTTAATCAGGATTTGAGAAAACTGTCATCTAGGTGTCTTGTCTTAGTAGACAAAGCACCATATTATCCATTGTCAGTCTGTGTGTTTTTATGATAAATTATTAGCAGTCTCCTGGTTTGCAGAACATATTCCTTGAGTGATTATGAACAGAAGTAATTGTAATCAGAGCTCTTAAAAGGAAGAAATTGAAACAGGGTCATAATGTATGTTGAATTTGGAGAAATGAACCATTATTCCTGAGAAATGAAAATTGATACCAACAGTGTTTACTTGTTCCTTTTACTCGCCTGAGTTTGGTCTGAAAGATATTTTGAGTACCAGTCCATACCGGTTATTGCAGGAAGCAGAAATGTATTAGGCAGAATCTCTTTCCAGACAGTTTATGTTCTGGTTAGAGAGAGGAGCCTGCTATCTATGAATTATTGACAGTTATAGATGTGACTCTCAGCCCTTACTTTATTCCTGGCGTTATGTTTGCTACATTCTTTACCCAGATGATTTTATTTAATCCTTAGAACAAGCCCATGGGTTAGATTCTCTTCTTACTCCCAGTTGTACCTAAGAGGAGAAAGTGACAGGGTAAATAACGAGGCCGAGGGTGAGGCGCCGTCTGATTTGAACCCAAGGAACCTGACACCAGAACTTGCACTCTTTAATGGCCTGTTCTGAAATGAGCAGAGAACACCGCCATAGGCAAAATTCTGTGATACTCCTTACAGGGAAACACAGAAGACGAAAACATGGGAGGGATCTGAACTGAAAATCTAAGACGCTTCATGAAGGTTGAACTGTGAATTGCAGTGTGTGCGCGCAAGGTTGCTTTACAACAGAGTTGTGTCGAACTCCTTGTATATGTGAGCAGCTAGACAGTTAGGGCCATCAAGAGCATGAGCCTGAGGACAGAAGGTGCATGTGGTTCATCTCATTAAGGACAGACAAAATGCAGCGCTTGGCAAAGTGGCGAAAAGCTTGATTAAAAAGCTTCCTTAAAAAAAAAGAGTCATTCTTTTTTTCTGGTACCAATTTTATAAAAAAGTTATGCTTTACAGAGGGGTGTTTTAGAGGCAGTTAGGTAAAAAATTACAGATTTAATCAGGATTTGAGAAAACTGTCATCTAGGTGTCTTGTCTTAGTAGACAAAGCACCATATTATCCATTGTCAGTCTGTGTGTTTTTATGATAAATTATTAGCAGTCTCCTGGTTTGCAGAACATATTCCTTGAGTGATTATGAACAGAAGTAATTGTAATCAGAGCTCTTAAAAGGAAGAAATTGAAACAGGGTCATAATGTATGTTGAATTTGGAGAAATGAACCATTATTCCTGAGAAATGAAAATTGATACCAACAGTGTTTACTTGTTCCTTTTACTCGCCTGAGTTTGGTCTGAAAGATATTTTGAGTACCAGTCCATACCGGTTATTGCAGGAAGCAGAAATGTATTAGGCAGAATCTCTTTCCAGACAGTTTATGTTCTGGTTAGAGAGAGGAGCCTGCTATCTATGAATTATTGACAGTTATAGATGTGACTCTCAGCCCTTACTTTATTCCTGGCGTTATGTTTGCTACATTCTTTACCCAGATGATTTTATTTAATCCTTAGAACAAGCCCATGGGTTAGATTCTCTTCTTACTCCCAGTTGTACCTAAGAGGAGAAAGTGACAGGGTAAATAACGAGGCCGAGGGTGAGGCGCCGTCTGATTTGAACCCAAGGAACCTGACACCAGAACTTGCACTCTTTAATGGCCTGTTCTGAAATGAGCAGAGAACACCGCCATAGGCAAAATTCTGTGATACTCCTTACAGGGAAACACAGAAGACGAAAACATGGGAGGGATCTGAACTGAAAATCTAAGACGCTTCATGAAGGTTGAACTGTGAATTGCAGTGTGTGCGCGCAAGGTTGCTTTACAACAGAGTTGTGTCGAACTCTGTGACCCCAGGGACTGCAGCCCGCCAGGCTTCTCTGTCCATGGGCTTCTCCAGGCGAGAATCCTGGAGTGGGTCGCCATGCCCGCCTCCAGGGGATCTTCCAGGCCCAGCGACTGAACCAGAGTCTCCTGCATTGGCGGGCGGGTCCTTTACCACGAGCAACGCCAGACCCAGACCCAGGAACCGATGCAGAGTGGGCATAGCCATTTGTTCTGAGGCCAGGAGTACTCTTACTGGAGTGATGGCTTCCTCTGGTGAGTAACAGTGAGTCAGGCATGCCTTCCTCCTGGTAAACATTCTTTGCATTCTTCAAATCCAAACGTGTTTTATCATCGCTGGGAAGCTTTCCTTGTATCTCTCAGACAGAGTTCTGTTTGGGCTCCTAAAGCCGTTTATACATGTGTCACTACTACAGGATGTAAACCATCATATTCTTTCTTCATAGGTGCTCCCCTTCTCCTCCCAGGCCATCTCCAATTCTTTGAAGTCAAGGACAGTCTTTTTGTATCTCAAGGACCTAACGCAGTATCAGTTACTTGAGCTTATTTGTTTGTTGAATGGTTAACTGAGCGTCTCGGTTGGTCCTGGTATAAAGTCTCTTTAAGAGACTTAAGGTTGGATTTAGGTTAATTGGGGCAGAAAATGGCTCTTTTGAGCATTTTATGTGCTAGTGAAGTACAGAGTGGACTGGAATTGGGAAAGCTGACGTGGGGTTGACTAGGTAAAAAGATACAGTAATCTAGGCAGGAGGTGACTGTTAGGACCTGGTAGGATTGGTTGTGAGGGAAGAATCAAAGAAGATTTCTGACTATGTGGCTCTTTCCCTTCTCTCAAAGTTTTCTCATAATTTTTTCAGGTGATTGTGAGTCTGGGTTGACTTAATAAATGAGTCAGTCATATAGTGGAGTCTCAACTGCTGGGCCTTGAGCAGTGCCATAAAAAAGCAGATACAGTCAAGGCAGGCACAGTTGAAAGCTCCACTTGGCAGGTTTTTACTCTTTTCTGGAACACAAAAGATTTTTTAGATGCACACACAGGACTCTGAGAGTGTGTTTGTCTTGAGCCACATTTAATTCATCATCCTGTCTAAATGTGAAGCCTAAGGGAAGCAGGGACTTAGGGAATTGTGACCCCCCAGGGACTGCAGCCCGCCAGGCTTCTCTGTCCATGGGCTTCTCCAGGCGAGAATCCTGGAGTGGGTCGCCATGCCCGCCTCCAGGGATCTTCCAGGCCCAGCGACTGAACCAGAGTCTCCTGCATTGGCGGGCGGGTCCTTTACCACGAGCAACGCCAGACCCAGACCCAGGAACCGATGCAGAGTGGGCATAGCCATTTGTTCTGAGGCCAGGAGTACTCTTACTGGAGTGATGGCTTCCTCTGGTGAGTAACAGTGAGTCAGGCATGCCTTCCTCCTGGTAAACATTCTTTGCATTCTTCAAATCCAAACGTGTTTTATCATCGCTGGGAAGCTTTCCTTGTATCTCTCAGACAGAGTTCTGTTTGGGCTCCTAAAGCCGTTTATACATGTGTCACTACTACAGGATGTAAACCATCATATTCTTTCTTCATAGGTGCTCCCCTTCTCCTCCCAGGCCATCTCCAATTCTTTGAAGTCAAGGACAGTCTTTTTGTATCTCAAGGACCTAACGCAGTATCAGTTACTTGAGCTTATTTGTTTGTTGAATGGTTAACTGAGCGTCTCGGTTGGTCCTGGTATAAAGTCTCTTTAAGAGACTTAAGGTTGGATTTAGGTTAATTGGGGCAGAAAATGGCTCTTTTGAGCATTTTATGTGCTAGTGAAGTACAGAGTGGACTGGAATTGGGAAAGCTGACGTGGGGTTGACTAGGTAAAAAGATACAGTAATCTAGGCAGGAGGTGACTGTTAGGACCTGGTAGGATTGGTTGTGAGGGAAGAATCAAAGAAGATTTCTGACTATGTGGCTCTTTCCCTTCTCTCAAAGTTTTCTCATAATTTTTTCAGGTGATTGTGAGTCTGGGTTGACTTAATAAATGAGTCAGTCATATAGTGGAGTCTCAACTGCTGGGCCTTGAGCAGTGCCATAAAAAAGCAGATACAGTCAAGGCAGGCACAGTTGAAAGCTCCACTTGGCAGGTTTTTACTCTTTTCTGGAACACAAAAGATTTTTTAGATGCACACACAGGACTCTGAGAGTGTGTTTGTCTTGAGCCACATTTAATTCATCATCCTGTCTAAATGTGAAGCCTAAGGGAAGCAGGGACTTAGGGAATTGTAGTACTTTTCTTTTTTCTCCCTTCAGCTTTGAGGACAAATAGGTGATGATTCCTCGGAATTCAGGAGCCTCATGCTCAGACTTCCCCTGTAGACCCCCAGACTGCTCTTAATGATTGTGCTAAAAGAGGGAAAAACACAGTTTCTAAAATTAGAGTCTGCAGACACCAACCTGAATGTTAAAAATAAGTACAGCATTAAGCTTCAGGACTCCCAGTGTGTATGTACTTACAGAAAAGCACTCAAAGCAGGCATCCTTGTGTAACTTTGCCATCAAGAAAGTAGACTATCACTAGCATCCCAGAGTCCCCCTCCCTAAAGGTTACTGATCACTCTTCTGATTATAGGGCTTCCCAGATAGCACAGTGGTAACGAACCTGCCTGCCTTGCAAGAGGTGCAAGAGATGTGGGTTCTGTCCCTGGGTGGGGAAGATCCCCTGGAGGAGGAAATGGCAACCCACTCCAGTATTCTTGCCTGGAGAATCCCATGGACAGAAGAGCCTGGCGGGCTATAGTCCATAAAGTCTCCAAGAATTGAACATGACTAAGCAGCTATGCACACATATATTGATTTGTTAAAGGTATTTTATACTGAGTTCTCTGTTACCCATATTGGTGATGTCTCCCGTTTCGTGGTTTTCTTTTACACTCTCTTCTTTGTGCCATTTGTTGAATAGTTTGATTTATCAATCTTTTCCTTTATGTTTAGTGTTTTCATGAATTTTCTCCTTGTCCTGGGGTCATGAGGATGATCTGTATTTTCTAGAAGCTTTATTGTTTTACCTCCTACATTTTATATCTGCTGTGTAACTGAAATTCTTTTTGTGTGTGAAAGTGCCTCACTTGGTTTTAAGCTGACCTTGTTTTTGTTCTGTAAGATCTGGGTCTTAAATCCTCTCCAGGATGGGAGGCAGTCAGGTGTGTCTGAATTCTGAATGTTCTTTATCAGTTAGTGGTTAAATAGCCTTTGGGAATTGAAACCTCTCTTCCTGCCACATCAGGGCACTTGTTTTTTGTTTTATGTCTTTGTCCTTTTATTACTTGAAAGTGTTGTCCCATGTACTTACTTGCCACTCATTTCTTAACCCATTGCTATCTGAATTCTGGAGCGCTTCCCTAGTGGCTCAGATGGTAAAGAATCTGCCCACAGTGAGGGAGACCTGAATTCGATCCCTGGATTGGAAAGATCCCCTGGAGGAGAGAATGACTACCCACTCCAGTATTCCTGCTTGGAGAATTTTATGGATTTTTAGCTACAGTCCATGGGGTCGCAAAGAATTGGACATGAGTGAGCAATTTCTGGCTTCACCACCCGCTTAAGAGTCCATTTTGCCCATTAGGGGTAATTTTCCAATATTCCTGCAACCAGTTGCAGGCCTTGAACATAGCCTTTATGTCTGGATATCTGTGCTCTGATTATATGACCCTGGTGAAGTCTCAGCCCCTTTTTCCTCTCAAAAGAGTTGCATTTTGAAATCCAGTTAGAAAAGCCCTACTAAACATGTCTGGGGCAAAGCCCTTAAGCCTTAAGGCACGAATCTCGAGTTTCAAAGGAGGTCTGACCACTTTTGTTGTTTCGCTTTGGTCTGTTTTCGTTTGGTACCTGAGTAAGTAAAAGTGGGAGCAGCCATGCTGTGATTAGCTAGCTCCTCCTTTAGCAGCTTAGCCTGGAGCGTTTCATTTGACCCTCCTCACACCCTGTGGGGTAGGTATTCCTATCGCAGCTAGAGGAGTGATTGAGAATGTAAACGGCACACTGTTGGTTCTGGCCAAGAAACACCTGGTGATGTGCTGGATTATTAGGTTTTGGAGTTTCATTTTTCATGTAACAACCAGCATTTGATAAGTAGAGCATCCGGTGACTTTTGGATATGTTCATCCTCCCACTTTCTGCGGGAATGCTAGCTTCTTGGATTGGAGTGATGAGGGCGGGGCTGACAGGGCGGTGATGACAGGACCCGGAATCGAGGTGGAGGGGTTAGGAGCATCTGGGTCTTAAATCCTCTCCAGGATGGGAGGCAGTCAGGTGTGTCTGAATTCTGAATGTTCTTTATCAGTTAGTGGTTAAATAGCCTTTGGGAATTGAAACCTCTCTTCCTGCCACATCAGGGCACTTGTTTTTTGTTTTATGTCTTTGTCCTTTTATTACTTGAAAGTGTTGTCCCATGTACTTACTTGCCACTCATTTCTTAACCCATTGCTATCTGAATTCTGAGCGTTTCCCCTAGTGGCTCAGATGGTAAAGAATCTGCCCACAGTGAGGGAGACCTGAATTCGATCCCTGGATTGGAAAGATCCCCTGGAGGAGAGAATGACTACCCACTCCAGTATTCCTGCTTGGAGAATTTTATGGATTTTTAGCTACAGTCCATGGGGTCGCAAAGAATTGGACATGAGTGAGCAATTTCTGGCTTCACCACCCGCTTAAGAGTCCATTTTGCCCATTAGGGGTAATTTTCCAATATTCCTGCAACCAGTTGCAGGCCTTGAACATAGCCTTTATGTCTGGATATCTGTGCTCTGATTATATGACCCTGGTGAAGTCTCAGCCCCTTTTTCCTCTCAAAAGAGTTGCATTTTGAAATCCAGTTAGAAAAGCCCTACTAAACATGTCTGGGGCAAAGCCCTTAAGCCTTAAGGCACGAATCTCGAGTTTCAAAGGAGGTCTGACCACTTTTGTTGTTTCGCTTTGGTCTGTTTTCGTTTGGTACCTGAGTAAGTAAAAGTGGGAGCAGCCATGCTGTGATTAGCTAGCTCCTCCTTTAGCAGCTTAGCCTGGAGCGTTTCATTTGACCCTCCTCACACCCTGTGGGGTAGGTATTCCTATCGCAGCTAGAGGAGTGATTGAGAATGTAAACGGCACACTGTTGGTTCTGGCCAAGAAACACCTGGTGATGTGCTGGATTATTAGGTTTTGGAGTTTCATTTTTCATGTAACAACCAGCATTTGATAAGTAGAGCATCCGGTGACTTTTGCGGATATGTTCATCCTCCCACTTTCTGCGGGAATGCTAGCTTCTTGGATTGGAGTGATGAGGGCGGGGATGACAGGGCGGTGATGACAGGACCCGGAATCGAGGTGGAGTTGGGTCCTCTTGAGGTCCAAAACTTGCTTTTGATCTATGGCGGGTAATTGTCAAGTTCACAGACTTCTGCCTGAAGATCCCATGAATCCTGACAGGTGGTTGCCTGAAAGTGATAATTTCAGGTTTTTTTTTTCCCCTGGGATTTTCTCTAAAATGGTTCACTGCAAGAATAAGTTGTGATGGACCTTCCCTGGTGGTCCAGGGGTTAAGACTCCCAGCTTCCACTGCAGGGGGCGTGGGTGTGACCCCTGGTCAGGAGCCAAGATCCCATGTGCTGCTTGCTGTGGCCAGAAAGTAAAGGGCCAGTTGTGGAGCGCCTGTGACTTAAGATGTGCCTTCAGTGTTCAGGAACCTGATTTTGGCTCCAGAACTACTGATTTATTTTAACTGACGATGTGGCTTCAGTTCAAGAACTAGGTCTAGATTTATGTTTATTTTTTATCTTGCCAAAAAGTTACTTTAACATAGATTTTCCTTTGATTCTTTTAAATCATCCCACAAACTTTTTTAAAAACAAAATAATTTTCTCAGGTGAAATGGTACACCAGGTTGATTTATGAAGCAGACCAAAGCATTCTTTCATTTATATAAATTCATTTTGAAATTTGACTTTATAACAGAAAATCTGTCTGTGAGAACAGTGAGGCTGTTTTGATCAACTCACATGCACACACACACACGGATTGTGCTCTTATTTTTGTCTCACGTTCTGGTTATTTCTGCGTTAAAAAATTGTGTGGTTTATAGTAAAACAGCTTAACTTACAATCCAAGGATTTGTGTGTGTGTCTATGTTAAACTGATGTATTGGTTTGAAAAAGGAGCCGAGGGCTGCTATTTGTGATAAAATGCAGACAAGAAAGTCCTTCAAACTCACAAGGGCTAGACCTGTTGAGCGGTCACTGCACCACATGTCAAGAGTCAGCTGTCACTGCGTAGCCGTCCCCATGACCGCAGCGAGGAAGGAACAGCTGGGCCTGGCTCTGCTTGAACGTGACCTCCGTGTGCTGTGTCGTGTGCTTACATGCTGGTTGCTGTAGATGGGCTGGTGCGAGCCTGACTCAGCCCCTGTATTAGTGCCAGTCCTGAGAAGAGTTGCTTCATCCACAGAAAGTGAAAGTCGCTCAGTTGTGTCTGACTTTCTGCAACCCCATGGATGAGCCATGAGATTTTCCAGGCAAGAATACCCGAGTGTGGGCTTCCCTGGTGGTCCAGTGGGTAAAGAGTCCGCCTTGCAGTGCAAAGGGCACCGGTTTGATCCCTGGCCCCGGAAGATCCCACATGCTGAGGAGTGGCTAGACCGGTGTGTCCAGTTACGAGGCAATGCTCTGGAGCTCATGTGCCCAAAGCCAGTGCTCTGCAACGAGAGAGAGGCTGCTGTGATGGGTGCCCACCCATGCCAAAGAATAAGGATGGATGAAAAATTAACAATGACATAGTGGCCAAAAAAAAAAAAAGATTAAAAAAAACACACCAAACTTGAGTGGGAATCTCTTCCTTATCCAGGGAATCTTCCTGACCTAGGAATCAAACCCAGGTCTCCCACATTGCAGGCAGATTCTTTGCCATCTGAGCCACCAGGGAGGCCATAGAAATGGCCCAAGTTCCTCAGTCTCCTCAAAAGCCAGTTACCAAGTGGAGGCCCCTGGTAATGTTACAGTTTGATATGTGGCACATGGAATGTGGACTTGTTTTAAAATGCAGATTTTTTAAAAAACAAATCTTTGTGCATTTATTCGGCTGTAATGGGTCTTGTTTGCGGTATGCAGCATCTTCCATTGTGGTGCACAGACTGTCTGGATGTGGGCTGCAGGCCCACAGACTCAGTAGTTGGAGACCCAAGGGCTAGCAGCAGGATTTTAGTTCCCCGACCAGGGGTTGAATCTGTGTCCCCTGCATTGCAATATGTATTCTTTACCACTAGACCACCAAGGAAGTCCCCTTAAAATGCAGTTTATTAATAGCTTTCACTCTGGGAGCAGTGGAGAGGATATGGGGACAGTGGGTGGGAAGAGGAGATGAAGAGATGATTAGGAAACCAGCACTGCTCTTGGCTTCTGGTCATCTCATGGTAGATCAGCACCAGTGAGGATTCCCAAAGGGTCAGCCAGCCCAGCGCACACCTTGCTGCACACTGTTTACGTGAGGGGTGTTGACTCAAGTTCATTGCTGCACCTGTTGTCCCCGCCTTCGGTGAGAGAGGAGGAAGTGGGTTTGGGGTTCTGTATGGAAAAGGGAGAGGATGAGCCTAGGGCTCCCCCTTCTCATTCTCCACTGGAGTGGTTCGATCGAGAGTCAGGCTCTCTTGGGGGTCTGTGGTTGGAAGGTACTGTCTCATTTTGAGTCTTTGCTCTGCTTGGCTCTTAGCTGCACCTTAATCTTGTTGGCTGCTCATATGAAATGAAGATCCCACATGCTGAGGAGTGGCTAGACCGGTGTGTCCAGTTACGAGGCAATGCTCTGGAGCTCATGTGCCCAAAGCCAGTGCTCTGCAACGAGAGAGGCTGCTGTGATGGGTGCCCACCCATGCCAAAGAATAAGGATGGATGAAAAATTAACAATGACATAGTGGCCAAAAAAAAAAAAAGATTAAAAAAAACACACCAAACTTGAGTGGGAATCTCTTCCTTATCCAGGGAATCTTCCTGACCTAGGAATCAAACCCAGGTCTCCCACATTGCAGGCAGATTCTTTGCCATCTGAGCCACCAGGGAGGCCATAGAAATGGCCCAAGTTCCTCAGTCTCCTCAAAAGCCAGTTACCAAGTGGAGGCCCCTGGTAATGTTACAGTTTGATATGTGGCACATGGAATGTGGACTTGTTTTAAAATGCAGATTTTTTAAAAAACAAATCTTTGTGCATTTATTCGGCTGTAATGGGTCTTGTTTGCGGTATGCAGCATCTTCCATTGTGGTGCACAGACTGTCTGGATGTGGGCTGCAGGCCCACAGACTCAGTAGTTGGAGACCCAAGGGCTAGCAGCAGGATTTTAGTTCCCCGACCAGGGGTTGAATCTGTGTCCCCTGCATTGCAATATGTATTCTTTACCACTAGACCACCAAGGAAGTCCCCTTAAAATGCAGTTTATTAATAGCTTTCACTCTGGGAGCAGTGGAGAGGATATGGGGACAGTGGGTGGGAAGAGGAGATGAAGAGATGATTAGGAAACCAGCACTGCTCTTGGCTTCTGGTCATCTCATGGTAGATCAGCACCAGTGAGGATTCCCAAAGGGTCAGCCAGCCCAGCGCACACCTTGCTGCACACTGTTTACGTGAGGGGTGTTGACTCAAGTTCATTGCTGCACCTGTTGTCCCCGCCTTCGGTGAGAGAGGAGGAAGTGGGTTTGGGGTTCTGTATGGAAAAGGGAGAGGATGAGCCTAGGGCTCCCCCTTCTCATTCTCCACTGGAGTGGTTCGATCGAGAGTCAGGCTCTCTTGGGGGTCTGTGGTTGGAAGGTACTGTCTCATTTTGAGTCTTTGCTCTGCTTGGCTCTTAGCTGCACCTTAATCTTGTTGGCTGCTCATATGAAATGAAGAATTGAGGGAGTGTTTGGCTCCTGAAGTCCCTTCAAAAAATCCGCACGAGTCCGTGCAGCATTTTGACAGTTGCCCTGAGTCAGGATACAGCTTATCTTCCCTGGTGGCTCAGAGTGTAAAGACTCTGCCTGCAATGCAGGAGACCTGGGTTTGAGCCCTGTGCCGGAAAGATCCCCTGGAGAAGGAATGGCTACCCAGCCCAGTATTCTTTTTTTTTTTTTTTTTCCACTCCAGTATTCTTGCCTGGAGAATTCCCATGGACAGAGGAGCCTGGCAGGCAACAGTCCACAGGGTTGCAAAGAGTTAGACATGACTGTGCGACTGTCACTAACACTGTTCTGAGATGGGGCAAATATATTATTGACGGATAGTCTGTAAGGCACCCTAACCTGAGTCTCTTAACTCTGCCTTTTCAGTCAGGGCTAGCGACCGTTAATTTGCTTTCAGTATGTTTCTAGAATTTAAATTATTTGCTCCCTTCTCCTTAGCATAAGTAATTGAAAACCAGTTGCACAGTAGCATGAATTTATAGAGTATACCAAAACTTTGGGCTTTGAGCCAACTGGGAAATTCCCTGAAGTTTTTCTGGCTTATATCATGTATTTGAAGAATGTTGAACCAAGATGTTTTGAGGAAGTAAACTACGATGACTGTTGAATGTGACCTGGAAGGAACCGGGGAGCGGTAGAACTGAAAATACTGTTGCTGATTTTTTTTTTTTTTCCAAATTCCTTTGTTAGGCATCTGAAGAAGCCTCTCTCAGGGCCTTGGAAAGTCTGATGACAGAGTTTTTCCACGACTGTACAACCAATGAAAGGAAACGTGAGATAGGTAAGTGAAGTGGTGAATTGTAAAGAGTCTGTATAACGAAAGGACCCCAGTGGGGTGGAAGGAGTTGGTAGCCCTGACTGGTGAAGCCTGCGTGTTCCCCCTTGAATCCTGGCACTGTTTTACTCCAGTCCTGCTGGTCGGGGCCTGGCGAGGGCTGCAGACCTAGCTGCAAAGGCTGCAGTCAGTATTGGGCTATGTGTGGAAAGCCTGCCCGCTGCTTTGCTCTTAATTTCAGCAGTGTTGATAGTTATAAAAAATCTGTGGTTTAATTTTAAAGACTCATAAAAGCATTAACAGGAACATGCTGTTGGTGTCTAGAGGTCTAACTGGGGTCTCACCTGGTGCCCAGGGGTCTGTCCTTTAACGGGTATTACCTCTGTTCTTGCCGTTTCCTATTGCCACTGCTACTGCTCTCATTCAAGTTTGTTGAACAAAACCTTCAAACAAGAGAGAGATGTAGGCATGATAGCTTCATGTTTTCTGGGAACCTCAGCCCCTTCTAGAACCTCTTTCTGAGTTTTATGTTCATCGACATGCACGATGTTCATTGTAGCATACTGTGCTCTGGGAGGTGGATTCAAGTGTGAGATATCAGCTCCAGGGACATGCTGTACTGAGGTCTCACAATCATCTCTCTCTCTCTCTCTCTGTCTCTCTCTCTCTGAGTCCTCACTTAACCCCTGAACTTGAAGATAGAAACTGTTTCTTCTGATTCCAACCTGCAGGCTTTCCCCCCCGTGTGAGGCTGCTCTGCACTGACCTTCATTGCTTTCACTTCCCTTGGAGGCCTTTTTCTGTGACTCCAGGATTCTGCGGAACCATTTCTCTGCCCCATGTGGCTTCTCTAAGTCATACTAGCCAGCTGAGTTGGATGCTGATTTGTGCCATTGAGTCAAAGCTGGATCAGGGTTTAGATTTTCAGGTGTCCAGTATATCAGCATTTGGCTGCAGCGTCCTTTGAGCATCCCATCTGCCCCGGGCGAGGCGGCAGCTTCTCTCTGTTAATTTTAGATGCGGTGGTCTCCTTGGGGCCTGACCTATATATGCCTTTCTTTTCTGAGGGAGTGTGCTGTGGGGAACCAGAGCATCTAGGAACAGGGGTGCTGACAGAAGCTGGACCCTGTGGATGATCAGGCCTCTGGCTCAGAAGACCCCCTCTGCTGCTTCCCTAGGTTCTGTTACTGAGTTGGGCTGACCCATCTCCTGCCCCCAGAGTGGGCCCCTTGTTAGTTTTATGCTCCCAGAGGACCTTGCAGTAAAAACATCACTGGTGATTTTTACCAAAGGAGGTGAAGAATCTGTCCCTTAAATCAGTCTGTTACATTCCAGCACAATTTCTCCATAGTCCTGTTTTTAGCTTATAAGGGATATGCTTTTGTTTTTCTTTTATATTTCAATTTGCAATGCAAATGTTATTCATCTTTAGCATTCATGCATTAAAAGTGGAACCTTTTTAGCACGTTCATATTCTAATCTGATTTTAAAGTAGTTTTAATGCTACAAATGTCTGATATAAATGTGGGCGAAGGGGAATCCGGGGGCTCAGGAGCAGGGGGTGTCTTAGTTCAGTTCTCTCTGTACCTAATCTCCGTAGCTTTATTTAAGTGTGTGGGCTGGAATCACTTCTGGCTTCCTTTTTGATGTCTTAGGATAAATTACAGTCTTCCACGCGAGGTGAGGGGATGGGGGAGACCTTTTATTACAGGGGCCCCACCCATCCTCCACCAGAAGGGTCTCATTAGTGGTCTAGAGACAGAGCTTCTAGTAGGAGGCCTCCGGCGACAGATTGGTCACTTTTTTGTTATTTTTTATTTTATTTTTTTTAACATTTATTTTATTATTTATCTTTTGAGGGGTGGGGTGGGGAGGAAGGGGGACGGGCGGGCCACTTCTATTGGTCTTTCATTTCTCTAAGTCATACTAGCCAGCTGAGTTGGATGCTGATTTGTGCCATTGAGTCAAAGCTGGATCAGGGTTTAGATTTTCAGGTGTCCAGTATATCAGCATTTGGCTGCAGCGTCCTTTGAGCATCCCATCTGCCCCGGGCGAGGCGGCAGCTTCTCTCTGTTAATTTTAGATGCGGTGGTCTCCTTGGGGCCTGACCTATATATGCCTTTCTTTTCTGAGGGAGTGTGCTGTGGGGAACCAGAGCATCTAGGAACAGGGGTGCTGACAGAAGCTGGACCCTGTGGATGATCAGGCCTCTGGCTCAGAAGACCCCCTCTGCTGCTTCCCTAGGTTCTGTTACTGAGTTGGGCTGACCCATCTCCTGCCCCCAGAGTGGGCCCCTTGTTAGTTTTATGCTCCCAGAGGACCTTGCAGTAAAAACATCACTGGTGATTTTTACCAAAGGAGGTGAAGAATCTGTCCCTTAAATCAGTCTGTTACATTCCAGCACAATTTCTCCATAGTCCTGTTTTTAGCTTATAAGGGATATGCTTTTGTTTTTCTTTTATATTTCAATTTGCAATGCAAATGTTATTCATCTTTAGCATTCATGCATTAAAAGTGGAACCTTTTTAGCACGTTCATATTCTAATCTGATTTTAAAGTAGTTTTAATGCTACAAATGTCTGATATAAATGTGGGCGAAGGGGAATCCGGGGGCTCAGGAGCAGGGGGTGTCTTAGTTCAGTTCTCTCTGTACCTAATCTCCGTAGCTTTATTTAAGTGTGTGGGCTGGAATCACTTCTGGCTTCCTTTTTGATGTCTTAGGATAAATTACAGTCTTCCACGCGAGGTGAGGGGATGGGGGAGACCTTTTATTACAGGGGCCCCACCCATCCTCCACCAGAAGGGTCTCATTAGTGGTCTAGAGACAGAGCTTCTAGTAGGAGGCCTCCGGCGACAGATTGGTCACTTTTTTGTTATTTTTTATTTTATTTTTTTTAACATTTATTTTATTATTTATCTTTTGAGGGGTGGGGTGGGGAGGAAGGGGGACGGGCGGGCCACTTCTATTGGTCTTTCATTTCTCTATTTTCATCTGTCTTTGTTCTTTGGCTCCTGTGGGCCTCCCATCGCGGTGGCCTCTTTTGTCGCAGAGCACCAGCTCTGGGCACATGCGCTCCAGAGCTCTGGCTCGGTAATTGGACACATCAGTCCAGCCGCTCCTTGGCATGTGGGATCTTCCCAGAGCAGGGATCGAACCAGTGCCCCTTGCACTGCAAGGTGGTGTCCTTACCCACTGGACCACCAGGGAAGCCCAATTGGTCACTTTTAAAAGTGGAGAAGGCTGAAGTGTCAAAGAGGAGGAGAGAGTCACTTGGAATCAGAGTCAGTGAATTAGTGACAAAGTCTAAAACAGAGCCCAGACCTTCTCATTTCCATCAGAGGTCACTCTCTGGTTTGACTTCACCTCTGGGAGTCACAGAGGCTGGCCTGCTGGTTGGAAGAATGTGCCATCAGCTTTCTTTCCTGGAATTTGTCATGAGACTGCCCTGGTGCGTTTAGCCTGAGTGGTAGGTGCTGACAGGGCCGGGCCTGCAGGACTAGGAAGGGCTGCTGTGCGCACTGCTCTCCCAAGGGCTTCCTGGACTCTCTCAGGGTCGCCGCGTTTGTATTTTCACCCACCTTGTGTTACATTTTGCAACCAGCATGGCAGGTCAGGGTGATGAAGGGCAGTGTGTGCAGAAGCGTGCCGAGACTCCTCACACCGGTGTCTGTCCGGCAGCCTCAGGTGGACGAAAACCTTTCTGAGCCATCTGAGGTGGACAAGGTTCCTGGTGACACCCACGATGGCCACTCTTACCTACCGACTTTTGGGGTGACATTTTAAAATGAAACCAACTCAAATGAAGAAAGCCATCTTGAATTCTCTTGCACTTTTTCCCAATCCTGTATTTGTAAGATGAATCTTAATTTTTATTTTGCTAGTTTTCTAGCCATTATTGTGTGTGTGTGTATAAGAACAACAGTGTTGAGTGACTGATAAGGCTATATACACACACACACACATACATAAGCTGTATCCTAGAGGAAGTGAGTTGCCACTTAGCCATCATTTATAAGGTAAAAATGGTACTCTTACAGCTGTCTGTCCACTCACTAGGTTAAGAATGTCAACAGTGAAAGTTTCTCTGCCTAAAAAAGTGTCCAGAGCGTCCATAGCTAGGATATTGGTATTTAGACACCAGTGTTCAGGGTCACTTCAGAGTCAGAAAAGTACTGTTTGCTTTGTGCTTTCTACTGTGAAGAGTCAGCTGGATTTTGTAGTCTTTTTTTTTTTTTTGGATGTGATTGCATTATGTGGAGAGAGACATTTTAAAAAAAGGACAACCCAGCTTTGTATTCATGTCATATATTTTCATAGCTTTCTATTGTTGCTGTTTAACTTTTTCAGAGGAACTTCTTAATAATTTTGCCCAGCAAATAGGAGCCTGGAGATTCTGCCTGTATTTTCTCTCCAGCACTAGGAACGACTATGTAATGATGTACAGCTTAACGGTTTTTGAGGTAAGTTGTCAGATGCTCGTATACTATTCTGAAGAGTATTTGGTAGTCACGTTGCCTTGTCCTTGCCACTGGATGCGAGGGCAGGTGCTTCTTCCCACACACCGCCCTGGCCGGGGTGTGCAGGTTTCCCGCTTTGACAGCAAAAGGTAAGATGGGGTAAGGTTGGGGGCTTGTTTGTGCTAACATGTAGCTTTTCCTTCCGTGTTACTATTTAAAAGAGATAATGAAAGGAAAGCAGTCTGGGAGGAGGGGTGATACCCATTATACCATCGTCTCAACCACAGAAATCTTCATTTATGTCGACTGTCTTTCAGTCATTGTCTTCCGGTGCAGACTTTTAAAAAAAAAACCTAATTATTGATCACATTGAAAGTGAAAGTTGCTGAGTCGTGTCCGACTCTTTGCGACCCCATGAACTGTAGCCGGCCAGGCTCCTCTGCCCGTGGAATTCTCCAGGCAGGAATACTGTAGTGGGTAGCTGTTCCCTGATCCAGGGTATCTTCCCCACCTAGGGATTGGACCCAGGTCTTCTGCATTACAGGCAGATTCTTTACCATCTGAGCCACGGGGGAGCCCAGGGATACTGGAGTGGGTCGCCTATCCCTCCTCCAAGGGCTCTTACTGATCCAGGCATCGAACCAGGGTCTCCTGCATTGCAGGTGGATTCTTTACCAGCTGAGCTACCCGGGAAGCCCTTTGGTCATAATCTCATTGCTCATGCCATTTTGCACTCGGTCCCTCCCCCTGCACTTAGCTTCATATAATACTTCTGTAAGTGGTTTTACCATTACTCACCAAGCCATTCTCCTGCCCCTACATTAAAGTTGTTCCTGGCATTATTTTTAGTAGAGAAAATGGTGTAAGAGTAATTTTTTGTACCTGCACTTTTATGTTTCTGTTAGATTATGTTGCCAGTGTTCCTAGACATGAGATTGTTGTATCATAGAATTTGAATATTTTATTATTCTCATTGCCAGATTGCTCTAAACCTTTGTTTAAAAGCATAGTTTCTTGTTTGAGGGAGATAGCTGCTGTCGAATGAAAGCCAGTTTGTTTTGTGTCTTGTTGTTTAGTTACTAAGTCACATCCCCCTCGTTGAGACCCCCATGGACCCGCCAGGTTCCTCTGTCCACGGGGTTTCCCAGACGGGAAGTGGGTTGACATTTCCATCTTCAAGGGATCTTCCTGACTCAGGGATTGAACCCGCGTCTCTTGCATTGGCAGGAGGATGCTTTGCCACTGAGCCACCAGTAGATTGTTAACTTAAAAGGTGTATGCTTGTTTTTCAGAATCTGATCAATAAAATGTGGCTTGGGGTCCCATCTCAGGATAAGATGGAAATCCGTAGCTGAAAGGAAAGCAGTCGGGGAGTGGGGGTGATACCCATTATACCATCGTCTCAACCACAGAAATCTTCATTTATGTCGACTGTCTTTCAGTCATTGTCTTCCGGTGCAGACTTTTAAAAAAAAAACCTAATTATTGATCACATTGAAAGTGAAAGTTGCTGAGTCGTGTCCGACTCTTTGCGACCCCATGAACTGTAGCCGGCCAGGCTCCTCTGCCCGTGGAATTCTCCAGGCAGGAATACTGTAGTGGGTAGCTGTTCCCTGATCCAGGGTATCTTCCCCACCTAGGGATTGGACCCAGGTCTTCTGCATTACAGGCAGATTCTTTACCATCTGAGCCACGGGGGAGCCCAGGGATACTGGAGTGGGTCGCCTATCCCTCCTCCAAGGGCTCTTACTGATCCAGGCATCGAACCAGGGTCTCCTGCATTGCAGGTGGATTCTTTACCAGCTGAGCTACCCGGGAAGCCCTTTGGTCATAATCTCATTGCTCATGCCATTTTGCACTCGGTCCCTCCCCCTGCACTTAGCTTCATATAATACTTCTGTAAGTGGTTTTACCATTACTCACCAAGCCATTCTCCTGCCCCTACATTAAAGTTGTTCCTGGCATTATTTTTAGTAGAGAAAATGGTGTAAGAGTAATTTTTTGTACCTGCACTTTTATGTTTCTGTTAGATTATGTTGCCAGTGTTCCTAGACATGAGATTGTTGTATCATAGAATTTGAATATTTTATTATTCTCATTGCCAGATTGCTCTAAACCTTTGTTTAAAAGCATAGTTTCTTGTTTGAGGGAGATAGCTGCTGTCGAATGAAAGCCAGTTTGTTTTGTGTCTTGTTGTTTAGTTACTAAGTCACATCCCCCTCGTTGAGACCCCCATGGACCCGCCAGGTTCCTCTGTCCACGGGGTTTCCCAGACGGGAAGTGGGTTGACATTTCCATCTTCAAGGGATCTTCCTGACTCAGGGATTGAACCCGCGTCTCTTGCATTGGCAGGAGGATGCTTTGCCACTGAGCCACCAGTAGATTGTTAACTTAAAAGGTGTATGCTTGTTTTTCAGAATCTGATCAATAAAATGTGGCTTGGGGTCCCATCTCAGGATAAGATGGAAATCCGTAGCTGCCTGCCGAAACTCCTCTTGGCTCACCACAAAACCTTACCCTACTTCATCCGGAATAAGCTCTGCAAAGTGATTGTTGACATTGGCCGTCAAGATTGGCCCATGTTCTACCATGATTTTTTTACTAACATTTTACAGGTAAGGAGATACCTAGGGAAACTTGATCTTTTGTAGGAGCGATTCTTTTCTTGTCTGGAAGTGGAGTTTTAAGACAAGCGTTTGGAACTCACTGCAGGGTGAGGTCACTGTGGGGTCAGGTAGCTCATTCACATAACCTTTGGTTCTCCAGGCAGGTCGTACCTTGGTGCGGTGGAGAAGGATGGGGAACCCCAATTGTGATGTTAAGAACCTCTTGGGACATTTTGTCCAGCAAATATTTGGAAGCCTGTTAAGGTCCTACGCCAGGTGTTGGGTGTTGGATGAAATTACAGTTCAGTGGGAAGATTGCTGCACAAGTAATAATCACCCGCCAATATGTTAATGGCTGCACTGGAGTGTTGTGCGGAGTGTGATGGTGCCTCAGCATTTAGACTCAAGGAGCTGGGGTATTTTCAGTGCTGCTGGTGGTGGGAGGTGGTGGAGCGGTAGAGCAAGAGGCTGGGCTGACGGGCAGGGCCAGGGCAGGACCGGCCTTGCTCTCGCAGAGGCTTCAGTGTTTCATTCACAGTCCACAGTCCTTTCTTTCTTTCTTTTGAAGGGAGGCCACTTCTATTGGTCTTTCATTTATCTCTTTTAATCCATCTTTTGTTCTTTGGCCCGTGTGGGCCTCCCATCGCAGTGGCCTCTCTTGCTGCAGAGTACTGGCTCTGGGCGCATGCGTCCAGAGCTCCAGCTTGATAGTTGGACATATCAGTCCAGCCGCTCCGCGGCACGTGGGATCTTCCCAGGCCAGGGATCGAACCAACGCCCCTTGCACTACAAGGCGGTGTCCTTACCCACTGGACTACCAGGGAAGCCCCACAGTCCTTTCTTGAAGATGAAGGAAGACTTTAGAGAAGGGAGACAACATGGTCACAGTTTCATGCTGGAATGACAGCTTGAGCAACCATGTGGAGTCTGGCTGGCAGAAAGGCCGTGGTGGGAACAGAGGCTAGGAAGGCTGCTGGTGGAGACATCGAGTGAGCCAAGGGGCCTGCGCCAAGCTGGGCCTGCCTCATGGACCTTGGCAGGGCACGGAGGAGGTGGGCTCCAGAGGCTTTGGGCAGGGACTAGGTTGTGGGGCTGGAGGAGGAGAAAGCTAGACTGCCTTCCAGGTTCCTGGCTCAGATAGTCGATTTTCTAGGCCAGGGATGAAGGAGGAGGAAATGGGTTTGGATAGAGAATGGTGAAGTCAGTTTGGCAGAGAATGCATTTAAGATTAGTGTGTTGCTTCTTTGCCCATGGAGTGAGACATTAGGAAATGTGGGTCTGGGTTCAGGATTTGGAAATCATCAGGGAACAGGTGGGACCTAAAAGCCAAGAGGGAGGTTCTGTTCATTTGACTCCTGTGATAAAGTTGGAAATGTTTTTATATTATTGAGGCAGTCTTGGGTGTGCAGGAAATGGGTATCACCTACAGATGATAGCAATAGCATTCGTTGAAAATCGATTACAGTCTCAGTGACTGTAGGTTGAGCATCTTCCGGAACAGTACCATTTTCTAATGCTCTGTTGCCTCTCCCTGCAAACCACCTGATAGATGCTGTAGTTTAAAAAGAAAACCAGCAGCATCCATGTTGCTTCTCTCAGACTACCTCTCAAAGTGGCACAATAATTCTTCATTCAGTGCTATTTCATTTTGTTTGGTGACTCATTTATTCAGAGGTTTATTGCATTGACGTTATAAAGGAAACTCATGCATTTATTAAACTTTTTTTGAGGTTAGCATTTGTTTTATTTATTTATTTTTGGCTGCACTCGGTCTTTGCTGCTGCACACAGGCTTTGTCTGGTTGCAGCGAGCGGGGCCCACCCTCTAGTTGACAATGTGTGGGCTTCTCGCTGCAGTGACTTTTCTTATTGCTGAACATGGGCTCTAGGGTGCTCGGGCTTCATTAGTTGTGGCGCATGGTTTTAATTGCCCTGCAGCATGTGGAATCTTCCTGAGCCAGGAGTCAAACCTGTGTCCCCTGTATTGGCAGGCAGATTTTTAACCACTGGACCACCAGGAAAAGTCCAGATGCATGCATTTAATAAACTTTGCTGAATATCAGCTGTGAAGCAGTACTAATAACTAAGCACGTGGGGGGATATAGTAATGAACAAAATACCTGCCTTCATGGAGTTTAATAATTCCAAGAGGGAGGCATCAGTAAGCAATAAGCAAATAACTTTTTTTAGGTTGTTAATAAAAGTATTGTGAGGAAAATAAAGTTTGGGTGAAGAGGAGGAAATATCAGGGGTGTTGTTTAGAGGGGATGATCCTGGAACAAAGCTGACATCTGAACAGAAGCCTGCGTGGATGTGATGAAGGAAGCCATGTGGGTGTCCAGGGAACAGTGTTGTAGGCCAAGGGGATAATCTTGCCAAGGACCTGAGGAGGGCAGGAGGCGGGAGTCTGGAGCCTAGAGTGGGGGTCGGGAGGGGAGAGGCTTGCTGGGTCTCTGACATGCCCGTCTTACTCCAAGTTGGAAGCAGTTGTGGTTACTCTCCCTGCTCTCTAAGAGGGAGCCAGGAAGTCCTGGAGATGGAAGGGACCAGGAAGGTGGGGTCTGAGTGGATCCCTTCCTGAGTTGGTCAGTGGTATCTCTTGTGGGAAGCAGCAGTGCCACGTGGAATGTGAGGCCAACAGAGAGCCCAGTCCTGTCGGCAGTGGTGAGGATGAGCCACGTTTTCACCCAGGCAGGGGTATTTCCTTTGATGAAGATCAGGCATGTCTTGTCTGCCCTTGAGGTTTGATTAATGATGATAAATGAGAATTTGGAAGAGCACTTTTAGTTGAGGTGCTCATGGTGATTCCAGAAGGGTAGCTGTCTTTCTTCCCCACCACCTCCCTCTTTTCACCCTTCTCAAATGACTCCTTTCCTCTCTGCAAGCCTCATAACTTTAAAACACCCCTTAAGTGGAAGGGACGCTTGTTACAGATCACCTTGATTTTAGCAACTTGTGCCACTTTTGTGAGCTTTCATTTCCTGCCTTGTAAAATGAGAGAACTGGACTAAATGATCTTTGAAATTGTTTCCAGTCGTCTTACTCTTTGCTTATCCCGCATGAGAACCACTCAGTGGTATGAAAGCCATGTCGTGAACGAACGGTGCTGCCTTGCTAACATTTCTGATAATGATGATAAAGTAAATCTTTTCTTCAGGCTTGGGTAAACAAGAGCAAACTTGTTCTGGAATCAACTTCACCATTATATGATCTTATGATTAAGCCATCTGGAAGGTTATTGTTGGCTTAGTATCCACAGGGGTCCTGAATCCAGCGTCCTGTGGGTACCACGGAACGACTGTACTTGGCCAGTTCACCATTAGTCAGTCTTCTTTGTGCCTTAATTAGCCAGATACTTTGCTCAGAGCTGACTTTCTCCTGGCAGTTGATCCAGTCCCCGGTGACAACTCCCCTCGGGCTGATCATGTTGAAGACAACCTCGGAAGAGCTGGCTTGTCCCCGTGAGGACCTCAGTGTGGCTCGGAAGGAGGAGTTGCGGAAGCTGCTGCTGGACCAGGTGCAGATGGTGCTTGGGCTTCTGACAGGTGAGCCGTTGGGTGGCGCCAGGAGGAGAGGCCTGCCTGTGAGCGCCCGGAGCGCAGGCCCTGGTGCTCAGAGTTCTAAGTCAGGTCATAAAAGCAAAGAACATGCTGCCATATTTCCAGCACTTAGCCCAGTGTCTGGCACAGCAGAGGACCTCAAAAGATGTCTGTGTTTTATTTCCCTTTTAAAGTCTTTGGTTACTTGGTCCTCACTGCAGCTATAATGGGGGCTTCCCTGTTGGCTCAGGTGGTAAAGAATGCCTGCAGTGCGGAAGACCCAGGTTCGATCCATGGGTCTGGAAGATGCCCTGGAGAAAGGAATGGCAACCCACTTTAGTATTCTTGCCTGGAGAATGCCATGGACTGAGGAGCCCGGCGGGCTGCATTGCATGGGGTTCAGAGTCGGATACGACTGAGCAGCTAGCACTTCCTCGTGGCTGTGATTAATGAGGTTAAGACCGGGCCATGGGGATGGAGTTGAAATGCTGAAGACTGCATTCTAAGTAAGGTACATAGCGGGCACTATATTTTACACGGTTTGAATTTAAATCATGAGAAGGTGGAGGAGGAACATGTGAACATTTCACATGCTGAGTAGGGAAGTGAGACCAGGTGTGGAGTGGAGCCCCGTGCACTGGGATGGGGCCATGGGTAGTGTTTGCTTTGTCATCTGGTCTGTTAGGTTAGAGCCCCGTGATGGCGAGCGAAGAGTAACAGTAAACAGAAGGCGAACTGCAGGATGAGGCAGGAAGGTAAGAGGAGAGTGGATCCCGTGGGTCTTGAGAGGAGCAGGGTGAGGGCTATGCTCACTGAGCTGCCGGTGGAGCTCTGGGTACAGAGGCCCTGGAGGGCCGTGGCGTCGAGCCCTGCGGCTGGAGGAAATGCTGTAGGGGAGAGAAAAGTTTTTCTTTTATCTCCAGCTCTTTGACCCAGGCTGCTTCTTGGATGTCTCTGGACTTTTTTTTTTTTTTTTTGCATATGTTACAAAAATGCTTGGCATTTGGTGGGCACTTAAAAATTGGTTGTAAGAGTGCTCAATTAAAAGTAAACTTGTCAGGCTTTCCCTGGTGGTCCAGTGGGTAAGGACACCGCCTTGCAGTGCAAGGGGCGCCGGTTCGATCCCTGGCCTGGGAAGATCCCTTGTGCTGCGGAGCGGCTGGACCCATGTGTCCAATTACCAAGCCGGAGCTCTGGAGCGCATGCGCCCAGAGCTGGCTCTCTGCGACAACAGAGGCCACCACGATGGGAGGCCCACGCAGGCCAAAGAACAAAGATGGATGAAAATAGATAAATGAAAGACCAATAGAAGTGGCCCGCCCACTCCTCTCCCTCCCCAACCTGTCCCCCGCCCTAAATAAATAAATAAATAAATCTAAAAAAAAAAAAAAAAAAGTAAACTTGTCACTTGGCCCTCACCCCAACCCCTGCATCCTTCCCCCAAATCGCTCAGGGGAAACCCAAACCTTAGAGTGTATTTACAGGCATCCACAATTAGATGTTAAATTTCTAGAGTTGTGACCATGTGTGATCTGTGTGTCCTACTTATGTGGACGTTAAGATGTTTTGAATTGATACAGTTCATGTATCATAAAGTCTACCATTCTAAAGTATAGCAAACAGCTCAGTGGGTTTTAATGTAGTCACAAGGCTGCACTGCTAGCTCCATGTCTAGAACATTTTCATCACTCCTAACCCCCGGTTACCTCTCCATGGATTTGCCTGTTTGGACTTTTCATAAAAATGAAATAATAGAATATGTGAGCTTTTGTGTCTGGCTTTTTAAATTTACTGTATAATATCAAATATATATATATATATATATTTAAGTATTTATTTATTTGACTGTGCTGGGTCTTAATTTTGGGACCTGGAATCTTTTTTCAGTTGCAGCACGTGGAATCTAGTTCCCTGATCAGAGATCGAACCCAGGCCCCCTGCACTGGGAGCACAGAGTCTTAGCCACTGGACCACCAGGGAAATCCCTCAAATATTTTAACAATAAAATATTTTCAGAAGCTTTTATGCTCATGTTCTGTACCAGGTTCTGTAAGGAGATACAGAGAGGGCTAAACATAGTTCCTTCCCCTAATGATGTCTCCTGTGCATGCTGAGTCGCTTCAGTCATGTCCGACTCTTTGTGGCCCGATGAACCATAAGCCCTCCAGGCTCCGCTGTCCTTTGGATTTCCCAGGCAAGAACACTGAAGTGGGTCGCCGTGCCCTGCTCCAGGGAATCGTCCCAACCCAGGGATCGAACCCCCCATCTTCCCTCTCTTGCATTGGCAGGCAGGTTCTCTATCACGGGCGCCACCTGGGAAGCCCAGCGTCTGCTCTAGTAGGGGAGAAAGACCATGTGTTGAGTTATGGTAGAGGTATGTTTTATGCACAGGCAAAACTGAGCAGGGGTGGCTTCCCAGAGGAGGTGACAGCTGAGTGGAATTGTGAGAGACAGACAGGTGGCAGTTAGTCTGGAAAGGTCGGATTGAAAGGAGGAGACCAGGTCAGAGGTTGAGAAAGAGGGCATGTGAGGAAGGAGCAGCTAACGGTGCAGCGTGATGAAGCCTGTGGGTGAAGGCGAGGCAGGATCAGGAAAGCAGAGGCCCAGCTGAGAGGGCGTGGGATGGCACAGTTGGCTGGCGAGGAGCACGAGAAGGTCAGGGGCAGCTTTGTGGAAGAAGATACGTTGAGTTGGGAATATCCACGTGGTGCCATCCAGAAAAAGCATTTGAACATAGAGGCAGCTTTCTTAACACTGATGCTTGTTCAAAGATATACATTGTTTTTTTTTTATCTGATTTTTATGTTAGGTTTTATTTCTCTCTTAAACTCACAGTTTCTCCTTTCTTGGTAGGCGTCTTGGAGACTGTCTGGGACAAGCACAGTGTGGCAGCTGCCACCCCACCACCGTCCCCGACCTCAGGAGAAAGCGGTACGGCCTGTATCTCACATGTGCTCCTCTTTTTAAATGCAGTTGGGGGTCTCAACAGAGTAGCAATTGCTTATCTGTGTCCCATACACATGCAGATTGTTCCTTAATCTATTTTTGGCCTCTCTGCCCTTGTCTTCTGAGTAGCAGTCTTTCTTAGTTCCTTGTAAGTACTTGTGCTTTCTAATGTAATATTTGGACAGCATAGTTTGTTTTTCCTTGCCCATCAGCACCTTCAGCTTATGACTGCGGTCCTTCCTGGCTTGTTTGTTTCCCTTTTTCTGAAATTTCTTGGCTGCATTGTTCACGCTGAGGTTGCTATGATTCTGTGGCGGTGGTAGGTCCGCTCTGCAGTCCCTCAGGGGTCGAATCAGGGATGTGGAGTCCTTCTCTGTGGGCTCAGGGAAAAGTCACATTGGCTGGGATGGATGAGGGACCAGTGTGCAGGGTTCAGCACCCCTTACCTCAGTTCAGACTCATTTGATACAGCATGGGCATGTTTACAGTGGCCATCAAAGAAAGAATCTGCTGGTGGCTGCTTGTTGTCCACAGTTCTTAGTATCCATTTCAAGAGCCAGAGTGCTGTTTACCTAAAAATGGCTCCTTTCAAGGATGGATGGAAAGAGGAAATTGTGCTTGAGCAGGAACTTTTGGTTTCTAAATGGCTTCACTTTTCACTGAGTGATCACAAATGCTTTTCCAGTAGAGTTGGGCCCGTGAAGTGGCCCATCCCTCCTGTTCTCCTGTAAAGACTGATGGAGCTAATGAGCACTGTTTCCTCAGCTTTCTCCTCTGCCGCAAGGAAATAGGCTGTTGAAGTCAAGCAGCTGTGAGCTCCCGCTGTTTCATGTAGTCTGCTGTTACTATGTGAAAGTTGAAATTCTTGCAGTTACAGGAGAAATGAAAATATGAAGTTTTGAGAACTACCCATAGTTTACTGACTTTTTCCAATTCTATTGATCATACTTGGATTAAAAACTGCTAGTCATTTGTCATGCTTCTTAGATAAGAACTGTTACAGAGTTTTAGAATATATTAGAAACCTGCATGAAATTGAGTTTGATTTGTATTTGGGGGAAAACCTTCATTTTCACAGTGGGTATTTGAGGTGATTTAACAGATGTATTCAATGATTAAGGAAGAAATTGCAAAGATGCAGAGATTTGACTTTATAAAGATACACTTTGGAATCTGTTGCAGTTTGGCTGATCTTCAAATTTGTCCTTTTGGGAATTCTCTGGGAGTCCAGTGGTCAGGGCTCTGCTCTCATCTGGAGGGCCCAGGGTCAATCCCTGGTTGGAGAACTAAGATACCACAGCCTCTCGGTGTGCCCCCTAAAAATTGTCATCTCGTTTCTGTAGTAGTCTTCAAAAATTAGTTCTTGAGTTGGTTGAATACTAGCTTAGTGTCATGGTTAAGTGAGCAGCTGGAGTTTACTTTAGTAAAATTTGTTTTTGTGAAATTGTTTCCCAATACCATAATTGTGAGTTTTAGTTGACTTCTATCAGGTATATTTTCTGAGTTAACTCAGTTCATACTTTGATTGACTTATTTTTTGGAGGCCAGGTTGGGGATGATTAGATAATACAGATGAATAAATAAATGCTTGCCTAGGTTTTGCTTGTGAGATTAGGTGAAATAAAATAGCTCAGTTGATATTTCCATATAAATAAAACCTAAAACTAATGATGTGTACATTAGTTGTCTCTTAGACTCTATTAAAATTTTTGAAGTCTTGAATTTTAGTATTTGAGAAAAAGCAAAATAAATGAGACTGGTTGGGGGATGGACCAGGGAGTTAAGTAAGCTTTTAAGCTGATACACTTCCTCTTTAAGGAAAAAAAACTGAAATGACATGTTCACTTGTTAACTCTTTTTTTCTTTATGATGGTTGCCAGTGAAGTCATCAGGTCTTGCTTCACTGTTTGGGCAATACTGATGATTTAATCAGCATTTTGTTTTGCTGCTTTTGCTCAGTTGCCCTTAAGACACCCAGTTAAGTGGCAAAACTTCTAGAAAATTCTTTAGCTTTCTTGACTCTGAGAAATGAAAATATGAAGTTTTGAGAACTACCCATAGTTTACTGACTTTTCCAATTCTATTGATCATACTTGGATTAAAAACTGCTAGTCATTTGTCATGCTTCTTAGATAAGAACTGTTACAGAGTTTTAGAATATATTAGAAACCTGCATGAAATTGAGTTTGATTTGTATTTGGGGGAAAACCTTCATTTTCACAGTGGGTATTTGAGGTGATTTAACAGATGTATTCAATGATTAAGGAAGAAATTGCAAAGATGCAGAGATTTGACTTTATAAAGATACACTTTGGAATCTGTTGCAGTTTGGCTGATCTTCAAATTTGTCCTTTTGGGAATTCTCTGGGAGTCCAGTGGTCAGGGCTCTGCTCTCACTGCGGAGGGCCCAGGGTCAATCCCTGGTTGGAGAACTAAGATACCACAGCCTCTCGGTGTGCCCCCTAAAAATTGTCATCTCGTTTCTGTAGTAGTCTTCAAAAATTAGTTCTTGAGTTGGTTGAATACTAGCTTAGTGTCATGGTTAAGTGAGCAGCTGGAGTTTACTTTAGTAAAATTTGTTTTTGTGAAATTGTTTCCCAATACCATAATTGTGAGTTTTAGTTGACTTCTATCAGGTATATTTTCTGAGTTAACTCAGTTCATACTTTGATTGACTTATTTTTTGGAGGCCAGGTTGGGGATGATTAGATAATACAGATGAATAAATAAATGCTTGCCTAGGTTTTGCTTGTGAGATTAGGTGAAATAAAATAGCTCAGTTGATATTTCCATATAAATAAAACCTAAAACTAATGATGTGTACATTAGTTGTCTCTTAGACTCTATTAAAATTTTTGAAGTCTTGAATTTTAGTATTTGAGAAAAAGCAAAATAAATGAGACTGGTTGGGGGATGGACCAGGGAGTTAAGTAAGCTTTTAAGCTGATACACTTCCTCTTTAAGGAAAAAAAACTGAAATGACATGTTCACTTGTTAACTCTTTTTTTCTTTATGATGGTTGCCAGTGAAGTCATCAGGTCTTGCTTCACTGTTTGGGCAATACTGATGATTTAATCAGCATTTTGTTTTGCTGCTTTTGCTCAGTTGCCCTTAAGACACCCAGTTAAGTGGCAAAACTTCTAGAAAATTCTTTAGCTTTCTTGACTCTGAGTTCGGTTTTATGGAGGAAATTCATTCTAAGAAACTGTGGGTGAGCAGATTGCCAGTGAGCAGACCAGATAATCCCTAGACACACTGTATGAAGCACACACCGCCCTGCCCAGCTGCCACCAAACTGGGCCCCATGGGCACGCGTGTGGTCCTTTTTCTCATACACTTTTCTTATAATATCATTTTCTGTCTGATCAGTTTCAAAGAATAAAGCCCAGGGACTGGTCCCTGCATCAACTACTCCCTAACAGTCTGGGGATAGAAAAGATTTTGACAAGTATATGTAGTTTATTTTCCAGAAGAGTTCCCCAAATTGTTGCCTCATCTCCTAAACTTACCTCACTAGACCGGACTCCTGTGAAGTCGGTGTTTTCTCATTTACAAAAAAGGAACCTGGGGTTCATGGTGGGGGACAGGTACCTTTCCAGAGGTTACATCACCAGTGGGAGGGGGCAATGACATGAACCATCATTCCAGGTTGAGGTGCACTGTCTCCTGGGTTTGTTGTCCTCAGTCTCTCTCATCACCTCTGTCTGCCCCCCACTTCCTGGGTGGAGCCCTGGCTCTGCCGCTCACTTGGTTTACCTTCTCTGACCTTGGGTGTCTTCGTAGAAGAGCGGCTCTGCTCTGAGGAGTGTGTGAGGGGAGGTGGATGTGCCCCTGCGTGCTGCGGTGGCTTCCTTCTGCACTGTTGCTCCTCCTTGGTGACTCTTCTCTTGTCCTCACTTCTTTCTGCTTGGAAAATGGGGATGGGAAGTGACCAAGATGAAATTACGTAACTGCTGTAGTTCTGAGCTAACTTTGATTGCCCTATGATACAGATTAAGGGGCCATATTGTTCTTGCCCACGTGGTGTTTGGTTTTAAATATGTATGTCCATCTCTTTGCAATCCTGTGGACTCTAGCCTGCCAGGCTTCTCTGTCCATGGGATTCTCCAGGCGAGAAGACTGGAGTGGGTTGCCATGCCCTCGTGCAGGGAATCTTCCCAACCCAGGGATCGAACCCACATCTCTTATGTCTCCTGTATTGGGAGGCGGGTTCTTTACCACTAGTGCCACCTGGGAAGCCCAGTTGAAAAATCTTAAGAAACTGTGGAGTTCGGTTTTATGGAGGAAATTCATTCTAAGAAACGGTGGGTGAGCGGATTGCAAGTGAGCGGGCAAGATAATCCCTAGACACACTGTATGAAGCACACACCGCCTGCCCAGCTGCCACCAAACTGGGCCCCATGGGCACGCGTGTGGTCCTTTTTCTCATACACTTTTCTTATAATATCATTTTCTGTCTGATCAGTTTCAAAGAATAAAGCCCAGGGACTGGTCCCTGCATCAACTACTCCCTAACAGTCTGGGGATAGAAAAGATTTTGACAAGTATATGTAGTTTATTTTCCAGAAGAGTTCCCCAAATTGTTGCCTCATCTCCTAAACTTACCTCACTAGACCGGACTCCTGTGAAGTCGGTGTTTTCTCATTTACAAAAAAGGAACCTGGGGTTCATGGTGGGGGACAGGTACCTTTCCAGAGGTTACATCACCAGTGGGAGGGGGCAATGACATGAACCATCATTCCAGGTTGAGGTGCACTGTCTCCTGGGTTTGTTGTCCTCAGTCTCTCTCATCACCTCTGTCTGCCCCCCACTTCCTGGGTGGAGCCCTGGCTCTGCCGCTCACTTGGTTTACCTTCTCTGACCTTGGGTGTCTTCGTAGAAGAGCGGCTCTGCTCTGAGGAGTGTGTGAGGGGAGGTGGATGTGCCCCTGCGTGCTGCGGTGGCTTCCTTCTGCACTGTTGCTCCTCCTTGGTGACTCTTCTCTTGTCCTCACTTCTTTCTGCTTGGAAAATGGGGATGGGAAGTGACCAAGATGAAATTACGTAACTGCTGTAGTTCTGAGCTAACTTTGATTGCCCTATGATACAGATTAAGGGGCCATATTGTTCTTGCCCACGTGGTGTTTGGTTTTAAATATGTATGTCCATCTCTTTGCAATCCTGTGGACTCTAGCCTGCCAGGCTTCTCTGTCCATGGGATTCTCCAGGCGAGAAGACTGGAGTGGGTTGCCATGCCCTCGTGCAGGGAATCTTCCCAACCCAGGGATCGAACCCACATCTCTTATGTCTCCTGTATTGGGAGGCGGGTTCTTTACCACTAGTGCCACCTGGGAAGCCCAGTTGAAAATACAGACCTGTTGTGATGGAAAGAATTTTAGGTACAGATGTCTTGGAGAGCCTGAATTGACTGACACCAGTTGCTGTCTTCCTGTTTCTTTTTCCCCAGACTCTTTACAAGTGGCCCAGGTTCATGTACTTGCAGATCTTTTCAATGGCAGAAAAGTGAGCCTGGGGGTCCCAACTCTTGTGATCTTGTTTCCTCCTCCCAGGCAAAGGTCCCTTGAAAAGAGTTCCTCCCCATTTTACTGGACTGAGGCTATGGTCAGGTCGGAGGTTCTCAGCTGGGGTGATTGTTGCCCTGCAGGGGATAATTTGGCAATGTAGAGGACTTTTTGTTGTTGTTGTTGTTGTTGGGAGAGGGTTACTGGCATCTGGTGAGTGTGCTACAGTACACAGAACAACAAAAAATTATCCAGCCTCAGATGTGAGCAGTGCCCAGGCTTAGACTCTCTTAGTAAAGGTAGAACTGAATAGAAAACATACGGAATTTCAGTAAGTAAGAAAGTACAGAAGCCAAGGAGATCTTTGCATAAAAGCCCATCGCAAGTGTTCCAACCATGTCTGGGCTACTTCAGGTTAGTCAAAGCCCCAGAGTAGCTCACATAGTGTTGCAGGCGTGGATGCCTGTTGCTGCCAGGGCCTGGGCCGTTTTAGGGACCATGAGGTCGCCTACAGGTTTTTTATAATCAGGTAGCTCTCACACAGGTAGGTCGTTCCAGCCCTCCTTGGTGACTCTTCTCTTGTCCTCACTTCTTTCTGCTTGGAAAATGGGGATGGGAAGTGACCAAGATGAAATTACGTAACTGCTGTAGTTCTGAGCTAACTTTGATTGCCCTATGATACAGATTAAGGGGCCATATTGTTCTTGCCCACGTGGTGTTTGGTTTTAAATATGTATGTCCATCTCTTTGCAATCCTGTGGACTCTAGCCTGCCAGGCTTCTCTGTCCATGGGATTCTCCAGGCGAGAAGACTGGAGTGGGTTGCCATGCCCTCGTGCAGGGAATCTTCCCAACCCAGGGATCGAACCCACATCTCTTATGTCTCCTGTATTGGGAGGCGGGTTCTTTACCACTAGTGCCACCTGGGAAGCCCAGTTGAAAATACAGACCTGTTGTGATGGAAAGAATTTTAGGTACAGATGTCTTGGAGAGCCTGAATTGACTGACACCAGTTGCTGTCTTCCTGTTTCTTTTTCCCCAGACTCTTTACAAGTGGCCCAGGTTCATGTACTTGCAGATCTTTTCAATGGCAGAAAAGTGAGCCTGGGGGTCCCAACTCTTGTGATCTTGTTTCCTCCTCCCAGGCAAAGGTCCCTTGAAAAGAGTTCCTCCCCATTTTACTGGACTGAGGCTATGGTCAGGTCGGAGGTTCTCAGCTGGGGTGATTGTTGCCCTGCAGGGGATAATTTGGCAATGTAGAGGAATTTTTGTTGTTGTTGTTGTTGTTGGGAGAGGGTTACTGGCATCTGGTGAGTGTGCTACAGTACACAGAACAACAAAAAATTATCCAGCCTCAGATGTGAGCAGTGCCCAGGCTTAGACTCTCTTAGTAAAGGTAGAACTGAATAGAAAACATACGGAATTTCAGTAAGTAAGAAAGTACAGAAGCCAAGGAGATCTTTGCATAAAAGCCCATCGCAAGTGTTCCAACCATGTCTGGGCTACTTCAGGTTAGTCAAAGCCCCAGAGTAGCTCACATAGTGTTGCAGGCGTGGATGCCTGTTGCTGCCAGGGCCTGGGCCGTTTTAGGGACCATGAGGTCGCCTACAGGTTTTTTATAATCAGGTAGCTCTCACACAGGTAGGTCGTTCCAGCCCTCAGCTTTGCTTTGGAAGCTGCCGCATGAACAGGGTGTCTGTCCTGGGGAAACTCCTTTGCTGGGATTAAAATACAGTTTTGTTAGAGCTCTTCTTTGATTGACGAAAATTCCCCTAAGGGCTTAAAGTTGAGCAAGATTTTTTTTTTTTTTAAAGATTTATGTATTTATTTATTTTGGGGGGCGTTGGGTGAGGAGGGAGGGGAGCAGGTGGGCCACTTCTATTGGTCTTTCATTTCTCTATTTGCATCGGTCTTTGTTCTTTGGCTCCTGTGGGCCTCCCATCGCGGTGGCCTCTGTTGTCGCAGAGCACGGGCTCTGGGCGCATGCGCTCCAGAGCTCCGGCTCGGTAATTGGACACATCAGTCCAGCCGCTCCGCGGCACGTGGGATCTTCCCAGGCCAGGGATCGAACCGGCACCCCTTGCACTGCAAGGCGGTGTCCTTACCCACTGGACCACCAGGGGAAGCCCTCTATTGGTCTTTCATTTGTCTAGTTTCATCCATCTTTGTTCTTTGGCCTGTGTGGGCCTCCCATCGCGGTGGCCTCTGTTGTCGCAGAGCACGGGCTCTGGGCGCATGCGCTCCAGAGCTCCGGCTCGGTAATTGGACACATCAGTCCAGCCGCTCCGCGGCACGTGGGATCTTCCCAGGCCAGGGATCGAACCGGCACCCCTTGCACTGCAAGGCGGTGTCCTTACCCACTGGACCACCAGGGGAAGCCCTCTATTGGTCTTTCATTTGTCTAGTTTCATCCATCTTTGTTCTTTGGCCTGTGTGGACCTCCCATCGCAGTGGCCTCCGTTGTCACAGATCACTGGCTCCAGGCGCATGCGCTCCATAGCTCCGGCTCAGTAATTGGACACATGGGTCCAGTCGCTCCACGGCATGTGGGATCTTCCCAGGCCAGGGATCGAACTGGTGCCCCTTGCACTGCAAGGCAGTGTCCTTACCCACTGGACCACCAGGGAAGCCCGAGCAAGATATTTTTTATTGAGAAACAACATTAAAAAAAAAATACTTGTTTGAGGGGAAGAAGTCAGAGATCATCCTGTCCATGTCAGTGGGTTTTATTCGCCTTTGCATCATCCTGTCAGACTTCGTCCTTGTGCTCTTTCTTGGTGCGCACGTGCTGTGCTACGTGGGACTGGATCTTCATACTGTTTTGTATTTGAACATAAGCTTTCCCACAGATCGTTTTTCCTGGCTGCATAATCTTTCCTGACCAGGCCTCTTGGAAGGAGTATAGACCTTGGGACTAGACCTGGGGTTTTCACTTCGGCTCTGGCTCTGACTGGCTGAGGAACATGGGGAAGATGCCTAATCCACCTGTGCTTTAGTTGCTCTGACCCTTCCCTCCTCCAGCAGAACCTCATTCTGGAAAAGTTCTGAGCTAAATAAAGAACAGGGCCAACTTTTTGTTTTGTTTTTAAAGCCAGAATTTATTCTGTTTAAGAATGTTCAAGAGACTTTAAAAAGCGCCCAAGGACCCACAGGTGTCTGGGTTTAACATAAGATCATACTGAGGTGGCGTTCGTTGGTTCCTCCATTGCTGCAGCCTCAGTTTGATCTGATCGGTAAATGCCCTGGTGATTCTGATAGTTGGGTCACGGAGGTTTCCTCCGACTTTAGCATCTTTCACTCAGGGCTGTCCTGTGATTGATGAAAGAAGCCATACTAGCCACCGTCTCTGAGAGTTGTCTGTGTGACTTAAGTGGATAGCCGCCGGAGCAGTCCCCAAGATCAAAATCATTAATCCAGTAACAGACTGAAATGTTTGCAGATGCTACTTGAACATCCTTCTTGCATTATTCTTTGAAACCAGGTCTTCGGGTAATCAGCTTGGGTAGTTGAGATCACGATGAGTCTCATCTCATCTGGTATCAAATGCAGCTCTTTCCGAACAGAAATGAGCAAACACCTTTCAAGTTAGATGCCAAGGAGCAATCGTTTTATCTAGTTTTAACAGTGGAAATTAAACTCCTTACGAATAAATCACAAAATCCTTATTTTAAAGGCTGAGGAGATTGAGAAAGGTTAACTACTTTGTTCTAACATTAGTACACGGCGGAGTTCTCGGTTGGTTCGAACTGGTGCCCCTTGCACTGCAAGGCAGTGTCCTTACCCACTGGACCACCAGGGAAGCCCGAGCAAGATATTTTTTATTGAGAAACAACATTAAAAAAAAAATACTTGTTTGAGGGGAAGAAGTCAGAGATCATCCTGTCCATGTCAGTGGGTTTTATTCGCCTTTGCATCATCCTGTCAGACTTCGTCCTTGTGCTCTTTCTTGGTGCGCACGTGCTGTGCTACGTGGGACTGGATCTTCATACTGTTTTGTATTTGAACATAAGCTTTCCCACAGATCGTTTTTCCTGGCTGCATAATCTTTCCTGACCAGGCCTCTTGGAAGGAGTATAGACCTTGGGACTAGACCTGGGGTTTTCACTTCGGCTCTGGCTCTGACTGGCTGAGGAACATGGGGAAGATGCCTAATCCACCTGTGCTTTAGTTGCTCTGACCCTTCCCTCCTCCAGCAGAACCTCATTCTGGAAAAGTTCTGAGCTAAATAAAGAACAGGGCCAACTTTTTGTTTTGTTTTTAAAGCCAGAATTTATTCTGTTTAAGAATGTTCAAGAGACTTTAAAAAGCGCCCAAGGACCCACAGGTGTCTGGGTTTAACATAAGATCATACTGAGGTGGCGTTCGTTGGTTCCTCCATTGCTGCAGCCTCAGTTTGATCTGATCGGTAAATGCCCTGGTGATTCTGATAGTTGGGTCACGGAGGTTTCCTCCGACTTTAGCATCTTTCACTCAGGGCTGTCCTGTGATTGATGAAAGAAGCCATACTAGCCACCGTCTCTGAGAGTTGTCTGTGTGACTTAAGTGGATAGCCGCCGGAGCAGTCCCCAAGATCAAAATCATTAATCCAGTAACAGACTGAAATGTTTGCAGATGCTACTTGAACATCCTTCTTGCATTATTCTTTGAAACCAGGTCTTCGGGTAATCAGCTTGGGTAGTTGAGATCACGATGAGTCTCATCTCATCTGGTATCAAATGCAGCTCTTTCCGAACAGAAATGAGCAAACACCTTTCAAGTTAGATGCCAAGGAGCAATCGTTTTATCTAGTTTTAACAGTGGAAATTAAACTCCTTACGAATAAATCACAAAATCCTTATTTTAAAGGCTGAGGAGATTGAGAAAGGTTAACTACTTTGTTCTAACATTAGTACACGGCGGCAGTTCTCGGTTGGTCTGGGGACCCCCAGAGGTCCCCCCGCCCAAACCTTCTCATGGTCCCAGAGATCAGTCACAGGTTCATAAAAAGTGCTAAGACATTGTCGTTTTTATTCTCCATCGTGAGTGTGCTAAATAAAACAGTTCATTCAGATTCCTCATTGCAATTGACCTTTAAGAAATTAGCACTTGTCAGACTTTAATATTAGAAGAGCTACCATTACCTGAAAAGGCCACTACAGTGCTTCCTTTTCTTTCAGTTGTATATCTATGTGAAGCTGGGTGGTCTTCATATTCATCGGTAAAATAATACAGTACAAGCAGATTGAATACAGAAACCGATGAGAGAATCTCTCAGAAGTGTGTTAGTTGCTCATCTGACTCTTTGTGACCGTTTGGACTGTAGCCCACTGGGCTCCTCTGTCCATGGGATTTTTCAGGCAAAAAAGCTAGAGTTGGTAGCCATTTCCTTCTCCAGGGAGTCTTCCCAGGGATGGAACCTGAGTCTCCTGCATTGCAGGGAGGTTCTTTACCCACTGAGCCATTGGGGAAGCTCCTTCTCAAGGAATATTGGTTTGTAAAAGAGATCTCCACTTAATTCTAATCCATATGTTTTGAGACTTCGTCCTTGTGAAAGATGGGAGAGCTAGTAGCTAGCATAGCCTTCTAGAATCCTTCATTAGTCTCTTTGCCACGTCTCCTCCATTTCGCGATTCATTTTTATTTATCTCTTTATGTGGGTGGTTTCTTCAGTATCTTCCCTAAGAATTTGTGGGCAATATATTATTTGGATTTCTGCACATTTGAAGAAATGTCACCTTCCTTTATACTCAAAGGAGACCTTTGGGTTTAAGTCCTTCTTTGGCCCAGAACCTGCGATACTGCATGGCTGTGTTTTGGCTTTGAATGTTACTGTGAAGACTGACTCCAGGGTTTTCCTCTTTGTATGTGTGCCTTTTCTGCCTACATTCCTTCTTTATTCCTAAAGTTTCTGTATAGATTGTTCCTTATTTTTCTCTTGGGACAGTATAAGCTCTTTTATATAGTCTCATCTTTATTTCAGGAAAAACCTCCTGTTACAGCTACTGAATGCTTCTCTCTTTTTTGATTTTCTCTATCACTGTATAGCCGTCTCCCCACCCCCTGTTTCATTTGGCGTGATTTCCTTTCACGTCTAGTTCAGTGCTTCTCAAAACTAAGCAAGCGTAGGAATCACCTCGAGAGCTGGTGCACGCACAGCTTCCTCCCCTCGCCTCCCCAGGTTCTGCTTGAGTGGGCGTGGAGGCACCTGAGCGTTTGCACCTCTGCACTCTCCCTGTTTACGTTGATGGTGCAGGTCCACGGACCTCACTCACCTTGACTAGGCCAGTAGTTTCAGATTTTTGGTCTCTTGGTCTGTTTACTTTCTCTCTCTCCTTTTAACTGACCTGAAACACTGGTAGTGTTCATTTCAGGTACACAACATAAGGATTTATGTATAGTTTGATTTATGTATAGTATATTTATGTATAGTTTGCAGAAATGATCACCACAGTAAATCTAGTTCCTATTCATTAGCACACGTCGTTACAGATACTTTTCTTGTGAGAGCTTACTCTTAGCAGTGCTCAAGTACACAGTAGAGTATAATCAACTGTAGACACCATATCATACGTCACGTGCCCAGGGCTTGCTTATCGCAGAGCTGGGGGCTTACACCTTTTTACCACCCTCAGCCTGTTCACCCATCCTCAGCTCCTGTCCTCTTAAGAATGATCGAGGTCCTCAGAGAGCTTTATGGGTTTTATCTCTTGATATTAAGATTGACAAAATTTAGAAATGTTTATTCTTTTTTGAGGGGGTGTCATTTTATTTCAACGTAATGTGTAAACCTATCTTTTTATAGTGTATTGTTAGACTATGACTGTGATGTTTGTGCCCATTTCAGAACATAAACATAAACTTCTGTGACTGCTCTGTGTTGAGGTTCCCCGGCATCCTCTAGTGCGACGTGAGGGGTCTCTAGCTTCGGTGCCTGAGCTTTCCTTGTCGTGATGTGGGGGCTTCTCTAGTTGCAGAGCACAGGCTCTGGAGTTCACGGGCTCTGCAGCGGGGGCTTTCGGGCTTTCTAGTTGTGGTCTGTGGGCTTAGTTACCCCAAGGCATGGGCTGTTTTAGTTCCTGTCCAGAGCTTGAACCCACGTGCACTGCATTTTTTTTTTTATTGGAATGTAGTCGATTTAATGCATTCATTTAAAAGTAACCGTGATGAATTCAGTACATATAAACAAATAATACATCTTAATGAAAAATAACTTTCCAAAGCAGTCAAACATTTTACTAGGAGTGGTGTTATTTTATAGTTTGTACATCTCTCTAATGTGTAGCTTAATGATAGAGAGCTTTTGCTTTTTCTCGCTGCTTATCTTGTTGAATGCAGCACCTTCTGGGAGAGCTCTGTTGTACCCTGGAGAGTTGAATGGCAGCACTTTTACTTTCTCTCTCCTTTTAACTGACCTGAAACACTGGTAGTGTTCATTTCAGGTACACAACATAAGGATTTATGTATAGTTTGATTTATGTATAGTATATTTATGTATAGTTTGCAGAAATGATCACCACAGTAAATCTAGTTCCTATTCATTAGCACACGTCGTTACAGATACTTTTCTTGTGAGAGCTTACTCTTAGCAGTGCTCAAGTACACAGTAGAGTATAATCAACTGTAGACACCATATCATACGTCACGTGCCCAGGGCTTGCTTATCGCAGAGCTGGGGGCTTACACCTTTTTACCACCCTCAGCCTGTTCACCCATCCTCAGCTCCTGTCCTCTTAAGAATGATCGAGGTCCTCAGAGAGCTTTATGGGTTTTATCTCTTGATATTAAGATTGACAAAATTTAGAAATGTTTATTCTTTTTTGAGGGGGTGTCATTTTATTTCAACGTAATGTGTAAACCTATCTTTTTATAGTGTATTGTTAGACTATGACTGTGATGTTTGTGCCCATTTCAGAACATAAACATAAACTTCTGTGACTGCTCTGTGTTGAGGTTCCCCGGCATCCTCTAGTGCGACGTGAGGGGTCTCTAGCTTCGGTGCCTGAGCTTTCCTTGTCGTGATGTGGGGGCTTCTCTAGTTGCAGAGCACAGGCTCTGGAGTTCACGGGCTCTGCAGCGGGGGCTTTCGGGCTTTCTAGTTGTGGTCTGTGGGCTTAGTTACCCCAAGGCATGGGCTGTTTTAGTTCCTGTCCAGAGCTTGAACCCACGTGCACTGCATTTTTTTTTTTATTGGAATGTAGTCGATTTAATGCATTCATTTAAAAGTAACCGTGATGAATTCAGTACATATAAACAAATAATACATCTTAATGAAAAATAACTTTCCAAAGCAGTCAAACATTTTACTAGGAGTGGTGTTATTTTATAGTTTGTACATCTCTCTAATGTGTAGCTTAATGATAGAGAGCTTTTGCTTTTTCTCGCTGCTTATCTTGTTGAATGCAGCACCTTCTGGGAGAGCTCTGTTGTACCCTTGAGAGGTGATGAAAGTGAGAAAGAAAAATCACATTCTTTTAAAAATAATTTTGAATTTGTGAGCCCCCAAAAGAGTTCTGGGGGCTCTCGGAGGTCCCTGGAGCAAATTTGGAGAACTTCTGCTTTTGTATTAATGCTTTTTTTTCTTTTTTAAGAGAAATTGCTGAAATCGTTTGTGAGTGATTTGATGGAGTGTATCTTAAAGGCTTTTGTGTTTCAGGTGACTTACTAAGTAACCTGTTGCAGAGCCCTAGTTCAGCCAAACTGTTGAATCAGCCAATCCCCATCCTCGACGCGGAGAGTGAGTATGTCTGTTCCCTGGCCTTGGAGTGCCTGGCCCATCTCTTCAGTTGGATTCCTCTGTCCGCCAGCATCACCCCGTCCCTCCTGACCACCATCTTCCACTTCGCGCGCTTTGGCTGCGACATCCGGGCCAGAAAGATGGCGTCCGTCAATGGCAGCAGCCAGAACTGTGTGTTGGGTCAGGAGCGAGGCCGGCTGGGGGTTCTGGCCATGTCCTGCATCAACGAACTCATGTCCAAGAACTGTGTGCCTATGGAATTCGAGGAGTACTTATTGCGCATGTTCCAGCAGACTTTCTACCTCCTGCAGAAAATCACCAAGGATAACAATGCCCACACGGTGAAGAGCCGGCTAGAAGAACTCGATGAGAGGTAATGAAAACAGGCGTGGCCTCCGCCGTGCCCCGAGCACGGGCCTTGACTGTCGATCACGTTGCGCTGCCTAGTGTCCGTAATCCTCTTTGGTTTCAGAATCTGGGGCTGCCGGTGAGGAACTGAGAGGTAGGTATCTCCCAGTAAGTCGGAGCTCAGCCAGAAGGGCTAGGGTGGTGAAGGGAGACAAGTTGAGATGGAAAAGCGGTTGTAAATTGTGCAGGTTGGTTGTCTTCTTTGTCCATCCTCCCTCTGTCCTCCCTTCCTCCCTCGTCCGCCCTCTTCCTCACTCTTTGCCTGCAGGTCTGAGGTGGTGCAGGAGCGGGGACCGCTGCTCAGGCAGAGCCAAGCACAGGAGAGGAGGCCCGTGGAGGTACAGGAGTTACTCTCGCCCTTCCTCGCTTGGTGTTGCTTGTTGGTTCTCACTCTTTGACTTTGCCCAAGTGAGCGTCGTGCAGTGCGTAGGCCTGTTGTCACTATTGGTGGTTTTACACCAGTGGCAGGGGTTCCTCAGAAGAGAGGGGAGAGGCTGATGTGGGCAAAAACACGTGTGTTTTCTTGGTACTCGTCCTCGTGAAAGGAACTTAAAATCACCTCGCCTCTTAACTCCACAGTACGCTGAGACACCGTCTCATTATTTCCCTTACAGACGATGTCACTTACAAATCTTAGAATTTTCGTTAGTATGATGCTGCTGCTGCGTAAAAGCAGGAGGGAAACTTGGAAGCTTATGTATGTAGAATGTTATGTTGACTGTTCAGAAACTTTCAAGCAGATAAATTATATTGAATTAGTAAATATTTCTAGATTGCCTGGCAGCCAGAGTTGTTAGTATTGTAATCAGTTTTCCTTGGCTTGTTTTTGTTGTTAAGCTGTACAGAGTTAAGCCATTTCCTTTTCCTTAGAGGAGGCGGTGGGATAGAAAGTCAAGTGCCTAAAGTCAAGACTGTTCTAGTGCTTTTTAAATTTGACAAGTCTATAAAGTTGAAAACATTGGCCCGTAAGATTATTTTGATTTGGTTCATTCTGATCAAGCTTAATGTGAAATTTTCTTTGTATATTCACAAAGGAACTCATAAATCTGATATGATAATAATGTGAGTTTATTTTGCAGTATTTGATAATGGCTTTCTATTTGAATTCAAAGGCATCAGCATTCACACACACAACTTCATATATGTTCATATCCTTTCTCACTTTGGTTAAGAAAGGCTGTATTTTCATGTGATTAAAAAAAAACCCCAACAGTAACTGAGCAGCTTATACCAACCATCAAATGGGTATCAGCTGTTTGGACTTGTAGTCTCATGTCTGTTATGGTTTACATTTGGGTGGTACAAAAATGCCATCACGGAGAATGTGTGCTGATTTTGTTTCATGTAATGTTTGTGTTCTTGGTTTTACATTTTAATCCTATGCTTCCTATTGCCCTGCGAAAGCTGAGAGGTGCCTGGAAGCAGACAGGTGACATGAACAATGCTGTGTGCTTGCTTCCTGGCTCTTGGGTCCCTTCTCCCCTAATTCTAAACAGCTAAGTCCATTCTCAGTTGTTTAGGAGCTACTTAACCCCCAGTCTCTAGCCTCTCTTCTCCTCTCCTGCCTTTTCCCCCCTCTAACTTCCTACTGCTCATTAGCACCTGTACCAGAAGGTGGGCAAGGGAAAGAAAATGAGGTGAAATAAAATCGGAGTGTTAGCTGCTCAACAGTCTTGCGTGTATTCTTTTTCAAAATTGGGTTGGAGATGAAAATAAAATTGAGGTTGTGTGGTATATGACCTGTGACTTCTCCTTATTCTTTTATGGGTGGTGGGGGATTGAGTTCCATTGTCCTAAAGAGCAGCAAACCGGTTGACAGCTTTGATGAATAACCACGTAAAACTGTGACAAGCAGAGTGAGGAGTGAGGAGTTCCTGCTCCCAAGTTGTGGTGACTGAAGACCTCAAAGAGTGAGGAGTTTAAGCTGTACAGAGTTAAGCCATTTCCTTTTCCTTAGAGGAGGCGGTGGGATAGAAAGTCAAGTGCCTAAAGTCAAGACTGTTCTAGTGCTTTTTAAATTTGACAAGTCTATAAAGTTGAAAACATTGGCCCGTAAGATTATTTTGATTTGGTTCATTCTGATCAAGCTTAATGTGAAATTTTCTTTGTATATTCACAAAGGAACTCATAAATCTGATATGATAATAATGTGAGTTTATTTTGCAGTATTTGATAATGGCTTTCTATTTGAATTCAAAGGCATCAGCATTCACACACACAACTTCATATATGTTCATATCCTTTCTCACTTTGGTTAAGAAAGGCTGTATTTTCATGTGATTAAAAAAAAACCCCAACAGTAACTGAGCAGCTTATACCAACCATCAAATGGGTATCAGCTGTTTGGACTTGTAGTCTCATGTCTGTTATGGTTTACATTTGGGTGGTACAAAAATGCCATCACGGAGAATGTGTGCTGATTTTGTTTCATGTAATGTTTGTGTTCTTGGTTTTACATTTTAATCCTATGCTTCCTATTGCCCTGCGAAAGCTGAGAGGTGCCTGGAAGCAGACAGGTGACATGAACAATGCTGTGTGCTTGCTTCCTGGCTCTTGGGTCCCTTCTCCCCTAATTCTAAACAGCTAAGTCCATTCTCAGTTGTTTAGGAGCTACTTAACCCCCAGTCTCTAGCCTCTCTTCTCCTCTCCTGCCTTTTCCCCCCTCTAACTTCCTACTGCTCATTAGCACCTGTACCAGAAGGTGGGCAAGGGAAAGAAAATGAGGTGAAATAAAATCGGAGTGTTAGCTGCTCAACAGTCTTGCGTGTATTCTTTTTCAAAATTGGGTTGGAGATGAAAATAAAATTGAGGTTGTGTGGTATATGACCTGTGACTTCTCCTTATTCTTTTATGGGTGGTGGGGGATTGAGTTCCATTGTCCTAAAGAGCAGCAAACCGGTTGACAGCTTTGATGAATAACCACGTAAAACTGTGACAAGCAGAGTGAGGAGTGAGGAGTTCCTGCTCCCAAGTTGTGGTGACTGAAGACCTCAGAGAGAAGTTCTCTTGTACTTTCCCATCTCTAAAAACTGGTTGATTGGTGCCTTACTGTTTTTAAAGTAATTGGCCTTATGATCCTTATCAAACAAATAATTTTTTTTCTTAAACTGTGTGTGACGGCCACACAGATAGGCCACCCTCAAGGGCTAGGTCCCAGGAGCAATACGGGACGTTTTATTGATGGGCCTGTTTTGTTCTTCTGAGGACTAGCCTTCTTTTTCCCCTTTATTATCTCATATATCTTTGCTTAAAAAAAAAAAAACACCAACTTTTTGCAGTTAGGAGTTTCAGAATGACTTTTAGCTTTCATTTAATTTTCGGCTAAGGCCCAGTTTACCTTTTTTTAATCAGGCTCTGAAATGTGATTTATGGAGGTATGCCCATCTCATTTTCTGATCACCTTTTGGTATCGAGGGGCTTAAAATGACAGTTCTGAAATGTGAGAGTGATGATGTGCTGTGTTTTAATAACCAACATCTCTTATCCTTGCAGCTCTGACCCAGATTCCTCTGGGAGATGATTTTTTACAAATGAATTGGGAACTCACTGTGTGATGTGAAAAGAAAGAGCACTGGATTGGGAGTGGATGGTGGTCCCGTTCTTCCATGAGCTGGCCGAGTGACCTTGGGCCAGTCACTTTGCTTGTCTGGGCCTCATCTGTAAAATGAAGCATCACTAAATTGTCCCTGAGTCTTGTCCAACTTGAGCAGCCTTCCTCCCTTACCTCTGAAATCATTTTTTTAGAAGAGATTGGGATGTGCTGTGTTTATATAGCACCAGGAGCTAGAGGGTGGGGTAAAAAAATACATGAATATTAGGTTGCAAGCCTGACTGTATCTTACCTGGATGCCATGCCTTATGGATAGCCTTGTTTTGTTTGGGGGTTTTTAGCACATTGGTTTTAATATTTTGGCCTCCCAACAAAGAACACCAGCCCTCCAGACTTACCACATTGAAATGATAGATGGTCTGCCGATTGACCTGTTCAGTACCATGTCCTTTCCCTTTAATTGGGTCCTAACGCTGAGTTAGCAAATATGAGGGTGCTAGCTTGTAAGATACCTTAGTGGATGGTGTCTGAGGATTAAAGTTGCTTTTCTGCTATGTTTCAGGTGGTAATGGAATGAAGGGTTGCCTGACCTGTAGGTAATTGTTGCAGGCCTTTATATTTTTAACTGAAAATATGTTATAAATCTGTACAGTTTTGTACTGAAAGAAATTTGGATTGAATTTGAGCTCTCCTCTAAGGAGGCAACGGAGTTTCTGACCGCCACCTTTTGTCTTCCTGTCTTCTTTAGCTACATCGAGAAGTTTACTGACTTTCTGCGGCTCTTTGTGAGCGTTCACCTAAGGAGAATCGAGTCCTACTCCCAGTTCCCCGTGGTGGAGTTTTTGACACTTTTGTTCAAGTACACATTTCACCAGGTAAAGCACGGGAACGGCCCATCCCTTCCCACCTCAAAAGCCCACCTTGTTTTGGGGAGAAAGAACTTTATTTGATTTTGCCAACATTTATATAGTGGTTACTTTTTGAGGATGAACATCTTTATCCTTCCTAACAACCCTGTGAAGTAGGTATTATTAGCGTCCCATTTTACAGACAAAGAAGCTGAGGCTCAAAGAAAACCTTGCTGAGGATCTTAGAGTTAGTAAGCAGTGGAGCCAGGATTTGAACCCATTTCGAGTCTGCTTGTAAATCACTGTTATGTTGGAGAAACAAAATATAGAAAAAGTCTGCAGTTAGGGCCTTTAGTTCTAGTCTGTGCCTGTCACTAACACTTCCCACAGCGGGTCGGTAGACGGTGCAGCTCTCAGGAGCAGTTTTGGTGGCTCCAGTTATCTCCCCCATTCTTCAGCAGTTGTGTTTCGAGCTCCTATTGTATTTTCTCCTAAGCCAACTCCTTTCTTTCCTTGAATTTACATCCTGTGTAAACTTATTCTCTGTGTATTTTAGCAGCTTTATTGAGATAAAATTTACTTCGTTAAGAAATTCACCCCTTATCATTATACAATTCAGTGATGTAAGTAGATTTACAGACTTGCGTAATGGTCATCATCTGCAGTGTTAGACATTTCTGTCATGCCCTGTCTCCTGTGCTCATTTGCCCTTTCTTCCTCTTATCCAGTTGTCTTTTTTTTTTAAAAAAACTTTATTTTGTACTGGGATAGAGCCGATGAACACTGTTGTGGTAGTTTCAGGTGGACAGCAGAGAGACTCAGCCACACGTGCTTGTGTGTTCGCTCTCCCCCAACGCCCCTCCCGTAGCCTGCCACGTAGCACTGACCAGAGTTCCCTTTGCACTGCAGTCGGTCCTCGTCGCATTCACTGCCGCGGCCTGGGTCAGGGAACTGAGATTCCACAAACCTTGAGCTGCAGGGCCACACCCCGCCCCCCAAACAGCTTTTTGTTGAAGTATCACACATACGGAAAAATGCGTACATTGTGCGTGTATCGCTTTGTGAGGTTTCCCCAAAAGAACAAAGGTTTCCCAGGTAACCACCACCAAAGTCGAGAGATAGATATTACCAGAATCCCTAGAAATCCCCTCCTGTCCTTCCTAATCACCCTACCCCCAAATTCACCCCAGTAGTCACCCCAGTTCTGACTTGAACTCATCTCAGATGAGTTATGCCCGTTCTAGAACCCCTCTACAATGGAAGCTACAGTGTAGATTTGTTTGTTTTTTTTCATTCAACGTAATGTTTATGCGCTTCATGTTTGTTGTGTGTGGCAGGAGTTTGTTCTCATTGTTTGCTGGGAAGTCATTGGAAAAGCTGCTCCACTGCCAGTGTGGGCTACCTCCAGTTTCTGGTGGTCATGAATCATGTTGCAGTGAGCACATTTGTGTCTGCTTTTGGTGACACGTGTAGCTCCTTCTGCTGGTGTGCACTAGGAATGGAACTGCTGGGTCAGTGAGGGCATCTGATTTTATAGATAATCTTTTTGGTGGTTTCAAACACCGGCGTTTTAACTTCATGAGGCTATGAGGAGAGGCAGGGGTAGAGGCTGGGAGGGCTGTGTGAATGCAGTTGGGGATTTGGAAGGGCGCAGGTGGGAGGAGGATCAGAGGTTGAAGTGACCGGTGTCCGATAGAGGGGCTGGTGAGTGCAGAACCAGGAGGAGACAGGCTGAGCTCACCGGTGCTTCAAAGGGTTAGGGAGGTGACGCAGTGCAGGAGGACGAGGGTGTGGAAGAGGAGCGTCAGAAAGGGGAGAGCTTTGCCATGGGTTTGGAGAAACCGTAAAGGGGATCAGGAACAGAGGAGGGCTTTGATCGATGCCTTAGAGTAAGTGCAGCAGAAATGAAAGAGAGCTAAGGAGCCAGCACTGGGGGCACAAGCAAGGGGTTTGTTGGGGAAAACAAAATGAGAGATCTTACTGCTTTGCTCCCTATGTAAAATGGAGTCTTTTTAGGATACCTAATATAGAAGAAACCTAAGCAAGAGTGTTTTAAGTATGCGTGCCTAATACCTGGTTCTTTGGATGTGGACCCAAAAGGTCTGTGTTTGAGCTCTGGCTGTTTCTAATAGGTCTCTGTCCTTGGGCAAGTCTTTTGAATTTCCTAAGGAGATAGACTGCAGTGGGCATCTTTTTTTTTTTTTTTTTTAATTAATTTTTGGTGAAGTTGGGTCTTCGTGCTGCTCGTAGGTTTTCTGTAATTGCAGAGAGCCGCGGTGTGAGGGCTTCTCATTGCAGTAGTTCCTCTTGTTGCTGAGCATGGGCTCTAGAGCACATGGGCTCAGTAGCCGTGGCTTACGGGCTTAGTTGCCCTGCATCATGTGGAATCTTCCTGGACCAGGAGTCTAGCCTTTGTCCCCTGCCTTGGCAGGTGGATTCTTTTTCACTGAACTGCTAGGTAAGTCCTGCAGTGCGCACCTTTAGGATCTTTCCACAATCATCTTCTGTGATTTCTTTCACTAGAACCCTAAGGGCTAATTTTCCATTCAACTGAGAGTGGTGATTTTATATATTTATATGTTTTATTTATATATCAGGGAAGAAATAGATGAGTCATGAAGCAAATGAAAAGGTTCTCTCTTCTCCATCACCAGCAGGTTGCTGTCAGCAGCACTTCCTGTAGTGCCCTAGCCTCTTGTGTGAGGACTTCCCTTTCTAGGGGCATGGGAGGAGGATCAGAGGTTGAAGTGACCGGTGTCCGATAGAGGGGCTGGTGAGTGCAGAACCAGGAGGAGACAGGCTGAGCTCACCGGTGCTTCAAAGGGTTAGGGAGGTGACGCAGTGCAGGAGGACGAGGGTGTGGAAGAGGAGCGTCAGAAAGGGGAGAGCTTTGCCATGGGTTTGGAGAAACCGTAAAGGGGATCAGGAACAGAGGAGGGCTTTGATCGATGCCTTAGAGTAAGTGCAGCAGAAATGAAAGAGAGCTAAGGAGCCAGCACTGGGGCACAAGCAAGGGGTTTGTTGGGGAAAACAAAATGAGAGATCTTACTGCTTTGCTCCCTATGTAAAATGGAGTCTTTTTAGGATACCTAATATAGAAGAAACCTAAGCAAGAGTGTTTTAAGTATGCGTGCCTAATACCTGGTTCTTTGGATGTGGACCCAAAAGGTCTGTGTTTGAGCTCTGGCTGTTTCTAATAGGTCTCTGTCCTTGGGCAAGTCTTTTGAATTTCCTAAGGAGATAGACTGCAGTGGGCATCTTTTTTTTTTTTTTTTTTAATTAATTTTTGGTGAAGTTGGGTCTTCGTGCTGCTCGTAGGTTTTCTGTAATTGCAGAGAGCCGCGGTGTGAGGGCTTCTCATTGCAGTAGTTCCTCTTGTTGCTGAGCATGGGCTCTAGAGCACATGGGCTCAGTAGCCGTGGCTTACGGGCTTAGTTGCCCTGCATCATGTGGAATCTTCCTGGACCAGGAGTCTAGCCTTTGTCCCCTGCCTTGGCAGGTGGATTCTTTTTCACTGAACTGCTAGGGAAGTCCTGCAGTGCGCACCTTTAGGATCTTTCCACAATCATCTTCTGTGATTTCTTTCACTAGAACCCTAAGGGCTAATTTTCCATTCAACTGAGAGTGGTGATTTTATATATTTATATGTTTTATTTATATATCAGGGGAAGAAATAGATGAGTCATGAAGCAAATGAAAAGGTTCTCTCTTCTCCATCACCAGCAGGTTGCTGTCAGCAGCACTTCCTGTAGTGCCCTAGCCTCTTGTGTGAGGACTTCCCTTTCTAGGTGCAGACTCTGGGTTGTAGGGGTCAGTAGCCTTTGAAGTGCAGACAGAAGCTGATTCTGATCATTGAACAGGGGACAGGAACCTGAATGGGCCTCTAGGAAGGCTGCGCTTTGCTGGAGAAGCGGGGCAGGAAAAAGCTGCCAGGGAGGAGGCATGTGAGATCTTCCTGGACCAGGGATTGAACCTGTGTCCCCTGCCTTGGCTGGTGAATTCTTAACCAGTGGACTGCCTGGGACAGTCCTCTAGTTCTGTTTCTGTTCCTTATCTTGTCACCTGGGGCAGGTGACTGTATTTGTGAGCCTTGGTTTCTTTATCTGTAAAATGGGAAGAAGAATCTCTCCACTTGCCAGGGCTACTGTGAAGGTCAGATAGACCAATGCAAATGGAAACAAATCCCTTGGAGAGAAGAGTGGTGGTCCCATCTTTAGTGACTAGCTGGCCCTGGAATCTGCAAAGGAAGTCTGAGTACGAGTACATTTTAAAAGTGAGTCCATGAGGGCTCTGCAGAGTTGGTTGACTCCAAAAGTACACTCAGCCTGTCGCCTTTGCGACCTTAGCCATCTGCATCCAGAGCAGTCGTCTAAGGCCAGGTTGTGGGCAGCACAGGAGGCCTCACAGTGGGGTCTGGAGATGGTTTGTCTGCCCACCTTTTCTACCAGCTGCAAGCCACACAGTAAACCCTCATTTCAGAGCCAGGAGAAAGCACGTGTTGTTGTGAAGCACTGTGACAGAGCTGCAACACTTGGATTTTCTGGCTTTTCTCGAAAGCATCGCCACTTGTGTCTGATCAGTTATGCTTTTTGGTGAGGGAGCTGGTAGGTGTTTATTTTCATAAAGAGGACGGGCGACTGGGTGACCTCCTGACAGGAAGTCCAGCGAGCCACAGCCAGGGGACGTAGCCCTGTCCTGGCTGAGGCTTGCTGTGACTAGCCAAGGGCCTGTCCACGAGCTGCCCATATTATTTCTGCCCGGCTTACTGTGTTTTTTTTTTTTTTCTGATCATTCTTCCGATTCATTTCGTGTTCTGAGGAGGGCCCAGCCAGTTGTCCTGATTGAGCTGTCAGCAGCCTAGTTCCGGGGCTACTCTGTGGGTTGCGAGTGGAGTCTGCTGCTTTTTTTTTTTAAACGTTTATGTATTTGCCTGTGTTGGGTCTCCATTGTGGTGTACTGGCTTCTCTCGTTGTGTAGGTTGGGCTCCAGGAGCCTGAGGGCTAAGTTGCCCTGCAATATCTGGGATCTTAGGTCCCCTACCAGAGATCGAATCCACATCCCCTGCCTTGGAAGATGGATTCTTAACCCCTGGACCACCAGGGAAGTCCCTGCCACTTTTTTAGGTTTACAGCTTTTCCGTCTCAGCCTCAGCCTGGGTATAGAATTCTCAGTGTGCACCACCTCCATCATTGTCTATCATCTCCTGGGCACCTTCCATACCCGCCCTTGTAAACTTCTGGATTTTCTTGGATCAGAAATGGAAGGGAGGGGCTTCCCCTGGTGGTCCAGTGGGTAAGGACACCGCCTTGCAGTGCAAGGGGCGCCGGTTCAAGCCCTGGCCTGGGAAGATCCCACGTGCCGCGGAGCGGCTGGACTCATGTGTCCAATCACCGAGCCGGAGCTCTGGAGCGCATGCGCCCAGAGCCGGTGCTCTGCGACGACAGAGGCCACCGCAATGGGAGGCCCACAGGAGCCAAAGAACAAAGACAGATGAACATAGAGAAACGAAAAGACCAATAGAAGTGGCCCGCCCGCTCCCCTTCCTCCCCAACTCGATCCTCGCCCAAAATAAATAAATAAATAAATCTTAAAAGAAAAAAAGAAAAGAAAAGAAATGGAAGGGAGCTGATCCAGGAAGATAGTGGTATTTCTTTCCATATCTAATCCTGCCACCAGGTACAAAGTTCATTGAAGTAATCACAAATAAAACCAAAGAGATCTTAGGTATCTGTGGATACATAAGCAGGTGGGGGGACACAGATGAAAATGAGTATGTATAAGGAGAACTAGATATTGGAGAAAATATCTATTGGATTTTGCAAAACTCTTGAGAAAAGTGCAGTGGTCCAGACCCTCAGACCCTACAAAGGTTTGTTCTCACTTTGTCCTTTTCATCACATGGCGAGAGGTTGCTCTGAGCCTGTGTGAACCATCTACTTGCAGATGAGCTGAAGCCTGCGGGTCAGAGTTTAAGAAACTCACTTTCAATCTGTCATGTAGGAAGGCTGCAGATGTTATTTTCCTTATGTCCAAATGTGTAAACGTGTCACTCTGGAGCCCATGAAAGTTAGTTTTGGTTTTGTCATAGTACACAGTGGAGAGAGCATGGGCTGCAAGTGAAGGGGCCTACTTCTGCCCCTGCTCTTGAACGTCTCTCTGGATCTCAGTCTCTCTCTGAAGCTGCATCACAGTCTCAGATCTTAAGACAGGTGTTCTTGGCTTAGTTTGTAAATTGGTTGGTCCTGCATAATATCTCCTTCATGATGGGTTCCACGGTACCCTTGTCTTGTTAGGTTCAACAGGGCCCAGTCTTGAAGACCAAATAAAAGATACTAATCGTGGTTGCCAATAAGTGGAGGGAACCTCAGCTTTGGCTGTTAGCATTGTGGTGGAAGTCAGCACTGGCGGGTGTGTTTCTAAGGAGCAGCTGCACTAAGTAATTTCATTGTCTGGATTTCTTTTGCACCATAGCCTACTCATGAAGGTTACTTCTCTTGTTTGGATATCTGGACGCTCTTTCTGGACTATCTGACAAGTAAAATTAAAAGCCGTCTGGGAGACAAGGAAGCAGTTCTCAACAGGTAAACCACAGAAATGTTGATAACTAAAAATGGAGATTTTGGTCAGTTTTCTCTCGTGGCCATAAGAGGTAGTCATACAGTCAGACTGCTTCAGTGAAAGTGAGTCACATAAGCTGTTTAAGTAGTAATGCCATCAAGCATTTTCTTCTTTTTTTCCCCTTAGATATCTCATTAAAAAAAAAAAAAGTTTTTTTCTGATTAGAAAAATATGTATGTTAAGTTTTTAGGTATGATTATGCTTTTGTGGCTCCCTTCTCCCCCATTGCCTTATTGTAGAGATACAAGCTTAAATATTTATTGGATGAAATAATATGACATCTGAGATTTTAAATAATTCCCTGGGGCTGGAGGGAAAGTGGGTTGGCCATGTTGTGGTAATTGATGTTGGATGTGCTGGATAGGGACTTGGGGTTCACTGTATCCTCACTCCTGTATATGCTTGAAAATTTGCTAAATAAAGTAATAAATACTTGTCAGGAGAAAGTGTTTAAAAACTAGTAAAGATAGAAAAATATAGAGATGATAAGTTATCTATAATCCCACAATCCAGAGAGAATTATTTCTGTACTTCTTGTTATAGTTTAGAAACAGAAAATGGGGAAATGTTTTTTCCTCCGTATGTTTCTCAAGCCTATTTTTCTGGTTTGCAGGCAGAAGTATACAGAAGTTTCTTGTACACTTGTAGTCCTTAATATATCTTAATTATTTGAAACTGCTGTATCTAGAGTGCTCAGCACATGACAAGAGCTCAGTAAGTCGTATCAGTGGTTGATGGTGGAGCCAGTGAACCCTTCTCTCCCAGAGATATGCCCGATGGAGGTGGTGAGGAGACCCCACCCCCAGCTTCTGGGGAGAGAGGAACTGAACCTCTAAGGCCCTTTCCATTGCCGAGGTTCTACCTCTAAAGCCCTTTCCATTACTGAGGTTCTACAAGTTTTGAAATTTCTAACCAGTATTTGCATTCCAAGTTTAAGCATCTGCACTTTCATTCCCTGAACTATTTTTTGTGATTGCACAATAACCTCCAGCTTGTTAGGGACCAGGTCACATGTGGCTCTGGCTGAGTATATTTGCGTATCGGAAACCTCTTACACAACAGTAGATCCTGTTTTTGGTGAATTTGCCAACTGTGAGTAATTGTGTTGTTGAATGAGATGCTTCAAAGAAAAGGCAGCTTCCGCCAGATTCTCTTTCTTGTATGCTGAACTGTCGCATCCTTTGCTGCTGGGACTGTGCCTGATTCTGCTGTGTTCAAGTGGTGAATATGCTTCCAGGCTTTTTGGAGGAATAAACGGAGGGAATCGTGGGTATGATAGTGCTCTTCAAAGCACAGTACAGCTGTGCAGTAGGTGGGAGATGGTGGTGATGGTGAGCAGAGAAACACTTGAGCTGATGATCGCCCCAGTAGAAGGCCCAGTGGTGGAGTCTGAATTCCTCCCAGCATCAGCATTCCTTTTGGTCAGGTCATATGGTAGCCACATTTCCTCCTGCAAAATGAGCATACTAATACCTCTCTTGTAGTGTGGCTAGGATTCAAGGAAATCGTGTGTATAAAACAGCTGGCATAGTTATAGATCACACATAGGCACTCAGCAAATGGTCACAGTAGTGACCACACAGTGATACTAAGCGATAGAAGATGCTGCTGTCATTTGACTGAGGTTGTGAACATGGAGTGAGTGGCAGGGACCCCGGACAGCAGAGGCCTTCAGCCACTTGCCGTTGTTGACCTGCCTGAGCCGGCATCTGTTGTCAACAGTTTTCAGTGCTTCTGACTGATCCACTTTAAACATTAGGGGTTTTTCTCATTGATCATTTGATTAGTATCCTAAATAAGGCTTTCTGAATTTTCATGACTTAAAGAAAAATACACATATAACACTCTCACACCTTTAAAAAACAAGCCCCCAGACGTTCAAGCTTGTCTGCGTTTTATGCTGTGAAATGGTTACCATCATCTGGGAAACAGCTTATCAGTCTGCCTCCCCCTAGTGGTCGAAGGCGGCAGGCTACAGAGAAAGGTGTACAAGTAGTCCACTGGGGTGCACAAAGGAAATAGTTGAACTCTAACTTGCGTGTTTTTCCTGTCACCTCTTATGCTGAATTTTATACAAGTGCATACTCAAAAACTTTTAAATGTGAGTTGCACAATAACCTCCCGCTTGTTAGGGACCAGGTCACATGTGGCTCTGGCTGAGTATATTTGCGTATCGGAAACCTCTTACACAACAGTAGATCCTGTTTTTGGTGAATTTGCCAACTGTGAGTAATTGTGTTGTTGAATGAGATGCTTCAAAGAAAAGGCAGCTTCCCAGATTCTCTTTCTTGTATGCTGAACTGTCGCATCCTTTGCTGCTGGGACTGTGCCTGATTCTGCTGTGTTCAAGTGGTGAATATGCTTCCAGGCTTTTTGGAGGAATAAACGGAGGGAATCGTGGGTATGATAGTGCTCTTCAAAGCACAGTACAGCTGTGCAGTAGGTGGGAGATGGTGGTGATGGTGAGCAGAGAAACACTTGAGCTGATGATCGCCCCAGTAGAAGGCCCAGTGGTGGAGTCTGAATTCCTCCCAGCATCAGCATTCCTTTTGGTCAGGTCATATGGTAGCCACATTTCCTCCTGCAAAATGAGCATACTAATACCTCTCTTGTAGTGTGGCTAGGATTCAAGGAAATCGTGTGTATAAAACAGCTGGCATAGTTATAGATCACACATAGGCACTCAGCAAATGGTCACAGTAGTGACCACACAGTGATACTAAGCGATAGAAGATGCTGCTGTCATTTGACTGAGGTTGTGAACATGGAGTGAGTGGCAGGGACCCCGGACAGCAGAGGCCTTCAGCCACTTGCCGTTGTTGACCTGCCTGAGCCGGCATCTGTTGTCAACAGTTTTCAGTGCTTCTGACTGATCCACTTTAAACATTAGGGGTTTTTCTCATTGATCATTTGATTAGTATCCTAAATAAGGCTTTCTGAATTTTCATGACTTAAAGAAAAATACACATATAACACTCTCACACCTTTAAAAAACAAGCCCCCAGACGTTCAAGCTTGTCTGCGTTTTATGCTGTGAAATGGTTACCATCATCTGGGAAACAGCTTATCAGTCTGCCTCCCCCTAGTGGTCGAAGGCGGCAGGCTACAGAGAAAGGTGTACAAGTAGTCCACTGGGGTGCACAAAGGAAATAGTTGAACTCTAACTTGCGTGTTTTTCCTGTCACCTCTTATGCTGAATTTTATACAAGTGCATACTCAAAAACTTTTAAATGAAAGTTTGTTTTTTTTTTTTTAACATTTATTTATTTATTTTGGGGGGTGTTGGGTGGGGAGGGAGAGGGGCAGGCGGGCCACTTCTATTGGTCTTTTGTTTGTCTATTTTCATCCATCTTTGTTCTTTGGTCCGTGTGGGCCTCCCATCGCGGTGGCCTCTGTCATCGCAGAGCGCCGGCTCTGGGCGCATGCGCTCCAGAGCTCCGGCTTGGTATTTGGACACATTGGTCCAGCCGCTCCGCGGCACGTGGGATCTTCCCAGGCCAGGGATTGAACTGGCGCCCCTTGCACTGCAAGGCAGTGTCCTTACCCACTGGACCACCTAAATGAAAGTTTTGAAAGCTTGGCAACCATGGCTCTAGGTTATATTAGACATCCCAATATTTTAGAGATATACTTCTTTGCAAAAGCAGCTGATAAAGAACACTGGCTACAGATAGTTACCACATTAGTTTTAGCAAAAAGCACGTCAGTGCAATCAAATGTTTTTCAACTGATAAAGTGTATCTGAAAGAAGTTGGGGGCTTTTGTGACTTGAGCCAGAATTTCAGAAACAAACTGGCCTCGCAGGAAGTAGTCAGATGTTTTCTTGGTGTCTTAAAGGGGAAACGTAGGTGTGGTTAAGTCACAGAGACAGCATTCAGTTCCTGTCTCTTGTGGTTTAAAGGTTTTGCATCATTCATCACAACAAATGGGGTGGGTGGGGCCATTTGTAGGTTTGTCGATGCTGTGATCCACTTTAAACATTAGGGTTTTCTCATTGATCATTTGATTAGTATCCTAAATAAGGCTTTCTGAATTTTCATGACTTAAAGAAAATACACATATAACACTCTCACACCTTTAAAAAACAAGCCCCCAGACGTTCAAGCTTGTCTGCGTTTTATGCTGTGAAATGGTTACCATCATCTGGGAAACAGCTTATCAGTCTGCCTCCCCCTAGTGGTCGAAGGCGGCAGGCTACAGAGAAAGGTGTACAAGTAGTCCACTGGGGTGCACAAAGGAAATAGTTGAACTCTAACTTGCGTGTTTTTCCTGTCACCTCTTATGCTGAATTTTATACAAGTGCATACTCAAAAACTTTTAAATGAAAGTTTGTTTTTTTTTTTTTAACATTTATTTATTTATTTTGGGGGGTGTTGGGTGGGGAGGGAGAGGGGCAGGCGGGCCACTTCTATTGGTCTTTTGTTTGTCTATTTTCATCCATCTTTGTTCTTTGGTCCGTGTGGGCCTCCCATCGCGGTGGCCTCTGTCATCGCAGAGCGCCGGCTCTGGGCGCATGCGCTCCAGAGCTCCGGCTTGGTATTTGGACACATTGGTCCAGCCGCTCCGCGGCACGTGGGATCTTCCCAGGCCAGGGATTGAACTGGCGCCCCTTGCACTGCAAGGCAGTGTCCTTACCCACTGGACCACCTAAATGAAAGTTTTGAAAGCTTGGCAACCATGGCTCTAGGTTATATTAGACATCCCAATATTTTAGAGATATACTTCTTTGCAAAAGCAGCTGATAAAGAACACTGGCTACAGATAGTTACCACATTAGTTTTAGCAAAAAGCACGTCAGTGCAATCAAATGTTTTTCAACTGATAAAGTGTATCTGAAAGAAGTTGGGGGCTTTTGTGACTTGAGCCAGAATTTCAGAAACAAACTGGCCTCGCAGGAAGTAGTCAGATGTTTTCTTGGTGTCTTAAAGGGGAAACGTAGGTGTGGTTAAGTCACAGAGACAGCATTCAGTTCCTGTCTCTTGTGGTTTAAAGGTTTTGCATCATTCATCACAACAAAGTGGTAGGCATTGTAGGCTACGGATTTAGAAGCACAAACGTACATCGATTTATTTTTGGTCCTTAGGAGCTTGGAAGTTGGAGCTCTGCATGTTCCTTGCTCAGTGAGGATGCTCAAAAACTTCTCGTTCAGAGATGGTGGGGACTTGGAGAACTCGAGTCCCAGTGTTAACAGATGATGGTCTGTGATATACCCGGCTGCACAAATGGTTCATGGGGTTCCCTGTCCAGGTTTACCACTTCGAGTCAGCAGTGTGGGAAGACCTAAATTTCAACTTCATTTTCTGCTTTGGGAATGGTTGCGCCTACTTTCCAAGTTGTTGAGCAAATTAAATGAACCAGTGCATGTAGTGTACCTTGGCGGATAGTAGGTGTTCAGTAAATAAGTATTAGTGCTCATCCCTTTTCTCTCTCTCTTACTTCTGTCTGTGCTTGTCCATGTGAAAGGAGGCACATGTATAGAGACTTACTTTTACAGGAGAATGAGGAAAGCTGAAGTGAGTTAGGCAACCTAAAGTTACTGAGTCATGTCCTGTGAACCCCTTCGTCATAAGAGTACTGGCAAGTGCTGGCCACAGACCTGCCAGGGATTCTGGGTGACATTAGACAGGACTGTAAACAAATGTGGGCAGGCGTGAGAAAAATTTCTGCCCTTTTCTTCTGAGTGGGTTTTTCTACTTAATAAAAGAGGAAGTGCCATTGTGACACACGGCATTTTGGTACAGCTGATAAAAGATATTAACTAGGTTTATGTCAAGGTTCCAGGAGCTTTGTAGCTCTTACTCTGAGAAATTCATGCTGTTGACCGCCCCAGAGAGCAAGTGAATAGGATCTTAGTTATTTCATTGAGTTGAGAAAGCTGTCCATGATTATGGTTCAGTGCTTTGTGATTATCTGACTCATAGGTTTGTTTATTTATCGCCTGCTTGTTTATTTGTTCACTTTCATTCAGTTTAGCCGAATTTCAGAAACAAACTGGCCTCGCAGGAAGTAGTCAGATGTTTTCTTGGTGTCTTAAAGGGGAAACGTAGGTGTGGTTAAGTCACAGAGACAGCATTCAGTTCCTGTCTCTTGTGGTTTAAAGGTTTTGCATCATTCATCACAACAAAGTGGTAGGCATTGTAGGCTACGGATTTAGAAGCACAAACGTACATCGATTTATTTTTGGTCCTTAGGAGCTTGGAAGTTGGAGCTCTGCATGTTCCTTGCTCAGTGAGGATGCTCAAAAACTTCTCGTTCAGAGATGGTGGGGACTTGGAGAACTCGAGTCCCAGTGTTAACAGATGATGGTCTGTGATATACCCGGCTGCACAAATGGTTCATGGGGTTCCCTGTCCAGGTTTACCACTTCGAGTCAGCAGTGTGGGAAGACCTAAATTTCAACTTCATTTTCTGCTTTGGGAATGGTTGCGCCTACTTTCCAAGTTGTTGAGCAAATTAAATGAACCAGTGCATGTAGTGTACCTTGGCGGATAGTAGGTGTTCAGTAAATAAGTATTAGTGCTCATCCCTTTTCTCTCTCTCTTACTTCTGTCTGTGCTTGTCCATGTGAAAGGAGGCACATGTATAGAGACTTACTTTTACAGGAGAATGAGGAAAGCTGAAGTGAGTTAGGCAACCTAAAGTTACTGAGTCATGTCCTGTGAACCCCTTCGTCATAAGAGTACTGGCAAGTGCTGGCCACAGACCTGCCAGGGATTCTGGGTGACATTAGACAGGACTGTAAACAAATGTGGGCAGGCGTGAGAAAAATTTCTGCCCTTTTCTTCTGAGTGGGTTTTCTACTTAATAAAAGAGGAAGTGCCATTGTGACACACGGCATTTTGGTACAGCTGATAAAAGATATTAACTAGGTTTATGTCAAGGTTCCAGGAGCTTTGTAGCTCTTACTCTGAGAAATTCATGCTGTTGACCGCCCCAGAGAGCAAGTGAATAGGATCTTAGTTATTTCATTGAGTTGAGAAAGCTGTCCATGATTATGGTTCAGTGCTTTGTGATTATCTGACTCATAGGTTTGTTTATTTATCGCCTGCTTGTTTATTTGTTCACTTTCATTCATCATATGTTTACCTACATAAGCACCTGTTATGTACCTGCATTAACATAACATTTTTATTTAACTCTCAGAAGAAGTTGGGGTGCTTTTGGAATCACATTTGTGGCTTGAGTCACACAGGTCTGTAGGTTTATTTTCCATTCTGTATTGAAACATTTATGTTACAAGTTTCCCTCTGAGCACTGCTTTAACTTTATCAAATTTTAATATGTTGTAGTTTCCTTTTCATTTCAGTTTAAAGTACTTTGCGATTTCTCTTGAGAATTCCTCTCTGGTGTTTAATTTCCAAATGTTTGAGGATTGTCCATGTGTCTTCTTGCTATTGTTTTCTAGTTTATTATGATCCACAAACATATTTTGTGTGCTTTCAGTTGGTTAAGATTTGTTTCATGACCTGGTCTTCTTGGTGCTTGTTCATTGTACTTGAAAGAGCATGTATTCTGCTGTTGTTGGTGGAGTGTTCTAGATATGTGAGTTAGATCAAGTTGATCGTTCTGCATGTTGTCTTTATGCTGTTTGTTCTATCAGTTACTGAGAGAGAGGGATGAATTCTCCCAAGTATAATTGTGGATTTGTCTGTGTCTCCTTTCAGTTCTGTCAGTTTTTGCTTCATTTATTCTGACACTCTTTTGCTAGTTTCTGGAGAAGGAAAGGGCAGCTTACTCCAGTATTCTTGCCTGGGAAACCCCTTCGTCATAAGAGTACTGGCAAGTGCTGGCCACAGACCTGCCAGGGATTCTGGGTGACATTAGACAGGACTGTAAACAAATGTGGGCAGGCGTGAGAAAAATTTCTGCCCTTTTCTTCTGAGTGGGTTTTTCTACTTAATAAAAGAGGAAGTGCCATTGTGACACACGGCATTTTGGTACAGCTGATAAAAGATATTAACTAGGTTTATGTCAAGGTTCCAGGAGCTTTGTAGCTCTTACTCTGAGAAATTCATGCTGTTGACCGCCCCAGAGAGCAAGTGAATAGGATCTTAGTTATTTCATTGAGTTGAGAAAGCTGTCCATGATTATGGTTCAGTGCTTTGTGATTATCTGACTCATAGGTTTGTTTATTTATCGCCTGCTTGTTTATTTGTTCACTTTCATTCATCATATGTTTACCTACATAAGCACCTGTTATGTACCTGCATTAACATAACATTTTTATTTAACTCTCAGAAGAAGTTGGGGTGCTTTTGGAATCACATTTGTGGCTTGAGTCACACAGGTCTGTAGGTTTATTTTCCATTCTGTATTGAAACATTTATGTTACAAGTTTCCCTCTGAGCACTGCTTTAACTTTATCAAATTTTAATATGTTGTAGTTTCCTTTTCATTTCAGTTTAAAGTACTTTGCGATTTCTCTTGAGAATTCCTCTCTGGTGTTTAATTTCCAAATGTTTGAGGATTGTCCATGTGTCTTCTTGCTATTGTTTTCTAGTTTATTATGATCCACAAACATATTTTGTGTGCTTTCAGTTGGTTAAGATTTGTTTCATGACCTGGTCTTCTTGGTGCTTGTTCATTGTACTTGAAAGAGCATGTATTCTGCTGTTGTTGGTGGAGTGTTCTAGATATGTGAGTTAGATCAAGTTGATCGTTCTGCATGTTGTCTTTATGCTGTTTGTTCTATCAGTTACTGAGAGAGAGGGATGAATTCTCCCAAGTATAATTGTGGATTTGTCTGTGTCTCCTTTCAGTTCTGTCAGTTTTTGCTTCATTTATTCTGACACTCTTTTGCTAGTTTCTGGAGAAGGAAAGGGCAGCTTACTCCAGTATTCTTGCCTGGGAAATCCCTTGGACAGAGGAGCCTGGTGGGTTATAGTCCACAGGGTCGCAGAAAGTCAGACATGACAGTGATTAAACAACTGTTGTTAATTTCACATAAATTTAGTTTTCTCTTTCAGTGCATCTACTGAATGTGTGGCTATATCTCTTTATATATATTTCTTTATATATATATATATATTTTTTTTTTTTTTTTAAGTAGCTGCTCTGTATATTAAAATACATATATATTTAACTTTTCAAGTTAACATATCACCACTTCAGCTGTGTTGTAGAAACCTCACCATCTTTTGCTCTCCCTTCTTTGTATTGAGATTGCCATATATTTTACATCCGTGAACAGTGAAAATCCTATCAGACAGTGTTCTAATTTTGCTTTCACCCGGCAATCATATTTGAAAGATCTTAAGAGATTCAGCAGAGAAACAATCTGTTGTATTTACCCAGAAATCTGCCAGTTCTCTTGCTTTCCCTTCATTCTGAAGTTCCAAGTTTTTCTTTTTTAAAATTAATTGATTTGCCGTGCTAAGTCTTTGTTGCTTTCTCTAGTTGTGCTGACCAGGGGCAGCTCTTTGTCGCAGTGCACGGGCTCCTCATCGCAGCAGCTTCGCTCGTGGCAGGGCAGAGGCACCCGAGCACGGGCGCTTGGTGATCGCGGCTCGGGGGCTCAGGAGTCGTGGTGCACATGCTTAGGTGCTTCATGGCAGGTGGGGTTTTCTCGGGCCAGGGATTGGACCTGTGCCTCCTATATTGACAGGCAGACCCATTTTTTCTTTTTTTTTTTTTTTTAATTTTGACCTCTTTTATTGGTCTTTCATTTGCTTATTTTCACCCATCTTTGTTCTTCGGCCTGTGTAGGCCTCCCATTGCAGTGGCCTCTCCTGTAGCAGAGCACAGCTCCTCCGCGGCACGTGGGATCTTCCCAGGCCAGGGATCGAACTGGCGCCCCTTGCACTGCAAGGCGGACTCTTTACCCACTGGGTCACCAGGGAAGCCCCCTTTTTTTCTTTTTTAATAATTTTATTTAGTTAGTTTTGGCTGTGGTGGGTCTTCTTGCTGCGAGGGCTTCTCTGTAGTTGTGGTGAGGAGAGGCCTCTCCAGCCGTGGTGTGCAGGCATCTTCCTGTGCCGGCTTCTCCTATTGCAGGGCGTGGTGTCTGGGGTGTGCAGGTGCATTCGTTGGGCATGTGAGCTCAGTGGTTCTGGCTTCCTGGGGCAGGCAGATCCTTAACCACTGGACCACCAGGGAAGCTCCCAGGTGTCTTTCTGATTATTATTTACCTTCTAGATTAGCCAGCTCGGGTTGCCATAACAAAATACCACTGTGTGGCTTAAGCAACAGAAATTAATTTTCTCTTACGTGTGGAAACTGGAAGTCGTGGATCAGGGGGACGATTCAGCGTCTGGCGAGGGCTCTTGTTGGCTTGCAGACACTGCCTTCTCTGTGTCCTCAGTTGCCTCTCTTCTGTGCACGCAGAGAGAGGGGAGCGTGAGCACACACTGCTGCCTCCTGTCTCCTCCTCTTCATGTGAAAGGATTGAGACTGCTGCATGGTTATGAGCTCACTTTTATGAACTCTCATAGGCCTTATCCCCAAATACAGTCACACGGAGAGCTGGGGTTCAGCGTAGGAATTTAGGGTGGACACAGTTCAGTCCAACACACCTTCCAACGGAAGAACCTCATGGAGGATGGTTGTCATAGCTGCTTTAAAAATCTTTGATAATTTCAGAATCTGTGTCATCTTGTGACGATCTGCTGATTGTCTTTCCCTTGACAGGTGTTCAGTGTCCTCATTTTCCAGGATGTCAACTATTTTAGATCCCTGTAAGGGTTTGTTTCTACCAGTGTTGGACGTGGCTTCTATTTCCACAGTCACTATATGGTCAAAGATGGATGCTTTAGGGCTTCCCTGGTGGTCCAGTGGGTAAAGAGTCCGCCTTGCAGTCCAAGGGGTGCCGGTTCGATCCCTGGCCCGGGAAGATCCCATGCGCCGCGGAACGGTCGTACCTGTGTGTCCATTTATGAGCCAGCGCTCTGGAGCGCATGTGCCCAGGGCCAGTGCTCTGCGACGAGAGAGGCCACTGTGATGGGAGGCCCACACAGGCCAAAGAATAAAGATGGATGAAAATAAATGGATAAAAAAAATCAATAAAAGAGACCAAAAAATTGTTTAAAAAAAAAAGATGGATGCTTTAATGTATAGTCACACCTGTGATTCAGGCGGTAGGAATAAGGGGGAGAGGCTGGACCAAAGCAGCTTTCCCGGTCGCTCAGTCCTGTCTGACTCTCTGCAGCCCCACGGACGACAGCACGCCAGGCTTCCCTGTCCTTCACCATCTCCTGGAGTTTGCTCAACCTCATGTCCATCGAGTCGATGGTGCCATTCAGCCGTCTCTTCCTCTGTCGTCTCCCCCTCCTTCTGCCCTCTATTTCCTGCCCGCCAGAACAAGACCCAGCTTTCCCATAGCCAGTCTGTCTCATAAGGAAACTTCCACAAGACTCTTACCCTCATTCACCAGAGGACAGACAGAATGAAAGCCACAGTCACAGAAAACTAACCAGACTGATCACATGGATCCCAGCCTCGTGTAACTCAGTGAAACCATGAGCCTCGTCAGGTAGGGCCACCTAGGACGAACGGGTCATGGTGGAGAGTTCTGACAAAACATGTTCCACTGGAGAAGGAGTGGGCAAACCACCTCAGCATTCTCGCCTTGAAACCCCATGAACAGTATGAGACAGCTTTCCCAGAGGCCCCACCACATGACTTCTTTTAATGTATCCTTGACCACCCCTGTCTGCAAGGCGGGCTGGGAGATGTAGTTTTTCAGTTGGCATCAGGCCCCCTTGCTCTCTTCCTGGGGCAAAGGCGCTTTCCCTTGACAGGTGTTCAGTGTCCTCATTTTCCAGGATGTCAACTATTTTAGATCCCTGTAAGGGTTTGTTTCTACCAGTGTTGGACGTGGCTTCTATTTCCACAGTCACTATATGGTCAAAGATGGATGCTTTAGGGCTTCCCTGGTGGTCCAGTGGGTAAAGAGTCCGCCTTGCAGTCCAAGGGGTGCCGGTTCGATCCCTGGCCCGGGAAGATCCCATGCGCCGCGGAACGGTCGTACCTGTGTGTCCATTTATGAGCCAGCGCTCTGGAGCGCATGTGCCCAGGGCCAGTGCTCTGCGACGAGAGAGGCCACTGTGATGGGAGGCCCACACAGGCCAAAGAATAAAGATGGATGAAAATAAATGGATAAAAAAAATCAATAAAAGAGACCAAAAAATTGTTTAAAAAAAAAAGATGGATGCTTTAATGTATAGTCACACCTGTGATTCAGGCGGTAGGAATAAGGGGGAGAGGCTGGACCAAAGCAGCTTTCCCGGTCGCTCAGTCCTGTCTGACTCTCTGCAGCCCCACGGACGACAGCACGCCAGGCTTCCCTGTCCTTCACCATCTCCTGGAGTTTGCTCAACCTCATGTCCATCGAGTCGATGGTGCCATTCAGCCGTCTCTTCCTCTGTCGTCTCCCCCTCCTTCTGCCCTCTATTTCCTGCCCGCCAGAACAAGACCCAGCTTTCCCATAGCCAGTCTGTCTCATAAGGAAACTTCCACAAGACTCTTACCCTCATTCACCAGAGGACAGACAGAATGAAAGCCACAGTCACAGAAAACTAACCAGACTGATCACATGGATCCCAGCCTCGTGTAACTCAGTGAAACCATGAGCCTCGTCAGGTAGGGCCACCTAGGACGAACGGGTCATGGTGGAGAGTTCTGACAAAACATGTTCCACTGGAGAAGGAGTGGGCAAACCACCTCAGCATTCTCGCCTTGAAACCCCATGAACAGTATGAGACAGCTTTCCCAGAGGCCCCACCACATGACTTCTTTTAATGTATCCTTGACCACCCCTGTCTGCAAGGCGGGCTGGGAGATGTAGTTTTTCAGTTGGCATCAGGCCCTCTTGTTCTCTTACTGGGGCAAAAGGGCGTTGGATAGGCAAATGAGAAATCGAAGCTCTAGGCGCAAGCGTTTGAACTTACCTTTTCTCTAAAGTCTACTAAAGAGGGATTTTGAGCCTGTTGGCAACTATTCCCGCAGATGTTGCTTATTTTATTAGTGGTTTCTCTCTGCCAGCATTCTCCGCTGGGCTGTCCTGTCTCAGTCACCCATCTTGATCTAGGTTGTTAAGTCATTTGCAAACAGTGAGGGACTGGGTGAGGGGTTGGGGATGCATTGTGTCTGTCTCTGAAGAAACTCTGTGTCCACCAAACTCTGAACTGTTCAGGAGGGTTTTTAGGAAGCCTTTTAGAGTCTGAGTACAGGGTTTGTAACTCAGACTAGATGAGATGGACTGGACTTGATCTTGGTATTGGATACCTTTTAGTTTTGATTATCTTATTGTCCTGGTACTTGCCTGTATGTGATGAGGTGGTTTGTAAGTTAGAGTCCTGGCAGGAAAACAGAAACCACACTTCGTTATTCTAAGAATTCAGTGTAGGAAATAGATTAAACACGTTTCAGAGGAGTGGAAAGCAAGAGGGGCACCCTGAGCCGACACAGATGATAACTGCAGGTAGCAGCTCCATCTCTGGGGCTAGGGGAACAACGGAAAGGTGCTGGGGCCACTGGAATCCTGAGTGTCAGCGGGACGGCCGCCGTGCAGCTAGAGGACAGGTTTCGGGGAGAGGGACTCGCCCCGCTGCTGCAGCTCAGAGGAGGGGGCCCCCGGGAGCTGGGACTTGCTCCCCGGAGGAGAGGCTGTGACCTGGCTGCTGCTGGCACCTCTGAGAGAGGACGTGATGGGGTCAAGTCGGGGAGTGTGGAAGCTGGAGGCTGAAACCAGGTCTCACTGCCCAGGGCCATTGTTGGAGTGACACTGCCAGGACAAATGGGGTCCCTTCGTCCCTCTTCTGCCTCCCAGGTTCCTCCAGTGCTTCTGTTGGCAGGGTGTAACAAGCCGAGATGCAGTGTGCCGAGTGTAACCTCAGTCCCGGCATCACAGAGTGGATGAGTAGCCGGGCACTGAGAGCTGGGCAGTGGGCGTGGCTGGTGTGCTCTCCGAGCAGGCCCAGTCCTGAACTTCTCGAGAAACATCTCAGGAAATGTTTAAGGCAAACGTTTAGGTCACATGATTTGTTCTTGAAAATTAGTGATTTGTTGGCCTTAGTGGTAGCAACTGTTACATAAAACTTTGGTGTTGAGTTCTTACCACACATGGGAAATATCCAAGCCTCCAGCTCCAAATGTTTCTTTGAGAAATTATTTTTAGGCAGAGATCAAAAGGTCAGGGTTTCCCTAGACTTTTTACGCCTCTTCTTTTAGGCTTGAAGTGTTCTTAAAAGTTGACTTTTAGGGGCACACTTTTTGGGAAATAAAACCAAGCTCAACATTAGAAACTCTGTGTCCACCAAACTCTGAACTGTTCAGGAGGGTTTTTAGGAAGCCTTTTAGAGTCTGAGTACAGGGTTTGTAACTCAGACTAGATGAGATGGACTGGACTTGATCTTGGTATTGGATACCTTTTAGTTTTGATTATCTTATTGTCCTGGTACTTGCCTGTATGTGATGAGGTGGTTTGTAAGTTAGAGTCCTGGCAGGAAAACAGAAACCACACTTCGTTATTCTAAGAATTCAGTGTAGGAAATAGATTAAACACGTTTCAGAGGAGTGGAAAGCAAGAGGGGCACCCTGAGCCGACACAGATGATAACTGCAGGTAGCAGCTCCATCTCTGGGGCTAGGGGAACAACGGAAAGGTGCTGGGGCCACTGGAATCCTGAGTGTCAGCGGGACGGCCGCCGTGCAGCTAGAGGACAGGTTTCGGGGAGAGGGACTCGCCCCGCTGCTGCAGCTCAGAGGAGGGGCCCCAGGGAGCTGGGACTTGCTCCCCGGAGGAGAGGCTGTGACCTGGCTGCTGCTGGCACCTCTGAGAGAGGACGTGATGGGGTCAAGTCGGGGAGTGTGGAAGCTGGAGGCTGAAACCAGGTCTCACTGCCCAGGGCCATTGTTGGAGTGACACTGCCAGGACAAATGGGGTCCCTTCGTCCCTCTTCTGCCTCCCAGGTTCCTCCAGTGCTTCTGTTGGCAGGGTGTAACAAGCCGAGATGCAGTGTGCCGAGTGTAACCTCAGTCCCGGCATCACAGAGTGGATGAGTAGCCGGGCACTGAGAGCTGGGCAGTGGGCGTGGCTGGTGTGCTCTCCGAGCAGGCCCAGTCCTGAACTTCTCGAGAAACATCTCAGGAAATGTTTAAGGCAAACGTTTAGGTCACATGATTTGTTCTTGAAAATTAGTGATTTGTTGGCCTTAGTGGTAGCAACTGTTACATAAAACTTTGGTGTTGAGTTCTTACCACACATGGGAAATATCCAAGCCTCCAGCTCCAAATGTTTCTTTGAGAAATTATTTTTAGGCAGAGATCAAAAGGTCAGGGTTTCCCTAGACTTTTTACGCCTCTTCTTTTAGGCTTGAAGTGTTCTTAAAAGTTGACTAAAATTTAGGTTTTGGGGAATGGGTGGAACAGGCTCAGAGCCTGTTGGTGGTTTATGTGTAGATGAGATGTTGAGTTAGGGAGCAAGATCCAGTCGTTGAATTAATTGTCAATCCAATCATTAAGTTAATTGTCATTTATAGTACTTGTAATCCTCAGGGCAGCCACTTGAGGAAAAAGACTTTAAAATGTGTGGTAAAAGAAATGGCAAGGGGGGCTTCCCCTGGTGGTCCAGTGGATAAGGACACCGCCTTTCAGTGCAAGGGGCGCCGGTTTGATCCCTGGCCTGGGAAGATCCCACGTGCTGCGGAGCGGCTGGACTGATGTGTCCAATCAGCGAGCCGGAGCTCAGGAGCGCATGTGCCCAGAGCCCGTGCTCTGCAACGACAGACGCCACCGCGATGGGAGGCCCTCAGGAGCCAAAGAACAAAGATGGATGAAAATAGAGAAATGAAAGACCAATAGAAGTGGCCCGCCCGCTCCCCTCCCTCCCCAACCCGACCCCCACCCAAAATAAATAAATAAATAAATCTTTAAAAAAAAAAAAAAGAAATGGCAAGGGAATTAAAATAGTACACTCAAAAATATCTGTTTAAAAGGAAAGCAGTACTGGAGGAATTAAGGAATAAGAAATATAACATAGAGAAAACAAATAGCAACATAGCAGAAGTCCTTCCTTGTGGGTAATTATATTAAAAGTAAAGGATTAACTTCCACAGTTAAAAAGCAGAGATTGGCAGAAAGGATTTTGCAAAAAATGTAATCCGACTACTTGATTTACAAGAGACTAAATTTAGTAAAGGCACAAATAGGTTTAAAATAAAAGAAAAAGATATTTCCTGCCAACAATAACCAAACTAGACCTAGAGTAGCTCCATTGTGCGTGCGGTGTGCTGAGTTGCTCAATTGCGGCTGACTCTCTGCGACCCCGTGGACTGTAGCCTCCCTGGCTCCTCTGTCCAGGAGATTTTTTAGTTAAGAATATTGGAGTGGGGCTTCCCCTGGTGGTCCAGTGGGTAAGGACACCGCCTTGCAGTGCAAGGGGCGCCAGTTCGAGCCCTGGCCTGGGAAGATCCCACGTGCCGCGGAGCGGCTGGACCCATGTGTCCAATTACCGAGCCGCAGCTCTGGAGCGCATGCACCCAGAGCCGGAGCTCTGCAGCGACAGACGCCACTGCGATGGGAGGCCCGCAGGAGCCAAAGAACAAAGACGGATGAAAACAGAGAAATGAAAGACCAATAGAAGTGGCCCGCCCGCTCCCCTCCCTCCCCAACCCGACCCCTGCCCAAAATAAATAAATAAATCTTTAAAAAAAAAACAAACAAAAAAACCCCCAAAACAAAAAAAAACACCCCTGCTGCCCTCTCACTCTCACAGAACGCGTGTCCAGCCGTGGACACAGTCTAATTTACATGCTTCTTGCATATGGTAATCCAGCACAGACACAGCCCCTTCAGAATGCAGGAGGCCTTTTTTTTTTTTTTTTTTTTAATTTATTTATGGTGGGGGCAGGTTGGGGAGGGAGGGGGTGGGCGGGCCACTTCTATTGGTCTTTCATTTCTCTGTTTTCATCCATCTTTGTTCTTTGGCCCATGTGGGCCTCCCATCACGGTGGCCTCTGTTGTCGCAGAGCACCGGTTCTGGGCGCATGCACTCCAGAGCTCCGGCTCAGTAATTGGACACATCAGTCCAGCCGCTCCGCGGCACGTGGGATCTTCCCAGGCCAGGGATCGAACCGGTGCCCCTTGCACTGCAAGGCGGTGTCCTTACCCACTGGACCACCAGGGAAGCCCCTGCAGGAGGCCTTTTTGAAGTCCTGTGCTAAAAGCCTGCTCTCACCTGATGGTGAATCTCTCCCTGCCACCCAGGTACGAAGACGCCCTCGTCCTCTTGCTCACAGAGGTGTTGAATCGAATCCAGTTCAGATACAACCAGGCCCAGCTGGAGGAGCTGGACGACGAGACTCTGGACGATGATGTAAGTGGCACACCCTCGTGGACCTTCATCACTGTCGTGCTGTGGCCGGACGGGCACGGAGAGCAGAACCCACTGCCCTTTGCTCCGGAAGCCATTATTAAGCCAGAGTAGTCTTATGGTTTGAGGTTTACGCTTTTGAAATTTGTATTCTGCTGGTCACTTTGTACTTACTAACTGTAAAAAAGTTTTGTAGGCACTTTCCTATGTGGACTAGAGAAGTAAGTAGAGAAACCATATGTACAGTGAAGCATGGTTTAGGAAGAACCCTGCGTCCGCACTATGTCCTCTGCCTTGATCACTCTGGGGTAGATTCAGTCAGGGGAAGGCCCTGGCCTGGGAAGATCACGTGCGCGAGCGCTGGACCCATGTGTCAGTCGAGCCGCAGCTCTGGGCGCATGCACCCAGAGCGGATCTGCAAGGACAGACGCCACTGCGATGGGAGGCCCGCAGGAGCCAAAGAACAAAGACGGATGAAAACAGAGAAATGAAAGACCAATAGAAGTGGCCCGCCCGCTCCCCCCCCCCCCCCACCCGACCCCTGCCCAAAATAAATAAATAAATCTTTAAAAAAAAAACAAACAAAAAAACCCCCAAAACAAAAAAAAACACCCCTGCTGCCCTCTCACTCTCACAGAACGCGTGTCCAGCCGTGGACACAGTCTAATTTACATGCTTCTTGCATATGGTAATCCAGCACAGACACAGCCCCTTCAGAATGCAGGAGGCCTTTTTTTTTTTTTTAATTTATTTATGGTGGGGGCAGGTTGGGAGGGAGGGGTGCGGCCACTTATTGGTCTTTCATTTCTCTGTTTTCATCCATCTTTGTTCTTTGGCCCATGTGGGCCTCCCATCACGGTGGCCTCTGTTGTCGCAGAGCACCGGTTCTGGGCGCATGCACTCCAGAGCTCCGGCTCAGTAATTGGACACATCAGTCCAGCCGCTCCGCGGCACGTGGGATCTTCCCAGGCCAGGGATCGAACCGGTGCCCCTTGCACTGCAAGGCGGTGTCCACCCACTGGACCACCAGGAAGCCCCTGCAGGAGGCCTTTTGAAGTCCTGTGCTAAAGCCTGCTCTCACCTGATGGTGAATCTCTCCTGCCACCCAGGTACGAAGACGCCCTCGTCCTCTTGCTCACAGAGGTGTTGAATCGAATCCAGTTCAGATACAACCAGGCCCAGCTGGAGGAGCTGGACGACGAGACTCTGGACGATGATGTAAGTGGCACACCCTCGTGGACCTTCATCACTGTCGTGCTGTGGCCGGACGGGCACGGAGAGCAGAACCCACTGCCCTTTGCTCCGGAAGCCATTATTAAGCCAGAGTAGTCTTATGGTTTGAGGTTTACGCTTTTGAAATTTGTATTCTGCTGGTCACTTTGTACTTACTAACTGTAAAAAAGTTTTGTAGGCACTTTCCTATGTGGACTAGAGAAGTAAGTAGAGAAACCATATGTACAGTGAAGCATGGTTTAGGAAGAACCCTGCGTCCGCACTATGTCCTCTGCCTTGCACTCACACTCTGGGCAGGGAATAGAATCTAGCTGGAGACTAGTGGAAATAGTTAAAGAGATACTTAAATGATTAAACTAGAATGAAAGGATGTCTCCTTTGACTATATTTTATTAATATAAATTGGTATCTCTTAAAATCAATCTCGAGTTGATTGATGCTGGTGTGCCCTGCATTGCTAAGGAAAATGTCTTTAAGGGCACAATTCCAGTGTTCCTTTTCCTTAACTACCACACATTTAAAAGATTTCAAGTCACTGGTATGGCTCTCAAAATAATTGAGTCATTATGCTGTGGTTAAGACCTTGAGGGTAGCCATCTCTGGTTAGAAATGGCCTTGTGCCTGGAACCTGATGGCCTGGATTTGAATCTGCCGCCTTCAATATGAAGGAGATAGAGGGCTTGTTTGAATTTATCTGAGCTTTAATTTCCACACCTTCCAGAACGGGAAGGGTGTGTCTGAACGGACCTGTGTTGACAGCTACGTGAGAGCAGCCCGTGTGGACATCGCGGCCAGGTGTCAGGTGGATAGAAGGTGCTTGGTAGACTTTAGCCTCACTTCCTGTCGCCTGTTGGATGTAGGCCAGTACATCTCATAGTTGAGCCTGGGTAGGAGTCACAGAGACAGCTTGTTCAGCAGACTTGGATTCAGGAGGTGGGGGTGGGGGGCACAGAATTTGCCTTTCTGACAAACCCCCAGAAGACGTTGGGGCTGCCTGTTGATAGACCATACACTGTAGCGAGCACTGCTGTGGCTGGTCATGCCAACTTAGCAGTGGGCTGCCTCAGGAGGTAATGAATGACCAGTTCCTATAGCTGGGGTGATGGAAAGGGGACTTGAGCTTTCCACCAGTCACTTTTTAACATCTCTTAGTCTTAAGACAATAGGGGGAAAAGAAAAGTAGGTCATTCTGTGTGGATCATTTGATTTTTGAGGAACTAGCTACTTATGACATTAATTTATTGAATCAGAAAAAAACGTTTTTTTAGCTTGGACTTTTTAAAGTCCCCAACGACCTGGTTCCGTCATTTGCTGTTTCTTGCCATCCTTGTGTCTGAAAGTGGAAAGTGGACGGGAGGCGGAGGGCAGGTTGGCAGGGAAGCTGGCGAGCCTCAGCCTGTCTGGGAGAGCTGATCCTTCTGTGCTCGCCCCGCAGCAACAGACCGAGTGGCAGCGGTACTTACGCCAGAGCCTGGAGGTGGTGGCCAGAGTGATGGAGCTGCTTCCCACACACGCCTTCTCGACGCTGGTAACCCGCCGTCCGAAGGGGGCGAGGGGCCCAATTATTTCCTTGCACAGAGCATGAGTAGTGAGGCTTTTTTGTTCCCCAGTATTATGAAGCCTGTATATTTTAAACAGAGAATAGTAAGTGACCCTCAGATTTAACAATGTTAACCATCTCCCCCCAATATTGTAAAAGCAGCGTTTGGAAGCTCTGTGTTTCTTTCCTAGACTCTTAGGTATAATATACATTTACTGATGGTCTTAGGCTTCCATTAGTAGCTCAGAAGTGACCAAGCCAAGTGGAAGATTTATTTATAAAAAATCTCACCATTGAAAAGTTAGCCTTTATAAAGCTCACAGAGTTCTTACCAGATTATTTGCGGGGCACTTTCTGTCTGTGTTTATGTGAGCATAGAATCCTTAGTCATAAGGACTGATTTCATTCACTAGCGGTGCTTGTTACTGGAAGCAGTTTTGTGAAGTTCATCTCTCTGAAGGCAAGATAATTTATTGGGGTCAGGTTTGCATCAGACCGCCCTGCTGTGTCTCATGTTCTCTTATGGAGAGTGCCATTTTATTCTGCCATCTGCCTTTCTTGGGGACCTGTCGCATTAAGCTCTCAAATTTATCTTAATGACGGGTTAGCAGCTTCAGAAAGAAAAGGTAGAGCTCTGGTCATGAAGGTCTTGTCTGCTAAGTGAGTAAGGCAAACCAACTCCAGACATTTCGACTGTCTTCTCATTCTACCAGGCACTCAAATAGGCATATCCACGCTTGCTTTCAAGGGCAGGGTTTTCCTTGGCCTTGAAGGGTGGTGGGCCCTGTCTCAGAGCTCTAGAAGGTATAGATCATTTGGGAGCTTGAGGTCCTCTTTTAAGAACACTGTAGTCATAATAATCATAGCCAGCACCCAGTGCTTTGTTTAGAAAAAATATGAAACTGGTATATTATTTTCTTTCTTATTCAAAATATTAACTGATGGTTTCATTTGTAGAAATTGTCAGGGGTGGGATGTGCTGAGAGGTTCCATCTCTTCTTAGCTGCTTGTGAAGGTTCCCAGAGAAAAGATTTTTTATCCTCCTTTTGCCCCCATAGATACTTACTTCAGTGTTGAAATACTGTTAAAATTCACATTGATGTGTTTTTTTTTTAACCTTTGTTTCTTTGTTTTCAGTTCCCAGTTCTTCAAGACAATTTAGAAGTGTATCTGGGGTTACAGCAGTTCATAGTTACTTCAGGCTCAGGTAAACTGTCTTTTGTTTTCTAGTTCAATGTTCAGAAAAAATTGGACTAATATTTAATGACTGCCTTCTTTGTTGTCAGAACATGATTTTTCCACTGCCCCCTCCTCCCCGCTTCCTCTCTTCATTTCTAAACAGGGAAAATTAAAAAAAAAAAAATCATGATTAAAAAGGAGCTGTGGGGGAGGTAGAGGATGAGGCTGTGACAGTGTATTCCAAAGAGGTGTGCCAGTGAGAGAGGAGCTAATTTGGAACAAAGAGGTAGGACTTTTAAAAAACCCTGGCAATCAGAATATTTCTCCATGTCCTTTAAACCAGCTGGTAGGCTAGGAAAAAATGGCTTTGCACTTTCCTGGGATGTGCTCTTCCTTCTCTGACTTTTGAATCAGGTGGACCAGGGAGCAGCTCTGCAGCAGACGCCCCGGTGGAGCTGGTCCCAGGGCTAGCAGCACTCCTGCGTCCGCGCTGTGGTGTCACTCAGTCGTGCCCGACTCTTCACAGCTGTAGCCCACAGGCTCCTCTGTCCGTGGGATTTCCCAGGCAGAATACTGGAGTGGGCTTGTCATTTCCTTCTCCAGGGGATCTTCCTGACCCAGGGACTGAACCCTTGACTTTCAGGTCTCCTGTATTGGCAGGCAGATTCTTTACCACTGTGCCACCTGGGAAGCCCTCCTGTGTCAGTAGCCCCCTGAACCGTTTAGTTCAGTTGGCTTTTTAAGAACACTGTAGTCATAATAATCATAGCCAGCACCCAGTGCTTTGTTTAGAAAAAATATGAAACTGGTATATTATTTTCTTTCTTATTCAAAATATTAACTGATGGTTTCATTTGTAGAAATTGTCAGGGGTGGGATGTGCTGAGAGGTTCCATCTCTTCTTAGCTGCTTGTGAAGGTTCCCAGAGAAAAGATTTTTTATCCTCCTTTTGCCCCCATAGATACTTACTTCAGTGTTGAAATACTGTTAAAATTCACATTGATGTGTTTTTTTTTTAACCTTTGTTTCTTTGTTTTCAGTTCCCAGTTCTTCAAGACAATTTAGAAGTGTATCTGGGGTTACAGCAGTTCATAGTTACTTCAGGCTCAGGTAAACTGTCTTTTGTTTTCTAGTTCAATGTTCAGAAAAAATTGGACTAATATTTAATGACTGCCTTCTTTGTTGTCAGAACATGATTTTTCCACTGCCCCCTCCTCCCCGCTTCCTCTCTTCATTTCTAAACAGGGAAAATTAAAAAAAAAAAAATCATGATTAAAAAGGAGCTGTGGGGGAGGTAGAGGATGAGGCTGTGACAGTGTATTCCAAAGAGGTGTGCCAGTGAGAGAGGAGCTAATTTGGAACAAAGAGGTAGGACTTTTAAAAAACCCTGGCAATCAGAATATTTCTCCATGTCCTTTAAACCAGCTGGTAGGCTAGGAAAAAATGGCTTTGCACTTTCCTGGGATGTGCTCTTCCTTCTCTGACTTTTGAATCAGGTGGACCAGGGAGCAGCTCTGCAGCAGACGCCCCGGTGGAGCTGGTCCCAGGGCTAGCAGCACTCCTGCGTCCGCGCTGTGGTGTCACTCAGTCGTGCCCGACTCTTCACAGCTGTAGCCCACAGGCTCCTCTGTCCGTGGGATTTCCCAGGCAGAATACTGGAGTGGGCTTGTCATTTCCTTCTCCAGGGGATCTTCCTGACCCAGGGACTGAACCCTTGACTTTCAGGTCTCCTGTATTGGCAGGCAGATTCTTTACCACTGTGCCACCTGGGAAGCCCTCCTGTGTCAGTAGCTCTGACCGTAGCCAGTTGGAAAGGCTTTGGCCTGCTGTTTGCAGGTTTCACCGGCTTGGGGTCTAGGGTTAGCATTTTGGGGTTGTTTCATTAATAGTAATAGCTTCTGTTAGTAGAACAGGTACTGCATCCCAGGCACCATATTACCCAGGCACCATATTATTTCCATGTGTTATTTAGTTCTCTTAACTCTCCTGTGAGGTATGAGTACTAATAATAGTTCTCTTATTTTATAAAAGAGAGAATTAACGTTCGAGATGTTAGTTTACCCAGGGTCACGTAGCTTGTTGGTGTTAGTGCCAAGATGGTATACTAGGGAATGTTGAAAACTTGAATTAACTAAAATCTGACGTTCATTCTGCCAGCCCGAAACACTAGGAGCTTAATCATGTGCTTGCAAACACATGTGGTCCCCGTCATATACACTCACACTCTTTTCCTTATAGGAGTTATGCCTGGCCCTGGCCAGCGCCCCTTGCTTGTATAACTCTCTTGCTGCCCAGGGTGCAGCCCAGAGGCTGGATGAGCTTGTTATTTGTGGCAGAGCTTCCCCAAGAGGCTCTTTCCAAGGCTGCCCTTCTTGGTGGCCTGTGACGGTTTGTTTCCATGACTGGATTAGCTTCTATCAATAAATAATCCACTGAGCCCCAGGAGGTTGACGGTCTTGGCATGCCTCAGCTCTCAGCCCTGATTGTGTAGATCGGGTAAGAACAGCTTCTGCAGAAATTTAAGAAAACCCACTTTTCAAAGCAAACGTGCCTGTATGATACACCGTCAGCATTAATGGAAGTCATTTGACTGTGTACAGGTGCTACAGATGTTTCCAGAATCCATTCTTGGGAAAAACTGTACTGTACTAGTCTCTCCCCCGGGGCCACTGTTCAAACTAGAATGTACTCAGGACCCTAAAGACATTATTCTTGATCTTAAAAGAAAAATCAACTAGGTACCACTTGCCCCCTAAAGGCAGTGTTAGTGGCTGGCTTTTCAGCATTCCATTGAATCTGTCTAGAGGTGAAAATCTGCAGTGATTCCTGAGTCCCTTTTCTGAGACATAACTCGTAATTTAGAGCTTCTCATTTGAGAAGGATAACCTGATTGATTTTTCCCTAAATGAAGTATCATTGCAGCCCATTTACTGGCAATTTCACAGAGCACTTGACTCTTCCAGGTCATTTCTAAACCTCATCCCAAGCGCTGTTCCTTGGGGCATATCCTCCAGTGGCAGAGCCTCTCAGGCCAGAGAGATACTTATTTCCTGTTTTAAAATGAGCTCTCTTATCCATGGCAAAGCAGAAGCCAAGTTTCCAATGCAAAGGCTATTAAAAAATGGAAACTCTGAGTACGTTTTGTTCCTTGGTTCCCATGGTCATTTACCCCTCACATAACCTCCATGCTCTATTAGCCAGCCTCTCTGCCTCTTACCAGAAACCATGTTCTCTCTCCCCGATGGGTGGGGGCCCATGCCTTTTGATTTGCATTTACCTTCCCCTGGCCTGAATTCTGGAGTGGTGGGAGTCTTTTTTTTTTTTTTGGCAGCGTCTTGAGGCGGGTTGGAATCTTAGCTCCTGACTAGGATCGAACCTGAGTCCCCAGCACTGGGAGCAAGGAGTCTCAGCCGCTGGACCACGAGGGCGGTTCCTGGAGTCTTGGCTCTGTACTCGGCTTCTGCCGATCCTCCTGCCCCCGCTTCCTCGGGAAGCTCCAGGGCACAGCCTGCTGTCGCTCTGCCTCCCTTTCCCCAGGCAGTCGTCTTTGCCCTTGCCGTCCGTCTTTCCCACCGTTTGTGGTTTGGGAAATCCCCTCATCGCCTGTTGTGCCCCTGGGGCTGCATTTGTGTCCTCACGTGGCCCTGAGGATCCATTTTCTAGGTGTTTGGCTTCTCCCACTCCTCACTGAGATCCTCCCTCACTGGACCAGTATTTCTGCTCCAAGGAGCCCTGTTAACTCTTCTGTTTAGCCATGCAAACTTTCCTGCCCAAGAGATTGCTTCATCTATAATACATTGGCTAATTCTGTGACTCAGATCCAAATCTCCCCGGGCCACTGTTCAAACTAGAATGTACTCAGGACCCTAAAGACATTATTCTTGATCTTAAAGAAAAATCAACTAGGTACCACTTGCCCCTAAAGGCAGTGTTAGTGGCTGGCTTTTCAGCATTCCATTGAATCTGTCTAGAGGTGAAAATCTGCAGTGATTCCTGAGTCCCTTTTCTGAGACATAACTCGTAATTTAGAGCTTCTCATTTGAGAAGGATAACCTGATTGATTTTTCCCTAAATGAAGTATCATTGCAGCCCATTTACTGGCAATTTCACAGAGCACTTGACTCTTCCAGGTCATTTCTAAACCTCATCCCAAGCGCTGTTCCTTGGGGCATATCCTCCAGTGGCAGAGCCTCTCAGGCCAGAGAGATACTTATTTCCTGTTTTAAAATGAGCTCTCTTATCCATGGCAAAGCAGAAGCCAAGTTTCCAATGCAAAGGCTATTAAAAAATGGAAACTCTGAGTACGTTTTGTTCCTTGGTTCCCATGGTCATTTACCCCTCACATAACCTCCATGCTCTATTAGCCAGCCTCTCTGCCTCTTACCAGAAACCATGTTCTCTCTCCCCGATGGGTGGGGGCCCATGCCTTTTGATTTGCATTTACCTTCCCCTGGCCTGAATTCTGGAGTGGTGGGAGTCTTTTTTTTTTTTGGCAGCGTCTTGAGGCGGGTTGGAATCTTAGCTCCTGACTAGGATCGAACCTGAGTCCCCAGCACTGGGAGCAAGGAGTCTCAGCCGCTGGACCACGAGGGCGGTTCCTGGAGTCTTGGCTCTGTACTCGGCTTCTGCCGATCCTCCTGCCCCCGCTTCCTCGGGAAGCTCCAGGGCACAGCCTGCTGTCGCTCTGCCTCCCTTTCCCCAGGCAGTCGTCTTTGCCCTTGCCGTCCGTCTTTCCCACCGTTTGTGGTTTGGGAAATCCCCTCATCGCCTGTTGTGCCCCTGGGGCTGCATTTGTGTCCTCACGTGGCCCTGAGGATCCATTTTCTAGGTGTTTGGCTTCTCCCACTCCTCACTGAGATCCTCCCTCACTGGACCAGTATTTCTGCTCCAAGGAGCCCTGTTAACTCTTCTGTTTAGCCATGCAAACTTTCCTGCCCAAGAGATTGCTTCATCTATAATACAGGTTTTTGGACTTCAATTCGCAGTTCTGCTTAGGTTCATTTATGTTTTGTTTGGAGTGAAATACCTTAAATGCTAATTTTTATATTTTTATTTCCCAGTCCCCCCCTCCTATTTTTTTTAATGTGGACCATTTTTTAAGTCTTTATTTGATTTGTTACAATGTTACTTCTGTTTTATGTCTTGGAATTTATTTTTCTTTTTTTTTTTGACCCCGAGGCATGTGGGATCCTGGCTCCCTGACCAGGGATTGAACTGGCACCCTCTGCTTTGAAAGGCAAAGTCTTAACCATTAAACTGCCAGGGAAGCCCCTGAATTATATTTAACATTAATACGTTTCTTTTCAGGGTAGTGACTTGCCAGTGAGCTGGTCTTTGTATTTTTTAAAGATATTTTTTGACATTGACCATTTTTTAAAGTCTTTATTGAATTTGTTACAATGTTGTTTTTGTCTTATGTTTTCATTTTTTGGCAACGAGGCATGTGAGAGCTTAGCTCCCCACCCAGGAATCGAACTTGTATCCCCTGCATTGGAAGGTGAAGGCTCAACCACTGGACCAGCTGGGAAGTCCTGTGACCTGGTCTCTGGGTGTGGCTTAGGGCGCATCTGGACCCTGCAGGGTGATTCAGTCTGTGGAAGATGGGTCTTGAGTATGGCCATGGTAGCTCCTGCCTCCGAAACCTGCACATGGCTGTGTTCTCACCTGCAGGTTTCACATTCCGAATGTTCTGTGCTGTCAGCGGAAGCAGGGAGGGAGCTCAGCCTCAGCCAAATAGAACAAATTGTGGGTTGTCTGAATAGCTTTTCATAGTGGGAACTCCGGCCTGGCCCTCAGGTGGAGACGTGGTGACCTGGCGTGGTTTTATGGTGGGGTGGTGTGAGTGCTGCAGGCTGGGGAGCCGGGGCTGGGGAGCCGGGGCTGGGGACTGACTTGGGGCTCCTGACTGCCCGTGTGTTTGTCGGCCTTGCAGACAGGACAGGACAGACCCAACCTCCTCCATTTTGATGGATAGGAACTTCCAGTGGCACATGGGAGTTAAGTTGAACTCTGTGAGTTATTGCAAATGGCTAAAGAGTGGCAAATTCATACGGTTCACACCAGTAGTTTAAAACACCCACCCACCAGTTCCACGCTGTTTTTCTTTCCAGGAACTGTTTTTTTGTCAGACAACTTAGGGCAGATTTAGACAAGAGTGATGAGGACAGCCAGGAGTCTCGGAGGAAGGGTAACACAGAGAACAGAAGGGAACCAGGGGGTGTATTTCAGCCAAGAGGAGACGGGCAAGATTGCAGCCCTGCTCTCCACACCTCCCCAAGACTGTCGTGTGTCAGCAGGCTTAGGCTTGTTTCTCGTTCTCCCCTCAAAGGGTGGAAGAACTTCCCTGGTGGCTCAGACAGTAAAGAATCTGCCTGCAGTGCAGGAGACACAGGTTTGATCCCTGGAGAAAAAAATGGCAAACCGGTCCAGTATTCTTGCCTGGAGAATTCCATGGACAGAGCTGGGACTGGGGGATGATAAGGAGGAATTACTGGAGAGGCCCCTGCGTTTTGATCAAGCTATCCAAAGGTGGAAGACACCCTTAGGAGGCACTGGGCTTTCTAGTGTTCAGTTGGGGTGTCCAGGAAGAGGCTGAGGGGGCAGGGCTGGGGAAGGCCATGCTTCAGCTGTCTGTGTGGATGCAGGGGCAGAAGGGAAGAAGGCAGGCCCGTCAGGATGACTTCTGAGTTGTCTCATGACCATCTACCAGGGAAACCAGATTCAGGGTGGTGTTTTGGTTTGATTTTTAAAAGAGAGACACACAGTGTTTCCCTTCATGCTGAAAATTAGCAGTGAAAAAGTTGAAAATGAATCATCAGGGTAGAGCTGGGTGGGAGCTGAGGATGGATGGTGTTTGTTTCCATCCTTGCTTCCAGGTGCTCAGCTCTGGGTTTGTGGAAAATGCCACTGAGTGCTGTGTGGGGCTGGCTGGTGCTGCCAGGCTCCTGCCTCCCTGCAGAGTGGCAGTCCTGAAGGGTAGGAAAGAGGTTTGGAAAGTATTTAGGGAGTGGAGGAATTGCGGATGCCCTGTGGCAGGGACATCACTGTGAGTGCCTCTCTCTCCTCCTGGAGGCTGGAGGAGGATGTGGTTGGTCCGAGAGCTCTCTCCTGGGCTTGGCAGTAATTACTGTCTTTTGTGGACCTTTGTGGGGAGAGAGGGCCAGAGGGCAAGGCGGTTGAATTGAGGATGCTTTTGTCTTTCACCTTGGCATCCTCCTCACTCAGTCTGAAGAAATGTTGAAGGAACATTTCAGGCTTTAGACAGTCACTAGCTCTTTGTTAGTCTTGGTTAGTTACCAACATTGAATCAGGCCTCATAGTTTACAGGGCGTTTACACACTCTGACTCTAACCCTTACTGTAAAGAGTTAGAGAGTAGGGCTTCCCCTGGTGGTCCAGTGGGTAAGGACACCGCCTTGCAGTGCAAGGGGCGCTGGTTCGACCCCTGGCCTGGGAAGATCCCACGTGCCGCCGAGCGACTTGGACCGATGTGTCCAGTTACGAGCCGGAGCTCTGGGCGCGTCGCCCAGAGCCGGTGCTCTCGACAACAGAGGCCACGCGATGGGAGGCCCACAGGAGCCAAAGAACAAAGACAGATGAAAATAGAGAAATGAAAGACCAAACCGGTCCAGTATTCTTGCCTGGAGAATTCCATGGACAGAGCTGGGACTGGGGGATGATAAGGAGGAATTACTGGAGAGGCCCCTGCGTTTTGATCAAGCTATCCAAAGGTGGAAGACACCCTTAGGAGGCACTGGGCTTTCTAGTGTTCAGTTGGGGTGTCCAGGAAGAGGCTGAGGGGGCAGGGCTGGGGAAGGCCATGCTTCAGCTGTCTGTGTGGATGCAGGGGCAGAAGGGAAGAAGGCAGGCCCGTCAGGATGACTTCTGAGTTGTCTCATGACCATCTACCAGGGAAACCAGATTCAGGGTGGTGTTTTGGTTTGATTTTTAAAAGAGAGACACACAGTGTTTCCCTTCATGCTGAAAATTAGCAGTGAAAAAGTTGAAAATGAATCATCAGGGTAGAGCTGGGTGGGAGCTGAGGATGGATGGTGTTTGTTTCCATCCTTGCTTCCAGGTGCTCAGCTCTGGGTTTGTGGAAAATGCCACTGAGTGCTGTGTGGGGCTGGCTGGTGCTGCCAGGCTCCTGCCTCCCTGCAGAGTGGCAGTCCTGAAGGGTAGGAAAGAGGTTTGGAAAGTATTTAGGGAGTGGAGGAATTGCGGATGCCCTGTGGCAGGGACATCACTGTGAGTGCCTCTCTCTCCTCCTGGAGGCTGGAGGAGGATGTGGTTGGTCCGAGAGCTCTCTCCTGGGCTTGGCAGTAATTACTGTCTTTTGTGGACCTTTGTGGGGAGAGAGGGCCAGAGGGCAAGGCGGCGGTTGAATTGAGGATGCTTTTGTCTTTCACCTTGGCATCCTCCTCACTCAGTCTGAAGAAATGTTGAAGGAACATTTCAGGCTTTAGACAGTCACTAGCTCTTTGTTAGTCTTGGTTAGTTACCAACATTGAATCAGGCCTCATAGTTTACAGGGCGTTTACACACTCTGACTCTAACCCTTACTGTAAAGAGTTAGAGAGTAGGGCTTCCCCTGGTGGTCCAGTGGGTAAGGACACCGCCTTGCAGTGCAAGGGGCGCTGGTTCGACCCCTGGCCTGGGAAGATCCCACGTGCCGCCGAGCGACTTGGACCGATGTGTCCAGTTACCGAGCCGGAGCTCTGGAGCGCGTGCGCCCAGAGCCGGTGCTCTACGACAACAGAGGCCACCGCGATGGGAGGCCCACAGGAGCCAAAGAACAAAGACAGATGAAAATAGAGAAATGAAAGACCAATAGAAGTGGCCCGCCCGCTCCCCTCCCTCCCCAACCCGACCCCCGCCCAAAATAAATAAATAAATAAATCTTAAAAAAAAAAAAAATTAGAGAGTAGTTTTTCCATTTTAAAGATAAAGCACCTGACACACAGAAGGGCTCCCCGAGGCCCTGAGCTTGCAGGCGGCAGGGACCCAGAGTCTTGTGACTCCAGGTCCTGTGCCTTTGGTCCGTATGGTGCCACCTCCGAACCTGGGGTGGAGGGCTCGTGCACCCTCCCCTTGGGAACCCTGCCCATCCATGGAGGCCCCATGCGGCACCAGGGCCGTGTGCGGGCAGCCAGCAGAGTCGTGTAGGCTTAGCTGAGACCAGCGCTATGCTGGAAATACAGCCTCCCTGGGTGTGTTTCCTCGTGTGTGACATTGCTGGTTCCATTCCTCACAGTCTCAAGGGGAATCCAGTCATGGATCAGACCGGCTCGAGTGAGCAGGGCTCAGGCCGTTTGTCTGTCTCTCCCTCTGGCCTCAGGGTGCTGGGGGGTTTGGCTGTAGGTGGAGCGTGGTCCAGCTTCCCTGGGACTGGGGAGCGGTCGGTGGGTTGCTGTGTTTCAGAAACTGGTTCTGCCCTGTGCAGTGGGCCTGGATAAGCAGTTGCTGTGGTGGGAATCAGAGCATGTCCTTCCTGTCGGGAAACTACCTGAGGCGTTCTTTTCCAGGACACCGGCTGAACATCACGGCGGAGAACGACTGCCGGCGCCTGCACTGCTCGCTGCGCGACCTGAGCTCCCTCCTGCAGGCCGCGGGCCGCCTGGCCGAGCACTTCATCGGGGACGTGTTCGCCGCGCGCTTCAGCGACGCCCTCACGGTGGTGGAGAGGTGGGTGGGCAGCTGCAGGCGACCTCACGGAGCTGGCCTGCTCGCCTGAGGGGCCGCCCTGGCCAGGCGGCGCTGCCCTGTGCCTGGTGACCCAGGCCCCGCCGCCCACAGGGGCGTGTGGAGTAGTCCCTGCCGCTCTTCATCTGGGCCCCGTGACTTGCAGTGGACAGAGTGTCCATGGGCTTATTGGGAGAACTACACAGGGTCAGGCGCCGAGCCCGGGGCCTGCTATGTGCCTAGCAGGAAGTATGAACTGTTACTTCATAGAAGAGCTTCTATTTAGTTTAAGACAGGAGTGACCTCAGGAGAAACCAGGTGTGGTCATAAAGAGACGTCAAGACAGCCCCGTTAATGAAAGGACCCAAACAAGTAGGCAGGCGGCACTCTGGAGTAGGCAGCCGGATGCCAGAGGGAGTTTTCTTCTGGTCCTGTTAGAGTGGGACTGGTTTTTGCAGTCCTCTTAAACACACCTGGCTGTCTTGTCCTTTAGAAGAAAGTGAGGGCAGCCTCCTCGTGGCTGCGTGACCTCAAGAGCCACTGTCAGCAGCAGTGTTTTAACTTGTAGGTTACATTAAAAAACCCAATTTAAAAAAAAGTTTTTAAATTTTATTCCTTACTTTTACAGAGTTGTGTTGTTTACAGATATGTGTGATCCCAGATTAGTCATATGTATAGCCCCCCATCCCACCCCTCCAGGCTGTCGCACAGCGCCCCTGCAGGATCCCCTTTTCCCACAGCACAATGACAATAGCTATTTTTTTCACGTATGATAGTATAGGTTTTCATGCTAGTTCCTTTACGCCTCCCACCCACTGTTCATTTCCCACAATGTCCATATGTCAGTTCTCCATGTCTGTTTTTTCATCACTTCGCTGTGTGTGTTATCATTACCATCCCACTAGATTCCATATATATGTGTTAGTATATTGTACTTGTTTTTCTCTTTTTGACTGACTTCACTTTTTATGATAGGTTCTAGATCCAGCTACCTCATTAGGACTGATTCTTCTGCATTTCTTTTAATAGCTGAGTAGTATTCCATTATATATATGTACCAGAGCTTCTTTATCCATTCATTTGTTGATGGACATCTAGGTTGCTTCCATGTTCTAGCTATTGTATAGAGAGCTGCAATGAACATTGGGGTACAGGTGCCTCTTTCAGTTTTGATTTCATCAGGGTATAAGCCTAATAGTGGGATTACTGGGTCATAGGGTGCTTCTATTTTTAGTTTTTTTTTTTTTTTTTTTAAAGATTTATTTATTTTATTTGCCCTGTGCCTGGTGACCCAGGCCCCGCCGCCCACAGGGGCGTGTGGAGTAGTCCCTGCCGCTCTTCATCTGGGCCCCGTGACTTGCAGTGGACAGAGTGTCCATGGGCTTATTGGGAGAACTACACAGGGTCAGGCGCCGAGCCCGGGGCCTGCTATGTGCCTAGCAGGAAGTATGAACTGTTACTTCATAGAAGAGCTTCTATTTAGTTTAAGACAGGAGTGACCTCAGGAGAAACCAGGTGTGGTCATAAAGAGACGTCAAGACAGCCCCGTTAATGAAAGGACCCAAACAAGTAGGCAGGCGGCACTCTGGAGTAGGCAGCCGGATGCCAGAGGGAGTTTTCTTCTGGTCCTGTTAGAGTGGGACTGGTTTTTGCAGTCCTCTTAAACACACCTGGCTGTCTTGTCCTTTAGAAGAAAGTGAGGGCAGCCTCCTCGTGGCTGCGTGACCTCAAGAGCCACTGTCAGCAGCAGTGTTTTAACTTGTAGGTTACATTAAAAAACCCAATTTAAAAAAAAGTTTTTAAATTTTATTCCTTACTTTTACAGAGTTGTGTTGTTTACAGATATGTGTGATCCCAGATTAGTCATATGTATAGCCCCCCATCCCACCCCTCCAGGCTGTCGCACAGCGCCCCTGCAGGATCCCCTTTTCCCACAGCACAATGACAATAGCTATTTTTTTCACGTATGATAGTATAGGTTTTCATGCTAGTTCCTTTACGCCTCCCACCCACTGTTCATTTCCCACAATGTCCATATGTCAGTTCTCCATGTCTGTTTTTTCATCACTTCGCTGTGTGTGTTATCATTACCATCCCACTAGATTCCATATATATGTGTTAGTATATTGTACTTGTTTTTCTCTTTTTGACTGACTTCACTTTTTATGATAGGTTCTAGATCCAGCTACCTCATTAGGACTGATTCTTCTGCATTTCTTTTAATAGCTGAGTAGTATTCCATTATATATATGTACCAGAGCTTCTTTATCCATTCATTTGTTGATGGACATCTAGGTTGCTTCCATGTTCTAGCTATTGTATAGAGAGCTGCAATGAACATTGGGGTACAGGTGCCTCTTTCAGTTTTGATTTCATCAGGGTATAAGCCTAATAGTGGGATTACTGGGTCATAGGGTGCTTCTATTTTTAGTTTTTTTTTTTTTTTTTTTAAAGATTTATTTATTTTATTTTATTCAGGGCGGGGGTCGGGTTGGGGAGGGAGGGGAGCGGGCGGGCCACTTCCATTGGTCTTTCATTTCTCTATTTTCATCCATCTTTGTTCTTTGGCTCCTGTGGGCCTCCCATCACGGTGGCGTCTGTTGTCGCAGAGCGCCAGCTCTGGGCGCATGCGCTCCAGAGCTCCAGCTCGGTAATTGGACACATCGGTCCAGCAGCTCCGCAGCACGTGGGATCTTCCCAGGCCAGGGATCGAACCGGCTCCCCTTGCACTGCAAGGCGGTGTCCTTATCCACTGGACCACCAGGGGAAGCCCAGCCCTGGACTCTTGTAGTTCTTGGGCTGACTGGAAATACCTCTTTCTGACTGCTCCCCAGCCCTGAGTAACTTATGACTCAGCTTCGTGGTCTTAAAGCCCTGCTTTCTGCCCTCATCAGAGAGGAATTTTTTCTTTTTCCCCAGCATGCTTCTTTTTTATTTATATTTATTTTCATCGAGCTTTTCATTCTTAGCCTGTGTGGGCCTCCCATTGTGGTGGCCTCTCTTGTTGCATAGCACCAGCTCTGGGCACATGCACTCCAGAGTGCTGGCTTGTCATTGGACACACTGGTCCAGCCGCTCCGTGGCATGTGGGATCTTCCTGGGCCAGGGATTGAACTGGTGCCTCTTGCATTGCAAGGTGGACTCTACCCACTGGACCACCAGGGAAGCCTGAGGAATATTTTTTAAGAGTATGGACCCCATGCATCAGAGTGCCATGGATGCTCTTTAGCAATGCACATTTCCAGACCCCCGCCATGCTGCAGACCTGCATGGGCAACACTGTGATACTTGGTCACTAGTTCCTCTGTTGATTCTTTTTTTTTTTTAATTTTGGCCTCTTTTCATTGATTTTTTATCCATTCATTTTCTTTCTTTTTTTTTCTTTTTTAAACGTTTATTTATTTATCTTTTTGGGGAGTGGGGTGGGGAGGGAGGGGGACGGGCAGGCCACTTCTATTGGTCTTGCATTTCTCCATTTTCATCCATCTTTGTTCTTTGGCTCCTATGGGCCTCCCATTGCAGTGGCCTCTGTTGTCGCAGAGTGCTGGCTCTGGGCGCATGCGCCCCAGAGCTCCGGCTGGGTAATTGGACACATCAGTCCAGCCGCTCTGCGGCACGTGGGATGTTCCCAGGCCAGGGATCGAACCGGCACCCCTTGCACTGCAAGGCGGTGTCCTTACCCACTGAACCACCAGAGAAAGCCCCTATCCATTCATTTTCATCCATCCTTACTCTTTTGGCCTGTGAGGGCCTCCCATTGCAGTGGCCTCTCTGGTCGCAGAGGACTGGCTCTGGGTGCATGCGCTCTAGAGCCCTGGCTCACAATTGGACACACCAGTCCAGCTGCTCCACGACACATGGGATCTTCCCGGGCCAGGGATTAAACAGGTGCCCCTTGCACTGCAAGGTGGACTCTACCCACTGTACCACCAGGGAAGCCCTCCTCGGTTGATTCTTAAGCTCAGTGAAGTTTGAGATCCTCTGCAGTGTTGGATTTTGGGAGCGAAACACACACCGTCTTCCCTGGCATGCCACGCATCCTCCATCCAGGGTTCCTTACAGAACAGGCACAGAGAGAACTTGGCCAGGTCTCTAGGGTTTTTTTTAATGTTTACTCAGAAAGGAATGTCTCTAATGATAAAGAGCAGTCTCCCATTTCCCCGTAGAGCTGGCTGTACTTGATGTTCATTTGTATGTAGTGAGCCCTTGGGCAGCCAGTGGGCTCAGTAACTTGCTTCTCAAAGAACTATGCTGGAAGTTAAAAATACTTTAATCAATTTTAGAAACCTTTGTGTCCCTGCGCTACACCCCCGCCACCCCGCACAGTGTTTTATCATGAACATTTTCAAATTTTCAGAAAGTCTGTCCTCAAGACCTTTGTGGGTAACCTTGTCTGTTTTGTCTCCGTTAGCCTTTAAGCTGAGAGTTTTTTCTTTCTTTCCTTCTTTTTATTTTGAGTGCTTTTCTTACATTCTTCTTTGCCAACAGGTTGGTCAAAGTCACTCTGTATGGATCTCAGATAAAATTGGTCTTGCATTTCTCCATTTTCATCCATCTTTGTTCTTTGGCTCCTATGGGCCTCCCATTGCAGTGGCCTCTGTTGTCGCAGAGTGCTGGCTCTGGGCGCATGCGCCCCAGAGCTCGGCTGGGTAATTGGACACATGCGGGGGTCTCTCCACCCCCGGTCTTTCCTGCCACCCGCGGTGGGATGTTCCCAGGCCAGGGATCGAACCGGCACCCCTTGCACTGCAAGGCGGTGTCCTTACCCACTGAACCACCAGAGAAAGCCCCTATCCATTCATTTTCATCCATCCTTACTCTTTTGGCCTGTGAGGGCCTCCCATTGCAGTGGCCTCTCTGGTCGCAGAGGACTGGCTCTGGGTGCATGCGCTCTAGAGCCCTGGCTCACAATTGGACACACCAGTCCAGCTGCTCCACGACACATGGGATCTTCCCGGGCCAGGGATCAAACCAGTGCCCCTTGCACTGCAAGGTGGACTCTACCCACTGTACCACCAGGGAAGCCCTCCTCGGTTGATTCTTAAGCTCAGTGAAGTTTGAGATCCTCTGCAGTGTTGGATTTTGGGAGCGAAACACACACCGTCTTCCCTGGCATGCCACGCATCCTCCATCCAGGGTTCCTTACAGAACAGGCACAGAGAGAACTTGGCCAGGTCTCTAGGGTTTTTTTTAATGTTTACTCAGAAAGGAATGTCTCTAATGATAAAGAGCAGTCTCCCATTTCCCCGTAGAGCTGGCTGTACTTGATGTTCATTTGTATGTAGTGAGCCCTTGGGCAGCCAGTGGGCTCAGTAACTTGCTTCTCAAAGAACTATGCTGGAAGTTAAAAATACTTTAATCAATTTTAGAAACCTTTGTGTCCCTGCGCTACCCCCCCCCCCCCCCGCCACCCCGCACAGTGTTTTATCATGAACATTTTCAAATTTTCAGAAAGTCTGTCCTCAAGACCTTTGTGGGTAACCTTGTCTGTTTTGTCTCCGTTAGCCTTTAAGCTGAGAGTTTTTTCTTTCTTTCCTTCTTTTTATTTTGAGTGCTTTTTCTTACATTCTTCTTTGCCAACAGGTTGGTCAAAGTCACTCTGTATGGATCTCAGATAAAATTGTACAACATCGAGACTGCCGTGCCATCGGTATTGAAGCCTGATCTCATTGATGTGTAAGTAGAGGTAGATGATTGTGTATTCTCAGGAAGACCTGTCCTCTGGCCCCAGACGATTTTATAAAAGGGACTGTAGAGGCTGCCGTGAAAAGATGAAGAAACTTCCACCTCCAAACCTAGAAAGAGAGAAGGTTGTTTGATTATGTTGGGGGGTCCTGGGGTGGTTGGAGTGAGTGGAATTCATCGGGCAGATGAGAGCTGGGGGCAGAGGGCAGGTGTCTGGAGCAGGCACTTCAGGAGGAAAGAACAGCACACGCCAGGACACACAAGCTGTGCAGCGTCTACAGGTTGGGGTGTGGGGAGCCACTGGTGTGGGACGTGAGGCCAGATAGGCATGGAAGGATCCAGGTTCCACTCTGAACGCCAGGGTTCCTGTCCTGTAGACCAGTGACTGAAACATGGGAGACAGAAGGCTTGCCTGGGGAGCATGCTCTCCCAGAGACTCGAAGCATGATGGCCCAGGGCTCGGGTGTTTGCATCTTACACAAGAACCTGAAGTGATTCTGAAGCCTGGCATCCAGGAACCGTACTTTGAGAAGCATTATAGACGTTGGGAAGCAATGAGGAAAGTGACCTAGGGAAGGGATAAAGGAATGGGGACTGGAGCCGGGTCCTGTCCCAGAGATCCCTGCCTGGAAGGCTTGCTCTCAACTGGAGGCCTTGTGCCAGGTTCAGCCCCCTGCTGGCTTTTGAAAGTAGTTTTATTGGAACACAGCCCTGCCTACTCATTTACATGTTACCTGCGGCTGCTTGTATACCACTAGTTCAACAGTCTGACTGAAAGTCAAATACCTAAATATTTATAGTATGATTTTTTTTTTCATTTATCTATTTTCATCCATCTTTGTTCTTTGGCCTGTGTGGGCCTCCCATCGTGGTGGCCTCTGTCGTTACAGAGCACTGGCTCTGGGCACATGCGCTCCAGAGCTCCAGCTCAGTAGTTGGACACATCAGTCCAGCTGCTCTGTGGCATGTCGGATCTTCCCAGGCCAGGGATCGAACTGGCGCCCCTTGCACTGCAAGGCGGTGTCCTTACCCACTGGACCACCAGGGAAGCCCCCTATAGTATGATTTTTTGCAGAAAAAGTCTTTGACCCTATTCTAGAGCATGCTGGAGCTTCAAATTAGATAAATAGAAGAAGAGTCTTATTTATTATGGTAGCTAAAAAAAAATTTTTTTTTAATATTACTCTGCTGTTTGAGAATTTAGAGAAAGCCTTTCCCAAGAAGGAGGCTATTTGCTCACAAACACGACACCCTGCACACAGTTTGGGGAAGTTTTGGAACTCCCTGTTTTAGGTGTAAGGGGCTGTACAAGTGTAATAGGTTGACTGAAATTCATGACTGCCTTGTCACTTTGAACATCAGACTCCAAGTATTTATATTTTCTTTCTGTAAGGTACTTAGTACCTATTCTTACCTAACTTAATTTGGGAAAGTATGTGTGTGTATGTATGTATACTCTATATTCACATTTCCCTAATTGTCCCAGGAATGTCCTTTATACACATGTATCTATAGATACATATTTTTTGGATCCAAGTTCTAACTAATGCATCACATTATGTGTGTCTCTTACAGTCTAGACTAATTCCCTGAATGTTTGGGAAGGGTGTGTTGGGGTGGAGAGAGAGATTTACTTTTTGAAGATTCAGATCTTGATTTTTTAAAATCTTAAAAATCTGGATTTGTCTGGCTGATTTTCTTTGTATTAGATCGAGGTTAAACATTTTAGCAAGAATGCTACCGGCATGTCCTTCTGTGCACGGTATTTTTTACTCAGCCGGGTCCTGTCCCAGAGATCCCTGCCTGGAAGGCTTGCTCTCAACTGGAGGCCTTGTGCCAGGTTCAGCCCCCTGCTGGCTTTTGAAAGTAGTTTTATTGGAACACAGCCCTGCCTACTCATTTACATGTTACCTGCGGCTGCTTGTATACCAGTAGTTCAACAGTCTGACTGAAAGTCAAATACCTAAATATTTATAGTATGATTTTTTTTTCATTTATCTATTTTCATCCATCTTTGTTCTTTGGCCTGTGTGGGCCTCCCATCGTGGTGGCCTCTGTCGTTACAGAGCACTGGCTCTGGGCACATGCGCTCCAGAGCTCCAGCTCAGTAGTTGGACACATCAGTCCAGCTGCTCTGTGGCATGTCGGATCTTCCCAGGCCAGGGATCGAACTGGCGCCCCTTGCACTGCAAGGCGGTGTCCTTACCCACTGGACCACCAGGGAAGCCCCCTATAGTATGATTTTTTGCAGAAAAAGTCTTTGACCCTATTCTAGAGCATGCTGGAGCTTCAAATTAGATAAATAGAAGAAGAGTCTTATTTATTATGGTAGCTAAAAAAAAATTTTTTTTTAATATTACTCTGCTGTTTGAGAATTTAGAGAAAGCCTTTCCCAAGAAGGAGGCTATTTGCTCACAAACACGACACCCTGCACACAGTTTGGGGAAGTTTTGGAACTCCCTGTTTTAGGTGTAAGGGGCTGTACAAGTGTAATAGGTTGACTGAAATTCATGACTGCCTTGTCACTTTGAACATCAGACTCCAAGTATTTATATTTTCTTTCTGTAAGGTACTTAGTACCTATTCTTACCTAACTTAATTTGGGAAAGTATGTGTGTGTATGTATGTATACTCTATATTCACATTTCCCTAATTGTCCCAGGAATGTCCTTTATACACATGTATCTATAGATACATATTTTTGGATCCAAGTTCTAACTAATGCATCACATTATGTGTGTCTCTTACAGTCTAGACTAATTCCCTGAATGTTTGGGAAGGGTGTGTTGGGGTGGAGAGAGAGATTTACTTTTTGAAGATTCAGATCTTGATTTTTTAAAATCTTAAAAATCTGGATTTGTCTGGCTGATTTTCTTTGTATTAGATCGAGGTTAAACATTTTAGCAAGAATGCTACCCAGGTGACGGTATGTCCTTCTTGCATTGTATCTGGAAGCACTTAAGGTCAGTCTGCCCTGGAATTACTGATACGAAGTTTATTTTTAAATAGTGTGTGCCCGTATCCTCGTGTATGCGCTGAAAGGTCCTGGAAGCAATGACAGCCCAGGAGCGGTGCTCCTTTATTTTTTTTATTTTTATTTTTTTTAAAGATTTATTTATTTATTTACTTTGGGCGGGGTCGGGTTGGGGAGGGAGGGGAGTTGGCGGGCCACTTCTATTGTTCTTTCATTTCTCTATTTTCATTCGTCTTCGTTCCTTGGCTCCCGTGGGCCTCCCACTGCAGTGGCGTCTGTCGTTGCAGAGCGCTGGCTCTGGGCGCATGCACTCCAGAGCTCCGGCTTGGTGATTGGACACATCAGTCCAGCCGCTCCGCGGCACGTGGGATCTTCCCAGGCCAGGGCTCGAACCGGCGCCCCTTACACTGCAAGGCGGTGTCCTTACCCACTGGACCACCAGGGGAAGCCCCGGTGCTCCTTTAGAATCCCAGGCTCTTGATTTCTGAGGTACAGAGCTCCTTGGAGAAATGCACCTAAGTCTCCGAGCTGGGGGCAGGTTGACCCTGGAGAATCTTGTTGAACCAGTAAGGGGCGTCGGGAACACAGGAGAAGGACATGAAGGCCAACTGGAAAGGGTGTTTCCTGGTCGACTTGACAATGTGATCATCATGAAAGAATAAGGACGATAATGAGTTATAATGTATTGAATATAAAGCATCCTTACAATAAAAAAAAAAAGATCAAGGAGGGAAAGCTCTTTTGTACGGAAGAATACAGCTAATGAACAGAAAAAGACAGAATGAGAAAAATCTCTAGTTTGCAACCACAAGTGTAAGAAATGATTTAGGCACAGATTGTCAGTGATTGGTTGTTGGGGGTGGTGTGCTTATTTATAGAGTTTTGGAAGTATCACCCCTCCTAAAGAATTACTAGTTGGTTTTTTTTTTTTGAATTTTGGTCCCTTACTGGTTTTATTTATTTATTTTCATCCATCTTTATTCTTTGGCCTGTGTGGGCCTCCCATTACAGTGGCCTCTCTCGTTGCAGAGCACTGGCTCCGGGCACATGCGCTCCAGAGCGCTGGCTCGTCATTGGGCACACTGGTCCAGCCGCCCTGTGGCACATGGGCTCTTCCTGGGCCAGAGATCGAATCGGTGCCCCCCGCGCTGCAAGGCGGAGTCTTTATGCACCGGACCACCAGGGAAGCCCAGATTTCTAGTTTTTTTTTAAAAGGGAGAAATTACCATTTTAGGCTTATTAGAAGGTCTGGTGTTTTGTAAGCTTTGAGACAACTGCCTCTCTTTTTAAAAGATTTATTATCTTTGGTGAATTGTGAGCTTGTGATATATATATATATTTTATTGTGTGTATGGTACAGTACAAAACTGGTGGAAGCTATATAGTCTTTGCTCCTTCAAGCCTCTAGCCAGACACCATGCATGGTGTGATGGAAGCTTGAACCTAAGCGTCTCATATCAGAGCTTATTTATAAAGCTCTAATTCCCGGTGGTTTTCTACATCCTGGTCTGTAGTTAGGGATAGAAAATCTTAACTATTTCCCAATCCAATCCACTATTGCTTCATTTCTTGGATTCTGTTTTTATTATTTACCGTTCTCTCAGCTGACCGTGGGTGGCACAGTTAAAGACTTTTACAGCTTGGGACCATTATACAGGTTGGGGACTAAGTATAATGTAATATGGAAAAAAATGAAGGCCAACTGGAAAGGGTGTTTCCTGGTCGACTTGACAATGTGATCATCATGAAAGAATAAGGACGATAATGAGTTATAATGTATTGAATATAAAGCATCCTTACAATAAAAAAAGCTCAAGTAGGGAAAGCTCTTTTGTACGGAAGAATACAGCTAATGAACAGAAAAAGACAGAATGAGAAAAATCTCTAGTTTGCAACCACAAGTGTAAGAAATGATTTAGGCACAGATTGTCAGTGATTGGTTGTTGGGGGTGGTGTGCTTATTTATAGAGTTTTGGAAGTATCACCCCTCCTAAAGAATTACTAGTTGGTTTTTTTTTTTTGAATTTTGGTCCCTTACTGGTTTTATTTATTTATTTTCATCCATCTTTATTCTTTGGCCTGTGTGGGCCTCCCATTACAGTGGCCTCTCTCGTTGCAGAGCACTGGCTCCGGGCACATGCGCTCCAGAGCGCTGGCTCGTCATTGGGCACACTGGTCCAGCCGCCCTGTGGCACATGGGCTCTTCCTGGGCCAGAGATCGAATCGGTGCCCCTCGCGCTGCAAGGCGGAGTCTTTATGCACCGGACCACCAGGGAAGCCCGAATTGCTAGTTTTTTTTTAAAAGGGAGAAATTACCATTTTAGGCTTATTAGAAGGTCTGGTGTTTTGTAAGCTTTGAGACAACTGCCTCTCTTTTTAAAAGATTTATTATCTTTGGTGAATTGTGAGCTTGTGATATATATATATATTTTATTGTGTGTATGGTACAGTACAAAACTGGTGGAAGCTATATAGTCTTTGCTCCTTCAAGCCTCTAGCCAGACACCATGCATGGTGTGATGGAAGCTTGAACCTAAGCGTCTCATATCAGAGCTTATTTATAAAGCTCTAATTCCCGGTGGTTTTCTACATCCTGGTCTGTAGTTAGGGATAGAAAATCTTAACTATTTCCCAATCCAATCCACTATTGCTTCATTTCTTGGATTCTGTTTTTATTATTTACCGTTCTCTCAGCTGACCCCGTGGGTGGCACAGAAAGATTAAACGACATCTGATAGCCTTTTTACTAACTGCCTTCTGGGTTCCAGGCAGCGGTGGCAACATTTAGTTGACAGGTTTTGACTTTCGGTCCTGCGGGAGCAAGGAGACGGTTTCCAGGCTTTCACACATGTGCTAGATGAGTGGGAGCAGGCTTAGCGCTGACGTGCTCTGACCTCCCTTGGCCGTGGCCGTCTCTCCTTCCGCAGGCATGCGCAGTCCCTGGCCGCCCTGCAGGCGTACGCTCACTGGCTGGCGCAGTACTGCGGCGAGGCGCACCGGCAGAACCCGCAGCAGTTCGTGTCGCTCATCTCCACCACCATGGACGCTGTCACGCCGCTGATCAGCACCAAGGTCTGGACGCAGTGAGGGCTGCACCCCTTCTCTAGCTCTGTGTCTGTCCTCCTCTTCATCCGCCGTTCATTATAACACGAACACGCCACAGAGCGGGAGACCCCGTTCTTACCGCTGTGAAGCAGCCAGGGGCCATTTCATGGTCCTTTTTAGGTGTAGTTCATGTACATTCAGTTACCCTATGTTTTTCAGTTCTCTCAAGTCCCCCATGAACACATGCTCATTGTCTAAAAGGAAAATGCTATTCAAATATGTGGACTAAAAAATTATGGTACTCTTTAATCCCTTCCTGCAAAACATTTTCCATTCCAGGGTGAGCACGGGTCAACCATCTGTTGTATCTTCAGACTCTCTTCTGTTTTCACATATATAGGTAAATGTTTGTAGACAGCTGGAGATACAGTTTGGTTTGCTCAGCAATATCCCTTGGAGAACTTTTCCTGTGTCGAGCAAATTCAGTGTTTCTGACTGACCACTGCTATTTTCCATTGGGGAGGTGTATGGTAACTTTTCTGTTGATGGAAATTAGATCCTTGTAGGATAGATTCCTGGAAGTGTAATTGCTGGGTCGAAGGTTCTCTCCATGTAAAATTTGATAGATTCTAAGTTGTTCTCCAAGAAGACCATCCATTTATATTACTAAAACATATAGTTACTTTTTTTCTGGTAGATGTAATCATAACATGGCATTCTGTACCACTATCAATAAAACAGTGTATTTTTGTTTGCAAATTTTTGTGGTGTTTATAATTGTAGCTTATAAATAAGTTAGGATAATCCCATGAGAGGGTTGTTTCAGAATTCACCCACCCGTTGCTGATCTTTTAAGTTGCCTCCTTTTGATAACAAGTCAGTACAGATAGTTTTGAAATGTGTGTGTGTTCATGACTGTAGCTTTCTCCTGTAGGTACTCTGCTTAGAATAAGTGGGAATATAGGGTTCAAAGGTGAGGACTGTTCTGTGGTTCTAGGAGATTAAGCAATTTTTTCCTAAATTATTCTACATGTCACTGACTCAGTGGTGTGCTGTTTCACCTTAGTTTTACCAACATCAGGTCCTGTTTTCAAAGTGTCTTCTGTTTTGCTAGAGGATTTGAAAGGGATAACCTTAAAAATGCACTCCAGTATACAGTACTTTTGCTGCTCTTAGTCGCTCACTCATGTTTGACTCTTTGCAACCCCATGGACTGCAGCCTGCCAGGATTCTCTGTCCGTGAGATTCTGCAAAGAAAGAATACTGGCGTGGGTTGCCATGCCCTCCTTCAGAGCATCTTTTCAACCCAGAGATTGAATCGAAGTCTCCTACATGGCAGGCAGATTCTTTACCATCTGAGCCACTAGGGAAGCCCAAGAATACTGCAGTGGATAGCCTATCCCTTCTCCAGGGGATCTTCCTGACCCAGGAATTGAACCAGGGTCTCCTGCACTGCGGGCGGATTCTTTATCAGCTGAACTACCAGGGAAGCCCCTCAACATACAGTAGGTGCAGACAATATACTGTTTGATTACACCTTACATGAGGCATATAAAAATGGTACATAAACCAAGGGGTTGAATTTTCTCGTTAAATGTGACTGACCACTGCTATTTTCCATTGGGGAGGTGTATGGTAACTTTTCTGTTGATGGAAATTAGATCCTTGTAGGATAGATTCCTGGAAGTGTAATTGCTGGGTCGAAGGTTCTCTCCATGTAAAATTTGATAGATTCTAAGTTGTTCTCCAAGAAGACCATCCATTTATATTACTAAAACATATAGTTACTTTTTTTCTGGTAGATGTAATCATAACATGGCATTCTGTACCACTATCAATAAAACAGTGTATTTTTGTTTGCAAATTTTTGTGGTGTTTATAATTGTAGCTTATAAATAAGTTAGGATAATCCCATGAGAGGGTTGTTTCAGAATTCACCCACCCGTTGCTGATCTTTTAAGTTGCCTCCTTTTGATAACAAGTCAGTACAGATAGTTTTGAAATGTGTGTGTGTTCATGACTGTAGCTTTCTCCTGTAGGTACTCTGCTTAGAATAAGTGGGAATATAGGGTTCAAAGGTGAGGACTGTTCTGTGGTTCTAGGAGATTAAGCAATTTTTTCCTAAATTATTCTACATGTCACTGACTCAGTGGTGTGCTGTTTCACCTTAGTTTTACCAACATCAGGTCCTGTTTTCAAAGTGTCTTCTGTTTTGCTAGAGGATTTGAAAGGGATAACCTTAAAAATGCACTCCAGTATACAGTACTTTTGCTGCTCTTAGTCGCTCACTCATGTTTGACTCTTTGCAACCCCATGGACTGCAGCCTGCCAGGATTCTCTGTCCGTGAGATTCTGCAAAGAAAGAATACTGGCGTGGGTTGCCATGCCCTCCTTCAGAGCATCTTTTCAACCCAGAGATTGAATCGAAGTCTCCTACATGGCAGGCAGATTCTTTACCATCTGAGCCACTAGGGAAGCCCAAGAATACTGCAGTGGATAGCCTATCCCTTCTCCAGGGGATCTTCCTGACCCAGGAATTGAACCAGGGTCTCCTGCACTGCGGGCGGATTCTTTATCAGCTGAACTACCAGGGAAGCCCCTCAACATACAGTAGGTGCAGACAATATACTGTTTGATTACACCTTACATGAGGCATCTAAAAATGGTACATAAACCAAGGTGTTGTTTTTGTTTTAATTATGTTTTTATTGATTTATTTTCATCCATCTTTATTCTTTGACCTGTGTGGGCCTCCCATTGCGGTGGCCTCTCCCATTGCAGAGCACCAGCTCCTGGCGCATGCGCTCCAGAGTGCTGGACACCAGTCCAGCCGCTCTGCAGCACAGAGGATCCTCCCAGGCCAGGGATTGCACCAGAGCCCCTTGCACTGCAAGGCGGACTCTTTACTCACTGGACCACCAGGGAAGCCCTAAACCGCGGTTTTGATTGGCCTGGAGGCAAAGGAAGGAGGCGACCGTGGTGTGATGGATAGGCTACAGAATGGAGGGTAGAGAGATCTCGGCTTGACTGAATTAAGAGGAGTCCGACAAACAGTCCCCAGTTGTTTGAATGATCGGCCAGGGAGCTTGCCATGTGGTTTAAATGCTGATGGGGAGCCATGGTAGATTCTTGAGCTGAGAAGTGACAGAGTTCAAAGATGCTAGTGGCTGAGAACTAGAAAACTGGGAGACAGTCCTGGCTTGAGGGCAGGAGCTATGGATGTGTCAGGGAAGAGGGATCCTTGGCCCTGGGCACCGTGGTAGGAAGCTTTTGGAGACAAGAGTCGAGGTGGTGTGATTTGGCATCCAAGAACCACGTGTGTGTTTAGCTCACAGCCGCCTCATCGGTTCTTCCAATGCCAGTCGACAGGAGACGTGAGCTGACAGGCACTCTTCCCTCTCCAGGTCCAAGACAAGCTGCTGCTATCCGCGTCCACTTGAAAGCCTGCCAGGATTCTCTGTCCGTGAGATTCTGCAAAGAAAGAATACTGGCGTGGGTTGCCATGCCCTCCTTCAGAGCATCTTTTCAACCCAGAGATTGAATCGAAGTCTCCTACATGGCAGGCAGATTCTTTACCATCTGAGCCACTAGGGAAGCCCAAGAATACTGCAGTGGATAGCCTATCCCTTCTCCAGGGGATCTTCCTGACCCAGGAATTGAACCAGGGTCTCCTGCACTGCGGGCGGATTCTTTATCAGCTGAACTACCAGGGAAGCCCCTCAACATACAGTAGGTGCAGACAATATACTGTTTGATTACACCTTACATGAGGCATCTAAAAATGGTACATAAACCAAGGTGTTGTTTTTGTTTTAATTATGTTTTTATTGATTTATTTTCATCCATCTTTATTCTTTGACCTGTGTGGGCCTCCCATTGCGGTGGCCTCTCCCATTGCAGAGCACCAGCTCCTGGCGCATGCGCTCCAGAGTGCTGGACACCAGTCCAGCCGCTCTGCAGCACAGAGGATCCTCCCAGGCCAGGGATTGCACCAGAGCCCCTTGCACTGCAAGGCGGACTCTTTACTCACTGGACCACCAGGGAAGCCCTAAACCGCGGTTTTGATTGGCCTGGAGGCAAAGGAAGGAGGCGACCGTGGTGTGATGGATAGGCTACAGAATGGAGGGTAGAGAGATCTCGGCTTGACTGAATTAAGAGGAGTCCGACAAACAGTCCCCAGTTGTTTGAATGATCGGCCAGGGAGCTTGCCATGTGGTTTAAATGCTGATGGGGAGCCATGGTAGATTCTTGAGCTGAGAAGTGACAGAGTTCAAAGATGCTAGTGGCTGAGAACTAGAAAACTGGGAGACAGTCCTGGCTTGAGGGCAGGAGCTATGGATGTGTCAGGGAAGAGGGATCCTTGGCCCTGGGCACCGTGGTAGGAAGCTTTTGGAGACAAGAGTCGAGGTGGTGTGATTTGGCATCCAAGAACCACGTGTGTGTTTAGCTCACAGCCGCCTCATCGGTTCTTCCAATGCCAGTCGACAGGAGACGTGAGCTGACAGGCACTCTTCCCTCTCCAGGTCCAAGACAAGCTGCTGCTATCCGCGTGCCACTTGCTGGTCTCGTTGGCCACCACTGTGCGCCCCGTCTTCCTAATCAGCATCCCCGCTGTGCAGAAGGTGTTCAACAGGATCACCGACGCCTCTGCCCAGCGACTGGTCGATAAGGTGAGGCCTCGGGGCTGCCCTGGGGTCCCCAGTGCCATGCGACTCAGGCTCAGGGAGGCCGAGGAAGAAGCATCTAGCCTTTCTTCTCACACGGAGAGCTTACAGGCCCTGCTGGCATAAATGGATTTCTCAGACATGAGACCCTGATGCAGCCTCTGTGGTTTCTTGTTAGGACCTTCCTTCCCAGCCCAAGCAGCATGCTGGCTCAGACATAAAAAGTGCCTCCCAGCAGGAATGGAGAGTATGCTGCTTTGAGAACTGGCAATTAGGCTGGTGTTGGGAGAGTCCTCTCTTTAGTCTTTTTGGTTTAAAACAGCCTGCTTTTGTTGTTAAATGTTTGCTTTCTTAGGGTCGAGATACTCCAGACAAGTATATTCTCTGAAAATCCTCTGGGAGGCTCAGGCTAGAAGGTTCAGAGCCACGGGACGGGGTGGGGTCCTAGGGAGTCAGACCACCTGGCAGTGAATGTGCTGCTTCTGACTTGGCGCCAAGGACACACTGACTGTAGGAGCCTCTTGACAGCTCTGTTCTGAGCAGCAGCTCGGCGGAGGGTGTCGGGAGCCGGCAGCCAGGGGACTGGTTCCATGCAGCCTCTGTGGTTCCTCCCTCTGTAATGCTTCAAGTACCAAGTCAGCGGGGAAGGGCCAGCAGTAAGAGTGATGGTTGAGGCTGAACCCAGACTCGGTGGCGCTGCTGCAGCTCCTCTCTCCTCCCTGGATTGGCCGAGTGGGACCCAAGCCCCGGGCCCAGGTTTTAAGAAGGAAGCCTGAGCTCAGCGTGTGCAGTCAGGGCCAAGGGTCGTGTCAGGTGCAGCCGCCCTGCTGGCCTCGTTGCTCGCGAGCTTCTGCTGGACGGACGCCCTGGGGTCTCTTCCAGGCTCAGGTGTTGGTGTGCCGAGCGCTCTCGAACATTCTGCTGCTTCCATGGCCAAACCTCCCCGAGAGTGAGCAGCAGTGGCCCGTGCGCTCCGTCAACCACGCCAGCCTCATCTCGGCGCTCTCCCGGGATTACCGCAACCTGAAGCCCAGCGCCGTCGCCCCGCAGAGGAAGGTGCCCCTGGACGACAGTAAGTGGCCCCAGTGGGGCAACCTGGGGAGATAGGTAGGGCCAGTGTCGTCCTTCCTTTGTAGCAGATGGGCCTTGCCCCTGGGGCTCGTTGGTGGATTCATTTGTCCACGGTCACCCAGCTGCTCAGTAGTGGAGTCAGCTCAGGAGCAGAACTCTGCTTCCTGCAGTATTCAGTGAACACTTCAGACGGACCTGTTTCCTGAATGCAGGATCCCCTGTCTTTTATTTAAAATGCCAAAAATAAGAAAAACATCCATTTGAAGATCGTATATGATGATGCCTTCTGTGGGTAAAAACCCTTCAGTGATTGCTGATCCATCTCGGATACTTGTAAACAAAACCCTTGGAAAAGATTTTTAGTCTTTTGGTTTAAAACAGCCTGCTTTTGTTGTTAAATGTTTGCTTTCTTAGGGTCGAGATACTCCAGACAAGTATATTCTCTGAAAATCCTCTGGGAGGCTCAGGCTAGAAGGTTCAGAGCCACGGGACGGGGTGGGGTCCTAGGGAGTCAGACCACCTGGCAGTGAATGTGCTGCTTCTGACTTGGCGCCAAGGACACACTGACTGTAGGAGCCTCTTGACAGCTCTGTTCTGAGCAGCAGCTCGGCGGAGGGTGTCGGGAGCCGGCAGCCAGGGGACTGGTTCCATGCAGCCTCTGTGGTTCCTCCCTCTGTAATGCTTCAAGTACCAAGTCAGCGGGGAAGGGCCAGCAGTAAGAGTGATGGTTGAGGCTGAACCCAGACTCGGTGGCGCTGCTGCAGCTCCTCTCTCCTCCCTGGATTGGCCGAGTGGGACCCAAGCCCCGGGCCCAGGTTTTAAGAAGGAAGCCTGAGCTCAGCGTGTGCAGTCAGGGCCAAGGGTCGTGTCAGGTGCAGCCGCCCTGCTGGCCTCGTTGCTCGCGAGCTTCTGCTGGACGGACGCCCTGGGGTCTCTTCCAGGCTCAGGTGTTGGTGTGCCGAGCGCTCTCGAACATTCTGCTGCTTCCATGGCCAAACCTCCCCGAGAGTGAGCAGCAGTGGCCCGTGCGCTCCGTCAACCACGCCAGCCTCATCTCGGCGCTCTCCCGGGATTACCGCAACCTGAAGCCCAGCGCCGTCGCCCCGCAGAGGAAGGTGCCCCTGGACGACAGTAAGTGGCCCCGAGTGGGGCAACCTGGGGAGATAGGTAGGGCCAGTGTCGTCCTTCCTTTGTAGCAGATGGGCCTTGCCCCTGGGGCTCGTTGGTGGATTCATTTGTCCACGGTCACCCAGCTGCTCAGTAGTGGAGTCAGCTCAGGAGCAGAACTCTGCTTCCTGCAGTATTCAGTGAACACTTCAGACGGACCTGTTTCCTGAATGCAGGATCCCCTGTCTTTTATTTAAAATGCCAAAAATAAGAAAAACATCCATTTGAAGATCGTATATGATGATGCCTTCTGTGGGTAAAAACCCTTCAGTGATTGCTGATCCATCTCGGATACTTGTATCAACCATCAAAGCAGTTCACTTCTACACACTGGGAAACAGGAAGCCATCTTTTGAAACTGCTTTTAACCTTTCTCCCAATAGAAATGTTGTAGAGGCTTTGAAAGATCTTGGTATCTTCACAAATGATGGAGCTTTGTGTCTTCAAGTTTGGTTGTTTATACTAAAGATAGGGGAAGAAAGAATTGAGAGAAGTCAGTAGTTCAAGTAGAAGGCATCAGATTTCTCTGAGAAATCTTCCTGAAATAACAAATATTACAGAAATAGTTTGAAAATAATAGAACATTACTGCGTGATATCAACCAAGTACTTTGTGAAATGTTAGTAATATATACTGAACGTGGTCTTTAAAAACATTACTTTTATAATTATTAAGAGTATTACCATATGTTCATTGCATGAAAATACTAGACTGGTATACGGAGGGAAAAGAAACTCTTAAATCTCACAATCTTGGTATTCTAGGAAGTAACTATTTTAACTGTCTTGTTATTGTTGTCAGCCTTAATAATATAACAGCTAATTAGTTTACCAGCAAAAGCCGGTTTATTCGGAATTGCAATTCTCAGGTTATGGGGACTGTAGTGAAATCCAGAGAGCTAGGAAAGGGCGCTTGCTTTTACAGGGTAAAGGGGGCAGTTGGGAGGGGCTGTAGTAACCAGAGTCCATTGGAGGAAGCTGGGAGTCCAAAATATGAAGGCTTCTCATTGGTTGGCCCGTTACAGTCCCTGATTGGCTGGACTGTCTTCGGGTTGAAGAGAAGATATTTTTCTTCCTGCTGGATGAAGTAGGGCCACACCTACCTACTTGACTTGGAGTAATTGACAGTGCATGGTAGGGCGTGACAGCGCCCCCTGCGGGCCTGTCCTGACTCCTGCTGCAGTCAAGGTTTATTATAATTCCCCATTGTCTTCCCTTTTCTTCTTCTTCTTTTTAATCAGGAAAAGATTTTTTTTTTTCCTTTATTGGGGTATATTTGTTTTACAATGTTGCGTTAGCTTCAGGTGTATAGCGAAGTTATTGTTACACATTTTTACACTTTTTCTTGTTTACAGATATACATAATCCCCAAACAGTCATAGGTATATACCTGACCCCTCTCCCCTGAGCCCTGAGCATCCTTCCTTTTCTCTCTGTGAATGTTTTATAGTTACATAGCTATATGAGAATGGCTGGCTTAGTGAGGGCATACTGTGTGGTAGGCTCTCCCTCCTCACTCTTTGGCTGTGCCAGCATCAACTTTCAGTGTCTGGTATTTGTCTGATCCCGGTTCTGAGTGTTTCACATCAGTAATTCATCTCGTATCAGCTTTATGAGTGAGGTAATGTTAGTTAATCCTGCCTCTATCCATGAGGAAACGAAGGCATGTGAAGATGGAGCAGCCTGCCCCAGGGTTACATACAGTGCCTGTGGAGTCGTGTTTTGTGAAGTGTAATGGTCTTTCCTCACTTTATCTTATGTGTACTTGTATCCGGTAGCACATTATTCTTTGTTGTAACGAAGAGCCCCCAAGGTTCAGTGACTCCGGGCGTACTTAGTGCAGGGAAAACACTCGTGTCTTGCTCATGCTACATGCCTAGCTGGGGTCAGGGGTTTGGGGAGGCCATACCTACGCTGGTCACTCGGGGACCCATGCTGGGGATGGCTCTCTGGCAGTCTGTGCCTTCCCTGGGAAGGAAAGTGGGGAACGGTGTAGTGGTTCTTAAAGCTCTGGCCTAGAAGTGATGCCTGTCATTTCCACTCCCGTTTCATTGGCCAAAGTGAGTGGTGAAAGCGCCAGAGCTTAACTCCAGAGAGGGCGGGACGTGTGATTTCACTCTGTGAGGAAAAGCATGACGTTCCCCACAGCAGACCTGAGGAAGACCAGAGCTAACATCTGTTGAGCGCATCCCAGGCGTTGGGCTGAGTTCTACATCCACTGTTACGTCTTGCTTTCCCTGCAGCCTCTGGGCTGTGTCTGTACTGTCCTCGTCCACAGGTGGTGAAACGAAGGCCTGGGGAGGCTTTCCTGTCCCGGCTTTATAGTTAGAAACTTCTCTTTACCTGCAGAATCGATGAAAGACTGAGAAAACGAGCAGCTGGGTACCAGGACTCACCACTTCTTAGTATTTTGGCACACTCGGGTTCCCCCAGCCTCACACACATGTTTTCTTTTTAACTGAACCATTTCAGGGGAGTTGTAGACATCCACACCGTATTGCTGAATCCTCTCTGAGAGCGGGGGTTTCTCTCATGACACCAGAGCGTCATTAACACAGCCAGCCAAGCTGAGGAGCGCTGTTAATGTCCTTCAGCATACAGACCATGCTTAAACTTCCCTAGAGTTATCAAAACGTCCTTTACTGCCTTTTTAGGAGGGGTATCATCAAGGATTATGAGTTCCATTTGGTTGTTACATCTCTTTCGTCTCTGTTTAATAAAGAAAAATATTTCTAGTTTTTGTATTTCGTGACGTTGACATCTTTAAAGCACTCAGGCTTGTTTCTGGTAGAGTCCTGTACTCTTGTTCTCTCTGACTGCTTCCAGCGGTTTGGGCAGGACTGTCACCTAGGTCGTGATGTGGAGTTCTGCTGCATCGCTTCTGTTTGTCCCTCTGTGGACTGTGTTCAGTGTGGTCACTGGCCTCAGGCCGCGTCTGCCGGTCTCCGCCGTAAAGGCGGCCCTGCCCGCTCCACCCCCACCCCAGGCCTGGCAGGCGTGACGTTGCTCTGGATCTTAGAGGAAGAAAGTGGTGGGGCCAGGAGTCAGGTTTGGATCTGAATGCTCCAGATCCATCATTTATCATCATGTTGCCCCTTTCTCCTTAAAAGCACTGTTTCTGGTGGTTTTATATCCTCCTATCTTGTGGAAGTACCGACGTACACATTTCCTACTTTTGCATATTTGGTCCATTTTCTTCTTGCTGCATATTTAATTGGGCTTTTAGGTTTGTACTTGCACATTTTTTTTGCAAATAAACTTTGGTTGTTTAAGTTTCCTTACACAGCAGATTTTGGTCAGTCTCCTGACTCTGTTTGCTTTTCCCCCTGTGCCTGGTATGTTCCTGGAGCAGCGTCTGCCCGGCGCAGTTTCCTGGCTCAGTGAGCGCCCGCCTGCTGGCAGTGCTGGGACTGAGAGGCTTCGTCAGGAGCGCAGGCTCCTGGCCTTCAGTTTCAGACACCCTGGGAGCAGCCTTTAGTGGGCCAGGCCTGTCATATCTGCATTTTCAGATCAGGAAGAGTCAGAATAAGCAGAGTCCACCCGCCTCTGAAGCCCGGATTCTTCCTGCTGTTGCCTTCCCTGAAGCTGCTCCATGGTGCCCACAGAACCTGGTGCACTCTGGGGTCGGGTCCCCCGGAGTCCCTGCCAGGTGGAGGCTGGCACTCAGCCCAGCTCCGGCTGCTCTGCTGGAGCTTGGCCAGGGTCAAGCCCGCCAGGCTCAGGCTGAGCCCCGGGGTCTCCCTGAGGCAGCTGGGGGAAGAGGAGCCCTGCTGGTGCTGGGAGTGGTGACAGCATTCCTGTGCGGGTCTCCTGATGCGCCAGGCGCTTTGCTGGAGTCACTCCCAGCTTCGTCTCTCGTCCTCCCAGCAGCCTGGCAGAGGGGAGGGCTGCCGGCCAGCCCTGGTGTGCCGATGAGGCTCTGCCCCCGTGTGGAGCTGTGGAGCACGTGCAGTTCACGTTCAGCCCTTCTGATCCAGGCCGGTGCTCTGTGCTCTGAAATCCTGCCTGTTTGCTGGCCACACTGCCTGTTTCCCCTGTGTGCCGTGTGAAGTCATCAGTGAGCTCCTAGCTCAAGGGAGACTGTTGGAAGTATTTAGTCTCAATAAGATAGAATACAGTATATTCTGTATTATAATATAATGCAGTGCACTGTGCGTGCGTGCTTACTCGCTTCAGTTGTGTCTGGCTGTTAGCAACCCCGTGGGCTGCAGCCCGCCAGGCTCCTCTGTCCATGGGATGCTCCAGGCAAGAACACTGGCGTGGGTGGTCATGCCCTCCTCCAGGGAATCTTCCCAACCCAGGTCGCTTGCATTGCAGGCAGGTTCTTTAACACTAGTGCCACTTGGGAAGCCCCATCATTTAATGAAACAGTAATTACATAGTTTTTCAGACCCAGCGGGCCGAGGGTTGATCAGGCAGTTGGTGGTCTCTCACAGCCGTGGTAGGTGTGCGTGGCAGGTACGCGTGGGGGTGACCGGGCTAGGGCCGTGTCTGGGGTGAAGGGGAGGCGCGGCCTGTGTGCATGGTGCTTCCTGGGGACGCTCACCTCTTCTCTCGTGTGGTCGCCATGTTACAGTCTCGAGTCCACGACACCTCCTCTGAGGACCACTGCATCTTCCCTGTGGACACGTTCTGGGTGGCTCGAGGCCCGCTAGAGGCGGAGCACTGAGCCGGCCGGCTCGCCGGCAGCTGAGTCCTGACAGCAGAGAGGGCACAAGAGGGGACGAGGACACAGAGAGAGATGCAGAGAGCGCCTTGCGACTCGGTCCAGAGAGGCTTCCGTGTGACTGTCCCCAGGACCTTTGCCGATCTCTCCCCCTTTGTGTCCCCTCTTGCTTTGCTTTTGTCCTCTGACAAGTCCTCACCTGTGGCGTCGTCTTGGTTTGCAGCCAAAGTGATCATCCACCAGACGCTTAGCGTCTTAGAAGATATCGTGGAGAATATCTCTGGGGAGTCCACCAAGTCCCGGCAGATCTGCTACCAGTCGCTGCAAGAGTCTGTGCAGGTCTCCCTGGCCCTCTTTCCAGCTTTTATCCATCAGTCAGGTAGGCACCGGCCGTGGGCCTCCCTGTTGGGTGCTGCTGAGGGGGCCTCAAGGCGCTGCCCAGCCCCTTTGGGCCGGCTGAGTCCGTGGGCGGTGCAGACTAGAGGTGCAGGCCGAGGGCGGTGACGTCGTGGGGTGCTCAGCTACTTGGGAACATATACGTGGAGTGGGCGTTATCCTGGGGCTGACATAGGACTTTTTCTGAGAGTTCTACCTGTTCATTTACCATGGTTTACCATGGTAGGATGGGTTTTGCTGAGATGCTAATAACCCTTCTCGCCCTTTGCCACTGTCCCCCGAGAGGTGGTCTGTGAGGGGTGCTGGCCTGGATCTTGGGAGCACTGACCGTGGTCTTGTCGGTCTTGGGAGAGAGCCGTCAGGGCTTCCCCGTCTGCAGACACTCGCTGGTCGCCCCCACGGGTATGTGCGCTGAGGGCGATTGAGGTCAGAGCGCACAGGACAGGCAGCTCCTGCACAGCCACAGGAAACTAGCCCCGTCTCCTCGGCAGTTAGTGCCTTGCACGGCCCAGGCCATCAGTAGAACACTGTTTATCCACCTTCAGCCCTGAACCAGCTGCAGAGATGAGCGGTCATAGAGTGAACAGGCTGGAGCCCTTATGTGCCGACCCCGTCCCGTAGTTGCGATCAGCAAGCACAGGCTGAGCCGCCGCAGCCGGCTCTCTGCACAGCATCGGGTGCTGGGCGGTGGGCAGCTTCAAGATGACCTTCGTTTTCCACCGTGAGCTATTGGGCAGAGTTTTCCGTGCCAGAGCTGTTTTCTCGGCACATCAGTTTGCACTTTCGATCTTTGGCTCTGATGGTTCTGGCGAAACGTCTTCCAGCAGGAAGCCTGGGGGCGAGGGAGGACAGTGCGCAGGGAGGGAAGGCCAGGGCCTTCTCCTTCCCTGTGTGCCCGCCTCTGATCACTCGCTTTGTCCCTGTATTTAGATGTGACTGATGAGATGCTGAGCTTCTTCCTCACTCTGTTTCGAGGCCTTCGAGTCCAGATGGGCGTGCCTTTCACCGAGCAGATCATACAGACTTTCCTCAATATGTTTACCAGGTAACCACGGACCCCTGCTGTCCATGGTTTCCAGGCTCCACGTGAGAAGTGGGGGGACCTGGCTGCCAGGCATGGGCCTTTTTGCTTCCTGCCTTCACTTGCTGCCTGCTGCTCCCTGAAAACCATTTCCTTGGCCACCACGTGCTTCCTCTTGTCTGCAGAGAACAGTTGGCCGAGAGCATCCTCCACGAAGGCAGCACAGGCTGCCGGGTGGTTGAGAAGTTCCTGAAGATCCTGCAGGTGGTGGTCCAGGAGCCCGGCCAGGTGTTCAAGCCCTTCCTCCCCAGCATCATCGCCCTGTGCATGGAGCAGGTGTATCCCATCATCGCTGAGGTATGAGGGCTGGGAGGCCCCCGCGCTGCCTCCTCCCCACGACAGAGGAGAAAGAGGTTTTGAGGAAAATCTGTTTTAAAGCAAATTAGTTAGTTCTTTCATTTTTCTCGTAGAATGTTTTTGAGTTTTTTTCCTGAGGAAAAATGCCATTAGCTTGGTACAGTTTTTTCATACTGGTTGAGTTAATTAGAACTCATCTAGTGTAAGCAGAGCAGGGTCATTGTCACAAGGTTGCTTGGTTGGTAAGATCAACCTCCTGCAGTAAATAATACATAATTTTAGGTGAATATGTGGTTTTATCCAGCAGATGTAACAAATGTTGTAATAACAATACTTTGTAATGCTTTTCCTGTTAAGGACTTTCATCAACTCAAGGATGCAAAACAAGCTCTTGGAACCATTCAGGGTTTTCATCATTATAAAGCTCTTTTTCCTCCTTGGTAAACAGCCCCTCAGTGTGACAAAATCCAGAGTCAGTGTATTTTTATTGACTTGTTGTTTTTTTTGGCCTGTTTTATTGGCTTTTTATTTATTTATTTTTCATCCATCTTTTATTCTTTTGGCCTGTGTGGGTCTCCCATCGCGGTGGCCTCTCTCGTTGCAGAACACCGGCTCTGGGTGCATGTGCCCCAGAGCGCTGGCTCGTAATTGGACACACTGGCCCAGCCATTCCTCAGCATGTGGGATCTTCCCGGGCCAGGGATCGAACCGGTGCCCCTTGCACTGCAAGGCGGAGTCTTTACTCACTGGACCACCAGGGAAGCCCCAGAATCAGTGTATTTTCACAAACAAGGGCTCACCTCTGTCACCGCCCACACCAGGTGTCAGTCGGTCCACTCACTTTGTGTAGCTGTTAACCAAACCTGCGCCCTCTGAGGGCGCCTGTTGTGGAAGCTGGTGCCCTCCTGGTCTTTAATATCAATCAAGGCTGGGTTAAATAGATCTGGGCTTTACAATTTTGAATTCTGTCAAGAGATGTGGAATAGTGTGACCTGTCATGCTCTTTGATGACTTGGAGATTTTTGGATATATTAGAAAATAATGGCTGAGCCTGCCTCGCTCTCCTCCTCCTCCTGCCGGTACAAGAGGAGACAGGCTCGGAGAGCAGTTGGCTCCATGGTCTGCCTCTGTCCCGAGGTGCTGCCTCCACCTGGAGGTCCTCTGATGCTGCTTTCAGGTTTGAGGAAAATCTGTTTTAAAGCAAATTAGTTAGTTCTTTCATTTTCTCGTAGAATGTTTTTGAGTTTTTTTCCTGAGGAAAAATGCCATTAGCTTGGTACAGTTTTTTCATACTGGTTGAGTTAATTAGAACTCATCTAGTGTAAGCAGAGCAGGGTCATTGTCACAAGGTTGCTTGGTTGGTAAGATCAACCTCCTGCAGTAAATAATACATAATTTTAGGTGAATATGTGGTTTTATCCAGCAGATGTAACAAATGTTGTAATAACAATACTTTGTAATGCTTTTCCTGTTAAGGACTTTCATCAACTCAAGGATGCAAAACAAGCTCTTGGAACCATTCAGGGTTTTCATCATTATAAAGCTCTTTTTCCTCCTTGGTAAACAGCCCCTCAGTGTGACAAAATCCAGAGTCAGTGTATTTTTATTGACTTTTTTTTTTTTTGGCCTGTTTTATTGGCTTTTTATTTATTTATTTTTCATCCATCTTTTATTCTTTTGGCCTGTGTGGGTCTCCCATCGCGGTGGCCTCTCTCGTTGCAGAACACCGGCTCTGGGTGCATGTGCCCCAGAGCGCTGGCTCGTAATTGGACACACTGGCCCAGCCATTCCTCAGCATGTGGGATCTTCCCGGGCCAGGGATCGAACCGGTGCCCCTTGCACTGCAAGGCGGAGTCTTTACTCACTGGACCACCAGGGAAGCCCCAGAATCAGTGTATTTTCACAAACAAGGGCTCACCTCTGTCACCGCCCACACCAGGTGTCAGTCGGTCCACTCACTTTGTGTAGCTGTTAACCAAACCTGCGCCCTCTGAGGGCGCCTGTTGTGGAAGCTGGTGCCCTCCTGGTCTTTAATATCAATCAAGGCTGGGTTAAATAGATCTGGGCTTTACAATTTTGAATTCTGTCAAGAGATGTGGAATAGTGTGACCTGTCATGCTCTTTGATGACTTGGAGATTTTTGGATATATTAGAAAATAATGGCTGAGCCTGCCTCGCTCTCCTCCTCCTCCTGCCGGTAAAAGAGGAGACAGGCTCGGAGAGCAGTTGGCTCCATGGTCTGCCTCTGTCCCGAGGTGCTGCCTCCACCTGGAGGTCCTCTGATGCTGCTTTCAGTGGCCTCTTAGGGCATTTAAACTCCTTTTCCATGGAGGGCAGAACCCCTTTTAAGCCTTCCCGTCTTTCTTCTCAGAGGTTGCAAAAGACCAAGCGGCGTACAGTTGGCAATTTCTTATGACGTTAAACATGTAGTTACTCTGTAATCTAGTAATCTCACCTCTAAATATTTTACCTAAGGTAAATGAAAACACATATTCCCACAGCCTGTACAGAGATGTTATAATAACTTAGCTGGGAGAGCCCTTTTTTAAAATCCTGGCTAAGGAACAACATGACCAAAACAATATGACAAATCAGCTGCTTGCTAAACTTGAAATCCATAGTTCAAATCATCCTTCTATTTAGGAGCCTTTCTTCCTAACTTGAAAAGTTGAGTGCTTCCATCAGCAGAAGGGCCCCTTGGCACTGACCCTGGCATGATGTCTCTGCCCAGGGGCTCCTCGTTTGAATGGCTGGCGCCTGTGGGGCTGGATGGGACAAGAACGAGTGCGGAGCCTGACGCGCTGCTGACAGTCAGCAGGCATCTCCCGGGTCGCCCGCCCGCGCGGGGCCGGGCTGTGGTGGCTCCGCGCTGCAGGAAGGGAAGCTGGGAGGGTCTCTGTGTGTCTCCACAGCGGCCCTCGCCTGACGTGAAGGCCGAGCTGTTTGAGCTCCTTTTCCGGACACTCCATCACAACTGGAGGTACTTCTTCAAGTCTACCGTCCTGGCCAGCGTGCAGAGGGGCGTGGCCGAGGAGCAGATGGAGAACCAGCCGCAGTTCAGTGCCATCATGCAGGTGCGGGGACGCGGGGCCTGGGGGGTGCCCTAGAGGCGCTGGACCTGAGGCGTTCCAAGGCTGCTCAGAAAACGGTGGTCTCCTTTCCTAGGCTTTTGGACAGTCCTTTCTCCAGCCTGACATCCACCTGTTTAAACAGAATCTCTTTTACCTGGAGACTCTCAACACCAAGCAGAAGCTGTACCACAAGGTGAGTGGCCCGGCTCTCAGGTAAAGGGTTCGTCATCAGAGGGGCTATGGGTCCGGCCACCTCGTCTGCCCTCCTTGGAACCTGAAGTGGAAGTGGGCAGGAAGCCGCCCGGCCGTCGCTCACCCTGCTCTCTGTCTGTCCGTCTGCAGAAGATCTTCCGGACCACCATGCTGTTTCAGTTTGTGAACGTGCTGCTCCAGGTCCTGGTCCACAAGTCCCACGACCTCCTACAGGAGGAGATTGGCATCGCGATTTACAACATGGCCTCTGTAGACTTCGATGGCTTCTTCGCGGCCTTCCTCCCAGAGTTCCTGACCGGCTGCGACGGTGTGGATGCCAACCAGAAAAATGTGCTGGGGCGGAATTTCAAGATGGATCGGGTGAGGAGAGAGAGGCCAGGCTAAGCCCGGCGCCCGTGCGCGGGGTGGGGTGGGGCGGGCTGCCGCGGGCGGGCTTAGTGCCTGTGGGGGCTCTGCGGCAGCGGTGCGGCTCCTGGGTGACTTGGTGCTGTGGCTGGACTGAGGGGTACCCCCCGCCAGGGGTGGCCTCTGCGGCAAGTACGTTGTCTCCACCGCTGGGCCCCAGTTCCAGCACCAGCCCTCTGCCTGCTTTGTCGAGCTACTTTGCACCCCTTCAAGCCCACCCCTGACTGGGCCCTAGCTCTTGCTTCCCCTGGGTCAGGATCGAGTACAGCCCGGAGTTGCAGACAGGCTGAGAATCTTGGTGCTTGGGAGCCCAGGGTTAGAGGTGGGGCCCAGGCTCTTCCCCGATGCCAGGCTCGGCGGGGCTGGCCTGCTGCCGGGGCCTGGAAGGGGCCTCCCAGCGCTCAGGCGTCTCCACCTGGAGGTGGTCAGGGAGGCCGCGTGCCCCTCGGGTGGGAACTGGAGTGGCGAGGTCTCTGGACGTAGGGAGCGAGCCTTGCTAGTGGGTCAGGGTGCCGAGGTGCCAGCCTCTTCCGCTTTGGGCCTCCTGCTGGCCCCTCACCTGCCCTCTCACGTCTTGGCCGCTCGCCCACCAGGAGGCTCTTCCTGGACCGTTTCCTGTCGGGTAAGTGATCCTCGCCTTCACCGCCTCACCGCCGTGATGCCCGTGCCTCCAGCTCCGCTCGGTGCTGCTGGCCTGACCCCTGGGCGGTGGCCCGGCCGCGGTCTGCCTCGGTTCAGGGCCATGTGCTCCTTCTGCTCTGTCCTCTTGCCTGCCTCTCTGGGATAGCGCGGCAGGATCGTGCTTGCTTAGCCTCGGCCCCTCTGTTCCCTTGAGTGCCCCGGGATTGATGTCGTTTTCTCCTGAGCTTCTTGAAGCTCACTTCAGCCAGTTGGGTATTTCCGTCGTCCTTGTCTCGAGGCCAAATCCTAATAGTCAGTGATCAGTCTCCAGTGATGTCATTGCCGGTCAGCCTCTTGATGTAAAGCAGTGCCTTTCAAGCCTCAGTTCATGTCAGCATCTCGGCGCTCGTGCAGAAGGACAACTCCTGTGTCCCACTCAGGAAATCGAACTTGGCATTCAGGAGTCATTGATTTAAAAAATACCCCTGAATTTGTTTTGGTGAGGATGAAATAGGTCATGGGTCAATGCCTCGATTGATTCATCCATCCACTGGATGTGAGGGGCTGCTTCTCAGGCCCTGGCCTGGAGCTCCACTCTCAGGCCTCCAGGCATTCTTGCCGGCAAGATGGGCAGCAGCACCCTCTGTGGACCACACTGAGCCAAGTGCCTTAAGTGCCTTGTTTTTGTTGTTGTTGTTTTTTAACAGTTTCATTGTTCAGTGTCACACGTCAACCTGAATCAGCCCTAGGTGTACACACGTCTCCTCCCTCTTGACCTTCCCTCCTGTCTCCCTCCCCATCCCGCCCCTCTAGGTTGTTACAGAGCCCCTGTTTGAGTTCCCTGAGTCCCACAGCAGATTCCCATTGGTTCTCTATTTTACATATGGTGATGTAAGTTTCCTGTGTTACTCTTTCCATACCTCTCACTCCTTCCTCTCTCCCCACAATGTCCATAAGTCTGTTCTCTGTCTGCCTCTCTATTGCTGCCCTGTATATACGTTTATCAGCACCGTCTTCCTGGATTCCATATATATGTGTTAGTATACAAGATTTATCTCTCTCTGACATACTTTACTCTGTATAATAGGTTCTAATTTCATCCACCTCATTAGAAGTGATTCAAATGTATTTCTTTTTATGGCTGAGTAATATTCCATTGTATACATGTACCACAGTTCCTTTATCCATTCATCTGTCGATGGACATCTAGGTTGTTTCCATGTTCTAGTTATTGTGAAAAGTGCTGCAGTGAACAATGGGTACATGTCTCTTTCCATTTTGATTTCCTCAGGGTATATGCCTGGTAGTGGGATTGCTGGGTCATATGGTGGTTTTATTCCTAGTTTTTTGAGGCATCTCCACACTGTCTTCCGTAGTGGTGGTATCAGTTCACATTCCCAGCAACAGTGCAAGAGGGTTCCCTTTTCTCCACACCCTCTCCAGCATTTATTGTTTGTAGACTTTTTGGTGATCGCCATTCTGAATGTTGTAAGGTGATATCTCCTTGCAGTTTCAATTTGCATTTCTCTAATAATGAGCGATGTTGAGCATCTTTTCATGTGTGAGTTGGCCATCTGTATGTCTTCTTTGGAGTGATATCTGTTTAGGTCTTTTTCCCATTCTTTGATTGGATTGTATATTTTTTTGATGTTGAGTTATCTGAACTGCTTGTATATTTTAGAAACTAATTCTTTGTCAATTGTTTCGGTCACTATTATTTTCTCTCATTCTGAGGGTTGTCTTTTCACCTTGTTTATAGTTTCGTTTGCTGTGAAAAAGCTTTTAAGTTTAATTAGGTCCCACTTGTTTATTTCCATTACTCTAGGAGGCGGGTCATAGGAGATCTTGCTTCAGTTTGTGTCATCGAGTGTTGTGCCTGTTTTCCTCTTAAGAGTTTTATGGTTTCTGGTCTTACGGTTAGGTCTTGCATCCATTTTGAAGGAGTGATTGATTTTGGCCGTGCTGGATCTTCGCTGCTGCTCGGGCTTTCTCTCGGTGCGGAGAGCGGGGCGGCTCCCTGCCCATGGTGCACGGGCTTCTCGCTGGGGTGGCCTCTCCTCTTGTGAAGCAGGGAGTCCAGGGCTCACAGGCGCCCGCAGTGGAGGCTTGCGAGCGCTAGAGCACAGGGTCAGCAGTCTTGGCACCGAGGCTCGGTTGCTGCCCGCCTGTGGGATCTTCCTGGATCAGGGCTGAACGTGTGTCTCCTGTGTTGGAAGGCGGAGTCTTTACCGCTGAGCCATCAGGGAAGCTCCATTCCTTGGCTTCGTACCTTCCAGCAGCCTTCTGCAGTGTAGGTCCTGTTGTTGACTTCGCTCCACAGAGGAGCCCAGGCCCAGAGGTCGGCAATACAGAACTTGGGATTTGTGGATCCAAGAAGCGGGATCTAGAGCTGGGGGTCCAGGCTCCGGAGCCTGTGCACTGCGCCCGGCAGGGAGAGCCAAGGGCCTCGGAGAGCTCAGAGCAGAGGCTCTGCCCTCGCCTGCTGAGGCCAGGAAATAGCACCTGTCTGAGTGACCTTTTTGAAAGAGGCAGACTTTTGAGAGGAGGGAGGCAGCCAGGTGCTCTGCTGCTGCTGCTCCGCGCGTGGCCCTGCGACCAGCCGCCAGCGCTCCCGCCCCGAGATGAAGCAGCAGCCTCGGGTGGCCCACGGTGGTCCCTGGTGGACCTAGGGCTTCTCGCCCGAGGGACCCCTCGCTGTGTGCATGGCCAGCAGGCAGGCTAGGTGTCAGGTGGCACGTGGGCCACTTCGGGTGTGGGACTCTTGAGGGGCAGGGCCCGCCAGGAGCGCTGGGGGAGAAGGGTCTTGGACGGGGCTTGGCCGGCCGTGGTGAGGGGAACCACGGCAGCGACTCCAGGCTGGGTCTCCTCCCTTCCTGACTGTCGCTCGGGCAGCCTTCCTGGCCTCTCCCCGACTCCGTCCTCCCGTGATGGCGCTGACAGCCTGCCTCACAGGCTGGTTGTGCCGGTTCAGCCTGTTAGCTGGATTGCTTGGGACGGGGCCTGATGCGTGGTGGGCGCTAGGGCCACGCCAGCCCTTGTTCTTTCTCTCCCGCCGTCTTCTCTCCCGTCTCTTTGCTGACGTGGGGTGAGAGCGAGGATGGTCCGGAGGCTCCTGGGGTGTTTGCTGAGCTCGGGGTCGCCCATGGGGAAGCGGGGCTGGGGGTGCGGGGGTGCTCGGCTGCAGCTGTGCGCTTGCCTTCCAGGACCTGCCCTCGTTCACCCAGAGCGTGCACAGGCTGGTCAACGACCTGCGCTACTACAGGCTCTGCAACGACAGCCTGCCCCCCGGCACCGTGAGGCTCTAGGCGCGGCCCGCTGGCCACCCGCGGGACCCGGCGCCCGCCGCCCCGGGCTCTCCCCACCGGCCTTGGTCGCGCCTCCCGTGCTCATGCCGCCTCCACGCTCCTCTCCCGCCGGCCGCCCAGCAGAGCTGGCCGCGGGGCGACCCGGCACAGGCAGGAGGGCGCGGGGTTTGGAGCCGGCAGGGGCTGCGTGGCCAGGCACCAGGGCAGCCCCACGTCCCCGTGGGCGGCCCCTGCGGTCGTCGTGTGGGTCGCCCGGCAGAAACGCCAAGGACAGCTGTGACAGTGCCACCTTCTCACCATTCCACCTCCCGCCCGGCCGGCCGGCCCAGGAGAGGCCGCCACGTTGGAACTGCACTGGCACTTGAGCCAGGCCTCTCCCCCTCTCAATTGCCTTGAAGTCTCTGCTTTTTGTCAGAGATTTGCGGACTCACGGGGTTGGTTTTGTTTTTGTTTTTTTTGTTGTTCTTATTTTCTCATCATTCCATTGTGATACTAAGAAACTAAGAAGCTTAATGAAAAAATAAAATGCTTATGTTGTTGTTATATAAACACTGGTTAGGGAGCTTCTTTTCCACTTAGAACTTCCTCAAGGGAAAACAAAGCACGCGCTCGAGGGGCAGCCTCCGGGTGAAGGGGACCGGCCGGCTGGAGCAGCGCGGTGAGGATGGGCCTGTGCAGACGCCCTGGGAGCCCCTCCAAGGACTGACGTGCACCCCGTCCTCTTGGCCACAAGGTCTTCAACCGCCAGGAGGTACGGGTCCCCGTTGCTCGTGCTCAGGAAGGGTGGCGGGCCGGTTCTCACTGGAAGTGACCCTGGCGGCGCAGCTGGGCCTGGCGTCTGGGTGGTGTCCACCGCCTGCTCATCAGCACGTGTCCCACTCCTCCCCCTGCCAGGAAGCGGGCCCCTCGGGGGACCAGAGGCTCACCTGAGGGTGGCAGGGCGGCAGAGGTCTCCTGACGGCCTGTCTTGAGAACGGCGGCCGGAGAAGGGAGGAGGGTGGCGCCATCCACGTGAGGCCGGGGCGTGGCTACAGACTCAGGGCTCCTGGTGCGTCGGCGCTGAGGCCTGAGCAGCCGTTCCCGGTGGAGATGGCACTTGTCCTCGACATTTCTGGGCTCATAGATCAGCAGCAGGTCCTGCCTGAGGCGTGACAGGGACTGGACAGACAGAACTGGGGCTGCTTCTCACGAGGACCACCGCGCCTGGCGGAAGAGGCGCACTCACTGGAAAGTGAGGGTGGGGGCATCCCGCGGAGCCGGGTTGATGGAGCCGGCGAGGAGGGGAGTGGGCTGATGGTTTCTACTTCCGGGGCCTTTCTTGATAAGAATCGCTGGTGGGCGTGGAGCCCTGGCTCGGGTTTGAGCTGTGTGTGTGTGTGCGTGCGCACCTGTGCGCGTGGCCCCCGCTCCGTGTCAGTCACAGCCTTCCAGCTGCAGCTGGCTCCTCCTCAAGTGCACAGAGGAGGAGTCTGAAGCTTCAGTCGCTCGTCCACAGTAGGGAGTTAGCATCCAGTTATTCCTGGGCTGTACATACCACCACGCCTGCCCTCTTGGCAAGGCCGGGAGCGCTGTGTATGCCCGCGATTATGAAAGGGCTTTTTGAATGCCTGGAGATGAAGGGGGTGAGGGGATAGGTCTAGTCCCCTGTGAGCCCCACTCTTGGAACACAAAGCAGGACCCGGGATGGTAGAAGAAAGGCGTGAGGTGAGCTGGGATGGAGGGGTTTTTATTTGAACATTGATGGGGGCTTCTCTGGTGGCTCCGACGGTAAAGAATCTGCCTGCAATGCTGGAGACCTGGGTTCGGTCCCTGGGTTGGGAGGATCCCCTGCAGGAGGAAATGGCAGCCGGCTCCAGGCTTGCGTGGGCTTTCCATTGCAGTTGACCATTTTCTTCTGGTGTTAAATATTCTAGTGAATCGTGAGTTTAGACCTTGGATGGTATTGTCGTTGGGAAGAACAAATCCGTTTCCGTGTTAGAGCTGTTTCTTTTGCTTTAATCTTTGTATCCCGTTTCTTTGCTTGGAGTTAAGAACATTGCCTGTAACTTAAAATACACAGGATAGGCCAGGGCTCTGACCTTTGAGTGTTAACACTTTCCTATTCATGTAGAAATAAAAAGTTGTAGAACTTTAGAGAATAACGTTTGTTTTGTTGGAGGTTTACAGGAACATCGTGACCTAACCTGCACGAACAGATTTCTGTACCAAGAAGTTTATGCCAACCAACCACACCCCTGCCTCACCTGGCCTTATTTAAAAGTGCTTTTCTGAAAGCCTTCAGTAAGTTCAGGGTGTGGGGGTCATGAGGCTCCTGTTGCCTTGTGTGGCCCTGCAATAAACCTTTCTCTGCTCAGACTCTGACATTTTGGTATTGTTTATTCCTTACTGGGCTGAATCTGGTAACACTATTCTTCCATATGGTGATACGTGATTTGTTTATAAATAAGTTGATAAGTTTTTCTTGTTACAGATGATGCTGCAGTGAACATCTGTGTACATAAGGCCAGTTGATAAGTTTTCTGTTGCACGCTCCCCTCCTCAAGTGCACAGAGGAGGAGTCTGAAGCTTCAGTCGCTCGTCCACAGTAGGGAGTTAGCATCCAGTTATTCCTGGGCTGTACATACCACCACGCCTGCCCTCTTGGCAAGGCCGGGGCGCTGTGTATGCCCGCGATTATGAAAGGGCTTTTTGAATGCCTGGAGATGAAGGGGGTGAGGGGATAGGTCTAGTCCCCTGTGAGCCCCACTCTTGGAACACAAAGCAGGACCCGGGATGGTAGAAGAAAGGCGTGAGGTGAGCTGGGATGGAGGGGTTTTTATTTGAACATTGATGGGGGCTTCTCTGGTGGCTCCGACGGTAAAGAATCTGCCTGCAATGCTGGAGACCTGGGTTCGGTCCCTGGGTTGGGAGGATCCCCTGCAGGAGGAAATGGCAGCCGGCTCCAGGCTTGCGTGGGCTTTCCATTGCAGTTGACCATTTTCTTCTGGTGTTAAATATTCTAGTGAATCGTGAGTTTAGACCTTGGATGGTATTGTCGTTGGGAAGAACAAATCCGTTTCCGTGTTAGAGCTGTTTCTTTTGCTTTAATCTTTGTATCCCGTTTCTTTGCTTGGAGTTAAGAACATTGCCTGTAACTTAAAATACACAGGATAGGCCAGGGCTCTGACCTTTGAGTGTTAACACTTTCCTATTCATGTAGAAATAAAAAGTTGTAGAACTTTAGAGAATAACGTTTGTTTTGTTGGAGGTTTACAGGAACATCGTGACCTAACCTGCACGAACAGATTTCTGTACCAAGAAGTTTATGCCAACCAACCACACCCCTGCCTCACCTGGCCTTATTTAAAAGTGCTTTTCTGAAAGCCTTCAGTAAGTTCAGGGTGTGGGGGTCATGAGGCTCCTGTTGCCTTGTGTGGCCCTGCAATAAACCTTTCTCTGCTCAGACTCTGACATTTTGGTATTGTTTATTCCTTACTGGGCTGAATCTGGTAACACTATTCTTCCATATGGTGATACGTGATTTGTTTATAAATAAGTTGATAAGTTTTTCTTGTTACAGATGATGCTGCAGTGAACATCTGTGTACATAAGCCTTGGTCCACTTGTGTGATTACTTCTATAGGTTTAGTTCCTACGTGTAAACTTCTGTGTCAGGTATTTTTGAGGCTTATGATAGGTATCAGTGGGGCCTGATTTCAGAATGTTACGGGGTTGAAAAATGTCTGAGCTCTAAGATTGCATGTCAGCCCCTGGTTTTGTGGATCTTTGGGACCTCTGAGCCCCAGGAGCTCCTGGCTGGTGGCTGGTGCTTGGTCGATCCGTCCTGTCCGACTCTTCCTGACCCCGTGGACTGCAGCCCACCAGGCTCCTCTGTCCTTGGGATTCTCCAAGCAGGAGAACTGGAGCGGGTTTCCATGCCCTCCTCCGGGGAATCTTCCCAACTCAGGGATCGAACCCAGGTCTCCCGCATTGTGGGCGGAGCCTCTACCATCTGAGCCACCAGGGAAGCTCAAGCATCTTGGAGTGGCTTTGTGGCCATGTGTCCACTTCTGAGCTACATAATTGTCCCCACGTGACCCCTCTGCAAGGCGGCTGGGACCAGGGAGAGAAGAGAGTTTACAATTCTAGTCCACTCCTTGGGCCTTGGCAGGAGCCATAACTGAGGTGGTTCATTAACAAAGTATGCCATCTGTCTTCACAAGCCAGGTGCTAGGCTGCAGGCGAAGGAAGGACTTGGAGACAGATAAGACACGGCCCGTGTCTGCAGGGAATCCACAGATCACTGAGGAGAAAAACATAGAGATTATTGCAGAATCTTAAGTACTGGACATCACTGGTAGGTAAGAATCTGCCTGCCAATGCAGGAGACGCGGGTTCAATCCCTGGGTTGGGAAGATTCCACATGCCTCGGAGCAAGTAAGCCAGTGCGCCACAATTACTGAGCCTACAAACTACAACTACGGAAACTTGCGGGTCTAGAGCAGGTTGTCTAGCAAGACCTAGACAACCAGGAAAAAAAAAAAAGAATTGAAGTACTTAGGACTGTGATGGGGGTTAGGAGTCCAGGAAATGGACAGGGTTGTAGAACTAGGGGGCCAGGGGAGGAGCAAGGATCGGGGGAGGCTTCTTTGCAGTTGACGATCACCTGCGCAGGCTCTCATGTGGGGGCAAGTGGGTGGAGGAAGGGTGACATTTCAGATGCGGGAGCGGCTTCAGGCTAGAGCTGGCAGGAGACATTTGAGGACTGCTGGTAAGTTCGGGTGGGGCTTCCCGGGTGGCTCAACTGGTCAAGAATCCGCCTGCAATGCAGAAGACCTCCGTTCAATCCCTGGGTCTGGGAGGCCCCCTGGAGACGGGATAGGCTACCCACTCCAGTATTCTCGGGCTTCCCTGGTGCCTCAGGTGGTAAAGACGCCTCCCGCAATGTGGGGGACCTGGGTTCAATCTCTGGGTTGGAAAGATCCCCTGGAGGTGGGCGTGGAAGCCTATTCCAGTCTTCTTGCCTGGAGAATCCCATGGACAGAGGAGCCTGGCGGGCCACAGTCCACAGGGTCGCAGAGATGGACACGACTGAGCCCCTGAAGCTTTGATGGACAGGTGGGTAGAGTGGCTATAATCTTTTCCAAACCAAGATGCATTGAGTTTAAGTAATTCTGGGATCCACGTGACCCCTCTGCAAGGCGGCTGGGACCAGGGAGAGAAGAGAGTTTACAATTCTAGTCCACTCCTTGGGCCTTGGCAGGAGCCATAACTGAGGTGGTTCATTAACAAAGTATGCCATCTGTCTTCACAAGCCAGGTGCTAGGCTGCAGGCGAAGGAAGGACTTGGAGACAGATAAGACACGGCCCGTGTCTGCAGGGAATCCACAGATCACTGAGGAGAAAAACATAGAGATTATTGCAGAATCTTAAGTACTGGACATCACTGGTAGGTAAGAATCTGCCTGCCAATGCAGGAGACGCGGGTTCAATCCCTGGGTTGGGAAGATTCCACATGCCTCGGAGCAAGTAAGCCAGTGCGCCACAATTACTGAGCCTACAAACTACAACTACGGAAACTTGCGGGTCTAGAGCAGGTTGTCTAGCAAGACCTAGACAACCAGGAAAAAAAAAAAAGAATTGAAGTACTTAGGACTGTGATGGGGGTTAGGAGTCCAGGAAATGGACAGGGTTGTAGAACTAGGGGGCCAGGGGAGGAGCAAGGATCGGGGGAGGCTTCTTTGCAGTTGACGATCACCTGCGCAGGCTCTCATGTGGGGGCAAGTGGGTGGAGGAAGGGTGACATTTCAGATGCGGGAGCGGCTTCAGGCTAGAGCTGGCAGGAGACATTTGAGGACTGCTGGTAAGTTCGGGTGGGGCTTCCCTGGTGGCTCAACTGGTCAAGAATCCGCCTGCAATGCAGAAGACCTCCGTTCAATCCCTGGGTCTGGGAGGCCCCCTGGAGACGGGATAGGCTACCCACTCCAGTATTCTCGGGCTTCCCTGGTGCCTCAGGTGGTAAAGACGCCTCCCGCAATGTGGGGGACCTGGGTTCAATCTCTGGGTTGGAAAGATCCCCTGGAGGTGGGCGTGGAAGCCTATTCCAGTCTTCTTGCCTGGAGAATCCCATGGACAGAGGAGCCTGGCGGGCCACAGTCCACAGGGTCGCAGAGATGGACACGACTGAGCCCCTGAAGCTTTGATGGACAGGTGGGTAGAGTGGCTATAATCTTTTTTTCCAAACCAAGATGCATTGAGTAAGACGAGACTTTATCCACAGTAATTCTGGGATGACAGGTGTCAGCGGGGGCTTCTGTTCTCCCTGGTTCTGGAAGAGAAAGCCTCTGGCCAGGGGAGGCTGGTTGCATTGTAGAAGACAGACCACCCCCGACTTCCTTCCACTCAGCTCCCGGTGCAGCCTCCTGGGTCATCAGGAAGATCGACTCTGAGCCGTTCCCGAGCACCAAGGCGGGCAGAGTGCGGGCAGCGCGGCAGTCTCCACCGCCGACGTTCTGGTAGCTGCGGTTTGACCGATTGGAGCTGTCCCCACCCCGGCTCTGGGGGAAACCTGGGGTCCTCCCCGGCTCTCTGGGCCTCCTTCAGGTCCTCCTCCCCGTCTTGGGAGGTCTCCTGCCTGCCCCTTGACACGAGGCTTCCCCACTCACCCCTCAGCACTAGTGCCCCCACCAGAATGAGGTCTCCTGGAAGGCCGGGAAGGATCTGGGTCCCCAGTGCTCAGTGCAGGGCCTGGCCGGAGGCGGGTACCTCCCAAACACTCGAGCGTGCGGGTGTTTTTTCCAGATTTATCCAAATGGGTTTTTCCTCACAGGAGGAAGCTGGAGTCACACCGGGGGTCTCTTCTGGCTAATTTTTAACATAATGAAGCTGCGTCTTTGGTGTCTGCTCAGAACGCCTGGCCTTTCTTTCAGGCTCCTCAGGGAAAAGCACTCAAGTGAACGGCTCTTCACTGAAGGATTTCTTCAGCTCAAGGACTCCCTTTTCCGCTCTTCCCTGTCTGCATCATTAGGAAACATCTCTTAAAAGCCACGTTAATTAACTGTCTCAGGCCCTTGGTGGGGTGGCGGGTTTCACGGCAGCCATAGCTTATGTGGCCTCCTGGGTCCAAGCTGAGAGCCTTGTGCGGGGCTGGTTGAGCGGGGAACAAGGAGGGAAAGACTGAAGCACATCCAGTAGCTCCAGGTGTTTTAAAAATATGTATATATTTATTTTATTTATTATTTGTTAGTTTGGCTGCATCAGGTCTTAGTTGTGGCATGTGGGATCTAGTTCCCTGACCGGGGATCGAACCCAAACCCTCTGCATTGGGCGTGCAGAGTTGTAGCCACTGGGCCACCGGGGAAGTCCCACAACTCGTTTTCCATCTTTTTATGGTGTAAATAGTACATATTCCTTTCCCGGCAGAGCTAAAAATAAAATTAAGAAAAAAGACAACTGCCAAACCTCGCAATAGTACAAACCACTGCTCCCCAAGGCCCAGCACAGCCCAGGCCAGAGCTGATGTCCTGCCCCAGCTGCCTCGTGTGGCCAGCAGGACTAGTGGGTGGGGGTTTAGGCCTATCGTCTCAGCAGCCCTTGCTGAGACATTTTTCCGCCCCCCTCTTGGGGGACCCCTTGTACTCCAAACGGACAATAACGGACAGGGAGCCCACCTCAGCTCGTTCTCTGGTGCTGGCCGGCCTGGCAAGACTGCTCAGGACACACACACACACACACTCACTCACTCACTCACCCGTACTTGCCCCCTGGAGCTCTGATGGGAAAGGCTGTTTTCTGGGATAATTGACCTCCTTGAAAATCAAAGCTGGACAGCCTGCTGTCCCGTCCCGAGCGCCTCCAGGGCCTCCTGCTGTTGGAGAAAAAGTCTGCTCTGCAGCCTGGGCAAGGCTGAACCCTGAGAAACCCAGCGTCTTCCCTTTGGCTCCTTCTGTTCAGAGAGGCCCCACGGAGGGGCTGTGAGAGACCCATCACCCTGGACCCCAGCTCTGCCACAGCCAAGCTAAGAGACCTTGCATGAGTCATTATCTTGGTTGACTCGTCCACAAAATCAGGGCAGGATCTTCATCAGTACAGTGCCAAGTTAGGGCTGTGGGAGAATGGACTGAGAGTGTGCCTGGTACGTGCAGGTACGCAGAAAGAAGCGTGGGGGGCTGAGTCCTTCTTACTGGGTGGTAAATGAAAATCACTCCGTCGTGTCTGACTCTTTGCGACCCCATGGACTGTAGCCCAGCGGGCTCCTCTGTCCATGGGATTCTCCAGGCAAGAATACTGGAGTGGATAGGCTTTCCCTTCTCCAGGGGATCTTCCCAACCCAGGGATGGAACCCAGGTCCCCTGCATTGCAGGCGACTTCTTTACTGGCCAAGCCACCGGGGAAGCCCTCCTAGGTGATGAGGGACCTGCAGCTTCCTAGCCCCTTGAGTGGTAATCCCCAAGAGCGTGACCACTCCCCTCCGGCCATGCAGTGACCTCTGGCTCCTCCTCTCACGGGCAGTCTTCCTTCTTCGTCTTCCAGCCTCTCACCCCGACCCCCAACTCCCTGTCGGCAGGGCTGGCCTCCCTGGAGTCTCGCTCACAGGTAGGTAAACAACCTCCAGCCACCTCACCTCCCTCGAGTTTCCGTTACAGCTCTCATCAACCTCTGACCTGTTATTATTATTATTGGTGGGAGCTGCTTATCGTCAGCCTCTCTGTAAAAGAATGGATGATTCTAGAAGGCTAAAAAAAAAAAACTTGTAGGGGTTGAATGATGATCCGTTCCCTTCCCCTGAAGACATGCCCACATCTCAGAACCTGTAAATGTGACTTTATGTATTTGGTCGTGCCAGGTCTTAGTTACGGCGCTCAAGCTCTTAGAGCTGAGGCATGTGGGATCTTGTTCCCTGATCAGGCATTTGAACCCAGGCCCTTGATCGTGGAAGCTCAGAGTCTGAGCCACTGGACCACCAGGGAAGTCCCAACATGACTTTTTTTTTTTTTTTTTTTTAATTTTGGCCTTTTTTATTGGTCCTTCATTTATTTATTTTCATCCATCTCAATTCTCTGGCCTGTGTGGGCCTCCCATCGCAGTGGCCTCTCTCGTCGCAGAGCACCTGCTCCGGGCACATGCGCTCCAGAGCGCTGGCTCACACTTGGGCACATCGGTCCAGCCACTCCGTGGCACGCGGGATCTTCCCGGGCCAGGGATCGAACCGGTGCCCCTTGCCCTGCAAAGCGGACTGTTCACGCACTGGACCACCAGGGAAGCCCCATGACTTTATTTTTTAAAAGAATCTTTGCAGATAATAATTCAAGCATCCTGGATTATCCAGTGGGCCCTAAACCCAATGATGATGCACAGGGAGGGGAAGGCAGGAGGCAGGCTGTCTGGGCTTCCGCGCCGGCTCAGTGGGGAGAAACCGCCTGTCAGTGCAGGAGATGCAGGAGGCCCAGACTGTGATCTCTGGGTTGGCGAGATCCCCTGGAGGAGGGAATGGTAACCCAGCCCAGTTTTCTTGCCTGGAAAATTCCATGGACAGAGGAGCCTGGTGCACTCCAGCCCATGGGGTCGTGAAGACTGACAGGACTGAGCACACACAGACGGCCACAAGGAGTGTCTGGAGCCCCCAAAGCTGGAAGAGGCAATGAAGCATCCTCCCTTGGAGCCCCCAGAGGGAGCGTGGCCCGACCAACACTTCCGTTTCAGAGAGAATCCATTTCTGTTGTTTTAAGCCCCCTAGCGTGTGTGTGTGTATGTGTTCCCTTTTTTAATGCAGTCCTGACAACACAATACAAAGAGATGCCTCACTGGAAAAGATGGAGAAGCGGCTGGGCTCATGCTCCCGTGTTCCATGGAAGCAGCTGCGGCTCGTGTCTGGGAAGGAGGCAGGCCTTCTGCGAGGGGAGCTCGGGAGACGGGATGTGGCTGCAGGACCCGCCTTCTCGGGGGCCCGGGAAGCACTTTGCATGCGATCAGCGGACCTGACAGCCCGGCTGCAACCCCGGCTCCTGTCTCCACCCCGTCACTTCACAATTCCATCAGGACTGGCGACGGCGAAAGTGGAGGAGGATTTGCTCTTAATGGCTCTGCCCAGAAATGCCTTGTTTTCTTGACATTGACAAACGACATCCCTTAATAAAAGTTTCATGACTCAATTTAGCGAAGGAGACATGTAATCCCAGCCCCTCCTGTCCTGATCTCAAAGGTTATCCCCGGGTGTAGGTCCCAGGGACGCTCCTGGGTCTGACAGGAGTGCTGTCTCTGGGGGCGTCGCCTGGTGCGATCGCCAAGGTGCCCATGGGCAGAAGGAGCCACCTATTCCACGCCCTCTCAATTGGTCATTGGCCATTTTGGCCACCCAGAATCCATTCTCTTTTATCTGCCCTCATCAACTGTGGGGATTACTTGCAGCGCTACCAGGTCTTGGCTTTACACCCTTCCCATCGAGAGGCGGGGTCCCCTCCCTTTCAATCTGGGCAGGGGTGCTTAGATCAACTGGTTGCATGGCAGGGACTCCATGTGAGTGCCCAGGGCAGAGCTTGAGAGACCTCACAGGTTCCACCTGTGCCTTCTAAGACTTCAGATGCCATGCAAAGCAGGAGCCCCGTCCAGTTAACTGGAGGGAGGGGCTCATGCGGAGAACAGGGCACCCTGAGCAGCACAGAGCTGACTTCCCAGTGTACCAGTGAGCTCATCATCGATCCTATGGCCCCGGCCGAGCCATCCGAACCGTGCCGCCCGTGAATGGTGCCAGGAGAGAGAAGCACAGCTGCCTAGACCCCAGCCCAGAGCATCGGGAGGAACGGTAATTGCTGCTGAGTTTTGCAAGGGTTTTTTTATGGTGTAATAGATAATTGTTGCAGCCACCTCTTCCTCGGTCTCAGTCACGATGTTGGGCAGGAACTGACCCCAGACACAGCTTCAGCGGTGGGTCCCATCTTAAGCCAGTCCGAACCTCCAGTTTTCCTTGTCTCCAATGAGGCATCAGGAATCATTTTCTGAGGCTTCTGAGAAAGAGAAAGTCCTCCTCTGGCCCCATCTAACAAAGAGCTGGCATGGTGTGAGAACGTGAGATGAGGACTCAAGGAAGCAATTGTGTGGCCCACAGAGGGCCTGGAGCTCCTGGGAGACCTCCATGTGGAGTCGAGGTTGGCAAGGTGAAGGGGACGCTGTGGAAGGTGAACTAGAAAGGCTGGAGAGGACCGGAGCTCTGGACATCTTTCAGCAGCTAGATCAAACCACACCTGAAGCTGGGAGTCCCCCTGGGCTTTTCAGGGAGGGCCTTTTGAATGACTGAAGCTAGCCTTAAATGGTGACGCACTTCCCCCCAAGAGGTGGCACAAACGACATCCCTTAATAAAAGTCGACTCATTTGGGGTTCCCAGCCCCTCCTGTCCTGATCTCAAAGGTTATCCCGGGTGTAGGTCCCAGGGACGCTCCTGGGTCTGACAGGAGTGCTGTCTCTGGGGGCGTCGCCTGGTGCGATCGCCAAGGTGCCCATGGGCAGAAGGAGCCACCTATTCCACGCCCTCTCAATTGGTCATTGGCCATTTTGGCCACCCAGAATCCATTCTCTTTTATCTGCCCTCATCAACTGTGGGGATTACTTGCAGCGCTACCAGGTCTTGGCTTTACACCCTTCCCATCGAGAGGCGGGGTCCCCTCCCTTTCAATCTGGGCAGGGGTGCTTAGATCAACTGGTTGCATGGCAGGGACTCCATGTGAGTGCCCAGGGCAGAGCTTGAGAGACCTCACAGGTTCCACCTGTGCCTTCTAAGACTTCAGATGCCATGCAAAGCAGGAGCCCCGTCCAGTTAACTGGAGGGAGGGGCTCATGCGGAGAACAGGGCACCCTGAGCAGCACAGAGCTGACTTCCCAGTGTACCAGTGAGCTCATCATCGATCCTATGGCCCCGGCCGAGCCATCCGAACCGTGCCGCCCGTGAATGGTGCCAGGAGAGAGAAGCACAGCTGCCTAGACCCCAGCCCAGAGCATCGGGAGGAACGGTAATTGCTGCTGAGTTTTGCAAGGGTTTTTTTATGGTGTAATAGATAATTGTTGCAGCCACCTCTTCCTCGGTCTCAGTCACGATGTTGGGCAGGAACTGACCCCAGACACAGCTTCAGCGGTGGGTCCCATCTTAAGCCAGTCCGAACCTCCAGTTTTCCTTGTCTCCAATGAGGCATCAGGAATCATTTTCTGAGGCTTCTGAGAAAGAGAAAGTCCTCCTCTGGCCCCATCTAACAAAGAGCTGGCATGGTGTGAGAACGTGAGATGAGGACTCAAGGAAGCAATTGTGTGGCCCACAGAGGGCCTGGAGCTCCTGGGAGACCTCCATGTGGAGTCGTAGGTTGGCAAGGTGAAGGGGACGCTGTGGAAGGTGAACTAGAAAGGCTGGAGAGGACCGGAGCTCTGGACATCTTTCAGCAGCTAGATCAAACCACACCTGAAGCTGGGAGTCCCCCTGGGCTTTTCAGGGAGGGCCTTTTGAATGACTGAAGCTAGCCTTAAATGGTGACGCACTTCCCCCCAAGAGGTGGCACAAGTACACCCAGGGGATATATTTATAGATTAAAAAAACAAACAAACAAACCGAAGTTGGGGCCTATGTCGATCAAGGAGTATGTTAACAAAGGTGCATTAGAGCATTGTTTCTATTGAAAACCTAGAAATGACCTAAATGCCAAACAGTTTTTGTTGTTGAGTCACTAAGTTGTGTCTGACTCTTTGTGACTCCACCAGACTCCTCTGTCTTTGGGATTTCCCAGGAAGGATTCTGAAGTGGGATGCCATTTTTCTCCTCCAAGGATTTTCTCAACCCAGGGATCGAATCTGGGTTTCCTGCACTGCAGGCAGATTCTTTACCACCGAGCCACCTGGGAAGCCCCAGAGCTCACTTACATAGCGCCTGCTGCAGGATCCGTGTTCTTTTTACAGTGCTAATGATTTATACGATTACTGCAAAGAACTAGACCTTTGCCTAGAAGATTCTTCGGTGATACTTTGTTGCAAGATGGGGAGAAACCCCAGAGTGTGACTTCAAACAGCTGCTGAGGTTCACTGTTTCTTTTGTGAAAGAGACAGGTGTCCATTCGCTGACCTTTTCTGGGGTGACACCTGACGCTTGACTGTTTCACCTCATCTGCTTCTCCAAGAGGGAAGTAATTGTTAAACAATGCTAGAGAATGTAACTGCTTTTTCACATCTTTGGAAAGAGCATTTTGAAAGCATATGTTCAGAAGTGTTTCCATTGTTACCAGCTTATATTGCCCCCAAGCAAGGAAAGTATGTTTCCCTGAGAGACTCTCAGAGCCTGCACACTTTAAGAACTTGCAAACAGGGCTTCCCTGGTGGTCCAGTGGGTAAGGACACCACCTTGCAGTGCAAGGGGTGCCAGTTCCATCCCTGGCCTGGGAAGATCCCACGTGCCGCGGAGCAGCTGGACCGATGTGTCCAATTACCGAGCCGGAGCTCTGGAGCGCATGTGCCCAGAGCCAGTGCTCTGCGACAACAGAGGCCACTGCGATGGGAGGCCCACATGGGCCAAAGAACAAAGATGGATGAAAATAGAGAAATGAAAGACCGATAGAAGTGGCCCGCCCCTCTCCCTCCTCACCCCCCTCACCCCATCCCCACCAAAATAAATAAATAAATAAATAAATAAATATTAAGAACTTGCAAACAGAAGTTTCCAATCAATTTAAAAAAAAAAAAAAGGTTCCCAAAAGAAAACTTTTGGGGATTTTGAATCCATTTGTTAAAAATACACGAATACTAATCTGACTTGTTTGCAGGGTTTACTGATGGATATCCAGGAAGATGGATGTAGATTACCCGATTTCACCACAAATGGTTCCCTATTCTGAGAATGGGACTCAGATATGAATGTTGGTATTTAGAGAGCACGGCCCATAAAGTGCTTCTTTCATTTGGATTTAGAAATCTTTGTACAAATCCAAATTAAAGCACTGCTTTCAGCTCTAACAGCCATTCAAATCAAGTGTGGAAATAACTACCTAGATTCAGACTTCTGAATCATGACAGCAGAGTATTAAGCCATGCTTTTCAAAAAATTTAAAAAGCATATGCAATTGCATTGCTAGCTATAAAAATGTATTATTAAGAAAGTTTAATGAAGGTCAAAAGGTCTACTCTACTGTTAGTAAATAAAAACATTTAAGTGCAGTGGTTATTTAATCTTTACGTCCCCTGTTAACACTTCCTAATTTAAAAAATATTTATTCCATTTATTTGTGGCTTCCCTGGTGGTTCAGTGGGTAAGGACACTCTCTTGCAGTGCAGCGGTCACCGGTTCGATCCCTGGCCTGGGAAGATCCCATTTGCCTCAGAGCAGCTGGACCGATGTGTCCAACTACCGAGCCGGCGCTCTGGAGCGCATGCGCCCAGAGCCCGTGCTCAGCCAAGAGAGGCCACTGCCATGGGAGGCCCACAGAGGCCAAGGAACAAAGATGGATGAAAATAGATAAATGAAAGACCAATAGAAGTGGCCAAAATATATATATATTTACCTCATTTATTTGACTGTGCCAGGTCTTAGTTGTGGCATGCGGAATCTTCAAACTTCACTGAAGCATGTGGAATCTTTAGTTGAAGCATGCAAATTTTGGGTTGCAACATGTAGGATCTAGTTCCATGACCAGGGCTTGGACCCAGGTCCTCGGCTTTGGGAGTGTGGAGTCTTAGCCACTGGACCATCAGGGAAGTCCTCCCTAGTTCTTTTTTTTTTTTTTGCCACTTCTATTGATCTTTCATTTATTTATTTTCATCCATATTTGTTCTTTGGCCTGTGTGGGACTCCCATTGCAGTGGCCTCCTTTGCTGCAGAGCACTGGCTCTGGGTGCATGCGCTCCAGAGCTCCAGCTTGGTAATTGGACACATCGGTCCAGCCTCTCCGCGGCACGTGGGATCTTCCCAGGCCAGGGATCGAACTGGCGCCCCTTGCACTGCAAGGTGGTGTCCTTACCCACTGGACCACCAGGGAAGCCCTCCTCCCTATTTTTTATGTATGTTTTATACTGCTCGTAATATATTTGTGCATCCATATGTAATTTGTAAATATTTACACCCAGGTGGAGACCTCTGCTTTCAGTCACTTAAATCCCAGGGTGTCCTTCAGGTCGCTGTCCTGGCAATTTCAGTTTCTTGGGTGGCCGGGTAGAGAGGAAGCTTTCTTCCTGGTTCAGGGAAGCAAAGCATGCAACTCAACGCTTAGCCTCTAGGGGGCAGCAGAAGTAAGCAAAAAACAAAAGGACTCTAAAACAGCCCAAACGGGGCTGGCTGGTTCCAGGAGCCACTTTATGATGTGTCTTCTCCCAGCCTTCCTAGTTGCCCCTCCTCAGTATAAGAGTGAAACAAACTAGCTACAGCCCCTGAGGACTGAGAAAAACCCCACGAGTGATGGCAACAAGGAGGGGCGTCAGTGGGCTGCGGGGCTTTGCCCTGGATTCCTGATTCACCTGAAGATAACAGAGTCAGGCCCTGGACTCTGGCCCCTGTCCTGTGACTTTTGAGCCTCAGTTTCTCCAGGTGAGATCAGGAATTCCGGATGAAAATAGATAAATGAAAGACCAATAGAAGTGGCCAAAATATATATATATTTACCTCATTTATTTGACTGTGCCAGGTCTTAGTTGTGGCATGCGGAATCTTCAAACTTCACTGAAGCATGTGGAATCTTTAGTTGAAGCATGCAAATTTTGGGTTGCAACATGTAGGATCTAGTTCCATGACCAGGGCTTGGACCCAGGTCCTCGGCTTTGGGAGTGTGGAGTCTTAGCCACTGGACCATCAGGGAAGTCCTCCCTAGTTCTTTTTTTTTTTTTTGCCACTTCTATTGATCTTTCATTTATTTATTTTCATCCATATTTGTTCTTTGGCCTGTGTGGGACTCCCATTGCAGTGGCCTCCTTTGCTGCAGAGCACTGGCTCTGGGTGCATGCGCTCCAGAGCTCCAGCTTGGTAATTGGACACATCGGTCCAGCCGCCGCGGCACGTGGGATCTTCCCAGGCCAGGGATCGAACTGGCGCCCCTTGCACTGCAAGGTGGTGTCCTTACCCACTGGACCACCAGGGAAGCCCTCCTCCCTATTTTTTATGTATGTTTTATACTGCTCGTAATATATTTGTGCATCCATATGTAATTTGTAAATATTTACACCCAGGTGGAGACCTCTGCTTTCAGTCACTTAAATCCCAGGGTGTCCTTCAGGTCGCTGTCCTGGCAATTTCAGTTTCTTGGGTGGCCGGGTAGAGAGGAAGCTTTCTTCCTGGTTCAGGGAAGCAAAGCATGCAACTCAACGCTTAGCCTCTAGGGGGCAGCAGAAGTAAGCAAAAAACAAAAGGACTCTAAAACAGCCCAAACGGGGCTGGCTGGTTCCAGGAGCCACTTTATGATGTGTCTTCTCCCAGCCTTCCTAGTTGCCCCTCCTCAGTATAAGAGTGAAACAAACTAGCTACAGCCCCTGAGGACTGAGAAAAACCCCACGAGTGATGGCAACAAGGAGGGGCGTCAGTGGGCTGCGGGGCTTTGCCCTGGATTCCTGATTCACCTGAAGATAACAGAGTCAGGCCCTGGACTCTGGCCCCTGTCCTGTGACTTTTTGAGCCTCAGTTTCTCCAGGTGAGATCAGGAATTCCGTCAGGGTTCAGGACTTCCATGGTGGTCCAGTGGCTAAGACGCTCTGTTTCCCATGCAGGGGGCACCTGTTCTATCCCTGATTGGAAAACTAAGATTCCACATGCCATGTGGGGGCAACCAAAAACAATTAAAAGGTAATGATTTCAAAACAGTTCAATGATATCCCTTTGGCCAAAGTGGCTGACACGCCCTTGCCAGGTCCTAAATAAATGTCCCCAGACTCCTGATTCATTCATGCTCCGACCCCTGAGATATTCCCTAGAGGATGTCACCGCTGACGGTGGGGACCAGTGGGTGGCCGTCCTGACCGCCTCCGGCTTCTCTCCAGGCCCGACCCACTTCCCTCCAGTCCCCGGCGTCAGAGCTGTGGCTGATTGGATGGTCACTGTGGGGGTGTGGTTTCTGACCCCAGTTTTGAGCAGATGCTGGGTCGTGTGCCCTGGTCTTGTTCTCTGTGAATTCGGCTCTCCTCTCATCGCCCGAGCCGGCGTGGATCCGGCATGAGCCTCCACCTCTCCAGGACCCCTCACCTCCCAGCCCCCCCACCCTGTCGTTCCTCTGGGTGACCTTCTAGAAACACAGCCCTGAGTGTGTCATGCTCCCGCCCCCCAGTCATCAACGGGTCCTCACCGCTGAGGAAGTAAGAGCCAAGCTCCGGGGTTGATGTGCTGGGCCGCGGGATAGGAGCTCTCCCCGACGCCCTGCACTCCAAGCCTCTTCTCTCTCCTCTGCGTCCTTGGTTTCCCTATCTGTCAAGTGGAGGCAACCAACCCCTTGAGGGTTGAGAGTGACCGGGCATCGAAGCCTCCTCCTGGGTGAGGACGCTCGGCACCTGTTGATGTCCCTTTGCCCACCCCATTTACAGATGTGAAAGTTGAGGCTCTGAGAGGCAGCAGTGGCCCAGATGTGGCTGGGCAGGGAACCTGGGGCATCTGGTAGCACCTCCCAGCTCAACCATCTCTCCTCAGAGAGGCCTCTGCTGGCTGCCTCTTGCATCCTCTTTTGCCATCTGCACAGGCCCCGTTGATGAGCGGTTTCCTTGTTCATTATTATCTCCTTTGCGAGAACATAAGCCCCATGAAGGCACAGACCTGCTTGGTCCTATTTGCCAAGAGCCTGGCGCAGACCCAGGGCCTGATAAACTCTTGAGTGGTTGTTGGAAGAACTAAGATGGTTTCAAAGAAACTCCAGTTATAAGTAACTGGCTAATGACGCGGGTTCCTTTCTGCTCCAGAGAATCCCCTTTGAGACACGCCCTTGCCAGGTCCTAAATAAATGTCCCCAGACTCCTGATTCATTCATGCTCCGACCCCTGAGATATTCCCTAGAGGATGTCACCGCTGACGGTGGGGACCAGTGGGTGGCCGTCCTGACCGCCTCCGGCTTCTCTCCAGGCCCGACCCACTTCCCTCCAGTCCCCGGCGTCAGAGCTGTGGCTGATTGGATGGTCACTGTGGGGGTGTGGTTTCTGACCCCAGTTTTGAGCAGATGCTGGGTCGTGTGCCCTGGTCTTGTTCTCTGTGAATTCGGCTCTCCTCTCATCGCCCGAGCCGGCGTGGATCCGGCATGAGCCTCCACCTCTCCAGGACCCCTCACCTCCCAGCCCCCCCACCCTGTCGTTCCTCTGGGTGACCTTCTAGAAACACAGCCCTGAGTGTGTCATGCTCCCGCCCCCCAGTCATCAACGGGTCCTCACCGCTGAGGAAGTAAGAGCCAAGCTCCGGGGTTGATGTGCTGGGCCGCGGGATAGGAGCTCTCCCCGACGCCCTGCACTCCAAGCCTCTTCTCTCTCCTCTGCGTCCTTGGTTTCCCTATCTGTCAAGTGGAGGCAACCAACCCCTTGAGGGTTGAGAGTGACCGGGCATCGAAGCCTCCTCCTGGGTGAGGACGCTCGGCACCTGTTGATGTCCCTTTGCCCACCCCATTTACAGATGTGAAAGTTGAGGCTCTGAGAGGCAGCAGTGGCCCAGATGTGGCTGGGCAGGGAACCTGGGGCATCTGGTAGCACCTCCCAGCTCAACCATCTCTCCTCAGAGAGGCCTCTGCTGGCTGCCTCTTGCATCCTCTTTTGCCATCTGCAAAGACCACGTTGATGAGCGGTTTCCTTGTTCATTATTATCTCCTTTGCTAGAACATAAGCCCCATGAAGGCACAGACCTGCTTGGTCCTATTTGCCAAGAGCCTGGCGCAGACCCAGGGCCTGATAAACTCTTGAGTGGTTGTTGGAAGAACTAAGATGGTTTCAAAGAAACTCCAGTTATAAGTCACTGGCTAATGAAGCGGGTTCCTTTCTGCTCCAGAGAATCCACCTCCCTGGGATTTCGTGGATGGCACAGAGCTCCAGCATCCCTCTCGCCCCTGGAACACTAGTCTTGGGCAGCAGGCAGCCTCATAACCACACCAGCGGCGCCAGGCCGGTGTTCACAGAAGCTCTGGAGAGGCATCTTAAGCAGGAAGTAAAGTGTGTATTAGGCTTAGATACCTTGGGAGTCAGTGTTTAAAAAAACCTCACCGGTAATTGGAAATTGGCTAATCCCTTGCTAGCACGAGGAGGGCCTGGAGGCCCTGGAAGCTCTGGTTTCCCAAGCTTTATGTTAACGGCTTAGAAAACAGGAAGGGACTGAGGAGGTCCAGACGCTGCTGAGCATCTCTGCGGCCGCTGACACTAAGTGGAAAGCGAGATGCATTTGGGTCATGTCCCTTCGAAGCATATTCATGTTTCCTGAAAAGTCTGAATTTCATTATTAATAGCAACGGTTTTTCTGGTAAATTTTGTTGAATATTAAAAAAAGAGAACAGTTCCCAACTATAGGGCTTTGATGAGTTTGCATCAACTGCAGGCAGCTGGGCGGCCACCCCCAGCAGCCCCTCCCAGCCACGAAGCCACCTCCTGACTGTCACCGTCACCTTGACTTTGAATACCCTGGATGAGTGTTTTTGAAAATGTTTAGGCCTTGATTCCAGGTTCTCAAATTCGCATGTCCTCACTGCTGTCCCCCCACCAGGCATCCTTCCCGATGGAAGGGCCTAGCGGGATTGGGGCCCCTGGTGACGTCCTTTGTGGGGGCATTTGCCAATGGTTGCCAGGCAAACATACAGGCCCGGTGTCCACAGGTAATTGGATCTTGCCAAAAGAAGCTGGAAGTCTAGATTTTTATGTGAAATCATGATTATTGAATGTTGGCAACTCAGGAAACTGTAACAGGGAGGTCAGTTCCATCCAGACCAAACAAAACACGCCCATGGGCCAGACTGGGCCTGCAGGCTGAGGGTAGGGGTGACCTCCAGGAAGGAGGAGGAGTGTGAACACAGACCTCACACCTCCAAGGAGGGTGACAAAGGGCTGGATGGTGGGAGATGGGGCCGGAAGGCTCTGTGGAGCGTGGAGCGAGGTGTTGCCGCACTTGGAAAGACATACACGATAAAGCCTGCCAGGGCATCCAGGCGGAGGGAGCAAGGAGGCTGGGGCCTCGGAGCCTGTCCCAGCCCAGCAGGGTCAGCAAGTGCAGAGGGACTTGGGCAGCAGGGGTGCGGGACGGGCAGGCCCAGGGGCTGAAATGCGGGGCCAGCTGCATAGTACCTGGAAAGGCAAACTGGGACACATAGATTCTGTCCTGGGGCCGGCAGAGGGCAGAATGCTGGGGTTAAGCAGAGGCACGGGGGAATCACCTGACGGTTCAAGGCCAACCAACCCGCTCCAGTCTTCTTGCCTGGAGAATCCCATGGACACAGGAGCCTGGCGGGCCACAGTCCACGGGGTCGCAAAGAGCTGGACACAACTTAGCGACTAAACAGCCACCACTAACAGTTGTTGTCAGGACTCGGAGCTTTCACTGCAGTGGGCCGGTTTCAATCCCTGGTTGGGGGTCTTGGGAAGACAGAATTCTTGACGTCTGGCAGTGTCTAAGGAGGAGGGAACAGGGGGCTTCCCTGGTAGTCCAGTGGCGAAGACTCTACGCTGCCATTTCGGGGGGTCTGGGTTGGATTCTTGGTCAGGGAACCGGATCCCACATGCTGCAACAGAGAGTTTGCATGCCACAGCTGAAAATAATCCTGCATGCCACAACAGAGACGGAAGATCCCACATGCCATAACTAAGACTTGGTGCAGCCAAATAAAAAAAAAAAGAGGAGACAGAGCCATGGGACCAAACAAGCCTGTCCCTCACTACCCCCAGACAAAGACCCTCCTTGGCCAAACCTGAGTCAGGCTCCTCAGAGCCCTCTTCTCAGCTAGGCCGTAACCTTGGATCCCGTCCTTGGCTTGCTTAGGCTAGCTTTAGTCCGATTCCTCCTGGCTCAGTTTAGCAAGAATCCTTTGTCCGGAAATTCCCTGGTGGTCCGGCGGCTAAGACTCTGTGCTCCCAATGCAGGGGGCCTGGGTTCGATCCCTGGTCAGGGAACTAGAGCCCGTATGCTACAACTGAGACCCAATGCAGCCAAATAAATATAAATAAAATATTTAAAAATATAGAAGAATCCCTTTAAAAATATAAAAGAATCCCTCATCCTCAAAACCCTGTCATGTCACCCATTCCCCACTCTGGAGCGTTTATCTTCTGCAGCAAGAATCCTGGCAAGTGACTTGAACCAGAATCCCCCCAGCCCTGAGGTTTCCTCCAGCTGCCGAACCCCGCTCCTAGGCTGTCCTTGTATTCAGGGTTGAGGTTGATTTCTCTCCTGGGACAAAACTTCTGTAAGAGCGGTCCCTGAATAAGGCTGCCTCACCATCTTATCAGGGCTTCTCTGGTAGCTCGGCTGGGAAAGAATCAACCGGTACTGCAGGATACTCCAGTTGGATTCCTGGGTCAGGAAGACCCCTTGGAAAAGGGATAGGCTACCCACTCTACATTCTTGGGCTTCCCCTGGTGCCTCAGACGGTTAAGAATCCACCTGCAATGCGGGAGACCTCGGTTCGATCCCTGGGCTGGGAAGATCCCCTAGGCGAGGGAAAGGCTACACACTCCGGTATTCTTGCCTGGAGAATTCCATGGTTTGTCCATGGGGTCACAAAAAAATCAGGCACGCCTGAGTGACTTTCACTTGACTGTCTTATCCAGTGTCACGCATATCATTTCTTAAACACCTGTCCACACCCAAGGTCATTCCAACTGCATCCCTCTTTTAGGATAAAAATAGCTCCCTGCGCCCCCCATTCCAAGGGGCTTGCTCACGCGTCTGGATTCATTCCAAAAGGGTGTGTAGACGTGTGCAATGACTCCCTCCAGGGGCGCAGTCTCTACAGCCTTGTCCTGTCTTCACTTTGAGCGTAAACGTGTGTGAGTGTGTTCCCTCAGTCGTGTCTGACTCACTGGGACCCCATGGACGGTAGCCCACCAGGCTCCTCTGTCCGTGGGATTCTCTGGGCAAGGATCCTGGGGTGGGTTGCCATTTCCTCCTCCAGGGGTTTTTCTCAACCCAGGGATCGAACCTGTGTCTCTTGCGTCTCCTGCATTGGCAGGTGGATTCCTTACCACTGTGTCACCTGGGAAGTCCCATACTACTTTGAGTGCAAGGCCCAGGACAAAATCAGTCAGAACCATGGAGCTTCCTTTAACCCGGCCCCCACCTCTTCCAACTCAGCCGCCCCACCTGTTCTCCCAGGACTTCCTGCCAAGCACCTCGAAGGCTCTCATGCATCCCTCCTCAGATCCTGGTGGTTCTGCCTTTTTATTTTTATTAAAAACAACAGAAAAACTGTCTTTTTTGGATGTGAACCATTCTTGGAGTCTTTATTGAATCCGTTACAATGTTATGTCTTCGATGTTATCTGTGGGGCATGTGGGATCTCAGCTCCTTCTCCAGGAATCAAATCCACTCCCTGCCCTGGAAGGTGAAGAATGTGGGAACCATTTTCTTATGAGCTGACCCTCTTGGACTTACCTGGTGCCTCAGGAAGACCCCTTGGAAAAGGGATAGGCTACCCACTCTACATTCTTGGGCTTCCCCTGGTGCCTCAGACGGTTAAGAATCCACCTGCAATGCGGGAGACCTCGGTTCGATCCCTGGGCTGGGAAGATCCCCTAGGCGAGGGAAAGGCTACACACTCCGGTATTCTTGCCTGGAGAATTCCATGGTTTGTCCATGGGGTCACAAAAAAATCAGGCACGCCTGAGTGACTTTCACTTGACTGTCTTATCCAGTGTCACGCATATCATTTCTTAAACACCTGTCCACACCCAAGGTCATTCCAACTGCATCCCTCTTTTAGGATAAAAATAGCTCCCTGCGCCCCCCATTCCAAGGGGCTTGCTCACGCGTCTGGATTCATTCCAAAAGGGTGTGTAGACGTGCAATGACTCCCTCCAGGGGCGCAGTCTCTACAGCCTTGTCCTGTCTTCACTTTGAGCGTAAACGTGTGTGAGTGTGTTCCCTCAGTCGTGTCTGACTCACTGGGACCCCATGGACGGTAGCCCACCAGGCTCCTCTGTCCGTGGGATTCTCTGGGCAAGGATCCTGGGGTGGGTTGCCATTTCCTCCTCCAGGGGTTTTTCTCAACCCAGGGATCGAACCTGTGTCTCTTGCGTCTCCTGCATTGGCAGGTGGATTCCTTACCACTGTGTCACCTGGGAAGTCCCATACTACTTTGAGTGCAAGGCCCAGGACAAAATCAGTCAGAACCATGGAGCTTCCTTTAACCCGGCCCCCACCTCTTCCAACTCAGCCGCCCCACCTGTTCTCCCAGGACTTCCTGCCAAGCACCTCGAAGGCTCTCATGCATCCCTCCTCAGATCCTGGTGGTTCTGCCTTTTTTTTTTTTAATTAACAACAACAGAAAAACTGTCTTTTTTGGATGTGAACCATTCTTAGAGTCTTTATTGAATCCGTTACAATGTTATGTCTTCGATGTTATCTGTGGGGCATGTGGGATCTCAGCTCCTTCTCCAGGAATCAAATCCACACTCCCTGCCCTGGAAGGTGAAGTCTTAACCCCTGAACTTCCAGGGAAGTCCCAGGATCTGCTTTTAAAATCGAAACAGATGCAGAGCCTCATTGTCACCACACTAGGCTGAGCCACGTTTGCTTGGATTCACTCACGAGCCCCTAGCTGCTCCTCTTTCCCCTCTTCTTAAAATTATTATTATCGTTATTTTATTGGCCGCACCTCGGGTCGTGCAGGATCTTAGTTCCCCAACCAAGGATGGAACCTGCGGCCACCCTGTGTGGTGCGCGGCGAGTCTTAACCCCTGGGCCTCCAGCGAAGTCCCTGTTTTCCACCTTCTTGTCCCAGCATCCTGAGCACTCCTGTTATCCTTGGAGCAGACATGCCTCTCCTCTGTGCCCAACCTCCTCGGGCTCCCACCCAACTCCGAGTAAATGCTGGAGTCCTTGTAACAGATTCGATACATGGTGACCAGTTCCCTCCGGCATCGCCTCTCTCCTCTTCCCCTGCTGCGCTCCCCTGGCCCACTCAGCCACGACCACTCAGCTGTTATCCAGGACCTCAGGGCCTTGGCACCGGCTTCTCCCTCTTCCTGGAACCTCCTTTCCCAGGCTGTCTCCACCGCCTGCTCCCAACCTCCTTCAAGCCTTTGCTCAATGTCACCCTCCCTTGAGGTCCCCTTGCAGTCACAGTCTGCTACCCTCACCTCTAGACAGCTCCCGGCTTTGTTGTTCTCTCTGGCCCGTGACACCTGCTGACTCCACAGCGTACTTATTAATGCCGTTCAGGCTCTTTTCTCCCTGGTGCTGAGCATCCAGCAGACACTCAGCAAATGGAAGAGGGTCGTAGACGGAAAGTTCAAGCCCTTCTGCGCTCCCTCTTGGTATTTCTTAAGAGGGTGTGGGCTCTGAGACATATGCCACCTGGGCTCTCCCGGCTTTGAACACCCGGGACAGAGTTCCCAGCCTCTAGACCCCAAGTCCTTTTTTTTTTAATTAACAACAACAGAAAAACTGTCTTTTGGATGTGAACCATTCTTAGAGTCTTTATTGAATCCGTTACAATGTTATGTCTTCGATGTTATCTGTGGGGCATGTGGGATCTCAGCTCCTTCTCCAGGAATCAAATCCACACTCCCTGCCCTGGAAGGTGAAGTCTTAACCCCTGAACTTCCAGGGAAGTCCCAGGATCTGCTTTTAAAATCGAAACAGATGCAGAGCCTCATTGTCACCACACTAGGCTGAGCCACGTTTGCTTGGATTCACTCACGAGCCCCTAGCTGCTCCTCTTTCCCCTCTTCTTAAAATTATTATTATCGTTATTTTATTGGCCGCACCTCGGGTCGTGCAGGATCTTAGTTCCCCAACCAAGGATGGAACCTGCGGCCACCCTGTGTGGTGCGCGGCGAGTCTTAACCCCTGGGCCTCCAGCGAAGTCCCTGTTTTCCACCTTCTTGTCCCAGCATCCTGAGCACTCCTGTTATCCTTGGAGCAGACATGCCTCTCCTCTGTGCCCAACCTCCTCGGGCTCCCACCCAACTCCGAGTAAATGCTGGAGTCCTTGTAACAGATTCGACACATGGTGACCACTTCCCCTCCGGCATCGCCTCTCTCCTTTTCCCCCTGCTGCGCTCCCCTGGCCCACTCAGCCACGACCACTCAGCTGTTATCCAGGACCTCAGGGCCTTGGCACCGGCTTCTCCCTCTTCCTGGAACCTCCTTTCCCAGGCTGTCTCCACCGCCTGCTCCCAACCTCCTTCAAGCCTTTGCTCAATGTCACCCTCCCTTGAGGTCCCCTTGCAGTCACAGTCTGCTACCCTCACCTCTAGACAGCTCCCGGCTTTGTTGTTCTCTCTGGCCCGTGACACCTGCTGACTCCACAGCGTACTTATTAATGCCGTTCAGGCTCTTTTCTCCCTGGTGCTGAGCATCCAGCAGACACTCAGCAAATGGAAGAGGGTCGTAGACGGAAAGTTCAAGCCCTTCTGCGCTCCCTCTTGGTATTTCTTAAGAGGGTGTGGGCTCTGAGACATATGCCACCTGGGCTCTCCCGGCTTTGAACACCCGGGACAGAGTTCCCAGCCTCTAGACCCCCAAGTCCTATATATAGGTACACAAGTCACCATCTCAAGCCGTCATCCGAGGGACTGTTTTCCAATGTGTACAGACACTCCTCTGATGAATACTGTACAGCCGTTTAAAAGCATTACTGAATTCCTATGTGGTGTGTGGCCATGATTTATTTTCTCAGTCAACCGATCTTCTCAATGCCACCATTACTGAATGGAGGTCCTTCTCCAAATAGTTGGGAACGCCTTGCCTAGGGCCAGAAAAGGGATTGAATAAACAAGTCTGGGGACCCCTGGCCATCCTTCATATGGGTTCCTGCCAGGAACGCTGCCCACAATTACTCTCACCTACCCCCAGGCAGAGGAGCCACAGCTGCCAGGGAGCACAGGCTCACCCACCAGAGTAAGGCAATTCATAATCCGCTAACCTTGAATTCTGCAAGCCCTGCGGCCCCACGAGCCGGGGGTGGTGAGAGCCGTTCTCAGCTTGGGCAGAATTCAAATGAGCACTTGCGAGCAACATGCAACTGATGGTTGTACATCCCGGGCTTCTGGGCACCTGCTGTGCAGTGTGATGGGGGTTCGTGGGCGTGGTTACCTTAGAGCAGAGCTGCCCAGGGAGTGCTCCCTGTTGGGCCATCCCACCTTGCCAGGAGATCCTGAAAAGGATCTGTGTGAATTTGGTCTGCTGTGCTAGGTTCAGATGTTAATAATAATGTGTGCTAAGTTGCTTCTGTCATGTTCAACTCTTTGCAACCCCGTGGGCGGTAGCCCGCCAGGCTCCTTGGTTCATGGGCTTCTCCAGGCAAGAATACTGGAGTGTGTGGCCATGCCCTCCTCCAGGGGAACTTCCCCACCCAGGGATTGAACCCAGGTGTCTTACATCTCCTGCATTGGCAAGTGGGTTCTTTACCATGAGCCCCACCTGGGAAGCCTGTGAATAAGAATGGCTAGTATTTACTGAGCACCTACTATGTACGTGCCAAGTGCTTTTTGCAGGTGGGATCTCAGTATAACAGCCCAGCATACCTCCCCCACCCTTTTGAAGATGCTGGGTTGGCAGCCTCTGTGGGAGCACGCTTGCCTGATAACTGCAACAAGTTCGTGTCTGGCGTGGTACCTCCTTGGGACATGCTGTTGGGCTCTCAGGTGGGTGCTCTGACGTGCGAGGGGAAGCCTCCTTTCTATAGCTAACACTGGGGCAGCCCCGTGTGGCACACTTCTTGTGGTTCCATGCCATGACAGGGAGGTGACTGCAGCTTCATTCTGCCAGGGGAGCCTGTCCTCTTGGTTCCGACAGCCCGCACCTCCCTGGGCGGCCCTCAGGGGAAGCACAAGCCCTTCAGACTCTATTGCCCCGCGTGTCTGGTGAGGTGCCCCTCCCGACAGGTCCTGCAACTCCAGGACCAGTCTTGAGGCACCCTTTCCAGGGGGTCCAGCGACTTCTTAGGTGTGCGAACCCCTCAACGCGGCAGCTCAAACTCTTTGGGGCTCCTTCCTGGGGTGCCCTCTCGGGTCGGGAGCGCTGCTGGTCCGTGGTCTTCGCGGGGAGCCCCGGCAGCCTGGCCCTTCTTCCAGAGGGCGGGACGTCGCGGGTCCCTGCGCGCGCTGGCCCCTCCCGTCTGGTTTCGGTGCTCCCTCCCCTCTTTCTCCGAGCGCGCCCCGCCGGCACTCTGTCAGCCTCTCCGACCCTCCGCTCGGGCGCGGGTCTCCTTCCAGGGCGCCCCTGCTCGGCCGGGCCCCCGCCCGCCCCCGGCGCGGGGCGCCCCCTCTCTCCCGGCGAGGGCGGGAGCCGGAACAGTGTCGCCGGTCGCCTGCAGGTGTCTCCCCACGGAGGGGCGCGCGTCCCTGCGCCGCGGCCGCTGCCGGGCGCCCGCGGCTCCTCGCCGAGGTGCACTCGCGCTCCGGGCTCCGGGCGCGCCGGAGCCGCTCCGCCGCCGCCGCCGCCCGCCCCTCGCGGCCCGCGCCCCCGCCCCCGGGGGGCGGTCATGGGCCCGCGCCGCGGCCGCCGCCGCCCATCGCAGGCGCCCGAGCCCCGGGGCGCGGCGGGCAGCGGCCGCTGACGCGGGGCGCCGGCTGCCAACTTCGCGCGCGGAGCTCCCCGGCGGCGCGGGCGGCATGAAGACGAGCCGCCGCGGCCGAGCGCTCCTGGCCGTGGCCCTGAACCTGCTGGCGCTGCTCTTCGCCACCACCGCCTTCCTCACCACGCACTGGTGCCAGGGCACGCAGCGGGTGCCCAAGCCGGGCTGCGGCCAGGGCGGCAGCGCCCACTGCCCCAACTCGGGCGCCAACGCCACGGCCAACGGCACCGCCGCCCCCGCCGCCGCCGCCGCCGGGAACGGCCCCCCTGGCGGCGCGCTCTACAGCTGGGAGACGGGAGACGACCGCTTTCTCTTGAGGCATTTCCACACCGGCATCTGGTACTCGTGCGAGGAGGAGCTCGGCGGGCTCGGTGAGTGTGCGCCGCGGCGGGCGCCCCGGGGCTCGGCTCCCGGCTGCGCGGCCCCGGCGCCCGCGCCCCAGCCCCGCGCTCCCTCCTCGCGCCCGGGCTGGGGCCCCGCGCCGCCGCCGCCGCCAGGACGCGGTGCCCGGCGCTCCGCAGGCTCGGCCGGCCGAACGTCCGGGGGCGGGGAGCGCGCGGGGCAGGTGGCGGGGGCGGCTGGGTCGTGGAGGACGCTGGGCGTTCGGGACGCTCCGCCGGGGCCAGGATCTCCGGCAGGGCTCCTGCCCCCTCCGAGCGCCTTTGGGGGACGTCGCCGCGCCTTGGGGAGGCGCGTCTCCCGGCCCCCCTCTCCGGATGCCGGTGCGAGGGGCGCGCGTTCCTCTCCGCGCCAGAACTCCGCTGCCTGCGCGCCCCTTGCCCTTCTTCCCGGCGCGGGGCTCCGGCGACCCCCACCCACCCGGTCTCGCCTGGAGGGGTGGGGGTGCTGGCGCGGGGACTGTGGATGTCGGCCGCCCCTCCCACCGCAGATCCCCGGAGCCCGGAGCCCGGGGCGGGGGTGGGGATCAGGCTTTGGCCCCCAAGCCCAACCCGCCGCGCTAATCGGCTCCCAGGCCGGGCCTGAAAAGTGAGGAGAGGGGCGGTCCGGGGGGTTCCCGGCAGGGAGCTCTTCGCGTCCGGTCCCCCGCCCGGAAGATGCGGCGCGAGGGGCGCGGCAGCGGCCGCGACGCGGGGCGCCGGCTGCCAACTTCGCGCGCGGAGCTCCCCGGCGGCGCGGGCGGCATGAAGACGAGCCGCCGCGGCCGAGCGCTCCTGGCCGTGGCCCTGAACCTGCTGGCGCTGCTCTTCGCCACCACCGCCTTCCTCACCACGCACTGGTGCCAGGGCACGCAGCGGGTGCCCAAGCCGGGCTGCGGCCAGGGCGGCAGCGCCCACTGCCCCAACTCGGGCGCCAACGCCACGGCCAACGGCACCGCCGCCCCCGCCGCCGCCGCCGCCGGGAACGGCCCCCCTGGCGGCGCGCTCTACAGCTGGGAGACGGGAGACGACCGCTTTCTCTTGAGGCATTTCCACACCGGCATCTGGTACTCGTGCGAGGAGGAGCTCGGCGGGCTCGGTGAGTGTGCGCCGCGGCGGGCGCCCCGGGGCTCGGCTCCCGGCTGCGCGGCCCCGGCGCCCGCGCCCCAGCCCCGCGCTCCCTCCTCGCGCCCGGGCTGGGGCCCCGCGCCGCCGCCGCCGCCAGGACGCGGTGCCCGGCGCTCCGCAGGCTCGGCCGGCCGAACGTCCGGGGCGGGAGCGCGCGGGCAGGTGGCGGGGGCGGCTGGGTCGTGGAGGACGCTGGGCGTTCGGGACGCTCCGCCGGGGCCAGGATCTCCGGCAGGGCTCCTGCCCCCTCCGAGCGCCTTTGGGGGACGTCGCCGCGCCTTGGGGAGGCGCGTCTCCCGGCCCCCCTCTCCGGATGCCGGTGCGAGGGGCGCGCGTTCCTCTCCGCGCCAGAACTCCGCTGCCTGCGCGCCCCTTGCCCTTCTTCCCGGCGCGGGGCTCCGGCGACCCCCACCCACCCGGTCTCGCCTGGAGGGGTGGGGGTGCTGGCGCGGGGACTGTGGATGTCGGCCGCCCCTCCCACCGCAGATCCCCGGAGCCCGGAGCCCGGGGCGGGGGTGGGGATCAGGCTTTGGCCCCCAAGCCCAACCCGCCGCGCTAATCGGCTCCCAGGCCGGGCCTGAAAAGTGAGGAGAGGGGCGGTCCGGGGGGTTCCCGGCAGGGAGCTCTTCGCGTCCGGTCCCCCGCCCGGAAGATGCGGCGCGAGGGAGAGGAGGCAGGCGGGAGAGCGGGACGGCCCGGCGAGGCTCCGATCAGAATCGAGGTGGGGGTGTGTGTGTGACTTTTCGGGAGGCAGGTCCAACAGCTCGCTTGGCCTCGAACCGTTTCCTGTGCCCGCAGGAGGCGGCCGGGGCCGGAGGGAGGGTCCCCGAGGCGGGCCGCCAGGCTGGGGCAGGGCTCCGGGGAGAGCTGCCTGACAGCGGCGGTGCCCGATGCTGGGGACGCTGGGCCACACCGCCCGGAGCCTCCCAGACGATGGAGCCGATGTCGCTCCAAGTCCAGGTGTGCGGACCCTCTCTTGGTGTGAACTGACCTCTTTCCCCAAGGTTAAAACTCTCCACCCGCGCCTAGCTCTCTGAGGCCACCGTCGGCTGTGTGTGTAGTCACATGGAGACAGGAGTGGGCCACAAACCACCGGCGTGCCCCGAGGAAGGCACTGGCCAGACTGGCTTAAAGGACAGAGGGAAGAAAGTGTGAAACAAACCCAGAGCGTCTGCATCTTTCCTAGCTGGTCCCTCCTCCGCTCCAAGGGACTTCCTGGCAGGGTGCCCTGCAGAGATGGCCTCTCTGTCCCCCTGTGGATCCAGGGTCTCCCCGTCTTTGTCTTCTTGACATCTCATCAGCTCCTTTACCTCACCCATCACGCTTGGCACAACGGGAAGTTTTCTGAGGGCCTGCCTTTGGGCACACTGGCTTCTTGTCCCTTGTCCCCACGCCTGTCACTCCGTGTGGGCAGGACCTAGCTGTCTTGTTCATTGCTGTGTCTAGGGCACAGGCGGTCTTCAGTACCTGCTTGCAGGATCAGTGTTGCATGAGGCCTTGGGACTGTGGACTGAGGGCTTCCTGGGGTGCTGCCTCGACTGTCTTCCCTCTAGAGGGTGCCCCACTGAACTTTTCTGGGACCACCTGGTTGATGCTGGTGGTTTGCCAAAGATTCGCTGAAGAGGGTCCTGCCCTGAGCCGTTTTACCCCATCAGACTCACTTCTGGCATGCACTCAGGGCTTGAATTTTTACTCTGCAAAGTAATAATAATAATAAAAAAATTGACCTTAAAAGACATCTTGGCTAAAATCCCCGGCTTTCCGCTCAGGCCAGTCCTCTCCCACGGAGGCATCGGAACGCCCCGTCCGGGGAAGTGTCTGCGCCCGTTTTGGGGTAGAGATCCCCACATCTCATCTCTACCTCTCACCCAGTTTCTCCTTCATGGAAACACGCAGACGACCTGCTCCTTCCTTTACGTTCGCACTTAAATCCAACACTGTGTCTGGCCGTGGAATTGTCCCATCGCTGCTCCATGAAGCACCCGGGTCCTCCCTCGCCAGCTGAGCGGCTCTCTTTGCCGTCTCTCCTGGCCTCTCCCTGAAGGTCACGACCCCACCCCTGTGACTGGTCCATGTGGCTCACAGGAGGTTTAGGATTTCTTTCTTTCTTTCTTTCTTTTTTAATCTGGAGTATAATTGCTTGACAATGTTGGGTTAGTTGCTGCCATGCAACAAAGTGAATCAGCTCTGTGCCTACGCGAATCCCTACACGGGATGCTTAAACCTCAGCCCTGAAAATGCAAAAAGTGTAAAAACAATGTTAGCTTACAACAACAGCCCTTAATGTGCACCAGGCATTGTTAAAACGCCTCACCTGCGGGAGCTTGTTGAACATCGTTACGGCAGGCACGTTGAGGGTGCCCATTTTTCAGGTGAGGAATTTGAAGCTAAGAGAGGTTTTCGTCTGGCCTCACAGCTAATGAAGGGGCTGGAGTTGTCTTCAGCAGGCAGAAAGGAATCAAGATGAAGTGCTCAGGGAAGAGAACGGTGCAGTTAGGGATCAGAGAGAGGAGCAATTTGTCGGGGTAGGGGTTGGTGCTCAGCATAAGACCTTCTCCCCTAGTCCTCTGTTAGTGAAAACGTGGATGGTTAGTTTGTTGGCTAAGTAAAAGAAGCCCACAGTTTTTTCTTTCCTCTTAATCACGGGTGGTTCGAAACAGCCCCTCCCCGAAAATCACAATTTTCTTCCCTGGGAGCTTGAAAAACAGTTATCAGCCTGTCAGCGCTGATGAGAAATTTGGGATGTCTGAGCCAGATTGGGTTGGTTTCCCCGGCAGATCCTACTGTGCCTAAATCCTGCCCCTCCACCGCCGCGGTACTGAAAGGGTGTCAAGAGGTACCTGGCCTCAAACTTTGGTTGCTATGACAACCTTTCTTCTGGGTTCTGCGACCATTTTAAAATTTATTTTTCTACTTGGAGAGAGAAAAAAACCCACATCCCCACACCTCCGCCCCCCCACCACACCCCCCTGGAACAAAATCCTCCTCTCCCCTTCAGAACATCCTCAACCAACTTCCTTCCCTCCCACCAGAAAAGTACAGGAAAGGGGGCTTCCCTTGTGGCTCAGTGGATGGGAACCCGTCTGCCAATGCAGGAGACACAGGTTCGAGCCCGGATCTGGGAAGATCCCACATACCGCAGAGCAGCTAAACCCACACATCAGCAAGGACCCAGCACAGCCAAAAATAAATAAATAAAAGTTTAAAAAAAAAAAAAAAAAAAAGTACAGGAAAGGGTTTCTTCTTTTCTCTGCATTTTATGTTCACTCCAGTGAAAACACCAACCACGATATCCTAACCTCTCCTTGAGAAGCAGCTGTTAAATGTTCCTCTCAAAGCCCGTTTGGTAATTTCTTTCTGTGCTCAGAGGGAAAAAAAAAAAAAAAGCCTCTTCCCACTCTGGACAGCCACAGGGAAATCTAATAAGCCCCCTTTCCCACACTGAAAAATCTACAGCACTCACAAAGAAAACTGCAGCCTGTCCTAAACAGACACAATTCCCCCAGCCCCGGCACAAAGGACGCTTTTCTCTTTCCTCCAAGAAGGAGCATCAGCCTCCTTCAACAGGCAGAACGGGAAACGTGGCCTCGACACAGAATTACCCCAAGCCCTTCACGCAAATTGGATTTCTCTTCTGGCTGAGATGCTCGGAAGGAAGGCAGTGTGGGTGATGCAGACGCAGTCCTTGGGGTGGTGGGAGGGGCGGCAGAGAAAAACCTGGGGAAGTCAGGAGGGAAGGTCTGGAGGTGGGCAGGAGGGGGTGGCCGGCAGGTGGCTGTGCTGATGGGGAGCCCAGGTGAGATTCATCTCGGGGAGGGTGTGTCTGAGCCTCAGGAAGGGAGGGACTCGGGAGGTCGGATGGGGTGTCTGGGTCTAGGCGGGCTTGTGAGGGTGTCGGGGAGGGAAGTGGAACAGGGGTGGCCGGGGAGAAGGGAGAGACGTTGAGTGTCCCGACGGTAGACACACTTCATCCTCTGTCTTGGGTGGGACCGTGCCCATGAAGGATGGAGGCCTCGGGATGCCTCTTTTTGGCAGTGTGGTTTGGGCGGGGGCCTCAGTTTGCTGGCCTGTAGAATGGGGCTGTGGGGATCAGCTCAGCTAGCAAGGAGCAAGAATTCTGACCTAAGTCAGAGAAGTGCTGGACACCTGCTGGGGTGTGAGGTGCCCAGTCGCTCCTGTGTTGTCACCTGTCTCAGCCATTGTGTCTCTCCTGTGGACGTCTGCACCCCCTTCCACCCCTGCCCACCCCTGCCTGTCCCTGTCCCTCCTGCAACTGAGTGATCATCAGATCCGGTCCCTCCTTTGCACGCCGCTCCCTCGACAACCCCCGTCTCACTTAGGATGAAAGCCACATGGTCCCCGAAGCGTGAGGCCCTGTGTGAAGGTGGCGCTCAGCCCTTCCCTGGCTGCCAGGCTTCTCTGCCACTCTGGGTCCTTTCCTTCTTCCCACAGTGGTCACTGACGTCTGCTGCACCAGACACACTTGGCCTCAGGGCCTTCGCACTGGGCCTTCTTTCTGCCTGGAAGGCTCTTCTGTCAGATGGCCACAAGACTGTACCAGGAAACCTTAAAAAGCATTTATTTATTTATTTGGCTACACCGAGTCTTTGTTGCAGGAGGTCAGATCTTTCGGTCGCGGCATGTGAAATCTGGGCTTCCCTGCAGGAGACATAAGAGACATGGGCTTGATCCCTGGGTTGGGACGATTGCCTGGAGGGAGGCATGGCAACGCACTCCAGTATTCTTGCTTGGAGAATCCATGGACGGAGGAGCCGGGCGGACTACAGTCCATAGGGTAGCACAGAGTTGGACGCCACTGAAGCGACTCGGCAGGCACGCATGGGGAATCTAGTTCCCTGGCCAGGAATCGAACCCAGGCCCCCTGCCTTGAGAGAGTGGAGTCTTAGCCACTGGACCACCAGGGAAGTTCCTGTTTTCCGGAGACTTCCTGAAGTCAGCTGCCTCCCGGCACCTGATTCAACGTGGATCTCCCCGCACTTTCCTGCTTGATTTCTCTTCCAGCGCTTGCCACCTTTGACGTTGCCTCTGGGTTCCTTGTTTGTTTCGTGTGTGGTCCCCCAGCCCCGTGCAGGCGGGGATTGGGTGTACCTGGTCTGTTCATGGGCTGGCCCCTGGTGTTCAGGACCCTGGCACATAGTAGCTGTTCCATCAGCATTTGTGGGATGGGATGTTGGTCGCTGTGACTGTTGATTACAGGCTCCAAGAATCTTACTACCCTGCAGTGAAGCAGGGGGCTGGCCGGAAGCCCTTCCCCTTCCGCTGAGGTTTCTGCAATACCGACCCCTCCTTATGCACACGAGTGAGTGTGGGCCGGGCCCCTTGCTCAGGAGGAGAAGCCCCCTGCCACTTCTTGCCTCCTTGCTTCCCCTTCATTTTTGCAGAAACCTCAGTTCTTCTGTGTGACCCCTACGTGATGCTGCTTCATTTTCACAAGTATAAGGAGGTGCATGCTGTCCCCGACCTGGAGGTGTGCCATGCTTGGGAATACGCTGCTGTAATCTTAGATGGTCCAGGGGCAGCGGATGGGTGAAGAGCTGGACTTTGAAGGGTGTGGCTTGAGCCCCCACAAGCATTACTTCTATTTGTTCCTATAACGACCCTATGAAGGAAGTGCCGTGGGGACACCCAATGGGGAAACCGAGGCACAGAGAGGTGACATGCTTTGTTCAAGGTCACACAGCTTCCAGGTGGCAGGGCTTCCATCCACAGAAAGGTCCAGGGTCTGACCCTTGCCAACTGTGCTGTTCTGTGCTGCACCTCGTCCCCTTGGCGCCCCCAAGAGGCCTCGTTGGGAAGAGCACTGCACCAGTGTACTGAGCCCGGGGTTCGAGTCCAGCTTCCAATGCCGAGTTGCTGAGGGACTCTAAACAAGTCACACACACACACACACTCTCTCTCTCTCTCTCTGGCTTTGTCTTTGCTTGTGTGTAAAATGAGGGTTTGGGGGCTTTATTTTATTTATTTATTTATTTTCGGCTCTTCTGGGTTTTCATTGCTGCCGCAGGCTCTTCTCTAGTTGCAGGGAGTGGGGGCTACTCTGTGGTTGAGGCGAGCAGGCTTCTTTTGTGGTGACTTCTCTTGGTGTGGACCTCGGTCTCTAGGGCACACGGGCTTCAGTAGCTGCAGCCCATGGGCTCCATAGTTGCGGCTCCGAGGCTCCAGAGCACAGGCTCCACAGTTGTGGTTCATGGGCTTAGTTGCTCCACAGCAGGTGGGAGATTCCTGCCTCAGGGATCGAACCTGTGTCTCCTGCGTTGGCAGGTGAGCTCTTTACCACTGAGCTACCAGGGAAGTCTGTTTAGTATTTTTTCCGTTTGGATTGTGGAGGTGGCACCCTGTGCCCACAGGCCTTGTGGTCCCACAGTCCAGGCGCCAGCCCCCAAGCCACCACTCACGTGCTGTGTGACCTCTGGCAGGCGCTTGCCCTCTCTGGGCTTCCGTTTCCTTGGCTGGGACGAAAGGGTGATATCTGGCTCATGATGGGGCCCTTGGAGTTTGAAGGAGGATGACATGGGTGCTTGGCTGGTATTCAACCATCACTCAATCATGAAGCTTGAGTCATTTGACCTTGTGTTAGGGGCTGCAGACTCAGGGCCTTCGGGTCAGATCCAAACGGTCCACCTTTTTTTAAAAAAAAAATTTATAGGCACATTAGGTTTGTTCATTTATTTTTGGTTGGGTGGCATGTGGGATCTTAGTTCTCTGACGAGGGGCTGAACCCGTGTCCCTGCAGTGGAGTCGAGAAGCCTTAACCACTGGACCACCAGGGAAGCCCCTGTCCATCTGTTGTGTTGGCCCTGAAGTGTTTTCAGCACCTTTGAATGCGTTGTCAATGTTTGAAAATTGATACACTTCACAGAAACATTCAGATTTATGGCTTTTCTCACAAACTTGGCAGCTCTGTCAGCACTGGGCCCAGGTTCCTGTCGGGGAGGCAGTTGCCTCTTCCGGGGGTCCGCCATCCCCCCCACCTCCTCATGACTGAGGTGACACGCCACCTTCCAGGTGCTCGGCCCCAAGCCTCGGGGTCCTCCTTGGCGCCCCTTGCTCTCGCATCCCACATCTCATCCAGGGGCGAATCCTGCCTGCTCTTCATTTAGAATCCAGCACCCCTCCACCACACCTGACTGTGTCCCGCCAGCTCTGCGGGGCACCTCTCCCCTGGACTAGGGAAGTCGCCCCTTCCTGGGCTCCCTGCTCCCGCCCTTGGCCCCCATGTCTGTTCTCTGTCCAGCGGCCAGAGGAGTCCTGTTAAATCTGAGTCGGATCACTTCCCTCCTCTGTGCAGGGCCCTCCCGTGTATCCTGTCTCACGTGGTTGCAGCCAGACATCCTCCCAGGCCCGTGAGCCCTTTGAAATTTGCCCCTAATGCCTCTCTGACCATCTCTCCTTGCAGTCGTTTCGCCTCAGTCACACCAGCCTCCTTGCTGGTCCTCGAACAGGTCCAGGCCCTCCTGCCTCAGGGCCTTTGCACTTGCTGTTCCTTCAATGTGGGACCTCTTCTCCCGGATACTTACCAGGGTCCTTCCCTTCTCAGGCAGGTCTCTGCTCAGATGTCCTCTTCCCAGACCACATGGTCTATATCAGCGATCTCACCACCCCCAGTGCTTCCCCCCTTAGTCCCCTATTACTCTAATTATTGTCTTACCCACTACACATCACACATCTCCTTCCTTCCTTTCTTAAAAAATTTTATTGGAGTACAGTTGATTTACAATGTTGTGTTAGTTTCAGGTGCACAGCAAAGTGAATCCCTTATGCATATACACATATCCCCTCTTTTTTTAAGATGCTTTTCCCACATAGGCGATTCCAGAGTATTGAGTAGGGTTGCCTGTGCTATTTAGGTCCTTATTAGTTATCTATTTTATACATCATAGCACGTATATGGGGCCTCCCTGGTCGCTCAGATGGTAAAGAATTCACCTGCAAAGCAAGAGACCCCGATTCGATTCCTGGGTTGGGAAGATCCCCTGGAGAAGGGATAGTCTGTCCACTCTAGCATTCTTGGGCTTCCCTGGTGGCTCAGATGGTAAAGAATCTGCCTGCAGTGCAGGAGATGTGGGTTCGATCCCTGGGTTGGGAAGAACCCCTGGAGAAGGGAACGGATTCCCACTTGTGTATTCTTTCCTGGAGAATCCCATGGACAGAGGAGCCTGGCAGGCTATGGTCCAAGGGGTCGCAGAGAGTCAGACTTGACTGAACAACTTTTACTCACTCGCTCTCAGCATGTATATGTCCATCCTGAGCTCTAAATGTATCCCTTCCCCCCTTTCTGCCCTGGTTTGGTTTCTACATCTGTGACTCTGTTGTTCCTCTATCTTATTTATTAAGTCTCTCCCCTGCTCAGACGCTAGCTTCATGGGGGCAGGACTTGTTTCTTCTTACATAATGCTGCATCCTGGAAACTAGAGGGGGGTGAATATGTGTTGAAAGCCTGTGGGGTTCTAGGGCCTTCTCAGGACTCGTGTGTGCAGCGAGAGGCCCCAGGTTCTGTGCCTGTGGTTCCCCTGGACTTGTCAGATGTTCTTTCTTCCCTCTTCCCTCCCATGTTCTGCTTCCAAGAAGAGGTGTTCAGTGGGATGCCGTGAGGGGCTGAGTGGGTTCACTGGGGTCACCCTCCCTGTTTAAATCCTGGGACCAGATTCAGAACCATCTGTGGGGTGCTGTGACCTCAGGCCTCTGTGCTGCCCGTGGGACCATCCGTGGTGGTTAAGCTCGTTGGTCCCAAGTGACAGGAGCAGAGGGCTTCCCAGGTGGCGCTAATGGTAAAGAACCTGCCTGCCAATGAAGGTCAGATGTAACAGACCTGGGTTCGAGCCCTGGGTTGGGAAGATCCCCTGGAGAAGGGAATGGAAACCCACTCCAGTATTCTTGCCTGGAGAATCCCATGGACAGAGGAGCCTGGCAGGCTGCACTCCTTGGGGTCGCAAAGAGTCGCACACCGCTGAAGCGACATAGCATGTCCACACAATAGGAACAGACTCAAGTCCACTTATAGATAAGGTTTCTTTATTTGTTGTTCTTTTTCTTTCTTTTTTTAAAATTTATTTACTTTGGGCGGGGGGGGGGGGGGGGGGCGGGCCACTTCTATTGGTCTTTCATTTCTTTATTTTCATTCTTCTTCGTTCTTTGACTCCTGTGGGCCTCCCATTGCGGTGGCGTCTGTTGTCGCAGAGCACCGGCTCTGGGCGCATGAGCTCCAGAGCTCCGGCTCGGTAATTGGACACATCGGTCCAGCCGCTCCGCGGCATGTGGGATCTTCCCAGGCCAGGGCTCCAACCGGCGCCCCTTGCATTGCAAGGCGGTGTCCTTACCCACTGGACCACCAGGGGAAGCCCTGTTGTTCTTTTAAGAAGGATGCTGCTGCCTACAGAATCCAGGCAAAGGCTTTGGAGGTCAGAGCTGGGACCTCATGGAATCCTGGAAGCCATAGTTGATCCAGGAGTCAAACCCAGGTCTCCCGCATTTCAGGAAGACTCTTTGCCTTCAGAGCCACTTGCGGACCCCTATACACCACTGGCCAAAGCAGATCACACAGCTGAACCTGGAGTCACTGCTGGGGGCCCTGCAGAGACATAATGGCCAAGGGCACGGGTACAGGTTGCTGTTGCTTAGACATTCAGTCGTGTCTCTTTGTGACCCTGTGGACTGTAGTCCGCCAGGCTCCTCTGTCCATGGGATTCTCCAGGCAAGAATACTGGAGTGGGTTGACCCTGGCCCAGGCATGGAACCTGAGTCTCCTGTGTTGGCAGGTGAACATGTTCTGCTTAAGGGTTCACCCTCCCTGTTTAAATCCTGGGACCAGATTCAGAACCATCTGTGGGTGCTGTGACCTCAGGCCTCTGTGCTGCCCGTGGGACCATCCGTGGTGGTTAAGCTCGTTGGTCCCAAGTGACAGGAGCAGAGGGCTTCCCAGGTGGCGCTAATGGTAAAGAACCTGCCTGCCAATGAAGGTCAGATGTAACAGACCTGGGTTCGAGCCCTGGGTTGGGAAGATCCCCTGGAGAAGGGAATGGAAACCCACTCCAGTATTCTTGCCTGGAGAATCCCATGGACAGAGGAGCCTGGCAGGCTGCACTCCTTGGGGTCGCAAAGAGTCGCACACCGCTGAAGCGACATAGCATGTCCACACAATAGGAACAGACTCAAGTCCACTTATAGATAAGGTTTCTTTATTTGTTGTTCTTTTTCTTTCTTTTTTTAAAATTTATTTACTTTGGGGGGAGTGGGCGGGCCACTTCTATTGGTCTTTCATTTCTTTATTTTCATTCTTCTTCGTTCTTTGACTCCTGTGGGCCTCCCATTGCGGTGGCGTCTGTTGTCGCAGAGCACCGGCTCTGGGCGCATGAGCTCCAGAGCTCCGGCTCGGTAATTGGACACATCGGTCCAGCCGCTCCGCGGCATGTGGGATCTTCCCAGGCCAGGGCTCCAACCGGCGCCCCTTGCATTGCAAGGCGGTGTCCTTACCCACTGGACCACCAGGGGAAGCCCTGTTGTTCTTTTAAGAAGGATGCTGCTGCCTACAGAATCCAGGCAAAGGCTTTGGAGGTCAGAGCTGGGACCTCATGGAATCCTGGAAGCCATAGTTGATCCAGGAGTCAAACCCAGGTCTCCCGCATTTCAGGAAGACTCTTTGCCTTCAGAGCCACTTGCGGACCCCTATACACCACTGGCCAAAGCAGATCACACAGCTGAACCTGGAGTCACTGCTGGGGGCCCTGCAGAGACATAATGGCCAAGGGCACGGGTACAGGTTGCTGTTGCTTAGACATTCAGTCGTGTCTCTTTGTGACCCTGTGGACTGTAGTCCGCCAGGCTCCTCTGTCCATGGGATTCTCCAGGCAAGAATACTGGAGTGGGTTGCCATTTCCTTCTCCAGGGGGTCTTCCTGGCCCAGGCATGGAACCTGAGTCTCCTGTGTTGGCAGGTGAATTCCTTAGCGCTGAGCCACCAGGGAAGCCCTCTATGGATACGGGAAGGAGTGAAGAATTGGAACCATCAAACCAATCACTGGGTTGACGTGTACACACTGCTGTGTTTAAAATAAGTAACCGACAAGCACCTTCTGTTTACAAAAAAGGAGGCAAGAAGATAAGAGAATGATATAGATGAGATGACATTGGCCATGTGTGGATAATTCTTGATGCTAGTCGATGGATTCATGGGGATTTATTATACCGCTTCTTCCATTTTTGTGGCCATTTGAAATTTTCTATGATAAAAGTCAAAAAAAGCAATCATTGTATTCTAGGTGGCTCCTCCAAGCTGGGGACTTGTCCCACGAAGAGAGGCTTCCCAGGCCATGCAGGGGTAAAGAATCCATCTGCTAACGCAGGAGACGCGGGTTTGATCCCTGGGTTGGAAACATCCCCTGAAGAAGGGAATGGCAATCCACTCCAGTATTCTTGCCTGGAGAATCCCGTGGGACAGAGGAGCCTGGTGGGCGCAAAGACTCGGACATGACTGAGCGACTAAACAACAATAACCCAGGAAGAGGGGAAACATGCTGGTCAGATAAGGACAACAGATGCTCCCTACTTACACAGCAAGGGGACATCTAGGGACAGAAGGAGTCTGTGGTCGAGCCCTCCATCCCCGGCTGAATTCCTTTTAGCCAACGTACTGCAGCTGTGCCTGAGTCAGAGGTTCTTTTTTTTTTTTTTTTGGCCACTTCTATTGATCTTTCATTTATTTATTTCCATCCATCTTTTGTTCTTTCGGCCTGTGTGGTGGGCCTCCCATCACAGTGGTGTCTGTCGTCGCAGAGCACTGACTCTGGGCGCATGCGCTCCAGAGCTCCGGCTCAGTAGTTGGACACATGGGTCCAGCCGCTCTGCAGCACGTGGGAGCTTCCCAGGCTAGGGATCAAACCGGCGCCCCTTGCAGTGCAAGGCGGTGTCCTTACCCACTGGACCACCAGGGAAGCCCCGAGTCACAGGTTCCTGATGGTGTTGCCTCTGGGCTCTGTGACGAAACCGGGAGCCTCCTTCCAGAGAAACGAGTCCCTGTAAACACAGTATGGCCTATGGTTTCTGGAAACCCACACTGGAGTCCACTCCAGGTTGAGGACCTCCGATTCATCTGGTGTTTCCTGAACTAGGCCGTGCCCCAGAGCCGTCTCATTGTTGCTGTTCAGTCCCCAAGTCAAGTCCGACTCTTGGCAAACCACGAACTGTATAGCCTGCCAGGCGTCCCTGGTCTTCACCATCTCCCGGAGTTTACTCAGATTCACGTCCATTTAGTCGGTGATGCTGTCTAACTAGAACTTGGTAAAAAAAAAAAAAGATTCCCTGGGGCCTTGCCCTTGGACCTTCTGCTAGGTAGATATAGGGTGAAGGCCATGGATCTGTATTTCTTTTTTATTCACTCATTAATTTATTGACTGCTGAATCTTCATTGCTACACAAGGGGTTTTCTCTAGTTGCAGCTAGCGGGGGCCCCCTTCACTGCGGTGCCTGGGCTTCTCATTGCAATAGCTTCTCTTTCTGCAGAGCACAGGCTCCAGGACTTGGGCTTGGTAGTTGTGGCACACAGGCTTAGTCGTGAGGGATCTTCTCCGGTCAGGAATTGAACCCATGTCTCCTGCATTGGCAGGCAGATTCTTTTTGTATTTTTCAAGCAGAAAATTCGTCATTTATCTTCAGCTGAATTGCTTAAAAACTGATTGTAAATAGAAAAGAGAATGCACTGGAACTTAGTATATATTTTTTTACACTAAAACCATTTTGTATTGGGGTATAGCCAGTTAACAGTTCTGTGATAGTTTCAGGTGAACAGCTAAGGGGCTCGGCCGTACATATACATGAGTCCATTCTCCCGCAAATCCCCTTCCCATCCAGGCTGGTACATAACATTAAGCAGAGTTCCATGTGCTATACACTAGATTTTTGTTGGTTGTCCATTTCAAACATGGCAGCGTGTACATGACTTGCCCGAAGTCTTGAAGCATGCCCTTCCCGCTGCAATCGTAAGTTTGTTTTGCAAATTTGTGAGTCTCTTTCTATTTTGTAAATAAGTTCATTTGTATCATTTCTTTTTAGAATCCACTTAAAAGGGATGTCAGATGATATTTCTCCTCTGGGCAGGCAGATTCCTAACCACTGGACCAGCAGGGATGTCCGAGGGCCCTGTGTTTCCCAGCTCCCCAGGGGTCTCTGAGGCACGGTGGGCGTGGGCACCAGTGTTCCCCGCCAGGCCTCTCCTTGGGCATCTGGCAAGGAAGCAGCGGGCGGGGCTGGCGCTGGCGTCTGCAGTGGGTGGGGGCAGAGCGGCCCCGCCAGGCTCCTGACTGCCAGCCCACCTCGGCCTCCTGCTCTCTCAACTTCTGGGACCGTCTTCCGCTCCCTGCGCCGCCCCACTGCTCTCCCTGCACTTCCGGCACTCTTCCTACCTCCCGGCATTTGCTCTCGCTGGTCCCTCATCCCGGATTCCTTCCCTCTGAGTAGGAAATACTTGTCTCGGCTGCCCGAAGACCCTTCCCACACCCCAGCCCGATGCTGTGCTCTCCCAAGGTTTCTTCACCGCATGTACCACTTGCTAAAGTGACTTAAAACAAATTTTTCATGCCCATTGAGCGTTTGTGCTTTTCATCCTAAAGTGAGCAGCTCAGAGCAGGCCAGAGACTGTGTTCAACGTCTCACCATGGTGTCCCCGGGCCAGAATGCAGTTGGTCCTTAGGAAATAGGAGAATCCCTCTGGATGGGAGAGCTGGTCCCAGGGTCTCAAGGTCGCAGGATGCCATCCTTCCATGGAGTGTGCATGTTACCTTGGAAATGCACAAAGCAAAATTAAGCCTTGAGGGCTGCCAGGAGGGCCCATGCGTGTGTGTGTGTGTGTGTAGGGAGTAGAAGGCAACAGATAGCATCAGCCCAAGTGCAGAGGCCTTCTTAGTTGGTGGGGAGCGCCCCCCAGGCCTGTTCCAGGGGGTGGGGCCCAGGGCTCTGGGACTCCCCCGGTTGTGCAGTGAGGGGAGGCCCTAAGCACGCTCAAGAGTGGAGGCCTGGGCAGACGCGCAGGATCTGAAGGAAGAAAGCTGGACGGGAACCCTGCTGGGGACAAAGGCTTCGAGCAGAGCCAGCGGGAAGCATTCCTCTCCCGAGTCTTCAGAGGAAACGTGGGTCTCAGTTTCCCCATCTGACAAGTGGGGTGATTGTCCTGAGCTTGTGGTTCAGCTCCTTCTTGTGAGTCCTGGTGGCTTAAATCTTATCTCCTCAACGGGGAGGCCAGAATCGCTGTCAAAAAATGGATGTGGCCGCGCTGACCTCTGTCACTGGATTCTAGGTAGATGCTGAGTCGCTGAGGTGTGAGGGCTGGCCCGGCCCCCAGCTGCCCTCGCTGAGGCTGCCTCCTGGTCACTTTGAGTTAGTCAGCATCAGGGTCCTCTCCCAGGGACTGCCCTCTTCCTGCTGGGGGACCCCAGCTGGTGGGGGATCCGTGCTGTGGCTCCTGGAGGCTGAGCTGGAGCCTAGGGGAGGGGCAGGGAGGGGGAGGGGTCTTGTCGTGTGTCCCAGCCTGCCAGAGAGCGGGTCGGAGACAGCAGAGACACCCGACTCTGAGAGGGACCCAGGGCAAGGCTGCGATCCATCCGAGGTAACGAAAGAGGGCAGCCCAGACAGAGAGGAAGGGAGACTATAGGAAGGAGACGAGGGTGGGAGAAGGAAGGGGGCAGGAGGCAGAGATAGGGAGAGAGAGAGGGGAATGAGTGGAGTCACAGACCAGGGACACACACACTGATGAAGGGACACCCAGAGAAACAGAGGCAGAAATTAAGAGGGAAACAGAAGCCGAAAGAGAGAGAGAGAGAGGACGGGAGAGAAACACACACACATACTCATGAGCAGGCCCGAGGAGCTGGGAGGAGAGGCAAGTTGGGGGAGCCTGAAATAGCCAGGGAGGCGGGGAGGCGCACATATGGCCCTTCCTGCTGCTCTTTTCCAGGTGGGCTGAGTCCCTGGCAGGAGGCGGGGCCCTGCCAGGGCTGGGCTCCTGGAGCCTCGGGCAGGGGGGAAGGCACCGCAGCCAGGCCAGACCCTCCCACGGGCTCCCCCTCCTGCTGCCGCCCTCTCTCCTCTGCTGTGCGGGTGGGCGGGCTTGGTGTTGGGGGGCTTCTGCTCGAGGCTCTCCAGCCCCTCTCCACACTGTCACGAGTCCCTAATAATACTAAGGACAGGGATGACTCACATATGAGGAGAATAATAAACACGTCTTAGGAAAACGGTGGTCTTTTTGGTAGTCTTTCGAAGCCCAAGGACACCCAGGGTGAGGGAGGCGGCCTCTCGGCGTGTCCACTGGACCTGCGCCCCGGTGGCCTCTGGGACACGCGCGGGGAGCCTTGCCTCCCTCTGCCCCTGTCTGTCTGTCCCCTCTTCTCTCTGGGGCTCGCGCCATCTTTCTTTCTCTACCGCATGGTTGAGCTCTGGAAGGAGGGTCTGGCCCTCCCATGCTCTCAGCTGCCAGCTTTGTGCCCTGCTGCCCTCGGCGGCTCAGCCGGTAAAGAATCTGCTTGCAATGCAGGAGACTCGGGTTTGGTCCCTGGGTCGGGAAGATCCCCTGGAAGAGGAAATGGAAACCCCCTACATTATTCTTTATTAAAAGAAAAAACCATTTATTTATTTATTTTCACCCATCTTTGTTCTTTGGCCTGTGTGGGCCTCCCATCGCAGTGGCCTCTCTTGTTGCAGAGCACCAGCTCTGGGCGCATGCGCTCCAAAGTGCTGGCTCCGAATTGAACACACCAGCCCAGCCGTTCTGCGGCACATGGAACCCTCCCAGGCCAAGGATTGAACTGGTGCCCCTTGCACTGCAAGGCAGACTCTTTACCCACTGGACTACCAGGGAGGCCCTATGATTCTTTCTTTTTTTTTCTTTTTTTTTGGTTTGGCCACTTCTATTGGTCTTTCATCATCCATCTTTTGTTCTTTGGTCTGTGTGGGCCTCCCATCGCAGCGGCCTCTCTTGCTGCAGAGCACCGGCTCTGGGCGCATGCGCTCCAAAGCGCTGGCTCGTCATTGGACACACCGGTCCAGCCGCTCCGCAGCACGTGGGATCTTCTGGGGCCAGGAATTGAACTGATGCCCCTTGCACTGCAAGGCGGGCTCTTTACCCACCGGACCACCAGGGGAACCCCACTCCCTGGAAAATCCCACGGACAGAGGAACCTGGCGGGGCTGTGGTCCACGTGGTCACAAAGAGTCCGACGTGACTGAGCGACTAACACCTTGTTTTGGCCAGCCTCAGAGGAGAAATCTGCTTGGTCCTGGGCGAGGTGCAGAGGGAGGAAGGCCTCCCCAGACAGAGTCGGAGTAGAGGGGCTGGCACGCGTCTCAGTGGCCGCTGCTTGGAGGTCTCACCAGCATTTCCCACGAACAAGTCTCCAACCTACCGCCTGTTCTTCTGCCCTCGCTGGCCGGGGGAGGCTGGCTCACGCTGCCCTGATCGTCTGTCAATCTGGGAGGGTTCAGACAACCGTGGGGGCTGTGTTCCATGCTGTCTCATCAGGGGCTCCAGTAAGAGAGGCTCTATCTTCGGGTTCCATGACTGTAGAAGCAGGAAAGAGGGACAAGTTTCTGCTAGGGAAGGGCTCACGCCATGTGGCTTGTGTTTCATTGGCCAAAAACAAGTCACATGGTTGTAGCTGATCTCCTAGGGGCTGGGGCGTGGCGGTCCTACCGGATGCCTGGAAGGCGGGGCATGGGAGGATGAGTGACAGCGTCGATGGGTACGTCATCCTCACCTGCTCCCTCAGCGTCATCTCAACAGCAGTAAGGGACAGCGCCATCTCTCCGAGGCGAAACTTTGGAGGCCTCTTTAACTCCCCCTCCTCCCTCTGTCTGTCTCTCTGTCATACATCATCATTCAATCCATCAGCAAATCTCGTTGGCTTCTTTGAAAGATACCTCCAGGGACTTCCTTGGTGGACCAGTGGTCAAGAATCCACCCTCCAGGGCTTCCCTGGTGGTCCAGCAGGTAAGGACACCGCCTTGCAGTGCAAGGGGCGCCGGTTCGATCCCTGGCCTGGGAAGATCCCACGTGCCGCGGAGCGGCTGCACTGATGTGTCCAATCACCGAGCCGGAGCTCTGGAGCGCATGCGCCCAGAGCCGGTGCTCTGCGACGAGAGAGGCCACCGCGATGGGAGGCCCACAGGAGCTGAAGAACAAAGACGGATGAAAGTAGAGAAATGAAAGACCAATAGAAGTGGCCCGCCCCTCCCCCTCCCCCCCCCCCCCCCCCCCCGAAAAGGATAAAATAAATGTTAAAAAAAAAAAAAAAAGAATCCATCCTGCAATGAAGGCAATGCAGGTTTGATCCTGGGTTGGAGACCTAAGATCCCCCGTGCTATGGGGCAGCTAAGCCCAGGCACCACAACTGCTGAGCCCATGTGCTGCGAGGAGGATCTCACATGTGGCAACGAAGACCTGATGCAACCAAAATAAAGAAATAAATTAGCAAAAATAAAGATACATCCGGAGCCCAGCCATTTCTCCCCCTCTCCCCCGCTTCCCTGGTCTGAGTTGGCGCCACCTCTTGCCTGGATGATGCCAGCACCCCTGTCACTGGTATTCCTGCCTCACGTGACCCCACAGCCTGCCAAGGGACCCTACTGCGCATCAGATGCATTCCTCAACTCAGGCCTTCCAGTGACTCGATCTCAGGTGGATGTAGCCAGGGTCCTCCCTGTGGCTTTGAGACCAACCTGTCCTTGGTGCCCCTCTGCCTCCTCTCTCATTGAGCACTTTGCTTCCTTTGCTCCAGTCCGGCTCTCCTGGGGACTTTGGTACAGGTGCCCCGGGCATTTCCTGCCTCAGGGCCTTTGCACTTGCAGTTCCTGCAGCCTGCTCATTCTTCCCTTAGCTTCTTCGTTCAGTTCAGTCGCTAAGGCACGTTTAACTTGTGCCCTGACCAGGGTTCCCTTTGCCCCTACTGAACATCTTTTGGTTTCTGCCTTTTATACATCATCATTCAATCCATCAGCAAATCTCGTTGGCTTCTTTGAAAGATACCTCCAGGGACTTCCTTGGTGGACCAGTGGTCAAGAATCCACCCTCCAGGGCTTCCCTGGTGGTCCAGCAGGTAAGGACACCGCCTTGCAGTGCAAGGGGCGCCGGTTCGATCCCTGGCCTGGGAAGATCCCACGTGCCGCGGAGCGGCTGCACTGATGTGTCCAATCACCGAGCCGGAGCTCTGGAGCGCATGCGCCCAGAGCCGGTGCTCTGCGACGAGAGAGGCCACCGCGATGGGAGGCCCACAGGAGCTGAAGAACAAAGACGGATGAAAGTAGAGAAATGAAAGACCAATAGAAGTGGCCCGCCCATCCCCCTCCCTCCCCACCCCGCCCCCGAAAATGATAAAATAAATGTTAAAAAAAAAAAAAAAAGAATCCATCCTGCAATGAAGGCAATGCAGGTTTGATCCTGGGTTGGAGACCTAAGATCCCCCGTGCTATGGGGCAGCTAAGCCCAGGCACCACAACTGCTGAGCCCATGTGCTGCGAGGAGGATCTCACATGTGGCAACGAAGACCTGATGCAACCAAAATAAAGAAATAAATTAGCAAAAATAAAGATACATCCGGAGCCCAGCCATTTCTCCCCCTCTCCCCCGCTTCCCTGGTCTGAGTTGGCGCCACCTCTTGCCTGGATGATGCCAGCACCCCTGTCACTGGTATTCCTGCCTCACGTGACCCCACAGCCTGCCAAGGGACCCTACTGCGCATCAGATGCATTCCTCAACTCAGGCCTTCCAGTGACTCGATCTCAGGTGGATGTAGCCAGGGTCCTCCCTGTGGCTTTGAGACCAACCTGTCCTTGGTGCCCCTCTGCCTCCTCTCTCATTGAGCACTTTGCTTCCTTTGCTCCAGTCCGGCTCTCCTGGGGACTTTGGTACAGGTGCCCCGGGCATTTCCTGCCTCAGGGCCTTTGCACTTGCAGTTCCTGCAGCCTGCTCATTCTTCCCTTAGCTTCTTCGTTCAGTTCAGTCGCTCAGGCACGTTTAACTTTTGTGACCCCATGGGCTGCAGCACACCAGGCTTCCCTGTGTTTCACCATCTCCCGGGGCTTGCTCAAACTCAACATCCATTGACTCAGGGATGCCATCCAACCATCTTGTCCTCTGTCGTCCCCTTCTCCTGCCTTCTATTTTTCCCAGCATCAGAGTCTCTCCCAATGAATCGTCTCTTCGCATCAGGTGGCCAAAATATGGGAGCTTCAGCCTCAGCCTCAGTCCTTCCAGGGAATATTCAGGGTTGATTTTCTTTAGAATGGATAGGTTTGATCTCCTCGCAGTCCAAGGGACTCTCAAAGAGTTTTCTCCAGCACCTCCTCGCCTTAATGAAATGCCTCTGTTTGCTTGAGATCATTTCTGGGCAGCCTATTTAAAATTGCAACCTTGTCTCCACCCTCACTCCAGTACGCCCTCTTCCACCACTCAGCTTACTTTTTTCCGTAACACATTAACCCGGGGACCGTCCATCAGTCGCTGGACCTGCCTCAGTGCCCTGGGGCTATGCAGCCCACATGTTGAGAACCACTCGCTGCTTAGCTCTGTTTTATGGCCGAGGTCACTCAGGTCTCTGCCGGGAACAGACCTCTTGGAAGCCACACCTGTCACTAGCTGCACTGGTGCTGGGTCCTGAACTGCATCCCCTCGGCCCTGGCTTCTTATTTCTGGTCCTCTGTTATCCCTTAAAGATCCACAGACGTTGACCTCTGGTTTCCTGTGTGCGTGCTCTGTCACTCAAGTCGTGTCTGACTCTCTGTGGCCCCAGGTACTGTAGCCCGCCAGGCTCCTCTGTCCATGGGAGTCTCCTGGCAAGAATACTGGAGGATTGCCATTTCCTCCTTCAGCGGATTCCAGGGATAGAGCCCACATCTCATTGGTGCCCCTCTGCCTCCTCTCTCATTGAGCACTTTGCTTCCTTTGCTCCAGTCCGGCTCTCCTGGGGACTTTGGTACAGGTGCCCCGGGCATTTCCTGCCTCAGGGCCTTTGCACTTGCAGTTCCTGCAGCCTGCTCATTCTTCCCTTAGCTTCTTCGTTCAGTTCAGTCGCTCAGGCACGTTTAACTTTTGTGACCCCATGGGCTGCAGCACACCAGGCTTCCCTGTGTTTCACCATCTCCCGGGGCTTGCTCAAACTCAACATCCATTGACTCAGGGATGCCATCCAACCATCTTGTCCTCTGTCGTCCCCTTCTCCTGCCTTCTATTTTTCCCAGCATCAGAGTCTCTCCCAATGAATCGTCTCTTCGCATCAGGTGGCCAAAATATGGGAGCTTCAGCCTCAGCCTCAGTCCTTCCAGGGAATATTCAGGGTTGATTTTCTTTAGAATGGATAGGTTTGATCTCCTCGCAGTCCAAGGGACTCTCAAAGAGTTTTCTCCAGCACCTCCTCGCCTTAATGAAATGCCTCTGTTTGCTTGAGATCATTTCTGGGCAGCCTATTTAAAATTGCAACCTTGTCTCCACCCTCACTCCAGTACGCCCTCTTCCACCACTCAGCTTACTTTTTTCCGTAACACATTAACCCGGGGACCGTCCATCAGTCGCTGGACCTGCCTCAGTGCCCTGGGGCTATGCAGCCCACATGTTGAGAACCACTCGCTGCTTAGCTCTGTTTTATGGCCGAGGTCACTCAGGTCTCTGCCGGGAACAGACCTCTTGGAAGCCACACCTGTCACTAGCTGCACTGGTGCTGGGTCCTGAACTGCATCCCCTCGGCCCTGGCTTCTTATTTCTGGTCCTCTGTTATCCCTTAAAGATCCACAGACGTTGACCTCTGGTTTCCTGTGTGCGTGCTCTGTCACTCAAGTCGTGTCTGACTCTCTGTGGCCCCAGGTACTGTAGCCCGCCAGGCTCCTCTGTCCATGGGAGTCTCCTGGCAAGAATACTGGAGGGGATTGCCATTTCCTCCTTCAGCGGATTCCAGGGATAGAGCCCACATCTCTTGTTTTTCTGGCATTCGCAGCTGGATTCTTTATCACTGAGCCATTGAGGATGCCCTCTCATTTCCCGACTTTTGCTCTATTTGTTGGAAGAACTGTTATATAAAAAATGGCCCTCCCCGGCCTCCCCAAAGCCACATTTCCTGGGACTGGTAGGAAGTTGGAAAACTTTAAAATTTTATTTATTCTTTCATTCATGTTCATGAATACCTAGTATGTGCTTGGTTTTGTCTAGGTGCGGGGATTATGGCAGGAAATGAGACAGATGGAGTTTTTCATCTCATGGAGTTTACATTCTAGAGCAGGAAAAGAGAAAGAGGTTGTTTATACGTTTGTGCATGTAGCCCATGTTTACTGAGTCCCTTCTGAGGTCACTGTGGATTCAGTGGTGAACAGAACACATAAGGGTCCTGTCTTCATGGGGCTTACATTCTAGAAGGGTGGGCAGTGGGAGTGGGCTTGTTGGTTGTCCTGGCTTATGCAGCAACAGAGGCCCTGGGACCCAGGGGTCAGGGAACCAGTTGAGCCCCCGGAGGGCTGACAGACCACGCACCGCTTTCACGTGTATTCTTAATTACATAGGCCAGTCACATCTCTGTGACTTTTCAAGCCCATTTTTTTTTAAATTTGAAGTATCATTGATTTACAATGTTGTGTTAGATTCTGGTCTACAGCAAAATGACTCCGTTCTATATATATACTTTTCCATTATAGGTTATTACAAGATATTGAATACAGTTCCCTGTGCTATACAGTAGGCCCTTGTTTTATTTTAAAATCTCTTGTAGACTCAGCATACTCACTATCTTTAGTGGGTTTTTAAATTGAAGTGTAGTTGATTTCTTAGTGCAATATCGGGCTAGTTTCCATTTCAGGGGTTCAGCACAGTTGAAACAGACATACACACTTTTCAGAGTCTTTTCTGTTATAGGTGGTTACAAAATTCTGAGTGTGTTTCCTTGTGCTGTAGAGTAGGACCTCCCTGTGGGTTATCTATTTTAGGTGTAGTCGCGTGTATCTGGGGGCTTCTCTGGGGGCTCAGCGGTAAAGAATCCACCTGCAATGCCAGAGACGTGAGTTCCGTCCCTGGTCAGGAAGACCCCTGGAGAAGGGAATGGCAACCCTCTCTAGTATTCTTGCCTCGAGAATTCCGTGGACAGCGGCTCAGCAGCCACAGCCACCACATGTGTATGTGTTAATCCCAAACTTCTGATTTATCCCTCCCCCACTTTCCCCTTGGGTAACTGAAATTTGTTTTCTATATCTGTGAGTCTGTTTCTGTTGTATACATAAATTCATTTGTATCATTTTTTTCTATTCCACATATAAGTGATGATATATTTGTATTTGTCTTTCTGAGTTACTTCACTTAGTAGGATCATCTCTAAGTCCATCCATGTTGCTGCAAATGGCGTTATTTCATTCTTTTTCACAGCTGAGTAGTATTCCCTTGGATCTATGTACCACATCTTCTCTATCCATTTTCTGTCCATGAACATTTAGGTTGCCCCTTGAGGTTTTGCATTCCCTCGGGGAACACATAAGGGTCCTGTCTTCATGGGGCTTACATTCTAGAAGGGTGGGCAGTGGGAGTGGGCTTGTTGGTTGTCCTGGCTTATGCAGCAACAGAGGCCCTGGGACCCAGGGGTCAGGGAACCAGTTGAGCCCCCGGAGGGCTGACAGACCACGCACCGCTTTCACGTGTATTCTTAATTACATAGGCCAGTCACATCTCTGTGACTTTTCAAGCCCATTTTTTTTTAAATTTGAAGTATCATTGATTTACAATGTTGTGTTAGATTCTGGTCTACAGCAAAATGACTCCGTTCTATATATATACTTTTCCATTATAGGTTATTACAAGATATTGAATACAGTTCCCTGTGCTATACAGTAGGCCCTTGTTTTATTTTAAAATCTCTTGTAGACTCAGCATACTCACTATCTTTAGTGGGTTTTTAAATTGAAGTGTAGTTGATTTCTTAGTGCAATATCGGGCTAGTTTCCATTTCAGGGGTTCAGCACAGTTGAAACAGACATACACACTTTTCAGAGTCTTTTCTGTTATAGGTGGTTACAAAATTCTGAGTGTGTTTCCTTGTGCTGTAGAGTAGGACCTCCCTGTGGGTTATCTATTTTAGGTGTAGTCGCGTGTATCTGGGGGCTTCTCTGGGGGCTCAGCGGTAAAGAATCCACCTGCAATGCCAGAGACGTGAGTTCCGTCCCTGGTCAGGAAGACCCCTGGAGAAGGGAATGGCAACCCTCTCTAGTATTCTTGCCTCGAGAATTCCGTGGACAGCGGCTCAGCAGCCACAGCCACCACATGTGTATGTGTTAATCCCAAACTTCTGATTTATCCCTCCCCCACTTTCCCCTTGGGTAACTGAAATTTGTTTTCTATATCTGTGAGTCTGTTTCTGTTGTATACATAAATTCATTTGTATCATTTTTTTCTATTCCACATATAAGTGATGATATATTTGTATTTGTCTTTCTGAGTTACTTCACTTAGTAGGATCATCTCTAAGTCCATCCATGTTGCTGCAAATGGCGTTATTTCATTCTTTTTCACAGCTGAGTAGTATTCCCTTGGATCTATGTACCACATCTTCTCTATCCATTTTTCTGTCCATGAACATTTAGGTTGCCCCTTGAGCCTGTTTTGCATTCCCCTCTGATGGTGTTGGAGTTGGGTTTTGAGACCTGTGGTCAGTCATCTTCCTATATATGAGCCCTTACCTGCCCGCCCAGTTGTTCTAATGCTTGAAATGTTTTCCCAGATAGTTATTTCCACCTTGAAAGATTTGTCTTCCTTTGCAATAATAGATGACTTGGAAAGATTTTCTTTTTAGAAGCTATCCTCTTCTCTCCTTTGGTCTTCATTCATTCATTTAGACACATTTATCAAACACCTACTCTGTGCTGCGTCCTCTCCTCTATACCAGGAATACTTGGTGAACTTGAGGATTGAGTCCCTACTCAAAAGGAGCTCACATTCCAATGGAGAGGGAAAATAAGTTAAAAAGACATAAATCAGTAATTTCATAAGAAAAGTAAGTGAAAAGAAAGCTCCGTCGGGCTTCCCTGGTGGTCCAGTGGGTAGGGATACCGCCTTGCAGTGCAAGGGGCGCCGGTTCGGTCCCTGGCCTGGGAAGATCCCATGTGCCGCGGAGCCGCTGGACCGATGTGTCCAATTACCGAGTCGGAGCTCTGGAGCGCATGCGCCCAGAGCCGGTGCTCTGCGACAACAGAGGCCACCGCGATGGGAGGCCCACGGGGGCCAAGGAACAAAGCTGGATGAAAATAGATAAATGAAAGACCAATAGAAAAGGCCCGCCCGCCTCCTCCCTCCCCAGCCCGCCTTCCCCTCCCCTCCCCCCAAAAAGAAAGCTCCGTCGTGTCTGACTCTTTGAGACCCCATGGATTATAGCCCACCAGGCTCCTCTGTCCATGGAATTCTCTAGACAAGAATACAGGCATGGGTTTCCATTTCCTCCTCCAGGGGATCTTCCCAACTCGGGGATTGAGTCCAAGTCTCATGCCTTGCAGGCAGATTCTTTACTGTCTGAGCCACCAGGGAAGTCCATAATTTCATGTAGTATTGATCAGGATAGACCTGAGTGCTGGGAAGGAGAGTCCTGAGAGCAGTTGAGTCGGGGAGGGGTATTACTCTATCCATTTTTTTGTCCAGACATTTATGTTAGTATTCCCTTGGATCTATGTACCACATCTTCTCTATCCATTTTCTGTCCATGAACATTTAGGTTGCCCCTTGAGCCTGTTTTGCATTCCCCTCTGATGGTGTTGGAGTTGGGTTTTGAGACCTGTGGTCAGTCATCTTCCTATATATGAGCCCTTACCTGCCCGCCCAGTTGTTCTAATGCTTGAAATGTTTTCCCAGATAGTTATTTCCACCTTGAAAGATTTGTCTTCCTTTGCAATAATAGATGACTTGGAAAGATTTTCTTTTTAGAAGCTATCCTCTTCTCTCCTTTGGTCTTCATTCATTCATTTAGACACATTTATCAAACACCTACTCTGTGCTGCGTCCTCTCCTCTATACCAGGAATACTTGGTGAACTTGAGGATTGAGTCCCTACTCAAAAGGAGCTCACATTCCAATGGAGAGGGAAAATAAGTTAAAAAGACATAAATCAGTAATTTCATAAGAAAAGTAAGTGAAAAGAAAGCTCCGTCGGGCTTCCCTGGTGGTCCAGTGGGTAGGGATACCGCCTTGCAGTGCAAGGGGCGCCGGTTCGGTCCCTGGCCTGGGAAGATCCCATGTGCCGCGGAGCCGCTGGACCGATGTGTCCAATTACCGAGTCGGAGCTCTGGAGCGCATGCGCCCAGAGCCGGTGCTCTGCGACAACAGAGGCCACCGCGATGGGAGGCCCACGGGGGCCAAGGAACAAAGCTGGATGAAAATAGATAAATGAAAGACCAATAGAAAAGGCCCGCCCGCCTCCTCCCTCCCCAGCCCGCCTTCCCCTCCCCTCCCCACAAGAAAGCTCCGTCGTGTCTGCCTCTTTGAGACCCCATGGATTATAGCCCACCAGGCTCCTCTGTCCATGGAATTCTCTAGACAAGAATACAGGCATGGGTTTCCATTTCCTCCTCCAGGGGATCTTCCCAACTCGGGGATTGAGTCCAAGTCTCATGCCTTGCAGGCAGATTCTTTACTGTCTGAGCCACCAGGGAAGTCCATAATTTCATGTAGTATTGATCAGGATAGACCTGAGTGCTGGGAAGGAGAGTCCTGAGAGAGCAGTTGAGGGTGGAGTTCTGGATTGGGTGCCAGGGAAACTCTTTCAAGGGGTGGTACTTGAACCGAGACCTGAATGACCAGGATGAAGTGGCCACACAGAGTTCTGGGCACGGGGCCAGCATTCTAGGAAGACTGAGTCCATCCATTTCCTACTTTTTGAGTCACTTTTTAGTGAATTGTGTTTTCTCTGAAATAATTTATTCATCAAGTGATTCGAACTTGTTTGCATAAAATTTAGCAAAGTATTTTCTTGTGATCAAAAGAAAAATCTCTCTTTGATTAGTTTCCTTTTTGCACTCCTACTCCTATGTATTTTTTCCTTCTTTCTCCTGATTTATCTTGCTGAAATCTGCGGAGGGTGATATGGGTCCTGGTGAAAATTGCTTTTCAGACTCTCCAGAAAGAGCAGACTGGCTTGACATCTTTGCATGAGATCTGCACTGAGATGTCATATTCTCAGGTTGGAGGCTTTGACGATTTGTTCCCGCTTCTCTCCTGGCTTTAGTCCAGGGGTCTTACCAGCTAGACTGTTCAGCCACCCTCCCCCACATTTTACTTTAGCTTTCCCCCCACCTCATCATGCTTCTCTTATTTTTATATTTAGTTTCATCCATCTTTTGTTCTTTCTGCCTGTGTGGGCCTCCCATTGCAGTGGCCCCTCTCCTTGCAGAGCACCGGCTTTGGGCGCATGCGCTCCAGAGCGCTGGCTCCCAATTGGACACACCGGTCCAGCCGCCCTGCGGCTGGTGGGATCTTCCCAGGCCAGGGATTGAACCAGCGCCCCTTGCACTGCAGGGCCAACTCTCTACCCACTGGACCACCAGGAAAGTTCCTTCCCCTACTTTTTAATTTTTTTTTTTTTTTTAAAGAATCCTTGTTCTTCTTTTCCCTTTTTTTTTTTTTAATTTAGTCTCATTTTTGAATCCTTACTCTTGTATGTATAAATTCTGCTCGTTTAAATTTCCTAATGCATCATTAATTTCTTTTAGCTTTCTTTTCTAAAAGTTGTTTTAATGTTTTCAAGTATTTGAGTTGAAAACTTTGTTTCCATCCTTTTTTTAAAAAAGAATGCGTTTCATGCTATGTGTTTGCCTAAAGAGCTACTTTGCTTTATATCTTGTGAGCAGTGGCTTTTTCAAAATGAGTTCTCTGAAAGTTCTGAAGTTACAATTTTGTTTCTGGCAGTTCTGAAATTTCGGTTTTGTTTCATCATTGAATTGTTATTTATTTGTTTATTTTGGCTGCATTGGGTCTTTGTTGCCGCGCACGGGCTCATCTAGCTGTGGAGCATGGGCTTAGTTGCCCTAAGGCACCGGGGAATCTTAGTTCCCTGACTAGACATTGAACCCACATGCCCTACGTTGGAAGGGGAATTCTTTACCACTGTGCTACCAGGGAAGTTCCTTTCACTGAATTTATCTTTAAGAATAATTTAGTGGAGCATTAAAAATTTCCTGGTGCTTTGCCTACTTTGCTTAAAGTTTTGTCACTAAGTTTTAGTTTTACAGAATGTTGGAGGAGGTGAAATTCTGCTCCGTACGTTTTTGGGTATATATTTTATTTGACAAATTAATGTTTTATTTAATTTCTGTGTGCACAAGGTAAAGCCACTTGATAGAATTTAAAATTTCAAGGATGATTTGGTTGTTTATTTCTCTTTGTTTTCTTGATCCCTCAAAAGCTAGAGGAGGTAGGTCAAAGTCTTTTTCTTCAACAGAATTCTTTCCATTTTTACTTGTGTTTCTGATGGTTTTTGTTTTTATAAAGTTTCATTCTTTGTTATTCATCACAAAAAGATTCATGACAGCTATATTTCCGTTGTGGAATTGTGGATTTTATCTTTTGTCAAGATAAAATGACTATTTTCCCCTAGTGAATGCTTTTTGCTTTGACTTCTATTTTTTCATATTTTAGTATTTCTATCCCAGCTTTCTTTGTTTGTGTCCTCCTGTTGTCTCTCTAGCGTTTTTATTTTAACTTTTTCATGTCTTTCTGGTTAGGTTCGTATCTATAAGAACAGCACGGTTAGAGTCTGTCTTTTGGGACACCTGATGGGTCTTAGCCAAGTGACATTTATTTCCATAATCAATACATTTGATCTCATGTCTCTCTTCTTGTTAAATGCTTCAATGCTTTATTCCTTTACCTTTAAACATTCTCTTTGTTTTTCCTTTTTGGAACATGGATTCGGTTTTGTTTCTGTTTTCTTGACTAATGATTTAAAAGTAGACGCGTTGCTGTTAATTCTGTCTTTAAAACAGACTACTATTTCTCTAATAAGTATGAAGAGCTGTATGCAGTGCATCTTCCATGGTAGGATGAGATTGTGTGCTAGGTCACTTCAGTTATGCTAATCATGTCTAATTCTTTGGAAATATATGGATGGTATCCTGCTAGGCTCCTCTGTCCATGGGATTCTTCAGGCAAGAATAATGGAGTTGGGTTGCCATGCCCTCCTTGGGGAATTCTTTACCACTGTGCTACCAGGGAAGTTCCTTTCACTGAATTTATCTTTAAGAATAATTTAGTGGAGCATTAAAAATTTCCTGGTGCTTTGCCTACTTTGCTTAAAGTTTTGTCACTAAGTTTTAGTTTTACAGAATGTTGGAGGAGGTGAAATTCTGCTCCGTACGTTTTTGGGTATATATTTTATTTGACAAATTAATGTTTTATTTAATTTCTGTGTGCACAAGGTAAAGCCACTTGATAGAATTTAAAATTTCAAGGATGATTTGGTTGTTTATTTCTCTTTGTTTTCTTGATCCCTCAAAAGCTAGAGGAGGTAGGTCAAAGTCTTTTCTTCAACAGAATTCTTTCCATTTTACTTGTGTTTCTGATGGTTTTTGTTTTTATAAAGTTTCATTCTTTGTTATTCATCACAAAAAGATTCATGACAGCTATATTTCCGTTGTGGAATTGTGGATTTTATCTTTTGTCAAGATAAAATGACTCTTTTCCCTAGTGAATGCTTTTTGCTTTGACTTCTATTTTTTCATATTTTAGTATTTCTATCCCAGCTTTCTTTGTTTGTGTCCTCCTGTTGTCTCTCTAGCGTTTTTATTTTAACTTTTTCATGTCTTTCTGGTTAGGTTCGTATCTATAAGAACAGCACGGTTAGAGTCTGTCTTTTGGGACACCTGATGGGTCTTAGCCAAGTGACATTTATTTCCATAATCAATACATTTGATCTCATGTCTCTCTTCTTGTTAAATGCTTCAATGCTTTATTCCTTTACCTTTAAACATTCTCTTTGTTTTTCCTTTTTGGAACATGGATTCGGTTTTGTTTCTGTTTTCTTGACTAATGATTTAAAAAGTAGACGCGTTGCTGTTAATTCTGTCTTTAAAACAGACTACTATTTCTCTAATAAGTATGAAGAGCTGTATGCAGTGCATCTTCCATGGTAGGATGAGATTGTGTGCTAGGTCACTTCAGTTATGCTAATCATGTCTAATTCTTTGGAAATATATGGATGGTATCCTGCTAGGCTCCTCTGTCCATGGGATTCTTCAGGCAAGAATAATGGAGTGGGTTGCCATGCCCTCCTTCTGGGGATCTTCCCGACCCAGGAATCGAACCCACATCTCTTAGGTCTCCTGCATTGGCAGGTCGTTCTTAATCATGAGCTCCACCTGGAAAGCCCCCTTTTATTTTTTCGCTGCCCCATGCAGCATGTGGGATCTTACTTTCCTCACCAGGGATTGAACCTGTACCCCCTACAGTAGAAGCCCAAAGTCTTAACCACTGGACCACCGGGGAAGTCTTAGGATGAGATTCGTCACTCTTGAACTTTCTTTAAAACTCATGTTTGTAATGATAATTGCAACTTAATTTCTTGCATAACTGGTTTCAGTCCTAACTGTTAAGTCCTTTTTGTTAATTTCCACCCCATCCCCTCTTGGTTGACTTTGAACACAAGACAGGATGGTGTATATTCTGGCTACCTGCTGGGTGCTGGATCCCGTGCTTGATGCTGGAATGCAGTGGAGATGAGGCCCAGGACGTAGCTCCTGCCCTCCTGGAACTTCTGTTTGTGTATATGTGTTCACACATATGTCTGCTCATGTGTGAATGTGTGTGTGAACAACACATGAAGCACCAACTCATCTCCTTCTGGGGAGGGGCATCTAAGGGAGACCTGAAGAGCGAGAAGCAGCTGGCAGGCAGAGGAAACACCAGTGCAGAGCCTTTGCAGGGGGACAGAGCTTAGCAAGTGGGAGGAATGGAGAGGAGATGGATGTGGCTGGCAGGGTGAAGCTGGGGGTGAGGAAGTCGGGAGAGAGCAGAGTCTCATGTCTCTCTTCTTGTTAAATGCTTCAATGCTTTATTCCTTTACCTTTAAACATTCTCTTTGTTTTTCCTTTTTGGAACATGGATTCGGTTTTGTTTCTGTTTTCTTGACTAATGATTTAAAAGTAGACGCGTTGCTGTTAATTCTGTCTTTAAAACAGACTACTATTTCTCTAATAAGTATGAAGAGCTGTATGCAGTGCATCTTCCATGGTAGGATGAGATTGTGTGCTAGGTCACTTCAGTTATGCTAATCATGTCTAATTCTTTGGAAATATATGGATGGTATCCTGCTAGGCTCCTCTGTCCATGGGATTCTTCAGGCAAGAATAATGGAGTGGGTTGCCATGCCCTCCTTCTGGGGATCTTCCCGACCCAGGAATCGAACCCACATCTCTTAGGTCTCCTGCATTGGCAGGTCGTTCTTAATCATGAGCTCCACCTGGAAAGCCCCCTTTTATTTTTTCGCTGCCCCATGCAGCATGTGGGATCTTACTTTCCTCACCAGGGATTGAACCTGTACCCCCTACAGTAGAAGCCCAAAGTCTTAACCACTGGACCACCGGGGAAGTCTTAGGATGAGATTCGTCACTCTTGAACTTTCTTTAAAACTCATGTTTGTAATGATAATTGCAACTTAATTTCTTGCATAACTGGTTTCAGTCCTAACTGTTAAGTCCTTTTTGTTAATTTCCACCCCATCCCCTCTTGGTTGACTTTGAACACAAGACAGGATGGTGTATATTCTGGCTACCTGCTGGGTGCTGGATCCCGTGCTTGATGCTGGAATGCAGTGGAGATGAGGCCCAGGACGTAGCTCCTGCCCTCCTGGAACTTCTGTTTGTGTATATGTGTTCACACATATGTCTGCTCATGTGTGAATGTGTGTGTGAACAACACATGAAGCACCAACTCATCTCCTTCTGGGGAGGGGCATCTAAGGGAGACCTGAAGAGCGAGAAGCAGCTGGCAGGCAGAGGAAACACCAGTGCAGAGCCTTTGCAGGGGGACAGAGCTTAGCAAGTGGGAGGAATGGAGAGGAGATGGATGTGGCTGGCAGGGTGAAGCTGGGGAGAGGGGTGAGGCCTGAAGTCGGGGAGAGAGCAGAGACAAACCAGAGCTTTGTAGGCACAGAGGACTGTGCTTTATCCCCAGTGCACGTGATCTACTTCTGGAGGGCTGTGCTTTATCCCCAATGCACGTGATCTACTTCTTAGCTCTTGTTTATTTAAGAATAGCTCTCTGTTGACTGTGAATGACACCATAGCTGGGAATAAAAGCCACAGGTTTAGACCCTTCCCCTCAATATCCTGTGGACATCATTCCATGTTTTCTGGCATCTATCATGAAAAAGAGATGCCTGAAGTCAGTCTCTTTTTTCCTTTGTAGACAACTTTTTTTTTTTTTTAATTTTTGGCCTCTTTTATTGATTTTTTAAAAATTTATTTCTTTGCATCCATCTTTATTCTTTGGCCTGTGTGGGCCTCCCATTGCAGCGGCCTCTCTTGCTGCAGAGCACTGGCTCTGGGCGCATGTGCTGCAGAGCGCTGGCTCGTCATTGGACACACGCGTCTAGCCTCGCCACAGCACGTGGGGTCTTCCTGGGCCACGGATTGAACTGGTGCCCCTTGCACTGCAAGGCAGACTCTTTACCCACTGGACCACCAGGTAAGCCCCCAAAACTTGTTTTGTTTTCCTTTAATTCTCTATGATTTTCCCCATTTATCCTCAAAACCAAATTTCACTACAGAATAAATAAATCTCTTTTTAAGTTGGTTAGGTATCTGTTGTGATCAGCTTATGAAGGCTGGATTGTATGGCATTTTCAACTATTTCTGCTATTCCATTTGTCCTGGGCTCTTCTTAGGAAAAACCCACCTCTTATTTATGGGATTGCTTTCTGTTCCCTGACCTCTATGGCTATTATTTTCTGTCACATAATCTTTTATTTATTTATTATTATTATTATTTTAAACTTTTATTTATTTATTTTTGGCTGTGCTGGGTCTTTGTTGATATGTGGTTTTAGCTGCTCTGCGGTATGTGGGATCTTCCTGGATCAGGACTTGAACCTGTGTCCCCTGCATTGGCAGACGGGTTCTTATCCACTGAGCCACAAGGGAAGCCCACTGTCACATAATCTTAATGTTCTCTCTGGCATTCTCTGAGCTTCCTGGATCTGTCTAATGTTAATTTGTTGGGATATATATATATGTGTGTGTGAATATATATGTATATATATATATCCCCAATAAATATAATATAAAGCTATATATTATATTTAATATATTTAATATTCTTTGCCATTATGGTTTATTATAAGATATTGAATATAGTCCCCTGTGCTATATAGTACAACCTCGTCGTTTATCTATTTTGTATATATTAGTGTGTATCTGCTAATCCTAAACTGCTAATTTATCTCTCTTACTTTCTCTTTTGGTAGCCATAAATTCATTTTCTATGTCTGTGGATTTGTTTCTGGTTTGTAAATAAATTTATTTGTATAATATTTTAGATTCCACATATAAGTGATATGATATGATATTTGTCTGGTTTATTTTACTTAATATGATAATGTATGGGTCCATCCATGTTCCTGCAAATGACAGTATTTCATTCTTTTTTATGACTGAGTAATATTCTTTTGTGTGTGTGTGTGTGTGTGTGTTCACATCTTATTTATCCTGTTGATAGACACTTAGGTTGCTTTCATGTCTTGACTGTTATAAATAGTGCCACTATGGGGTGCATGTATCTTTTTTAATTAGAGTTTTCTCTGGATATACGCCCAGGAGTGCAATTGCCAGATGACATATTAACCATACTTTGTAATTTTTCTCTCAATGGACATGATGTGCTGGGTAAAAGGAACTGCTGTTGATAGCCTTCTGCAATGTGGTGGTGAGGTGTGGGGGCCGGGCAGACATCCTATGGTCTTGTGACGTAGGTCTCGGCCTTTTTTCGGGTGAGCCTGTGTCCCTGGGTTGTGTTTCCCATGGACTTCTCGGTCCCCTATACTGTTAGGCGGCATAGGATGGCTGGAGTTGGGTATCTCCCTTCCTCCAGGCCAGTAAGGCTCTGGTAACACCCTAACAGGTTAGACGGTGGTTAACTAGTTTGTCTTGAGGGCAAGCCTTGTTAAGAAGAGCAGAATGCTCTGATGAACTTCAAAATGGTTCATGTCCCCCTCTCCCTCCTGAAGCATGAGTTTTTTTTTCTTTTCTCTGATACTCACTGTGAGGACCTGGTAGAACTTCTGCAGGTAAACATCAGAAAAATGTGAGGGCCCCAGATGACCGAGGCCCGCCTGCTCCCAGGAGTTTCATCTCTCGGGCTCATCCAAACGGAGTCTCTAGCAGTTCATTAGCTCCAGTTCAGGGCACCTTCCCCTGGCACAGGTTCACACAGGGGCTTCTACTCTGGGACGTGATGTTTCTCTGAATCTGTCCAAGTCTCTAGTTTGGAGGGGGCAGCCATTTGACCTCACTTCTCCTGGGGCTCTAAAAGAGAGTTGTTGAGTTTTCAGTTTGTTCAGATTTTTAAAAAACTGGTTCTAAGGATGAATTGGGGGCTTCCCACGTGGGTGCTGGAGGTGAAGAACCCACCTGTCGACGCAGGAGATGTAAGAACAGGTTCGATCCCTGGGGTGGGAAGATCCCCTGGAGGGGGGCGTGGCAACCCACTCCAGTAGTCTTGCCTGGAGAATCCCATGGACACAGGAGCCTGGTGGGCGACAGTCCGTTGGGTTGCACAGAGTTGGACACGACTGAAGCGACTTAGCACATATACACGCAGGGTGGATTGGTGACTTCCAAGCCTGTCACCGGTCAAGACCAGAAAGCAGAAATCCGTTCATTCTTTTGTATGCCGAAATAGTTTAGAAAGTTTGTTCTCCAGCATTTGGTATCTCTGAGTGCTCAGAAGCGTGGATTCTGGCCCTAAATCCTTCTCTACTTTAGTGGTTATGGTTAGATCATACCTGGGCAGCTCTGAAGGTGCCTTGGTCTAGGCTGAGAGATCCCTTCATTTCTCTTCCCTCTGCCTCAGCCTGATTCTGCTGGGACCTCTAAAGATAGGAAGTCAGGTGCTTCCACCAAAACAAGAGGAGATTCTAGGTCCCAATTAAAAAAAATTATAAATATGTATTTTTCTGGGGGCAATACCGCACTGTTCTCGGTCCCCTAAGAAGAGCGGGGAATAAGGCTCTGGTAACACCCTAACAGGTTAGACGGTGGTTAACTAGTTTGTCTTGAGGGCAAGCCTTGTTAAGAAGAGCAGAATGCTCTGATGAACTTCAAAATGGTTCATGTCCCCTCTCCTCCTGAAGCATGAGTTTTTTCTTTTCTCTGATACTCACTGTGAGGACCTGGTAGAACTTCTGCAGGTAAACATCAGAAAAATGTGAGGGCCCCAGATGACCGAGGCCCGCCTGCTCCCAGGAGTTTCATCTCTCGGGCTCATCCAAACGGAGTCTCTAGCAGTTCATTAGCTCCAGTTCAGGGCACCTTCCCCTGGCACAGGTTCACACGGGGGCTTCTACTCTGGGACGTGATGTTTCTCTGAATCTGTCCAAGTCTCTAGTTTGGAGGGGGCAGCCATTTGACCTCACTTCTCCTGGGGCTCTAAAAGAGAGTTGTTGAGTTTTCAGTTTGTTCAGATTTTTAAAAAACTGGTTCTAAGGATGAATTGGGGGCTTCCCACGTGGGTGCTGGAGGTGAAGAACCCACCTGTCGACGCAGGAGATGTAAGAACAGGTTCGATCCCTGGGGTGGGAAGATCCCCTGGAGGGGGGCGTGGCAACCCACTCCAGTAGTCTTGCCTGGAGAATCCCATGGACACAGGAGCCTGGTGGGCGACAGTCCGTTGGGTTGCACAGAGTTGGACACGACTGAAGCGACTTAGCACATATACACGCAGGGTGGATTGGTGACTTCCAAGCCTGTCACCGGTCAAGACCAGAAAGCAGAAATCCGTTCATTCTTTTGTATGCCGAAATAGTTTAGAAAGTTTGTTCTCCAGCATTTGGTATCTCTGAGTGCTCAGAAGCGTGGATTCTGGCCCTAAATCCTTCTCTACTTTAGTGGTTATGGTTAGATCATACCTGGGCAGCTCTGAAGGTGCCTTGGTCTAGGCTGAGAGATCCCTTCATTTTCTCTTCCCTCTGCCTCAGCCTGATTCTGCTGGGACCTCTAAAGATAGGAAGTCAGGTGCTTCCACCAAAACAAGAGGAGATTCTAGGTCCCAATTAAAAAAAAATTATAAATATGTATTTTTTCTGGGGGGCAATACCGCACTGCATGTGGGATCTTAGTTCCCTGACCAGGGACTGAACCCACACACCTTGCACTGGAAGCTTGGAGTCTTAACCATTGGTCCACCAGGGAAGTCCCCTCAAGCCCTAGTTTTAATTCCAGCCCAGAGGAGCAGAGCTGGGACGGAAGACTCTCTCTGCTCCTCGAGCTGTGCCTCCGTGTGTCCCCAACTCATCAGCGCATCTCCTCGTGGGCGGTGGTGTAGATTTCTGGAGGTCAGTGTCGCCTCAGGCTGCAGTGTCGATTCCGGTCTCTGTGGGGTTGAGTCTTCTCTTTACTGCTTAAGAGGTGTCTCTGGACTCTGTTTTTGCATCTTTGGGGCTTTTCTGGTGGCTCAGACCATAGAGAATCTTCCTGGAATGCAGGAGACCCGGGTTCAATCCCTGGGTCGGGAAGTTCCCTGGAGAAGGGAATGGCTACCCACTCCAATATTCTTGCTTGGAGAATTCCATGGATGGACTGAGCGGCTGACACGTGGCATCTTCAGTTCCTTAAAGTCCTCCCTTTCACCTAGACTGCCTTCCTGGCGGCTCTTCTCAACTAAATCTGTTATCTTATTCCCCTGTCTGTAGAGTCTCAGTTAAAGAGTTTATATTTTCTCAGGGACATGAACAAATGCTTCCACGAATTATCTTAGAATAAGTACATTTCAAAGATGCGCTTGTGTTCCTCTTTTTAGGTTGTAGAATGATCCCCACTGGCCTATTCATGATTGTTTTCCTCATTTCTGGGCCTAGAAAGGTCTCTTCAGGCCTAATGTTTATTCCAAAATAGGATGTGTGGATTCTCTTTGATGTGCCTCATTTTTCACCTGGTTGCTGTTAGATTCCTCCTCATGTATCTCAAGTGGTACTGGGGATTGGCACTTACATCACTAAGCTGATTTCTGTGTAATTTTTTTTTTTTTCCCTTTCAGGATTTGTGTTACATTTTGTAACTCAGCTTGCTGGAGGGAGGACCTTCCTCTCTCCCCGCTGGTGGTTTGAGTATGAAAAGGAGGATTGACCTTCTTGTTCTCTGCAGTGCTTTCTAGTTTCTGTTATTGTTTTAATATTTATTTACTTGGCTGCGTGCGCTCTTCATTGTGGCATGCAGGATCTTCGTTGAGGCGTGTGGGCTCTGTAGTTGTGGCTCCTGGGCTTCGTTGCTCTTGGCATGTTGAATCTTAGTTCCCTGGCCAGGGATGAACCCGTGACCCCTGCATTGGAAGGTGGATAGGATTCTTAACCATTGGACAGCAGGGAAGTCCCCTTTGTAATTCCTTTCTTAACAGAAATGGCTGATGTTAAACCATGGTTCCCCCGACATTCCTACATTTCTTAGCTTTGTTACTTCAACTCAAAACGCAATGCATTATTGCCCATCCATTCTGACCTTCGCCATGTGCTCTCGCTGGGCATCATAGATACTGGATGGATGGGGGCCAGGGGATGAACAGTCCTGATCTCCTTAGAAAGTGGCTCCTGGGCTACAGAGGCTGGGCACCACCACTCCCAGATCTAAGGGTGTCTCTTCCCTGGGGCAGGGACACCCCCGTGGTCTTCCTTCTTGGCTTCAAAGATGAGTTGAAGAATGGAAATTCCTTCTTGGTCTGGCAGTGATCTTGACTAGAAGTTTTAGTCCCTTCGTAGGACTCCACTGCTTCCTGTGTCCCCCTGGGCACTTGGATTGAAAGATGGGTAAGCGGGGGGAGTCATGCGGTATACCAAGAGCTGTGTGTGTGTAGTTTTGTGCTTGGGTTTTCTGGAGGTCAACAAGGAGGATACACGGTGAGAAAGACGAGGTCTCTACTCTTATGAACCTTAGAATAAGTACATTTCAAAGATGCGCTTGTGTTCCTCTTTTTAGGTTGTAGAATGATCCCCACTGGCCTATTCATGATTGTTTTCCTCATTTCTGGGCCTAGAAAGGTCTCTTCAGGCCTAATGTTTATTCCAAAATAGGATGTGTGGATTCTCTTTGATGTGCCTCATTTTTCACCTGGTTGCTGTTAGATTCCTCCTCATGTATCTCAAGTGGTACTGGGGATTGGCACTTACATCACTAAGCTGATTTCTGTGTAATTTTTTTTTTTTTCCCTTTCAGGATTTGTGTTACATTTTGTAACTCAGCTTGCTGGAGGGAGGACCTTCCTCTCTCCCCGCTGGTGGTTTGAGTATGAAAAGGAGGATTGACCTTCTTGTTCTCTGCAGTGCTTTCTAGTTTCTGTTATTGTTTTAATATTTATTTACTTGGCTGCGTGCGCTCTTCATTGTGGCATGCAGGATCTTCGTTGAGGCGTGTGGGCTCTGTAGTTGTGGCTCCTGGGCTTCGTTGCTCTTGGCATGTTGAATCTTAGTTCCCTGGCCAGGGATGAACCCGTGACCCCTGCATTGGAAGGTGGATAGGATTCTTAACCATTGGACAGCAGGGAAGTCCCCTTTGTAATTCCTTTCTTAACAGAAATGGCTGATGTTAAACCATGGTTCCCCCGACATTCCTACATTTCTTAGCTTTGTTACTTCAACTCAAAACGCAATGCATTATTGCCCATCCATTCTGACCTTCGCCATGTGCTCTCGCTGGGCATCATAGATACTGGATGGATGGGGGCCAGGGGATGAACAGTCCTGATCTCCTTAGAAAGTGGCTCCTGGGCTACAGAGGCTGGGCACCACCACTCCCAGATCTAAGGGTGTCTCTTCCCTGGGGCAGGGACACCCCCGTGGTCTTCCTTCTTGGCTTCAAAGATGAGTTGAAGAATGGAAATTCCTTCTTGGTCTGGCAGTGATCTTGACTAGAAGTTTTAGTCCCTTCGTAGGACTCCACTGCTTCCTGTGTCCCCCTGGGCACTTGGATTGAAAGATGGGTAAGCGGGGTGAGTCATGCTGTATACCAAGAGCTGTGTGTGTGTAGTTTTGTGCTTGGGTTTTCTGGAGGTCAACAAGGAGGATACACGGTGAGAAAGACGAGGTCTCTACTCTTATGAACCTGTAGTTCTCTTTGCGGGGAATGATAAGGCAACAAATGAATAAATAAGATGGTTTCAGAGTGAAAACTACAAAGAAAAGAAATTGTAAAATAGGGATGGGATGGAGGGTAACCAAGAAGTGACTTCAGTTCAGGAGGTCAGGGCAGGGAGGCCTCTTTGGGGAGGTGCAGTTCCTCTTGGGACCTGACTGTGAAAAACAAACCTCCCAGCAAAGAGCTGGGGAAAGCAGGACTGGCAGAGGGAAGAGCCAGGGAAAAGGCCTGGTGGAGGGAGCAAGGAGCTGAAAAGAGGTGAGGGTGGTGGGGGTTCAGGTAGAAGGCAGTTCCGGCGGTCCACTCGAGATGATCGATGGAGCTGGAGTGAGGGCTTGGAGGAGGCGGGAAGGGCCTTAGGTTTTTGATATTTACTGAGATGAGGAAAGGAGGGAGAAGCCCTTTAGGGAGCAAATCAGGAATATGGGGTTTGGGCATCTTAAGGTCTAGATACTCCTATTGAGATCTGACTTGCTGAGAACAAAGGATAGAAGCCCAAACTAGGGCTTCCCTGGCGGTTCAGTGGGTAAGGACACCGCCTTGCAGTGCAAGGGGCGCCGGTTCGATCCCTGGCCTGGGAAGATCCCACATGTGGCAGAGTGGCTGGACCCATGTGTCCAACTACCGAGCCGGAGCTTTGGAGCGCATGCGCCCAGAGCCGGTGCTCTGCAGCGAGAGAGGCCACTGCGATGGGAGGCTCACAGGAGCCAAAGAACAAAGATGGAAATGAAAGATCAATAGAAGTGGCAACTAAGCACTGCTTCCCAGGTGGCGCTAATGGAAAGGACCCGCCTGCCAGAGCAGGAGACATAAGAGACGTGGGTTCGATCCCTGGGCTGGGAAGATCCCTGGAGGAGGAAATGGCAATCCACTGAAGTATTCTTGCCTGGAGAGTTCCATGGACGGAGGAGCCTGGCAGGCTACAGTCCATAGAGTTGCACAGAGTCAGACATGACAAAAACTGACACAGCACACACAATGAAGTGCTAGTAATAACCTGCTCCAGTGGGTGACAAAGTGTTTCCAGGCATTGTCAACTGTTCCTTGGGTGGCAAAAATCACTCTTGGCTGAGAACAAACATGAAAACCTCCCAGGGACATGTCCCAGCATCGCAGGAAGAAATGGCAAACACGCAGCACTGGGGCCAGCACTGCCCCCTCCCTCACCCGTGGCCGATATCCTTAATTGATCACATTTCTTTTCTTGTCTTAAATTTATTTACCTATTTATTTATGGCTGCACTGGGTCTTTGTTGCTTTCTCTCGTTTCAGCAAAGAGCTGGGGAAAGCAGGACTGGCAGAGGGAAGAGCCAGGGAAAAGGCCTGGTGGAGGGAGCAAGGAGCTGAAAAGAGGTGAGGGTGGTGGGGGTTCAGGTAGAAGGCAGTTCCGGCGGTCCACTCGAGATGATCGATGGAGCTGGAGTGAGGGCTTGGAGGAGGCGGGAAGGGCCTTAGGTTTTTGATATTTACTGAGATGAGGAAAGGAGGGAGAAGCCCTTTAGGGAGCAAATCAGGAATATGGGGTTTGGGCATCTTAAGGTCTAGATACTCCTATTGAGATCTGACTTGCTGAGAACAAAGGATAGAAGCCCAAACTAGGGCTTCCCTGGCGGTTCAGTGGGTAAGGACACCGCCTTGCAGTGCAAGGGGCGCCGGTTCGATCCCTGGCCTGGGAAGATCCCACATGTGGCAGAGTGGCTGGACCCATGTGTCCAACTACCGAGCCGGAGCTTTGGAGCGCATGCGCCCAGAGCCGGTGCTCTGCAGCGAGAGAGGCCACTGCGATGGGAGGCTCACAGGAGCCAAAGAACAAAGATGGAAATGAAAGATCAATAGAAGTGGCAACTAAGCACTGCTTCCCAGGTGGCGCTAATGGAAAGGACCCGCCTGCCAGAGCAGGAGACATAAGAGACGTGGGTTCGATCCCTGGGCTGGGAAGATCCCTGGAGGAGGAAATGGCAATCCACTGAAGTATTCTTGCCTGGAGAGTTCCATGGACGGAGGAGCCTGGCAGGCTACAGTCCATAGAGTTGCACAGAGTCAGACATGACAAAAACTGACACAGCACACACAATGAAGTGCTAGTAATAACCTGCTCCAGTGGGTGACAAAGTGTTTCCAGGCATTGTCAACTGTTCCTTGGGTGGCAAAAATCACTCTTGGCTGAGAACAAACATGAAAACCTCCCAGGGACATGTCCCAGCATCGCAGGAAGAAATGGCAAACACGCAGCACTGGGGCCAGCACTGCCCCCTCCCTCACCCGTGGCCGATATCCTTAATTGATCACATTTCTTTTCTTGTCTTAAATTTATTTACCTATTTATTTATGGCTGCACTGGGTCTTTGTTGCTTTCTCTCGTTTCAGCTAGTGGGACTTCCCTTCCTCGTGGCGCACAGGCTTCTCCTTGTGGTGGCTTCTCTTGCTGCAGAGCTTGGCCCCGGGGTGGGCAGGCTCGGTAGCTACCCTCTGGCATCTTCCTGGACCAGGGATTGAACCCGTGCCCCCTGCCTTAGCAGGTGGATTGTTAACCACTGGACCACCAGGGAAGTCCCTGATCACATTACTTTTTCCTACAAAGCTCAGATACTGCCTCAGAATCCTTCTTAACACAGCTGACCAGGTGCTCTTTTCAATGACTGGGATTGGTAAGGAGATGGAATATATTTATTTTCCCTATTCTAGGGTTAAAGAAAAAAAAAAAAGAAACCCAGAATGCGCTTTATGGCCCACACACTGATTTACAGTAACATCCTAGACAGCAGGCTTTCATCATCGCTGCCTCGGTGTCCCTCCAAGTCAGATGAAAGCAATTCCACCTGCTTTCTATGGATCTGACAGAGCTTTAAGTGGGAGGATCAATGAGATAATCTTGGTAACTCAATTTGAGTTTTTGGAGGCGGGCAGAATATTACAGAAATGTGCAGCGGGATCATTATCTCATGGGGTGCTGTGAAGGTGAACCTGTAAATAATTAGAAAACATTTAGCTGTTATAAAGTGCCAGATTTAATAATGGGAATAATGAAAAAGGAAGGCTCTCAGAAGCGGGCGGGCAGGTTGGAAGACCCCGCGGTCGGCTGTCTCAGCCTGTCGCCGGGAGGGGGAGTGGAGGCGCTCAAGGCTGCGGTAATCTGTGTGGCGTGTGAGGTTTCGTTCAGGTTTCGCGTCACCATGGAGACAGACTGCCCCCCCCCCTTTCTGTGGCGCTGATTCCACACTCCTGTACATATGTAGACACCACACACGCACACGTGCGTGCACGCACACACACACACACGTGCACATTCCGTCCTCCCTCTACACCAGCTCCTTCTCGCTTGGGCAGAAGCGAGGATCCGAGGAGACCCTAGAGGGGACGCAGCATGGTGGAGTGTAGACCGCAGGGTTGTGGGTTCAAGTGCTTGCCTTCGCCTGCTGCTGACCCTGTGATGGTAAGTGGCTCAGCCTCTGGGAGGTTCTGTCTCCTCTTTGGTAAACTGAAGGTAAAGGACTACCCGTTTCCTTGCAAGGTTACGGGGGCGGGGGTCAAACTCCATCTCCAGTAGGGGAGAACCCTGTGAGCTCTCAAAGCTCGTAGAACGTGCCCTTCCTGGCTGCACTGTTAACATGGATCTCAGGAACCCAGCGTGACAGGATTCCTTGCTTTAAAAACCACAAATGAGCAAAGTCGACCGAACCAAACCTGTGGTTCATGTCCTCTCACCAAAGCTCTGTGCATGGCCTGGCTGTGTTTTCTTTATATATTTAATAAGAGCCCTGGAGAACGAGGCCACCCAAGAACCGACTCTGGCAGCCGGCTGCTTGGGCGGTGCTGGTGCCAGGCTTGGGCAACCTGCCCGGGCGCGTCTCAGTGCTCGCCTTCCTCGATGTGTATGGCCCACACACTGATTTACAGTAACATCCTAGACAGCAGGCTTTCATCATCGCTGCCTCGGTGTCCCTCCAAGTCAGATGAAAGCAATTCCACCTGCTTTCTATGGATCTGACAGAGCTTTAAGTGGGAGGATCAATGAGATAATCTTGGTAACTCAATTTGAGTTTTTGGAGGCGGGCAGAATATTACAGAAATGTGCAGCGGGATCATTATCTCATGGGGTGCTGTGAAGGTGAACCTGTAAATAATTAGAAAACATTTAGCTGTTATAAAGTGCCAGATTTAATAATGGGAATAATGAAAAAGGAAGGCTCTCAGAAGCGGGCGGGCAGGTTGGAAGACCCCGCGGTCGGCTGTCTCAGCCTGTCGCCGGGAGGGGAGTGGAGCGCTCAAGGCTGCGGTAATCTGTGTGGCGTGTGAGGTTTCGTTCAGGTTTCGCGTCACCATGGAGACAGACTGCCCCCCCCCCTTTCTGTGGCGCTGATTCCACACTCCTGTACATATGTAGACACCACACACGCACACGTGCGTGCACGCACACACACACACACGTGCACATTCCGTCCTCCCTCTACACCAGCTCCTTCTCGCTTGGGCAGAAGCGAGGATCCGAGGAGACCCTAGAGGGGACGCAGCATGGTGGAGTGTAGACCGCAGGGTTGTGGGTTCAAGTGCTTGCCTTCGCCTGCTGCTGACCCTGTGATGGTAAGTGGCTCAGCCTCTGGGAGGTTCTGTCTCCTCTTTGGTAAACTGAAGGTAAAGGACTACCCGTTTCCTTGCAAGGTTACGGGGGCGGGGGTCAAACTCCATCTCCAGTAGGGGAGAACCCTGTGAGCTCTCAAAAGCTCGTAGAACGTGCCCTTCCTGGCTGCACTGTTAACATGGATCTCAGGAACCCAGCGTGACAGGATTCCTTGCTTTAAAAACCACAAATGAGCAAAGTCGACCGAACCAAACCTGTGGTTCATGTCCTCTCACCAAAGCTCTGTGCATGGCCTGGCTGTGTTTTCTTTATATATTTAATAAGAGCCCTGGAGAACGAGGCCACCCAAGAACCGACTCTGGCAGCCGGCTGCTTGGAGCGGTGCTGGTGCCAGGCTTGGGCAACCTGCCCGGGCGCGTCTCAGTGCTCGCCTTCCTCGATGTGTAACCACACGTTCTTTGGCTTCTTTGTGCCTCAGCTCCTCAGCTGTAAAGTGGGCTAATAATAGGACCCGCCGCAGAGTTGTGCAGATGAAATGGATTGATACTGGGAAAGCTTTTAGGACTGGGTCTGGCTGCATACGTGTTTGGGAAGTCAATGCACTTCACGAGCCTGGTGCTTGAGAGCCACTTCCTGTAGAGCTTGGCCACGCCCTGGCAGGGTGGGGGAGAAAGGGTCAGATGTGCGTGTGAGTGTCTGGGGATCCAGGTCAGCGGCCCTGGCAGCGGGGGGCGGTGGGGGAGTCTAGAGGGCGTGGTGAGGAGATGTCCTTGTGCTGATGTGGACACATTTTAATCCATGACCAGAAAGAGGGATTGAGGGGCAGTCTGATCAGATGTGTAGCCATCAGGCAGAAGGGGGAGGGTATAAAGTAGAGAAATGGGGAGAAGTTGGTGCGCCTGCATCCCACTAGAGGAAAGAGTAGATCCAAAACCATAACATGGGGCACTTGGGTCCAGAGCACAGATACATACGGGATCTAATGGGCAAGTCTAGCAACACACACGAGAAACTCAGCAAGGCTTTGGTTAACTCTGGATTTAGCATAAGAACAGGGCTGGGCACAGCATCTATGTATATTATTGTTACAGTTGCTGCTTCTGCTTCTATTGTTGTTACTGTTATTTTGTGCCAGCAGTGAAAAACAGCTTCCAAAAACCAGAGTGTGTGTGACCTTGGGTGGTGGTTGTTTCGTTGCTAAGTTCTGTCCAACTCTGCGACCCCATGGACTTCGGCACGCCAGGCTTGCCTGTCCTTCACCATCTCCTGGAGCCTGCTCACACGCATGTCCATTGAGCCGGTGATGCCATCCAGCTGTCTCATCCTCAGTCGGATCTTGGGTCATGTCCCAGGTTCTTGCTTTAAAAACCACAAATGAGCAAAGTCGACACCAAACCTGTGGTTCATGTCCTCTCACCGAAGCTCTGTGCATGGCCTGGCTGTGTTTTCTTTATATATTTAATAAGAGCCCTGGAGAACGAGGCCACCCAAGAACCGACTCTGGCAGCCGGCTGCTTGGAGCGGTGCTGGTGCCAGGCTTGGGCAACCTGCCCGGGCGCGTCTCAGTGCTCGCCTTCCTCGATGTGTAACCACACGTTCTTTGGCTTCTTTGTGCCTCAGCTCCTCAGCTGTAAAGTGGGCTAATAATAGGACCCGCCGCAGAGTTGTGCAGATGAAATGGATTGATACTGGGAAAGCTTTTAGGACTGGGTCTGGCTGCATACGTGTTTGGGAAGTCAATGCACTTCACGAGCCTGGTGCTTGAGAGCCACTTCCTGTAGAGCTTGGCCACGCCCTGGCAGGGTGGGGGAGAAAGGGTCAGATGTGCGTGTGAGTGTCTGGGGATCCAGGTCAGCGGCCCTGGCAGCGGGGGGCGGTGGGGGAGTCTAGAGGGCGTGGTGAGGAGATGTCCTTGTGCTGATGTGGACACATTTTAATCCATGACCAGAAAGAGGGATTGAGGGGCAGTCTGATCAGATGTGTAGCCATCAGGCAGAAGGGGGAGGGTATAAAGTAGAGAAATGGGGAGAAGTTGGTGCGCCTGCATCCCACTAGAGGAAAGAGTAGATCCAAAACCATAACATGGGGCACTTGGGTCCAGAGCACAGATACATACGGGATCTAATGGGCAAGTCTAGCAACACACACGAGAAACTCAGCAAGGCTTTGGTTAACTCTGGATTTAGCATAAGAACAGGGCTGGGCACAGCATCTATGTATATTATTGTTACAGTTGCTGCTTCTGCTTCTATTGTTGTTACTGTTATTTTGTGCCAGCAGTGAAAAACAGCTTCCAAAAACCAGAGTGTGTGTGACCTTGGGTGGTGGTTGTTTCGTTGCTAAGTTCTGTCCAACTCTGCGACCCCATGGACTTCGGCACGCCAGGCTTGCCTGTCCTTCACCATCTCCTGGAGCCTGCTCACACGCATGTCCATTGAGCCGGTGATGCCATCCAGCTGTCTCATCCTCAGTCGGATCTTGGGTCATGTCCCTGGAAGGTTGTGTTTATAGCACGAGGGAGGAGGTGTCACGGCAGAGGCCCATCCAAAGCATTTGGCCTTAGAGGGATGTTAATGAACTGTCAGGGGTTTCCTGTAGAAGCCAACCAGGAGGGTGATTTGTTCACAGGGGTGTGGCGGCTGTGTCTTATTCCTCTCTTAATGGCTTGTAGTTCTAAGAATGATGGAAGATACAAAGAGAAGTTCTGCCCTCATGGAGTTCACACTCGTCTAGGGAGTATCAACCAGACACGTGACTCTCATACACAATGGGAAACACAGTTAACTCTGTGTGTCTTTCAGCCGTGGGGAAAAGCATTTTAAGCCAAGGAAAGAGACGAATGGAAGGGGGCATGGTCGGGAGGCCTCTGGGAGCTGTTCTGAAATGTTTCAAGGGCTTCTGTGATGAAGAGGGTCCTGACTCGTCTCAGGAGACCCTGGAGTCGCCGTCAGAGGGAGACTGTGTTGGTGAGAGCTCATGGAAGGAAGCTCAGCTCAGACCAGCCTGCGCTGCTCGGCTCCTGCCTTAGAAGCCGACTCTCAGTTGAGGACTTGTGTGCTTACAGTTTATTCAGCACGGGGTGCTGGAAGTCCGCTGAAAATGGGGGGCAGTGAGACAAGGCAGGAGGGCTGCTGGCGCAGTGCATGTTCCAATGCGAATCCCCGATGAGGCCTCTGGGCAGCCGTGTGCGATGTGGGGAAGCCGGGGATGTGCCCATCCGCTGCCACGGGCCATCGGCGGAGGGCATCACTGACTTCCTCCTCACTCTGGGTGCTGGTGGGGCACAAAACTGGGGGGCTGGGACAGCATCTATGTATATTATTGTTACAGTTGCTGCTTCTGCTTCTATTGTTGTTACTGTTATTTTGTGCCAGCAGTGAAAAACAGCTTCCAAAAACCAGAGTGTGTGTGACCTTGGGTGGTGGTTGTTTCGTTGCTAAGTTCTGTCCAACTCTGCGACCCCATGGACTTCGGCACGCCAGGCTTGCCTGTCCTTCACCATCTCCTGGAGCCTGCTCACACGCATGTCCATTGAGCCGGTGATGCCATCCAGCTGTCTCATCCTCAGTCGGATCTTGGGTCATGTCCCTGGAAGGTTGTGTTTATAGCACGAGGGAGGAGGTGTCACGGCAGAGGCCCATCCAAAGCATTTGGCCTTAGAGGGATGTTAATGAACTGTCAGGGGTTTCCTGTAGAAGCCAACCAGGAGGGTGATTTGTTCACAGGGGTGTGGCGGCTGTGTCTTATTCCTCTCTTAATGGCTTGTAGTTCTAAGAATGATGGAAGATACAAAGAGAAGTTCTGCCCTCATGGAGTTCACACTCGTCTAGGGAGTATCAACCAGACACGTGACTCTCATACACAATGGGAAACACAGTTAACTCTGTGTGTCTTTCAGCCGTGGGGAAAAGCATTTTAAGCCAAGGAAAGAGACGAATGGAAGGGGGCATGGTCGGGAGGCCTCTGGGAGCTGTTCTGAAATGTTTCAAGGGCTTCTGTGATGAAGAGGGTCCTGACTCGTCTCAGGAGACCCTGGAGTCGCCGTCAGAGGGAGACTGTGTTGGTGAGAGCTCATGGAAGGAAGCTCAGCTCAGACCAGCCTGCGCTGCTCGGCTCCTGCCTTAGAAGCCGACTCTCAGTTGAGGACTTGTGTGCTTACAGTTTATTCAGCACGGGGTGCTGGAAGTCCGCTGAAAATGGGGGGCAGTGAGACAAGGCAGGAGGGCTGCTGGCGCAGTGCATGTTCCAATGCGAATCCCCGATGAGGCCTCTGGGCAGCCGTGTGCGATGTGGGGAAGCCGGGGATGTGCCCATCCGCTGCCACGGGCCATCGGCGGAGGGCATCACTGACTTCCTCCTCACGCTGGGTGCTGGTGGGGCACAAGCTGGGGCTGAAGGAAGCACTTGGGGGTGCCGCGTTCTGGGCACAGGGGCAGTCGTGGGGGGCTGGCAGGGAGCCTCCTGTGGGAGTTAGGGAAGTATGCCTGGAGAACTTTGAGTGAGGATCTCAGCCTGCCCTGCACGATGTAGAATTCTGGAGGCCTTTAGTCTGTGTTGCCCACCTGAGCGATGCTGCCATCCCAGCTCATTATCCCACAGGTGACGACGGGGGAGTTTGGAGGTGGGTGGACACGGAGGGAGAATAACTTCTCAAGCTGTTTTCTCCCCCTAAACCGCCCACTCCAGCCTCACTCTCAAATCTAAGCGCAGGAGCCCACTCAGATCTTCAGCTGTTGGTCAGAAGTGTGCAGCGTTGCTGACCCAAACGACTTCTATACGGATGAACGTCATTTCCCCAAGGGCGTGTGGTCAGGCAGCCATGAGGTGGCCCCATGGACCAGGGGACCCGGTCGCTCATCGTCGCTGTCTTGGTGACATGCCCTGAGACTCTAGAGAGGTCCCCCCACCTTGGAGGGAAGGCGCTCAGATTCCGCATCTGAAAAGTGAGAGTTGGATGAGGAACTCTAATTCTAGAGCTGACATTTCAGTCTCTGGAAAAAGCTTGAATAAGACATGAGAGCCATCTATTATTTGAGTTGCCGTTCAACTACAAAGACCCTGGGTGGAAGTCAGGACTGTTACCACAGTGTGGCGAAGTGCTTCCTAATATTTTATGAATTAATCGTGGCCCCGTTAGAGCTCCCATGTGAGGGAGCCCCCGTGTGCTGTAAAAACAGACCTGTATGTGTGCGGGGGTGAGAGGATGATCAATAATTACTGTCACTGAGACGGGCTACGGAAACGCCGGCAGTTGGGCTTCCCACGAGAGAAAGATTCCCACCTCTTTGATTTAAATTTAAAAAGAACTATAAAAAGCCCATTTAATATCCTTCTTCTTCAAAAAATACAGCTGTCATTAAGGACTTCCCTGGTGGGCCAGTGGTTAAGAATCCACTTTCTAGTGCTGGGGACGCGAGTTCAATCCCTGGGAGGGAAACTTGGATAAGATTCCACAAGCCTCAGGGCGATTAAGCCCTTGAGCCACAACTACTGAGCTCGCTGGGGGCAACGAGAGATCCTGGGTGCCATCGCTAAGACCTGATGCAGCCCAATACATAGATAAATAAATCTGTATAAAAATAACTTAAAAAATATAGACGTTGTAAGTGTATATAAAGGACGGAAGAGAATTCATCTACCTGTTAGACCCTCTCCCGTTCTATAGTTGGGGAAACTGGCCATCAGAGAAGTTTAGAAATCTGCCTAGGGCAGGGGTTAGGGCAGAGGGTGGGCGCTGTTACTGGTATCTGGTGGGCCAGGGCTGTGCGTCCTCAGTGGCTTCATCTTGTCTGGCTCTGTGACCCCATGGACTGTGGCCCTCCAGGCTCCTCTGTCCATGGGATCCTCCAGGCAAGAACACTGGAGTGGGTTGCCATGCCCTCCTCCAGGGATTGGGGTCAGGGGCGCTGAGAGCACAGGAGCGTCCTAACAACAGAGAATTATCTACCCCTAGATGTCGACAGTGAGGCTGTGAAACCTGGCTGAGAACTCCTGGAGTCTGAACCCTGGCCTCTCAGCTGCCTTGGTCGTTACCCTAGTCCTACACGGGCCCCCTCAGAGCCTCAGTTTCTGATCTTGAAGATCAGCAGGCAGCCGAGTCTCTTGGGGTTTCAAGACGCTCAGGGAAGAGAAGAGACAGCTCCAGCTCTTCGCCGGAAGGCTTCTCTCCAGGGTGGAAGTCAGGACTGTTACCACAGTGTGGCGAAGTGCTTCCTAAATTAGAATTAATCGTGGCCCGTTAGAGCTCCCATGTGAGGGAGCCCCGTGTGCTGTAAAACAGACCTGTATGTGCGGGGTGAGAGGATGATCAATAATTACTGTCACTGAGACGGGCTACGGAAACGCCGGCAGTTGGGCTTCCCACGAGAGAAAGATTCCCACCTCTTTGATTTAAATTTAAAAAGAACTATAAAAAGCCCATTTAATATCCTTCTTCTTCAAAAAATACAGCTGTCATTAAGGACTTCCCTGGTGGGCCAGTGGTTAAGAATCCACTTTCTAGTGCTGGGGACGCGAGTTCAATCCCTGGGAGGGAAACTTGGATAAGATTCCACAAGCCTCAGGGCGATTAAGCCCTTGAGCCACAACTACTGAGCTCGCTGGGGGCAACGAGAGATCCTGGGTGCCATCGCTAAGACCTGATGCAGCCCAATACATAGATAAATAAATCTGTATAAAAATAACTTAAAAAATATAGAGCGTTGTAAGTGTATATAAAGGACGGAAGAGAATTCATCTACCTGTTAGACCCTCTCCCGTTCTATAGTTGGGGAAACTGGCCATCAGAGAAGTTTAGAAATCTGCCTAGGGCAGGGGTTAGGGCAGAGGGTGGGCGCTGTTACTGGTATCTGGTGGGCCAGGGCTGTGCGTCCTCAGTGGCTTCATCTTGTCTGGCTCTGTGACCCCATGGACTGTGGCCCTCCAGGCTCCTCTGTCCATGGGATCCTCCAGGCAAGAACACTGGAGTGGGTTGCCATGCCCTCCTCCAGGGATTGGGGTCAGGGGCGCTGAGAGCACAGGAGCGTCCTAACAACAGAGAATTATCTACCCCTAGATGTCGACAGTGAGGCTGTGAAACCTGGCTGAGAACTCCTGGAGTCTGAACCCTGGCCTCTCAGCTGCCTTGGTCGTTACCCTAGTCCTACACGGGCCCCCTCAGAGCCTCAGTTTCTGATCTTGAAGATCAGCAGGCAGCCGAGTCTCTTGGGGTTTCAAGACGCTCAGGGAAGAGAAGAGACAGCTCCAGCTCTTCGCCGGAAGGCTTCTCTCCAGTGAGCACTCCTGACGTTCATGGTGGTAATGGCTGAAGATGCATGAACTCAAGGGGAAACCCAGAAAGCATTTTTTTTTCTTTGCCCCTTTTATTGGTTTATTTATTTATTTATTTTCATCCATCTTTATTCTTTGGCCTGCATGGGCCTCCCATTGCAGTGGCCTCTCTCGTTGCAGAGCCCCAGCTCTGGGCACCTGCGCTCCAGAGCGCTGACTCATAATTGGACACACCAGTTCAGCCGCTCTACAGCACGTGGGATCTTCCCGGGCCAGGGATCGAACTGGTGCCCCTTGCACTGCAAGGCAAACTCCCTACCCACTGGACCACCAGGGAAGCCCTCAGAAAGTCTTTTCAAAATTTATTTCTTTGGCTATGTTGGGTCTTAGTTGCAGCACATGGCATCTGTGTTGAGTTGTGTGGGATCTTTTGATGGGGGGCAAGGACTGTCTATCCCTGGAGAAAGAAATGGCAACCCATTCCAGTATTCTTGCCTGGGAAATCCCATAGATAGAGGAGCCTTGTGGGCTACAGTCTATGGGGTCACAAAAGAGTCGGACATGACTGAGCAGCGAAACAACATCGGCAGACTCTCTAGTTGTGGTACACTGGCTTAGTTGCCCCGTGGCATGTGGGATCTTCGTTCCCCAACCAAAAATCGAACCTATGTCCCCTGCATTTCAAGGCAGATTCCTAACCACTGGGCTACCAGAGGTCTTAGCCTTTTTTCCTTAAGTTGGGTACTTACCTGACTTTGGTTCTCCCTTAGATGAGGTAAAGCAGGAAAGTTCCTAAAATCCAAATACAGACTTAGAGCTGAGATGTTATGAACAGTTTTACATGCTGCACACTCCCTGGAGAATGGGATGAAAACTATGGGCATTCTCTCTTCAGCAATTTCTTGTTTTTCATGACATGATTTTCCCTTCTTAATATACTCCCTCAGAGTCTGCTTTTCCATTAATGATTGTCATAAACATTTCTCCACATTTCTGCCGTCTTCATAATGATCATTATTGAGTGCTTCGTACTACTCCGACCTCTTCACAAAGCAGTATTTTCTGAGTCCTTCCTGTGTTTCTGGGCATTTATTTTATTTTTAGTTTCCTTGTAGTTGAACACCACAATGATTATTTTCTTAAATGTAACGTTCTTTTTTGTTTGTGGAATTATTTCCTTAGGACAGTTTCCCGAGAGCATTCTCTCTCTCTTCCTCCCTTCTTCTCTTTTCTTTCCCCTCTTATCTTATTTTATTTAATTAAACCTTTTTGGAATAATAATATATGCACATGATTTAAAATTCAAAGGCATTAAACAATGCACAGTAGAAAAATCTCCCTGTTCCCAGCCACCCACTTCCTCTCCGAGGGGTGACCTCTGGTAGCATTTTGCAAGTATTTGTCTATATTCATTTCTTATAAATGGGGTCAGGACTCTGCCCACCCTTCTGCCTGTGGATGTGGGTGGAAGCAGATCTCCTTTGAATGGGAGAGGAGGCAGAGAGTCTCTCTAAGGAGATGACATTTGAGTGGAAACCTAGAAGATGCTAAAATAGAAGGAAGAATGGTATAGGAAGATGGGGCAGCATGTACAAAGGCCCTGGGGTAGGATTGGACTGACAGCTTTGAAGACTTGCAGAGAAGTCAGTGGGCCTGTTGCGGAAGGCAGATTTCTTGGGAGGAAACAGGTCATGTAGAGCCTTGTTGGCTGTGCTATAAAATTTGGACTTTATGCTAAATACACTAGGCCACCTGTGAGCGCTTTTAAGCAGAGAGGGTGAAGGACATGATTTCCATGGAGCAAAGGAGCGTTTTGACTGATGAGTGGAGAATCTGGATGGAGGTGATGGGCCGGATGAGAGACGCCGGTGACTTGGCCTCTGGGCAAGCTGAAGACCACTGGATGGATTCAGGATAGGCTTTGAAGGGAGAGCAAACAGGATCAGCTGACAAATTCGATGTGGAGCGAGGGGAAGGAGCACGGCTCCTAGGTTTTCGTTTTATTGATGCACACAAGATTGTGTCCATTGCTGAGATGGAGGAGATTCAAGTGGGAACAAGCTTTTGGGTTTTGTTATTTATTATTAATTTGTTTAGCAGGAGGGGAGGGGGTCCTGAGCTCAGACTGGCTGAGTTGAGTTTGGGGTGTCCATGGCTGGGAGGCAGCGTCCGTGTCAGAGGGGGCAGGGCAAGGCAGGGTGCTCGGAGGGGAGGAGAGAGGTGGGGGGCGCCGGCAGAGGTTACCCAGGGAGCGCCTTGTGCACACATCAGGGTATGAATCTATCCGTTTCACCCTAACTGTACCAGCTTTGTGTGTTATCATTCATTTTGGTTGTTTTGTAACCTTCTAATTTTCCAAAGTAAACTTGGCCTGTAGTGAATTTGAAGAGGTTGGCTGGCTGCTAGTTTCTGGCTTTTAAGAATTTTCCTGGTTGTTTCAGTGGCTTTACCTAATCCAGGGGAGAACCAAAGTCTGCTAGATACCCAAATTAAGAAAAGAAAAGGCTTTCCAGGTTTTCCATTGAGTTTATGCATCTCCAGCCATTTCCACCTTGTGCGTCAGGGTGCTCACTGGAGAGGAACCTTCTGGCAAAGAGGCGGAGCTGTTTCTTCCATTCCCTGTGCATCTTGAAACCCAAGAGACTCGGCTCCCTGCTGATGGTGGAATAATGCATTCTCATTGCTTTTATATTATAAATCCTAATTCTCTCTACTTCTAGAGTGTGTGCCTTTCCAGGGGGGCTGTAATTCCTGCCAGGGCTCAGAAGTCCCAGGATGCATTTTTTTTTTACCCCCTGTGACGTCCGGGTTCTCCTGGGAGGGGCTGCTGATAGAAACTCGTGTGGAATTCACCTTCTGGGCTCTGCACATCCAGAAAGTGAGTCTCGTATTTATGTTAACATTTACATAAAGCAACATTGACGGATTCATCAGTTACTTATCTGGAGCGCCATCCGTGTGCTAGGGTTACAACGGTGCTTGTCTCTCAGGTCACATAAGGTTGCCACAAAGAATCTGGGATCTAAAAGTAGGCAGGAAATTAAGGTCAGGCCACTGGGTCAAGCCTCTTCTAAATGGAGAAATGGACAGATTGATTTGGAACCTAGACAGACCTCATGCTCTTGGACATCCTGCTTTGGGAAAGTTAATGGATTATCTCAAGAAATAATGTTCATATTAATGAACAACTACAGTCTGGCCTGAGTGCAGTTACCATAAAAGGCCAGACTGACTCCAGACCCTCCCACCCCTTCCCTTCCCTATGTCCTGAGTTCCTGGTATGGGTGTTGGGACACACAAATACATAAGGCAACTTGTTTGGCAGCAAGTGACTGAATCCAACTCACACTGGCTTAGGCAGAAGGACTTTGCAGGAGAAAAAAAGGCTTAAGCAAGAAAAAAAAAAATGAAAAAAGAAAGGTATAGCTTCAGGCTCAGCTTGATCCAGGTTCTCATATGAAGTCGACAGGATTCAGTGTTTCTCTTTCTCTCTACTTCCCTGTGGCTCTCCTTCTGTTTTTTTCTCCCTCTCCATTTCAGAATTCTTTTTTTATTTTTTTGGATTCATTCTATAGTAGGGTTTTTCCAGGTGGCTCAGTGGTAAAGAATCATCCTGCCAATGCAGGAGACTCAGGAGACGCAGGTTCGATCCCTGGGTCGGGAAGATCCCCTGGAGGAGGAAATGGCAACTCATTCCAGTATTCTTACCTGGGAAATCCCATGCACAGAGGAGCCTGGTGGGCTACAGCCCATCGTGTTGCAAAGAGTCCGAATGACTGAGTGACTGAGGAGGACAGACTCTGGGATACCCCCAACAGCTCCGTGTTTATATGCCCCACCCCAGGTTAGCACCAGTAAGCCCCCCAGGCAGGGCTCATTAGTCAGGTTTGGACCACTTGTGACGCCTCAGCCTGCCATTGTGAAGAATCTGGCCCTGATAGTCAAGGCTCGGGTCCTCTGCCTACCGCCGGAGCTAGGGGTGGAGTCAGCCCCAACTGGATCTCCCATACTGAGGGTGCTGGTCCACAGAGGAGAGTCATGATGCTGCTCTCCAGGTTGGGAGAGGGGCAGGGGCTGGGCAGGAAGACCCACCGACAAGCCCTCACTGTGTCTTTCTTCAAAGAGCCTCTTCATGCCTCTGGGTCCTCTACAGGCACTTCCCTTCTGAAGTGGCCCCACCCAGTCCATCTGGAAAATTCCTTCCTCCTCCTCCTTCAAGGCTGTGCAAGTGAGGCTCCCTCCATCTGTGACCCGGTGTGCCTCGTCACACCTGGTTCTCTGTCCCCTCGGCTTGCACGGTCGTCTCTCCATCCGTGCCGAGTCAGCGGCACCTGTCCGTCGTGGACGTGTGGCATGCTTGAGAGGATCCCCAGGAGCGTGGACCAGGGGCTCGGCCAGCCACGGTGAGACGTCCGAGGGTCTCCCGTGCGTCCTTCCAGCCTGACTCTAGTCAGCGTGGCTTTCCTGATGAAGCTCCCCGGCCTCTGCAGGCGGGTTAGCTGCTTCCCCTTGGCCTGACCATCAGGGAGGTGCTGGGTTCGTGTGTTAGTCACTGTCGTGTCCGACTCTTTGCGACTCTATGGACGGTAGCCCATCAGGCTCCTCTGTCCATAGACTGTCCAGGCAAGAATACTGGAGTGGGCAGCCATGCCCTTCTCCAGAGAATCTCCCCAACCTATACACTGAGGTCGGGTCTCCAGCATTGCAGACAGATTTGTTACCATCTGAGCCACACGGGAAGCCCAGAGGCATGGTGAGGGGCTGGAATTAGGCTGCACCAGGTCACTACCTGCCCGTCCCACCTCTGGCCTGGGCTACAGCCCATCGTGTTGCAAAGAGTCCGAATGACTGAGTGACTGAGGAGGACAGACTCTGGGATACCCCCAACAGCTCCGTGTTTATATGCCCCACCCCAGGTTAGCACCAGTAAGCCCCAGGCAGGGCTCATTAGTCAGGTTTGGACCACTTGTGACGCCTCAGCCTGCCATTGTGAAGAATCTGGCCCTGATAGTCAAGGCTCGGGTCCTCTGCCTACCGCCGGAGCTAGGGGTGGAGTCAGCCCCAACTGGATCTCCCATACTGAGGGTGCTGGTCCACAGAGGAGAGTCATGATGCTGCTCTCCAGGTTGGGAGAGGGGCAGGGGCTGGGCAGGAAGACCCACCGACAAGCCCTCACTGTGTCTTTCTTCAAAGAGCCTCTTCATGCCTCTGGGTCCTCTACAGGCACTTCCCTTCTGAAGTGGCCCCACCCAGTCCATCTGGAAAATTCCTTCCTCCTCCTCCTTCAAGGCTGTGCAAGTGAGGCTCCCTCCATCTGTGACCCGGTGTGCCTCGTCACACCTGGTTCTCTGTCCCCTCGGCTTGCACGGTCGTCTCTCCATCCGTGCCGAGTCAGCGGCACCTGTCCGTCGTGGACGTGTGGCATGCTTGAGAGGATCCCCAGGAGCGTGGACCAGGGGCTCGGCCAGCCACGGTGAGACGTCCGAGGGTCTCCCGTGCGTCCTTCCAGCCTGACTCTAGTCAGCGTGGCTTTCCTGATGAAGCTCCCCGGCCTCTGCAGGCGGGTTAGCTGCTTCCCCTTGGCCTGACCATCAGGGAGGTGCTGGGTTCGTGTGTTAGTCACTGTCGTGTCCGACTCTTTGCGACTCTATGGACGGTAGCCCATCAGGCTCCTCTGTCCATAGACTGTCCAGGCAAGAATACTGGAGTGGGCAGCCATGCCCTTCTCCAGAGAATCTCCCCAACCTATACACTGAGGTCGGGTCTCCAGCATTGCAGACAGATTTGTTACCATCTGAGCCACACGGGAAGCCCAGAGGCATGGTGAGGGGCTGGAATTAGGCTGCACCAGGTCACTACCTGCCCGTCCCACCTCTGGCCTGCAGAGGACCCGAGAGGCCACTGGTGAAGCAGACGAACACGGAGACGAACCCATCATGGGGAGGCGGCCTGGAGGATGGGCCACTCCAGGCAACAGAATTCCAGGGAGAGGAGGCCAGAGCTCTTGGTCCCAGCCACCCTTGAAAATCTGTTTGAAATAAATCCTTGGTGCTGAAGAGTGCTGACCTGCATGATAAATTCCTTTTCGGGGTTTTCCCCCTTGACCAGCCTCACCAGCAGCCTCCTGAATGCAGGCCTTCCCTTGGGTGGGTGTGGGCGATGGGTAGCTGGCACTGGAGACTGGAGAGAAGGCCGACCTACCGAGGGCATATTCCAAAAGTTGTTTTCCAAGTATTATATATTGCCAGTAGCAACCAAGCGGCACCAGGCCACTTGTGTATGTCTGTTGGCCTTCCATACCGGCGTGGGAGACCAGTCTCAGGACTGCCTGGCACTTCGAAGAAAGGACCTTTTAGGGCTTCCCTGGTGGTCCAGTGGGTAAAGAGTCTGCCTTGCAGTGCAAGGGGTGCTGGTTCTATCCCTTGCCTGGGAAGATCCCATGTGCTGTGGAGCAGCTCGATCGGTGTGTCCAATTATGAGCAGCGCTCTGGAGCACGTGCGCCCTGAGCCAGTGCTCTGCAACGAGAGAGGCCACTGCAGTGGGAGGCTCATACAGGCCAAAGAACAAAGATGGATGAAAATAAATAAATAAAGGAAAACCAATAAAAGAGGCCAAAATTTGAAAAAAAAAAAAAAAGGGAAAAAATAAAGTGCCTTTTAAAGTGGGAGGAGGCGAGGGTGGGATGACCTGAAAGAAGGCAATGGAAGCATGGACATGACCACATGGAAAACAGAGGACCAGTGCAGGTTCAGTGCAAGAAGCAGGGCCCCCAGAGCCGGGGCTCGGGACCACCCAGAGAGATAGGGAGGGGAGGAGGGGAGGGCGGTTCAGGATGGATCAGCCCGTGGCTGACTCATGCTGAGGTATGGCAGAAACCGTCACCATGTTGTAATTACCCTCCAGTGAAAATAAGTTGATCAAAAATAATTTGATTTGTGGTTTTTCCAGAGGCATGGTGAAAGGCTGCACCAGGTCACTACCTGCCCGTCCCACCTCTGGCCTGCAGAGGACCCGAGAGGCCACTGGTGAAGCAGACGAACACGGAGACGAACCCATCATGGGGAGGCGGCCTGGAGGATGGGCCACTCCAGGCAACAGAATTCCAGGGAGAGGAGGCCAGAGCTCTTGGTCCCAGCCACCCTTGAAAATCTGTTTGAAATAAATCCTTGGTGCTGAAGAGTGCTGACCTGCATGATAAATTCCTTTTCGGGGTTTTCCCCCTTGACCAGCCTCACCAGCAGCCTCCTGAATGCAGGCCTTCCCTTGGGTGGGTGTGGGCGATGGGTAGCTGGCACTGGAGACTGGAGAGAAGGCCGACCTACCGAGGGCATATTCCAAAAGTTGTTTTCCAAGTATTATATATTGCCAGTAGCAACCAAGCGGCACCAGGCCACTTGTGTATGTCTGTTGGCCTTCCATACCGGCGTGGGAGACCAGTCTCAGGACTGCCTGGCACTTCGAAGAAAGGACCTTTTAGGGCTTCCCTGGTGGTCCAGTGGGTAAAGAGTCTGCCTTGCAGTGCAAGGGGTGCTGGTTCTATCCCTTGCCTGGGAAGATCCCATGTGCTGTGGAGCAGCTCGATCGGTGTGTCCAATTATGAGCAGCGCTCTGGAGCACGTGCGCCCTGAGCCAGTGCTCTGCAACGAGAGAGGCCACTGCAGTGGGAGGCTCATACAGGCCAAAGAACAAAGATGGATGAAAATAAATAAATAAAGGAAAACCAATAAAAGAGGCCAAAATTTAAAAAAAAAAAGGGAAAAAATAAAGTGCCTTTTAAAGTGGGAGGAGGCGAGGGTGGGATGACCTGAAAGAAGGCAATGGAAGCATGGACATGACCACATGGAAAACAGAGGACCAGTGCAGGTTCAGTGCAAGAAGCAGGGCCCCCAGAGCCGGGGCTCGGGACCACCCAGAGAGATAGGGAGGGGAGGAGGGGAGGGCGGTTCAGGATGGATCAGCCCGTGGCTGACTCATGCTGAGGTATGGCAGAAACCGTCACCATGTTGTAATTACCCTCCAGTGAAAATAAGTTGATCAAAAATAATTTGATTTGTGGTTTTTCCACAATCCACATTCTCTGCCAAATTCTCCCTCAGATCAGCACAACCAACACACACACACACACACACACCCCACATATGCTCCTTGTGGCTTGAGGGTTTGCGTATTGGGATCTCGTACCAGTGTAAGACTCTGACCCAGCCAAGAGTTCATCCTGAAATTTCAGTTTCATCGCAGCCTGCATCCATTTATCCAACTGCTATGCACCTGTCACCCATAAATACATCACCCACCCATCCACCATCCATCCCTTCCTCCATCCATCTACTGCACAGCCCTCATCCGTCAATCCTTCATCCTTCCGTCTCTCCATCCACAGCCCATCTATCCATCACCCATGCCCTCATCCCTCCATGCCCCCACATCCAGCACATCCAGTTCTCCATTTATCCATCATCCTTAATCCGGCCATGTAACAAATATTTCTTAAGGACTCTGCTGTGCCAAGTGTTGCCATAGGCAGTGGGCTGCCCAGATGGCAAGAAGATCCCTGCTCTCAAAGAGCAAGTTCAGTTCCGTCACTCAGTCGTGCCCGACCCTTTGCGACCCCATGGACTGTGGCACACCGGGCTTCCCTGTGCTTTACCATCTCCTGGAGCTTGCTCAAAGCTAACAGACATGAGTCCATTAACTCAGTGATCCTATCCAACCATCTCATCCTCTGTCATCCGTTTCTCCTTCTGTCTTCTATTTTTTTCTGGCATTGGGGTCTTTTCTAATGAGTTGTCTCTTGGCATCAGGTGGCCAAAGAATTGGAACATCAGCTTCAGCCTCAGTCCTTCCAATGAATATTCAAGATTGATTTCCTTTAGGGTTGACTGCTTTGATCTTCTTGCAGTCCAAGGGACCCTCAAGAGCTAGAAGCACAGATGCAAGAAAGAGCAAGAGACAGATACAAAAGCAAAGATAATTCAACAAGTTACACGTGGTTCCTTCTCACCCTAGTGCCAGCCATTGGCTTTGTGTGGCTTATTCCTACATGTAAATAACACACTTGTTCAGTGAAAAAAAAAATGGCAGTGGTTCATTTCATGGTTATTCAGTTCCTTACCCAGTGCTTTCTCATGTTTGGCCTAATTTGTTTCTTAGGATCATTCTTCCATAGGTAGGTTTTTTTCTTTTAATTTTTCTTTTATGATTTATTTTTGGCTGTGCTGAGTCTTCGTTGCTGCGTGCAGGCTTTCTCTAGGTGCGGTCAGCAGGGTCGACTCCTTGTTGCAGTGCGTGGACTTCTTATTGTGGTGGCTTTTGTTGCAGAGCGCAGGCTCTAGGCAGGTGGGCTTGGGTAGTCGTGTCTCTCAGGCTCAGGAGTTGCAGCTTGGTGGGCTTTAGAGCATGGGCTTAGTAGTTGTGGCACATGGCTTTGTTGCCCCCAAACAGGTAGGCTCTTCCCTGATGAGAGATCGAGCCTGTGTCTCCTGCATTGGCAGGAGGATTCTTATCCACTGTACCCCCAGGGAAGTGTGGGGGTAGGTATTCTTATATCTGTTCCTCAGATGACAAAACTGAGGCTCAGCGAAGGGAGGGACTGCCCAAGGCCCCTCACCCTGGCGTTCAGATCTAGGCCTTTGGCTCCAGATTGCATGCTGTGGGGTGGGTGCTTTCTGTGCCTCCACTCACCGCAGGTTGAGAATCGGTCACCCAGCTGATGCAGGCTGGTGACATCTGGTGGTGTCACAGAAGGCTGCTGGTTTCCCTGTGCCCTGACTTCCATCACCCTCTGAAACTTGCCTGGGTGGGGGAGGAGAGCCCGATAGACTGTGGGTCACTTCTGCAGGCTCCAAGAACTCGCTGAAGCCGAGGCCTCCCTGCTCTAACCGCTGCCTTTCTGGCTACCGGGAGCCACAGCAGTTCTAGAAAGAGGGAATTCCTCCCTCTGCCTGAGGCATATAGCAGAGAGCTTAAGCACAGCACCTGTTAAATCCCTCCTAGATGCTGTGATCGGCTTTGAGCCTTAGCCTGGCTCTCTGCGCAAGTACCGGAGAGGCGTTAAAGACACATTGGCACTGAGCAGGGACTCAGGGACTTGGCATTAATGGAAGGACGGGAGGAGCGTTGCAAAGGGAATCATTTTCTTCTTCTGAGAGTTAAAAGCTTGGGCTCTGAGGCAAAACTGCCTGGGATTTATATTCTTGGGCATGCAACGAGTGCTAATGCTTATTAACATTACTCTTATCATGTCTATGGACAGAGTTTAAAAGCCACAAGCAGAATGTAAAGAGTTTATATTCTGGAATCCTATGGGCTGATGCTTCAGTCCTGGCTCTGTCACCTGTTACCTCTGCCACTTTGCAGAATCAGGATGAGAATAATAATAATAATGATAATAAGAAATGGTTAACACCAAGGAGTGTTTGCTATGTGCCTGGCACTGTTGTAGGGAATCCACATGTCTAACTTGCTTGGCGGCCGTCACAGCCCTGTGAGGTAGGGACAAGACTGCCCCATTAAACAGATAGGAGCCTGAGGCATCACGAAGTGCGTACCCTGCCTGAAGCCCCCAGCTAGTAATTGGTGAAGGTGGGACTTAAGTCCAGGCTGTCTGGCTCCCCATGTTCCTCATGGGCCTATTTAGAAAGATCCATGAGATGTATGTCATCTGAATGCCTGGTATATTCTGTGCGCAGTTGCTCAGTTGTGTCCGACTCTGCGACCCCACGGACGGCGGCACACCAGGCTTCCCTGTCCTTCACCGTCTCCTGGAGCTTGCTCAAACTCGTGTCCATCGAGTTGCTGATGCCATCCCACCAGCTCTCCTCTGCCGCCCTCTTCTTCTCTTGCACTTAGTCTTTCCCAGCATCAGGGTCTTTTCTAATCAGTCAGCTCTTCTCATCAGGTGGCCAACATATTGAAACTTCAGCATCAGTCCTTCCAATGAACATTCAGGGTTGACTTCCTCTTGGATTGACTGATTTGATCTCTTTGCAATCCAAGGGACTCTCAAGAGTCGTCTCCAGTACCACAATTTGAAAGCATCCATTTTTTTGGTGCTCATCCTACTTTATGGTCTAAGTCCCCAAACCGTAGCTTTCACGATATGGACCTTCTTCAGCAACGTGATGCAGAGACACTTACTTGCTCTTCTAAGTGACAAAGGAATCAAGGTCAGTGGGACACAGGAACTCAAAACAATCATAAAAGGCTCTTCTATCTCTTAGATAAACTCTGTATTGATTATACCCAATACGTTAGCCACTAGCTCTGACTATTAGATTGAAATGTAAATAAAATAAAATGTAACCCCCAAAGAAAGTGTGAACCTCGGTAACTCTTTTGCAGCAGCCACGGTCCCATGTAGGTGACATAGAACCTTTTAATCACTGCTGCCGTAAGAGACTGTGGTGCTTTCCTGGTGACTGGTATGGGCTGCCTAGAAGCCCTACACTCTTGGCTTTCCTGCTGAGCAACCCCAGAGGGAAGAGCGGATCTTTCCTGATAGCTGTGGCAGGGAAGTCTCAGGGAAGCCCTCATTGGCCTGTTTATATCACATGTCCATTCCTGAGCCAATCGTGATGGCCTGGGAGATGTGAGTAAGGTACTCTGATTGGCTGACCTCATTCATCCCCCGTGGAGAGGAGAATTCGATCTACTCATATCACATGAAATATTTCCTGAATGGAGGAGAGGGGAGGCTGGAGAGTGAAAAATACCGTCCTCTGCTCAGGAATTATTTACTCACAATTATTCATTTCCTCTCCATCGTTGCGTTCCTGGGGGCCCCGTGTACGGCCCACCCCCACTGACTTCCGAATGGTCACATGCCTCGCTTTGACCATTGAAAGGCCAGCCCATGTGACGTCTGCTACACGCAAGCAAGGCAGACCTTTGCTCTCCTTTAGGTTCAGAGCCCTGTCCTGAGAACACAGAGCCCCGGGTTGGGGCTCGCTCTTCTTTTGCCTGGTCCTGGAGAGAGGACACGTGGAACCCCGTGCAGCTAAGCGCGGCGGAGCCCAGCTGGACTGGCTTGAGCTGCGGTCAACCTGCTGCCCTTGTGTAACAAGCACAGGAAGTCAGTATTTGGTATTGAAAGGGCTGAGATGTTAGGACTATTCATTGCTGCAACCAGAGCTGCCTCATACACATCCTGAGCCTCATCCCCCGGTCTCAGCTGCTTCCTGCTCTCACCCACGCTGGGGTCTGAGGCCCGGCAGTCCTCACAGCTCATGGCAGCGTCAGACTCCAGTGAGGACCGAATTCGGGCCAGGGCAGAAGGGGCTCCTCTCCTGATTTTTCTTGAGCTTGCTACCTTTCTTTGTTTAAAATTATTTTTTAGTTGAAGGATAATTGCTTTATAGAATCTTGTTGGTTTCTGCCAAACATCACATGCATCAGCCGTAGGTACACATGTGACTTTGTATACCTTTGTGTACTCTTTGATTTTTTTTCAATTTTATAGCAGCTAAGATTATTTATTGATTGATTGATTTATTCAGCTGTGCTTGGTCTTAGTTGCAGCATGTGGGATCTTGTTCCCTGACCAGGGATTGAACCCAGGCTCCTTGCATTGGGAACACAGAGTCTTAACCACTGGACCAGCAGTGAAGTCCCTACTCTGATTTTTTTGCGGGGGGAGGGCGGATTGGGATGGGAGGGAGGTGGGCGGGCCACTTCTATTGGTCTTTCACTTATCTATTTTCATCCATCTTTGTTCTTTGGCCCATGTGGGCCTCCCATCGCAGTGGCCTCTGTTGTCCCAGAGCACCAGCTCTGGGTGCATGCGCTCCAGAGCTCCGGCTCGGTAATTGGACACATTGGTCCAGCCGCTCTGCGCACGTGGGATCTTTCCAGACCAGGGATGGAACCGGCGCCCCTTGCACTGCAAGGCGGTGTCCTTACCCACTGGACCATCAGGGAAGCCCTCTGATTTCTAAAATAATTATATGTAGTTATTTTTGACTGGGTTGGGTCTTTGCTGCCACATGGGCTTTTCTCTAGTTGTGACAAGGGGGGGCTACTCTCTCCTTGCCGTGCACAGGCTTCTCATGGTGATGGCTTTTCTTGTGGAGCACAGGTTCTATGGCCGTGGGCTTCCACAGTTGCAGCACGGGGCGTCTATTGTTGTGGCTTCCTGGCTCTAGAGCACAGACTCAATAGTTGTGGCTCACAGGCTTAGTTGCTCCATGGCATGTGGCCTCTTCCTGGGCCAGGGATCAAACCCCTGTCTCCTGCATTGGCAGGTGGCTTCTACCACTAGGCCACTAGGGAAGCTCAGAGCTTGCTGCCTCTCATTAGATGTTAGGACTATTCATTGCTGCAACCAGAGCTGCCTCATACACATCCTGAGCCTCATCCCCCGGTCTCAGCTGCTTCCTGCTCTCACCCACGCTGGGGTCTGAGGCCCGGCAGTCCTCACAGCTCATGGCAGCGTCAGACTCCAGTGAGGACCGAATTCGGGCCAGGGCAGAAGGGGCTCCTCTCCTGATTTTTCTTGAGCTTGCTACCTTTCTTTGTTTAAAATTATTTTTTAGTTGAAGGATAATTGCTTTATAGAATCTTGTTGGTTTCTGCCAAACATCACATGCATCAGCCGTAGGTACACATGTGACTTTGTATACCTTTGTGTACTCTTTGATTTTTTTTCAATTTTATAGCAGCTAAGATTATTTATTGATTGATTGATTTATTCAGCTGTGCTTGGTCTTAGTTGCAGCATGTGGGATCTTGTTCCCTGACCAGGGATTGAACCCAGGCTCCTTGCATTGGGAACACAGAGTCTTAACCACTGGACCAGCAGTGAAGTCCCTACTCTGATTTTTTTGCGGGGGGAGGGCGGATTGGGATGGGAGGGAGGTGGGCGGGCCACTTCCTTTGGTCTTTCACTTATCTATTTTCATCCATCTTTGTTCTTTGGCCCGTGTAGGCCTCCCATCACAGTGGCCTCTGTTGTCCCAGAGCACCAGCTCTGGGCGCATGCACTCCAGAGCTCCAGCTCGGTAATTGGACACATCCGTCCAGCCGCTCCACAGCACGTGGGATCTTCCCAGGCCAGGGATCGAACCCGCGCCCCTTGCACTGCAAGGCGGTGTCCTTACCCACTGGACCACCAGGGAAGCCCTCTGATTTCTAAAATAATTATATGTAGTTATTTTTGACTGGGTTGGGTCTTTGCTGCCACATGGGCTTTTCTCTAGTTGTGACAAGGGGGGGCTACTCTCTCCTTGCCGTGCACAGGCTTCTCATGGTGATGGCTTTTCTTGTGGAGCACAGGTTCTATGGCCGTGGGCTTCCACAGTTGCAGCACGGGGCGTCTATTGTTGTGGCTTCCTGGCTCTAGAGCACAGACTCAATAGTTGTGGCTCACAGGCTTAGTTGCTCCATGGCATGTGGCCTCTTCCTGGGCCAGGGATCAAACCCCTGTCTCCTGCATTGGCAGGTGGCTTCTTTACCACTAGGCCACTAGGGAAGCCAGAGCTCAGAGCTTGCTGCCTCTCATTAGGTCAGAACCACTTAATGACCAGAACTGCAAGATCCCGTAAGATTCAAAACATTGCCCTCTCGGCACTACCAGCTAGAGGGGAGAGTGTTGGGCAAGCAAGTGAGGGTGCAGCAGGACCAGGGCTCTGGCAGACCCAGGTCCAGGATGACCTGGCAGCTCAGCTTACTGGAACGTCAGACTGGCCTTGGACTCGGAGCACGGTGTGTGTCTGATCAATTTCTTTAAGCGTGACCCTGGAATAGAAGCGCAATCCTACAAGTGCAGGTGGTCCAGCAAGACTGAAGGCCTCTAGAGAGTCTTCTGTCTGTAGCAAGAAGCATCCTTCCCCAGCTCATTATCGTCGATGCCTGCCCTGGCATGTCTCTGCCTTGGCTGTGGGTCACGTTTTACTCTGTGGCAGGCCCAGGGGCCCTCAGAATGACAGGCACGTCACACCTGACCGTCCGCCCTCTCCTGTTGTAACACACTGTCCTCTGACTTCAGACCTCGCTGGTTCTAATTATAAAAGGATAGGCAGGGAGGGGGGATGTCCCTGATCTTTCGTGGGGTCCTTGAAAAAGGCCAGGCTCTCTCTCATTTGTTTATTCATTACCTGATCAGACGGATAGAAAACCAGTCTTGTCTAGTTGGGGTAGGGTGGTTCCAGGGATGAATAAGATACAGTTAGTCCCTCTAGGCTGGGACAGGGGTGAGGGACCTGGGTGGGGGGAACCAGGGAGGTGGCATGTGAGCTGAGCCTGAGGAAGGGTGAGATCAACAAAGCAGAGAGCATTTTAGGCAGGAAGCAGACCATAGGCGAAAACCTGGAGGTTGTCCATGGGGATGCCCCTTTGGAGATGGGGCTTGGGTCCTCCGACACCCTCCCCTTCTTGGAGCTCCTGCGCCTGTGGGAGGGTCAAGCCCTCCCATTCCCCCGACTCCTTGCCTCCTGCCCCGCTGATGTGGCCAGTAGCTCCACAGCATGCACACGGCCACTCCTGCTTCATTTGCACTTGCTGGAGTCCCAGGTTGGAGAGGAGCTCTTCTCACAGCCACGGTCAGAATGGCCTGAACCCCCAAGTGGGATATCAGCTGGCTGTGACCTTCATGTTCCCATGTATCGAGCCCCTAACGATGTGCCCAGCACGTTCAGGGCGGTTGCGTACACAGTGGGCGCTGGCAGATCTGAGAAAGCCTCCTGCTTGGGCAGTGGAACATGGGTGCAACTGGAGCGCCACGCACGGCCTCTGGTAAACGGCCGTGTTTGTGCCCAACCTGAGCAGCGGTGCTGGGCGACCCAGGGCCCTGTCCAGCCCATGTCTCATTTCATCTTTGTAGCAGTGCTAGGAGGTAGCCTGTGCTGTCTTCTCTCCTGTTTTATGGTCCAGGAAGCGGAGTCTCTGAGAGCTTCAGGAACTTGTCTGAGGTCACCTGGTGGGCAGGGGTGGGAGTCACTTCACACCCAGGCGTCTCTGACGGCCGGTCCTCTCTCTGCCATCCTTCACCGTCTCCTGCTGCCGGCCGCGCAGGCCTCTGGTCAGATGGGCTCTTAGTTGATTTCCCAGTAATTCTCCCTTGCTGCTCGGGGGCCTGTTATCATTCATTATGGCGTTTTGTCGCTTCAGATTGTTTATTTATTTATTTATTTATTTTGCTCCCAGCGGCTTCTTGCTCGGGAGCAGCTGAGAACCTCTCACTCCTCTGCTCAAAATGCATCGTGTCAGAGGCAAGTTTATCGAATTTGCTATCAGAGCTGGCGGCAGCACCTTGTCAATTCCATTTCGAGTTCATTTCGTCTCCAGTGATTTCCATGCAGGGGGTGGTCTGCCTGCCAGCCCCTGGGCTGGGTTCCCATGCACCTCAGTTCATTGTGACCTTGGGGACCGTGGGTGGCTTTTTAGCCCCTTGCTAGGGGGATAGCCATGGGCTGCCCAGGTGGCTCAGTGGTAAAGAATTCACCTGTTGAGCAGCAGATGTGGGTTTGATCGGGAGGATCAAATCCTAGGTCGACCCTAGGTCGGGAGGATCCCTTGGAGGAGGAAATGGCAGCCTTCTCTACTGTTCCTGCCTGGGAAATCCCATGGGCAAAGGAGCCTGGTGGGAGATAGGGTTGGGCACGACTTAGCGACTAAACAACAGCAGAGGACATCCACGGGGTGTCTCAGGAGCCCCTGTTCTCTAAGGAGCAAAACTCCACATCTTGACAAGAGCTTGGGTTTGGAGACGAGATCTGAATTCAAGTGTGTGTTGCTACTTCCTTGCTGTGCGGTCTCAGAAAAATTGCTTACGTTATCTGAGCCTCTGTTTCTTCGTCTGTGAAATGGACAATTAGGAGGCTGTATTTTCCTTCCCTCACATGTGTCCCAAATGGAGCCCTTGTATGATATCATGAGCTGGTGAAGATGTAGGAACATGAGGTTTCTCCATGAGAACCTGTACAGCCACGGGGACCACGATTTTTACCATGGTTACTGAAAGTATCTAAAAGAAAAAAAAGATAAAACGAGGACTTCTTTGGTGATCCAGTGGTTAAGACTCTGTGCTTCCACCGCTTGGGGCGTGGGTTCCACCCCTGACCGGGAAACCAGGATCCTACATGCCACAGGGTTTGACCAAGAGTAAAAAGCAAAATTAAAAAAACTCTCGATGTTCGTCTCTTTGACACAGCAATTCCAACTGCTGGGGTCGATCTGAAGGAAACACACATGTCCATGAAGATATTCACTGCAGTCTGGTTCAAAGTAGAAACAAACCAAGTGTTCAGCAGGACAGGACGACTAAGTCAGTTGTGGGAGACCCAGTCTGTAGAACCTGCCGCTGCTGTTAAGAAGAATGAAGTACCTGTTCAGGTGACAGGTGGACAGACTTATTGGTGAGCGAACAGAAGCCGTGTTTAGACAGATACAATGAGAAATTTGCTATACAATAGGCATAGAGAATACATATTTTCTTAAAGTAGGCCTTTTAAAATTGTGAATTAGGGGTTCCCTGGTGGTCCAGTGGGTGGAGAGTCCTCCTTGCAGTGCAAGGGGGACCAGTTCGATCCCTGGCCTGGGAAGATCCCACGTGCCGTGGAGCAGGTGGACCGGTGTGTCCAGTTATGAGCCAGCACTCTGGAGCGCATGTGCCCAGAGCCAGAGCCCTGCAGCGAGAGGGGCCACTGCAGTGGGAGACCCACACAGGCCAAAGAATACAGATGAATGAAAATAAATTAAAAAAAACTAATAAAAGAGGCCAAAATTTTTTTTAAAAAAATTGTGAATTATACATACAGGAAGACATACAAAATAAAAACGCCCTCTTTAATGATTTATCTCATAGCCCATCTCCTGGAAGTGCATCGGAGGTTAACAACGAAACACTGCCACCACCCCAGAAACTTGCGATGCCTCTGAGGTGATCCCCACTTTACCCGGAGAAGTACCCACTGCTTTCATGAGGGGCACTGCCTTGATTCACTTGCTCATTTCGTGACATAAGCCTACAGCCCTAAACACTAGAGTGTAATTTTGCCAGAGTTTTGTATTTACATTAAAGAAGTCTTACAGTGGATCGTGCTGTGCCCGGTGTCCTGCCCATTGTTATTCTGAGACCTGATCGCATAGTGGTTCTGCTGTGCCATTTTATGGAGGGACATAAACATGCATATACATGACTGAAAAAAAGATCTGGAAAGGGACCCACCAGACTGACGATGTCAGTTCGAGAGAGGGACCTGGATATAGGGATGGGAGTGTTCGAAGGAGATTTAGGGATCTTATCTTCTAATTGAATTTATTTTTAAAGGAGGAATGCATTGATGCATTACTTGGCTAATTACATTTTAATAGAAAAAATAAAATGGAGAGAATCTTACATGTGTGCTGGAGTTGCTGGGAGAGTGAAATGAGTTCCTGTAGGGAACAGTGGGAACACGGAGTCAGTACTCAGTGGAAGGGAGATGGATACGGGTAAATACCAGCTGGGTCTCTTTTGGAAGCCGCCAGAGGGGCAGTACAGTGCAGTGGTTAGATGCATGGGCTCCAGGTGGCCTGAGTTTGAATTCTGGCTCCCTAGTTGCCAGTTGGGAAAAGTATTTAACTTCCATCTCCTTTCCCGGGTTTTTTCTTTTTGCTGTGCCAGGTCTTCCTTGTGGCATGCCGGCTTTTCCTAGGGGCACACAGGCTCTAATGCAGAAGGCTCAGTAGTTGTGGTGCACGGGCTTAGTTGCTGCAAGTCATGTGGGGTCTTAGTTCCCTGACCAGGGATCAAACCCGAGGTCCCTGTATTGGGAGGTGGATTCTTAACCACTGGACTGCCAGGGGAGTCCCACTCCTCCCCCTGAGCTTTACCACTAGTATCAGCGATCTGACAGCGTGCATTCATGAGTGATGAGTCATGTCCTACTCTCTTTGTGACCCCATGAATTATTGCCTGTCAGGCTCCTCCCTCCATGGGATTTTCCAGAGAAGAATATTGGAGTGGGTTGCCATTTCTTCTGCCCGGCGATCTTCCTGACCCAGGAATCGAACCAGTATCTCCTGAGTCTCCTGCATTGCAGGCAGATTCCTTACCTGCTGAGCTATCAGGGAAGGCCTAATTGCTGCCTAATAAATCACCTCTTAAACTCAGTGACTTGAAACAGCAATTGTGGATTGTGTCTCTTTGTTTCTCTGCATCAGGAATCGAGGAGCAGTTTGGGGGGTGGTTCTCAGTTGGGGGTCTCTCATGAGACTGCAGTAGGTAAGGGTTGGGGCTGAAGTTATCTGCAGTTTCCCTGGGAGTGGAGGGTTGGCCCCCGTGGTGGCTCCCTCTCTCGTTGTCAAGCTGGGACTGGCCAGTGGGCTCCTCTCCACGTGCACCTCACCGTGGGGCTGCTTGAGGGTCCTCACAGCATGGCGGCCGCTTCCCCCAGGGCACACATCCAGAAACCAAGTCAGAAGTGGCAGTGCCCTTTGTGACCTGGGCTTGGAAGCCACACAGGGTCACTTCTGAGGTATTCCGTTAGTCACGTGGGTTATCCCTGACTGATGCACAGGAGCATGGAGAACAGGAGGTGAGGCTCCCTGGGAGTTATAGAGGGGCTGGTACCACGTCCCATTGTAATAGACATAGGAAATGACCACCCACTCCAGTGTTCTTGCCTGGAGAATCTCATGGACAGAGGAACCTGGTGGGCTACAGTCCCTGGGGTCACAAAGGCTCAGATACAACTTCCCAACTGAACAACCACAACAAAACAAGTCCCAGCCTCTTTTTAGGATAAGTATTGGGGTGGATCTTAACCACGTTGGATTTGGGGCCAGTTGCTGCAAGTCATGTGGGGTCTTAGTTCCCTGCCCAGGGATCAAACCCGAGGTCCCTGTATTGGGAGGTGGATTCTTAACCACTGGACTGCCAGGGAGTCCCACCTCCCCTGAGCTTTACCACTAGTATCAGCGATCTGACAGCGTGCATTCATGAGTGATGAGTCATGTCCTACTCTCTTTGTGACCCCATGAATTATTGCCTGTCAGGCTCCTCCCTCCATGGGATTTTCCAGAGAAGAATATTGGAGTGGGTTGCCATTTCTTCTGCCCGGCGATCTTCCTGACCCAGGAATCGAACCAGTATCTCCTGAGTCTCCTGCATTGCAGGCAGATTCCTTACCTGCTGAGCTATCAGGGAAGGCCTAATTGCTGCCTAATAAATCACCTCTTAAACTCAGTGACTTGAAACAGCAATTGTGGATTGTGTCTCTTTGTTTCTCTGCATCAGGAATCGAGGAGCAGTTTGGGGGGTGGTTCTCAGTTGGGGGTCTCTCATGAGACTGCAGTAGGTAAGGGTTGGGGCTGAAGTTATCTGCAGTTTCCCTGGGAGTGGAGGGTTGGCCCCCGTGGTGGCTCCCTCTCTCGTTGTCAAGCTGGGACTGGCCAGTGGGCTCCTCTCCACGTGCACCTCACCGTGGGGCTGCTTGAGGGTCCTCACAGCATGGCGGCCGCTTCCCCCAGGGCACACATCCAGAAACCAAGTCAGAAGTGGCAGTGCCCTTTGTGACCTGGGCTTGGAAGCCACACAGGGTCACTTCTGAGGTATTCCGTTAGTCACGTGGGTTATCCCTGACTGATGCACAGGAGCATGGAGAACAGGAGGTGAGGCTCCCTGGGAGTTATAGAGGGGCTGGTACCACGTCCCATTGTAATAGACATAGGAAATGACCACCCACTCCAGTGTTCTTGCCTGGAGAATCTCATGGACAGAGGAACCTGGTGGGCTACAGTCCCTGGGGTCACAAAGGCTCAGATACAACTTCCCAACTGAACAACCACAACAAAACAAGTCCCAGCCTCTTAGGGTTTGTATGAGGATTAAGTGAATTAGTCCATGTACAAGTCCTTAGAACAGAGACGGACATGATAAACTTCCCATGAACCTTCGTAATTATTATTATTTCAGAAATGTTGCCCAGTGCATCGCCTTTCATGAATCTTTTCTGGGCTTCATTTTATTTCCTGAGTTTGAGGCAGTATGTTGGTGCTCAGGTTTCATGGAATGACACACGCGTAACAAGAGCCAGGAAGAGCTGTGCTTTGGAGGAACTGCCAGAACAGCGTTTGAGCCGCTGCATAGAGATGGCACCCCGCATGGCCATTTTGCATGTTGGCCTCGCTGTGGGGACGGATGCTCAGCAAGATGGTAGAGCTGATTTTCATCTCTTTGGGAACAAGCCTGGAGTCTGACTTCAGTCACTTACTGCATCAATGCCCCAGCGCGAGGGAAGGTAGTGATGTGAGAGTAGACTTTGTTACTTTCACCACAGAACAGGAAACTTGACTGTCTTCTTTAATGCTTTAGTTCAAGGATCCAAAACTCAGGTGTCTGTAAGGCTGCATAATATGAACTTGGGGAGTGGCCAAGGGTAAGAAGATCCACGTGAGTGTGATGATAAACAGTAGTTGACCCTTGGCCTCAGTGCTGGGTGTGGTGGGGACCGTGGCGAACAGCACGACGGATGTCCTGTCTCAGGGCCACTGTCTTTCAGGTGCCAGGCAGTCCTTGTGCACAGCCTGGGTTCCTGCTTCCCTCTCAGGGTTCTGCTGCTGTGGCCCAGCACCACAGTGGGCTCTTGAAGTTGGAGTTTCCAGTTGATTTGCAACCAGTGGATAAAGTAGCTGGTGGCCTCTCCTAACTCAGTTCACTTCAGTTCAGTTGCTTATTCGTGTCTGATTTTTTGTGACCCCACAGACTGCAGCACGCCAGGCTTCCCTGTCCTTCACCAGCTCCCGGAGCTTGCTCAAACTCATATCCATTGATTCAGTGATGCCATCCAACTGTCTCATCCTCTGTTGTCCCTTTCTCCTTCTGCCTTTTTTTGAGGAACCTGGTGGGCTACAGTCCCTGGGGTCACAAAGGCTCAGATACAACTTCCCAACTGAACAACCACAACAAAACAAGTCCCAGCCTCTTAGGGTTTGTATGAGGATTAAGTGAATTAGTCCATGTACAAGTCCTTAGAACAGAGACGGACATGATAAACTTCCCATGAACCTTCGTAATTATTATTATTTCAGAAATGTTGCCCAGTGCATCGCCTTTCATGAATCTTTTCTGGGCTTCATTTTATTTCCTGAGTTTGAGGCAGTATGTTGGTGCTCAGGTTTCATGGAATGACACACCGCGTAACAAGAGCCAGGAAGAGCTGTGCTTTGGAGGAACTGCCAGAACAGCGTTTGAGCCGCTGCATAGAGATGGCACCCCGCATGGCCATTTTGCATGTTGGCCTCGCTGTGGGGACGGATGCTCAGCAAGATGGTAGAGCTGATTTTCATCTCTTTGGGAACAAGCCTGGAGTCTGACTTCAGTCACTTACTGCATCAATGCCCCAGCGCGAGGGAAGGTAGTGATGTGAGAGTAGACTTTGTTACTTTCACCACAGAACAGGAAACTTGACTGTCTTCTTTAATGCTTTAGTTCAAGGATCCAAAACTCAGGTGTCTGTAAGGCTGCATAATATGAACTTGGGGAGTGGCCAAGGGTAAGAAGATCCACGTGAGTGTGATGATAAACAGTAGTTGACCCTTGGCCTCAGTGCTGGGTGTGGTGGGGACCGTGGCGAACAGCACGACGGATGTCCTGTCTCAGGGCCACTGTCTTTCAGGTGCCAGGCAGTCCTTGTGCACAGCCTGGGTTCCTGCTTCCCTCTCAGGGTTCTGCTGCTGTGGCCCAGCACCACAGTGGGCTCTTGAAGTTGGAGTTTCCAGTTGATTTGCAACCAGTGGATAAAGTAGCTGGTGGCCTCTCCTAACTCAGTTCACTTCAGTTCAGTTGCTTATTCGTGTCTGATTTTTTGTGACCCCACAGACTGCAGCACGCCAGGCTTCCCTGTCCTTCACCAGCTCCCGGAGCTTGCTCAAACTCATATCCATTGATTCAGTGATGCCATCCAACTGTCTCATCCTCTGTTGTCCCTTTCTCCTTCTGCCTTCTCTTTTTCCAGCATCAGAGTCTTTTCCAGTGAGTTGACTCTTTGCATCAGGTGGCCCAAGTATTGGAGCTTCAGCTTCAGTATCAGTCCTTCCCATGAATATTCAGGGTTGACTTCCTTTAGGATGGACTGGTTGGATCTCTTTGCAGTCCTCTAACTTCTCCCCTTTCTGTAGGCTGTAGCATTGGTGTTGTCCCTGTGAGACACAGAGTCCCAGTTGACCAGATCATGACAGCAGGAGGACTTGCTGACTTCCTTCATCAGATTGCATCCGTTGATTGACAAAGTGAGACTTATCACTCTGGGCCAGATCATGAGCTGGGGGCTGGAAGAGCAAAGGCTTTTCAGAGCACACCTCCCCACTCCCCCACCAGGCATCGCATGGAAGAAACAGACACAGCTCAGCCATTCATTTCGGGACTGTGTGGTGTGGTATCCACTCCAGTCTTCACATGAGACATGAGTTATTTGACAGATCTGAAGGCAACAATGATGGAACAGATGTACTTCATTTGCCTAGAGGTGAAGGTGGGTTGAGATAGGCATTATGGTTTCTGGCCCAGTAGGCAGTTCCTCTTCCTCCTTTCCTATCTGACAGGGAGGATGAAAAGGCAGACACTTTTTCAGTGCCTGGGTGTGGTGGGGACCGTGGCGAACAGCACGACGGATGTCCTGTCTCAGGGCCACTGTCTTTCAGGTGCCAGGCAGTCCTTGTGCACAGCCTGGGTTCCTGCTTCCCTCTCAGGGTTCTGCTGCTGTGGCCCAGCACCACAGTGGGCTCTTGAAGTTGGAGTTTCCAGTTGATTTGCAACCAGTGGATAAAGTAGCTGGTGGCCTCTCTAACTCAGTTCACTTCAGTTCAGTTGCTTATTCGTGTCTGATTTTTTGTGACCCCACAGACTGCAGCACGCCAGGCTTCCCTGTCCTTCACCAGCTCCCGGAGCTTGCTCAAACTCATATCCATTGATTCAGTGATGCCATCCAACTGTCTCATCCTCTGTTGTCCCTTTCTCCTTCTGCCTTCTCTTTTTCCAGCATCAGAGTCTTTTCCAGTGAGTTGACTCTTTGCATCAGGTGGCCCAAGTATTGGAGCTTCAGCTTCAGTATCAGTCCTTCCCATGAATATTCAGGGTTGACTTCCTTTAGGATGGACTGGTTGGATCTCTTTGCAGTCCTCTAACTTCTCCCCTTTCTGTAGGCTGTAGCATTGGTGTTGTCCCTGTGAGACACAGAGTCCCAGTTGACCAGATCATGACAGCAGGAGGACTTGCTGACTTCCTTCATCAGATTGCATCCGTTGATTGACAAAGTGAGACTTATCACTCTGGGCCAGATCATGAGCTGGGGGCTGGAAGAGCAAAGGCTTTTCAGAGCACACCTCCCCACTCCCCCACCAGGCATCGCATGGAAGAAACAGACACAGCTCAGCCATTCATTTCGGGACTGTGTGGTGTGGTATCCACTCCAGTCTTCACATGAGACATGAGTTATTTGACAGATCTGAAGGCAACAATGATGGAACAGATGTACTTCATTTGCCTAGAGGTGAAGGTGGGTTGAGATAGGCATTATGGTTTCTGGCCCAGTAGGCAGTTCCTCTTCCTCCTTTCCTATCTGACAGGGAGGATGAAAAAGGCAGACACTTTTTCAGTCTCCCTGTCACTGGCAGTGCTTAAGTAACCCAGTCGGTGACTTCCCTGGTGATCCAGTGGCCAAGACTCCATGCTCCAAATGCAGGGACCTGGGTTCAGTCCTTGGGTCAGGCAACCAAAGCCCACGACTAAGAGTTTGCATGCTGCAGCTAAAGACCCTACATGCCTCAATTGAGACCCAGCAGAGCCAAATGAATAATAAATAAATAAATGAAGTGAAGTGAGGTGAAAGTCACTCAGTCATGTCCTATTCTTTGTGACCCGTGTACTGTATCCCGCTCGGCTCCTCTGTTCATGCAGATATGCCAGATAAGAATACTGGAGTGGGTAGCCTTTCCTTTCTCCGGGAGATCTTCCCAACCCAGGGATTAAATCCAGGTCTTCCGCATTGCAGGTGGATTCTTTACCATCTGAGCTACCAGGGAAGCCCAAGAATACTGGAGTGAGTAACCTATCCTTTCTCCAGGGCATCGTCCAGACCCAGGAATTGAACTGGGGTCTTCTGCATTGCAGGCAGATTCTTTACCAGTTGAGCTACAAGGAAAGCCCAAATAAATAAGTCATAACAATTTAGAAAATGACCCAGTTCTGGCCAATGAGATGTGAATGGCACTCTGCTGGGAGTTTTGGGGAGATATTTTCCCCTTGATGAAAGGCCTGTGAGGGAAGTCTTTCCCACTATCCTGGCTCCTTCCCTACTTCCTGCTTTTGAAAGTGGTTGGGTGAAGATGTATTGTCTGGAGCTGTGGTAGCCATCTTGAGCCTTTTGGGGAATTCCAGAGAAATGCATCCTTGAGCAACTAGATCAACCCTCAACCACCAACCTGCTTGTTATGAGAGATCTTTGAACGCCTGTATTATTTAGGCCACTGCTAGGTTTTGGTTTCAACCAAAAGAGTTACTGTGGTGTACCTCCAGTCTTCACATGAGACATGAGTTATTTGACAGATCTGAAGGCAACAATGATGGAACAGATGTACTTCATTTGCCTAGAGGTGAAGGTGGGTTGAGATAGGCATTATGGTTTCTGGCCCAGTAGGCAGTTCCTCTTCCTCCTTTCCTATCTGACAGGGAGGATGAAAAAGGCAGACACTTTTTCAGTCTCCCTGTCACTGGCAGTGCTTAAGTAACCCAGTCGGTGACTTCCCTGGTGATCCAGTGGCCAAGACTCCATGCTCCAAATGCAGGGACCTGGGTTCAGTCCTTGGGTCAGGCAACCAAAGCCCACGACTAAGAGTTTGCATGCTGCAGCTAAAGACCCTACATGCCTCAATTGAGACCCAGCAGAGCCAAATGAATAATAAATAAATAAATGAAGTGAAGTGAGGTGAAAGTCACTCAGTCATGTCCTATTCTTTGTGACCCCGTGTACTGTATCCCGCTAGGCTCCTCTGTTCATGCAGATATGCCAGATAAGAATACTGGAGTGGGTAGCCTTTCCTTTCTCCGGGAGATCTTCCCAACCCAGGGATTAAATCCAGGTCTTCCGCATTGCAGGTGGATTCTTTACCATCTGAGCTACCAGGGAAGCCCAAGAATACTGGAGTGAGTAACCTATCCTTTCTCCAGGGCATCGTCCAGACCCAGGAATTGAACTGGGGTCTTCTGCATTGCAGGCAGATTCTTTACCAGTTGAGCTACAAGGAAAGCCCAAATAAATAAGTCATAACAATTTAGAAAATGACCCAGTTCTGGCCAATGAGATGTGAATGGCACTCTGCTGGGAGTTTTGGGGAGATATTTTCCCCTTGATGAAAGGCCTGTGAGGGAAGTCTTTCCCACTATCCTGGCTCCTTCCCTACTTCCTGCTTTTGAAAGTGGTTGGGTGAAGATGTATTGTCTGGAGCTGTGGTAGCCATCTTGAGCCTTTTGGGGAATTCCAGAGAAATGCATCCTTGAGCAACTAGATCAACCCTCAACCACCAACCTGCTTGTTATGAGAGATCTTTGAACGCCTGTATTATTTAGGCCACTGCTAGGTTTTTGGTTTCAACCAAAAGCTACATTCCTAATATTATAGGGAGTGTTTGAGAGTGTTAAAAAGAATTGGGTGCCCCTTAAACATCCACAGGGTCTTGAATATGCTCTATCCTACCCCTAGACCATTCTCTTTTTAACTTTTAAACCTAAAAAAGTACATTGTGAACTATATGTGTTGGAGAGGACTCTTGAGAGTCCCTTGGGCTGCAAGGAGATCCAAGCAGTCAATCCTAAAGGAAATCAACCCTGAATATTCATTGGAAGGACTGATGCTGAAGCTGAAGCTCCAATACTTGGGCCACCTGATGCAAAGAGACAACTCATTGAAAAAGACTTTGATGCTGGGGAAAAATAGGAGGCAGAAGGAAAAGGTGATAATAGAGGACGAGATGGTTGGATGGCATCACTGAGTCAATGAATATGAGTTTGCACAAGCTCTGGGAGCTGGTGAAGGACAGGGAAGCCTGGCGCGCTGCAGTCCATGGAGTCGCAGAGTTGGACACGACTGAACAGCTGAACTGAACTGATATCACTTATGAAAAAGAGTGTTTGAACACTAGGGTATCATCTAATGGATAATAATGAAATGAAATATTCATATACTCACACCTAAGTATTAGAACACTCTTAAGCCTTAGACACTCCCTGTGTGTCCCTCTCCATCAGACCCTAATTCTTCCCAAAGCTCACTACTATCTGTAACTTGATGCTAGCCATTTCTGCTGTTCTTTACCGTTTATCAGCCATGTGTCCCCAAACATATGATGTTTAATGATGCCTATCCTTGAATTGTGTGTAAGCGGAAGCACTGGGATGCCTGCTGTCTATTGGCCTTGCCAACAATGTTGCGCTGGACATTCCTGTCTGTGTCTCAGGGTGCACAAGGGCAAGAGCGGCTCTGGGGCACACGTTCTTTTTTTGGCCACTTCTATTGATCTTTCATTCATTTATCTTTGTTCCTTGGCCCGTGTGGGCCTCCCATCACAGTGGCCTCTCTCGTCGCAGTGCACTGGCTCTGAGTGCATGCGCTCCGGAGCTCCGACTCGGTAGTTGGACACATCGGTCCAGCTGCTCGGCGGCATGTGGGATCTTCCCAGGCCAGGGATCGAACCGGCGCCCCTTGCACTGCAAGGCGGTGTCCTTACCCACTGGACCACCAGGGAAGCCCTGGGGCATATGCTTTTAGGTGGAGTTTTTGGGTTGTACGAATGGAATGCTACCTTGGTTGGGTAATACCAAGCGCTTTTCCAAAGTGGCTGTACCTATTTATACTCTCCCAGCAGTGACTGGACACTCGAGTGGCCTACAGCCTTATTGACATTAGGACCTGGGCATGTTCTCTTCTGAATGACCCTGTGGCCCAGCACAGTGACCTCTGATCTTTAAAGGTGCTCTGCCCCCTTTGCTATCAAATATCAGCATTCATCCTTCTTTTTTTTCTGAATATATATTTCATGTATTTGTATTTATATATTTATGTGGCTGTGCCGGGTCTTAGTTGTGGCACATGGGATCTCTGACCTTTGTTGCGGCATGTGGGATCTTTTGTTGTGGCATGCGAACTCTTAGTGCAGCCTGTGGGATCTAGTTCCCTGACCAGGGATCAAACCCAGGGCCCCTGCACGGGAACAATGTCTCAGCCACTGAACCACTAGGGAAGTCCGGGGCATTCATACTTCTTTAAATGATCGCCCCTGAATGATGTTGGAGGCCTTAGAGTCATGGCCTCCCTAATGGCTTTATCTCTGGGGCCTACTGATTTTGCAGTTCCCAGAAAGGGGGAAAAAGGGATTTGACATCCCCCATCATCAAAACTGCCCTGATTGGATTTGCCCACATGGCAGCAAGAACTTCTCTTCAAGGTCAGCATCCAATTTCCCTCCCTTGGTTCTTTAACGAAGCACTGGGATGCCTGCTGTCTATTGGCCTTGCCAACAATGTTGCGCTGGACATTCCTGTCTGTGTCTCAGGGTGCACAAGGGCAAGAGCGGCTCTGGGGCACACGTTCTTTTTTTGGCCACTTCTATTGATCTTTCATTCATTTATCTTTGTTCCTTGGCCCGTGTGGGCCTCCCATCACAGTGGCCTCTCTCGTCGCAGTGCACTGGCTCTGAGTGCATGCGCTCCGGAGCTCCGACTCGGTAGTTGGACACATCGGTCCAGCTGCTCGGCGGCATGTGGGATCTTCCCAGGCCAGGGATCGAACCGGCGCCCCTTGCACTGCAAGGCGGTGTCCTTACCCACTGGACCACCAGGGAAGCCCTGGGGCATATGCTTTTAGGTGGAGTTTTTGGGTTGTACGAATGGAATGCTACCTTGGTTGGGTAATACCAAGCGCTTTTCCAAAGTGGCTGTACCTATTTATACTCTCCCAGCAGTGACTGGACACTCGAGTGGCCTACAGCCTTATTGACATTAGGACCTGGGCATGTTCTCTTCTGAATGACCCTGTGGCCCAGCACAGTGACCTCTGATCTTTAAAGGTGCTCTGCCCCCTTTGCTATCAAATATCAGCATTCATCCTTCTTTTTTTTCTGAATATATATTTCATGTATTTGTATTTATATATTTATGTGGCTGTGCCGGGTCTTAGTTGTGGCACATGGGATCTCTGACCTTTGTTGCGGCATGTGGGATCTTTTGTTGTGGCATGCGAACTCTTAGTGCAGCCTGTGGGATCTAGTTCCCTGACCAGGGATCAAACCCAGGGCCCCTGCACGGGAACAATGTCTCAGCCACTGAACCACTAGGGAAGTCCGGGGCATTCATACTTCTTTAAATGATCGCCCCTGAATGATGTTGGAGGCCTTAGAGTCATGGCCTCCCTAATGGCTTTATCTCTGGGGCCTACTGATTTTGCAGTTCCCAGAAAGGGGGAAAAAGGGATTTGACATCCCCCATCATCAAAACTGCCCTGATTGGATTTGCCCACATGGCAGCAAGAACTTCTCTTCAAGGTCAGCATCCAATTTCCCTCCCTTGGTTCTGTCTATGTATTTTGAATAATCAACTCTAGAGGTGAAAGCAAAGTCTGGGATTCTCAGATGTGCCTGCTGCAGGGAGATGAGACTGTGAGACATGCAAGAAAATCTGAAAGGATGCAAGGGGGCCCTCCCTGGCTCTCATTGCTGACTGGGACAGGTCTCCTACCCTCTCTGGGTGTCAGTGTTCTCTTCCATTAAAATGGGGGTGTGAGGGACTTCTTGGCGGGTTCGTGGTGAAAAACCCTTCCATTGCAGGGGATGCGGGTTGGATCCCTGGTCGAGGAATGAACATCCTCAAGCCATGTAGCATGGCCAAAAAAAACCCTCAAAAAGCTGGGGATGAGCATATAGGGCTCTTGTGAGAGGGGGATGTGTAAGTCCTTTAGCACAATGCCAGCCTCTAGCAAGTGCTCAAGAAAGGTTTGCAGCCCCTGGGGGTCACAGTTCGCATCTGAAATCAGGTGCAGTGGGATTGAGAAGGGTTCCAGGCGTCTCTGCTCTCCTGCCATCCGTGTGTTCATACAAGATCTCACGCGATGGGGTAGATGGCTGCAAGTCTTCCAGAGCACCAGATCAATACCCGCTCTAATAAACACTTGAACACGTGCGGACTCTTGTCCGCACGTGCTCACGACTGCCCTGCTACACCCTCGTCTGCGAGTCTCAGCCTTAACCCCTGAGGCTCCAGCAGCCTCCTGAGAGAGGGGGGTTCTGGCGGGCAGCAGCTTCTCATCAGGACCATTTTCATCAACATTCAAGATATAATTGATAGGATAACCTTGGTCATTAACCCACTTTCCAGGAGAGGTGTGTGCCTGCATGCTAAGTCACTTCAGTCGTGTCTGACTCTTTGCGATCCTATAGATGTAGCCCGCCAGGCTCCTCTGTCCATGGGATTCTCCAGGCAAGAATACTGGACTGGGTTGCCATTTCCTTCTCCAGGGGGTCTTCCCTCCCAGGGATTGAACCCAGATCTCCTGTGACTCCTGCATTGCAGGCGGATTCTTACCCGTTAAGCCTCAGCTTTATAGCTTCTTAACCTCAACTTGCCATGTCCCTAGACGGTTTAATCCTGTGACAGCACAATGGTCCTTGGAGCCACTGATCCAGTCGCTGCTTAGAACAACGGGAGGTGCTTCTGCAGAATTCCACTCTTTATCTTCCGTTCTTAAAACCCCACTAAGGATATTTTTTAAATTGTGTTTGTTCCTGACTACTTAAAAATATTAGTGTGCTGGGGAAAATCATGGACGGACACGATTTCCTTGTTATGTCAGCATCCTTTCCCTGTTTACCCATCATGGGTGAGGTGTGCTTGTTAAAGGAATCTGATCAGAAGAGACCGTGTCCTCGGAGAGGCTTTCTAGTTCCGATGTTCTAGAACAAGGGGTGGGCAAACTACAGCCCTGGGGTCACATTCAGCCCACTGCCTGTTTTTATATCCTGTTTTTTTTATGTATTTATATATTTGGTTGCACTGGGTCTTCCTGGCTGTGCCTGGGCTTTCTCTAGTGGTGGAGAGCAGGTCCTGCTCTCTAGTTGTGATGCATGTGCTTCTCATTGTGGTGACTTTTCTGGTTGTGGAGACTGGGGTCTAGAGTGGGCAGACACAGTGGCTGTGGCTCACCCGCTTCGCTGCTCTGCAGCAGGTGGGATCTTCCTGGACCAGGGATCGAACCCAAGTCTCCTGCATTGGCAGTCGGATTCTTTACCACTGAGCCACCTGGGAAGCCCCGTAACAAAGACAGCCTTGCCCTCTCCATACAGAGATTTACAGATCAGAAAGGCTGTTTTCTCGTTTAGTTGGTGGGGTGGCTCTACCCCTGCCAGTCATCTCAGGACCTTGGTTCCATCCAAGTCATTGCTTTGCCAACCCCTAAGGCACCCCGTTGTCTTCACGGTTGAAACTGGGCCACCCAGGACGCTGGGAAAGAGTGTAGAGGAGGCCTGCCTGGGGTCTTCCTCCCTGAGCTGGAGTGTCAGCTCTCAGGCCATTGGCCAGAGCTTGGCGTGCCTGTGTCTGCTGCCCGGGGGTCTCAGATGCCATCAGTAGCAGGGAAGAAAGAAAACAGGTTTGGATGGACAATGGCTAGCGTTTGCCACAAGCCTTGGCAGCTCAGCCTCACATTTGGGGACCCCATGTTCGTGCTTCCTGGCTTTGGGAGTGGCAAGGCAGAGGGCAGGATCTGGGACCGACTGGTCCATCGCGGCCCCTTCCTTCAGGTCCGTGCAGCACCTGTTGGTGGCCGGTGCTTGGCAGGCGCCCAGCCAGCACATGGTTAAGGTCGTCAGTCACTGAATCAGAGGGTGGTGGACTCTGAACAGAACCTCTCACTCATCTGGCAGATACCTGGGAACGTTTGCTTTGTGCCGAGCACGGATCTGGGTCCTGGAGACCCACAGACACGGCCACTCTGCTCGAAAGCATCCGTATTGTGATCCCGTTGGGTTCTTTGTATAGGCTGTTCCTTCTTCCCGAGACGGCTGTCCCTACCCCACCCCCAGCTCTCTCCAGCAGTCTAGCCAGCCCCTGCTTTCTATCTTTTCATGAATATCACCTCCTCGTGGAAGCCTTCTCTGGCCTCCTCTCCCAGACTGGATTTCCTTGTTATCCACACATGGTCCTTTTTCCTTTGTAAATTTTATTATGACCGCATTGAAGAAAATTAATTCCTTAGGATTATTTCTTAAACATTTCTTTCTGTTTTGCAAGTTTGGGAGGAAGACTTTATTAGTACACCCATTTATTTATTGTTTCTTATGTTTATTTATTTTTCCAGTGGTTACCATGTTGTGGTGGTTTCTCCACCTGGGAAGCCCGTAACAAAGACAGCCTTGCCCTCTCCATACAGAGATTTACAGATCAGAAAGGCTGTTTTCTCGTTTAGTTGGTGGGGTGGCTCTACCCCTGCCAGTCATCTCAGGACCTTGGTTCCATCCAAGTCATTGCTTTGCCAACCCCTAAGGCACCCCGTTGTCTTCACGGTTGAAACTGGGCCACCCAGGACGCTGGGAAAGAGTGTAGAGGAGGCCTGCCTGGGGTCTTCCTCCCTGAGCTGGAGTGTCAGCTCTCAGGCCATTGGCCAGAGCTTGGCGTGCCTGTGTCTGCTGCCCGGGGGTCTCAGATGCCATCAGTAGCAGGGAAGAAAGAAAACAGGTTTGGATGGACAATGGCTAGCGTTTGCCACAAGCCTTGGCAGCTCAGCCTCACATTTGGGGACCCCATGTTCGTGCTTCCTGGCTTTGGGAGTGGCAAGGCAGAGGGCAGGATCTGGGACCGACTGGTCCATCGCGGCCCCTTCCTTCAGGTCCGTGCAGCACCTGTTGGTGGCCGGTGCTTGGCAGGCGCCCAGCCAGCACATGGTTAAGGTCGTCAGTCACTGAATCAGAGGGTGGTGGACTCTGAACAGAACCTCTCACTCATCTGGCAGATACCTGGGAACGTTTGCTTTGTGCCGAGCACGGATCTGGGTCCTGGAGACCCACAGACACGGCCACTCTGCTCGAAAGCATCCGTATTGTGATCCCGTTGGGTTCTTTGTATAGGCTGTTCCTTCTTCCCGAGACGGCTGTCCCTACCCCACCCCCAGCTCTCTCCAGCAGTCTAGCCAGCCCCTGCTTTCTATCTTTTCATGAATATCACCTCCTCGTGGAAGCCTTCTCTGGCCTCCTCTCCCAGACTGGATTTCCTTGTTATCCACACATGGTCCTTTTTCCTTTGTAAATTTTATTATGACCGCATTGAAGAAAATTAATTCCTTAGGATTATTTCTTAAACATTTCTTTCTGTTTTGCAAGTTTGGGAGGAAGACTTTATTAGTACACCCATTTATTTATTGTTTCTTATGTTTATTTATTTTTCCAGTGGTTACCATGTTGTGTTGGTTTCTGCCATTCATCGAGGCGAATCAGCCGTACATACGTCCCCTCCCTCCTGCGCTCCCCACTCCTTCCCCACCTCACCCTCTAGGTCAACCCAGAGCCCCAGGCTGGGCTCCCCGTGTGCTGCACCCACTTCTCACCTGCCATCTGTTTTATACACGATAGTGCATATATGGCAGTGCTACTTTCTCCGTTGGTTCCAGTCTCTCCTACCCCCACTGTGTCCACAAGTCCATTCTCAGCCGCGCTGGGTCTTTGTTGCTATGTGCTGGCTTTCTCCCATGGCCGTGAGCGAGGGCCGCTCTCTTGTTGTGGTGCACGGGCTTCTCTCCTGCCGCAGAACACGGGCTCTAGAGCGTGGGCTTCAGCGGTTACCGCACGGGGGCTCCGTGCTCTTGGCAGTGGTCTTAGCTGCTCAGTGGCGTGTGAAATCTTCCTGGGCCAGGGATCGAACCCGTGTCCCCTGCATAGGCCGTCAGAGTCTTAACCACTGGACCACTCGGAAGGTCCCTGAAGTAATTTCTGTTGTGCATGATTTTCTTTCAGGCAGGTCCTCGCCGTCAGTGTGTAAATGTCACCACGGCAGGTGCATTTTTGTACAGTCAGCATTTAGCAGGGCACCTGGGATGATAGGTCGTCTGTCTCTACTTGTTACCTGTCGAATCGGTTTTATCACCAGTTCACAGATGGGGACACTGAGGCTCAGAGGGGCTGCGGTGACTAACCAGCCTCAGATCCCATAGCTCATGAGTCTGGGTGCTGAGATTTCAGTCTGTCTGCCTCCGGAGCCCTGGCTTTCACAGCTTGATGCAATTAAAATGCCACATGATGTGTGCTATAATAGGGTATTAATAGGGTATGTTTAAGGGGTGGTGGGAGGGCAGAGGGGGGCGTGACTGACTCAGCCTGGGGGAGTGGATGGCTGCCTGGGGGAGGCGGTGACCTTGGAGACTTGGAAAACTGTGGGTAGCTTGGAGTAGCTATAGCGACTGTGTGGGCGTGTAAAGACAGAGCCAAATGCAGGGTGGGCCGTGGGGACTCTGTATTGGGATCTCAGGGACGTGGTTACTACATGTTTCTTATGTTTATTTATTTTTCCAGTGGTTACCATGTTGTGTTGGTTTCTGCCATTCATCGAGGCGAATCAGCCGTACATACGTCCCTCCCTCCTGCGCTCCCCACTCCTTCCCCACCTCACCCTCTAGGTCAACCCAGAGCCCCAGGCTGGGCTCCCCGTGTGCTGCACCCACTTCTCACCTGCCATCTGTTTTATACACGATAGTGCATATATGGCAGTGCTACTTTCTCCGTTGGTTCCAGTCTCTCCTACCCCCACTGTGTCCACAAGTCCATTCTCAGCCGCGCTGGGTCTTTGTTGCTATGTGCTGGCTTTCTCCCATGGCCGTGAGCGAGGGCCGCTCTCTTGTTGTGGTGCACGGGCTTCTCTCCTGCCGCAGAACACGGGCTCTAGAGCGTGGGCTTCAGCGGTTACCGCACGGGGGCTCCGTGCTCTTGGCAGTGGTCTTAGCTGCTCAGTGGCGTGTGAAATCTTCCTGGGCCAGGGATCGAACCCGTGTCCCCTGCATAGGCCGTCAGAGTCTTAACCACTGGACCACTCGGAAGGTCCCTGAAGTAATTTCTGTTGTGCATGATTTTCTTTCAGGCAGGTCCTCGCCGTCAGTGTGTAAATGTCACCACGGCAGGTGCATTTTTGTACAGTCAGCATTTAGCAGGGCACCTGGGATGATAGGTCGTCTGTCTCTACTTGTTACCTGTCGAATCGGTTTTATCACCAGTTCACAGATGGGGACACTGAGGCTCAGAGGGGCTGCGGTGACTAACCAGCCTCAGATCCCATAGCTCATGAGTCTGGGTGCTGAGATTTCAGTCTGTCTGCCTCCGGAGCCCTGGCTTTCACAGCTTGATGCAATTAAAATGCCACATGATGTGTGCTATAATAGGGTATTAATAGGGTATGTTTAAGGGGTGGTGGGAGGGCAGAGGGGGGCGTGACTGACTCAGCCTGGGGGAGTGGATGGCTGCCTGGGGGAGGCGGTGACCTTGGAGACTTGGAAAACTGTGGGTAGCTTGGAGTAGCTATAGCGACTGTGTGGGCGTGTAAAGACAGAGCCAAATGCAGGGTGGGCCGTGGGGACTCTGTATTGGGATCTCAGGGAGTTCGGACTTAGTTGAGCTGATGGGAACTCTCAGAAGTTCTTAAATGAGGAAGCCACGTGAGCCCACAGAGTCCATTTAGAATGTCACCTCAGGTCAGGGCTGCAAATGGGCACCTGCTGGGTGACAGAGTTGGCTGGGCTCACTTAACATCCTCCAGTGGAATCTGGGCCTACTGTATCCGTTAGGATTTATAGTCATCTGACCGCGGAGCCAGCCACCCCAAAATAACAGTGGTTTACATATGATAGAAGATTTTTCTTTTTTCCTCTTTCACATTAGTGTCTGAACTACTCAAGAATCTCAGCTCCACACTGGGGACCCAGGATCCTTCTAGATCATCACTGTGCTGTTCCCAGCATATAGCCCTCGTCCACGTGGTCCAGGGTAGACCATGGCCGTGGTTGGTTCCAGCCGCCAGAGGAGGAGAGGGGGTGGATACTGGGGCCGAATGAGAGTCTCTCTCACTTCAAACTGGAAAGGCCAGGAGGTATCACGGGAACATCAAGGCTCAGTTCTTGGACAATAGGAAGAATCCAGCAATGGTGGGTCACAGGCCACACAGATGTGAGTTGAGTAGCATCTACCCTTTGTATGGGGCCTGTGCTCTTTCTGTATGGACCCTGATGCTGGGAAAAAGAGAATGCAGAAAGAGAAGGGAACAACAGAGAATGAGGTGGTTGGATGGCATCACCAAGTCCACAGACATGAGTTGGAGCAAGCTCCAGGAGGTGGGAAAGGACAGAGAAGCCCGTGCTGCAGTCCAGGGATGGCAGGGTTGGCCATGACTGAGCGACTGAACCAGCTATGTTCCCAATTCTCCCAGTTCTTCCCACCACCCCTTGTGTGTCCCTGGCTCTGCTGGGGAAAAGCCACATGATGTGTGCTATAATAGGGTATTAATAGGGTATGTTTAAGGGGTGGTGGGAGGGCAGAGGGGGGCGTGACTGACTCAGCCTGGGGGAGTGGATGGCTGCCTGGGGGAGGCGGTGACCTTGGAGACTTGGAAAACTGTGGGTAGCTTGGAGTAGCTATAGCGACTGTGTGGGCGTGTAAAGACAGAGCCAAATGCAGGGTGGGCCGTGGGGACTCTGTATTGGGATCTCAGGGAGTTCGGACTTAGTTGAGCTGATGGGAACTCTCAGAAGTTCTTAAATGAGGAAGCCACGTGAGCCCACAGAGTCCATTTAGAATGTCACCTCAGGTCAGGGCTGCAAATGGGCACCTGCTGGGTGACAGAGTTGGCTGGGCTCACTTAACATCCTCCAGTGGAATCTGGGCCTACTGTATCCGTTAGGATTTATAGTCATCTGACCGCGGAGCCAGCCACCCCAAAATAACAGTGGTTTACATATGATAGAAGATTTTTCTTTTTTCCTCTTTCACATTAGTGTCTGAACTACTCAAGAATCTCAGCTCCACACTGGGGACCCAGGATCCTTCTAGATCATCACTGTGCTGTTCCCAGCATATAGCCCTCGTCCACGTGGTCCAGGGTAGACCATGGCCGTGGTTGGTTCCAGCCGCCAGAGGAGGAGAGGGGGTGGATACTGGGGCCGAATGAGAGTCTCTCTCACTTCAAACTGGAAAGGCCAGGAGGTATCACGGGAACATCAAGGCTCAGTTCTTGGACAATAGGAAGAATCCAGCAATGGTGGGTCACAGGCCACACAGATGTGAGTTGAGTAGCATCTACCCTTTTGTATGGGGCCTGTGCTCTTTTCTGTATGGACCCTGATGCTGGGAAAAAGAGAATGCAGAAAGAGAAGGGAACAACAGAGAATGAGGTGGTTGGATGGCATCACCAAGTCCACAGACATGAGTTGGAGCAAGCTCCAGGAGGTGGGAAAGGACAGAGAAGCCCGGCGTGCTGCAGTCCAGGGGATGGCAGGGTTGGCCATGACTGAGCGACTGAACCGAAGCTATGTTCCCAATTCTCCCCAGTTCTTCCCACCACCCCTTGTGTGTCCCTGGCTCTGCTGGTGGCCATCAGTCACCTCACGCTGCCCCTTCCCTCACCTGTATCACTCACCTGGTCTCCAAGTCATGTGAGTTCCTTGTCCTGGGAGCTGGCTCTCCCCGGGGGTCCTCACACAGAGGAGACGCTGCCAGCCCAGCAGAGGCCCCTCCTTGGCCCTTCCCTCCGAGGCTCCCGGACCTGCCTTTCTCATCCCAGAAAGGCCCGAGGCTGGCAGAGCAGGTACCTTTGGCCTGGAATGCTGTTCAGGGTTCCTATCCGAGGCAATTGTGGGCCATTAGGCTGCGTATAGATTGGGCTCGTGATGATACTTTTACAGCTCCTGCTGGGGGCCAGTTGCAAAGGAGTGATTTCCTATGTGGGGATATTTGCCGCCATCTGTCTGTTTCCATGATTCCTGACACCAATGCCTCCCTAGCTGAGGCTGTCGCGCAGGATGGGGATCAATGGGTCTCCTTTTAGGGGCAAATATTGATGGAGATGGGCTTCCCAGGTGGCAGTAATAGTTAAAACCCATCTGCTAATGCAGGAGACCTAAGAGATGTGGGTTTGATCCTTGGATCAGGAAGCTCCCCTGGAGGAGGGCATGCAACCCACTCCAGTATTCGTGTCCAGAGGATCCCATGGATAGAGGAGCCTGGTGAGCTCAGAGGGTCTCAAAGCGTTGGACACGACGGAAGCAACGTAGCATGTGTGCAAATTGATGGAGACCCTCCCCGGCTCCGAAACCAAAGGCCCTGGTGGGCAGGACAGGGCATTGCCTCAGAGCCCGCATGGAAAATCCAGCAATGGTGGGTCACAGGCCACACAGATGTGAGTTGAGTAGCATCTACCCTTTTGTATGGGGCCTGTGCTCTTTTCTGTATGGACCCTGATGCTGGGAAAAAGAGAATGCAGAAAGAGAAGGGAACAACAGAGAATGAGGTGGTTGGATGGCATCACCAAGTCCACAGACATGAGTTGGAGCAAGCTCCAGGAGGTGGGAAAGGACAGAGAAGCCCGGCGTGCTGCAGTCCAGGGGATGGCAGGGTTGGCCATGACTGAGCGACTGAACCGAAGCTATGTTCCCAATTCTCCCCAGTTCTTCCCACCACCCCTTGTGTGTCCCTGGCTCTGCTGGTGGCCATCAGTCACCTCACGCTGCCCCTTCCCTCACCTGTATCACTCACCTGGTCTCCAAGTCATGTGAGTTCCTTGTCCTGGGAGCTGGCTCTCCCCGGGGGTCCTCACACAGAGGAGAGCGCTGCCAGCCCAGCAGAGGCCCCTCCTTGGCCCTTCCCTCCGAGGCTCCCGGACCTGCCTTTCTCATCCCAGAAAGGCCCGAGGCTGGCAGAGCAGGTACCTTTGGCCTGGAATGCTGTTCAGGGTTCCTATCCGAGGCAATTGTGGGCCATTAGGCTGCGTATAGATTGGGCTCGTGATGATACTTTTACAGCTCCTGCTGGGGGCCAGTTGCAAAGGAGTGATTTCCTATGTGGGGATATTTGCCGCCATCTGTCTGTTTCCATGATTCCTGACACCAATGCCTCCCTAGCTGAGGCTGTCGCGCAGGATGGGGATCAATGGGTCTCCTTTTAGGGGCAAATATTGATGGAGATGGGCTTCCCAGGTGGCAGTAATAGTTAAAAAAACCCATCTGCTAATGCAGGAGACCTAAGAGATGTGGGTTTGATCCTTGGATCAGGAAGCTCCCCTGGAGGAGGGCATGCAACCCACTCCAGTATTCGTGTCCAGAGGATCCCATGGATAGAGGAGCCTGGTGAGCTCAGAGGGTCTCAAAGCGTTGGACACGACGGAAGCAACGTAGCATGTGTGCATTGATGGAGACCCTCAGCTCGAACTGGAGAGCAGGGAAGCTTGTCTCCCAGGGCTATGGGTCTCCCAGAAACCAAAGGCCCTGGTGGGCAGGACAGGGCATTGCCTCAAGGTCACCTAGTGCTCTACAGCATGGAAAAGGCTCTCGCGTACCAGTAGGATCTGGTCTAATTTGTTCTTCCTGAGCGTCAGCTCTCAGCTGGGACCTTTGCCCCCTTGGACAGCCACGTCCATCTGGCACAATCCCCACAGCGCATATGGTCTCTGGGGTATGCCCTGGACTGTTTCCAAGTTCCCAGAGGCCCCCTGTGCTGTCGGGGTCTGGGTTTCCCACAGCTGACTCCCCTAATGAATGGGGTTAGCTCTGAGATGTGATGCTGGCCTTTCTTTAGTTTCCATGGAGACAAACCCCTCTTCAGAGAGCCTTGGGGGCCTTCGCTGACTTTCTTGAAGCGCCGTGGGAGGCTGCATCGCACAGCGCAGGGCTTCTGTCATCTGACGGGCCCCTCCTTCCACCTGGGGTTCCCTAGATGTGTCTGAGGCCTCTGCCTGAGGCCTTCCCAGTCCAACCAGTGTGAGCTCACCTCCTCCTCCAGCAGCTGTCCAAACGTTTTGCTCAACAAAGTCGTTTCTGTCCCCCGGAGGAATTCTGGGGCTGACAGCCAGAATAAGACTGTTTCACCTGGCTGTGCTGTCCCCGCTGAGAGATGGGCTGAAGGAAGTTGTCACCCCCATTTTACAGATGAGAAAACCAAGACTCTGAGAGGGACAGTGAATGTATCAGGGTGACCTAACTGGATGAGCTGTACCCTAGAACTCAATTCTAGGCCCACTGGCTCCCAAGTCCAGCACCCTTTCTGGGGCAGATCTGCCTTTCTTTTTCTTTTCTTTTTTTTAAGCATATTTTTTTGGGGGTGGGTGGGGAGAGAAGGGGCGGGTGGGCCACTTCTATTGGTCTTTCATTTATCTATTTTCATCCATCTTTGTTCTTTGGCCTGTGTGGGCCTCCCATCGCGGTGGCCTCTGTTGTCGCAGAGCACCGGCTCTGGGCGCATGCGCTCCAGCGCTCCGGCTCAGTAATTGGACACATCAGTCCAGCGTCTCCGTGGCACGTGGATCTTCCAAGGCCAGGGATGGAACCAGCGTACCTTGCACTGCAAGGCGGTGTCCTTACCCACTGGACCATCAGGGAAGCCCCCTGCCTTTCTTTTTAAATGTTGGCCTCTTTTATTGGTTTTTTATTTATTTATTTTCATCCCTCTTTATTCTTCGGTCTGTGTGGGCCTCCCATTGCTGTGGCCTCTCTTGTTGCAGAGTTGCAGAGCACTGGCTCTGGGCGCATACGCTCCAGAGTGCTGGCTCGTCATTGGACACACCAGTCCAGCTGCTCCGTGGCACGTGAGATCTTCCTGGGCCGGGGATCAAACTGGTGCCCCTTGCACTGCAAGGCGGACTCTTTACCCACTGGACCACCAGGGAAGCCCCATCTCTGACGTTTTGAAGCCTCCGCTGCAGGTGGTGGTGAGTTCGCTTCCATCATGAGCCTTCCTGGTATGGCTCGAGATGAGGGTTGTAGCAAAGCATTATTTATTGATTCAACCAATACACGATAAACATCAGGAACTGCACTAGGGCGTTGGTGGTGAATTAGACAGAAGGGACCCCCGCTGCCACCCTCATGGAGCTGAGAGTCAGTGGAGACGGGGGACAAGCACACACAGCACGGGAACAGGGGCGTCTGTTCCCACAGAGGGGTTGCATGCTACAGAGACACGCCCCAAAGGGTCAGGGGGCAGGGGCAGAGAGCCGTCTAATAATGGGGGTCATCTCTTTGAGAGTGTGCTGTCCCCGCTGAGAGATGGGCTGAAGGAAGTTGTCACCCCCATTTTACAGATGAGAAAACCAAGACTCTGAGAGGGACAGTGAATGTATCAGGGTGACCTAACTGGATGAGCTGTACCCTAGAACTCAATTCTAGGCCCACTGGCTCCCAAGTCCAGCACCCTTTCTGGGGCAGATCTGCCTTTCTTTTTCTTTTCTTTTTTTTAAGCATATTTTTTTGGGGGTGGGTGGGGAGAGAAGGGGCGGGTGGGCCACTTCTATTGGTCTTTCATTTATCTATTTTCATCCATCTTTGTTCTTTGGCCTGTGTGGGCCTCCCATCGCGGTGGCCTCTGTTGTCGCAGAGCACCGGCTCTGGGCGCATGCGCTCCAGCGCTCCGGCTCAGTAATTGGACACATCAGTCCAGCGTCTCCGTGGCACGTGGATCTTCCAAGGCCAGGGATGGAACCAGCGTACCTTGCACTGCAAGGCGGTGTCCTTACCCACTGGACCATCAGGGAAGCCCCCTGCCTTTCTTTTTAAATGTTGGCCTCTTTTATTGGTTTTTTATTTATTTATTTTCATCCCTCTTTATTCTTCGGTCTGTGTGGGCCTCCCATTGCTGTGGCCTCTCTTGTTGCAGAGTTGCAGAGCACTGGCTCTGGGCGCATACGCTCCAGAGTGCTGGCTCGTCATTGGACACACCAGTCCAGCTGCTCCGTGGCACGTGAGATCTTCCTGGGCCGGGGATCAAACTGGTGCCCCTTGCACTGCAAGGCGGACTCTTTACCCACTGGACCACCAGGGAAGCCCCATCTCTGACGTTTTGAAGCCTCCGCTGCAGGTGGTGGTGAGTTCGCTTCCATCATGAGCCTTCCTGGTATGGCTCGAGATGAGGGTTGTAGCAAAGCATTATTTATTGATTCAACCAATACACGATAAACATCAGGAACTGCACTAGGGCGTTGGTGGTGAATTAGACAGAAGGGACCCCCGCTGCCACCCTCATGGAGCTGAGAGTCAGTGGAGACGGGGGACAAGCACACACAGCACGGGAACAGGGGCGTCTGTTCCCACAGAGGGGTTGCATGCTACAGAGACACGCCCCAAAGGGTCAGGGGGCAGGGGCAGAGAGCCGTCTAATAATGGGGGTCATCTCTTTGAGAGTGTGAGCCCATGGAGATCTGGGGGAAGAGGGCAAGGTTCAAAGGCCTGAGCCTGGACGGGGCTGGAGTGTGGGGGTTGCAGCATGGAAGCCTTGGGGATTGGATTACAGTGGGGCAGGGGGCAGCTTGGACAAATGGCAACAAATGGAGGCTTAAATCAACATAAATTTTTTTTTTTTGACCACTGCTATTGATCTTTCATTTATTTATCTTTTGTTGTTGTTGTTCTTTGGCCTGTGTGGGCCTCCCATCGCAGCGGCCTCTCTCGCTGTAGAGCACCAGCTCTGGGCGCGTGCGCTCCAGGGCTCCAGCTCCAGTTGGACACACTGGTCCAGCCGCTCCACAGCACGTGGGATCCTGCCAGGCCTGGGATTGAACCGGTGCCCCTTGCACTGCAAGGCGGTATACTTACCCACTAGACCACCAGGGAAGCCCCAGCATAGATTTTTACATTTTACAATTATGAAGGTCAGAAGACTCGTATAAACTTCCCAACCTAAAATCAAGGTGTTGCAGGCTATATGGAGGCTCTCAAGTAGATTGTTTCTACTTATTTTGATTGTTGGAATCAGTTCCTCAAGGTTGTAGGACTGACGTGCCACATGCTCGCTGGCTGTAAACTGATGACTGTTCTCAGTTTCTATTGTCCAACATGTTCTTGGCTTGTGACCCCTCCTTCCATCTTCAGAGCTGGCCATGGTGACTGAGTCCCTTCACAGCAGGGAAAGGTTCTCTTTCCCTTAAAAGGCTTCCCTTTCCCTTTTAAAGACCTGTGTGATTGTGTTGGGCCCACTTGGATAATCCTGGATAATCTCCGCATCTCAAGACGTGCAATTAATTACATCTGTGAAGTCCCTCTTGTCATGGAAAGTTAATATCTTTACAGGTTCTGAGAATTAGAGCCTGGACCTCTTTGGGGGCCATTATCCTGCTTACTGAACCAAATAATGATAGTAAAGATTATAACGTGTCTCACATTTATTAAGCATTTACTGCTTTCCAGGCTTTCTGTTTCTGTTCAGTTCAGTTGCTCAGTCGCGTCTGACTCTTTCTGACCCCATGGACCGCAGCACGCCAGGTTTCCCTGTCCTTCACCATCTCCGGGAGCCTGCTCTAACTCATGTCCATTGACTCCGTGGTACCATCCAACCATCTCGTTCTCTGTCATCACCTCCATTTGCCTTCTATTTTCCCAGCTATCAGGGTCTTTTCCAGTGAGTTGTGTCTTCGCATCAGGTGGCCAAAGTATTGGAGCTTCAGCTTCAGCATCATTCCTTCCAATGTACATTCAGGATTGATTTTCTTTAGAATTGACTGGTTTGATTTCCTTGCAGTCCACGGGACTCTCAAGTTCTCTGTGCTCCTGGTGAGCTCTGTCCTTCCTCCTGGACCCTGCCGTGCACACAGGAGCCTCCAGCAGACTCGCTGTCAGCCCCACCAGGCCTGGCTGGTGCTTGACACTGCCCATGGGCACCAGCGACTGCCTGGCAGTCACCCTGACACTGCCGTGCTGTGGCCTGCTCCTGGTTGCTGGTTTTAGGGCCTGCAGAGTAACCTTTCTCCCCGCCGGACCCCAGCCTCAATCTTTAGGACTTGGCCTGTCCCCTCTGTTGCCCTGGCCTCTGGGGTCCCGTGATGCTCTGCGTGGAAAACTCCTCACTTCCTAAGCCCTAGGGAACTCTGGGGCTCTGGCCTGCCCACGGTCTCCTGGAGAGTTGAGGGTGGGAACTGAGCTGGAGACAGGCATGCAGGAAGTCAGAGAAAGCTGCCGAGAAGGAGTTCCGGGAACCGCCAAACAGAGCGCACTTGGAGGGGCTTCTCTTTCCCTTAAAAGGCTTCCCTTTCCCTTTTAAAGACCTGTGTGATTGTGTTGGGCCCACTTGGATAATCCTGGATAATCTCCGCATCTCAAGACGTGCAATTAATTACATCTGTGAAGTCCCTCTTGTCATGGAAAGTTAATATCTTTACAGGTTCTGAGAATTAGAGCCTGGACCTCTTTGGGGGCCATTATCCTGCTTACTGAACCAAATAATGATAGTAAAGATTATAACGTGTCTCACATTTATTAAGCATTTACTGCTTTCCAGGCTTTCTGTTTCTGTTCAGTTCAGTTGCTCAGTCGCGTCTGACTCTTTCTGACCCCATGGACCGCAGCACGCCAGGTTTCCCTGTCCTTCACCATCTCCGGAGCCTGCTCTAACTCATGTCCATTGACTCCGTGGTACCATCCAACCATCTCGTTCTCTGTCATCACCTCCATTTGCCTTCTATTTTCCCAGCTATCAGGGTCTTTTCCAGTGAGTTGTGTCTTCGCATCAGGTGGCCAAAGTATTGGAGCTTCAGCTTCAGCATCATTCCTTCCAATGTACATTCAGGATTGATTTTCTTTAGAATTGACTGGTTTGATTTCCTTGCAGTCCACGGGACTCTCAAGTTCTCTGTGCTCCTGGTGAGCTCTGTCCTTCCTCCTGGACCCTGCCGTGCACACAGGAGCCTCCAGCAGACTCGCTGTCAGCCCCACCAGGCCTGGCTGGTGCTTGACACTGCCCATGGGCACCAGCGACTGCCTGGCAGTCACCCTGACACTGCCGTGCTGTGGCCTGCTCCTGGTTGCTGGTTTTAGGGCCTGCAGAGTAACCTTTCTCCCCGCCGGACCCCAGCCTCAATCTTTAGGACTTGGCCTGTCCCCTCTGTTGCCCTGGCCTCTGGGGTCCCGTGATGCTCTGCGTGGAAAACTCCTCACTTCCTAAGCCCTAGGGAACTCTGGGGCTCTGGCCTGCCCACGGTCTCCTGGAGAGTTGAGGGTGGGAACTGAGCTGGAGACAGGCATGCAGGAAGTCAGAGAAAGCTGCCGAGAAGGAGTTCCGGGAACCGCCAAACAGAGCGCACTTGGAGGGGGCTTCCCAGCCCAGCTCTCCTCTTTGGAGGGCCACTCCCGGCAGCCGCGAGTTTCCATGGGTTGCCCCGCCCTTCCGGGTCTGTGCTGATTGGCCACTAGGCCGACAGGTGATCTGAGCTGGGCCAATCAGCTTCATTCACCCGGGAATTTGAGGGACGGGTCCAAGCTCAGTGAGGCTGAGTTCTGAGCAGGGTCTGGAGCGTGAGTTCGGCCTGTGGTCTGAAAAGCAGAGAGGGGCTGAGAGGAGAGACTCCGGAGCCTGGAGGGCCAGGGAGGGGCTGTCCTAGTTCCCAACAGCTCCTTGCAGCCTCTGCCTCTGAGTTCAGCAAGAGACTCTTGTATTCGTCCAAGTTAACAGGTTTCCGTGTTTAAGCTCGTGAGTGGGTTCAATTGTGTGCAGCTGTACAGCCTTCAGATAGCGCTTTTCAGAAATGCGAATCAGATCACAGCACGCTTCTGCTCAGTTTCCTCCAAAACTTCCCAGCGCTCCAGCCTGGCCCTTCATGCCAGTCCCAGCCTGCAGCCGGTAAGACCTAGCCCCGCCCACCCCTGCAACTTCCCCTGCTGCTGTTCACCCAGGACCCCCTCAGCCGCAGGCCCTCCAGACCCTAGGCTGCTCCTCTGGCTTATCAAGCGCATTCCTGCCCCAGGGCCTTTGCACGCGACCAACTTCTCCCTGGGGTGCTTTCCCCCTGGATCTTTACAGGGTTTGGCTTGTCCCCATCAGGTTGTAGCTGGAATATTCTTTCATCAGAAAGGAGGCCCTGATCACTCTGTCAAAGAAGTCTCATCCACCCATTACTCCATCTTGTTTTTTTTATATTTAGAGCAAATAACAGTCTGTTATTTACTTATTTGTTCACTTACTTACTGTCTTCTCTGCTGGAATGAGGGCTTCCTTGGTGGCTCAGATGGTAAAGAATCCACCTGCAATGTAGGACACCTGGGTTCGATCCCTAGGGAACCTGGGGGAAGGGGGTGGGAACTGAGCTGGAGACAGGCATGCAGGAAGTCAGAGAAAGCTGCCGAGAAGGAGTTCCGGGAACCGCCAAACAGAGCGCACTTGGAGGGGGCTTCCCAGCCCAGCTCTCCTCTTTGGAGGGCCACTCCCGGCAGCCGCGAGTTTCCATGGGTTGCCCCGCCCTTCCGGGTCTGTGCTGATTGGCCACTAGGCCGACAGGTGATCTGAGCTGGGCCAATCAGCTTCATTCACCCGGGAATTTGAGGGACGGGTCCAAGCTCAGTGAGGCTGAGTTCTGAGCAGGGTCTGGAGCGTGAGTTCGGCCTGTGGTCTGAAAAGCAGAGAGGGGCTGAGAGGAGAGACTCCGGAGCCTGGAGGGCCAGGGAGGGGCTGTCCTAGTTCCCAACAGCTCCTTGCAGCCTCTGCCTCTGAGTTCAGCAAGAGACTCTTGTATTCGTCCAAGTTAACAGGTTTCCGTGTTTAAGCTCGTGAGTGGGTTCAATTGTGTGCAGCTGTACAGCCTTCAGATAGCGCTTTTCAGAAATGCGAATCAGATCACAGCACGCTTCTGCTCAGTTTCCTCCAAAACTTCCCAGCGCTCCAGCCTGGCCCTTCATGCCAGTCCCAGCCTGCAGCCGGTAAGACCTAGCCCCGCCCACCCCTGCAACTTCCCCTGCTGCTGTTCACCCAGGACCCCCTCAGCCGCAGGCCCTCCAGACCCTAGGCTGCTCCTCTGGCTTATCAAGCGCATTCCTGCCCCAGGGCCTTTGCACGCGACCAACTTCTCCCTGGGGTGCTTTCCCCCTGGATCTTTACAGGGTTTGGCTTGTCCCCATCAGGTTGTAGCTGGAATATTCTTTCATCAGAAAGGAGGCCCTGATCACTCTGTCAAAGAAGTCTCATCCACCCATTACTCCATCTTGTTTTTTTTATATTTAGAGCAAATAACAGTCTGTTATTTACTTATTTGTTCACTTACTTACTGTCTTCTCTGCTGGAATGAGGGCTTCCTTGGTGGCTCAGATGGTAAAGAATCCACCTGCAATGTAGGACACCTGGGTTCGATCCCTGGGTTGGAAAGATCCCTTGGAGGGGGACCGACTCCAGTATTCTTGCCTGGAGAATCCCCATGGCCAGAGGAGCCTGGTGGGCTACAGTCCATGGAGTCACAAAGAATCAGACAGGACTGCGTGACTAGGCACACAAAGCACGGCTGGAATGCAAACGTCATGTCTTGTTTACTACCTACTCAGTGCTTTGAACAGTGCCTGACGCATAGTAGGTGCTTAATGAATATTTGTTGATTGAATGCAAGAAAGTGGTAAAGGGGCTGATAGATCACCTGGAGCTTGGCCGGGTGTGCTGGGAGACAGTTAAAGGACCCACCTCCGCCTTCTCTCATAGGACCCCTCCTCTTGCTCATCCGCTGCTCTGAGCCAGTCGATGATGGTTCTCAGTGTTCCCCAGTGGTGGGTGGAGACCAGGCTGCATGGAGGTGCTGAACACAGCAGAGGGGTCTGGACGGTGACCCTGGGGCCCCTACTGGGCTGATGTGCACGCTCTCCACTGGCCAGTGTCTGTGCTTTCTCCTGCGGGCCCTGGAGAGGACCTCCTCAGGCAGGCCCCCTGTGTTTCCTAAAGTCCTTCTGTAGAGGACCATGCTTCAGATTCCTCAAGATGGGCAGTCTTGGTCCACGGGAAGGGCCATGTGTCAGAAAACAAGCCCCGTCTTGGGTCCGCTGGCAAAAACCGTGCTTTCATGTGAGGGTGAGTTACCTTCCATCTGTCTCCTTCTGCTTTGTTTTTAAAAAATTCAGGGCATTTGTTAGAGAAGCCATCACACAGTGATCCCTCAGTATCTTTCATGCTGTGAAGCGACAGCCCCCGCCATCAAGCTGCGTGCCGACAGCAGACTCGCTGCTCACACAAGTGGGCGTGCGTTTGCCAGGCGTGCCGACGGCACAGGCCAGTGGGAGCAGCCCTGTGTATGGGCGACCCTTCCTGATACCGGCCATAGCTCCCTTCTTTCTGGAAAAATGATTGTAAACATCAAATTATCTGTGTGATTGGGGAAGAGGTAGCGTGAGATGAGGGCAGTGTCCAAGTGGCCTCGGTAAAGAATCCACCTGCAATGTAGGACACCTGGGTTCGATCCCTGGGTTGGAAAGATCCCTTGGAGGGGGACCGACTCCAGTATTCTTGCCTGGAGAATCCCCATGGCCAGAGGAGCCTGGTGGGCTACAGTCCATGGAGTCACAAAGAATCAGACAGGACTGCGTGACTAGGCACACAAAGCACGGCTGGAATGCAAACGCGTCATGTCTTGTTTACTACCTACTCAGTGCTTTGAACAGTGCCTGACGCATAGTAGGTGCTTAATGAATATTTGTTGATTGAATGCAAGAAAGTGGTAAAGGGGCTGATAGATCACCTGGAGCTTGGCCGGGTGTGCTGGGAGACAGTTAAAGGACCCACCTCCGCCTTCTCTCATAGGACCCTCCTCTTGCTCATCCGCTGCTCTGAGCCAGTCGATGATGGTTCTCAGTGTTCCCCAGTGGTGGGTGGAGACCAGGCTGCATGGAGGTGCTGAACACAGCAGAGGGGTCTGGACGGTGACCCTGGGGCCCCTACTGGGCTGATGTGCACGCTCTCCACTGGCCAGTGTCTGTGCTTTCTCCTGCGGGCCCTGGAGAGGACCTCCTCAGGCAGGCCCCCTGTGTTTCCTAAAGTCCTTCTGTAGAGGACCATGCTTCAGATTCCTCAAGATGGGCAGTCTTGGTCCACGGGAAGGGCCATGTGTCAGAAAACAAGCCCCGTCTTGGGTCCGCTGGCAAAAACCGTGCTTTCATGTGAGGGTGAGTTACCTTCCATCTGTCTCCTTCTGCTTTGTTTTTAAAAAATTCAGGGCATTTGTTAGAGAAGCCATCACACAGTGATCCCTCAGTATCTTTCATGCTGTGAAGCGACAGCCCCCGCCATCAAGCTGCGTGCCGACAGCAGACTCGCTGCTCACACAAGTGGGCGTGCGTTTGCCAGGCGTGCCGACGGCACAGGCCAGTGGGAGCAGCCCTGTGTATGGGCGACCCTTCCTGATACCGGCCATAGCTCCCTTCTTTCTGGAAAAATGATTGTAAACATCAAATTATCTGTGTGATTGGGGAAGAGGTAGCGTGAGATGAGGGCAGTGTCCAAGTGGCCTCTTCACCAAACAGCAATGGCTGATCAGGAACTGCTCTCTTTCTAGGAAATTAACTAGTTACTTTTTGGCTGCACCGAGCCTTCATTGCTGCCCTAGGGCTTTCTCTAGTTACAGAGAGTGGAGGCTACTGTTTGTGGCAGGGTGCAGGTTTCTCATTGCAGTGGCTTCTCTTGTTGCAGAGCACGGCTCCAGTCACACACCGGCTTCAGGAGTTGTGGGGTATAGGCTTAGTTGCCCCGAGGCATGTGGAATCTTCCCTGACTAGGGATCGAACCCATGTCCCCTGCATTGGCAGGCTGACTGTTAACCACTGGACCACCAGGGAAGCCCCAGGAACTGTGTTGACAGATAGGAGTTTGGCAACCTCTCTTTTCTTTTTCTCCCTGCTGATGGAGGTGCTAACGAGCTAGGTCCCCAGAGAGGAGGGGCAGCAAGCAAGCAGCCCCAGGAATTCCTCCCTGAATAATCGACCCTGAATGATTGCAGATTGACTTGTAATTGTGGTTGTGTCCGCTGAGATGCTGACGCTAAAAGACAAGGAACAGCATGATGAGAATGATAGGGTCTGGAAAGAGGACGCAGGATCTGGGACTGGTGCCGGCAGAGCAACTCAGGGGAATTAGGGGAAATCGTTTTGTTGCAGTTTTAAACGGCCAGGGCAAAGGGCTCATGCCGCGAGGGAAGGTTACCGGTAGAAGGAGAGGAGAAACATACAGGAAGAGGCGATGTTTCTTTGCACGGTAAACAGCTGCCAAATAAATGCCAGAAATGACGCTCGGAGAACATCTGTGGGAAGCTTGGAGAGCGGCTTGTCCTGAAAGAGTTATTGGTTTTGTTCAAGCGTCATCTGTTGCTCGCTTGAAAAAAAAAAAGGGATTTTTTTTGCCCTCGTGCAGTAGTCTGGAGGGAAATCAAGCACGTAATGTCTGCCTGGTGTCAGCATTCAGATGCTTACGAATAAACCGACCCTGGAGGAATCGATGGGGAACTGAACCCGGCCAGGATCTCTCTGTGGATGGTCCCGGAATCGATTTCAGGATGGGGTCCTTCCTGACTCAGCGTTTTTTGGAGATGAACATCAAATTATCTGTGTGATTGGGGAAGAGGTAGCGTGAGATGAGGGCAGTGTCCAAGTGGCCTCTTCACCAAACAGCAATGGCTGATCAGGAACTGCTCTCTTTCTAGGAAATTAACTAGTTACTTTTTGGCTGCACCGAGCCTTCATTGCTGCCCTAGGGCTTTCTCTAGTTACAGAGAGTGGAGGCTACTGTTTGTGGCAGGGTGCAGGTTTCTCATTGCAGTGGCTTCTCTTGTTGCAGAGCACGGCTCCAGTCACACACCGGCTTCAGGAGTTGTGGGGTATAGGCTTAGTTGCCCCGAGGCATGTGGAATCTTCCCTGACTAGGGATCGAACCCATGTCCCCTGCATTGGCAGGCTGACTGTTAACCACTGGACCACCAGGGAAGCCCCAGGAACTGTGTTGACAGATAGGAGTTTGGCAACCTCTCTTTTCTTTTTCTCCCTGCTGATGGAGGTGCTAACGAGCTAGGTCCCCAGAGAGGAGGGGAAGCAAGCAAGCAGCCCCAGGAATTCCTCCCTGAATAATCGACCCTGAATGATTGCAGATTGACTTGTAATTGTGGTTGTGTCCGCTGAGATGCTGACGCTAAAAGACAAGGAACAGCATGATGAGAATGATAGGGTCTGGAAAGAGGACGCAGGATCTGGGACTGGTGCCGGCAGAGCAACTCAGGGGAATTAGGGGAAATCGTTTTGTTGCAGTTTTAAACGGCCAGGGCAAAGGGCTCATGCCGCGAGGGAAGGTTACCGGTAGAAGGAGAGGAGAAACATACAGGAAGAGGCGATGTTTCTTTGCACGGTAAACAGCTGCCAAATAAATGCCAGAAATGACGCTCGGAGAACATCTGTGGGAAGCTTGGAGAGCGGCTTGTCCTGAAAGAGTTATTGGTTTTGTTCAAGCGTCATCTGTTGCTCGCTTGAAAAAAAAAAAGGGATTTTTTTTGCCCTCGTGCAGTAGTCTGGAGGGGAAATCAAGCACGTAATGTCTGCCTGGTGTCAGCATTCAGATGCTTACGAATAAACCGACCCTGGAGGGAATCGATGGGGGAACTGAACCCGGCCAGCGCCCAACGATCTCTCTGTGGATGGTCCACAGCGGGGATTGTCCAGAGGAAATGTCGATTTCAGGATGGGGTCCTTCCTGCCACTCAGCAAGGTCCCAGGCCCTTGCCCTCTGCGGTGGACTGCAAGCCGGCTGTGGCTCAGAGGTTGTCTTGCAGGCAGGCAGACCTGGGTTGTACTGGTCTCCTACACACGCCAGCTTCAAGGTCTTCCTCTGATCCTCCATTGCTGCAGCTGTAAGATGAGGCTGATGATGATGGTGGTGGCAACCTCTGTGCTTCTCAGAATCCATGAGCTCCTCTGAATTTCCCAGCGTCCTTTGCAGTCCTTTGGATTGGCCATGTGGCTGATAGGGCCAGTGGGCTCTGAAGGGAAGGGATGCCTGGCTCTTCTGGGCCGAGGTGGGCGAATGTCCAGTGCATTCTCGCATACTGTCTCTCTCTCTCTTCCCATGGTGCAGCTGTGCTGTGGAAGCAGCCTGGGTCCTTGAGTCACCTCGTGGATGGGAGGGGTGCAGGGGAGACAGCTGAGAAATAAGCCTTTAAGATGTTGAGGTGTTTGTAACAGCAGCTAATATTCATTACCCAGAGCCGGTAGTACTCCCCCGAGAGTGGTTGTGGAAAAATTAATGAGGGAGGCAGAGCTTATAAAAAGCTTAGCCGAGTGCCTGGAATATAGAAAAAGTTCAAAAAATATTAAGTATGCTTGTTCATTTATTTTCTCAGCAAACATTTATTGAGCTCCTGTCATATGCTAGGCACATGGACTGACAATAACAACAGTAACAATACACACCGTAGGGCTTCCCTGAGGGTCCAGTGGGTAGGGAGTCCGCCTTGCAGTGCAGTGGACACCGGCTTAACCCCTGGCCCAGGAAGAGCCCACGTGCCGTGGAGCAGCTGGGCTGGTGTGTCCATTTATGAGCCAGTGCTCTGGAGCACATGTGCCCAGAGCCAGTTCTCTGCAACAAGAGAGACCACTGTGATGGGAGACCCACACAGACGAAAAAGGATAAAGATGGGTGAGAAATAAATGATGACTTAGAGGCAAAAAAAAAAAAAAAATTAAAAAAGAATACACTGTAACAACAACAGACGCATGAAATCAAATTTTGGATTGCAATTATATAAATACAAATGATTATATAAATATAAATAAATGTATAAATACATTTATACATATAAATAAATAATATAAATACAAGTTATATAATATAAGTAACTACTTATATAAGTTTTAAACATATACATAATATATATATTTTATACATATATATTTTGGGACTTTCCAGGTGGTTCGGTGGTAGAGTAGGAGATGCAGGGTTGACCCCTGGGTCAGGGAAATCTCACGGACAGAGGAGCCTGGTAGGCTACCGTCCATGGGGTCACAAAGAGTCAGACAGCATTTTCAATCCCTGGTTGAGGAGCTTAGATTCCACACAGCACTCAACATGGATAAAAGGGACAAAAATATGGGCAGATGGAAATGTTTGGATTTATTCCGTAAGAGCAGTGGGTCTCAGACTTCAGTGGGGTACCCAGTTTTTCATGGAACGCCGATACCCTGTGTTTTGTACTGATAACGATGAACATTATTATTCTGTGTTAATTTTCTGAGAGAGAAAGAGCTGCGGTTCATGGACGTCTGTACATGCGTTCTAAGTCCAGTCGTTCAGATTCTGTCGTGAGTGACCTTCCTCCAGGGGATCTTTCGGATCTAGAGACCAAACCTGGGTCTCTTATGTTTCCTGTATTGGTAGTCAGGTTCTTTACCACTATGGTTACATGTGAGTTTTCCATACATTGAACGTATATTTCTGATTCGATTAATGGGAATTTGGATGATTTCTCGTCGTTTGTTGTTAAAATAATGCTTCAACGAATTATCTTGACCTTGTGTTATTTTGCACATGCGTGAGTATGTCTGTCAATAGACATGAGTCCGAGCAAGCCCTGGGAGATGGGGAAGGACAGAGGGACAGAGGAGCCTGGCGTGCTGCAGCCCACGGGGTTGCAGAGAGTCAGACACAACTGAGCGACCCAAGTGAGTCGGTCTGTAAGAAGAATCCCAAGGGGTCTTCCCTTGTGGCTCACTGGTTAAGAACCCGTCTGTCAATGCAGGAGACACAGGTTCGATCCCTGATCTGGGAAGATACCACATACCTCAGAACAGATAGACCCGCACATCAACAAAGACCCAGCACAGCCAAAAATAAATAAATAAAAGTTAAAAAAAAAAAAAGAATCCCAAGGAAGGAAGTCATTGGGTCACAGAGAGTGTACATCTTTGAGAGTCAGTATTTTTAATAAATATCTGAGGGCATGATGGTTTTGATAAGAACTGAAATGAAGTGCAGGTTCCTGAACAGAATTTCAGACCGGGGCTCCATTACCATCCCTGTAATTGACAGCGTGGAGGCAGGGAGGCTGGGGAGGCCGGAGCGGAGGCTGAAGCAGTCAGTGGATCTTGAGAGAGATGAATGAGTGTGTGTGAGAGAGAGTGATGTTTAGGACTGACTTGCCGTGGGTGAGTGTAAATTGATTTTCTTTGTTGTTGTTTTCTTAATCAACTTGGGAAATTCGTAGAACATGAGACACTCTTTCTCAGGGACCCTGGGTCAGAGAGGCTTGTTGGAGTCCCTGGGGATATGTCTTCACATGTCAGGACTGAATTCTAATCTCCCTTCTCTTCTGCCCAGAGATTTGACCCTAGGGTAAATAGTTAACTTTGTGATGGGAGGGGGTGAGGGAAGGAAAAAACCATGTGCTTGCAGCCGTTAAACAAAGTATTTCCAGTATTGAGCTCCTCCTGAGAAACAAGAGAGGACCGACACTCCTACTGCTTTAACCTCCTGATCTTTTTTTAAAATGTAATTAATTAATGCTTACTTTTGGCTGTGCTGGGTCTTTGTTGCTATGGGAGGGCTTTTCTCTAGTTGCGGTGCTCAGGCTTCTCATTGCAGTGGCTTTTACTGTCGCACAGCACGGACTCTAGAACATTGGCTCAGTAGTTGCGGTACTTGGGCTTAGTTGCTCTGAGACCTGTGGCATCTTCCCAGACCAGGGATTGAACCTGTGTCCCCTGCATCAGCAGGTGGATTCTTAATCATTGGATCACCAGGGAAGTCCTGGCCTCCTGAGTTTTGTGTGGGTTTCATGGGGCTTCCTGGTGGACAGTATTAAAGGATCCGCCTGTCAATGCAGGAGACACAGGTTCGATCCCTGATCTGGGAAGATACCACATACCTCAGAACAGATAGACCCGCACATCAACAAAGACCCAGCACAGCCAAAAATAAATAAATAAAAGTTAAAAAAAAAAAAAGAATCCCAAGGAAGGAAGTCATTGGGTCACAGAGAGTGTACATCTTTGAGAGTCAGTATTTTTAATAAATATCTGAGGGCATGATGGTTTTGATAAGAACTGAAATGAAGTGCAGGTTCCTGAACAGAATTTCAGACCGGGGCTCCATTACCATCCCTGTAATTGACAGCGTGGAGGCAGGGAGGCTGGGGAGGCCGGAGCGGAGGCTGAAGCAGTCAGTGGATCTTGAGAGAGATGAATGAGTGTGTGTGAGAGAGAGTGATGTTTAGGACTGACTTGCCGTGGGTGAGTGTAAATTGATTTTCTTTGTTGTTGTTTTCTTAATCAACTTGGGAAATTCGTAGAACATGAGACACTCTTTCTCAGGGACCCTGGGTCAGAGAGGCTTGTTGGAGTCCCTGGGGATATGTCTTCACATGTCAGGACTGAATTCTAATCTCCCTTCTCTTCTGCCCAGAGATTTGACCCTAGGGTAAATAGTTAACTTTGTGATGGGAGGGGGTGAGGGAAGGAAAAAACCATGTGCTTGCAGCCGTTAAACAAAGTATTTCCAGTATTGAGCTCCTCCTGAGAAACAAGAGAGGACCGACACTCCTACTGCTTTAACCTCCTGATCTTTTTTTAAAATGTAATTAATTAATGCTTACTTTTGGCTGTGCTGGGTCTTTGTTGCTATGGGAGGGCTTTTCTCTAGTTGCGGTGCTCAGGCTTCTCATTGCAGTGGCTTTTACTGTCGCACAGCACGGACTCTAGAACATTGGCTCAGTAGTTGCGGTACTTGGGCTTAGTTGCTCTGAGACCTGTGGCATCTTCCCAGACCAGGGATTGAACCTGTGTCCCCTGCATCAGCAGGTGGATTCTTAATCATTGGATCACCAGGGAAGTCCTGGCCTCCTGAGTTTTGTGTGGGTTTCATGGGGCTTCCCTGGTGGACAGTATTAAAGGATCCGCCTGCCAATGCAGGAGATGGAGGTTCAATCTGTGGGTTGGAAGAGCCTCTGGAGAAGGAAATGGCAACCCACTCCAGCATTCTTGCCTGAAAAATCCCATGGACAGAGGAACCTGGCGGACTACAGTGCATGGGGTTGCAAAAGAATCGGACGCAACTGAGCGACTGAACAATGAGTTTCACAAGGTCAGAATTGCCCTACAGCCTTTGACCGGTGACCCCTAATATCTCCACTAGTTTCATTTTGTTTATGTGTTTGCATGAATGCCTTCTTCACCTTGGGAATTTTTACTGTGAATTTTTCATTCTTTTTTTTTTTAATTCTTTATTTTAAAGATTTTACAGAGTTTGAATTCTCCATTCTTTTTTTTTTAAATTAATTAATTAATTTATTTGAGGAGGGTGGGGTGGGGAGGGAGCAGGCGGGCCACTTCTATTGGTCTTTCATTTGTCCATTTTCGTCCATCTTTGTTCTTCGGTCCGTGTGGGCCTCCCATCGCGGCGGCCTCTGTTGTTGCAGAGCACCAGCTCTGGGCGCATGCGCTCCAGAGCTCCGGCTCGGTAATTGGACACATCAGTCCAGCCGCTCCGCAGCACGTGGGATCTTCCCAGGCCAGGGATCGAACCGGCACCCCTTGCACTGCAAGGTGGTGTCCTTACCCACTGGACCACCAGGGAAGCCCAAATTCTCCATTCTTGAGTTGACTTTGGTTCACCTCTGGTGAGCTGCATTTCAGTGTCAATTAGCGTTTCCAAGAATGGTTGACAGACACTGTATTTTCTAAGTGCCTTCATGTCTGAGGACGTCTGTCCACAGCCTTTGGTATTGATCGTGAAACTCACTTGCCGTTTGTCTTCCTGCCGCCTCCCCCGAGGAGAATTGCATGCCCGGGGTTCTTCCATTCATCCCTGAGGATGGGTTGGGTGCCAGCGCTGCCTGGGGAGCCTGCTGGCCCCCTGAGCATGGAGACATGGTGGGAAGATCAGAGAGTGCTCAAATTTGGAGCGAGGAACGTTGACTGCATCAGCAGGTGGATCAATTGGATCACCAGGGAAGTCCTGGCCTCCTGAGTTTTGTGTGGGTTTCATGGGGCTTCCCTGGTGGACAGTATTAAAGGATCCGCCTGCCAATGCAGGAGATGGAGGTTCAATCTGTGGGTTGGAAGAGCCTCTGGAGAAGGAAATGGCAACCCACTCCAGCATTCTTGCCTGAAAAATCCCATGGACAGAGGAACCTGGCGGACTACAGTGCATGGGGTTGCAAAAGAATCGGACGCAACTGAGCGACTGAACAATGAGTTTCACAAGGTCAGAATTGCCCTACAGCCTTTGACCGGTGACCCCTAATATCTCCACTAGTTTCATTTTGTTTATGTGTTTGCATGAATGCCTTCTTCACCTTGGGAATTTTTACTGTGAATTTTTCATTCTTTTTTTTTTTAATTCTTTATTTTAAAGATTTTACAGAGTTTGAATTCTCCATTCTTTTTTTTTTAAATTAATTAATTAATTTATTTGAGGAGGGTGGGGTGGGGAGGGAGCAGGCGGGCCACTTCTATTGGTCTTTCATTTGTCCATTTTCGTCCATCTTTGTTCTTCGGTCCGTGTGGGCCTCCCATCGCGGCGGCCTCTGTTGTTGCAGAGCACCAGCTCTGGGCGCATGCGCTCCAGAGCTCCGGCTCGGTAATTGGACACATCAGTCCAGCCGCTCCGCAGCACGTGGGATCTTCCCAGGCCAGGGATCGAACCGGCACCCCTTGCACTGCAAGGTGGTGTCCTTACCCACTGGACCACCAGGGAAGCCCAAATTCTCCATTCTTGAGTTGACTTTGGTTCACCTCTGGTGAGCTGCATTTCAGTGTCAATTAGCGTTTCCAAGAATGGTTGACAGACACTGTATTTTCTAAGTGCCTTCATGTCTGAGGACGTCTGTCCACAGCCTTTGGTATTGATCGTGAAACTCACTTGCCGTTTGTCTTCCTGCCGCCTCCCCCGAGGAGAATTGCATGCCCGGGGTTCTTCCATTCATCCCTGAGGATGGGTTGGGTGCCAGCGCTGCCTGGGGAGCCTGCTGGCCCCCTGAGCATGGAGACATGGTGGGAAGATCAGAGAGTGCTCAAATTTGGAGCGAGGAACGTTGACTGCCAATTTCAGGCTAGCTGAACAGAAGATTAATTCTCTTTTATCCTGTGTTTGGGGATATTTGTTACTCTAAAAATATCCACTGCTGTTGTGTACAGCCACGGAGGCTGTGCACTGCACGACTCCGGGGAAACTCATTTGTATAAACTATGATGTGGGTAGTGCTCCCAGCCTCGTGCAGGATGGCGGCCCTGTGAGCTCATAGCCTGGAGTGGACCTAGAAACACAGAAGGGGTGCGTCCCAGTGTTTTCCAGACATCAGGTATTCTTATAGCACCTTTCTGAATTTGTTCTTCATCAGAGACTCCTGTTCTACTATGAATTTTTTTTTTTGGTCCCTCTTGGCTCACATTTTCCTTACATAAATGAATTTATAAGGGGAGCTTTCAATTCCAATTGGAAATGGAAAGTCAGCATGGCTTGCCAGAAATAGAAGAAATACATACACGGGCGTGTGTGTATGTGTATATACATACAGGAAAACAATGCAGTCAGACGCGAACTGGGTGTTTTTTTTTTTTTTTTTGCCGTGTCTCTCTTTTTAAAACAGGAGAGGAGCAAGTATGAGAGCCATGTTAAGCACAAAGCTGATTTTTTTTTTTTTTTCGGGAAGTCATCTTGAAGGGTTGGAAGGGAATTGAGAAGAGAGAATGGTTTCTTGTGATGTGACTCAGTGTAATTTAGCGCCACGTCCCCGCCTCGTGAACCACCTGTGGGACCCGTGAGGCAGCCCTGGCCCAGTCTGATACCCCACTGGCTGCTTGAGTCTCGGCAACATCTCCATCTCCCTTTCTTCCATCCTCTCAGCTCTGGGAAGCTTGGGACCTTTTTGTTTGCTGGTTATACTTTTTAATTTCACTTTGGCCAAGCCACATGGCTCAGGGGATCTTAGTTCCCTGACCAGGGATCGAACCCTGGCCCCCTGTGGTGGAAGCTCAGAGTCCTGACCACTGGACCACCGGGGAACCCTCTCACTCCTGGAAAGTTTAATGCCACCTTGGAGGGACTTTTTCTGTGGCTGGACTCTTCTTTGGTTGTACTGCGTCGAGAGCTGCTCCTTGGGCGGATAGGGTTTAGAGTTCTGCTCCCTGGAGTCAAGCAGACAAAAAAAAACAAAAAAACAAAAAAACGAAAAACCATCAGGTGCTTCCTACAAGTTCCGTCTCTCCAAGCGTGTTGGAGCCTAAGGTCTCTGGGGACTTCCCTGGTGGTTCAGTGGTTACAACTCGGTGCTTTCACTGTGAGGGTGCAGATTCTGTCCCTGTTGAAAATCCCCCAAGCTGTACAGGGCTGCCAAATTAAAAAAAAAAGGGAGGCCTCTGGAATTAGAGTGTCCTGGGTGGAATCCTGGATCCACCATTTACTGTCTTTGTGGGATTGGGTAAGACGCTGAACCTCGCTGGGTCTCAGTTTCTTTATCTGTTAAATGGGAATAGTAATAGTGTCTCCTTCCTGCGGTTGTTATGAAAATTAGACAAGGTGGTGCCTGTGGAGATGTAGAAAGGCGCCTGGCACCTAGTACTTGCTCAGTAAGTGCTAACTACTGTTACTTTCTGTCACCACAGATGGTGGGGCCCCTGGCCTCTCGTACCTTCTTCTGGGTTAGAAGAACACGATTCAGGTTCCAACTTTAGCCCAATATCTGCCTGATGGCAAGATCGTAAGCAAATCACCAGCCTTCCCTGGGCTTCAGTATTCACGTCTTAAAACTTGAAACAGAGGGTGGTGGGCTCGGCCCCTCCTCCCTCCTCCCATCCCAGCCAGTGGGGAGATTGCGGGGCTGAGGGAGGAGGGGAGAAAGAGGAGGGCGTTCATGCCGATGAAGGTGGACCACGACGTCTCCATGTGAGCCGCAGGGCATGGCAGGAAAACGGCCCGCCCTCTCTCCTTAATGTCTCTCTCAGAAGATCGTTTTGGGGAATGAGCTAGGGCAATGAGTGAAAGGTTCCCGATAGTATAAAACAGAAGGGCAGAAATAAGACGGAGGCATTGCGTTCAGCAGCTTTGCTTTGCTTGAAGCAAACCCAACGTGTGGGATGACATACACAACCCACCATATCCTTTCTTTATCGAGCTCCCTTGAAAGGGTCAATAGTAATCATTATGAGCACTTGCTGAGTTCTCATCGTGCCCCAGCTCTCTCGCGTGTATGGTTTCGTTCGATCCCTGACTATGTATAATGCAGTAACGGCTGCTGTAACAAATAAACCCCTCAGACGGCAGACGACAGACACAGTAGCTGGTGGAACACAGGTGATCCGGATGGGTGGCAGCTGCCCTCCACACAGGGACTGGGGACTTGGCCACTAACACCATTTCCCAGGGACTGGCAGCCCTCTGCCTCGGGGCAGAAGAGGAAAGAAAAGGCACGCCCATTTCCTAAAGGCCCGCCTCAAGAAGGGCCAGGCGTCACTCACACTCACCTTGTACAGGCAAGAGCCACTCACATGACCCCAGCCGGGTGCAGAGGATGCTGGGAAATATTGTGCCGGGCCGGGCACTCTAGCAAGAACTCTGCACTGTAGAAGGAAGACTCCTTGAGGAGGGAGTGGCCACCCACTTCAGTGTTCTTACCTGGAGAATCCCATGGACAGGGAAGCCAGGTGGGCTACAGTTCATAAGGTCACAAGAGTTGAACATGACTGAAGTGACTTAGCACACATAGAAGGAGCAGCACATTTTGGGTGGATAGCTAGTTGATTCTATCACAGCTTATGTGGTGGAGTTGACAGCTATACCCATTTCACAGATGAGGAAACTAAGAAAGTCTGGGCTGGGTGCCAGAGTTTGTCAGTGGCAGAGGCTCTATGAATTCAAATGTTTGTCACTCAGTTGTCTCCAACTCTTTGTGACGCCATGGGCTGTACCCTACCAGGCTCCTCTCTCCACAGGATTCTCCAGGTAAGAAGACTGGAGTGGGTCGCCATTCCCTTTTCCAGGGGCATCTTCCCCATCCAGGGATTGAACCTCAGTCTCCTGCATCGCAGGCAGGTTCTTTACTGTCTGAGCCACCAGGGAAGCCTTTGAGTTCATAGCTCTTATAGTTAACCACGATGGCGTTCATGTGAAAGAAGCACGGAGATTCTTCTGGCTGTGCAGTTCTTTAGAAAAATTCTTCCCTTTAGGTTTTGCCTCAGCACAGGCAGGCCATTGCTTGGAAGCAAACCCAACGTGTGGGATGACATACACAACCCACCATATCCTTTCTTTATCGAGCTCCCTTGAAAGGGTCAATAGTAATCATTATGAGCACTTGCTGAGTTCTCATCGTGCCCCAGCTCTCTCGCGTGTATGGTTTCGTTCGATCCCTGACTATGTATAATGCAGTAACGGCTGCTGTAACAAATAAACCCCTCAGACGGCAGACGACAGACACAGTAGCTGGTGGAACACAGGTGATCCGGATGGGTGGCAGCTGCCCTCCACACAGGGACTGGGGACTTGGCCACTAACACCATTTCCCAGGGACTGGCAGCCCTCTGCCTCGGGGCAGAAGAGGAAAGAAAAGGCACGCCCATTTCCTAAAGGCCCGCCTCAAGAAGGGCCAGGCGTCACTCACACTCACCTTGTACAGGCAAGAGCCACTCACATGACCCCAGCCGGGTGCAGAGGATGCTGGGAAATATTGTGCCGGGCCGGGCACTCTAGCAAGAACTCTGCACTGTAGAAGGAAGACTCCTTGGAGGAGGGAGTGGCCACCCACTCCAGTATTCTTGCCTGGAGAATCCCATGGACAGAGGAACCTGGTGGGCTACAGTCCATGGGGTCACCAAGAGTTGAACATGACTGAAGTGACTTAGCACACATAGAAGGAGCAGCACATTTTGGGTGGATAGCTAGTTGATTCTATCACAGCTTATGTGGTGGAGTTGACAGCTATACCCATTTCACAGATGAGGAAACTAAGAAAGTCTGGGCTGGGTGCCAGAGTTTGTCAGTGGCAGAGGCTCTATGAATTCAAATGTTTGTCACTCAGTTGTCTCCAACTCTTTGTGACGCCATGGGCTGTACCCTACCAGGCTCCTCTCTCCACAGGATTCTCCAGGTAAGAAGACTGGAGTGGGTCGCCATTCCCTTTTCCAGGGGCATCTTCCCCATCCAGGGATTGAACCTCAGTCTCCTGCATCGCAGGCAGGTTCTTTACTGTCTGAGCCACCAGGGAAGCCTTTGAGTTCATAGCTCTTATAGTTAACCACGATGGCGTTCATGTGAAAGAAGCACGGAGATTCTTCTGGCTGTGCAGTTCTTTAGAAAAAATTCTTCCCTTTGTTTTTTTAATGGCTCCCGATGCCCGAGCAAGGTGAGTCTGGGGGCCAGGGTGGCACAGTTGCGATGCCAGGCAGGAGTTTAGTTTCCAGCATCTCGTCCACTTGGAGAAGTGCTTAGCCCCAGAAAGTTGACCCATGTTTTGAACTCCTGCCAGAAATCAAGGCCTGGTACCATCTGTAAGAGATAAATAAATCAAAATATCATCAGCAGATAAGTGTGTGCCATCTGCTGCCCTGTCAGTTGAACTGGCAGAGGCCTCCGGAGAATTTCAAGGGAGAGCTAGCCAAGGCTCTGCCGCCAGCCTGGAGAGTGAGAAGAGAAGCTTCACGCGGGATCCGCGGTCGCTTTCCTTTACTCTCTGCTCCTGGTGCTGGACACCTTGAAGCCAGCCCAGTGAAGGTGTGTGAATTTTCGCCCTTGCCAAGCAGTGAAAATCGCTTCTCTTCAGCCACATTTGTTGGGGGCCCAGGGCTGTTTTTCTCTGCCCTCCCTGCAAGTCAGAGGCTCCTGCTATAGAGAAACCTACCCACGTGCCTGCCCAGAGGCTGGGCTCTGTGGAATCTGGGTCTCAGAACCAGAGTCAAATTCAGAACCAGCCGCATTTGGGCATCTGGCCGGACTTCCTGAAATGCAGCTGACTCCTGGACGGATGCTGATTTCTCCTGTAGTCCTTTTGGAGGGCGTCTGAGACGTCCCTTAGAAAGAACAGATTTTTCTAGAACCTGCTGTCTCTCCTAAGTGGCAGCACAGAGTACTGGCTAAATGCAAAGGCTCTGTGACAGGCTGTGCCCATCTGAATCCTAGCTCCAGCCACTGGCTGTGTGACCTCAGACAGGTTACTCAGTCTCTCTGTGCCTCCATGTCTTCACCTGTACAAGGGGGGCTTGAACGTAAAAGTTAAGTTGCTCAGTTGTGTCTGATTCTTTGTGATCCCATGGATAAGCCATGGGATTCTCCAGACAGGAATACTGGAGTGGGCAGCCATTGCCCTCTCCAGGGGATCTTCCCAACCCAGGGATCGAAGGTCTCTTGCATTTCAGGCAGATTCTTTACCATCTGAGCTACAGGGAAGCCCAAGAATACTTGAGTGGGTAGCCTATCCCTTCTCCAAGGGATCTTCCTGACCCAGGGATTGAACCCGGGTCTCCTGCATTGCAGGCAGATGCTTTACCAGCTGAGCTACAGGAAAACCTCAAAATGGGGGTGGTAGTTTGTAACGCCCGCCTCACCATGGCGGCTCCCTTCTGCATGTCTCCTTGCCCTGCAAGCCCCAGAAACCTCCCCTCCACCGCCAGATGGGATGTGGAACTAAGTCACGATCTTCAGTCCAGGATCTGGGGCCCCAGCCAAGGACTCTGGGGCCCCCAGCACCCCTTCCTCTTGCTGCCCGTCTTCCCACGGCCAAGCAGACCTGGCTCCTGTGTGTTCATGCGGAGGGCGACTTGGCTGACCCTCAACGCTCCTCACGCCTCCTGCCAGCCTTGGGCATCTGCCTCTGGCCACCTCCCTGGAATCTGTGCGTGGCCCTGCCAGGCTCCCCCCGCACCCGCTCGGGCTGAGGCAGCCCCGTGGCAGCCTCCGGCTTTTGGTTGGGAACACATCCAGGCTCTCCTTCGGAGGCGCTCAGTGTGACTCTAACTTGGGATCCAGGGACCGAATCAAAAATAGCGCTTATTTACGGAGCCAAGCACAAGGCCGGCATCTTCTCACACACCCTTCTGCTTTTTCCATCCTCGCTGGTGAGCCTGGAGGGTGGAAATCTGAAATGACTTTATCTGGCAGCTGAGGAAAAGGCTCAGACCGGTGAGACCACTTTCTAAGGCAATTTTCTGGGGCCATGGAGGAGGCAGAGAAGGGATTTGAACTTACGGCGTGTGGCTTCTGAGCCCAGACACCTCTGTTCACCTTAAGAGCACCCCCGTCCAAGGAGGACACCCTGGGAGTTGTGATGAATGACAAGGGGATGTGGGTGTCGGCACATCCAGCTGAGCCCTCGCAGGTGTTGCCTGATTTAAATCCTGACTGAAGACGGCTTGTTTTGTTCCCGTGACCTCGTTTAGCCCTCAAGCTACCCCATGAGGCTGGAGTCGTCACCCTTTCCTGACCCAAAAGCCCAACCAAACAAATGAAAACCGTTGTTCCGCCAGAGTTCCATGGCTAGCAGGTGGCAGTGCTGGGATCCGAACTCGTGTGTAGCCAGAGCTCAAGCTTCTCCCCGGGGAGCTCAACCTGACTGGCTCCCTCGGACCCCCAGGGCACCGGTCTCCCCCGGCCACCTCCGCCGTAAGCTGCTTTCTCAAGAAGATCGGACTTGGAGGAGGGACGCTGGGGTTAAGATTTCCTGGAATCAGGCACTGATGGTGAGCCAGAGAGGAGGTGGCTGTGACCCACCGATTGTCTCCTGGGTGGATTCCTGGAAACCTCGTTTCTACTGAGGACCTGTGCCCGGCGCTCCCCTTGGTGGCAGAGTCGGAGCACTGGCTGACCAGCTGAAGATGCTATGTGGGGGGCAACTTCTGAGCCACCCTCCCCCTTGGCTCAGTCAGGTCTCTCAGACACTGGGTCAAAAAGAGTCAGCAGCTAGAGCAGGTCAGACTTCCTGGGTTGCATGGTTTATCCCCATGATGCTAAAAGTCAACAGCCCCATAGGACGATGCCACAGGTTCTGAGAAGAAATGACCTTCCATTTGTCTTTTCTAATCAAGGATGCAAGCCCTTCAAAGAGGCATTGAGATACAAACCTCCAGGATTTGTTTCAAGATAACCCCACTAGTAGTCAGGTAAGGATGTGAGTTGGACCTTAAAGAAGGCCAAGCACCGAAGAACTGATGCTTTCAAACTATGGTGCTAGAGAAGGCTCTTGAGAGTCCCTTGGACTGCAGGGAGATCCAAGCAGCCAGTCCTAAAGGAAATCAACCCTGAATATTCATAGGAAGATACTGAGGCTGAGGCGCCAATACTTTGGCCACCTGATGCGAAGAGCTGACCCTGATCCTGGGAGAGATGGAAGACCACAGGAAAAGAGGGCAGCAGAAGATGAGATGATTGGTGTCACTGGCTCAACCGACCTGAATTTGAGCAAACTCTGGGAGACGGTGAAGGAAAGGGAAGGCGTGCTGCCGTCCGTGGGGCCATGAAGAGTTGCACATGAAACCCTGAAGACGGCTTTTTCCTGACCCACAATAGAGGCTGGAGTCGTCACCCTTTCCTGACCCAAAAGCCCAACCAAACAAATGAAAACCGTTGTTCCGCCAGAGTTCCATGGCTAGCAGGTGGCAGTGCTGGGATCCGAACTCGTGTGTAGCCAGAGCTCAAGCTTCTCCCCGGGGAGCTCAACCTGACTGGCTCCCTCGGACCCCCAGGGCACCGGTCTCCCCCGGCCACCTCCGCCGTAAGCTGCTTTCTCAAGAAGATCGGACTTGGAGGAGGGACGCTGGGGTTAAGATTTCCTGGAATCAGGCACTGATGGTGAGCCAGAGAGGAGGTGGCTGTGACCCACCGATTGTCTCCTGGGTGGATTCCTGGAAACCTCGTTTCTACTGAGGACCTGTGCCCGCGCTCCCTTGGTGGCAGAGTCGGAGCACTGGCTGACCAGCTGAAGATGCTATGTGGGGGGCAACTTCTGAGCCACCCTCCCCCTTGGCTCAGTCAGGTCTCTCAGACACTGGGTCAAAAAGAGTCAGCAGCTAGAGCAGGTCAGACTTCCTGGGTTGCATGGTTTATCCCCATGATGCTAAAAGTCAACAGCCCCATAGGACGATGCCACAGGTTCTGAGAAGAAATGACCTTCCATTTGTCTTTTCTAATCAAGGATGCAAGCCCTTCAAAGAGGCATTGAGATACAAACCTCCAGGATTTGTTTCAAGATAACCCCACTAGTAGTCAGGTAAGGATGTGAGTTGGACCTTAAAGAAGGCCAAGCACCGAAGAACTGATGCTTTCAAACTATGGTGCTAGAGAAGGCTCTTGAGAGTCCCTTGGACTGCAGGGAGATCCAAGCAGCCAGTCCTAAAGGAAATCAACCCTGAATATTCATAGGAAGATACTGAGGCTGAGGCGCCAATACTTTGGCCACCTGATGCGAAGAGCTGACCCTGATCCTGGGAGAGATGGAAGACCACAGGAAAAGAGGGCAGCAGAAGATGAGATGATTGGTGTCACTGGCTCAACCGACCTGAATTTGAGCAAACTCTGGGAGACGGTGAAGGAAAGGGAAGCCTGGCGTGCTGCCGTCCGTGGGGCCATGAAGAGTTGCACATGACTGAGTGGCTGAACAACAACAGCCTCGTTGGTGGGTGAGGGTGTGGGGTGCAGAGAGAAAAGACTGGCCATGGAGTGACAGGTTCCAAGCTGGGCTGGGGACATGGGACTTTCGTCCTAGTCTCTCTGCTTTTGCAAAGGATAGGAGCTCCCCACATTGCCATGTTTAAAAAAGAGATTTCAGAGATAGTATTGATCCCTGCACATGCCCCCATGTGCCTTGAGAGACTGCCTTGCTCAGTTGCAATGGCCCAGGCTCCTTCATCGTTTGATTTCTTTTTGCTTCCAGCCATTGGGAGGCATTGACAGGAAATCAGACGGCAGAAGAGGGGGAAAACGTTGGGGTTGAGATTTCCCTGGTGGTCCAGAATCTGCCTGCCAGTGCAGGGCACGTGAGTTTGATCCCTGGTCCGGGAAGATCCCACAGGCCACAGGGCAGCTAAGCCCATGAACCGCAACTGCTGAAGCCCTCTCGCTCCAGAGCCCGTGCTCCACAATGGGAGAAGCCAGTGCCATGAGAAACCCGTGCACCACAGTGAAGAGCCGCTCCCGCTCCCCAACTAGAGACAGCCCTCACACAGCAGTGAAGACCCAGTGTGGCCGGAAAATTCACGTAAATGCATACATTTTAAAAAACTGGGTGGTCTTCCTCCCTAGCCTCGTTCTCACCCAGTTGAAATCTGACAGTGACCACATTCCTCTAAGGGCTTCCGTGGTGGATTTGTTTCAAGATAACCCCACTAGTAGTCAGGTAAGGATGTGAGTTGGACCTTAAAGAAGGCCAAGCACCGAAGAACTGATGCTTTCAAACTATGGTGCTAGAGAAGGCTCTTGAGAGTCCCTTGGACTGCAGGGAGATCCAAGCAGCCAGTCCTAAAGGAAATCAACCCTGAATATTCATAGGAATACTGAGGCTAGGCGCCAATACTTTGGCCACCTGATGCGAAGAGCTGACCCTGATCCTGGGAGAGATGGAAGACCACAGGAAAAGAGGGCAGCAGAAGATGAGATGATTGGTGTCACTGGCTCAACCGACCTGAATTTGAGCAAACTCTGGGAGACGGTGAAGGAAAGGGAAGCCTGGCGTGCTGCCGTCCGTGGGGCCATGAAGAGTTGCACATGACTGAGTGGCTGAACAACAACAGCCTCGTTGGTGGGTGAGGGTGTGGGGTGCAGAGAGAAAAGACTGGCCATGGAGTGACAGGTTCCAAGCTGGGCTGGGGACATGGGACTTTCGTCCTAGTCTCTCTGCTTTTGCAAAGGATAGGAGCTCCCCACATTGCCATGTTTAAAAAAGAGATTTCAGAGATAGTATTGATCCCTGCACATGCCCCCATGTGCCTTGAGAGACTGCCTTGCTCAGTTGCAATGGCCCAGGCTCCTTCATCGTTTGATTTCTTTTTGCTTCCAGCCATTGGGAGGCATTGACAGGAAATCAGACGGCAGAAGAGGGGGAAAACGTTGGGGTTGAGATTTCCCTGGTGGTCCAGAATCTGCCTGCCAGTGCAGGGCACGTGAGTTTGATCCCTGGTCCGGGAAGATCCCACAGGCCACAGGGCAGCTAAGCCCATGAACCGCAACTGCTGAAGCCCTCTCGCTCCAGAGCCCGTGCTCCACAATGGGAGAAGCCAGTGCCATGAGAAACCCGTGCACCACAGTGAAGAGCCGCTCCCGCTCCCCAACTAGAGACAGCCCTCACACAGCAGTGAAGACCCAGTGTGGCCGGAAAATTCACGTAAATGCATACATTTTAAAAAACTGGGTGGTCTTCCTCCCTAGCCTCGTTCTCACCCAGTTGAAATCTGACAGTGACCACATTCCTCTAAGGGCTTCCGTGGTGGCTCAGATGGTAAAGAATCTACCTGCAATACGGGAGACCTGGTTTCATTTCCTGGGTTGGGAAGATCCTCTGGAGGAGGGAAAGGCTACCCTCTCCAGTTTTCTTGCCTGGATAATCCCATGGACAGAGGAGGTGCAGTCCATGAGGTCACAGAGAGTCAGCCATGACTGGGAGACTAAACATACATTCCTCTAAGGACTGGTTTTCAAGTGTGGTCGCCAGACGAGCAGCATCAGCAGCCCCTGAGAATTTGTTAGAAATAAAGATTCTCAGGCTCTGCCCCAAAATGTCCGGTTCTAATGCTTATTTCAGCATGGCAGGTCCTTCTCTGTGGCTTCACCTATTGCAGCCTCTCCGTCTCCTTCAGGCTGGAGGGTAGGGCTCCCCACTGTTGCTGGCCCCTCCCAGTCCGAACGTCTATGAATCAACGCTTCACTCGGCGTTCTTCGGCAAGCCCCTGCCAGGGTGCCATCTGTTTCCTGCGGGGACCCTGACTGGGTGGGCTTCCCTGATGGCTCAGTGGTGAGGAATCTGCCTGCAATGCAGGAGACCTAGGTTCCATCACTGGATTATGAAGATCCCCCTGGAGGCGGGCATGGCAACCCACTCTGATATTCTTGTCTGGAGAATTCCATGGACAGAGGAGCCTGACGGGCTGCAGTCCACGGGGTCCCACAGAGTCAGACACGACTAAAGTGGCTAAGCAGCTGCCATCAGGTGGCGGTAACAGGCCACGGGTCCATGATCCGATGGACAAGGCTCGGTCTCAAGAGATAAGAGCACATGTCTACAGCTTTATCCTCAGACAAAATCCCTTGTTAAACGTACAAAGGCAGTAATAATTGACAAAGACGTTAAGGTTTTAAAGGCCACTTTTAAAAGCAATTAGCCACTTGGGTACAGTTTGATCTCTTTCTTGCAAATGATCAACTAGCCTTTATAATGGAACTAAGGGTTTGGAGGCCCAAACCTCTTCTGTGTTGAGATCTTAGTTATTAGACTTGTTGACCATTGAAATATCTGGTCTTCCTTACGTCAACGCTATGATTTTTCCTTAAATCTCAGCTTTGCCCTTCACAGGCAGTATGACCATCTCTACTTAAACATCTCCTGTTTGGTCTTGTCCATGTAGCAGAAGAGGAAGTATGAAGGCCATTTGATTTAGTTTGAAGGCCATTTGATTTAGCCCTTGGTGGATTTTCCCTATCGGCATGGAGACATATTCTCAGAGAGTTCCTTTTAGGACCAACTCACCTTGACTCCATCTGGACTCAAAATCTATCTCCTCACTGGGCTCAGCAGTAAAATCCTTGAACTAGGAGTTTCAAACTCACCCTAAAGCTCAACCAGTTAGAAATAAAGATTCTCAGGCTCTGCCCCAAAATGTCCGGTTCTAATGCTTATTTCAGCATGGCAGGTCCTTCTCTGTGGCTTCACCTATTGCAGCCTCTCCGTCTCCTTCAGGCTGGAGGGTAGGGCTCCCCACTGTTGCTGGCCCCTCCCAGTCCGAACGTCTATGAATCAACGCTTCACTCGGCGTTCTTCGGCAAGCCCCTGCCAGGGTGCCATCTGTTTCCTGCGGGGACCCTGACTGGGTGGGCTTCCCTGATGGCTCAGTGGTGAGGAATCTGCCTGCAATGCAGGAGACCTAGGTTCCATCACTGGATTATGAAGATCCCCCTGGAGGCGGGCATGGCAACCCACTCTGATATTCTTGTCTGGAGAATTCCATGGACAGAGGAGCCTGACGGGCTGCAGTCCACGGGGTTGCACAGAGTCAGACACGACTAAAGTGGCTAAGCAGCTGCCATCAGGTGGCGGTAACAGGCCACGGGTCCATGATCCGATGGACAAGGCTCGGTCTCAAGAGATAAGAGCACATGTCTACAGCTTTATCCTCAGACAAAATCCCTTGTTAAACGTACAAAGGCAGTAATAATTGACAAAGACGTTAAGGTTTTAAAGGCCACTTTTAAAAGCAATTAGCCACTTGGGTACAGTTTGATCTCTTTCTTGCAAATGATCAACTAGCCTTTATAATGGAACTAAGGGTTTGGAGGCCCAAACCTCTTCTGTGTTGAGATCTTAGTTATTAGACTTGTTGACCATTGAAATATCTGGTCTTCCTTACGTCAACGCTATGATTTTTCCTTAAATCTCAGCTTTGCCCTTCACAGGCAGTATGACCATCTCTACTTAAACATCTCCTGTTTGGTCTTGTCCATGTAGCAGAAGAGGAAGTATGAAGGCCATTTGATTTAGTTTGAAGGCCATTTGATTTAGCCCTTGGTGGATTTTCCCTATCGGCATGGAGACATATTCTCAGAGAGTTCCTTTTAGGACCAACTCACCTTGACTCCATCTGGACTCAAAATCTATCTCCTCACTGGGCTCAGCAGTAAAATCCTTGAACTAGGAGTTTCAAACTCACCCTAAAGCTCAACCAGTCTAGTGTCTCAGGGACCAGAGAGGTCTATGTGAGACTAGGGGTGAAGTCACAGGGAGAGGTGGGGACTGTGGCCAACTATAGAGCAGACGTCCCATCTGAGAAAGGACTGCAGACTGGGTCACATTCGGCTCTCACAGTGTCCTTAATGGCCAGCACAGTGCCTGGCCTCAAGGAGATTGGGAGGAGAGACGGAAACATTGAAGTTTCTTATAGTTGTAAAGTTGGGGTGGAAGACACTTGTCATTCATTCATTCATATATCTCTTCAACAACTATTTATGGGGCACTCACTTTGTATCAGGCGCTGTTCTGGGGCTAGGGATCCAGTGGGAAGAGAGATGGGGTGAGTCAGGGTTGGAAATATTGAATAGACTAGTTAGGAAAGGCCTCCCTGAGAAGGTAAAACTTAGCAAAAGGAGATAAAGCTGAAACTTAGATAAAGGAGAGGAAGAATGAACCATTCGGCTCTCTGGGGGAAGACGGCTCTGGCGAGAAACAGCAACATGTGCAAAGGCCCTGAGGCAGGAGTATGGTTGCCACATATAAGGATCAACAAGGAGGCCTCGCCTGTAGGAGATGAGGTCAGGGAGACAGACCCTACAGGGCCTTGTAGGCCATGACGAGGACTTAGGCTCTGACTCTTGAGTAAATTGGGAATCATGGGAAAGTTCTGAGCAGAGATATGATCGATCCTAGGTTAAAACAGGACCCTTCTGCCAACTATATGGATAAGGGCAGAAACAAGAAGACCCATTTAGAGGCTACTGCAATAATCTACGTGGGGGGAGAGGATGGGGCTGGGACCAGGGGAGGTGGAGAGATGGGGTTGAATTCCAGCTATATGGGGAAGCTGGAGCCGTGGATCCGATGAGATGGGAGAGAGAGAGACACCAAGGATGACCCCGAGGTCTGGCCTGAGTGCCTGAGAGGAGGGAGGTGCCGCTTTCTGGGCTGAGGATGAACTGAAGAAGTGGTTACCTGTTCTCCTGGGGCTTCCAGCTCGTGGGCTGTCTATCCAAGAATCACACACAAAACGATATGAATGACAAGGTGCCCTCTTGGAGCAGGCCACGGCACCATGAGAACGTCCCCGAGGGAGGAAGTGGGTTCCCAGGGCGGGGGCCGGGGGAGGAGCTGAGAGAAGGGGAGGTGGGAGGGAGGGTGGATGCAGAGGCCAGGCCAGAGCCCACGTGAAGGACTCTGGGCTTTCTTCGGGGATGGTGGTTTGAGCAGGAGTGTGTGTTCTTGCCTGCGCCTGTGACACACCAGAGCTGTGTGAAAATATCCCTCCAGCTGCCGTGTCGAGAGTGGAGGGGACAGAGGGCAGAGTGGAGGCCCCGGGAGCCCAGTGACGGCCTCTGCCCTCGTCCTGCTGAGTCTGGAAGGGTGGAGGGTGTGGAAGGGGCCAGAGGGCTCTGAGGAAGTGGGAACGGCAAGGCTGGGAGGTGACAGGAGGCGGTGTCACAGTGAGGGGCTATTTGGTGGTTAGCAGGTTTGACATCCGCCATCTGTATTCCTGAGGGCCTTGGCTTTCTGGGAATTGGGGTGAGAGAAGGAGGTCGCTTGGGGCTCATGGCAGGGGGCGAGGCAAAAGCCTGAAGTTCTCACAGCCTTTCTTTTCTTTCCTCCCAAAGGTGAAAAATGCCGCAGCTTCATTGACCTGGCCCCGGCTTCAGAGAAAGGTAGGTGTGGCCCACGTGGGTGTGGCTCCTGCTCTGGCTGCAGGTCTTGCCCTCAGGGACACTTCCCCCAGCTCTGGGAGAGCCTGTCCCTCAGCATCCTTGGGAGACGGACCCCCAGGAGGCCAGGATCCTGTTGCAAAGCTCTGAGATCCTTGAGTAATCAGTGAGTGGGAGAGGCAGGTAGAGGTGCCTTATATTACCTCCCCCGTTCCCCTCTCTACCCACAGTGGGGAGGTCGTGAGAGTCCTTCCTCTTCCCTTATTCCAGGGCATGCTGGGACTCTGGGGATGCAGGATGGGTGTGCCAGTTGGGTCATGCAAGGCCAGTGCTGGGGGCATTGCCTCCCAGGGCCTTGGAGGAGGGAAGCCAGGTGTTCTGTTTCTGTCGTCTTGGGGCCCAGGCTGAGAGAGGGAGGGGGTTTTGGGGAGGATGCAGAGTGCCAGGGCTCTATGAATCACACACAACGATATGAATGACAAGGTGCCCTCTTGGAGCAGGCCACGGCACCATGAGAACGTCCCGAGGGAGGAAGTGGGTTCCCAGGGCGGGGGCCGGGGGAGGAGCTGAGAGAAGGGGAGGTGGGAGGGAGGGTGGATGCAGAGGCCAGGCCAGAGCCCACGTGAAGGACTCTGGGCTTTCTTCGGGGATGGTGGTTTGAGCAGGAGTGTGTGTTCTTGCCTGCGCCTGTGACACACCAGAGCTGTGTGAAAATATCCCTCCAGCTGCCGTGTCGAGAGTGGAGGGGACAGAGGGCAGAGTGGAGGCCCCGGGAGCCCAGTGACGGCCTCTGCCCTCGTCCTGCTGAGTCTGGAAGGGTGGAGGGTGTGGAAGGGGCCAGAGGGCTCTGAGGAAGTGGGAACGGCAAGGCTGGGAGGTGACAGGAGGCGGTGTCACAGTGAGGGGCTATTTGGTGGTTAGCAGGTTTGACATCCGCCATCTGTATTCCTGAGGGCCTTGGCTTTCTGGGAATTGGGGTGAGAGAAGGAGGTCGCTTGGGGCTCATGGCAGGGGGCGAGGCAAAAGCCTGAAGTTCTCACAGCCTTTCTTTTCTTTCCTCCCAAAGGTGAAAAATGCCGCAGCTTCATTGACCTGGCCCCGGCTTCAGAGAAAGGTAGGTGTGGCCCACGTGGGTGTGGCTCCTGCTCTGGCTGCAGGTCTTGCCCTCAGGGACACTTCCCCCAGCTCTGGGAGAGCCTGTCCCTCAGCATCCTTGGGAGACGGACCCCCAGGAGGCCAGGATCCTGTTGCAAAGCTCTGAGATCCTTGAGTAATCAGTGAGTGGGAGAGGCAGGTAGAGGTGCCTTATCTTACCTCCCCCGTTCCCCTCTCTACCCACAGTGGGGAGGTCGTGAGAGTCCTTCCTCTTCCCTTATTCCAGGGCATGCTGGGACTCTGGGGGATGCAGGATGGGTGTGCCGAAGTTGGGTCATGCAAGGCCAGTGCTGGGGGCATTGCCTCCCAGGGTAGGATTTGACCTTGGAGGAGGGAAGCCAGGTGTTCTGTTTCTGTCGTCTCCCGGGGTGAGGAGGTCCAGTCTGAGTGGACGGTGCCACTCAGAGCAGAGCCATTGGCGTTCAGGGCTGGATATCAAAGATAAGTCTTGAGCCCCATGACACTCAGATACGATGACCGGGAGCTTATGTAGGGGCAGAGTGGTCAGGATTAGATTTAGTTGCAAGGAAAGTGTAAGTAAGTGTTAGTCATGTCCTACTCTTTGTGACTACGTGAATTGTAGCCCGCCAGGCTCCTGTGTCCATGGGATTCTCCAGGCAAGGATACTGGGGTGGATATCCATTCCCTTCTCTAGAGGATCTTTCCTGACCCAGGAAATGAACCCAGGTCTCCTGCATTGCAGGGAGATTCTTAACCATCTGAGCCACCAGGGGACCCCAGATGAATGGCTTCTGTGGAGAAATGGGCTTATAACTTTTATAAAAGTTTGAAATCCAGCATGGCTTTGCTCCATACGGTCTTCAGGATCCTAGCACTTGAGGCCCCTCTCCATCATCCCTGTGAGCTCTGTCCTCATGGTCTAAGTGGGCAGCTAGAGCTCCAGGGGTCACGCTGTTCTCCAGGCAACAGCATAGAGGAAGGGCAAGAAAGAAAGATCACATTTTGCATGTCGTCTGTAAGGTTCCCAGAAGTTACCCCATGATGTGGGCTCACATCCCCTTGGCCAGAACTTGATAAGAGCTACAAAGGAGGCTGGGAAAGGAGGGCTTTATCAGCAACCTTGTGCTCAGCTGGAAGTCAGGGGTTCTACCGTTACGGATGAACAGAAAGGTTACTGGAGAATGTGCCGTCACAGGAGCGTAGGGCACGGCTGCCTCCCCGCCCCCCGCCAAGGGGAACCCTGCCAAAGGAGGCCAGGATCTGGCAAAGCTCTGAGATCCTTGAGTAATCAGTGAGTGGGAGAGGCAGGTAGAGGTGCCTTATCTTACCTCCCGTTCCCTCTCTACCCACAGTGGGAGGTCGAGTCCTTCCTCTTCCCTTATTCCAGGGCATGCTGGGACTCTGGGGGATGCAGGATGGGTGTGCCGAAGTTGGGTCATGCAAGGCCAGTGCTGGGGGCATTGCCTCCCAGGGTAGGATTTGACCTTGGAGGAGGGAAGCCAGGTGTTCTGTTTCTGTCGTCTCCCGGGGTGAGGAGGTCCAGTCTGAGTGGACGGTGCCACTCAGAGCAGAGCCATTGGCGTTCAGGGCTGGATATCAAAGATAAGTCTTGAGCCCCATGACACTCAGATACGATGACCGGGAGCTTATGTAGGGGCAGAGTGGTCAGGATTAGATTTAGTTGCAAGGAAAGTGTAAGTAAGTGTTAGTCATGTCCTACTCTTTGTGACTACGTGAATTGTAGCCCGCCAGGCTCCTGTGTCCATGGGATTCTCCAGGCAAGGATACTGGGGTGGATATCCATTCCCTTCTCTAGAGGATCTTTCCTGACCCAGGAAATGAACCCAGGTCTCCTGCATTGCAGGGAGATTCTTAACCATCTGAGCCACCAGGGGACCCCAGATGAATGGCTTCTGTGGAGAAATGGGCTTATAACTTTTATAAAAGTTTGAAATCCAGCATGGCTTTGCTCCATACGGTCTTCAGGATCCTAGCACTTGAGGCCCCTCTCCATCATCCCTGTGAGCTCTGTCCTCATGGTCTAAGTGGGCAGCTAGAGCTCCAGGGGTCACGCTGTTCTCCAGGCAACAGCATAGAGGAAGGGCAAGAAAGAAAGATCACATTTTGCATGTCGTCTGTAAGGTTCCCAGAAGTTACCCCATGATGTGGGCTCACATCCCCTTGGCCAGAACTTGATAAGAGCTACAAAGGAGGCTGGGAAAGGAGGGCTTTATCAGCAACCTTGTGCTCAGCTGGAAGTCAGGGGTTCTACCGTTACGGATGAACAGAAAGGTTACTGGAGAATGTGCCGTCACAGGAGCGTAGGGCACGGCTGCCTCCCCGCCCCCCGCCAAGGGGAACCCCTGCCAAAGGAGAACAGGGGCACAGGTCTCTTTAGACAGCCTGGAGATTAGGAGAGGGCTCTGGTCCTGGGAGCTGGGACCCAGAGTTCAGTCCTACACACCGGACAGTCCCACGCAGGATTACTGGACTGGATTGCCGTTTTCTCCTCCAGGGATCCTCCCAACCCAGGGGTCTAACTCAGGTCTTCCTCGGCGGGGGCAGATTCTTTACCAGCTGAGCTACAAGGGAAGACCTGGAAGGCGTGGGTCAGGGGAACATCTCAAGTCCAGGACGTGTGGCCGTGCACACCCCTGCTGGTAGGGCTGAGCTCACGGTGTCAGGAGGTTCACAGGCCTGGAGGGCCGGGTCTCTGACCTCCAGGGTGCTGGCAGAGGTGGCGCAGGCACGGGGGTGTGTGTGCCATTGAGGCTGGTGACGTTCTTGTCTCACAGACTGTGCTCTCTTGGAGAGTTCCAGCCAGGTGACGGCTGGTGAGATTGAGAGGTGGGTGATGGGGACCCACAGTGCCCTCAGGCCCCAGAAGAGGCTGGACTCCCCCGCTGAGCCAGCTTGTGGCCATGGGGACAGCCTTCTCGATTTCCTCCCACACTCCGTACTGAGTCTTAGAAGGCAGTACCTGCATGTGGCCATGTCTGAGGTTTCAGGCCGAGCAACGCAAGACTGTGGCTCCCAAACTGAGGTCTCCAGAAAATGCTATGAATACAGTTGCCAATAAATGATGGATAGGTATTGATCAGATACAATGTGCCGGGCACTCGGCCAAGCACTTTGAATGTATTAACTGGGACACCTCCCCACAGCCTTGTGAAGAAGGGACTGACTCTCTCAACCCCACTTGACCGATGAGGAAACGGAAGTTTAGAGACGCTAAGTCGTTCACATCTCACATCCCATGAGGCGGGGATCCCCAGCCACGGGGCCACGGACGGGTGCCGGTCTGTGGTTAGGGACGGGGCTCCGCAGCACAGGGAGAGGGGCGAGGGAGTGAGCGAAGCTCCATCTGTGTTGACAGCCGTTCCCCATCATTCTTACCATTGCCTGAGCTCTGCTTCCTATCAGATCAGCAGCAGTATAATAAATGTAATGGACTGGAATCATCCAGAAACCATTGCTCCCCACGCCACTCCTGGACCGTAGCAAAGCTGTCTTCCTTGAAACCAGTCCCTGGTGCCAGAAAGGTGGGGGACCCTGCCAGAAGGGGCAGAGCCCACACTCCATACTCTGCCCTTGCACTGCATTTTGGAAGTCCATACCTGCAGGCAACTTACACGATGCTCATCCCAAGGCCTTGGAGTTCCTGGGTTATCTCCACTCCAGATCTGGCTTCCAGGAAGCAGAGCTCATGTGTTGTTGTTTAGTCGCTACGTCATGCGTGACTCCCATGGACGGCAGCAACACCAGGCTCCCCTGTCCTTCACTGTCTTCTGGAGTTTGCTTAAATTCATGTCCACTGGGCTTCCCTGGTGGCGCAGTGGGTAAGGACACCACTTTGCAGTGCAGGGGGCGCCGATTCGGTCCCTGGCCTGGGAAGATCCCACGTGCCGTGGAGCGGCTGGACCGATGTGTTCAATTACCGGGCTGGAGCTCTGGAGCGCATGCGCCCACAGCTGGTGCTCTGCAGTGACAGAGGCCACTGTGATGGGAGGCCCACACGGGCCAAAGAACAAATATGGATGAAAATAGATAAATGAAAGACCAATAGAAATGACCCGCCCGCCCCCCTCCCTCCCCAACCAGCAAAAAAAAAAAATCCATGTCTATTGAGTCAGCAGTCCTCATCAACTGCTGCTTCCTTCTTGAATTAACTTCAGTCTTTCCCAGTATCAGGGTCTTTGCCGATGAGCTGGCTGTTCACATCAGGTGGCCCAAGTATGAGAGCTTCAGCCTTGGCAGTGAATAGTCGGGGTGATTTCCTTTAGGATTGACTGTTTTGGTCTTCTTGCCGTCCAAGGGACTTCAAGAGTCTTCTGGTGTGCCTGTGTGGATGGGTGTGCATGTCTGGTTGGTGGGGAGGGTGTGCCCAGGAGTCCTGTGTGTGCCTGCAGGGACTCTGTTGGGAGAGTGTGGGCCTGGAGGCAGGTGTGTGTGTGTGTGTGTGCACATAGGAGTGTGTGGACGTGTGCACGTGGGCGTGTGTGTCCACGTATAGCAGCAGGTGCATCGCTCCTGCCTCCTGCTGGAGGCTTCAGACCTTTGTTCCTGCTTCTTTTATGAGGACCCCGGGTCCCAAGAAGGTTATATCTTTGTGTTTCACCAGCCTCATGATTCTACTTTCAGGACTTGGTGGCCACTCTGAGGACCTTCCAGCAATGCATATAAAAATGTTTATAAGGAGGCTGAGTGCCTGGCATTGCAGACCGGTTTTCACGGACGCACTGCCTCTTAAGCATGTAAGGTCTTCCCCAGGGCCAGCGGGATTTGGCTGTGGCAGCTCCGTGGCTGGTTCCTGAACCTCCTGCCCCCCTCCCAGGGGGCGCCTGTAGAGGCATGATGCTCCTGGACCCTCGTGTGCTCGTTGAGTCCTCTCTAGGCTGACTGTCTATTTCACGGATGAGGAGCCTGCACAGCAGAGAGGGAGGGACTGGTTCAGGGTTCACACACGGTATCCAGGCCGATGTGGGAGCCCAGGTGTGTTCTCTCCCTAAGGACCCTCTTTTCCCGCTTCCTCTGTGACTTCCCTCCTGCTCTGCAAAATCCAGTCACCATCATTAGTGTTAGGTGCCTTAGTGTTGGCTTGCCTGTGGTGCTTACCACGTGCCAGGCACTGTGCTGAGAACTTTGCACCACTGGCTCATTTAATCCCCATTTTACAGATGAGGAGACGGAGGCCTGGAGAGTTCATTAACTTGCCCAAGGTCACACCATTAGGGTGCTGGGATCTGAAGCCGGCCCATCTGGCTCTTGGATGTCTGGTTCTTCACCTGAAAAGCCAGGCGTTTGGAGTCTCTGTATGTGGGCGTGTGTGTGTCTGTGTGTGAGACAGAGAGACTGATTGAGGCGCTTCTCAAATGGCCCTCGTCTTTGCCATTTTCTCAGTGCCCTCCTGTCCTTTCCTCCCCTGCTCTCTCCCCTGGCTAAATATATGTCTGTCATCAGTGTTTTTACCATGGCATATTTTTGTTAGTTCTCCTGATCATTCTAGCTTTGTGCTTCACATGGGAAATAGCTTTCCATTTTAACCTAGCCTAAGCCACATCCATTTTTCATCTGGATTCCTGCCACAGTCTCTTAACTGGTTACGTCTTTTTATTTTTGCCCCCCTGCTTCACTGGGAGCCAGAATGATCTTAGAGCATAAGTCATCTCTTGTGTTTCACCAGCCTCATGATTCTACTTTCAGGACTTGGTGGCCACTCTGAGGACCTTCCAGCAATGCATATAAAAATGTTTATAAGGAGGCTGAGTGCCTGGCATTGCAGACCGGTTTTCACGGACGCACTGCCTCTTAAGCATGTAAGGTCTTCCCCAGGGCCAGCGGGATTTGGCTGTGGCAGCTCCGTGGCTGGTTCCTGAACCTCCTGCCCCCCTCCCAGGGGGCGCCTGTAGAGGCATGATGCTCCTGGACCCTCGTGTGCTCGTTGAGTCCTCTCTAGGCTGACTGTCTATTTCACGGATGAGGAGCCTGCACAGCAGAGAGGGAGGGACTGGTTCAGGGTTCACACACGGTATCCAGGCCGATGTGGGAGCCCAGGTGTGTTCTCTCCCTAAGGACCCTCTTTTCCCGCTTCCTCTGTGACTTCCTCCTGCTCTGCAAAATCCAGTCACCATCATTAGTGTTAGGTGCCTTAGTGTTGGCTTGCCTGTGGTGCTTACCACGTGCCAGGCACTGTGCTGAGAACTTTGCACCACTGGCTCATTTAATCCCCATTTTACAGATGAGGAGACGGAGGCCTGGAGAGTTCATTAACTTGCCCAAGGTCACACCATTAGGGTGCTGGGATCTGAAGCCGGCCCATCTGGCTCTTGGATGTCTGGTTCTTCACCTGAAAAGCCAGGCGTTTGGAGTCTCTGTATGTGGGCGTGTGTGTGTCTGTGTGTGAGACAGAGAGACTGATTGAGGCGCTTCTCAAATGGCCCTCGTCTTTGCCATTTTCTCAGTGCCCTCCTGTCCTTTCCTCCCCTGCTCTCTCCCCTGGCTAAATATATGTCTGTCATCAGTGTTTTTACCATGGCATATTTTTGTTAGTTCTCCTGATCATTCTAGCTTTGTGCTTCACATGGGAAATAGCTTTCCATTTTAACCTAGCCTAAGCCACATCCATTTTTCATCTGGATTCCTGCCACAGTCTCTTAACTGGTTACGTCTTTTTATTTTTGCCCCCCTGCTTCACTGGGAGCCAGAATGATCTTAGAGCATAAGTCATCTCTTGTGGTTCCCTGTTTAAAACCCTCCTTTGGCTCCCGTCTCGCTCCAGGTAAAAATCAGCATCCTTAGCGTGGTCTGTACATACAGGGTCCCATCTTCTGAAACCTACCCCCTTACTACACTTCAGGTCTTCAGAATCTTTTGTTGTGGTGGTTGTTGTTGAGTTACATAGTCACGTCCAACTCTTTGTGACCCCTTGGACTGCAGCATGCCAGGCGCCCCTGTCCCTCACTGTCTCCTGGAGTTTGCTCAGATTCATGCCTGTTGAGTCGGTGATGCTGTCTAGCCATCTCGTCCTCTGTCACTCCCTTCCCCTTGTGCCTCCATCTTTTCCCCGCATCAGGATCTTTTCCGATGCTGTTCCCATAAGGTGGCCAAGAATTAGAGCTTCAGCTTCCGCATCAGTCCTTCCAATGAATATGCAGGGTTGATTTCCTTTAGGATGGACTGGTTTGATCTCCTTGCAGTCCAGGAGACTTTCAGGAGTCTTCTCCAGCACTGCAGAATCTTGACTGTTCCTTGAATCAGCCAAGCTAGCGTGTGCCCCAGGACCTTTGCTCGTTCTGTTTCCTGCTTCGGCTCTCTGCACAGCTGGTCCCTTCTTTTCACTCAGATGTCATATCTTCAGGGAAGCCCTCCTTGAACATCCTTAGAACAGCCCTTCCTCCTGCCAAGGTCTTCTCCACTCACGTCACTGTTTGGTTGTCTTTACATCACATGTAAAATGCATTCCGCACCTCTTTGGTTAACAGTGGTCTCCCCGACAGACTCTCAACTCGATGAAGGTAGGGATTCCATCTTGCTTGTGGCCCACTGCTTCCCCAGGGCTCAGAGCAAAACTGGCAATGTTGAATTAATCAAAATATGAACATTGATTTTTTTTTATGTCTCTACACTTGTTATCAAAATTATAGACATCCTTACATGTATACACGAGCCATGAAAATCTCTTGTAAGCCCACCCTTAGATACTCACTGGCAATGGTTTCGTTTATTCGGTTCAAGTGCAGTTTCTGACTCTTTGCAGCCCTATCGGTTACGCTTTTTTTTTTCCCCACTGGGAGCCAGAATGATCTTAGAGCATAAGTCATCTCTTGTGGTTCCCTGTTTAAAACCCTCCTTTGGCTCCCGTCTCGCTCCAGGTAAAAATCAGCATCCTTAGCGTGGTCTGTACATACAGGGTCCCATCTTCTGAAACCTACCCCCTTACTACACTTCAGGTCTTCAGAATCTTTTGTTGTGGTGGTTGTTGTTGAGTTACATAGTCACGTCCAACTCTTTGTGACCCCTTGGACTGCAGCATGCCAGGCGCCCCTGTCCCTCACTGTCTCCTGGAGTTTGCTCAGATTCATGCCTGTTGAGTCGGTGATGCTGTCTAGCCATCTCGTCCTCTGTCACTCCCTTCCCCTTGTGCCCTCCATCTTTCCCAGCATCAGGATCTTTTCCGATGCTGTTCCCATAAGGTGGCCAAGAATTAGAGCTTCAGCTTCCGCATCAGTCCTTCCAATGAATATGCAGGGTTGATTTCCTTTAGGATGGACTGGTTTGATCTCCTTGCAGTCCAGGAGACTTTCAGGAGTCTTCTCCAGCACTGCAGAATCTTGACTGTTCCTTGAATCAGCCAAGCTAGCGTGTGCCCCAGGACCTTTGCTCGTTCTGTTTCCTGCTTCGGCTCTCTGCACAGCTGGTCCCTTCTTTTCACTCAGATGTCATATCTTCAGGGAAGCCCTCCTTGAACATCCTTAGAACAGCCCTTCCTCCTGCCAAGGTCTTCTCCACTCACGTCACTGTTTGGTTGTCTTTACATCACATGTAAAATGCATTCCGTACCTCTTTGGTTAACAGTGGTCTCCCCCGACAGACTCTCAACTCGATGAAGGTAGGGATTCCATCTTGCTTGTGGCCCACTGCTTCCCCAGGGCTCAGAGCAAAACTGGCAATGTTGAATTAATCAAAATATGAACATTGATTTTTTTTTTAACTCTCTACACTTGTTATCAAAATTATAGACATCCTTACATGTATACACGAGCCATGAAAATCTCTTGTAAGCCCACCCTTAGATACTCACTGGTAATGGTTTCGTTTATTCGGTTCAAGTCAGTTGCTCAGTTGTGTCTGACTCTTTGCAGCCCTATCGACTGCAGCGCGCCAGGCTTCCCTGTGCTTCACCGTCTCTCAGGGCTTGCTCAAGCTCATGTCCACTGAGTCGGTGATGCCATCCAACCATCTTGTCCACTGCCGTCCCCTTCTCCTTCTCTCTTCTGTTTTTGTTTATTAGTCCTTGAAAAAAGATCAAAGGATGAAAGATAGTAGATAGATAGATATACACATACATATATATGCACATATAGTGGGCTTCTCTGGCGGCTCAGATGGTAAAGAATCCACCTGCAATGCAGGCAGTCTGCTCGGGAAGATCCCCTGGAGAAGGAAATGGCCACCCACTCCAGTACTCTTGCCTGGAGTATTCCGTGGACAGAGGAGCCTGGTGGGCTATAATAGTCCACGGGATCACAAAGAGTCGGACATGACTGAGCAACAAACACACACACACACAGCACATACCATAAGTCCCCTGCATGCATTCCTTCAAGTTGCGAACTTTCAAAGATATGAAGGAGCATTCCATTAACGTCAGGCGTGAGTGAAGTTGCAGCTTGCCCTCCATCTCTTAGTGCTGATGATCCTTCAGCTCGACCTCCTTTCACATCCCTCCTCCGGACAGTAACTCTTCTGGCCTGGTCACTGGATGCCAGCCCCTGGACGCCAGCAGGGGTACCACACTATTTTTCAAGGTACTGCACTGGAAGATGAAAATTGATTTCTTTATTTTTGTGTTTGTTTTTTATGTATTATTATTTGTGTGTTTGTTATTTCTGTGAAGAGTATTATAAACCTATTACAGTACAGTACCGCACAGCTGATCGTGTTACTGGGGTACCTAGGCAAACTTTGTTGAACTTACGAATGAATCGGATTTAGGAATCTGCTCTTGGGATGAAACTCATTTGCATGGAAGGGACCTCCTGTCGACGTATAGACCTGTATAAAATCATAGACTGTTTTTTTATATCAATACATAAACCTCATCTTCATATTTTGTGTAATAGCCCATCACATAGAGACAATTTATTTAACCAAGCCTTGTAACTGGACATTCAGATTACCTCCGCCGTACACGTTGAGAATCTTGTATTCTGGCTGAATAATGATAGCCTGTACACACGTCTTTCTCCCTCCCAAGAGTGGGGCCTCCAGGGCTCAGCCCCGCACCGGAGCCCCACTGAAAGAGCAGAGTAATAAGTTCTCTGACAAAGATCTGCCCAGCAGGCCGTGGGAGGCCGGGGAGGAGGAATGAAAGATGCTCGAGCAGTTTATGAAGATGAAACATGCAAATGCAGATAAATAGCTGTTTGTGTGTTGCCAACTGGACATTGAGAAATGCAGAGGAAAAGCATCTCATGCTTCCTTATCTTCTTCTTCAAGCCTCCCTTGTCCCTCCACATCTCAATCTCTCATGCTCTGAGGCCAGATTCTCCTACCAAATAATGTGACCAACTGGAGAATCGTCAAACCTAGTGTACTGGTCAGCACTTGCTCCCATAGTGCTGTGTAACAAGCCATCCCCAAACTCAGTGACACTCGGCATTTATTTACTTATTTTTTGGCTTGCGTGTCTGTGGGTTGACTTAGGTTTAACTGATGGAGGCTGTCTGCATTCCAGGATGTAGACTGGGCTCAAGTCTGCTCTGGGTGTGTTCATTTTGGGAGCCAGGTAGGGGGACCCGAGATGTAAGGCAGGTAATTGGACAAGCATATTTAAAACTGTTGCCTGCATCCTATCTGTGAACATCTTGTTGGCTAATGCAAGTGATGTTGTTACATCCAACATCAGTGGGGGAAGATACATGCCCCGTGCAGAGGGTGGAGTGGGAATAAGTATTTGTGAATGACTGTCTAATCTGCCACACCTGGGCCTGACCACAGGCCTTCAAGATGGTTGTACTGAAACTGGCTCAGATGGATTTCTGGGTGTATATGTGTAGGGGGGACTCACTTAAAAAAAATTGTATTGATTGGGGCTTCCCTGGTGGTGCAGTGGGTAAAGAGTCCACTTTGCAGTACAAGGGGCACCAGTTTGATCCCTGGCCCGGGAAGATCCCACGTGCTGCGGAGCGGCTGGACCGATGTGTCCTATGACGAGCCGGCGCTCTGGAGGGCATGCGCCCAGAGCCGGTGCTCTGCAACAAGAGAGGCCATTGCGATGGGAGGCCCACACAGACCAAAGCACAAAGATGGATGAAAAATAAATAAATAAATAAGAGGCCCAAATTTTTTTAAAAAAGCATTAAAAAAAATTTATTGACTGATTTGTTTTTATTTTGGCCTCTGTTGGGTCTTTGTTGCTTTATATGGCTGGTTTGTTGCTTTACGTGATGAAAAATAAATAAATAAATAAATGAACAAATAAATAAGAGGCCAAAAATTTAAAAAAAAAATTATTGACTGTTTTTTTTTTTTTTCTTTTTTTTTGCCTCTGTTGAGTCTTTGTTGCTTTATACGGCTGGTGGCAGTGACCGGGGCTCCTCTCTAGCTGTAGTGTGCGGGCTTCTCACTGCAGTGGCTTCTCTTGTCGTGGAGCGAGGCTGTGGGTGCCTGGGCTTCAGTGGTTGCAGCTCGCCGGGCCCTGGAGTGCAGTAGTGGTTGTGGCACACAGCTCTGTTGCTCTGTGGCATGTGGGCTCTTCCCAGACCAGGGATGGACCCCATGTCCTCTGCATCGGCAGCCAACTTCTTTTTTTTTTTTTTAAAGATTTATTTATTTATTTTGGTGGGGGTGGGTTGGGGAGGGAGGGGAGCAGGCGGGCCACTTCTATTGGTCTTTCATTTGTCCATTTCCATCCATCTTTGTTCCTTGGCCCGTGTGGGCCTCCCATCTCGGTGGCGTCTGTCGTTGCAGAGCACCGGCTCTGGGCGCATGCGCTCCAAAACTCCAGCTCGGTAATTGGACAGATCGGTCCAGCCGCTCCGTGGCACGTGGGATCTTCCCAGGCCAGGGATGGAACCGGTCCCCCTTGCACTGCAAGGCGGTGTCCTTACCCACTGGACCACCAGGGAAGCCCCGGTAGCCAGCTTCTTAACCACGGAGCCACCAGGGAAGTTCCAGGGGTGACTCATTTATTTGCTTATAAAGGTCTTCTCTGGTTTTTGCCATCCCAAAGTGACTTATTTATCTCTCCCAAAGTGACTTAACCATTGTGAATGGGCTGTGAAACTGAGGCATCTTACATGGGGGCTATGCAGCCACCTGGAGGGGGGAAGGAAGGGGGATTGGGAGGGGGACCAGGGAAGGGGTCTGGGATATGCCTATGATGGAGTTGGGATTATATGGAGCTGTAGACAACAAAACTCTGTAAAAGCAAAATAAAAAAAATGTGACTTAATGTTTGGGGGAAGGCGATGGCCATTTGGGCTTCCCTTGTAGCTCAGATGGTAAAGAATCTGCCTGCAGTGCAGGAGACCTGGGTTTGATCCCTGGGTTGGGAAGATCCCCTGGAGAAGGAAATGGCTACCCCCTTCAGTATTCTTGCCTGGAGAATCCTATGGACAGAGGAGCCTGGCGGGCTGCAGGCCACGGGGTGATAAAGAATTAGACACGACTGAGTGACCATTCATCCCCTCACCTACCAGCCAGTCGAGTAGCCCCTGTGTACCAGCCATCCACAGACATGCCTTCCAGGTCAACACAGATTTTCATGAGCACCTACTATGATCTAAGATTTGGGCTAAGCATTGGTTGGGGGGTGTGAGGGTCGAATGAAGTAAAGGTCCCTGCCCTACCGGAGTGGAGGACAGCTACGTAAATGGTGATCAGACATTGTGGAAGCTCCAGCCGAGGAATGAAGAGGACTCCACCTTCCGGGACAGAAGGCTGGGGACGCGATGGCTGCCACCTGTGGTCCTGCCACAGCGGGGTGGGGCCTGTGAGAGTTCTGCCCTTCCCTATATTAACCACACACCCTCAGTAGAGATCTGACTCAAGTCCTTTGTCGTGGGGTGGGGAAAATTCCCGACTTCTAAATCTGAGGTCGGAGCTCCATCTCGACGGTGGGTGGGTTCTCACTGTGAAAGAACAAATGAGTGAAGGACAGAATCAAGCCTGTCATGATTCATATTTGCCGTCAAGGTCACCACTCACTGCAACTCTTGGGCATCCGTCAATGCACACCGCAGTGTGCTGTGGAATCTGTAGCTGCTCCCAGCAGTGCAGACGCGGGGCCAACAAAGCCAGATCCACAAGGACACAGCGTGTGTGGTTCCATGTATATAAAACTGGAAAACAGGCAAAGCGGATCTCTGCTCTCAGAGGTCAGGACAGGGATTGCCCTGGAAAAGCAGATGTAACCGAAAGGGAGCCTGTGGAGGGCGCTGGCAGCCAATGAGAGCTCAATCCAGGTGCTAATCCAGGTGCTGGTTACACCCAGGGAGATGCCTCCCAACCCAGGGATGTGTTCTATTCATGAAAGGTCATCAGGCTGCACTTTTCTGATCCATGCCCTTCGTTCTGTAGCTCAGATGGTAAAGAATCTGCCTGCAGTGCAGGAGACCTGGGTTTGATCCCTGGGTTGGGAAGATCCCCTGGAGAAGGAAATGGCTACCCCCTTCAGTATTCTTGCCTGGAGAATCCTATGGACAGAGGAGCCTGGCGGGCTGCAGGCCACGGGGTGATAAAGAATTAGACACGACTGAGTGACCATTCATCCCCTCACCTACCAGCCAGTCGAGTAGCCCCTGTGTACCAGCCATCCACAGACATGCCTTCCAGGTCAACACAGATTTTCATGAGCACCTACTATGATCTAAGATTTGGGCTAAGCATTGGTTGGGGGGTGTGAGGGTCGAATGAAGTAAAGGTCCCTGCCCTACCGGAGTGGAGGACAGCTACGTAAATGGTGATCAGACATTGTGGAAGCTCCAGCCGAGGAATGAAGAGGACTCCACCTTCCGGGACAGAAGGCTGGGGACGCGATGGCTGCCACCTGTGGTCCTGCCACAGCGGGGTGGGGCCTGTGAGAGTTCTGCCCTTCCCTATATTAACCACACACCCTCAGTAGAGATCTGACTCAAGTCCTTTGTCGTGGGGTGGGGAAAATTCCCGACTTCTAAATCTGAGGTCGGAGCTCCCTCTCGACGGTGGGTGGGTTCTCACTGTGAAAGAACAAATGAGTGAAGGACAGAATCAAGCCTGTCATGATTCATATTTGCCGTCAAGGTCACCACTCACTGCAACTCTTGGGCATCCGTCAATGCACACCGCAGTGTGCTGTGGAATCTGTAGCTGCTCCCAGCAGTGCAGACGCGGGGCCAACAAAGCCAGATCCACAAGGACACAGCGTGTGTGGTTCCATGTATATAAAACTGGAAAACAGGCAAAGCGGATCTCTGCTCTCAGAGGTCAGGACAGGGATTGCCCTGGAAAAGCAGATGTAACCGAAAGGGAGCCTGTGGAGGGCGCTGGCAGCCAATGAGAGCTCAATCCAGGTGCTAATCCAGGTGCTGGTTACACCCAGGGAGATGCCTCCCAACCCAGGGATGTGTTCTATTCATGAAAGGTCATCAGGCTGCACTTTTCTGATCCATGCCCTTCTCTGTATCTGTGATACTTCTGTAAGAACTGAAGCCAAAAAAATTTCCCACACTGAATTCTACGTTATCTTTCTAAAATGAAAAGCCAGCTCCATCAGCCTCCTGCTTAAAAGCCTTACTGGGCTCGCAGAAGTACACCGTGGAACAGGGCCTTCGTGTTCTCTGCGTGTCTTTTCCTCTCCACCTGCTATAATCCCTCGTGTGGATCTTGTACGTTCCCCCCACCCCGAACTCTCCAGCATCCCTCATGCCTCTGTGCCTTTGCACATTCTCTTCCCTTTGCCTGACCTGCCTTTCCCACCTCTTGCTTACCTGGCAGACTTCTATTTATCCTTCAAAACCCGGAATAGATATGACCTCTTCTAAGGGTACCCAGGCTTCCCCGATGACTCAGCTGGTGAAGAACCCGCCTGCCGATGCAGGAGACGCAAGAGACATGAATTCCATCCTTGGGTTGGGAAGATTCCCTGGAGTAGGAAATGACAACCCACTCCAGTACTCTTTCCTGGAGACTTCCATGGACGGAGGAGCCTGGTGGGCTACAGTCCGTGGGGTCACAAAGAGTTGGAAGTGACGGGGTGTGTGCACATGCACAGGGTGATGGGTTCTATTAGAACCCTTGAGATGACCGCCTCCACAGACTGGACAGTCCTCGAGGACAGGCACTGCATCCTGTTCAGACTTCACGGGGCTCCCCTGCCCCAGATGGAGTTGGCTCACAGGAAGAAGTTAATAAAGATGTGTTGAATGGGGGCAGGCAGGCAGAATGAACCGGGGCCATGTGTGCTGTGGAATCTGTAGCTGCTCCCAGCAGTGCAGACGCGGGGCCAACAAAGCCAGATCCACAAGGACACAGCGTGTGTGGTTCCATGTATATAAAACTGGAAAACAGGCAAAGCGGATCTCTGCTCTCAGAGGTCAGGACAGGGATTGCCCTGGAAAAGCAGATGTAACCGAAAGGGAGCCTGTGGAGGGCGCTGGCAGCCAATGAGAGCTCAATCCAGGTGCTAATCCAGGTGCTGGTTACACCCAGGGAGATGCCTCCCAACCCAGGGATGTGTTCTATTCATGAAAGGTCATCAGGCTGCACTTTTCTGATCCATGCCCTTCTCTGTATCTGTGATACTTCTGTAAGAACTGAAGCCAAAAAAATTTCCCACACTGAATTCTACGTTATCTTTCTAAAATGAAAAGCCAGCTCCATCAGCCTCCTGCTTAAAAGCCTTACTGGGCTCGCAGAAGTACACCGTGGAACAGGGCCTTCGTGTTCTCTGCGTGTCTTTTCCTCTCCACCTGCTATAATCCCTCGTGTGGATCTCGTAGGTCGCCGCCACCCCGAAAAATCCAGCATCCCTCATGCCTCTGTGCCTTTGCACATTCTCTTCCCTTTGCCTGACCTGCCTTTCCCACCTCTTGCTTACCTGGCAGACTTCTATTTATCCTTCAAAACCCGGAATAGATATGACCTCTTCTAAGGGTACCCAGGCTTCCCCGATGACTCAGCTGGTGAAGAACCCGCCTGCCGATGCAGGAGACGCAAGAGACATGAATTCCATCCTTGGGTTGGGAAGATTCCCTGGAGTAGGAAATGACAACCCACTCCAGTACTCTTTCCTGGAGACTTCCATGGACGGAGGAGCCTGGTGGGCTACAGTCCGTGGGGTCACAAAGAGTTGGAAGTGACGGGGTGTGTGCACATGCACAGGGTGATGGGTTCTATTAGAACCCTTGAGATGACCGCCTCCACAGACTGGACAGTCCTCGAGGACAGGCACTGCATCCTGTTCAGACTTCACGGGGCTCCCCTGCCCCAGATGGAGTTGGCTCACGGGAAGAAGTTAATAAAGATGTGTTGAATGGGGGCAGGCAGGCAGGAATGAACCGGGGCCATGTTCTAGACGTTGGGTGTCCCATTTAGGTTTGGAAACCTGGGTCTTGACTCCGGAAGCCATGGTCTCCTCTGTCCCACCTTCACTGAGCTGTTTTAAGCCATCTCTGCTCCCTGCTTGTGTCTTCCAGTGAGCTGGGATTTCTGCAGCCACCAGCTGGCGCTTTCTGTGAAACCCTCTCCAGAGCTTGTAGGTTTCACTTGTTGACTCTTTCAGGGACGTGTGGCAGTGCGGTAGCTCTGCGACCATGGTCCCAAGTCCTGTGTGAGTCATTTCTCACTTGAGTTCCTATAAGAGTCTCTTGTTGGTTCGCTCAACCTCTCTGTTCTCCGTCTGAAATCGATCTACAGTTCTGCTGCTCACTTAATTTATTTAGTGCATTTTATTGATTTATGCCATAGAACTGAAACGTGCATAGACGAGAACATGCTGAGCAGGGATGGGAGAGGGGAACCGGCCTCCACGGCCGCCCAGACTCTGACATTGAAGCTGCCCGCAGGTCATCTGCCAGCTGTAGCCTGAGTACACCGAGTGGCTGCTGCATCCTGGCGCCTCTCGATTAATCCTGGGTGATAGTCCTCCCCAGCCCCAGCTGCTTGGGGACCTCTCTGTGACCTTCACCTGCCAACTCAAAGTTCCTGACTCTGTGGAGTCCTCTGTTGCCCCAAAACTGAGTGAGTCACACCAGCTGTGGGCTCCTATGTCGCGTCAGTCATGTCCAGCTCTTTGCAGCCCCATGGACCATAATCCGCCAGGCTCCTCTGTCCATGGGATTCTTCAGGCAAGAACAGTGGAGTAGGTGGCCATGCCCTCCTCCAGGGGATCTTCCCCACCCAGGGATCAGACTCGCGTCTCTTATGTCTACCTACACTGGCAGGCAGGGTCTTCACCTCCAGCACCACCCTGATGGCTCAGACGGTAAAGAGTGCGCCTGCAATGCCAGAGACCCGGGTTTGATCCCTGGGTCAGGAAGATCCCCTGGAGAAGGGAACAGCAACCGGCTCCAGTGTTCTTGCCTGAGCATCCTATGGACAGAGGAGCCTGGTGGGCGACAGTCTGTGGGGTCACAGAGGGTTGGACACCACTTAGTGATTCAAGCACAACTGGGCTCCTAACTCAGGAGTACACACCTGTGGTCCAGGGCCTGAAGAAATGGGAACTCTGGATTCTTTCATCCCGATGAGACTTTAGGACACAGAGAGACAGGGGCCCAGCCCAGGCGGTTCACATACCCATTTCTCCCTCTCACCTCCCAATCCCTGACATCATGGAGCTAATTCGAGTAGCCCTCTGACCGCGGGTGAGATCGTGGTCGGCCTGAATGGTCCCGCTGCCTTCTGTGGAGGCAGGAGAGGGACGGAACCCTCCTACAGAAGGAGATCGTTTCCTGCCCCTTCTCAGCAAACAAGGACACAGGCCACCTCACCTGGTGCCATTTCGTCCTTGAAGCCGGAGCAGGCTGCACCTTTGCTTTCAGGCAAAAGAGCGGTGGGGACCGCGTGTCCCTGCCTCAGGCTGGTGGGCAGTATCCCTGGGTGCCAGGCTGCGTGCGGGCCAGGAGCTGGGACAGTGAGGAGAAGCCCCCTTCTCACTGCTTCTGATCTGGAGGAGTCATCCGTGGGGCTCGATCCATAAGGACGTAGAGAATCATGTGTGAGTCAGGGACCCAGAGCGGGCAGCCAGAGGTCTGGGGAGGGAATAGGGGCGGTCTGGGAAGGCAGTGTGGAGGGCTCCCGGGGGGAGGGTCCTGGGGAACGAGTGGCATTCCTTCTAGGGCAAGAGAGGCAGTGCGGTGGGAGGAGGGGGCCGTTCCTGTTAGAATGAACGGCCTGTGCAAAGGAGTGAGTCGCAGGAGTCTTGTGCTCGGCACGTGGCAGATGTGCCACAGACATTCGCTGAATGACTGAAGAGGGGAAGGACGGTAGAGCCCAGAGCGGTTAAGGGCCTTGCTCCAAGTCACACAGCAAATCGAGGTTAGAGTCAGACTTACCCTCCAAGGTCCCGAGGTCTTTTCATCAGCCTCCTGCCCACCCTGCGGATCCCAGTCATTCCTTCTCACCTCGCCCCTCCTCCCCACCCACCCCTCCAGCCTCCTCTCGAGCATCACACGTGGCCCTCTCACCTCCTTCACTCTGAAGTGTTGGTTCTGCCACTTTCGTCTGAAATTCTGGATTCCTCTAATGACGTGCACTTATTAAAAGTGATTAAATCCCTGTGCTGGTAGAGGACTGCTCCCGGAGATCACAACATCCAATAATTGCTTTCATTGCTCTAATTCCAATTATGCACGATTATCTTTCCAGGTAATTAGGTGTCTGGGCAGTCTCGTCTGCTCACACTCTCCAAAAAACGTCATATTAACCCCAAACGGTGACCAGCTTTCATGTTTTGTAATTGGAAACAGCTTCTCCATGGTGAGAAGACTCTGTTAAGTGTAAACAGTGGTAATTTACATTTCGAAATGACTTCTCGGTCTTCTCATACTTTGGTGTGAGAAATTAGCTCAGATGCTTAAATCTAGCCCTTTGCCCTCCTCTGAGCAGAGATGTCAGCAGCGGTGGGGAAACAGGGCTTGTTGGACTGCCTAGGGTTGGAGGAATTTGAAGGAGGACTCCTTTTCACATCCTGGAAAAGTCTATCCATGAGCCGGTTCCTTCTAGATTTCTGCCTGGATGGGAGGCCTTGGGATGGTATTTGCAGTATGACCCAGGTCTTGCATTCCCCCAGGGTCTTCACTTTAGATGATGAGTTCCTCAGATGAAGTTACACAATCCAGGCGACCATGTACAGCTGTGTAGATTACCCACTGTGCAACGTTGAGGGTCTTGATCTGTCAGTGTGAATGGCCTAGGATTGGGTGGTGTACATCCTGCACCACTCCACGGGGGTAAAGGATACACAGGCTATATTAGAGAAGACCACATTCAGTATACAAGTCCATACCTGTCCTCACTGCTGAACCTCACTGCTTACAATGAGGGAATTCATAACCCTCTTTATCATTCTATTTTATTTTAAATTGATATAATCTTACTGATAGGATATACGGTAGCCGCTTGGCTTCCAAGTCACACAGCAAATCGAGGTTAGAGTCAGACTTACCCTCCAAGGTCCCGAGGTCTTTTCATCAGCCTCCTGCCCACCCTGGATCCCAGTCATTCCTTCTCACCTCGCCCTCCTCCCACCCACCCTCCAGCCTCCTCTCGAGCATCACACGTGGCCCTCTCACCTCCTTCACTCTGAAGTGTTGGTTCTGCCACTTTCGTCTGAAATTCTGGATTCCTCTAATGACGTGCACTTATTAAAAGTGATTAAATCCCTGTGCTGGTAGAGGACTGCTCCCGGAGATCACAACATCCAATAATTGCTTTCATTGCTCTAATTCCAATTATGCACGATTATCTTTCCAGGTAATTAGGTGTCTGGGCAGTCTCGTCTGCTCACACTCCCCAAAAACGTCATATTAACCCCAAACGGTGACCAGCTTTCATGTTTTGTAATTGGAAACAGCTTCTCCATGGTGAGAAGACTCTGTTAAGTGTAAACAGTGGTAATTTACATTTCGAAATGACTTCTCGGTCTTCTCATACTTTGGTGTGAGAAATTAGCTCAGATGCTTAAATCTAGCCCTTTGCCCTCCTCTGAGCAGAGATGTCAGCAGCGGTGGGGAAACAGGGCTTGTTGGACTGCCTAGGGTTGGAGGAATTTGAAGGAGGACTCCTTTTCACATCCTGGAAAAGTCTATCCATGAGCCGGTTCCTTCTAGATTTCTGCCTGGATGGGAGGCCTTGGGATGGTATTTGCAGTATGACCCAGGTCTTGCATTCCCCCAGGGTCTTCACTTTAGATGATGAGTTCCTCAGATGAAGTTACACAATCCAGGCGACCATGTACAGCTGTGTAGATTACCCACTGTGCAACGTTGAGGGTCTTGATCTGTCAGTGTGAATGGCCTAGGATTGGGTGGTGTACATCCTGCACCACTCCACGGGGGTAAAGGATACACAGGCTATATTAGAGAAGACCACATTCAGTATACAAGTCCATACCTGTCCCTCACTGCTGAACCTCACTGCTTACAATGAGGGAATTCATAACCCTCTTTTATCATTCTATTTTATTTTAAATTGATATAATCTTACTGATAGGATATACAAACAGTAAAATACACAGGTTTTAAATGGACAGTTCAGTGAGTTTCAAGACATGTGTGAGCACATCCATGTAGCCCACATCCCTGCCAGAATACACAGCCAGGGCCAGCTTTGTGGACAAATGACCTTGTAGTCCCATCGGGCTCCATGCATAGAAGGGCTCGCTATTTAGTTTGATACTGCACCGTCACTGTCTTGAAATTCTTTTTTTTTTAAAGATTTATTTATTTATTTTGGTGGGGGTGGGGTGGGGAGGGAGGGGAGCAGGCGAGCCACTTCTATTGGTCTTTCATTTGTCCATTTTCATCCATCTTTGTTCCTTGGCCCATGTGGGCCTCCCATTGCGGTGGCCTCTGTTGTCGCAGAGCACCGGCTCTGGGCGCATGCGCTCCAGAGCTCCGGCTCGGTAATTGGACACATCAGTCCAGCCGCTCCATGGCACATGGGATCTTTCCAGGCCAGGGATTGAACTGGCGCCCCTTGCACTGCGAGGCGGTGTCCTTACTCACTGGACCACCAGGGAAGCCCTGTCTTGAAATTCTTAATACTTTTTTCAGAGGCCCTGAATTCTCCTTTTTCACTGCTTTCCCGACTGGGACTGTATACCACACCCCTATATTATTATTCACTTATTGTTTGCTTTGCATTGATTCACTTCTAGTTATTTTCACCTCGTCCTGAGCAGTGAGATCTCTCATTTGTGGCTTTAGTGTGCCAGGGTATTTTTTCCCAAGATGCTTTAAAATAAATAATAATAACACCCAAACCTTATTTCTGTTTTGCTACCATGTCAGACCTCACTGATCCCCCAACAATTTGATGAGTTGGTGCTATCCATAAACTATTTGATGGGTGGGAAAACTGAGGCCCAGAGGGTTAAGTTAACTCTCCCGAGGCCATACAAGTTGTGATGATGGAGTTGGTTGGAAACAGGACTGGGGGAGCGGGGGGAGGGCAGAGTCCTTGTGTTTTTACCATTCCACTTGCTGCCGTGATGTGTGTGTGTGCACTTCATCACTCAGCCGTTTCTCTTTGTGGCCCTTTGGACTGTAGCCCACCAGGGTCCCCTGTTCATGGGAGCTTTCAGGCAAGAATTCTGGAGTGGGTCACTGTTTCCTTCTCTAGGGGTTCTTCCTGACTCAGGGATCGAACTCGTGTCTCCTGCATTGGCAGGTGGATTCTTTCCCCCACAAGCCATTAGGGAAGCTGTGTTGATGTGAGCTATTTAAAAAAAGAATCTCTATAACTAGGTAAGGACTACAAGGTGGCTGCCCAGCAGGAGACATGGGCTCAGTCCCTGGGTCGGGAAGATCCCCTGGAGAAGGAAATGGCAACCTGTTCCAGTATTTTTGCCTGAAAATTCCCACGAACAGAGGAGCTTCACAGGCTACAGCCCACGGGGTCACAAAGAGTCAGACAGGGCTTAGTGACTAAACAACAACAAAAATTTAGCAAAAGGAAAGGATGAGTTAAGTGCTAGCCAGGCAGGGCTGGGAGGGAGAAAGCACAGTCATTCCATATAGGCTGATGCTTGGGATCCTCCGAGTCTCTAACACTGCTTCCTTCCTGCTAGACTTCTAGTTCCAAGACAGGAGTCTAACCATCATGCATGGGCTGTCAGGTGGGAAGAGCTCAGAGAGCTGGCCTTACCTGCTCCATTTACCTGAGATAAAGCTCTTTGTGGCTGCCAAGGCCTGAGTACACGTGGCCCTTGGAGATATTGTGGGTTTGGTTCCATGTCTCTGCAATCAAATACATACTGCAATAAAGGGAGTCATGCAAATTGTTTGGTTTCCCAGTGCATAGAAATGTTATATTTGTACAATACGGTAGTCTATTAAGTGTGCTGTACCTCCAATATGCATGCCTACAATATACATACCTTAATTAAAAATATATTATTAGTAAAAATACTTTATTGGTAAATTCATACTTTAGTGTTAAAAGATGGGTGGGAAAACTGAGGCCCAGAGGGTTAAGTTAACTCTCCCGAGGCCATACAAGTTGTGATGATGGAGTTGGTTGGAAACAGGACTGGGGGAGCGGGGGGAGGGCAGAGTCCTTGTGTTTTTACCATTCCACTTGCTGCCGTGATGTGTGTGTGCACTTCATCACTCAGCCGTTTCTCTTTGTGGCCCTTTGGACTGTAGCCCACCAGGGTCCCCTGTTCATGGGAGCTTTCAGGCAAGAATTCTGGAGTGGGTCACTGTTTCCTTCTCTAGGGGTTCTTCCTGACTCAGGGATCGAACTCGTGTCTCCTGCATTGGCAGGTGGATTCTTTCCCCCACAAGCCATTAGGGAAGCTGTGTTGATGTGAGCTATTTAAAAAAAGAATCTCTATAACTAGGTAAGGACTACAAGGTGGCTGCCCAGCAGGAGACATGGGCTCAGTCCCTGGGTCGGGAAGATCCCCTGGAGAAGGAAATGGCAACCTGTTCCAGTATTTTTGCCTGAAAATTCCCACGAACAGAGGAGCTTCACAGGCTACAGCCCACGGGGTCACAAAGAGTCAGACAGGGCTTAGTGACTAAACAACAACAAAAATTTAGCAAAAGGAAAGGATGAGTTAAGTGCTAGCCAGGCAGGGCTGGGAGGAGAAAGCACAGTCATTCCATATAGGCTGATGCTTGGGATCCTCCGAGTCTCTAACACTGCTTCCTTCCTGCTAGACTTCTAGTTCCAAGACAGGAGTCTAACCATCATGCATGGGCTGTCAGGTGGGAAGAGCTCAGAGAGCTGGCCTTACCTGCTCCATTTACCTGAGATAAAGCTCTTTGTGGCTGCCAAGGCCTGAGTACACGTGGCCCTTGGAGATATTGTGGGTTTGGTTCCATGTCTCTGCAATCAAATACATACTGCAATAAAGGGAGTCATGCAAATTGTTTGGTTTCCCAGTGCATAGAAATGTTATATTTGTACAATACGGTAGTCTATTAAGTGTGCTGTACCTCCAATATGCATGCCTACAATATACATACCTTAATTAAAAATATATTATTAGTAAAAATACTTTATTGGTAAATTCATACTTTATTGCTAAAAATGCTAACCATCATCTGCCAATGCAGGATTGCCACAAACCTTCTATTTGTAAAAACCGCAATATCTGAGACGTCCCTGGTGGTCTAGTGGTTAAGAATCGCCTTGCAGTGCAGGGGACAAGGGTTCGATTCCTGGTTGGGGAACTAAGATGCCACAGGTCACGAAGCAGCTGAGCCCATGTGCCACAACTAGAGAGCTGTGGCGTTGCCATGAAGGATTCTGTGTGATGCACCGAAGATCCTGTGTGCCACAACTGAGACCAGCGTGGCCAAATAAGTAAAATTAATAAATATTTTAAAAACCCACAATATCTGGAAAAAGTGATAACAAGGTGTGGTTGTATAGAGTATTGCTCATGGCATACCAGTCCCTAGGAAGTTGGGGAAGTACTTGAAGCAGTTATTGAGCACCTGCTGCCTATTGGTTCCAGCACTTATTGAGCCCCTGCTGCATACCAGTCCCTTTAAAGCATATGAACTCGTGTAATCTTCTCAACTGCCCATAAAGCAGATTTATTCTTGTCCTCTTTTTCAGATCAGGAAGCTGAGGATCAGGTTAAGGAACTCGCTCCTGGTTCAGAAAGAGGGCAGAGGTGGGGCTTAATCACAGAGCTGAGTGCAGTCTTAATGCTGAGCATGGGTTCTGGATTCAAGTCCTGACTCCATGTCATTGGCTGTGGGCCTCAGGTGTGCTTCTCATTCTCTTTCTGGCTCACGTTCCTCATTTGAAAAATGTGGATAAATAGCATCCACTTTGTGGGGTTCTTCTGAGACTCAAAGGGGATGATCCATGAGAGGGGTTAGCACAGGGTCTGGTTCAAGCAATACTGGCTCGAATGGCTGAGTCTTCTGTTGTATTTCTCCTCAGTTTGACCCAACCAGCAAGAAAGCTGACTTGGAAAGGAACTCAGTTTGTGTTTATTTCTGCTCAATGAATCTTCACCGAATCATGCACAGCATTCCATTCACTGCTCAATACTTGCCCTTCTCTTAGTTCATTTAATTCTTTTGACAGATCTTTGAGGGCTTGCTATTCTCTCTGGTTCATACCCAAGGAAACAGACTGAGAGAAGTCGAGCTGCTTGTCTGAGGTCACCCAGCAAAGCGATGTAGCCCGTGGTATCTGTGCCATCCCTCACAGGTCTCTCCACCCTGCTGGGGGCCCCCTGGCCCCCCTTCTGCTCCTCAGGCCTAAGAAGTTCTTCGGTTGTCTTTCCTGTGTGTTTTGACCCAGCCAGGCGGCCCCCTTGGCGCAGAGTTGTCAGAGGCTGCGTGGAGCGGAGGGCGGTGGCGGCGGAGGGGATTCGCGGTTGCTCCTGGCACCCTATGCTCCTCACGTGTCACATCTGCTGGCTCCCACGGACTCGTCATTTGCAACCATCTGCCGGGCTCCCTGGAGGCACGGAATCTGGGATGTGGCGCAGAATTCCCCAGACACACTGCCTGTGTGGAGGAGCGGAGGGGATTGAGTTCCCGAGACCTTACCTACACCTTGAACCCGCTAGGAATGATGGGCTTCAGGGACAGACTTTTCAGAAGGAATGCCCGAGAGGGCTGAAGGCCCCGCCCTGATGAGCTGCCCGGGAGTTTGCCCCGCCCGTCTCCCATAGGCTCTGCTTCGCTTAGGCGTTCGCTTGAAATTTCATTTTGAGTTGAAAACGTCCTGTGTCTCTTGGCAGGGGTTGCCCTGGTCCCCTGATGGCTCGTAGCATCCTTGGCCTCGGGGGCTTCTGGGATTCAGCATGTATTTTGCCAAAGGCAGAGAAAAGTCCCAGTGTGTGCGCCGGTGAGCGTGTGTGTATGTGCATCCTAGAGACACCAGGAAGGAAAGTGGTTTCTCCAGATCTGGAGACTCTGTCTGGTTGGTCTCGTCACACACACCCCTTCCCGGGCCCATCTCTGGGGTGAAGGCAGAGGCTGTCGAGTTTATTTGTCAGTATGAAATATTTTTGAGGGCTTCCCTGGTGGTTCAGTGGGGAAGGACACCGCCTTGCAGGGCAAGGGGCGCCGGTTCGATCCCTGGCCTGGGAAGATCCCACGTGCTGCAGAGCGGCTGGACCTATGTGTCCAATTACCGAGCCGGAGCTCTGGAGCACATGCGCCCAGAGCCGGTGCTCTGCGACAACAGAGGCCACCGCGATGGGAGGCCCACACGAGCCAAAGAACAAAGATAGATGAAAAGAAATAAATGAAAGACCAATAGAAGTGGCCCCCCCAATTTTGTTTTTGATTTGGTGGTAATAGCTTTATTAGAGAAATAAAGCCCTTTTAAGTTAAGTGGGCCCCGCCCCTTCTGCTCCTCAGGCCTAAGAAGTTCTTCGGTTGTCTTTCCTGTGTGTTTTGACCCAGCCAGGCGGCCCCCTTGGCGCAGAGTTGTCAGAGGCTGCGTGGAGCGGAGGGCGGTGGCGGCGGAGGGGATTCGCGGTTGCTCCTGGCACCCTATGCTCCTCACGTGTCACATCTGCTGGCTCCCACGGACTCGTCATTTGCAACCATCTGCCGGGCTCCCTGGAGGCACGGAATCTGGGATGTGGCGCAGAATTCCCCAGACACACTGCCTGTGTGGAGGAGCGGAGGGGATTGAGTTCCCGAGACCTTACCTACACCTTGAACCCGCTAGGAATGATGGGCTTCAGGGACAGACTTTTCAGAAGGAATGCCCGAGAGGGCTGAAGGCCCCGCCCTGATGAGCTGCCCGGGAGTTTGCCCCGCCCGTCTCCCATAGGCTCTGCTTCGCTTAGGCGTTCGCTTGAAATTTCATTTTGAGTTGAAAACGTCCTGTGTCTCTTGGCAGGGGTTGCCCTGGTCCCCTGATGGCTCGTAGCATCCTTGGCCTCGGGGGCTTCTGGGATTCAGCATGTATTTTGCCAAAGGCAGAGAAAGTCCCAGTGTGTGCGCCGGTGAGCGTGTGTGTATGTGCATCCTAGAGACACCAGGAAGGAAAGTGGTTTCTCCAGATCTGGAGACTCTGTCTGGTTGGTCTCGTCACACACACCCCTTCCCGGGCCCATCTCTGGGGTGAAGGCAGAGGCTGTCGAGTTTATTTGTCAGTATGAAATATTTTTGAGGGCTTCCCTGGTGGTTCAGTGGGGAAGGACACCGCCTTGCAGGGCAAGGGGCGCCGGTTCGATCCCTGGCCTGGGAAGATCCCACGTGCTGCAGAGCGGCTGGACCTATGTGTCCAATTACCGAGCCGGAGCTCTGGAGCACATGCGCCCAGAGCCGGTGCTCTGCGACAACAGAGGCCACCGCGATGGGAGGCCCACACGAGCCAAAGAACAAAGATAGATGAAAAGAAATAAATGAAAGACCAATAGAAGTGGCCCCCCCAATTTTGTTTTTGATTTGGTGGTAATAGCTTTATTGAGATGCAATTCACCTACCATACGCTTGTCCCCTTGAAGTTAAGTGGTTTTCAGCGTATTTACAGAGTTGTGCGATCATGACCACTATGAATTATAGAATATTTTCTTTTTAAACTTACTATTTTATTGCCTGTGCTGGGTCTTTGGTTGCGTCACATGGACTTCTCTAGTTGTGGCATCAGGCCTCAGTCGTTAGTTGCCGTGCAGGATGCGGGATCTTAGTTCCCCGACCAGGGATCCAATCCCCACCTCCTGCACTGGAAGCCAGATTCTTAACCACTGGGCCACCACGGAGGTCCTCAAGTTATAGACTGTTTTCATCACCCTCCAAAGAAACACCGCTTCCTTTAGCAGCATCCCTCAATCCTCCAGACTCCACAGACCTAGACGGCCAACCATCTTCTTTCTGTCGCTATAGATTTACCATTTCTAGATGTATATGAACAGAATCATATAATAGCAGGATGTCCATGCCTGACTTCTCTCACTTAGCATAACATCTTCAAGTTCACACATTTATGGTAGCATGTGTGTTACTCAGTTGTGTCTGACTCTGTGTGACCCCATGGACTGTAGCCTACCAGGCTCCTCTGTCCATGGAATTCTCCAGGCAAGAATACTGGAGTGGGTTTCCATTCCCTTCTCTGGGGGATTTTCTCAACTCAGAGATTGAACCTGGGTCTCCTACATTGCAGGCAGATTCTTTACCACCTAAGTCACCAAGGAAGCCCATATGTATCAGCACGTCATTTCATTTTACCGCCAAATACTATTCCATTGTGTAGATATCAGTCACTTATTTGTCATCCGTTTTTAAAATTGGGAGATACAGTACAATTCAGAAAAATATGTAAAATACAAACAGATAGCTTAAGAAATTGTTGTACAGCAAGAGCTTGATGACCACTGAGGTCAAGAACAGGGTCAGGGCCAGCACGCGGTGTGCCCTTCCCCAGACACAACCAACTCCTGTCCGCAGAAGAGAGTGATCACTGCCTTGCTTAGCTGTACATCAAGGGTGGGCAAGCATGGCCCACGATTTATTTTGTAAATAAAGTTTTATTGGAAGATTCCCTTATCCTTGCATGCGTTCACATTATAATGGCAGAGTGGAGCCGTCATGGCAGACATCTTGGCCTGGAAAGCATAAGATAACGTCCTTCCTGACTCTTTACAGAAAGAGTATCTCTCTGCTTCATAGATAACCACCAGGTATGCAAACCTAAACACAGTAGACTTGCTTGTCTTCGAATTTTCTGCATACCTACCATGACAGGATAGATTTTTTTGTATGTCTGGCTTCTTTTGCTTAACATTTATGTTGATCACTCTCTTAGTCTATTCAGGCTGCTAAAAACAACAGAGATTTGTTTCTCACCATCTTGGGAGCTGAAAGTCCAAGATCGAGGCACTGGGAGGTTCAGTGTCTGAGAAGAACCCACTTCCTGGCTCACAGACTCCTGTCTTCTTGGTGTACTCTCACTGGGCGGAAGGGATGAGGGAGCTCTCTGAGGTCTCTTTGATAAGATTGCTCATCTCTCTCATGAGGGCTCCAGCTTCGTGATCTAATCACCCCTAAAAAATCTCCTACCTCGGGCTTCCCCTGGTGATCCAGTGGGTAAGGACACCGCCTTGCAGTGCAAGGGGCGCCGGTTTGATCCCTGGCCTGGGAAGATCCCACGTGCCGCGGAGTGGCTGGAGCGATGTGTCCAATTGCCGAGCCAGAGCTCTGGAGCACATGCGCCCAGAGCCAGCGCTCTGCAGGGACAGACGCCACCACGATGGGAGGCCCACAGGAGCCAAAGAGCAAAGATGGATGAAAATGGAGAAATGAAAGACCAATAGAAGTGGCCCGCCCGTTCCCCTCCCTCCCCAACCCGACCCCCGCCTAAAATAAATAAATAAATAAATCTTTAAAAAAAAAAAAATCTCCTACCTCCAAGTACCATCACATTGGGAGTTAGAATTTCAAGATACAAATTGGGGGGGTGGGATGGGGAAATGCATGACTAACCTGCATCTATAGCAACCATGTAGCTCTGGTTTGTTCCTTTTTATTGCTTGGTAATTCCCTTGGATGGGTTGCCAGAAGAGAGTGATCACTGCCTTGCTTAGCTGTACATCAAGGGTGGGCAAGCATGGCCCACGATTTATTTTGTAAATAAAGTTTTATTGGAAGATTCCCTTATCCTTGCATGCGTTCACATTATAATGGCAGAGTGGAGCCGTCATGGCAGACATCTTGGCCTGGAAAGCATAAGATAACGTCCTTCCTGACTCTTTACAGAAAGAGTATCTCTCTGCTTCATAGATAACCACCAGGTATGCAAACCTAAACACAGTAGACTTGCTTGTCTTCGAATTTTCTGCATACCTACCATGACAGGATAGATTTTTTTGTATGTCTGGCTTCTTTTGCTTAACATTTATGTTGATCACTCTCTTAGTCTATTCAGGCTGCAAAAAACAACAGAGATTTGTTTCTCACCATCTTGGGAGCTGAAAGTCCAAGATCGAGGCACTGGGAGGTTCAGTGTCTGAGAAGAACCCACTTCCTGGCTCACAGACTCCTGTCTTCTTGGTGTACTCTCACTGGGCGGAAGGGATGAGGGAGCTCTCTGAGGTCTCTTTGATAAGATTGCTCATCTCTCTCATGAGGGCTCCAGCTTCGTGATCTAATCACCCCTAAAAAATCTCCTACCTCGGGCTTCCCCTGGTGATCCAGTGGGTAAGGACACCGCCTTGCAGTGCAAGGGGCGCCGGTTTGATCCCTGGCCTGGGAAGATCCCACGTGCCGCGGAGTGGCTGGAGCGATGTGTCCAATTGCCGAGCCAGAGCTCTGGAGCACATGCGCCCAGAGCCAGCGCTCTGCAGGGACAGACGCCACCACGATGGGAGGCCCACAGGAGCCAAAGAGCAAAGATGGATGAAAATGGAGAAATGAAAGACCAATAGAAGTGGCCCGCCCGTTCCCCTCCCTCCCCAACCCGACCCCCGCCTAAAATAAATAAATAAATAAATCTTTAAAAAAAAAAAAATCTCCTACCTCCAAGTACCATCACATTGGGAGTTAGAATTTCAAGATACAAATTGGGGGGGTGGGATGGGGAAATGCATGACTAACCTGCATCTATAGCAACCATGTAGCTCTGGTTTGTTCCTTTTTATTGCTTGGTAATATTCCATTGGATGGGTTTATGACGTTCTATATGTTCATTCGACCTCAGTGAATATTTGGGACATTTTCAGTTTTTATTGTAAATAATGCTGTTGGTTCTTTTAAGACAATTTCTATGTATTTATTTAATATGTTTTTGGCTCTACTGGCTCTTGGTTACTGCGTGAGGGCTTTTTCTAGTTTGGGCAAGCACGGGTTGCTCTCTGTTGCAGTGCTTGTGTCTTTCATTGCGGTGGCTTCTCCTGTTGTGGAGCGCAAGCTCTAGGCATCTGGGCTCAGTGGTTGCAGTATGTGGGCTTAGGTGCTCTGAGGCATGTAGCCTCTTCCTGGACCAGGAATCGAACCTGTGTCGCCTGCCTGCACACGTGGATTCTTAGCCCCTGGACCACCAGGGAAGTCCCTGTGCTGTTGATTCTTTAAATGTGGACCCCAGACCAGCAGCAGCAGCAACGTCACCTGGGAGCCTACTGTGAAAGTTGCTCAGTCATGTCCAACTCTTTGTGGCCCCTGGACAAGCCGTGGAATTCCCCAGGCAAGAATACTGGAGTGGGTAGCCATTCCTTTCCCCAGGGGATCTTCCCAACCCAGGGATTGAACCCAGGTCTTTGGCATTGCAGGCAGATTCTTTTACCAGCTGAGCCACCAGGGAAGCCCAAGCATACTGGAATGGTAGCCTATCCCTTCTGCAGGGGAACTTCCCAACCCAGGAGTTGAACCAAGGTCTCCTGCATTGCAGGCTGATTCTTTACCGAGTTACAAGGGAATTTCGGGAGTCTACTTGAACTGCAAAATTCTCAAGCCCCACCCCAGATGACCTGAACAAGGAACTTTGGGTTGGGGGCCAGAAATCTGTGTTTAGTGAGTCCTCCAGATGATTCTGATGCATCCTCCAGTTTGAGAATCAACAGTAGTGTTTATCTGGACATAGAATTGTTGAGTCTCCTTAATTTTACTAAGTTAAGGCATCTTGTTTTCCCAGGTGGGTGTACCAATTCATACTCCTGCCGGCGTGGTATGAGAGTTCCTATTGTTCTATTCTCGGCAATACTTATCTTTGATTTTTAAATCTTGGCAAATGAATGATGAGAAATGGTATCTTATTGCGGTTTTCAATGTGCATTTCTGTGGTTATTAACAGCCTTGAGCATCACCTCCTGTTGATCGTTATTTAGATTTTCTCTTGCATAAAGTGCCTGTTCACATCTTTTGCCTGTGAGTCTATTAGATTATTTGTTTTTTACTTACTGTTTTATAAGAGATATTTTTTTAAAAAAACATATAACCCTCGTTCCTTATAGGTATTACGTATTCCTTTCCATAGACATCTTTTGATGAAGTTCTTAATTTTGAAAATAGTGGTAAACCACCTATAATGTAAAATTTACCATTTTAACTATGCCGTTTGGTGCTGTTAAGGACATTCATCTTGTTATGCGGACATCACCACCGCGCATCACTATGATGTCTTTCATTCTCCCAAACTGAAGCTCAGAGTCCATTAAACACTAATTCCCATCCCCTCGTTGCCAGGCATCATTCTCCTTCCTGTCTCGATGGATAAAGCAGATCCAGGTCCCGTATATAAGTGAGCTAAGCAACATTTGTCCTTCCTTGCCTGTCTTAGGGCTTCCCAGGTGGCTCGGGGGTAAAGAACCCGCCTGTCAGTGCAGGAGACATAGGTTCAATCCCTGGGTTAGGAAGATCCCCTGGAGAAAGAAATGACAACCCACTCCAGTATTTGTGCCTGGAGAATCCTATGGACAGAGGAGCCTGGTGGGCTACTGCCCATGGGATGGTAGAGAGCTGCACCTGAGTTAGTGACTGAGCACGCATGCCTGTCTTATTTTGCTTAGCGTCGTATCTTCAAGGCTCATCCGTGGACCTCGCTGTGGATGTGTCAGAAACAAATTGTTCCAGTCTGTCTGGCGTATGTACTGTACTGTGTTTATCCACAGGTTGATGGACATTTGGGTTGCTTGGACCTTTTGTCTATGGTGACTAACACTGCTCGGAACATCAGTGGAGAAACATCCATCCAGATCTCTGTTTTCACATCTTCCACCTAGAAATGGAATTGCTGGATCATATGGGAATTCTGTGTTTCATCTTTCTTTAAATTTTGGTCACTTTTATTGGCCTTTCATTTATTTATTTTCATCTATCTTTGTTCCTTGTACTGTGTGGGCCTCCCATTGCAGTGGCCTCTCTCATTGCAGAGCACCGGCTCTGGGCGCATGCGCTCCAGAGCGCTGGCTCCTAATTGGACACACCGGTCCAGCCGCTCTGCAGCATGTGGGATCTTCCCAGGCCAGGAATCAATCTGGTGCCCCTTGCTCTGTAAGGTGGACTCTTTACCCACTGGACCACCAGGGAAGCCCTGTGTTTCATTTCTTGAGAAGGCTGCATACCCTTATCCGAATTAGCTGCACCACTTTATGTTCATAGTGCATAAGGGTTCCAGTTTCTCTGCGTCCTCACCAAGGCTTGTTATTTTCTGTTTTGACAGTAGCTATCCTAATGGTTGCGAGGTGGTATCTCACTGTGGGTTTGATTTGCATTTTCCTAATGACTGGTGGTGGTGAGCTTTGTCTTGTGCTTTTTGCTCATTTGCATATCTCTGCTAGAAAATGTCTGTTCAAGTCCTTTGCCTGTTTATGAATTAAGTTTTGTGGTTGAGTTGTATATAGTCTGAATATCTGTATATATTCTGAATATCAGTCTCATTGGGTACATGCTATGCAAATATTTTTTCCTGCTTTGTGGGTAGCTTTTTCCACTCTGTTAATAATGCCCTCTGATACACAAAAGCTTTCAATTTATATGAAATTCAATATATTTTTGAATTTTTCTTTTGTTGCCTGTGTTTTTACAATTGTACTTAAGAGATTATTACCAAATAGTGGGTTGACCAGAAAGTTCTTTTTTTTCCCCCAATATTCATCTTTACTTACTTGGTTGTACCCGGTGTTAGGTGCAGTATGCAGGCTGTTTAATTGTGATGCATGGGCTTAGTTGCCCTAGGCGGTGTCCTAGTTGCTGGACCAGGGATCAGATCTGTGTTCCCTGTTTTGCAAGGGGGATTCTCAACCACTGGACCATCAGGGAAGTCCCTCCTTTGCCTTTTTTTTTTTTTAAACATTTATTTATTTATTTGAGGGGGCGGGTTGGGGAGGGAGGGGACGGGCGGGCCACTTCTATTGGTCTTTCATTTATTCATTTTCATCCGTCTTTGTACTTTGGCTCTTGTGGGCCTCCCATCGTGGTGGCCTCTGTCGTCGCAGAGCGCCAACTCTGGGCGCACATGCCCCAGAGCTCCAGCTTGGTAATTGGACACATCAGTCCAGCCACTCCGTGGCACGTGGGATCTTCCCAGGCCAAGGATCGAACTGGCGCCCCTTGCACTACAAGGCAGTGTCTTTACCCACTGGACCACCAGGGAAGCCCCCTTTGGTTTTTAAGTAAACCTAAAAGACACATTTTTCATTTTCACCAAGAACTTTATTGAACAAACGTAGTTACTGTTTTGTTTCACTACCTTCTGCTATTTTCCAGGCAGCTTCCTCATTTCATCTTCCCAAAACTTTTTATCTTTTTGAGCAAAGAACCATTCCAGGTGCCTTTTCCCATCTTCCAGGGATTTGAAATTATTTTCCATTAGGAGAATTTTATAATGACCAAAATTGATGGAAATCCGAAGGTGCACTTTGGGGTGAATATGGCCGATGAATCAGAACTTCCCAGCCAAGCTGTGACGGTTTTCGCCTGGTCATAAAAGACCATGCAGTCCTGCTGGGAGATCGCGTGTTTCTGTTGACTAATTTTGGATGCTTTTCATTGAGTGCCGCTTTCAGTTGGTCTAATTGGGAGCAGTACTGGTTGGAATTCATCGTTTGGTTTTCTGGAAGGAGCTCATAATGGAGGATTTTCTTCCGATCACACCTTTTGTACAACATCACCTTCTTTGGATGGAAACCGGCCTTTGGTGCAGTGGGGGGTGGTTCGTGTCGCTTGCCCCACGGTCTCTTGCATTCCATATGATTGTACAGTATCCATTTTTCATCACCCGTCACAATTTGTTTTTAAAATGGACCATTTTCATTAAGTAGAGAATTGAATGTGGAAATGTGGTCAAGGAGTTTTTGTTTGTTTGTTTTGGCTTAACTTGTGTGGAACCCAAACATCAAAATGATGATCATAACCAATCTGTTGCAAATGATGTGCAAACGCTTGATTTGGATATTTTCAATAGGTCAGCTACATTGATTGCTCTCAGTTAATGTCTCAATTCAGTTGCTATCAGCCAACTGGTCTACCCATCCATGGCGCCTGGTCCATGGAGAAATCGCTAGCATGAAATTTTCCAAACTGCTTTCGACACATTTGATCAGCCCCAGCACCTTTTCCATACATTGCACGTGCCATTTTTTTGCATTTCAGTTGTGTTGTGACCTTTTTTGAAATAAGAAAGCATAATAAACCAAAAACGTTGCCTTTTCCCTTCCAGCTTCAATATTAAAATGGCTATACCAAAAAATCACTCATTATGATAAGTTTTTTTTAAAAAAAGATGCTGGTATGACAGCTGGCCCAATAAAATCTTAACAGAATTCTTTTGAATGAAGTTAAAGACAACTTAAGTGCTTCTAGAGCCATCCTATGGGAAAAACAAACCAAACATTTTGGCCAACCCACTACAATGTTGTGACGTTCTCCCTGGGTTTCCTTTTTCAAGAGCACATCCAGAACGAAATCATCCATCCACCCATTCACCTGTCCAGCCTTCTGTCTAGTAGTTCTGATTCTCCAGATGCATGCACGTTCCTTTTGGCTTCATGGAAAACACTCCCAGGCTGTCCCAGGCCCCCTTGTCTGGAATCCTTTGCAAACGTTCATTAGCTCCTGCGCTGTATCCTGAGTGCGGGGGAGCCCTTCTGTCTTACTGTCCTCCTTGTCTTCCTTGGGAGATGGGATGACTCTCTGTGTTAAGATTTCCTAGTTGATTATTCTCTCCCTGGGAAGATGGGGTGTGTGTGTGTGCGCGTGTGCATCGGGGGAGAGTGCAGGGGCCCTCTTCAGTGATCTACTCCGGCATCTATGCTTTCTTGCTTCTCTTTGAGTTAGTAACAGTAGCCACTGTAACCAAGAAATCTCCAGATTTAATTTGCAGGTACTCGTGTTACAGGAAAGCAGACCGCTTCCCATGGCCCAAGAGTGGGATCTTGTCTAACACTTGGAAATGAATTGTCCGAGGAGACACACGAGCTGACAAAGCAAGAGACTTTCGTTGGGAAGGGGTGCCCAGGAGGTTAAGGGAACCCAAGGGGAACTTCTGTGCCATGGGGCTTGCCGTCTCTGGTTTTAGGGTAATTGATTGCTCTCAGTTAATGTCTCAATTCAGTTGCTATCAGCCAACTGGTCTACCCATCCATGGCGCCTGGTCCATGGAGAAATCGCTAGCATGAAATTTTCCAAACTGCTTTCGACACATTTGATCAGCCCCAGCACCTTTTCCATACATTGCACGTGCCATTTTTTTGCATTTCAGTTGTGTTGTGACCTTTTTTGAAATAAGAAAGCATAATAAACCAAAAACGTTGCCTTTTCCCTTCCAGCTTCAATATTAAAATGGCTATCCCAAAAAAATCACTCATTATGATAAGTTTTTTAAAAAGATGCTGGTATGACAGCTGGCCCAATAAAATCTTAACAGAATTCTTTTGAATGAAGTTAAAGACAACTTAAGTGCTTCTAGAGCCATCCTATGGGAAAAACAAACCAAACATTTTGGCCAACCCACTACAATGTTGTGACGTTCTCCCTGGGTTTCCTTTTTCAAGAGCACATCCAGAACGAAATCATCCATCCACCCATTCACCTGTCCAGCCTTCTGTCTAGTAGTTCTGATTCTCCAGATGCATGCACGTTCCTTTTGGCTTCATGGAAAACACTCCCAGGCTGTCCCAGGCCCCCTTGTCTGGAATCCTTTGCAAACGTTCATTAGCTCCTGCGCTGTATCCTGAGTGCGGGGGAGCCCTTCTGTCTTACTGTCCTCCTTGTCTTCCTTGGGAGATGGGATGACTCTCTGTGTTAAGATTTCCTAGTTGATTATTCTCTCCCTGGGAAGATGGGGTGTGTGTGTGTGCGCGTGTGCATCGGGGGAGAGTGCAGGGGCCCTCTTCAGTGATCTACTCCGGCATCTATGCTTTCTTGCTTCTCTTTGAGTTAGTAACAGTAGCCACTGTAACCAAGAAATCTCCAGATTTAATTTGCAGGTACTCGTGTTACAGGAAAGCAGACCGCTTCCCATGGCCCAAGAGTGGGATCTTGTCTAACACTTGGAAATGAATTGTCCGAGGAGACACACGAGCTGACAAAGCAAGAGACTTTCGTTGGGAAGGGGTGCCCAGGAGGTTAAGGGAACCCAAGGGGAACTTCTGTGCCATGGGGCTTGCCGTCTCTGGTTTTAGGGTAATTGTGTTGGTTTCCTGGTTGTTTCTGACTCAAGGTCCTTCCTGGTGCCTTGTGTATCACTCAGCCAAGATGGATTCCAGCAAAGAGGATTCTGGGAGATGGGTACAACATACAGACGGGAGTCTCCTCTCCCTTTTGACTTTTCCTGAATTCTTCTGGTTGGTGGTAGCTTCTTAGTTCTGCATTTCTTACTAGTTGAAGTGAAAGTGTTGCTCACTCAGTTGTGTCCGTCTCTTTGCAACCCAATGGACTGTAGCCCACCAGGCTCCTCTGTCCATGGAATTCTCCAGGCAAGAATACTGGAGTGGATTGCCATGCCCTCCTCCAGGGGATTGAACCCTGGTCTCCTGCACTGCAGGCAGATTCCTTACCGTCTGAGCTACCAGGGAAGCGAGCCTCCTGTTTAAGAGAACTCACACAAGTGGCTACGATGGTGCTTGGCCAGAGTGGGCGGTTTCAGGTCAGTACTTCCCCTAACACTAGTTTCTGAAATAAGAACACCTATTACCTGCTTTTGGGTGCTTGATTCCCCCTCTGCACACCAACAAAGGGCTGCTGATCCCAGGTGGAGGTCCCCACACGTGGAGGGCTAGACCAGATTCCGAAAGTGCAGAACTTCACTTTCATTTGGGCTTCCATTCTGCCTTTCCAGGGCTCACTCTGCCCTTTTCACTTTAATTGATCCTTTTTTTTTTTTTGCCACAGAAGTCGAAAACAAAGCAAATTTGGGGAATTCTGCTCACATCCCATTGTGTTTTGACACCAGAACTTAAAATGTGAGGAGATTGACCTGGGCTCTTACCTCTGTTCCTCTGCATAGCTCTTTCTTTCTTTTCTTGTGGCCTCTCCTGCATGATGACCATAGTCCCATAGTAGTCCTTTCACTTTCATCAGTTCACTAAATCTCTAGGCCCCATTTTCAGAAAAACTCAAAGATGTAGAATCTGATTGGTCCAGCTTGGAGCTGGGAAGAACTCAGATCGGATGAACTGAAGCAAGGGGTGGGATCACTGGGACAGCCCCAGGGCGGTGGTCAGTTTCATTAAGAAGGGGGCGTGGTCATGGAGATAATGAGCAGGTCTACTGTAGGGGGTATGAGGCGTGAGCCATTGTTTGGATTAAGGAGAAAGAGAAGGGCTTTGAACCAGAGGACCCCAACACCAGGTTTCAAATCCCAGCTCTGATTTGCATGCCAGGTGACCTTACCTCAGGTCCCTTATTTGTAAAGTGGGCAGGATCATCCCCCAGGAAGAGTACTGTGTTAGCACCTACTTTGCCTTTGTCTGGGTTGCAGTGGCACTGACCATGTGAAGTCCTTAGTGTCCTGGGGAGCCTGACGCAGGTCCGATGGGGTTCTGAGTCGGTGGGGTTAATCCTTGGATCTTGGATGGAGAGGTCTTAGCTTAGGGCACAGTTGCTCTGTGGATCCGAAAGCTACACGTGGCCATGCTTGGGGGAGGGATTAGACTGATCAGGTAGGGGTTACTGAGGGATACCATCGCCATGCGTCTTGCAGGCTAGATGATAGAGAAGGAGTTCATTAAGGCAGAGAAAGGCATTCAAAGTGGAAGGATCAGCACGTGCAATGTTTTGCCGGCACTGTGCAGCATGCAGAACTTCTCTGACCAGGGATCGTCCCGTGCCCCCTGCTGTGGAAATGTGGAGTCTTAACCACTGGACCACCGAAGAAGTCCAGTCACATGTGCAAATTTGAGAACGGATGCCTGTGGCCTGTTCTGTCAGCAGCAGTTAATGGCTCTAGCTGGACACGGATGAACGGGGAGCAATGAGGAACTAGGCTAGATGTCATATCGGGAAGCTTGGTCGCCCCCCTGGAGGCCACCAGAGGGTCAGCAATGGAATCAGCGGTGGTAGATCTGATCTGAACTCTGGAAACTGATTCATTGCTACCCCTAGGAAGAGGGGTGTCATCGGAAGCAGCAGACCCCGGAACTCTGGGGCAGCTTGGGGAGGTTCTGAGAGGGGGTCTGTCTCTTGAAGAGAGCTTGGCAAATGCAGGGTAGACAGAGCCTCAAATCAGAGCCTGTGTCACAGATTCCAGGCGTCATTGGGAATAGAACCCCAAGGAGAGCCCCTCCTTGCTGACTCGGAAGCCCTCCTTTCCTCTGGTAGAATGGGAAGCACGGGGGAGGCGGGGCCAGGGATGATGCTTTCAGAGGACCTGTGGGCGGGGCCGTTCTCGGCCGCCATCCTGGCTGCCCCTCCCCGGGCAGGAGGCACCCTTTGCAGTCAGTAGTCCCTTCCTGCACCCTGTTCATACCAGCACTTACCGCGTGGGCATCTTTCCAGCTTACAGCCTCATCTCCACAGCATCTCCTTGGAGAAACTTTGTCCTGCCCGCTTGTCGGTAATGAACTCTCCCAGCTCTCATCATCGTGATTTACCACTTTTGCAAATCCCTAAAAGGGTCTTGTCAGATGTGTTTCCTTGTTTTTTGTCTTGTTTCCAAAACACCTTGAGATCCATGTGGGCACAGCCTTGCCTGCCTCATTCAGCACCACATCCCAGCACAGGGCTTGGCATCCAGCAGGAGCTGAGGCAACCTCAGAACTGCATTTTAGAGGCTCTGTGCACAGATCCAGTCACTGAATTCTCCCAGCAACCCCCTGAGATAGGGGCAGTTCTTGTCCCCATTCTACACATGGGAAAACTGAGGCTCCGAGAGGCTGTGGGCACAGCTCACACTCACACAGCTGTGAAAGGAGGGTTCAACCTCAAGGCCCCGTGGACTCTAGAACCAGCTCTGCGGGGGTTCCCGAGCCATTTGGTCTGAGCTTCCTCTACTTTTGGTTCTCTTCTGAATTTTGTTTCCTTGGAAATGAAGTTCACAGCTCACTTAAGCCTTCCTTCCCTCTCTGCATCTCAAGGGCATTCCTTCTGGAGGTATATTTAGAATTAAAGAAGCTGGAGATGGCTTCCCAGGTGGCTTCCTGGTGAAGAATCCACCTGTTAATGCAGGAGATGCAAGCAGGGGACGCCCTGGCTGTTTCATCGGAAGCAGCAGACCCCGGAACTCTGGGGCAGCTTGGGAGGTTCTGAGAGGGTCTGTCTCTTGAAGAGAGCTTGGCAAATGCAGGGTAGACAGAGCCTCAAATCAGAGCCTGTGTCACAGATTCCAGGCGTCATTGGGAATAGAACCCCAAGGAGAGCCCCTCCTTGCTGACTCGGAAGCCCTCCTTTCCTCTGGTAGAATGGGAAGCACGGGGGAGGCGGGGCCAGGGATGATGCTTTCAGAGGACCTGTGGGCGGGGCCGTTCTCGGCCGCCATCCTGGCTGCCCCTCCCCGGGCAGGAGGCACCCTTTGCAGTCAGTAGTCCCTTCCTGCACCCTGTTCATACCAGCACTTACCGCGTGGGCATCTTTCCAGCTTACAGCCTCATCTCCACAGCATCTCCTTGGAGAAACTTTGTCCTGCCCGCTTGTCGGTAATGAACTCTCCCAGCTCTCATCATCGTGATTTACCACTTTTGCAAATCCCTAAAAGGGTCTTGTCAGATGTGTTTCCTTGTTTTTTGTCTTGTTTCCAAAACACCTTGAGATCCATGTGGGCACAGCCTTGCCTGCCTCATTCAGCACCACATCCCAGCACAGGGCTTGGCATCCAGCAGGAGCTGAGGCAACCTCAGAACTGCATTTTAGAGGCTCTGTGCACAGATCCAGTCACTGAATTCTCCCAGCAACCCCCTGAGATAGGGGCAGTTCTTGTCCCCATTCTACACATGGGAAAACTGAGGCTCCGAGAGGCTGTGGGCACAGCTCACACTCACACAGCTGTGAAAGGAGGGTTCAACCTCAAGGCCCCGTGGACTCTAGAACCAGCTCTGCGGGGGTTCCCGAGCCATTTGGTCTGAGCTTCCTCTACTTTTGGTTCTCTTCTGAATTTTGTTTCCTTGGAAATGAAGTTCACAGCTCACTTAAGCCTTCCTTCCCTCTCTGCATCTCAAGGGCATTCCTTCTGGAGGTATATTTAGAATTAAAGAAGCTGGAGATGGCTTCCCAGGTGGCTTCCTGGTGAAGAATCCACCTGTTAATGCAGGAGATGCAAGAGATGTGGGTTCGATCCCTGGGTGGGAAGACCCCCTGGAGGAGGGCATGGCAACCCCCTCCAGTATTCTTGCCTGGAGAATCCCCATGTGACAGAGGAGCCTGGCGGGCTACCGTCCATAGAGTCACAAAGAGTTGGACACGAGTGAGTGGTTAACACTACCAACACTAAGGGGATATCCCTGGTGGTTCAGATGGTAAAGAATCTGCCTTCCAGTGCGGGAGACCCAGGTTCGATCCTTGAGTCGAGAAGATGCTCTGGAGAAGGGAATGGCAACCCACTCCAGTGTTCTTTTTAAGTTTTCTTTACTTACTTACTTAATTGGCTATTCTGGGTTTTCACTGTCGCTTCAGGCTCTTCTCTGGTTGCAGGGATGGGGGCTACTCTCTCATTGAGGTGAGCAGGCTTCTTGCTGCGGTGACTTTTTTCTTGTTGTGGACCTTGGGCTCTAGGGCACACGGGCTTCTAGTGGTGGCCCATGGGCTCCATAGTTGCGACTCTGAGACTCTAGAGCACAGGCTCCATAGCTGTGGCTCATGGACTCAGTTGCTTTGCAGCATGTGGGATCTTCCTGGATTGGGGATCGAACCCATGTCTCCTGCTTTGGCAGGCAAATTCTTTACCATGGAGCTACCAGGGAAGCTCCACTCCAGTATTCTTGACTGGAACATCCCATGGACAGAGGAGCCTGGAAGGACATGACCGGGCAACTGAGCATGCACACACATACGCATTGGAGGCAAAGGAGCCTTTACACATGAACCAGCGACCCACTGTGCACGGAAGGCCGCCCTGTCCCCTTGGCTACCACTCACTTTCCCCTCCGCTGTCTCATTATTTCCTGTGGAGTTCTCATCAGCATCCCTTTAGGACTGAAGTTGACAAATAAACTGGCTGAGACGGTGAGGAAGACCTAATTTAGTTCCACCACGACCTTTCTCCCTCCCTGCCCTCATTGCTGGTGGAGGGCTCCAAACAGGGCTTCGCCTCCCGCGGAATCTGGGGCAGGGCAGGGCCAGCGCCCAGGGGGCTTGCTTCTGAACCTCTCTGAAACCTGCTGAGGAAAGGTGATGAAGACCCTCTCCAGGCCCTGGAGCTCTGCGTTCTGACAAAGCCAGGTGAACCTTTGTCCTGGAAGGAGGCTCTGGGATTCTGAAAATCAGAAAGGCTTCAGAGTTTTGATCTTAGTCATTGGTTCAATGGGTATTTACGGGGCACGAGCTGTGGACGCTCCCAGGGTTATTTTGGATGCCTGCCCTCCTGGACGTGACTGTGGTGAGAGAGAAGCTCAGGGGAAGAGCTTAAGCTGATGTTAACCAGTCTGATCAAGGTACTGACCATCCGTGGTCCATGCAAGTAGCTAACAGATGGAGTGATTTCTCTTTCTCCCTTACTCCCTCCTCCTGTTCTCTCTTCCATACTGGCAACCCTCAATTCTGTTTAAGCACTTGTGTTTGTATGTGTTCTTACAAATGTGTCAGTGTCTGTATCCTTTACATGATATAAATAGGATGTGTATTACTATTTCTGCCATAAGGCTGTACTATAACAAATCACCCCCAAACTCAGTAACTTACAAAAAGCAGCCTTGTCTTTCTTGCCTGTGGGTCTCAGGACCGTGTGGGGCTGATGGAGCTTGGTTCCAGGCTGTGTGTTGGTTTCTGGTCTGCCCTGGGCTTGTCTGGTCGTGCTGGGGCCAGCATCTACCCACAGGATATTCTCATGGTGACGGCAGAAAGGCAGGAGGGCTGAGAGAAATCCAGACACAGAGAACAGACTCGTGGTTGCCAAGACGGAGGTGGTGGAGGAGAGATGAATGAGGATTTGGGGATTAGCAGAGGCAAATTGGTATATAGAGGATGGATAACCAACAAGGTCCTACTAGATGTAGCACATGCAACTATATTCAATATCTTGAATATTGGCAAGAATATAAAAAATAATATATATAACAGAATCACGTAGCTATATAGAAATGAACACAACCTTGTAAATCAACTACACTTCAAATCCTAAATATGGGTACTGATACTAAAGTTTTATTAATCGCGCCCAGGGGCTTCCCTTCTCCCTCCCTGCCCTCATTGCTGGTGGAGGGCTCCAAACAGGGCTTCGCCTCCCGCGAATCTGGGGCAGGGCAGGGCCAGCGCCCAGGGGGCTTGCTTCTGAACCTCTCTGAAACCTGCTGAGGAAAGGTGATGAAGACCCTCTCCAGGCCCTGGAGCTCTGCGTTCTGACAAAGCCAGGTGAACCTTTGTCCTGGAAGGAGGCTCTGGGATTCTGAAAATCAGAAAGGCTTCAGAGTTTTGATCTTAGTCATTGGTTCAATGGGTATTTACGGGGCACGAGCTGTGGACGCTCCCAGGGTTATTTTGGATGCCTGCCCTCCTGGACGTGACTGTGGTGAGAGAGAAGCTCAGGGGAAGAGCTTAAGCTGATGTTAACCAGTCTGATCAAGGTACTGACCATCCGTGGTCCATGCAAGTAGCTAACAGATGGAGTGATTTCTCTTTCTCCCTTACTCCCTCCTCCTGTTCTCTCTTCCATACTGGCAACCCTCAATTCTGTTTAAGCACTTGTGTTTGTATGTGTTCTTACAAATGTGTCAGTGTCTGTATCCTTTACATGATATAAATAGGATGTGTATTACTATTTCTGCCATAAGGCTGTACTATAACAAATCACCCCCAAACTCAGTAACTTACAAAAAGCAGCCTTGTCTTTCTTGCCTGTGGGTCTCAGGACCGTGTGGGGCTGATGGAGCTTGGTTCCAGGCTGTGTGTTGGTTTCTGGTCTGCCCTGGGCTTGTCTGGTCGTGCTGGGGCCAGCATCTACCCACAGGATATTCTCATGGTGACGGCAGAAAGGCAGGAGGGCTGAGAGAAATCCAGACACAGAGAACAGACTCGTGGTTGCCAAGACGGAGGTGGTGGAGGAGAGATGAATGAGGATTTGGGGATTAGCAGAGGCAAATTGGTATATAGAGGATGGATAACCAACAAGGTCCTACTAGATGTAGCACATGCAACTATATTCAATATCTTGAATATTGGCAAGAATATAAAAAATAATATATATAACAGAATCACGTAGCTATATAGAAATGAACACAACCTTGTAAATCAACTACACTTCAAATCCTAAATATGGGTACTGATACTAAATATTGATACCATATACTAAATACATTAATATCCCATTCGTAGATGCAAAGCATCAAGAATAAAAAGAAAATCCTAAACAAAAGAAAGAAAAAGAAATCTGCGATGCGTCTTATGTCTTGGCCGGGGATCGGTACATGGTCACTTCTGCCCGTGTTCCATTAGACACAGCAAGTCACATAGCCAGGGCCAGAGTTAGTCGTGTGGGGAAGTGTCTTCTGCCTCCAAAGAAACGGGTGGGAATGTTTGCTGAAGAGGAATCCAGTCGGTCACAGTGTAACACTATAGATCGCATTTTGTTTCTTAAGTTTCCATGAAGTGCTATGTGTTTAAGACCCATCCAGGTGGCTTTGTGTGCACCTAGTCCAACATCTGCCTGACGTGCTCCCGGGACCATCTCCTCTGTGTGCTGTTTATTCTCCTAGAGATGGATACCAGGTTGTTTCGTTATAAATGATGCTGCAGAGAACATCCTTGGGTCTGTCCTCGTAAGGACCTGAGTCAGAATGTCCTTGAGGTGTACACTCAGGAGCAGAAGTACTGCGTGTAGGGGAGGCTATTGGGCTTCCCTGGTGGCTCAGAGGGTAAGGAATCCACCTGCAATGTAGGCGATCCGGGTTTGATCCCTGGGTTGGGAAGATCCCCTGAAGGAGGGCATGGCAACCTACTCCAGTTTTCTTTTTTTTGCTTTTTCAGAGTTTTGTTGTTTACAGATATGTATAATCCCAGATTAATCATACGTATATCCCATTCCCCCCCACCATCCCACCCCTCCAGGCCATCGCGTAGTATTCTTGCCTGGAGAATCCCCATGGATAGAAGATCCTGGCGGGCTATAGTCCATGGGGTCGCAAAGAGTCAGACACGACTGAGCGACTAAGTGCACACACACACACACACACACGGGAGGCTATGCTTAATTTGCAAAATTAACGCCAGTGCTGCTGGAGGGTCCCCCCACCTCCATCCCACATCTAGATCATCCAGATGCATATCTGGGTGTCAGCCAGCTTTCTAAATGTTTACCTGTGTAATCAGTAGAAAGCGTAAAGTCATGTCTCGTTGCCTTCATTTGCATTTCTCTGATTAGTAATGCGTCTGAGTGTCTCTTCAGGTGCCCCTCCTGTTTGAGTTTCCACTTCTGGAAATGGCCTCTTCACCCCGTGGGCACTGTGTGCTTTCTACCCGGAGGGGAGGGGCTGGGGAGCGGGCTGGGCCAGGCCCAGGTGCCTGCAGGCTACCCGCTTGGACACGGTGGTCTGAAGTCCGAGCAGGGCATCCATGTGGCTGAGTCCCCGGTGGACCCGGGCAGGAGATTGCCCCGGGAAAGAAGTCCAAGCGCATCTGCTTTGTCCCAATGGCATCCAGTATCTAACCTTTCTTAGTTCTGGGATAGGAAGCCTGTTCCTGATTCGCCCCGTGAAGAACCTGAATGAAGAAGCAGATGTCACCTTATTTGCTGTTTTATGAGTGACCTGAGAGGCATCCCCCAACCCTCCTTCTGTCTCAGGGTGCTGAGGAAATCACAAAAACAACCTTTCAGAACCACATCGATCAGGGAGCTACTATGTGCCAGGGGTTGAAGTAGAACGGTATCCCCTGGGGATGAGAATAGGCCCTTCTAAGGATTGAACTCATTCATTCAATCAGCAAACTGGTTGAGGACCTACCGTGTGCTGGGAGACAGCAGTGATTAAAGAAGAACAATTCTGTCTTCCTGTAGCTCACTTTCTCGTATGGAGTCAGACAGGAAGTGAAAGTGGATCATGTCGCGTGTTTAGGTGGTGTTAAGTGCAAACACAGAAAGTGGGGCAGGGAGGCTGCACTTGTAGACAGGGCGGTGGAGGAAGGCTTATTTGAATAAAGACCCAGAGAGGATGCAGGGACCAGCCGCGTGGGGTCAGCAAGGCCTTACAGAAAAACGTGGAGAGCAGCTCCTGATGCCTAGTAGGCGCTCGGTTCACTCCTGAGTTGATACATGAGGAAGCGAAGATTCAGACAGGTCCCGTGACTTGCCTGAGTCACAGGAACAGGCTGGGACGACGGCGAGGGACCCTGGGTACAGTTGAGACCCTCAGTCTTGGAGGCGTGCAGGCCTCAGCCCTGGTCCAGGGGCCAGTCAGCCGCATTCAGACCCTGAAGTCTAACATGGAGCACAGTGTACCCAGTAAATGGCACGCATGCAGGGAATGCCTCTTCACCCCGTGGGCCTTCAGGTGCCCCTCCTGTTTGAGTTTCCACTTCTGGAAATGGCCTCTTCACCCGTGGGCACTGTGTGCTTTCTACCCGGAGGGAGGGGCTGGGAGCGGGCTGGGCCAGGCCCAGGTGCCTGCAGGCTACCCGCTTGGACACGGTGGTCTGAAGTCCGAGCAGGGCATCCATGTGGCTGAGTCCCCGGTGGACCCGGGCAGGGGATTGCCGCGGGGAAGAAGTCCAAGCGCATCTGCTTTGTCCCAATGGCATCCAGTATCTAACCTTTCTTAGTTCTGGGATAGGAAGCCTGTTCCTGATTCGCCCCGTGAAGAACCTGAATGAAGAAGCAGATGTCACCTTATTTGCTGTTTTATGAGTGACCTGAGAGGCATCCCCCAACCCTCCTTCTGTCTCAGGGTGCTGAGGAAATCACAAAAACAACCTTTCAGAACCACATCGATCAGGGAGCTACTATGTGCCAGGGGTTGAAGTAGAACGGTATCCCCTGGGGATGAGAATAGGCCCTTCTAAGGATTGAACTCATTCATTCAATCAGCAAACTGGTTGAGGACCTACCGTGTGCTGGGAGACAGCAGTGATTAAAGAAGAACAATTCTGTCTTCCTGTAGCTCACTTTCTCGTATGGAGTCAGACAGGAAGTGAAAGTGGATCATGTCGCGTGTTTAGGTGGTGTTAAGTGCAAACACAGAAAGTGGGGCAGGGAGGCTGCACTTGTAGACAGGGCGGTGGAGGAAGGCTTATTTGAATAAAGACCCAGAGAGGATGCAGGGACCAGCCGCGTGGGGTCAGCAAGGCCTTACAGAAAAACGTGGAGAGCAGCTCCTGATGCCTAGTAGGCGCTCGGTTCACTCCTGAGTTGATACATGAGGAAGCGAAGATTCAGACAGGTCCCGTGACTTGCCTGAGTCACAGGAACAGGCTGGGACGACGGCGAGGGACCCTGGGTACAGTTGAGACCCTCAGTCTTGGAGGCGTGCAGGCCTCAGCCCTGGTCCAGGGGCCAGTCAGCCGCATTCAGACCCTGAAGTCTAACATGGAGCACAGTGTACCCAGTAAATGGTACGCATGCAGGGGTGGCCAGCTCTGCGGGGCTTGGCTACTGCTTCGTCACAGAAGGCCTTTTCCGGGCTGTGATCTGGGCCGTAGGAGAGCGTGGTGGAGGAGGGCAGCGAGACGGGGCGGGCCCATCCAGTCCTCCTCTCACTCTGAGCTGAGCGCCTAGGCTCCCACGGAGCAGGCAGACCCATCCCAGCTCCAGGCGTCAAGACTTTTAAAAACGGATATGCGACAGAAATGCGACTCAGGCCGACAGAAAGGAGAAGGATTTGAGGCCCCAAGTCACTGAAAATCAGCCTTCAGGCATGGCTGGATCCAGGACATCTCTGGACTCTATCTTTTTCTCAGCTATTGGCTTTGCGGTTCCTCTGTTCAATGACTTGAAGGCCGATTCTTTCCAGGAGGAGGCCCGGGGACTGCTGGGCCACCCCCAGAGGAAAGGCAGCTTTGTTTTGTCAGCAACGCTCACAGAAGCCTCAGGCTGCTTCTTGGTGGGATGACTTGAGCCATTTGCCCTTTCTGAATCCATCACGGTCATTGGGGTGATGGAAGACTGGGACTGGCCAGGTTTGGGTCATGTGACGATCCCCTGGGGCTTGAGGGTGAGATGAGGGTGGAGGAGGGCTCAGGAAAACCAGGGAGTTGTCACCAGAAGAAAGGAAGATGGGCTGGGAGGAGTTCACTGGGCTCCACCTTCCATCACCTCCAAGGAGCCTTTTAACCTCTTGTGCAGTGGTTCTCAAGTCCAGCTGCAGGTTGAAACCACCTGATTTTAAGAAATACGGGCCCCCTCCCTCCTGAACAGGGCATGCCTATGTTAGGCAGAAACCAGCACAATAAAGCAATTATCCTTCTATTAAAAATAAATGCATTCAATTATAAGAAATTATGGGACCAAAAAAAGAAATACAGATCCCCAAGCCCTACCTGGATAGATACAGGTCTGAGGTGGCATGCCAACGCTATTCATTTTCAAGTGCTCCCCTGGCCGCCAGAACTGGGAACCCGTTCCTGGTCCCCACTCCTTCATTCCCTCCATGCATGGCTATTCTGTGAGTATTAAAGATTTTTCAGTCTCCCAGTTCAGAAGGAAAAAGTTAAAAGGGACAGAAATCCATACGCAGACTCTAAATCTCTTAGGCAGCCTCTGGCTTGTATAAAACTGAGCTCCGGGCGGGTGTCCGGGTCTCCTGGGGTGGCAGTCCTCAATTTGAGCCTCGACCAAGGGTGGCTTCAGATGGGCATCAGAGTCACCGAGGTTAAAGTCGCAGTGCCGGACCGAGGGCCACTCCGAGGAGCCTCTGACCGGGTCTTTACCACGCCCCGCATCACCAGCCGGAGGGCAGCCAGAAGCCCCGGGTCGGGTGAACAGCATCCAATTAGACGCCTCTGCCTGGCAAGAAGCGGACCCGACACGCGGAGCCTGGCCTTTGTGTTGTTTTCTCTCCACTCGCAAGGGTTTTCTTTCCCTTAGAACTGGGCTCCGGGGTGAAGAGGCTGGGAAAGAGCAAGTCAGACACTTTATCAGAGTGCCCCTCAGGGGTGGCCGCTTCCTAGTTATTTTTTACCATGTCCTGAGGAGATGAGCAGAGTTGAGTAAGAACAAAGTTCTGGAGTGCTGTGTTTGGGGTTGGAATCCACCTTCTGGGTTTGCCTCTCATTGTGACTTTTAACAAATAATTTTAGGACTTCCCTGGTGGTCCAGTGGCTAAGACCCTGTGGTCCCAATGCAGGGGGCCTGGGTTCCATCCCTGGTCAGGGAACTAGATTCCACATATCGCAGCTAAGACCTGGAACAGCCGAATACATTTTTATTTAAAAAAATTTTTGGTGGCAGGGGGTGGGTTGGAGAGGGAGGGGGGCGGGCAGGCCACTTCTGTGGATCTTTCATTTATCTATTTTCATCCATCTTTGTTCTTTGGCCCATGTGGGCCTCCCATCGCAGTGGCCTGTCTCACTGCAGAGCACCGACTCTGGGCGCGTGCGCTCCAGAGCTCCGGCTCGGTAGTTGGACACATCGGTCCAGCCACTCGGCGGCACGTGGGATCTTCCCAGGCCAGGGCTCGAACCGGCGCCCCTTGCACTGCAAGGCGGTGTCCTTACCCACTGGACCACCAGGGAAGCCCTGCCGTGGCTTCTCTTGTAGAACAAGGCTCGAGGGCACGTGGGCTTCCACAGTTGTGGCCCATGGACTTGGTGACTCTACGGCATGTGGGATCGTCCCAGATTAGGAATGAGCCCTTGTCTCTTGCATTGGCAGGTGCATTCTTTACCACTGCGCCAACCAGGAAAGCCCGTGTGACTCTGGTTTTTAAGGCAGCCTCTGGCTTGATAAACTGGCCGGGGGTGTCCGGGTCTCCTGGGGTGGCAGTCCTCAATTTGAGCCTCGACCAAGGGTGGCTTCAGATGGGCATCAGAGTCACCGAGGTTAAAGTCGCAGTGCCGGACCGAGGGCCACTCCGAGGAGCCTCTGACCGGGTCTTTACCACGCCCGCATCACCAGCCGGAGGGCAGCCAGAAGCCCCGGGTCGGGTGAACAGCATCCAATTAGACGCCTCTGCCTGGCAAGAAGCGGACCCGACACGCGGAGCCTGGCCTTTGTGTTGTTTTCTCTCCACTCGCAAGGGTTTTCTTTCCCTTAGAACTGGGCTCCGGGGTGAAGAGGCTGGGAAAGAGCAAGTCAGACACTTTATCAGAGTGCCCCTCAGGGGTGGCCGCTTCCTAGTTATTTTTTACCATGTCCTGAGGAGATGAGCAGAGTTGAGTAAGAACAAAGTTCTGGAGTGCTGTGTTTGGGGTTGGAATCCACCTTCTGGGTTTGCCTCTCATTGTGACTTTTAACAAATAATTTTAGGACTTCCCTGGTGGTCCAGTGGCTAAGACCCTGTGGTCCCAATGCAGGGGGCCTGGGTTCCATCCCTGGTCAGGGAACTAGATTCCACATATCGCAGCTAAGACCTGGAACAGCCGAATACATTTTTATTTAAAAAAATTTTTGGTGGCAGGGGGTGGGTTGGAGAGGGAGGGGGGCGGGCAGGCCACTTCTGTGGATCTTTCATTTATCTATTTTCATCCATCTTTGTTCTTTGGCCCATGTGGGCCTCCCATCGCAGTGGCCTGTCTCACTGCAGAGCACCGACTCTGGGCGCGTGCGCTCCAGAGCTCCGGCTCGGTAGTTGGACACATCGGTCCAGCCACTCGGCGGCACGTGGGATCTTCCCAGGCCAGGGCTCGAACCGGCGCCCCTTGCACTGCAAGGCGGTGTCCTTACCCACTGGACCACCAGGGAAGCCCTGCCGTGGCTTCTCTTGTAGAACAAGGCTCGAGGGCACGTGGGCTTCCACAGTTGTGGCCCATGGACTTGGTGACTCTACGGCATGTGGGATCGTCCCAGATTAGGAATGAGCCCTTGTCTCTTGCATTGGCAGGTGCATTCTTTACCACTGCGCCAACCAGGAAAGCCCCTCTCTGTGTGACTTGATTATGGCCTCTGAGCTTCCATTTCCTCATCTGTCAAGTGGGGCTAGTAGACATTCTCACCTGACAGTTTTGGTGGGAATGAAACCAGGTGATGTACCGTGAAGACCTGGCACCTCCTGGCTGTGATGGTGATCCTCACCCACAGAATAAGTGTTGTTGAGTGCCTTTGTTCTTGAGAGCGACAACAGGTGCTTGGAGAAGCTCTCTGCTCCCATGGAGCCTGTAGTCTGGTGGAGGAGACAAACAAGAAGATGATGACTTACCCATTGAGGAAATGACAGTAAGGCACTGGCTCTCCACTGTGGCTGTACCTGGAAGAGTACCCTTAGACAGGGAAGTCATAGAGGGTGTTCTGAGCGTGCATGTGTGCTAAATCACTTCAGTTGTGTCCTACTCTTTGCGACCCTATGGACTGTAGCCCGCCAGGCTCTTCTGTCCATGGGATTCTTCAGGCAAGAATACTGGAGTGGTTTACCATGCCCTCCTCCATGGGATCTTCCTCCTGACCCAGGGATCAAACCCGAGCCTTTTATGTCTCCTGCATTGGCAGGTGGGCTCTTTACCACTAGCACCACCTGGGGAGCCCAGCCTGGCACTCAGCATGCACTTCAAAAATGTTTGTGGATAAATGAATGAATGCAGGAAGGAACAAATACATGGATAGCTTCCTCCCACATTCTGTAGAACTAGGACTGAGTCCAGACTGTGAGCAGCTGGCTGTGGCACCCTTCAGCGATAGATTCCCACACTTACAATCCAAGGTCCAAGGCCTTTCCTTGGAGACAATGGAATCGTAATTGTATTGATAGACGAGGTGTTGTCATTGCTTTTCTCTGTTTCCCATTTGTGAAGTCCGTTTTATCGAACTCCAATTAGAAGCCCCACTTCAATTAATGCAGAAAAACTTCCACGGAGGTGGCCTCTGGAATTCGAACAACACACAGCATTTCGCTCAGCTCGTTTTTCCCCTTCCCCTCTGAGGTTGGCATAGCTGCATTTTTGTTTGGATTTCCTGGGCTGCGCTCTGCTATTACCATCCAAGGGGCTGGCACATAGCCTGGAAACCCAGGACTCTTATGCAAGCCACAGGTGGGGTCATATTCTTTATTTTTGCTTTTCTGCTGGCTTGGTTAATGATGCTATTCCTTCTTGGCACCCCCGCCCCTCTCCTGACGTGAAAGCTCCTCTGGGTCGCTGGGTCCGACCTCCCTGAACAGGAGGAGTCTCTCGCCTCCCTCGCGTGGGTGCTGCCCCTGCTGGGCCTGTGGTATTCATCTTGGATGATGGTAGCCGGTTCCCAAATGGTCTCCCGTCACCCACCCCTCCCCTGCTCTGCATCCTGGGGCTACACCCGGTCTTCTCCCTCAAAGTTCAGCTTTTCTGTGTCTCTCTTTTTTTTTTTTTTTTCTGAAAGCTGCAGTGGCTTCCCGTGGCCCCTGAGTTCTGAGTCCAGCCTCCTTCAATCACTGGCTCCAGCTGGGCCTCCATCTAGCCTGACAGTCCACCTTCCTCACTTCTACTGCCTGACACCCCAGCTTCCCTGGGACCTGCATTCTTCCTGGAGAATGTCCCCCAGTTTAACCCTATTTATGCTGGAACATCAGCCTGAAATATTGCTTCTTCCCACACTATTGGTGTTTACCCGTCTTTCAGAGCCCAGATCAAATATCCGATCCTTGAAGCGTTTTGATGCCTTCACTCAGACTTAATTGTCCCTTCAAGTAGAATGTAAGTGAAGTTTGCCAACGAGGAACGAAGCATGTACTCTGAGCTGTCTCCCCAGTATCTGTCTGCCTTACCCTTCTCCTTCCAAAGGAATTTGTTTCTGTTCAGCACTCCACAGGTATCCACTCTTGGGGAAGGTGAGCCTACATCCCCAGCCTGAATCCTGTTTGGTCTAAATCAACAAGGTGATCCTGTCCCCTCAGCAGTGATTGGCTTAGAAGCGGGTGGGTGTCCCAGTTCAGCTGGGAGACTGTGGAAAGTTTTCTTACTCTTAAGAAGGAATATGAGGGCCAGTCCTTTCTTCCACTGAAGCCTGCATCACGGCAGCAGTATTGTGATTGGCATAGCTGCATTTTTGTTTGGATTTCCTGGGCTGCGCTCTGCTATTACCATCCAAGGGGCTGGCACATAGCCTGGAAACCCAGGACTCTTATGCAAGCCACAGGTGGGGTCATATTCTTTATTTTTGCTTTTCTGCTGGCTTGGTTAATGATGCTATTCCTTCTTGGCACCCCCGCCCCTCTCCTGACGTGAAAGCTCCTCTGGGTCGCTGGGTCCGACCTCCCTGAACAGGAGGAGTCTCTCGCCTCCCTCGCGTGGGTGCTGCCCCTGCTGGGCCTGTGGTATTCATCTTGGATGATGGTAGCCGGTTCCCAAATGGTCTCCCGTCACCCACCCCTCCCCTGCTCTGCATCCTGGGGCTACACCCGGTCTTCTCCCTCAAAGTTCAGCTTTTCTGTGTCTCTCTTTTTTTTTTTTTTTTCTGAAAGCTGCAGTGGCTTCCCGTGGCCCCTGAGTTCTGAGTCCAGCCTCCTTCAATCACTGGCTCCAGCTGGGCCTCCATCTAGCCTGACAGTCCACCTTCCTCACTTCTACTGCCTGACACCCCAGCTTCCCTGGGACCTGCATTCTTCCTGGAGAATGTCCCCCAGTTTAACCCTATTTATGCTGGAACATCAGCCTGAAATATTGCTTCTTCCCACACTATTGGTGTTTACCCGTCTTTCAGAGCCCAGATCAAATATCCGATCCTTGAAGCGTTTTGATGCCTTCACTCAGACTTAATTGTCCCTTCAAGTAGAATGTAAGTGAAGTTTGCCAACGAGGAACGAAGCATGTACTCTGAGCTGTCTCCCCAGTATCTGTCTGCCTTACCCTTCTCCTTCCAAAGGAATTTGTTTCTGTTCAGCACTCCACAGGTATCCACTCTTGGGGAAGGTGAGCCTACATCCCCAGCCTGAATCCTGTTTGGTCTAAATCAACAAGGTGATCCTGTCCCCTCAGCAGTGATTGGCTTAGAAGCGGGTGGGTGTCCCAGTTCAGCTGGGAGACTGTGGAAAGTTTTCTTACTCTTAAGAAGGAATATGAGGGCCAGTCCTTTCTTCCACTGAAGCCTGCATCACGGCAGCAGTATTGTGATTGCCAGGGTCAAAATTAGGACAATCCATCATCCATCATCTGCCAATGGCAGAACACAACTATACAATGGATTCTGTGACATTATTGTTGAGCCTTCAAATTAATCAACCCCAGAGATGCTTTCCTTCCAAGGTTTCATTTGTGTAAGCTAAGAAAATCCCTTATTGTTTAAGGTAGTTGAAGCAGGCCTTCTTATTAGTTGCAGTCTAAAGCACCCTAGCAGATATAAAGGCCACAGCTGAGCTAATCCAGGTCTGTTTGCTCTTTGGAATATTATACAGCCATTAAAAAGAAACTCTCAGGTTGTATACTCACATGAAGCAGTGTTTATCACATTCTTTTGTAAAAATTTATTTATTTATTTTTGGCTATTCTGGGTTTTCACTGCTGCCACAGGCTCTTCTCTAGTTGCAGGGAGTAGGGGCTACTCTATAGTTGAGGTGAGTAGGCTTCATGTTGCAATGACTTTCCTTGTCGTGGACCTCGGGCTCTAGGGCACACGGGCTCCATAGTTGTGGTTCTGAGACCCTAGAGCGCAGGCTCCATAGTTGTGGCTCACAGGCTTCGTTGCTCTGCAGCATGTGGGATCTTCCTGGATTAGGGATCAAACTCATGTCTCCTGCATTGGCAGGTGAATTGTTTACCACAGAGCTACCAGAGAAGCCCCAGATCAAATATCCGATCCTTGAAGCGTTTTGATGCCTTCACTCAGACTTAATTGTCCCTTCAAGTAGAATGTAAGTGAAGTTTGCCAACGAGGAACGAAGCATGTACTCTGAGCTGTCTCCCCAGTATCTGTCTGCCTTACCCTTCTCCTTCCAAAGGAATTTGTTTCTGTTCAGCACTCCACAGGTATCCACTCTTGGGGAAGGTGAGCCTACATCCCCAGCCTGAATCCTGTTTGGTCTAAATCAACAAGGTGATCCTGTCCCCTCAGCAGTGATTGGCTTAGAAGCGGGTGGGTGTCCCAGTTCAGCTGGGAGACTGTGGAAAGTTTTCTTACTCTTAAGAAGGAATATGAGGGCCAGTCCTTTCTTCCACTGAAGCCTGCATCACGGCAGCAGTATTGTGATTGCCAGGGTCAAAATTAGGACAATCCATCATCCATCATCTGCCAATGGCAGAACACAACTATACAATGGATTCTGTGACATTATTGTTGAGCCTTCAAATTAATCAACCCCAGAGATGCTTTCCTTCCAAGGTTTCATTTGTGTAAGCTAAGAAAATCCCTTATTGTTTAAGGTAGTTGAAGCAGGCCTTCTTATTAGTTGCAGTCTAAAGCACCCTAGCAGATATAAAGGCCACAGCTGAGCTAATCCAGGTCTGTTTGCTCTTTGGAATATTATACAGCCATTAAAAAGAAACTCTCAGGTTGTATACTCACATGAAGCAGTGTTTATCACATTCTTTTGTAAAAATTTATTTATTTATTTTTGGCTATTCTGGGTTTTCACTGCTGCCACAGGCTCTTCTCTAGTTGCAGGGAGTAGGGGCTACTCTATAGTTGAGGTGAGTAGGCTTCATGTTGCAATGACTTTCCTTGTCGTGGACCTCGGGCTCTAGGGCACACGGGCTCCATAGTTGTGGTTCTGAGACCCTAGAGCGCAGGCTCCATAGTTGTGGCTCACAGGCTTCGTTGCTCTGCAGCATGTGGGATCTTCCTGGATTAGGGATCAAACTCATGTCTCCTGCATTGGCAGGTGAATTGTTTACCACAGAGCTACCAGAGAAGCCCCACATTCTTTTTTTAATACAAATTATTTATTTATGTTTCTGGTTGCACTGGGCCTTCATTGCTATGTGTGGACTTTCCCTAGTTGTGGTGAGCAGGGCCTGCTCTTTGGTGGGGTGCACAGGCTTCTCGTGACAGTAGCTTCTTTTGCCGCGGCGCACAGGCTCTAGGCTCAGTCGTTGCAGCTCATGAGCTCCAGAGCTTGGGCTCAGTCTTTGTGGCACACGGGCTTGGGTGCTCCATGGCACGTGGAATCTTCCTGGACCAGGGGTTGAACCCATGTCCCTCTCACTGGTGGCAGATTCTTATTCAACGGTACCACGGGGGAGGGTCACATCATATTCCCTGTGCCCCAACCTCAAGGCACAAAACTTTAAGTTCAGCATGATGTAAAAATGCATGCAAATGAAAGATCAGAAGAATAAACGATGATAGCTGTCAGGGTAGTGAATTTGTTCATTTCTACCCTCACTTCGTGCTACCTCCAGTAATGAGTGTATAGACACACACATAGGGATACATTATATTAAATACATTCTATAAAGGACAGTATATCGTGTACTATAATGATACATAATATTGTTTATAGAGTTCAGGAAGCATATATATGTGTATACTAAGGACCTAATATTGTATATATGATATGTTTATGCGTTTGTGTATATACACAGAAGTGTGTATTCACATATATGCATAATCTTGCTCCTACAGATTAAACATTTTATAAGTATTATATTACTTTAAACGTAAAATACTTCATATATGCTATACTGAGTTAATCCTCACAAATCCTCTGAGGAAGCTACTGTTATCATGCCTGTTTTACTTGGAGGAGATTGAGGTCCAGAGAGGTTAGGTAGCTTGCATAAAGTCACAGAGCTGGTATGGGGGTTGGCCAAGATCTGAACACAGGTAGGCAGGCTTCAGCATTTGCATTCTTAGTCACCATGGTACATTCCTTCTGAGTATCCCTGAAGAAATGGTTTCCACAGTACTGTTTGTAGTTGACCTTCTGAAACTTTTCTGTAGCCTGCCGTGTGTATGCCCCATCACTCCAGTAACTTCTGACTCTTTGTGACCCTATGGACTGTAGCCCGCCAGGCTCCGCTGTCCATGGGATTCTCCAGCAAGAAGACTGGAGTGGGTTGCCATGCCCTCCTCCAGGGGAATCTTCCCATCCCAGGTATGAAGCCCGAGTTTTCCGCAGTCCTGCATTGCAGGTGGATTCTTTTTAACCACTGAGCCACCTGGGAAACCCTGCATGTCATGTACCATGGATCTCTGAAGTCTTGCCCATTTGCCCTAGGGCAGGTCATTGGCAGCGTGTATCAGGGGTGTGGAAATACGACGTAGTCCTCCTCGTGGGGATGTCTCTAGAGCCTCTTGGGAGCACAGGAGCAGAGGCGGGATTGCCAGATGTCCGTGATGTAATGAGCACTGCACAGAGCGTGGCCCTAGCCAGGGGCAGCAGAGTGAAGCTTGATGATCAGGTCCAGCCTGTCTCCCAGCCCCAGGCTTCACCCAGAAGGTAAACACTGCTCTACCTTGTCAAAGAGGATGTTTAAATGATGACGTGTTAAATCAGTCGTGGAGGATGAGGGGGGATGACGTGGGATGCCCCCATCTGTCTGTGGGGAGAAGGCTGGTGTGTGGGATTGAGGGCCCTGCATCCTTGGATGCGGAATCCTGGGGTGAAGGGTGCTGGGGAGCTGTCCAGGGGGCAGTGCTGAAGACTTGAGTCTCGCGAGAAAGCAGAATGCAGCATAGACAAAGGGAAGGCGACCAGGATGGAGTCCTAGAGACCAGGAATCGAGGTCAACATCCGTATCAGAGCGTCCCTTCTTTCCCTAGAAGTGACTGGTGATATTAATTGGGGGCCAATCGACTGTACTCGTTAGGTCAGATCGTAAGTATATAAAATGTATTTGGTTATAGGCACGTGAAGGAAAACAGTATAATTCTATGGCCATGAGTGTTGGGAAATATTTTACTTGGAGGAGATTGAGGTCCAGAGAGGTTAGGTAGCTTGCATAAAGTCACAGAGCTGGTATGGGGGTTGGCCAAGATCTGAACACAGGTAGGCAGGCTTCAGCATTTGCATTCTTAGTCACCATGGTACATTCCTTCTGAGTATCCCTGAAGAAATGGTTTCCACAGTACTGTTTGTAGTTGACCTTCTGAAACTTTTCTGTAGCCTGCCGTGTGTATGCCCCATCACTCCAGTAACTTCTGACTCTTTGTGACCCTATGGACTGTAGCCCGCCAGGCTCCGCTGTCCATGGGATTCTCCAGCAAGAAGACTGGAGTGGGTTGCCATGCCCTCCTCCAGGGGAATCTTCCCATCCCAGGTATGAAGCCCGAGTTTTCCGCAGTCCTGCATTGCAGGTGGATTCTTTTTTTTTAACCACTGAGCCACCTGGGAAACCCTGCATGTCATGTACCATGGATCTCTGAAGTCTTGCCCATTTGCCCTAGGGCAGGTCATTGGCAGCGTGTATCAGGGGTGTGGAAATACGACGTAGTCCTCCTCGTGGGGATGTCTCTAGAGCCTCTTGGGAGCACAGGAGCAGAGGCGGGATTGCCAGATGTCCGTGATGTAATGAGCACTGCACAGAGCGTGGCCCTAGCCAGGGGCAGCAGAGTGAAGCTTGATGATCAGGTCCAGCCTGTCTCCCAGCCCCAGGCTTCACCCAGAAGGTAAACACTGCTCTACCTTGTCAAAGAGGATGTTTAAATGATGACGTGTTAAATCAGTCGTGGAGGATGAGGGGGGATGACGTGGGATGCCCCCATCTGTCTGTGGGGAGAAGGCTGGTGTGTGGGATTGAGGGCCCTGCATCCTTGGATGCGGAATCCTGGGGTGAAGGGTGCTGGGGAGCTGTCCAGGGGGCAGTGCTGAAGACTTGAGTCTCGCGAGAAAGCAGAATGCAGCATAGACAAAGGGAAGGCGACCAGGATGGAGTCCTAGAGACCAGGAATCGAGGTCAACATCCGTATCAGAGCGTCCCTTCTTTCCCTAGAAGTGACTGGTGATATTAATTGGGGGCCAATCGACTGTACTCGTTAGGTCAGATCGTAAGTATATAAAATGTATTTGGTTATAGGCACGTGAAGGAAAACAGTATAATTCTATGGCCATGAGTGTTGGGAAATATTTTATAGGCATATTTTGTTGGGAGAGATAGAATATATTGGATCAATGGAAATAGACAAATATCTTGTGCAGCAAGATACTTGGAAATGCCGTCATGATAAAGAGGGGAAAACTGCGATTTTGACATTCTTGTGCCACAAGAGAGATGGAGGAACACGAATAATGCAGAAGAGAGAGAAATAAGTCATGTTCAGGGTGGAAAGGCTGGATGATGAATAAGGGAGATGTGTATAGGCATGGTCACACCAAGAGTAAATTAATGTAACGTTGATAAATATGTTTATTATGCTCTGCTTATCAGCATAGCTTATTAGAGGCCATCGTGGATGGAGGGAAGGTGGAAGATACTCTTCTGAAAGTCTTTGGAAAGTTCACTTGAGTTAGTAGATACTATGATATTCTGATGCCTCGGTTTCCCTCCCTGCCTCTTGCTGCTGCTGCGAAAAAAATGGGTGACAGGTATGACCAGGGCAGAGCCTTCATCTTAGAAGTGGGCTACATTTGAAGACACATCACCACCCCAGGAACTTGGGAAAGACATCAAGACAGACATCTCATTACACACAGTGCGTGCTCCGTCACTCAGTCATGTCAACTCTTTGCCACGCATGGAGTGTAAGCCCGTCAGGCTCCTCTGTTCATGGGATTCTCTAGGCAAGAATACTGGAGGAGGTTGCCATTTCCTTCTCCAGGGGATCTTCTGACTGGGGTCTCCTGCATTGACGGGTGGGTTCTGAGCCACTGAGCCACCTGGAAAGCCAAGTTAAACCCAGAACAGAATCTGAGCTGTCAGCCCAGGTTTTTGGCTGGCAGGAAGCTCATGTATATGAACTGGGGCACCAGGGAGAAGTCTTGTGAAGGATACATAGGAGTTTTGAAGGAAAGATGGAGATAGAAGTCTAAGTAGGGAGACTGTGCCTTGTTTTGTCTGGGGAATGGTGGGGAATGCCTGTCCTTGAGGTTCATGATGAGTGTGTCGTGGGAGAGAATGCTGGAAAAGTTAGTAGGGGTGAGAGTATAAAAGCGAAGGAAAGGGACAGAGAAGCCTGGCAGGCTGGAGTCCACGGAGTGGCAAAGAATTGGACATGACTTGGCGACTGAAGAACAACAAAGTTAATTTACAGTGTGTTGGTTTCTGCCGTACAGCAAAATGAATCAGGTATACATATATCCCCTCTTTTTTAGATTTCCTTCCCGTTTAGGTCACCCCAGATTACTGAGTAGTTCCCTGTGCTAAACAAACAGTTTCTCTTTAGTTCTCTGTTTAATATATAGTAGTGGATAGATAGATAGATAGATAGATATAGATATAGATCAATTCTAATCTCCCAGTTCATCCCTCCTCCCCACTTGGTACCCATAAGTTTGTTCTCTACATCTGTGACTCTATTTCTGCTTTACCAGTAAATGTATCAGTATCATTTTTCTAGATTTCACGTAAAAGTGATATTAGACTATATTTGTTTTTCTCTTTCTGACTTACTTCAATCTGTATGACAGTCTCTAGGTCCATCGTCTTCTCTGCAAATGGCACTATATATATATTCCACTTTGTTAATGGCTGAATAATATTCCATTGTTTACATATACCATGTTGTCTTTATCCATTCCTCTGTAGATGAACATTTAGGTTGCTTCCGTGTCCTGGCTATTGTAAATAGTGCTGCTCTGAGCATTGAGGCATATGCACTCTTTTGAATTACGGTTTGCTCTGGCGACATGCCCAGGAGTGGGATTGCTCCATCATATGGGTAGCTCTATTTTTAGTTTTTAAAGGAGCCTCCATACTGGAGGACCATAGTGACTGGACCGGTTTACTTTCCCACCAACAGTGTGGGAGGGTTCCCTTTTCTCCACACCCTCTCCAACATTTATTAGTTGTAGATTTTTTTTAAAGGATAGATTTTTTTTTTGCCTCTAAGTCATCATTTTTAACTTTCATCCATCTTATTCTTTGGCTGTGTGGGCCTCTCTTGCAGTGGCCTCTCTCGTTATAGAACATTGGCTCTGGGTGCATGTGCTCCAGAGCGCTGGCTTGTAATTGGACACGCCAGTCCAGCCGTTTCCCGGCACGTGGGATCCTCCCAGGTCAGGAATGGAACCTGTGCCCCCTGCACTGCAGGGTGGACTCTTTACCCACTGGACCACCAGGGAAGCCCAGTTGTAGATTTTTAAAACATTTATTTATTTATTTATTTTGGGGGGAGGTGGGGTGGGGAGGGAGGGGGGCGGGCAGGCCACTTCTATTCGTCTTTCATTTCTCTAGTTTCATCCATCTTTTTTCTTTGGCCCGTGTGGGCCTCCCATCACAGTGGCGTCTGTTGTCGCAGAGCACCGGCTCTGGGCACGTGCTCCAGCGCTCCGGCTTGGTAATTGGACACATCAGTCCAGCAGTGGCACGTGGGATCCTCCCAGGTCAGGAATGGAACCTGTGCCCCCTGCACTGCAGGGTGGACTCTTTACCCACTGGACCACCAGGGAAGCCCAGTTGTAGATTTTTAAAACATTTATTTATTTATTTATTTTGGGGGGAGGTGGGGTAGGGAGGGGGCGGCAGGCCACTTCTATTGGTCTTTCATTTCTCTAGTTTCATCCATCTTTTTTCTTTGGCCCGTGTGGGCCTCCCATCACAGTGGCGTCTGTTGTCGCAGAGCACCGGCTCTGGGCACGTGCTCCAGCGCTCCGGCTTGGTAATTGGACACATCAGTCCAGCAGTGGCACGTGGGATCTTCCCAGGCCAGGGATGGAACCGGCGCCCCTTGCACTGCAAGGCGGTGTCCTTACCCACTGGACCACCAGGGAAGCCCACCAATTGTAAATTTTTTTGATGATGCCTATTCTGGCTGGTGTGAGGTGACACCCCATTATGGTTTTGATTTGCATTTTCTCTAATATGTAGCAATAATAGGAGCAGCTTTTCATGTGTTTGTTGGCCACCTGTATGCCCTCCTTGGAGCAACGTCTATTTAGATCTTCCTCCCATTTTTGATTGGGTTATTTGGGCTTTTTGATATTGAGCTGCATGAGCTGTGTGTACATTTTGGAGATGAATCCTTGAGAGAGGCTGTGAGCTCATTTGCTCCGTTGTGTCGGACTCTTTGTGAGCCTTTCCGACTGTAGCCCACCAGACTCCTCTGTCTATGGGATTTTTCAGGCAAGAATCCTGGAGTGGGTTGCCATTTCCTTCTCCAGGGGATCTTTCCAACCCAGAGATCGAACCCCTGTGTCTCTTGCATTGTAGGAGGATTCTTTACCTCTGAGCCATGGGCTATGAATTGATTTTAAAGAATGGTGAGTGATATTTAAAATCTTTTAATAACATTCAGGCACTCACTGAAAGAGCAGACGCCAGCCAGGATGCTGGAGCAAGTCTTGGAAGGGAAAACTGAGGGGTCTGGAGAGGGACTGGGACAGGGTGTATGTGTGAGGGGGGAACACAGGCACGGGGGCGAGGCGTTGGTGCTCAGGATAACAGCTGTGGACCTGTGTGGCCGTACTTGACACACAAGTATTTCAGGACTCCGTTGGCAGTCCACTGGTTATAACCCTGTGCTTCCAATGCAGGGCGCTTGGGTTTGATCCCTGGTTGGGGAACTGAGATCCCACATGCTGCTCGCTGTGGCCCCCCCAAACTATTTCTGTATTTGAGCCCTCAGAATGGCTATACAGGTGCCCATTAGCTGACCATCAGACCTGAGTAGGGAGCAAGGGAATGATGCAATTGGATTTATGCTTTGAAATGTGGCTCTGTTCACAGCAAATGCTTGTTTGCCCGGCATTAATAGATTGATGGGTAATAGAACTGTAGAATGGGTCGGGACCTGGGCTGACTTCTTTCCACTTGACACAATAGAAAAGTTTCCAGTCCTTCTCAGCCCGGGCCTGGCCAGAAATCACCTGCTTGCATCTGGTCCCTCGGCTCTGAATTTTTGATGATGCCTATTCTGGCTGGGGGCACCCCATTATGGTTTTGATTTGCATTTTCTCTAATATGTAGCAATAATAGGAGCAGCTTTTCATGTGTTTGTTGGCCACCTGTATGCCCTCCTTGGAGCAACGTCTATTTAGATCTTCCTCCCATTTTTGATTGGGTTATTTGGGCTTTTTGATATTGAGCTGCATGAGCTGTGTGTACATTTTGGAGATGAATCCTTGAGAGAGGCTGTGAGCTCATTTGCTCCGTTGTGTCGGACTCTTTGTGAGCCTTTCCGACTGTAGCCCACCAGACTCCTCTGTCTATGGGATTTTTCAGGCAAGAATCCTGGAGTGGGTTGCCATTTCCTTCTCCAGGGGATCTTTCCAACCCAGAGATCGAACCCCTGTGTCTCTTGCATTGTAGGAGGATTCTTTACCTCTGAGCCATGGGCTATGAATTGATTTTAAAGAATGGTGAGTGATATTTAAAATCTTTTAATAACATTCAGGCACTCACTGAAAGAGCAGACGCCAGCCAGGATGCTGGAGCAAGTTTTGGGAAAGGGGAAAACTGAGGGGTCTGGAGAGGGACTGGGACAGGGTGTATGTGTGAGGGGGGAACACAGGCACGGGGGCGAGGCGTTGGTGCTCAGGATAACAGCTGTGGACCTGTGTGGCCGTACTTGACACACAAGTATTTCAGGACTCCGTTGGCAGTCCACTGGTTATAACCCTGTGCTTCCAATGCAGGGCGCTTGGGTTTGATCCCTGGTTGGGGAACTGAGATCCCACATGCTGCTCGCTGTGGCCCCCCCAAACTATTTCTGTATTTGAGCCCTCAGAATGGCTATACAGGTGCCCATTAGCTGACCATCAGACCTGAGTAGGGAGCAAGGGAATGATGCAATTGGATTTATGCTTTGAAATGTGGCTCTGTTCACAGCAAATGCTTGTTTGCCCGGCATTAATAGATTGATGGGTAATAGAACTGTAGAATGGGTCGGGACCTGGGCTGACTTCTTTCCACTTGACACAATAGAAAAGTTTCCAGTCCTTCTCAGCCCGGGCCTGGCCAGAAATCACCTGCTTGCATCTGGTCCCTCGCGCTCTGTGACTAAACATACCCCATGTGGTCTGCTCTTGGCCGTAGCAGCCTGCGCGGCTTCTGTCCTGGCTGGCTGGCTTTGCTCAGCCCTGTCTGGACACGCCTGCTGTGCCTTGCTCTTCTCCGCCCTCACCAGCGGGAGAACTGGCAATCTTCTGGGATTTAATTACAGGTTCCCCGAGGGCTTCTCAGCCCATCAGAGGGCTCCTGCAGGCTGTTGCTGGGAGGGTGACAGGAGCCTGCCGTGAGGAACAGCGTCTCCCCAGCGTGGCAGCTGTACCCAGTGGCCGGCCCTCGCTCCTTGGGCTGCTCGGCATTTTCCTGAGCAAAACATGTCTCATTCCCCAATGTCCAAGATCAGTGAGCACACGGGGAAAACACTTGCAGTGGGAGAGATGATAAAAGAGAGAGCCGTGCAGCCAGGGCCGCGGACAGAAAGCACAGCCTTCCCCTCTGAGGGGGTACCCGCTCCTGAGGACCTCTGAAAACGCTTTAGATCTGTTAAATAATGACTTGGTAAGTCTGCTCACTTTAATTAAGTCAGCCTGCTGTGCTGCCAGATCAGGTCCAGGTGGGGTTCTTTTGGGCCTTAGGCAGCCACGCTAGAGCCCGAGAAAGTTGGTGGACAGGGGGTCAGTGCATACACAGCAGGCATACCGCTCTTCTCCACGCCTCTGCCCATGGCAGACATTGCTCATTGATCATGGCATCACTGAGTCTGAATGTTACAGGAGTGCGGATGTGAGTGCGGGCTAATGGGGGCTTGGGGGTATCTTCAAATGAAACAGTGAGAGATCTCTTCCTCCCCCTCCTTTTTTTCTGTGTGTGTGTATGTGTGGTCTTTTTCAACTACACTGGTCATGTAAAGCCTCACTAGGTCTCAGAGGAAGACATTCTGATCATGGCTTCCGAAGTTCCTTCCCCCTGTTCAGTTCAGTTCAGTCGCTCAGTCGTGTCTGACTCTTTGGGACCCCATGGACTGAGCACACCAGGCTTCCCCATCCTTCACCATCTCCTTGACACAATAGAAAAGTTTCCAGTCCTTCTCAGCCCGGGCCTGGCCAGAAATCACCTGCTTGCATCTGGTCCCTCGCGCTCTGTGACTAAACATACCCCATGTGGTCTGCTCTTGGCCGTAGCAGCCTGCGCGGCTTCTGTCCTGGCTGGCTGGCTTTGCTCAGCCCTGTCTGGACACGCCTGCTGTGCCTTGCTCTTCTCCGCCCTCACCAGCGGGAGAACTGGCAATCTTCTGGGATTTAATTACAGGTTCCCCGAGGGCTTCTCAGCCCATCAGAGGGCTCCTGCAGGCTGTTGCTGGGAGGGTGACAGGAGCCTGCCGTGAGGAACAGCGTCTCCCCAGCGTGGCAGCTGTACCCAGTGGCCGGCCCTCGCTCCTTGGGCTGCTCGGCATTTTCCTGAGCAAAACATGTCTCATTCCCCAATGTCCAAGATCAGTGAGCACACGGGGAAAACACTTGCAGTGGGAGAGATGATAAAAGAGAGAGCCGTGCAGCCAGGGCCGCGGACAGAAAGCACAGCCTTCCCCTCTGAGGGGGTACCCGCTCCTGAGGACCTCTGAAAACGCTTTAGATCTGTTAAATAATGACTTGGTAAGTCTGCTCACTTTAATTAAGTCAGCCTGCTGTGCTGCCAGATCAGGTCCAGGTGGGGTTCTTTTGGGCCTTAGGCAGCCACGCTAGAGCCCGAGAAAGTTGGTGGACAGGGGGTCAGTGCATACACAGCAGGCATACCGCTCTTCTCCACGCCTCTGCCCATGGCAGACATTGCTCATTGATCATGGCATCACTGAGTCTGAATGTTACAGGAGTGCGGATGTGAGTGCGGGCTAATGGGGGCTTGGGGGTATCTTCAAATGAAACAGTGAGAGATCTCTTCCTCCCCCTCCTTTTTTTCTGTGTGTGTGTATGTGTGGTCTTTTTCAACTACACTGGTCATGTAAAGCCTCACTAGGTCTCAGAGGAAGACATTCTGATCATGGCTTCCGAAGTTCCTTCCCCCTGTTCAGTTCAGTTCAGTCGCTCAGTCGTGTCTGACTCTTTGGGACCCCATGGACTGAGCACACCAGGCTTCCCCATCCTTCACCATCTCCCAGAGCCTGCTCAGACTCATGTCCGTTGACTCAGTGAGACCAGCCAGCCATCTCACCCTCTGTCATCCACTTCTCCTTCTGCCTTCGATTTTTTTTTTCCAATGAGCCGTCTCTTTGCATCAGGTGGTCAAAGTATTGGAGCTTCAGCTTCAGCATCAGCCCTTCCAATGAATACGCAGGGTTGATATCCTTTAGGATGGATGGGTTTGATCTCCTTGCAGTCCAAGGGACCCTCAAGAGTCTTCTCCAGCACCACAGTTCAAAGGCATCAATTCTTCAGTGCTCAGCCTTCTCTATGGTCCAACCCTCACATCCATACATGATTGCTGGCAGAACCAAGGCTTGACTATACAGGCTTTTGTTGGCAAAGTGATGTCTCTGCTTTTCAATGTGCTGTTGCATTTGTCCCCCTGTTAAGATTTCCCAATTTTCCCCCAGTGCAGCCCTGTCTGAACATACCATCTGCATGGAGTAGGATGGACCCTCATCCAGAGAGATGGTATAAATCCACTTACTCTGCACCGTTTGTTCTTGGTCCTGGGAGAATAAACATCTAAGCATCCTCTCTCTCAAGATTTTCCTGCCAGGTGAAAACCAAATGATAGGGACTCTCTTTTATCAGCTAGAATGCTTATGGAGCCCGTCCCCCCTTCCTCTGCTGGCATACTGTAATTTCCCCACGGGCAACCTCCTCTCGTCACCATTCGTCTGTGTGGTCAGGGTGAGGCTGAGTGTGCTCTCTAGGGATTCAGGAGCCAGGCCTGGCCAATCAGTTTTCCATCTTCTTTGCTGTGTTCTAGATTCTAATAGACGAATGAGCCTCAGGCTTGGGGTTTTTGCTGTCCTCTGTGGAAAAGCAGAGCGCTCCTTCGGCGGGGCTTGTGGGCTGAGTGGGTGGGATATTAGCCTGGAGCTGCCAGTGAAGGTCTTTGTTCACCCTTGGGGAACTTTCAAAGGCAAATGAGCAGTGGCTGAGCTTGGCATGTTTTGAGGAACGAAAGGACAGGATGGCCAGGGCATGGAGGGTACAGGGAGCCTTGTAGGAGATGATGTCAGAGAGGAAGCAGCCTGTGGAAAGTCTTGAACGCTATAGGAAAGAATTTGCAGGAACTTCCCTGGTGGTCCAGTGGCTAAGACTTGGCACCCTTAGCGCAGGGGGCCCGGGTTTGAACCCTAGTCAGAGAACTAGATCCCACATACCCCAACCAAAAGCTTCTGTGTGCTGATTTGCAGGTGGTGCTAGTGGTAAGGAACCTGCCTGCCAATGCAGGAGACGTAAGAGACGTGGGTTTGATTCCTGGGTTGGAAAGATCCCCTTGAAGTAGAAAATAGCAACCCACTCCAGTATTTTTTTTTTTAAACGTTGGCCTCTTTTTGTTGATCATTTTTTATTTGTTTATTTTCATCCATCTTTATTCTTTGGCCTGTGTGGGCCTCCCATTGCAGTGGCCTCTCTTGTTGCAGAGCACCGGCTCTGGGCGCATGCACTCCAGAGCGCTGGCTCATAATTGGACACATAGGTTCAGCCACTCTACAGCACGTGGGATCTTCCCAGGCCAGGGATGGAACCGGTGTCCCTTACACAGCAAGGTGGACTCTTTACCCACTGGACCACCAGGGAAGCCCCCACTCCAGTATTCTTGCCTAGAGAATCCCATGGACAGAGGAGCCTGGTGGGCTACAGTCTATAGGGTCACAAAGAGTTGGACATGACTGAAGCGATGTAGCATGCATACACACTATAGCTAAAACTCAGTACAGCCAAATAAGTAAATAAATATTAAGGAAAGAAAAAGGATGTGGTGTTTATTCTAATGGCAGTGGGAAGCCATCACCCCCTTGAGCATCTCCACACCCTCAAGCCTTCCTTGCCCCTGACTCATCCCTCTGTATGAGTCATCTTGGATATTACCAGGATTAATTAGAAATTGGAAGGCTCGAGGTATCCCCAAGCTGTGCTGGTGACTTGCTCAGTGAAGTGGGCGAGCTGCACCTCTCTCTGGTCCTGTTTGCATGCTGGCTTATGATGGAAGTGTGCTAGAGGAAGGATAGCCCAACGATGTCATCTTTCGTCCCTTCTCTCTTCACTTGGTTGTATCTGCCTGGACCACCGTGAGGAGGAGGATTGTGAGCACCACCCAGGCTCTGTGGAAGAGGGCGGTGATCCATTGGCCATGTCTGCTGTGGGTAAAGAGTGGTGAATCTGTCATCTCAAGATGACACACTCACAGAGGTGTCTCCTATGGCATTTTACGGGACTTGAAGTCAGACATGCTAGCAGCATGGCGCACCAGACCAAGAATAAAAATGGTTAGCAAGTCAGGAAAGGTGAGAGTTTTCCAGTTTCATGGCCATTTTCTCATGCAAGCGTCACCGTCTAGCCTGTTTGACTCACACCCAGCATCCCTTCTTCTGGTAACTCTACTCTGGACTTTTTCCCTTGGTACCAATCCCTTCCTACGTTCAGGCTGTGTGCTTTGGGGCTGAGATGGAGCATCCAACCCAAGCCTACCCTGCCACAGTCCCCTTATCATGGCAGTGGATCAAGAGATGGACCCCTGGGATGTCCCCAGTGGTCCAGTGGTTAAGAATCCGCCATCCAATGTAAGAGACGCAAGAGATGAGGGTTCAGTCCCTGGGTTGGGAAGATCCCCTGGAGGAGAGCATGGCCACCTGCTTCAGTGTTCTTGCCTAGAGAGTCCCCAAGGACAGAGGAGCCTGGCGGGTTACAGCTCATGGGCTGCAAAGAGTCAGACACCACTGAGCATGCACACACATTGCTGATTTACAATATTGTGTTCATTTCAGATGTACAGCTTCCAATGCTTTTCCATGATAGGTTATTACAAGATTCATTGACTTCTTGTAGTTCAGTCGCTCAGTCGTGTCTGACTCTTGGTGACCCCCTGGACAGCAGCACGCCAGGCTTCCCTGTCCTTCACCATCTCCCGGAGCATGCTCAAACTCACATCCATTGAGTCGACGATGCTAAAGACTGTTTATTTTCAATCTCCGCAAGAGAGTAGACTCGTTGTTTTGAATGAAGCAGCGACAAGTCCCCAGCACCTTGTAAGGGCTTGGCATATAGTAGGCACTCGGTAAATCTTCCTGGTGTGATTGGGGACTTGGTGGGGCCCGTGAGCCCAGGAAGCTAGTTGATTCTTCCCCATGGTGTGTCTGCTCCCTACCCTGCCCTGTGGGCCTGATCTTTATTTATGCCCCCCCCCCCCCCCCAGGTCTCCTACTGCTCATGGATTTCTTTGCTTTCAAATATTTCTTTTTAACTGACAGAGGAGTCTGGCAAACCCTCCCTAAATCCCCAGACGTCCTTGGCAGCAAGCCAGGTGTTCAGACGCCACCCCATCCCTCCCTCCCTGGCCACCGTTGGCAAACCCCCAGAAGCCCCCAGGTTAGCAAGTCAGGAAAGGTGAGAGTTTTCCAGTTTCATGGCCATTTTCTCATGCAAGCGTCACCGTCTAGCCTGTTTGACTCACACCCAGCATCCCTTCTTCTGGTAACTCTACTCTGGACTTTTTCCCTTGGTACCAATCCCTTCCTACGTTCAGGCTGTGTGCTTTGGGGCTGAGATGGAGCATCCAACCCAAGCCTACCCTGCCACAGTCCCCTTATCATGGCAGTGGATCAAGAGATGGACCCCTGGGATGTCCCCAGTGGTCCAGTGGTTAAGAATCCGCCATCCAATGTAAGAGACGCAAGAGATGAGGGTTCAGTCCCTGGGTTGGGAAGATCCCCTGGAGGAGAGCATGGCCACCTGCTTCAGTGTTCTTGCCTAGAGAGTCCCCAAGGACAGAGGAGCCTGGCGGGTTACAGCTCATGGGCTGCAAAGAGTCAGACACCACTGAGCATGCACACACATTGCTGATTTACAATATTGTGTTCATTTCAGATGTACAGCTTCCAATGCTTTTCCATGATAGGTTATTACAAGATTCATTGACTTCTTGTAGTTCAGTCGCTCAGTCGTGTCTGACTCTTGGTGACCCCCTGGACAGCAGCACGCCAGGCTTCCTGTCCTTCACCATCTCCCGGAGCATGCTCAAACTCACATCCATTGAGTCGACGATGCTAAAGACTGTTTATTTTCAATCTCCGCAAGAGAGTAGACTCGTTGTTTTGAATGAAGCAGCGACAAGTCCCCAGCACCTTGTAAGGGCTTGGCATATAGTAGGCACTCGGTAAATCTTCCTGGTGTGATTGGGGACTTGGTGGGGCCCGTGAGCCCAGGAAGCTAGTTGATTCTTCCCCATGGTGTGTCTGCTCCCTACCCTGCCCTGTGGGCCTGATCTTTATTTATGACCCCCAGGTCTCCTACTGCTCATGGATTTCTTTGCTTTCAAATATTTCTTTTTAACTGACAGAGGAGTCTGGCAAACCCTCCCTAAATCCCCAGACGTCCTTGGCAGCAAGCCAGGTGTTCAGACGCCACCCCACTCCACCCTCCCTCCCTCCGGCTTTTGAAACCAACTTTGTGCGTGCGTGTGTGCACCTGCATGTACACATCTCCTTTCGGGGAGAGAGAGAGTCGCTGGATCGCTCAGCTCGTCACTCAGCTCGGTCTGTCTCAGCATCGATCAATATCTGCATCGTCGCAGCACAGTTCTGTCCACAGGCAAAAGCCCTTTGCTCTTTTTTGGATTTCTGGTGGGTTCTTGCTATTGTTCAGTCACTAAGTGGTGTCTGACTCTGTGACCCCCATGGACTGCCGCACGCCAGGCTTCCCTGTCTCTCACTCCCTCCCCGAGTTTGCTCAAGCTCGTGTCTGTTGAGCTGAGGAGGCTGCCCAACCCTCTCATCCTTGGTCACCATCAAACCCATTTGCAATCATAGTCCTTCAGTGGTCACACAAATGGTTTGCAAACAGGCGTCGGAGGGCTGTAAAGTTGAGCTGCAACAGGGCCTCCTGCCACACGGCCCAGGCCCCTGCCAGATGCTGGTTATTTTCACGTAGGTGTAGATGCAGCCAGGGGCAGTCTTCAGAAATTTAGCAGCTGGCAGGAGGCAGGACTGACCTATCAGCCTGATTATATTCTTTTTTTTTTTTTTTTTTTTAAAGATTTATTTATTTATTTTGGGCAGGGGTCGGGTTGGGGAGGGAGGGGAGCGAGCGGGCCACTTCTATTGGTCTTTCATTTCTCTACTTTTGTCCATCTTTGTTCTTTGGCTCCTGTGGGCCTTTCATCATGGTGGCTTCTGTCGTTGCAGAGCGCTGGCTCTAGGCGCATGTGCTCCAGAGCTCCGACTCGGTGATTGGACACATCAGTCCAGCCGCTCCATGGCACGTGGGATCTTCCCAGGCCAGGGCTCGAACTGGCGCCCCTTGCACTGCAAGGCGGTGTCCTTACCCACTGGACCACCAGGGGAAGCCCTGATTATATTCTTTTATGTCATTTATAAATTGTTATGATTTTAAATGGATAATGTTAATTGCTCAGTCATGTCCGACTCTTTGTGACCCCATGGACTGGGGCCCACCAGGCTCCTCTGTCCATGGGATTTCCTAGGCAGGAATACTGGAGTGGGTTGCCATTCCCTTTTCCAGGGGATCTTCCTGACCCAGGTCTCCTGCATTGCAGGCAGATTCTTTACTGTCTGAGTCACCAGGGACGCTGATTTTGAATGGATGTGTTGTGTTTATTTATCTAACTATTTATTCTTAATGTGATTCAGGTATTTGGTCACTTTGTGAAGCATGTGTGATCTTGTTCTTTGACCAGGGATCAAACCTTGGCCCTCTGTATTAGAAGTGCAATCTTAACCATCAGGGAAGCCCCATATTGTTATTTTTGTATTAGGTGCTTCCAAAAGCAGCACCTAACACCCTTTATTCTTCCTAAAGCATCTCTGTAAGATATTATTTCCACTTTGCAGTTGAGGAAACTGAGGCTCTGAAAGATAGCCATTTTTCCATTCTTTATGTTCCTCACACTTCATAGCTATAGAATATTCCATTCGAGGGCTTCCCAGGTGGTGCTAGGGGTAAAGAACCCACCTGCCAGTGCAGGAGACATAAGAGATGCAGGTTCTATCCCTGGGTTGGTTGGGAAGATCCCCTGGAGGAGGAAATGGCAGCCCACTCCAGTATTGCTGCCCAGAGAATCCCATGGACAGAGGCGCCTGGTGGGCTACAGTCCATAAGGTCACAAACAATTGGACATGACTAAAGCCACTTAATATGCACTCCATCCAAAAATGTACTGAGTTCACATAATGATTCTCCCCCGCCAGCCCATTCGTCTTGTTTCCAGTCTCTTTGCTGGTATAAATAATGCAGCCATGACAGTCTCTAGATCATTAAGAATTCCTTGAAGAATTCATTTTGGACGACTATATAATATTTCATATTGTCAACAAAAATGTGTGTACAAGGATACTAATCACATCATTACTTATAATGGCAAAAATTGAATGTAATTAAGCCACACAGAAAAATGCTTCTACAATGGTACTGAGTGAAAGCAGCAGGGTACAGAATTTCATAATCAGCATGCTCCTGGTTGTCAAAGAGGGGAGAGATACAGATGCATAAAAAAGAAAGAAAAGTCTTATAATTTTCCTAATGCTTATTGCTGGTGATAACCTTTATGGAAAACTGGGTTTTTTTATGCTGCTGTTTTTTTCAAATTCTTCACATGAGCACAATCACTTTTAAATTAAAAAAAAAAAAAAAACAAGGAAAAAGCATTTGGCCTCTTTTTATTGATTATTTTTTATTTGTTTGTTTTCATCCGTCTTTATTCTTTGGCCTGTGTGGGCCTCCCATGGCAGTGGCCACTCTCATTGCTGAGCACCAGCTCTGCGCGCATGCACTCCAGAGTGCTGGCTCGTAATTGGACACATCGGCCCAGCCGTGCCATGGCACATGGGATCTTCCCGGGCCAGGGATCAAACTGACGCCCCTTGAACGGCAAGGTGGACTCTTTACCCACTGGATCACCAGGGAAGCCCTAGAAAACGTTTTCGAAAAGGGACCAAATAGCAAATAGGTGGATAGTGAACCTGGCTTCATGAGCCTGCAGGTCTCTGTTGCAGTTACTTGACTTGGCCATTGTCGTGTGAAAGCAGCCACAGACAACTCAGGAACAAATGGATGGGGCTGTGTTCCGATAAAACATTATTCATAAAAAACAAGATATGGGCTAGACTTGGACCATGGACCATAGTTTGCCAACCGCTAATTATTGTTTTCCTTGTGTATTGTCAATGAGCTCATTCATTTATTTATTTGACACTGTTTTATTTATGTCTTTTTGACTGTGCTGGGTTTTCGTTGCTATGTGCAGGCTTTCTTCAGTAACTAGGTGACTCTCTAGTTGTGGTGCGTGGGCTTCTCATTCTGTGGCTTCTCTTGTTGCAGACCACGGGCTCTAGGTACATGGGCCTCAGTCGTTGTGGCACACAGGCTCAGGAGTTGTGGCTCGCAGGCTGTAGACCACAGGCTCAGGACTTGTGGTACACAAGCTTAGCTGCTCTGTGGCAGGTGGGTTCTTCCTGGGTCAGGGATCGAACCTGTGTCTCCTGCACTGGCAGGTGGATCCTTTACCACTGAGCCACCAGGGAAGTCCTGTTGTTTTCCTTATTAAAAGGAAACTTTATTAAATATTGGAATAGATACAAAAGACTATGAAAGTAAGTTCAAAGTGCTACTAATAAAAATATAATGAATATCCTTGTACCAACCACCAATTTCTTTTTAAAACTATTTATTTATTTATTTGGGTCTTAGTTTCAGCTCATGGGATCTTCTTAGTTGCAGCATGTGGGAACTGGTTCCTTGACCAAGATTGAACCTTGGTCGCCTGAAGTTGGGATTACAGAGTCTTAGCCACCAGGGAAGTCCTGCCAATCATCAATTTAACCAACTTCACTGTTAGCTTTGAAGTCCTAGATGCCCTAAATCCAGGCCCAGCTCCTTCCTTCAAAGAGAACCTATTTTCTGACTTCCCTATTTAATATTCACTTGCTCATTCCCTTGCTTATAAATTTACCACAAGTTTGTTTCTCAAAATACATTGTATGAAAAAAGAATACATTGTATGGTTTTGCTTGTTCTTCAGATCAATTGAAAGACTTCCCTGATGGCTCGGGGGTAAAGTATCCACCTGCAATGCAGGAGGCTTAGGAGATGTGAGTTTGATCTCTGGGTTGGGAAGATCCCCTGAAGGAGGAAATAGCAACTCACTCAGTGTTCTTGCCTGGAAAATCCCACGGACAGAGGAGCCTGGGGGGCTGCCATCCATAGGGTCGCAGCATAGGGTCCATATAGGGCTACAGTTCATAGGACACGACTGAGCAAATACATACATACATACAGATGTATTATTCTGTCACTTGTTTACACTTTGTTGTTAAGATTCATCTATGTTGATGTGTGTAGCCTGATTTTTCTAATCCATGGTGCATTCCATGGTGTAACTATACCATAGACTATTTATCTGATTTGTCACTGATGGCCATTTGGTTGTTTCTAGGATTCTCATCGCCTCATTTCACACTGTTTTGTATTTTGGTACATGAATTCATATAGAGGTTTATTTTTTATTTTTAATTGGAGAATAATTGCTTTACAGCATTGTGTTGGTTTCTGCCATACAACAATGTGAATCAGCCATAAGTCATAGTAGTTTTTGCAAAGATTAAGTATGTAAAAATAAGAAGCCACTGGACCACCAGGGAAGTCCCTGCACCTTGGTTTCCTTAGCATTGAAACAGGAGTATTAATGTTCTCTCTATAATCTGCAATGCCTGCTTATCTAGAACTGGGTCATGATGGGTTTGGAGTCCCTCTGTGTGTTCCATCTTTCCATCATCCAGGCTGTCGGCAGATAGTGGTGAACAAGTGTGGAAATGAAAGTCGCTCAGTCATGTTCCCCGGAACCTTGGTCGCCTGAAGTTGGGATTACAGAGTCTTAGCCACCAGGGAAGTCCTGCCAATCATCAATTTAACCAACTTCACTGTTAGCTTTGAAGTCCTAGATGCCCTAAATCCAGGCCCAGCTCCTTCCTTCAAAGAGAACCTATTTTCTGACTTCCCTATTTAATATTCACTTGCTCATTCCCTTGCTTATAAATTTACCACAAGTTTGTTTCTCAAAATACATTGTATGAAAAAAGAATACATTGTATGGTTTTGCTTGTTCTTCAGATCAATTGAAAGACTTCCCTGATGGCTCGGGGGTAAAGTATCCACCTGCAATGCAGGAGGCTTAGGAGATGTGAGTTTGATCTCTGGGTTGGGAAGATCCCCTGAAGGAGGAAATAGCAACTCACTCAGTGTTCTTGCCTGGAAAATCCCACGGACAGAGGAGCCTGGGGGGCTGCCATCCATAGGGTCGCAGCATAGGGTCCATATAGGGCTACAGTTCATAGGACACGACTGAGCAAATACATACATACATACAGATGTATTATTCTGTCACTTGTTTACACTTTGTTGTTAAGATTCATCTATGTTGATGTGTGTAGCCTGATTTTTCTAATCCATGGTGCATTCCATGGTGTAACTATACCATAGACTATTTATCTGATTTGTCACTGATGGCCATTTGGTTGTTTCTAGGATTCTCATCGCCTCATTTCACACTGTTTTGTATTTTGGTACATGAATTCATATAGAGGTTTATTTTTTATTTTTAATTGGAGAATAATTGCTTTACAGCATTGTGTTGGTTTCTGCCATACAACAATGTGAATCAGCCATAAGTCATAGTAGTTTTTGCAAAGATTAAGTATGTAAAAATAAGAAGCCACTGGACCACCAGGGAAGTCCCTGCACCTTGGTTTCCTTAGCATTGAAACAGGAGTATTAATGTTCTCTCTATAATCTGCAATGCCTGCTTATCTAGAACTGGGTCATGATGGGTTTGGAGTCCCTCTGTGTGTTCCATCTTTCCATCATCCAGGCTGTCGGCAGATAGTGGTGAACAAGTGTGGAAATGAAAGTCGCTCAGTCATGTCCAACCCTTTGCGACCCATGGGCGAGCCATGGAATTCTCCAGACCAGGAGTGCTGGAGTAGCAGCCTTTCCCTTCTCCAGGGGATCTTCCCAACCCAGGGATCGAACCCAGGTCTCCTGCACTGCAGGCAGAACAAGGTGTGGGTCCTGACTTTTGGGCCTAAAGGTGTTCTTGCCTTGATGCAGAAGCCAGATAAATGCATCGTGAGGTGATAAACACCATGGTGACAATCACAACAGCTGTATGTGTGCTCCTGACACGGTGCGCAGCCCTGCCCTTGGATTTTTTATGAAACAGGTACTGTTACACCATCCCATTTTTCAGCTGAGGACACTGAGGATTAGAAAGGACCTTGGGTCCAAAGCCCCAGAACTAGTGAGGGATGGCGCCAGGACTTGACCCACATTGTCAGACTCCAACTTTTTTTTGGGGGGGGGGGGGCTGGTCTGTGCAGCGTATGAGATCTTAGTTCTCTGGCCAGGGATTGAACCAAGAACCCTCTGTCTTGGGAGGTCAGGGTCTTAGCCACTGAACCACCAGGGAAGCCCTTGACTCCAGCCTATTTTACTAGAAGGGTGTTGCAAGGGCACAAAGAAGGGCACCCATCTTGGGGTGGGGCTGGAGGAGGAAGTTACTGAAGGTCATCCTTGAATGAGACGCTTCAACCGAGTGTATGTATGTATATATGTATATTTATATGTTTCTGGCAGTGCTGCGTGGCATGTGGAGCTTAGCTTCCCAACCAGATGTGGAACCTTTGCCCCCTTCAGTGAAAGTGTTGTGTCTTAACCACTGAACCACCAGGGAAGTCCCTTCAGCTGAGTATTGAAGGATGTGTAGGAGTTGGCCAGGTAGATCAGCGTGGAGGCAGGGAAGTTTGGCAGGCAGCTGGAAGCCCGCTTGCAAAGGGTAAAGGTGTTTGGGAGAACTGGAAAACCTGGTGCTCTCTTGCTGTGGTGGTGATCAATGAGTTAGGTGTCGTATGTGTCAGCTGTCTCTTGCGGCGGACCCGGCCTTGTGGCGATAATAGAGGTAGGTGCCCACAGGAGGGCACAGACGCGCTTGCCTTTCATCCACTCAACCCCCATTGGTCAACGCACGTCACGTGGTGGAGCCCAAGGTCCCAGTCGGGGGCTAGTGCAGAGATCACGGACACAGGAGGGGTGCAGAACTGGGGCCGTGTCTGCAGTCTGTCACACGGGGAGTTTCGGGGATTGGAGGGCTGGGGTGTGGGGAAGCTGCAGACGAGGCAGCGGGGGTCATTGGAGACGAGCTGGTGGAGAAGGACCGGAGGGCCCGAGGGGAAGCGCGGAGGAAGAGGCTGCTGCAGCCGCGAGAAAGGACACGGGCTTGGCCCACGGCAACAGCGGTCGGGCAGGAGGAGATTGATTATGCTACATGTGTCCTATTAAAGCCAAGGCAGTCCGGCTGAGGTACTTGGTCTGTTACACAGATGTCACAGATGGCCCCGGGGATGTAATTGGCCTTGGCCTCTGCGGAAAGGTTAATTGCTCGGATCACACAGTCTGAAGCTTCTCGGACGGACAGAACAGCTTCCCAATTAAAGACTCGGAGCTGCTGAGCCTTCTGTCTTCTCTGGTCACTCGACCAGGGCTGTGGAGGACGGTGGAGGGGCAGAGGGGCCAGGGGCTCTGCCCACGGCTGTGAGGAGCTCATAGCCTGGAGGGACACCGCGCCAATAAGCCACTCTTCTGCGGGCTGTGACAGTCTTACAGGGCTGTTTTCGTGGCAAGAGACAGGCAACTCTCTGCAACAGGCTTGAGCCAAAGGTGAACTTTGCTGGCTCAGGAAATGCAGCAGTGGGGTCGATCTTAGAGACACACAGCTCGGACAACTTTGCTTTTAGGAGGACGCTTCTGCCTGTCGGTGACTCGTTCCTGTGTCAGTTTTATTTTCAGGTGGAGTATGTCGTGGCAGAGATGTCCCAGATAGCTCCAGGTTTCCATCTTCCTTTAACAACCCACAGGAGAAAACTAACACCTCTTTCCCAGAAGTTTCTGCAAAGCTGGGAGCGGGCTCTGATTGGCTCAGCCTCGAGTCACGTGCCCATCCCTGAACCAATCACTATGGTTTGGGTCCCAGCCCTGCTGGAACCGAGAAGGGTGGTGGGAAGCGGTGCTTCCTGGAAGGAAAAACAGGTGCTATTCCCAAAAGGGATGCTGGGCTGGCCTGGGGCCCAGGAGCAGGAGAGGTGGTGGAAATCGTGAGGGTAGGGTGGAGGATGGAGAAAAGAGTGGTGGACCTACCATGGTCCGCAAGCCGCGTCGGAGAGGAAGGGTCTTTAAGAACTGTTGAGTCCAGCTGCCCATTTCACAGATGAGGAGACTGAGTCGAGGGTCTGCTCAAAATGGGAAAGCGGTTAGGAAGATGAACAAGATGTCAGCGTGGGGAGGATCTGGAGAGAGAAGGTAAGCTTGGTGGAGAGATGGGGACCGTTCTGGATCCTGTCTGAAAAGTGGACGTCTGAACTGAGACCCGAATGGAGAAAAGGAGTCAGCCACATGAGGATAAGGGGAAGGAACTTTCCAGAAGGAACATCTAGGTGCAGAGAACCCGAGGCTGAAGTGTGCATGGTCTACACATCCACTTCTCGGACGGACAGAACAGCTTCCCAATTAAAGGCTCGGAGCTGCTGAGCCTTCTGTCTTCTCTGGTCACTCGACCAGGGCTGTGGAGGACGGTGGAGGGGCAGAGGGGCCAGGGGCTCTGCCCACGGCTGTGAGGAGCTCATAGCCTGGAGGGACACCGCGCCAATAAGCCACTCTTCTGCGGGCTGTGACAGTCTTACAGGGCTGTTTTCGTGGCAAGAGACAGGCAACTCTCTGCAACAGGCTTGAGCCAAAGGTGAACTTTGCTGGCTCAGGAAATGCAGCAGTGGGGTCGATCTTAGAGACACACAGCTCGGACAACTTTGCTTTTAGGAGGACGCTTCTGCCTGTCGGTGACTCGTTCCTGTGTCAGTTTTATTTTCAGGTGGAGTATGTCGTGGCAGAGATGTCCCAGATAGCTCCAGGTTTCCATCTTCCTTTAACAACCCACAGGAGAAAACTAACACCTCTTTCCCAGAAGTTTCTGCAAAGCTGGGAGCGGGCTCTGATTGGCTCAGCCTCGAGTCACGTGCCCATCCCTGAACCAATCACTATGGTTTGGGTCCCAGCCCTGCTGGAACCGAGAAGGGTGGTGGGAAGCGGTGCTTCCTGGAAGGAAAAACAGGTGCTATTCCCAAAAGGGATGCTGGGCTGGCCTGGGGCCCAGGAGCAGGAGAGGTGGTGGAAATCGTGAGGGTAGGGTGGAGGATGGAGAAAAGAGTGGTGGACCTACCATGGTCCGCAAGCCGCGTCGGAGAGGAAGGGTCTTTAAGAACTGTTGAGTCCAGCTGCCCATTTCACAGATGAGGAGACTGAGTCGAGGGTCTGCTCAAAATGGGAAAGCGGTTAGGAAGATGAACAAGATGTCAGCGTGGGGAGGATCTGGAGAGAGAAGGTAAGCTTGGTGGAGAGATGGGGACCGTTCTGGATCCTGTCTGAAAAGTGGACGTCTGAACTGAGACCCGAATGGAGAAAAGGAGTCAGCCACATGAGGATAAGGGGAAGGAACTTTCCAGAAGGAACATCTAGGTGCAGAGAACCCGAGGCTGAAGTGTGCATGGTCTACACATCCACTTCTCAACGTGTGGTCTCCCTCATTCCGGGTTAGGGGGATGAGGGCCACAGCGGTCACATGCAGGCTCTTCTATGCATTTCCTCAAAAGTGACCTGCCTTTCTGCTCAGAGCATGGTGGCCAGGACAAGTCACAGAGCCCTTCCAGTCTGAAAGGAATCTGGAACACAGCGGGTACTACATGGGTGTTGAGCCAGAAGTAAGTGTTCCTGCACGGTAAAACCCTCTTTCCCTTATCATCTTCCTTCTGCAGCTCTCCAGCCAAGAATACTGGGGTGGGCTGCCATTTCCTTCTTCAGTGGGTCTTCCCAACCAAGGGATCGAACCCCGGCCTCTTGCATTGCAGGTGGATTCTCTACCATCGGAGTCACCAGGGAAGCCCTCTTCCCCTAGAAACTCTTAACTTGAAAAACCTTTGCTCAGTAGACTTGTTAGAGGTGACATTTCATATGATGTTTTCATTTAAGTTGTACTACTAATGAGGTTGAATCTATTTTTCCAGACAATTTTAGCTACAGTTGTTTCTTTTGTGAATTATCTGGAACCCTAACCTTTTGGGTCTCCTTAAAAAAAGTGGTTTTTTTTTTTTTTTTTGCTTTATTTTCAAAGCCTGAAACATGAGGCATTTGGAAGCTGTGATCTCACCAGCCCCGTCCAGCTTGCATATTCTCTTGAATTCTCTGATCTTTAAAAATACCAAAGGAAATGCCATTTATATTGGCAAAAGCTTTGTGGGTGCCTCCCGGATGAGAGACTAAACCCCCTGAAGTTAGTGAGTTGAGGTATTTTTAGAATTTTCTGCTCGAGTGATAAAACTGGGATCCTTTTGACCAAGGTGGAGTGGGGGTGGAGGGGAATTGTGAGAGAGAAGATACTGTTTGATTCCAGGGTAATAAAATAGATATTCCAAAAAGCAAGGGAGACTTGGACAGAGTCATGCAATACTCTTCACACCCCCTGCCAAGATGAATGTCCTACTCGGAAAGAAGTGCCAGAATGGCCTTTCATGCACCTTTGCAGATAAACCCTCAGAGATCTCTGCCTGCAAATGCTTCTTCGTCTTATACTGTGCATATCTTCATGGGGATGACATGAGCTTGACCAGCATCCTCCTCTCGTGTGGTCTAGCCTAGTGCATTGGAGGAGTTAAATGTCTGTTAAGAAGCAGAAGTCGTGGGACTTCCCTGGTGGTCCAGTGGTTAAGAATCCACCTGCTAATGCAGGAGACACGGGTTTGATCCCTGGTCCGGGAAGATGCCACGTGCCATGGGGCAACGAAGCCCGTGCACTGCAACTACTGAGCCCGCAGTCTAGAGCCCACGAGCCACAATGACTGAAGCCCACACGGCCTCGAGCCTGTGCTCTGCAACAAGACAAGCCGCTGCAATGAGACCCGCACACCGCCACGAGGGAGCAGCGCCCCGCTCGCTGCAAATAGAGGAAGCTCACCCAAAGCCGGGGAGACTCAGCACAGGCGAAAAACAGAGAGAGAGAGAGAATCAGAAGTCCTGGGCTGAAGTGCAGTGTACTGTTGTATGACCTTGATTAATTCTTCTTCCCTCTCTTGGGTGAATTTGTCCTATTTGAATAATGATGTGGAGAGGGCTCAGTTATGGCTGAGTTTTGAGTTCTGTGAAGGATTGCACACTAGTGTCCTTAGGGTCCCTCCACTGCTCCGCTGTGTGTGTGTGTTCATTGGAACGTACTTGTTTTACAATGTCGTGGTAATGTTGGCTGCTCAGTGAAGTGAATCAGTTGTGTGCACACACATATCCCTCCCTCCTGAACCTTCCTTTCCCATTCCCCACCAATCTCACCCTCTAGGTCATCACAGAGCACTGAGCTGAGCTTCCTCTGCTTTGCGTCAGGTTCCCGCTAGCTCTCTGTTTTACACATTTGTTGTTGTTCAGTTGCTAAGTCATGTCTGACTTCGTGACTCCATGGGCGGCAGCCCTCCAGGCTTCCCTGTCCTTCGCTATCTCCCAGGGTTTGCTCAAACTCATGTCCATTGGGTTGATGATACTGTCCAACCACCTCATCCGCTGTCCCTCCCTTCTCCTCTGCCTTCAGTCTTTCCCAGCATCAGGGTTTTGTCGGAAAGAAGTGCCAGAATGGCCTTTCATGCACCTTTGCAGATAAACCCTCAGAGATCTCTGCCTGCAAATGCTTCTTCGTCTTATACTGTGCATATCTTCATGGGGATGACATGAGCTTGACCAGCATCCTCCTCTCGTGTGGTCTAGCCTAGTGCATTGGAGGAGTTAAATGTCTGTTAAGAAGCAGAAGTCGTGGGACTTCCCTGGTGGTCCAGTGGTTAAGAATCCACCTGCTAATGCAGGAGACACGGGTTTGATCCCTGGTCCGGGAAGATGCCACGTGCCATGGGGCAACGAAGCCCGTGCACTGCAACTACTGAGCCCGCAGTCTAGAGCCCACGAGCCACAATGACTGAAGCCCACACGGCCTCGAGCCTGTGCTCTGCAACAAGACAAGCCGCTGCAATGAGACCCGCACACCGCCACGAGGGAGCAGCGCCCCGCTCGCTGCAAATAGAGGAAGCTCACCCAAAGCCGGGAGACTCAGCACAGGCGAAAACAGAGAGAGAGAGAATCAGAAGTCCTGGGCTGAAGTGCAGTGTACTGTTGTATGACCTTGATTAATTCTTCTTCCCTCTCTTGGGTGAATTTGTCCTATTTGAATAATGATGTGGAGAGGGCTCAGTTATGGCTGAGTTTTGAGTTCTGTGAAGGATTGCACACTAGTGTCCTTAGGGTCCCTCCACTGCTCCGCTGTGTGTGTGTGTTCATTGGAACGTACTTGTTTTACAATGTCGTGGTAATGTTGGCTGCTCAGTGAAGTGAATCAGTTGTGTGCACACACATATCCCTCCCTCCTGAACCTTCCTTTCCCATTCCCCACCAATCTCACCCTCTAGGTCATCACAGAGCACTGAGCTGAGCTTCCTCTGCTTTGCGTCAGGTTCCCGCTAGCTCTCTGTTTTACACATTTGTTGTTGTTCAGTTGCTAAGTCATGTCTGACTTCGTGACTCCATGGGCGGCAGCCCTCCAGGCTTCCCTGTCCTTCGCTATCTCCCAGGGTTTGCTCAAACTCATGTCCATTGGGTTGATGATACTGTCCAACCACCTCATCCGCTGTCCCTCCCTTCTCCTCTGCCTTCAGTCTTTCCCAGCATCAGGGTTTTGTCCAGTGAGTCAGCTCTTCCCATCTGCTGACCAAAGGATTGGAGCTTCAGCTTCAGCGTCAGTCCTTCCAATGACTATTCAGGGTTGATTTCCTTTAGGATGGATGGGTTTGATCTCCTTGCTGTCTACGGGGCTCTCAGGGGTCTTCTCCAGCACCACCATTAGATATTTTCAGTTCTTTGGTGCTCAGCCTTCTCTGTGGTCCAGCTCTCACATTCGTACGTGACTACTGAAAAAACGTGTGTATACGTGTGTATACGTCAATCCAGTCTCCCAGTTTGTCCCACCCTCCCCTCCCCCCACAGTGTCCACCTGTCTATTCTCTACATCTGCATCTCTCCTCCTGCCCTGGAACTAGGTTCATCTGTACCAGTTCTTTCTAGCTTATGGGTATGCATTAATGTACAATACTTGTTTTTCTTTTTCTGACTTATTTCACTCTGCATGACCAGCTGGACTCACGTAGGGTTTGGAAATATTAGAATTTATTGCTCCATTGTTTTGGAGTCAAGAGATTACACATTTAAAAATAAAATCAGGATTTCTTCTTTCTTCTGAAAGGTTGGAAGATCTGGCAGCCCTGGTTCCAGCCTGCCACGGGCCGGCTGAGCTGCACCAGTGGCTCGTTTTGCCTGGGACGGAGTCCTCCAGATGGTCTCAGCTGCCACTCTGCTGCCCTGTTGTCTTCCTGACATGGAAGCAGGGTGTCTATTCCATTTATTAGGGTGCTTGGGCCTTTACTTCAGGAGGAGAGGAACAGAGTTCATGTACCCGTGGTTTTATCAAAAGTGGAGAAAAGCATGGGCAAAGGCCCTGGGATAGGAGTGAGTTTTGTGCCTTTGTGAAGCTCACAGTGGCTTCCTAAAGGACGGAGGAAGGTCCGTCTCTTGGCTGGGCCCTGCTGGGGCCAAGGCTTCTACATGAGAGCTTGGGGAGGAGCTACTGTCTGTCCACCCAGCCCTGGATGCCTGGCCTGCTCTGCAGGGGGCTGTGCCCTCCTGGTCACTTCAGCTCTGAGGCTGTTCTGTTTATCGGCAGCCCCCCAGGGGGAGTCTCAGCAGCTGATATCTGTTCCCCTCGGCGCTACCAGTAGGCTCCATGTGTGACCCTCTGCCTGCCATGGTGCAGGGGGAACACGGGTGGACGGAGTCCAGTGGGAGTGTGGCGGCTGCCTCGGGGACTTGTCCTCTTGGGGTGTGTCCGATGACCACGATCTGGAGTGGTCAGGGCTGAGCCCTGGGCCTGCCTTGCTCACTGTTTCCACCCTTCTGAATCGTCACAGTCAGGGACAGACATCACAATTGTCCCTGCGCAGGTCAGTGTCAACCCCTGGCTCCCCCTTCCCTCCCCTCTCTTCATGGTTCCAGCTTGAACGCTTGCACACCAGATCCCTGCTGCCCTCGAGATGAAGTGGCCTCCTCCGCCCAGCCCCGGCCCTTCACCCCCGGGCCTCTGTGGTCCAGCCACGGCCGAGGTCCCCTGTGGTCCTGACTCCCCCTTCCCTCGGTCTGGTCTCCCTTTCCTGGTCCCCTCTCATCCTTCAAGTCTCACAGGAGGCAGCACCTCTGACAGAAACTCTGGGGATTCCCCAGTCTGGCCACACCCTCAGCTCGCGGGCTCCTCTATCTCTCCTCTTCCTGGCGTGTCCTGAGAGCAGCCTTTCATCATGGCCTTCCAGCTCATCACAGCACTGGCACAGCTAGGGGTAAGGGATGACACTTGGTGGGAGCTCACTGTGAACCAGGCTTTGCTTCCACTTAGGTTACTTTATTGATTTTTGGCAATTTTGCTGCCACGGACTCCTCTCTAGTTGCAGGGAGTGGGGGCTCCTCTCTAGTTGAGGTGAGCAGGCTTCTTGTGGCGGTGACTTGTTGTGAAACTTGGCTCTAGGGCACACAGGCTTCAGTAGTTGGGGCCCATGGGCCCCATAGTTGTGACTCTGAGGCTCTAGAGCACAAGCTCCATAGTTGTGGCTCATGGGGTTTAGTTTCTCCGCAGCATGTGGGATCTTCCTGGATCAGGGATCGAACCTATGTCTCCTGCATTGGCAGGCGAACTCTTTACCAGTGAGCTACCCAGGAAGCCCCCACATAGGTTAGTGAGTCCCTCCTGTAACCCTTGAACTGGGCCTTGGAGGCATTCCATTGTACAGATGAGGAAACTGAGGCCCAACAGGATTTAAATAACTTTCCCCACATCGTACAGCTGGAAAGTGGAGGAGGATTGAATTTCCTCTTCCAGGGCTGAGCCCTGCTCTTGTCCTTGCCTTGTCCCTTTGCACTTAAGTGGAATGTATGAATTGGGCATTGACCCATTTCAGATGGCAAACCCCCAAACTTCCTCTTCTCTCACCCTCTGCACTGAAGCTTGAACCTGGCTTGCCAGTTCTCATCATGGACACCCATGGGGTCTGCATCGCCAACCTCACTGATCTCGGGTGGCCTCAATCTGTGACAGCTTGGAGCTGGGCTTGGGTTTCCAGCCTGAGATGGGCTGGGGTCAGAGCCCGGTATGACAAGGGTGCACTTGCGCCCGGCCCTTCACCCCGGGCCTCTGTGGTCCAGCCACGGCCGAGGTCCCCTGTGGTCCTGACTCCCCTTCCTCGGTCTGGTCTCCCTTTCCTGGTCCCCTCTCATCCTTCAAGTCTCACAGGAGGCAGCACCTCTGACAGAAACTCTGGGGATTCCCCAGTCTGGCCACACCCTCAGCTCGCGGGCTCCTCTATCTCTCCTCTTCCTGGCGTGTCCTGAGAGCAGCCTTTCATCATGGCCTTCCAGCTCATCACAGCACTGGCACAGCTAGGGGTAAGGGATGACACTTGGTGGGAGCTCACTGTGAACCAGGCTTTGCTTCCACTTAGGTTACTTTATTGATTTTTGGCAATTTTGCTGCCACGGACTCCTCTCTAGTTGCAGGGAGTGGGGGCTCCTCTCTAGTTGAGGTGAGCAGGCTTCTTGTGGCGGTGACTTGTTGTGAAACTTGGCTCTAGGGCACACAGGCTTCAGTAGTTGGGGCCCATGGGCCCCATAGTTGTGACTCTGAGGCTCTAGAGCACAAGCTCCATAGTTGTGGCTCATGGGGTTTAGTTTCTCCGCAGCATGTGGGATCTTCCTGGATCAGGGATCGAACCTATGTCTCCTGCATTGGCAGGCGAACTCTTTACCAGTGAGCTACCCAGGAAGCCCCCACATAGGTTAGTGAGTCCCTCCTGTAACCCTTGAACTGGGCCTTGGAGGCATTCCATTGTACAGATGAGGAAACTGAGGCCCAACAGGATTTAAATAACTTTCCCCACATCGTACAGCTGGAAAGTGGAGGAGGATTGAATTTCCTCTTCCAGGGCTGAGCCCTGCTCTTGTCCTTGCCTTGTCCCTTTGCACTTAAGTGGAATGTATGAATTGGGCATTGACCCATTTCAGATGGCAAACCCCCAAACTTCCTCTTCTCTCACCCTCTGCACTGAAGCTTGAACCTGGCTTGCCAGTTCTCATCATGGACACCCATGGGGTCTGCATCGCCAACCTCACTGATCTCGGGTGGCCTCAATCTGTGACAGCTTGGAGCTGGGCTTGGGTTTCCAGCCTAAGATGGGCTGGGTCAGGGCGGTAAAAGCACCAGATCCTAGCCACTAGCCCAGTGGTCAATGACAAGGGTCCTGGCACTTTGGCTTTGCAAAATAGAATTTCTACAAAGACGGTCTACAGCCATACCACCCTGAAGCCACCTGATCTCATCTGATCTCAGAAGATAAGCAGGGTCAGGCCTGGTTAGTACTTGGATGGGAGAATTGCCACAAAGATGGAAAGTAATAAAACAAGTAAAATATTTCTTAGGAGGAAAAAGAGTACAGTACGTGTGGATAGACACACGGATGGGCTCGGAGGGAGAGTCCCTGAGTTGTGCCCACGTGGCGGTTTAAGCCACTTATAGAGGGCATTTCTTCCTGTTTTCCTTTGGCCAATCATCTTGATTTGCCTGGTTCATGGTCTATATTTGGTATATCTCAGGATCCTCCTAGGGCTTCCCTGGTGACTCAGATGGTAAAGAATCCTCCTGCAATGCAGGAGACCCGGGTTCAATCCCTGGGTTGGAAAGATCCCCTGGAGGAGGGCATGGCGACCCACTCCCGTATTCTTGCCTGGAGAATCCCCGTGGACAGAGGAGCCTGGCGGGCTGCATGGGGTCACAAAGAGTTGAACACGACTGAGTGATGAAGCCCAGCACAGGACCTTCCCATGTGTGCGGCATCTCTTAGTCAAGATGGATCCTACTGAAAGGGCGTCTGGGTAGAACATCCCTTGACAAGATGCCCCTTTGGCCTCCAAGGAGTCTTTCCTGCCTGTGTATGGTTGGGGAGGCCTCCTGACTTTAGGAGCCAGAAAGATGTGGTCTGTGCAGGGTCCTGCCTCCTCCCTAATTGCCCTGCTGTTCTTTCAGTCAGTAGAGAATGAATTTCTAATTGCGTTACCCTGAGCGGGGAACCAGAGGGTGGGGGGGCTCATCTGCCTCTTCCCTCAGCACCACCGGCTCCTTTCCCAGCCCTTCAAGTCACGTACTCCGTAGCATTGGTCCCTGTAAAGAATGAATCTGGGGCTTCCCTGGTGGTCCAGTGGATAAAGAGTCCACCTTGCAGTGCAAGGGGCACCGGTTCAATCCCTGGCCTGGGAAGATCACACAAGCTGAAGAACAGCTGGACCGATGTGTCCAATTATGAGCCAGAGCTCTGGAGCGCATGCGCCCAGAGCCGGTGTTCAGCAATGAGAGAGACTACTGCAATGGGAGGCCCACGCAGGCCCAAAGAATAAAGATGGATGAAAATGAATAAATGAATAGGGCTTCCCTGGTAAAGAGTCTGCCTTGCAGTGCCAGGGGCACTAGTTCGATCCCTGGCCTGGGAGGATCCCGTGTGCCATGGGGCAGCTGGACCGGTGTGTCCAATTACCAAGCTGGAGCTGTGGAGCGCATGCGCCCAGAGCCAGTGCTCTGCAACAAGAGAGGCCACTGTGAAGGGAGGCCCAAACAGGCCTAAGAATAAAGATGCACAAAAAATAAAAAAAAGATGACTTAGAAGCAAAAAGAAAAAAAAAAAATAATAGAAGAGGCCCAAATTAAAAAAAAAGAAAAGAATGAATCTGGCTCTGTTCCCCAAATGTCACCAGAGAGGCTCAGATCTCCTTTTCGCCATCTCGCGGTCCTTGTATTTCCCTGACCTTTGGGTGGCCTTCACGGCCGCCGACTCATCCTTGAAACAGTTTCTTCCTTCAGTTTCTTCTGCTGGCCGACTCCTCCTTTGCCTCTTGGCTTGTGTCCTTTCTTCATTATTTGTTTAACAACTTTTTACGGAACATCTCCTGGGCCAGGGCCAGATCTTATTCTGGGAGACTGCGCTGAACAGTCTGATAAAACCCTTGCCCTGTGGAACGTTCTCTGTGGCTGGAAAACTGATCCCCGTGTCTTTTCCTGTGAGGGGGCCTCCTGACTTTAGGAGCCAGAAAGATGTGGTCTGTGCAGGGTCCTGCCTCCTCCCTAATTGCCCTGCTGTTCTTTCAGTCAGTAGAGAATGAATTTCTAATTGCGTTACCCTGAGCGGGGAACCAGAGGGTGGGGGGGCTCATCTGCCTCTTCCCTCAGCACCACCGGCTCCTTTCCCAGCCCTTCAAGTCACGTACTCCGTAGCATTTGTCCCTGTAAAGAATGAATCTGGGGCTTCCTGGTGGTCCAGTGGATAAAGAGTCCACCTTGCAGTGCAAGGGGCACCGGTTCAATCCCTGGCCTGGGAAGATCACACAAGCTGAAGAACAGCTGGACCGATGTGTCCAATTATGAGCCAGAGCTCTGGAGCGCATGCGCCCAGAGCCGGTGTTCAGCAATGAGAGAGACTACTGCAATGGGAGGCCCACGCAGGCCCAAAGAATAAAGACGGATGAAAATGAATAAATGAATAGGGCTTCCCTGGTAAAGAGTCTGCCTTGCAGTGCCAGGGGCACTAGTTCGATCCCTGGCCTGGGAGGATCCCGTGTGCCATGGGGCAGCTGGACCGGTGTGTCCAATTACCAAGCTGGAGCTGTGGAGCGCATGCGCCCAGAGCCAGTGCTCTGCAACAAGAGAGGCCACTGTGAAGGGAGGCCCAAACAGGCCTAAGAATAAAGATGCACAAAAAATAAAAAAAAGATGACTTAGAAGCAAAAAGAAAAAAAAAAAATAATAGAAGAGGCCCAAATTAAAAAAAAAGAAAAGAATGAATCTGGCTCTGTTCCCCAAATGTCACCAGAGAGGCTCAGATCTCCTTTTCGCCATCTCGCGGTCCTTGTATTTCCCTGACCTTTGGGTGGCCTTCACGGCGGCCGCCGACTCATCCTTGAAACAGTTTCTTCCTTCAGTTTCTTCTGCTGGCCGACTCCTCCTTTGCCTCTTGGCTTGTGTCCTTTCTTCATTATTTGTTTAACAACTTTTTACGGAACATCTCCTGGGCCAGGGCCAGATCTTATTCTGGGAGACTGCGCTGAACAGTCTGATAAAAACCCTTGCCCTGTGGAACGTTCTCTGTGGCTGGAAAACTGATCCCCCGTGTTGTCCAAGAGATCCCATTACTCTTTCAGTTAATGAGAAAGAAAACAGGGTGAGGGATAGGGAGGGACTGTGTGTAGGCTGGGGCGTGGCTCCTCTGGAGGGAGGGGGCCATGGCATCTCAGCTGGAAAACAGTCAACCAAGCAAAGCTGGGGAATGAGCCTTCTGGGCAGAGGGCACCACAAGTGCAAAGGCCCTGGGGTGACTGGAGCATGGTGGGCCAGGAGGCGTCAAAGGGTAGGCAGAGGCTTGACAGTCTTGGTAGGGGGTGGTTCAAAAGACAGGCAGGAAGTTGGGGTTAATTCCAGGTGCAATGAGAAATCTCCAGAAGGTGGCAACAAAGAAGAGACTTCATGTATTTGTATATATATTTTTTCTTTTCCCCATCATGCCTCTTATTTATTTATTTATTTAATTTTTGGGGGGTGGGGAGGGAGGGGAGCAGGCGGGCCACTTCTATTGGTCTTTCATTTGTCTATTTTCATCCATCTTTGTTCTTTGGCCCGTGTGGGCCTCCCATCGCAGTGGCCTCTGTTGTCACAGAGCACCGGCTCTGGGCGCATGCGCCCCAGAGCTCCGGCTCGGTGATTGGACACATTGGTCCAGCTGCTCCGCGGCACGTGGGATCTTCCCAGGCCAGGGATCGAACCGGCGCCCCTTGCACTGCAAGGCGGTGTCCTTACCCACTGGACCACCAGGGAAGCCCCCATCATGCCTTTTTTATTTGTATTTATTTTCATCCTTTTTTAAAAAGAAAAAAAAGAAAAAAAAAATAATAGAAGAGGCCAAATTAAAAAAAAAGAATGAATCTGGCTTGAAACAGGGTTTCTTGCCATCTCATGTCCTTGTATTTCCCTGACCTTTGGGTGGCCTTCACGGCGCCGCCGACTCATCCTTGAAACAGTTTCTTCCTTCAGTTTCTTCTGCTGGCCGACTCCTCCTTTGCCTCTTGGCTTGTGTCCTTTCTTCATTATTTGTTTAACAACTTTTTACGGAACATCTCCTGGGCCAGGGCCAGATCTTATTCTGGGAGACTGCGCTGAACAGTCTGATAAAAACCCTTGCCCTGTGGAACGTTCTCTGTGGCTGGAAAACTGATCCCCCGTGTTGTCCAAGAGATCCCATTACTCTTTCAGTTAATGAGAAAGAAAACAGGGTGAGGGATAGGGAGGGACTGTGTGTAGGCTGGGGCGTGGCTCCTCTGGAGGGAGGGGGCCATGGCATCTCAGCTGGAAAACAGTCAACCAAGCAAAGCTGGGGAATGAGCCTTCTGGGCAGAGGGCACCACAAGTGCAAAGGCCCTGGGGTGACTGGAGCATGGTGGGCCAGGAGGCGTCAAAGGGTAGGCAGAGGCTTGACAGTCTTGGTAGGGGGTGGTTCAAAAGACAGGCAGGAAGTTGGGGTTAATTCCAGGTGCAATGAGAAATCTCCAGAAGGTGGCAACAAAGAAGAGACTTCATGTATTTGTATATATATTTTTTCTTTTCCCCATCATGCCTCTTATTTATTTATTTATTTAATTTTTGGGGGGTGGGGAGGGAGGGGAGCAGGCGGGCCACTTCTATTGGTCTTTCATTTGTCTATTTTCATCCATCTTTGTTCTTTGGCCCGTGTGGGCCTCCCATCGCAGTGGCCTCTGTTGTCACAGAGCACCGGCTCTGGGCGCATGCGCCCCAGAGCTCCGGCTCGGTGATTGGACACATTGGTCCAGCTGCTCCGCGGCACGTGGGATCTTCCCAGGCCAGGGATCGAACCGGCGCCCCTTGCACTGCAAGGCGGTGTCCTTACCCACTGGACCACCAGGGAAGCCCCCATCATGCCTTTTTTATTTGTATTTATTTTCATCCTTTTTTAAAATTCTTTGGTATGTGTGGGCCTCCCATTGTGGTGGCCTCTCTCACTGCAGAGCGCTGGCTCGTAATTGGGCACACCAGTCCAGCCGCTTCATGGCACATGGGATCTTCCCGGGCCAGGGATCGAACCAGTACCCCCTGCAATGCAAGACAGACTCCTTACACATTGGACCATCAGGCAAGCCCTCAGGCAGAAATTCTTAACCTGAAAATTCCCAAGGCATCAGCAGTCAGCATTCAGGGGATCCCAGTACTTGGGTGGCAAAATATCACGTCTGTACCCTCTCTGCCTTCTAATGGGCAGTTAGTATTTCCCACCATGATGTGTGGCGTCCCAGCCCACCAGGGACTTTGTCGCTGAGTGGAATCACAGAGGTTTCATAACGTGTTATAGGGTGTGCAGAGGTCTTGAAAATATCCCTTTCTTCCTGGCTCCTTCAGAGTCACAGAAGTTTCTAGACCTGCACTCAATCTTGTTATTTTGTGCATTAGTAAAGAAGCACGTAGGTTGATATTAGACACTTGATTTTTAAAAATGTCTTGATAACCCCATTTCAGTTTCGTGGGTTTCCTTTGCAATTCTGGATGTTCGTCTTATGCATTTAAAAACACTTCTCGGGGAAAAATGTGAGACTTCCTCAGATGCCATTAGGGGTCTGTGCCTCAGAAAAGGGGCAGAACCCCTGCAGAGAGCTGGGAGGTGGCTCAGGCAGAACTGGGCATCCCTCCCGACTACTCCCCTCCCAGCGCTGTGCAACCTTGGGCGAATAACTCTCCCTCTCTGTGCCTCAGTGTCTTCATTTGTAGAATGGAGCCTGCACCAGCTCTTTTGAATGCTCGTTGGGAGGGATCAGCCAGGCCACCCAGAGGTTATCAGGAGGTGCCCTTTCTTCAATTGACCTTGAGGCCAGCTGGGCTTGTTCTGCGGGGAGACCTGGGCTGGCTGGCTTGCCTTCAAATCCCAGTTCTGTCGTTTCTTAGCTGTGAGCCTGGGCTGGGTAATTCTCTGTACCCAATTTTCTCTATATAACTTGATGATCATCATAACCCCCAAGTCACAGTGGTGGTGTGGGGTTGACATGAGTTTCGTTTCCTTTTTAAAATTCTTTGGTATGTGTGGGCCTCCCATTGTGGTGGCCTCTCTCACTGCAGAGCTGGCTCGTAATTGGGCACACCAGTCCAGCCGCTTCATGGCACATGGGATCTTCCCGGGCCAGGATCGAACCAGTACCCCTGCAATGCAAGACAGACTCCTTACACATTGGACCATCAGGCAAGCCCTCAGGCAGAAATTCTTAACCTGAAAATTCCCAAGGCATCAGCAGTCAGCATTCAGGGGATCCCAGTACTTGGGTGGCAAAATATCACGTCTGTACCCTCTCTGCCTTCTAATGGGCAGTTAGTATTTCCCACCATGATGTGTGGCGTCCCAGCCCACCAGGGACTTTGTCGCTGAGTGGAATCACAGAGGTTTCATAACGTGTTATAGGGTGTGCAGAGGTCTTGAAAATATCCCTTTCTTCCTGGCTCCTTCAGAGTCACAGAAGTTTCTAGACCTGCACTCAATCTTGTTATTTTGTGCATTAGTAAAGAAGCACGTAGGTTGATATTAGACACTTGATTTTTAAAAATGTCTTGATAACCCCATTTCAGTTTCGTGGGTTTCCTTTGCAATTCTGGATGTTCGTCTTATGCATTTAAAAACACTTCTCGGGGAAAAATGTGAGACTTCCTCAGATGCCATTAGGGGTCTGTGCCTCAGAAAAGGGGCAGAACCCCTGCAGAGAGCTGGGAGGTGGCTCAGGCAGAACTGGGCATCCCTCCCGACTACTCCCCTCCCCAGCGCTGTGCAACCTTGGGCGAATAACTCTCCCTCTCTGTGCCTCAGTGTCTTCATTTGTAGAATGGAGCCTGCACCAGCTCTTTTGAATGCTCGTTGGGAGGGATCAGCCAGGCCACCCAGAGGTTATCAGGAGGTGCCCTTTCTTCAATTGACCTTGAGGCCAGCTGGGCTTGTTCTGCGGGGAGACCTGGGCTGGCTGGCTTGCCTTCAAATCCCAGTTCTGTCGTTTCTTAGCTGTGAGCCTGGGCTGGGTAATTCTCTGTACCCAATTTTCTCTATATAACTTGATGATCATCATAACCCCCAAGTCACAGTGGTGGTGTGGGGTTGACATGAGTTTCGTTTACTTTTTTAAAAAAAACTTATTTCTTTATGTTTCTTTTGGGTTGCACTCAGTGTTGCTGCATGAGGGCTTTCTCTCCTTGCAGCAAGAGAGGTGGCTACTGTCGATGTGGTTTGTGGGCTTCTCGTGGCAGGGGCTTCTCTTGTTGCGGGCTCTAGAGGGTGGGCTTACAGGTTGTAGCATATGGGCGTAGTTGCTCCGTGATATGTGGGATCTTCCCGGACCAGGAATTGAACCTGTGTCGCCTGCATTGGCAGGCAGATTCTTATCCACTGGGCCACCAGGGAAGTCCCCAAAAGAGTTTCTGTTTAACAAGGGCGCAGCACAGTGCTTGGTATTCCTTAGGTGAGATGTATTCGTGAGTGTGAAGTTGCTTAGTCGTGTCCAACTCTGCGACGCTGTGGACGGTAGCCCGCCAGCTCCTCTGTCCGTGGGATTCTCCAGAACACTGGAGTGAGTTGCCATGACCTCCTCCAGGGGATCTTTCCCAGCCCAGGGATTGAACCTGTATTTCCTGTGTCACCTGTATTGGCAGGAGGGTTCTTTACCACTAGTGTCGCCTGGATAACGTTGGCCGAAACTTTCTTTTGGATGTTTTGGTTACCAGCGTGTGTGACTATAATCACTGGGTGTGTGTCTCACCCCTTGGGTCATTGTTTATTTCTTAAGACATTAAACATTTATTTACCTTTGTCTGTGCTGGGTCTCGGTTGTCGGGAGAAGGCTTTGTCTAGTTGCAGAGAGTGGAGGCTGCTCTCTAGCTGTGGGGCGTTGGGTGCTCCCGGCAGCGGCTTCTCTTGTGGCTGAGCACAGGCTCACTGCTGCACCAGGGCTTTCTCTAGATGCGGCAAGGAGGGGCTATTTCCTTATTTTCTTTCTTTATTTTTGGCTGCACTGGGTCTTCATTGCTGCATGTGCATCCTCCCGTTGCCGGGTACGGGCTTCTCATGGCTGTGGTTTCTCTTGTTGCGGAGCACATGCTCTAGGGCACTTGGCCTTAGTTGTGGCACATGGGCCTACTGCCCTGTGGTGTGTGGGAATCTTCCTGGACCAGGGATCGAACCCCTGTCCCATGCGTTGGCAGGTGGATTTTTTCTTTTGGCCACTTCTATTGGTCTTTCGTTTATCTATTTTCATCCATCTTTGTTCTTCGGCCCGTGTGGGCCTCACATCGCAGTGGCCTCTGTTGTCACAGAGCACCGGCTCTGGGCACATGCACTTCAGAGCTCCGGCTCAGTAGTTGGACACATTGGTCCAGCCGCTCCGCGGCATGTGGGATCTTCCCAGGCCAGGGATCGAACTGGCACCCCTTGCACTGCAAGGCGGTGTCCTTACCCACTGGACCACCAGGGAAGCCCTCATCCTCGACTTTTAAGGGCTTCCTATCACACGCACCCTCCCAGCCACCTCCCCAGGCCCTGGCTTGTGTGGGTCACAGATGAGTTTCAAGGCCAGCTTCTGGATCCTAAGGAGAACAAGCATTGTAGGTGGACGGAAGGCCAAGGTCACTGTGACACATCTCAACGCTCAGAGGTTTCGAGCTGCCAGGCTCATGACCTCCTCCAGGGGATCTTTCCCAGCCCAGGGATTGAACCTGTATTTCCTGTGTCACCTGTATTGGCAGGAGGGTTCTTTACCACTAGTGTCGCCTGGATAACGTTGGCCGAAACTTTCTTTTGGATGTTTTGGTTACCAGCGTGTGTGACTATAATCACTGGGTGTGTGTCTCACCCCTTGGGTCATTGTTTATTTCTTAAGACATTAAACATTTATTTACCTTTGTCTGTGCTGGGTCTCGGTTGTCGGGAGAAGGCTTTGTCTAGTTGCAGAGAGTGGAGGCTGCTCTCTAGCTGTGGGGCGTTGGGTGCTCCCGGCAGCGGCTTCTCTTGTGGCTGAGCACAGGCTCACTGCTGCACCAGGGCTTTCTCTAGATGCGGCAAGGAGGGGCTATTTCCTTATTTTCTTTCTTTATTTTTGGCTGCACTGGGTCTTCATTGCTGCATGTGCATCCTCCCGTTGCCGGGTACGGGCTTCTCATGGCTGTGGTTTCTCTTGTTGCGGAGCACATGCTCTAGGGCACTTGGCCTTAGTTGTGGCACATGGGCCTACTGCCCTGTGGTGTGTGGGAATCTTCCTGGACCAGGGATCGAACCCCTGTCCCATGCGTTGGCAGGTGGATTTTTTCTTTTGGCCACTTCTATTGGTCTTTCGTTTATCTATTTTCATCCATCTTTGTTCTTCGGCCCGTGTGGGCCTCACATCGCAGTGGCCTCTGTTGTCACAGAGCACCGGCTCTGGGCACATGCACTTCAGAGCTCCGGCTCAGTAGTTGGACACATTGGTCCAGCCGCTCCGCGGCATGTGGGATCTTCCCAGGCCAGGGATCGAACTGGCACCCCTTGCACTGCAAGGCGGTGTCCTTACCCACTGGACCACCAGGGAAGCCCTCATCCTCGACTTTTAAGGGCTTCCTATCACACGCACCCTCCCAGCCACCTCCCCAGGCCCTGGCTTGTGTGGGTCACAGATGAGTTTCAAGGCCAGCTTCTGGATCCTAAGGAGAACAAGCATTGTAGGTGGACGCGGAAGGCCAAGGTCACTGTGACACATCTCAAACGCTCAGTGACTGTCCCCAGGTTTCCAGAGAGCCATTTCTAAAGGGCATGTCTGCCAGTGTCATTTCAAAATTGACAGGGATGGTAACCTTGTGAAACTCTGGGGACAACAAGAGATTGTTAGAATCTATTCCACTGATAAACTCATTTATCCAATTGTGAGCTCAGAGGGGAACAGTGCATGTCTCTGGGTCCAGCTGTCAGCTTGATATACCAGTGGTCACTGAGGGCCTACAGTCTGCCAGGAACTAGGCTGGAGCGGGCCGTGGGGGACAGTTTGCAGCCAAAATCTCATTTGACTTGTCCAGAAAATGCGTGAGATTCGTAGCATTGACTCCATTTTACAGCAAAGCGACTGAGGCCCAAAGAGGTCAGGTAGTATGAGTCCAAGGTCAAATCCAGACCTGCTTGACCCCAAATGCAGGCTCGCTCCATCTCAGCGAGGCATCTATCAACCTGGAAGTGATAGAGAAGCTTCCTTCTTTGCTGAGGTGTGTCTGGGGGCCGCAGTGGGGGCTGGGGTAGTCAGGACAGGCTTCCTGGAGGCAGTGTCTTGACCTCAAAAAGATTAGTTTCTCATTGTTGTTGCAACCAATTAGCACAAACTTAATGGCTTAAAATAGCATGGATTTATTATCTTAAAGTTTCGAGGAATCAGAATTCTGAAATGACCCTCATGGGGATAAAAATCAAACTGTTGATATTCCTTTCAGGAGGCTCTAGGGGAGAACCTATTTCCTTGTCGTTTCTGGTTTCTAGAGGCTGCCCGCATTCCTTGGCTGATGGTTCCATATCATTCCAACCCTCTGCTTCTGTTGTCGCATCTCCTGTTCCTGACTTACACCTTCCTGCATCCCTCTTTTTTAAATAAATAAAATGATTTTGGCTGTGCTGAGTCTTCGTTACTGGGCAGGCTTTTCTCTAGTTGTGGTGAGCTGAGGCTGCTCTCTAGCTGCGGTGCTCTGGGTTCTCATTGGGGTGACTTCTCTTGTTGCCGAGCACAGACTCATGGGTGTGTGGGGTTCCGTAGTTATGGCACGTGGGCTTAGTTGCTTCAAGACCTGCGGACTCTTCTTGGAACAGGGATCGAACCCACGTCTCCTGCATGGGCAGGAGGGACGACTGAGCCACTAGGTAAGCCTTGCTCTGCTCTTACAAGGACTTTTTTGATTACGTTGGGCTCATCTGGTTAATCTAGGATAATGTCCCCACCTTAAGATCATAATAATGGCTACACTCCCTGCTTCTACTGCAGGGACCATGGGTTCGATCCCTGGTCGGGAACCTAACCTCCAACATGCTGCACGGTGCAGCCAAAGGAAAAAAGAATCATGTCTGCAGAGACCCTTCTGCACAGAAGAAGGGTGACCTTGTCACGAGCTCTGGAGATTAGGACGTGAATATCTTTGAGGCTATTACTGAGCTGACTCGGGAAGAGCACTGCACTCGAGGCGGGGCCGTGCGGAGGCACAGGGAGAGGAACTGCTCGGCCCGCAGCCCGTGCCGAGCGTGGTGGTGTGGGGGCTACGCGGGTCCCATATGAAGACTTGTGGACTCGATCCCTAGAGCAGCGCTTCTCACTTGAACGTGCATTGGGGGCTGGGGTAGTCAGGACAGGCTTCCTGGAGGCAGTGTCTTGACCTCAAAAAGATTAGTTTCTCATTGTTGTTGCAACCAATTAGCACAAACTTAATGGCTTAAAATAGCATGGATTTATTATCTTAAAGTTTCGAGGAATCAGAATTCTGAAATGACCCTCATGGGGATAAAAATCAAACTGTTGATATTCCTTTCAGGAGGCTCTAGGGGAGAACCTATTTCCTTGTCGTTTCTGGTTTCTAGAGGCTGCCCGCATTCCTTGGCTGATGGTTCCATATCATTCCAACCCTCTGCTTCTGTTGTCGCATCTCCTGTTCCTGACTTACACCTTCCTGCATCCCTCTTTTTTAAATAAATAAAATGATTTTGGCTGTGCTGAGTCTTCGTTACTGGGCAGGCTTTTCTCTAGTTGTGGTGAGCTGAGGCTGCTCTCTAGCTGCGGTGCTCTGGGTTCTCATTGGGGTGACTTCTCTTGTTGCCGAGCACAGACTCATGGGTGTGTGGGGTTCCGTAGTTATGGCACGTGGGCTTAGTTGCTTCAAGACCTGCGGACTCTTCTTGGAACAGGGATCGAACCCACGTCTCCTGCATGGGCAGGAGGGACGACTGAGCCACTAGGTAAGCCTTGCTCTGCTCTTACAAGGACTTTTTTGATTACGTTGGGCTCATCTGGTTAATCTAGGATAATGTCCCCACCTTAAGATCATAATAATGGCTACACTCCCTGCTTCTACTGCAGGGACCATGGGTTCGATCCCTGGTCGGGAACCTAACCTCCAACATGCTGCACGGTGCAGCCAAAGGAAAAAAGAATCATGTCTGCAGAGACCCTTCTGCCGCGTAAGAAGGGTGACCTTGTCACGAGCTCTGGAGATTAGGACGTGAATATCTTTGAGGCTATTACTGAGCTGACTCGGGAAGAGCACTGCACTCCGAGGGCGGGGCCGTGCGGAGGCACAGGGGAGAGGAACTGCTCGGCCCGCAGCCCGTGCCGAGCGTGGTGGTGTGGGGGGCTACGCGGGTCCCATATGAAGACTTGTGGACTCGATCCCCTAGAGCAGCGCTTCTTCTCACTTGAACGTGCATTGGGGTCTGCTGCGGAGCTGGTTAAAATACAGATCTAGGTCTTCTTTGTGTAGAGAGACTCTAGAAAAGGGCAGTTCTGGCAAAGGTGGGGACCGACACAGGAACCAGCCCCACCCAGGCCCTGTGTTTCCAGGCAGATGGACGTTTGGACGGCCTTCTGTTCCCAGGTGTTGTTACCCAATGTGTTTGCACGTCCACAAGCGCGGCCACCTAGGGTCTCCACCGCGCATGTGTGCTTGTGCTTAGTCGCTCAGTCGTGTCTGACTCTTTGCAGCCCCATGGACTGCGGCCTGCCGGGCTCCTCTGTTCTTGGGATTTCCCAGGCAAGAATCCTGGAGTGGGTTACCATTTCTTCCTCCAGGGGAATCTTCCCAACCCAAGGATCAAACCCGCATGTCTTGCAGCTCCTGCATTGGCAGACGGATCCTTTCCCACTGGGTCACCTGGGAAGGCCCCTGCCGTGACCTCCGGTCAAAGCCTAAAAGGTTCTGTCTGAGTCATGAAAAGAAGAGTCCTGGTGTCGTGACCTCAGGCAGCTCACTGGCCCACTCAGGCCTTCACGGACAGGATGCGAGGCTGGGGTAGACAAGATGTCTCTTGGAAATAGCTTTTGGATCCATGTACGTGGCTGAGACAAATCAATTGGGACGTAGTTTTAGAGCTGAATGACTTTCCTTTGAATTGAATTCTTTGAGAAATCAGCACCCTCATGTGTGGGGTGGCGTAGTGTTTGCTAAATGCGCCCATCCCCCCGCCCCCCACATCCCCAAGGAGGCTGAATAACGGAGAGTTTGATGTATATTTCATTCCTATATGTTCATATCAGGAAGGACCACACAGGGTCTCAAGATGTGGCATGACTGCAGAATGTCAGGAACAGAAATGACCTTAGACCTCATTGTATAGGGGGCTCTCAACTCAAATGGTCACAAGTGCTGGGAAGGACTCACGGAGAGGCGAAGGGGGCTGGCTGCAGCCTGCGTTGACCTATACGTAGATGTCCTATGTCAGGGGGCCACCCCAGCTCGTCCCGACAGTCACCGTCTTACGGGATGCAGGCTTGTGGACTCGATCCCTAGAGCAGCTTCTTCTCACTTGAACGTGCATTGGGGTCTGCTGCGGAGCTGGTTAAAATACAGATCTAGGTCTTCTTTGTGTAGAGAGACTCTAGAAAAGGGCAGTTCTGGCAAAGGTGGGGACCGACACAGGAACCAGCCCCACCCAGGCCCTGTGTTTCCAGGCAGATGGACGTTTGGACGGCCTTCTGTTCCCAGGTGTTGTTCCCCAATGTGTTTGCACGCCCCACAAGCGCGGCCACCTAGGGTCTCCACCGCGCATGTGTGCTTGTGCTTAGTCGCTCAGTCGTGTCTGACTCTTTGCAGCCCCATGGACTGCGGCCTGCCGGGCTCCTCTGTTCTTGGGATTTCCCAGGCAAGAATCCTGGAGTGGGTTACCATTTCTTCCTCCAGGGGAATCTTCCCAACCCAAGGATCAAACCCGCATGTCTTGCAGCTCCTGCATTGGCAGACGGATCCTTTCCCACTGGGTCACCTGGGAAGGCCCCTGCCGTGACCTCCGGTCAAAGCCTAAAAGGTTCTGTCTGAGTCATGAAAAGAAGAGTCCTGGTGTCGTGACCTCAGGCAGCTCACTGGCCCACTCAGGCCTTCACGGACAGGATGCGAGGCTGGGGTAGACAAGATGTCTCTTGGAAATAGCTTTTGGATCCATGTACGTGGCTGAGACAAATCAATTGGGACGTAGTTTTAGAGCTGAATGACTTTCCTTTGAATTGAATTCTTTGAGAAATCAGCACCCTCATGTGTGGGGTGGCGTAGTGTTTGCTAAATGCGCCCATCCCCCCGCCCCCCACATCCCCAAGGAGGCTGAATAACGGAGAGTTTGATGTATATTTCATTCCTATATGTTCATATCAGGAAGGACCACACAGGGTCTCAAGATGTGGCATGACTGCAGAATGTCAGGAACAGAAATGACCTTAGACCTCATTGTATAGGGGGCTCTCAACTCAAATGGTCACAAGTGCTGGGAAGGACTCACGGAGAGGCGAAGGGGGCTGGCTGCAGTCTGCGTTGACCTATACGTAGATGTCCTGTGTCAGGGGGCCACCCCAGCTCGTCCCGACAGTCACCGTCTTACGGGGATGCAGGTCCTCCATGGTGGCCTCCACCCGTTTTGCAAACAGATCCAGAAATCTAGCTTTTTCTGGGTAGTCTCTTATTTTTAAATGTTGATAATGAATTCAGATATTTTTAAAAGACTGTGTGGGCCAAACAAGACAATTTTGCAGGCTGGCTTCGGCCTGTTGGCAGCTTGTTTGAGAATCCGCTTGTTTTCCTGAGGAGGGAAACTGAGGCCCCTGGAGACGCCGAGGCCTTCCAGAAGTTCCATAGCATCGGGGCTGCAACTCAGGGCTGCAGACGTGTGGGGCAGCCACGCTTTTCAAGGCCTACAGTCTCAACCCCCGTGCTTCTGATAGTGTCCCCTCACTCCCGAATGAGGTGATCTCAAGCCGCTTGGCAGGTAGAAGCCCCGCCCGCTACCCCCATCTGCCCTCAACCTGCTCTGTGACACATGGGCACATCCTGACCCGTTTCTGGGCTACATTCTCATCAGCAGATGGAGAGCTGGGGGCTCGGTGACCCCTAGGGCCCCTCACTAGGGTTCTTTGAGACCTCTGGCTTTCTCCTCCCCTCCCTACGGTTCCTGGGGGCCCTGCTTTCTCCTCCCAGCCCTGCTACATCCCTGCCTCTGGCTTCCAATATCCACATTTCACAAACAGCAGCTGTCACCGAGCCGTTTCCAGCCTCAGAGGTCCCGAACCGCGTCATTTACATGATTTAACATGCTGGGCTGCAGGGGGCGTGTCTGTAAGCCCACAGCCAGCAGCCACTGCACCACGACTTATTGATTTGACGTATGAAACGGATGAATTCAGGGAGGGAAGATGTCTTCTCTGAAAGGGCCATTGCGTCCTGGGGTCTCGTGTGATTTTGCCACAAGCCCCTTCTGCCCTCCACCCCTTCCCCATCAGGGTTTCCCTTGTCCAGTGGCTGAGATGTGCTCGTTCCAGGCTGCCTATGTGCCTTGGCCACGTCCTGTGGGACTAACAACAATGACCAACAATAATAGTGACGGCGAACGCGTGTCGCACTTGCGATGTGCCAGGCACAGTGGCCTTTAGCGCTTCGCTCATCAGTGAACTTGCTTTACCGTCACACCAGTCTGTAAGTGGGTTCTAGATCGATCCCCAGTTTACGTGAGAAGACAGGTCCAATGGGAGACGATACTTAGTCTCCCAGCTGACAAGTGGCAGGGCCGGTGTCCCCCTAGGTGGCCTGGCCCACGTCTGGCTTGTCACCCCTCAGCCTCGCTGCCTCTTGTAATTATTGTAATTGCTAATAATTATACTAATTAGGAAGTCATAGTCATACTTATCTCTCGCGAACACTTTCCACATGTCAGGCTTGTGTGACTTCAAGATATTGTCTCATTGCATGCTCATGACAAGTCGCTTGTGCCCATTTTCCAAGGGAGGAAACTGAGGGCAGAGAGGTAAGGCCCCCCTCCCCAGCCAAGGTCACCCCTCAGAGACTCGGTTCCCTGCCGTGAGTTCCCCTCTGCTAAGGGTCTGGCCCTGGAAACTGTCTGAACAAGGGAGGGGTTCCTGGTCGAAGAGCAATCTTTCTTCTAAGCCCATCAATTCCATCAGAGGGTCAGAGTTGGTGTCATGAAGATGTTTAAAAAGGCAAAAAGTGCCGCTAATAGGATTAGCTGTCACCTCGTGGGCACACACCTGATGAGAAATCCTTTGATTTCTCCTGCCCAGGGAGGTGACCAGTTCTCAGCGGCGCGTCAAGTCATTCGCGGTGAGTTTCAGAGACTTGAAGCAACCATCTGTCATTATTGGGTCTTGCTGGTTGTCCCCCAGGCTCCCTGCTGGTCCTGCCTGGAGACTGCTAGCCCACTGCCCTTCCCAACTCCATTTACTCACACGTGTGTGTATGTGGCACTAATAAGAATATTGGGCACTGACTAGAGCCGACACGACGTGATGATTCCCTATTGTTCCATTATTCCCCTTCTGCCTTCTAGAGAGAAGGTAGTTCTTTGTCCTGGAAGTTCGCAGGACAGAAGGTAACTGTTTGCCAGATGCCAGCACCGAAGGTGGCCTAGCACGCACTCAGTTTTCTCCCCTCAAAGTTGACTTGCTTTACCGTCACACCAGTCTGTAAGTGGGTTCTAGATCGATCCCCAGTTTACGTGAGAAGACAGGTCCAATGGGAGACGATACTTAGTCTCCCAGCTGACAAGTGGCAGGGCCGGTGTCCCCCTAGGTGGCCTGGCCCACGTCTGGCTTGTCACCCCTCAGCCTCGCTGCCTCTTGTAATTATTGTAATTGCTAATAATTATACTAATTAGGAAGTCATAGTCATACTTATCTTTCGCGAACACTTTCCACATGTCAGGCTTGTGTGACTTCAAGATATTGTCTCATTGCATGCTCATGACAAGTCGCTTGTGCCCATTTTCCAAGGGAGGAAACTGAGGGCAGAGAGGTAAGGCCCCCCTCCCCAGCCAAGGTCACCCCTCAGAGACTCGGTTCCTGCCGTGAGTTCCCTCTGCTAAGGGTCTGGCCCTGGAAACTGTCTGAACAAGGGAGGGGTTCCTGGTCGAAGAGCAATCTTTCTTCTAAGCCCATCAATTCCATCAGAGGGTCAGAGTTGGTGTCATGAAGATTTTTAAAAAAAAAAAGTGCCGCTAATAGGATTAGCTGTCACCTCGTGGGCACACACCTGATGAGAAATCCTTTGATTTCTCCTGCCCAGGGAGGTGACCAGTTCTCAGCGGCGCGTCAAGTCATTCGCGGTGAGTTTCAGAGACTTGAAGCAACCATCTGTCATTATTGGGTCTTGCTGGTTGTCCCCCAGGCTCCCTGCTGGTCCTGCCTGGAGACTGCTAGCCCACTGCCCTTCCCAACTCCATTTACTCACACGTGTGTGTATGTGGCACTAATAAGAATATTGGGCACTGACTAGAGCCGACACGACGTGATGATTCCCTATTGTTCCATTATTCCCCTTCTGCCTTCTAGAGAGAAGGTAGTTCTTTGTCCTGGAAGTTCGCAGGACAGAAGGTAACTGTTTGCCAGATGCCAGCACCGAAGGTGGCCTAGCACGCACTCAGTTTTCTCCCCTCAAAGTTGACTTGCTTTTTCCTATGTACATCTGAAAGGGAAGGGCAGATCAGGGATGTTCGTATGGGAATGTATATCCGCATCACCTGGAGAGCCCATTAAGACACAGACCGAGTCTACTCTCAGAGTTTCCAGATCCAGGAAGACCCCAAGAATTTGCATCGCAGGTCCCCAAGTGCTGCCGCAGCTGCTGGTCAGGGGTCTACTCTGAGCTCACTGACTTCCATCACTCCTCTAATTGGATCCCTCGCCGTAAAAAGATGATGTGCCCGGGAAGCTCTCTGCAGGAAAATGAATGCCCCGCATGGTTCAAATGAAGGCAGCTGGATGCAAGAACTCCTCACAGAGACGCAGGAAGGGGTGAGAGAATTGGAGGCGCTTGAAGGCTGACAACAGAGAGGAGCTGTTACCAGCCGTGGGCAGGAAGGAGAAAAGGGCAGGAGCGGTGTTCTGGGGCCTGTAAGAAGTGTAGCTGAGACAGCGGGGCTGTAGTCGTGGCAGGAGACTGAAGTCACTGCCAGAAAAGTACACAGAGACAGGAAGCAGGACGGAAACACACGGACCTCTCTCCTCCCGTGGCCCGATTTCCAGCGGGTGTCCCCCATGGCTGACTCAGAGGGCCAGGGAGCCTGGGGGTGCTATCCAAAGGCGTCAGTCCCCAGGGGCACAGAGCAGGGCGGAGAGGAGTGAAGAGCAGTGCCCAGGGAGGGGAGAGAGAATGGGGAGATGGAGAGTTCCCAGGACTGAAGGTAACTAAGGTAACCAAGACCTAAGCCCTTTCATTGTTTCAGACAGAGTGTTAGGAATTAAGAACACATTGGCAACAGGGACTTTTTTTTAATTTTGGCCTCTTTTAATTGGTCTTTCATTTATTTATTTTCATCCATCTTTGTTCTTTGGCCTGCGTGAGCCTCCCGTCGCGGTGGCCTCTCTCTTTCCGGAGCACCGGCTCTGGCGCACAGCTCAGAGCGCTGGCTCGTCATTGACGCCGGTCCAGCCGCTCCACAGCACGTGGGATCTTCCCGGCCAGGGATCGAACCAGTGCCCCTTCACTGCAAGGCGGACAACTGTTTGCCAGATGCCAGCACCGAAGGTGGCCTAGCACGCACTCAGTTTTCTCCCCTCAAAGTTGACTTGCTTTTTCCTATGTACATCTGAAAGGGAAGGGCAGATCAGGGATGTTCGTATGGGAATGTATATCCGCATCACCTGGAGAGCCCATTAAGACACAGACCGAGTCTACTCTCAGAGTTTCCAGATCCAGGAAGACCCCAAGAATTTGCATCGCAGGTCCCCAAGTGCTGCCGCAGCTGCTGGTCAGGGGTCTACTCTGAGCTCACTGACTTCCATCACTCCTCTAATTGGATCCCTCGCCGTAAAAAGATGATGTGCCCGGGAAGCTCTCTGCAGGAAAATGAATGCCCCGCATGGTTCAAATGAAGGCAGCTGGATGCAAGAACTCCTCACAGAGACGCAGGAAGGGGTGAGAGAATTGGAGGCGCTTGAAGGCTGACAACAGAGAGGAGCTGTTACCAGCCGTGGGCAGGAAGGAGAAAAGGGCAGGAGCGGTGTTCTGGGGCCTGTAAGAAGTGTAGCTGAGACAGCGGGGCTGTAGTCGTGGCAGGAGACTGAAGTCACTGCCAGAAAAGTACACAGAGACAGGAAGCAGGACGGAAACACACGGACCTCTCTCCTCCCGTGGCCCGATTTCCAGCGGGTGTCCCCCATGGCTGACTCAGAGGGCCAGGGAGCCTGGGGGTGCTATCCAAAGGCGTCAGTCCCCAGGGGCACAGAGCAGGGCGGAGAGGAGTGAAGAGCAGTGCCCAGGGAGGGGAGAGAGAATGGGGAGATGGAGAGTTCCCAGGACTGAAGGTAACTAAGGTAACCAAGACCTAAGCCCTTTCATTGTTTCAGACAGAGTGTTAGGAATTAAGAACACATTGGCAACAGGGACTTTTTTTTTTTAATTTTGGCCTCTTTTAATTGGTCTTTCATTTATTTATTTTCATCCATCTTTATTCTTTGGCCTGCGTGAGCCTCCCGTCGCGGTGGCCTCTCTCGTTGCAGAGCACCGGCTCTGAGCGCACACGCTCCAGAGCGCTGGCTCGTCATTGGACGCGCCGGTCCAGCCGCTCCACAGCACGTGGGATCTTCCCGGGCCAGGGATCGAACCAGTGCCCCCTTCACTGCAAGGCGGACACTCCACCCACTGGACCATCAGGGGAGCCCCAAACAGAGACTCTTGGCTGCGCTGATAAGAATTTTTAAAATAATGGGAACGTGAATAGCGTTATCACTCTTTGATTTGGATAAGGTCATGCTGTGGTCCTGCACACACCACCGCTCTCGGGCAGCTCTGCTGCCTTCATGCTTGTCCCAGTCATGGACAGCAGGCCCATAAATCGAGTGGCTGGGGTGAGGAATAGCGACTTGATTCAGGAGGCTAGCAGACTGAGAAGATGCTAGACCAGGGTCCCAAAGAACCATCCTGCCTGAGTTAGAATATCCTTTTATCCTAAAAGGAGAGGGTTTGTGGTAAAGTGTCGCAGACTTTTTGGCATAGGAATCCTTTGTTCTTGCAGCTGTCCACCTGGGTCAGGTCCTAATCCTCCTGCAGACCTCCAACCAGACAAGTGTTATTCTCTGTTCTGCAGCATTTTCCTCTCTCTGTGAATGGGAAAGGGTCACGCCTTTAAAGGTCCGAACCTTGAGAATGGGCCATCCTGCATATTTCAGGTGCCAGGCAACATTCTTGACTCTAGCAGAAGCAACAGAATGCAACTAAGACCTGAAGAAACCAAGTAAGTCAGTAAGTTAACTGTTACTGCTCAGTCGCTGGGTCATGTCCGATTCTTTGGGATTCCATGGACGGCAGCACGCCAGGCGTCCCTGTCCTTCACCATCTCCCAGACTTTGCTGAAACTCATGTCCACTGAGTCAGTGATGCCATCCAACCATCTTGTCCTCTGTCACTCCCTTCTCCTCCCACCCTCAGTCTTTCCCAGCATCAGGGGCTTTTGCAGTGAGTCGTCTCTTCTCATCAGGTGGCCAAAGTATTGGAGCTTCAGCTTTAGCATCGGTCCTTCCAATGGATATTCTGGGTTGATTTCCTTTAGGATGGACTAGTTCGATCTCCTTGCAGTCCAAGGGACCCTCAAGAGTCTTCTCCAGCACCACAGATCAAAGGCATCAATTCTTCAGTGTCAGCCTTCTTTATGGTCCAGCGCTCACATCCATACATGACTACTGAAAAACCCATAGCTTTGACTGGACAAACCTTTGTCAGCAAAGTGGCATCTCTGCTTTGTAATATGCTGTCTAAGTTTGTCATAACTTGTCTCTCGAGGAGCCGGTGTCTTTTAATTTCATGGCTGCAGTCTCCCTCTGCAGTGGTTTTGGAGCCCAAGAAAATAAAATCCGTCACTGCTCCACTTTTTCCCCATCTATTTGCCATGAAGTGATGGGACAGAGTGCCGTGATCTTAGTTTTTTGAATGTTGAGTTTTAAGCCAGCTTTTTCACTCTTCCCTTTCACCTTCATCAGGAGACTCTTTAGTTCCTCTTTCCTTTCTGCCATAAGGGTGGTGTCATCTGCATATTTGAAGTTGTTAATGTTTCTCCTGGCAACCTGGATTCCAGCTTGTGAGTCATCCAGCTTGGCATTATGCATGATATCCTCTGCCTATAGGGCTTCCCAGGTGGCTCTGGTGGGTCATTAGACCCCTGAGCCCATCCCTCTGGAGTTATTAAGCTCCCTATTTGTCCTTATCAACCCCACTCCGTGGTTGCCCCAGTCTGGGCCACCAGCATCTCTTCCCGGAACATGGTCAAAGCCTCCACAGGTCTGCTGGTCAGACCCCTTTCCAGAGCGAGCCTCCTGTGTAGACGTCTTTTCCTTGCTAAGGCCTTTAGGACCACACCTGCCTTTGCATCGTGAGTCAAGCCCATCTTTTTCAGCCTGGTTCCCAGTATTACTGACCGCGGATCTTAGCCTCCTTCATCAATAGAAAGTGTTCAGAGACCAGACGGGTAATTCAGGCAAGGTTTTATTGGGACCCCTGGTGCAGCAGGAGGGAGTGAGAACAAGCAACAGTTTCCCTTGCTTGCTCCCCCAACCGGGCAGAGAGTGGAGGACAAGCTGGTTCTTTCTATGGAGTGAGGGTAGCGGAGAGGCCAGAGGTCTGGCCGGAGGGGTGGTGTGCTCACGCCTTTGATGGTATTGTGCAGGGAACATGACCAGTACCTGCTTTTGCTCCTGGCTCTTTAAAAGTGGCAGGGTTTTTTAAGATTATTTTTTCCCCCTTTGTTTTTCTTATTGGGCTGTATTTGTTTTACAGTTCGCATTAGCTTCAGGTGTACAGCGAAGTTATTGTTATACATGTTTACAGAGTTTTCTTTACAGGTATACATAATCCTTTATTCTGTAGTTTACTTAAGTGTTTTTTTGGCTGTGCTGGGTCTTCATTGCTGAGCTCAGGCCTTCTTCAGTTGCAGCAAGCGGGGGCAACTCTCCAGTTGCAATGCAAAGGCTTCTCGTTGCAGTGGCTTCTCTTGTTGTGGAGTATGGGCTCCAGAGAGCTGGCTCAGTGGTTGCGGTGCACGGGCTCAGTTGCCCTGAGGCCTCTTCCTGGGCCAGGGATCAAACCCGTGTCCCCTGCATTTCACAGACAGCTTCTTTTCTGCTGGGTCGTCAGGGAAGCCCAGGTTTTGGGTCTTTCTGTATCTTGTTGTCCATACTTTGCCCCAGCTGCACGTGAGCATAGTTATTTTTAGTCCCTTATAGGTTATTTGTAGTTTGTAGCTTGAAGAGATTTTGTCCAGGTGCAAACATTGCAACAAAGGGTCCCAGGTCTCAGCCTGTCACACCAGCTTTACCAGCTTCGTTAAGACCCACCTGGTCTTCCCTGTGACCTCCTTCCCCACCACACCTGGCAGCCAGCTGGACTCAGGATCCCTGAGAACCCCCTTTCCCACCACGTTGCCCTCTTACTGCAGGAATTCTGGCTCAGGAATTCTTAGGGATGCTGGTGGGCGTGTAGATGAGAGTCGTGGCCAGAAAACCCAGCCAACTCCCCCCTGTGACTTCCAAGTGGCCACTTTCTCCTGCTACTTTATAACCTCCCTGCCCATGTTGGTTTCTGGAGTCAGCGAGGCCTGAGTGTGGGCCCAGACAGACTATATCCCTCACTGGAATGTGGCTTAATCCTTCTGAATCAGTTTGCTCATCTGTAAAATGGGTACTGCCTTGCCAAGCTTCAGGAAGATGAAAGGAGCTCTTGCATGTGTATCCTGGTGTTTGAGACCAGAGTCTTAGAAGCAGACCCTGGAATGCAGGTCCATGTGCAAGTCATTTTTAAAGGAAATGCCCCAGAGGAGGGCTTCCAAGGTGGTACTAGTGGTAAAAAATCTGCCTACCCGTAGAGGAGACATACGAAAAGTGGGTTTGATCTCTGGGTTGGAAAGATCTCCTGGAGGAGGGCATGGCAGCCCACTCCACGATTCTTGCCTGGGAAATCCCATGGATAGAGGAGCCTGGTGGACTACAGTCCATGAGATCGCAAAAGAGTTGGACACGACTGAGTGACTAAGCACACACACACGCCCCAGGGGAGAGTGGTAAGGGAACTGGTGGGAGCAGAATGAGGAAGGGAGGAAGGCAAGTGAGGCGGTGATGTCAGGCCAGGGCCCAGGGAAGGCAGCTTCCACTGGGGCCCGGAGGGAATTTGGCAGTGTGTGTCACATCCCAAAGTGGCATGTGATATGACAGACCTATGAGGAAGTCATAGCCTCACCCTGAGCCACGGGGCAGGGCCACCCAGGTCGGCCACTGGTTCATAACACTGCAGAGAGGAAGATGGAGGTTGCCAGGCACTTTCTGAATGAAGGTGAGCAAAATGACATCCAGTTTCCCAAAAATGGTCCTGCAAAGACAGAAACACTTAGAAGTCCAAGGACACTGGGTGGAAATGGCCATCCGCTCCAGTGTTCGTGTCTGGGAAATCCCATGGACAGAGGAGCCTGACGGGCTGCAGTCCATGGGGTCGCCAAGAGTTGGACACAACTGAGCCACAAACACACACAACTTACTGTGACTTGGCTGTTACGATTAGCAGAACCTCGGCAAGAATCCCACTTCTTACTCTAGTTATTAATTTCCTTGCCTCGGGTGGGCTGCACATTTCAGACAGATGCTCTGAGCCCAGGGGGCAGCCAGGGAAATAAATCTAGAAGAACGACGACGCAGAATGTCAGCCACGCATCTGAGACGCCAGTGTCTGTTTGTCTGTGGTTAACTTATTCCTGGAGCATCTCCGTGCCCCACGCCCATCCTGTCTCCCATCCCGTCTGAAAGAGCAGAGCTGGGCCCTGCTGTGAGGGGCAGGTGGTAGGGTGCAGGCCTGGCCCGGGGCCCACGTGGGCAGGATGAGAGCATCCACTGGGGGAGCGGGGGTGACGTGGGGGAGTCGGCTGAGTCAGTGAGCCTCCCCGTGGTGAGGGGCGGCCGCCGCCCACCAGCTGGGCAACAGCAGCTGGAGGCAAAGGCTTCTGGGAGCGAGACCAGGCCTCCCCGCGGGCATCCGCCCCCCTGCAGGCCCGGCTCACCCCGCACGGCCTGCCTTCCTCCCCGCTGCCTGGTGGGCCTTGGGCCAGCAAAGGGCTTTGCAGGCTATGCGTGTACAGTGCCAGGGGGTGTTTTAACAACATCCAGGCTGCCAAGAGCACATTATTCAGAAATCCAAGGGATTGCCCAAGAGAGGCGATATTTTTGTAACAAAAAAAAGAAAGGAAGAAAAAAGAAAAGTTCTTCAAAGCTCTGAAAGACCCATCGCGTTAGGAATGATAGTGGGTGTTTGAGAATCAGGATCCTTCATCAGCAAACAGATCGGGGCTCAGAAATCGCTGTTTGCTTTCCTCACAGCGTGGTGTGTAGCGTGTGTCCCTAGGACATGAATGTGGAAGGAACAGCTTGTGCAAAGGCAGAGAGGTAGAGAAGGGCGTGTTCGACAGCTTCCAAGAAAAGCAAAGCTGAAGATCAGGACTGTTGATTGTAAGAGACGGAAAGTCTACGTCTAACCGGCTTAGGCAAAGCAAAGGAATGCTTGGCGCCTGTGACTGAAGGAACCAACGGCAGGCATCTTCAGGCGCGGCTGGATCCAGGGGCTCGCAGTGGCGCGGGGCGTGATCTTCCTCGGTCTCTCTGTGCTGCCTTCCTGAGCCGTGGCTCTGCCCTCAGGAAGAGCCCCTTGCTGCTCAACGCAGTCCCCTTCATCCGTCCATCTGCTCAGCCTCAAACGGAGTGTAAAAAAGGAATGTTTTTCTCCAGGTGTTCCATCAAAAATCCTGTCTCTGACTCATTGAGTCATAGGGTCATAGGTCATATGACTTGGGTCATAGGTCCATCTCCTGCAGGCCAGGTCTGGTCTCATAGTCCCTTCTCAAAACCTCTGTTTGTGTGGCGTGGAAGGGCGTGGTTTCTAGAAAACAATGGGAGTAGAGTACTGGGTAAATAAAACTGTAGGGCAGGCATGACGTGTGTAAGGGTTGGGAGGTTTATAGCCGCAGGCAGCAGAGCCCATCACACCGGCCAGCTAGCCCCAGGGAAGCCCTCGGGTTGGCGGTGGGTGGTTGGGGTACCCAGTGAACTCCCCTGGAGGCTTAGTGCTAAAGAACCCACCTGCCGATGCGGGAGATGTGGGTTCCATCCCTGGGTCGGGAGGGCGCCCTGGAGGACATGGTGACTCACTCCAGTGTTCTTGCCTGGAGAATCCCATGGACAGAGGAGCCTGGCGGGCCACCATCCAGGGGGTCACCACGGGTCAGACACGGCTTAGCAACTAAACACTAACAGCAGTGAGATCATCTTTCCGCCTCTCTGCTCAGCAAGCAGTATCAGCTGCGTCCTTGTGGCCCAGGAGGTGGCTCCCAAAGGCAGCCATCTGACATGAGAAGAGAGAGCCTCTCAGCCAGCCACAGACGGAAGTCCCTCCGTCCAGTCTGAATGGACCTGCCTATGCCTCCCAGTAGCAGTATCCATCACCCCAAGAGTGCAGTGACCCCGACTAGGGTTCCCAAGCCAGTCCCCGTGAGGAGGAGGGCTGGCCAGGATCGCCTGACCCAACCAGGACCCACCCTAGCGCTGAGGTCTTCTCTGAAATGACTTGATCCCCCAACCCAAGGGCGTGGGGGTGGAAGGAGCACGGGGGAGCGTCCGCCCTGGGTCGCCACCCCTCACAAGCGCCCTGCCTCCTCCACGCAGGGGTCCTGTGGCTGTCGGTGGTCTCCGAGGTGCTCTACATCCTCCTGCTGGTGGTGGGCTTCAGCCTCATGTGTCTCGAGCTCTTCCACTCTAGCAATGTCATCGACGGGCTCAAGCTCAACGCCTTCGCGGCCGTGTTCACGGTGCTCTCAGGTAAGGCAGAGGGCCCTCGGGCAGTGGCGGAAGAACGCACTGGGAACCCACCCTGCGCTCAGCGCAGAGGCCAATGCTGGGGCGGGGTGGAGTCACCCTCGGCTAAGACCTGATTGGTCCTCCCGGGTGGCCGTGGGCCGATCACGTCTCTGAGCCTCAGAGTTACAATTTGTACAGTGGGGTTTGTCTGCCTCCTTAGTCTCCGAATCAGCACCGGGGGTTTCCCGGGCTAAGAAGGACTGGGGTTAGAGTAATGAATGGAGACAGACAGTTCTGGCCCTCCGTGAAGCTTAACACATGTCGGGAGAGAGAAAGTTTGTGCCGCAGCCCCAGGGAAGGGGCCCTCGGGTTGGCGGTGGGTGGTTGGGGTACCCAGTGAACTCCCCTGGAGGCTTAGTGCTAAAGAACCCACCTGCCGATGCGGGAGATGTGGGTTCCATCCCTGGGTCGGGAGGGCGCCCTGGAGGACATGGTGACTCACTCCAGTGTTCTTGCCTGGAGAATCCCATGGACAGAGGAGCCTGGCGGGCCACCATCCAGGGGGTCACCACGGGTCAGACACGGCTTAGCAACTAAACACTAACAGCAGTGAGATCATCTTTCCGCCTCTCTGCTCAGCAAGCAGTATCAGCTGCGTCCTTGTGGCCCAGGAGGTGGCTCCCAAAGGCAGCCATCTGACATGAGAAGAGAGAGCCTCTCAGCCAGCCACAGACGGAAGTCCCTCCGTCCAGTCTGAATGGACCTGCCTATGCCTCCCAGTAGCAGTATCCATCACCCCAAGAGTGCAGTGACCCCGACTAGGGTTCCCAAGCCAGTCCCCGTGAGGAGGAGGGCTGGCCAGGATCGCCTGACCCAACCAGGACCCACCCTAGCGCTGAGGTCTTCTCTGAAATGACTTGATCCCCCAACCCAAGGGCGTGGGGGTGGAAGGAGCACGGGGGAGCGTCCGCCCTGGGTCGCCACCCCTCACAAGCGCCCTGCCTCCTCCACGCAGGGGTCCTGTGGCTGTCGGTGGTCTCCGAGGTGCTCTACATCCTCCTGCTGGTGGTGGGCTTCAGCCTCATGTGTCTCGAGCTCTTCCACTCTAGCAATGTCATCGACGGGCTCAAGCTCAACGCCTTCGCGGCCGTGTTCACGGTGCTCTCAGGTAAGGCAGAGGGCCCTCGGGCAGTGGCGGAAGAACGCACTGGGAACCCACCCTGCGCTCAGCGCAGAGGCCAATGCTGGGGGCGGGGGTGGAGTCACCCTCGGGCTAAGACCTGATTGGTCCTCCCGGGTGGCCGTGGGCCGATCACGTCTCTGAGCCTCAGAGTTACAATTTGTACAGTGGGGTTTGTCTGCCTCCTTAGTCTCCGAATCAGCACGTGTTTCCGGAGTGTTGTATGTGCCAGTTCGCGGGCTAAGAAGGACTGGGGTTAGAGTAATGAATGGAGACAGACAGTTCTGGCCCTCCGTGAAGCTTAACACATGTCGGGAAGAGAGATGTGTTAGCTGAACATGTTTTCAGGAGCTGCATGCCACGTGGTGGGGTGATGGGTTGGATCTGTGCGGGGAGGAAAGGCAGGTTGGTCGTGATGGTGGTATCTTCCCCTGGGATGTGAAAGGGGAGCCTGTGGGGTGGGATTGGACAGGTCGATTATCTGCTTTAGCTTATTTGCCCTTGAGACATCCTTGAGGAGATGGCCAGCAGTAAGTTGGAGGAACAAATACATCTGGAAGCTCAAGAGAGAGGGTAGGGTGAGCAGAGATCGTGGGCAAAGGATTTTGAGGGTTTTAGGAAGAATTGAAGGGTCGGCAACGCTGGCAGCGTGACTCAGGGAGGTGGAGACAGAATATTCCAAGAAAAGGTCATTGGATTAGGTGGCCAGGTGCCCAGAATAGCTTCAGCAGATCTGGGTCATAAAGGGTTAAGTCGGGAGTTGGTCAGAAGGGAGTCAAAGGTGCCTATAAACCATAACTTCAGGCCTGACAGACAGAACAGTGGCTTGGCTGTGTATGACATCTATTCCTCAAAAGCTAAATGTAAATTGAATTTCTATAAATCTAATCCTATTCTTTATGCATTGGAAGAACTTTCTATTTAATGAAACTGAAACCATGAGCCTTTTGGTAAGGGAAATAATCGCCCTCTAATTGAGGTATGTATATATAACAGAAGGATCTCTCCAAGAATAGAGAGCAGAATTCAAGAAATTATAGCACGCTCCGTAGATCAAAACCTGTGCGTTGTCATTCCCAGGGTGTGGGAAATCTACCCAGAATAGTAGAGGGGAGAACAGAACAACAGGGGTGATCTGCACGGCACCGTATTGATTTCAGCCCCCTGCTTACTCTGTTTTCAGATAAAGAGAGAGTTTATTCTTTTGTTGTTGTTGTTAAATGCATTTATTATGCCTAAGATCGGTTTTCAGTCATGGTTCTTTACTTTTTCTGTTAATGCTTTATCCATTTACTCAGCTGACAGCCTGCTGGGCTCCAGGGACAGCCCTAGGTTTGGGGGAGTCAGAGAAAAAATGATTCCGCGGTTGCCCTCCTGAAGTCTGTGGTCTTGGAGAGACAAAGGCACGTCAAAAGACTGTAACGCAGGGGGGTGGACCTTCATGAACTGGGTGGGGCGAATCCTGCAGGAGGCGCACCTACATGTGCCCTCGGGGTGCAGAATGGGGAAGCCACCATCTGAGTGGAGACTTGGGACAAACTCTAAGAGTCTGGTTGACGGACAGCTTGCGCAGGGCATTCCAGGTGCAGCGAATGGCTTAGGAAAAAGCCTACTGAGGTGCCATATTCTGGCAACTTCATGGAGTTCAAAGTGAGGCTGGAGAGCTGGGTGAGGGGCTGGGTGCTTTTCCGGGGGGGCTGTAGCGTTCATCCTGCAACCAGTCAGGAGCCATTGAAGAATCCAGAGCAAAAGGGGATCCAGCCAGGTTTGCATCTGGGGAGGAGGTTCAGGGTGCAGCACGGGCGGAGTGGAGCAAGAACGGAGGCAAGGGGCTTCCCCTGGTGGTCCAGTGGGTAAGGACACCGCCTTGCAGTGCAAGGGGCGCCGGTTTGATCCCTGGCCTGGGAAGATCCCACGTGCCGCGGAGCGGCTGGACCGATGCGTCCAATTACAGAGCCGGAGCTCTGGAGCGCGTGCGCCGAGAGCCTGTGCTCTGCAACAACAGGCCACCGCGATGGGAGGCCCACACGGGCCAAAGAACAAAGACGGATGAAAATAGAGAAATGAAAGACCAATAGAAGTGGCCCACCCGCTTCCCTCCCTCCCCACCCCAACCCTCAAACGATAAATAAATAAATAAATAAAACAAAAAAACGGAGGCAAGGAGGTGAGAAAGGGTGCATCCCTAACCCTGTGCAGTGGCCTGGGGAATGGGAGACGAAGACCCAGCACCCTCCAGTGAGAAGGTGACGTCACAGGGCTTGCAGACTGATTGGGAGAGGTGGGCGGGAGGGCGTGGCGATGCATCTAGGGGGAGGGCGTGGCAGACTGCATCTAGATCAGGGTCCTAGTGTGGAGTCCGTAGACTTCAGGGAGTCCGTGAACCTGGATGGGGGAGAAGTTCCATCTTTATTTCTCTAACTTGGACTTGACATTTAGATTATCGTTTAAATATGAGTGGAAGCAACACATCATGGTCGTGGGCGGCACCTGTGACGTAGTCACCAACAGGAGCCGCGTGTCTCCTATCACGCCATGGCTGTGCGGATAGCTTGCAAGGCACTCCTTCAAAAGGGCGATGCTCAGCGCTTCTACCGAATCTCATCCAACATGGTAATGAAGAAGCGTGTATATGACCATACGACACATCGGTTTGAATAGTTGGCCAATTGTATTTCAATAGAGCTGGTTTCTTCTGTAATCTTATTATTTTACTTTATGCAGCTGAAGACATTATCCTGGGGAGGGGCTTCTAGGCTGAGATGGCCTGATCTGGACGGGAGGTTGGCTGGGGCAGGATGAGCCATGGTCCCACTGAGACAGGGAAGGTGGGAAAAGAGCAGGCCGGGGAGATAACGGGGCCGTTCTGAACGGGCTGGGTGTCCAAAGGAGAGGAGACATCTGTCCATGTGTCCTACCAACTTCCCAGAATCCTCCTTGCTGGAATTCATCTTACCTGAGCGATGTGCAAGCCACCAGGAAGGACCTGAGCCAGGATGATTGGCCAGAGACACCCCGGCAACTAATCCCATCACTATAAAACCTGCATCTGTGAGAGCCACGTGGCCGAGCAGTTCTCTCGGGTTTCCTCACCCTGCGGCTCTCTGCCTGGGATGCTCCTTCCCGATACAGCCTCTGGCTTTGTCAGCTTATGTGTCTCCTCATGCATTTCACCTCTGAGTGTTAGACAAGCGCCCACTCTCGGGACCTGGAAGGGGTCCCCCTTCCTCAGCACTGTGAGAAGTCCAGCTCCTTTCTTGGTCCCTGGCTTCATCTCACCTTTTCTTTCTCTCCACCAAGCATCAAAGAATCCCCTCCGTTATCCCAAGCATCCAGCCTTCCCTTCGACCTGCTTACTCACTCCAGCCACAAGACAGAACCTGGTGGCCAGCCCCAGGCAGCTGTCTCTAGTTCTACAAGCAGCCTCCTCGTGGGGAAGCAAAGAGGGGGCTCTTCCCCGCTACTCGAAGGGCTCCTCAAAGTTTTCAACCCTCAAAAATACCCCAGTTTCCTTTAGCAGGGAGTCCTACTGCTGAAGAGAATTAAGACCGTCTCTATCGTTTCAGGCAGATAAACAATGTCAAGTTCGGGGAGGTTAATTGAATTGCTCAAGGTCACACGGCTGGTCCGTTGTGGAGCTGGGTTTCAACTGGGCTCCTCCTGGCTTCAAAGCCCTCTGTTCTTTTCTCAGGATTGTGCTGCAGGCGTGACCCGCCAGGCGGGGAGGGAGAAGACATTTAAATCCTCAGCAAACAGTAACTGAGAAGGATGTAGCAGCCAGATCATTTGATAAGATGATGTGATAAGCAGGTGGGGGAGAGAAAGGAGTCTGTATTCATGCCTGTATTTAGTCGCTCAGTCGTGTCTGACTTTGCGACCCCGTGGACGGCAGCACGCCAGGCTTCCCTGTCCTTCACTGTCTCCTGGAGTTTGCTCAGACTGATGTCCCTTGAGTCAGTGATGCCATCCAACCATCGCATCCTCTGTCGCCCCGTCTCCTCTCACCCTCAGTCTTTCCCAGGATCAGGGTCTTTTCCAATGAGTTGTCTCTTGACATCAGGTGGCCAAAGTATTGGAGCTTCAGCTTCAGCATCAGTCCTTCTAATGAATATTCAGGGTTGATTTCCAATGAGTTGTCTCACTTGGAAACCTGCATCTGAGAGCCACGTGGCCGAGCAGTTCTCTCGGGTTTCCTCACCCTGCGGCTCTCTGCCTGGGATGCTCCTTCCCGATACAGCCTCTGGCTTTGTCAGCTTATGTGTCTCCTCATGCATTTCACCTCTGAGTGTTAGACAAGCGCCCACTCTCGGGACCTGGAAGGGGTCCCCCTTCCTCAGCACTGTGAGAAGTCCAGCTCCTTTCTTGGTCCCTGGCTTCATCTCACCTTTTCTTTCTCTCCACCAAGCATCAAAGAATCCCCTCCGTTATCCCAAGCATCCAGCCTTCCCTTCGACCTGCTTACTCACTCCAGCCACAAGACAGAACCTGGTGGCCAGCCCCAGGCAGCTGTCTCTAGTTCTACAAGCAGCCTCCTCGTGGGGAAGCAAAGAGGGGGCTCTTCCCCGCTACTCGAAGGGCTCCTCAAAGTTTTCAACCCTCAAAAATACCCCAGTTTCCTTTAGCAGGGAGTCCTACTGCTGAAGAGAATTAAGACCGTCTCTATCGTTTCAGGCAGATAAACAATGTCAAGTTCGGGGAGGTTAATTGAATTGCTCAAGGTCACACGGCTGGTCCGTTGTGGAGCTGGGTTTCAACTGGGCTCCTCCTGGCTTCAAAGCCCTCTGTTCTTTTCTCAGGATTGTGCTGCAGGCGTGACCCGCCAGGCGGGGAGGGAGAAGACATTTAAATCCTCAGCAAACAGTAACTGAGAAGGATGTAGCAGCCAGATCATTTGATAAGATGATGTGATAAGCAGGTGGGGGAGAGAAAGGAGTCTGTATTCATGCCTGTATTTAGTCGCTCAGTCGTGTCTGACTTTGCGACCCCGTGGACGGCAGCACGCCAGGCTTCCCTGTCCTTCACTGTCTCCTGGAGTTTGCTCAGACTGATGTCCCTTGAGTCAGTGATGCCATCCAACCATCGCATCCTCTGTCGCCCCGTCTCCTCTCACCCTCAGTCTTTCCCAGGATCAGGGTCTTTTCCAATGAGTTGTCTCTTGACATCAGGTGGCCAAAGTATTGGAGCTTCAACTTCGGCATCAGTCCTTCCAATGAACATTCAGGGTTGATTTCCTTTGGGATGGACTGGTTGGATCTCCTTGAAGCCCAAGACACTCTCAAGCGTCTTCTCCAACACCACAGTTCGAAAGCATCAATTCCTCTGTGCTTAGCTTTCTTTACGGTCCAACAGGGAGAAGCTAACCAGGGAGAAACAGGAGACCAGGAGGGAGACAAGCCCTGACTGGCCTCGCCTGGAGGAACCAGGAAGCTGGTGTTTCAGGAGCCCCTTGAGAACAAGGCAGCTGGGGAGGGATGGGCAAGTGGGAGAGAGAGGCTTGGAGGACGTGGGTGGGCTTCTGGTTTGCTCCTCTGGGAGGGAAGGAGTGGGCGAGCAAGGTCGGAGAGGGTTGGGTCCGGATGCTGCTGAACCAGCTCACATCCGGGGGCCCTCAGCCCAAAGCCAGCGCCTTCTAGGGCAGAGGAGAAGGCAGACATGGGCCGGCCCCTACTGGAAACCAATGATTATAATTAATTGTCATAGGAACCAGTGGGGGATACCCCTGGTGGTTCAGTGGTTGAGATTTTGCCTTCCAATGGAGGGGATATGGGTTTGCTCCCTGGTCAGGGAACTAAAATCCCACAATGTGCCGTGGGGGCACTAAGCCCATGTACCAGAACTACTGAGCTTGTGCCTCAACTAGACAGCCTGCACCCCACAGCTAGAGAGAAGCCCCCTAAATGGAACAAAAAACCAGCGCACTGCAACTAAGACCAGAGGCAGCCAAATACATAAATATTTTTAAAAAATCAGCGTAAGTGAAAATGTTAGTCGTGTCCGGCTCTTTGCTGCCCCATGGACTATAGCCTGCCAGGCTCCTCTGTCCATGGAGTTCTTCAGGCAAGAATCCTGGAGTGGGTAGCCATTCCCTTCTCCAGGAGATCTTCCTGACTCAGGGATCGAACCTGGGTCTCCTGCACTGCAGGCAGATTCTTTAGCACCTGAGCCACCAGGGAGGCTGATAATGAATTGGTGGATTAAGGTTCAGTGTAATAGCTAACGCCAACTGAGATGCCATGTTCCGCCAGCACTGGGCTGACTTGCCCCGTGTGTTAATATCTTTATTCCTCAGTGCCCTTGTGGGAGGGACTCACATTATGTCCATTCTACAGATGGGAACACTGAGTTGCCGGCTGACACGTAGCTAGTCAGTGTTGAACCCAGAGCCTGCTACGTAGAGGGCTTCGCAGGGCTGAGCCCCTGAACTTCAGGTCGTCATTGGTATTATTGTTGCTGTTATTATTCCTAGCTGTTCCTGAATAAACTGAGGGGTAGATTGTGATCTCAGGGGCCAGCCCTGTTGCCGTGAGGCTGGGGTGGAAGGATCTGGACTCTACAGCCAACCCAGAAGGAATGGTGGGGCCAGGCCGTCAGGGCTACGCTTCTCTCCTGGCAGGAGGGTGTACAAAGCGAGTCAGCCCTACGGGCGGGAGCCCGGGGGCGTGACTATTGATGTGCTGTGTTCCGAGCCTGGATCTCCCCGTGCTTCTAGGGACCCACAAAGTGCCTAAATTTTGTCTGCTTTTAAAATCAGAAGGAAAAAACAGAATCATAATGAAGACACAAGAGTGGATCTAGACTGGATTATATTTTGAATACCACTGCCATCATAAAATGTAATATTTAATATTTCTTTTATGGAGGAATGGGCCCTTAAAGGCAAAAGTGCCTGGGGCCCGTGAAAGTCATCATGTGGCCTTGAACTGGGCTATGGCTTTTCTCTCAGTCCTTATGTCTCTCAGGACTGAGCAAGACTGATTGCAGACCGGGGCGAGGTAGGAGATGGTGGGGCTCCAGCTGCCAGCATCCCCCTGCCCACCCAGTCCTGTGAGTTTAGCTGAGGTGTTGGGCAAGATGGAGCGTCCTTGGCCACTGTCTCTTCCCCCAGCAGCCAGGGTTTTGTATCTCAGAGGGGATGTGAAAGCAGGCTGGAAGAGGTCTCTTCTTCCCCAGCGCCTCTGAAAGATGAGGCTGATCTACTGGAAGAAAAGAAAGGCATTTGGAGCATTTCTGTATAGTCAGGCTAACAAGTGAAGTGAAAGTCACTCAGTTGTGTCCAGCTCTTGCGACGCCATGGACTGTAGCCCACCAGACTTCTCTGTCCGTGGGGCTCTCCAGGCAAGAATACTGGAGGGGGTTGCCATGCCCTTCTCCAGGGGATCTTCCCATCCCAGGAATTGAACCCAGGTCTCCCGCATTGCGGGCGGATTCTTTACCATCCAAGCCACCAGGGAAGCCCAGGCTAACAGCAATGGCCTTTAAGAAACTGCACTGGCATGAAGCGAATCATGTCTGTTTCCAGCAAATGATCAGACCTCGTGGAGAAGCCAGCAAGCACCTGTTTTGTTAAGTACTGAATAGAAGAAGTTTTTCGATAAAACAAAAAGCTCCCAAGGATGAGGTAGCTTTTTGAATCTGGAAAACGAGATTCTTACCTTTTACGGAATCTTGGCACACTTGGTTTCATCATAAAATGTGTATTTCACTGCACAGGACATCACTATTAATCTTGTATCTAATTTCTTAACCCTCAACCATATTTTAGAAATTATTTTATGATATTATATATATGAAATGTCTGACTTGAAAAACGTTGTTTTAATTTTTTAAAAATACAGATGATCTTAAGTGTGAAAGGCAATTGAATGGAGTTTGATGGAAATGGGGATGTTTTGACTAAGCCATGGTAAGCAAATACAGCACGTGAATGTTCCTTCTTCAGGGATAAATGAGGATGGTCAACAGCCTCACGTCCATTCAGGTCAGGTTTGGCTGCTACGTAGGTTCAGGCCATGTCAGATGTCTGTGGCCAAGTGAATTATGAAGAAGCTTTTGGATATAGGAGCTTCTGGGAATTTGAAGCTGAAGACAAGACATTATGGGCTCACTGCTCCCATAGACTGAGTACCTATTGTATTCCAGGCACTGTTCTAAACACATTCCCTCTGTTGAGCCCTAAGATGCTAGGTGCTCATATTATTCCCATTTCACAGCTGAGAAAACTGAGGTACAGAGTTCGTACGGGGCAGTTCTAGATTCCAAGCCCGTGCACTTTCCTGCTGTGTGGGTCCATGCAGGCTGCCGCTGAGCCTCTAGGGCCCTGCCTCCAGGGCTCTTTGCTGCTCGGGTCAGGTGGGAGGTGGGTGAAGGGGGCTGGTCCTCAGGGCCTGTGGGCTCGTCACTCCTGCCCAGAGACCTCAAGTGCAGAGCCCACAGGGACACTGTGGTGACATTTATAAATGAGGCAAGCTGTCCGGATGCAGCACAGCCCTGGATGGGGAGAGGAGGGCAAACCTGGAAGGACACGCCCCTCAGCTGCCCATTGTCGCCGAGGAGGAAGATGCATGACCTTCAAGGAAAGCCAAAATCTGTTTTTTTTTTTTTTTTTTAAATGGAAAGATCTCCTGATTTTTAATTCAAAAGGGTTTTTAAACAGCTTTTGGGGATAGAATTTACATATCGTAAAGTTCACCCATGTAAAGAGTATAGTTTAAAGGCTTTTTGTAGCCATTAGAGAACCGAATTTTAAAGTCTTTCCACTCCTGGAATCTTGGCACACTTGGTTTCATCATAAAATGTGTATTTCACTGCACAGGACATCACTATTAATCTTGTATCTAATTTCTTAACCCTCAACCATATTTTAGAAATTATTTTATGATATTATATATATGAAATGTCTGACTTGAAAAACGTTGTTTTAATTTTTTAAAAATACAGATGATCTTAAGTGTGAAAGGCAATTGAATGGAGTTTGATGGAAATGGGGATGTTTTGACTAAGCCATGGTAAGCAAATACAGCACGTGAATGTTCCTTCTTCAGGGATAAATGAGGATGGTCAACAGCCTCACGTCCATTCAGGTCAGGTTTGGCTGCTACGTAGGTTCAGGCCATGTCAGATGTCTGTGGCCAAGTGAATTATGAAGAAGCTTTTGGATATAGGAGCTTCTGGGAATTTGAAGCTGAAGACAAGACATTATGGGCTCACTGCTCCCATAGACTGAGTACCTATTGTATTCCAGGCACTGTTCTAAACACATTCCCTCTGTTGAGCCCTAAGATGCTAGGTGCTCATATTATTCCCATTTCACAGCTGAGAAAACTGAGGTACAGAGTTCGTACGGGGCAGTTCTAGATTCCAAGCCCGTGCACTTTCCTGCTGTGTGGGTCCATGCAGGCTGCCGCTGAGCCTCTAGGGCCCTGCCTCCAGGGCTCTTTGCTGCTCGGGTCAGGTGGGAGGTGGGTGAAGGGGGCTGGTCCTCAGGGCCTGTGGGCTCGTCACTCCTGCCCAGAGACCTCAAGTGCAGAGCCCACAGGGACACTGTGGTGACATTTATAAATGAGGCAAGCTGTCCGGATGCAGCACAGCCCTGGATGGGGAGAGGAGGGCAAACCTGGAAGGACACGCCCCTCAGCTGCCCATTGTCGCCGAGGAGGAAGATGCATGACCTTCAAGGAAAGCCAAAATCTGTTTTTTTTTTTTTTTTTAAATGGAAAGATCTCCTGATTTTTAATTCAAAAGGGTTTTTAAACAGCTTTTGGGGATAGAATTTACATATCGTAAAGTTCACCCATGTAAAGAGTATAGTTTAAAGGCTTTTTGTAGCCATTAGAGAACCGAATTTTAAAGTCTTTCCACTCCTGCCCAAAGAAGCAGTCACTCCCTATGTTCTCCCTATGACTAGCAGTCACTCCCTATGTTCTACCAGCCCTCAGCCCAGCCCTAGGCAGCCACTGATCTACTCTCTAGCTCCAGGGATTTGCCTGTTCTGGACATTTTGTACACATGGGCTCATACACTAGCGCCTCTTTTATGACTGACTTTCTTCGCTTGCCTTGATGTTTTCATCCACGGGGTGGGTTATGTAAACAGTGCATTTCCTTTTGTTGTTGCTATTCAGTTGCTAAGTCATATCTGACTCTTTGAGACCCCATGGATGGCAGCCCGCCAAGCCTCCCTGTCCCTCACCATCTCCTGGAGTTTGCCCAAGTTCGTGTCCATTGAATTGGTGACACTATCCAATCATCACATCCTCTGCTGCTCTCCTTTTGCCTTCAGCCTTTCCCAGCATCAGAGTCTTTTCCAATGTCACCTGTTTGTATCAGGTGGTCTCCTTTTTATTGCCATATAATATTCCATGGCACAGATATACCACACCTTACTGCTTTGTCTATCAGTTGATAGATGTGTGTGGTTCCCACTTTGGGGCTAGTATGAATATTGTGGCTATTTCTCAGCTGAGAAAACTGAGGCACAGATTTAGTAAGTGGCATTTCTAGCTTCCAAGCCCTTGTGCTTTTCTATTATGTGGGTCTGTGCAGGTTGCCACTGAGTCATATGTGGTTTGTGTAGGTATATATTTTCCTAGAAGAGAAATTGTTGAGTTACCTTGCTAAATTTTTTTTTTTTTTTGCCTCTAGGTCATCATTTATTTTCATCCATCTTTATTCTTTTTGGCCTTTGGGTCCTCCCATTGCAGTGGCCTCTCTCATTACAGAGCATGCCTTGGGCCAATGCTCTCCCGAGTGCTGGCTCCTCATTGGACACACCAGTCCAGCCCATCTTCCCTCAGGGAACCGTGCCCCTGAACGGAAAGATCTCCTGATTTTTAATTCAAAAGGGTTTTAAACAGCTTTTGGGGATAGAATTTACATATCGTAAAGTTCACCCATGTAAAGAGTATAGTTTAAAGGCTTTTTGTAGCCATTAGAGAACCGAATTTTAAAGTCTTTCCACTCCTGCCCAAAGAAGCAGTCACTCCCTATGTTCTCCCTATGACTAGCAGTCACTCCCTATGTTCTACCAGCCCTCAGCCCAGCCCTAGGCAGCCACTGATCTACTCTCTAGCTCCAGGGATTTGCCTGTTCTGGACATTTTGTACACATGGGCTCATACACTAGCGCCTCTTTTATGACTGACTTTCTTCGCTTGCCTTGATGTTTTCATCCACGGGGTGGGTTATGTAAACAGTGCATTTCCTTTGTTGTTGCTATTCAGTTGCTAAGTCATATCTGACTCTTTGAGACCCCATGGATGGCAGCCCGCCAAGCCTCCCTGTCCCTCACCATCTCCTGGAGTTTGCCCAAGTTCGTGTCCATTGAATTGGTGACACTATCCAATCATCACATCCTCTGCTGCTCTCCTTTTGCCTTCAGCCTTTCCCAGCATCAGAGTCTTTTCCAATGTCACCTGTTTGTATCAGGTGGTCTCCTTTTTATTGCCATATAATATTCCATGGCACAGATATACCACACCTTACTGCTTTGTCTATCAGTTGATAGATGTGTGTGGTTCCCACTTTGGGGCTAGTATGAATATTGTGGCTATTTCTCAGCTGAGAAAACTGAGGCACAGATTTAGTAAGTGGCATTTCTAGCTTCCAAGCCCTTGTGCTTTTCTATTATGTGGGTCTGTGCAGGTTGCCACTGAGTCATATGTGGTTTGTGTAGGTATATATTTTCCTAGAAGAGAAATTGTTGAGTTACCTTGCTAAATTTTTTTTTTTTTTTGCCTCTAGGTCATCATTTATTTTCATCCATCTTTATTCTTTTTGGCCTGTGGGTCCTCCCATTGCAGTGGCCTCTCTCATTACAGAGCATGCTCTGGGCACATGCTCTCCAGAGTGCTGGCTCATCATTGGACACACCAGTCCAGCCTCTTCATGGCACGCGGGATCCTCCCAGGTCAGGGATCGAACCGGTGCCCCCTGAACTGCAAGGCAGACTCCCCACCCACTGGACCACCAGGGGAGCCCCTTCGTTTAAATTTTTTTTTGGTGGGAGGGGCAGATTGGGGAGGGAGGGGGTGGGCAGGCCACTTCTATTGGTCTTTCATTTATCTATTTTTCATTCATCTTTGTTCTTTGGCCTGTGTGGGCCTCCCATCGCCATGGCCTCTCTCGTCACAGAACACCAGCTCTGGGTGCATGCGCTCCAGAGCTCCGGCTCAGTAATTGGACACATCAGTCCAGCCGCTCCGCGGCACGTGGGATCTTCCCAGGCCAGGGATCGAACTGGTGCCCCTTGCACTGCAAGGGGGTGTCCTTACCCACTGGACCACCAGGGAAGCCCTAAATTTTTTTATTCAGAATGTTTTAAGCCATTGTGCCAGCCAAGAAAACATCCCAAGCCACAGACTATACCTTCTCTTTTTTTCACCCTGAGGACTAGAAAACAGCTCTTTCTTTCTCCCCCACTCAGAGGTCCCTGTCCTAATCTCCTCAGTATGTTAAGGCTTTTAAAGATGAAAGTCAGGAAGGAAGGACTTTGCAGATGGGTTTTACTTCCCTCTTTGCTGCAAAACCTCCGGGACAAAGAAGTCCAGAGCCTCTTCCCCTGTGAATGAAGTGAAAGGAAAGGGGAGAAAAATGCAGGGAAAAAAACCCCCATGAATTACCATCTAAAAATACTCTGACATGCCTCTTTGCCAAATGATGATTTTGCATACTTAATGGTTGATCTTACGTCGATACTCAACAAATGTACGACTCTCCACGTGATGAAGTTTCATCTCCTTTAGAGTTTTAAATACCAAAAGTTTTTTCTCAGCCTCACTGAACCATCTTAGGGGAATTTTTTTTTTTTTAACAAAGTCTGTTTTTGTCATTTCTGATTGGTATTTATCAAATGTTGCTTTTGTAGAATAAAATCTAAACTCCTTCCTAAGACTCCAAAATATGACCTTTGCTGTCATCTTCACTTCCTCTCCTCAACCCAGCCCCCACTTGCTGGTCCTCAGGCTCCCTGAGCTCAGTCCTGTCCAGACCCACCATCCCCCAAGGGGCTGCCTTTCTCACCCACTGCTGTCTCTCGTCCTCCCTCAGCCAGCTCTCCACTCAAATGTCATCTGCTTAAGAACTCTTTCCTCCGCCTGCCTGCATTATTCCCACCCACTTCTGCTTGTTTTTCTTAATGGCCTGCCTGTACTGCCTTCCAAGCAGCATCTAAAACATAGCGGACACCCAATGAGTATTTGTTGAGTGTTTAAGAGAACTTATACGGTCTACTAATTTGTTGACTTGTCTGTCCCCACTTCTCTTCTCCACAGACCAGGTTTTCTCAACATTCTTTGCTGGACCATTCTCTCTCTCTCTCTTTTTTTCTTTTTGGCCACTTCTATTGATCTTTCATTTGTTTTTGTTCTTTGGCCTGCGTGGACCTCCCATCCCAGTGGCCTCTCTCGCTGCAGAGCACCGGCTCTGGGCGCATGCGCTCCAGAGCTCCGGCTCAGTAGTTGGACACATGGGTCCATCTGCTCCGCGGCACGTGGGATCCTCCCAGGCCAGGGATTGAACCGGTGCCCCTTGCACTGCAAGGCGTTGTCCTTACCCACTGGACCACCAGGGGAGCCCTGGACCATTCTTTTTGCGTGTGCATGTGGTTGGGCTGGATTGTCATTGCTGATCGGGCTTTTCCCTAGTTGCAGCAACGGGGGGCTACTCTCTAGTTGCCGTACGTGGGCTTCTCATTGTGGTGGCTTCTCTTGTTGCAGAGCCCAGGCTCAGTAGCTGTGGTGCATGGCCTTACTTGCTTCACGGCATGTAGAATCTCCCCGGACCAGGGATTGAATTATAGCCCCTGCATTGGCAAGTGGATTCTTAACCACAGACCACCAGGGAAGTCCAGTGGATCGTGCTTTCTTGTGGAGAGAAAGGGACCGTCCTGTGCATGGTTGACCAGCAGCATCCCTGACCTCTCTGCACCGGATGTCAGGAAGACCCCCTCCCAAAAATGTCTCCAGACATGTCCAAGGGTCCCTTGGGAGGCAGAATCAGGCCTGATTCAGAGCCACTGCCCTGGACAGAGGGCTCCCCAAGCGCTGGGACTGTCCTCTCCGCCCGGCCCCCAGAACGCTCTCTTTGAATCTAGGGATGGGTTGCAGGGGCAGCCCCTCATAGTGAGGTTCTTGGTGTTGGAGCTCTGGGGGCGGCGCCTTGTCCCAGGAGGACAGTCAGGGACTCTGGACCCACGCAGACCAGAGCAAACCACAGCTGGGTCCTGTTAACACGGTGGTCTGGCAGATGACTTCTCTCCCCAAGTCCCTGTGTCTACATCTGCACACGATGGGTTTGAGCGATGACACGAAACCACCTGAAGAGCCAGTGGAGTGGGTGGGCACACAGCACACTCTCTTATCTGTTAAGGAGTTTGCGTGAGAACCGTCGGCACAGGGCTCTGCATGTCCGAGGAGGCGCTCCTGGGTCCAGGGGTGTCCAGGACAGTCCCGGCATCACTGTGAACAAGACCCCTTCTGCTCACCACCTAAGCTGTCTGCTTGCCCAGTGTGGCGGGGCATGGGGGTGGGGGTGGGTGGGCTCTGGTTTTGCCTTATTCTGTGAGTTGCTTCTTAAAAGAATCCATATCAGAAATGTCCCTGGTGGTCAAATGGTTAGGAATCCGCCTGGCCATGCAGGGGACACAGGTTCAGTCCCTGGTCGGGGACAGTAAGATCCCACATGCCTTGAAGCAACTGAGCCAATGCGCCGCAACTAGAACGCAGTGCGCCTCACCAGAAGATCCTGCTTGTGGTAACTAAGACCCGATGCGCCAGACTAAGAGAGAGTCCATATTTTTTCGCTACCCCGCCACTTCTCATTGTGGTGGCTTCTCTTGTTGCAGAGCCCAGGCTCAGTAGCTGTGGTGCATGGCCTTAGCTTCACGGCATATAGAATCTCCCGGACCAGGGATTGAATTATAGCCCTGCATTGGCAAGTGGATTCTTAACCACAGACCACCAGGGAAGTCCAGTGGATCGTGCTTTCTTGTGGAGAGAAAGGGACCGTCCTGTGCATGGTTGACCAGCAGCATCCCTGACCTCTCTGCACCGGATGTCAGGAAGACCCCCTCCCAAAAATGTCTCCAGACATGTCCAAGGGTCCCTTGGGCGGCAGAATCAGGCCTGATTCAGAGCCACTGCCCTGGACAGAGGGCCCCCCAAGCGCTGGGACTGTCCTCTCCGCCCGGCCCCCAGAACGCTCTCTTTGAATCTAGGGATGGGTTGCAGGGGCAGCCCCTCATAGTGAGGTTCTTGGTGTTGGAGCTCTGGGGGCGGCGCCTTGTCCCAGGAGGACAGTCAGGGACTCTGGACCCACGCAGACCAGAGCAAACCACAGCTGGGTCCTGTTAACACGGTGGTCTGGCAGATGACTTCTCTCCCCAAGTCCCTGTGTCTACATCTGCACACGATGGGTTTGAGCGATGACACGAAACCACCTGAAGAGCCAGTGGAGTGGGTGGGCACACAGCACACTCTCTTATCTGTTAAGGAGTTTGCGTGAGAACCGTCGGCACAGGGCTCTGCATGTCCGAGGAGGCGCTCCTGGGTCCAGGGGTGTCCAGGACAGTCCCGGCATCACTGTGAACAAGACCCCTTCTGCTCACCACCTAAGCTGTCTGCTTGCCCAGTGTGGCGGGGCATGGGGGTGGGGGTGGGTGGGCTCTGGTTTTGCCTTATTCTGTGAGTTGCTTCTTAAAAGAATCCATATCAGAAATGTCCCTGGTGGTCAAATGGTTAGGAATCCGCCTGGCCATGCAGGGGACACAGGTTCAGTCCCTGGTCGGGGACAGTAAGATCCCACATGCCTTGAAGCAACTGAGCCAATGCGCCGCAACTAGAACGTCAGTGCGCCTCACCAGAAGATCCTGCTTGTGGTAACTAAGACCCGATGCGGCCAGACTAAGAGAGAGTCCATATCTTGCTCGCCTCTTTTCTAAGACAGACATCACCCCCCGCCAATGCCAGCCTTCCCTGCTGTCACTCCTTGAACTGTTCTTTTTCTCTGAGTCCAACGCTGGGCCTGTTTCTGCTTGGCTTCTCTCAGCTTGCTAGAACCATGAGACTTCTTTCTCTTTAAAAAAAAAAAATTTTGACTCGAGTTGCCGACTTTCATTTGGGTTTTGTTTTCTTGTGGTTGTTGCCGGCTGGGCAGTCAGGACTGTTTGGAGCTGGGGGAGACCGGCTCTGACAGCAGCCTCTCCCCTGGGTGTAAATGTTAATTCCACCCTGGGGCTGACAGTAACTTAGAGAAAGCCTCTCCGAGCCTTCAGGGACGGGTGCAAAGGTGTGAAAGCTCTTGCCGGGGAGGAAGCCGGATGACAGGTGCAGAGACTCGAGGGACGCACACCGCATCCACCCTCCATCCCTTTCTCTGCCCATTAATTGTCCTGGAGCCTCTCCTCTGGGCCGGGTACCTGGAAAACAAGCAGGCAAGCTCTCTGCCCTTGGGGGCTTGTGTCTAGCAGGGGATGCAGTGAATTCGAGAGGAGTTGGGACGGAGATATGAAGAGACATGCCAAAGGTGGGGAGCCATGTCCCGCTGGGGGCTCAGGGGCCTTCCCAGAGGTCCTAAGGATGGGAGGACTCAGCTCGGGGGGAGACAGTGGAGGTGATGGGGGCGAGGGAGTATTCCAGGCAAAGGGGCAGCAAATGCAAAAGACCCAGGCAGAGGGCATCTCAGAGGCTCTGTGAGACAGAGGAGGCCGGGAAACGAGGGAGAGCGTCACTGTGGTCGAAAGCTGTGTTGGGGGGCATGGGGGTGGGGTGGGTGGGCTCTGGTTTTGCCTTATTCTGTGAGTTGCTTCAAAAGAATCCATATCAGAAATGTCCCTGGTGGTCAAATGGTTAGGAATCCGCCTGGCCATGCAGGGGACACAGGTTCAGTCCCTGGTCGGGGACAGTAAGATCCCACATGCCTTGAAGCAACTGAGCCAATGCGCCGCAACTAGAACGTCAGTGCGCCTCACCAGAAGATCCTGCTTGTGGTAACTAAGACCCGATGCGGCCAGACTAAGAGAGAGTCCATATCTTGCTCGCCTCTTTTCTAAGACAGACATCACCCCCCGCCAATGCCAGCCTTCCCTGCTGTCACTCCTTGAACTGTTCTTTTTCTCTGAGTCCAACGCTGGGCCTGTTTCTGCTTGGCTTCTCTCAGCTTGCTAGAACCATGAGACTTCTTTCTCTTTAAAAAAAAAAAATTTTGACTCCGAGTTGCCGACTTTCATTTGGGTTTTGTTTTCTTGTGGTTGTTGCCGGCTGGGCAGTCAGGACTGTTTGGAGCTGGGGGAGACCGGCTCTGACAGCAGCCTCTCCCCTGGGTGTAAATGTTAATTCCACCCTGGGGCTGACAGTAACTTAGAGAAAGCCTCTCCGAGCCTTCAGGGACGGGTGCAAAGGTGTGAAAGCTCTTGCCGGGGAGGAAGCCGGATGACAGGTGCAGAGACTCGAGGGACGCACACCGCATCCACCCTCCATCCCTTTCTCTGCCCATTAATTGTCCTGGAGCCTCTCCTCTGGGCCGGGTACCTGGAAAACAAGCAGGCAAGCTCTCTGCCCTTGGGGGCTTGTGTCTAGCAGGGGATGCAGTGAATTCGAGAGGAGTTGGGACGGAGATATGAAGAGACATGCCAAAGGTGGGGAGCCATGTCCCGCTGGGGGCTCAGGGGCCTTCCCAGAGGTCCTAAGGATGGGAGGACTCAGCTCGGGGGGAGACAGTGGAGGTGATGGGGGCGAGGGAGTATTCCAGGCAAAGGGGCAGCAAATGCAAAAGACCCAGGCAGAGGGCATCTCAGAGGCTCTGTGAGACAGAGGAGGCCGGGAACAGGGAGGGCTGGAGAGGAGACGCTGAGGGGAGTGGTGTGGGGCTTGAGTTTTCTCAGCAGAACAACAGGAAAGAAGCCACGCTGCAGGGGTTTTCAGTGGGGGGGTTTCCCTGGAGTGGCTAGATATGGTGCAGATGCACTGGGCAATGGGAGGGAAGTAGAAACTCGGGTCTGAGGGTGACGCGCCATGGATGCCAGGCCAGGAAAGGTGGGCCTTGCCTGAGTGCAGGTGCAGTTGGGGACCACTGAGGCCTTAAGCAAAGACGTAGTAGGGTCAGGGGGCGAGTTCTAAAACGATGGTTTCTGGGGGCTCAGGAATAAAGAACCCACCTACCAATGCAAGAGGCACGGCTTCAATCCCTGGATGGGGAAGATCCCCTGGATGAGGAAATGGCAACCCGCTCCAGTATTCTTGCCTGGAGAATCCCATGGACAGAGGAGCCTGATGGGCTACCGTCCATTGGGTTGCAAAGCGTCGCACATGACTGAAGTGACCCAGCACGCACACATGGGGAAGAGGAATGGGTGGGCACAAGCTTGCTCATCATACTCAGTCTCTCCAGGGCTGGCATCTACCCGCCTCTCTAACCAACCTGCCGGCTGTGGGTCTTGCGCCTGTTGAGTCATTCCGTGTAATTTAATTTCCTTCCTGAAGTATCTCCAGCACACTGTGCCTGTGCTGGGCCCAGGGCTGCAGATCTGAGCAGAACCTGGCTCCCCTGATTTCTCTGAGCTTATGGCCTCGGAGTGGGGGAGGGAGGGGATGAGCATTGTCCGAATCTGACAGTGACTGACAATGAGAGGGAGTCAAATTCTGGGATCACGGAGACAGCAGACAGGTTGGCTCCCCCGAGAGCTCTGTAGATTTTTCTTGTTTTAAAATAAAAGTCCAGTTATCCAGCAAGTTGATCACCCATCTATTGCTAGTGGAAATGCAACATGGTTCAGCTGCTCTGGAAAATCGTTCTGCGGTTATTTTCAAAGGTAAAAATGGATCGCTGTAAGACTAAGCAGGAGACCCACGCACCGCACTCCTGGGCATGGATCCCAGAGAAAGGAAGACAGTTTTTTACAGGGAAACTTGTACTGGAGTGTTCCTGGTGCTGTATTTGGGACAGTCCCGACCTGGACACTCACCAGATGTCCTTCAGGGAGTGAGTGAATACACAAACGGCAACATGGCCATCCCACGGAACACGACTGGGCAAACAGACAAACCAAAAAGGACCGCCACTGATACACTTGGATAGACAGGTGGCGCTGGTGGTGAAGAACCCGCCTGCCAAGGCAGGAGACATGCGTCGCAGGTTTGATCTCTGGGTCAGGAAGATCCCTTGGGAGGAGGAAATGGCAACCCGCTCCCGTTTCTTTGCCTGGAGAATCCCATGGACAGAGGAGCCTGGTGGGCTACTGTCCATGGGGTCCCACCTCTGTCACTCTCTTCTCCTTCGGCCTTCTTCGCAGAATAAGAAGTTAATAATAATAATTTTTTAAAAATTCCAGTAAAAGTTACGAGATGGCTTAAAGATGATTTGGTCCTCCCCTTTCTATGTCACCTACACTGTGGTCTCTGTCACCGGTAGCCTTGTTCTCTCCTGTCCCAGGCAGGTCCTAGGAGATCAGAAAAGAGAACTGAAACGGTAGTGAGTCAGGAGCCTCGTCCGAGCAGCCAGCGCCAAAGACAGCGGGACAGGGGGCCCCAGACAGGCCGTTCCTCTCTTCTCTGCTTTCGCTTGGGCCTTTCATCTGTCTCCTTCTTCCCCACCTCCCCATCCCCTCTTGGGGAGCACATGTTGGCCACTCCTGCCCAAGCTCGAAGCTCCCCTCCCCTTCTAAGGCTTTCCCCAAGCCCAGTTAAAACCGACCTCTGCTCTCCCTCTGGTTCCTTCCAGGGGTTGAAAGTGTAAATGCCTCCGGTGGTCTGGAAGGAAATGTGGATGTGTGGGGGGGCGGGAAGATACATGATTGACAGAGGACGCGGACAGGGGGACCGCGGGCTCCACCATGGAGCCCATAAGGCTCGGCCACCGCAGTCCTCACTGAGCCGCACAGCTCTGATCCGCCCCAGCTGAGCGTCGCCGAGGGGAAACGCGGACCTAGTTTTGCCAGAGTTTCTGATGTTTACAAGAGAAGCCCAAACTCCCCTATTTTAATGGAAATCCTCCAGCGTTTTCCGTGTCCCCCCCGCCAATTCATCATGTTTTTACAGCTCTAGCCAACATCTGCTGGTCGGGTTCAGCCCACGGGCTGCCAGTGTTCGACCGTGGAGGCACATATTTCTGTTGCCGTGTTTGTAATCATTGATTTTCTTTCCGTATTTATGTGGTCCTCCTCATTAGCCTTGGGGGAACGGCCAGGCCAGCGTCACAGCTGTGTGCCCGGTGGCTGATCCAACGCCTTGCATATAGAAGAGACTTGATAAGTGTGAGTTGAATGAATGACTGGAGTGTTGGAAGCAAGGCGGGGGTCTCAGGAGGGGTAGGAAGATTCAAGAAGGGAAGTGGGACCTGTCCGCCCGTGGCGGGGGGCAGTCAGTGTGAGGGGTGAGGAGACAGCCCATGCTTGGCCTTGGCCCTTGGCGAGGCTGGTTGTGGTAATTAAAATTCTGCCACATCCTTTCCCTGCTTTTGGAGGCGAGCACTGGGGGAATAGGCAGGCCACCGGGCCTTTCATACAAATGAGCCTGGCCGCGGGCACAGAGCCAGGCAGCCACTGGGCTTTGGTGGGAGATAGGAGGAGGCAAGAATATTAATAAGTTTAATAAAAATTAGAAGTAAAACCCACGGTCCCGGAACTGGCTGGTTCTGGCGGTTTTAACCTACTTAATGGAGTCAGTCTAGCGATGAATGCCGCGTGCTCAGGGGCCCTGCCTCTCGGGAAACCGCAGCGACCGGCTACTTCCCGCAATGGAAGCGGGCTTCCGAGGGGCGTGGTCAGGAAGTGGCGCCTCCTCCTGGGGGGTGTGGTTTGGGCAGAAATCAAATAGGTGGGTGGGGCTTCAGGAAATCCTCAGGAGAAGCCTAATGTTCTCCCTCCCATCGGGTGGCCAGGGCTGGAGCCTGCGGGGCAGGACAGCACAGGGGCCAGCCCAGGGGCAGGGGATTTACGGAGAAGGGAAAAGGCCACAGGCTGGAGTCTCTTAGGCAGAGAGGGTGAAGGACTGGCACTCTCCACTAAGCAGAGGGAGCCTGCTAGTCTGTGCTGATCTATGCAGGAGCCAGGCCCTTCTCCTCCCAGGGTTTCCATCTTGTCCCGATACATGCCAGGCTCTGTCTTGCTCTCAGGCAGGAGTGGATCTGTCTGGTGGGTCCTGAATCCCTAGGCTTATACCCAGTTCAAAGTTGGTCTGGTCCTGAATTCATCATGGCTTGCCAACATCTGCTGGTCGGGTTCCCCCGGGCTGCCAGTGTTCGACCGTGGAGGCACATATTTCTGTTGCCGTGTTTGTAATCATTGATTTTCTTTCCGTATTTATGTGGTCCTCCTCATTAGCCTTGGGGGAACGGCCAGGCCAGCGTCACAGCTGTGTGCCCGGTGGCTGATCCAACGCCTTGCATATAGAAGAGACTTGATAAGTGTGAGTTGAATGAATGACTGGAGTGTTGGAAGCAAGGCGGGGGTCTCAGGAGGGGTAGGAAGATTCAAGAAGGGAAGTGGGACCTGTCCGCCCGTGGCGGGGGGCAGTCAGTGTGAGGGGTGAGGAGACAGCCCATGCTTGGCCTTGGCCCTTGGCGAGGCTGGTTGTGGTAATTAAAATTCTGCCACATCCTTTCCCTGCTTTTGGAGGCGAGCACTGGGGGAATAGGCAGGCCACCGGGCCTTTCATACAAATGAGCCTGGCCGCGGGCACAGAGCCAGGCAGCCACTGGGCTTTGGTGGGAGATAGGAGGAGGCAAGAATATTAATAAGTTTAATAAAAATTAGAAGTAAAACCCACGGTCCCGGAACTGGCTGGTTCTGGCGGTTTTAACCTACTTAATGGAGTCAGTCTAGCGATGAATGCCGCGTGCTCAGGGGCCCTGCCTCTCGGGAAACCGCAGCGACCGGCTACTTCCCGCAATGGAAGCGGGCTTCCGAGGGGCGTGGTCAGGAAGTGGCGCCTCCTCCTGGGGGGTGTGGTTTGGGCAGAAATCAAATAGGTGGGTGGGGCTTCAGGAAATCCTCAGGAGAAGCCTAATGTTCTCCCTCCCATCGGGTGGCCAGGGCTGGAGCCTGCGGGGGGCAGGACAGCACAGGGGCCAGCCCAGGGGCAGGGGATTTACGGAGAAGGGAAAAGGCCACAGGCTGGAGTCTCTTAGGCAGAGAGGGTGAAGGACTGGCACTCTCCACTAAGCAGAGGGAGCCTGCTAGTCTGTGCTGATCTATGCAGGAGCCAGGCCCTTCTCCTCCCAGGGTTTCCATCTTGTCCCCGATACATGCCAGGCTCTGTCTTGCTCTCAGGCAGGAGTGGATCTGTCTGGTGGGTCCTGAATCCCTAGGCTTATACCCAGTTCAAAGTTGGCCTCCACAAATGCGTGTTGCCCAGAGCAGATACGGGAATCTTGGAAGCTGCCTACCGCAGAAACGAAGTGACCAGATGTGTGGCGATCTGCAGGAGGCGTGGTTCAGGTGGAGGGACAGCAAGTGCAAAGGCCCTGAGGCAGGAACCTGTGTGGCATATTCAAGGGACAGCAAGGAGGACAGAGTGTGTAGAGAGCCATGAAGTGGGGAGGATGGTCAGGGACAGAGGCATAGACTTCTGTTGTCATCCTTTGATCCATTGGTCCCCTGTTGGTGGACTGTTAGGGTGTTTTCAATCCTCTGCTGCATGAATATCCTTGTCTGCATATCTTCGCACACACGTACAACTTTGTCTGAGGGTAAATTCTTAGACGTGGAGTTGCTGGGTCAAAAGGAAGGTGTGTTTTCAGTTTTGACAGGTGCCCCGTCTGCTGCCTTCTGGGAGGAGGATCCTCCATGCCCTCAGCTTCCCTGGTCACTGCGGGGCCTGGCGTGGCATCCTGGCTGTTTCACAGGGCAGGCCCGTGCTGGCTTGCGTCTTTCCTCCACCTGCCCCCCGCCCTGCCGCTCCAGGTGGCTGGGGAGTCTAAGAGCCCCTTGGAGGACACTTCCCCTTGATGGAAATTTTCCACGCCTGGAGAACTCGGCTCACGAACGTGCTTTCCGCAGGAACTGGAAACAAACTGAGGGCTATTTTGAGACACAGAATTGAGTTGGTGCTTGTCCATCATCCGTCTCTGGGAAGGGGGCCAGATGGCAGAACACCTGGCCGGGAAGGAGATCCCCCCAACCCCCGTGGTCCCCCTCTGGAGAAGGCTGAGCCGCTCACTCCCTCGAGACAGCACAAGGCCTGGGGGCTCTGCGGCCCACCCGGTTGGAGACCAGAGTCAGCCCACATTGATCAAGCACTTATTGCGAACTCTGGGCTCCCATGTAGACTGTGGCTACAAATGAGGAAAGTGCCGCCCCTCCCCGCACCGGTACCTTTCTGGTGACTTCCTGCCGTGTTTTGAATGAAATCCCCACCCTCTCCCCACCTCCCTGCGTCCTTCACCCCTTGCTCCGAGGCTCCAGCCACACTGACCCCTTCTCCCTACTCCGGGGCCTTGGCCGTTGCTGTTCCCCCTGCTTGGGATTTTTCCAGGCTTTTTCAGAATTGCTTCCTTCTTATCCTTCGGGTTCCAGCTTGAAGTCGTTTCCCAGAGAGGCTTTCCCTGATGATCTCATTGGAAGTAGCTTCCCCCCAGGCCCTCTGTCTCTTCCTTGAGGTCACACGTTGAGTGTCTGTCTTCCCTCCATAGGGACAGGAACTCTGTCTTGCTGGCCATTGCTTCCCCCAAACAGTCCCAGCCCGCATCTCTGCTCTCAGCACTGAGGAGTGCTCATCAGGGCCTCTGCCTGAGTCCGCATGGAAGAAAGGCTGGAGAACCCACGCCCACCCAAGGAAGGAGCAGAGAAGAGAAGCTAAGGGTCCAGGCAGGGACGCCAAGTAGATGGGAGCGAAGGCAGGGATGTTCAGCCCCGGAGTGATGCTCATAACACGCCCTGCCCTCCCCGAGGGCCGCCTGGGTCCAGGCAATCCCTGCTGCTCACCTAAGGGAGCGCTCGGTGCCATTGGAGGGGCCCGGGGGCAGCCTCTCCACACCCAGCTCCAGGCTCGCCGCGCGGCCCCACGCCTGCTTTGTCCTCCTGTCGCCCTGGCTGTGTGTGGCCAGGTCCCAGTCTCGAAGGCTTCCACCTTGGCTCCTGTCCCAGGACAGAGGGGTACCTCGTGGAACCTGCAGTCCACTGGGATCTGGGCCCCTCTGAGTCCTCCTGAGCCAAGTCAGGAAAGGGTCCCGCAGAGAGATCCCCTGAGCCAGCGTCCCTTATGACGGAGAAAGGGCTGCTGGTGCTCTGCCCAGCTCCAGAGCACGTAAGCCCAGCTCCCTGCGGCCTCAGATGACGCTCCCGCCCCCTCGGCCCCTGAACTAAGGAAAGCAACTTCCTTCCACCTCAAGGCCTCTGCGCTTGCCCTCGGCTCCCCTGGGCCTCTCTTCTCCAAACCGTCAAGACTTCAGGCCTCCATGAATACATGAAGATCATCTATATCGTTTTTCTAGATTCCACACCTATGCATTAACAGATGACATTTGTTTTTCTCTTTCTGACTGACTTCACTCTGTCTGACGTACTCCTTTACATCCTGACCCATAAAGAGAGCCTGGTACACAGGAAGTGCTTAATACGTGTGTGTTCACTGATGAATGGACGGAAGAGGCTGTGGTGGAATGGCAAAACCTCTGGACTTGGAGCTGGGCAGACTCAGACGCACTCCTTTCATGCTGTGTTACCCTGGCCGAATGGCTTTACCTCTCTGAGCTTCACTTTCTCGGGTCGTCGAAAAAGCACATGAGTGCTGTCTTCCTCCATAGGGACAGGAACTCTGTCTTGCTGGCCATTGCTTCCCCCAAACAGTCCCAGCCCGCATCTCTGCTCTCAGCACTGAGGAGTGCTCATCAGGGCCTCTGCCTGAGTCCGCATGGAAGAAAGGCTGGAGAACCCACGCCCACCCAAGGAAGGAGCAGAGAAGAGAAGCTAAGGGTCCAGGCAGGGACGCCAAGTAGATGGGAGCGAAGGCAGGGATGTTCAGCCCCGGAGTGATGCTCATAACACGCCCTGCCCTCCCCGAGGGCCGCCTGGGTCCAGGCAATCCCTGCTGCTCACCTAAGGGAGCGCTCGGTGCCATTGGAGGGGCCCGGGGGCAGCCTCTCCACACCCAGCTCCAGGCTCGCCGCGCGGCCCCACGCCTGCTTTGTCCTCCTGTCGCCCTGGCTGTGTGTGGCCAGGTCCCAGTCTCGAAGGCTTCCACCTTGGCTCCTGTCCCAGGACAGAGGGGTACCTCGTGGAACCTGCAGTCCACTGGGATCTGGGCCCCTCTGAGTCCTCCTGAGCCAAGTCAGGAAAGGGTCCCGCAGAGAGATCCCCTGAGCCAGCGTCCCTTATGACGGAGAAAGGGCTGCTGGTGCTCTGCCCAGCTCCAGAGCACGTAAGCCCAGCTCCCTGCGGCCTCAGATGACGCTCCCGCCCTCTCGGCCCCCTGAACTAAGGAAAGCAACTTCCTTCCACCTCAAGGCCTCTGCGCTTGCCCTCGGCTCCCCCTGGGCCTCTCTTCTCCAAACCGTCGAAGACTTCAGGCCTCCATGAATACATGAAGATCATCTATATCGTTTTTCTAGATTCCACACCTATGCATTAACAGATGACATTTGTTTTTCTCTTTCTGACTGACTTCACTCTGTCTGACGTACTCCTTTACATCCTGACCCATAAAGAGAGCCTGGTACACAGGAAGTGCTTAATACGTGTGTGTTCACTGATGAATGGACGGAAGAGGCTGTGGTGGAATGGCAAAACCTCTGGACTTGGAGCTGGGCAGACTCAGACGCACTCCTTTCATGCTGTGTTACCCTGGCCGAATGGCTTTACCTCTCTGAGCTTCACTTTCTCATTTGTTATATAAGATGTCACCAAACCTAGCCTTCCTGGGACAAGGCAAGGATTACATGAGATACGGGACAGTTGAGTGCTTTACACACTGTAGAGTCCCCAGGGATGGAAAGGGCTATGCAGAAGTTTTGTCCTCTAGAGGTTTTTCAGGAAGCCATCGCATTTTCCTAGCAGGAAGTGGCTTCCTGGGCAATGAAGCTAATTGGATGGTATCACAGCGTCGTGGCAGGGAAGTTGGGAGCTCAGAACACTTAAGGTTTCACTGGCCGGAAGAGTTGGATTTGCATTTCAGTTAATGAGACAGAGGGTTGGAAGGGCAGGCCTGGGAGGAATGTTCTCGAGACTGCTTATGAACATCTCTGGTCACTCTGTGAGGGGGAGACGTCAGCAGGCAGGGGTGGGGGTCAGGGTGGAGCTGAAACTTCAGCTGCAAGCCATTCCCAGGTTGTTCTGGGAAGCCAGGGTCCCTGTGGCAAGTGGGAGGCCCACGGCATGAAACCCCAGTACAGTGAATATTCTTGCTTGTGACTTAGACATATGTAACTAGATATTCCCAGGACAATGAGGAAGTGAATAAGAGAGAGAGAGAGAAAACCATATATGGAGTGAGAGTCAAAGGCAGAGACAGAAGGAAACAGAAAGAGGGAGACAGAGCCAGAGGTAGAAAGAGAAAAAAAGCGTGGGACTTCCCTGATGGTCCAGTGGTTAAGACTCCAAGCTTCCAGTGCAGGGAGTGTGGGTTCAATCCCAGGTCAGGTAACGAAGATCCCACATGCCATGTGGTGTGCCTACCCCTCCGCAAACAATGAGAGAAAAAACCCAAAGGTCTGGAGCTGCCCAGTGGCCGCTATGAGCATGCGCCTCAGGAGGACAGTGAGATGGGACTGTCTAGTGTGCCCGCTCCACCCCCACTGATTTCAGGGCCTCAGTACCTTCCGTGGGCTTTCCAGGGGCTCAGACAGTCAAGAAGCTGCCTGCAATGCAGGAGACCTGGGTTTGATCCCTGGATTGGGAAGATCCCCTGGAAAAGAGAACGGCTGTCCACTCCAGTATTCCTGCCTGGAGAATCCCATGGACAGAGGAGCCTGGCAGGCTACAGTCCTTGGGGTCACAAAGAGTCGGACACGACTGAATGACTCACACTTTAATGCCTTTCATACCTTGAGCATCTTGCTTCAAAGATTTTTATCTTTCATGTCACTTGGGTCCCAAAAGGTTAGCTAATTCTTCCCTCTGGTGCCCAACCCAAGAGAGACAATCTGTTGCTAACCAGGAGGAAATCTGGCCTTGAACTTGAGGGGGAAAGGGTATGTTCCCCAAGATGGCACTCCCTCCAACAGGGGGATTCACAAGCATCTCTATCACTCTCTCTCACACACACACACACATACCCAACACCCTACTCTGATCTGATGCAGCATTTCTTTTTTTATTTTTGGAATATTTGTTTGGCTGTGTCAGGTCTTCGTTGCATCATGCAGGGCCTTTGGTCTTTGTGGCAGCACGTGGAATCATTCGTTGTGGCATGCGAAGCCTTAGTTGCGGCACGTGGGAGCTAGTTCCCTGACCAGGGATTGAACCTGGGCCCCCTGCATTGGGAGCGTGGCGTCTTAGCCACTGGACCACCTGGAAGTCCCTGACTCAGCATGTCTTACTCTCCGGACTGTGTGTTCCTTCTCTAGGACTATAGCCACATCCATGAGCGATTATGTACGTAGCATTTTTTTTCCTTCTAAGTCACTCACTCTTTTTGAAATTTAAATGTATTCAGAAAAGAAGCTTCGGCTCACCCTTGCAATAAATAGAAAGCAACCGTAAATTTGTACAAATAAAAGCATGACCATTGTAAAGATGTTTATGTAGCAACTAAAACAGTGGTCTCACCTGGGGGTGACTTGGCCTCTCAGCCCCCTCCCCACCCCCAGGGCCCCTGGGTAAGGTCTGGACACATCTGGGGGGGTCACGACTCCGTCGGGAGGCGACTTCTCCTACATCTAACGGGCAAGCATTCTGCACATGCACAGGGCCGCTTACCCCTCAGCAAAGGGTTATCTGGCCCTAGATACCAGTACTGCTGAGGCTTAAACTCCTGATCTAAAATAAGCTTGAGCGCCCCAGGGAGGTGTGCCCCATCCTTGTGCAGCTCTGACCTGATTAGTTGCACCTCATCCTTCAGGCTCAGCTGGAACATCCACCCCAGTGACGCCTACCCTGACCCCCAGGGCAGAGGACCCCAGATGTCTGCCCCTCTGGCCCCTGCCCCTCCCACCTCCCACCTCTCTGACCCTTGGCAGTTTTTTTCTGCTTGTGTGTGTCTCCCCAGCTAGACCTTCAAGCAGGCAGGGGCCCTGTCTGTCTCATGTATCTCTTTCTCCTGGCCCTAGCACAGAGCTGGTTTGCAGCAGGTGCTCCCTTGTTGCATGTGGAAACATGGGGGAAGGAAGGAAGGAAGAAGTGAAGGAAGAAAAGGAAGGATGGAGGAAGGGAGTGGGGGGGGTGAGGAGAGGAAGCAAGAAGGGAGGAAGTTTGGATAAAAAAGAGATGTGGGGCTTCCCTGGTGGTCCAGTGGGTAGAGAGTCTGCCTTGCAGTATTAGGGGCACCAGTTTGATCCCTGGCCTGGGAAGATCTCATGTGCAGCGGAGCGCCTGGACCGGTGTGTCCAATTACCAGCCAGTGCTCTGCAGTGCATGCACCCAGAGCCGGTGCTCTGCAGCGAGAGAGGTCACTGCAGTGGAAGGCCCACACAGACCGAAGAGTAAGATGGATGAAAATAAATAAATAAATAAACCAATAAAAGAGCCCAAAATTAAAGAGAGAGAGAGAGAGATGTGGATTCTACTCCCGGATTCCCCATTGTCTCTCAGACACATAACCTCTCCTCAGCCCACTTTTGTTCTCACTTGTAAGAGGGACACCCTAAGAGGACCTTGCACCCACCAGAGAGACATCTAGTGTAAAAGTCCTTGGCAGAAGGAAAGTCCTCAGTAAAGGTTAGGAGCATCCACAGGTGGAGGGGGACCCCTGGAGAGATTGGGGCTCTTCCCTCATTCATTTATTTTTATTTTTTTGGCCACTTCTATTGGTCTTTCATTTCTCTATTTTCATCCGTCTTTGTTCTTTGGCCCGTGTGGGCCTCCCCTCGCGCTGGCGCTGTTGTCACAGCGTCGGCTGCGGGCTCCGGCTGCCGAAAGTCTAAAATAAGCTTGAGCGCCCCAGGGAGGTGTGCCCCATCCTTGTGCAGCTCTGACCTGATTAGTTGCACCTCATCCTTCAGGCTCAGCTGGAACATCCACCCCAGTGACGCCTACCCTGACCCCCAGGGCAGAGGACCCCAGATGTCTGCCCCTCTGGCCCCTGCCCTCCCACCTCCCACCTCTCTGACCCTTGGCAGTTTTTTTCTGCTTGTGTGTGTCTCCCCAGCTAGACCTTCAAGCAGGCAGGGGCCCTGTCTGTCTCATGTATCTCTTTCTCCTGGCCCTAGCACAGAGCTGGTTTGCAGCAGGTGCTCCCTTGTTGCATGTGGAAACATGGGGGAAGGAAGGAAGGAAGAAGTGAAGGAAGAAAAGGAAGGATGGAGGAAGGGAGTGGGGGGGGTGAGGAGAGGAAGCAAGAAGGGAGGAAGTTTGGATAAAAAAGAGATGTGGGGCTTCCCTGGTGGTCCAGTGGGTAGAGAGTCTGCCTTGCAGTATTAGGGGCACCAGTTTGATCCCTGGCCTGGGAAGATCTCATGTGCAGCGGAGCGCCTGGACCGGTGTGTCCAATTACCAGCCAGTGCTCTGCAGTGCATGCACCCAGAGCCGGTGCTCTGCAGCGAGAGAGGTCACTGCAGTGGAAGGCCCACACAGACCGAAGAGTAAAGATGGATGAAAATAAATAAATAAATAAACCAATAAAAGAGCCCAAAATTAAAGAGAGAGAGAGAGAGATGTGGATTCTACTCCCGGATTCCCCATTGTCTCTCAGACACATAACCTCTCCTCAGCCCACTTTTGTTCTCACTTGTAAGAGGGACACCCTAAGAGGACCTTGCACCCACCAGAGAGACATCTAGTGTAAAAGTCCTTGGCAGAAGGAAAGTCCTCAGTAAAGGTTAGGAGCATCCACAGGTGGAGGGGGACCCCTGGAGAGATTGGGGCTCTTCCCTCATTCATTTATTTTTATTTTTTTGGCCACTTCTATTGGTCTTTCATTTCTCTATTTTCATCCGTCTTTGTTCTTTGGCTCCTGTGGGCCTCCCATCGCGGTGGCGTCTGTTGTCACAGAGCGCCGGCTCTGGGCGCATGCGCTCCAGGGCTCCGGCTTGGTAATTGGACACATAGGTCTAGCCACTCTGCGGCACGTGGGATCTTCCCAGGCCAGGGATCGAACCGGTGCCCCTTGCACTGCAAGGCGGTGTCCTTACCCACTGGACCACCAAGGAAGCCCTCCCTCATTCATTTATCTGCCATCATTGTCAAGAGGGCTTCCCTGGTAGCTCAGCTGGTAAAGAATCCGCCTGCAACGCGTGAGACCCAAATTCGATCCCTGGGTTGGGACGATCCCTTAGAGAAGGGATAGGCTACCCTGCAGGATTCTTGCCTGGAGAATTCCATGGACAGAGGAGCCTGGTGGGCTTCAGTCCATGGCATCAAAAAGAGTTCGACACGACTGAGTGACACACTTTCGCTTTCATTGTCAAGAACCTGTATGCCTCTTGTTCAGGGTAATTTTTTAATTACCTCCCTTTTCATCTCACAGGTGTCCTGGCTTGGGCCATGCATGACATGGTCCCTGTCACTCTCACCACTGTATCTAGGCAGGGCACATGGAGAGGTGGGCAGTAATGAAGGTTTGCGAGGGCTGACCACCCTGGCTGTCTCCTCTGCTCTGTAGTCTGCTCCTTGCTCCCACTGCTCCGGATCCCGCTCTAAGTGCCCAGGGATCTCCATTAAGCAGCAGGGCCTGGAGGCTGCAAGAGGGGCTGGCTGGGAGCCGCTGAGAAGGCGCCACAAGGCAGACAGGGCTTGAACATCATGCCCAGGTGAAGCTGACTCTGATCTCTGTCCCCTGACACTGGATTAAATCTCCAAGACGGAGGTTGGGGCAAAGTAGAACAGAGAGCTAAATATTGCCTAACCAGGTTCACTTGTAAGAGGGACACCCTAAGAGGACCTTGCACCCACCAGAGAGACATCTAGTGTAAAAGTCCTTGGCAGAAGGAAAGTCCTCAGTAAAGGTTAGGAGCATCCACAGGTGGAGGGGGACCCCTGGAGAGATTGGGGCTCTTCCCTCATTCATTTATTTTTATTTTTTTGGCCACTTCTATTGGTCTTTCATTTCTCTATTTTCATCCGTCTTTGTTCTTTGGCTCCTGTGGGCCTCCCATCGCGGTGGCGTCTGTTGTCACAGAGCGCCGGCTCTGGGCGCATGCGCTCCAGGGCTCCGGCTTGGTAATTGGACACATAGGTCTAGCCACTCTGCGGCACGTGGGATCTTCCCAGGCCAGGGATCGAACCGGTGCCCCTTGCACTGCAAGGCGGTGTCCTTACCCACTGGACCACCAAGGAAGCCCTCCCTCATTCATTTATCTGCCATCATTGTCAAGAGGGCTTCCCTGGTAGCTCAGCTGGTAAAGAATCCGCCTGCAACGCGTGAGACCCAAATTCGATCCCTGGGTTGGGACGATCCCTTAGAGAAGGGATAGGCTACCCTGCAGGATTCTTGCCTGGAGAATTCCATGGACAGAGGAGCCTGGTGGGCTTCAGTCCATGGCATCAAAAAGAGTTCGACACGACTGAGTGACACACTTTCGCTTTCATTGTCAAGAACCTGTATGCCTCTTGTTCAGGGTAATTTTTTAATTACCTCCCTTTTCATCTCACAGGTGTCCTGGCTTGGGCCATGCATGACATGGTCCCTGTCACTCTCACCACTGTATCTAGGCAGGGCACATGGAGAGGTGGGCAGTAATGAAGGTTTGCGAGGGCTGACCACCCTGGCTGTCTCCTCTGCTCTGTAGTCTGCTCCTTGCTCCCACTGCTCCGGATCCCGCTCTAAGTGCCCAGGGATCTCCATTAAGCAGCAGGGCCTGGAGGCTGCAAGAGGGGCTGGCTGGGAGCCGCTGAGAAGGCGCCACAAGGCAGACAGGGCTTGAACATCATGCCCAGGTGAAGCTGACTCTGATCTCTGTCCCCTGACACTGGATTAAATCTCCAAGACGGAGGTTGGGGCAAAGTAGAACAGAAGAGCTATATTGCTTCGCCAGGCAAAGAGGGTCACCGTGGGCTAATGCCCTCAAAATTGTGTGTCCAGACCTGGAAGGGGTACTGAGGAGTCTGAGAGTGCTCAAGGAGCGGGGCGTGGTCAGCTCGTGGACATTCTTTGGATTGGCTGGTGGTGAGGTCCGTCAGCGTCACCATCCTTCTGGTTCCAATCTGTCTAAAGTCTACATCTTTGTTGGCCACGCATCGTCAGTGTCTCCTACTCAGTGAGAGTTTCAGTATCTGCAAAACAGTTCACAGATAATATTATGTGTATCCTTGTTCTTTCTTTCACTTTTGGCTGCGCAGTGTCTTTCTTGCTGCGCACAGGCTTTCTCTAGATGCGGCGAGCAGGGGCTACTTTTTGTTGTGGTGCACGGGCTTCTTGTTGCAGTGGCTTCTCTTGTTGGGGAGCACAGGCTCTGCGTGCACAGGGTCCAGTAGTTGCAGCACGCAGGCTCAGTCGTTGGGGCTTGAGGGCTCAGTAGTTGCAGCGCTTGGGCTCAAGAGTGCTGGCTCAGTAGTTGCGGTGCACAGGCATAGTTGCTCCAGGGCACATGGAATCGTCCCAGATCAGGGATCGAACCCGGGTCTCCTGCACTGGCAGGCAGATTCCTATCCACTGAACCACCAGGGAAGTCCCTGCACTATTGTTTCTTGACCATGTTCCTCCCGTGTCTCCGCCTCTGTCCCTTCCCTAATTAGCAACTATTTGAACCTGTCCTTTGGGACTCAGGAAAGGTCATGGAGGGTGATTGAATTCTATTTTCTGTCATTGAGACAGGGGGGACACAGAAAGGCTTTCAGGCCCAGGAGCCCCACAGGATTCTGTTCGGTTTTGCAAGGTCGGGGCTGTTCCCCACAGAGGCAGCCACCGAGTCCACGCCTTGGATTTCAAGAGCACGTACTGTGGCGTGTGGATTTCTGGGGTGGGGAGCTCGCTGAGAAGGCGCCACAAGGCAGACAGGGCTTGAACATCATGCCCAGGTGAAGCTGACTCTGATCTCTGTCCCCTGACACTGGATTAAATCTCCAAGACGGAGGTTGGGGCAAAGTAGAACAGAAGAGCTATATTGCTTCGCCAGGCAAAGAGGGTCACCGTGGGCTAATGCCCTCAAAATTGTGTGTCCAGACCTGGAAGGGGTACTGAGGAGTCTGAGAGTGCTCAAGGAGCGGGGCGTGGTCAGCTCGTGGACATTCTTTGGATTGGCTGGTGGTGAGGTCCGTCAGCGCACCATCCTTCTGGTTCCAATCTGTCTAAAGTCTACATCTTTGTTGGCCACGCATCGTCAGTGTCTCCTACTCAGTGAGAGTTTCAGTATCTGCAAAACAGTTCACAGATAATATTATGTGTATCCTTGTTCTTTCTTTCACTTTTGGCTGCGCAGTGTCTTTCTTGCTGCGCACAGGCTTTCTCTAGATGCGGCGAGCAGGGGCTACTTTTTGTTGTGGTGCACGGGCTTCTTGTTGCAGTGGCTTCTCTTGTTGGGGAGCACAGGCTCTGCGTGCACAGGGTCCAGTAGTTGCAGCACGCAGGCTCAGTCGTTGGGGCTTGAGGGCTCAGTAGTTGCAGCGCTTGGGCTCAAGAGTGCTGGCTCAGTAGTTGCGGTGCACAGGCATAGTTGCTCCAGGGCACATGGAATCGTCCCAGATCAGGGATCGAACCCGGGTCTCCTGCACTGGCAGGCAGATTCCTATCCACTGAACCACCAGGGAAGTCCCTGCACTATTGTTTCTTGACCATGTTCCTCCCGTGTCTCCGCCTCTGTCCCTTCCCTAATTAGCAACTATTTGAACCTGTCCTTTGGGACTCAGGAAAGGTCATGGAGGGTGATTGAATTCTATTTTCTGTCATTGAGACAGGGGGGACACAGAAAGGCTTTCAGGCCCAGGAGCCCCACAGGATTCTGTTCGGTTTTGCAAGGTCGGGGCTGTTCCCCACAGAGGCAGCCACCGAGTCCACGCCTTGGATTTCAAGAGCACGTACTGTGGCGTGTGGATTTCTGGGGTGGGGATGTGGGAGAAGGCTGCAGGGAGAGGGGGCGGGACATGACCTGGGGGTGTGTTCCCGCAAAGGGGGCTTCCGGCCTCTGCCTGGATCCCTGTGTGAAGTTCCCAGCATGCTTTACTGAGTCCCCCAAGCCCTGGCCCTGAGTCCCCCAAGCCCTGGCCAGGGGACTTTCCCCTTTTTTTCCTGCCATTATCCTCTAGGCCAGAGGGCGCACCTTCCATCTCGGGGGGCTTAGGAGCAAGGAGGGCTGTCATGGTGGGTTGTCCACGTGAAGAGCCGTGTGGGGCCTGAGGGCTGGGATCCAGGCTGCCGTTCCCACAGGGCTGGACGGGGGTAGCCGGCGACCCAGGCTGGTGGGGGTTCGGGAAGCCTCAATGCCTCTTTAAACGCCACATCTGATTTGGGCTGCTTCACAGGGCAGATAGAGTAATGGGCAGAATCCAAACAGGAGCGATGCTCATCACGCAGGGGGCCTAGAAGGAGACTGCTGGAGCAAGGGCAGCGTAATTGGAACGATCTAGTGCCAGATGACAGAGTGGAGGGGTGACTCCGTAATTGCCAAGCTCCGGAAGGTTCTTCTCAGGAAAATGCCAAGCGGCTCACCCTCATCCCCCTTGTCCTCAGAGGGCAGAGCAAGAAATTAGCTTAAATTGGCGCTGGAAAGATTTAGGTTATGTGTAAGGAGGAACTTTTTAAACCCTGAAATATGCTATCAAGAGAGGCTGCCGGTTCTCCGGAGAGTATCTAAAAATAGCCTTTTCTTTAAAAATAGATCTGGGCGAGCTTTAAACATAGCATCAGCCTAATGCAAGCAGAGCCACCAGGGAAGTCCCTGCACTATTGCTTGACCATGTTCCTCCCGTGTCTCCGCCTCTGTCCCTTGCCTAATTAGCAACTATTTGAACCTGTCCTTTGGGACTCAGGAAAGGTCATGGAGGGTGATTGAATTCTATTTTCTGTCATTGAGACAGGGGGGACACAGAAAGGCTTTCAGGCCCAGGAGCCCCACAGGATTCTGTTCGGTTTTGCAAGGTCGGGGCTGTTCCCCACAGAGGCAGCCACCGAGTCCACGCCTTGGATTTCAAGAGCACGTACTGTGGCGTGTGGATTTCTGGGGTGGGGATGTGGGAGAAGGCTGCAGGGAGAGGGGGCGGGACATGACCTGGGGGTGTGTTCCCGCAAAGGGGGCTTCCGGCCTCTGCCTGGATCCCTGTGTGAAGTTCCCAGCATGCTTTACTGAGTCCCCCAAGCCCTGGCCCTGAGTCCCCCAAGCCCTGGCCAGGGGACTTTCCCCTTTTTTTCCTGCCATTATCCTCTAGGCCAGAGGGCACCGTCCATCTCGGGGGGCTTAGGAGCAAGGAGGGCTGTCATGGTGGGTTGTCCACGTGAAGAGCCGTGTGGGGCCTGAGGGCTGGGATCCAGGCTGCCGTTCCCACAGGGCTGGACGGGGGTAGCCGGCGACCCAGGCTGGTGGGGGTTCGGGAAGCCTCAATGCCTCTTTAAACGCCACATCTGATTTGGGCTGCTTCACAGGGCAGATAGAGTAATGGGCAGAATCCAAACAGGAGCGATGCTCATCACGCAGGGGGCCTAGAAGGAGACTGCTGGAGCAAGGGCAGCGTAATTGGAACGATCTAGTGCCAGATGACAGAGTGGAGGGGTGACTCCGTAATTGCCAAGCTCCGGAAGGTTCTTCTCAGGAAAATGCCAAGCGGCTCACCCTCATCCCCCTTGTCCTCAGAGGGCAGAGCAAGAAATTAGCTTAAATTGGCGCTGGAAAGATTTAGGTTATGTGTAAGGAGGAACTTTTTAAACCCTGAAATATGCTATCAAGAGAGGCTGCCGGTTCTCCGGAGAGTATCTAAAAATAGCCTTTTCTTTAAAAATAGATCTGGGCGAGCTTTAAACATAGCATCAGCTCAGCTTCTCAGGGATGGTTTAAAGTGCAGACGGGCATGGTATGGGGTCCTCCCCAGGCCAAAGGACAGGAGGGAGAGTCAGCCCTTAGCCCCAGTCAGGGGAACATCTGGATGGTTTAGATGTGCACAGATAAGCAATTTCTTTTTCTGTCTACCTCCCTCCCAACTCTCCCCCCTCCCCCGCCCCAGACTGAGTTGATTGGTGTCAGAAATACTAACCCTTCGCCTCTCAAAGTTATCCTTCCGTGGGAGGAGGTTGTGGGGCTGATGTGAACTGGGTCAGTCCCACCAGCTTCTCCCAGTCCGTCCCCATTCCTGAGTCAGGGCTCTCTGGGGCCCAAGGCTTTGCTGGGAATCCACCCATCTCAGACGTGGCTCCTTCCGCCACCTGCCCACCCCACCCACCTCAGCACCCTCCTCCTGGCCACATCTGCTGGCTGCAGCTACCTCTCCAGGGCCTCCCAGCCTCCCACCTTCTTGCCAACATGTCCTCCATCCGCAGCAAGAGAGAACTTGAAAAAGGCCACCTGGTTCCCGCCCCCAAACTTACAGTTATGCAACTCCCGCCCATTGCCCTCAGGAGACAGCCCGAGCTCCCCAGGTCGGCTTTAGAACCTTCCAGACTGTCTTGTTTACCCCTCCAGCAGCAGTGGCTCCACCTACACACCCTACCTAATGGCCCATTATGGCCCCTCCAAGCCCCATGGCCTGTGGGCTCAGCCGGAGCTACTCCACCCTCCCGATCCCTCTCTGCTTGATTGTCACCCGCTCTAGAAGCCTTTCTGGACCCCCCAAATTTGACCTCAGAACCCCAGCTCGGGTTCCGCAGGCCTCCCACCTGCCTCCCTTGACTGCCCTGCCACACACCCTCCCTGGCTTTCTGTCTCCTCCTTAAGAGCAGTGAAAGCTCCTCATCGTATTCCCCCTGAGCTAGAAGGCAGCCTGGTGCAGGGCAGCTGTTTAATACTCGCTCAGGGACTGACTAGGCATCGGGCTGCCATAGCGGGGCTCTCCCTTTGCCACCTTCCTGCCCCACCTCATCTGGTTCCAACTTCCTCCAGGTCCCCAGCGGCCCTTCTGGCTTACGCCGCTGACAAGACATGCCCGGGCTACTGGCAAGTCCAGATCGGTGCCTGCGCACACAGACTGTTTAGACATGAGCGCTCCCCGAGTGTTCTGAGTAATAACTTGGACAGCGTCTTTAATGGCAAACTCTATTATAAATTAATTCATCAGAGGATCCCTCCAACGTCTCAGTTAAACGGAACATGCGCCCAGCATCATACATCCAAACTCTGCCAGACGGAGGGGGGCGGGAGCAAGAGGCATTCTGGAAGTCAGCTGGGAATCATTGCTCTATAGCCTTTCCCGGAGAGGTATTGTGACTTGGACTTTCTGTGTGCCCTCCAGACCCAGGAGGCACCACTCTGTGTGGTCAGTTTGACTCTGCTTCCCCACCCACGACCCACGGCCGCACTGTGCGGTCTCAGTTTAACTTCCTGAGCCCAGGGCTTCCCTGGTGGTCCAGTGGGTAAGGACACCGCCTTGCAGTGCAAGGGGCGCCGGTTCAGTCCCTGGCCTGGGAAGATCCCATGTGCCGCGGAGCGGCTGGACTGATGTGTCCAACTACGGAGCCAGCACTCTGGAGCACGTGCACTTACAGTTATGCGCCATTGCCCTCAGGAGACAGCCCGAGCTCCCCAGGTCGGCTTTAGAACCTTCCAGACTGTCTTGTTTACCCCTCCAGCAGCAGTGGCTCCACCTACACACCCTACCTAATGGCCCATTATGGCCCCTCCAAGCCCCATGGCCTGTGGGCTCAGCCGGAGCTACTCCACCCTCCCGATCCCTCTCTGCTTGATTGTCACCCGCTCTAGAAGCCTTTCTGGACCCCCCAAATTTGACCTCAGAACCCCAGCTCGGGTTCCGCAGGCCTCCCACCTGCCTCCCTTGACTGCCCTGCCACACACCCTCCCTGGCTTTCTGTCTCCTCCTTAAGAGCAGTGAAAGCTCCTCATCGTATTCCCCCTGAGCTAGAAGGCAGCCTGGTGCAGGGCAGCTGTTTAATACTCGCTCAGGGACTGACTAGGCATCGGGCTGCCATAGCGGGGCTCTCCCTTTGCCACCTTCCTGCCCCACCTCATCTGGTTCCAACTTCCTCCAGGTCCCCAGCGGCCCTTCTGGCTTACGCCGCTGACAAGACATGCCCGGGCTACTGGCAAGTCCAGATCGGTGCCTGCGCACACAGACTGTTTAGACATGAGCGCTCCCCGAGTGTTCTGAGTAATAACTTGGACAGCGTCTTTAATGGCAAACTCTATTATAAATTAATTCATCAGAGGATCCCTCCAACGTCTCAGTTAAACGGAACATGCGCCCAGCATCATACATCCAAACTCTGCCAGACGGAGGGGGGCGGGAGCAAGAGGCATTCTGGAAGTCAGCTGGGAATCATTGCTCTATAGCCTTTCCCGGAGAGGTATTGTGACTTGGACTTTCTGTGTGCCCTCCAGACCCAGGAGGCACCACTCTGTGTGGTCAGTTTGACTCTGCTTCCCCACCCACGACCCACGGCCGCACTGTGCGGTCTCAGTTTAACTTCCTGAGCCCAGGGCTTCCCTGGTGGTCCAGTGGGTAAGGACACCGCCTTGCAGTGCAAGGGGCGCCGGTTCAGTCCCTGGCCTGGGAAGATCCCATGTGCCGCGGAGCGGCTGGACTGATGTGTCCAACTACGGAGCCAGCACTCTGGAGCACGTGCACCCAGAGCCGGTGCTCTGTGACCAGAGAGGCCACTGCAATGGCAGGCCCACACGAGCCAAAGAACAAAGATGGATGAAAATGAATAAATGAAAGACCAATAGAAGTGGCCCAAAAAAAAAAAAAAATTCCTTATCCCAGACCTCACATTCAGGCAACATTGCCCCACCGGCCACGTGCTTGGCGTGTCTGTCCTTTCCCATGCTCCAAAAGGACCGTTTCACACTGTCTCTGGGTTCCTCAGACCTCCCCCCATCTGCGGTCCCGCTCTCAGCTGATGGCCTGGCTTCCCAGGAGAGAAGAAGAAGCAGAGTCACCCCTGTCCGGGACCTACACTCACCTGCTGAGCTTCTCGTTCCCTTGTGCCAGGTGTCCCAGCTTCCATTGAAAGCCAGCTCCGGCACTTTCCTAGTGGTACAGTCACTAAGAATCTGCCTTGCAATGCAGGGGACAAGGGTTCGACCCCTGGTCTGGGAAGATCCCACATACCTCGGGACTAATGACTGGAGCCCACGAGCTCTCGGACCCATGCTCTGCAACAAGAGAAGCCACCATGGCGAGAAGCCCGCCCACCCCTGCTTACCACACCTAGAGAAGCCTGCTCGCAGCAGTAGACTCTGCAACCACAAATAGTCAATGTGATGAACTTTTTAAAAGCCGGCTCCTTTGTCTTCCAGAACCTTCTCTTTCCCTGGCTTCTACTGCTGTCTGGCTCATGTGCACCCTCAGGCTCCCCTGTCTACTCAAGCGCTCTGGGTAAGGGCGGGAGCTTCCTGTATCTCCCCCTCCCTGAACCCCAGGCCCTCTCCGTGATCACCCCATCTTTCTGCTTCTCCACCCCGCGAGTTTGTTTGCCTTCTCTCTGTTTGGCTGTCTTCTGTCTCTCTTCTCAGCCTGCTTCATGGCGTTTCTGCCCCCACGGCCTCCCTATTGGCAGAGCCACCAATCACTTCTTGGTCTTCATTGCTGACGTAACGAACTGCTTCCTGCTCCTTGGTGTGTGTCCTTCTGACTTTGACAATGCTATCTCTGGTTTTCCTCCTCTGCCCAGGCCTTGGGTCCTCCCCCTCCGCCGCTGGCCCTACCTACCCTGCTCAGCACTGGACATTGGCTCCATTCTGGGCGCTTCTCTGCTCTCACTCCTGTCGGCCCGCAGGTGGTCTCTTGTAGGCACCAGTGACACACGTATTGAAATCTCCAGCTCTGACTGTCTCCCAGGCCTCTGGCAGGTACACCCAACTGCTGGCGTGATGGCTCAACTGGAGTGCAGTGTAGGCATTTCGAATTAATGTGGCAGAAGCAGGGGACTTGACCCACCCAGACGTCTTCCTCCCGCCTTCTTCTTCATCTTCACCATTGGCACCGTCGCCCATTGCCCAGGACCAAACCCCAGGGTCCTCCCAGCCTCTGGGTATCCCTGGTCCTCCACATGCAGCCCATCGGCAGGTCCTGAGCACATCACCCTTAAAACCTGCCCCCGTGCTGGGAACAGCGTTAGTTCCAGCAGCCACAGCTGGGCCTGGGCTCCCTTCTCAACCCCACCTCCTTCATCGGTCTTCAGGCAGTATCCGGAAGGATCTCAAATGTAAATTAGGCCCCTGCTTCAACCCTCTACTACCATCCCCTTGTATTTAAAAGAAAGCCAGACTCCCCTCTGTGACCTGCAAGGTCCTGAAAGACCTGGTCCTCAGCTCCCCAGCCTCCCCTATCCCCTCACCCCCATGCCTTTCCCACTCGGCAGAACGGTCTCTCCCCTGCCCCCGAAGGCTGCTTCGCCCCAGCCAGTCACTCCCTGTGTCTGGAATGCTCTTCCCTAAACCTCCATGAAGCTGCCTCCAGTTCTCGGCTCAAATCTCCGCTGAAGGGTCACCTCCTCCGAGAGGCCCTCCCTGACCACCCACTCTGGAGTGAACCCCAGGCATTTGCTCTTTCATTTCTCACTTTTCACTGTCTGACGTTTTCTTGTTAATCACTGTGCTCCTTGTCTGGATCTCTCCACTAGAACCTGAGACCCTTGAGAGCAGGGCTTCCTCCGCCACACACTCCTGGGAACAATACTTGGCATATGAAAAGCAGGGATAGATATTCAGTGACTTTGACAATGCTATCTCTGGTTTTCCTCCTCTGCCCAGGCCTTGGGTCCTCCCCCTCCGCCGCTGGCCCTACCTACCCTGCTCAGCACTGGACATTGGCTCCATTCTGGGCGCTTCTCTGCTCTCACTCCTGTCGGCCCGCAGGTGGTCTCTTGTAGGCACCAGTGACACACGTATTGAAATCTCCAGCTCTGACTGTCTCCCAGGCCTCTGGCAGGTACACCCAACTGCTGGCGTGATGGCTCAACTGGAGTGCAGTGTAGGCATTTCGAATTAATGTGGCAGAAGCAGGGGACTTGACCCACCCAGACGTCTTCCTCCCGCCTTCTTCTTCATCTTCACCATTGGCACCGTCGCCCATTGCCCAGGACCAAACCCCAGGGTCCTCCCAGCCTCTGGGTATCCCTGGTCCTCCACATGCAGCCCATCGGCAGGTCCTGAGCACATCACCCTTAAAACCTGCCCCCGTGCTGGGAACAGCGTTAGTTCCAGCAGCCACAGCTGGGCCTGGGCTCCCTTCTCAACCCCACCTCCTTCATCGGTCTTCAGGCAGTATCCGGAAGGATCTCAAATGTAAATTAGGCCCCTGCTTCAACCCTCTACTACCATCCCCTTGTATTTAAAAGAAAGCCAGACTCCCCTCTGTGACCTGCAAGGTCCTGAAAGACCTGGTCCTCAGCTCCCCAGCCTCCCCTATCCCCTCACCCCCATGCCTTTCCCACTCGGCAGAACGGTCTCTCCCCTGCCCCCGAAGGCTGCTTCGCCCCAGCCAGTCACTCCCTGTGTCTGGAATGCTCTTCCCTAAACCTCCATGAAGCTGCCTCCAGTTCTCGGCTCAAATCTCCGCTGAAGGGTCACCTCCTCCGAGAGGCCCTCCCTGACCACCCACTCTGGAGTGAACCCCAGGCATTTGCTCTTTCATTTCTCACTTTTCACTGTCTGACGTTTTCTTGTTAATCACTGTGCTCCTTGTCTGGATCTCTCCACTAGAACCTGAGACCCTTGAGAGCAGGGCTTCCTCCGCCACACACTCCTGGGAACAATACTTGGCATATGAAAAGCAGGGATAAATATTCAGTGACTGATTGAATGAATGATAAACAGACAATGAGTCTGCCCTTTGTTCACGTCTGTACACAGTTTGCTTTCCAGAATTTTCAGATCTGGTCCTGTCCTAGCTCATCTCCACATCCCAGACCCTCAGTCTTTTTTTTTTTTTTTTTTTAAAGATTTATTTATTTATTTTGGGTGGGGGTCAGGTTAGGGAGAGAGGGGAGCAGGTGGGCCACTTCCATTGGTCTTTCACTTGTCTAGTTTCATCCATCTTTGTTCTTTTGGCCCATGTGGGCCTCCCATCACGGTGGCCTCTGTTGTCGCAGAGCACCGGCTCTGGGCGCATGCGCCCCAGAGCTACAGGTCGGTAATTGCACACATCAGTCCAGCCACTCTGCGGCACATGGGCTCTTCCCAGGCCAGGGATCAAACCAGCGCCCCTTGCACTGCAAGGCGGTGTCCTTACCCACTGGACCACCAGGGGAAGCCCTGGACCCTCAGTCTTTACATCAGCTGGCCCAGTTCCTCAAAGCACCTTCCACTCAGCATGGAACTGAATGGACCATCTGCTCATTTAACAAACACGTGGGGAACACTTACTGTGTGCCCGGCCCTGGGCTGGGCTGGGAGTCAGTGGAGAGCAAAACAGACCTGGACCCTAGACCGTCAAGCAGGCCTACACACGAGTTCCAAGCATTCATTCATGAAACAGAGCTGATTACGGCTCAAGGTCCTGAAAGACCTGGTCCTCAGCTCCCCAGCCTCCCTATCCCCTCACCCCCATGCCTTTCCCACTCGGCAGAACGGTCTCTCCCCTGCCCCCGAAGGCTGCTTCGCCCCAGCCAGTCACTCCCTGTGTCTGGAATGCTCTTCCCTAAACCTCCATGAAGCTGCCTCCAGTTCTCGGCTCAAATCTCCGCTGAAGGGTCACCTCCTCCGAGAGGCCCTCCCTGACCACCCACTCTGGAGTGAACCCCAGGCATTTGCTCTTTCATTTCTCACTTTTCACTGTCTGACGTTTTCTTGTTAATCACTGTGCTCCTTGTCTGGATCTCTCCACTAGAACCTGAGACCCTTGAGAGCAGGGCTTCCTCCGCCACACACTCCTGGGAACAATACTTGGCATATGAAAAGCAGGGATAAATATTCAGTGACTGATTGAATGAATGATAAACAGACAATGAGTCTGCCCTTTGTTCACGTCTGTACACAGTTTGCTTTCCAGAATTTTCAGATCTGGTCCTGTCCTAGCTCATCTCCACATCCCAGACCCTCAGTCTTTTTTTTTTTTTTTTTTTAAAGATTTATTTATTTATTTTGGGTGGGGGTCAGGTTAGGGAGAGAGGGGAGCAGGTGGGCCACTTCCATTGGTCTTTCACTTGTCTAGTTTCATCCATCTTTGTTCTTTTGGCCCATGTGGGCCTCCCATCACGGTGGCCTCTGTTGTCGCAGAGCACCGGCTCTGGGCGCATGCGCCCCAGAGCTACAGGTCGGTAATTGCACACATCAGTCCAGCCACTCTGCGGCACATGGGCTCTTCCCAGGCCAGGGATCAAACCAGCGCCCCTTGCACTGCAAGGCGGTGTCCTTACCCACTGGACCACCAGGGGAAGCCCTGGACCCTCAGTCTTTACATCAGCTGGCCCAGTTCCTCAAAGCACCTTCCACTCAGCATGGAACTGAATGGACCATCTGCTCATTTAACAAACACGTGGGGAACACTTACTGTGTGCCCGGCCCTGGGCTCGGGGCTGGGGAGTCAGTGGAGAGCAAAACAGACCTGGACCCTAGACCGTCAAGCAGGCCTACACACGAGTTCCAAGCATTCATTCATGAAACAGAGCTGATTACGGCTCAGATGGTAAAGAATCTGCCTGCCCATGCAGGAGACCTGGGTTCGATCCCTGAGTCGGGAAGATCCTCTGCAGGAGGAAACGGCTACCCACTCCAGTGTTCCTGCCTGGAGAGTCCCACGGACGGAGGAGCCTGGCGGGCTACAGTCCATGGAGTCGTAAAGAGTCAGACAACGACTGAGCAACTGACAGTTTATTATCTGCCAAGCACTCTTCTAAGTGCTTTACCATATAAGCCACTTAATCCTCATACCAACCAGTCTATGCTCAGTCGCTCAGTCATGCCTGACGCTTTGCAGCCCCATGGACTATAGCCCACCAGACTCCCCTGTTGGTGGAATTCTCCAGGCAAGAATACTGGCCTGGGTGACCACTTCCTCCTCCAGGGAATCTTCCTGACCCAGGGACTGAACCTGGGTCTCCTGCATCTCCTGCAGGTTCTTTACCACTGAGCCACTGAGATAGATGTGATCATTATGCTCATATTACAATTGAGGAAACTGAGGCACAGACAAATGAGGTAGTCTACTCAAGGTCACACAACTGGTAAGAAAAGCTGGAAACCAGTCCCTCCTCCTTTTGTTCACCCTTGCTTTATTCTGGGCTCGTCTTCTGACCCTCTTGTTGTTCGGTCGCCCAGTCGTGTCTGACTCTTTGCGACCCCATGGGCTGCAGCACGCCAGGCTTCCCTGGCCTTCCCTGTCTCCTGGAGTTTGCTCAGGCTCATGTTCATTGAGCTGCGGATGCCATCCACCCATCTCATCCTCTGACCCGTCTGACCTGTCTCTTAATTCTAGCCCCATGCCAGCCCCTCTCACCTCGAAAACAGATCGTGACTTCCAGTCTGACCGGCAGAGGGCGGGGTGGGGGGTCATGGCAGTGTTTTTGTCTTGGGTTCTGGATGGCTCCATGCTCAGCCCAGCTCTGAGACCTTGGTCACTATCCCCCCTCGTCAGTGCTCTCCCAGGTCCCCCGGGGGACAGGGTGGAGCCACGCCTGCTTCACCTCACGGGCTGGAAATCCCATCTGTGGCGTTAGGAGTTTGGAGCGACCGCAGGAGGAGAGATTTACAGCTGCAAGCTTCCTGGGGTGGGCCCTCAGCAGGAAGCAACGGTAGCAGCTCAGAAAGCCACGCTCATTTAGTGGCTGCTAATTTATAGGCGGCCGTAACTCAGCAGAGAGTCACTTTTTAACTCGGGATGAATTAGAAACCATTCCTTCTGCTGAAAAGACTTACAACAAACGCTGGTGGACCTCATGTCGCAGAACAAACACGCTTCTAGAAACGTGATCCAGGGCCTGATGTTTTAAGCAGAATCTTTCGAAGACAATCAGAAAATCTCGCCAACCTGTCTTTGAATGATTTGTTAAGTTTCGTGTATTGAATTTTCTTAAAGCCTGGCCTTTCATATTTGGGAATAAATGGGATTCAATTGAGAAATCAATATATTTCTAAAGTAACAATTTGGAAAATTGATTATTCTGTCAACAGGCTGGGTTCAGCACCTGGGTCTAGTTGGGAGTGTTTTTTGTAAATGGTGTTATGTGGTGCAGTTGTTTCATGAATATTTTCCTTCATTAGTGGATGCTCTCTGAGACTGCCTATGTCTGCCCCAATCCCCATTTTATAGATGAGAAAACCAAGGCACTGACTGGTCAGATATCTCAGAGAGCATCTGGACGGAAGAGGTTACAACAGCTGAGGGGTTGGAGAGCAAGGTCCAGCCCTCAGAAAGGGACCAGGGCAGTGGGTGGGGTTGGAGGGGGGCTAAGGAATGAATCAGAGCCCTGCAGAGGGAGCAAGGCTGTGTATGTGTGTGCTTGCGCGTGTGAGTGCATGCTATGTCGCTTCCGTCGTGTCTGACTCTTTGCAACCTTATGGACTGCAACCCACCGGGCTCCGCTGTCCCTGGGATTTCCCAGGCAAGAACACTGGAGGGGGTTGTCATTGCCTTCTCCGGGAGATCTGCCCAACCAAAGATTGAACCCACGTCTCCTGTATTGGCAGGTGGGTTCTTTACCACTAACACCATCTGGGAAGCAAGGTTCTGGGTCCGGCGGCACTTCTGGAGGGAGGCAGCAATGGGCCAAAAGGAAGAGTCCTTCCCGCCAATGGACTCCACCGGAAGTTATAGTGACTAGAACAGTATGGCGTTGACACAGGAACAGAGAAATTCGTGGAACGGAAAGATGAATCAGGAACAGACTCGTGGCACGTGAGACCCGGCATACGGCCCAGAATGATCATTTAAAATCAGTGGGATATGTGTGAACAGGTGACTCACGTTGCTATATGGTAGAAACTAGTACAGGGCTGTAAGGCAACTAGACTCTGATAAGAATTAATTTAAAAAATATTTACAACTCAAAAATAAACGTATAAAATAAAATCAGTGAGGAAAGGACAGTTGGTGCTGTAAGGATTCAAAGCAATGAACTACACATGAATAGAAAGTTAGATCCTTACCTCACTCACACCACTTACCAAGATAAATTCCAGATGAGTCAACATACAGATCTATAAGTAAGACCCTGACGTTGGGATAAATAGAAAGCAGAAGGAGAAGGGGACGACATAGGACTAGATGGTTGATGGTATCACTGTCTCAATGGACATGAGTGTGAGCAAGTTCTGGGAGATGGTGGAGGACAGGGAAGCCTGGCGTGCCACTGTCCATGGGGTCACCAGGAGTTGGACGTGACTGAGCAACTGAACTGAACTGATGTTAGAAACATATACGAGAGTGTGTCTATGGTATTGATTTGCTTAAAGCAGACACAGGAAGCAAGCACCAAACATCAGAAGACTGCTAAATTTAACTATTTTAAGTAATAAAATAGATAGGGGGTTGGGGGGGAGGGGCTAAGGAATGAATCAGAGCCCTGCAGAGGGAGCAAGGCTGTGTATGTGTGTGCTTGCGCGTGTGAGTGCATGCTATGTCGCTTCCGTCGTGTCTGACTCTTTGCAACCTTATGGACTGCAACCCACCGGGCTCCGCTGTCCCTGGGATTTCCCAGGCAAGAACACTGGAGGGGGTTGTCATTGCCTTCTCCGGGAGATCTGCCCAACCAAAGATTGAACCCACGTCTCCTGTATTGGCAGGTGGGTTCTTTACCACTAACACCATCTGGGAAGCAAGGTTCTGGGTCCGGCGGCACTTCTGGAGGGAGGCAGCAATGGGCCAAAAGGAAGAGTCCTTCCCGCCAATGGACTCCACCGGAAGTTATAGTGACTAGAACAGTATGGCGTTGACACAGGAACAGAGAAATTCGTGGAACGGAAAGATGAATCAGGAACAGACTCGTGGCACGTGAGACCCGGCATACGGCCCAGAATGATCATTTAAAATCAGTGGGATATGTGTGAACAGGTGACTCACGTTGCTATATGGTAGAAACTAGTACAGGGCTGTAAGGCAACTAGACTCTGATAAGAATTAATTTAAAAAATATTTACAACTCAAAAATAAACGTATAAAATAAAATCAGTGAGGAAAGGACAGTTGGTGCTGTAAGGATTCAAAGCAATGAACTACACATGAATAGAAAGTTAGATCCTTACCTCACTCACACCACTTACCAAGATAAATTCCAGATGAGTCAACATACAGATCTATAAGTAAGACCCTGACGTTGGGATAAATAGAAAGCAGAAGGAGAAGGGGACATAGGACTAGATGGTTGATGGTATCACTGTCTCAATGGACATGAGTGTGAGCAAGTTCTGGGAGATGGTGGAGGACAGGGAAGCCTGGCGTGCCACTGTCCATGGGGTCACCAGGAGTTGGACGTGACTGAGCAACTGAACTGAACTGATGTTAGAAACATATACGAGAGTGTGTCTATGGTATTGATTTGCTTAAAGCAGACACAGGAAGCAAGCACCAAACATCAGAAGACTGCTAAATTTAACTATTTTAAGTAATAAAAATAGATATCAAAACCAGCTTTATTCATAATTGCCAAAACTTGGAAGCAACTCAGAAGTCCTTTAACACGTGAATGAATAAATAACCTGTGATACATCTGTACACTAGACAGTTATTCAGCAATAAAAGGAAAAGTTGCAGTCAAGCCAGGAAAGACATGAAACCTTAACTCCAGATTGTTAAGTGACAGAAGGCAATTCGAAAAGGCTACATCCTGCATGATTCCAACTCTATGGCATTCTGAAAGCCCCCTAACTATGTGTGTGTGCCTAGTCACTTTAGGCGTGTCTGACTCTTTGCGATCCTATGGATTGTGGCCCTTCAGGCTCCTCTGTCCATGGATTCTCCAGGCAAGAGTCCTGGAGTGGGTTGCCATGCCCTCCTCCAGGGGATCTTCCCGACTCAGAGGGATTGAAACCGTGTCTCCTCTGTCTCCTGCATTGGCAGGCAGGTTCTTTATCCACTGAGCCACCTGGGAAGCCAGATCCCCTGGAGAAAGGAAGGCTCCCCACTCCAGTCTTCTTGCCTGGGGAATCCATGGACAGAGGAGCCTGGTGGGCTACAGTCCAAGGGGTCACAAAGAGTCAGACACGACGGAGCCATTTACACTAGCATCCAAACCACGGAGACAGTAAAAAGATCCCTGGTTGCCAGGGTTTAAGGAGGGGCAAAGAGGGAGGGATGGACAGGTGGAGCACAGGGTATTTTTAGGGCCATAACTGTTGGGCACGGTAATGGTTAATATATGCCATTTTGACAAAATCCATAGACTATACAACACAGAGAGTGAACCCTAATGTAAATTATGGATTTAGTTAGTAATCATGTACGACTCCTGGCTCATCAGTTGTAACAAAGGCACACACTATTGAAAGATGTTAGTCATAGGAGAAATGGTGGGGGGAAAGAGGAGGGGCATTTGGGGACTCTGGAATTCTCTATCTTCTGATCCATTTTCTATAAACCTACAACTGCTCTTAAAAAATAAAATCTTTTAGGTGAAAAAAGAAAGATTGTATGGGGACTTTTAGTCAATGGAAGCAAGCACCAAACATCAGAAGACTGCTAAATTTAACTATTTTAAGTAATAAAAATAGATATCAAAACCAGCTTTATTCATAATTGCCAAAACTTGGAAGCAACTCAGAAGTCCTTTAACACGTGAATGAATAAATAACCTGTGATACATCTGTACACTAGACAGTTATTCAGCAATAAAAGGAAAAGTTGCAGTCAAGCCAGGAAAGACATGAAACCTTAACTCCAGATTGTTAAGTGACAGAAGGCAATTCGAAAAGGCTACATCCTGCATGATTCCAACTCTATGGCATTCTGAAAGCCCCCTAACTATGTGTGTGTGCCTAGTCACTTTAGGCGTGTCTGACTCTTTGCGATCCTATGGATTGTGGCCCTTCAGGCTCCTCTGTCCATGGATTCTCCAGGCAAGAGTCCTGGAGTGGGTTGCCATGCCCTCCTCCAGGGGATCTTCCCGACTCAGAGGGATTGAAACCGTGTCTCCTCTGTCTCCTGCATTGGCAGGCAGGTTCTTTATCCACTGAGCCACCTGGGAAGCCAGATCCCCTGGAGAAAGGAAGGCTCCCCACTCCAGTGTTCTTGCCTGGGGAATCCATGGACAGAGGAGCCTGGTGGGCTACAGTCCATGGGTTCACAAAGAGTCAGACACGACGGAGCCATTTACACTAGCATCCAAACCACGGAGACAGTAAAAAGATCCCTGGTTGCCAGGGTTTAAGGAGGGGCAAAGAGGGAGGGATGGACAGGTGGAGCACAGGGTATTTTTAGGGCCATAACTGTTGGGCACGGTAATGGTTAATATATGCCATTTTGACAAAATCCATAGACTATACAACACAGAGAGTGAACCCTAATGTAAATTATGGATTTAGTTAGTAATCATGTACGACTCCTGGCTCATCAGTTGTAACAAAGGCACACACTATTGAAAGATGTTAGTCATAGGAGAAATGGTGGGGGGAAAGAGGAGGGGCATTTGGGGACTCTGGAATTCTCTATCTTCTGATCCATTTTCTATAAACCTACAACTGCTCTTAAAAAATAAAATCTTTTAGGTGAAAAAAGAAAGATGTGCTGTACATGGGAAAAGACAGTCAACTATTTGAAGTCAATATAATGGACAGGATTCATATCTAGAATACATAAAGAATGTCTATCAACGGATGAGGAGAGCAATTTTCTTATAAAAGAAAATCAGCAAAGGATACAATCATAGAAGAGTAAATATAAATGGTTAATAAATACATGAAAAATGCCCAAGCTCACCAGTCATGAGGGAAATAGAAAACTTCATGTTGAGGTATCAGTTTTCACCGTGCCATGGACACAGTTTGTAATGGTTTATAATATTAAGTATCGGTGAGGATTTAGGTGAGGACTCTCATAGCAGGCAGAAGTTTCACAAGGTTCTGCTACTTAGGAGAGCAGTGCACTGACACTGATTAAAATCTGAAATGCACACAGCATTTATGACCCAGCCATTCCTCTTGTTGTTCACGCTGGAGAAATACTTGCTTGTCTATGCAAAGAGACTTGTAGAAGCATGTTTATTGCTGCCTTGCTTAGAGAGCAAAAAGCTGGAAATAAAGAGCATTAACTGATTGGATAAATAAAACATTGTATATTATTATCAGAGAATCTTAGAAGTTCACCAAGAATTGTATCAAGTGAAGAAAAATAAGAGGGACTTCTCTGGTGGTCCAGTGGTTAGGAATACTGCCTGCCAGTGCAAGGGACTCAGGTTCGATCCCTGGTCTGGGAACTAAGATCCCACCTGCTTTAGGACAGCTGAGCCCCTAAACCACAATTACTGAGCCCACACACCGCAACTATGGAAGCCTGCACACTCCAAAGGAGAAAAAGAAAATATCCGTACGGATCAATCCTTGTTTCCTTCTGACAGACTGGGCCGAGGCAGAGCGGACCGGAGAGGTTTCTAACCTACCTGCTGGAGTGTGACTAAGTGTGAGGTCTGAGCTGGGAGAGATGGCCCAGGGAAGGCTGAGCCTTTAGGAGGGTTTCAAGGGGTCTTTAAGGGGCCTCAGTACCTGTCACGGTCACTCTGTCCCTGAATTTCCTGACCCACATGCTCCCCGCCAGTCCTGGAGCGCAGCCTTCCTCCGAGGCCAGAGCTCCATGAGGGACTTGGCTCTGCCCAGAGATGCAGGCAACCGGCTCTGAGTCCTCTGTCTCATGGGGCCTGGGGTGCGGTGACCGGAAGGAGAGAGGTGTCCTGGATCCTGCTGGCTCAGCCCCATGGCCCTGACTTTGCACACGTCTCTGCTCAGCTTCCAGTGACATCACCTTGGTTGCCTAAAACTGACCACAGGGGGATTATTCACACCATGGAAACTGACAAACACTACAAATCACAGTCATGAGGGAAATAAAACTTCATGTTGAGGTATCAGTTTTCACCGTGCCATGGACACAGTTTGTAATGGTTTATAATATTAAGTATCGGTGAGGATTTAGGTGAGGACTCTCATAGCAGGCAGAAGTTTCACAAGGTTCTGCTACTTAGGAGAGCAGTGCACTGACACTGATTAAAATCTGAAATGCACACAGCATTTATGACCCAGCCATTCCTCTTGTTGTTCACGCTGGAGAAATACTTGCTTGTCTATGCAAAGAGACTTGTAGAAGCATGTTTATTGCTGCCTTGCTTAGAGAGCAAAAAGCTGGAAATAAAGAGCATTAACTGATTGGATAAATAAAACATTGTATATTATTATCAGAGAATCTTAGAAGTTCACCAAGAATTGTATCAAGTGAAGAAAAATAAGAGGGACTTCTCTGGTGGTCCAGTGGTTAGGAATACTGCCTGCCAGTGCAAGGGACTCAGGTTCGATCCCTGGTCTGGGAACTAAGATCCCACCTGCTTTAGGACAGCTGAGCCCCTAAACCACAATTACTGAGCCCACACACCGCAACTATGGAAGCCTGCACACTCCAAAGGAGAAAAAGAAAATATCCGTACGGATCAATCCTTGTTTCCTTCTGACAGACTGGGCCGAGGCAGAGCGGACCGGAGAGGTTTCTAACCTACCTGCTGGAGTGTGACTAAGTGTGAGGTCTGAGCTGGGAGAGATGGCCCAGGGAAGGCTGAGCCTTTAGGAGGGTTTCAAGGGGTCTTTAAGGGGCCTCAGTACCTGTCACGGTCACTCTGTCCCTGAATTTCCTGACCCACATGCTCCCCGCCAGTCCTGGAGCGCAGCCTTCCTCCGAGGCCAGAGCTCCATGAGGGACTTGGCTCTGCCCAGAGATGCAGGCAACCGGCTCTGAGTCCTCTGTCTCATGGGGCCTGGGGTGCGGTGACCGGAAGGAGAGAGGTGTCCTGGATCCTGCTGGCTCAGCCCCATGGCCCTGACTTTGCACACGTCTCTGCTCAGCTTCCAGTGACATCACCTTGGTTGCCTAAAACTGACCACAGGGGGATTATTCACACCATGGAAACTGACAAACACTACAAATCACAGCTTCTTTTTTTCTCTCTCTGTCTTCAAAGGACCTGTTGTTAAACATGTATTTTCAGGGGACTTTCCTGGTGGTCCAAGTGGTTAAAGTTCCACGCTTCCACTGCAGGGGGCACAGGCTTGATCCTTGATGGGGAACTAAGACCCTGCCTGCCATGCGGGAAAAAAACAAAAACAACTTCACACCATGGGGACATAGGATGTCCGCCTTCATCCTCACACCTGTCCCTAAGGCTGGTTTCAGGACCCAGGGCCTCACTCCCTCTTTCAGTTCAGTTCAGTCACTCAGTCGTGTCCAACTCTTTGCGACCGCATGGACTGCGGCTTGCAGGCTTTCCGGTCCTTCACCATCTCCCGGGCTTGCTCAAACTCATGTCCAGTGAGTCATTCCCTCTTTTTTTTTTAAAGAATTTTTTTTTTAAGAAATACATTTTTAAAATTTATTTATTTTTGGCTATTCTGGGTTTTCACTGCTGCTGCAGGCTCTTCTCTAGTTGCGGGGAGTCGGGGGCTCCTCTCTAGTTGAGGTGAACAGGCTTCTTGTTGCGGTGACTTCTCTTGTTGTGGAGCTCGGGCTCTAGGGCTCACGGGCTTCAGTAGTTGCGACACACGAGCTCCACAGTTGTGGCTCCGAGGCTCTAGAGCGCAGGCTCCATAGTTGTGGCTCATGGGCTTTGTGGCTCTGCAGCATGTGGGGTCTTCCTGGATCAGGGTTGGAACCCATGTCTCCTGTATTGGCAGGCAAACTCTTCACCACAGAGCTACCAGGGAAGCCTGAGTCATTCCCTTTTTACGTCTGTCCTTTCTTATCTCTGCTCCCGTCTGTATCACCGTCTCTTCTCTTGTATCAGAGGGGAAAGGGTGACCGGACAGCAAGGGAACAACAGTCGCATCCTAGGCAGCATGAGAAGAGCCCAGGCTTCAGGGCATTTGGACCTGGGCCCCAGTCACAACTAAGCCCCCTGGGACAGACTTGACCTGGTCTGAGGGTCTGTTTTCTCACCTGTGAAATGGGAATAATCACATTCAGGGCTACTTTATACAGCCTTGGAGGTGTGGTTCTGCTTTGACAGATCTGCCTCTGTGTCTCTCTTGCTTCAATTTCTCCAAGGCTGCCCTTCGCCCTCTGGTTGGACTCAAATTCCTTGGGGAGCTTAGAAAACCACCACCCTCTGGTCTTCTGTACTCTGGTCCTGTCAGCTGCCCTTCCCTGGGAGTTCATGCTCTTCCCAGCACTAACAGGCCCACGGTCGGTAGACAAAGCCCCACCTCGCTTCCTGACACTTTGTCCTGCTCCCTCCGCAGGCCTCCTGGGAATGGTAGCCCACATGATGTACACGCAGGTGTTCCAGGTCACCGTGAGCCTCGGCCCTGAAGACTGGAGACCCCATTCCTGGGACTACGGGTGGTCCTTCTGGTAAGTGGCTGTTGACTTTCAGACTCCAGAGCCCTGAGGCATGCTGGGACAGGAGCAGCTCCATTCAGCTGGGAAGCAGAGGAAGGCGGGGGTGGTTTGGGGGAAGCCCAGCATCCAAAGATGCTTTGAGATCCTAGAGCTGAGGTGGGCAAACTGTATCTTATGGGCCAAATGCAGCCCATCCCCTGTTTTTACACAAAGGATGAGGTTTACATTAAATGCTTGAACATAAATCAAAAGAAGAATCTTTGGGACATGCGAAAATTCTAGAAAATTCAAATTTCAGGGACCCTAAAGAAAGTTTTATTGGGACATGGCCAGGCTCTTCGTGGACATTTCACCTACAGCTGCGTTCCCTCTTTGGTGGCAGAGCTGAGCAGGTGCGACAGATGCTGGATGACCCACGGCGTCTAAAGTCCTTCCTCTCTGGCCCTTTACGGAGAGGGTTGGCCAGCCGCTGCCTTTCAGACGCTGCTCTAGAGGTAGAGACGGAAGCTGCCGAGAGCCTGGTGAAGGGCGCTGGATACAGGGACCAGGGACTGCGTGTCGGAGCCTAGTGTACAAAATAAAGGCAGAGTCTGTCCGTTGTCTTTGGCTTGGGAGCAATAGTCCCGAGCTTAAGTAAACAAGAGGGAGTATTGGTTCATGGAACTGACAAGGCCAGGTGGGCCGGCTAGGGGGCCATGGACTGTAACAGACAGACCCGCCCACCTCAGCCCACTCAATAGAGAACTACCTTGGTTCCTGTAAGCAGAAAGGGCCGCTTGGCATGGGCTTCGGGAAGCATTTGATCCAGAGCTGCTGATGTCGTCCAGGCTGAGTGTTCTTCCTCTTTGGTCACCTGAGCGCTGCCCGTGCCCCATGGTGACGCTGCCCCTGGGTGGGCTTCCCTCCTGGTGTGGAGAAAGCTCCCTGGAGGTGTGGTTTCTCCCTCCACATACAGGCAGAGAAAAAGCTCTTTCCTCAACGGTCACTGAAGTCCCAACCCTCTCTCTGATGCGCTACACGTAGGTCATTTTCTCTCTTCTAAATCATCATCGTGGCTAGGGGAATGTCATGAGTGTATTGGCTCAGCTCGACCTTTTTTCTGCAACAAGGAATGAGTCCAAAACTCCTAAATGGTGAGTCGGTGAAATAGCTGCTGAGCGAGCGACCACCCTGACTGCTTCAGGCACAGCTGGATCCAGGTGCTCAGTGATTGATCAGGAAAGTCAGTCATGCTCTCCCCACTTCTGACTCCATTCTCTTTGTGCCAGCTTTATTCATACGCAGCTTTTCCCAGGTCCTAGCAAAATTTTGGGCCCCAAGCCCAGTTCTAGGCTTGCATGCTCGTATATGACTCTTTGTGACCCTATGGACTGTAACCCACCAGGCTCTTCTGTTGATGGGATTCTTCAGGCAAGAATGCTGGAGTGGTTGGCCATTCCCTCCTCCAGGGGATCTTCCCAATCCAGGGATTGGCTGAGCAGGTGCGACAGATGCTGGATGACCCACGGCGTCTAAAGTCCTTCCTCTCTGGCCCTTTACGGAGAGGGTTGGCCAGCCGCTGCCTTTCAGACGCTGCTCTAGAGGTAGAGACGGAAGCTGCCGAGAGCCTGGTGAAGGGCGCTGGATACAGGGACCAGGGACTGCGTGTCGGAGCCTAGTGTACAAAATAAAGGCAGAGTCTGTCCGTTGTCTTTGGCTTGGGAGCAATAGTCCCGAGCTTAAGTAAACAAGAGGGAGTATTGGTTCATGGAACTGACAAGGCCAGGTGGGCCGGCTAGGGGGCCATGGACTGTAACAGACAGACCCGCCCACCTCAGCCCACTCAATAGAGAACTACCTTGGTTCCTGTAAGCAGAAAGGGCCGCTTGGCATGGGCTTCGGGAAGCATTTGATCCAGAGCTGCTGATGTCGTCCAGGCTGAGTGTTCTTCCTCTTTGGTCACCTGAGCGCTGCCCGTGCCCCATGGTGACGCTGCCCCTGGGTGGGCTTCCCTCCTGGTGTGGAGAAAGCTCCCTGGAGGTGTGGTTTCTCCCTCCACATACAGGCAGAGAAAAAGCTCTTTCCTCAACGGTCACTGAAGTCCCAACCCTCTCTCTGATGCGCTACACGTAGGTCATTTTCTCTCTTCTAAATCATCATCGTGGCTAGGGGAATGTCATGAGTGTATTGGCTCAGCTCGACCTTTTTTCTGCAACAAGGAATGAGTCCAAAACTCCTAAATGGTGAGTCGGTGAAATAGCTGCTGAGCGAGCGACCACCCTGACTGCTTCAGGCACAGCTGGATCCAGGTGCTCAGTGATTGATCAGGAAAGTCAGTCATGCTCTCCCCACTTCTGACTCCATTCTCTTTGTGCCAGCTTTATTCATACGCAGCTTTTCCCAGGTCCTAGCAAATTTGGTCCCCAAGCCCAGTTCTAGGCTTGCATGCTCGTATATGACTCTTTGTGACCCTATGGACTGTAACCCACCAGGCTCTTCTGTTGATGGGATTCTTCAGGCAAGAATGCTGGAGTGGTTGGCCATTCCCTCCTCCAGGGGATCTTCCCAATCCAGGGATTGGATCCCTCATCTCTTACGTCTCTTGCACTGACAGGCAGGTTCTTTAACCACTAGCACCACCTGGGGAAAACTAGTTTTAGGCTTACATGTTACAAATGTAGGAATACCAGCAGAGAGATGGGGCCTCTTGCCAATATTGCCAGCCAGAATCCTGGATATAACTTTCATTGGCTTAGTTTAAGTCATGTGACTGTGCTGCAACCAATGTTTAAGACCCTGAGGAAGCCAGACTGTTCTAATTGGTCTGGCCCGAGTCATGTGGTGCAGAGGGTGGGGTTTCCCCATCCAAACGCCTGGAGAGAGAGAGATGGAGGAGGGGTCCTTTAGCGGGAAACTGGCGGGAGTGGGGGTGGGGAGAGGCATGAGTGGAGCGAGCTATTATTATAATAACAATGACCTGGAAAGACAGGGACCGTGGTCTGGCACATGGGCCATCCAGGTCCGGTTCGGGTGCTTAGGGATCTTTCATCCACTCAGTCGTATTAACCGCGTGATCACTTACTGTAGGGGCAGCTGGTGCTGGGGCTCCTAGGTCCTGGGGTAACAGCAGTGGCTGAGACAGTAACAGGAGTTCTAGACAAGTGGACGAGCTCTACACTGAACCATGCTGTGCTGTGGATGGGAGTGGGGATCACAGACCACCGTGGAAGCACAGAGAAAGGGTCTCTACCCAGCTTCCCCTGGAGCGGGTTCTTGAGGGAGAATTTGGTCAAGCTGGTGAGGGAATTCGGTAGCGTTCTGGGCAGAGGGATGGCAGGTGCAGAGACTTGGCAGGGAGAGGGTACCTTTGGAGGAACGCTGTCAGATGGAGCACGAAGGGCTATGATTAAGACCAGCGGGGACTCCCGCGGTATCTTTCCTACTCTCTGCTTGGCTCCGCCCCCTTAAAGCTAAAGGCCTGTATCTTAAAGCAGGCGTCCCCAATCTTTGGGATCTAATGCCTGACGATCAGAGGTGGAGCTGATGGAATAATACTAGAAATCATATGCACGATAAATGTGATACACTTGAATCATCCCCAAACCACCCCCTCATCTCCCTGGTCCGTGGAAACATCGTCTTCCACAAAACCAGCCTCTGGGGCCAAAAAGGCTGAGGACCGCTGCCTTAAAGGGACCTTGCCTTCACCTGTCAACTTGGACCTCGATCCCTGTAAATAGAACATTCATAGGGAAACAGGGGCAGGGAAACTTCACAACAGTCTGTGAGGTAGCTGGCTCATGGAGGGGAAACTGAGGCACAGAGAATTTAAGTAACCTATCCAAGGTAATCCAGTGTGTGAGCGGCAGAGCTACGATTTGAACGGTCTAGCTCTGGAGTCCATGCTCTCAATCTCTGTATTCTGTGTGTGTGTGTGTGTGTGAGCTCAGCCATGTCCGACTCTTTGCAACCCCATGGACTGTAGCCCACCAGGCTCCTCTGTCCATGAGATTCTCCAGACAGGAATACTGGAGTGGGTTGCCATTGCCTTCTCCGGAATATCTTCCCAACCCAGGGATTGAACCTGCGACTCCTGCATGGGCAAGTGGATTCTTTACCTGTGGCACCCTCTGGAATACCAACAACTTCAGATGTACAGATGACAGCCCTCTCGTGGCAGAAAGGGAAGAAGACCTAAAGAGCCTCTTGATGAAGGTGAAAGAGGAGAGTGAAAAGCTGACTTAAAACTCGCCATTCAGGGCTTCCCTGGTGGTCCAGTGGGTAAGGACACCGCCTTGCAGTGCAAGGCGCGGTTCGATCCCTGGCCTGGAAAGATCCCACCGTGGAAGCACAGAGAAAGGGTCTCTACCGAGCTTCCCCTGGAGCGGGTTCTTGAGGGAGAATTTGGTCAAGCTGGTGAGGGAATTCGGTAGCGTTCTGGGCAGAGGGATGGCAGGTGCAGAGACTTGGCAGGGAGAGGGTACCTTTGGAGGAACGCTGTCAGATGGAGCACGAAGGGCTATGATTAAGACCAGCGGGGACTCCGCGGTCTCTTTCCTACTCTCTGCTTGGCTCCGCCCCCTTAAAGCTAAAGGCCTGTATCTTAAAGCAGGCGTCCCCAATCTTTGGGATCTAATGCCTGACGATCAGAGGTGGAGCTGATGGAATAATACTAGAAATCATATGCACGATAAATGTGATACACTTGAATCATCCCCAAACCACCCCCTCATCTCCCTGGTCCGTGGAAACATCGTCTTCCACAAAACCAGCCTCTGGGGCCAAAAAGGCTGAGGACCGCTGCCTTAAAGGGACCTTGCCTTCACCTGTCAACTTGGACCTCGATCCCTGTAAATAGAACATTCATAGGGAAACAGGGGCAGGGAAACTTCACAACAGTCTGTGAGGTAGCTGGCTCATGGAGGAAACTGAGGCACAGAGAATTTAAGTAACCTATCCAAGGTAATCCAGTGTGTGAGCGGCAGAGCTACGATTTGAACGGTCTAGCTCTGGAGTCCATGCTCTCAATCTCTGTATTCTGTGTGTGTGTGTGTGTGTGAGCTCAGCCATGTCCGACTCTTTGCAACCCCATGGACTGTAGCCCACCAGGCTCCTCTGTCCATGAGATTCTCCAGACAGGAATACTGGAGTGGGTTGCCATTGCCTTCTCCGGAATATCTTCCCAACCCAGGGATTGAACCTGCGACTCCTGCATGGGCAAGTGGATTCTTTACCTGTGGCACCCTCTGGAATACCAACAACTTCAGATGTACAGATGACAGCCCTCTCGTGGCAGAAAGGGAAGAAGACCTAAAGAGCCTCTTGATGAAGGTGAAAGAGGAGAGTGAAAAAGCTGACTTAAAACTCGCCATTCAGGGCTTCCCTGGTGGTCCAGTGGGTAAGGACACCGCCTTGCAGTGCAAGGGGCGCCGGTTCGATCCCTGGCCTGGAAAGATCCCACGTGCTGCGGAGCGGCTGGACCCATGTGTCCAATTACTGAGCCGGAGCTCTGGAGCGCACGCGCCCAGAGCCGGCGCTCTGCAACGACAGACACCACCGCGATGGGAGGCCCACACGGGCCAAAGAACAAAGATGGATGAAACTAGACAAATGAAAGACCAGTGGAAGTGGCCTGCCCACCCCCTCCCTCCCCACCCCCGCCAAAATAAATAAATGTTTTTTTAAAAAAACCTCGCCATTCAGGGATCTAAGATCATGGCATCCAGTCCCGTCACTTCATGGCAAATAGATGGGGGAGAAAAATGAAAGCAGTGGCAGATTTTATTTTCTTGGGCTCCAAAATCACTGCGGATCGGGACTGTAGCCATGAAATTAAAAGACACTTGCTCCGGAGACGGGGTCATCGACTGTTCATGTGTGTTTAGCACATGACTCACGTAACGCAGTGCTCCCTGACTCAGTGCTCAGGAAGCACGGGTTTTTCTAATATTGCTGTCCTGGTCAGGACTTTCACACTCACAATAACCCCATCTTGTGTACGCAGGCACGGAGGCTCACAAGGGTTGGGTCCCTAGCCCAGGACTCCAAATCCCCTCTCCACACAGGCCAAACAGAGTTTCCAGCAGCCCCTGGCTCTCCAGCCTGGCCTGGAGCCCAGCTTGCTGGCGTCGGCCGGATCTCCTGCCCTGTTCCTCAGCCGCACCCCCGAGACTGGCCTTCCAGGGGGCACCCAATTCCCATTTGACTTATTTAAGGCCAGGCCCCAGCGTGCGGCCCCTATTAGGCCTGATCCATTTCTCCTTGTCACCGAGGCCCGCAAGATGGATCAGCCCCATTTTTCATCCCTCGCATCTGGGGCCTCGCCAGGGCCGAACCGTGCCGTCTCACTTGTTTAATATGTGTGAGACCATTTGTCAAAATTCTGGGCCACCCCCCACCAGGGAGGAGGCAGCTCCACGGCGAGACAGCACCAGCCTCTGTCTCCCGGTCCGGCTGGTGTGGAAGCACCCCGGGGCTCCTAGGCTGGTGCTTCGGAGGGGCTCCGTCGATGTTGGGAACCAGCTTTTGAGAGTCGCGTTTGCAACAGGAAGGTCAAGTTTCCGTGGTTGGTCATCTGCCAACCTGCGTTCAGTCCTCAGCCGGACAGGCACCTCTGGCCACTGTGGGCAGCAGAGAAAGGGGGTCAAGGGGTGGTCCCTGGAATCAGACAGCTTGGGAGCAGATCTTGACCTTGACCTCCAGCTGTTCAGTCAGTTCAGTCGCTCAGTTGTGTTGGACTCTTTGTGCCCCCATGGACGGCAGCACACCACGCTTTCCTGTCCTTCACCATCTCCCGGAGCCTGCTCAAACTCATGTCCATGGAGTTGGTGATGCCTTCCAGCCATCTCGTCCTCTGTCATCCCCTTCTCCTTCTGCCTTCTGTTTTTCCCAGCACCAGAGTCTTTTCCAGTGAGTTGTCTCTGCATCGGGTGGCTAGAGAACTGGGGCTTCTCCAACTGTAGGCCGTGGTCAAGTTGCTTACCTTCTCTGGGCCTCAGTATTCCTTATCTGTGAAACGGGGACAGCCCGAGTTTCCATGTCATGGGGCTCTTGTGAGGGGTGGTCTTGTTCTCTATTGATTTATCACAGATCACCCCCAAATTTAGGAGCTTGAAATAAAAATATATTATTATCGCTCATGGTTCAGGGGGTGGACCCCACTCAGCTGGCAGTCCTGGTTTGGCCTCTTCCATGGCGTTTCCGTTAGGTGTCGGGGGCCTTTAGGGCCCCACCGGGCTAGGCATCCAGGATGACCCCTCACGACGCTGGCCGTGGTGCTGGCCGGCACTGGGAGCTTAGCTCAGGCTGCCGGTGGGAGCAGCTTCTCAGGCACAGTGGTTGGCTCCCTGGAATGTTCCAAGAGCATGTGTTCCCAGAGATTCAAGCAGAAGCTACATGTGTGTTTTCTGGCCCTGCTGCCTCCTGACAGGCAGGAAGTGGGCAGAGGTCACCTCTGGTTATTGGGGCCAGAGGCGAGGAGAAAGGGCTGGACAAAGCATGAACCCCAGGAGGAGGGGCTCGGGGTGGGGGTGCATCTTTGGAGACAGTGTGAAATAGCAGACGTGAGGCATTGGCGCAGGGAAGGTGCTCCGTGTGTGCTGCTATGGAGGCAGGGCCCCCGCCTCCCCGAGTCTCAGCTCCGTCCTCTCTAGAGGAGGGACCGTGCTCCTGGAAGTCTGACGGCCCTCTTGTTAAGCACCAGGTGGCACCCGCTCTCAGAGTGCGTCTGCACCATAAGTGCTCCGTGAACCGGCAGTGATTATGCATGGGGATAATGACACGGGCCTTGGATAACGCCAGTCTGGCTTTCTGAGAGGCGTGTGATCAGATGTCCAAGGGGATGGCATCTGGTGGCGCTGCGGGCAGCCCCTCGCACTCTGTTCTCCTCAGGGCTCCCCACCCTCGTCCCAAGTCACCCAGTGAGAGAGGAGCGGGTGGGCCAGGTTCCAGGAGGCTGGTGCCTCTCTGTTGGCTTCTGGGGCCCCTCTGTGTGTCCTGCAGTGGCCCCACCCGTGTCCTCCTTTCTCCCCCGGCCCTCCCCTTCGGTCTACACGACCCCATGGCAACAGTAGGCTCGCCCTCTCCCTCTCTGGGGGCGCCAGGCCGCTCTGACCTCTCTGTAGGGCGGAGCTGGCATCTCAGCAAGCTGATTTCTTGCACTGGGAGAGGGGGGCTTATAAAAAAGCCTGGGCCGCGAAGAGCCCCTCGACAGAGTGTTTGCCGGGGCGACCCAGAGGCTGTGTGGTCAGCAGGAAGCTCTCACGCCTGCTCCTCTCCCCCAAGGCGGGCGGCCCTGGCTTCCTTTTCTGTAAGATCAGGGCCAGGAGAGGGTAGTGTGGGGCCCAACAGGGCCCTGCTGCCATGGGTGGCCAGCTGGGTCCCCCAAACCTGCCGTCATCATCTCCTGGTCTCTTCAGTTCATGATCACTGAGGGCAGCCTCGATTAGGAGCATCTGTGCCTTGTCCTGCCCCACACGGTGACTCTGCGCCCATCTGGCCTGAAGGTGGACAAGGGCTGCCTCCCTCAGCGGCCAGGTGCCGTCTTCCAGTGAGCAGAGCCTGGGGTAGATTTCAAGGTGGCATTCATGTGTCTCTAAGTCTGGTCCCCTTGCCTCCCCCCAACCCCAGCCCATCCCTGTATCTCCCAGAGGACAGAGAGCCATCCCAGAAAGACACGGGTGTCGTCTCTGAAAACCGGGCCAACCGCCCACGTGCCTCACTGTGCCAGGCTAGCCATGTAAGCGGCAAACACCAGCAGGTGTTCCAGCCCCGAGGTTTTCAGCCTGTGTCCCACACGCGGGCCTGGGAGGCTGGGGGTGTGGGCAGCAGGAAGCTGACCAGTCACAGATGCAGCCCTGAGCCCCTCACCCACATCAGAACCAGAACATGGGCTTCCATGGTTCTCTAGTGGTTAAGAAGCCGCCTATCAATGCAGGGGACATGGGTTCGACCCTGGTCCAGGAAGATTCCACATGCCACGAAGCAACTTTTGCCTGTGAGCGGCAGCCAAATCTGGGGCGTCGGCAGCCCTCGCACTCTGTTCTCCTCAGGGCTCCCCACCCTCGTCCCAAGTCACCCAGTGAGAGAGGCGGGTGGGCCAGGTTCCAGGAGGCTGGTGCCTCTCTGTTGGCTTCTGGGGCCCCTCTGTGTGTCCTGCAGTGGCCCCACCCGTGTCCTCCTTTCTCCCCCGGCCCTCCCCTTCGGTCTACACGACCCCATGGCAACAGTAGGCTCGCCCTCTCCCTCTCTGGGGGCGCCAGGCCGCTCTGACCTCTCTGTAGGGCGGAGCTGGCATCTCAGCAAGCTGATTTCTTGCACTGGGAGAGGGGGGCTTATAAAAAAGCCTGGGCCGCGAAGAGCCCCTCGACAGAGTGTTTGCCGGGGCGACCCAGAGGCTGTGTGGTCAGCAGGAAGCTCTCACGCCTGCTCCTCTCCCCCAAGGCGGGCGGCCCTGGCTTCCTTTTCTGTAAGATCAGGGCCAGGAGAGGGTAGTGTGGGGCCCAACAGGGCCCTGCTGCCATGGGTGGCCAGCTGGGTCCCCCAAACCTGCCGTCATCATCTCCTGGTCTCTTCAGTTCATGATCACTGAGGGCAGCCTCGATTAGGAGCATCTGTGCCTTGTCCTGCCCCACACGGTGACTCTGCGCCCATCTGGCCTGAAGGTGGACAAGGGCTGCCTCCCTCAGCGGCCAGGTGCCGTCTTCCAGTGAGCAGAGCCTGGGGTAGATTTCAAGGTGGCATTCATGTGTCTCTAAGTCTGGTCCCCTTGCCTCCCCCCAACCCCAGCCCATCCCTGTATCTCCCAGAGGACAGAGAGCCATCCCAGAAAGACACGGGTGTCGTCTCTGAAAACCGGGCCAACCGCCCACGTGCCTCACTGTGCCAGGCTAGCCATGTAAGCGGCAAACACCAGCAGGTGTTCCAGCCCCGAGGTTTTCAGCCTGTGTCCCACACGCGGGCCTGGGAGGCTGGGGGTGTGGGCAGCAGGGAAGCTGACCAGTCACAGATGCAGCCCTGAGCCCCTCACCCACATCAGAACCAGAACATGGGCTTCCATGGTTCTCTAGTGGTTAAGAAGCCGCCTATCAATGCAGGGGACATGGGTTCGACCCTGGTCCAGGAAGATTCCACATGCCACGAAGCAACTTTTGCCTGTGAGCTGCAGCTACTGCCGCCCATGCATCTAGACCCTGTGCTCTGCAACAAGAGAAACCAGCTTGTTTCTCAAGGGGAGAAACAACCATCCCAGTGTAGCAATGAGAAACCTATGCATCCCAATGAACAGCAACCCTGCTCACTGCAACTGGAGAAATCCCATCACAGTAGCAAAGACCCAACACAGCCCCAAAATAAAAAAATAAAAAGAAACAACAACAACAACAAAAAAAAAACCATCCTATGGCTCTAGCCTACTTGTGCCAAGTTGAGATTTTACCTTACCAGACTGTAATGAGGCACCCAACTGCATTCTACCGGGCTGGTACCAGAGGAGAGAGTGGTGGCTTTCATCCTGCTTGACACGAAGAAGCCCCATGCACCCCCTAAGTGTCCATGGAAGTCACACAGGGAGCCTGGAGTCCCTCCACCAGGAGGCAGTATAGGGTGCCCCTCCTCCTCACTGAGAGGTGGCGACAGTGGAGAGACAGTGGAAAGCCAGGATTGCCTCCAGAGCTGGGTGTGGTGAAGTCACTCCCCTCCCTGGGGTATCAGGTGAAGGCAAACTGGGGAGCCATAATGGGTCCCTCCTTCCCTTCCCAGTCTGCAGGGGCCCAAGGGTGTCAGGGCTCACCACCCCTGCCCAGCAGTAACCAGGAACCTTTCCACCTTGAACGTGAGTGGTGGCCCAGTGGGAAACTGGACTTCTGCTTCTGCCTAGCAGTCGCCGGGCCATGCTCTCTCTTCCTTTGTTAGAATGGTGTTAGAGGCAGCCTACTGAAGCAGAAGGTTTAAACAAGATCCAGTCTCTTAAAAAATACCCCAGACCTCAAGGTTGCCACTAAAAATCACTCACCGTATCAAAGCCTGGGAAGATCTCAGCTTGAAAGTAAGAAGACACTCCATAGATCCCAATGCTGAGAGTAGAGAGATGTTAGAATTATCTGAGAAAAGATTCTAAAGCAATCATTATTTAAAAATGACTCAGTAGAAAAAAAAAAAAAAAAAGACTCAGTAGGCAATTACAAGCACTCCTGAAACACATGAAACAAGTAGAAAGTCTCAGCAAAGAACTAGAAGATGTAAAAAGGAAATGAGTGGAATTTTTAGAGCCGAAAGACATAAAAACTGGAATAAAAAATGTAGTGAATTGGGCTTCCCTGGTGGCCCAGTGGGTAAGGACATCACCTTAACAGTGCAAGGGGTGCCGGTTCGATTCCTGGCCTGGGAAGATCCCATGTGCCACAGAGCAGCTAGACCGACGTGTCCAACTACTGAGCTGAAGCTCTGGGGCACGTGTGCCCAGAGCCGGTGCTCTGCAACAAGAGGGGCCACTGCGATGGGAGGCCCACACAGGCCAAAGAACAAAGATGGATGAAAATAGATACATGAAAGACCAATAGAAGTGGCTAAAAAAAAAAAAAAAAAAGTAGTGAATAGGCACAGTAGTAGAATGGAGAGGACAGAGGAATCAGTGAATTTTTTTTTTTTTTTAAAAAAACCTTTATTTTACTTTTAACTTTTACAAAGTTTTGTTGTTTACAGATATGTATGTTCCCAGATTAGTCATATGTATATTCCCCCTTCCCACCCCTCCCGACCATCACACAGCATCCCTGAAGGATCCCCTATTCTCACAGAGCAATGACTATAGCTATTTTCTTCACTTATGATAGTACAGGCCTTCATGCTACTTCCTTTACGCCTCCCACCCTCTATTCCTTCCCCACAATATCCATATGTCCACTGTCCATGTCTGTCTTTCCGTCGCTTCACTGCATGTGCCATCATCACCATCCTACTAGATTCCATATATATATATGTGTTAATATACTGTATTTGTCCTTCTCTTTCTGACTGACTTCACTTTTTATGATACGTTCTAGATCCAGCCACCTCATTAGGGCTGATTCTTCTGCATTTTTCTTTACAGCTGTGTAGTATTGCATTGTATATATGGACCAGAGCTTTTGTATCCATTCGTTCATCGATGGACATCTAGGTTGCTTCCATGTTCTAGCTATTGTATAGAGAGCTGCAGTGAACATTGGGGTACAGGTGCTTCTTTCAGATTTGATTTCATCAGTAGAAAAAAAAAAAAAGACTCAGTAGGCAATTACAAGCACTCCTGAAACACATGAAACAAGTAGAAAGTCTCAGCAAAGAACTAGAAGATGTAAAAAGGAAATGAGTGGAATTTTTAGAGCCGAAAGACATAAAAACTGGAATAAAAAATGTAGTGAATTGGGCTTCCCTGGTGGCCCAGTGGGTAAGGACATCACCTTAACAGTGCAAGGGGTGCCGGTTCGATTCCTGGCCTGGGAAGATCCCATGTGCCACAGAGCAGCTAGACCGACGTGTCCAACTACTGAGCTGAAGCTCTGGGGCACGTGTGCCCAGAGCCGGTGCTCTGCAACAAGAGGGGCCACTGCGATGGGAGGCCCACACAGGCCAAAGAACAAAGATGGATGAAAATAGATACATGAAAGACCAATAGAAGTGGCTAAAAAAAAAAAAAAAAAAGTAGTGAATAGGCACAGTAGTAGAATGGAGAGGACAGAGGAATCAGTGAATTTTTTTTTTTTTTTAAAAAAACCTTTATTTTACTTTTAACTTTTACAAAGTTTTGTTGTTTACAGATATGTATGTTCCCAGATTAGTCATATGTATATTCCCCCTTCCCACCCCTCCCGACCATCACACAGCATCCCTGAAGGATCCCCTATTCTCACAGAGCAATGACTATAGCTATTTTCTTCACTTATGATAGTACAGGCCTTCATGCTACTTCCTTTACGCCTCCCACCCTCTATTCCCTTTCCCCCACAATATCCATATGTCCACTGTCCATGTCTGTCTTTCCGTCGCTTCACTGCATGTGCCATCATCACCATCCTACTAGATTCCATATATATATATGTGTTAATATACTGTATTTGTCCTTCTCTTTCTGACTGACTTCACTTTTTATGATACGTTCTAGATCCAGCCACCTCATTAGGGCTGATTCTTCTGCATTTTTCTTTACAGCTGTGTAGTATTGCATTGTATATATGGACCAGAGCTTTTGTATCCATTCGTTCATCGATGGACATCTAGGTTGCTTCCATGTTCTAGCTATTGTATAGAGAGCTGCAGTGAACATTGGGGTACAGGTGCTTCTTTCAGATTTGATTTCATCAGGGTATAAGCCTAAGAGTGGGATTGCTGGGTCATATGGTGCTTCTATTTTTAGTTTTTTAAGAAATCTCCATACTGTCTTCCATAGAGGCTGTATCAATTTACATTCCCATCAGCAATGCAGGAGTGTTCCCTTTTCTCCGCAGAATCAGTGAACTTGAAGACAGAAGTTACCCACGGTGAGCAACAGAGGAAACAGACTTCTAAAAATTAAACAGCCTCAAGGATCTCTGGGGTTATAACAGAAGACCTAACGTTGAACTGCCAACAGGGGAAAGGCAAGAGTGTGCTGAAAAATTAATGGTGTACACAGAGAATTAATGGCTTAAGAATTCTCCAATTTAGTAAAGGCATAAACCTACAGAGTCAAGCCGAGTGGGTATCCAAACAGGATAAACCCCAAGAAATCCATACTGATATATCATAGTCAAACTATGTTTTTTAAAAAACTAAAGTCCAGGAAACAGATATTGAAAGCAGCAAGAGAGAAACCATACCTTAACTGTAGGGAAAACCAGTTTAAACATGGAATTTTGCTTCAGAAAAAAATGGAGCTAGAAGGAAGTGGCATGATGTTTCAAAAAAGAAAAGAACTGTCAATTCAGAATTTCATTTCTAGCAAAAATACCCTTTGGGAAAGGGAAGGAGGAATCAAGACATTCTTAGATGAAGGAAAACTAAGAAAATGTATGGTCAGCAGACCTATCCTGAAAGAATGACCAGAAGGAGTTTTTCTAAAGAGAAAAAGTAAATTCTTTCTTAAGATGGAATCTCAGGACATTCGACATGAAGAACATTTTTACTTCTGCTCTTGAGTTTTCTAAGTCATGCATGATGATTGAAGGAAAAATTATAGCATGACCTGATGTGGTTCTAAATTACTCAAAGGAACTATTTAAGGCAATTATATTATTCATAGGAGAAGATTAAGGGGCATATGGGAAAATGACATGATCATATCAATCAAGGCAGAAAAATTTTGACAAAATTCAGGATCCATTCATGATTTTTAAAAACTTGCAGAAAGCTGGGTATAGAGAGAAACAACTTCAGCTTGATTAAGCGGATCTACAGACACCTACAGGTAGCATTATACTTAATGGTGAAAGACCGAATGTTTTTTCCCTAAGATGGAAACACTGCTTGTTACTCAGCATAGTGCTGGAAGTTTCTGCTAGTGCAATAAGGCACAAAAAGTAAATAAAAGGCACAGAGATTGGAAAGGACGACATAAACAACACCTATTTGCAGATGACATGATTGTCAATGTAGAAAAATCTAAGAAATCTACGCCCCACCCCTAAAATGCCCAGTGCTGCAATCTATGGGGTTTCAAAGAGTTGGACATGATCGAGCGACTGAACTGACTGAATACATAAGTTCAGTATGGTCTCAGGATACAAGATGAAAATACAAAAAATAATCAGTTTTATTTCTATACGCTAGCAAAAACAGTTGAACAACAAAACTAAAACATACACTATCATGTACACTTCAAAAAGTGAAAGAATCATAAATCTAAGAAAACATCTACAGGACTTGCATGCCAAAAAAACTCAAAATGCTAGTGAAAGAAATAAAAGAAACTCTAAATAAATGAAGAGATATACCATGTTCACAGTAAAGAGGTAGATTCTCCTCAAGTTGGTATAGAGATTTAATGCAATTCCCATTAAAATCTTAGCAGTGTCTCTTGTGAGTTTAGACAAGCTTATTCTAAAACGGATTAGGAAAGGCAAAAGAACAAGAAGGGCTAAAACAATTTTAAGAAAGAAGAATACAGTGGGAGGAAGCAGTTACCCAGTTTCAAGACTTACTGCTTAGCTACAGTGACCCAGACTATGCAGGTGGAAGGGCAGGTATACAGGTCGATGGAATGAGATAAAGAACCCAGAAATAGACCCACACCAATATGGCCCATGGATTTTTGAAAAAGGTGTAAATCCATTCCATGAAACAGGGAATGACTTTTTCAACAAACGGTATTGGGGCTTTTATTCACAGGCCAAAAATATCTTTAAACTCCTTACCTATGACATCATCAATCAAGGCAGAAAAATTTGACAAAATTCAGGATCCATTCATGATTTTAAAACTTGCAGAAAGCTGGGTATAGAGAGAAACAACTTCAGCTTGATTAAGCGGATCTACAGACACCTACAGGTAGCATTATACTTAATGGTGAAAGACCGAATGTTTTTTCCTAAGATGGAAACACTGCTTGTTACTCAGCATAGTGCTGGAAGTTTCTGCTAGTGCAATAAGGCACAAAAAGTAAATAAAAGGCACAGAGATTGGAAAGGACGACATAAACAACACCTATTTGCAGATGACATGATTGTCAATGTAGAAAAATCTAAGAAATCTACGCCCCACCCCTAAAATGCCCAGTGCTGCAATCTATGGGGTTTCAAAGAGTTGGACATGATCGAGCGACTGAACTGACTGAATACATAAGTTCAGTATGGTCTCAGGATACAAGATGAAAATACAAAAAATAATCAGTTTTATTTCTATACGCTAGCAAAAACAGTTGAACAACAAAACTAAAACATACACTATCATGTACACTTCAAAAAGTGAAAGAATCATAAATCTAAGAAAACATCTACAGGACTTGCATGCCAAAAAAACTCAAAATGCTAGTGAAAGAAATAAAAGAAACTCTAAATAAATGAAGAGATATACCATGTTCACAGTAAAGAGGTAGATTCTCCTCAAGTTGGTATAGAGATTTAATGCAATTCCCATTAAAATCTTAGCAGTGTCTCTTGTGAGTTTAGACAAGCTTATTCTAAAACGGATTAGGAAAGGCAAAAGAACAAGAAGGGCTAAAACAATTTTAAGAAAGAAGAATACAGTGGGAGGAAGCAGTTACCCAGTTTCAAGACTTACTGCTTAGCTACAGTGACCCAGACTATGCAGGTGGAAGGGCAGGTATACAGGTCGATGGAATGAGATAAAGAACCCAGAAATAGACCCACACCAATATGGCCCATGGATTTTTGAAAAAGGTGTAAATCCATTCCATGAAACAGGGAATGACTTTTTCAACAAACGGTATTGGGGCTATTTGATATTCACAGGCCAAAAAATATCTTTAAACTCCTTACCTTATATAAAAAAGTAACTCAAAAAGGATCATGGGCCTCAATATACAATGTAAAACTATACAATTTTTAGGAAAAAAAATAATAGAAAATCTTTGGGATATAGACCCGACAGAGTTCTTAGACTGAACATCAAAAGGATGAGAGGAGACATTGATAAAACAGATCTCCTCAAAATTATGCGCCTTTCCTCTGTGAAAAATCTTGTTCAGAGGTTTGAAAGATAAGCTATAGACAGAAACTACTGGAACCACGTATTGGGCAAAGAACTAGTATCTAGGGTATTAAAAACACTCAAAACTCAACAGTAAATAACAACAGTAAAACAATCCAATTAGAAAGTGGGCAAAAAAAAAAAGTGAACAGCCATTTTACCAAAGAGGACACACAGATGGCAAATAAGCAAATGAAAAGATGTTCAACACCATTAGCCATTAGGGAAATGCAAATGAAAGCCACAATGAGATATTTCTACGTGTCTCTCAGAATAGCTAAAATTAATAAATAGTGACACCACCAGAAGTTGGTGAGGGTGTCGAGCAGCTCATACATGGCTCTAGGAATTCTGTTCAGCAAGATGAAGGAACAAAACGCCTGACACACGCAACTTGGATGTATCTCCAGAGAATTATTCTGAGCGAAAAAAGGCAATCCCAAACATATACTGAGAGCTTCCACGAATATAGCATTCTGGGTGAGTGGTTGCCGGAGGGTGGGAGGCACGTGGGTGTGGCTGTTGAAATGGCAACAGGAGGGATCACTGTGGCAATGCATGGAAATGGAAACTTTTTGTCTTGAGTGTATCAGTGTCAGTATCCTGGCTGTTACTATATTTGTAAGATATTGCCTTGGCCGTGGTAAAACAATTTTAAGAAAGAAGAATACAGTGGGAGGAAGCAGTTACCCAGTTTCAAGACTTACTGCTTAGCTACAGTGACCCAGACTATGCAGGTGGAAGGGCAGGTATACAGGTCGATGGAATGAGATAAAGAACCCAGAAATAGACCCACACCAATATGGCCCATGGATTTTTGAAAAAGGTGTAAATCCATTCCATGAAACAGGGAATGACTTTTTCAACAAACGGTATTGGGGCTATTTGATATTCACAGGCCAAAAAATATCTTTAAACTCCTTACCTTATATAAAAAAGTAACTCAAAAAGGATCATGGGCCTCAATATACAATGTAAAACTATACAATTTTTAGGAAAAAAAATAATAGAAAATCTTTGGGATATAGACCCGACAGAGTTCTTAGACTGAACATCAAAAGGATGAGAGGAGACATTGATAAAACAGATCTCCTCAAAATTATGCGCCTTTCCTCTGTGAAAAATCTTGTTCAGAGGTTTGAAAGATAAGCTATAGACAGAAACTACTGGAACCACGTATTGGGCAAAGAACTAGTATCTAGGGTATTAAAAACACTCAAAACTCAACAGTAAATAACAACAGTAAAACAATCCAATTAGAAAGTGGGCAAAAAAAAAAAGTGAACAGCCATTTTACCAAAGAGGACACACAGATGGCAAATAAGCAAATGAAAAGATGTTCAACACCATTAGCCATTGGGGAAATGCAAATGAAAGCCACAATGAGATATTTCTACGTGTCTCTCAGAATAGCTAAAATTAATAAATAGTGACACCACCAGAAGTTGGTGAGGGTGTCGAGCAGCTCATACATGGCTCTAGGAATTCTGTTCAGCAAGATGAAGGAACAAAACGCCTGACACACGCAACTTGGATGTATCTCCAGAGAATTATTCTGAGCGAAAAAAGGCAATCCCAAACATATACTGAGAGCTTCCACGAATATAGCATTCTGGGTGAGTGGTTGCCGGAGGGTGGGAGGCACGTGGGTGTGGCTGTTGAAATGGCAACAGGAGGGATCACTGTGGCAATGCATGGAAATGGAAACTTTTTGTCTTGAGTGTATCAGTGTCAGTATCCTGGCTGTTACTATATTTGTAAGATATTGCCTTGGGTGGCTCAGATGGTAAAGAATCTGCCTGCAATGCAGGAGATGCATATTCGATCCCTGGGTTGAGAAGATCCCCTGGAGGAGGAAATAGCAACTCACTCCAGTATTCCTGCTTGGAGGATTCCACGGACAGAAGAGCCGGGCGGGCCATAGTCTATGGGGCCGCAAAGAGTCGGACACAACTGAGCAATGAACAGTTTCACTTTTCCAGTTTCACCATGAGGGGAAACTGATGAAAGAGTACACAGGGATCTCTGAATTATTTCTTACAATTGCATGTGAATTCATTAGGACCTCAAAAGAAAACCTTTAATTACAAAACAAAGAATAAAGATAATAGATAAAAAGATACAAAAGGAAAACAAAAAGACACAAGAGAAGTGCTGGGTGTTATGAGGACTATGTGAAATTAAACAAGCGTGCCTGATAAAATAGGGCTTCCCTGCTGGTTCAGTGGTAAAGAATCTGTCTACCCACGCAGGAGACTTGGGTTCGATCCCTGGGTGGGGAAGATCCCCTGGAGAAGGAAATGGCAACCCATTCCAGTATTCTTGCTCAGGAAATCTCATGGACAGAGGAACCTGATGGGTTACGGTCCATGAAGGTCACAAAAGGCCAGACGTGACTAAGCAGCTCAACAGCAACCTGTGATATTAAAAGAATGCAATGCTCTACCTTGGTTGGGTCACCACAGTTGAGACCTGCTCAGAGTGGAGATCCCTGGTTGTAAAGACTAGAAAATCACTTCAAAAGGAACTTATGCAAAAGAAGGAAATTTATAGAAAGTAATTGTATAAGAACTTTTGTTGCCAACGACAGAAACTCAATTCAAACTGGCTGGAGGGGGGAAGAATCCAAAAAAAGGAATTTGGGCTCCTACAATATAGTTGCAAGTACAGGAAATAATGGCGTCGGGGCTCTGGCTCCTTTTTGTGGCTCTGCTCCCTCCTGAGTCAGCCTCATTCTCAGGCTGGGGGAGGGCGTGGGGCCTAATGGGCTCCCGCGGCTCCTGGCTCACATTCCACCACCATTCCCAGAAAAAAGATGAACCCTCTTTTCCAATGCATCAGCCAAAGTCCTAGGGTTGGGTCTCAGCAGGCTGACTTGGGTGTCCCATGCTTGTTCCTAAACTACGGTGGCCAGAAGGAAATGACACACACTGGGCCAGGCCTGGGTCGTGTGCTCTCCCCTGAAAGTTGGGGGTGAGGCCAGCCCCACACAAACTACAGAGCCCAAGAGGAGGGGAGTAGCGGTCCCATTACAGAATGGGTTCTGTTCAGGCCAAACCAACAGCCAGATATTCATGGAATCCCAGAAAAAAAGCCTGCTTCCTCATTCTGTGTCCTCAAGCTCTGAGTTGTCATCACCCTAGTTCAAACAGACATCCCAGAGTGAGCTGGAATCTTCAACTTCATTGCTCAGAAGAGAGAGTATCTGATTGGACGAGCTTTGGCCAGATGTTCAACTCTCTTCCAATCATCTGTGAACAGGAGGGTGGAGCCACCTACTGGGTCCTTTGATAGACAAGGTAGTTCTTCAAGGGGCAGATGGACACCCCAAGGCTGTCTATTGTAGATGCTCAGAGACTATGGAGAATCTAAGTTAGTTCCTTATGAAAAAAAATAGGAGAAATCCACTAAAACAGGGGTCCTCAACCTCCAGGGTCTAATACCTGATGATCTGAAGTAGAGCTGGTGTACTAATACTAGAAATAAAGTGTAAAATAAATGTAGTACATTTGAACCATCCCCAAACCATCTCCGCACTCCTGGTCCATGGAAAACTTGTCTTCTGCGGAACTAGTCCCTGGTGCCAAAAAGGTTGAGTACCGCTTTTACCTGAAGGGTTTGGCAGTAAGGGGTAGATGATGATTGTGGGGTCCCTGAGAGAAAGGCTGAATCACCAGGCTCCCCCTTGTTTTCCTTCTGGGTACTCCGAGGCTGAGGAGAGAAGTCACAGGTGTGGGCGTGGGCTGCACTGAGCCTGAGGCAGGCAGGAGGGTGATGTCGGGACACCCAATGGGTGGCAGGCCAAAGGGGAGGCTGGAGGCCCTGAGACAGGGCCGGGTTGGAAGCCATAAAGCTGAGCCCCTGATGTGAAGGAAATCTGTTATCAGGGCAGAGACTGAGCAAGAACCTGGGGGCCACGGGTGTACCTGGAGCAAGGAGGGGACCCCACTCCTGGTTCTGGATGTTGCGGCATGGTCTTGATCAGAGGAATCAGGCAGGAGGCCGTTTCTAGGATGGGCACGGGGGGCAGAGGAGGTGCCCAGCCTCCTGGCCAGCTGGCTCTCCTGACTGCACACCTCGCTTCCTCTCTTTCCACATATGGATAGGAGCGGTTCTCTGGCTGTCGTCTACATCCGGGGAGCTCAGCCACGAGTCCCCAGCTGCACACAGAGGGAAGTGTGAGCTGAGAGCCTTAATCCGACAGAGAAAGAACTTGGGAACCTAGACAGCTAGGAATGGGTGGTCAGGATGTTGATAATAGGGATGACAGTGACGAGAGCGAGCCTTCCTTGAGCGCCTCCTGTCTCCAGACCCCGTTCTGGGATCGTTTCAATGAATCGTCTCCTTTCATCCTTGCAACTTCCCTGTGACGTGGTAGTCTGTGAGGCAGGCAGGTGAAGCACCTTGGCCAAGGTCATCATGAACAAGGGTAATTTAACTCTCATGGGAAACAAGGTACTAGCGTATCCAGCCCCATCTACGTCTCCATCATCAGCTCTAGCTAACCTCCTCGTACCCTCCAACTCTGACATCCCAGGCCTCCTATAGTTTGTGGAATGCTTCCTACCGCCTCCTGTCTCCACGCCTTCGCACTCACTCTTCCCTCTTTCTGGAACACTCTTCCCCTGGCAAACTCTCACTCACCTTCCAAGATTTAGTGCAAGCGTGGTTGTGTTCTGGTCACTTTCCCTGATACCAACCTGTGGACGGAAGGACTCTTTCCTCCCAGTAAGGAACGCTGCCGTGTCTACATCAGAGTGGGGACCAATATCCAGAGTAGGAATCACGCCTTCCTCCTCACTGCGGCAGCCCCTGCGCAGGTCTGGATGGCTGGTGGGTGTGGTCCTCTGTCTCCGCCCACCCTCACCGTGGCCTCTCTCTCCTCGTCTCTTGGCAGCCTGGCGTGGGGCTCCTTTACCTGCTGCATGGCAGCGTCTGTCACCACGCTCAACTCCTACACCAAGACGGTCATTGAGTTCCGGCACAAGCGCAAGGTCTTTGAGCAGGGCTACCGGGAGGAGCCGACCTTCATAGACCCTGAGGCCATCAAGTACTTGGGGCGGGTGGGGCCACGGGTGTACCTGGAGGATGGGACACGGGGCAGAGGAGGTTTGGGCACGGGGCAGAGGAGGTGCCCAGCCTCCTGGCCAGCTGGCTCTCCTGACTGCACACCTCGCTTCCTCTCTTTCCACATATGGATAGGAGCGGTTCTCTGGCTGTCGTCTACATCCGGGGAGCTCAGCCACGAGTCCCCAGCTGCACACAGAGGGAAGTGTGAGCTGAGAGCCTTAATCCGACAGAGAAAGAACTTGGGAACCTAGACAGCTAGGAATGGGTGGTCAGGATGTTGATAATAGGGATGACAGTGACGAGAGCGAGCCTTCCTTGAGCGCCTCCTGTCTCCAGACCCCGTTCTGGGATCGTTTCAATGAATCGTCTCCTTTCATCCTTGCAACTTCCCTGTGACGTGGTAGTCTGTGAGGCAGGCAGGTGAAGCACCTTGGCCAAGGTCATCATGAACAAGGGTAATTTAACTCTCATGGGAAACAAGGTACTAGCGTATCCAGCCCCATCTACGTCTCCATCATCAGCTCTAGCTAACCTCCTCGTACCCTCCAACTCTGACATCCCAGGCCTCCTATAGTTTGTGGAATGCTTCCTACCGCCTCCTGTCTCCACGCCTTCGCACTCACTCTTCCCTCTTTCTGGAACACTCTTCCCCTGGCAAACTCTCACTCACCTTCCAAGATTTAGTGCAAGCGTGGTTGTGTTCTGGTCACTTTCCCTGATACCAACCTGTGGACGGAAGGACTCTTTCCTCCCAGTAAGGAACGCTGCCGTGTCTACATCAGAGTGGGGACCAATATCCAGAGTAGGAATCACGCCTTCCTCCTCACTGCGGCAGCCCCTGCGCAGGTCTGGATGGCTGGTGGGTGTGGTCCTCTGTCTCCGCCCACCCTCACCGTGGCCTCTCTCTCCTCGTCTCTTGGCAGCCTGGCGTGGGGCTCCTTTACCTGCTGCATGGCAGCGTCTGTCACCACGCTCAACTCCTACACCAAGACGGTCATTGAGTTCCGGCACAAGCGCAAGGTCTTTGAGCAGGGCTACCGGGAGGAGCCGACCTTCATAGACCCTGAGGCCATCAAGTACTTCCGGGAGAGGTCAGTGCATATGGGGTCACCTCCGGCCCCTGCTGGGCATTGGAAGCCTAATGCCTGGCCTCAGTGGCCACAGGGATCCCGTCAAAAACTAGAGTGGTGTGACCAGTGTCTTGGGGGATCATGGGGAGGACGGGGCAGGCGGGGTGAGGTAGAGTTTGGACCCCACTGTGTTGAAATTTGGGGGACACTTTAATGTTTTCTGGGGCCTGTGGTTGCTTTGGGTTCATGTGGTCAGAGCTTGAGAAACCAAGAAGGGAATCGAGTTTGAGTGAGGCTTCATGCTTTTTAGAACCAAGGTAGGAGGGTCACAGAGAGGCTGAACTAAGGTTTACTTCCTGAGCTCTGTCACAGCATTGAGTGAAGAAAGGACTCAGCAGTGGGTACGGGTGATGGCTGCTAGAGGAGGAGGGCGCCTCGAGGGCAGGGACTACATATGACCACCTGAGTCCTTAGAGTCCAGCGGAGAATAGAGGGGGTGATAGTAGATTTTGGGTGGATATATGACTGGAAGGATGCTGCATGGTTGGCTGGATGGAGGATGGGTGGATGGATGGATAGGATGGATGGATGGGTGGATGGATGGATAGGATGGATGGATGGGTGGATGGATGGATAGGATGGATGGATGGGTGGATGGATGGGTGGATGGATGGATGGGTGGATGGATGGATAGGATGGATGGATAGGATGGATGGATGGGTGGATGGATGGATGGGTGGATGGATGGATAGGATGGATGGATGGGTGGATGGATGGATGCCGGATGCATGAGTGATGGATGGACGATGCGGTGGATGGACACTAGATGGAGGATGGGCTGGGTGGATGGATGATGGATGCTAGATGGTTGGATGGATGGGTGGATGATGGATGCTGGATGGTTAGCTGGAAGGATGGATGGATGCTGGATGGATGGATGGTGGATGAGTGGAAGGATAGGAAGGTTATTATCATATTTCCTGGGACCGTTTCCTAAATAAACTACTATTACCCAAATATTTATCCCAGTCTGCTTTGGGACTGCTGATCAGACATGCACTATTGCCTTTCAGTGGCAGGGAATGGAACAGCTTTTAGGACAAACGACAGTCTGGGGAGGAAAAGAGAGAAGGAGACTGTAGAGCTGGGCAGCCCTGAGTCAGACTCTCCGTGGGGCAAGCGGAAGGGTTTCAAGCCAAGAGGTCTCGTGGTGGGGGTGTTGGGGGGCCCTCAGGGCCTGCTCTCTGACTGCTACAGACCCCATCATCTCTCCTTTGCACCCAAGCCTCCTTTCTGACTCTGAACGCTGCAAGCTGAACTCCACCTCAGGGCCTTTGCACCTGCTGTGCTCCTGCCTGGGATCCTCACCGGGTTGGCTACTAAAGCCTCTGCTCAGAGAGGCCTTTCTTAATCACTTGGTCTACATTGGGGCTTCCCAGGTGGCACTAGTGGTAAAGAACACACCTGCCAAAGCAGGAGACCTGAGAGCCACGGGTGTGTGTCTATGACTGACTGACTTCTCTTTGGAGACCTCAGCCCGACTGCCTGGTACCCTTTCAGCCCAGGGTCCACCATCATTTGGCAGCTACAGCAACTCAGCGTTCCTACATCAAAGTCCCAGGTCAGGTATCCAGGCCCCGGCGGATCGGCTATGCCCAGGGAGCTCAGCCGGGCACACAGGCCCACCTTGCTCATGGCTGAGGACAGAGCATGTCCACCAGGAAGGTGGCAATGACGGGCTGAGCGTCAAGAGTCGATGCTCAGGAAATGTTCACAGCAGCCACGTAAGCGGTCTGGCGTCCGAAGTGGCTTCCTCAGCACTGCATCTGCTGTCGCCTCATCAGCTGTGGGCGATCCGGGGGCATCATGGACGCCCTCATTCTGCTGAGGCCAAAGACAGGCCCTCTATGCAGCTCATCAGCACGAAGCTGCTGTTTGCTGGCCCCTAACAGCTCAGGCCCCGGCGACGCGGGAGAAGATGAATGCTTCCCGGCATATGTGCAGAATATCACTTGACTCGTTCATAACTTGAACATTATGCAGAGGTTCATCAAATTTTATTTCCCTTCCTCTCCAAGGAGAACATTTCAGCTTAGCTGGGCTGTTCTTTTTCTTTTTCTTTTTTTTTTTTGGTGCCTTCCCTACAAAGAGCTCAGAGCGTACACACAGATGTCGACTCAGGTCTGCAGGGGTGTGCCCAGCTGCAGGGCAGAACTCCTGCAGGGGCCGGAGTCCCTGAAACCCTAGCCAGGGACGCGAGGGAAGAGACCCTTGACCCCACCCGCCCATGTTTCTTATTCCTCGGGCCACAGGTGTGCTATGGAAAGAACAGGGGTTTGGGAGGCCCCCTGATCTGAATTTTCCACTTCTGTTGCCTCACTTTTGTGTGACTTGGGGCAAGTCCCTTAGCCCCTCTGAGCCCGTTTCCTCTCACTCACAGTAGGAGAACTCAGAGCTTTCGGCATCTCAGGAAGCCTCAAACTGGATGACCCAGGAAACATGGCACACACAGTGGGTGGCACAGGAGGTCATTTCATCTGTGACTTCCGGTTCCTTCCGCTCCTGATACAACGTGTAAAACTCCTCCATCATGCAGCGCGTAGGAGGGAGACAAGCCCGTATTGTAGATCCTGGGACTCTCATAATCACGTTAGTAACCACAGCAAACGGGTGACTGAGGTGTGAGGCTGGCTGTGAATACAGAAGAGGAGTTTAAGAGAGGCTGCAGGTTTTCTTAGACTCCACGCCCCGCCCCCCTTCTGCCATGCCTGTCCTCAGAGGAGGAGCCCCTGACTGAGGACCTGGGGCTCTGTGGGGGCTGGCAGGGCAGGCAGGCCTGGACAGCGGTACCCCCATCCCCATCGCACCCACCCCTGACCTGTTGGATTTTTTCTCTTCAGGAGCAGAGGACTGACCAGGCGGATTCTGCACTGTTTTCAGGGTTTTGAAATGTAGTGTGTGGAAGAAACGGGTGTGCGTGCATGTGTAGGGGCCAGTGTGCCCCCCTGTGTTGGGCTTGTTGGGGAGGCCGAGCCTCCACGCTCTGACCCTGAGCAGCCTGGCCTGCCCCCACTCTGAGAAAGGTCTGGAATGAAGCCCTCCCAGCCTCACCCTCCCTGTGGTCCCCAAGGAGGGCGTCTTAATCGGGGCTCCCGGGAGAGGAGAGGGAAAGCGTGCAGGATGAAAAGTAAATATTTGCAGATCGGGGCTTTCCTGAATGCTTGATGTTCAGAGCTGGTTTGACAACCGGTAGGGAAGGAAATGGACCCTGCTGGATGGAACTCCAGGGGGAATTCAACAGAGCAAACATCCCGCCTCCCTCGGGAAGCCGCAGTGGGTGGGGGGAGCAAAAGGCTGGGGCTTCCGGGAAGGCAGCTGCTTCCCCTCGCCCCGCCCCACCCCAGGGTCAGATCTCCCCACCAGCCCCTTGCACGAGGCGCGCCTCCGGGTCCCTGAACTTGCGTGTTCATTCACTTTGCTTACCTGCCTCCCGCGCATGCGCAAACCGCTCGCGCAGGGAGCCTTTTCTGGCTTCTGCTCTGCTTCTGACACCTAGAACCACAGGGACTCAACAAGTTATTAACTCCCGGTAATAATTATATTGTTAATTATAGAGGAACAGCCCCCGCTGTGGCAGGCGCTGCTCCAGGGCCTGGCCTGTACGTGGTCACTCAGCCCTGCAGAAGACGGAGGAGACAGACCAGGGCTGGAATGAACCCTGTACTTTATTAGCTGTGGGTCCCCAGATGAGGCACTTCACTGTGGAGCCCTCCAGGCTCTTCCGTCCCCTGCTCAACCCCCTGGCTCTGGTCTAGGGAGCTCAGCAAAACCCTCTGGGTGCCACGTCTGGGTCTCCTGGTGGTGACTCTGGGCGGGAGGGCTCGGCACCACCCGAGGGGGAAGCAGAGGCTAGAAAAGCCTTCACGGGTGAGCTCTAAGCCAAGTTTCTGTTTATTGCTATTACTGATTATTGTTATTATGTAGCCTGCTTGTGGGAATCTTAGTTCCTCAGCCAGGGATGGAATCTGAGCCCCCTTCTGTTGGAAGCACTGAGTCCCAGCTCTTGGGCCACCAGGGAAGTCCCAAGCCAGGTCTCTAAAGGTGCCCACAGTGCTCCTGGCCAGACTGGCGGTGGGTGTGCGGAGAGACTCCCAGACAGAGGCAACAACGCTAGCAAAACCTGGATGGGCAACAAACAAGAGTATTTAGGAAAATCTAAGCCGTTTGTTGTGATCTGAGAGCGGGGCACTTGCAGGAGCTGGGCCTGAGTGTCTCATGTTTCCCCGGAGGCTGGCCTGGCGGCAGATTGGACGTTACTGGGGTGAGAAGGTGGCATGGGACCCTCCCCACACCTCCTTCCTGGTTCCAGGCCTCACGGGGCCCCTGTTCTGACCTGGGGGAGATCAGGTAGACGTAAATCATCCCTGCACAGCGGTGGGCCACCTCTTCTTTACCTGTCCCTGGGGCTGGTGCAGAAAGGGACAAAGGACCCCGCACCCCACCACTGCTCTGGCTTCTGTCTGTTGTAGGGTAACTACTGGAAGGGTTGGTCTCCACCTCCTCACGTCCCACTCAGAGCTGCTCCCCACCCCCGTCTCTGCAGGAACATCTCCCGGCTGTCCCAAGAATGGACACACCCCCTTCCACCCCACCAAGCTCCCCCAAGCCACTCTTCCAGCTCCGTGTGCTCTCTCACACCTCCTCTTCTCTGTTCTGTTAAATAGTGATGTTCTGGGCTTCCCTGGTAGGCCAGTGGATAGAGAGCCCACTTTATAGTCCAAGGGGCACTGGTTCGATAGCTGGCCTGGGACACTCCCACGTGCCGCAGAGCAGCTGGACCAGTGTGTCCAATTACGAGCCAGCGCTGTGGAGCATATGTGCCCAGAGCCGGTGCTCTGCAACAAGAGAGGCCACTGCAATGGGAGGCCCACACAGGCCAAAGAATAACAATGGATGAAAATAAATTAATCAATTAAAAGAGAAACAATAAAAGAGGCCAAAATTTAAAAAATGAAAAAGGACACAGTCTTAAGAATTTTTTTTTTTAAAGTAATGATGTTCCCAAGGTCAGTTCTAGGGCCTCTTTTGACAGTGGCCTCTGCAGTCACACATATACCAGGACTCCTGTGTTCTTGGTCTCCTCCAGACCCCCGACCCCATATCCAGCTGCCTCTTGGGTGCTTCCACTCTGAATCCTCAAAGACATCAAAAACAACATGGCGGAACTTCCCTTGTGCTCCAGGGGTAAGATTCTGCACTCCCAATGCAAGAGGCACAGGTTCAAACCTCTGCCCATGGAGCAACAACCCAAGGGGAAAAAATTTAGGAAAATCTAAGCCGTTTGTTGTGATCTGAGAGCGGGGCACTTGCAGGAGCTGGGCCTGAGTGTCTCATGTTTCCCCGGAGGCTGGCCTGGCGGCAGATTGGACGTTACTGGGGTGAGAAGGTGGCATGGGACCCTCCCCACACCTCCTTCCTGGTTCCAGGCCTCACGGGGCCCCTGTTCTGACCTGGGGGAGATCAGGTAGACGTAAATCATCCCTGCACAGCGGTGGGCCACCTCTTCTTTACCTGTCCCTGGGGCTGGTGCAGAAAGGGACAAAGGACCCCGCACCCCACCACTGCTCTGGCTTCTGTCTGTTGTAGGGTAACTACTGGAAGGGTTGGTCTCCACCTCCTCACGTCCCACTCAGAGCTGCTCCCCACCCCCGTCTCTGCAGGAACATCTCCCGGCTGTCCCAAGAATGGACACACCCCCTTCCACCCCACCAAGCTCCCCCAAGCCACTCTTCCAGCTCCGTGTGCTCTCTCACACCTCCTCTTCTCTGTTCTGTTAAATAGTGATGTTCTGGGCTTCCCTGGTAGGCCAGTGGATAGAGAGCCCACTTTATAGTCCAAGGGGCACTGGTTCGATAGCTGGCCTGGGACACTCCCACGTGCCGCAGAGCAGCTGGACCAGTGTGTCCAATTACGAGCCAGCGCTGTGGAGCATATGTGCCCAGAGCCGGTGCTCTGCAACAAGAGAGGCCACTGCAATGGGAGGCCCACACAGGCCAAAGAATAACAATGGATGAAAATAAATTAATCAATTAAAAGAGAAACAATAAAAGAGGCCAAAATTTAAAAAATGAAAAAGGACACAGTCTTAAGAATTTTTTTTTTTAAAGTAATGATGTTCCCAAGGTCAGTTCTAGGGCCTCTTTTGACAGTGGCCTCTGCAGTCACACATATACCAGGACTCCTGTGTTCTTGGTCTCCTCCAGACCCCCGACCCCATATCCAGCTGCCTCTTGGGTGCTTCCACTCTGAATCCTCAAAGACATCAAAAACAACATGGCGGAACTTCCCTTGTGCTCCAGGGGTTAAGATTCTGCACTCCCAATGCAAGAGGCACAGGTTCAAACCCTGGCTGAGGAACTAAGATCCTGCAAGCCACATGGCATTGTCAAAAAAAGAAAAGAAAAAAGTCAGCATGGCCAGGAGGCCATGTATGATGGTTTCTTCCAAATTTGGGCTCCTCTGGTGGGTCAGCTGGTAAGGAATCCCCCTACCATGCAGGAGACCCCAGTTCAATTCCTGGGTTGGGAAGATCCCCTGGAGAAGGGAACGGCTACCCACTCCAGTATTCTTGGGCTTCCTTAGTGGCTCAGATAATAAAGGATCCACCTGCAATGTGGGAGACCGTGGTTCGATCCCTGGGCTGGGAAGACCCCCTGGAGGAGGGCATAGCTCCCCACTCGAAATTGCCTCATGGCCACCTCTTCCAAAGTCGAGCCTGTTTCCACGTCCCTCTCCAGGCTGGCCCTGCTGAGTAAGCAGACATCTGCACATCTCGCCCTTCGTGTCGGAACACCCCAAACCCAGTGCTTTCCCCTGCGGATGGGCTGCTTCCTCGCCACCTCCACTCCCATCACGCGTCCAAGGTAGCTGTTCTCACTCCTGTGGAGGGGGCTTTGCGTCCTGACATCCATCCACCCCCAGCACCTAAAGCCCCTTCGTTCTGCACATGTAATCAGGGTGCCTCCACCCTCATCTGTCTGCTGAAGCACCCCAGTGCCTCCCCACGGTCCCAGGACGAGTCCCAGCTCTTGTGACATGCAGGCCTCACCATGGACCAGCACTCCCTCCTTTATTGCCTTCCCTGCCTGGAAGATCCCCGGACAGGCCATTCTTCTGCTTCTATGGTAGCCTGAGGACGGCTGTCTTCTTGGCCTGGGATGTGACACGCCACCCCCCATATACATTTCTTTGCCTTGTCACTTCTGCATCTGCAGATACTACGTCAAGCATCAATCTTTTTTTTTTTTTATCTTTTGGCCACTCCCAAAGTGGTGTTTTAGTTCCCCGACCAGGGATTGAACCCACATCCCCTGCATTGGAAGCATGGAGTCCTCACCACTGGACGGCCAGAGAAATCCCTCGAGCATCGATTCTGAATGAAACAAAATCCCTCATCCATTCTCTCTCATAACCGGCCATGCGTACAAGCTCCACAGGCCGGGGATGCAGGTCTGCTCCCTTTTCAATTCCCAAATATGGGCTGGAGGGAGAAGGTGATGGAGAGCAGACGGGCAGGTGCCTTTGGGACAGGTCACCAGCCAGTCTGTTGGCCAAGGTGCCCTCCTCTGGGAGCTGCCACTGGTTTTGCCAGCCCGACCTTTCCCCGCCTCGCTGCTGCCGTGTTGCATGGCACCTGGTTCAGGGGCGCTCCCCTCTTTGTCTGCTGACCTGGTTTGTCTCCCATCCAAGTACTATCCAGGCCCGACCCTGCTTAGCTTCCAAGACCAGATGAGATCCGCATGTTCAGGGTGGTATGGCGGTAGACTCACCTGATCTCTCTCGTTTTCCCCAAGGCTGGGCTGAGGAAGGGGCTTTGGAGATAAGCCAGGTCTAGAGGTTTACATGTCGTCAGGATCCGCTGGAGCTGTTAAAGGTGGGGATAGGGCTGTGGGGTCAGGGCACCAGGAAGGCTAGTGATTGTTTTTCTGAGTAATACATTCTAACCCATGCTGTTCTGAAAAGAATCTCAAGGCGCCAATATCTTAAGGTCTGTTTTTAAAACCCAATTTCAAAAAACCGGGAGGCAAATCTGTCAACCACACACACGGATCAGGGGAGAGTGTTGGCACGGTGGCTATTTATCTTCCCTGTGTTTTCCGAACGTTCTGTATCATGATGAGCTTGCTCGCAAAATGGCAATGAAAAAGAGAGAGTGAGGCTCTTTTTAAAAATCCATTTATTTTCCACTGTCTTGGAATGGCTCTTCTGATGGGATATTGTAGAATCTTAATCTCCTACCTCTGGTCATTTATTTGCCAAATTTTCTTTTAATTTCATCCTTCATTCCATCACCGGTGCATCATTTAAGAATCATCGTGTTCTTTGTCCTCCGTGGCTGTTTCTTAACCATTTAACCTCTGAGACGTGTCCAATCACAGCTCCCTCTTACCCGTCTGTTTCCACTGTTGCTGCTTGAATATGACCTCTCAGCGATGGCTTGTGCTGTATCAGTCTTTATTGGGGTCCTTCGATGCCCCTGTTTCGTCTCAAGAGGAACGAGGCGACCAGAAATTAGAGATGGCGCCACGACCCAGGCCGGGGATGCAGGTCTGCTCCTTTTCAATTCCCAAATATGGGCTGGAGGGAGAAGGTGATGGAGAGCAGACGGGCAGGTGCCTTTGGGACAGGTCACCAGCCAGTCTGTTGGCCAAGGTGCCCTCCTCTGGGAGCTGCCACTGGTTTTGCCAGCCCGACCTTTCCCCGCCTCGCTGCTGCCGTGTTGCATGGCACCTGGTTCAGGGGCGCTCCCCTCTTTGTCTGCTGACCTGGTTTGTCTCCCATCCAAGTACTATCCAGGCCCGACCCTGCTTAGCTTCCAAGACCAGATGAGATCCGCATGTTCAGGGTGGTATGGCGGTAGACTCACCTGATCTCTCTCGTTTTCCCCAAGGCTGGGCTGAGGAAGGGGCTTTGGAGATAAGCCAGGTCTAGAGGTTTACATGTCGTCAGGATCCGCTGGAGCTGTTAAAGGTGGGGATAGGGCTGTGGGGTCAGGGCACCAGGAAGGCTAGTGATTGTTTTTCTGAGTAATACATTCTAACCCATGCTGTTCTGAAAAGAATCTCAAGGCGCCAATATCTTAAGGTCTGTTTTTAAAACCCAATTTCAAAAAACCGGGAGGCAAATCTGTCAACCACACACACGGATCAGGGGAGAGTGTTGGCACGGTGGCTATTTATCTTCCCTGTGTTTTCCGAACGTTCTGTATCATGATGAGCTTGCTCGCAAAATGGCAATGAAAAAGAGAGAGTGAGGCTCTTTTTAAAAATCCATTTATTTTCCACTGTCTTGGAATGGCTCTTCTGATGGGATATTGTAGAATCTTAATCTCCTACCTCTGGTCATTTATTTGCCAAATTTTCTTTTAATTTCATCCTTCATTCCATCACCGGTGCATCATTTAAGAATCATCGTGTTCTTTGTCCTCCGTGGCTGTTTCTTAACCATTTAACCTCTGAGACGTGTCCAATCACAGCTCCCTCTTACCCGTCTGTTTCCACTGTTGCTGCTTGAATATGACCTCTCAGCGATGGCTTGTGCTGTATCAGTCTTTATTGGGGTCCTTCGATGCCCCTGTTTCGTCTCAAGAGGAACGAGGCGACCAGAAATTAGAGATGGCGCCACGGACATTTCTGGGCTCTCCCAAGAATAGCGTGACAACCAACCCTTCCTGAAAGGAAAGCAAAAGACACAGAGTGGTCCTTGAGATGGGAGTTATCTCGCAGAAGAGCTGCTCCCTGACCTCGATGTTTTCTCCAAGTATCAGCCCAGTGGAGAGAAATGAGATGTGGGAAGGCTCCGGGCGCCCTCCTCCCTGACATTATTACTGCCAATTCTTTGGGGATGCTTATTTGCAGGTGGGACTCTAGGGTGGGCATAGGAGACCTGGACCCAGACGAGAGCCCAGGACGTGGAGGGCGATGGAGCTTTGAGGAGTCTCACGAGTGCCCAAAGCCCAGGGTCCAACGCCTGGCTCCTCTGATGGAATCCCAGCAGCACCTGCTCCACCTGGGAACCTGTGGGAATGCAGACGCTCAGGCCCCGCCCCCGACCTGTTGAACCAGAATCCACTCCTCATGTGATCTGTGGGCACCTGCCCATGGCGGGGCATTGAGCTGGAGGACAGAGCAAACATCGCCCCAGTTTTGGGTCAGGAGGTGGATGTGGCAGCAGCAGCCAGTGCATAGAGAAGAGTTGACACTTCTATGCTGCTCAAAGTGTGGTCCCCGGACCACGGCCCGTTTGCAAGCATCCGTGAGGATAGAAGGAGAGAAACTGAGACACGTGTTTGGAGACTTTCACACAGAGTGGATAGCGCTGGTACTCCCAAGCTTGCCGTGTGCACGCGTGTGTGTGTGTGTGTGTGTTTCATTTCATTCTCCAGCAAATCATATTTTATTGTATTTTATGAAACATTTGGTCCAAGGTAGATTGAAAGTTAAGGGGGAAAAAAAAAAAAAAACCTATCCCTGTATCAGATGGTTTGAGACGCACACTGGAAAGATGGCCACTTTATACCAGGAAGGGGCTGGAGCTTTGGGAAACAAGCCAGCCTGGGGCAGGGAGAAAGAGGCTGGCTTCAAGGAGGACCCAGAGAGGGCATGGCAGGTGGCGGGCGGGCTGGGAACTCTGTGCTGGGGAGCCCGGGGGCTGCTGCTGCATCAGAGGGAAGACCCAGTGGACCCCTTGCCTGTGTCCCGGCTGCTGTGGCCACCCTTGTCCCTGGAATTAGATGTGCAAGTCCTTTCAGGATGAGATGTGGGTTCAGACTATGAAACCCTAGGAGCCTCTCTCGCCATCATTTACCTGCCTCCTTCTCTCAAAAGAAGAAGTGCCCAGATTGCAGATCTTGTGGGTCTTCAGAGCAATGACCGTGTGACAGAGTGGCCACACGCCTCACCCACCCTTTGCACACCTGCTGGGAGTCCGGGGAGGGCCCACGCTGGATGCCCAGCCCCACTTTCTATGGGACCTCACGGCGCAGGTGGACCCAGGGCGAGTCTGGTGGAGCTTCTGCCAGCTGGGAATCTGCAGGCCTCAGTGCAGACAGCCTCGAGCTCCAGGGACCGATAACCCTGAGTTCAGATCCCTGCCTTACCACTGGCCCTGTGCCCCTTCCAAGCCCTGCTTCTCCCCAAGCGCCCCCCACGGTCCTTTCAAGGCACTTACCTAGATTTCTGGGTCACCTCTCTCACCACCATCCCAAAGTAAAAAAGCTTGTCTTCAGAAAGCACATAATATTTCCTTCAGAAAGTTGTCCTTCAAATGAAAGAAGATAGTAATCCAAGGACCCTGGAGTATTTCTTTTTCTTTGAGTGCAAAGCTCAGCCTCCATGTTTGAACCCCATGAGCTGCTCGTAGCCTGGGATCACTCATGCTCACGGTTGGTCGCTCAGTCCTTTCTGACTCTGTACCCATGGACTGCAGCCCGCCAAGCTCCTTTGACCATGGGATTCTCCAGGCAAGACACTGGAGTGGGTTGCATTTCCTCCTCCAGGGGATCTTCCCGACCCAGGGAAAAACCTGGGTCTCCTACATTGTGCTTCTCCTCGATTCCTTGCCTCCCTCCTTCTCCCACTCCTTCCCGCCTTTCTAACATTCCTTGGGATACATTTGCCATCCCTGTGGTCACCCCAAGACGACCAGTGGAGAAGGAGATAAACTCTGAGTTTAAAATGTTTGTGGGGAAACCAGTGATTAAAGACACTGAAAACCAGGAAGGCTGCTCCGTTCTGAGCCTTTCCTCTGTGCCAGGTCCTGGGCTCCCGTCCTCACGAGAACCAGTGGGGCGGTGGTGGCTGTCCGTACGGCCCTTCCTACCCCCACTGTCTTGTCCGTGACCATGGAGAAGGCTCTGAATTACAGAGATTCAGAGGAGTCTGGTGCGTCTGTTCATAGCAGAGCGGGGCTCAGCCCCAACCCTGCCTCCTACAGCGAGCTGCCCAGAGCATCCCCTTGTCCTCAGGTGCTCCCTGCCAGGAAGCCCGGGGATGGGGGCAAAGGGTCAGAGCCCTTGCTGTCACCGAACCTTAGCCACTCACTAGACAGCTGCCAGGACCTGCAGACCAGTTATCTTAGCGGGTGAACCTGGTGGAGAGAGCTATGTTTGTGCAAGGAACGAGCTCTTTCCAAAACAGCCACAGCAGAAATCAGGCAGACCCGGGCTGGATCCCAGCTTCCTCCCTGAGAGGCCAGCATGTCCTGCGGCTTCCGACCCTCCCCTTCTCCCCAAGCGCCCCCACGGTCCTTTCAAGGCACTTACCTAGATTTCTGGGTCACCTCTCTCACCACCATCCCAAAGTAAAAAAGCTTGTCTTCAGAAAGCACATAATATTTCCTTCAGAAAGTTGTCCTTCAAATGAAAGAAGATAGTAATCCAAGGACCCTGGAGTATTTCTTTTTCTTTGAGTGCAAAGCTCAGCCTCCATGTTTGAACCCCATGAGCTGCTCGTAGCCTGGGATCACTCATGCTCACGGTTGGTCGCTCAGTCCTTTCTGACTCTGTACCCATGGACTGCAGCCCGCCAAGCTCCTTTGACCATGGGATTCTCCAGGCAAGACACTGGAGTGGGTTGCATTTCCTCCTCCAGGGGATCTTCCCGACCCAGGGAAAAACCTGGGTCTCCTACATTGTGCTTCTCCTCGATTCCTTGCCTCCCTCCTTCTCCCACTCCTTCCCGCCTTTCTAACATTCCTTGGGATACATTTGCCATCCCTGTGGTCACCCCAAGACGACCAGTGGAGAAGGAGATAAACTCTGAGTTTAAAATGTTTGTGGGGAAACCAGTGATTAAAGACACTGAAAACCAGGAAGGCTGCTCCGTTCTGAGCCTTTCCTCTGTGCCAGGTCCTGGGCTCCCGTCCTCACGAGAACCAGTGGGGCGGTGGTGGCTGTCCGTACGGCCCTTCCTACCCCCACTGTCTTGTCCGTGACCATGGAGAAGGCTCTGAATTACAGAGATTCAGAGGAGTCTGGTGCGTCTGTTCATAGCAGAGCGGGGCTCAGCCCCAACCCTGCCTCCTACAGCGAGCTGCCCAGAGCATCCCCTTGTCCTCAGGTGCTCCCTGCCAGGAAGCCCGGGGATGGGGGCAAAGGGTCAGAGCCCTTGCTGTCACCGAACCTTAGCCACTCACTAGACAGCTGCCAGGACCTGCAGACCAGTTATCTTAGCGGGTGAACCTGGTGGAGAGAGCTATGTTTGTGCAAGGAACGAGCTCTTTCCAAAACAGCCACAGCAGAAATCAGGCAGACCCGGGCTGGATCCCAGCTTCCTCCCTGAGAGGCCAGCATGTCCTGCGGCTTCCGAGATGCAGCCCCAGCTTTGCTTCTTCCCATGAAGGGTCCCCGCACCGGTGGATCTGAACCCCTGGCTGCACAGTGCAGTCGCTGGGCAATTGAAAGCTCCCCTGCTAACGTCAGGGGGCCCCCGCGTGGAGAACCTCTGACTAGACCAGAGGCTAACACACGCTCTCCCAGAAGCCACGTCCAGCCTGCTTGTACCTGCTGTATATAAGAAAGTGAAAGTGTGGTCTCTCCATCATGTCTGACTCTTTTGCAACCCCGTGGATGGTAGCCCACCGGGCGCCTCTGTCCATGGGAGTCTCCAGGCCAGAACAGTGGAGTGGGCTGCCATGCCCTCCTCCAGGGGATCTTCCCCACCCAGGGATGGAGGCCAGGTCTCTGGCCTGGCAGGTGGATTCTTTACCCTCTGAGCCACCAGGGAAGTCCGTAATCCTCTGCTAAACAACACGTCCCTTCCTTTACATGTTGTCTGCGGCTACTTCCAACTAGCCCTTTGAGTAGGACATTTGAGTGGTTGTGACAGAGTTCATGTGGCCTGTGAAAGCTCACGCGTTCACTGTCTAGAACTTGACAGAGTTTGCCAACCCCTGGCCTAGACGGCCAGCCACCTTGCTTCAACTTCCATGATGTCCTTCTCCCGTAAAGCTCAGCACGGGAAGTTGTGATGCCTGGTTCACGGGCGCAGCAGATGTGATGGGCCTCCGAATTGTCTTGTCCGTGACCATGGAGAAGGCTCTGAATTACAGAGATTCAGAGGAGTCTGGTGCGTCTGTTCATAGCAGAGCGGGGCTCAGCCCCAACCCTGCCTCCTACAGCGAGCTGCCCAGAGCATCCCCTTGTCCTCAGGTGCTCCCTGCCAGGAAGCCCGGGGATGGGGGCAAAGGGTCAGAGCCCTTGCTGTCACCGAACCTTAGCCACTCACTAGACAGCTGCCAGGACCTGCAGACCAGTTATCTTAGCGGGTGAACCTGGTGGAGAGAGCTATGTTTGTGCAAGGAACGAGCTCTTTCCAAAACAGCCACAGCAGAAATCAGGCAGACCCGGGCTGGATCCCAGCTTCCTCCCTGAGAGGCCAGCATGTCCTGCGGCTTCCGAGATGCAGCCCCAGCTTTGCTTCTTCCCATGAAGGGTCCCCGCACCGGTGGATCTGAACCCCTGGCTGCACAGTGCAGTCGCTGGGCAATTGAAAGCTCCCCTGCTAACGTCAGGGGGCCCCCGCGTGGAGAACCTCTGACTAGACCAGAGGCTAACACACGCTCTCCCAGAAGCCACGTCCAGCCTGCTTGTACCTGCTGTATATAAGAAAGTGAAAGTGTGGTCTCTCCATCATGTCTGACTCTTTTGAAACCCCCGTGGATGGTAGCCCACCGGGCGCCTCTGTCCATGGGAGTCTCCAGGCCAGAACAGTGGAGTGGGCTGCCATGCCCTCCTCCAGGGGATCTTCCCCACCCAGGGATGGAGGCCAGGTCTCTGGCCTGGCAGGTGGATTCTTTACCCTCTGAGCCACCAGGGAAGTCCGTAATCCTCTGCTAAACAACACGTCCCTTCCTTTACATGTTGTCTGCGGCTACTTCCAACTAGCCCTTTGAGTAGGACATTTGAGTGGTTGTGACAGAGTTCATGTGGCCTGTGAAAGCTCACGCGTTCACTGTCTAGAACTTGACAGAGTTTGCCAACCCCTGGCCTAGACGGCCAGCCACCTTGCTTCAACTTCCATGATGTCCTTCTCCCGTAAAGCTCAGCACGGGAAGTTGTGATGCCTGGTTCACGGGCGCAGCAGATGTGATGGGCCTCTCCGAATTGTCCCTGTGGCCCCCGGACAGCAGGTGTTTGCTCACTGGCTGGTGTTCTTATATGCTGACTGTCGAACTCTGGGTAGAAGGAAATGGCCACCCACCCCAGCATTCTCGTCTAGAAAATCCCATGGATGGAGAAGCCTGGTGAGTAACAGTCCACAGGCTCTCACATATGTATATATGGGGCTTCCCCAGTGGCTCAGTGGGGACGAATCTGCCTGCAGTGCAGGAGAAACGGGTTCCACCCCTGGGTCGGGAAGATCCCCTGGAGGAGGGCATGGCAACCCACTCCAGTATTCCTGCCCGGAGAATCCCATGGACAGAGGAGCCTGGCGGGCTGCAGTCCATGGGGTCCCACAGAGTTGGGCGTGACTGAAGTGACAAGCAGCAGCATTGAGCCCTGGGCTTCTTAGCAGCAAGGTTTGGGTGACCAGGAAGTGGGCCTGGTGGTTCTCTCCTGAAACATCAGCTCCAAGTGCGTACAAGCAAGTGAGGGAATGGAGGGATGGTGGCAGCAGGCAGCCCCGCGGGTAAGGACTCGGGGTGCTTGCAGCGTGCCTCAGAGCGTGCAGCCAGGGTTGGAACTGCTTCCACTTCAGGGGACTAGACTATTTTTGTCTAAAGATACTGTTCAGTGCTAAAGAATCTGCCTGCCATGCACCTAGGAGATGTGGGTTCAATCCCTGGGTCAGGAAGACCCCCTGGAGAAGAAAATGGCAACCCACTCTAGTATTCTTGCTTGAAAGATCCCATGGACAGAGGAGCCTGGCGGGCTACATGGGGTCGCAAAGAGTTGCACAAGACTGAGCACACACACACACACAGGTCCTGCACATATGCACTGGACCTCGTGGAGCCGTGGGATGTATTTGGGCTGCACATGGGTGGGCATAAGGACCTGTCCATTGCATGGGGGTGAGGGGAACCGTGTTGGAGAGACTGCAGTTGGCTCCGCTCGGATCCTCGTCAGCCTCCACTCTGGGCTTGTCGTACCGTCCCTGGCCAGGCCAGTCTGTCTGAAACGGCAGTGAGCTTGAGATGCCAGAGGAGAAATGCTCCCAGCGGCTGGTGAGAAAGAGCACTGTCTTGGTTTCTATGTAGAAGTGTCTGTAGGCAGTGTTGTAATTTACTAAAGAAACGTGATGCAACTCGCCAAAGTCCTGTCCTTGAATCAGAAAATAGAGGTAAGTTCAAAAAGAAGGCTCCAGGAGCATGGAAAGATTTAAAAAAGAAGAAGAAGAAGAAGAAGAAGGCTCCAGATTTAATCCCCTTTATTCTCATTATCCGGGGTCAATCACCATTAACCTTTGGGTATATGTTTTGCCAAGTAATGTTTTGTGCATATTAATGTGTAATTAGTTTTTTTAATGAATGAATTTGTTTATTTTTGACTGCTCTGGGTCTTCGTTGCTGCCCAAGGGCTTTCTCTAGTTGTGGCAAGCAGGGGCACCTCTCTAGGTGCGGGCCTAATTTCCCCTTGTGGAGGCTTCTCCTGTTGGAAAGCTCAGGCTCTGGGGCGTGGGCTCGGCCCCATGGCATGTGGGATCTTCCTGGATCAGGGATCGAGCCCGTGTCCTCTGGCCTTGGCAGGCAGGCAGATTCTTAACCACTGGACCACCAGGGAAAGCCTGGTGGGTGAGTTTTCAACCACACTGTTTACTTTCTTTTGGCATAGTGCTTTGGCGTATGATTGAACGTCTCTTGTGAGAGCACGTAGGTCTGCCTCCCTCTTCTGCCTCCAGTTTATCAGCTGGATGCCACCTGATCCGTCACACCACCTTTCAATACCTCTTGTTTCTTCATCAATAAAATGCAAAAATAATGCCCATCTCACAGGGCCGTGGGAAGGATCCTTTGGGACGGTGGTGCCGAGCTGCCTCGCCAAATGTCCTCCGGGGAAAGGGTGCCCTTTTCCAGGTCCTTGCTCTCTGCCCACTCAGCCTGCTCGCTCTTTGCTTTTCTGCATGAAAACTTAAAAATTGTTTATTTCTGGATTGTTTTAAATCGACGGATAATAACGTTACAGAGTTTTGTGGTTTACTGTCAAATGTCAACCTGAATCTGCCATCAGTATACATATGTCCCCTCCCTCTTCACCTTCCCTCCCGTCTCCCTCCCCATCCCAGTCCCTGGCCAGGCCAGTCTGTCTGAAACGGCAGTGAGCTAGACCGGGGTGCCCCTGTAGAAGCACTGTCTTGGTTTCTATGTAGAAGTGTCTGTAGGCAGTGTTGTAATTTACTAAAGAAACGTGATGCAACTCGCCAAAGTCCTGTCCTTGAATCAGAAAATAGAGGTAAGTTCAAAAAGAAGGCTCCAGGAGCATGGAAAGATTTAAAAAAGAAGAAGAAGAAGAAGAAGGCTCCAGATTTAATCCCCTTTATTCTCATTATCCGGGGTCAATCACCATTAACCTTTGGGTATATGTTTTGCCAAGTAATGTTTTGTGCATATTAATGTGTAATTAGTTTTTTTAATGAATGAATTTGTTTATTTTTGACTGCTCTGGGTCTTCGTTGCTGCCCAAGGGCTTTCTCTAGTTGTGGCAAGCAGGGGCACCTCTCTAGGTGCGGGCCTAATTTCCCCTTGTGGAGGCTTCTCCTGTTGGAAAGCTCAGGCTCTGGGGCGTGGGCTCGGCCCCATGGCATGTGGGATCTTCCTGGATCAGGGATCGAGCCCGTGTCCTCTGGCCTTGGCAGGCAGGCAGATTCTTAACCACTGGACCACCAGGGAAAGCCTGGTGGGTGAGTTTTCAACCACACTGTTTACTTTCTTTTGGCATAGTGCTTTGGCGTATGATTGAACGTCTCTTGTGAGAGCACGTAGGTCTGCCTCCCTCTTCTGCCTCCAGTTTATCAGCTGGATGCCACCTGATCCGTCACACCACCTTTCAATACCTCTTGTTTCTTCATCAATAAAATGCAAAAATAATGCCCATCTCACAGGGCCGTGGGAAGGATCCTTTGGGACGGTGGTGCCGAGCTGCCTCGCCAAATGTCCTCCGGGGAAAGGGTGCCCTTTTCCAGGTCCTTGCTCTCTGCCCACTCAGCCTGCTCGCTCTTTGCTTTTCTGCATGAAAACTTAAAAATTGTTTATTTCTGGATTGTTTTAAATCGACGGATAATAACGTTACAGAGTTTTGTGGTTTACTGTCAAATGTCAACCTGAATCTGCCATCAGTATACATATGTCCCCTCCCTCTTCACCTTCCCTCCCGTCTCCCTCCCCATCCCACCCCTCTAGGTTGCCACAGAGCCCCTGTTCGAGTTCCCTTAGTCTTACAACAGATTCCCATTGGTTGTCTGTTGTAGATATGGTAATGTAAGTTTCCATGTTTATTCTTGCCATGCATCTCACCCTCTCTTCCCTTCCCCCAACATGCATAAGTCTGTTCTCTATGTCTGTTTCTCCATTGCTGCTCTGCATATACATTTATCAGTACCGTCTTTCTAGATTCCATCTGTATGTGTTAGTATATGTTATTGATCTTTCTCTTTCTGACGTCCTTCACTCTGTTTAACAGCCTGCTCTTTCTTACGCCGGCGTTTGGCTTCTCTTCGTTCCAGGATGGAGAAGGGCGACGGGGAAAGAGGAGGAGGACTTCCGCTTGGATTGCCGCCACGAGAGATACCCCGCCCGTAAGTTGCCTCGGCGGCAGCAGCCGGTGCTGCCGATTCATGGGCCCTCTGAGAAGCAGGGACCCTGGAGTTGGGTCCGGCTGGCTTCTCCCAGCCCCTGTGCCTTCTCTCGCAGACACAACTGCAGACGGCAAAACAGGCTGGGAGCTCGGCAACGCAAGGCTTCCGCCCGCAGCAGCCATGGCCCTTGCGGTGGGGTCGGAAGACTGAGGAAGCAGAGAGACGTGGGTGCCTTAGGGACGGGCAGGGGAGCCACAGCTCCATCTAGGCGGGGCTCGTCATTGTCTGAAGGGACAAGAGCTCTGGGGTAGAACTAGCCACGTCAGGGAGGTGACGGCTCCCAAGATCTGTTTGCGCAGTTGGTGATCCTGGCAGCTCAGAAAGCTCGGACGTCACCGGGTGGGGCAGAAATCTAGGCTCCTGTGCAGAAAACGAATGTCAGAAAGCGCGAGAGAGGTCATAGGAGAGAAAGGCCTTGCCCTGGACAGACAAGGAAGGAGCTGATACAAGATCAAAGTGGAGGAGTCTCATCTGAGCCTGCTGACTGCCCACCCGGTGCGCCCTGCCCACCCCACTCTGTCCTCAGGGCGTTTTAGACGTGATCTCCTGTTCTTGCTGATCGCCAGCCCCTACAGCCGGGTTACAGAGTTTTGTGGTTTACTCAAATGTCAACCTGAATCTGCCATCAGTATACATATGTCCCTCCTCTTCACCTTCCTCCGTCTCCTCCCCATCCCACCTCTAGGTTGCCACAGAGCCCCTGTTCGAGTTCCCTTAGTCTTACAACAGATTCCCATTGGTTGTCTGTTGTAGATATGGTAATGTAAGTTTCCATGTTTATTCTTGCCATGCATCTCACCCTCTCTTCCCTTCCCCCAACATGCATAAGTCTGTTCTCTATGTCTGTTTCTCCATTGCTGCTCTGCATATACATTTATCAGTACCGTCTTTCTAGATTCCATCTGTATGTGTTAGTATATGTTATTGATCTTTCTCTTTCTGACGTCCTTCACTCTGTTTAACAGCCTGCTCTTTCTTACGCCGGCGTTTGGCTTCTCTTCGTTCCAGGATGGAGAAGGGCGACGGGAACGAGGAGGAGGACTTCCGCTTGGATTGCCGCCACGAGAGATACCCCGCCCGTAAGTTGCCTCGGCGGCAGCAGCCGGTGCTGCCGATTCATGGGCCCTCTGAGAAGCAGGGACCCTGGAGTTGGGTCCGGCTGGCTTCTCCCAGCCCCTGTGCCTTCTCTCGCAGACACAACTGCAGACGGCAAAACAGGCTGGGAGCTCGGCAACGCAAGGCTTCCGCCCGCAGCAGCCATGGCCCTTGCGGTGGGGTCGGAAGACTGAGGAAGCGAGAGAGACGTGGGTGCCTTAGGGACGGGCAGGGGAGCCACAGCTCCATCTAGGCGGGGCTCGTCATTGTCTGAAGGGACAAGAGCTCTGGGGTAGAACTAGCCACGTCAGGGAGGTGACGGCTCCCAAGATCTGTTTGCGCAGTTGGTGATCCTGGCAGCTCAGAAAGCTCGGACGTCACCGGGTGGGGCAGAAATCTAGGCTCCTGTGCAGAAAACGAATGTCAGAAAGCGCGAGAGAGGTCATAGGAGAGAAAGGCCTTGCCCTGGACAGACAAGGAAGGAGCTGATACAAGATCAAAGTGGAGGAGTCTCATCTGAGCCTGCTGACTGCCCACCCGGTGCGCCCTGCCCACCCCACTCTGTCCTCAGGGCGTTTTAGACGTGATCTCCTGTTCTTGCTGATCGCCAGCCCCTACAGCCGGGATGACTAGCCACACTTGGCAGAAATGGGGGCTCAGAGAGGTAGAGCCACTGGCTTAAGGTCACGCAGCTTAGCGAGTCTGCGGCAGGGCTGCTGGTGCTATCAGCACCCCGCGCGTATCTCTCAGGCCGTTTAGGAAACTACAGGGATTCACTGGTAGCTCAGCTGGTAAAGAATTGACCTGCAATGCAGGAGACCCTGGCTCGATTCCTGAGGCAGGAGGAACCCCAGGAGAAGGGAAAGGCTACCCACTCCAGTATTCATGGGCTTCCTTGTTGGCTCAGCTGGTAAAGAATTTGCCTGCCATGAGGGAGACCTGGGTTCAATCCCTGGGTGGGGAAGATCCCTTGGAGAAGGGAAAGGCTACCCGCCCCAGTATTCTTGCCTGGAGAATTCCATGGCTCGTCCATGGGTCACAAAGAGTTGGACACGACTGAGCGACTCTGACTTCCGCAGTGCCTCCCGGCTGCCTGTGTCAGCGTCTTCATGCCCGCAGACTTGCTTCACACCCACGCACAGAGGGCAGGAAGTGCCAGGGAGGCTGGCACATGGGCACCCCGGCTCCTGCTCCTTGAGTGAGTGGGCTCACCCAGAGGACTGTGACTTGCAGGGTTAGCCAGGTGTTTCCAGGTCTAGCAGCCGCCTGGGTTGGCCACCCGCCCTCCCCTGGGCCACGGTCACCCTCTGCCACGCTTTGCCGCCTCTCTGTAGCGTCGCCCCTTCCGCTCTAGTTCCTATCTCAGGTTCTGCTTCTGGGGGCCCTAAACTAAGACGGCAGAGATTCACACGTGGGTCTGTCTGACCTCTGTGATCCTAGCAGCTGAGTGAGGAATGGCGCTACGGGGAAGAAGAAGACAGAGGCGGGCAAAGGAGCCTGGGAGGAGGCCTGGTTGGAGAGGAGGAAAGGGTCTGGTCATCACGCTGGGGAACGAGGCTTCTGTGGAAGGCATCGGCCCAGGAAGATGGTCAGAATGCTAGCCCCTTGCCCAAGGAACTGGGGTGCACGCTGGGCACATAGACTGTGGTTTCCTGCCAGCTGCCAGGATGGGGGGCTTCCCGGAGGAAGAGGCCAGGAATCAGGGCATAGAAGTGACTGGGGCGTTCCCTTCCTTGGAGATAACAGAGGAGAGCAGGAAGCACATGATAGGGTCGGGCTGAGAGCCCTGGCGTGTTCCAGAACGTCACTGACTCCCCGCTTAGACTCGCCCCCAGGGGCCCCTGCAGAGTGGGGAGGAAGCCCTGGGCCGAAAGAGGTCTTGGGGCTTGCCTTGGGGGCATCTGGGGAGACGGGAGGAGGAAAGGGCAGATCCCCGAGACCTGAGGATGGAAGAGAAAGTTGAAAGAGTGCACCTGGCCCTGAAAGCGAGCCCTGGGCTGGAGAGTGAGGACAGCCAGGCCCAGGGGAGCTGGGAAGCCCTCCACCCAGCCCAGCCCCCCGGCTCCCCTGGCACCCACCTCACCTCCCAAGCATCCGGTGCCTTCCCCGGGTCAACAGGCTGCGGAGAGCTTCATCCTGCACACCCCTGACAAATACTGATCCCCTCCGTGCTGCAGCTGGAGATGCATCAGGGCCCAGGGCAGACAGAGCCCCCGCCCGGCGGGGAGGGGGAGGGAAACACATGCTGCACGGTGCGGCCAATAAAGAATAAAATCATGTTACTTTTAAAAATTAGGTAGCTTTTAAAAAGAGAAAGCGAAATGTGGAAGGTGGTAGTGAGGGACTACTGCTCCCAGAGGTTTTCCAAACCCCAGCTTCCTGGGGAAGAAAGAAACCTCAGATCCCACAGCACTCTGCCAGGTGTGCCTTTCATCAGGGAGCCGAGCTCCCTGGGGACCAGCGGAGGCACTGGGGACCAGAGTTCAAACAGTCAAATAAAGACCCTGTCTGCTGTCGGAGCCGAGGGAGGGGACGCCCGAGCGTGGGCAGGAGGCCAGCTCGAGGACCCTGGTCACTTCCATTGTCCTCAAGTGGGCTGTCTGTGGCCACGTGAAAGCCATCGATTCATTCAATTATTTAACACATCTTTGCTAAAGACGCTTCTCTGGGCTGGGCGTTGCGTGCTGGGCTCTGGACCACGCAGATGAACTAGGCGAGCTCTGGACCCGGGAGCTCCCAAGCCACGGCTGTATCGTAAGGGCCAGAGCTACCTTGGGGTGGACATGGGCACTGTGGCAGCAGAAGCCTGGCGCCGCATCCAGCCGGGTGAGGGAGGGGTGAGGGAGGGGTACAGGAGAGACGTGGGAGGGGTGTACATAGCCCCAGGTGGTCCAGCTCGGTGGACGTCCACAGCTACAACAATGCTACCAGGACTTGAGGAAAACAACCAACCTGAAGAACTCAGTTAGTCCCACCAGGTCTGACGACAACATCTCACACCTGTGGATGTTCCGAGGATTTTACATGGATCCCTTTCCTCTCATTTAACCCCAAACATAGATCCATTTTACAGGCAGGGAAAGTGAGGCCCAGGGAGGGGATGGCTGTGTCTGGAAGTGGTTGTGCACCCAGCCCTTCTGGCTCTAGAGCCCACACTCCGAGCCACCGGGGATGAACTGCCACGTGTCCGTCAGTGGCCCCACGTGCGGAGCATGCCCCTTCTGTCAGACCCCGGGCGGCATTTTGGGGGGTGCGGGGTCCAGCCTCACGTGGACTGGATCCTCGCATGGTTCCCAATCTAGGGAAATGACATCGTCTCCAGGATGCGGGCTCTGAGCGGCTGGTGAAGGTTTGGCCAAGAAAATGTTTTGGAAAAGCCTGGATATGTTTAGCAACATTTCTGTGCTTAGCAACTGCTCCGATCTGGTGGGGGACGGATTCGCCGGCAGGAGGCGTGGGGGGAAGGCGTGCCAGGGAGCCCGAGTGATTAAACACTGGCGGTGTGCAGGTTCTGCCGGGCACTTTACAGCCGTCCCCCCTGTGGCTGGCCCAGCCCTGGGTTGGAGGGGGGACTGTTCTTAATGTAGACCGAGGCTCTGAGGTGCCAGCGGACAGTTGAGGTCTCTGGTCCCCTGAGCAGGACCGCTCGGCTTGGCGTGGCGCGCTTTCCCCTTATCCTGGGAACCAGGCCGTCCCTGCTCTGGCTCCCAAACTCCCCACCTCCTCTCTCTCCACTCTCCCCTCCCTCATTCGCTCCAACCACCCTGGCCTTTCTTTCTTGAATAAGCAAAAGTCATTCCGCCCCAGGACCTTTGCACATGTTCGTCTCCACCTGGCTTGCTCGCCCTCTAAATCTCTGCATGGCTGGCTTTGACTCCTCCTTAATCTCAGCTGAAGGCCACTTCCTCGGAAAAGCTCCCCTAACCTGCACCAGCTTCCCATCAACATGATATTACGGTGTTTCCTTTTCTTCATTGTATCCGTACCTCTCTGAAATTATATTTACACACCTGGGATTTGTTTTGTGGCCTTTCTCCGCTGAGTTCCGCAAGCGAAGGCACCCTGTCTTTCTCTTCAAAGTAGTTCACTTACTGTTTATTTTTCACTGCACTGGGGCTTGGTGGCTGCACAGGTCTTCATCGTCTCATCGTGCCGAGCAGGGGCTCCTCTCTGGTCGGGGTGGGCGGGATTCTTCTGGCAGCAGCATCTCTTGCGGTGGAGCAGAAGCTCTGGCCATGCAGGCTTCAGTATTTGCAGCTCGTGGGCTCTAGAGCCCGGGCGCAGTAGTTGTGACGCACGGGTCCCGAGGCATGTGGGACCTTCCCCTGCATTGGCGGGCAGATGCTTCACCACCAGACTTCCAGGGAAGCCCTGGGCCCTCTGTCTTTTGCTTTGTTTGCAGCTGCATCCGAAGAGCCTGGACCAGTGCAGGCACGGAGGAAGTGCTGAATAGGCTCAGTGGTCGCCCTAAATCTCTCATTTTCTCTCACTGTATTCCACTCGAGGAGAGACTTGTGTATCAACAGTTACATGCATTCTTGGTTTTCTTAACTGTTCCAAAGTTGCTGTTTTTTCTGGGACTCTTGTGATATGGAATCTGCCACAATTTTTTTTCTTTTTCTGAGCAAAGCATTTCCTTTTGAAACCTACCCTGGGGGCTCCGCCATGCCACCGGCGAGCTCGGGAGCACATCAGATGTGACCTTGGATGGAGGCAGGGCTGCCATATGGTCCAGGTATCTGCTTCTGCCTTTTAGGGGCAACTGGGGCTTGCAGCTGATGGCGGCTGTCACGTTCAATGCCCTGGATGAGCTTTTGACGTTGCCAGGTGTGTCTGCGAGACTCGGCTGCCCGAGAGGCTGTCGCTTGCCGGGTACAGAGGTGGCTTTGGAGAGCCCCGTCTAGACGCGTCTCTGCCGCCGCTGCCCTCAAAATAGCAGAGGGAGCTTCAAGGCAGACTTTTCTGGGCTCAGAGCAACTTGGCATTTTTATTAGATCAAAATCAGATCCAATATAGTACTGCCTGAGTCTGCTTCCTTTATTAAAATGGAAACAGACAGTATTTCTGAAACGAGTATCAATGACGGCTTGCTGGGCACACAGCGTGGAGATTGCTGAGACCCTGGCCCTGCGGTAGAGAGAGCCAGGCCAAGGTCAACGACAGAATCCCCCGGATGGGCTCCTTGAAATGCAGATTGCCTGGTCCCACCAGAGTTTCCAGCTGAGGGAGGTTTCCAGAGATGCTGCTTGGGCTGCATGAACCGGATTTTGAGCAGCGCTTGCCGCGGCTGCTGCCAGGAGGGAGTGGAGTCTGCATTTTGTCACCTGCTTGGGCCGAAGAATCGATGCCTTTGAACTGTGGTGTTGGAGAAGGCTCTTGAGAGTCCTTTGGACTGCAGGGAGATCCAGCCAGTCAGTCCTTAAGGAAATCAACTCTGGTATTCATTGGAAGGACTGATGCTGAAGCTGAAGCTCCAATACTTTGGCCACCTGGTGCAAGGAGACGATTCCTTGGAAAAGAGCCTGATGTTGGGAAAAATAGAAGGCAAAGGGAGAAGGGGACCACAGAGGATGAGACGGTTGGATGGCATCACTGAATCAGTGGACACGAGTTTGAGCAGGCTCCAGGAGATGGTGACGGACAGGGGAGCCTGGCGTGCTGCCGTCCGTGGGGCCACAAAGAAGTGGGCATGACTGAGTGACTGAACTGGGCTGTTCAGCTTCTAGAAGAAAATTGCTGCTTCGGGGGCCAAGTCTCTTTCCACCCATCCTCCAAAGACACAGCTTAATCATGTCTTCTTCACCCCCTCCCAGCCCAAACCCTCCAAGAGGAGTATCCCTGGCGGGTATCAGGTCCTGTGCCCACCCCTTCTGGAGGTTTCCCTGGAAGTCTTCTCCCTCCTTCCCATCCCTGCTCCAGCCTTCTTTGAGTCACTCATCACTCTCGGAATCCTTCTCTGATAGCTTTTTCCGCACTGGAATGGAAATGTCACGAGGGCCAGGGCCTTGTCACGACATCTGTGTGCGGCCCCAGTGCCTGGCACAGGACCACTCCTCCGTCCCTTTCCAGTGAACGGTTGAGCTTCCAATTTGGAAATTAAAATGGTACTGCCTGAGTCTGCTTCCTTTATTAAAATGGAAACAGACAGTATTTCTGAAACGAGTATCAATGACGGCTTGCTGGGCACACAGCGTGGAGATTGCTGAGACCCTGGCCCTGCGGTAGAGAGAGCCAGGCCAAGGTCAACGACAGAATCCCCCGGATGGGCTCCTTGAAATGCAGATTGCCTGGTCCCACCAGAGTTTCCAGCTGAGGGAGGTTTCCAGAGATGCTGCTTGGGCTGCATGAACCGGATTTTGAGCAGCGCTTGCCGCGGCTGCTGCCAGGAGGGAGTGGAGTCTGCATTTTGTCACCTGCTTGGGCCGAAGAATCGATGCCTTTGAACTGTGGTGTTGGAGAAGGCTCTTGAGAGTCCTTTGGACTGCAGGGAGATCCAGCCAGTCAGTCCTTAAGGAAATCAACTCTGGTATTCATTGGAAGGACTGATGCTGAAGCTGAAGCTCCAATACTTTGGCCACCTGGTGCAAGGAGACGATTCCTTGGAAAAGAGCCTGATGTTGGGAAAAATAGAAGGCAAAGGGAGAAGGGGACCACAGAGGATGAGACGGTTGGATGGCATCACTGAATCAGTGGACACGAGTTTGAGCAGGCTCCAGGAGATGGTGACGGACAGGGGAGCCTGGCGTGCTGCCGTCCGTGGGGCCACAAAGAAGTGGGCATGACTGAGTGACTGAACTGGGCTGTTCAGCTTCTAGAAGAAAATTGCTGCTTCGGGGGCCAAGTCTCTTTCCACCCATCCTCCAAAGACACAGCTTAATCATGTCTTCTTCACCCCCTCCCAGCCCAAACCCTCCAAGAGGAGTATCCCTGGCGGGTATCAGGTCCTGTGCCCACCCCTTCTGGAGGTTTCCCTGGAAGTCTTCTCCCTCCTTCCCATCCCTGCTCCAGCCTTCTTTGAGTCACTCATCACTCTCGGAATCCTTCTCTGATAGCTTTTTCCGCACTGGAATGGAAATGTCACGAGGGCCAGGGCCTTGTCACGACATCTGTGTGCGGCCCCAGTGCCTGGCACAGGACCACTCCTCCGTCCCTTTCCAGTGAACGGTTGAGCTTCCTTCATCCTGCTACGTTCCTTGGATTTCAGGCAACAATGTTACTTTTCTTGGCTCACAAGTCTGGGTGACTCCAAGCTCCTGCTGGGTCATTGTTCTTCTTTGTGTCCATTTTTGGCCAAGGCGATGCTTCTCCAATCATCTCTGGTTCTAAGAAACACTTGGGGGTGGTTGTTAAAATACAGACGTTTCCTGGAGATTCCAGTTCCTTGGCTTGGATCAGGCCAGGAATCCGCACCAGGTAAGCCTGAGGATGCGGAAGAAACCCCAGGGGCAGAATGAACCCTGGACCCCCGGGGGGCTGCCGGGCTGCTTACACCTGGCGCCCAGCATCTCTGCCACGGCCGCTCTCCACTCTGCACCCCTGCAGCCCCGCGAGCCGGGCTTTCCAGCCGCACGGACCGTCTTGGTTTCCTCCCACCACCACCATTGCTGGGTTTTTCACACCTCCTGAAAACCTCATTTTCCTGCCAAGAACCTATTTCACACTCTGTTCCTTCTGCCTGAAATGACCTGCTCCCTGCCTCCGTTTGGCAAAAAAGGCAACTTACCAGTGGAATTGTGAGCTACATGGAGCTGTCCACATCTAGCTCAGATGTCCTGGAATAGCCAACAAGTCTTCTCTAGCCCTGGAGAGGTGGTTGTGTTCACCTCTGAATTTTCCTGCCCCGGTGTTCTTCGAGGAGAGGAGGGAGAATTTTACAGTGGTTATTAACCCAGCCTCTGGATTGAGGCTGCTTAGATTAAAAGCCCGGCGGTCAAGCCTCTAAACCCAAAGGGCATACATAGTCTTAAAAAATCATGTCTTCTTCACCCCCTCCCAGCCCAAACCCTCCAAGAGGAGTATCCCTGGCGGGTATCAGGTCCTGTGCCCACCCCTTCTGGAGGTTTCCCTGGAAGTCTTCTCCCTCCTTCCCATCCCTGCTCCAGCCTTCTTTGAGTCACTCATCACTCTCGGAATCCTTCTCTGATAGCTTTTTCCGCACTGGAATGGAAATGTCACGAGGGCCAGGGCCTTGTCACGACATCTGTGTGCGGCCCCAGTGCCTGGCACAGGACCACTCCTCCGTCCCTTTCCAGTGAACGGTTGAGCTTCCTTCATCCTGCTACGTTCCTTGGATTTCAGGCAACAATGTTACTTTTCTTGGCTCACAAGTCTGGGTGACTCCAAGCTCCTGCTGGGTCATTGTTCTTCTTTGTGTCCATTTTTGGCCAAGGCGATGCTTCTCCAATCATCTCTGGTTCTAAGAAACACTTGGGGGTGGTTGTTAAAATACAGACGTTTCCTGGAGATTCCAGTTCCTTGGCTTGGATCAGGCCAGGAATCCGCACCAGGTAAGCCTGAGGATGCGGAAGAAACCCCAGGGGCAGAATGAACCCTGGACCCCCGGGGGGCTGCCGGGCTGCTTACACCTGGCGCCCAGCATCTCTGCCACGGCCGCTCTCCACTCTGCACCCCTGCAGCCCCGCGAGCCGGGCTTTCCAGCCGCACGGACCGTCTTGGTTTCCTCCCACCACCACCATTGCTGGGTTTTTCACACCTCCTGAAAACCTCATTTTCCTGCCAAGAACCTATTTCACACTCTGTTCCTTCTGCCTGAAATGACCTGCTCCCTGCCTCCGTTTGGCAAAAAAAAAGGCAACTTACCAGTGGAATTGTGAGCTACATGGAGCTGTCCACATCTAGCTCAGATGTCCTGGAATAGCCAACAAGTCTTCTCTAGCCCTGGAGAGGTGGTTGTGTTCACCTCTGAATTTTCCTGCCCCGGTGTTCTTCGAGGAGAGGAGGGAGAATTTTACAGTGGTTATTAACCCAGCCTCTGGATTGAGGCTGCTTAGATTAAAAGCCCGGCGGTCAAGCCTCAAACAATGACATAACCTGTCTTGTCCGGAGCTTCCTCATCTGTATAATGGGCACAGTGATGGCCGCTAACTCCTGTTCCTGAGGACTGAATGAGTCAGGGAACATGGGGCACAGTGAGTGACTCCTGGCACAGTGAGAGATGGAGGTCTGTTTGCTCCTATCATCTGTCTCTTTCATTTTTTAAAAAATTTATATTTGGTTGCCCTGGGTTTTCATTGCTGCCCTCGGGCTTTGCTCTAGTTGTGGTGAGCAGGGGCTACTCTTCGTTGTGGTGCACAGGCTTCTTCTTGCAATGAGGTCTTTCATTGCAGAGCATGCGCTTCAGGCATCGTGGTGCATGGGCTTAGTTGTTCTTTGGCATGTGGGAATCTTCCCAGATCAAGGATCAAACCCATGATCCCTGCATCGGCAGGCAGGTTCTTATCTACAGTGGCCCCAGGCAAGGCCCGCTCTTGTGAGCACCCAGAGGACAGGTCTGCCTCTCAGTCTCATCTGCAGACCCAGCACCCGGAGCGGCAGCTGACACACAGGAGCGCTCAACAGATGACAAAATGAAGGAGTCTGTGGCTCTGAGGAGCGGTGGCAGGCTCCGTGGACTCAGCCAGATCCCAAGTGTGGAAAAGAGACGAAGGGAATGTTATGACCAGAAGTCGTCCCCAGGAGATAGACTCTGATGAAGAGAGGGACGGACCCCCATTTGATCCCCTAGAACCAGCTACCCCCAAGTAGACCAGAAAACCGAGCCTTCTCCTCCATAGCAATCCCACATAGGCCTGCTCTGCCCCAGTGCGCTGCTTCATTCGCTCAGCAGACCTATGTGGTCAGCACTGTGTGTGGAATTGTGCCAGGTGCTCGGGAGGCAGCAATGACTAACAGCAGAGCTTGTCTGAGTCCTCATGTTGCGTACAGCCTGGAAGTGGAAAATGGAAAAAAAACAATAAACAGATAGAACCAAATATGATGGAGCCTCTGAAGCGCCGTCAGGGTACCGATTTACAGAGCAGGGTTGACGCAGAGACGCAGTCAGAGTGGCCTTGGAAGATGGACAATGGCGTCCCTAGCCGGAAGGGTCTCCAAGCCAGGCAGCTCCGTGCCACGCTTGATTCATCTCCCGCCTCTCCCCAGCATCCAATGACTATCTAGAGGCAAGAGTTCAAGGTTGGATAGCCAGACAGTGGGCTCTGGGTGTGACGCATGCGTCCGGGAGAGAGGACTTCAGCACCTTGGACAGCGGGCGACGGAGTCCATCTGGCTATTCTGTGTCAGGTGGAGTTCCTGTGGGATCAAGAATGCCCATACGAGACACCTGCCCGCCCTCACTAGTTCCTCTGCCGCCTTTGGAGCACCTTGGACGAGTCGCTCCCTGGTGATGGTCCCCATTTCCCTCTCTGCATATTTGTGATGCCGTTCTTGGTCTCGAAGGGCCCTTCCAACCCAATGAATTTGTTTCAGAACAGTGAATGCAGTTTTGTATATTTCAGCAGAGCTGGGAGCTGATCTCCTGGGATCTTGGTGCCTTGGAGAGAGCTCGAGGTGGTGATTTCCCACTGAGAGATTGAGATGCGAAGCCTGGAAGAGACTGAATGTTTCAAAACTTCATGTTTGATATTTGAGCTAAAAAGAGAAGATAAATCACAACTTCTGAGAACCTCTTATAGGCTGACCACTCTGCTGTGCTGGGAGGCTCCCAGGGGATTTAAAACACAGTCCTTGCTGCCAACCCTCTGGGTGAGGCCTTGGACAAATCTCTTTCCACCTATGCGCTTCTGTCTCATCTGTGAAGAGAGGCGGTTGAACCCCAACACCTCCTAACCGGCATGTTGTTATTTTCACATCTCTCTGAGGTCTCATAATGAAAGGCTTTCTAGCAAGGGGCCTGCTGGGTCTGCTGATGCCTTTGTAACTAACATCCATGTGCAGGACCAGAGAGGTGAAGTCACTTGTCAAAAGTCACACCGCTTTTTACAAAAAAAAGTCCACTCAGCCTGTCAGTGGTGGAGCCTGGATTTGAACCTTCGACGGTCAGACTCCAAGTACACTTCTCCCCGCCCTGCAAGCCTGTACGTAGAGGAGAGGCGGAGCGAAGAGCCTCTCTCATGTACAGAGAACATGTCCGCTTTCTCAGAGAAAGTGGGAGAAGCACGTGTCCCCGGCCCAGGGATCATGCTGTCCTCCTTCCACGTGGTTTCTTCCTTTGTCGGCTCAGGACTTGCCCTGCACCCGCCCGGGTGATGGAGGCTGCAGGCTCTGGGATGGAGCAGACCCGGTCCCGGCCGGCTCTTGAGTCCCTGGGTTAGTTGCAGAGACCTCGACGACTGCAAGTGACAAGCACAGGGAGAGAGCAATGCGCAGCTTGCTGTGCGGGCACAGGGCCTACGGAATGCCTCGCCCAGGAGGGAGCATTTGAGTGAGGGGCGGGGGACTCCACAGCCAGAGGACAGCGGGGAAGCCACCTGGCCAAGGGACCAGAATGTGCGAAACCACAGAACAGAGTCGGGGGACAGAGACGCAGGTGGGAGAGTAGGCAGAGGTCGGAAAGGGCTCCTGTAGGCTGAGTCTGGCCTGAGACATGCTGCTGGGCCCACAGGCGGTTTTAAGTGCTTTAAAAGCCGTGTGTGTGTGTGTGTGTGCTAAATCGCTCATTCGTGTCCCACTCTGTGCGACCTGCCAGGCTCCTCTGTCTGTGGCCTTCTCCAGGCAGGAATACTGGAAGGGGCTGCCGTGCCCTCCTCCAGGGGATTTACCCAACCCAGGAATCGAATCCGCGTCTCCTGCGACCCCTGCATTGCAGGTGGATGCTTTACCGCTGAGCCACGGGGGAGGCCCTTGGAAACCCGGAGACTGGGTTTCAAAATCCAGATTTTCAGTTTCTTCTGAGCGTTTTGGAAGATTGCCCCCACGTTCCTGGGGGAACAGCTGTTGTCCAGAACTAAGGAAAGGCTGCTTCTGATCACTTCACCCCGTCATGTCGTTGGCTTGGGCCCAATAGACACTTTAAGGTGGATTCCCTGGTCTTTAGCATAAGGATTGTTTTTCCCCAGCTGGTGACTGGCCCCAAAGCGAAGGCACCTGGAGAAGGGAAGTGAGCGGGGCGTCACGGTGGGCTGGTGAGGTGCTCGGTGAGACAGGGCTTCCCCACTGGAAATGGGGACCCAAGCCCCTCCTGGGGGGCCAGAGAGGGGAGGAGCCGAGGAGGGCCCACGTCCTCAGGGAATTGGCCGCTGGGTTCAGGAGACAGAAAGCGTGGTTGTTTGGTTTTTGGCCACACTGGGTGACTTGCGGTCATGGGGGGTGAAAGTGTAGAGCCCTAACCACTGGGAAGCCGGGGAAAACCCTGTATTTGATTTTATAAAAATATTTATTTATTTTGGGCTGCGTCGGGTCTTCGTTGGGGCTTGCAGGCTCTCTCAGCAGCGACGCTCGGGCTTCCCTCCGGTGATGGTTCCAGAACGCGGGGCTCGTTTAGTCGCTAGGTCGTGTCCGGCTCTCTGTGACCCCGTGGGCTGTAGCCCACCAGGCTCCTGTCCATGGGATTCTCCAGGCAAGAATACTGGAGTGGGTTGCCAGGCCTTCCTCCAGGGGGTCTTCCTGACCCAGGGACCGAACAGGGGACTCGTGCTTATGACAGGCAGGCTTGGCGGCCCCGCAGCAGGTGGGATCTTAGTTCCTTGGCTGAGGATGGAACCCACCTCCCTGCACTGGAAGGCAGGTTCTTAGCCCCTGGACTACCAGGGAAGTCTAGGAAGCCTGGTTTTGACTCAAAGAGGGATGAGGCTCCTGGCCCCTCTTTTTCCTTAAAAACACATGATCACTTACTCTCTGTTTCAGCCAACGCTCCAAGGTTCTGCTTGTTGGCTGAGGTAAGAGCAGCTACAGTCATTTCTAAATACTCATTTAGAAAAACAATCAGGCCTCTCTGTGCACCAAATATTTGCTTTTAGATTAAAAAAAAAAAAAAATCCCAACACCTATATCTTGGCAGCAAGCACTTCCAAAAAATGCAACTGGTCCAGCGAGTGGGGCCAAAACAGACGCTTTTCCTGAGGCCAAACGGTTCCGGAATGCTTTTCACGGTGGGTCTGGTGCTCCAATAGACACTTTAAGGTGGATTCCTGGTCTTTAGCATAAGGATTGTTTTTCCCCAGCTGGTGACTGGCCCCAAAGCGAAGGCACCTGGAGAAGGGAAGTGAGCGGGCCACTGGGGGAGGTGCTCGGTGAGACAGGGCTTCCCCACTGGAAATGGGGACCCAAGCCCCTCCTGGGGGGCCAGAGAGGGGAGGAGCCGAGGAGGGCCCACGTCCTCAGGGAATTGGCCGCTGGGTTCAGGAGACAGAAAGCGTGGTTGTTTGGTTTTTGGCCACACTGGGTGACTTGCGGTCATGGGGGGTGAAAGTGTAGAGCCCTAACCACTGGGAAGCCGGGGAAAACCCTGTATTTGATTTTATAAAAATATTTATTTATTTTGGGCTGCGTCGGGTCTTCGTTGGGGCTTGCAGGCTCTCTCAGCAGCGACGCTCGGGCTTCCCTCCGGTGATGGTTCCAGAACGCGGGGCTCGTTTAGTCGCTAGGTCGTGTCCGGCTCTCTGTGACCCCGTGGGCTGTAGCCCACCAGGCTCCTGTCCATGGGATTCTCCAGGCAAGAATACTGGAGTGGGTTGCCAGGCCTTCCTCCAGGGGGTCTTCCTGACCCAGGGACCGAACAGGGGACTCGTGCTTATGACAGGCAGGCTTGGCGGCCCCGCAGCAGGTGGGATCTTAGTTCCTTGGCTGAGGATGGAACCCACCTCCCTGCACTGGAAGGCAGGTTCTTAGCCCCTGGACTACCAGGGAAGTCTAGGAAGCCTGGTTTTGACTCAAAGAGGGATGAGGCTCCTGGCCCCTCTTTTTCCTTAAAAACACATGATCACTTACTCTCTGTTTCAGCCAACGCTCCAAGGTTCTGCTTGTTGGCTGAGGTAAGAGCAGCTACAGTCATTTCTAAATACTCATTTAGAAAAACAATCAGGCCTCTCTGTGCACCAAATATTTGCTTTTAGATTAAAAAAAAAAAAAATCCCAACACCTATATCTTGGCAGCAAGCACTTCCAAAAAATGCAACTGGTCCAGCGAGTGGGGCCAAAACAGACGCTTTTCCTGAGGCCAAACGGTTCCGGAATGCTTGCCAAATGCTTCCCGCCCCATTTTAAAATCTAGTAAAATCAACAAAGCACCAGCATTAAAGATTATTAAAAACACAAGAAAAGCCAAAGGGAAAAAAAAGAAAAAGAAACATGCTTGCACATTCTCCACCATTGGCCCAACCTCTTTGGCTGGAGGGAGGTAGTGAGCTGTCTGTCCTTAGAGGTATGGAAGCAAGAGGTGGGCTTCAGCAGAAATGCCCCCCTCAAGGGGCTTGCTGTGGAGAGTTCTCAGACCTTAAAGGAGGACAAGCTTATCTGAGCAGAACACGTTTCTTTTAATACTGAAGTTTGGAATCAGGAAGAAGTGAATTCAACCCAGCAGCACGGTAGCTGTGACTCCTAAGGGAGCTGCTTATGCTGGCTGAGCCTCTGTTTCCTCATCTGTAAAATGGGCCCAGGCTTGCAAGGACATGACCTAGCACAGTGTGTGGACTGTGAGTGCTCTGTTAATGATTAGCCCTCCTCCTCGCTGTTCACACCTGTCCCACCCACCGTTCCAGGCAGTCTCTCCTCCCCTTGTTCCCCTTTGGTCTCATCTTTCTGGCTGCGTGGAGTCACCATGGAATGTTCTCCAGGGGTTGAGCCATGTCTCTCCTGGGCTCATGCTCTCATGGTCGTGAGGCTTGGCAGAGTACCATTCAGGGTGGATGCTCTAAGAGAGGAGACCTCTGAGGCCAGAGAGAGGATGTCTGGAGGGCTTCCTGTAGGAGGAGAGACTTGTTGAGCTTTGAGTGTTCAGCAGGATGATAGGTACAAGGACATTTTCAGGAGGTCCCAGCTTGGAGATGGAAATGGGTCTAGTGTGTTAGGAAGGCGTGAGGCGGTGCTTGGGGGAAGACAGGGAAACTAGCTGAGAATGAAGAAAAACAGAAGCGTGCGCATGCATGTTGGATCAGATGAGCGTCCCTTCCCCTCGGCTCGCCCAGGCGGTCAGGAGCAGAGGGCCGTGGCGGGAGGCCATAGTAGAGTCTCAGTCCCCTGCCTCAGCCCAGGGAGCTGCTCAGGGCCGGCTTTGGGATCTCCACGCACTCGCTCTCTGATCTGGGGTCAAGTAAGGTCGGGGCTCTGCAGTCCTCTACGTGATTCTCCGTCTCACCTTCCCACAGCTCCTTGAACACATCAGGGAAGCCTGATGGGGTGAAGGCGGGAGGCAGGGGAGGGCTTCGGGGGCTGAAGGGTGGAAAGCGCGTGGGTGGGTGGGTTGAGTCGGGATGGGGGTGGCCGGGAGGGCAGGTGGGTGTGCAGCGTTGGCGATGGGCAGTGGGCGTTTGTTGGATGGGCGCGTTGGTGAGCGAAGGGCTGGAGACTCGAAACGTGGAGGGTGGAGGTGGCGTGGCTGGTGGGCGGGTGTTTCGGGTGATGGGAACCCCGCTGGTGGGAGCGTTCCGGGGCGCTGGGAGGCTGGGTGGGGCAGCGGTAGGCGTGTGGTGTGTAGGGAAACACGGGCCTGGGCTTTAGAGCTGGGGGAGTTGAGGGGGTAGGGTGTGAATGGAGCAGTGGGGGGCTGGGGGGGGAGCAGATGGCAGTGGATGCCTCGGTGTTGGGGGCGGAGGGCGGCTGGTGGGGGCGTGGCCGAGGGGAGAGCTGGATGGCGAAGGGGGTGGAGAGCCGGTGCGGGTGGAGATGGGGGCCTGGGGCGGTGGGGGGCCGGGGCGTGGGTGGCGGGAGGCAGCCGTCAGCACTGACCACCCCGTGTCTTGGCAGGACACCCGCCTCACCTGGGAGACTCCTGGCCCCGGAGCTCCGCCCACGAGGCGCCGGAGCTGAACCGCCAGTGCTGGGTCCTGGGGCACTGGGTGTGACGGTGACCAGCCGGCTCCAGCCCCCTGCCGCAGGACCGCTGTCCTGGCCTGTGTGTTGTGAACTCAGCCAGCCCGCGCGGGAGACACGTGGGCTGTGCTGCCCGCGGCTGCCTGGCTCTCGGGGTCCTGGCATCGGGGCCAGGGCGCCCGAGGAACTGCGCTGGGCTGCACCGTGTGACTTCAGGACGGTGACTCCTGCCTCCGGCCACCGTCACATTGCAGAGTCCTGCCGGGCGCACCTGGGATCCTGGGAAGGACGCAGACCTTGGCCCCGGAAAGTCTGGGACCCACCAGCCAGCCAGGAGGTCCCTGCCTCCAGAGCCCCGCTGGGGGACAGGGAATGGGTGGGGCTTGCTGAAGGAGGGGCTTTGCCACTGGCTCCTGGGGGAAGGTCTCCTCAGCAGGCGTACAGCAGGGGCCCAATAAGTGCTTGTTGAGTCTGTGTAGAGGCCAGTTGCTCTCTGGGCCGTGGCCGCCCCTCGTGGCCCCACCCTATCAGGTCCCTAAGGAGCCTGAAGATGAGACCGCCCTGAGTGTGCGGGCAGAGCCAGATGCCTGGGGGGGAGGAAACAGGGGGTCCCTGGAGCTGAGGCGAGGTCTGGGGCGGGGTTCCGGACGGAGCCAGGCTGGCAGGCTGCCTTGAATTCTGGAGGGTGGGTGAAGTGGGGGTCTGGCAGATAGGAAATTGGGGATGGCAAGGGACAGGCCCTCAGCCACCCTCACCCCCATGGGGACCCTTTACCCTGTGTCTAGAGTCGCATTTATGTCAAATCTTAGGGCTTAGATCCCTGGAGAAACAGATTCCTGTCATGAAGACAAGGGAACTTAGCGCCACAAAGATGAAGCAACTGCCCAAGCAGCAGGGCGAGCAAAAGCAGAGCTGAGGGTTTGAATTAGGACTCCTCACCCCAGAGGCCTTGTCCCTTCCCAGAAGGATTTCTACAGCTTTCCCTAAAGTAGAGAATGTTCTTCATTCTTCCATAAATGCATCATCCAACCAATCATTCATCCATCCATTCATCTACCCATCTGTCCATCCATCCATCCATCTATGCATGCGTCTATCCATCTTCCCGCCCACTCACCCATCCATCCATCCATTTATTCATCCACTTATCATTCATCCGTCCATCCATATATCCAGCCATCAGCCACCATCAATGGTTGCTCTTCCCTTTATCAGACCTCCATCCGTCATCCTTGTAGGCATCACCCATCCTCATTGTTCAGCCATCCATCTGTGCACCCATCTACCCAGTGACATAATTCCTTGTGCCCCTACTGTGTGCTAGACACCATGGCAGGCACCTGGGACGGGAGGCTGAACCATCCAGAGACGGCGTCTGTCCTCACAGAGCTCACGGGTGGGCAGAAAGCATAACCATATGGGATCAGGACAGCGTGTGAAGTACTCTGGGGTCAGGCAGCCTGGGCTCAAATTCCAGCTCCTCTACTTGAGATCGGGGGCAAGTTCCCTGACCTCTCAGGGCCTCAGCCCCATGGGCACATGGGGACCATCAGCACACCTACTTCTGAAAGCTCTTCTGAGGGCCAAAGGAGTGAATGTACATGAAGCGTTGGGAACAGAGCCTGGCACTAAATGTCTGTCGGCGTTTGCTGTTTTCTTAATGAAGGGAAGTGCGGGGAGGGGGTTCTCAGGAAGCCCAAAGGCAGCACCTGCTTGTAGGTGGCAGGGGGTGGGGGTCCTAGGAGGCTCCTTTGGGAAAATGACATTTAATCAGAGACATGAAGTTGTCCGGAAGTCAGGCAGGCAAGGGTGTAGAGGGGAAGAAAGTTGGGAACATTATACGAACTTTAAGACGGTAGGGACGGCAGGTGCCGAGAGAAGAGAGGACAGTGTGTTGGGGACAGCAGAGGTCAGTGGAGCCAGAGGGACCCTCTTTAGGAAGGAACTGTGGGAGGTACTTTCAGCAGAGCCGGAAGCACCCAGCTGTGCCTCCCAGGAGGGTCCCTGCAGCTCCGGGCAGAACAGCGGACATGAGAGAACAGCCCCCTGCCTCATTCTCACTGTCCTTGAAGAAGAACTTGGGCGGTTCAGCATGGAGGCTTTCGGAGCCAGTCAGGAGGAGAGAGAGGCTGATGTGGAGGAGGGGAGGGAGTGTCTGCGACGACTCTCAGGGTGGGGGCTTGGGGGAGATGGGGGCAGGTGCAGACGGCTTGAGCCTCAGGCACCTGAGGGACACCCGGGGGTGGAGGTGTGCTCATTCATTCCTTCATCCATTCATGCATTTGTTAATCAAGTCGGTGACTCATTGTTCCAATAACCATTGTGGACCTACCGTGTGGGGCCGGAGCTGGGTCTGGGAGAAAGTGTCAGTCCCTCGGTCCTGTCCAGCTCTTTGTGACTCCAGGGACTGCAGCCCTCCAGGCTCCTCCGCCCATGGAATTCTCCAGGCAAGAATACTGGAGTGAGTTGCCCTTCCCTTTGCCAGGGGATCGTCCTGACCCAGGAATTGGACCCAGGTCTCTTGGATTGCAAGCAGGGACCCAAATCAAAAGGCTCTGATGGTCCGGACAAGGTCAGGCTTTGCCCTGGGGCGAGAAGAAACCGGCAGCTCCAGGCTGGGCAGGGGCGGATCGATGGACGTGGAGCCCCGGGAACCTTGTTCTTCATTCTCTTCCAGGATCCTTGTAACGTTGCCAAGTGGACCACAGAGATCCGGGAGATGCTTTTTGTTGAAACATGGGCAAATTTTTATCTATTTTAATAGTTGTGGTTATGTACATGTGTATTAGGGGGAAAAAATGTATAACGGGCACATGGCTGCTGTGATTTCACAGACGTTATTTGCTTAGGATGGACTCAAAATAGGCATTTAAGCTAAATGGATACAAAGGTTGGCTTAAAGAAAAATATTAAATAAATAATCGTGCAAGTGCTGTGTGCCGATGGTATGCGGACAGTTCGAGCCAGGGTCTTTCTTACCCTCTGCGCCAGTCAGAGAGGGATGGATGGGGAGGAGGGAGGAGGCCATGGGACCCCTACGCACCTGCCACATAGGGACCCCTGACTCAGTCTTCAAGTCCTTCTACGCACCTGCCACATAGGGGGAGAGAAGTACCTGTCTTTCAGGCTCACGGAGGCTGCAGCAAGAAGGCTGTGGGTTAGATAAAAGGAAGAACTTCCAGTCAGGTCAGGTGAGGGGTTCCAATGGGTCCCTGAGGAGTTACTGGGAGGGTCGTCTTCATGCTGGGAGTAAATACCACCAACCTTGGCATCGTGCCCGCTTGAGTTAGCCATTTGTCCGTGCTCGCTTGCCAGCCCACCTATGTGTGCTCCTGCTGGCCCTGAGTACACACTCATGGGGGCACCTGCTGGCCCTGGACACACACCTGCTGGCCCTGGACCAGGGTCTGCACGTGCCCACCTCCCTGGAATAAGGCTCTGCCCTACGTTTGCTCACGTCACCCCCTTTCTCCCCAGGTGCCCTTGGGGTCACTGTCCTTTCCCTGCCCAGGGGCTAACGGGCAGGTCCGGGCTGCTGGAGGTCACTGGGCTGGCTGCCGTCTTTCGGCGGTGGCTGTGATGAGCCTGCCTCCCCGCAGCCCCCCGCCAAAGCCGGCCCGTCCAGCCAAACGCTTGCTGCTCGGGTAATGGAAGCGTCAACTTGATTCATGGTCATTCGTCCGCCAGCAGCCGGGCCTGAGGACACAGCGCGCTGGGAGGCTCCTCCCTGGGGGGCAGCTGCTGTGTCCAGGGTGCCGACCCCTTGTTTAGGAGGAAGTCGGGAACAGAGGAAAGCACCCAGGGCCGCGGCGTGAGTCAAAATCCAGAGACCTCCGCGGACCTGCGCGGGGCCTCATTCGCGGAGGCCTGTTTGCCAAGCGGCTTCTCTGTGTGTCGGGCGCAGAGTGTACACAGGGGCTGCCGCGGCGAATCAGAAAGACAGCCACTCCATCCTCCTGGAGGGCGTATTCCAGGGAGGAGACAGCGATGACTGGTAATTTCCACAACAAAAATATCAGCTCAGGGCTTCCCTGGTGGTCCACTGGGTAAAGAGTCCGCCGTGCAGTGCAAGGGGCGCCGGCTCGATCCCTGGTCTGGGAAGATCCCACGTGCTGCGGAGCGGCTGGACCTGTGTGTCCAATGACGAGCCAGCGCTCTGGAGCGCATGCGTCCAGAGCCGGTACTCGGCAACAGGAGACGCCGCTGCAATGGGAGACCCACACAGGCCAAAGAATAGAATAAAGGTGGATGAAAAATAAATGATGACTTAGAGGCAAAAAAAAAAAAAAAAGAATCAGCTCAGAGTGTGAGAAGCGCTGTGTAGGCGCACCACGGAGAGTCCAGATTTAAACCGCAGGGGTGAGGTGGGCTTCTCGAGGTGACAGCAGGGATAAAGGGATGAGGAAGGAGTGGAGAGGTGGTGTGGGCAGAAGTCAGAGCATGTGCAAAGGCCCTGAGGCTGGCACGGACGTGTGGCTGTGGGCACCACTGGGGCCGGACAGTGTGCCTGGAGCCCCAGGGTCTGCACGTGCCCACCTCCCTGGAATAAGGCTCTGCCCTACGTTTGCTCACGTCACCCCCTTTCTCCCCAGGTGCCCTTGGGGTCACTGTCCTTTCCCTGCCCAGGGGCTAACGGGCAGGTCCGGGCTGCTGGAGGTCACTGGGCTGGCTGCCGTCTTTCGGCGGTGGCTGTGATGAGCCTGCCTCCCCGCAGCCCCCCGCCAAAGCCGGCCCGTCCAGCCAAACGCTTGCTGCTCGGGTAATGGAAGCGTCAACTTGATTCATGGTCATTCGTCCGCCAGCAGCCGGGCCTGAGGACACAGCGCGCTGGGAGGCTCCTCCCTGGGGGGCAGCTGCTGTGTCCAGGGTGCCGACCCCTTGTTTAGGAGGAAGTCGGGAACAGAGGAAAGCACCCAGGGCCGCGGCGTGAGTCAAAATCCAGAGACCTCCGCGGACCTGCGCGGGGCCTCATTCGCGGAGGCCTGTTTGCCAAGCGGCTTCTCTGTGTGTCGGGCGCAGAGTGTACACAGGGGCTGCCGCGGCGAATCAGAAAGACAGCCACTCCATCCTCCTGGAGGGCGTATTCCAGGGAGGAGACAGCGATGACTGGTAATTTCCACAACAAAAATATCAGCTCAGGGCTTCCCTGGTGGTCCACTGGGTAAAGAGTCCGCCGTGCAGTGCAAGGGGCGCCGGCTCGATCCCTGGTCTGGGAAGATCCCACGTGCTGCGGAGCGGCTGGACCTGTGTGTCCAATGACGAGCCAGCGCTCTGGAGCGCATGCGTCCAGAGCCGGTACTCGGCAACAGGAGACGCCGCTGCAATGGGAGACCCACACAGGCCAAAGAATAGAATAAAGGTGGATGAAAAATAAATGATGACTTAGAGGCAAAAAAAAAAAAAAAAGAATCAGCTCAGAGTGTGAGAAGCGCTGTGTAGGCGCACCACGGAGAGTCCAGATTTAAACCGCAGGGGTGAGGTGGGCTTCTCGAGGTGACAGCAGGGATAAAGGGATGAGGAAGGAGTGGAGAGGTGGTGTGGGCAGAAGTCAGAGCATGTGCAAAGGCCCTGAGGCTGGCACGGACGTCGTGTGGCTGTGGGCACCACTGGGGCCGGACAGTGTGCCTGGAGCCCCAGGCGAGGGCAGGTGGGCTGCTGCTGAGTGAGCCTCTGGGGTCAACGTGTGTGGGGTCTCGTGGGTGACAGCTAGTTTGACCTTCACCCAGAAGGCTGCAGGGAAAGGCCGATAGGAGGGTTTTTTTAAGGATAATTAAAAAAATTTTTTTGGCCTCTTTTATTGTTTTCTTATGTATTTATTTTTATCCATCTTTATTCTTTGGCCTGTGTGGGCCTTCCATTGCAGTGGTCTCTCCCGTTGCAGAGCACTGGCTCTGGGCGCATGCGCTCCAGAGCACTGACTTGTAATTGGACACACCTGTCCAGCCACTCTGCAGCACGTGGGATCTTCTTGGAATCAACCGGTGCCCCTTGGATTGCAAGGCGGACTCTTTTTTCTTTTTTCTTCTTTTTAAATTTTGGCCTCTTTTATTGGTCCTTCATTCATTTGTTTTCATCCATCATAACTCTTTTGGCCTGTGCGGGCCTCCCATCGCAGTGGCCTCTCGGGTTTCAGAGCACCGGGTCTGGGCGCATGCGCTCCAGAGCGCTGGCTCGTAATTGGACACACCCACCCAGGGCTCGTAATTGGACACACCGGTCCAGCCGCTGGGCGGCACGTGGGATCTTCCCGTGCTAGGGGTCAAACTGGTGCCCAAGGCGGACTCTTTACCCACTGGGCCATCAGGGAAGCCCGCATAGCGGGGTTTTAGGAGGTGGACACATCAGCGCTGCACTGTGGGACATGCTCCCAGGTCTGGGAGATGGGGTGAAGGGCAGAGGCAGGGTGACCAGAAGGGGATGCTATGGGTCCTGGGGAGAGATGGTGAGGGAGCAAGCAGGCGAGGGGGGTCTGGACTGGGCTGGCCTTTCTCTGAGCTTCCCTTTCGGGCCTCGATGTTGGGCGGCAGGGGTGCTGTTGGCCCCACGGGGCCTTTGTGGAAACCAGGAAAGAGTGTCCCCTGAGTGGATGACTTAGAAAAGCCCCTGTCCCCAAGCCATGCGAGACGGGGCCCTGAAGCTCACAGCTTGGGGCGCCTGGAGTTTAGCCGCCTCGCCCCTCACCCGGGGGCTCTGGGCAGTAAACACATGACACCGCCGCACCTGTGGACAGCCCCGCTGTGGGACAGAAAACAGACTCAGCCCGGCCACGACCATCAGTCAAGAGGAAAAACCAATCTCCTCTGCGTGGGGATTTACGACATGGACAGACAGGAAACCACGGCGCGGGACCTCTGCCCTGTGCCCGTGTGGCCCGGCCCACGGCAGCCTGGTAATTGCTTCTGGGGCCATATTTCATCCTGGACGGACGCTGTCTGAGCCTTTGCCTGCAGGGAAGCCAGCGGCTGGGGGATGGCCAGAGGCCTAGCAGGGGAGTGCGGAGCAGACAGGACTGGGCAGGACGTGGTGGACTGGGGGTGGGGGGGGTCTGGGCCTCCAGGGAGAGCGGGAAGGGGCCTCTGCCTGGGAGAAGTTCCGTGGCAGGAGGCCAAGAGGGTGAGTCAGGGCCCCAAGTCCTGTTGTACGAACCGTCCTGACCCTCCCTCCCCTGGAACCTCTCGGGTGGGGTGGTGCAGGCAGGATGGTCAGAGAGGTGAGGGAGGGGCTCAGAGGACACGAGGTGGTGCGGGCGGGGGAGGGGAGCCAGCACTCGCTCTCTAAGGCCAGCACCCTTCCTGGACCGACCAGCCCGGGCTGGGGGCATCGGGGGAATCCAGAGGGCGACGCGGCCCTGGTGGGCAGGCTCCATCTCAGCCCCCTGTGGAAGCCTCAGTTTACACATCTGCAAGATGAGGGCCATTGCGGACCTCGGCCCATCTCGGACCTCGGCCCGTGGGCCCTCCTTCCTGGGAGATGCTCTAAAGGAGGCCCGGAGTGATTCTGTGGGGGCGCGGCCGGCACCCCGGGGCCTGGGCGAGGAAGCCGAGTGCGCTAGAGAGGCCCGCGCGGCTAGGAGCTGGTGCGGTCTGGACTCGAGCCCTGGCTAGCAGCCCCAGGGCCATGGTGCTTCCCCACCAACCTGCTGGCCAAGGGGCACCTGCAGCATGAGGCCTCGATGTCTAACAGAGAGCCACACCCTCAGGGACCAACCCACAGAGCATCCAGGTCGGGTGAGAGCTTAGTAAGTACTGTCTGTTACATACTTGGCTTGACTGGGTCATAGTTCGGTGGCTGGTGGCTTGACTGGGCTCAAGTTCTGTCCTAGTAAACCATGACACCCACTGGACAGCCCGCTGTGGGACAGAAAACAGACTCAGCCCGGCCACGACCATCAGTCAAGAGGAAAAACCAATCTCCTCTGCGTGGGGATTTACGACATGGACAGACAGGAAACCACGGCGCGGGACCTCTGCCCTGTGCCCGTGTGGCCCGGCCCACGGCAGCCTGGTAATTGCTTCTGGGGCCATATTTCATCCTGGACGGACGCTGTCTGAGCCTTTGCCTGCAGGGAAGCCAGCGGCTGGGGGATGGCCAGAGGCCTAGCAGGGGAGTGCGGAGCAGACAGGACTGGGCAGGACGTGGTGGACTGGGGGTGGGGGGGGTCTGGGCCTCCAGGGAGAGCGGGAAGGGGCCTCTGCCTGGGAGAAGTTCCGTGGCAGGAGGCCAAGAGGGTGAGTCAGGGCCCCAAGTCCTGTTGTACGAACCGTCCTGACCCTCCCTCCCCTGGAACCTCTCGGGTGGGGTGGTGCAGGCAGGATGGTCAGAGAGGTGAGGGAGGGGCTCAGAGGACACGAGGTGGTGCGGGCGGGGGAGGGGAGCCAGCACTCGCTCTCTAAGGCCAGCACCCTTCCTGGACCGACCAGCCCGGGCTGGGGGCATCGGGGGAATCCAGAGGGCGACGCGGCCCTGGTGGGCAGGCTCCATCTCAGCCCCCTGTGGAAGCCTCAGTTTACACATCTGCAAGATGAGGGCCATTGCGGACCTCGGCCCATCTCGGACCTCGGCCCGTGGGCCCTCCTTCCTGGGAGATGCTCTAAAGGAGGCCCGGAGTGATTCTGTGGGGGCGCGGCCGGCACCCCGGGGCCTGGGCGAGGAAGCCGAGTGCGCTAGAGAGGCCCGCGCGGCTAGGAGCTGGTGCGGTCTGGACTCGAGCCCTGGCTAGCAGCCCCAGGGCCATGGTGCTTCCCCACCAACCTGCTGGCCAAGGGGCACCTGCAGCATGAGGCCTCGATGTCTAACAGAGAGCCACACCCTCAGGGACCAACCCACAGAGCATCCAGGTCGGGTGAGAGCTTAGTAAGTACTGTCTGTTACATACTTGGCTTGACTGGGTCATAGTCGTGGCTTGTGGGATCTAGTTCCCTAACCGGGGATTGAACTTGGGCCTCCTGCATCGAGGGCATGGAGTCTTAGCCACTGGGCCTCCGGGAACATGGCTGTGTCTGTCGACGTCTCTTGTTACCCTCGTAGACTGTGACTGTGAGAGGCTGCCCACTGTCAGGTGAGGGTGGGACCCCGTCCACTCACAGAGCCCTGCCTTCCTCCCCTGGCGCCCGTCCTGAGCCTGTCGCCTCCCTGGACACCAGAAGCCTGCGTCCCTGGGCCCCACAAGAGGCCTCTGCTTAGGAGGGTGGGCCCCCCACCTGCTCTGGGCCCCGCCGTCCTGTTACCCCATCCCCTGCTCCTCCTACACGGGTGACCCGCCTCGGTCGCGGGTGTCACGGGGCGAGTGGGCGGTGTGCTGATGGGGAGCAGCTGCCCGGGCTCAGGGCCAGCGCTGGCTCTGGGGACCCTCTGATAACGTGGGACCAGAACTGCCACAGCTTCCGGTTTCTCCAGAGAAGCAGGAAATGGCAGACCAGGGCAGCCAGCCAAGCCCGAGGAGGCCGAGGCCCCAAGTGGTGGTGAGCGGCTGTTTGGCCCAGAGGCCGGCGTTGGGGTGGGGGGTGCTAGAGCCTCAGGAAGGGACCGTGCGGCTCCAGGCGGGTGGGAGGGGAGGCCTGGGGAAGGACCCGGGCCCTCTCAGTCAGTGTCAGAGCGTGGGGCAGCTGCCACTGGTCTGGCTGCAGAAACGGCCTTGGCAGGCTCTCCGGGGCCCTCTGGGTCTTTCTGAGCCCACGGTGCCCGCGCTGGAGCTGAAGAACGGAGAGACCGAAGCGGGACCTGCCCACTGCCGGTCAGAGAAGGCGGGTCCCCAGGGGACGGGGCCCGCGGGGAGGTTCTCCTGGGAGCCTCTGCCTGCTGGTCCTCACCCTCCCTATCAGCTGTGGCCAAGATTCATTCCCCGCAGCCACGCCTGGACGCCCACCAGCCCCGTGCCCCGACAGCTGAGGCTGATTTACAGGCCTGAGTTTCTAGGGTGGGGGTGGGACTCGGGAATGGGAAGTGGACGTGGAGAGGGAGGAAGGCCTCTGTTCTCTAGGAGGGCTGGGGTGAGGCCTGCAGCTGCAGCCCGCAAAGCTCACCCACCCGAACCCTGGGGACAGAGGGGCAGGGGCAGGAGTAACCTCAAGGCCCTCTACCTCCCAGCAAAGGCGAGGAGGACTGGGGGGAACCAGCCACGGGCATTCATGGAGCCCTGGGTCAGGGACTGCGGCCTTCCCTGGTGGCCCAGACAGTAGAGAATCTGCCTGCGGTGCAGGAGACCCGGGTTTGATCCCTGAGTCGGGAAGATCTCCTGGAGAAGGGAATGGCAACCGGCTCCTGTGTTCTTGCCTGGAGAATCCCCCCGTCAGACAGGACTGAGCGGCGACGCTTCTACTTTCAGGTGGCAGCAGCCTGACCGCCGGGGCCGGAAGGGCGAGTGGGCGGTGTGCTGATGGGGAGCAGCTGCCCGGGCTCAGGGCCAGCGCTGGCTCTGGGGACCCTCTGATAACGTGGGACCAGAACTGCCACAGCTTCCGGTTTCTCCAGAGAAGCAGGAAATGGCAGACCAGGGCAGCCAGCCAAGCCCGAGGAGGCCGAGGCCCCAAGTGGTGGTGAGCGGCTGTTTGGCCCAGAGGCCGGCGTTGGGGTGGGGGGTGCTAGAGCCTCAGGAAGGGACCGTGCGGCTCCAGGCGGGTGGGAGGGGAGGCCTGGGGAAGGACCCGGGCCCTCTCAGTCAGTGTCAGAGCGTGGGGCAGCTGCCACTGGTCTGGCTGCAGAAACGGCCTTGGCAGGCTCTCCGGGGCCCTCTGGGTCTTTCTGAGCCCACGGTGCCCGCGCTGGAGCTGAAGAATGGAGAGACCGAAGCGGGACCTGCCCACTGCCGGTCAGAGAAGGCGGGTCCCCAGGGGACGGGGCCCGCGGGGAGGTTCTCCTGGGAGCCTCTGCCTGCTGGTCCTCACCCTCCCTATCAGCTGTGGCCAAGATTCATTCCCCGCAGCCACGCCTGGACGCCCACCAGCCCCGTGCCCCGACAGCTGAGGCTGATTTACAGGCCTGAGTTTCTAGGGTGGGGGTGGGACTCGGGAATGGGAAGTGGACGTGGAGAGGGAGGAAGGCCTCTGTTCTCTAGGAGGGCTGGGGTGAGGCCTGCAGCTGCAGCCCGCAAAGCTCACCCACCCGAACCCTGGGGACAGAGGGGCAGGGGCAGGAGTAACCCCTCGCGTCCTCTACCTCCCAGCAAAGGCGAGGAGGACTGGGGGGAACCAGCCACGGGCATTCATGGAGCCCTGGGTCAGGGACTGCGGCCTTCCCTGGTGGCCCAGACAGTAGAGAATCTGCCTGCGGTGCAGGAGACCCGGGTTTGATCCCTGAGTCGGGAAGATCTCCTGGAGAAGGGAATGGCAACCGGCTCCTGTGTTCTTGCCTGGAGAATCCCGTGGACAGGGAAGCCCGGCAAGCTGAAAGCGTCAGACAGGACTGAGCGGCGGACGCTTCTACTTTCAGGTGAGCAGCTGCAGCCTGACCGCCGGGGGCCGGGAAGGGACGAGGGCAGGAGCTGCGGTGGAGAGTCAGCTACACAGGACTTGTGACCGGAGTCATTTGGCTCACATTATTTATTTATTTATTTATTTTTGGCTCTTCGGGGTTTTCACTGCTGCTGCCGGCTCTTCTCTAGTTGAGGTGAGCAGGCTTCTTGTTGCGGTGACTTTTCTTGTTGTGGAAATCGGGCTCTAGGGCACACGGGTTTCTGTAGTTGTGCCTCATTAGCTCAATAGTTATGACTCAGAGGCTCTAGGGCACAGGCTCCATAGTTGTGGCTCACGGGCTTAGTTGCTCCGCAGCATGTGGATCTTCCTGGATCAGGGCTCGAACCCATGTCTCCTGCATTGGCAGGCAAACTCTTTACCACTGAGCTACCAGGGAAGCCCGATTTGGCTCACTTGATGTTTATTTGTTAACGTAGAGCCAACATTTAAAAGTTAGATTTCCCATTAAAAAATAAATAAAACATCCTAGGACTTCCCTGGTGGTCCAGTAAGTAGGGAGTCCACTTTGCAGTGCAAGGGACACCAGTTCAATCCCTGGCCCAGGAAGATCCCACGTGCTGTGGGGTGGCTGGACCGATGTGCCCAATTATGAGCGAGCGCTCTGGAGCACACGCGCCCAGAGTCGGTGCTCTGCAATGAGAGAGGCCACTGTGAAGGGAGGCCCACACAGGCCAGGGAATAAAGATGGATGAAAATAAATAAATTCAAAAAAAATAGGGCTTCCCTGGTGGTCTAGTGGGTAAGGAAACCGCCTTGCAGTGCAAGGGGCGCTGGTTCGGTCCCTGGCCTGGGAAGATCCCACGTGCCGCGGAGCGGCTGAACCGATGTGTCCAATTACCGAGCCGGAGCTCTGGAGCGCATGCGCCCGGAGCTGGTGCTTTGCAGCGAGAGAGGCCACTGGGATGGGAGGCCCACACAGGCCAAAGAACAAAGATAAGTGAGTGAAAGATCAATAAAAGTGCCCCCCCCCCCCCAAAAACAGTAAAAAGAGGCCAAAAATTTAAAAAGATTATATATAAAGGCCAAAAAAAAAATCTGGATTCCTAGGTGTTAAACACTGAAGACCTGGCGTGGCGGGACCCTGAGCTGCCGCTGCCCCCTGCAGGGGTCTGGGCTGCCCTGTGGACCAGGTCCTGGAAGGCCAGCTTTGCTCCCTGGTGTCCCCTGCTGGGCCCCTGGGCCAGGGCTCTGGCTGGCGGCTGGAGGGTTAGAAATTGGGATGCCTGGCCAGCCTCAGCCCACAGTGGGGGAGGGTTGGCCTGAATTCAGCCCTGGCTGCACCAGGGTGGCTGGCAGAGGGGGCCCCTCTGTCTTCACAGGAAGTCAGACGGGAGCAGGGAGCAGGGTGGGCCCCCTAGAGCCCCCGCTCATTCTCCCACATGCAGGCAGGACAGAAGCCCTGCCCCTCTCGCTGGCTCAGTAGCAGGAGGGTCTCCAGAGGGCCCTCTGGCCCAGCCCCCGATGCAATTGCTGGCAACAAAGCCCCTTCCACTGGACGTTCTTCTCACTGCTTTATCCAGACGCTGACGCTCACCCCTGGAGGCGGCGGGGGTGTAGGGTACCATGGGAGGAGCCAGCAGTCAAGCATCTGGGGGGCTGCGCTTTCAGGATCCCCCCATGCTGAAGGGAAGCCTCAGGGCCCAGGAAATTTCACCTCCCCCTCAGCTCTCCCTTGGTTGTCTCAGGATTTGTATACTGACTAAGAGCTCCCCAAATTGTGTGTCTCGGGCAAGTCACTCAACCTCTCTGTGCCTCAGTTCCCTTATCTATAAAAGGAAGATCATAATCACACCTACCCTGGAAGGTCGTGTGCAGATGAGATGAGTGAGTTCTAGGTGTACAGTAACCACCATAAGCCGTATGGGCCTCTATTATCTGGCCGGGATCACGACCCCCTATGCAGATGGGAAGTGGGACCAGCCGGCCTCCGGGGGACTGAGTCAGTTCTTGGAGGCAGGCAGCCCAGACTCCCTCTTGTCCGACCCCAGATGGAGTGCATCAGACCATATTCTTAATAACATCTTTTATTGATTTTGTAAGAGAAAAAAAAAATAGAAATTTATTTTAGAGTTAATGCCTATACAACAGCTTTTTAAAATTCCCTTTCCTAACTAGCACGGTACATACAATTATAAACATCAGCTGAGATCCTGGGAGCAAGGGTGTGCCGTGCTCGGGGAATCTTCCGAACACATCTGACCTGTTATACAGGCGGGCGGGGATGGAAGGCTGGTTCTGTTTGGAAGCCACGGCCCTGGTTTTGGTCACTGACAGCTGGTCTGGGCCACCCCTAACTCCCCCAGGCGCCCGCTCTCCGGGAGTTCGGAGGCCCTGGGGGCAGTCGCGGCTGTGGCACTCAGGGGGGTGAGGTGAGCCTCGTAGCAGGAGGGCTTGGACGCTACAGAAATGATGGATCTTTTCTGGCCGACAGCACTCCTTTATCTTCCCATCGGCCCCACGCTCCAAAAGAAAAACGCATTTGCATAGGTGCTCCGCGGCAGAGCTCATGAAGTATTTGCTGGGGCTTTCGGTTGCGGTTGCGTAGGAACCTGCTTGGAGTACAGTACCGTGGCCGGGCCGGGCCGGCCCGAGCGCCAGAAAAACAACGACTCAAGATTTGGAACGAGAAACTACCCACCACTGGGAAACCAATTAGGCCCCTCATCCGAGCTTGTTACAGAGATGAAAATAGATGTGACCCCCGGGGGGGCACGGCGGGGGGAAGCCTCAGGGCCCAGGAAATTTCACGTCCCCCTCAGCTCTCCCTTGGTTGTCTCAGGATTTGTATACTGACTAAGAGCTCCCCAAATTGTGTGTCTCGGGCAAGTCACTCAACCTCTCTGTGCCTCAGTTCCCTTATCTATAAAAGGAAGATCATAATCACACCTACCCTGGAAGGTCGTGTGCAGATGAGATGAGTGAGTTCTAGGTGTACAGTAACCACCATAAGCCGTATGGGCCTCTATTATCTGGCCGGGATCACGACCCCCTATGCAGATGGGAAGTGGGACCAGCCGGCCTCCGGGGGACTGAGTCAGTTCTTGGAGGCAGGCAGCCCAGACTCCCTCTTGTCCGACCCCAGATGGAGTGCATCAGACCATATTCTTAATAACATCTTTTATTGATTTTGTAAGAGAAAAAAAAAATAGAAATTTATTTTAGAGTTAATGCCTATACAACAGCTTTTTAAAATTCCCTTTCCTAACTAGCACGGTACATACAATTATAAACATCAGCTGAGATCCTGGGAGCAAGGGTGTGCCGTGCTCGGGGAATCTTCCGAACACATCTGACCTGTTATACAGGCGGGCGGGGATGGAAGGCTGGTTCTGTTTGGAAGCCACGGCCCTGGTTTTGGTCACTGACAGCTGGTCTGGGCCACCCCTAACTCCCCCAGGCGCCCGCTCTCCGGGAGTTCGGAGGCCCTGGGGGCAGTCGCGGCTGTGGCACTCAGGGGGGTGAGGTGAGCCTCGTAGCAGGAGGGCTTGGACGCTACAGAAATGATGGATCTTTTCTGGCCGACAGCACTCCTTTATCTTCCCATCGGCCCCACGCTCCAAAAGAAAAACGCATTTGCATAGGTGCTCCGCGGCAGAGCTCATGAAGTATTTGCTGGGGCTTTCGGTTGCGGTTGCGTAGGAACCTGCTTGGAGTACAGTACCGTGGCCGGGCCGGGCCGGGCCGGGCGCCAGAAAAACAACGGATTAATATTTGGAACGAGAAATTACCCACCACTGGGAAACCAATTAGGCCCCTGATCCGAGCTTGTTACAGAGATGAAAATAGATGTGATCTGGGCTTCTCGCGGCTGGGGCGGTGGGGGGTGGGGGGGGCAAGGCACGTGTCCAACTTGCCAAGAAGCGGCTGGAAGAGGGTGAAGGGTGGACCCTCACTGCCTGGGGCCCAGGACGGGGGACAAGAAGGATGGAAGAGGAGATGGCAAGCAAGCCAGAAAAGCCTGGCTCAGAGGGGGTGCGGCCGCGAGGCCCGCCCCGCTCCCCGCCCCCCAGGCCCGCTCAAGCGGCAGGGGGCGTGGCCTCTGGGCCTGGGGGCGGGGCTGCGGCGCGGGTCTGCCTCCCCGCCCGGCAGCCAGAGGCATCTGGATGGGCCGGCCTGGCCCTCTGGGGTAGGACGCTGCCCGCCTGTCCCGTCTGGGTCTGGCAGCCCCCAGGGCCCGCAGGCAGGGCTGGGGGGCTGGCTCAGGGCGGCGAGTGGGCTCAGCTCCCTCGGTTCCTCACCAGGACACCTGCCCTTGGCCGGTCCCTTCTGGGGCTCAACTAGAGGACAGACACCCCGCAGGCCCAGCTCCGCTCAGGGCTCCCCCTTCTCCGCCAGGCCTGGGTGGGACCTGGGATGAGACAGTCCAGGGAGACACCTGCAGGGGTCCGGGGGGATCCCTCATCCTCGGTCAGCGCCACTGGCCCGCAGATGAGGGTGGGCTGTGGTCGTGGAGGGGAGGCTGGCGCCAAGGCCCCGGCTGGGAAGGCAGGACCCTGTGCCTGTTGAAGCTGCCGTCTGAGGCCCGGCCTCCTCCGCCGGCCAGCTGCGCTCGGGCCCTGGGATGGCTGGCTGGGAGGCCTCCCCGGGCTGCGCTTTCACTGCGTTACCGAGAGTCCGGCCCAGCCCACGGACCCCGTGACAGGCCTGGGTGGCCGCGGGCCCGGCTCCGCGAGCTCTCCCCCGAGAGGCACAGCGCCAGGTGTCCCCGGGCGCGCCGCGCGGACCCCAGATCCGCAGGGGACGGCGGAAGGCCACGCCACACCGCTCCCTCCGCCCGCCTGGAGCTCCGGTGCTGGCCTGGGGCCCAGCCCCCCGGAGCCCCTTCGCCCAAGCCAGCCCCTCCACGCTGCAGCTCCCTTCCAGGCTCCGGGGTCTGCGCTGGCCCACACGCATGCCCGGGGGCAGGGCGTGGCTGCTGGGCGGGGGCTGGAGACAGAGCCCCACCCTGGCTGAGAGGACCGGCGCCCCCTCCCCGGCCGGTCAGCACCGCCACCGCCTCGCTGTCTCCTTCCCGCTGATGCAGGTTTTGGGGCGTAAGGCTGTCGAGGGAGAGCACAGAGGGAGGGGGGTCACCAGCCGCCATCCCGAGGGCTGCTCCCTGCCCTGGGGGTGAAGTCCCTACAGCCCGGGGTCACCATTCAAGGCCTGGAGACCGCCCCCAGCAGCCCCCAGCTCAGGCAGGCTCGCCGCGCTCTGCCCTCTGCCTGCCCAGCCCTGTGCATCTTTCAGGCCCCAGCTCAAACATCCCCCCTCCAGGAAGCCCTCGCCCCGCGCGTCCTCCCCTGGTTTCCCGCCGCCCAAGGCCACCCCCTCCACGCAGCGCTTCTGCCCTTCACCGCCGGCGTCCCTCTCTGCCCACAGATCTAGCTTCCAGGAGCGTTCAGTGTTGATCTCGGGGTCTGGCTCTCAGCCCCATCCACAGCCCTCCGCCCGGGCGTCCTGGGTGGAGCAGGAGGCTCCGGGGATCCCTCATCCTCGGTCAGCGCCACTGGCCCGCAGATGAGGGTGGGCTGTGGTCGTGGAGGGGAGGCTGGCGCCAAGGCCCCGGCTGGGAAGGCAGGACCCTGTGCCTGTTGAAGCTGCCGTCTGAGGCCCGGCCTCCTCCGCCGGCCAGCTGCGCTCGGGCCCTGGGATGGCTGGCTGGGAGGCCTCCCCGGGCTGCGCTTTCACTGCGTTACCGAGAGTCCGGCCCAGCCCACGGACCCCGTGACAGGCCTGGGTGGCCGCGGGCCCGGCTCCGCGAGCTCTCCCCCGAGAGGCACAGCGCCAGGTGTCCCCGGGCGCGCCGCGCGGACCCCAGATCCGCAGGGGACGGCGGAAGGCCACGCCACACCGCTCCCTCCGCCCGCCTGGAGCTCTGGTGCTGGCCTGGGGCCCAGCCCCCCGGAGCCCCTTCGCCCAAGCCAGCCCCTCCACGCTGCAGCTCCCTTCCAGGCTCCGGGGTCTGCGCTGGCCCACACGCATGCCCGGGGGCAGGGCGTGGCTGCTGGGCGGGGGCTGGAGACAGAGCCCCACCCTGGCTGAGAGGACCGGCGCCCCCTCCCCGGCCGGTCAGCACCGCCACCGCCTCGCTGTCTCCTTCCCGCTGATGCAGGTTTTGGGGCGTAAGGCTGTCGAGGGAGAGCACAGAGGGAGGGGGGTCACCAGCCGCCATCCCGAGGGCTGCTCCCTGCCCTGGGGGTGAAGTCCCTACAGCCCGGGGTCACCATTCAAGGCCTGGAGACCGCCCCCAGCAGCCCCCAGCTCAGGCAGGCTCGCCGCGCTCTGCCCTCTGCCTGCCCAGCCCTGTGCATCTTTCAGGCCCCAGCTCAAACATCCCCCCTCCAGGAAGCCCTCGCCCCGCGCGTCCTCCCCTGGTTTCCCGCCGCCCAAGGCCACCCCCTCCACGCAGCGCTTCTGCCCTTCACCGCCGGCGTCCCTCTCTGCCCACAGATCTAGCTTCCAGGGAGCGTTCAGTGTTGATCTCGGGGTCTGGCTCCCTCAGCCCCATCCACAGCCCTCCCTGCCCCAGGGCAGGCTCCTGGGTGGAGGAGAGGCGTCTGGGGGAGCTGGCAGGGGCGAGAGACGGGCAGGAGGCTGCCAGCTCCTCCTCTGTGCCACCAGACCTCGGAAGCGAGGTGGGAGGGGCGCTCTGGGCGGAGGAGGCAACCGACCTGGGTCCACCGCGTTCTGCTTCCTCTTCGAGTTGGTGACGATTTGGTTTTCATTCATCATCTGCACGTCCTGGTCCTCCACCTGATTACTGCGGGGAGGGAAAAACCGCGAGGTTCCTTCGGGCTCCAGCCGGCGTTGTCCCAGCCATCCTTCCCGGGCAGGGCTGGCTGGTGGGAGCGGGCGTGGCCGACGGGAGGCCGCGGGGCCGGCTCGAGGGGGCGCACCTGATGGCGGTGTGCTTCTCCTGGTGGCAGATGTCCGGGTCCTCCGTGAAGAGGATGGTGTGGTAGGGCACGGTGGGCTCGCACGTGGGCAGGATGCCCCCGGCCAGGTGGCCCACCATGGCCAGGATGCCGTTGTACACCAGCAAGTCGTCCACCAGGAGCTGGGCAGACAGGGGAGGGGCTGCGGCGCGGGGTCCAGCCTGGCCCGCCTGCCCGCGGGGGGCCTTGGGCCAAGCGTGCCAGTGCCCGGAGGCTCCCCTGCTAGGTGCCTGGCGGGCGTGATGGCTTCAGATCTTCATCCCGGCCAGGAAAGGCACCAGATCCGCCCCCGTGGAGGATCAGGATGCCAAGGCTCCAAGGGCTCGAATCTTTAGCCCATGGGGAGGCAAATTTGGGTCTCTGGTCCTCAGGGCCCACTTCCCCTGGCTCTCCCCACCCGAGTCGCCTCCCGGCACGATTCGAGAAGATGAAAGAAAAGCCATGTTCTGTTTTTGTCAGGCTGATGATACAAATCACTTGGAGAAGGCTTTGAATTCATGGATGGATGGCACAGCTCCCTGCCTCCGAGGACCAGGCATTTGTGTCTAAGGTCGCAGCCGACACACGTAAATCAAACTGTGACAAATGATAATTGCCGGCGGCCTAATTACCAACGAGCGTAATTATCTCGAAACCCTAGCTAACAAGTACTTACTCCAAACTCCTTCACCCCTCGGTGGGGTGTTTTCGCGTAATTCCACAGTTTGATCATTGACACCGTGGTGGGCAGATCGAAAATCACATACACCCGGTTCACCTGTCAGAGGGAAGAACAAGCTCCAACAGGCATGTCTGCGAACAGAGGCACGGGGCTGGGCCCGGGGGAAGGGGGCGCCCGGCGTGGGCCCGCGCGGCTGCCTGGGCGCCTCTGGGGCCGCCGGGTGTGGAGTTTCTCGCCGCCTCTCATCTCCCTGGAGCCCATCTCGAGTCAGGTCACGTGTCGCTGCGTGTGCAACAAACGCTGAGCTGGCTGTTGAAGGACCTGTTTTCTGGGCCTGGCGTGGCCCTCCTCTCAATGCCCGTGGAGAATTGAGGATGCTCCTCCTTTGTTTCCTTCAGGTCAGGCCCAGAAACACCATCTGGGGCTCCCGGGACCAGAGGGACCGTCCCCAGCTCCGGAGTCCAGAGGCATGGCCTCCAAGCAGTCAGCACAGCCTCGACCCATTTGTCCTTTCCCTCGAATCGCAAATGAGAAGCGAAGCCGACTGGCCGGGAAGGCGCTGCTGGGTTTTCAGCAGAGAACTTGGCGCCTCTGGTGGGGGCGTGAGGGAGGGGTTGTCCCCATGAGGGGCGAAAATCAGCTGGAAAAGTGGGACCCAGCAGCCCCCACCAGCTCCCCCACCGCAACAAAGACGCTCAAATATTTGGGGTGGGGGTCCCTTGAAAGACAGGATAAGGCGACTAGAATTCAGTGCTGTCCACAGGCTGCAGGCTTAGTTTTGCCCCAGGCCCTGAGAGGGCGTAGGGGGCTATGAGAAGGGTCAGCCTTCCGCATGTATCATGGAAATAACCTAGATGAGGGAGTGCCCGTGGGGCTCAGCTGGATACAAATACTAGAGTCCAGCTGGCGGAGGGACAGAGGGAGAAACTGCCCACACCCAAAGGCTTTCATGAGAAAGACAGTGGCAAAGGCCTGCTGGCCAGGGTCACGACGGCGGAAGGCTGGACTGGCTAGGGGGCCGCCGGCGTGCAGCTGCCGGTCTGAAGGCTGACAGATCTATGCGCTTCCCCGTGGCAGTGGCAGGGCTGGGGCTGCCGGCCTGGCCTCTGCTCGAGGGAGGCGGACGGACCATCAGTGGGGCGCTGCCCCTTCCTGGGAGATGCCCTTTGTCCTTCCTCCAGTGGTCACAGGGGTGGGCGTCCCAGCTCCTGCTGCCCATCTACCCAGGCATCTGGCCCCGTGGCTGCAAGGCTGGTGGGTGCTACCCACCCATCCCAACCCCTGGCCCCTCGCCTCCCTCTCTACCAGCATGGACCAGGCCTAGAAGAGCGAAGGCCCGCGCCCAGGGGCGCCATCAGGCCTTGGAATAAAAAGATGGGCAGGACCACGGGCAGAGCCTGGGATCTGGGAGAGTGAGTCGGTTGCTCCGGAGAGTTTACCCGGCAGATCTGAGGCCACGGAGAGGGTCGCCTGGGGGTCAAGTGCCTGGTGACGTGAAAAAGGAGCAGAGGCAGTGAACTTGGGAGAGGCTAGGGCTGGAGGGAAGAGGAGAGTGAAGCAGAAAAGAGAACCAGAGTGGGATGCCCGTAAGGACCGAGGGCTGCCCACCCCCTGGGCCTGCCGCGCTGGGCTCCTGGCCTCAGAACCTCACGTGGCCCTTCCTCACCGACCTCTGAGGGTTAGGAAAGACCCGAGCTTCCCTGGCTGCCCCTGGGCATTCTGACTGGCTCAAGGCTAATCTGGCCTGGGAGGAAGATGGGTCGCTGAGACTGGGGACAGAAATCTCTCCTCCCGTGCCTCTGCCACCCGCCATCGACCCCAGGGCTGGGCGCCCCCGGAACCCACCAGGCCGGGCAGGATGGGGGCCAGCCACATGTGTCTGCCGTCACTGGTGTCGTTCACTTGATCGATGAGCTTGTCGGGGGTCCGGACGTCCCCGCACACGCCCTCCAGGGAGTTGACGCTGTCGGGGAAGGCGGCGATATCTGAAGACGCCACTAAGCTGTCATAACCCAGAGCCGTGTGTCCCAGCCCGCGCTCTGGGGCCCCTCTCACGGCTGCCAGCCTCTGTCATGCTGCCCGTGTGGCTCGGGGACCCCGGGAGGGCACACCCGCGAGCTGAGCCACCGTCTGCTGCTCTGGGCAGCCGGAGGAGTGACAGCTAAATTAGACGTGTGCCGGGGAAGGAAACCGAGCAGGCTGAAGGGAGTGCGGAGGGAGAGGAGGAGGGGCGGCTTCAGGGAAAGGGGAGGAAAGCAGGCAGAGAGCAGAGGCCGGAAGCCTCGGGGTTGGTGGAGCTGCTGGAGGCAAGAATAAAAGGCGCTGCTTCCGCTTCCCTGGGACCGCTTTTCTCCGCGAGGGGACGCGCGGGGTCACAGCTGGATTCTGCCTTGTCATCGGAGGACCCTACCAAGTCTCGAAGGATGGGGACCCTGACTCAGTAATCGCGACTCAACGGATGGGCATTAATGCGGCTGGAGAGAACCTGGTCCCTGCTCTGCCATTCTAACCTGGGACATCTTGGGCAAGTCCTGGGGCATCTCTGGGCCTGCTTCCTCATCTGTGAAATGGGAACGAACACCTCTATGTCCCAGGATTGATGAAGACTTATACATCCAAGGAATCACTAACAATTTAGATCAAAACCACCAATGATCACTTATCCCAGGTGGGTAAGACGGTGCCACGAGGGGAAGGCGGACAAGGAGGGAGTGGGAACCAGGGACGCCAAAGAGAGGCAAGGGAGGTTCTCGGGTTTGACCTGCTCTGGCATTTCCCCAAGTGGTGCACCAGGGATCACAGATCAAGAGCCCAGAGGGGTCAGGCAGGTGACATCAGAAAAAGGCAGAACAGGTCAGTGGTCTAGAGCATGGTCTTTGGAGCCACTCTCAGCTCAAAGGCTCTGTGACCTTGGGTAAGTTACTCAGCCTCTCTGTGCCTCATTCAGAAGACTTGTGAGAGCAAATGAGGTACAAGGACGAGCTCCGGCACTGACTGAGCCCCGGTAAACAGTAACACTAAGCTCCTGGGGCATGGGAGGTAACAGTGGACCCAGAGGGCTCAGATCAACAGGGATACCCGCTGGGGAAGAAAGGGGGCAGGTACTCAGGTTCAGCCATCATCACCAGGCAACAGCTTCTCAACAGAAGCTCAAAACTGTGGTTTTCATCTGAAACCTCCTGATTTAAAATATATATACATATAACTAACTGAAAACATTTAAAAACTCACTGGGCTATGCGTTTGTAAATCCTGGTGTGGGCATTCCATGAGCAAAGGGCTGCATGGTCAATAAATCCAGGACACAGTGGGTTGAACGAGAAGAGCTAGTTTCTTCCTGCAGGCCTTGTCAGAGCCTTAGGACTCCAAAGTGTCTGGGGCTCTCCAAGAGGGGGCTGCCGTTGGTAGCTCCCCCAACTCCCTGAACCGCAGGACTCTTGGTTTTATGGATGCCTTGGCAGGGGTGCCAGGGAGCTGCTCTCTGCTTGGCAAGGGTCCCTTCTGACCGTAAGTAGAGCCCAGGTGCAACAGACGCTGGGTTGGGAAGATCTGGAGGAGGAAACGGCAACCCACGCCAGTGTTCTTCCCTGGAGGATCCCGTGGGCAGAGGAGCCTGGGGGCTGCCGTCCGTGGCTCTCAAAGAGCTGGACACGACTGAGGCGGCTGAGCAGCACAGCGGCACTGGTGTTTGCAATTTCTGGGCCTGGTTGCTGCAGGGACATTTCCCGCTACCTTCGAGGATTCTGCTCCTTCCCCTGACCCTCCCGTGCTCCCTGCAGTCTGGCTGGAGCCCCGCCTCTGCCTAGAAAGGATACTGTTTTCCGACAGAGGGATTTTTTCTCCCCGTTCATCATACAGCTCCAGGCCGGTGAGGCCGATGTAATAGGGGTCACCCCAGCTGGTCAGGAGCTGAAACTGGAAAATGACTGGAACAAAAAACAGGGGGTGACATCAGAAAAGGCAGAACAGGTCAGTGGTCTAGAGCATGGTCTTTGGAGCCACTCTCAGCTCAAAGGCTCTGTGACCTTGGGTAAGTTACTCAGCCTCTCTGTGCCTCATTCAGAAGACTTGTGAGAGCAAATGAGGTACAAGGACGAGCTCCGGCACTGACTGAGCCCCGGTAAACAGTAACACTAAGCTCCTGGGGCATGGGAGGTAACAGTGGACCCAGAGGGCTCAGATCAACAGGGATACCCGCTGGGGAAGAAAGGGGGCAGGTACTCAGGTTCAGCCATCATCACCAGGCAACAGCTTCTCAACAGAAGCTCAAAACTGTGGTTTTCATCTGAAACCTCCTGATTTAAAATATATATACATATAACTAACTGAAAACATTTAAAAACTCACTGGGCTATGCGTTTGTAAATCCTGGTGTGGGCATTCCATGAGCAAAGGGCTGCATGGTCAATAAATCCAGGACACAGTGGGTTGAACGAGAAGAGCTAGTTTCTTCCTGCAGGCCTTGTCAGAGCCTTAGGACTCCAAAGTGTCTGGGGCTCTCCAAGAGGGGGCTGCCGTTGGTAGCTCCCCCAACTCCCTGAACCGCAGGACTCTTGGTTTTATGGATGCCTTGGCAGGGGTGCCAGGGAGCTGCTCTCTGCTTGGCAAGGGTCCCTTCTGACCGTAAGTAGAGCCCAGGTGCAACAGACGCTGGGTTGGGAAGATCTGGAGGAGGAAACGGCAACCCACGCCAGTGTTCTTCCCTGGAGGATCCCGTGGGCAGAGGAGCCTGGGGGCTGCCGTCCGTGGCTCTCAAAGAGCTGGACACGACTGAGGCGGCTGAGCAGCACAGCGGCACTGGTGTTTGCAATTTCTGGGCCTGGTTGCTGCAGGGACATTTCCCGCTACCTTCGAGGATTCTGCTCCTTCCCCTGACCCTCCCGTGCTCCCTGCAGTCTGGCTGGAGCCCCGCCTCTGCCTAGAAAGGATACTGTTTTCCGACAGAGGGATTTTTTCTCCCCGTTCATCATACAGCTCCAGGCCGGTGAGGCCGATGTAATAGGGGTCACCCCAGCTGGTCAGGAGCTGAAACTGGAAAATGACTGGAACATGTTATTAAGGAAATACAGGCTTAATTTTCTGGAGAAAGGAGGGGAAACAGTTACAAAGATAACGGATATATGCACACATATACATGTATATATATATATATATGTCGGTTTATAAAGATGGAGAGAGAAAAAAATGATTTTTTTTCCTCCGAGACCAAAGTCCATCAAAATGTATGTGGCGTGAAATTTTCTTTCATTTAACCTGCATATGAATTGAATGTGCGTATCCCCGTGTGTGTTCCAAGAATCCAAACGCCGCCTCCAGGCCCTGGGGAGGCAGGAGGACCGGCAGGGAGGGCGCTGGCAGGATGGAGACGCCTCAGCCACGAGCGCCGTGCCCGGGGCTGCACAGGGACCAAGCCGCAGACCGCCGGCCTCTGTTTCCCTGGCTACAAAGTGACAAGACCCCATTTCAAGGGTGCAGGGCGTGACGAGCAAGGGGGGATGGGGGGTGCCGCAGCACGGGGGATGGGCCAGGCCAGGTGACCCCCGCTGCCGACTGTGGGACACCCCCACACCCCAGCCTTCTCTGGCCGCCTCCTCCCCTCCCCTCTGGCTGCCAGCGTCCCCAGGAGCAGGCGGGCCAGGGAGCCTGCAAAGCGGCAGGGTGGGCTCCTGAGTGATAAAGCCAGAGGCGGGCCCCTGGGGAGAAGAGGCCAGTGAGAGCGCCGGGCGGCCTGTGCTCACTAACATGCCCCTCCCAGCCAGGTGGCCTGGCAAGTGACTCAATGGCTCTGTGCCTCAGTTTGCTCAGCTGTGGAATGGGGATGCTGAGTGGGACCCACCTCACGGGGCTCACACAGTGGGTTCATACAGGCGTCCCACTGCCAACCGCGCCCAGCGGCGGAAAGGGTCCAGCACGTTGGAGCTATGGCTCCTGCCCTCTTCACCGCCTCCCTGCCTGGCTCCAAGGAGCCCCTGGCCCCTTCCCCAGGGTGTTTCCCAATTCTCTGGCACCACCCAGCTAGAGTCCCTGGCGCTGCCGGAACCTCAGCCCAGCAGGGTGCGGGGGTGGAGTCTGGCGCCCCTGCTGCCCAGTCCCAGAAGCACCAGTGTCCCTGAGGCCTGGGAGCCCACCCCCCACCCCCAGTCTCCCTGCAGGGGTTCCAGCGGCCTGGCTGTGGCCTGCGGAAGCCCAGACCCCGCCCCAGGGCCAGCGAGGAGCTGCAAGAGCCTCAGCCGCTCCCTGGGCTCTGGGCACGGACCTGGAGGCCTCCGAGGCGCGGGCGGCCCGAGGAGGCTCCCTGGCGGCTCAGCGGTAACGAATCCGCCCGCCGTGCAGACGACTCAGGAGACGCAGGTGCAGTCCCTCGGCTGGGAAGCTCCCCTGGAGGAGGACGTGGCAACCCACTCAGTAAGCTGGCCCGGAAACTCCTACGGTCAGAGGGCCCACGGCCACGGCGGGCTACAGCCCGTAGGCTCTCACAGAGACGCGACCGAAGCGACGACACCAAAGGATACAGCCGCAGGGCATCAGGGGCGCCTCGTAGTCCATGCTCGCCCGCTCCAGGCTCTTCGTGTCCAGCCTGAGAACACAGGAGGGAGAGGGTTTGCTGTGGCCCCTCGGTCAGCTTTTCCCGAGGGGCAGCCACGGGGGACGGACCCACAAGCTTCTGCTCATGCGGAGTTCCCATCCGTGGCGGAGGCTCGTCCCCTCGGGTCTGACCCACATCCTCGTAACCACCCTGGGAGCCGGGTCCTCTCACCTCCCTGGAGCACAAGGAAGTGAGGTCATCGGCTCAAGACCACACAGCTGGGGGGTCAGAGCTGGGATGCGACCTGAGGCCGCCTGGCTCCGGAATCCCTGCTCTGAACCCCGCCACACTTGACTCCAGTCCCTTCATGAACAAGGTCAGTCCACCCTGTGCTGAGAGCGGAGACCCACAATGGGCTGATGGGGTGCATTCCCGGGAGTGGGGGTCAGGCTACCCCAGGCGGTGGTCAGGGACGTGACATCTGAGCGAAGGAGGAGGCAGCCATGGGGCACGTCAGAGCCAAGCCTTCCAAGACAAGAACCCAGAGCAAAGGCCCTGCGGCGGGAAGGGGCTGGGCAGTTGGTATCTGCCCCAGAAAGTAGCCACTGTGTCGACGTGTGGGGTGGGATGGGAGGCAGACCTGGAGAAGAGGCTGGGAGGTGAGGAGAGCCCTGAAGGCTTTGGCTTCATGATCCTGAGCAAGTGGCTTCCCTAGCCTGGGCCTCAGTTCCCATCTGTAAAATGGGCATGACCACCCCTGCTTCAAAGATGGTTGGAAGGATTATCCGAAGGATGAATACAAAGCAACAGGCTCAGGGCAGTCACACGAGAGGGAGCCTCTCTCCTCCTCAGATTCCTCTCCGCGAGGCCTCTCTCTCTCTTCGCTCACGGCCAGTGCCCTCTGGCCCCGGTCTGTTTCCTTCGATTTCAAGGGCAATGCTGTAATTAAGTGACTGTTCCCAGGGTCTGGCCCAAGCGCGATGCCAGCGGCAGGAGAGGGAAACTCATTCTGTTTCGAGAGCTTGACCTCTGGTATTTGGACATCAGGGGGTTTCAGTGAATAAACTTAACGTGGCATTTACAAACTGTTAGGAACTGAATGCGGCCGAGACTGCGGCCAAGCAGTCCCAGTGAGTCCACGAAATGTTCGGCTCTGTTCTCCTCTCTGAATCTTTCTCAGTCAGGAGCACAGAGACAAGAGGAGGAAGGCTATTGCGTGAACTGCCAGCGGGCATCTCTGGAATCTGGGTAGCCTGCAGCCTCTTCCCAGCAGAAAGCGCAGGGATGCCTTCAAAATCTCAAGCCCTCAAGACGGCGGGAGACCCAAACACCCCCCAGGCAAGGTGGGCACCTCCCCAGGCTTCCGGAGACACTTGGCTAAGCTTTAGAAAACGGCCCAGTGGAAAAGCGACTTGTTTGATGGTCACTCCAGAGCCCTTTCGGTACAGGGGTCAGGGCCCCGTGTGACGTCTGCACCCGTGGGCCAGGGAAGGACCGTTCCGAGAACCGCTGCCTCACCTCTGGGCCGGCGCGGGAAGCGGCCGGGCCTGCAGGTAGTCCACAAAGAGGATTTCTTGAGCGAAGTCAAAGTGGCAGTTGCCTGGCCCCTTCCGGATGAGGAAGCCCTCGGGAGGGGAGATGCACAGGCCGTCCAGGGAGACGTGGACGATTCTGGCCTGGCAAACAAAAGAAATGACAGGCCTTGAAGAGAAGCCGCTGGCGTGGGCAGGGCGGTGAGCGCGGACACGGCCGCCTGCTGTTGACGACCGAGGGCCTTCCTGCGGCCCCCAGGCCGCCCTCCCAGACCAGACCCCACCTGGTCGGGGGGCCTTTTCATCCCTGGCGCTGGACGGATAGCAGGGGAGGCCCCTGCCATGCAGGACGTGTAAGACCTTCCGCGGTCTACTCAGGGGCAGGGCCTGAGGTGCTCCACCGCGGTGCTCCAGGGCACGGACTCGGCTGCTCTGCGATCCACCGTGAGGAGCTGTGCGAGTTACTGGACCTCCCTGCCTCAATTTCCTCATCTGTTCAATGGGCTCGAGGAGGAGCTAACTTACGTAAAGTCTCCAGAACGGAACCGTGTCTGTGATACACACTGGACCAGTGTGAGCCCAGATGGATCCTTCTAACCCTGGCTCACAGCTCACTGCCTTTCCTAGCACCTTCCCCTGAGGCAGAAGCGGGCCCCTTCCTGATCTTCCTTCTTGCGCCCTGGGCCCGTCCTGTTAAAAGCCTGTACCCCTTAGCTGTGTCCTGGGCGGTCTGGGGTTTCCTCTGACAGCAGAGACCCGGCCGGCTTGTCCCTACGTCCACCTGAGGGCCTGGTGTGCAGCAGGTGCTGCTGAGAGCTTGCTGAAATGACAGGGTCTGGGCCCACACGTCCCCCTGCTCCAGTGGGATGGCCAGGGCCCCCCAGTCAATGTCAGAACCCAATGGCAGGGTCTGAGGTGGCTCAGCCCTGCTCCCTGGGCAGGGGACGGAGGGTGGGCAGAGGGCGGGGCATTGGGGCTCCTTCACGGCTAGCAGCACGGCCAGCGGCTGAGCAAACCGGCAGCGTTTCACCCCTGGGAGACGCAGGGAGGTTCCTCTATGCATTTCTGGGCCCAGGAAGGGCCCTGTCCTGGGTGTTATGGATTACAATGTACCCCGGGGCCCTAAATGCTGAAGGGATGAAGTCCCCCACTAGTGGGTCAGTCTGTCACCTTGTAGGGGGCATAAACCTACAACGTGTAGTGGGGCCAGCTTCAGGTATGGCTGGATATGGTGGCCCCAAACTGTCTCTGTACCTCCACTCTGCTTTCCCAAGGCTGGACCCGTGACCCAGGCCTGGCCAAGCAGGGAACCGTCGCCCCTGGTCATGCGACTGGTTTGGGACGACAGAACTTGCCCAGAACAATCAGCATGGCGCCTGGGGTTCGGCTGGCTCTTCTGAAGAGAGGAGCTTTGGGGCGTCCCCTGGTGGTCCAGTGGGTGAGGACACCGCCTTGCACTGCAAGGGGCGCCGGTTCGAGCCCTGGCCTGGGAAGATCCCACGTGCCGCGGAGCGGCTGGACCGATGTGTCCAATTACCAAGCCGGAGCTCTGGAGCACATGTGCCCAGAGCCGGCGCTCTGCAATGACAGACGCCACTGTGATGGGAGGCCCACACGGGCCAAAGAACAAAGATGGATGAAAATAGAGAAATGAAAGACCAGTAGAAGTGGCCTGCCTGCTCCTCTCCCTCCCCAACCCGATCCCCATCCAAAATAAATAAATGAATGAATCTTTGAAAAAAAAAAGAGAGGAGCTTTCTCTTCTGCTGGACTTGGGGCAGGGAGGAGGTGAGCCGAGCGCGGCCAGGGTGTGCCCCGTGGAGAAAGCCACCTGAAGTGAAGCAGAGCCCCAGGAGGCCCCGGTCCCTCTTCCAGGGCCAGCACCTCCTCCAGGAAGCACCCCTGACTTCCCCAGGTCCCCGTGCATTCCCGAGGAGGGAGCTTTAATTATCACCTCCATCTGACGAAGAAGGAAACTAGCGTTCAGAGAGTCTAAGCAGCTTGCCCAAGCACACGCTGGAGGGGTGTGGAGCCCACCTCCGGAGTGCCAGGCTTGGCTCTGACCTCACACCAGGAGCGCCCTGTGGGGTAGGCATCCGAGGCGCTTTCCCAGGGAGCAGGGAGGGGCCGCAGTTTCCATCACACTGTGGTCCCAGATGTACCCTCTCCGATGGTGCCCCTCACCCTCCCACGGTGGCCACTCGTCTCTGGCCCCGTGGCTGGTGGGGGCCAGACCCGGGACACGGGAGCTGGGCTCAGCGTTTCCAGGCGGTAAATCCAGATCGTGGAAGTGCAGCTGGAAGCGGATTCACTCAGGGAAGGGCAAGGCCCAGAGGCGTGAGTTGAGGCAGAAGAATGTCTTTTAACCCCAAACTGTCTCTGTACCTCCACTCTGCTTTCCCAAGGCTGGACCCGTGACCCAGGCCTGGCCAAGCAGGGAACCGTCGCCCCTGGTCATGCGACTGGTTTGGGACGACAGAACTTGCCCAGAACAATCAGCATGGCGCCTGGGGTTCGGCTGGCTCTTCTGAAGAGAGGAGCTTTGGGGCGTCCCCTGGTGGTCCAGTGGGTGAGGACACCGCCTTGCACTGCAAGGGGCGCCGGTTCGAGCCCTGGCCTGGGAAGATCCCACGTGCCGCGGAGCGGCTGGACCGATGTGTCCAATTACCAAGCCGGAGCTCTGGAGCACATGTGCCCAGAGCCGGCGCTCTGCAATGACAGACGCCACTGTGATGGGAGGCCCACACGGGCCAAAGAACAAAGATGGATGAAAATAGAGAAATGAAAGACCAGTAGAAGTGGCCTGCCTGCTCCTCTCCCTCCCCAACCCGATCCCCATCCAAAATAAATAAATGAATGAATCTTTGAAAAAAAAAAGAGAGGAGCTTTCTCTTCTGCTGGACTTGGGGCAGGGAGGAGGTGAGCCGAGCGCGGCCAGGGTGTGCCCCGTGGAGAAAGCCACCTGAAGTGAAGCAGAGCCCCAGGAGGCCCCGGTCCCTCTTCCAGGGCCAGCACCTCCTCCAGGAAGCACCCCTGACTTCCCCAGGTCCCCGTGCATTCCCGAGGAGGGAGCTTTAATTATCACCTCCATCTGACGAAGAAGGAAACTAGCGTTCAGAGAGTCTAAGCAGCTTGCCCAAGCACACGCTGGAGGGGTGTGGAGCCCACCTCCGGAGTGCCAGGCTTGGCTCTGACCTCACACCAGGAGCGCCCTGTGGGGTAGGCATCCGAGGCGCTTTCCCAGGGAGCAGGGAGGGGCCGCAGTTTCCATCACACTGTGGTCCCAGATGTACCCTCTCCGATGGTGCCCCTCACCCTCCCACGGTGGCCACTCGTCTCTGGCCCCGTGGCTGGTGGGGGCCAGACCCGGGACACGGGAGCTGGGCTCAGCGTTTCCAGGCGGTAAATCCAGATCGTGGAAGTGCAGCTGGAAAGACGGATTCACTCAGGGGAAGGGCAAGGCCCAGAGGCGTGAGTTGAGGCAGAAGAATGTCTTTTTAACGCCAATATATCTGACATTTTAGATGTGCTGGACCCGGGAGCGTGCTTAGAAAAGACACCAGGGCGGCCTGGGGAGGGTTTGTAAACAGCGCGCTCAGGGGAGCCGATGCTCCTGCGGGAGAGGGGCGCTGGGGGCGGGGCGCTGCTCCCTCCGCGGGGATAAACCACCACCCACGCCCAGGACGTGGGGCGGGGCCCAGGCCTGGGCCAGAGCTGCCTCGCAGGCCGGGGCCTGGCTCTGTCCATTTCTGCGGGGCGGATGCTGGTGTCCTCCTCCTCCTCCTCTTACAGACAAGGAAGCTGAGGTCCAGAGAAGGCAGGCCACTTGCCGAAGGTCACACGGCTGGTAAGGGTCAAGGGGGACTCACGCCTGAGCCTGGCGACTCCGGGGCCTGGCGGCACTGCTGTGTTTTAGGTGCACTTCCATGTAGCGGGAAGAGACACGGGTCTCTCGGTTCAAGGTCACAGAGGTCAGAAAAGCCCATGAGAGGGGGCATCTCTGAAGCTCTCTCCTGCATGCCAACAGAGGCTCCAGCTCTTTCACACCCAGTGGCAGAAGAACACTGTGTGGGTCCCCAGCCCAGCAGAGGCGGCCCAGGCCCTCTGACGGTGTGACTTTGGGCAAAGGCCTGGACCTTTCTGAACTTTGCTTTTTAATACCTTGAAAGACGGGGGTAATACCACCTGCCTCCCAGAGGCTAGGATGTGGGTCCAGCGAAAGGACAAAGGTGAGAAGCCTTTGTCACGTCTCAGCCAGGCCTGGCTCCCAGAGTTCCCAGTGAACACTGGGCTCTGTGCACCTGGGCACTGTGCACCGGGCCGGGGGGTGCTGGGCCCACGGAGGCCCCCTGAGGCCTCAGAAGAGCCCAGGCGCGGCGCTTCCCCACGTCTGCTCTGGGCTCTTCCGCAGGCATTTGTTAGGTCTGCAGAAGAAGGAACCGGCAACGGCTCCCTCTCCCCAGCTGAAGCCTCCACCACCCCTGTTTGGAAGGTTCTGGAGGATTTATGCTCCTCTCCGGCAGCCACGCCAGCCATTCATCACGGCGCCGTTTGCCTGACAGTGGACCGCGCGCGGCCGCCGTTCCCGGCTTACCCCTCGATAGGTGTCCTCGGGAGATTTATTGTAGTTCCAGAGGCGCAGGCCGGCGATGCTTTCGGCTCCGTCAAAGCGGATCGTGACCACGTGGTCCAGCCCCGGCGAGAAGGGGATCAGCCACATGTGCTCGTCTTCCATGGTGATGTTGGCGCCATCAATTAACCTGCGCTCGGAGGGGAAGGCGGGGAGAGGCGGGGGCGGCCCGGTCTGCGGGGAGAACTCACAGCTCGCAGAGTGGCGGGGGGTGGGGAGGGCGGACGCCCACTCCCCTCCCCCGGCCGCCCCTGCCTGGCCCGAGCCTTGGCGGATCAGGCTCATGAGGGGGAGGTGAGACTAGTTAAAGCAGCGACAGGGCAGAGGTGTCGAAAACGGGAAGACGGGAGAACAACAGCTTGTGCTGTTAAAGCCACCTTGAAGCGATCGTGAAGGTTTTTAAAACGGATCGGGGTGGGGAAAGTATTACTTTCCAGGACCTTTTAACCTAGCGATCCCGTTTGTAGAATCTTTCCCCCTAAGAAAAATGCATTCAAGATGTCAAAGAGCCAATCAGAAGGGGACTCAGAGAATGAGATGGTTGGAGGGCATCACTGAAGCCATGGACTGAGTTTAAATAAGCAAAACTCATGGTCAGGGGAGCCTGGCGTGCTGCGGTTCATGGGGTCGCAAAGAGTCTGACACGGCTGAGTGACCGAACTGAACTGCACAGTAGCAATAAAACAGTCCCTTACAAGGCCTCAACAGAGGGAAAGGTTCTGTAAATTGACACAGTGGTTAAGACGACCATCACGAGGGTGATGCAGTGCGGGGGAAGGCAGGCTATGGGATGGCAGCGGGACAGGTTTCAGTGCTGTAAAGTGAGGACAAGGACCAGGAGAGATTGCCACAAATGAAAAACACATTTCTGTCAGAGGGGATGGGGCCGGGGGATGGTTTCTATTTCCCAGCTTTGTGTAAAATGCTCTACTGACCCTATGGTACCTGTTGAAAGAATTCTATTCCTTCTCCCTGGTGCTGGAGGAGAAAGACACCAGAGCACTGGGGTGAACGGGGCAGCTCCTGGCGGGGACGAGCGCGAGAGGGACAGGTGGCTCCGGGCGGGGCGCAGCGGTCTGCCCCGGCGTCGCACGGCCTGGGCATCCCAGGTGCCACCGGGCGGGAGACCCCGACAACCTCCTGTTCTTTTATTTGGGGCTGCGCTGGGTCTCCGCTGGTACGGGCGCGTTCCTCTAGTGTCGGAGAGCGGGGGCTCCACTCTAGCTGCGGGGCGTGGGCTTCCCGCCGCGGCGGCTGCTCTTGCCGCGGAGCACGGGCTCTAGAGGACGTGGCCTTCAGCCGCGGTGGCTCCCGGGCTCTCGAGTGCAGGCTCGGCCGCTGGGGCGCGTGGGCTTCGTTGTGCCACAGCATGTGGGGTCTTCCTGGACCAGGGATCGAACCCGTGCCTCCCGCACTGTCAGGCGGATTCTTGAGCCACCAGGGAAGCCCCCTCACATTCCAACAGAGCTCTGCAGCGGGCCCACGTTGCACGGGACCCCGTCCTGATCAGTTTCTGGTTCTCCCTGGACATCCGGCCTCATCCTCCCCAGCCTCTGCCCAGCACGCCTCACCCTGACCTCAGCCCTGACCTCACTGCCACCGCGAGGCCTGGCCCTGGAGACAGGAGCCCAAGCCGCCCGCGCCTCGCCCTCGCCTCGCTCTCCCGCTTTCCTGCTGACTTCGAAGCCGCTGCCCTGGGAGGGACACAGGCTGTGGCCTCGTTTCCTCAATCTTATTTATATTTATTTTTAAAAGTCTTTACTGAATTTGCTACATTATTGCTTCTGTTTTATGTTTTGTTTTTTTAGTTGCAAGGCACATGGGATCTTAGCTCCCTGCCCAGGATGCCCTGCATTGGAAGGGGAAGGCTCAACCACTGGACCGCCAGGGAGGTCTCTCCTAGATCTTAAAATAAACTTCACTTTTCCCTTTTACATTTTAAAGTTTGGGGCTTGGAATAAATCTCACAATCGAAGTGTTCATCCAAGGAGGTAATGTTTCTTTTTTTCTCTAAAAGGTTGTTATTAAATTGATGGATGGTGTGTCTTACAATCGCTGGCATCTGAGAACTGAGGAAATTCAGCAGTTTAACCCTGGGGTGTTTGTGGAATTGGGCTGAGGCCTGCCACTCCAGAACCTTCTGTTTCCTTCCAAAAGCAATTACCTCCCTGGCGTAGAAACAGGGCCACCTCCAAAGCAGAACCTCCGCCCGATTCTGCGAGCAGAGAGAACTGCTGAAGCGTTTACAGCTGACAGGGAAGGGAGGTCCCTGTGGACACCCTCGAGGATATCTAAACGGTACTTCCTAGCTCTCTCCACAAACAGGCCCAGAAACAAGGACCGACCCAGTAGCAATGAGCATCCCTAGTGGCTAGACTATGGTCTCTACATACCAGTTCCCACTAGAAGGAACCGGGGCTTTCTGGGAGAAGTGGCTGATCCCATGCCTGGGACCCGACATACCAAGAGGAACCTGGGGTACGCTGTCATATCAGAAAGCAAGGCAGCGATGGGAGACTTCTTAACGAAAGGATTCAGGAGCCCCCAGTGTCCAGAGAGGGATCAATTTGAGCATCCATAGGATGAAAACTGTGATAGACTGAAACCCTTCAAACGCAGTAAGTTTAAAAACATGAGTTCAAGGGTAGTCAAAAGCGAACAGATGTTTTAAAGAATGCCAGAGAAACAATCTGCTCTTTTGAAAACTGAAAGAATGAAGGGAAAGAATCAAGCACTTAGACTGTCTTTTCCGTTTGAATTGTATCTTAAAGTGACCAAGTAATTGAGGGAAATTTTCTCTGTACTGAAAAAAGACAGAGAGTGATAGATCCACTGTACGGGCTTCCCTGGGGGCTCAGATGGTAAAGAATCCCCCTGCACTGCAGGAGACCTGGGTTGGATCCCCGGGTCGGGAAGATCGCCTGGAGGAGGGAAAGGCAACCCACTCCAGGATTCTTGCCTGGAGAATTCCATGTCTCGCCACAGGCTGCAAAGAGTCGGACACGATGGAGTGACTTTCACTCACTATCACTGCTTCACAAGCCCTGATAGAGACACAGATCCAGCCAAACTGGCCCAAGCCAACCATCAAAAAAGGAGGTAATGTTTCTTTTTTTCTCTAAAAGGTTGTTATTAAATTGATGGATGGTGTGTCTTACAATCGCTGGCATCTGAGAACTGAGGAAATTCAGCAGTTTAACCCTGGGGTGTTTGTGGAATTGGGCTGAGGCCTGCCACTCCAGAACCTTCTGTTTCCTTCCAAAAGCAATTACCTCCCTGGCGTAGAAACAGGGCCACCTCCAAAGCAGAACCTCCGCCCGATTCTGCGAGCAGAGAGAACTGCTGAAGCGTTTACAGCTGACAGGGAAGGGAGGTCCCTGTGGACACCCTCGAGGATATCTAAACGGTACTTCCTAGCTCTCTCCACAAACAGGCCCAGAAACAAGGACCGACCCAGTAGCAATGAGCATCCCTAGTGGCTAGACTATGGTCTCTACATACCAGTTCCCACTAGAAGGAACCGGGGCTTTCTGGGAGAAGTGGCTGATCCCATGCCTGGGACCCGACATACCAAGAGGAACCTGGGGTACGCTGTCATATCAGAAAGCAAGGCAGCGATGGGAGACTTCTTAACGAAAGGATTCAGGAGCCCCCAGTGTCCAGAGAGGGATCAATTTGAGCATCCATAGGATGAAAACTGTGATAGACTGAAACCCTTCAAACGCAGTAAGTTTAAAAACATGAGTTCAAGGGTAGTCAAAAGCGAACAGATGTTTTAAAGAATGCCAGAGAAACAATCTGCTCTTTTGAAAACTGAAAGAATGAAGGGAAAGAATCAAGCACTTAGACTGTCTTTTCCGTTTGAATTGTATCTTAAAGTGACCAAGTAATTGAGGGAAATTTTCTCTGTACTGAAAAAAGACAGAGAGTGATAGATCCACTGTACGGGCTTCCCTGGGGGCTCAGATGGTAAAGAATCCCCCTGCACTGCAGGAGACCTGGGTTGGATCCCCGGGTCGGGAAGATCGCCTGGAGGAGGGAAAGGCAACCCACTCCAGGATTCTTGCCTGGAGAATTCCATGTCTCGCCACAGGCTGCAAAGAGTCGGACACGATGGAGTGACTTTCACTCACTATCACTGCTTCACAAGCCCTGATAGAGACACAGATCCAGCCACTCAGAGCTGGCCACCAACATCACAAGCAGCCCAACAGCCAGATGCTCCATGAGTCCTGAAGGACATACGCTGTGATCTCCACGTCCTGATGGCTGTGTCTTGCCCTAATGGTCAAACCTCAATCTGATCGGGCCTCTGGATCTAGTGAGCAGTTTATAAGAAATCCAGGGGCTCGAGGAACCAGTGAAATAATACCATAGTGATGTGGCCAGTAGAGTCCAGACTCAACAGGGCAAAATCCTCTGGTTTCTTCAACAGATAATTTATAAGAAAAAAAAAATGAAAAAAAGAGATGGAATTGAAGAGATTATGAGAGGCTTAAGAGCCATATCAACCTGCAAAGGAACTGATTTACAAATGAAATAGACTCACAGTCACAGAAAATAAATTTATGGTTACCAAAGAGGAAAGAGGCAAGGGAGGGATAAATTAGGCATTTGGGATTAACAGATACACGCTACTATATATAAACAGACGAGCAACAAAGACTTACTCCGGGAGAGCGCAGGGAACTATACAACAGGGAACTCAACTCACTATTTTGTAATAGTCTATGATGGAAAAGAATCTAAAGAAGAATATGAATATACATATATAGAGAATATACATATATAGATATATGTATATACTTATATGCATATACATACGTATACACATATATAGTTTATGCATATATATACTTCCTAGGCGGCACTAGTGGTAAAGAACCCAACTGCCAATGAAGGAGACTTAAGAGACACGGGTTCACGTCCTGGGTGGGGAAGATCCCCTGGAGGAGGGCACGGCAACACCCTCCAGAGTTCTTGCCTGGAGAAGCCCGTGGACGGCAGAGCCTGGCGGGCCGCCGTCCACGGGGTCGCACAGAGTCGGACACAACGGAAGCGCCTTAGCACACAGCACACGTGTATACACACACACACATATTTATATGCAAATATATACATATATATATATGCATATGTTTATACATATATATATTTGAATCACCAGCAACCAACACATTGTAAACCAACTGTATTTCAATAAAAATTTTAAAATATATTACAAAATAAATACATTTTAAAAGTGAAAACCCTTTTTTTTGCCTGCGCCCCTCAGCTTGTGGGATCTTAGTTCCCCACCCGAGAGTCAAACCCAGGCGCCCTGCAGTGGGAGCACGGAGTCCTAACCACAGGGCCACCAAGGAATTCCCCCGGCTTTTTTCAAAGAGACACAGCAACCAATCACAATGTATGGACCTTCTCTGGATGCCCGTTCAAGGAAGAAACTGTTATAGAAGGCAGAAAAAGGTGGTCAGGGAGACTGAAATAGGCTGGCTATCTAGTCATTTAAGGGAAGGGCTGTTATTTAGGTGGAGTAAGGATCCTGAGACTGTAAGTCCTTATTGCTTAGAGACACACACTGAAATACCCAGAGAGTCAGAGCTGGGTGTTGCTGCAGCAGAGGGGGCTGGCCGAGGGGAAGGACCGGGTGGGCGTGGATGGACAGGCGAGGCCGGGACAGCCACGAGCGGGTCGCTCTTCCAGTCGGCAGCGGGGACCACAGGTTCCCAGTCTAATCTGCGTGATTCAACACGATGGCCCCGAACGGGCAGCCGTCATGGCCGCGGTTAAGGGGCACCTTGGAGGCAAGCAGGTGGGAGGCCCCGTGACCCCAACAAGCCCTGGGCCAGGCAGCGGGTGCAGCTGTGGCGTGGTGATCCCGTCTCAGCCTCCAGCCATGGGGACTGTTCCCATTCTACTGATAGGGAAACTGAGGCAGGGGAAGCAATAGAACTTCTTGGATGAACGCCTGGCTGTGGGTCTTCCATGGACCCCTCTTCAAATCATGACTGCGCCACCCAACTAGTGTGCATGATCTCTGGCCTGTTTTAACCTCTCTGTACCTCAGTTTCTCCACTTGTACAGTGGGGTCCTCTTAGGGCTGTTGGAGGTTTAAATCAGTGAATATCTATCATCTGCTCAGCATAGCCCAGTGTTCGGCATTGAATAAGTGCTCAAACAATGGCAGTTATAATTTCAATTATTATTATTATCATGACCGTTATTATTGGAGAGGTTAAGAAACCAGCGGCAAGGGGCAGAGACAGGATTGAACCCCGACCCCATTAAAAATTTTAAAATATATTACAAAATAAATACATTTTAAAAGTGAAAACCCTTTTTTTTGCCTGCGCCCCTCAGCTTGTGGGATCTTAGTTCCCCACCCGAGAGTCAAACCCAGGCGCCCTGCAGTGGGAGCACGGAGTCCTAACCACAGGGCCACCAAGGAATTCCCCCGGCTTTTTTCAAAGAGACACAGCAACCAATCACAATGTATGGACCTTCTCTGGATGCCCGTTCAAGGAAGAAACTGTTATAGAAGGCAGAAAAAGGTGGTCAGGGAGACTGAAATAGGCTGGCTATCTAGTCATTTAAGGGAAGGGCTGTTATTTAGGTGGAGTAAGGATCCTGAGACTGTAAGTCCTTATTGCTTAGAGACACACACTGAAATACCCAGAGAGTCAGAGCTGGGTGTTGCTGCAGCAGAGGGGACGCTGGCCGAGGGGAAGGACCCGGGTGGGCGTGGATGGACAGGCGAGGCCGGGACAGCCACGAGCGGGTCGCTCTTCCAGTCGGCAGCGGGGACCACAGGTTCCCAGTCTAAGTACGCGTGATTCAACACGATGGCCCCCGAACGGGCAGCCGTCATGGCCGCGGTTAAGGGGCACCTTGGAGGCAAGCAGGTGGGAGGCCCCCGTGACCCCCAACAAGCCCTGGGCCAGGCAGCGGGTGCAGCTGTGACGTGGTGATCCCGTCTCAGCCTCCAGCCATGGGGACTGTTCCCATTCTACTGATAGGGAAACTGAGGCAGGGGAAGCAATAGAACTTCTTGGATGAACGCCTGGCTGTGGGTCTTCCATGGACCCCTCTTCAAATCATGACTGCGCCACCCAACTAGTGTGCATGATCTCTGGCCTGTTTTAACCTCTCTGTACCTCAGTTTCTCCACTTGTACAGTGGGGTCCTCTTAGGGCTGTTGGAGGTTTAAATCAGTGAATATCTATCATCTGCTCAGCATAGCCCAGTGTTCGGCATTGAATAAGTGCTCAAACAATGGCAGTTATAATTTCAATTATTATTATTATCATGACCGTTATTATTGGAGAGGTTAAGAAACCAGCGGCAAGGGGCAGAGACAGGATTTGAACTCTCATCCCTCTGACTCCCCTAGACTCTTCTTGTTCACACCTGCAGGTAGGGCCCGCACCTGCCAGCTCTCCTGATCTGGGGGGCCCGAGCGCTGTGGACCGATACTGTATCCAGGCTTGTCCTCTTACTGATTTGACCCAACGTGGGCTTATGAAGCAAAAGTGAAAGTTGCTCAGTCGTGAGGACTCGTGACCCCGTGCACTGTAGCCCGCCAGGCTCCTCTGTCCATGGGATTCTCCAAGCAAAAAGGCTGGAGTGGGTTGCCATGCGCTTCTCTAGGGGATCTTCCTGACCCAGGGACTGAACCTGCATCTCCTGCGTCGGCAGGTGGATTCTTTACCGTTAGAGTTACCAGGGCTTCAAGTGTCAGGACGAAAACACAAAGCACAGCTGGCCCAGGAGGGCCTGGCTTCCAACCCTGCCTGTCTCTTCCAGCTGTGCAGCAGCCCTTTGCTGGGCCTCAGCTTCCCTCGACTATAAAATCGGCAGACCCCAGACCTCTGGATGGCTGGGAGAAGGTGGGATAGGGGATGCCAGGTGCTGGCCGAGCCTGAAGTCTACGGTGCACATCAGGTCCCCGAGCCCCCGCTGTTGTGAGCCTCACGTTTCCCATCGATACTCACTTGTCCAGGGTCCGGGAGTCGTCCGTGTACTCGGGGAGGTCGTTTAAGTCTCTGGGGGAGGCGGACAGCTGGTGTGGGTTGATGGGCAGTGCCTGGCCGTCCCGGCCCACCACCTCCAGGCCGGTGAGCCCCAGGTAATGCAGGTCACCCCAGGAGGCGGTGAAATTCAGCTGGAGGCCTGCAGCCGGAAGAGAAGTGTCTAGTGAGCACCAGCGAAGTTTCCGCAGGAGGGACCCAAGATGGAGACGGGAAGGAGACAGGTGGGGGAGGGCATGGCTACCCACTCCAGTATCCTGCCTAGGGATTTCCATGGACCGAGGAGCCTGGCAGGTCGCAGTCCACGGGGTCACAAAGAGCCGGGCATGATGGACCATCCACACACACACACACACACACACAGACACTCACACACACTCTACCAGCTGGAAAATCCAGACTTCAGTGAAAGGGCCTTTGGAGTGGGCTCTGCACCTTTCCTCTCAGTGGCCCTTGGACCTGACCCACTGCTGATGCTCGAGAAATGCCTGCAGGATGAATGGATGGGCATGGTTTAACCCTGCGCACAGCCCTGGGTCCTTTCTCCACTCATCAGCCACATGGCCCACCCCACGCTTAGCATCCTAGCATGGCTTCCCGTGCCGTTCGACCAGCAGCCTCGTCATCTGGATTCTGTCTACTCCTCCAATCTCATCTTGCACCCAGGATCCCTGGGGCCACCTAGACGGTCTCCCCATGCCTCATGTTTTGTTTCCTCTCTCTACTCGCCACAGGGCCTTTGCACATGCTGCTGCTCCCCTCCTGACCTCACATGGCCTCAGCTAACGTGTGCCCATCCTTCAGATCCCAGCTTATGTCCTGGGGGAGCCCTCCCAACTTCTTAGACCACATCAAACCTCCACGCACAGCCTGCCATGACACCGTGGACTTCCCCTTCCACTCCATGGTCACCCCGGTGAGCCTGCGAGGCTCTTGGGTAAATGTCCATCCGCCCTGCCAGTGGGATCCCTGAGGGCAGGAATCCCATCAGTTCTGCTAGATCACTATACCCCAGAGCCTGGCACAGGACCTGTCACATAGAAGGAGCTCGGAACAGACGGAGATTAAAAAGTAGCCCCATGGAGGCGGCAGCACCAGGAAGCTACACGGTCAGAAATGGACATGTTATGCGCACTGCCCACTCTCACGAGGATTCACGGGAATTCAAGGGAAGGGAAACGATCCAAGGTGACAGCCCCATTCTTTTGCCCTGGTCCCACCCCCACTTCACTGGGGAGCATTTCTTAAAAATAAAATATGTATTCCTTTGGCCGCATCGGGTCTTGGTTGCAGCCTGCAGGCCCTTCCTTGTTTCCCGGGGGACCTTTCACGGCCATGCACAGAGTCTAGCTGCGGAGCACAGGCTTCGTTGCTCTGTGGCAGGTGGGATCAAACCCGAGCCCCCTGCATTTCAGGGCTGATTTTTTTCCACCGGACCATCAGGGAGCATTTAGGAGTGAGCTTGTGTGGTCCCGAGGCAGACCTCTCCATCGGGGTCATTCAGTTGCTCCAGGCAAACGAATCTCTCTCCGGTATCTGGGTGGAACTTCTCTTCCCGTACTGGTCTCCCATTAGCAGGCCCACGCCCAGTGACGTCGTCCACCCCTGGAGAAGCGGGGGCCTTCCTTCAGGGCTCTTTGGGGTGGCTGTGTTTCACAGATCACACGTGTGACTTTCACAGAACGCCAGCACTGCACCCTGGAGGACGGAAGCCTGGACACACGGAGCTCCACCCCCTTCAGCTCAGAGGAGGCGGCCGAAGGCTCGGGGAGATCAAAGAGGCCCGTGCAGCTAGGAAGGGAAGCCAACGGTGAGACCTCCCTCAAGCGCGGCTTCCTCTCTTCTCATTTCCAACATACGTTTCCTAACTCGGCCTCAGACCCCTCTGCTTTTCGCGGTGCTGAGGTGCCTCTGAGCGTCCCGGGGGCGGATGAAACAGCTGGGGGACCCGTGTGGTCCTGGGCGCCTCGTGGCCTCTCCCAGCGCCAGCAGCCTGCCATAGAGCCACGAGGTTCCTCCCCCGAGTCCTTGCCTCTTCGTCACATGATCTGGCTGCGCCTCCCGTCCAGAAGGGCAGTCTGTTTCTCCACTCCCTGAAGCCGGACCGTGCGATCTGCCTTGGCCAATGGGACAGGAGCAAAAGTGAAGGCAGCGGAAAAAGGCAGGCGCATGTGTGTGGGGCGGGGGCGGCCTCTCCTACACTTGGAGTCTTGCCACGTGACGGAGCCAGGCCAGCCTCCCAGTGGCCGGGTAAGTGGGCGCAGACCTCTTAGGTCCGTCAGCGGCCAGCCCGTCAGCCCGCTGGCCAGACACGGGAGCGGCCGAGGGCCGGCGGGCTCAGATGTGAAGGAATGCCCGGCCGCGCTACTGAATTAGGATGAACCATGATTAATGGTGGTTACATTAAGCCACTCAATTGGGGGCTGGTTTGCTTAGCAGCGAAAACTAGTTGATTCATTCCTTCTCGCGGTCAGTCTGTATTCAACTGTCATCTTCTCAGAGAAAGTTGAAGTGTTCGTCACTCAGCTGAGTCCGACTCTCTGGGACCCCTGGGCTGTGGCCGCCAGGCTCCTCTGTCCATGAATTCTCCAGGCAAGAAGGCTGGAGTGGGCTGCCATTGCCTCTTCTAGGGGAATGTCCCAGCCCTGGCGACCAAACCCGTGTCTCTTCTGTCTCCTGCACTGGCAGGTGGGCTCTTTACCTCTAGTGCCACCTGGGAAGACCTCACTGTTATGTCCCCAGAACCTTGAACAGACCCTGAAAACCGATGGTCAATGATGGCTTTTTTTTTTAAATAAATAATTGATGGAAGAGTATGTGTTTAGTAGATATCTGTAGGGAAATGACTCAAAATATAATCATTTGAGTTTCATCCGAACTACAGCCAACTGTAAACAAACATTTATGGCTACTCTGTGCCAAGCCCTGTTCTTGGCACTGGAGCTTCAGGGGTAAATATTAATACAGAGCAAAATCTCTCTCAGAGGTTCCATGGACATGAAGACAGACAATGAGCACGTAACAATACGAATACATCCGAAAGCTCCACAGAGTGATGAATACCATGCAAAAAAGAGAAAGGGATGGGACAGGGAGTGCCTGGGCAGGGGTAGTCAAGGAGGGCCCCTTGGAGGAGGGGCCATTTGAGCTGAGACCTGGGTGATGAAGAGGGAGCTGCCATTCTGTAGCACTTCTGGAAGAACATTCTAGGCTGAGAGGACAGGAAGGGCAGAGGCCCTGGGATGGGAACCCACTGGACCCGCGGTTGGAATCAAGTGACCCAGGGAGAAAGTGAAGGAAAATGAGACCCGAAGGGGAAGCGAGGGGCTAGATGATGCGGTGCGGTCTGGCCTTTCTTCCGCGAGAAGCTCGGGAGGCTTAGACGCGGGAGCAGAGAAGCGACGGGATCTGCCCCGCGTCTCGGCAGGGGCGCCAGGGCTGGACTCCACGGCCAGGCCAGGGCGGAGGCTGCTGGGGCCCGAGGCTGGGACGGGGTGGTGGTGTGAAAGCGGGGCCAAGGGGACGGACGCAGGGGCTGTTCTGGAGACGGCACAGCCGGGACTCTCGACGGCCTGGGTGGGACTGAGGGAAGGAGAACACGTTCCCGACTCGAGGCACAGAGCGGCCGCGGGCACCGCCGTCCTGAGACGGGGGAGGCCTGGAGGCGGAGGTGGGAGGAGTCAGACCAGAGGGATCCCTGTGGGGAGGACACGTCATCTCCCCTCAAAGCCAGAGGCAGCACCCCAGACTCGCAGCCCAGGCCGCCGTGCTCTGTCTGCCGGGCAAGAAGCACCGCCGCTGTGCCGTCGCTAAGCCACGCCCAACTCGGCGACCCCACGGACGGCAGCAGGCCAGGCTCCCCCGTCCGTCCCCACCTCCCGGCGTTTGCTCCCGTCCACGTCCACTGAGTCAGCGGTGCCTGCCAACCACCTCGTCCTCTGCCGCCCCTGCTCCTCCGGCCTTCCGTCTTCCCCGGCGTCGGGGGCTTTTCCGAAGAGTCGGCTCTGAGATGCCACCTTGTCGCGGGCGGCTGCGAGAGCGATGACGCTCCTCTCTGAGCTCGTATCCACGCTCCATATTCATTTTCCTCTGGTGTATCAATTAGTATTTATATAAATGGAAATTAACTTTGTTATTTCTCTCCCATGTTTCAACTCTCTTAGCTCCTTTCCTATTTATCACTGCTGATATTTGCAAAACTTCTAAAATTAGTGTCATCTGCAAATTAGCAACTCATAGATCTCCTTTCAAAGCATTAATAGGATTGGCCATATTTGCCAACCCCGACGCAGTCCTCTGGGTCACTTCAAAAAAGCGCTCACTTGCACAGGCTGGGGGAGCATGGTTGAGGATGTGGGGCACGGTGAGGAAAAAGCCAAGGGTTCAGAGAAGAGAGATCTGGAACATCAGAGGCCTCAAAGTGGGCAGAGGGTCCTTGGTCAGCAGGTTCTTTTGCCATCCTGCTGAGTATAGACGGAGAAATTACACTTTCCTTGTAGCAGAAAGGTCTGGGAGCTCTGTGCGCGGGTGCTCAGTCGTGTTCACCTCTTTGTGACGCTATGGACTGTAGCCCACCAGGCTCCTCTGTCCGTGGGATTCTCCAGGCAAGAACACTGGGCCGGGCTGCCATGCCCTCCTCCAGGGGAGCTTTCCAGCCCAGGGATCAAACCCAGGTCTCCTGTGCCACTTGCACTGCAGGAGGATTCTTCACCATGGAGCCACTGGGGAAACCCTTTTAATTACATAAGCTAAGAAAGTCCCACAGCTTAATTCAGTTTGAATTCAATTTCCATTGGCCCCGTACCCCACCTGAATCCTGACCAGCCTAGGGGAGTCCGGACTAAACCAGGAACGACTGTCGCCTTCCAGGACCCCCAGCTCTGTGAGATGCTGACCCTCCCAAAGACTGCCAAGGGGGTGTGCTGGGTGGCGAGGACCTGTAAGTTCAGACACACTCGGTCCTGTACTTGGCCTGATACGAGCTGCGTGACCCCGGATGGCTTTCTCAGTGAGCCTCCGTTTCCTACCTCATCTGGAGAATGGGAGAATGAGAGGCGGGAGTGAGACACGGCAGGGAAAGCCCCAGCACGGTGCCTGGATGGGGGACAAAGCCAAGCCTCAAAGCGGGCCCTGGCCTACATAAGGTGGCTTTCAGATTACTTGGTTGTCCCAAAGAAATTGAGAGTAAGGGGCTGAAGATTCAAAGGGAAGGCTCTTCCTCTTTTCTCAGAGGTGACTTGTGCTTGTGGAGGGAGGGAGGGGAAGCTGAACTCTCACTGGGCTCCGCGGGGATGAGGGTCACCGCCAGGCCTCAAGAAGCGGATGTGGACAGCCCTGAGGGGCACCGGCCAGCTCCCACCTCCCGCCCCAGGGGTGCAGCACTCATCCCTCCAGGGCCAGGAGGGCTGGCAGCCCACGCGCGTGACTGGGCCGCCCCAATGGGACAACCCGTGGCCTCACGCCTCCCTAGCCCATGCCCAGCGACACATAATGCCAGCGTGCAAAGGCCCAGCTCCCTTCCTCAAGACGACTCCAAGGGGCTGTGCAGCTCCTGGGGGGGCTGGCAGAGGCCCCGGTGTGACTGCGCCGTGGCCCAGGTCCCCGTCTGCCCGGCCTGCCTCCTGCCCTCCCCCAAGAGCCTACCTCTTGGGACCCTGCCGGTGATGGGGGACATCCTTGTAATGGGCAGGGACGGAGAGCGAGGGCACACGGGGTGTGCACGGCTTACACAGAAGCCTGCAAGGTGCTGGCTCGGGAGAGGGGGCGGGGAGCGGCGGAGCCAGGAGAAGGCTGCACTAGGACACCTGTGGCTTCAGGATGAGGGTGGGGAGGTGGCGCGGGGGCGAGGCGATGCCTGGAGCCTCTGTCTCTCCAGGGGCGGTTGACGGCACGGGGCGGGGGCGGGACAGAGCCGGAGGGGTGGCCGCAGAGCCCTGTGCACAGGGAACGGGAGGGAGAGAGCACGGTCAGCGCAGCCCTGCGGATCCCTGAGGACTCCGGCCGAGGAAGGACACGGAGCAGACGTGGCGGAACCCAGATGGGACCTGCCCAGCGACTGCCCTCCAGCAGCCGGCTGCGCAGACACACGTGTGTTTCGTTTGGCTCATGGGGTGTTTTACAAACCTGTAACATAAGTTAACCCCATTTAAAGGTCTGGAGATTCCATGTAAAAAGCCAGGTTTCTAATGTTTCAGAAGAGCGGGCACCTGGGCTGGTACCCCCGCCGCTCCGCCCCACCTGGGGACGGGAGGCTGCAGGCTCCCTCTGCACCAGCATCTGCGCCACGGTCCAGTCCAACGGGGCAGCCTGAACCCCTGAACGGACAGATGCTTAGGGCTCTCCGGTTCCTACGTCTTCTCTCTCTGTGATGCCGGGGCTCCCGGCTCCCGCTGCAGCTAACATGTCGGACGCGCATGTGTAAATGCAGGAGTGCTCCCGCGGGAGGGCACACTGCCAGGAGGACCCCACCTCGGAAGGGCCCCGCTGGGGCCGAGGAGCCCAGCGACGGCTGTTTTCGGCCCTGACGGGTCCCGGTGCCTGGGGCCCCGTGCACAGGACAGTCTGCGCCACTGCGCCGGAAGCCCCGGCCCCAGCCCCGCGCCCCCGCCCCGGGGCAGGTACTCACAGAGGCCGTGGTAGACGCCCGGCTCTGGCGTGGTGACCTCAGGGGGGCTGGGCGGCATCTCTGGCTCCTGGGCCTGCACACAGGATGGGGAGAAGCCGAGAGAAAGCGGGTGATGCTCGTGGTGCCCACGCAGTTGGCTGACCCGTGTTTCCAGCTCCTGCCACCCCCTCCCCGTCGTGCCCCAGGTAAGTCCGGGTGTCTTTTCTGGTGTTTTCTGCCTTGGTGGGAGCTCCATGACTGGTAACGCAGGTGGACCCAGAGGCCACTGTGCACCTGAAGTCGTGGCCAGAAGCTCTTGCAGGTAGGCAGAGGAGTTGGACACTAACCAGCTCAGGCAATTAGATTTTCTGGACCTGGCAAGGACCCTAACTAGTTTATCCAGTGAGCTGGAGGAAGGAGGGAGAGAGAGAGAGATTGGAAGAGAGGAAAGGAGGAGGAAGAATTCAAACATAGAGAATGGATCTCACCCTGGGGCCTGGACATCTGCATTTAAAAAAACTGTTAGGCCTCTCCGCACAGCATGTAGGACCCGAGCTCCCCAACTAGGGATCGAACTCACGCCTCCTGCATTGGAGGCACGGAGTCTTAACCACTGGACCACCAGGGAAGTCCTCCTGCACCTGTACTTTTTAAAGCTCCTCATGATTCCCATGGGCAGGTGGGTAAAGAACCCCTGGCCTATAGGCAGAGTGGCCACCACACCCGGCTCCTGGGCTCTCTGTGTACACACTTCTCATTAGGTCTCTGCACCCTAAGTCAGGGTAGAAGGGCCTGTAACTTCGTCACAGACGGGAAAGTGTCAGCTGCTCAAGCATGTCTGACTGTGCAGCCCCAGGGACTGTCGCCCACCAGGCTCCCCTGTCCACGGACATTCTCCAGGCAAGCATACTGGAGTGGGGTACCATGCCCTGCTCCCGGGGGTCTTCCCGATCCTGACAGGAAAGCTGAGATGCAAAAAGAGGTGAAGCATCTTGTCCAGATCTTAAGAGTTTTAGAGGGATGGTGTTTGGGTACCCAGTGACACCCCGAGGACCCCCTCCGTCCAGCCCCTAAGCCCCTGCCCAGCTGTGGAGAGGAGGATGAGGACAGCCGTCTGCAAGAGCTGAGCCCTGAGGCTGAGCCGCCTCGGCCCTTCTGAGCACTGCTGCCCTGGAGCCCATGTGCCTTCTCGGGCTTTCCGCGGCCCCCTGACCTCCCCGAGCCTCCTGGGACGGCCCCTGGTGGACAGCCCCACCTGCACACCTAGGCAGGGATGGTGTGGCTCCAGCCCAAGCCCCTGCTAGGGATGCGACCCTGCCGTGTCCCCTGAGCTCGCCGTCCTCCTCTCTGAGGCACAGAGAGTGATCTCCCTCTGCCCCTCACAGCGCTCGGTCCGATCCGAGGCCCTGAGCAGGGACTTCACCGTTTGGAAAATGCTGGGTGAATGAAAGGCCTGGAGGCCCACGCGGCAGAGCCAGACCACAGACACGTTCTGTGGCCAGCACGAGATCTGAAAACGTCGTGAATTCGCTGCCAGCATTTTTTACCGGGGAGACTTTATATGACAGTCTAGATTCCTGGCTTTCTTTGAAAGAATCCGGGCAACCGTGGGCAGCGGGCTAGCAGGTCTGGTGAGGGGTGGGCAGCGGCTTCCCTCGCCCCTCCCCCATCTCCCAGGGTGCTCGGCGGCCCCGCAGGTTGTAGCCTGTGAACACAGGGGGACCGACAAGCCCTATCACTGCCCCGTGGTGGCCGTGACCTTCCCTGGCTGAACCTTGTGCCCTTGGTTCCTGGCTGGATGCTTCCGCTCTTCTCTACTCACTCCCCACCTAGAACTACGTCCTCTTTCTCCTGTGGCCTCAGGAACATTCCAGAGACGCTGGCATCTCTTCACCTTGACCACTGGTCCATGACTTGGGTTGACCCTTTCCCTACAGGGCGCCTTTCAATTTTGGTAATTTGTCTATGAAAGGTACAGACTTGGGACTTCCCTGATGGTGGAGTGGCTAGGACGCTGCACTTCCACTGCAGGGGGCCCAGGTTCGATACCTGCTTGGGGAACTAGATCCCCCACATGCCACAACTCCTCCGTGAGGTGTGTCCTTGGGCAGGTCCCGTGGCCTGTCTGCGCCTTGGTTTCCTAAGCGGGGATACTAAACGTCTCTGTTCTAAGGCTGTAGGGAGGGTGACCCGTGATGACAGGGTGCTCCATGGCTGGATCACGATGCCCAAGAAGTGAGTACCAGGATCATCATTATTTTAATTGCCAAGTTTGCCTATTAAAAGCATTTCCAGGCCGTCCATCAAAAAAACACCAGGGAGCGATCAAAAACACGACCCAAAGCAGAAATTCCCCTGACACGCCAACCTCTAAATTACCGAGATGACACAGAACTGATTTCCCCAGCTTTGATTAAAATTTGAATACTTCCTTCACTTTGGTTAAAAAAAAAAAATAATGAGAGAATGAAATACGACACACGGCACAGAAAATGAAGCAGAAAAATGGGAGATGTCAAAACAGGGGCCCCAGCAGCTTACAGGACATCCATCTTCATTCCTCCCGCTCTCCTCTGAGCCAGGAGGAGAAATCCATCTGAGGGGCCGCGCCCCCGCCCCCCGCCCCCCGCCAGGTCCTACCGGGTCGTCGGCCCACAGGCCGGCCTGGGTGTAGGGCCTCTCCTCGCCCTGGCCGTCCGCGGTGCTGGGCCTCCGCAGTGCCTCCTCACACGGCAGGCCGCACAGGCTCTCCACGTCCACGTCAAACATCTCGTCGGAACAGAAGATGGCCTCGAGAATATCGTCGTCGGTGGTGAATAAGATCGTGTCGCCGAAGTGCTCCGGGGCTGATGGCGGGTGGGGGGTGGGGGGACCAGGAAGACGGAAGAGTCAGCTCAGCCCACGTGTTAGTCATCAGCAGATCGGAACCCTAAACCCGTCAGTCTTTAGGCCAGAAGACCCTACACGACTAACTGGTCTTGATGTGAGTCTCTGAGCCTTTGGTGGTGGCGTGGTTGCTGAGCCATGTCCGCCCCGCGACCCCGTGGACTCTCGCCTGCCAGGCTCCTCTGTCCTGGTCGGGATTCTCAGGCAAGAATCCTGGAGCAGGTAGCCTTTCCCTTCTCCAGAGGATCACCCCAACCCAGGGACCGATCCCAGGTCTCCCGCATTGCGGGCAGATTCTTTACCGTCTGAGCCGCCAGGAAGCCCTTCTTTACATCTTTGCGAATGGGATTCAGATTGTGAAAACCACATAGGTTTAAAGCACCTGATCTGATGAGGATCACTGTGATCTGCCCTGAAATCAGAGGCGGTGCTTAGGCACCCGTGAGGCCCTGGAGCGGATGACGCTGGGGCTCCACCCGGCTCCTCTGCTGATCCTTGTAGAGGGGGCCTTGCCTGGAAGGGTGTGGGAGTCACGTCCCCAACCAGAGGAGCCTAGGGTTCCATGGCTCTGCTGCTTTGCCTTAAAATCCTGACACGCCAACAACCTGCCAACCTCTAAATTACCGAGATGACACAGAACTGATTTCCCCAGCTTTGATTAAAATTTGAATACTTCCTTCACTTTGGTTAAAAAAAAAAAATAATGAGAGAATGAAATACGACACACGGCACAGAAAATGAAGCAGAAAAATGGGAGATGTCAAAACAGGGGCCCCAGCAGCTTACAGGACATCCATCTTCATTCCTCCCGCTCTCCTCTGAGCCAGGAGGAGAAATCCATCTGAGGGGCCGCGCCCCCGCCCCCCGCCCCCCGCCAGGTCCTACCGGGTCGTCGGCCCACAGGCCGGCCTGGGTGTAGGGCCTCTCCTCGCCCTGGCCGTCCGCGGTGCTGGGCCTCCGCAGTGCCTCCTCACACGGCAGGCCGCACAGGCTCTCCACGTCCACGTCAAACATCTCGTCGGAACAGAAGATGGCCTCGAGAATATCGTCGTCGGTGGTGAATAAGATCGTGTCGCCGAAGTGCTCCGGGGCTGATGGCGGGTGGGGGGTGGGGGGACCAGGAAGACGGAAGAGTCAGCTCAGCCCACGTGTTAGTCATCAGCAGATCGGAACCCTAAACCCGTCAGTCTTTAGGCCAGAAGACCCTACACGACTAACTGGTCTTGATGTGAGTCTCTGAGCCTTTGGTGGTGGCGTGGTTGCTGAGCCATGTCCGCCCCGCGACCCCGTGGACTCTCGCCTGCCAGGCTCCTCTGTCCTGGTCGGGATTCTCAGGCAAGAATCCTGGAGCAGGTAGCCTTTCCCTTCTCCAGAGGATCACCCCAACCCAGGGACCGATCCCAGGTCTCCCGCATTGCGGGCAGATTCTTTACCGTCTGAGCCGCCAGGGAAGCCCTTCTTTACATCTTTGCGAATGGGATTCAGATTGTGAAAACCACATAGGTTTAAAGCACCTGATCTGATGAGGATCACTGTGATCTGCCCTGAAATCAGAGGCGGTGCTTAGGCACCCGTGAGGCCCTGGAGCGGATGACGCTGGGGCTCCACCCGGCTCCTCTGCTGATCCTTGTAGAGGGGGCCTTGCCTGGAAGGGTGTGGGAGTCACGTCCCCAACCAGAGGAGCCTAGGGGTTCCATGGCTCTGCTGCTTTGCCTTAAGGCAGGACAGATCCTGAAATGCACGCTCCGGAGCGCCCCTTGGGATCAGGCTGAGGCCGGGCTTCCCCTGAAACGGCATGTTTGCCTAGCTTCTCCCCGATCCTCCCACTCCTACACCCCTCCCTGCCCTACAGGTTCTCCTGAGAGCACCCCCCATCGGTCACCCCCAGAAGGACCTCCCTGGTCAGCCTCAGGCCCTTGGAAGCTGAGCGAGGCCGGTACCGAGAGGAGGGGCTCAGTAAGGCCGGCTCTTACGCGCCCAGCTGCAGAAGGCGAGGGGTGGGCCGGAGAGACCCGTCTGTCACTGGCCGGCCACTAAGCTTAGTTTCTCCTCAGAGCCTCAGTGAGCAGCAGGCGGCAGCTTCACGAACATTCTCAGAGCCATACCGTACCTCCTGCCAGGGTCCCCGAGGCCTTGGCGATCTCCCCCTTAAAGATGCACTGCGTGTCCAACAGCATTGCGATGTCCTTCACGCCCCGGAAGGAGTGGATCCGTGACTTGTTGTAATTCCAGATCCTGATGAGGGCGACGTGGCAAGGCTGCGCGAAGTCGATGGAGATGGAGTGGGGCTTGCCCGGCGTGAAGGGGGCCAGCCAGACGTGCATGTCGTCCTGGGTCCGGTTCACCCCGTCGACGAGGTTGCCGACCACACGGGGGTCCTTCCCGTAGGCCGGTAGGATATTGATGTCCGGGGGGTCGGCCTGAATGTTCTCGATCTGCACCGGCTCCCCCTTGGAACTGAATATTTCTATCCCGTTAAGGCCCACGTAGTGCCGGTCCCCCCAGGTGGACCTGATGTCGATGACCAAGTGCCGTCCGTAGGGCAAGATGGGGATTTTAAAGTCGCCCCCGTCGTCCGTCTCCAGGGGGCCGCGGTCCTGCCCTTTCGCGGGCTCCGGCTTCTCCTCCTTCCGGGGGGGCGGCTGGTCCCTGGGCCGGCTGCCCGTCTGCTGCTGCAGGAACTCGTCCAGGATGTCGCCCTGGAACTCCACGTTGGAGATGCGGCCCCGGTGGGAGCGGTCAAAGGCCGTGAGGGAGTTCCAGGATTCACGTAAGGTGTGCTCGTGCTCGCTGTGGCCCCGCGGCCGCAGCGGCGTCTGGGCGGGCCGGGCGTCCTCTGGAGGGCAGGACACAGAAGGGGCGACGCCCCGTTAGTGGTGTGCGTAGCAGTGGGGGCCCTTAGAGACTGTCTCGTCTGGTGGCTCTCAGCTGGGTGGGGGGGGTGGTCACTCCCAGGGGGACAGTCTAGAAACCATGAGTGTCTTTTTTTAAAAGAACTGTTTAATTTATATTGGAGTATAGTCAATTAACATGGGCTTCCCAAATGGCTCAGCGGTAAGGAAGTAGCCTGCAATGCAGGAGATGCGGGCTTGATCCCCGAGTCAGGAAGATCCCCTAGAGACGGAAATAGAAACCCCCTGCAGTCTTCACGCCTGAGAGATCCCACGGACTGAGAAGCCTGGCAGGCTGTAGTCCATGGGGCTGCCCAAGAGTCAGACACGACTTGGAGATTAACCAGCAACAACACAGCTGACCAACAATGCCGTGACAGCTTCAGGCAGACCACATACATACACCTGTACCCATTCTGTCCCAGACACCTCTCCCATCGAGGCTGCCACGTCACACTGCGCAGAGCTCCCCGTGCTATACTCTGGGTCCTTGTTGGCTACCTGTTTTGAAACAGCAGTGTGTCCATGTCCACCCCAAACTTCCTGTCTCTTCCCCCATTCTTCACTGCGGGGGGCCGGACGGTCCTGGCCGCCTCAGTGCCCACTGGCCCTGATGGCCCTCGAGGGGCGGGGCCGGGGACACGCCTGCCCCTCGCAGCCGAGGAAGAGTCTAGGCACAGAGCCCGCTCTCGTCTCAGGCACCATTCGGGCTGGCCGAAGATGACGGCCACCCGGGTCTGGCACCTAGCTGTTTTACAAAGAGCCAAGTATTTTTGGATATACTTTGCATTTTCTAAGAATGCAACTATCGTGCACATCAAGGGAACACTCTGTGGTTGCCTGGGAGCCTTTGCCGGAAGTCATCTCCGCTTCGGAAACTCACCTGACCTGGGGCGATGCGGCGTCCGCGTCAGCAACCCCAGGGTCCGCGCCGCAGGCTGTCATGGCCACGGGGCGCTAACTGGGTTTTTCAAAGACTGCCTAGTGGCAGGTGGAAGGCTTGTTACATAGAAGAAAAAAGCCGGATATGCCACGTTCAGAGGCAGCCTCTCCTCACGCAGGGGGCATGTCCCAAGGTGTTACTATCATCCTTTCTGGGTGGGGAGTAGGAACGACTTGAACTTTCTTTTTTGACATCTTCTCTTCTAAGCATCCGACGTGTATTGTTTTTATAATCAAGGACAGAATTCTATTAGAAAACCACACAACCCAGGCACACTGTAAGGAATTTGCTTCTACGTGGGCTGAAATTGACTCCTAGCGCGCGTGCTGCAGCCAGAGCAGGTGGGGAACGGGGCCCGGCCCTCAGGGGTGGCTCTGAAGGCCCTGGCCGCCTCCTTGTGGAAGAGTAAAGCCCTGGCCCGTTCGTCCAGCAGCAGCCGGTCCTCCCAGCCACGCCACGGCTGACTGCCATCGAAGGGTGCTCTTCTGGGAAAACCTGCGGAGGTTGATGCTGACGTTCCGTTCTTCCTCCTTTCACGTCATCCTGCGGCCTGTGCTCCATTTCCTGCCTGTCTCCCAGGGGGCCCGGCGCCACCAATTATCTCCTCTCTCCAGCCTCTTCAATCCCTCCTTCCCCGCTGGCATCCCCTTCTCTCTGCCTGCGGACACGTATAGATCGCTCCTACCCGGAAGACAAAGGAAGCTGACCTGAGCTTGTGGCTTCCTCCAACCGACGTTCTATTTCCTCCTGCCTTTTCACTGCAGATGGTGCATCCTCGTGGCCATCACCCTCTCTTTACCCGCTGTCGCCTGGCTTCCCTGTGCAGAGCGGTTGCTTCGGCCAGCCCAAACCCCACTTCTCCTTCTCCTAGCAACAACATCCCGATTTTTCTTGGGGTACCCCTTCCTTTTAGGCTGTGCAGATTAGGTGAACCCTGACGGCCTCTTTGCGAGCTCGGTTCATGAAAGGAAATTTACGAGCAGAGAGAAGGCTCTCTTTAAATAGTTGCTGCAGAGCCGGCAGGACGGAGAGGGGAAGTGGCCGGTAGCCACTGGCTATGCTGTGTATGTGGGGGGCAGCCTAGCTGAGAATGAAGCCAGAGGGGCTGTGAGCCGAGAGACGGAGGGTCCTGGTGACCATCCTGTGAGCCCCTAGATCCAGCCATGCCTGAAGCCAGACCCCTGGCGGCTTTCTGTTCCTTGCATCCATGAGAGTCCTGTAACTCCCTCAACCCTCCATGCAGGCCACAATCTCCAAGCACACAATCTTTTCTCAGTCCTCTGTCCCTGCTTGCTGCTCCAGGCAAGGCTGTTCCACTTGGCAGCTCCCCCCGCACCAGCCTAGGCGCCATCTCTTCCTGGCTCTCCACTTTCCCCAGCTGACAGCTCTTCTTTGCGTCTGAGCGCCTTCCGCTCCTCCCCAGGCTCTAACCCTGGCTGCACCCGGACCCCTCGGCGCCTTCCTGTCCTCCCCCACAACCTTCATCCAGCGCCTGACCCCACAAGTCCCTGCTCACTGTCATAGCCAAGTGCTGGCCTTTCTCCCCAGGGTGCGTGCTCAGTCGGGTCCGACTCTCTGCGACCCCATGGCCTGTAGCCCGCCAGGCTCCTCTGTCCACGGGGTTCTCCGGGCAAGAATGCTGGAGTGGGTTGCCATGTCCTGCCCCACTCTCCCTAGGATGCCATCTTCCGATTCCCGTGATCCCCTGGAAGATCTAGATGTGTCCATTCTGTCATTTCCAACTTCAAGTATCTAACGTGGAGCTTGTCATCAAACCCTCTAATTGACGCTATCTCGACTATACTGGTGACTCACACAATAAAGACTCTGCCGGCAATGCAGCAGGCTGTGGGGCGGGAGGGTCCCCGGGAGGAGGGCGTGGCCACCCACGCCAGTCATCCTGCCTGGAGAATCCCGTGGACGGAGGAGCCTGGCAGGCTACAGTCCATGGGGTCACAAAGGATCGGACACAACTAAGCGACTAACACTTCTCCTTACTGTACTGAGAATAAAGAAAATGTAGAGAAAATCCTCACTGTGCCCTCTGCCAGGAACGCTTGTCCTCCAGGGTCCCACTTCCCCGGCTCTTCTTGACACCCTCCTTCCTGAAGAGGCCTTCTCTGCCCTGTTCCCTACGGCCTCCCAGGGCCTGGCACAGGACCCGGTGCCTGGACGTGCTCCTAAGTGCGTGCCAGGCAAGGGATGGGGGGTTGGCGCGGCCATCACGTCCCCCGTGCTCAGGGCTGGGGGCCAAGGGCCTCTCCTGCCACCTGCCAGTTCTCCTGCACCTCCCCTCCCCTCCTCATCTGTCATTAACTAGACCCGCGGCGTCTCTCCCATCCTCTCCTCCAGGCGTGAGGCTTCACATCTGGCAGAAGGAACTTCCCATATGGACCCTCACGACCTCAGGGTCTTGTGATTTGATTTCCATTGACTGAAATGAATGGGCCAGGCTGGTCTTCAAGGGCGCTGAGGAGAAAGCACCGAAAGTCACGTGTCAGGGGCTTGGCCTGCCTTTCTCTGCTGGATGTGAGGGAAAGGCAGGCCTTGGCTTTCATCCTGTGTCTGCCTTCAACTTACGCTCCCTGAGAGGTATGCGCTGGGTTTAAAAAGCAGAGAGATGTAGATGTCGTCCTGGGCCTCTCAGATGTGACAGCAGGCTGGGCCAAGTTTCCCTTGGTTTGCAGCAGGACACACGACTCGTTGGTCCTCGGGAGTCAGGCAACTGCTGGGATCAGGGCTTTGTCCTGTCCGTCAACACTCCTGCCCACAAATCTGGTCGGACAACAGAAAGCTACCGCTTTCATCTGCGGTCAGCACCATCTGGGAGGGGACCAATGGGGACCAGGGTTCTGATGGCTGAAAACTACTCCTTGGTGGAGATGAATAGGAACTGCAAAGTTCTGAACTTCCGTGTATACGACCACTGGCACCACCATGAAAATGTTAGTCACTCAGTTCTGTCTGACTCTTTGTGACTCCATGGACCACAGCCTGCCAGGCTCCTGTGTTCATGGAATTCTCCAGGCAAGAATACTGGAGTGGGTTACCATTCCCTTCTCCAGGAGATCTTCCTGACTCAGGGATTGAACCCTGACATCCTGCATGCCAGACAGATTCTTTACTGTCTGAGCCACCAGGGAAGCCCTGAGATAAGCACTCATTGCTACGAAAGAGGAAGTGGAAAAGCCCATAGTGAGAGGCAACAGAGCCAGATCTATGCTAAGTGAACAGCCCTTTAGGCGTAGCTGATTGGACAAGAAGTAGACACCTGACCCAGGCCAACCAATCAGCTTCTGACATGAGGCTTTGGAACTGGCTTCTGGAACTAGTGCTGGGAAATGATCACTTTTTGACTGCAAGGCCATTTCCTGTTATGTGCATAGAATCCAGAAAGCTGATCTCATGAGGAAGAGCAAGGGAAAGTGAACTTGCAGAGAGGCAGAGGGAGGGTCCAGCAGCCTGGAGAGCTGAGATGTGTCCTCGGTGCCCGTTGGCTTTCTGGTTCTTTCTTTCAATCCCATGTGATGCTTCCTGTCTTTGCAGGTCCAGAAGCTTCTCAGATAATACTGCTTTTACTGCTCAAATTAAACTAATGAGATTTCATTCACCTGTGGCTAATTGAGCCCAGATAAAGACATTTCCAAAATGCAGATATTGTTATAATAAGATAGCTTGTTGGAGAAAAGGATTTCCAGGCTCTGTCTTTGACGCCAGCAGGCTTCCAGTCTCTGGGAGGCGCTTGGGCAGCCCTTCATTCTACAAGCACCGTTGGAGGGCTCGGCCCGCACCTTTCCTGAAGGGCACAGCAGTGGGATTTGGCTCTAAGTAATGAGTAATTTAGTTTCTAAGCCACTCTCCTTTTTAGCACAACCAGGGATCAGGGCTTTGTCCTGTCCGTCAACACTCCTGCCCACAAATCTGGTCGGACCAGAAAGCTACCGCTTTCATCTGCGGTCAGCACCATCTGGGAGGGGACCAATGGGGACCAGGGTTCTGATGGCTGAAAACTACTCCTTGGTGGAGATGAATAGGAACTGCAAAGTTCTGAACTTCCGTGTATACGACCACTGGCACCACCATGAAAATGTTAGTCACTCAGTTCTGTCTGACTCTTTGTGACTCCATGGACCACAGCCTGCCAGGCTCCTGTGTTCATGGAATTCTCCAGGCAAGAATACTGGAGTGGGTTACCATTCCCTTCTCCAGGAGATCTTCCTGACTCAGGGATTGAACCCTGACATCCTGCATGCCAGACAGATTCTTTACTGTCTGAGCCACCAGGGAAGCCCTGAGATAAGCACTCATTGCTACGAAAAGAGGAAGTGGAAAAGCCCATAGTGAGAGGCAACAGAGCCAGATCTATGCTAAGTGAACAGCCCTTTAGGCGTAGCTGATTGGACAAGAAGTAGACACCTGACCCAGGCCAACCAATCAGCTTCTGACATGAGGCTTTGGAACTGGCTTCTGGAACTAGTGCTGGGAAATGATCACTTTTTGACTGCAAGGCCATTTCCTGTTATGTGCATAGAATCCAGAAAGCTGATCTCATGAGGAAGAGCAAGGGAAAGTGAACTTGCAGAGAGGCAGAGGGAGGGTCCAGCAGCCTGGAGAGCTGAGATGTGTCCTCGGTGCCCGTTGGCTTTCTGGTTCTTTCTTTCAATCCCATGTGATGCTTCCTGTCTTTGCAGGTCCAGAAGCTTCTCAGATAATACTGCTTTTACTGCTCAAATTAAACTAATGAGATTTCATTCACCTGTGGCTAATTGAGCCCAGATAAAGACATTTCCAAAATGCAGATATTGTTATAATAAGATAGCTTGTTGGAGAAAAGGATTTCCAGGCTCTGTCTTTGACGCCAGCAGGCTTCCAGTCTCTGGGAGGCGCTTGGGCAGCCCTTCATTCTACAAGCACCGTTGGAGGGCTCGGCCCGCACCTTTCCTGAAGGGCACAGCAGTGGGATTTGGCTCTAAGTAATGAGTAATTTAGTTTCTAAGCCACTCTCCTTTTTAGCACAACCAGCTTAACAAGCATGAAATCTCAAGGGCTCAGTTCTTAATGTGTGTCGAGCCAAACGGCGAAAGGCCTGGAAGGAAATTAAAAGTGAGGCAAAGTCTTCTGAACGTGGACAAGTTAGAAGAATGCCCATCACCTCCTACCTCCTGGCGGCTGTCTGGCTCTGTGTACCAGGAAGGCTTGGCATTGCCTAGCTCTTCTGGGGCCGGCGGCTCAGGACAGTGGGCCACACGGCACCGAGGGGAGCAGCACGGAGCGTGGACGCGGAGCAGGGCTGGGCGCGCGTGCTCAGTTACTCCAGCCGCGTCCGACTCGGCGACCCCACGGACCGCAGCTCACCAGGCTCTTCTATTCGTGGCATGTCTCCGGCAAGAATATCGGAGTGGGTTGCCATGCCCTCCTCCAGGGGATCTTCTTGACCCAGGGACTGAGCCTGAGTCTCCTGCATCTCCTGTGTTGCAGGTGGATTCTTTATCGCGTTTTCTTTTCTTTCTTTTGTAATCATATAACTCTCAGGTGCACGGCATAGTGAATCCTCAGGTGCAGACAAAGTGCTCTCCACCATACGTGCAGGTCCACATGGTTGACCTCCTTCATCCGTTTCACGCATATCCAACTGCCTTCCAAACTCTGGGAACCACCAGTCTGCTCTCAGTATCTGTGAATTTGTTTTGTTTGTTTGTTTATTAGATTCCACATATGAGTGAAGTCATCAGTATTTGTTTTTCTCTGACTTATTTCACTTAGCATAATACCCTCAAGGTCCACTTGTGTTGTTGCAAATGGCAGGATTTCATTCCTTTTTATGACTGAGTAGAATCACATTGAATATATATTATTCCATGTATATATGTACCATACCACATCTTCTTTATTCATTCATCAACGAACACTTGATGTTTCAAAGGTCCCTTAAAATATCTATTTTTAACATTCTTTTTTCCGTACGCTGCTCTGTCTGGGTGAGTTCCATTACTTTGTCTTCCAGCTTACTGATGTGTTCCTCTAACTCATCCAATATGCTATTGAATCCCTCTAGTGTATCCCTCAGTTCAGTGATAATTGGTTTGATAATTTCCTGTACTTTCAGTCTCTTTGTTGAAGTCCTCACTCTGTTTGTCCAATCTTCTCCCGAAGTCTTTAAACGGCGAAAGGCCTGGAAGGAAATTAAAAGTGAGGCAAAGTCTTCTGAACGTGGACAAGTTAGAAGAATGCCCATCACCTCCTACCTCCTGGCGGCTGTCTGGCTCTGTGTACCAGGAAGGCTTGGCATTGCCTAGCTCTTCTGGGGCCGGCGGCTCAGGACAGTGGGCCACACGGCACCGAGGGGAGCAGCACGGAGCGTGGACGCGGAGCAGGGCTGGGCGCGCGTGCTCAGTTACTCCAGCCGCGTCCGACTCGGCGACCCCACGGACCGCAGCTCACCAGGCTCTTCTATTCGTGGCATGTCTCCGGCAAGAATATCGGAGTGGGTTGCCATGCCCTCCTCCAGGGGATCTTCTTGACCCAGGGACTGAGCCTGAGTCTCCTGCATCTCCTGTGTTGCAGGTGGATTCTTTATCGCGTTTTCTTTTCTTTCTTTTGTAATCATATAACTCTCAGGTGCACGGCATAGTGAATCCTCAGGTGCAGACAAAGTGCTCTCCACCATACGTGCAGGTCCACATGGTTGACCTCCTTCATCCGTTTCACGCATATCCAACTGCCTTCCAAACTCTGGGAACCACCAGTCTGCTCTCAGTATCTGTGAATTTGTTTTGTTTGTTTGTTTATTAGATTCCACATATGAGTGAAGTCATCAGTATTTGTTTTTCTCTGACTTATTTCACTTAGCATAATACCCTCAAGGTCCACTTGTGTTGTTGCAAATGGCAGGATTTCATTCCTTTTTATGACTGAGTAGAATCACATTGAATATATATTATTCCATGTATATATGTACCATACCACATCTTCTTTATTCATTCATCAACGAACACTTGATGTTTCAAAGGTCCCTTAAAATATCTATTTTTAACATTCTTTTTTCCGTACGCTGCTCTGTCTGGGTGAGTTCCATTACTTTGTCTTCCAGCTTACTGATGTGTTCCTCTAACTCATCCAATATGCTATTGAATCCCTCTAGTGTATCCCTCAGTTCAGTGATAATTGGTTTGATAATTTCCTGTACTTTCAGTCTCTTTGTTGAAGTCCTCACTCTGTTTGTCCAATCTTCTCCCAAGTTCTATGAGCATCATTTGACCATTATGATCTTTGCTTTGCTCTTTTTCTGTCGTTTAGTCTTGTTCCTTCGATAGGAATACACTCCTATTCCCTCATTTTGCCTAATTCTCTGTGTTTGTTTGTATACGTTAGGTGAGTCTGCTACCTCTCTTGGTCTTGAAGGAGTGGCCTTACAGAAGGCTGTCCTGTGGGCTCAGAAATGTTCTGCCGCTAGAGCCAGGTGCTCAAGGGCCGTCCCTTCTGGCATGAACCCTCTGGATGTGGGGGGGTCACGAGTGCTGCGGGTGTACACTGGGGGGCAGGGCTGGCTGTGACGGCTGCTGGGCTCCAGGGGGCAGGGTTATCCACCAGTCCACTGTGAGGCCTGGCGGAGGGTGGGTGCAGGGGAGGGGAGGGTCCTGAGTGGGGCATGCCACTGGTGCTCACAGACTAGAGGGAAAACTCCAGAGATGACACCCACGAGCACTAGGGTCAGCACAGTCGCCTGAAATTACAAACACAGCTCCCTCCAGCTTCTCACTTCCTAGGAGCATCCAGATGGCTCCAGCGGATGCATTAAGATGAGTGGGTGGGTGCCATCACCTGTGGTCCATGCACTTTTCAGCCAGGGCTTTTGGGCTGGTTCCCAGGTTGAGTGAGTCTGCAGTAAGCCCTTTAAAAGCCAGCCTTTCGTTTCCCACAGTTCTATAGTGTTGGGTGCATGCCCCATTGGTTTTCAAAGCCGGATGCTTTGGGAGCTCACCTCTCTTGGGCAGGATCCAAGAACTGGGGTGCCTGATGCTCAAACACCTCACTTCCCAGAGAGAAAGGAAATGCACCTGTGTCGTCCTCCGCCCTGTGGACGGTGACAGCCGGTGTGATTTTTTTTCCTTGATGAGATCATCTTTCTGCCTCTTTCAGCCACCTTTTGGGTGTTGCAGGTTTTTGGGGGATTATTTCACATGTACTTTTTTTAGTCTCTCTAACTCATCCAATATGCTATTGAATCCCTCTAGTGTATCCCTCAGTTCAGTGATAATTGGTTTGATAATTTCCTGTACTTTCAGTCTCTTTGTTGAAGTCCTCACTCTGTTTGTCCAATCTTCTCCCAAGTTCTATGAGCATCATTTGACCATTATGATCTTTGCTTTGCTCTTTTTCTGTCGTTTAGTCTTGTTCCTTCGATAGGAATACACTCCTATTCCCTCATTTTGCCTAATTCTCTGTGTTTGTTTGTATACGTTAGGTGAGTCTGCTACCTCTCTTGGTCTTGAAGGAGTGGCCTTACAGAAGGCTGTCCTGTGGGCTCAGAAATGTTCTGCCGCTAGAGCCAGGTGCTCAAGGGCCGTCCCCTTCTGGCATGAACCCTCTGGATGTGGGGGGGTCACGAGTGCTGCGGGTGTACACTGGGGGGCAGGGCTGGCTGTGACGGCTGCTGGGCTCCAGGGGGCAGGGTTATCCACCAGTCCACTGTGAGGCCTGGCGGAGGGTGGGTGCAGGGGAGGGGAGGGTCCTGAGTGGGGCATGCCACTGGTGCTCACAGACTAGAGGGAAAACTCCAGAGATGACACCCACGAGCACTAGGGTCAGCACAGTCGCCTGAAATTACAAACACAGCTCCCTCCAGCTTCTCACTTCCTAGGAGCATCCAGATGGCTCCAGCGGATGCATTAAGATGAGTGGGTGGGTGCCATCACCTGTGGTCCATGCACTTTTCAGCCAGGGCTTTTGGGCTGGTTCCCAGGTTGAGTGAGTCTGCGAGTAAGCCCTTTAAAAGCCAGCCTTTCGTTTCCCACAGTTCTATAGTGTTGGGTGCATGCCCCATTGGTTTTCAAAGCCGGATGCTTTGGGAGCTCACCTCTCTTGGGCAGGATCCAAGAACTGGGGTGCCTGATGCTCAAACACCTCACTTCCCAGAGAGAAAGGAAATGCACCTGTGTCGTCCTCCGCCCTGTGGACGGTGACAGCCGGGGTGTGATTTTTTTTTCCCTTGATGAGATCATCTTTCTGCCTCTTTCAGCCACCTTGAAGCTGTCCTTTCACCCTTTCCTGTGAAGACTCTGTTCATCCGGTTTCCAGGTCCTTTTGGGGGGATTATTTCACATGCAGTTCTGTTGTCCGTGGGAGGAGGTGAGTTCAGGCCCTTTCTAGTCCACCAGCATGATCCTCCCATCTAACTCTGCTTTCTTGCCTCACGTTTTCTTTTTTAATTCATCAGTTGATTTTTGGCTGCACAGGGTCTTTGTTGAGGTGCGCTTTCTCTAGTTACAGCACACAAGGGCTCCTCTCTAGTTGCCAGTGCACAGGCTTCTCATTGCCGTGGCTTCTCTTGCTGTAGCTCGCGGGCTCTAGCAGTTGCGGCACACAAGCTTAGTAGCCCTGTGTCATCCTGAATCGTCCCAGAGCAGGGATCGGACCCGTGTCCCCTGCATCGGTGGGTGGATTCTTAACCTCTGGACCCACGGGGAAATCTCCACATTTTCTTTATCTGTAAAATGGGACTGGTCTGAGAATGTTTGGTTGTTTAGTCGCTTTGTTGTGCCCAACTGTACGACGACCCCATGACTATAGCCTGTCAGGCTCCTCTGTCCATGGGATTTCCCAGGCAAGAGTGCCGGAGAGGGTTGCCATTTCATTAAAGGAGCCCGTTTGAGTCACATGCCCAAGATGACAGCCTGGCTTACTGCAAACTTGCCATGCTCCAGCCATGCCAGTTCTTTCCTTCCACCGTTCCTCCCCCATGCTGCAGGAGACCACCGTCCGTCAGGCCCCTGGGTCCCGGGGACCCCAACACGAACAAGACCAGTCCCTGCTCCCAGAGAGCTTCTTGGTTCCTTTCTTCCACACTGCTCTCCTCGCTGACACACAGTCTCAGGGTGAAGTCTTGGTGGGACGGGCAACACACTCTGTCAGGCCGGGGAGCCGGAGCGGGAGCTCCGACTCGGAGAAGGGAGTCGCCGCTCCCCACGGGGAGGCGCTCAGAGTCCGAGGGGACGGCTCTGCCCTGAGTGACGCCCGGGGTCTGAAAGAGGTCACAAGCGCTCCACAGGTCTAAGTGTAGCCTGGCTAAGTGCAGAGCTTTGGGGTCTCTCCACTGGCCAGTAAGAGCGCAGGTGCTGCGGTAATTCACTGGAAATCAATACGTGGGCTTCGCCAGCAGACACACCGAGAGGCAGCGTCCCAGAGGGTTATTTCACATGATTCGTCCGTGGGAGGAGGTTTCAGGCCCTTTCTAGTCCACCAGCATGATCCTCCCATCTAACTCTGCTTTCTTGCCTCACGTTTTCTTTTTTAATTCATCAGTTGATTTTTGGCTGCACAGGGTCTTTGTTGAGGTGCGCTTTCTCTAGTTACAGCACACAAGGGCTCCTCTCTAGTTGCCAGTGCACAGGCTTCTCATTGCCGTGGCTTCTCTTGCTGTAGCTCGCGGGCTCTAGCAGTTGCGGCACACAAGCTTAGTAGCCCTGTGTCATCCTGAATCGTCCCAGAGCAGGGATCGGACCCGTGTCCCCTGCATCGGTGGGTGGATTCTTAACCTCTGGACCCACGGGGAAATCTCCACATTTTCTTTATCTGTAAAATGGGACTGGTCTGAGAATGTTTGGTTGTTTAGTCGCTTTGTTGTGCCCAACTGTACGACGACCCCATGACTATAGCCTGTCAGGCTCCTCTGTCCATGGGATTTCCCAGGCAAGAGTGCCGGAGAGGGTTGCCATTTCATTAAAGGAGCCCGTTTGAGTCACATGCCCAAGATGACAGCCTGGCTTACTGCAAACTTGCCATGCTCCAGCCATGCCAGTTCTTTCCTTCCACCGTTCCTCCCCCATGCTGCAGGAGACCACCGTCCGTCAGGCCCCTGGGTCCCGGGGACCCCAACACGAACAAGACCAGTCCCTGCTCCCAGAGAGCTTCTTGGTTCCTTTCTTCCACACTGCTCTCCTCGCTGACACACAGTCTCAGGGTGAAGTCTTGGTGGGACGGGCAACACACTCTGTCAGGCCGGGGAGCCGGAGCGGGAGCTCCGACTCGGAGAAGGGAGTCGCCGCTCCCCACGGGGAGGCGCTCAGAGTCCGAGGGGACGGCTCTGCCCTGAGTGACGCCCGGGGTCTGAAAGAGGTCACAAGCGCTCCACAGGTCTAAGTGTAGCCTGGCTAAGTGCAGAGCTTTGGGGTCTCTCCACTGGCCAGTAAGAGCGCAGGTGCTGCGGTAATTCACTGGAAATCAATACGTGGGCTTCGCCAGCAGACACACCGAGAGGCAGCGTCCCAGAGGGAGCCGCCGCCGCCGCCGCCAGCAACAAAGCAACAGTAACCCATACCAGCAGCGACCGCCTGCCGGGGGCTCTTCGGTGCCAGACACAGTGCCAAGTGCTGCACGGGGAGGGTCTCGTGGGATCCTTCCAGCCCCGCCCCAAGCGGGGTGTTACTCGCATCCTGATAAACGAGGACACGGAGGCTCAGAGGGATTGCAGAACTCGCCCACAGTCTGGGTTGGCAGTGGGGGGCCAGGACCCACGTGCCGGCAGTCTGACGCCAAGGCTCGTGCGCCTGTGTGCTTCAGAGTGGGGTGAACCCAGAGGATCTACAGGTGAGCCCGGCCGGTCCAGCAGCTTTGTGGACAATGAAGGATGCAGAAGCTCGTGTGGAAATAAGGGCCTCCGTTTCTGGAGCATGTCCTATATGCTGGGCTCTGGTCACTATTCTGAAGCCATCATCTCATTCGATTTTCCCAACACTGTTGGGGTGGTGGGTGGTGTGGGGTTCACTCCCATTTCACAGAGGAAGATGCTGAGTCTCAGAAAGGGACCGTGTCCACCTCTACAGGGCCCAGTCTAGAGGTCCCAAATCTGTGAGCTGCTGTTCAGTCGCTCCATCGAGTTGGACTCTCTGCGATCGCATGGATGGCAGCACACCAGGCTTCCAGGCCCTTCGCCCTCGCCTGGAGCTTGCTCAGACTCCTGTCCACTGACGCAGGGATGCCATCCAGCCACCTCGTCCTCTGTCGCCCCCTTCTTCTCCTGCCCTCAATCTTTCCCAGCATCAGGCTCTTTTCCAGCGAGTTGGCGCTTCACCTCAGGTGGCCAGAGTATAGGAGTTTCAGCTTCCACATCAGTTCTTCTAATGAGTATTCAGGGTTGTTCTCTTTAGGATGGACTGGTTAGATCTCCTCGCTGTCCATAGGGCTCTCAAGAGTCTTCTCCAGCGCCAGAATTCAAAAGCATCAATTCTTCGGCACTTAGCCTTCTTTATGGCCTAACTCTCACATCCATACGTGACTCCTGGGAAGGCCATAGCTCTGACTAGACAGGCCTCTGTCAGCAAACTGATGTCTCTGATCTGTAAGTAGCAGAGTCTGAACTAAGTGGTCTGGCTCCTAGCTGTTATGCTACACTCTGACCCGGTAGCCAAATCTGAGTGCAAATATTCAGAAACCTGGACATCTCCTTTCAGATCCCTTAGAAATAATCTACTGCAAAGTTCACGAAGCAGCTGAACCTTGCTAACAGATGTGCATTTGTTTGACCCACATTGTGGTTTAAAAATAATCTCCATCAGTGGCCACTGTTGAAAAACAAGAATATTCTACGATTCTGACTTCTCTTGATGAAAGCAAAAGGGAGATCGGGCGCGACAACCTCGTATTTTGGAACGCCCAAAAGCCCCCTCTGGAGGGGTTTGTGCTCTTCTGTTTGCTCCAGTCCTCGCTCCTCTCTACAGGGCTCCCAACCCCCCTCCCCACCAGTCGGCAAGAATCAATGGCTGTTTATCATCACATGCGCATTATTTTCCTAATAGTAACGGTTAAGAAAAAAGTGAAGTAATTAGAGACCAAGGATGGGTAACACGTCTAGATTGGAAAGACCATGTTTGGCCAGAAAAATGGACAAAGGAATGTCCCTTGGAGCCAGTGACAGATATCCCTGTGTGTTTAACACGCAAAGTGTGCCCGGCCCATGTCACTCACTGGCAGCCACCCCTGCGACAAGGCATGCGTGAGCCTTGGTTGAAAAGCACGCCCTCATTTGGCAGATGGGGACACTGAGATCCAGGGAGCAATACAGCTTCATGCCGATCAGCAGCCCTGGCTCAGGCGAGATGCCCCCGAGTCAGGCCACTTCCCGAGCTTACCTCTGCCGGCTGGCTGGGCGCCCCCGGGACCGAGGCCGAGGGCGTCCTTCCGCAGGCTCCTCCTCCCACTGGCAGGCCGCTCCCTGCGGAAGGGCTGGGTGAAGATGTCGAAGTCATCGCCGCAGACCTTGGGGGTCGCCCTCTGGGCTCTCTCGCCGGCGATGACGTTCCAGCCACTTGCCCGCCCTTGCTCACGTCTGGGGCCTTTGTCCCGGGCCTCCTGGGCCTCCCCCTCACAGATGACGTCATCGGATGGAAGCCCGCTTCTCCAGTCCAGCGGCTTCTCCGGACTCAACCAGAGGGGTTTCAACTTCGGGCCTCCCTGCTTCTTGCCTTTCCCCGCGGGAGGAGGTTGTAACCAGGATGGGGTTTTTCCTGGCGGCTCAGAGACTTTTCTGCCCGTGAGGCTTTCCAGCTGTTGGATCAGCGAGAGCTCCTGGTCAGGAGGAGGGGCATTCCACAGGGCGCGAGTGGGGAGGACCACGGGCACGCCACTCGTCGAGGATGGGGCGGCTGATAAGCCGAGCTCCTCCTCTAACTCGGACAAACTGTCTTTCACGCAGTCAGGAGAATATTCTACGATTCTGACTTCTCTTGATGAAAGCAAAGGGAGATCGGGCGCGACAACCTCGTATTTTGGAACGCCCAAAAGCCCCCTCTGGAGGGGTTTGTGCTCTTCTGTTTGCTCCAGTCCTCGCTCCTCTCTACAGGGCTCCCAACCCCCCTCCCCACCAGTCGGCAAGAATCAATGGCTGTTTATCATCACATGCGCATTATTTTCCTAATAGTAACGGTTAAGAAAAAAGTGAAGTAATTAGAGACCAAGGATGGGTAACACGTCTAGATTGGAAAGACCATGTTTGGCCAGAAAAATGGACAAAGGAATGTCCCTTGGAGCCAGTGACAGATATCCCTGTGTGTTTAACACGCAAAGTGTGCCCGGCCCATGTCACTCACTGGCAGCCACCCCTGCGACAAGGCATGCGTGAGCCTTGGTTGAAAAGCACGCCCTCATTTGGCAGATGGGGACACTGAGATCCAGGGAGCAATACAGCTTCATGCCGATCAGCAGCCCTGGCTCAGGCGAGATGCCCCCGAGTCAGGCCACTTCCCGAGCTTACCTCTGCCGGCTGGCTGGGCGCCCCCGGGACCGAGGCCGAGGGCGTCCTTCCGCAGGCTCCTCCTCCCACTGGCAGGCCGCTCCCTGCGGAAGGGCTGGGTGAAGATGTCGAAGTCATCGCCGCAGACCTTGGGGGTCGCCCTCTGGGCTCTCTCGCCGGCGATGACGTTCCAGCCACTTGCCCGCCCTTGCTCACGTCTGGGGCCTTTGTCCCGGGCCTCCTGGGCCTCCCCCTCACAGATGACGTCATCGGATGGAAGCCCGCTTCTCCAGTCCAGCGGCTTCTCCGGACTCAACCAGAGGGGTTTCAACTTCGGGCCTCCCTGCTTCTTGCCTTTCCCCGCGGGAGGAGGTTGTAACCAGGATGGGGTTTTTCCTGGCGGCTCAGAGACTTTTCTGCCCGTGAGGCTTTCCAGCTGTTGGATCAGCGAGAGCTCCTGGTCAGGAGGAGGGGGGGGGCATTCCACAGGGCGCGAGTGGGGAGGACCACGGGGCACGCCACTCGTCGAGGATGGGGCGGCTGATAAGCTGAGCTCCTCCTCTAACTTGGACAAACTGTCTTTCACGCAGTCAGGAGAATTCGTCCTTCCATCCGATACATTTCCTTGTGAAGAAGCCGTCACATCCTCTGCTGCTCCAGCTGGCTGCGAGTAACTGACACTGAGCTCCTCGTCCCCCTTAGTGCCAGACATCGCGCGGGCGCCTCCGCTTTCCTCCGCGTGGGCAGGCTCGCTGGCTGCCACCCTCTCATCCAGCCGCTCCACCAGGATGTTCTGCGGGGCCCCGCCGCCTCCTTTGTCTAACCTGCCGTCAAAGATGAGTTTCTTGTTGACATACAGCTTCACGTTCTTGGCTCCAATGTCGAGGTCCTGAAAACACAAAATTTCACAAAATGAAGGTGCGCGACATCGCACGGATGTATCAGATTTTGAAAGTGGCTGATGAGGGATTTCCCTGGTGGTCCAGTGGTCAAGAAGAATCTGCCTGCCAATGCAAGGGACACGGGTTTGATCCCTGGTGCGGGAAGATCCCTCATGCTGTGGGGCAACTAAGCCCATGTGCTGCACCTCCTGAGCCCACACGCCCTAGAGCCTGTGATCTGCAAGGAGAGAAGCCATCACAGTGAGAAGGCTGTGCACCGCAACCAGAGAAAGCCCAGCAAGGAAGGCCCAGCGCACCCCCTCCACACACACACACATACACACGTAGCAGACCAAAGAGAGAGATGTGGGGTGCTCACATTTTGTGAGCTTTCTGAGACTACAGCACTATTAAATCAGGCTCCGTCTCATTTCGGTGCAAAGGGTTCCATACGCTATAAATCAAAGGCCTTCACAAAGAGGCACCTCCATCGCCACCTTCGTCATCATTACCTCCTGCTGGGACACGGGTAATGGCCTGCTAATTGGTCTGCCTGCTTCCTGTCTCTCGCTCCTCCGTCCTCAGCTTCACGTTGCCACCAGAGTTAATTCCCTACAGGAGCAGATCTGGCCCAGTCACATCCCTTTGTGAAATCCTTCATGTCTTTTCTCTGCCTTTAGCAGCATTCCTGGGCCTCCTACGTCAGAAATGCTGGGTGGGCGCCTACACTGCAGACGCCCTGGGTCTGACAGGTGCCGTCGTTTGGGGGCTCTGAAAGCAGAGCCTGAGACAAGGACTGGAGAGCAGGGAGCTTGTGGGCAGGGGCTCCTAAGAGGGACAGTCAGGCAGGGCAAGTGAGCGTACACAGAAACGTTTTGGGGCTGGTCACTGCGGTGGGCTCCCAGGTTCCCTCTGGCTCGGACACAGTGAGAAACCTGCAGATGCATCGCAGAAATGAGTCTTCAAAGGCAGGGAGCCGGGCGTTTACCCCCTGACTCCCCTCCCTGCTGTGGGCGGCTGCCCTGGGGCACAGGCGCCCCGCCACGTCCACATGCAGAGCCCTCTGGTGGCGCTGGGGGAGAGGACGCAAGCAGAAGGCTGAGAGCCTGCACGCGCTGGAGGAGGTGACCAGCGGGACTGTTCCGGTTCAGGGCAGCCCCAGCACGCAACACGGGCCCGGGACTTGTGACAGAGTCTCCAGGTGACCCCTTGGCACATCAATGCTGGAGGACGTCAGGCACAGAAGATGAGCTCCGAGCCCCTCAGCGTGACATACAGGGGCCTTCACGAGGAAGGCGCCTCGCTCCTCTCCTAGCACAGGTGCCCCACGTCCGGCTGGCGTTCAATGCTTCATACTTAAAATAGAATCACATCGCCTCCTGCGGCCGCCCTATTTGGCCAATTCTTCTTTATACAAAAACAGTTTTCATAAGCAGCTTTCTTGAGGAACAGAATACACACCTCATACGGCAAACTGGGCATATTTAAAGTGTACAACTTAAAGAAGATGCGGTAACAGTATGCATATAATGGAATATTAGTCATGAAAAAGAATGAAGTAATGCCATTTGCAGCAATATGGATGAACCTAGAGACTATTATACGAAGTGAAGTTAAGACAGAGAAAGATAAATATCAATGATATCACTTACATGTGGAATTTAAAAAAAAAAACCACAAAGGAACTCACAAAACAGAAAAAAGACCCATGGACATAGAAAATAAACTTATGTCTACCAAATTGGAAAGAAGCAACGGATAAATTAGGAGTTTGGGATTAGCCAATACACATTACTATACATAAAAGAGATAAACAGGGCTTCCCTGGTAGTCCGGTGGGTAAGGACACTGCCTTGCAGTGCAAGGGGCGCCGGTTCGATCCCTGGCCCGGGAAGATCCCACGTGCCGCAGAGCGGCTGGACCGATGTGTCCAATTACCGAGCCGGGGCTCTGGAGCGCATGCGTCCAGAGCCGGTGCTCTGCGACAACAGAGGCCACCGCGATGGGAGGCCCACAGGAGCCAAAGAACAAAGATGGATGAACATAAATAAAACGAAAGACCAATAGAAGTGGCCCCCCCTCAAAAAAAGATAAACAACAAGGATCTACTTACAGCACAGAGGACTATATTCAATATTTGAAATAATCTGTAAGTGAGAAGAACCTGAAAAAGGGTATTTACATACGTATACATATGTATATCATCTTTTATGGGCTTCCCTGGAGGCTCAGCTGGTAAAGAATACACCTGCACTGCAGGAGACCCTGGTTTGATTCCTGGTTTGAAAAGATCCCCTCGAGAAGAGAGAGGCTACCTACTCCAGTATTCTTGGGCTCCGCTGGTGGTTTAAACAGTAAAGAATCCGCCTGCAAGGCGGGAGACCTGGGTTTGATCCCTGGGTTGGCAAGATCCCCTGTAGGTGGGAATGGCTACCCACTCCAGTGTTCTTGCCTGGACAATCCCCATGGACAGAGGAGCCCAGTGGGCTGCAGTCTATGGGGTCACACAGAGTCAGACACAACTGAAGCGACGGAGCATGCATGCATGTAGCCGAATTACTGCGCTGTACACTGGAAACTGTAAATCATCTACACTGCAATGAAAACACAGTGAAGGGTACAACTGGTTAAGCTGTATCACATACACAGCCACGATCGTCACCCCTAGGCACCCCTCATACTCCTCTGGAGTCCCCTCCAGCCCATCCCTGGGGAACCACGCATCAGTCTTCTGTTACTACAGATTTGTTTGCATTTTCTAGAATTTTTAGACAGAAGGAATCATGCACTATGAACTCTATGGGACCTGGGGGCCTGGCTTCCTTCGCTCAGCCTAGTAACTTTGAGATTCACCCGTGTTGCATCAATGAAGAGTTTCACTCCTTCTTATGGCCGAGGGGCAGTCTGCGCTGGGGTGCCCCATGATCTGTCCGTCCATCTGCCTTTACAGAAAACTCTCAGAGTCGTGGTCATGGCTGCGCCTCCCTCCAGCTGGCCTTTGTTCCTTCTCTGCATGAACCCTCCCCTGTTGTCTGGACAGTGCCGATTTATTCTTGTTGCCCCGGTCTGTCACTCGGAGCCCTCTTCTCAAGCTCAAGGGTGCCCTGGTTTGGACAATCAATTTTAGGGTCCAGCAGGTGACCAGACCTGGTGGAAAGTTCTCAGTCCTTGGTAGGTTGCCCCCTGCTTCCTGCTCGCACGGCTGCCCAGGCTCTCTGCTGCCCCCTGACTGGCTGGGCTGGTCGTGGGCCTCCTGGCTTCCCTGTGTTCTCTCACTAGGTGGTCCCATTCAGGCCCAAGGCCCTAAATTTCCTCCTCGCGCTGGTGACTCCCGACTATTTTATTTTATTTTACTGGAGTACAGCTGATTTACAATGCTGTGTTAGTTTCAGGTGCACAGCAAAGTGATTCAGTTATATATATATATATATATATATATATATCTTAATAACACACACACACACCTATATAACCTTTTCAGATTCTCTTGCATTATGTTTTATTACAAGATAATAAATACAGTTCCCTGTGCTATTGAGTAGATCCTCACTGTTTATCTGTTTTATATATAGTGGCTTGTACCTGTTACTCTCAAACTCCTAATTCATCCCTCCCCATCCCATTTCCCATTTGGTAACCACAAGTTTGTTTCCGTGAGTCTGTTTCTGTTGTGTGAATAAGTGTATGTGTATCACTTTTATATTCCACACATAACTGACTTCACAGGATATCTGTCTTTCTCTGACTTTCCTGCAGGTTCCCCTATGGCTCAGCAAGAAAGAATCTACCTGCAGAGCAGGACACGCTGTGACGTGGGTTCAGTCCCTCAGTTGGGAAGATCCCTTGGAGGAGGAAATGGCTACCCACGCCAGTAATCTTGCCCAGAAAATCCCATGGACGGAGAGGCCTGGAGGGTTGCGGTTCATGGAGTTGCAAAAGAATCCCACACAACTGAGCAACTAAATAACAAAGACTTCACTTCACTTAGTATGGTGGTCTCTAGGTCCATCCCTATCGCTGCACGTGGCACTGATTCATTCTTTCTCATGGCTGAGTAGTATTCCATTGTGTATATGTCTGTCTTGGCTACTGTACATAGCGCTGCTGTGGACGCTGGACTCCTAGAGAGTCTGATCTCCAATCCTGGCCTCTTGACCCAGCCCCAGTGACCACGTGACCTCTCCTGCAGGATATCTGACCGGCCTGTCCACCTCAGCATGGCCTGAACAGAAGGATCAACCCACTTTTCCCAAGCCTCGTCTCTGTCCATCTTAAAAAGGGTTCCGTCACTCAGCCAGCTGCCCCAAAGCTCGGAGTCCCTGAGCCCTCCTGCTCTCTCGCACACATGCAGCCCAACAGAAGCCCGTGGCTCTACCGCCCAACCCCCTCCCGAATCGGACCTCTTCTTCCGGAATGGCCGCCACCGTCTCTGCCAGAGACCACCACCGTAGCCGCCGAGGGGGTCGGTGCGTTTCCACTCTGCGCTGCCACAGTTCATTTTCAGCAGCTTAAATCGGGGGCTTCCCTGGTGATCCAGGGGTGAGGACGCTGCATGGCCACCGCAGAGGGTCCCGGTTCAATTCCTGGTCAGGAAACTAGGATCCCACAAGCTGCATGGTGTGGCCGGAAAACAGAACAACACGGCAACGGCCAACACAAATCAGATGATGGCAGCCCCTGCTAAAAACCACCCCTAATTTCCTATTACTCTGAGAATAAATTCCAGCTCCCTTCAGGGGTCAACACGGCCCGCATGACCTGATCCCGTGATGACCTCTTTCTCCTCCCCTTTCTGCTCCCAACACACCACTCCGCTTGCTGCTTTGTGATTCTGCAGAGCGCATGCCCACCTGGGGCCCTGGGTGCTGGCCTGGAATGTTCTGCCCTGGAGACCGGCAAGGCTGGCTCCTCCCTGTCTTCCGAGAGATGCTGCTGCTCTCTCTAGGCAGCCCCCGCCCCATCCAGTGCCCTCGCCAGCCCATGGCCCTGCTCTCTTTCCTTTTGGTCTCTGACGTGGTCTTGTTTATCAGCTTTCTAACTTATTTACTGTCTCCCCCACTCAAACGTAAGCTCCAGGGGCTTCCCTGGTAACTCAGTGGTAAAGAATCCACCTGCCAATGCAGAAGATACAGACTTGATCCCTGATCCGGGAAGATCCCACATGCCGTCGAACAACTAAGCCCATGAGCCACAACGGCTGAGCCTGGGCTCTAGAGCCTGTGAGCCGCGGCTATGGCAGCCCATGCACTTGAGAGCCCATGCTCTGCCACAAGAGAAGCCGCTACAATGCGAAGCCCATGCACTGCAACGAGAGAGGGGCCCCTGCTCGCCACAGCTAGAGAAAAGCCCGTGCCGAAGTGAAGACCAAAAATAATACGTTAAGCTTCAAGACAGAAGAGGCCCTACTAATCTCGTCCAAAGTGACAGTGAAGTCGCTCACTCGTGTCCGACTCTTTGTGACCCATGGACGCCCAAGGAGTTCTCCAGGCAAGGATACTGGAGTATCCTTTCCCTTCTCCAGGGGATGCTCCCAACCAGGGGTCAAACCCAGGTCTCGTGCACTGAAGGCAGATTCTTTATCAAAGAAGCCACCACTCTGCGCTGCCACAGTTCATTTTCAGCAGCCGGGGCTTCCTGGTGATCCAGGGGTGAGGACGCTGCATGGCCACCGCAGAGGGTCCCGGTTCAATTCCTGGTCAGGAAACTAGGATCCCACAAGCTGCATGGTGTGGCCGGAAAACAGAACAACACGGCAACGGCCAACACAAATCAGATGATGGCAGCCCCTGCTAAAAACCACCCCTAATTTCCTATTACTCTGAGAATAAATTCCAGCTCCCTTCAGGGGTCAACACGGCCCGCATGACCTGATCCCGTGATGACCTCTTTCTCCTCCCCTTTCTGCTCCCAACACACCACTCCGCTTGCTGCTTTGTGATTCTGCAGAGCGCATGCCCACCTGGGGCCCTGGGTGCTGGCCTGGAATGTTCTGCCCTGGAGACCGGCAAGGCTGGCTCCTCCCTGTCTTCCGAGAGATGCTGCTGCTCTCTCTAGGCAGCCCCCGCCCCATCCAGTGCCCTCGCCAGCCCATGGCCCTGCTCTCTTTCCTTTTGGTCTCTGACGTGGTCTTGTTTATCAGCTTTCTAACTTATTTACTGTCTCCCCCACTCAAACGTAAGCTCCAGGGGCTTCCCTGGTAACTCAGTGGTAAAGAATCCACCTGCCAATGCAGAAGATACAGACTTGATCCCTGATCCGGGAAGATCCCACATGCCGTCGAACAACTAAGCCCATGAGCCACAACGGCTGAGCCTGGGCTCTAGAGCCTGTGAGCCGCGGCTATGGCAGCCCATGCACTTGAGAGCCCATGCTCTGCCACAAGAGAAGCCGCTACAATGCGAAGCCCATGCACTGCAACGAGAGAGGAGCCCCCTGCTCGCCACAGCTAGAGAAAAGCCCGTGCCGCAGTGAAGACCAAAAATAATACGTTAAGCTTCAAGACAGAAGAGGCCCTACTAATCTCGTCCAAAGTGACAGTGAAGTCGCTCACTCGTGTCCGACTCTTTGTGACCCATGGACGCCCAAGGAGTTCTCCAGGCAAGGATACTGGAGTATCCTTTCCCTTCTCCAGGGGATGCTCCCAACCAGGGGTCAAACCCAGGTCTCGTGCACTGAAGGCAGATTCTTTATCAAAGAAGCCACCAGGGAAGCCCAAGGATACTGAAGCGGGTAGCCCATCCCTTCTCCAGGGGATCTTCTTGACCCAGGAATCAAACCGGGGTCTCCTGCACAGTGGGTGAACTCCTCACCAGCTGAGCCACCAGGGAAGCCCCATCTCGTCCACGGGCCCAGCAGGTATCTGGCACACAGCTGCTGCTCAGCGATCTCTCTGGAATTATTTCATATAAGCGAATCAACACAGGTAGTTTTTCTCTCTGGGCAGCACTGCTCTCTCATGGGCCTCAGAGAACAAACCTGATCAGAACAATGGCAGCCTGTGGGTTTCAACCCCAGACCATGTTCTATCTTGCTTTGGTTTCTGACCTGCTCTTGGGATGCAGAGACCTGAGAGCCCTCCAGAGGTGTCCATCTAGACTCATTTCTCCCCTTTCACCTTCCTGAGAGCCAGGCGGGAAGCGCTCACTAAATTCCGAGTTCACTGAGTTATTGCTCCGAGGATTTCCGGAGCCATTCGGGATGCGAATCATCAAAGCCCCTCCGTGCTAGATGACAGGAGCCTAGCTTCAGTGGTGCAATTGCGGGATGGCAGGCTGCTATTTGCTGCCTGTCAGGAAAGTCGATTCTCAGAGCACCTTTTTCCGTGTTTATATGGATGTGTTCTCTGTTTAGCGGAAGCACAGAGCAAGTGCATGCTGTGAATTAATCAGGAAATAGCTATCGGAGAAGGACGGCCCGGGCAGCTTTCAATGACTAGTTCTGCGAAATTACCGCCGTGGAAACATCTGGCGAGGCAGCCCTGCTCTCACTGAAAGAGGTGGTGGGGTGGGGAGGAGGCTTTTCAGTCCCCACAAGTCCTGAGGTGGGTATCCTGGCTCCCATCAGAAGAGAGACGCCTGGTTTCCACAATGGGCTCGTTGAACCATCCGCGAACCCTCGAGAGCTCTGTCTGACCTCAGCTCTCTCCAGGGAGCCTGGCTGAGGGACTTCCCTGGTGGCCCAGGGCTTAGGAATCCACCTTGCAATGCAGGGGGCATGGGTTCAATCCCTGGTTGGGGAACTAAGATATCACCTGCCACAACTAAGCCCGTGTGCTGCAACCAGAGAGTCTGTGGGCCATGACGAAAGACCTGCGTGACGCAACTAAGACATAAGGCAGCCAAATACATCAGTAAAATAAAAAGAAGCCTCGGGACTTCCTTGGTGGTCCAGTGGCCAAGATTCTGTGCTCCCAGTGCAGGGGTCATGGGTTCAATTCCTGGTCACGGAACTAGATTCCACGTGTTGCAACTAGGACCCGGTGCAGTCAAATAAACAAATAAATATTAAAAAGAAGAAGAAGAAGAAAACCTAGCCAAGTGGGGACATAGAGCGCGAAGCAGGCTAGGGCAGGCGTGCGACCTCCAGGGCTCACAGAACCAGGCAGGTAAGAGAGAGAGGAGGGTTCAGTTTGAAACCACAGGAGGGACTTCCCTGGTGGCCCAGTGGGTAAGGACACTGCCTTGCAGTGCAAGGGGCACTGGTTCGATCCCTGGCCTGGGAAGATCCCACGTGCCGTGGAGCGGCTAGACTGATGTGTCCAATTACCGAGCCGGAGCTCTGGAGCGCATGTGGCCAGAGCCGGTGCTCTGCGACAACAGAGGCCACCGCGATGGGAGGCCCACCCAGACCAAAGAACAAAGACGGATGAAAATAGAGAAATGAAAGACCAATAGAAGTGGCCTGCCTGCTCCCCTCCCTCCCCACCCCACCCCCACCAATAAATAAATAAATAAATAAATCTTAAAAAAAAAAAAAAAAGAAACCACAGGAGGTGGCGGGGGTGGTCCTGGGGAACTAGGGGTTCAGGCCCTCTCCCTGATGGTGTCTGCAGACCAAACAATTTAGGGGTGGATCTGGTCCTGGGGTGGATCAGGCCCCGGGGTCCTGGGGCACGGGGGACAGTAGGAGTGACTTCTCTGGGGACGCCAAGTGTGAAAGATCAAAGGCTGTGGGCACTGTCCCCTGCTGTCCTCAGACACGTCCCTGAGGCGGGCACTAGGGCCCATCTGATGGATGAAGACACTGAGGCTTGCCTTCCCTGAGGCCACACCGCTGGTGCACAAGGGGCCACGCTGGCTGCCGCCCCGCGGTCCTGCTGCCGTCTCTCTGGGGACCCAAACCTGCCACAACTAAGCCCGTGTGCTGCAACCAGAGAGTCTGTGGGCCATGACGAAAGACCTGCGTGACGCAACTAAGACATAAGGCAGCCAAATACATCAGTAAAATAAAAAGAAGCCTCGGGACTTCCTTGGTGGTCCAGTGGCCAAGATTCTGTGCTCCCAGTGCAGGGGTCATGGGTTCAATTCCTGGTCACGGAACTAGATTCCACGTGTTGCAACTAGGACCCGGTGCAGTCAAATAAACAAATAAATATTAAAAAGAAGAAGAAGAAGAAAACCTAGCCAAGTGGGGACATAGAGCGCGAAGCAGGCTAGGGCAGGCGTGCGACCTCCAGGGCTCACAGAACCAGGCAGGTAAGAGAGAGAGGAGGGTTCAGTTTGAAACCACAGGAGGGACTTCCCTGGTGGCCCAGTGGGTAAGGACACTGCCTTGCAGTGCAAGGGGCACTGGTTCGATCCCTGGCCTGGGAAGATCCCACGTGCCGTGGAGCGGCTAGACTGATGTGTCCAATTACCGAGCCGGAGCTCTGGAGCGCATGTGGCCAGAGCCGGTGCTCTGCGACAACAGAGGCCACCGCGATGGGAGGCCCACCCAGACCAAAGAACAAAGACGGATGAAAATAGAGAAATGAAAGACCAATAGAAGTGGCCTGCCTGCTCCCCTCCCTCCCCACCCCACCCCCACCAATAAATAAATAAATAAATAAATCTTAAAAAAAAAAAAAAAAGAAACCACAGGAGGTGGCGGGGGTGGTCCTGGGGAACTAGGGGTTCAGGCCCTCTCCCTGATGGTGTCTGCAGACCAAACAATTTAGGGGTGGATCTGGTCCTGGGGTGGATCAGGCCCCGGGGTCCTGGGGCACGGGGGACAGTAGGAGTGACTTCTCTGGGGACGCCAAGTGTGAAAGATCAAAGGCTGTGGGCACTGTCCCCTGCTGTCCTCAGACACGTCCCTGAGGCGGGCACTAGGGCCCATCTGATGGATGAAGACACTGAGGCTTGCCTTCCCTGAGGCCACACCGCTGGTGCACAAGGGGCCACGCTGGCTGCCGCCCCGCGGTCCTGCTGCCGTCTCTCTGGGTCAGGCCAGGCCTGGTGAGGACCTCGGTCTCGGCTCAGCCTGCCTGGCCGTGGGCAGAACACCTGCTCTGGCTGGGGTCCCCTGAGCACCTACTTCATGTTTCGATTAGTGCTCGTGGACCAGCTGTCTCACACCTCTATCCTGACCCTCCTCACACCCCAGAGGCCGTCGTGGGCGGTGGGAGGGGCGTGTCTACACTCCTGTCCGTGCAGACTTTTCCTACGTATTCTATGTGCACGTCGGTGGCAACCGCCATCACACCTCGAGCGTGTGGTCGGAAGCCATGTGAGACGCGCTGTGGGGAAGACGGGGCTGAGATGCTGCGGGTCCGAAGCCCTCGGCATCCCCTCAGGGACGCTCTGGATGAGGGGTCCCTTTGGGAACAAATCCAAGGGAAAATTCTCTCCATAGAGAATGAACCTGCTTCCTCCTTCCAAACAGAGAGCTCTCGTCCTATTTCCTCCTCTGGCTCAGCTCTCCAAGAAGTCCAGGGGAAATTCCATTCTGCTCAGGACTCACCGTGGAGACCTATGTGTGTCTGCATTCCCTTGGATTTATCTCCTTGCTGCTCATATTTTCTTCCTCATACAAGCAGAGTTATTGCTTTCATGATAGACTAGGAAATACTATGAAATTTTAAAAGCGTAAAAAAAAAAAAAGTAGTTACTGCTGTGCACTTTGTTGCTGCCTCAAACCCTTTGTGTGATGGATTTCCAAAAGGACACTAAAGCTCTGGCTGGCACGTGGTGGGAACGAACACCTTCCCTCGGCCAATAAAGGATGCTAGCCTTCCTTCCAGCTGCTGAGAACCCGTGGCATTGAGACTGTGATGCATTTGAACCCAACAATATTAATCTCCTCTTGATCTAAGTGATTGAATTGACTCGGGATGGCCGCGTGCCTCCTTGGCCCTGGGGTCAAAGGGCGCGTCTCTTCCAATGAGCACACGGATTGCTCAGCAAAGACAGATGGCAGCCCGGTTTCATCATGACAACCACCTCAGCCGAGGGGGATCTCGTGTGCGCACAGCACACTTTGCCTGGAGACCAACACCTGCCCTGGGCACAGGCGACAAAGCCTGAAGGAAATCATCTGGAGCAGAGCCAGCAGCTTAGGCCCACCTGCCGGATGCCAGGGAGGGTCTGCGGCAGGGGTTCCCAACCTCTGGGCTCTGATCTAATAATAATACAAGTAAAGGGCACCATAAACGTAATGCGGGTGAATCACCCTGAAACCTAACCCCCAGGCCATGGAAAAATTGTCTCCCAGGAAACTGGTCCCCGGTGCCAACCAGGCCGGGGGCCCGCTGCTCTAGTACAGACCCTTCCTCGGTGCAGGTGCACGGCTGAAGTCAAACCAGCTGTGTGCTGCTAGACCCCATTCGTGGACAGCCCGGCAGCCCCCACCCTAGCGGTTCTGTTGTGTGCCGGGCACCCAGGCTGGCCCCCTTTCCCAGGGAGAACACGGGCTCCGGTCCATCACGGCTCTGTTTGCCCAGAAGTGCGGGCTCAGAACAGGAGGGGCCGAGGGGCTGTGGCGTGACTGGGAGGCTTACTGGGGAGGGGGATGTCGGGCAGTGAGCCGCTGCCTGCTGCCCAGAGAGCCGACACGCAGGCTTCACGACCCAGCTCAGGAGCTGACCCCTGGGGACGCCTCCAGCCCTTCCCATTGGATCCGCCTCAACATCTCGGTGAGTCGAGGGTCTTCCTCTGGCTCTCAGAGCTGAGCTTGCACCGGGACTCCCGCACCAACCCGTGGCCCCACGTGCACGCCTGTCCTCGCCCGCATGGAGGTCTTCAAGGATGGCAACGGCCCATTCCCAGCCATCTTGGCCAGGCTCTGGAAGCTAGCCTGCCCTCCTGGAGCCCCTGAACTTGCTGAGAACCCGTCGCATTGAGACTGTGATGCATTTGAACCCAACAATATTAATCTCCTCTTGATCTAAGTGATTGAATTGACTCGGGATGGCCGCGTGCCTCCTTGGCCCTGGGGTCAAAGGGCGCGTCTCTTCCAATGAGCACACGGATTGCTCAGCAAAGACAGATGGCAGCCCGGTTTCATCATGACAACCACCTCAGCCGAGGGGGATCTCGTGTGCGCACAGCACACTTTGCCTGGAGACCAACACCTGCCCTGGGCACAGGCGACAAAGCCTGAAGGAAATCATCTGGAGCAGAGCCAGCAGCTTAGGCCCACCTGCCGGATGCCAGGGAGGGTCTGCGGCAGGGGTTCCCAACCTCTGGGCTCTGATCTAATAATAATACAAGTAAAGGGCACCATAAACGTAATGCGGGTGAATCACCCTGAAACCTAACCCCCAGGCCATGGAAAAATTGTCTCCCAGGAAACTGGTCCCCGGTGCCAACCAGGCCGGGGGCCCGCTGCTCTAGTACAGACCCTTCCTCGGTGCAGGTGCACGGCTGAAGTCAAACCAGCTGTGTGCTGCTAGACCCCATTCGTGGACAGCCCGGCAGCCCCCACCCTAGCGGTTCTGTTGTGTGCCGGGCACCCAGGCTGGCCCCGTTGCACAGGGAGAACACGGGCTCCGGTCCATCACGGCTCTGTTTGCCCAGAAGTGCGGGCTCAGAACAGGAGGGGCCGAGGGGCTGTGGCGTGACTGGGAGGCTTACTGGGGAGGGGGATGTCGGGCAGTGAGCCGCTGCCTGCTGCCCAGAGAGCCGACACGCAGGCTTCACGACCCAGCTCAGGAGCTGACCCCTGGGGACGCCTCCAGCCCTTCCCATTGGATCCGCCTCAACATCTCGGTGAGTCGAGGGTCTTCCTCTGGCTCTCAGAGCTGAGCTTGCACCGGGACTCCCGCACCAACCCGTGGCCCCACGTGCACGCCTGTCCTCGCCCGCATGGAGGTCTTCAAGGATGGCAACGGCCCATTCCCAGCCATCTTCAGGCCAGGCTCTGGAAGCTAAGCCTGCTCCCTCCTGGAGCCCCTGAACTTGAACGCTTTACTGCGGAGGCGATCTCAACGACCTCTCTTATGTCCCTCAGGAGGAAGACCAATGAAAAGCCTTCCTTGTGACACAGTGACATTTAACAAGTTACCAACCTCTGAGCTCTGAGGCTGGCTGATCTGAGATGGAGTTGATATAATAATAACAGAAACAAAGCGCACACTAAATGCAATGGGAGTGAGCCACCCTGAACCCTAAGCCTGCTATCAATATGACCTGCCACACGCCAGGCTGGGGGCCCACGACTCTGACCGACCCCAGCGCCACAGAGGACGAAGGACCGGGACGGGCTGGGACAGGCGGGATCACTAACTGGAGGCCCTAGTTGATCCTCGGCTGGTCTGGCCCAGACAGCAGTTAAATGTTCAGAACCAGCTGATAATGTCTAAAAACAGAGAGCTTTCACACAGCCACGCGCACTTGGGGATTCTCTTAAAAACTCAGGCTGCTGGCAGGACGGGGCCAGGGCAGGGATGGCTGCCCGAGGCAGGGCCCTGTGCGCCAGGGACCACTGTGGCCCTCTGCTGAAAGGCGGGACCAGGGGGTGGGCACCAGACCGCCTGGTAGTCACGTGGCCGCTGGCAAGCTGCCCTGCACCTCAGCTTCCCCATCGGTAGGACAGAGTTGATCGCCATGGTGTCCACCTCATAGGGCTGTGGTGCAGAATAAAGGAGCATCATGATACATGTAAACTGCTCTGAGCGCTGCCTGGCACAAAATACATGCTCAAGAAGCTGCTGTCCTTGTCTAATACCCAGCTCTCGCCTGGCGGTACCTGCCGAGGCTGGCTGCTCGGGGATCAGGCAGCTGGAGACCCCCTGCTCCCCTAAGGCCGGGTGTGGCGACCCCCTGTTCCCAGCCCAGGTGCAACAGGCACGGGAGAACCCCGTCCACTCCAGGGTGGGGCCTAGAATGACTCTTGGTAATAGATCAAGGCTCCTGTCCAGTTGGATTTCACAGATAACACACCACTATATAGAACAGATAACCAACGAGGACCTTCTCTATAGCACAGGGAACTATACTCAATATTCTGTGGAAACCTATAAGAAGAAAGAATGTGAAAACCAATATACATATGTGTATATGTATCCATAGATACATGTGTGTATTCAGTCGCTCAGTCATATCTGACTGCAAATTCACAGGCTCTAGCCTACCAGGCTCCTCTGTCCATGGAATTCTCCAGGCAAAATACGAGAGTGGGTTGCCATTTCCTACTCCAGGGGATCTTCCCGGCCCAGGGATCGAACCTATGTCTCTTGTGTCTCCTGTATTGGCAGGTGGGTTCTTTACCACTAGAACCACCTGGGAAGTCCATCTCTGTGTGTGTATGCATGTATATGTATGTGTGTGTGTGTGTGTGTGTGTGTGTGTGTGTGTGTAGCCATATACAATACATACATACATATACACACCTATGTATTAATATATACCAGAACCACTACGGTGTATACGGGAAATTATACAATATTGTAAATCAACTATATTTTAATTAAAAAAAAAAATTCCCCTCATCTGGGCTCAGGTCCCTGCACACGATTCTCGCAGTGAATTTCCACCCAGCAGGTGCCACGCGGGTCCTTCGGGACCCTGAAAGCCAAGCTCCTCCCGTCAAGGCGTTCACAAGTCATCAGGGGTCCCAGACTCACACGCCTCCAGCACCACAACCTGGGAGGCACGGGCATCGTGGTGAGCTGCGGACACACACCCGCAAGTCCAGAGGCCGCAAGGTCCATGGCGCTCCAGCCGGTGGACGCCACAAAGGGAACACCACCAGCTCATTAGAAGCCAGCTTGCCAGTGTCATCAAATATTTCACGAGCTGAGCAAACAGAACGCGCCTGAAGGATAGACATGGCCTGGGGTCCCCATCTGGGACGCTGGAGGCCCATGAAACGGAGGGACGCCCTAGGGAAGTGCATCACTTGATGCCAGGCGAGGCGGCCGAGGCCACCGGCAGGGACCTGGGGTAGGCTCGGGTGCAGGCAAGGCTGGTGGGTGAGGAGAGACGCACACAGCACCTTGAGGTTTCCAGAAGCAGAGTGTGTAAAGCACCTGGCGATGTGGGCCAGCGCAAAGGCGCAGAGGAGAGAAGGTTCCCCGGGCCCAAGGGGAGGGAAGCTGAGTGAGGAGGGAAGCGCTGCAGGGCCGCTTGGGGTCTGAGAGTGCAGCAGGTCATCGAGGCCCCGGGCCAAGAGCCCGGGCGAGCCCGGCAGGCGGGAGAGGCGGTGTGGGGTCAGGACCACGGTGCCACTGGGGCAGGGAGCCCAGCGGGAGGGTCGGGGATCCCCACGGGAGAGGTGGGGACTGCGGCGCCGGGACGTGGCTCCACCAGAGCTTCCAGGGGTGGACATGACCTGGGGTCGCCATTTCTCACATACACACACACAAAAAGTCAGAAATTCCTGTTTTTCATGAAAACCTTTCCAATTTTCAAATGTTGGCAATTGAGTCAAAGAACTCCAGGGACTTCCCTGGTGGTCCAGGGGTTAAGAGTCCGCCTTCGAATGCAGGGGTCCGTGGGCTCGATTCCTGGTCGGGGAACTAAAATCCCACATGCCATGGGGCACTAAACCTTCGCCCTATAACTAGAAAGAAGCCCTAGTGCCTCAACTAAGACCTGATGCAGCCAGATAAATAAATATTTTTTGAAAAAAAACAAAGAACTTTGAAAACACAGTGTGAGCCAGCCGCAGTCTGTCCGTGAGGTGCCCTTGGCCCACCGGGAGACCGGCTCTTCCCAGGATGGCCAGGGCAGCACCTGCTGGCTGGGGACTGCGGCCGCGGCCCTGGGGCTTTCTGCAGCGGCGACGCCCTTGGCTCATCCCCCCGCACTGTCCTGGCCCCAGTGAGCTGCGGCTTGCGGGGATCCCCCTGGGCCCTCCTGCCTAGGCGAGAGCTCACAGGGGCAGGACAGCGTGTCTGATGCCAGGCCCCAGTGCAATACCTGAGTGTGGGCAATCGATACAGCTCTGCTGACCAGACGGAGGGACCGAGCGGATGAGTGAGCGGAGCGGGGGATGAGGAGGCGGTGGGCAGTGAGGGAGGAGGCACTGAACTTGGGAGGAGGCAGGTTCGGGCAGTGGAAATGGCAGGACCTAGAGACAACTCGCCCAGGGAGGGGCAGGGAGGGGAGCGGAGGATTCAAAGGTGGCGCTGGGCGCTGCTCAAAAGGAAGCAGGGCCTGGCACAGGGCCAAGGGGCTCGAGCCTGGGGATGCTGAGCTAGAGCGTTGGTACGTGGCCGGGCGCAAATGCCCAAGAAAAGCCTTCCATGGCCAGGAGAGGAGCTTGGTTCAGAGACGGAGCCTTGGGGCAGGTTTAGGTTTGGGAGCTGATGAATCAATTCAGCAGCATGGGACTTCTGTGTTTTGAGAGTGGATAGGAAAAAAAAAAAAAGACCTAGCCTGGGTATCACTTTCTACTTTTCCTGGTGATTTTTTCCCTCCTTTATGGAGATAGCACCTCAATTTTCTGTCGGGAATCCACCCTTCCCTTGACCTTACTTCATGAGGACAGTGTGGGCCTCACCCCAGGTTATAACCCAGGCCTGGTCGGTGGGCCCTAGATCTGGGGCTCTCGTGAGGACAGCCTCTTACTGCAAGGGCTGCTGAAATCAAGAGCGATGCCATCAGGGACCAGCATTTCGAACCTTAGGATGATGCCAACACAAAGAAAAGCAGCAATATGTGATGGAGGGAGGAGGTTCCTGCTGGCACCATGCAAGCTCCTGGATCCTGCCATGCCTGAAGCTGGCCAACTCATACTCTCCTGTAACAGGGGCCAAAGAACACTTCTTCGTCCTTAAGCCGGATTTAATTGGGTTTTCTCGTCCTTTGTTACCAGCAGAACCCTGGCTGATACACCAAGTGCTGGGGCTGAGAACTTTCATCAACAGAGTCAGTCCTGGCAGAGGTGGGCTGGAGGTGGGGGGGGGGGGCTCTGCTCCCTCGGGGGTCTGGGATTTAGCTGGCTGTCCAAGGCTGGCCCCTGCACGTGGAGAGCAGCCCTCTCTGCTTAGACACCTGTCTGGTCCCAGAAGCAGCCCGTCCCCTGGTCTGGACAGCACAGGACACGGGCCTCAGCTTCTATCCCGGTTCTGCACCTGCGTTCTGATGCCTGCTGTGGACGCAGTCTGGCTCTGAAGTCCAACCTTCTGGCTGGAGCATGAACACCTCGTGGAAGCCCCCATCTCACCAGGCAGAAGTCTCTGATCACTTCTCTGTCCCCTGCTGGCCAGGGGCCTGCTTCAAATCTGAGCCTTCTGGAACTCTCAAGGTGACCATGGCTTAGCTTCCTGGGCATGCACTCTGCACACAGATGTCAAAGACTGCAGCCCACCCACCAGACATCACCCTCTAGCAACTGAGAATGGTCTAGGCCAAGCCCGTGGTCAACACCTAAGGAAGGCTCTCGCACCTCTGGGTCAGTGCCCTTCCTTCCAGCTGCCCTGTGGAGAGGCTACCGTGCTCCCCAGGCCTGAGGGTGCCCAGACCCAACCCTGTGGCAGTGCCATGAGGCCACCCTGACTCAGCTCCCAAATGGAGGTCACACCGTAGACTTCAAAGCCATTGTTGTTTGGCCTTGGTGGTAGCCTGATCCAAACAAATCAACTATTAGAAAAAAAAATTGGGGGGCAATTAGGGATATTTAACTATGGGTGGGGGGTTAGAGCACAGTAATAAATGGTTCTCACATGATAGTAGTACAGGAATTATACAAAAACAAACTCCTTAGCTGTTAGGGATGCACATGGGAAATTCATGAGTGACATGATATGATAGTCGTAATTTTTTTTTAAGTGTTAGGGGAAGAGATGAAACAAAAATGGCAGAATGTAGCCAATTATTAAAACTGGTACAAAGGTAGTTATTGAACTAACCTCTTCATTTGCATTCATTTGAAAATCCTCTCCCTTCCACTCGCCCTGCCCCCCAAAAAAGGCCCCTCTGAAAAAATACAAATATTGCCCTGAGATGAAATGAGTCTACCGATGGTGCACCCCAGAAACACTGGGACCCTCACTCAAGCCCCCAAGCTAGAGTGTGCTAAGAGCCTCCTCTTGGGACTCCCCCCTCTTTCTGACCCCTTCTCCAAAAAGCAGCCAGAGCGATCTTTTAAATTCCTCAATCAAACTGTCACCCTTTGCCCGAAAACTTCCCATAATGGTACCAATAGCTGATCTTTGTACAGAGCTCACAAAGGCCCTCAGATATGCAGATGACACCACCCTTACGGCAGAGAGCAGAGAGGAACTAAAGAGCCTCTTGATGATGGTGAAAGAGGGGAGTGAAAAAGCTGGCTTAAACTCAGCATTCAAAAAACTAAAACCACGGGATCTGGTCCATCACTTCATGGCCAATAGATAGGCAAACAATGGAAACAGGGACAGATTTTATGTCCTTGGGCTCCAAAATCATTGCAGACAGTGACTGCAGCCATGAAATGAATGCTTGGCTGCTTGGAAGAAAAGCTATGACAAACCTAGGCAGCATGTTAAAAAGCAGAGACATTACTTTGCCTACAAAGGTTCATATAGTGAAAGCCATGGTTTTTCCTGTAGTCATGTATGGATGTGACAGCTGGACAGTAAAGAAGGCTGAGCGCTGAAGAAGTGATGCCTTTGAACTGTGGTGCTGGAGAAGACTCTTGAGAGGCCCTCGGACTGCAAGCAGATCAAACCAGTCCATCCTAAAGGAAGTCAACCCTGAACACCCATTGGAAGGACTGATGCCGAAGCTGAAGCTCCAATACATTGGCCACCTGATGTGAAGAGATGACTCAGTGGAAAAGAGCCTGACGCTGGGAAAGATTGAGGACAGGAGGAGAAACAGATGACAGAGGATGAGATGGCTGGATGGCATCACCGACTCCATGGACATGAGTCTGAGCAAGCTCTGGGAGATGCAATCCACGGGACTGACAGACACGACTGACCCGATTGAACAACACAGAGGCCCGGGTTCATTCTGAGCACTTCATACATATTTACTGAACAAAAATCACCCCCATTTTACAGATGAGGAAGCCAAGGCATAGAGGCACAGAGCAACCCTCCCAAGGTCACATGGATAGGAAGAGGAGGAGCCGGGTTGCCCCAGCTAGGCTGGCTCAGACCATCCCCCTATGCTGCCCAGACGGCCCATACGGGCAGAATACACCCATACGACCCAGCTCCCACCCCCAGGACCTGCTCTGGCTCTCTTGTTCACCAGCTCAGCCTCTGCCTCAACTTGCTGCTCCTGCCTCAGGGCCTTTGCTCTTGCTGCAAACTCTGCCAGGAGTTCTTTTCCCACTAATGTCCCCTTGGCTTCTCCTTGTCGACGTTCAGGTCAGGGAAGGCCTCTGATCACCTGTCCAGTGCAGCCCTGCCTCCTTCTCCCCCGTCTCTCCTGTTGCCCAATTTTATCGTCTTCAGAACATTTCGCAATACTGGAAATGACACTAGTCATTCATGCCCTTGTTTTTCGGTCCCTTCCTCATGAGTGAGGAGAGAGGTGTATGACTAGGACCTTGTCTATTTGTTCAACACGACACCCTGAGCCCCAAGACCTGAGTGGTCCAGCACATGGTCACCAGCCACATGTGGACACTTACATTAATATTAAAGTGAAATGAACTGTAACATGCAGTCTGTCAAGTTCTCAGTGGCCACCTGGGGTGACAGCACTGGACAGGGCAGAAAGAGGACGTTAATATCATCACAGAAAGTTCTACTGGGCAGTACTGGCCTGGATCACCATGACAAGCCACAGAAACATACCACTGGGGAAATCTACCATTCATTCTTTTGTTCAAAAACTGTGTAATGAGCAACATTTTCCAAGCATACTATAGACTGCTGGGTCCTGCGTCACTGGCCATTGTGCCCGGGCTGGAGAGGGAAGCCGTGTGGGGATGCTGTGGGCAAAAATGGTGAAGACCTGCCTGGATTTATTCAAGGCTGGTACCACGTAGCAGATTAATGGGCTTACTATAAAGGAAACAGACGGGCGCAAGCAGTGGCTGAAAGCCCACTTTTTGGATGGGTTATTACACGCTGGCAAGGGGAGGCTGTCGATTCCCTCCTCCTAGCAGATGTCCCTCTGCAGGGGAAGCCGTGTTGAGAAAAACCACCGAAAAATCCACAGACCCCATCTTCCCTTACCACCTCGGCCCCTCACTCCTCACCAGCGGGGCCGCACCTTAACCTGGGGAAACACCACAAAATGTGACCAACCTATGACGGCGTCCACCTGCTGAGCCCAAGACACACCCGGCCTTTCCTGGATGCACCAGAAGGAAAGTTCCAGCCCCTTCACAGGATGGCACTCGGGCAGCCATTCCCAGGCAGAGCTGGCAAAGGAAACACAGTCTCTCTGCCCTGAGGGATCTCTTTCCTCTAAATCCCGGCTTCTTCATCTACCAGGTGGGGCCCCACAGCACCCACCTTGTAAGATGGGTGGGGGATTAACTGAGATGATGCATTTGTTCAATTATTTATCCAGGTATCAACGGAGTGGGCTCCTTCTCCCCGCCTCCTGTTGCCCAATTTTATCGCCTTCAGAACATTTCGCAATACTGGAAATGACACTAGTCATTCATGCCCTTGTTTTCGGTCCCTTCCTCATGAGTGAGGAGAGGTGTATGACTAGGACCTTGTCTATTTGTTCAACACGACACCCTGAGCCCCAAGACCTGAGTGGTCCAGCACATGGTCACCAGCCACATGTGGACACTTACATTAATATTAAAGTGAAATGAACTGTAACATGCAGTCTGTCAAGTTCTCAGTGGCCACCTGGGGTGACAGCACTGGACAGGGCAGAAAGAGGACGTTAATATCATCACAGAAAGTTCTACTGGGCAGTACTGGCCTGGATCACCATGACAAGCCACAGAAACATACCACTGGGGAAATCTACCATTCATTCTTTTGTTCAAAAACTGTGTAATGAGCAACATTTTCCAAGCATACTATAGACTGCTGGGTCCTGCGTCACTGGCCATTGTGCCCGGGCTGGAGAGGGAAGCCGTGTGGGGATGCTGTGGGCAAAAATGGTGAAGACCTGCCTGGATTTATTCAAGGCTGGTACCACGTAGCAGATTAATGGGCTTACTATAAAGGAAACAGACGGGCGCAAGCAGTGGCTGAAAGCCCACTTTTTGGATGGGTTATTACACGCTGGCAAGGGGAGGCTGTCGATTCCCTCCTCCTAGCAGATGTCCCTCTGCAGGGAAGCCGTGTTGAGAAAAACCACCGAAAAATCCACAGACCCCATCTTCCCTTACCACCTCGGCCCCTCACTCCTCACCAGCGGGGCCGCACCTTAACCTGGGGAAACACCACAAAATGTGACCAACCTATGACGGCGTCCACCTGCTGAGCCCAAGACACACCCGGCCTTTCCTGGATGCACCAGAAGGAAAGTTCCAGCCCCTTCACAGGATGGCACTCGGGCAGCCATTCCCAGGCAGAGCTGGCAAAGGAAACACAGTCTCTCTGCCCTGAGGGATCTCTTTCCTCTAAATCCCGGCTTCTTCATCTACCAGGTGGGGCCCCACAGCACCCACCTTGTAAGATGGGTGGGGGATTAACTGAGATGATGCATTTGTTCAATTATTTATCCAGGTATCAAATGTTTACGGAGTGGGCTCCCCGGTCGCTCAATGGTTAGAGATTCCGCCTGCCGATGCAGGAGACATGGGTTCCATTCCTGATCTGGGAAGATCTCACATGCGGCAGGCCAGCTAAGCCCGTGGACCACAACTGTTAAGCCCGTGCTCCAGAGGCCAGGAGCCTGTGCTCTGCCCCAAGCAAAGCCGCTGCAGTGAGAAGCCCGGGCACCGCAGCCAGAGAAAGCCTGCGCAGCCGTGAAGACCCAGCACAGCCGAAAGCAAATAAAATGAGTTAAGAAGAAAGGTTGGCGGAGCACCTGCTGGGGACCTCACGCCTGCCCGAGGCGCACAGCACCGGGGGAACGGCACGTGAGCCAAGTGGCCACATCTGTGGGCGCCCTGTGCACCTGCGCACACCGGCGCTGGCCTCCGAGTCCTCACCCTGCCCAAAGCCCTCTCCTCTAGGCCGGCTCCTGATCCTCTCTGCACTGCCTAGCAAGGGCGAAGGAGCCCGTCCAGGTTAGCTCAAGGATTAAACAGGCAGCACGTTTTCTCATAAGAGACTCCCTTCCTTCCAGCACCATTTTTTCTTATGCTCTAAGTAAGCCTTGGCTGGATTAGTGCCTCACAGTGAACTTTCCTTCCCTGGATTCCCAGACACAAGACACCGTCTTAACAAGCCTGAGTCTACCGGGCTGAGCTGTATTTCCTCTAAACCCTCATCTTATCTCCTCTAAAACACACAGTAATAGCATTCTCCAGAGAATATTAAATCAAACCAACCTGCAGCTGCATTTGTTGGTGCTTTCTGCCCCCAGAAAATGCTGGCAACAGATGGGTGTGCGTTATGTAAGCCGTGGCCCTGCTGGGGGCTGTGGTCCGGCACGCTCCTCTGGGTCGAAACACCTCGAGTCTCTAATCCCCACGGCCGGCTGCTCCCCAAAGGGCCTGTCCCAACGCCCCGACGTCCTGGCCCTCTTTTCTATTCTCAGCACGCAGGGAAGGCCGAGTGCAGGTTAAAGAAGAAAGGCAGGCAGGCCTCGGCCAAAAGGGATGAGGCTTATCTCCTTGGTAATCCAGCACATGAAATCCGCTTTTCTTGGCCGGAGCTCTATAGTCAATGACAGGGCCGGGCTGCAGGGCACGGGCTGGGGCAGCCAGCGCTGTTCCATTACCCATTCCAGAAGATGCTGATGACCGCCTGCCAGGAAGTGCTGGGCCACCTGGAGGACTCGGCCTGAGATGCTGGGAGGGAGCGGCGATGGGGCTGGGGCTTCATCTGGGGCCTGAGGGGCAGCCCTCTGCACTCACCGGGTCGAGGCTGGCCACAGGGTCAGGGGACGGAGGGGCGGGGAGGCTCACAGGCCTGCCAGAACTCCTCCCTTATTCCACTGGTTTGGACTTTTCCTCAAATTTAAACTTTAGGCATTTGGTTTTTTTTAAAAAAACCAAAAAACTCAAAATCCCAGAAACCAGAGAAAGCTTTTTGTTACTTCTCTGAGGAGCGCCGCGTGTGAACAGCTGGCAGGGAGTGTGCCTGTCTCGTCAGCCCCCGATCCCCAGAGCCCAGCAGACGTGCATCCAGACCTGGAGGGACGGCGAGAGGCTTCCCACACGGCCCAGTGATGAAGAATCCACTGGAGAACGTGGGTTCCATTCCTGGGTGGGGGGGATCCCCTGGAGGAGGGCAGGGCCACCCACTCCAGCAGCCTTGCCTGGAGGATCTCATGGACAGAGGAGCCTGGCAGGGCACAGTCCATGGGGTCACAAAGAGCTGGACTGGACTGAGAGCGACAGCACACGTGGACGGACGGCTGGGCGAGCGGGTGGGTGGAGAACCAGCAGGAAGAGGTGCCAGAGGGGAGGAGGGGAAGGGTATAGGACGGGCAGGAGGGAAGAGGCGCGGGCCTCCTGGTTGGCTGTGAACCTGCGGCGCGACCCAGGGCAGGCGCTCTGACCTCTCTCACTCTCAGCCGCTTGCCTGGATCTCAAGGAGGATGAAACAGCTTGCTTACGGGCTCTGAGGGGAATGGGCTCCTTCATTCATTCCACAACTACACTTTTCTACCTGGAACAGAGCAGGGGTGAAGACTCCACCCCTGGCCCCAGGGTCATGGGGGAGGCGGTGTCAATCCTGGTCCATGGGTGACGGAACTGGTTCATGGAGGCTTATCTCCTTGGTAATCCAGCACATGAAATCCGCTTTTCTTGGCCGGAGCTCTATAGTCAATGACAGGGCCGGGCTGCAGGGCACGGGCTGGGGCAGCCAGCGCTGTTCCATTACCCATTCCAGAAGATGCTGATGACCGCCTGCCAGGAAGTGCTGGGCCACCTGGAGGACTCGGCCTGAGATGCTGGGAGGGAGCGGCGATGGGGCTGGGGCTTCATCTGGGGCCTGAGGGGCAGCCCTCTGCACTCACCGGGTCGAGGCTGGCCACAGGGTCAGGGGACGGAGGGGCGGGGAGGCTCACAGGCCTGCCAGAACTCCTCCCTTATTCCACTGGTTTGGACTTTTCCTCAAATTTAAACTTTAGGCATTTGGTTTTTTTTAAAAAAACCAAAAAACTCAAAATCCCAGAAACCAGAGAAAGCTTTTTGTTACTTCTCTGAGGAGCGCCGCGTGTGAACAGCTGGCAGGGAGTGTGCCTGTCTCGTCAGCCCCCGATCCCCAGAGCCCAGCAGACGTGCATCCAGACCTGGAGGGACGGCGAGAGGCTTCCCACACGGCCCAGTGATGAAGAATCCACTGGAGAACGTGGGTTCCATTCCTGGGTGGGGGGGATCCCCTGGAGGAGGGCAGGGCCACCCACTCCAGCAGCCTTGCCTGGAGGATCTCATGGACAGAGGAGCCTGGCAGGGCACAGTCCATGGGGTCACAAAGAGCTGGACTGGACTGAGAGCGACAGCACACGTGGACGGACGGCTGGGCGAGCGGGTGGGTGGAGAACCAGCAGGAAGAGGTGCCAGAGGGGAGGAGGGGAAGGGTATAGGACGGGCAGGAGGGAAGAGGCGCGGGCCTCCTGGTTGGCTGTGAACCTGCGGCGCGACCCAGGGCAGGCGCTCTGACCTCTCTCACTCTCAGCCGCTTGCCTGGATCTCAAGGAGGATGAAACAGCTTGCTTACGGGCTCTGAGGGGAATGGGCTCCTTCATTCATTCCACAACTACACTTTTCTACCTGGAACAGAGCAGGGGTGAAGACTCCACCCCTGGCCCCAGGGTCATGGGGGAGGCGGTGTCAATCCTGGTCCATGGGTGACGGAACTGGTTCATGAGGTCCAGAAGTACCCAAGGGTCGGAGGTCAGGTGAGCAGCCTGGAGAAAGCGATGTCTGGGTTTCCCAGGGACGTGAGGCAGAGGCAAGCATCTGAGCTGAGCGAGATGGGAGGGGCCGGGGACTAAACGGGTGCTGACCAGGGAGAGGGGGCGGAGAGCCGAGAGCACCTGGCACTCTGGAGGGGGGCGTGAGCAGGGGGTGGGGGCTGGCGGGTGCGGAGAGAGGCAGGCCTGACGTTCGGGGATTAGGGGGCCCTGACGTCACCCTCAGAGGTCTGACCTGGATTGCCTGGATCAAGGGGAGCCTTTGAGGGTTTGAAACCACAGTCGTGATCCGATCTCCCAGTGGCCCCTGCAGACAGACCAGCGGCTGGGCCTGGGTCAGGGCCAGCCAGGAGGAGGCTGCGCTTTCCCACAGCTCTATGCCTCCGCCCAAACATCTCCTTCCACCTGGAGACGCTTTCCCTTTTCTGCCTGGCTCAGGGTTTCTCTTCCCACTGGAGTTCAGGCGTGGGTCTGACTCTGCACCCCATGGACTGCAGCCTGCCAGGCCCCTCTGTCCATGGCACTTCCCAGGCAAGAAGACTGGAGTGAGGTGTCCTTTCCTTCTCCAGGGGATCTTCCCGACCCAGGGATTGAACCTGGGTCTCCTGCATGGCGGGCAAATTCTTTCCTGTCTGAGCCACCAGGAAAGCCCAGAGTTCAGGCGTGTGCTCCCAAATACCCTCCCTGACCTCACCCAGCTCAGGGTGAACTCCCTCCCTTCCAGGCTCCAGGGGTTGCAGTCTGGGAAACGCCAGCTCCAGCCCAAAGATGGATCTGGATTGAACTACTTAGTGCTTTCGGCTGTCCAGGTGGTGCAGCGGTGAAGAATCCGCCTGCCAGTGTAGGAGGTGCAGGAGACACGGGCTCCATCCCCGGGTCAGGAAGATCCCCCGAAGGAGGGCATGGCAACCCGCTCCAGTATTCTTACCTAGAAAATTCCACGGACAGAGGAGCCCGGCGGGCTACAGTCCACGGGGCCGCAAAGAGAACTGGACACGATTGAGCATATCACAGATATGGTGATTTCAGAAGAATTTTAAATTAGCTACTGACATTTGCAAACAAAATAGCTCATCTCAAAATCCAGACTCCCAGCCCCCTGGGAATGTTCGGAAGACCTAGCAGCACTGGCTAGTGTTGCCCCGTGACAAACAATAGTTAAAACTCAAAAACGCCCGCCCTTCGCCTGGGCCCCAGGCAGACCAGTCTGCCCGCGCTCCCCACCCGGCCCCAGCGTCTCCCGAACAACACTGAGGCTGAGGACTGGTTCCCATGTGTTGTCTTGCTTATACTATCACTTCCCTTATAGCTGATGAGAAAGGAAAGTAGAATAGCTCTTGTCCCCTTTTCTATCAGAAGAGCTGGGAAACCAAGACAGCCTGAGGGGGTCCTGTCCCTCCTCGCCCACTGAGTTCCCTGCTGAATTCCTGCAGCTTCTGTCTGAGGCCCTTGGCCCTCTGGCTTTGGCTTGCTCGAAGCCTGCACCGCAGCTCCTCATGCCTCTACATTCACCTGCCTGCCGGCCTGTAGGCCAGGGGCACCCGAAGGTATGGACAGTGTCTTTACACCAGTGTCTTCAGAATCGATCCTGATGCCGGATGGTGCCTAGGATGTGCTCAAGAATCGATGCTGAACGAAGGCATAAATGCAACTGAACATGTGGGAAAACCACCTAGAGGAGGAAGCAAGGATGAAGGCCTGGGTGTGACCCAGGGATTACCCTCCGCAGGGGAATTTCCTGTCTGAGCCACCAGGAAAGCCCAGAGTTCAGGCGTGTGCTCCCAAATACCCTCCTGACCTCACCCAGCTCAGGGTGAACTCCTCCTTCCAGGCTCCAGGGGTTGCAGTCTGGGAAACGCCAGCTCCAGCCCAAAGATGGATCTGGATTGAACTACTTAGTGCTTTCGGCTGTCCAGGTGGTGCAGCGGTGAAGAATCCGCCTGCCAGTGTAGGAGGTGCAGGAGACACGGGCTCCATCCCCGGGTCAGGAAGATCCCCCGAAGGAGGGCATGGCAACCCGCTCCAGTATTCTTACCTAGAAAATTCCACGGACAGAGGAGCCCGGCGGGCTACAGTCCACGGGGCCGCAAAGAGAACTGGACACGATTGAGCATATCACAGATATGGTGATTTCAGAAGAATTTTAAATTAGCTACTGACATTTGCAAACAAAATAGCTCATCTCAAAATCCAGACTCCCAGCCCCCTGGGAATGTTCGGAAGACCTAGCAGCACTGGCTAGTGTTGCCCCGTGACAAACAATAGTTAAAACTCAAAAACGCCCGCCCTTCGCCTGGGCCCCAGGCAGACCAGTCTGCCCGCGCTCCCCACCCGGCCCCAGCGTCTCCCGAACAACACTGAGGCTGAGGACTGGTTCCCATGTGTTGTCTTGCTTATACTATCACTTCCCTTATAGCTGATGAGAAAGGAAAGTAGAATAGCTCTTGTCCCCTTTTCTATCAGAAGAGCTGGGAAACCAAGACAGCCTGAGGGGGTCCTGTCCCTCCTCGCCCACTGAGTTCCCTGCTGAATTCCTGCAGCTTCTGTCTGAGGCCCTTGGCCCTCTGGCTTTGGCTTGCTCGAAGCCTGCACCGCAGCTCCTCATGCCTCTACATTCACCTGCCTGCCGGCCTGTAGGCCAGGGGCACCCGAAGGTATGGACAGTGTCTTTACACCAGTGTCTTCAGAATCGATCCTGATGCCGGATGGTGCCTAGGATGTGCTCAAGAATCGATGCTGAACGAAGGCATAAATGCAACTGAACATGTGGGAAAACCACCTAGAGGAGGAAGCAAGGATGAAGGCCTGGGTGTGAACACGCCTGTGAGGGTAGGAAGGACGGAGGGTTCTGAAATCAGAGCGGCCAAAGAGTACAGAGCTTGAGTCTGGCTGTTTAGAGTGGGGTCCACACACCCAGAGTGCTGGTGGCTCAGACGGTAAAGAATCCGCCCGCAGTGCAGGAGACCCAGGTTGGGAAGATCCCCTGGAGGAGGGCACGGCAACCCACTCCAGTATTCTCGCCTGGAGAGCTCCAGGGACAGAAGAGCCTGGTGGGCTACAGCCCATGGAGCTGCAAAGAGTTGGATACTGACTGAGCGACTAACACGTTCCACATACCAGGAGCGCTGGTACACCTGGGAGGTCACGGGATAGATAAACAGAATTTTGGACCCCGTCCTAGATCTGCTGGATGAGAGCCTGCATTTTATCAAGAGCTCAGGTGAGTCACTGTGGATTACAGCTCAAGAATCACAGGTGAAGCGAATGGGCCTGGAGTCCAGCTACAGGGGTTCAAGTTCTTACTGATACTCGCTGGCTGTGTGACTTGGGCCATGTCCCATAACCTCTCTGTGTGTCTGTTTCCTTATCTGTTGAAATGGAGCCTCAGTTCCAAAGGGTGACTTGATTTCACGTTCCGAACCTTCCCTGGAGGCTCTGCTCCTGGGGGCTCTGACACTACAAAGTGAAATGCCCCAGCAGGTGCCCGCTACGCTCAGGAGGAAGGGCTGCGGAACCACCAGGTCCCCATTGTGCAGCTTTGGGAATTGGGTTATGGAAAACGCTAAGTGCTTCCGTCAGTCAAGTGCGCGGTGAGGTACCAGAGCCCGTTACTTACGCTGTCCGCCGTGCGGTAATTCCAAATCTTGATCTTGGTGAGACCAAAGTCACGCAGCCGTGTCGTGTTGCGGATAACAAAAAAGAGCTGGAGCGGCCGGTGGAAGGGGCACATCCACAGGGGAGGGTCTTTCCTGCCCTGAAATGCCAGCAAGAGAAGAACGTGGGTCAACACACTTCGGCCTCCGCCCACAGTCAAGTCAATCGGTAAAGAATTCGCCTGCCAATGCAGGAGACCAGGGTTCCATCCCTGGATCAGGAAGATCCCCTGGAGGAGGGCATGGCAACCCACTCCAGTGTTCTTGACCGGAGAATCCCCTGGACAGAGGCGCCTGGAGGGCCACGCTCCGTGGGGTCACAGAGTCGGACGCGACTGGGCGACTAAACCACTGTCACCGCCGACCGTAAACAAGCAGCGTCTATGGAAACCCGGGAAGGATGGGCGCCTCCTTTACATGGTCCCGGCAGAGTCTTAGATCTCAGTCCATCTGGCCTGCCCCTGGGAGCAGGCTACGGACCCTCGTCCCCAGCACAAAGCCCCCACAGGGGCCCCTCGGCCCTTCCACCCAGAAGGAATTTAAAATGCAGCGGGCTTTCTTTTAATCAGCCTAATCGACTTTGCAGGGAGACAGACTCGGGGGGTGGCGGGGAGGACGGGAAAAGAGCCATGACTGGCGCTGTTGGATTAACCTGGCAAACAGAGCCTTTGCTTTTCTTTTGGAACAGCCTGAAGAATTTTTTAAAAAATGCAAAAAGAGGAAGGAAATAAAATGGCTCAGGCATCTGTTGGGACGGGGCCGTGGCACTGAGCCTTGGGATTTATTCTGTTCCCATCAGGGTTTCCAAGCCTCGGGACCCCCGGGGGCAAGTTTCCGCCTGCCAGAGAAGCCGCCAAGGCCACTCTCGAGGCCAAAGAGGCCGAGGAGCGGGGGAGCCTTGCTGTCATTCGCCCCAACAGAAATCTGTTTCGTGAGAGCTCGGGACCCGGATGGAGAAGGAGAAATCGGCAGACTTTTCTCAGCTCTGGCTGCCTCCTCTCCTCTCTTAGGGTGCCTCTTCGGCGCTCTGTCTGGGCAAAACTCATAGCTGCGGGTAAACATCTCCACGCTGGCTCGGCCTCTGTGCCGTTGTGCAGGGTGGGCTTTGGCACGAATACTCTCCTGCCCTGGGACCTCCCGGATGGTCCAGGGGTTAAGAATCCACCCACCAGTGCAAGGGACACGGGTTCCATCCCTGCTCTGGGAAGATCCCACGTGCCACGGAGCAACTAAGCCTGTGTGCCACAACTAGGGAGTGGCGCCTGCTTGCTGCAACTAGAGAAAGCCTGTGCACAGCAATGTTAAGACTCAGTGCACCGAAAGAAAAAGAAAAAACAAGCAGCTTCCTGTCCCTCTCACCCTGCGAAATTCAGCTCAGATGTGCTCTCGCTCCCACAGACACCCTTTCCCTCAGCAAGACCGCTCCCTCCTCCAGGTGCCCTTGGGTCCCGGCCAAGCCTGAGGGCACCATTCACTCTGTGCCCCACGATGACCTGGCTTCCTGTCTGCGTCGTCCCCCCACCAACACACATACACACTCACACACTCTCACACACTCAGCTGTGAGCTCTCCTGAGTCATTCCAGACCCCTTGGCATGGGGTAAGTGACGACAAAAATCTCTGCATTGAATTTGGGGAACCAATAGTCAACGGAAGAAACGATCGAATAAATGAAATGCACCTGCCAAGATCTGTCCTCTCACTGAAATTTTCTTCTTCTTCTTTTTTCTTTTTATACGATTTTTTGGGGGGGGGGTGTGAGGGAGGAGGGCGGGCAGGCCACTTCTATTGGTCTTTCATTTATCCATTTTCATCCATCTTTGTTCTTTGGCTCGTGCGGGCCTCCCATCACATTAGTCTCTTGTTGCGCCCCAGAGCTCCAGTTCGGTAATTGGATACATCGGTCCAGCCGCTCTGCGGCACATGGGATCTTCCCAGGCCAGGGATGGAACTGGCGCCCCTTGCACTGCAAGGCGGTGTCCTTACCCACTGGACCACCAGGGAAGACCCTCTTCTTATTATTTTTCCTGGCTGTGACCCCGTGGCACATGGGATCTTAGTTCCCCAAACAGGGGCTGAACCCACGCCCTCTGCATTGGCAGCTCAGAGCCCTGACCATTGGACTGCCAGGGAAAGCGTCTCCTGACGCTTTCAAGAAGAGACTAAAGCGATCTGGCTGGCAAAGCCATTTTGTTTAGCTCACGAAGTGCTGTTGTTGTTTCAAAAAAAGACCATTTGTTGCCAAAACTTAAAGATGGAAAATACCTCCTGGACCTCAGAGCTAGATGTCTGGCTGGTCTATAGACTTAGAAGATGTGGCAACACGGGGTCCCTGACAGCTGGAGCGGAGTACACAGCTCTGGTGCCCAGGACTCCAGTCCCCAGAACTCCCTACAGCTCTATCCTCACTTCACCTCGCTGGTTATGCCTCTGCCCAGCCCCTGCAGGCCTTTAAGCTTCGGGTCCCCACTTGGGGGCTGAAAAGCCACGAATTCCCTCTGCCAATAAGCAACCTGTATCTCTGACGCTGGCTGAAGGTGCCCCTTTTATCTAAAAGGAACATGGCCCTGTGTTTGAGAACATCTCCACAGGCTCCTGTCCCCAGGGCCGTGCCTGCTACTTGACAGAGCGGGTAAGGGGGGACACTGGCCTCCTTGGGGGGCCTGCTGGCCCCCTGGAGACACAAGGCACCAGCCCCAGCTGCATGGAGGACAGAGGTGGCTTGTCCCCGCGACAATGCTGCCTTTCAGCAGGGAGGAGGCTGCCGAGATGAGTTCAAGGGCTTCTTACTTATCCTGGCAAGTTCTGGAGCTCGGCGGGAACTTTCCGTGCTCTGGGCAGCTGCGAGGGGTCAAGACAAGCACATCTCCATGTCCAGTGGGGGCGTCTCATCCCTTCTCTGAGCTGGAGCCTCGAATGGGTCGCTGAAGATGCTGGACAAAGGCGAGGCTGAAGGCTGACCCTTAGACGTGAGTGCGAGGACTGTAATTGATTTCCTATCACATGTGTGTCAGCGGGAGGGCTAAGCAGGAATCGTGGTGTTCAGAGTCGGAGAACATTAATCTGCAGGTAACTTGGAGCCTCGTTAGCAATGAGGCCTTCCGATTCTTCCTGTTCACAGACCAAGTCTCTGGGAGGCAGGTGGCTGGAAGCTGCTGAGGGCTGACCCCAGGCAACGCAGCAGGTGCCAGCCCAGCAGGCAGGGCGTCTGCCGCACCTGCCCTTCACAGGTGACAATCAAGATGGCAGAACAAGAAGCCGGGCGCCCGGGCCTGCTGCTCTTACCCCGCTGGGTCCCCTCCAAGCCCTAGGGGGTGAGTCACGGAAGGAAGACCAGCGTCCAGCAAAGGTGTGGTTTGCACAAGTCGCGGAGTGAGGATTTTTAAAAATATTTACTTATTTATTCCTCTGTGCCAGAGCTTAGTTGAGGCAATCAGAATCTTTAGGTGTGGCATGTGGCATCTAGTTCCCTGACCAGGAATTGGACCTGGGCCACTTGCATTGGGAGCGTGGGGTCTCAGCCACGGAACCAGGAAAGTCGCTGGGTTAAGGATTTAAGCCTAGGTTTGTCATTCATTCATTCTGTCTTGGTTTGGATTCCCCCTGGAGCCGACCCTGCAGCAAGGATTCCAGTATAAGGAGTGGATTGAGCCAGGGAAGGACAAAGGAGCCGGGGTATACCATACTCCAGTTCCTATCAGCGCAAGTTCGAGGTTGCTCCTGGGGGTTCAATTCTCCACCCGTGCCAGTCTGAACCTGCTGCAGGGGAGGCCAAGTAGGCCCTGGAGACCAGAAAACAAACCTTTCATAGGAGGGATGTGTTTGCTGGCAGGTGGGAAGGGTAGCCAGCAGGGACCACGGTGGGAAGGGCCAAGGACCGGGGGGAGGCACCAGCGACATCTGCTACCCACTTGCTCAACAAAGACCGACTGCGGAGGATCCTGGCCCAGCTCTGGGCAGGCAGGAGAGGCAAACAAGTCACACGATCAAAAAAAACCAAGCATGGGGGATATGTTTGATGATGCCAATAGAAGAGGACTATTAATGGTCACTGGAAGGACAATTTTAGCAGGGATAGTCAGCAAAGGCCTCTCTCTGAAGGTCACTTTCGAACTCCTAACAAAGGTGTTGCTGTCTCCACCTTAACCTGATGCAGATCCACACACCGCAGGGACAGGCTGGACGGCCCTCACAAGGAGCCCCAATTTAATAAGTTAGTGCCTTAAAAAGAACAAACTGCAAAAAAAGAAAAAAAAAAAAAAACCCTGAAAAAGAAGAAAAAAAAAAGAAACAAACTGGACTTCTTGGCAGTCCAGTGGTTAAGAATCCGCCTGCCAATGCAAGCGCCACGGGTCCAATCCCTGGTCCAGGAAGACCCTGCACGCCTCGGGGCAATGAGGCCCATGGCCCACCGCGGCTGAAGCCCACACGCCCTGGAGCCTGGGCTCCGCCCCAGGAGAAGCCACGGCGGCGAGGAGAAGCCTGCGCACCCCAACTGGAAAGGAGTCGCCTCCCGCCCAGGGGGAGCCAGCCCCGCAGCCACAGAGACCCGCACGGCCAAAAGGAAACACATGCTTACAGAAGGAACAGACGACTGATTCACCAGTTTGGATGGGTGTCAAGTGCATAAGAATGAGTGGAAAAGTCAGTGACGGAATTGGACCTGGGCCACTTGCATTGGGAGCGTGGGGTCTCAGCCACGGAACCAGGAAAGTCGCTGGGTTAAGGATTTAAGCCTAGGTTTGTCATTCATTCATTCTGTCTTGGTTTGATTCCCCTGGAGCCGACCCTGCAGCAAGGATTCCAGTATAAGGAGTGGATTGAGCCAGGGAAGGACAAAGGAGCCGGGGTATACCATACTCCAGTTCCTATCAGCGCAAGTTCGAGGTTGCTCCTGGGGGTTCAATTCTCCACCCGTGCCAGTCTGAACCTGCTGCAGGGGAGGCCAAGTAGGCCCTGGAGACCAGAAAACAAACCTTTCATAGGAGGGATGTGTTTGCTGGCAGGTGGGAAGGGTAGCCAGCAGGGACCACGGTGGGAAGGGCCAAGGACCGGGGGGAGGCACCAGCGACATCTGCTACCCACTTGCTCAACAAAGACCGACTGCGGAGGATCCTGGCCCAGCTCTGGGCAGGCAGGAGAGGCAAACAAGTCACACGATCAAAAAAAACCAAGCATGGGGGATATGTTTGATGATGCCAATAGAAGAGGACTATTAATGGTCACTGGAAGGACAATTTTAGCAGGGATAGTCAGCAAAGGCCTCTCTCTGAAGGTCACTTTCGAACTCCTAACAAAGGTGTTGCTGTCTCCACCTTAACCTGATGCAGATCCACACACCGCAGGGACAGGCTGGACGGCCCTCACAAGGAGCCCCAATTTAATAAGTTAGTGCCTTAAAAAGAACAAACTGCAAAAAAAGAAAAAAAAAAAAAAACCCTGAAAAAGAAGAAAAAAAAAAGAAACAAACTGGACTTCTTGGCAGTCCAGTGGTTAAGAATCCGCCTGCCAATGCAAGCGCCACGGGTCCAATCCCTGGTCCAGGAAGACCCTGCACGCCTCGGGGCAATGAGGCCCATGGCCCACCGCGGCTGAAGCCCACACGCCCTGGAGCCTGGGCTCCGCCCCAGGAGAAGCCACGGCGGCGAGGAGAAGCCTGCGCACCCCAACTGGAAAGGAGTCGCCTCCCCCGCCCAGGGAGAGCCAGCCCCGCAGCCACAGAGACCCGCACGGCCAAAAGGAAACACATGCTTACAGAAGGGAACAGACGACTGATTCACCAGTTTGGATGGGTGTCAAGTGCATAAGAATGAGTGGAAAAGTCAGTCTTTAAAAGGTTACACACAGTATGACCCCATGTATACGGCTTTCAGTTTCTTTCGGCTATGCGGCGTGGCATGTGGGATCCTAGTTCCCTGACCAGAGATGGGACCCACATATCCTGCATTGGAAGGTTGGAACTTTAACCCCTGGGCTGCCAGGGAGGTCCCTAGGGCCTTCTTGAAAGGACAAAAATCAGAGCACACACTGGTGGCCCCCTATGTGAGGGATAGGCTGGGGGCTGGGGTGGCTATAAGGGTCGCATGAGGGACTGTCTTTGAGGTGATGAAACTCCTCTGTGTCTTGTGGGGGTGGCAGCTCCGTGAATCCACATGTGACAAAATGGAGAAGGATGTATATACACGCATGCACAGACCAGTGTCTGAAGACCTGCTCGTTATACGAACGTCAGTTTCCTAGGTTTGATAATGTGCTGTGGTCCCACAGGAGGTGACCACGGCGGGAAGGTGGACCAAGGCATGTGGGACCTCTCTGTACGTCTTTAAAAATTGAGGGATTGCCCCAGTGGTCCAATGGGTATGACTCCAGGTTTCCACTGCAGGGCTCTCGGGTTCCAACCCCGATTGAGGATTCTACCGGCTGCAGAGCATAGCCAAAAAAAGAGAAAGAGCCATAATTCACACATATAAAATCACTATGTTAAAGTGGGGGCTCAGTTGTGTTTTAGTGTATTCACGAGACTGTGCGACCATCACCGCTGTCTTTTCCCAGCACACTTTTATGGCCCCCACCCCCACCCCTGCAAAGAAACCCTTTAGCCGTCACTCCCTATTCCTGCATTTCCTGATAACCACTGGTCTACCTCCTACAACATACATGGTTCTTTTCTGTTCAACTTTTGTTTTTCAACATGATGCTTCAGGGCTTCCCTGGTAGCTCAGTAGTGAAGAGTTCATCTGCCAATGCAGGAAACATGAGTTCAATCCCTGATCCAGGAAGACCCACATACTGAGGAGCAACTAAGCCCATGAGCCACAACTATAGAGCCCGTGCTCTAGAGCCTCAGAGCCGCAACTACTGAGCCCATGTGACGCAACTACTAAAGCCGTGTGGCCTAGAGCCCGAGTTCCACATCAAGAGAAGTCACCACAACAAGGAGCCTGCTCACCTCAACTAGAGAGTAGCCCCACTTCTTAAGGGTTTTTTTATGCGCTGGGGCTAGTTCCCTGACCAGAGATGGGACCCACATATCCTGCATTGGAAGGTTGGAACTTTAACCCTGGGCTGCCAGGGAGGTCCCTAGGGCCTTCTTGAAAGGACAAAAATCAGAGCACACACTGGTGGCCCCCTATGTGAGGGATAGGCTGGGGGCTGGGGTGGCTATAAGGGTCGCATGAGGGACTGTCTTTGAGGTGATGAAACTCCTCTGTGTCTTGTGGGGGTGGCAGCTCCGTGAATCCACATGTGACAAAATGGAGAAGGATGTATATACACGCATGCACAGACCAGTGTCTGAAGACCTGCTCGTTATACGAACGTCAGTTTCCTAGGTTTGATAATGTGCTGTGGTCCCACAGGAGGTGACCACGGCGGGAAGGTGGACCAAGGCATGTGGGACCTCTCTGTACGTCTTTAAAAATTGAGGGATTGCCCCAGTGGTCCAATGGGTATGACTCCAGGTTTCCACTGCAGGGCTCTCGGGTTCCAACCCCGATTGAGGATTCTACCGGCTGCAGAGCATAGCCAAAAAAAGAGAAAGAGCCATAATTCACACATATAAAATCACTATGTTAAAGTGGGGGCTCAGTTGTGTTTTAGTGTATTCACGAGACTGTGCGACCATCACCGCTGTCTTTTCCCAGCACACTTTTATGGCCCCCCCCCCCCCCCCCCCCAAAAAAACCCTTTAGCCGTCACTCCCTATTCCTGCATTTCCTGATAACCACTGGTCTACCTCCTACAACATACATGGTTCTTTTCTGTTCAACTTTTGTTTTTCAACATGATGCTTCAGGGCTTCCCTGGTAGCTCAGTAGTGAAGAGTTCATCTGCCAATGCAGGAAACATGAGTTCAATCCCTGATCCAGGAAGACCCACATACTGAGGAGCAACTAAGCCCATGAGCCACAACTATAGAGCCCGTGCTCTAGAGCCTCAGAGCCGCAACTACTGAGCCCATGTGACGCAACTACTAAAGCCGTGTGGCCTAGAGCCCGAGTTCCACATCAAGAGAAGTCACCACAACAAGGAGCCTGCTCACCTCAACTAGAGAGTAGCCCCCACTTCTTGAAACTAGGAAAGAGCCTGCGACAGCAGTGAAAACTCAGAATAGCCAAAAATAAATAAATATATAAATACATAAATAAAATTAAAAATAAAAAACAAAACATGACGCTTCCCAGTTTATCCAGGACTTTCCCCCTTTTTACAGCTGAATAATAGTCCACTGTATGGACAGACCACATTCTGTTTATCCGTGCATCACTCAATGGCCATTTGGGGTGGCTTCCACCGCTGGGTCATTATGAATAATACTGCTGTGAACATTTGTATGCAAGTTTTTGTGTGACTATATATTTTCAAGTCTCTGGGATATATGCCTAGAAGTGGAAATCCTATGTCACATGAGAACTGTATGTTGTTGTTTTTTAACATTCATTTGGCTGTGCTGGGTCTTAGTTGCAGCCTGTGGGGTCTCGTTCTTCTGACCGGGCAGCGAGTCCTGCACTGGAAGCGCAGAGTCTGAGCTCCTGGACCGCCAGGGAAGCCCCTACATTTACCGTTTTGAGGAACTGCCAAACTGTTTTGCACAATGGCTATGGCATTTTACTTTTAAATTTCCACTAGCAAGGTACGATGATCCCAATTTTTCCATATGTTCACTAATAGTTATTTCTGTTTTCCTTTTTATTTAAATTATAACATCCTAATGTGTATGAAGTAGATGTCTTTGTGGGTTTTGCTCTGCATTTCCCTATTAACTAATGATGCTGAGAATCTTTTCATGGGCTTGTTGGCCATCTGTAAATCTTGGGAGAAATGTCTCCCCAGAGCGCTTTGGCCATGTTTTCATTGGGCTGTTTGTCTTTCTGTTGTTGAGTCTTAGCTCTTTATATTTTCTGGATACAAGGCTCTTATCAGATATATGATTTTGAAACAGTTTCTCCCTTTTTCAACCAATGGGGAGGCACTATTTGATAGGGAGAAACCTTTTGGTAGGTTGTCTTTTCACTTTCTTGATACTTTTCTAGGAAGCAAAAATATTTTTAAATGTTGAGGAAGTCTAATTTATCTATTTGTTTCTTTGGTTGTTTATGCTTTGGGTGTCGTATCTAAAACTCCACTGAAAAGTTCCAACCTATGAAGAGTTATACCTATGTTTTCTTCTAAGATTTTTTTCAGCCTTAAAACTAAAAACGTTTCAAGGCCTTTGATCCTCTGAGTTAGCTTTTGTACATGGTGTGAAATAGGGGTCCGACTTCATTGTTTTGCATGTGGACGTCCAGTTGTCCCAGCACCATTTACTGAAACAGAACTATTCTTTCCTCATTGAATGGAATTGGCATCCTTGTCAAAACAAACAAACAACTGACTATAGATGCATGCATCTATTTCTGGACACTCAGTTCCATTCCACTGATCTATATGTCTATCCTTAAGCCAGAACCATGCAGTCTTAATTCCATGACTTGGTAGTAAATTTTGAAATCGGGAAGTGTGAGTCTTCCAACTTTGTTCTTTTCTAACATTCTTAGGGGCTGTTCTGGATGTTTTGAATTTCCAGAACATGTTACCAGCTTGTCAATTTCCACACACACACAAAAGGCAGCTGGAATTCTGATGGGATTACACTGAACCTATAAATCATTGGGGAGCACAGCTCTATCAAGAGCATTAAGTCTTCCGATCCATGAACACAGATACGTTTTCCTCTTTCACTACTTCAGTTTTCTTTAATTTCTGTCAACAATATTTTATACGTCTCGGTGTACATATTTTTCACCTCTTTGACGATGTTTATCCTTATCCATCTTATTCTTTTTGATTCTATAATACATAGAATTTTCTTAATTCCCATTTTGGATGGTTCACTGCTCGTGTATAGAAGTACAATTGATTTTGGTATATCAATCTTCTTTAAACTTGCTGAACTTGATTTTAGTTTTACCAGTACCTTCTGTGGAATCTTTAAGATTCTCTTAATGCTTTAAGATTTTTAGTAAGATCATATCCCCTGCAAATACAGTTTATTTCTTCCCTTCCAACCTCTTATTTCTTTTTCTAGCTTAACTTTCTTGGGCAGAATCTCCAGTACGATGTTGAACAGAAATGATGAAAGTAGGCATCCTTGTCCCATTCCTGATCTTACGGGGACAACTCTCCATCATCCACCATTCAGGGTGACATTGGCCTTGGATTTTCATCCACCATTAAGGGTGACATCAGCCATGGATTCTCATAGATACCTTTTATCAGATTGAGGAGCTCTCTTTCTATTCTTGGTTTGTTGATGTTTTTATCATGAAAGGAGGTTGAATTTTATCAAATGCCCCCCTTTTTAAAATTTTAAATAAGACGGGTGTGGCTGTGACGGGTCTTCACTGCTGCATGTGGGCTTTCACAGCCGGGGCTCCCGGGCTCTAGAGCAGAGGCTCCGTAACTGCAGTGCACAGGCTCAGCTGCTCTGCAGTGTGGGATTCTCCAGGAACAGGGCTTGAACCCACGTCCCCTGCACTGGAGGCAGATTCTCAATCAATGAACCACCAGGAAAGCCCTCATATGCCTAGTCTAGTAAGACATCAAGTGACTATTTACCCCTTTATTGAATTGTCTTATTGTACTGAATATTCTTTGGAAAGACTGATGCTTTATTGCACTGAATATTCATTGGAAGGACTGATGCTGAAGTTGAGGCTCCACTACTTTGGCCACCTGGTGCCAAAAGCCACTCCCTGGAAAAGACCCTGATGCTGGGAAAGACTGAGGGCAGGAGGAGACGGGGGCGGCAGAGGATGCGATGGGTGGCTGACACCACCGATTCAATGGTCTTGAGTTTGAGCAAGCTCTGGGAGGTAGTGAAGGTCAGGAAGCCTGGTGTGCTACAGTCCATAGGGTGACAAAGAGCCAGGCACACCTGAGAGACTGAAGAACAACAGCTGTATCGCTATGTCATATTCAACTGACTGATCTCAGTTTATTGAACAAGCTCTGTATTCCTGGAATAGGCTCCACTAGGTCTTGATACATATATCTTTGTATAAACTGCTAGATTTGATTTGATAATGCTTGGTTGAGGATTTTTTTTTTTTTCATAAGAGATATGATAGGTCTGTGGTTTTCTTCTGATGGCTTTGTTTGGTCTTGGTATCAGGGTAACCCTGGCCTTGGAGAATGAGTTAGAAGTGGTCCCTCATATTTTAGGACAGAGTGTGGTGGACTGGTGTTAATTCTTTAAATATTTGGTAAGATTCACCAGTGAAGCCATCTGGTTGGGCTTTTCTTTGTGGGAAGTTTGTTGTTTTTTTTAATTGACGACTAATTCAATCTCTTTTCTTGTTACAGATCTAATGAGATTTTCTATCCCTTCTTGAGTCAGTTTTGGTACTTTGTGTTGTTCTAGGAATTTGTCCCTTTCATCTGGATACCTAACTTTTTGGCATAAAATTGTGCATAATATTTCCATAATAAAAGAATAAAAAATTTATTTCTGTAATTTTTCTGGTAATGGTCTCCTTTTCATTTTTGATTTTAATGATTTGACTATTTCCCCTTTTTTCTTGCTCAGTCTAGCTAAGGGTTTATTCATGTTGTTGATTTGTTCAAAAAAGCAACTTTTGGTTTTGTTGCTATCTTTCCTGCACTTTTTTTTTTTAATTTCCTTTGCGACTATAATTAAAAAAAAATACTTCAAATATGTATTGCTTTTTGTGTTGGGAACACGGTGTGAATAGGACAGACAAGAACTCACAGGTTGGTGGGAGAATACTAATCAGAAACAAGTGAACAGGATCATTTCTTAAGAGTGAGAAGTGCCCTGAAGAAGAAAACGGTGGATGTGACAGAGACCAGGGCGGGGAGGGAAGAGAACCCCTCCAGATGCAGAGCCAGGCAAGGTCTGACTGAGAAAGTGAGAGCTGGGCTGACATCTGAGTGAGGAGACAGGAAGGAGCCCCGGGACCCGTGGGAGAGGCACGTTCGGGGCAGGGGAGGCACCGAGGTGTGAACCCAGAGGCGAGCAGGAGCTCGGCGGAGCAGAGGAACAGAAGGGAGCCCTGCGGCCGCTGGAGCCTGATAGGAGAAGCAGGGAGGCAGGGGGCTGGAGGCGTGTCTACAGGCAGCCTCCTGGGTCACAGAGAGGCACCTGATTTCCTCCAGAAAGTCAGGGCAGAGGTTTTAATCAAGGGAGGTCGGATATCTGTAAAAAGGTCCCTTTGGGTACAGAATGGAACACGGAGTGGATGGGGCAAGAAAGGAAGAAAGGAACGTGAGAGCAGGCCATTTACTGTCCCAGGGAGAGGGACTGGGGGGCAGCAATGGAAGTGGAGAGAAGGGGCCAGTCTCCCGCTGGAGGTGGAACTGACTGGACACTGGCTGGCAGGCTCGAAGGGGAGCGGCGCGCAGGGCAACTGAGGAAGCGGCGCAATGGCAGCTGAGCGGACGGGAATGCCGTCTACTGAGCAAGCGGCTGCTGGAGGAGGAAGAGAGGTGGCCCTGGCAGGAGGACTGATGTTTAGGTTTCAGATCTCTGAAGTCTGAGATGTTGAGTGGAAGCGGACACTCAAGTCAGGAACGCCGAACGGCAGGCGGGGCTGGGCGTATAAACCTGGAGTCATCTTGAAGCTGTGGGCCCGGGGGAGGATGAGGGGAGAGCCAGGGTGGGCGGGGCAGGAAGGAGGGTTGGAACCAAACACAGGGCGCTCATTTCCTCTTGCACCCCCCAGTCGCCTCCACTGAAGCCGCTTCTCTTTTTCAACCCCAGACGCTGTTTCCAGGTTCCTTCTGCTCTGCTGAGCCCACCACGCCACAGCAGGGTGGCCTGGGGGTGCCACCCACCGTCCCCGAGGCTCGGCTTTCTCATTCATCAAATGGGGAGAGCCATCCCGAGGTTCACATGAGAATTCAGTGAGGGACGTCCGAGGCCCTGGCTGGCGCGCTGCGGGTCTTTAAAAAACCTCAGTGAGAACCTGATGGTTCTGAGAGGCCATGGGCTCTGGTGGTCCCGGGCCTGGCACACAGGATGACTCTCAGAGAGAGAGGGCCCCGGCCAGGACAGTAGGGGGATCCCAGCGTACCCACAGGTGGGCCCAGAGATCCAGCCGCTCAGGGCGAGACGGCTGCCTTGTGTCCCAGCCCCAAGACCCAAAATTTAAACAAACAAACAAAAACAACCCACCAAAACTCTGGGCTAAAGTTCTGACTGCTCTCACATGGCAAAGCTGGTCAGCTTCTGCTAACCGAGGAAAGAGGAGAGTCATCACCAGCATTGGTCCCCATCAAATCCAATGATGCTTTTTATTGCTGCTGGTATGCTCTGTTCTGTTCAGCAGGCTTCCAAAATGCCAGTGCTTTGGGCACAAGGGGGACCGGAGAGGTTTGGTGAGGGCCGGTCCAAGCCCAGCAGCAAGTGTGGGAGCCCATGGACACGAAGCAGAAAGCAGAGCAGGGAACGCAAGGCCAGCGCACCTAAGTGACCATGACCTACAGGGGGACCTGTTTCTTTTAAGGTCACATAGCTGATCTTTTTTTTTTTTTTGACCACTTCTATTGGTCTCTCATCATCCATCTTTGTTCTTTTGGCCCGTGTGGGCCTCCCATTGCAGTGGCTTCTCTCGCTGTAGAGCACTGGCTCTGGGCACATGTGCTCCAGAGCACTGACTCGGTAATTGGACACATCAGTCCAGCTACTCCACGGCACGTGGGTTCTTCCTGGGCTAGGGATCGAACCGGCGCCCCTTGCACTGCAAGGTGGTGTCCTTACCCACTGGACCACCAGGGAAGCCCTCGCTGCTGATCTTTAAGAGGGCTCAGACACCGGTCCAGCCCTGTGGACAGGCAGGGTTTCCTGGCTGTCTCACATCTATGCTGCCTTTCTTTCAGGAACAACCATGAATTTCTTCAGGGAGGATTCCCTCCCTGTCTGACTGGGGCATCTTGGTGGAACTGGTACCAAGGGGCCTGGCCCACCCAGCCAGGCTGGTCCATCAGCCTTCCTCTCGTGGGACGGGATAGTCCCAGCAGAATGACAAGGCGGCACACCATCTAACCAACCAATCGACACCCCCACGCTGCACCCTTCCCCTCAAGAAAGAAGATCAAACTTTCAATAGATCACGCATCCTCAGATGCTACCCGGACCCCAAAGTTGCCCCCGGGGCCTGCCTGACTCGGGCCTGGGGACAATGAATATGCCAGCTACTGGAAAGAAAACCCCTTTAAACAAACAAACAAAAACAACCCACCAAAACTCTGGGCTAAAGTTCTGACTGCTCTCACATGGCAAAGCTGGTCAGCTTCTGCTAACCGAGGAAAGAGGAGAGTCATCACCAGCATTGGTCCCCATCAAATCCAATGATGCTTTTTATTGCTGCTGGTATGCTCTGTTCTGTTCAGCAGGCTTCCAAAATGCCAGTGCTTTGGGCACAAGGGGGACCGGAGAGGTTTGGTGAGGGCCGGTCCAAGCCCAGCAGCAAGTGTGGGAGCCCATGGACACGAAGCAGAAAGCAGAGCAGGGAACGCAAGGCCAGCGCACCTAAGTGACCATGACCTACAGGGGGACCTGTTTCTTTTAAGGTCACATAGCTGATCTTTTTTTTTTTTTTGACCACTTCTATTGGTCTCTCATCATCCATCTTTGTTCTTTTGGCCCGTGTGGGCCTCCCATTGCAGTGGCTTCTCTCGCTGTAGAGCACTGGCTCTGGGCACATGTGCTCCAGAGCACTGACTCGGAATTGGACACATCAGTCCAGCTACTCCACGGCACGTGGGTTCTTCCTGGGCTAGGGATCGAACCGGCGCCCCTTGCACTGCAAGGTGGTGTCCTTACCCACTGGACCACCAGGGAAGCCCTCGCTGCTGATCTTTAAGAGGGCTCAGACACCGGTCCAGCCCTGTGGACAGGCAGGGTTTCCTGGCTGTCTCACATCTATGCTGCCTTTCTTTCAGGAACAACCATGAATTTCTTCAGGGAGGATTCCCTCCCTGTCTGACTGGGGCATCTTGGTGGAACTGGTACCAAGGGGCCTGGCCCACCCAGCCAGGCTGGTCCATCAGCCTTCCTCTCGTGGGACGGGATAGTCCCAGCAGAATGACAAGGCGGCACACCATCTAACCAACCAATCGACACCCCCACGCTGCACCCTTCCCCTCAAGAAAGAAGATCAAACTTTCAATAGATCACGCATCCTCAGATGCTACCCGGACCCCAAAGTTGCCCCCGGGGCCTGCCTGACTCGGGCCTGGGGACAATGAATATGCCAGCTACTGGAAAGACTTACAATCAATTTCTTTCCAAACATTTCCTAAAGTGAGCCAAACTCATTTTCTCTTACTGGCAAAATATATCAATTACCCAGGCCCTCCATTTCCATTCCACAGGAGGCAGACAAAAGTGACTCTCAGCAAAGGCAGGTGTGATGTCCGGGGCTGCACAGTCAAGACCAGAACCTGGGACTCAACAACCAGGGGTTTCAAAGCCCTCCTTGCTGGCTTCTTTTTTCAAAAAAAACAGGAATAATATTTAATTCACAGTAGTATTACCACGACGACGACTAAGAACAATGAAACCAGCAACAGCTTATGTTTTCGAGCTCTTTCCAAGAACAAGGCCTGGTGCCAACTTCTTTATAGTTACATTTGATCCTTACAATATCGTATCAAGGTCAATGCTGTTATGATCCCCATTTCACAGACATGAAAACCAAAGCAGATATTAGGTGAGCTGCCTATGGTCATGAAGCAGTAAGGACTCAGCTTGGAACCAAGCCTTTCTGCTCTTCAGGTCTGCACACTGTAATGTTTAAATGAGGTTATACATATACACACTTAGCTCCATCGATGCCACAAGGCAAGCACTGATCCTGTGGCAACTGGTTTTTTTTTTTTTTTTTTTTTTCAATACTTAAAAAGGAATAACTTGGACTTCCCTGGTGGCGCAGTGCATAAGAACTCATCTGCCAATACAGGGGACACAAGCACAGGTTTGCTTCCTGGTCTGGAGAGATCCCACAGGCCATGGGACTAACTAACTCCACGCACCATGACGACTGGGCCTGCCAGTGACTGAAGCCCATGCACCTAGAGCCTGTGCTCCGTAACACGAGAAGTCACTGCAATGAGAAGTTCATGCAACAAAGAGTAGCCTCACTGACCACAACTAGAGAAAGCCTGGGCTAGCAACGAAGACCCAGCACAGCCAAAAAAAAAAAAAAAAAAAAATCGATCGATCAGTCAATCGATAATTTTTAAAAATGAATAATTCGTTGTTTGGAATAGAAAATATGGGTCCATGGCAGGAGATTGAAAAGCTACCAAAAAAGCATCCAAGGGAAAGTCTGTCCCGTGCTCAGCCAGTTCTGTGACCAGAGACCACCTCTGCTCCCATCTCCAGAGGTCACGGTGATGGCAGCTGAAGCCCACACAGCCCAGCGCAGCGGTCACTGCGGGGCAGCCCGTCTCACTTTCACTCAGAGTCTCCCTTGCACGTGGCAGGAAGAGAAAATGCCAATGCTTTCCTTTTTTTTTAACTTTTAGATATTCGAAAGAAAGCCCCGCTCCTTGTTTTCCAAATTCATACTCTGTGCCTGTAGCCCGCCAGGCTCCTCTGTCCGTGGGGTGTCCCAGGCAAGAATACTGGAGTGGGTTGCCCTTTCCTTCTCCAGGAGATCTTCCCAACCCAGGAGTTGAACCCTGGTCTCCTGTATTGCAGGCAGCGTCTTTGACAACTAAGCTATGAGGGAAGACCTCCAGCTGTGTGATGTTGGCCAAATCAATGCCCTTAGTTTCTTCACCTAAAATACAAGGGCCTCAAGGACACTCCCCACCCTCTCCCCAGGTTCCCTGCTTGGCGGTGACTGTGATACAGCGCAAGGTAGATAAAGGGGGTGAATTGGTTCCTCTTTGTTCCCCGAAAGTAAAGTGAAAGTTGCTTGGTTGTGCCCAACTCCTCGTGACCGCATGGACTATAGCCTGCAAGCCTCCTCTGTCCATGGCATTCTCCAGGCAAGGACACTGGAGTGGGTTGCCATTCCCTGCTCTGAGGGATCTTCCCAACTCAGGGATCAAACCCAGGTGCCTCAAGCACTGAAGGTTTGTCCCCCAAATTCCCAAAGAAACCCCCACGAAGCAGCAATCTGGGAGATAGCTCGAGGAGGGGGCTACAGTTTGGAGGCTCTCCCTGAACCTCGTCCTCAGGCTCCTCCCCACTCTGCTCAAACAAACGGCTGTTGACCATCAGATCATCCTTCCTCCCTAGACCCACACTCTCAGTGTGGACTTATTGTGGGCAAAGCAAATGCATCAAAGCACGGCCAAGGCTCATGCAGGGCCACCTCCACTTACGGCTAAGTTCCTGTTGACCAAGTGGTCGATAATTTTAAAATGAATAATTCGTTGTTTGGAATAGAAAATATGGGTCCATGGCAGGAGATTGAAAAGCTACCAAAAGCATCCAAGGGAAAGTCTGTCCTGCTCAGCCAGTTCTGTGACCAGAGACCACCTCTGCTCCCATCTCCAGAGGTCACGGTGATGGCAGCTGAAGCCCACACAGCCCAGCGCAGCGGTCACTGCGGGGCAGCCCGTCTCACTTTCACTCAGAGTCTCCCTTGCACGTGGCAGGAAGAGAAAATGCCAATGCTTTCCTTTTTTTTTAACTTTTAGATATTCGAAAGAAAGCCCCGCTCCTTGTTTTCCAAATTCATACTCTGTGCCTGTAGCCCGCCAGGCTCCTCTGTCCGTGGGGTGTCCCAGGCAAGAATACTGGAGTGGGTTGCCCTTTCCTTCTCCAGGAGATCTTCCCAACCCAGGAGTTGAACCCTGGTCTCCTGTATTGCAGGCAGCGTCTTTGACAACTAAGCTATGAGGGAAGACCTCCAGCTGTGTGATGTTGGCCAAATCAATGCCCTTAGTTTCTTCACCTAAAATACAAGGGCCTCAAGGACACTCCCCACCCTCTCCCCAGGTTCCTGCTTGGCGGTGACTGTGATACAGCGCAAGGTAGATAAAGGGGTGAATTGGTTCCTCTTTGTTCCCCGAAAGTAAAGTGAAAGTTGCTTGGTTGTGCCCAACTCCTCGTGACCGCATGGACTATAGCCTGCAAGCCTCCTCTGTCCATGGCATTCTCCAGGCAAGGACACTGGAGTGGGTTGCCATTCCCTGCTCTGAGGGATCTTCCCAACTCAGGGATCAAACCCAGGTGCCTCAAGCACTGAAGGTTTGTCCCCCAAATTCCCAAAGAAACCCCCACGAAGCAGCAATCTGGGAGATAGCTCGAGGAGGGGGCTACAGTTTGGAGGCTCTCCCTGAACCTCGTCCTCAGGCTCCTCCCCACTCTGCTCAAACAAACGGCTGTTGACCATCAGATCATCCTTCCCCTCCCTAGACCCACACTCTCAGTGTGGACTTATTGTGGGCAAAGCAAATGCATCAAAGCACGAAGCCAAGGCTCATGCAGGGCCACCTCCACTTACGGCTAAGTTCCTGTTGACCAAGTGGCCCAGGTCGCCGGGGGTGTCGGCGTTCCGAATATCCACGTCGTGCGGCGACACGTAGAGCTTTGTGCCGTTCAGGTCGAAGAACTCAACCTCTGTGAGGCCCACCCATTCCGCGTCGCCCCAGTTGGACAGGATTTCCATGGTCACATAGATGGCATCTCTGATCTCTTCTGCTTTCAATCCCAATGTGTCCTTAACAGGGAGAAAGGAAATGGCACAGGGTGAGAACAGGACAGGAAGCCAGCTCAACCATGAAATGAAAAGGTATTTACATGCTCAGTGCCTCGGTTTCCCCATCTGTCCAATGAGAAGAAAAGCAGCACCCATCACAGGTGGTTACCATGGAGATTAAATGAGCTCATATGTGTAAGGGATTTGAAACATCGTTACTATGGGAATTCCCAGGACTCAGCTCTTTCACTGGCAGGGCCCGGGTTCCATCCTTGGTCAAGGAACTAAGATCCTGCAAGCTACTGGGTGTGGCCCCCCCCACAGAAAAAAGTTACCCTGAACTCTGGCACTTAATATTTTCTGTAAGAGTCTGCAAATAACAAAAAAATGTTTAAAGGAACTTCCCTGGTGGTCCAGTGGGTAAAGAGTCCACCTTGCAGTGCAAGGGGCACTGATTCAATCCCTGGACTGAGAAGATCCCATGTGCTGCAGAGTGGCTAGACCGGTGTGTCCAATTATGAGCCAGCACTCTGGAGCTCATGTGCCCAGAGCTGGTGCTCTGCAGCAAGAGAGGCCACTGCAATTGGAGGCCCACACAGGCCAAAGAATAAAGATGGATGAAAATAAATAAATAAATAAAAACAATAAAGGAGGCCAAATTAAAAAAAAAAAAAAAAAGAATTCGCCCATCAGTGCAGCAGACACAGGTGTGATTCCTGGTCTAGAAGGATCCCACGCATGGAGCAGCTGAACCTACGTGCCCCAGCTACCGAGCTGGCTCTCTACAACAAGAGAAGCCAGCGCACTCTGCAGCGAGAGAGTAGCCCCAGCTCACCGCCATTAGAGAAAGCCCAAGTGCAGCAAGGAAGACCCAGCACAGCCAAAAATAAATAAAATAAATAATCATAAAATAAAAATTTTTTAAAGTTTAAACGCATCAGATTCTATGTGACTATGACCTTTTCTTGCCCACCACCAAGGTTCACGTCCTGTAGGCATGTCACAACTTCTGCTGAATTGGGCAGGTCTTAGGGACTAAATTGTGCCCTTCCACCCACCCCCACTCCCTCCCCTGCAAATTCAGATACTGAAGCCCAAACCCTAGTAGCTCAGAAGGTGACTATGTTTGGAGAGAGGGGTAATTAAGACACAATGAGTCAAGAGGTAATTAAGATACAATGAGGCTGTTGTCCTCTGCTTAGTTGCTAAGTTGTGTCTGACTCTTTGGGACCCCATGGACTGTAGCCCACCAGGCTCCTCTGTCCACGGGAATCCTCCAGGCAAGAATACTGCAGTGGGTTGCCATGCCCTCCTTCAGGGGATCTTCCCAATCCAGGGTTCAAACCCAGGTTTCCAGCGTTAAAGGAAGATTCTTTACCTTCTAAGCTACCAAGGAAGCCCAAGAAGACTGGAATGAGTAGCCTATCCCTTCTCCAGGGGATCTTCCCAACCCAGAAATGGAAGCAGGGTCTTCTGTATTGCAGGCAGATTCCTGACCAACTGAGCTACCGGGGAAGCTCAATGAGGCCGTTAGGGTGGGCCCAATCCATTCTGTCTGATGTCCTTACAAGAGGAGGACATGTGAACACCAAGAGAGGCACCAGGGATGGGCAGGCACAGACAAAAGGCTATGTGGGGACACAGTGAGGACCAATTATGAGCCAGCACTCTGGAGCTCATGTGCCCAGAGCTGGTGCTCTGCAGCAAGAGAGGCCACTGCAATTGGAGGCCCACACAGGCCAAAGAATAAAGATGGATGAAAATAAATAAATAAATAAAAACAATAAAGGAGGCCAAATTAAAAAAAAAAAAAAAGAATTCGCCCATCAGTGCAGCAGACACAGGTGTGATTCCTGGTCTAGAAGGATCCCACGCATGGAGCAGCTGAACCTACGTGCCCCAGCTACCGAGCTGGCTCTCTACAACAAGAGAAGCCAGCGCACTCTGCAGCGAGAGTAGCCCCAGCTCACCGCCATTAGAGAAAGCCCAAGTGCAGCAAGGAAGACCCAGCACAGCCAAAAATAAATAAAATAAATAATCATAAAATAAAAATTTTTTAAAGTTTAAACGCATCAGATTCTATGTGACTATGACCTTTTCTTGCCCACCACCAAGGTTCACGTCCTGTAGGCATGTCACAACTTCTGCTGAATTGGGCAGGTCTTAGGGACTAAATTGTGCCCTTCCACCCACCCCCACTCCCTCCCCTGCAAATTCAGATACTGAAGCCCAAACCCTAGTAGCTCAGAAGGTGACTATGTTTGGAGAGAGGGTAATTAAGACACAATGAGTCAAGAGGTAATTAAGATACAATGAGGCTGTTGTCCTCTGCTTAGTTGCTAAGTTGTGTCTGACTCTTTGGGACCCCATGGACTGTAGCCCACCAGGCTCCTCTGTCCACGGGAATCCTCCAGGCAAGAATACTGCAGTGGGTTGCCATGCCCTCCTTCAGGGGATCTTCCCAATCCAGGGTTCAAACCCAGGTTTCCAGCGTTAAAGGAAGATTCTTTACCTTCTAAGCTACCAAGGAAGCCCAAGAAGACTGGAATGAGTAGCCTATCCCTTCTCCAGGGGATCTTCCCAACCCAGAAATGGAAGCAGGGTCTTCTGTATTGCAGGCAGATTCCTGACCAACTGAGCTACCGGGGAAGCTCAATGAGGCCGTTAGGGTGGGCCCAATCCATTCTGTCTGATGTCCTTACAAGAGGAGGACATGTGAACACCAAGAGAGGCACCAGGGATGGGCAGGCACAGACAAAAGGCTATGTGGGGACACAGTGAGGAGGTGGCCAGCTGCAGGTCCAGGAGAGATGGGCCTGCCAACACCTTGATCTTGGGTTTGCTTCCTGGATGAGTGAGAACAGAAGCCTCTGATGTTTAAGCCTCCCAGTCTGTGGCCCTTGGTGGTGGTGGAAGCCTGGCAGATGGCCTATCTAATACAGTAGATCAGGGGTCCCCAACCTCCAGGCCATAGACAGTATCACCTGTCAGATTAGCAGCAGCGGTAGATTAGAAAAGAAAAAAAGTGCACAATACATGTAATGTACTTAAATCATCCCGAAACCAGCCCCTCACCCAAGGTCCACGGAAAACCTCTCTTTCAGGAAGTTGACCTCTGGTGCCAAAAGGTTGGAGACCACTGCAGCAGATAATATGGGATAACGGACAAGTCAGTTGGCATCCCTCTGCCTGAATGGGAACCAGGAAATGACACCACCTATTTGACCATCCTGTTCTGGAGACTAAGCGGGATACACGCCTTGCTCAGCAGGTAAAGAATCCACCTGCAATGCAGGAGACGCAGGGGAGATGAGGGTTCGATTCCTGGGCAGGGAAGATCCCCTGGAGAAGGAAATGGCAACCCGCTCCAGTATTCTTGCCTGGAGAATTCCATGGACCGGAACCTGGCGAGCTATAGTCCAAAGGGTCTCAGAGAGTCAGACACCTGAGCGACTAAGCGTGCCTACACACCCAAGACCCGGTCAGCAATCCTGGCCTGCGTGCTCTGTAAGTGGCCATTTCCGCTCATCGCTCTCCTTCAGGGATCTTCCCAATCCAGGGTTCAAACCCAGGTTTCCAGCGTTAAAGGAAGATTCTTTACCTTCTAAGCTACCAAGGAAGCCCAAGAAGACTGGAATGAGTAGCCTATCCCTTCTCCAGGGGATCTTCCCAACCCAGAAATGGAAGCAGGGTCTTCTGTATTGCAGGCAGATTCCTGACCAACTGAGCTACCGGGGAAGCTCAATGAGGCCGTTAGGGTGGGCCCAATCCATTCTGTCTGATGTCCTTACAAGAGGAGGACATGTGAACACCAAGAGAGGCACCAGGGATGGGCAGGCACAGACAAAAGGCTATGTGGGGACACAGTGAGGAGGTGGCCAGCTGCAGGTCCAGGAGAGATGGGCCTGCCAACACCTTGATCTTGGGTTTGCTTCCTGGATGAGTGAGAACAGAAGCCTCTGATGTTTAAGCCTCCCAGTCTGTGGCCCTTGGTGGTGGTGGAAGCCTGGCAGATGGCCTATCTAATACAGTAGATCAGGGGTCCCCAACCTCCAGGCCATAGACAGTATCACCTGTCAGATTAGCAGCAGCGGTAGATTAGAAAAGAAAAAAAGTGCACAATACATGTAATGTACTTAAATCATCCCGAAACCAGCCCCTCACCCAAGGTCCACGGAAAACCTCTCTTTCAGGAAGTTGACCTCTGGTGCCAAAAGGTTGGAGACCACTGCAGCAGATAATATGGGATAACGGACAAGTCAGTTGGCATCCCTCTGCCTGAATGGGAACCAGGAAATGACACCACCTATTTGACCATCCTGTTCTGGAGACTAAGCGGGATACACGCCTTGCTCAGCAGGTAAAGAATCCACCTGCAATGCAGGAGACGCAGGGGAGATGAGGGTTCGATTCCTGGGCAGGGAAGATCCCCTGGAGAAGGAAATGGCAACCCGCTCCAGTATTCTTGCCTGGAGAATTCCATGGACCGCGGAACCTGGCGAGCTATAGTCCAAAGGGTCTCAGAGAGTCAGACACACCTGAGCGACTAAGCGTGCCTACACACCCCAAGACCCGGTCAGCAATCCTGGCCTGCGTGCTCTCTGTAAGTGGCCATTTCCGCTCATCGCTCTCCTTCATTGATTTTAACACCTGCCTCCTTCGAGGGCAGGCTATCTGGCCTGGGAGGACGTGCATGCCATCCATCAATGGTCATACTGCGGAATGGCTTCCTGAGGCCCCTTCTCGCCCTGCCTGCGGGTCTGGTCACCATGGATCAGTCACTCAGAAAACGGTGCCTTCCCCACCGCACGCCCGTGCCCTCTCTTAATTAGCACTGTAATCCGCGACGGTTCCGTGAGCAGGAAGCTGAGCAAATGAACAGCAACTGTTCCCTACTTATTTTTTTAATTAATAGCCAGCGAGATGTGCTTGCGCTCTCAGCGTGAGTGTGGATGAGCCTTGATTGCCAGGCGATGAGAAGGGGACGCGGAGGGAGGGAGGTCAGCTCCCAGGTAACACAAGGCCGGTTTTTATTAGCTGACCCCACGGCTTTCTCCTTCTCCGCCTCCGGGCCGTGTGGGGCCGGGGCCAAGCCCTCTGCTGCCCTGGGCCCGAGTCCCAGGCTGGCAGGAGGGTGATAAAACTCCACCAGCCGGGCTCAAGGCGTGAGGATGGGGAGGTTAATGAACTTGTGCTTGGGCGGCGCAGTCCGCTGCCAGGTGAGCCCTGCGGGAGGCGTGAAGAAGCGCGCTCGTCACCGTGGCTGTCGGCGGGCGGGAGGAGGCCAGATGGAGGTGAGCCGCCTCCCGGAGGCACAGCAGGACCGCGTGCCCACTGCAATCTAAAATGTGCAAATTCCTGCAGCAGGGTTTCTGAGGGAAGCAGCAGAAGGGTCTGTTGATGAAGGAAGTGTCACACGTCGGCAGTGCTGTGACCTGACGGCTAGGCCTGCTGGGTTCAGGAGGGAGGTGTGTGAGGCACACTCCAGCCGGGAAGCTTCTGGGTCCTGGCATCACGGCCCCCCTTCCACCAAGACCGCCCGCGTTTCCTCTGTCAAAGACACTCCACGTCTTCTCAGCCGTGAGACACAAGGGGATGGATGCTCTCCCACTCCGACGGGGAGCTGATCGGGTCCAGTTGGTCCGTGCGTCCTGATGCCTGAGTCCCTAGAGGGTGTGGCCCAATGATGGTCATGGGACCTGGTCTCAGATCTGCAGGTGGAGAAACTGCACATTTCTCCTGACTTTGGGGTCTCAGGGTATAGGGGAGAAGTGGGACTCACTTTAGCTACTCAGGGATCACAGAGGGAGAGCAGAGCTGGGAGTGGGCGCTGAGGTGGGCGTGCGGCTCAGAGAAGCAGGTGATATGGTGGAGACACAGGGTAAGCTCCGGACAGAGCCCGACCTGATCCTGATGGCGGCATGCTTTCCAAAGAAGTCTCTCATTTTTCTTCTCTTTGTAGTGTAAGTCTGTTTGCTCTGAGGTCTTTTTTCTTTTTCTTTCTCTCTTTTTTTTTGTCTCCTATAATATAAGGAAATTTGATCCATCTAGGGTCTTTTTTTTTTTAAGTAATTTTCAGTTTTCCTGGGTCTTTGTAGCTGTGTATGGGCTTTCGTGAGCAGGGGCTACTCTTCATTGCATCATATGGGCTTCTCACTGAGGTGGCTTCTCTTATTGCAGAGCCCAGGCTCTGGGTTTCGCGGCGTAGTCCCCCGGGCCAGGTGGGGGACTCCACCAGCCGGGCTCAAGGCGTGAGGATGGGGAGGTTAATGAACTTGTGCTTGGGCGGCGCAGTCCGCTGCCAGGTGAGCCCTGCGGAGGCGTGAAGAAGCGCTCGTCACCGTGGCTGTCGGCGGGCGGGAGGAGGCCAGATGGAGGTGAGCCGCCTCCCGGAGGCACAGCAGGACCGCGTGCCCACTGCAATCTAAAATGTGCAAATTCCTGCAGCAGGGTTTCTGAGGGAAGCAGCAGAAGGGTCTGTTGATGAAGGAAGTGTCACACGTCGGCAGTGCTGTGACCTGACGGCTAGGCCTGCTGGGTTCAGGAGGGAGGTGTGTGAGGCACACTCCAGCCGGGAAGCTTCTGGGTCCTGGCATCACGGCCCCCCTTCCACCAAGACCGCCCGCGTTTCCTCTGTCAAAGACACTCCACGTCTTCTCAGCCGTGAGACACAAGGGGATGGATGCTCTCCCACTCCGACGGGGAGCTGATCGGGTCCAGTTGGTCCGTGCGTCCTGATGCCTGAGTCCCTAGAGGGTGTGGCCCAATGATGGTCATGGGACCTGGTCTCAGATCTGCAGGTGGAGAAACTGCACATTTCTCCTGACTTTGGGGTCTCAGGGTATAGGGAGAAGTGGGACTCACTTTAGCTACTCAGGGATCACAGAGGGAGAGCAGAGCTGGGAGTGGGCGCTGAGGTGGGCGTGCGGCTCAGAGAAGCAGGTGATATGGTGGAGACACAGGGTAAGCTCCGGACAGAGCCCGACCTGATCCTGATGGCGGCATGCTTTCCAAAGAAGTCTCTCATTTTTCTTCTCTTTGTAGTGTAAGTCTGTTTGCTCTGAGGTCTTTTTTCTTTTTCTTTCTCTCTTTTTTTTTGTCTCCTATAATATAAGGAAATTTGATCCATCTAGGGTCTTTTTTTTTTTAAGTAATTTTCAGTTTTCCTGGGTCTTTGTAGCTGTGTATGGGCTTTCGTGAGCAGGGGCTACTCTTCATTGCATCATATGGGCTTCTCACTGAGGTGGCTTCTCTTATTGCAGAGCCCAGGCTCTGGGCACACGGGCTTCAGTAGTTGCAGCACATGAGTTCAGTAGTTGTGGCTCTTGGGCTCTAGAGCACAGGCTCCGTAGCTGCAGCATGTGGGCTCTGTGGCTCCTTGGCATGTGGAATCTTCCTCAGGCAGGGATCAAACCTGTGTCCCCCGCATTGGCAGGCAGATCCTTATCCATGGTACCACCAGGGGAGACCCATCCAGGTTCCCTTTAATGCGGCTGAGATTTCACCACACTTCAGATCTTCCCCCACCCCCGCAGGGGCTCTCCTGCAAGGGGGCGTTCCCTTGAGGGGGCAGGCCAGTGCAAAAAAAAAGATCTTTACAGTTAAGAAAGCAACTAGGCCATATCAAGGGCGGGCGGGGATAAAGCTTGGCTTTCCATAGATTTTTCTAGAAGACCTATTTCCTGGCTCCTCCTTGCCTCGCGCCAGGCACTGTGCCGCCCGCCCTCACAGACCTTCCCTGTTCCAGCGGCACAGAGGCGGTGAATCATTTACCAAGTGTGAGAGTCGCCCACGCCTAGGACCGGACCCCTCAAGAGGCTTGTCTAGGGTCACACGGTCTCTGAATGACGGTGCCAGCCTCCAGATCGCCAGTCTGGGCCAGAGCAGGGCTCCTTCTGCTGTCATATGAGCTTTAAACATGGGGCTTTGGGAGAGCTTCCTGTTAAGGCCCCGCTGGCCATTCACGTGGCAAGGAAGTGGGGTGAGGATTGCTGGACACACACCTTCTGACCCCAAAGAGAAAAGCACCACCTGTCATCCCTCCACACTGATGCCAACCTGCCCTTTGACCTTTCATGTCTCAGCTCCATCGACCCGCCCACACGGCCATAACTCTGCCCAAGTGCTGAGACCATACTGTACTCAATGAACGTGAACATCACCTTTCCAAGTTACCTTTATATCCTTAACACTTTTTATATGCATAACTTCCATATCGAAAACATCCATCCTTTTATAAGACTGCATTGTGCCCATGGGCTTCCTGCTAGCTCAACTGGTAAAGAATTTGCCTGCAATGCAGGAGACCCCAGTTTGATTCCTGGGTGGGGAAGATACCCTGGAGAAGAGATAGGCTACCCACTCCACTGTTCTTGGGCTTCCTTGGTGGCTCAGCTGGTAAAGAATCTATCTGCAATGCGAGAGACCTGGGTTTAATCCCTGGGGAAGATCCCCTAGAGAAGGGACAGGCAACCCACTCGAGTATTCTTGCCTGGGGAATTCCATGGCTCGTCCATGGGTGGCAAAAAAGTTGGACAGGACTGAGCCACTTTCACTACTGTGCCCATATATCATACTTTCCAGATTAACTATTATTGTGAGACATGTATGTTATTTCTGTGGGTTTTCTTCCTGTTACTTTCTCCTACTTTCAATAATTTTGGAGTAGACATTTTTGTGGCAATACCTTTTTTTTTTTTTTTTTAGTTTCTGTTGAGTGGTTTCTTTAGGGTAAAGGACTGTAGAGCTGGAAGACAGAAGTATTTCTAAGGCTCTTCCTATGTCCAGCCTTTCTGTTTTTCAACAGCTTGCCACCCATTGCTATTGCTGCCAGCGGGGGAGGACTGTGGGTTTACTGTATATCAGGGCTCGCGGTTATCATCAAAAATAAGGTTAACTCAGGTATCAACGGGATGTTAAGGCTGCTCTACTTTGTATTAATATTTATTATCAGAGATGTTGGATATGGACGGGCTACTTATATTTCCTCCTGGGTGGACAGGCTTCTGTCTGCTGAAACTCGGCGCTGCATCGCACGGATGTCTGAGAGCTGGGGAGACACAGGAGGCGGGATGGAGACTTGGGTTGTGCTTAGTCGCTCAGTCGTGTCCGACTGACCCCATGGGCTGCAGCCCGCCAGGCTCCTCTGTCCATGGGATTCTCCAGGCAAGAATACTGGACTGGGTTGCCATGGCCTCTCCCTGGGGATCTTCCCAGCCCAGGGATCGAACCCAGGTCTCCCACACTGCAGGCGGACTCTTTGCCCTCTGACCCACCAGGGAAGCCCAATGAGAGATGCTAAGTTTACGGCTGTTAGAACAGTTCCTGCCAAGTAGAAACGATTGCCCCGAGGGTTCCTTCCTCCCTCAGCCTTCAGGCAAGACAGGAATGCCCTCAGAAAGCCTCCTGAGGCAAAGTTCTCACCTCTGCGTCCACCCCTTGCTCCTCTGTGGGTGAAACATGCTCCTCGAGCTGGCTGAGATGGGCGGAGTCACTTTCGATGGCCTGGAGGACTTTCAGAAGCTTCTGCTGTTGTCTGAAAGGTGATTCTTGTTTTAGCAAAGAAGCGGTAATCAAAGACACACAGTCAACAGCATTCCCGTCAAGGGTACCAGGCTTACGTTTCTATTTCACAGAGAAGTGACAGATTGAGAAGAAGACCCTCACTCCCTGCGGACAGATCAGAGGAAGATATAGGCTGGTTTTCACGCTTTAGAAATCACTGTACAATTAGCCCTGAAAGAAAGGCCAAATGATCAGCCAATCTCCTTAAGCCGACTTCTAAGAGTCTAAACGGGAGCATGTCCCCGGTGGTGCCGTGGTTAAGCATCCACTTTCCAGTGCAGGGGACTTGGGTCCAATCCCTGGTCAGGGAACTAAGATCCACTAAGATGCCCTGAGCCGGCGACTAAGCCATGCTCCGTAACTAGAGAAGCACCGTGGGCCACAATGAAGACCCAGGGCAGCCAAAACAAAAAAGAGTCCAGAGGTCCTACTTTACAGCCTGCAGGTCAAATGCAGCCCAGCCTGTTTCTATGTGGCCTGCAGTCTTTACATTTTTAAAGGGTTATTAAAATAAAGAAAACACAAAATGGGGAAAACCTGACGTATTTGTTGTCTGGCCTTTTCCTGAAAAAGTTTCCCAATTCCTGATCTAGAGACTTGCTCTGCGTCTCCGGTTTCTGAGGACACAGCAGATCAAACCCAGCAGAGGGTCGTCCGCACACTCCCCCAAGGTGGAGCAGTTTAAGGCTGAGAATCCCCGAGGCCCTGAAGCACAAAGGATCTCGAGGATGCGGCAGGAAGCCTCTGGTGATGTGCCCGTCACTTGTCAATAAAACTGTGTCTGATGTAACACATCCTCACAGCTCAGCCCTTTCACTGGCAGGGGAAGCCTCAGGCTCTGATTTATGGCCACGGGGGTCCACAGCATGGGGTCCCAATCCGGGATCTGCAGAATCCTGGAGGAATGGCTCAGCAGTGCCTTTTCTACAAATTATCAAAGACAAACTCCCCCTGGGGGGACACAGACCTGGAGAGGACCCAGCGTGGACAGGAAATCCCTCCTTCGTGCAGAGGAAAAGCCCCCACTCTTTGCAGGGCTGGCGCAGCCCCAGGCCGGAGCCTCAGCTTAGCGACCACCGGGCAGGCTGGATTCCAGCTACACAGACAACGGCACCGCCTGCACACGGCCGTGGGGAGCCTGGTGGGGTACGAATGCATGCTTAAAACTACTGGCCCGGGCTAGCTCAACTTTCTGAAAATCGATGTTGCCTGAAGACTGGAGGAAAGCCTTTATTTTGAAAACAAAACCCAACAGCACCAGTCACGGATGTAACGTGTGAGGGGAATAGAAGGCTGAGTTTGAATAAGCTCTGAGTGGAGAAAAGAAGGTTCGGAGGACACTGCTCTGGGTCACCGCCTGCTGTGTGGGCTGCTTCTGTGGGAACCTTGAGAGGGCTGAAGTTTTTTACTGGCTGCACCAAACAAGCAATCAAGTCAAATTCAGGCTTTGGGGCTGGAGGGAGGGTGGGGTTGTGTGGGGGAATGTGGTCTAAGGGAGCAGTTTTAAATGGTCTGGAATCACACAGGAAATAAAAAGAAAAACCTCGGTTAAGAAGATCCTCATGGCTGCCTGGCTACGGGGTTGCTGGTTTTTGTTCTGAAGCCTCTTAGATAGGTACCTGCTTCCCAACAGGCCGATTCTGTCGCTGGCCTCGCCGACGGCTCCGGCTCCCTCTGTGGCCCCGGCCGGCTCCTGTGTGCGGGTCATCGTGGCGAGGAGAGGCAGCTGAGGAAGACGCAGAAGCGTATGAGACAGATGTCCAAGACAACCCTCCCGGCCAGTCACAACAGAGCCACGGTCCGGGGACACGCTTCGCAGAACATCAGCCCCGCTGCCAGCAGCTGGGAACCACACCCGGCGACATCAGCCGCCCGGGGCTGAGTGGATCTAGAAGGCCCGCACACGGTCTTCATCAAAAAACGGGATCTCCGTTTCCTATGAGCTGGGAAGTCCCAGGGAACGATCTGCTTCAATGAGCTACTGAAAAATTTCTCGTCCAAACCTTTCCCCACCTCCCAAGAACCTCTGTTCTGTTTGCTGCAAAGTAATGGGACTCTGTGGAGAATTCCGGCAACATTAGACCCTTTGATTTTTCAGTCCTAGCCGTTTCCCCTTCTGTTTCACTTATCACCTAAACTAAAAACGTGCTCGGCTCTCCATCTGCCATGGAGATGACTAAATAACTGCAGTCGCTGGAAGCTCTGTGAATCCGGGGTCAGGCCACCCAGAAACCGCGGGCTGCAGGGAGGCCGGGGGCAAGCCTGTCGCAGTACTGACCGGCCACGGTCTCGGAGGACTGGGAAGTAACAGAAAAAGTAGGAGGGAGGCGAAGGGAAAGCCACGCTGTGGCTCTGGGGTGCTGCCCTGCCCTGCACGCTCTTTCCTGCGTGCTCTCTCCAGCTCCCCACTGCCCACCCGCACCGCCCCGCACCGCCTCCTCCTCCACGGCTCTCTCCCGCTCCTGGGTCAGGCCAGCCTCACGCCCACACAGTGCTTTCCCTCTGCTCCTTCCACATAGAAGGCTGTTCCCTCATCAGCTGACTTCTTCTTCTTCTTTTTTTTTTTTTTAATTTTTCCCCATCATGCCTCTTTTATTTACATTTTTATTTTTTCACCCATCTTTATTCTTTTACTCCAGTATTCTTTTTTTTTTTTTTTTTTCACTCCAGTATTCTTGCCTGGCGAATTCCATGGCTTGTCCATAGGTTGCAAAAAGTCACACATGACTGGGCGACTTTCACGTTCTCCAGGGGAGCTGGGGAACGTGCTTCTGAGAAAGGCTGTGGACGCTGAGGGATGCCCAAGGCCTCCAGCTCCCCAAGGGCCCCACTCCACCCCACCATCCACTCTCCTGCATGCTGCTCAAACTGCAAGGCTGCAGGCACCAACTTAAACACACGTATGGGGCCAGGGGGCGTTTCCAGAGCTGGTGACGCAGGCCAGGGGCGGGGCATCAGGGAGCCTTGAGGACTGCGGAGGCCGGAAGGGCTCACGCTCTGGGGAAGGAGGTCCTTCCAGAGAAGCCGGAGCTGGTTGCTGGATCCGTACTGTCTCTGACCCACCCGTTTGTAGCCCTCATTTTGGGTGTTCAGCGTTTGTAGAGAAATGAACAAGGACTGGAGGCGTATTAGCATCCAACTTAGGCTTAGGACACAGAAGATGGAAGAGAAGTGGAGGCAATGGGGACTTGGAGAGGTCAGCCAGCATCTGGCATCAGGCAGAGCACGGCGTGCTGACTGATCTGAGGTCAGGGGCGCCCCGACGGCTCTCTCGCCTCACCACGTGCTCGTCGCAAGCACCGCTCAGACACTGCCCGGTCCCTGAGTAGCCCGAGTCCTCCGACCTTTCCCTCTGCCTGGAACGCACCTGCGGTGGGCTGGCGGGGGGCTCGGCCTTTCTGCTGAGGATGGCCCTCTGCAGGGCTTCATTCTCCACCTGGATGGCTCTGAGCACGGCCGAGGCGTCTTCCTCGCGGTCTTCAGTCTCACGCACGGGTTTTCGGGTCGCGGAGAGCGGTCTCTCTCGGCGGCTTCCGGGTCCTGGGAGCGGAAAACCGGGGGCCCTCCTTTAGACGGCATTCTGGAAGGGCAGCTCCCAGCCAGTTAGACTCAGATGGAGAAACGTTCTGTAAAACGACTGGCCCCCACCTTGTCAAGGTCAAGAAAGACGAAGAGCCCGGAGAGATGCTCCAGATAAAAGGGCATGACTCCTGGGACCCTACCCTCTCTCCCTCATGCTGTAGTCATCACTCGACCCCACCCCATACACCATCCAGTCAGCAGTGAGCCTTAAGACCCCTCTGCCACTCCTTAGACCCCGGCTATAAAATAGATCAAAGACCCCTGCTTGGGGTCAGCTCTCTTGAGCCGGCCCACGGTTCTAGCAGCGTCTCCCACTCTCTCCCATAAGCCGGCCCACTATACTGGCAGCCCCCCCCTCTCAACTCTTCCCTGCATGCTGCTCAAACTGCAAGGCTGCAGGCACCAACTTAAACACACGTATGGGGCCAGGGGGCGTTTCCAGAGCTGGTGACGCAGGCCAGGGGCGGGGCATCAGGGAGCCTTGAGGACTGCGGAGGCCGGAAGGGCTCACGCTCTGGGGAAGGAGGTCCTTCCAGAGAAGCCGGAGCTGGTTGCTGGATCCGTACTGTCTCTGACCCACCCGTTTGTAGCCCTCATTTTGGGTGTTCAGCGTTTGTAGAGAAATGAACAAGGACTGGAGGCGTATTAGCATCCAACTTAGGCTTAGGACACAGAAGATGGAAGAGAAGTGGAGGCAATGGGGACTTGGAGAGGTCAGCCAGCATCTGGCATCAGGCAGAGCACGGCGTGCTGACTGATCTGAGGTCAGGGGCGCCCCGACGGCTCTCTCGCCTCACCACGTGCTCGTCGCAAGCCCCGCTCAGACGCTGCCCGGTCCCTGCGTAGCCCGAGTCCTCCGACCTTTCCCTCTGCCTGGATCGCGCCGGCGGTGGGCTGGCGGGGGGCTCGGCCTTTCTGCTGAGGATGGCCCTCTGCAGGGCTTCATTCTCCACCTGGATGGCTCTGAGCACGGCCGAGGCGTCTTCCTCGCGGTCTTCAGTCTCACGCACGGGTTTTCGGGTCGCGGAGAGCGGTCTCTCTCGGCGGCTTCCGGGTCCTGGGAGCGGAAAACCGGGGGCCCTCCTTTAGACGGCATTCTGGAAGGGCAGCTCCCAGCCAGTTAGACTCAGATGGAGAAACGTTCTGTAAAACGACTGGCCCCCACCTTGTCAAGGTCAAGAAAGACGAAGAGCCCGGAGAGATGCTCCAGATAAAAGGGCATGACTCCTGGGACCCTACCCTCTCTCCCTCATGCTGTAGTCATCACTCGACCCCACCCCATACACCATCCAGTCAGCAGTGAGCCTTAAGACCCCTCTGCCACTCCTTAGACCCCGGCTATAAAATAGATCAAAGACCCCTGCTTGGGGTCAGCTCTCTTGAGCCGGCCCACGGTTCTAGCAGCGTCTCCCACTCTCTCCCATAAGCCGGCCCACTATACTGGCAGCAACTCTCCCTTCCCCCACTCTAATCAACTTTACTTCTCTCTCAAAAAAACAAAAAAAAAAAAAAAAAAAAAAAAAAATGGGGCTAACACGGCAGCCGAATGCAGTGGCAATCCCAGGGCTGGATCCTGGGTGGACAGGAATCACTGTAAAGAACATGGCTGTGGTGAGTGGAGAAATCCGAGCAGAGTCTGTGGCTTGGATAACAGTATCATATTAATGCTAAATACCGTGAATGTCATACATAAGTGCACTGTAGCAACAGAAAATGAAGGCCCTTGTTCTCAGGAGGTACACTTTGCAGTGTTCAGGGCAAAGGGGGAGGCTGTCTACAATTTAGTTTCAAATGATTTAAAAATACACACCCACACAGAGCAAATATGAAGCCACTGCGGCAAAATGTTAGCAAGTGCTGAACCTGGGCAAACTGGGGTATCATTTGTACCGTCCTTGCAATGTGCCTTTCTATCTAAAATTGAAACAAAGTTAAAAAAATGAGCCCTCTAAGAAAGTGCCTGTAAGGAATAATCCCTCATATTGTGGAGAAGGATGAGTGTTTGGGAAGACCTGTGCTTTGTTTTTTATCTTGTTTTTGCGTGAGTAACAAGAATTACCCATGCAAATTGGGCTTCCCTGGTGGCTCAGCTCGTAAAGAATCCACCTGCAACGCGGGAGACGCGGGTTCAGTCCCTGGGTGGGGAAGATCCCCTGGAGGAGGGAAAGGCTACCCACTCCCGTATTCTTGCCTGCAGAATTCCAAGGCTTGTCCATGGGCTGCAAAGAGTTGGACATGACTGAGGGACTTTCACTTTCACAACAAGAGTTACAAAGAAATGACTCTTCAATGAAAGAAAAATATACACTGAAAAACTGAAGTTGATTGTGGAAGTTCTGATGCGTGGAACACTGATCTTATAAACTGATATGCAAAAAGTACCCCAGAAGACTGGTTAGAAAAAACACATTAGAGTATGTTCTGTTGTTTAGTCGCTAAGTCTAAGTCACGTCCGACTCTTTGTCAACCCCATGGGCTGTAGTCTGCCAGGCTCCTCTGTCCGTGGGATTTTCTGGGCAAGAACACTGGAGTGGGTTGCCATTGGGCTGATGTGAAAAGGTCAGGTAAAATGAGGGGACACCAATTCCTACCAGGCATCCAGCAGATGGGCTTTGAATGTGAGCATCCAGGGACCGAGGCAGGGGCTCAGAGCGAGTGAGCCTGAATTTGGGGGTGGGGGAGGAAGAGCTGAGCCCAGCTCCTGCCAACACCTGCTACCGTCTTGTGTTTCTAGTGCTGCCAGTTATTTTTTTCCCCAAGAAAAACTAGAATCTGAAATTTATACGAAATCCCCCTGCATTTTATTTGTTCATAAAGAACTCCAGTGTTTTAGGAAACGCGAGAGCCTACAGAATCCAAGGGCTGGTCTGATATGGGTCACAGCAAGTCCAAGCTGCTCCCTGAGGAGAGTCAAGGGCACCCCGAGGAGCCCCTGGCAGCCTTCGGGTGGCTGGCTGGCCCGGGCCATGGCGGCGGTAGCTTGCTCTCTAACGTTGATGGACTCCTGCTGTAGCTCCAGTGCCGTGCCTGGGGACAGAGGGTGAGCACCACTGGCTGGCAGGGAACCTGAGGATTCCAGTCTGTTTTCCTTTCTTATCAGCTATTTGGCCTGCTCTGCAGCCCGAGGGATGAGCAGGTGAGAGCTGGAAGCTGATGGAGGTGGGATCCTCACTGCTCTGGGTTCGAGGGGTTGGTGAGGCCGCTGGGCGCCTCATGCAGGTCCCTGAAGCTGCTGGGAGGACGGAAAAGCGGGTGAAAGGAAGGAAGCGGCCCTGAGTGCCTCTGGAAGGGGAACTGAGGAATTCTGAAGCACCAACACACCTTCACCCCAAGGAGAGCTGAAGCGGAAATGGGCTTCCCCCTCAAGGCAGAGGCACTAAGGACGCAGGCTCTCGAGGGTCACGACACCGTGAGACGAGATGCTGGCCTTGCTGCAGGGCCACAGGCATGGGTGTGCAGAAACACCCCTGTCCTCACACACCTCCCAGCCGGGGGCAGAGACAGACATGGGTCAGGCACACACGACACGCCGGCAGAGGGGACGAGTGCTGGGAGGGAAACCAAGCGGGGGTCAAGGCAAGAGGCGACGGGAGGCAAGGACACTAACTCAGACCCTCGGTCAGGGAAGGCGGCCTCTGAGCCGCAACCGGGAGGCAGCGAGCCTTCTGAAGACCCCATGGGGCGGCTGCTCCAGGCCAAGGGAGCAGCAGTTGCGAAGGCCCTGTAGTGGGCAGAGTCTGGCAGAGAGAGGAAGGACAGGGGCCTGGGCTGGGTGAGCAGGGGAAGCCTGGTGGGCGGCGGGGATGGAGACGCCCCGGCTGTCTTCTCAGGGGACCCCGAGGCCGTCGAAGCTCCAGAGGCCTCCTGTTACTTCCCTCCTTGTTAACGGCTCCACGCGGGCTCCTGGCTCTGGGATCCTCATCCAACATGAACGGAGGGAAAATGATTTCAACTCCGAACCTTGTCAGTTTCAGGATTTGCGAATATCATTAAAACATGCCATGCCCTCCACCACCTGCAGCAAAGCAGAGCTGAGAAACTCAAGGTCCTTTCAGATCCTAGAGAAGAGTGTATGAATACGGGGTGAGGGGCCTGATCACAGCTACCCAAATGTGCCAGCACTCTGCCACTGGGGGCGCAAAGCCCAGCATCGGGGCGAGGCCTGGGCAGCGCCACGGGCAGGAGACCCTGAGATTCGGAAGTTCCTTCTTTTCTTTTTCTTGGACGCTTGTGACTTTTTCTTTACATGAATCTTTTTATTTTGAAGTATAAACAAGGATGGAGTAGGAAATGGCATCCCACTCCAGTATTCTTGCCTAAAAAATTCTATGGGCAAAAGAGCTTGGTGGACGACAGTCCCGGGGCCAAGAGTCGGACGCGACGGAGCGACTGAACACAGTACACAGAGCCAGTGGCCAGTGCTGGGGTGGTTTCGGATGGACATCAAAGGCACTCGGCCATGCCTACACATGCATTCATGCTCCCATTAGCCCCTTCCGGGTGCTCCACTTAAGAGTCCTTACAAAGTCAGTTGAGAAACCGCCACGTCCTGGAGGCCCGTGCTTTTCTACTGCCCTGGGGAGGGGTCACACACGACACGCCGGCAGAGGGGACGAGTGCTGGGAGGGAAACCAAGCGGGGGTCAAGGCAAGAGGCGACGGGAGGCAAGGACACTAACTCAGACCCTCGGTCAGGGAAGGCGGCCTCTGAGCCGCAACCGGGAGGCAGCGAGCCTTCTGAAGACCCCATGGGGCGGCTGCTCCAGGCCAAGGGAGCAGCAGTTGCGAAGGCCCTGTAGTGGGCAGAGTCTGGCAGAGAGAGGAAGGACAGGGGCCTGGGCTGGGTGAGCAGGGGAAGCCTGGTGGGCGGCGGGGATGGAGACGCCCCGGCTGTCTTCTCAGGGGACCCCGAGGCCGTCGAAGCTCCAGAGGCCTCCTGTTACTTCCCTCCTTGTTAACGGCTCCACGCGGGCTCCTGGCTCTGGGATCCTCATCCAACATGAACGGAGGGAAAATGATTTCAACTCCGAACCTTGTCAGTTTCAGGATTTGCGAATATCATTAAAACATGCCATGCCCTCCACCACCTGCAGCAAAGCAGAGCTGAGAAACTCAAGGTCCTTTCAGATCCTAGAGAAGAGTGTATGAATACGGGGTGAGGGGCCTGATCACAGCTACCCAAATGTGCCAGCACTCTGCCACTGGGGGCGCAAAGCCCAGCATCGGGGCGAGGCCTGGGCAGCGCCACGGGCAGGAGACCCTGAGATTCGGAAGTTCCTTCTTTTCTTTTTCTTGGACGCTTGTGACTTTTTCTTTACATGAATCTTTTTATTTTGAAGTATAAACAAGGATGGAGTAGGAAATGGCATCCCACTCCAGTATTCTTGCCTAAAAAATTCTATGGGCAAAAGAGCTTGGTGGACGACAGTCCCGGGGCCAAGAGTCGGACGCGACGGAGCGACTGAACACAGTACACAGAGCCAGTGGCCAGTGCTGGGGTGGTTTCGGATGGACATCAAAGGCACTCGGCCATGCCTACACATGCATTCATGCTCCCATTAGCCCCTTCCGGGTGCTCCACTTAAGAGTCCTTACAAAGTCAGTTGAGAAACCGCCACGTCCTGGAGGCCCGTGCTTTTCTACTGCCCCCGTGTGGGCAAGCGCCCAGCCCCTCACGCCTCAGCGGTCTGCGGCGGGGGCGAGCCCTCTTCTTGGGAAAGGATGACCAGGAAGGCATTTTCTTTCATCTGGTCCAGTTTTATCTGCACAAACCCTTCTTCCCTGAGTGTCTTTCATTTGGGAGGGAATACTTCTTTGGTAACTCCGTTGGTAAAGAATCTGTCTGCAATGTCAGAAACCCCAGTTTGGGTCGGGACTGCTGGGTCTGGAAGATTCCCTGAAGAAGGGGTAGGCTACCCACTGCAGTATTCTTGGGTAAAGAATTTGCCTGGAACGAGGGAGACGTGGGTTTGATCCCTGGGTGGGGAAGATCCTCTCGAGGAGGGCATGGCCACCCACTCCAGTATTCTTGCCTGGAGAATCCCCAAGGACAGAGGAGCCAGGCAGGCTGAGGTCCGTGGGGTCCCAAGAGTCACAACTGAGCAACTAAGCACACACAGCTCCTGCAACAGCATGATCGCCGGGTCCTGCCTGCACCCTTTGAGTCATATTATGCTAAGAAGATGCTTTTAAAATTAAATCAGCCTTTCTCCCCGTGAAGGTCAATGTCTCAGCTCCACCCGCGGCTGCCCAGAAACGCACACACGGGGCGGGTATCCTCCTGAATCCCCGTCTCGCTGCCCGACCGTGGAGACTGCATTTCCTCACCGCACACGAGGTCGCCACCTTCTGAGCTCACTGGAAGCCCCCCTTGCTCACGTGGGTGAGCTGTTTCTGCTCCGGCCTGAGCACCACGTGAGGGTGGATTTATTCTCATCAAAGATATGGAGCACAGTGGATTTATTCACCCAGTACATCCGTGCCGCCCGCAAATGCCAAACGGCACATTTGAAATGTATCCCAAAGCTGTCCTGTCTGGTTGAAAACGACTCCACGGCTGTGAACTTCACTTTCTCTTCGCTTCACTAGAACTGGGCTTTCGAAGCTCTTGCAGGGAAACAAAAGAGCGCATCAACTCGGGAGATTTACCATGAATGCGGCACACGTCACAGAGAAGACGTGAGGACACGGGGCGGCCAGGCGGCTCACCCGGCCAGGCGGCTGCTTCTCACCCGCTGGCTGTGACTCAGTAACTCAAATTCAGCATTGCAGTGCAATGGCCCCTTCCCACACGCAGGGGGCCTTTGAGGTCAGCTGGAAATGCACTGAAATTGCAAACATCACACCTGAGAGTTGCTAGGGTTTAGCACAGGGCTCGTGGACCCGAAGTCCGAAGGTTGAGGCTGGCCTGAAGATTGTGTTGAGTGACTTTTTAAAAATTCTTTTTATTTATTAATTTTTGGCTCTTCTGGGTTTTCACTGCTGCCATGGGCTCTTCTTTAGTTGCAGGGAGTGGGGGCTCCTCTCTAGTTGAGGGGAGCAGGCTTCTTGTTGCGGCGACTCCTCTTTGTTGTGGAACTTGGGCTCTAGGGCACACGGGCCTCAGTAGCTGCGGCTCCGAGGCTCTAGAGCCCAGGCTCCATAGTTGTGGCTCACGGGCTGCGTTGCTCCGCAGCATGTGGGATCTTCCTGGATCAGGGATCAAACCCGTGTTTCCTGCATTGGCAGCTGAACTCTTTACCACTGAGCTACCAGGGAAGCCCCTGTTGAGTGACTTTTTAAATAGGAAATAGATGTTAGGTTTAAAACAAACAAAAAAAGGAAATCCACCTGATAATTGGGATTCTGGCATCTCTTGGAAAGTCATGTGACCTGATAGCCCTTGCTGGCATCCCCCCACAGCGGTCAGGTGGGGAGAGGCGCCCCCTGTAGAGTGGACCTTGGCCTTCCAGTTTCCACCGCGGTGGTCACATGCCTGTCAGCCTGAAAACAGCGCATGATTTGTGTGATGAAAGGTCCAGGGAAACAGCTGCCCTGGCCCTGTCTTATCTTGAGCTGCCCACACTCCCTCGGGAGCGGGGAAGGGGACTGCCTGCCGAGTGCCCCAGAGCCTCTGCGCACCGTAGCCTGGCTCTGCCTCATCAGGCCACCTGCTCCCCACGGGGCAGGAGACTGGACCAAATGGCCACAAACGCCTCCCACGTGCCATGTGCCGCGGTGACATGGCAGCATCTCTCGTCAAGAGGTGGGTGGCGCCTACCTCTCTACCTCTCCCGGCCTTCTCTAGCCGGGCCTGTCCTGTGACTTCCTTCAGCGAACAGATCCTTGGCAGTCACGACGGAGCAGAGCCTCAAGAAAGCACACACGTGTGGAGGCGTGTCCTCTCTGGCTGCCTGGAGACCACCAGGGGCTGGATAAGGAGAGCACGGGGAGCAGAGGCAAACTGTCCCAGCTGAGGTCCTCGGGCCAGGGGGCCTGCCAGCCGCGGCCAGTCACGGCCTCATGCGAGAACGCCCAGCCAGCGCTCCCCAGCTCACTATGGAACCGGTCAGCCCGCCTGCAGCAGTAATAACAGGACTGTCGCTTGAAGTCACGACGGCGTGGAGGGCACTGTCAGGCGGCAGGGGACAGCCGATACACCTGGCTCGTCCAGGCCTGCGTGCGTCTCATCTCTAAGCTTGTCTGGGAGCCTCTCCAGGGGCAGATGCTCTGCAGCCCTTAACACACATCCTTCTGCCGCTGTATCATCGAGAGCTCGGGAACGGACCTGGTTTTTAATGATGTTCAAGGAAGGCCGTCAGCCCCTAACTTCCCATCCCTGACCAAACGACTTTGACTCTTTCCTCTTTCATACTGCAGTCCTTTGCTCTGTGCCTGGCCTCTGATCAATCTGCAGCAAGCTGCCCCGTGCAGTTCATAAAGGCCTCCAGAGACAGCGCCTTCGTGGCCTCCCTGCTTTCCTTCAGGGAACCGCCTCTTCCCCTTCTTCTCCGTCCACACGGTTTGGTGGGCTCTGGATCTGCCCCCACGCCTGGCCCTGCCTGGGCCCATGAGAAAACAGATGCTTCTCCCTGACCGTGGAGTTTAGAGAGCACCTCAGGGGAGGGCTGGTTCTTGGACTCTGTGGGGACCACCAGGAGAGGAGCCACCGAGGACCCTCTCTGCGCCACGCCTGTGACTACGGACGGAGTTCCCAAAGGGTGGTCTCTGGAGCAGTGACCTTAGTGTCACCTGGAACTCATTAGGAATGAATGCTCTCCAGTGCCACCCTAGAGGCACTGAATTAGAAACTGGGGCAGGGCCCAAGCATGGGGTGCTCATTTGCTTATTGAGCGAATCATTCTGATGCATGTCTGATTCTAGTCTGAGGTGCTCTGGACTAGAGGAAAGGAGAGCTGAGTGCGGAAGCTTCTGGGTGACAGTTTCATCTGTGCACCTGGATCCCGCCGTGCCTGAAGCCCTATCTACTGTCTCGGACTCTTCAGATCCGTGAGCAATTACTTTGGCCAGTTTGGATTTCTGACACTTGCTATGAATAGTGAACATGGACGTATGTCATGAGACTCTGGACTTTGGCAGAATGGTCACTCCGTGGCAGGTCTTCTCGACAGCAATGCTAAGGGCACGGCTGGCAGGGGCTTCTAATTCACTCATGCGGAGGGGTGTTACCTTATTTCTACGTTGGCAGCTTGTCTGGGAAAAGTGGTTCAGATATATCACTTCCCTAGAGCGCTCTGACAACCTGGACAGTAAACTTTCTACGTGAAAGACTAATGTTCTTTCGCCCTCAACAAGACAACAGGTCTCCGGAAGCTTCCCAGAAGGTGATTTGTTAGAGACTGAAGTGGTCCAGGACATGCGGCTCCTTCATTAGAACTAGGGACAATGATAGTGATAGAGAGGAAGTCAGCTCTCCTGGAATGGCCTCCTACGTGCATTTAATTGACACAAATTCAATTTTATGACCTTGGCCAAAGATAAAGGGGCACGGAGAGAAATAACTCTTTTAAGAGTGCAGGGCACAGGTTGCATTTATGGTAATGGCTGGCTAGCTAATCCGGACCAACCCATCCCTGAAGCATAAACCAGAAAACCTGGACCAAAGAGTATTATGAAAATCTGTTTATGAAAAGAAGTCTGATTGAAGGCATGGAGAGTGAACAGGGCTGTGAAGGGTTAGAGGCAGGAGAAGAGAAATCCAGAGACATGAACACAGCAGCTGGGAAGTGCTTCCCCTCAAGGTACTGCTGCTTCTAAAGGACACTGAAAGGCTGAGAAGCTGAACGGGGCTGGCAACAGACTCAGGGCTCCATCTGAGAGTCAGGGTGGCCCAGAAATAGCCAGGAGTGGAGGGCACAGCAAGGGTAACAATGTAAGCAAATCCAAATTACTATCCACTATTATAACAACAACAACAACAACAACAATAATAATGATGATGATGATGATGGCTGGTGAGGTTTAATATTTAGAGAGAATTAAAAGGCATGACAATAATCACATTCAATTTTGGAGAGGAGTAAATGGAGCTGGAGTAGGAAGGTCTCCACTGAATGAGAAGCGGTAAACTTGCTAATTTAAAGTACACTCTAATAAGTCAAGAACGCATGTTGCAATCTCTGGTAATGACTAAACAGTAATAAAGGAATGTATAACTAACAAGCTAATAGAGAAGAAAAAAGAGGGATAATATAAAGTAATCAGTTCAGAACAGGACAAGAAAAGAGACGAAAGAGGAACATAAAACAGGCGGAACAAATAAAAAGCGAACAATAGGATGGGAGATTTAAAATCAAATCTATCAGCAATTACATTAAATGTAAATGGTCTAAATGTGCCCATTAAAACACACAGATTGTTAGAGGATAAAAATAAAAACCAATTACATGTTGTTTCCAAGAGACAAACCCCAATGTAAGACTGCAGAAAGTTTGAAAATGAGAGGATGCAAAAAGATAACACCATCTAAACACTAAACAAAAGAAAGCTGGTCAACTTGAAGACAAAAAACATGATTAGAGTGAAAAAGATAAAACGTGGTGTTAAAGGTTCAGTTTGCCAGAAGACACAACAAGGCTGATTTCGTACACCCCTCTCCCACAAAAGATGTCTCCCCAGAAACAGAAAATAAAGCCTGTAAGCAGCCAGGAAGAGGGTGAGCTGGTTTGATTTTTCTGTCCTTGCAGCAAGCCTCAGGGAGGAATGAACATTCCAGTGACCTCAGCATAACCAAAGTCCTTAAAACACACTGTTCCTATCCCCTAGACCCTAAACAGACCCCATGGCTTCATCTGGAACTCAGCCAGGCAGCTGTGGTTGTCCCCACGCTGGGCGAGTGCGACTCTCAGGGCTGGAGGAGACGCTCGGTCTGTGTGTCTAGACAGAGATTCACGTATGCGGCACCTGGTCACGAGCCGGGGGGATTTTCAAGGGGAGCTTTAGTTGCCTTCTTCTGACCTTTACAGCCTCGTCCCCTGTGACACAGCCTCCAATGTCATCCCGTTTCAGGGCGACGGTGGTGGCCGCGCTATGGTTTTCAACTTTCCCTTCTTCAAAGTTGGCTTCTGTGGGAGCACGTACGTGAACAGATAAAGGCCAAGCTCCAACCTGTTCTAGATGAGGACTCCACTGCCCCAGCGTCCTCTCTGAGGGAATCCACACAAGCTGAGGACCAAGGACCAAGGACAGCTGGTCATCTGATATGTATCGGATGGGAAGGCGTGCTTCTTTGCCACGGTGGCCGGGAGGCTCACAGTCACGCCCGTGACCTGTCAGGCAGTCGTTTGCTCACCCCCTGGCATCATCGTCTTGTTCCTAACGCTTGTCTTCCCTTTCCCTTCATTTCCGTCCCTATTTGTTAAAGTCTTCTTGCCCTGTGCAACTTGTTAGAACATGTCAGAACTTCTTGGAGCAAGGCACATGACAATTAATGAAGCTCAACTTCTCAAAATGCTGTACATGAAGGTATGTGTGACCCGCTGACTTCCTGAAGACTTAACCCTCTGTACCTGTGGATGTGACCTTATTTGGAAACAGGGTCTTTGCTGATGATCAAGTTAAGATGAGGTCACTAGGGTGGGCCTCAACCCAATATGACTGGTGTCTTTAAAAAAAGGGGACACTTGTGTACGCAGGAAAGCACCAGGAGAAGGTTGGAGTTCTGTTGCCACATAACAAGGAACTACCAGAAGGTAGGAGAGAAGCCTGGAGCCGATTCACCCCTAGGGCTTTCAGAATGAACATGGCCCTCCTGACATCTCAATCTTAGACTTCCCAGCCTCTAGAAATGGGACAGTAACTGCTATTATTGAAACCAATTAGCCATGTGCACAGAGAAGCCTGGTGGGCTACAGTCCACGGGGTTGCAAAGAGTCGGACACGACTGAGCGACTGAGCACACAGCACCTGTTACAGCACCGAGGAAACTACCACAGTACTCAGCATGACTTTACTTGATACGTGCTTTACAGACGACACTTTCCGGGATCATTTCTATAGTCTCTTACTTGACACATGCTTTACCTTTAAAAATACTAACATTTGGGAGACTTCCCTGGTGGTCCAGTGGTTAAGAATCCGCCTTCCAATGCCGGGGACAAAGGTTGGATTCCTGGTTGGGGAACTAAGATCCCACAACAACTAAGACATAATGCAGCCAAAGAAGTAAGTACATAAATACTTTTGAAAATTCGCAGTTATATATTTATATTAATTTGCAATACGGAATATTAGAAAAAATAGAACAGGTGCATTTTTGGTGTGCTGCTGCTTAGGACTCGGCAGATGTGGGTGGCTCCCACTCCACCAGGGGCTCCGGAAGGTTCCCGCACAGTGGCACGCCACCCTCAGTTCCAGGGAACACCTCGTCCTGGAGAAACTTCACAGCTGTTGCTAGTTTTTCATACTGAGTGGGCACCCGCGGCACAGACTGGAGTCCTGCTGAGCTGAGCAGCGGTCAGTGGAGCCAGCCTGGGTGTGGAAGGAACACCGGCATGGGGTCTGTTACACACTCCACCAGCTGACTGTGAACAAGGGCTTGCTTTGAGCTGGATTCTCCTCTAAGCTGAGGGGCCAGCCAGCCTTTTAATCCTTATACTGACCCTCAGGGCTCTTCTTTCTTTCTTCTGGTTGCGCTGGGTCTTTGTTGCTGCATGGGCTTTTCTCTGCATGTGGTGAGTGAGGGCTGCTCTCTACGGGTGATGCCAGGACTTCTCATCTTGGTGGCGTCTCAGGCTTCGTTGCTCTGAGGCATGTGGGATCCTCCCAGACTAGGGATTGAACCCATATCTCCTGCATTGGCAGGTGGATTCTTTACCACTGAGCTACCAGGGAAGCCCCAGAGTGGGGCTTATCCCTGTTGGCCAGATGGGCGAAGGAGGCCCAGAGAGGTGAAGGCACCTGCCCAAGGTCACAGGGCTAGTAGGTGGAAGGGCAGGCTTTGTACCAGGTGGTCAGGCTGCAGGGTCTGCCGGGCCTGTTTTCTGCCAGGATGGCTGGGCTGGTGGCTGTCAGCCCAGAGCTGCTGGTGGCCCTTTCACCACCTCTGAGAGCCTTTCTGGGAATGAAGGGGGCATAAAGGAGAAAGCTGAGCCAAGAAGAGAGGCGGAACGCTGACACGTTGTAATCACTGGGTCTGGCTGCACACAGCGATCACACCAGGTAACTTTTGGAAGTTGATTTACACGGACTGATGTTGACACTTTGCCTGCAATCCACTCTATCAGTTGCTATCTAAAATGCTTTGTCTTGGACTTCCCTGGTGGTCCGATGGTTAAGAATCTGCCTACCAACGCAGGGCGCACGGGTTTGATTCCTGCTCCGGGGAGATTCCACATGCCACGGAGCAACAAGCTCGTGCCCCACAGCTCCTGCAGCCCTGGGGAGCGGGAGCCTGCGCTCCGCAGCAAGAACAGCCACCGCGGTGAGAAGCCCAGGCACTGCCACTAGCCTGCGTGCTCAAGACCCAGCGTGGCCAAAAATAAAAGTAAATAAATTTAAAAATATAAGAACATTTTAAAAAGAAAAAAAAAAAGATGAGACGCCTTGTCTTGTATCAGTATAGTGTTTTCTCCCAGTCGAGTGGGATCTGATAAGGCATCGTGAGGGAGTGCCTGGGTGCCCCCTCTGCTCACACTCCCTCAGCCAGCGCCCCACCAGTAAGCCCCAGAACCAAAGCTCAGGAGGGTCAACACCCCCAGGCACAGCTCACAGCCCGGGACCGAGAGGAGGGTCCCTCATTCTCCCTGGGCTGGGGCGCAGGCTTCTGCTCAGCCAGGCGGTGTTCTGCCTCCCCAGCGGCCTTGCTCGGTGATGAAGCCCGTTCTCGCCCCTTCCCTTTCCAGGAACCGCCTCCCAATTAGATGACTTGTTCTAGAATCCTTATCTCAGAGTCTGGTTCTGGGGAATCCAAACCAAAACAATATTTACATAGTAGGCAGCAAACGCTCTGTGGAAGGATTACTATCGCTTCCTCCACCCCCTCCCATCTGCCTGAGCTGCTGAGAAAAGAGCTTCAGGCTTGGAGTACTGGCCCAGATCTGGGCTTCCCAGGTGGCACTGGTGGCAAAGAACTTGCTCCCCAAAGCAGGAGACATAAGAGACACAGGTTCAATTCCTGGATTGGGAAGATTCCCCAGGTTGCATGGCAACCAACTGCCGCCTGGAGAATTCCATGAACCGAGGAGCCTGGCAGGCTACAGTCCATGGAGTCGCAAAGAGTCGGAGACAACTGAAGCGACTTAGCATGCATGCACACACGTAAGCACACGCGGTCTAGACCTAGGAACCGTGACTGGAGGGAGGGCTTGGTTCCCACCACGAGGTCCTTGGATCCATCCCTGCAGGAAACAGTCCCTCCAGCTCCTCAGTAAACGTGGGTGGAATCTCACAGCCACAGAGGTCACTGGTCTAACGAGGCTGACGGAGAGGGCCTGGATCTTTGTCCTGGGCACCCCAGAGTTCCAAATTGTTAGGATACCAGGATGCCCTGAGCTCTTTGAGGTTCTTGGGGTCCCAGAAATCAGAAGAAAGTTGCCCTCAGAGTCTCTCCAGCCACTAGAAGGGCTCCGGTGCAGCAGGCTGAGACGAGTCATCTGCAGCCTCTAGGCCGTGCCGTCTGCGAGTTAAGGACACAGCCATGGAGCTGCTCCATCAGCAGGTGAGGCCTCCACCTGCTGCTTTCCAGCTGTGTGCACCACCTGCTCTGTGCCTCACGCCTCATCTGAGAAATGGGTACAATCACAGACCCCATCTCAAAGGCCGGTGATAAGGATTAGAATTTATCTATGCATATACACGACATAGTGTACTTATACAGGAAGTCTCCTACGTATGAACTTTCAAGTTGCAAAGATGCGAACGTGCATTCCACCAGCGTCAGGCACGAGTGGAGGCGCAGCTTGCCCTCCGTCTCTTATGGCCGGCGATCCTTCAGCCCCACCACCTTCCCCTCCCCTCCCTCCTCCAGTCAGTGGCTCTTCCTGCCTGTCTACTCGATGCCAGTGCCGTGTGCCAGCTGCTGTGCGGCGCGACTGTACTTTGCCAGGTCTGTACCGCCCCATTAACGTACACGACTACAGAGCTGGTTGAGTTAGCCGGGCACCGAGGCTGGCTTTGTTGGACTAATGAACCCACTCTCAAATTGGATTTACAAACTCATTCGTGTATAGGGGACTTACTGTAGATAGATGAGTAAATTTCATATAGAATTTATATATACACATATATATGTAACCTCTATAATGTATATAAGTAAATTATAAGTAAACACACAGTAAAGTGTGATAAATAAAAGCTTAAAGTGGTAGCTGGCTCTCGGTAAGGACTCTATCCATGGACCTCCCCCCATTTCATAGAAGGGCATCTGATGAACCTTTAACCATAAATTTCTTTTTACCTTTAGAATACAGTATCGTTTGCCTATATTGTTGCCCATATAAAATAAGAAAATTCATTTACAAGGAAAGAGGGAGAGAAAACAAATTTTCAATCAAAACCACTTCTTAGCTGTAGACCCAGAGAGTAACTATGACCATTACTTTTATGTGTCCACTCAGCTGGGCCATGTCATGTCCAGCTATTTGTTCAAACATCATTCTGGATGTTTCTCAGAGGGTGTTTGGGGATGAGACGAACATGTTTACTGATGGACTAAGGCACACTGCCCTCCACAGAGCGGGGGGCCTCATCCAGTCAGTGGAAGGCCTGAATAAAACACAAAGACTGGGGGCTTCCCTGGTGGTCCAGTGGGTGAGGACACTGCCTTGCAGTGCAAGGGGCGCCGGTTCGATCCCTGGCCTGGCAAGATCCCACGTGCTGTGGAGCGACTGGACCAATGTGTCCAATCACCGAGCCGGAGCTCTGGAGCGCATGTGCCCAGAGCCGGTGCTCTGCAACGACAGACGCCACCGCGATGGGAGGCCCACACGGGTCAAAGAACAAAGATGGATGAAAATAGAGAAATGAAGGACCAATAGAAGTGGCCCGCCCACCCCCTCCTTCCCCAACCCACCCCCACCCCCACACAAAAAAACAAACAACAACACACAGACTGGTCCTCCCATGAAAAAGAGAGAGTCTTCCAACAGACAGCCTCTGAGCTTCGTCTGCAGCACCAGCCCGTCCTGCCTGATGGCCTTTGACCCGGAACACCGACTTTTCCTGGGGCCCCAGACGAACGACCCATTCTGCAGATTGGACTTGGTAGCCTCCATAACTGCATAAGCCAATTCCTTAACAATTTCCTTAACAATTTCTCTCTGGGGGAGGGATGAACTGGGAATTTAGTAGGTGCAAACTATTACATAGAGAATGGATGGACTGAACTCTCCTCCCATAGAGCTCAGGAACGGCACTCAATATCCTGGGATAAACCACAATGAAAGATGAATGAAGATGAAAAAGAATGTATGAAAAATGTATAAAGGAGTCACTTTGCTGTACAGCAGAAACTAACACTGTAAACCAAGTACAATCCAAAGAAAAAAAAAAGTAAAGGGATTTCCCTGGTTGTTCAGTGGATGAGAATCTGCCTGCCAATGCAGGGGACACAGGCTTGATCCCTAGTCCAGAAAGAGTCCACGTGCTACAGCGCAGCTAAGCCCGCGTGCCATGACTACTGCGCCCGAGCTCTAGATCCTTTGAGCTGCAGCCGTGGAAGCCCATGCGCCTAGAGCCCTGCGACCCAACAACAGAAGCCCCCACAATGAGAAGCCTGCATGCTGTAACCAAGAGCCGCCCCGGCTCACCACGACTCGAGAAAGCCTGCGCACAGCACTGAAGACCCCACATAGCCAAACATAATAAAATCAATTAATTTAAAAAATAATTTTAAAAAAGCCAAAAAATAAATTTATCTCTCTCTATATAAATACACATCCTGTGGGTTCTATTTCTCTGGAGCTGTTTTTCTTTTTTAAAGATTTTTTTTTAATGTGGACCATTTTTAAAGCCTTTGTTGAATTTGTTGTGATATTGCTTCTGTTTTATATTTTGAAATTTTTTGGAGGGGGGATGCCGTGAGGCATGTGGTATCTTAGTTCCCCGACCAGAAATAGAAACTTGCACTCCTTGGAAGGCAAAGTCTTAACCACTGGACCACAAGGAAAGTCCCTCTCTGGAGGCCTTGACGAATAACACATTTGCTGAAGATCAGCTCAAGCCTTGGGGAAGAGGGTGATGAAGCAAGGACTCCTCCATCATGATGGCAGCCCACTGAGCGTGCCCCAAGCCCGGCCCCAACCCCACTCGCGAGTCCCAGGACTCTTACTTGAGCACATTCTGTCTTGATCCGGGAACGTGGTCGTTGGGGGCTGAGGACTCAGGTGTGACTCAGGTTTGCTGGGAATGAAGACCTCGGCGTTATCCTTCCGCTTGGCAGACAAATTCCTTTCCTTTTTATTACCTGTAAAGACACAATTGTTTATAGGTCAAACACTAAGGGCAAGCAGTGCTGGGACACTCTGCTCAGGCGTCTGTTTGTTGGTGTGTTCACTTACGCACTCAGCAAACACTGATGGAACCTCTGCTCTGGCACCATGCTAGTTTCCGATCAGAGGTGTGGATAATACAGACAACAAAACAAGTCTGCTGGTTTAAATAACAGCTAAAAATAATAGCACGTGTGGGCTGTGAATCTGGCAAAAAAACTATGAAGGTTTGCATGTGGCTCGGGTTTGGGAAGGGGGCTTCCCAGGTGGCACAGTAATAAAGAACCCACTTGCCAATGCAGGGGACGCAAGAGATGTGGGTTCGATTCCTGAGTTGGGAAGATCCCCACAAAATTCCATGGACAGAAGAACCTAGTGATCTACAGCAGGGGGGTCACAAAGAGTGAGATACGACTGACCAACTGAGCACACGCAGGTCTGGGAACAGTGGCTCCGGACCTTAGAACCGGCCAAAGTTTAAGAACATGAGAGGACAGGGACTTCTCTGGTGGCCTCGTGGCTAAGACTCCGTGCTCTCAATGCAGGAGGCCTGGGTTCAATCCCTGGTCAGGAAATAGATCCCAACACTGCAACTAAGAGTGTACATGCAGCAATGAAGAGTAAAGATCCTGAGTGCAAGCAGAGCCAAATAAATAAATATTAAATAAAAAAAGAACATGAGAGGACATGTTTAGGCAGGGCAGCAAGGTAGGTGGCTAAATGGAATAAAGAGAAAATCCAGGAGAGGAGTTCGGTCCCCGGACTTGGGAGCCCCCAGCCCGGGAAGGCAGAGAACCCCACAAAGTGTTTGCTGAAATTCAGAGGAAATCCTCGGGCCTGTGGTGGCCCAAAGGAGGGAAGACCCAGAACTGAGAGCCCTATGGGATTCTTGGCAGCTCAGGGTAGATGCTGGGAACGTGTGTGGGGTCTGGCCAATTTGGACTACTTCTCTGCCATTCCGCCTTGACCTTGTGAAGCATATGTGTTTTCTCTACACTTTCTGAAGTGGCTGCTCCCTGGTTGGCTGGACACCCAGGGGACCAAGGGCAGACCTGGTCTGTGAGCCAGAAGCCACCATGTCCAATGGGACAAGATGAAGAATGGAGAAGGGCCAATGTCCAAATGGAGACTGACTGCCCAATATGCCACTGATGGTGAGAACGAAAGCCAGTGTGGATTCAGTTCAGCCTCTGGAGGGGCCAGGCACTGAGGCAGGTGCCCGACACACACACTCTCATGTATTTTCCTGGTCAGCCATCCTAGTGGGTGGAGAGTAGGCAGAATAATGGACCTCAAAGATGGCCACGTCTTAATTTTCAGAACCTGTGAGTGTGTTAGGCTACAGAGCAAAGAGGATTTTTTTTTTTTTAACTTTTATTGTACTTTTTTTTATTTTTTGTGAGATAAACTTGCTTTTTATTCACAAACTTTGGTGCACATAGCAATTTATGCTTAGTTTCTTTCTTTTTTTTTTTAAACTTTTATTTTATTTTTAACTTTTACAGAATTTTGTTGTTTACAGATATGTACGTTCCCAGATTAGTCATATGTATATTCCCCCCCATTCCACCCCTCCAGGCCGTCAGCAAAGGGGAATTAACTGTGCTATATCAGCTGCCCTTAAACTAGGGAGGTTATCTTGGATTATCTCACTGGACCCAATATAATTACATGGGTCCTTAAAAGTGGAAGAGGGACAGAGTTTCGGTTTGAGATGATGAAAAACTTCTGGTGGAAGACAGCAGTGATGGTTTCACCCAGTGTGAGGGTACTTCCGGACACCAAATTGTGCTCTTAAAAATAGTGAAGAAGGGACTTGCCTGGTGGTCCAGGGGTTAAGCACCTGCCTGCCAAGGCAGGGGCCATGGATTCGATGGGCCCCTCATCTGGGAAGACTCCACATGCCTTAGGGCAACGAAGCCCATGGGCCACAAGCCCTGAGCCAGCGCTCCGGGGCCCCTGCTCTGACACAGAGGAGCCACCACAGTGAGAAGCCCAAGCAGTACAACTAGAGAGCAGCCCGCCTTCGCCGCAACTAGAGAAAGCCTCTATGTAGCAGCAAAGACCCAGCACGGTCAAAACCAAAGAAGTTGATTTTAAAAAATAGTGAAGGGGGCTTCCCCCTGGTGGTCCAGTGGGTAAGGACACCGCCTTGCAATGCAAGGGGCACCGGTTTGAGCCCTGGCCTGGGAAGATCCCACGTGCCGCGGAGCGGCTGGACCCATGTGTCCATTCACCAAGCCGGAGCTCTGGAGCGCATGCGCCCAGAGCCGGCGCTCTGCGACGACAGATGCCACCGCGATGGGAGGCCCACATGGGCCAAAGAACAAAGACGGATGAAAATAGAGAAATGAAAGACCAATAGAAGCGGCCCGCCCACCCCCTCCCTCCCCAACCCGACCCCCGCCCAAAGTAAATAAATAAATAAATCCTTAAAAAAAAAATAGTGAAGGTAAAGTCTCTGTTATGTATATTTCACCACAATAACACACACACACACATGTGCAAAAGGGCTGCAGAAGAGGAGGATTAAGGGAGACGTGATGACAGAAGAAAAGCACAGAGAGGTGTCACGCTGCCCACTTTGAAGACGGAGGAAGGGGCGGGGAGCCAAGGGAAACGGCAGCCTCCAGAAGCTGGAAAGGGCAAGGAAACAGGCTCCCTGGAGCCCACAAAAGAAACACAGCCTGCCGACACTGTGATTTCAGCCCAGTGGGACTCACATCAAACTTCTGACCCACAGAACAGTAAGATAATAAACTTGTATGGCTTTGCTTTGTTACAGCAGCTACAGGAAGCGAACACATACTACTGCAGACCAGGCCTCTGAGCTTCCAGCTGTTTGTCCAAGGTCACAGAGCTAGGAAAGGATGGAATCAGGCTTGGAGCCCTCTCCTCAGCCACGCCTGGCTTCCCAAGTGGTTGCTCAGACAGTAAAGAATCCACCTGCAGTGCAGGAGACGAGGGTTTGATCCCTGGGCCAGGAAGATCCCCTGGAGGAGGGCGTGGCCACCCACTGCAGTATTCTTGCCTGGAGAATCCCGTGGACAGAGGAGCCTGGCGGGCTGCAGCCCATAGGGTCGCAAAGAGTGAGTGGGCACGACTGAGCGACTAAACAACCATCACTCGTAAACTGCCTAGGCTCCAACGGCTCTCCTCCTGTGGCCTGACCCTTCACACCCGGAAGTGAATGCTGTACCCACCCCTGGCCCTGCCCCATCCCTCATCTCTAGGCCAGGGGCCCAGTTAACCTCCTCTCAGCTCCTACCTGAACCGATATACACCCTGGCCCATGAGACAGTCTACCAAGGCTACAATCAAAATACCGCTGGAAAGTTAAACCCTTACTATTAGATCCAGACATTAAAAGCAAAGAAATGTCACATAAGAGAGAGCTTACTTTTGGAAGCTGGGTTAAACTCCAGTACTACAAGGGTGTCCGGGCCCCAGAGAGGGCGTCCTTCTGTTTCTCGGTCCTCAGGAACCTCCTTCTGCACAGAGTCCCCTTGGGAGAGCGGGGGGTCATCTCTGGGACGGCCCACTAGCACCTGGTCCTCGGGTTCCGGCTCAGAGAGCACATCTTCCTCGATAGAGTCATACTCGTCGCTGGAACCTTCCTTTTCTTTCCTTTGTAGATTGACACTAAGTTCCAGGCTTTCTCTTAGCTCCTGCCACAAGTCAAGACAAGAAGGGAAACATGATGAAATAGGTTCCTTTGAGGGAAAAAGAAAATGCCTTTGAAAACAGATCGTAGGAATCAAAGAACTTGTCCCATCAAACTAGCACTTACTAAAACCACCTCAACCCACGTGCTAGCCTCCCTTTGAAGACGAGAAAATAAGGTGGCAACGACCAACTCCTGTCCGGATGGAGCAGCACTGACAGGATGCACCTGTGGTTTCACAGGCTGAGGATGCCGCTAGATGTGTGTGTGAGGAACACTTTTGATTGGGGGCTTGTTAAAACAGATGCTGGGCTCCCATCCCCTGAGTTTCTGACTCAAGGGTCTGGATGGGGCCTGAGAATCTGCATGGCTAACAAGGTGCTGCTGATCCTGCTGATCCAAGGCCACAGCTGACTGTGAAATCCCAAAGGCCTCCAAATGACCCTGCTCTCCCAGGAGGTAAAATGTCTGTCAGATGGTTGTAGGAGTCTGTCTTGTAGAATGAAGGACATTTAGAAGCACCTAGAAACGTTATAAGGCTTCCCTGGTGGCTCAGACAGTAAAGAATCTGCCTGCCATGTGGGAGACCTGTGTTTAATCCCCAGGTTGGGAAGACCCCCCGGAGCAGGGAAAGGCTGCCCACTCCAGTATTCTTGCCTGGAGAATTCCACGGCTTGTCCATGGGTCACAAAGAACTCGACACGACTGAGCGACTTTCACTTTCATAAACGTTATAACATTTAGTCCCCAACTACAGTCACTTGATTTTCTTTCAAATGTGTTTCATTTCCAAGAGATTGTGGATTTACAGTCATTTTTTAAAACATTTATTCAGTTTTATTTTAGCCCTAAATTAATCTTTAATGTTATGTTATTTTTCTTGAATTTTTCCTATAGAAATGATAAGAATGTTCTCATAAGGGTGGCATTCATATATGAATGTCAGTATCTGTGGAATACAAATTCACTTAAAATTTCTGTAACAGACCTTTTCAGTCTTTATACTATGGTCATTTTGGACTGAATCATACTTTGCTGTGGGACACTCTGCATTGCAGGATGTTTAGAAGTATTCCGGTTACTATACGCGAGATACCAGGGATACCTCCCTTGGTTATGATAATCAAATACACCTCTAGACATGACCAAGTATCTCCCTGCATTGTTGTGGATTTACAATCTCGAGACCAAGCATTAAGATCCATACTTAGAGTGATCAGAAACTTTATCCCTGAAGCCAGGCTATTTTGGAGATGGAATAAGGGCACTACGCCACTTACCCTGGGGCAGAAGTGTACACGGGACTGTCTGGGGAAACCAGTATGTTTGGTCAGCCTCGCTGTGCTATCCTTGTAGCCTTTATAGTAATCAGCATAAACGTGAGAGTGTGAGAAGCAGTCAAGTTTATGGTTGACTATAAACTGAACACTTGTGGGGTAGGTGGAATAAGGACTCCCCAGAGATGCTCAAGTCCTTATCCCTGGACCTGGTGAATTAGTGAGGGCTCATGGAGTGAGAAGCACCGTTTAGAAAACTTTGATCATCTTACAGAAATCACCCTAAAAGGCCCGATGATAGACATACAGACATCAAAGACGCTGCTGGGGCGTGTCTGGGAAACTAAACATGTTATTGGGAACTAAAGGACAGAAAATCCTGTTAGGTGGCAGCAGAATCTTAGCCCAACTGTGTCCTATAGTGATGCGGTATGTGGAACTTCAGATGACGAACCTGGATATTTAGTTGAAAAGAGTTCCAAGCCAAGTGTTAAAAATACAGCCTGGTTTCTTCTCGCGGCTCACAGTAAAACGCTCGAGGAAAGGGAGAGACTGAGAGAAGAACTGTTAAGTAAAAAGGAACTGGGATTTGATGATTTGGGAAGCTCTCAGACTATCCAGCTCAGAAAAGATGCTAAAATTGGGAGATTCGCTGTCAGAAAAGCACGCACTGGAAAGAAAAAAATGAAGGGTGTTGCCTGGAAAACCCCTGGCTAAAACCTCAGAAGGATCCAGTTTAGAGGATTTCAGAACACGGAGGGTTCTTTGAAGAGATGAGACACGTGACTCATGAATCCCCCTAGACAGCTCAGCGGACGCCAGAAACCAAGGCGGGATGATCCAGGAAAGATCAAAGGAGGCGTCTCTCGTTCACTCGCAAGGAGTGAATCCTAGAACTGTGCATGGTATTTGAGAATGTCATACCAGCAGAAACACCGCCAGCTTGGACGGAAGGAGAGGGAGAAGGACAAAATAAAAAGAAAGCTGTCAGACTCCCGAAGTTCTACAGGCAGGAAACAGGCTGATAAGACTGGGGGGCTGCCAACACAGGCTACCCTCTGTGGAAGAGGAAGAATGACTCCCAGGGTGGAGCCAGGGGTCCCACGGGCGGAGCCCTGAGCCCTGAAAAGTATTCCTGTGCCTTGAAACCTAACGGAGTTTGCCCAGTTGGATTTCAAAACTGCTTGGGTTTGGTGGCTTCTTTTATTTTTCCCCTTTAATTTACTGTCGACTGCAATGAGAATGTCTGTTAACTCCAATACAGCTCCTGACCCACCACTGCATTCTGGACCTGATAACTTGTTTTCTAGTTTACTAAGGAGAAGGAGAGCAATTTCTCTCACAGAAGAAGAGAAATTTTGTCTAGGAAGAGTAACACGCATTGTTTTGTCCCTACGCAGTTTAGATGTGAGTGATTAGATCTGAGAGTTTCCAGAAGACGAGACTTAGATGATATTTTGGACTTCAGTTGTTACGCTAAAGGGTTGAGACTCTGGGGACCCTTCAAGTGGGATGGATGTATTTTGCATGTGAGATGGACATGAATCTTCGGGGACAGGGGACAGGAATCTGCTGTGGGACCCAAATGTGGCCATGGTCTAATCCCTTGGATGGTGAATGTTAACCTTACGTGGCAGACGTGATTACGTTTGCAGATGTGATTAAGCTAATGATCTTGAGACAGGGAAGATTAGCTTTGATATCCGGGGGTGGGGAGGGCAGTGCTGATTAATCACACAGGTCCTACTAAGATGAGGCAGGAAGATCAGCATGAGAAGATCAGAAGCAGAAGATACAAGGACGGAAAGCAGAGGTTAGGAGGGAGAGAAGATGCTACTCTGCTGGCCAGAGGAAGAAAGGGCACAGGCCAAGGAACACAGATGGCCTCTATAAGCTGGAAAAGGCAAGGGAATGGATTCTTTGCTAGAGCTTCTAGAAGGAACATCAGTCTGATGACATCTTGATTTTAGACAGGGTAGCTGCATTTGGACTTCTGAGCTCTAGAACTTGAGATAAACCACTAAGTTCGCAATACATGTTACAACAGCAATAGGAAACAATTTTTGAGGGGGCCGTGCTGTGAGGATTGCGGGATCTTAGTTTCCCAATCGCTTCCCTGAGGAGGGCTCAGATGGTAAAGAATCCACCTGCAATGCAGGTGACCCAGGTTCTCTCCCTGGGTCCGGAAAGATCCCCTGAAGAAAGGAATGGGTATCCACTTCAGCATCCTCGCCTGGAGAATTTCATGGAAGGAGGAGCCTGGTGGGCTTCAGTCCACAGTGTCAGGTTGCAAAGATTGAGTCACACGATTGAATGATTCACATGTTTCCACAGTGTCTCAGTCGGGGACCAAAACCCAGCGGCTGGCAGTGAAATCACCAAGCCCTGACCACGGGACCGCCAGGGAATTTCCCAGGAAGCTCATGCAGCTATCTGTCTTTCACAGCTCTCTCCCTCCCGCCGGCCCAATATCAAATATCAGTGATATTTACCGAACAAATAGAACACTGCCTGGCTCCTAGTAGATGCTTGACAAATATTTCCAGAATGACAATAATTCTTGTCAGTGACGGGCCGAGAGACGTGAGCAGGAGCGGAGAGCACCCACCTGCCCCAGAGGTGGCATCAGGGATGTGACTCTCGGCAAGTTACTTAACCTGTCTGATCTGCATTTTGATATCCATAAAAATGGGCTAATGAAAAACAAAAACAAAAAAAAATGGGCTAATGAATCCCAACCTCACTCGACTGTCTTATTAAAGTAGCGGTGTGAACTGCAGATGAGTCTGTGCCCTCCTCCGGGGGTTATCTGGCAATCACGGGAGATGTTTTTGGTTGGAAAACGGGAAGTGGCGGGGGCGGCTAGTGGCATCTGGTAGACAGAAGCCAGGGATGCTGCTGGACACCCTAGAATGTACAGGACAGCTCCCACCACAAAGAATTATCTGGTCAAATGTCAGTGGCGGTGGGATTAGAAAAGCCTATATGACAGTGAGCATGTTTTCACCAAAGGCACTTAAAAGATAATAACAAGGCCTTCACATCGCATTGACATGATTCAGGCAACCTTTACAGAAGCCAGACTGAGGTCACGGCTCGTGTCTTCAGAGTCTGGTCGTGGTGGGCAGCTGGAGGACCCGTAGATTTACTGCCCCTCCCTGGGCAAACACGAGCTCCCGGGTGGCCTGCTATTTAACAGCAAAGACACCGACTGTAAAACGGTAAGGCTTTACTGCGGAAGAACGCTCTGTACTTGACAAAACATTTCCAACTTCTCTCATGTGATCCTCACAATAACCCTGCGAGATGGGTGGGCTGAGTGAAACTTGCTCTAATGAACATGAACTCTCGTTATCAGAGGATTAGCAAACGGCTCCTGTTCTTGGCTCACCGCTCAATCTCTGATGGGGTCATCTTCAGTTCTGTGTTCTGAGGAGGTGGAGGAAGCCTACGTGAGAAAACAGAGATTTCCCTGGTGGTCCAGCGGCTAAGACTCTGTGCTCCCAATGCAGCGGGTCCAGGTTCGATTCCTGGTCAGGGAACTAGATCCCACATGAAGCAACTAAGAGTCTGTATGATCTAAAAATCCCACATGCCACAATCCAGATCAAAGATCTCTCATACTGCAACTAAAATCCAGCACAGACCAATAAATAAAGACTAAGCAACAACAATGATAACTCCTCTTTCTGCCACCCTAGTATTCTCCCCCAGTCACGTTGGATCAAAATGATTTAATGGGTGCCAGTGAACTGGGAGATTCCTAGCTAGGAAACTCCTGTGTCTTCCCGGGAATCCTGGTCAGCCCCAAGGCCCAGAATCCTCCCTAGTGATGCCTAAGGCCAAGCATAGCCCTCCATCACCCACTCCCAGTCCCAGGAAATATCTGGATGGGACACTTGGATTGGGCTTCCCTAATTGCTCAGACAATAAAGAATCCGCCTGCAATGCAGGAGACCAGGGTTCGATCCCTGGGTCCAGAAGATCCCTTGGAGAAGGAAATGGTAACCCACTCCAGTACTTTTGCCTGGAAAATGCCATGGACAGAGGAGCCTGGAGGGCTACAGTCCATGGGGTCGCAAAAGAGTTGGACACGACTGACTAACACTTAGAATTCTAGAAGCCATGGTCAGCTGAGCAGGTTCCCTGCAGCCTCTTCGTTCCCTTCACCATATGGCAGCCCTATCATTTAAGTAACTGACTTCCTGGAGGCCCCCCATGTTGCAGAACTTCAAACAGATCCAACTTGTCACAACGATTAGACAGCAGTCATGACGTGTGTCCTCAAGCCCTGCTCGCAGCTCCTTCTAGAATGTCTAGCTGTGAAAGACTCACTTTTGTGGTCCAGCCAAGTGGGAAGATGATGAGACCACGATTATCATCTGTTTATTCCCGCACGCAGGTGTGCTACAGCACTAAGGCCTGGGGCAATGGTAGTGGGTAAGATGACAAAGTCTCAGGCCATCAACGCATAAAGAAAAAGAGACAGGGAACAACAAAACTCTATAAAAGTAAAAAAGCAAAATAAAAAAAAAAAACAAAAAAAGAAAAAAAAAAGAAAAGAAAAAGAGACAGGGGACTTCCCTGGTGGTCCAGTGGCTAAGATTCTGTGCTCCCAATGCAAGGGGCCTGGGTTCAATCTCTGGTCAGGGACCTAGATCCCATATGTCGCCACTACAGATCCCTCATGCCACAACAAAGACAGAAGATCCCACATGCCATAACTAAGACCTGGCACAGATAGACAAATAAATACATATGTTTTTAATTAAACAATATCACTATGGCTCTTGGACGCCAAATGGATTCTGAGAGGCGGGTCAGGATGGATGCAGGGTGGACAGCTGCAGGTAAAGAGGAAGGGGGTGGAGCTTCCCTGGTGGTCCAGTGAGTATAGAGTGCGCCTTGCAGTGCAAGGGGCTACGGTTTGATCCCTGGCCCGGGAAGATCCCACGTGCCACGGAGCGGCTGGACCAGTGTGTCTGATTACGAGTCAATGCCCTGGAGCGCATGTGCCCAGAGCCGGAGCTCTGCCACAAGCGAGACCACTGTGACGGGAGGCCTGCAGAGGCCAAAGAATAAAGATGGATGAAAATAAAGGTAAAAAAAACCAATAGAGGCCGAAATTTAAAAAAGAAAGAGGAAGGGAGTGGCAGACGTGGGGAAAGGAGACGCCTTCGGAGGTGTATTCTGGAGGTTGAGATGACAGACATGGCTAACTAGAAATGACCTGCATACACACCCTTCCCCCTCGTCCTTCTAGAAATCTATCCTTGAGCCTTAAGTATCAAAGACTGTTGAGGCATCATTTAAAACAGACAATGATCTTCATCTTCATCTGTCAGAGCTGGGTTAAAATACTAATAGAGCAGGTGCTGACAGAGTCCCAGGCAGCCCTTACAGACAATGAGCACGTATTCAGAAAAGACATCAAGGTATAGGTTTAAGTAAAAACAGAAGCACATTGAAAAATGTACATATAAACTCGATTTTTAAAATAATTATCATAGGGGCTTCCCTGGTGGTCCAGTGGGTAAGGACACCGCCTTGCAGTGCAGGGGGCGCCTGTTCGATCCCTGGCCTGGGAGGATCCCACGTGCCGCGGAGCTGGACCGATGTGTCCAATTACCAAGCCGGAGCTCTGGAGCACATGCACCCAGAGCCGGTGCATTGCGACAACAGAGGCCACCGCGATTGGAGGCCCACATGGGCCGAAGAACAAAGATGGATGAAATCAGACAAAATGAAAGACCAGTGGAAGACCAGGGTGGTCTGCCCACCCCCCTCCCTCCCCACCCTCGCCAAAATAAAAAAATAATAATAATAATAATTATCCTTGTTGTACATATACACATAGGCATACAAAAGGTCTGGAAAAATAAACATCAGACTATTAGCAATATTCTCACTGGGGGTGCCATCATGGGGGCTTTGTTTTACTTAATTTTTAAAATCATAAATGGCAATATTTTTTTAAAATTTTTATTTTATTTTTCGCTATTCTGGGTGTTCACTGCTGCCACAGGCTCTTCTCTAGTTGCAGCGAGTGGGGGCTACTCTCTAGTTGAGGTGAGCAGGCTTCTTGCTGCAGTGACTTCTCCTGTTGTGGAACTTAGGCTCTTGGGCTCACGGGCTTCAGCAGTTGTGGCCCATGGGCTCCAGGTGAGGCTCCAGAGCACAGGCTCCATAGCTGTGGCTCACGGGCTTAGCTGCTCTGCAGCACCCCTTAGTGTCTCCTTGCTTTGAAAGGTAAAAAACCAATAGAGGCCGAAATTTAAAAAGAAAGAGGAAGGGAGTGGCAGACGTGGGGAAAGGAGACGCCTTCGGAGGTGTATTCTGGAGGTTGAGATGACAGACATGGCTAACTAGAAATGACCTGCATACACACCCTTCCCCCTCGTCCTTCTAGAAATCTATCCTTGAGCCTTAAGTATCAAAGACTGTTGAGGCATCATTTAAAACAGACAATGATCTTCATCTTCATCTGTCAGAGCTGGGTTAAAATACTAATAGAGCAGGTGCTGACAGAGTCCCAGGCAGCCCTTACAGACAATGAGCACGTATTCAGAAAAGACATCAAGGTATAGGTTTAAGTAAAAACAGAAGCACATTGAAAAATGTACATATAAACTCGATTTTTAAAATAATTATCATAGGGGCTTCCCTGGTGGTCCAGTGGGTAAGGACACCGCCTTGCAGTGCAGGGGGCGCCTGTTCGATCCCTGGCCTGGGAAGATCCCACGTGCCGCGGAGCAGCTGGACCGATGTGTCCAATTACCAAGCCGGAGCTCTGGAGCACATGCACCCAGAGCCGGTGCATTGCGACAACAGAGGCCACCGCGATTGGAGGCCCACATGGGCCGAAGAACAAAGATGGATGAAATCAGACAAAATGAAAGACCAGTGGAAGACCAGGGTGGTCTGCCCACCCCCCTCCCTCCCCACCCTCGCCAAAATAAAAAAATAATAATAATAATAATTATCCTTGTTGTACATATACACATAGGCATACAAAAGGTCTGGAAAAATAAACATCAGACTATTAGCAATATTCTCACTGGGGGTGCCATCATGGGGGCTTTGTTTTACTTAATTTTTAAAATCATAAATGGCAATATTTTTTTAAAATTTTTATTTTATTTTTCGCTATTCTGGGTGTTCACTGCTGCCACAGGCTCTTCTCTAGTTGCAGCGAGTGGGGGCTACTCTCTAGTTGAGGTGAGCAGGCTTCTTGCTGCAGTGACTTCTCCTGTTGTGGAACTTAGGCTCTTGGGCTCACGGGCTTCAGCAGTTGTGGCCCATGGGCTCCATAGTTGTGACTCCGAGGCTCCAGAGCACAGGCTCCATAGCTGTGGCTCACGGGCTTAGCTGCTCTGCAGCATGTGGGGTCTTTCCGGCTCAGGAATCGAACCCGTGTCTCCTTGCTTTGTCAGGCAAACTCTTTACCACTGAGCTACCAGGAAAGCCTGGCAATTAATTTTTATTTATGTATTTAGTTCTGGCTGTGCTGGGTCTTTATTGCTTTGTGCAGGCTTCTCATTGTGGTGGCTTCTCTTCTTGCAGAGCACAGGCTCTAGGTGTGTGGGCTCAGTAACTGGGCCTCACAGCCTGAGTTGCTCTGCAGTATGGAAAATCTTCTCTGACCAGGGATCAAACCCGTGTCCCCTGCATCGGCAGATGGGTTCTCCGCCACTGTACCACCAGGGAAGTCCAGTTTTACTTAATTTTCCACTGTAAGCATGTTCTCTATTTTACATATAGAAAAAAAATTAGGTAATGACATGTACGTTTAAATCCTGTTCCTTCTTCCTAAAACTAAGTTCCCTATAGCAGCAGTAGGAACAGTGGTGTGGACATCCCTGGATGGTCCGTTGTCTGAGGAGGCTTCCCTCTCTGGCTCTGGAATGTCTTGTCTCCAAAAGGGTGACTCAGAAGGGGTGAGCAATAGCACTCGACACCAGCAGACGATGGGACCACGTGACTTCCTGTGTCCCGTCAACAATAGTCCAGATTTGAGAGTAACAGCCCATCAAGCTTAACAGGAAGAAATTCTGTGCATATAAATAGACACCTCATAATTCCTTCTTGGGAAGAACCTTCAGAAAAATAAAACATCAGACTATTAGCAATATTCTCACTGGGGGTGCCATCATGGGGGCTTTGTTTTACTTAATTTTTAAAATCATAAATGGCAATATTTTTTTAAAATTTTTATTTTATTTTTCGCTATTCTGGGTGTTCACTGCTGCCACAGGCTCTTCTCTAGTTGCAGCGAGTGGGGGCTACTCTCTAGTTGAGGTGAGCAGGCTTCTTGCTGCAGTGACTTCTCCTGTTGTGGAACTTAGGCTCTTGGGCTCACGGGCTTCAGCAGTTGTGGCCCATGGGCTCCATAGTTGTGACTCCGAGGCTCCAGAGCACAGGCTCCATAGCTGTGGCTCACGGGCTTAGCTGCTCTGCAGCATGTGGGGTCTTTCCGGCTCAGGAATCGAACCCGTGTCTCCTTGCTTTGTCAGGCAAACTCTTTACCACTGAGCTACCAGGAAAGCCTGGCAATTAATTTTTATTTATGTATTTAGTTCTGGCTGTGCTGGGTCTTTATTGCTTTGTGCAGGCTTCTCACTGTGGTGGCTTCTCTTCTTGCAGAGCACAGGCTCTAGGTGTGTGGGCTCAGTAACTGGGCCTCACAGCCTGAGTTGCTCTGCAGTATGGAAAATCTTCTCTGACCAGGGATCAAACCCGTGTCCCCTGCATCGGCAGATGGGTTCTCCGCCACTGTACCACCAGGGAAGTCCAGTTTTACTTAATTTTCCACTGTAAGCATGTTCTCTATTTTACATATAGAAAAAAAATTAGGTAATGACATGTACGTTTAAATCCTGTTCCTTCTTCCTAAAACTAAGTTCCCTATAGCAGCAGTAGGAACAGTGGTGTGGACATCCCTGGATGGTCCGTTGTCTGAGGAGGCTTCCCTCTCTGGCTCTGGAATGTCTTGTCTCCAAAAGGGTGACTCAGAAGGGGTGAGCAATAGCACTCGACACCAGCAGACGATGGGACCACGTGACTTCCTGTGTCCCGTCAACAATAGTCCAGATTTGAGAGTAACAGCCCATCAAGCTTAACAGGAAGAAATTCTGTGCATATAAATAGACACCTCATAATTCCTTCTTGGGAAGAACCTTCAGAGGACAAGATCCAAACAGAGAAAAGCAAAATAAAGAACACAGGGGCTTCCCTGGTGGCCCAGTGGTCAAGAATCCACATTGCAAAGCAAGGGCCACTGGTTCGATCCCTGGTCAAGGAATATCCCACATGACTCGGGGCAACTGAGCCCGGGCACCATACCTAATGAGCCCACACTCTAGAGCTTGTGCTCTGCAATAAGAGAAGAGAAAGTCTCTCACTACAATTAGAGTAGCCCCCGCTTTCTGCAACTATAAAAAGCCCTTGCATAGCAATGAAGTCCCAGAGCAGCCAAAAATACATGAATAACAGAGGCCAGGAGACGCTGGGATGAAAGGCTAAGAGTGAACACTGAAGCCGTTTAGTGAGTAAAGAAATTCAGGGGACCCTTCAACAGCACAGGGGTTAGGGTGAAAACCTATGTACTGCTCTCTCTGCCTCAAAAGCAAAGGACCAGATCGACGGCTTGCCCAAGGGCAGGAAGCGGAAGCAGTCTAGATAGGTAAGGCCTCAGAGCCTAGTTTTTTTAATTCTACGTAGTCCGATCTAGAATGGAGCATAAACTCTTCCCAACACTTAAATATCCATAAGACAATATAAGAACTGTATTTACTGAAAAATATCTGCATTCAAGTGGACCCATGCAGTTCAAACCCATGCTGTTTAAAGATCAACTGTATTAGACAATTGTGTGAATGCAGGTTATGGGCTGAAAACTAACATCCTAAACCCAAGCTCTGAGTTAAGTTCATGGAAACCAGAAGAGGGCAGGCAGCAGGGTGCACCCGGGCCTCATCCTCCACAGCGGGTGAGTCCACTGGACTCCATCTTAAGTGGAAACAACAGAACTTAAAAAATGGCAATTCTAGCCTCTTAATATTTTGTTCATAATTTATTAAACGAAAGGGATATTTTAAGCAAACTTTCTCATGAGAAAAGAAAATGTGAATTTCAATCATTCCATTTCAGTTTGGTTTTTCTCCTTTTAAAGTAACTCAAATTTACATGCCATAACTGTATTTACTATATATACATATAGTAAATATATATATTGGATATAAAAGGAGCCTGGATTCTGCATGGCTGCTGTCTTCTGCACAAAGGAAAATTACACATTTGCTCACACTGGGTGAGCAAACTTTAGGAACCTAGGCCCTTATGATGCTCACGTGATCTAGAAGCCATCTGTTTCAGGGGGCAAAGGGGAGCTGAACTAAGTAGGCACATTCCCTCGAGAAAGTTATTCAAACCCTTTCCATCTGGAAAGATGAGGACCTTGGGCTGGCCATTTTGAAAGCCAACCTGCTGATACTTCAAAGAGGATATCACGCCGGGGCATCTTCCAGCAGCTTTGAAGCTGTCATCCGGAAATGCCTCTGTGAAAACTTACTTTAGGGCTCTGCTTCAAAACCTTGTTATATGCAATTTCAATGCTCAGACCTTAAAATGTTCAGTTCAAGCCCTTTCGACAGAAAGCCTTCTGCACGGAGGCCAGCTGCAGACACCACAGGTGGAGAGCAGATGACGGGACGGCATACAAATTGGCTTCCTCGCTGGAGAGCTGGGAGGAGGCGGAGGGAAGCAAGGACCCTGGACCAGCGGCTAAAAATGCCGCTGAGGTTGGATGGTCAGTGGATTAGTGCCTTACAGGGCCTGTCTTCCCTCTTTTCTTTTGGGCTCGGAAAAGAGCAAATCCAGATCATCATGACACATGCAATCTCTGCCATAGTAGTGCGTGTGTGCTAGGTTTCTTTAATCATGTCTGACACTCTACGACCCCTGTGAACTATAGTCCACCAGGCTCCTCTGTCCATGGGATTTCCCAGGCAAGAATACTGGAGCGGGTTGCCATTTCCTTCTCCAGGGGATCTTTCCAACGCAGTGGTGGAACCCAGCTCTCTTACGTCTCCTGCACTGGCAGGTGTGTTCTTTACCACTGCGCCACCTTGGAAGCCCCTGCATAGCAACTATAATAACGTCAGCCTGACAATTATAAAGCTTTTACCACATATCAGGCACCTGATCGATGCGCCTTATCTCCCTGTAGCCTCCCACCTTCCCTGTGTGAGGGTGTCCTTATCTTTTTAAAATTTTTGGCCACACTGGGGGGCATGCAGGATCTTAGTTCCCCTAACCAGGGATCAAACCCGCACCACTGGCTGTGGAAGTGCTAAAACATGTTAATGATTCTATATATACATATAGTAAATATATATATTGGATATAAAAGGAGCCTGGATTCTGCATGGCTGCTGTCTTCTGCACAAAGGAAAATTACACATTTGCTCACACTGGGTGAGCAAACTTTAGGAACCTAGGCCCTTATGATGCTCACGTGATCTAGAAGCCATCTGTTTCAGGGGGCAAAGGGGAGCTGAACTAAGTAGGCACATTCCCTCGAGAAAGTTATTCAAACCCTTTCCATCTGGAAAGATGAGGACCTTGGGCTGGCCATTTTGAAAGCCAACCTGCTGATACTTCAAAGAGGATATCACGCCGGGGCATCTTCCAGCAGCTTTGAAGCTGTCATCCGGAAATGCCTCTGTGAAAACTTACTTTAGGGCTCTGCTTCAAAACCTTGTTATATGCAATTTCAATGCTCAGACCTTAAAATGTTCAGTTCAAGCCCTTTCGACAGAAAGCCTTCTGCACGGAGGCCAGCTGCAGACACCACAGGTGGAGAGCAGATGACGGGACGGCATACAAATTGGCTTCCTCGCTGGAGAGCTGGGAGGAGGCGGAGGGAAGCAAGGACCCTGGACCAGCGGCTAAAAATGCCGCTGAGGTTGGATGGTCAGTGGATTAGTGCCTTACAGGGCCTGTCTTCCCTCTTTTCTTTTGGGCTCGGAAAAGAGCAAATCCAGATCATCATGACACATGCAATCTCTGCCATAGTAGTGCGTGTGTGCTAGGTTTCTTTAATCATGTCTGACACTCTACGACCCCTGTGAACTATAGTCCACCAGGCTCCTCTGTCCATGGGATTTCCCAGGCAAGAATACTGGAGCGGGTTGCCATTTCCTTCTCCAGGGGATCTTTCCAACGCAGGGATGGAACCCAGCTCTCTTACATCTCCTGCACTGGCAGGTGTGTTCTTTACCACTCGCGCCACCTTGGAAGCCCCTGCATAGCAACTATAATAACGTCAGCCTGACAATTATAAAGCTTTTACCACATATCAGGCACCTGATCGATGCGCCTTATCTCCCTGTAGCCTCCCACCTTCCCTGTGTGAGGGTGTCCTTATCTTTTTAAAATTTTTGGCCACACTGGGGGGCATGCAGGATCTTAGTTCCCCTAACCAGGGATCAAACCCGCACCACTGGCTGTGGAAGTGCAGAGTCTTAGCCACTGGACCACCAGGGAAGTCCGAGGTATCCCTGTCTTACAGGTTCAAGGCACTCGAGCAGCCCAAGGTCATGAGGCTAGCAAGGGGCAGAGCCAGGGGTTTGGAGGAAAGACTGTCTCAACACTCCGGGTTTTTCGTCTCGGGCCCACATGCATTACCTGCCTGGCACCAATGCCTTGGCAGCCAGCAGTCTTGCGAGAGAGATGAAAGTCAGGTGCTCTGTGATCATCCATTGGCTGACATGAAAGTGATCATGCCTGCCTGTAAAAGTTTTTGACACAAAGCTGCCACGAGGCCACTAGACGGGTATGTGGTGCTAGTGGATGGAACATTAAACCTACAGCCACACTTAGACAGGGGAGTGGCAGGGTCTAAGTTCTGGGCGTGGGTTCCAGGCCCCACTCCAGTCACCTTAAGTCCCCAGGCACGTCTCTGAGCCTTGATCCGCCGTCACTCATGTGGGAGAAAGAGCCCTGACAACCTGACAAGGCAGTGCAAGGGATGCAGTGAGGCAACAGCCATGAATTAGGGATCCATGATTGCTGCAGCAGAGGTCTAGAGTTTACAGAAAATCTAACATGGAGATGACAGCATATCCTTTTTTCTTTCTCAGATCCTATGGACACAGCCAACAAGAAGGCCAGATGGGGACTCCTTGGGGTCCAGTGGCTAAGATTCCATGCTCCCAGTGCTGGGGGCCTGGGTTCGATCCTGGTGAGGAAACTAGATCCCACATCCTGCAACTAAAGACTCCAAGTGTCACAACTAAGAGCCCGTTCGGCCAACGAAATATTACACACACACAAAAAGACCAGACGTTCAGTCCGTGAAGCCATGCTGGATACTTGAAGAGAGCCCTCAAGAGGAAGCAGCGGTTCCTGGGTAGAGGTCCCAGGCGGGCGGCAAACCCCTCATCTTTCACTTGATTGGCTATTTTATAAAAATGGGATTTGGATGCACTGTTTGTTGCAGTGTGTGTGTGTGTGTGTGTGTCTCAGTCGTGTCTAACTCTTTGCAATCTCATGGACTGCCTCCCACCTTCCCTGTGTGAGGGTGTCCTTATCTTTTAAAATTTTTGGCCACACTGGGGGCATGCAGGATCTTAGTTCCCCTAACCAGGATCAAACCCGCACCACTGGCTGTGGAAGTGCAGAGTCTTAGCCACTGGACCACCAGGGAAGTCCGAGGTATCCCTGTCTTACAGGTTCAAGGCACTCGAGCAGCCCAAGGTCATGAGGCTAGCAAGGGGCAGAGCCAGGGGTTTGGAGGAAAGACTGTCTCAACACTCCGGGTTTTTCGTCTCGGGCCCACATGCATTACCTGCCTGGCACCAATGCCTTGGCAGCCAGCAGTCTTGCGAGAGAGATGAAAGTCAGGTGCTCTGTGATCATCCATTGGCTGACATGAAAGTGATCATGCCTGCCTGTAAAAGTTTTTGACACAAAGCTGCCACGAGGCCACTAGACGGGTATGTGGTGCTAGTGGATGGAACATTAAACCTACAGCCACACTTAGACAGGGGAGTGGCAGGGTCTAAGTTCTGGGCGTGGGTTCCAGGCCCCACTCCAGTCACCTTAAGTCCCCAGGCACGTCTCTGAGCCTTGATCCGCCGTCACTCATGTGGGAGAAAGAGCCCTGACAACCTGACAAGGCAGTGCAAGGGATGCAGTGAGGCAACAGCCATGAATTAGGGATCCATGATTGCTGCAGCAGAGGTCTAGAGTTTACAGAAAATCTAACATGGAGATGACAGCATATCCTTTTTTCTTTCTCAGATCCTATGGACACAGCCAACAAGAAGGCCAGATGGGGACTCCTTGGGGTCCAGTGGCTAAGATTCCATGCTCCCAGTGCTGGGGGCCTGGGTTCGATCCCTGGTGAGGAAACTAGATCCCACATCCTGCAACTAAAGACTCCAAGTGTCACAACTAAGAGCCCGTTCGGCCAACGAAATATTACACACACACAAAAAGACCAGACGTTCAGTCCGTGAAGCCATGCTGGATACTTGAAGAGAGCCCTCAAGAGGAAGCAGCGGTTCCTGGGTAGAGGTCCCAGGCGGGCGGCAAACCCCTCATCTTTCACTTGATTGGCTATTTTATAAAAATGGGATTTGGATGCACTGTTTGTTGCAGTGTGTGTGTGTGTGTGTGTGTCTCAGTCGTGTCTAACTCTTTGCAATCTCATGGACTGTAGCCTGCCAGGCTCCTCTGTCCATGGGATTCTCCAGGCAAGAACACTGGCGTGGGTTGCTATCCCTTTCTCCAGGGGATCTTCCTGACCCGGGGATCAAATCCTGGTCTTCTGCACTGCAGGTGGATTCTTTACCGTGTGAGCCACCAGGGAAGCCTAAGCTGCAATAGTTTCCACTGACTCCTACTGTCTTATAGGATCCATTTTACATATATGAACCTGCCTGGCCCAGGAATGATTTTTACCCCACGAGTAAGGGCTTAAGTAGCTAATTTGTCCTTCTTGTCATTCATTTCTTATTGAATATATGTGTCCCCGAAAGCAAGTCTGATTGCTAAGTGCTAGCGACAGAGTGACAAATCAGACAGTGTCCCTGTTCTTGTGAACTTTATAATCTGGCAACAAAGACAGCGATCCCATAGGAAATCACTAGTAGAAGAGCACCAGGAACTCACGGAGGCCTCCCAGTCTACACCTCACGCCGGGGGGCGTCGAGACCACAGACGTCCCAGGATGGAGACTCTGATTTCAGGGTCCACACTGTGTATTTTTAAATCACATTTCCCTACATCAATTTTCACAGAACTGTGATTAGAAAAATTGGAATTACACACAAGCGCCAGTTCCCTGTGGCCTGCTCATGTTTGGATTCACCAGCTCCCATCTCTGCTACTTTCTCATACCCCCACTCAGCCCTGGATCTTCTTTCACTGATTTTCATTCAAAGATACATTTATTGTTATTATTTTCTAAAGATAGATTTATTGATGAAGACCCTCCCCCAGAGTTCAGTCTTGAATGTCTATGATAATGAAGGAAAAAAACGCCATCCTTGTCAGAGGGGAGTGGAGAGATGTAAGAGAAAGAACACAGACTCAGGAAGTGGAAGGGCACCGTTTCCTGGCCGTGAGGCCCTGGGCAAACCCGGTGGCGTCTGTGTGCTGTGGCCGCCTCACCCGAGCCTGCCCAGAGCAGGGGTGGGGTGAGCGAGGGGCTGAAAGATCCTGAGAGGGAAATTGACAGGGATGGCAGGATAGAGACCAAATAACTCAGAATGCTGCTAGATCTTTTGAGGAATTTCTGAAAGGCAAGAAAGCAGAGATTGTATCTATGAAGCAGCAGAAGAGAGGAAACTACAAACCAAAAACAAGGGCAGAAATAGAAGGCATTGTGTGCGTGTGAGTGTGTGTGTGCCCATGCACAGAGCAGAGTCCAGAGTCAGGGTGGAGTGAGAGCAAGCCCGGGGGCATCCAGTGGGGGCTGGTTTTAGGGCTGCTGGCCCCTCCCCAGCTGTATTGAGTAGGGAGGTGTTCATCTAAAGACGGATGCCTGAACGTGGGCACTGGGGCAGGAAGGCAGGGCAATGCCCCAGGAGGTCCCCAAGGCAGAGTAGGAACTCCCACTCCTGGAAGAGGAGCGAAGGCACACGGCGTCCAGGAGCTCGCTGCGCCCCAACCGACACCAGGGCTAGTTCCACCAAACACAACAGGCAAAAGAAGAAGGCTCCTCAAATGCGGAGATGAGCAGACGACAAAGAATGACCAAACACTTAGGGAAAACCCAAACCCTGAAGACTGGCACAAAATGTAACTACCAAAAGAACTCATATTCCATGAAAGAGAGTTAATTGAATAAGTAGAGGAACGGACTTCCCTTGTGCTGCAATGGGTAAGACTCCACCTGCCAATGCAGGGCACGTGGCTTCTATCCTTGGTCCAGGAAGAGACTACCTGCTGCGGAGCAACTAAGCCCTAGAGTCTGTGCTCTGCCACAAGAGAACCCCCGCCCATGAGAGGCCCACACACGTGACAGAGAGGAGCCCCACTTGCCGAAACTAGAGAAAGCCCTCACAAAGGAACACAGACTCAGGACAGCCAAAAATAAATTAATTAAAAAAAAAAAGAATAGTAGAGGAAGATTTTAGAAGACTGAAAATTAATATCCCAGGAGAGATTTAAGAGGACATTTCATTCACGAAAAAGAAACAACTAGAGATCTTAAGTTTTAATTTTATCATTAACATTTTTAAAAAGACCAGCAAAATAGCCGAAAGAGCTAAATGGTGATAAATTCAGTGTGATAGAAATTCAAGCCAAACAATTTAATAAGAACACAGTATAAAAAGACAAAACCATGAAAGAAAACTTAGGAGGCTTGCAGATGTGGGCTAACATTTGTCCAAGAGAAGCTCCAGAGGATAGAACAGAAACAGGGAAAAGAATAACAAGAATAACAACAATATCGACGGATAAACATTTTCCAGAGCTCAAGAAAACACAAGGCTTTAGACTGAAAAGGCCCACCTCGTGCTTTAAATGGGACAAAGAAAATGACATGGCTATATTCATACGGATAAAAGGAAAAGCCTATCAGAAAACATCTTCACTCTTATTATAAACACACAATGACAGACATTAGAAATATATAAAGCAAAACATAGAAATATAAGGGTAAATTGACAAGTTCACAGAAATCAGAGCCAGATTAAATAGACAAAACGTGAGTAGGGCTCTACTGCAGTGGTTTACTAATGAGCGTAAAAATCTCCTAGGAGTCCCACTAAAAAATAACAGATTCTGAGCACTCCAGCCCCCTCTACACCCAGTCTTCTATCTTTTAATGCAGTATGAGAATTTATTTTTATTTTAAATTTATTTAAATATTTTTATTAATAAGAAGCCAAAGTGATTCTAATCTAGGGGGTCTGGAATTATATTGGGACATACATAATTACTTTATTAAATAACACGATTAATAGCTTGCTTTGATAGATATACTGAAAACTTTATACCAAAAAATAGAATGGTTATTCTTTTAGAATACCATGGCACATTCATAAAAATGATCTGGTAGACCACAAAGTCTCAAAGACTTCCCAAACAACAGAAATCAAACAGACCAACCTCTAATCATAATGTAGTAAAACTAGAAATTAACACAAAAAGAGAAACAAAAACTGTCTACTGAGACTATTTGTAAAAATTCCTCTAAATAAAAAGACAAAAAAATCCTAAAATCATAAACCAACAGAAGTCAATGATAATGAAAACACTAGATACATGCAAGATTCGTAAGATGAGGGCAAAGCAGTATTCAGAGGAAAAGGTATAGCCTTAAAACTGCTGTAGGAGAAAACAAGACTGAAAATGCATGGATTAAGCATTTAAAGTAAGAAGCCAGATTAGGGGATGGGTGTGGTGGTGAATCAAAGCAATAAATTAAACCACAGAGTTTAGGGAAGGAATAAGGTAAAAGTTGAAATGAACTGAAACAGAATACAGGAAGTGAATAAATGACAAAGCAAAGAATGCATGATCAATAGATCTGGAAGCTGGGCCTGGTTTGTCTGAGTAGAGAAAGCTTTTTCTATTTTGTTCAGTTTACTTCTCAACTGTTTGAATGTTTCCTAATGGGAAATCACTCATGGATGAGATGTGATACGAAATGACACAAAATAATAAGAAAGTACCTAAGACATTCTAAGTAGGCTATAAATGCAAGAAATAAAAAAAGATTATTTATCCCTGTATTGATTCAGAGATCGTTTTACATTTTTATGAAGATTGAAAAGGATGCTTTGGAAAGTCAAATACCATTCAGTACCTTCACTTACTGGAATGCTCCACTGGGTGAAAGGATGACTACATCTCTCAGTGCTGGACCTGCATTTCATGGATATTTAGTGCTTGTTCAGCGTCCCTCCACATGAATCATTCATGCTCATCACTGAATTCTCTCTGCTCGGCTGGCTTTGTGCTGTCTGACCTACCAGCTCGGGGGCCTGCGTGACGCCCTCAGCCTGGCGGTCCTCTGGTCTGAGCCATCTGGTGAGGCATCTCTGGGTACATTCGGGACACCATGCCCCTGACGGTTCTGGGTACCAGAGGGGCTGACTCAAGTAACACTGGAAAGGAGAAAAAAATTCTTCTTCTTCTTCCGTCAGAAGAAGCCAAAACTTCCATTGTCTAAATCAAAAGTCGCAAGCTGGTGGTTTATAAACCAAACCTGGCCGCCAGGTATATTTTGCTTGGTCCATAGGAAATCATGACTCAGTTTTGTTGTTGCTGTTTAGTCACTCAGTTGTGTCTGACTCTTTTGTGACCCAGTGGAATACAGCACACCAGACTCTTCTGTCCATGGGATTTCCCAGGCACAAATCCTGAACTGGGTAGCCATTCCCTTCTCCAGGGGATCTTCCTGACCCAGGGAATGAACCTGTGTCTTCTGCACTGCAGGCAGACTCTCTACCCCTGAGCCACCAGGGAAGCCCCCATGAATCAGTTACCAACATAAAAAAAATGGGAGAAATCACAACACAAACAAGCCCAGGTACTTGGCTTCTTTTATAACTAGAAGGGATGGCGTCACCAGGCCTCCGTTTCCACATGCTGACAAGTCGGCCAAGCTGTGTAGAGACTGTTTCCAACGTCCCTGCTATGCCCTTCGTGCCGTGACATCCAAGCCAGGTGCTGTCTTTCTCCTCGGCCCCCGATGCCCTGTCACTAATGTCACTTAAAATATTCATTTTAATGAACACCATCTGCCAGAAATTCCAACATTTCAGGAGTCAAATGTACATCTCCCAAACTGACGGTTCTACTCGCAAGGAGCACAAAAATTCTTTGTCAGAGTGTGTGTCCTGATTCATAGTTTGGAAAATACTGTCACCATAATTACAACTTAGCAGTGTGATGACTGAACTCTGACGTGTGGGCTGGCCAGGGTGCCTCATCAACATCTCTGCCATGCTCGCTCATTGATTCAATCAATCAATTACCCAATTCACGTGCTTAACGAAGATCTGCATACTAACTCCAGGCCAGGCAGTCTTCTAGGGACCAGAGACACAGCAGGCCACGAGACAGCACAGGCCTCTGCCAGCGCGAAGCTTAGATCTGGGGTGGGGGAAGTGGTTGGCAACCCTAAATATGTAACCTGCAAACAGACCTCCAGGAATCGTCCTGAGAGGCGTGAGGGGCTCCATGAACTATTATGTACCCTCTGCTCCTGTGGATTCTGCAATATGGGAACATCTGTAAACTCCCCCTGGGAATTATGTTTTCAGGGCTGACGGGCACAGGAAATATCTCATCTACCCTTGGGTTGGAGGGGAGGAAATGGGGCTCCAGAAGAGCGTGACTCAGCCGAGGCCCCCCAGAGTTTACAGAAAAGTCCAAACTACCCTCTCCAGGCTTGTTGAGTCTAGTCTTGCCCTTTTTCCTCCCTAAATCAGGAGCCACAGGCTCCCACATCTTCAGAAAATGTACTGTTGTATGAAATGTTGATGGGAGACTCGGTACTGTACAACAGGGAGAGGGGAGGATCAGGGCCAAGTGAAGGGTTCGTGCTCAGTAGACACGTTTTCTAATGCAAAATAAAACGGCAACGATGACCCGTACAGTATAGCAACAATGAAACACACTTGTGAGCAGAAGCTGGTCCTTGAGGTCCTGAGTCCAGACCCTTCCCCTTGGATGCCTTTTCCATTTATCCTGCCCTATCTACCCTTTCCGGGCTTCCCTGGTGGCTCAGTGGTAAAGAACCCATCTGCCAATGCAGGAGATGCGGGTTCGATCCCTGGCCGGGAAGATCGCCTAGGGAAGGAAATGGCAACCCACTCCAGTATTCTTGCCTGGAGAATCCCAGGGACAGAGGAGCCTGGTGGGCTACAGTCCACGGGGTCACAAAGAGTCAGACACAACTCAGTGACTGAGCATGAGCTGGTAAGAGCATCTACCCTTACCCTGACTTGGAGCACAGTTTCTGCAAGTTGTAATTGATTAAAAAAAAGTATCCTCTCTTACATGCCCTTATTTTTCTGAATTGTTTTTTTCTCAAGTTTGAGACATATTCTGAATGTGTGACACATTTTGAATGTGATCAAAGTGAGAAAACCGAATAGGAAGGGTGTATAGTCATTGTCTTTATATAATATTGCCTGAATAACAGAAACCACATTTTCTGTTGATCTAAAATTCACCTCTTTAAATAGTCAAAAACCTAAATACAATAATTTCACACGAAAACCCTTCTAAAACAGATTGACTTCCTTGTCTTCTTAAAAAGAGTATGTATGGTAATCATAATTCAGTCTCTTCATAATATATATGGTCGATATTCTGGACAGAAATTCATCTGTAATCCAGGAAGTCCTGCCAGGAGCTAACAGGCTTTTGCATCTTTAATTTATTAAGTGACATCCTCTCCCATCTGAGCTTCCAGAAGTGCAGGACGTGGTTTGAGGACAAGGGCTGAGCCCCTCCCGCGCCTGTCTGGCTTTTGTAAACCTCTGGAGTTTTGTTGTTGTTGTTGTTGTTGTTTACAGTTATCTTACTTTTAGGCCTTCCCTGGTGGCTCAGTGGTAAAGAATCTGCCTGCAGTGCTGGGGACCTGAGTTTGATCCTTGGGTCGGGAGGATCCCCTAGAGGAGGGTATGGCAGCCCACTCCAGTATTCTTGCCTGGAGAGTCCCATGGACAGAGGAGCCTGGCGGGCCGCAGTCCATAGGGCTGCAGAGAGTTGGACACGATTGAAGCGATTAAGCAGCAACAGCGGCATCTTGGTTTTATATGATGGAGAGGAGATTTTAACATTTCTTCCTTTTATCGTCCTCAAATTCAAGCCACAAACTCCAAATGATCTGGAAAACTTTCCTTCCATTTGCAGTAGACTCTAATCTTCAGACCTTCTGATTCAGAATCCCCAGGAGTTTGTCTGTTAAATACTTCATGACCATCCATGAACGACTCTCTTAGCTTAAAAAACAGACCTAACATATGCATTTTAAACAAATATCCTTAGTGATTCTTGTGTATATCAAATGTTAGGATTCATGGCTCCCTCTTTTGCCCGATTCTTTCTTTTCCTTATAATGGTGGTTCTCAAACATTGTTGCAAATTATAGTCACGTGAGACAACCAAAAAGAGGAATCTTGTTTGAGCCCAAAGCCAGGTTCAGAATCAAAACCTTGGGACTTCCCTGGTGGTCCAGTGGTTAAGACTCTGTGTTCCCAATGCAGTGGGGCCCAGGTTCCATCCCTGGTCAGGGAAGTAGACTCCACACCGACTAAGACCCAGAACAGCCAAATAAATAAGCAATTAAAAATAAATCAGTAAAATATATGTATACAGAATCAAAACCTCTGAATGACAGGACCTAGCATTGTGTTTAATTTATTAAGTGACATCCTCTCCCATCTGAGCTTCCAGAAGTGCAGGACGTGGTTTGAGGACAAGGGCTGAGCCCCTCCCGCGCCTGTCTGGCTTTTGTAAACCTCTGGAGTTTTGTTGTTGTTGTTGTTGTTGTTTACAGTTATCTTACTTTTAGGCCTTCCCTGGTGGCTCAGTGGTAAAGAATCTGCCTGCAGTGCTGGGGACCTGAGTTTGATCCTTGGGTCGGGAGGATCCCTAGAGGAGGGTATGGCAGCCCACTCCAGTATTCTTGCCTGGAGAGTCCCATGGACAGAGGAGCCTGGCGGGCCGCAGTCCATAGGGCTGCAGAGAGTTGGACACGATTGAAGCGATTAAGCAGCAACAGCGGCATCTTGGTTTTATATGATGGAGAGGAGATTTTAACATTTCTTCCTTTTATCGTCCTCAAATTCAAGCCACAAACTCCAAATGATCTGGAAAACTTTCCTTCCATTTGCAGTAGACTCTAATCTTCAGACCTTCTGATTCAGAATCCCCAGGAGTTTGTCTGTTAAATACTTCATGACCATCCATGAACGACTCTCTTAGCTTAAAAAACAGACCTAACATATGCATTTTAAACAAATATCCTTAGTGATTCTTGTGTATATCAAATGTTAGGATTCATGGCTCCCTCTTTTGCCCGATTCTTTCTTTTCCTTATAATGGTGGTTCTCAAACATTGTTGCAAATTATAGTCACGTGAGACAACCAAAAAGAGGAATCTTGTTTGAGCCCAAAGCCAGGTTCAGAATCAAAACCTTGGGACTTCCCTGGTGGTCCAGTGGTTAAGACTCTGTGTTCCCAATGCAGTGGGGCCCAGGTTCCATCCCTGGTCAGGGAAGTAGACTCCACACACGACTAAGACCCAGAACAGCCAAATAAATAAGCAATTAAAAAATAAATCAGTAAAAATATATGTATACAGAATCAAAACCTCTGAATGACAGGACCTAGCATTGTGTTTATTTTATTTAGTTAGCTTTCTCCTTTTTATTCTGAGCTCACTGTAGACAACGCCGAGCCATCCTGTGTTACCCTTCATTGAATTTCCCCCATGGAAACCTCCGGTATGATGATAGCACAACTGCACAACCTAGACACTGACAGCAATATTATCCTAAATTCTTTTTGAAACTAGGTCTCCATTTTTCACTTTTCTCTAATTCTTCCTTTGCTGATGCTTAGTGCTCCTGAAGCAGCTTACCTCTTCTTTAATGGGCTAGCTTCTTAAAAACGTATGCTTGAAAAAAGCGTAAAACCCACAGAAAATGTATCAGTGTAGTATAATCAAAGGGTGGGACATGTACCCAAATACCCCGCATCCACGTTTACCTGTCCTTCACCAATTCTCTGAGACCTGAGAACAAGGACCTTCTCTTATAGGCGGTGGTGGTTTAGTCACTAAATCGTGTCTGACCCTTGCGACCCCACGGACGACAGCCCGCCAGGCTCCTCTGCCCATGGGATTCTCCAGGCAAGATGACTGGAGTGGCTTGCCACTCCTTTCTCCAGGGATCTTCCGACCCAGGGTGAACCCGGGTCTCTGACATCACAGGCAGATTCTTTACCAACGGAGCTACGAGCGCTGAATTCAGGAAACTGAACATCCATACAGTATTATTTTCTAATCTATTAGAGTTAATTTTAAAATTTCATTAATTTCCCCAAACTATCCTTAAATCCTCTGTCCTTCCCCCGACCAAGATCTCACATCACATAACTATGATATCTCCCAGGTCCGCTTTAATCTGGAACAGCCTTTCTCCGTCTGCTATGCAACTGACATTTCTGAAGACGCCAGGCCAGTCATTTTGTAGACTGTGCCTCCATTTGACTTTGTCTGGCTGTTTCCCCATTGGATTTCACTTTTGAAAAACATTTTTTTAAAAAAAATTTTGGGCCTCTTTTAAAAAAATTATTTATTTATTTGTTTACTTTCAACCATCTTTATTCTTTGGCCTGTGTGGGCCTCCCATTGCAGTGGCCTCTCCTGTTGCAGAGCACAGGCTCCGGGCGCGTCGCTCCACAAATAAATAGCATTGTGTATACAGAATCAAAACCTCTGAATGACAGGACCTAGCATTGTGTTTATTTTATTTAGTTAGCTTTCTCCTTTTTATTCTGAGCTCACTGTAGACAACGCCGAGCCATCCTGTGTTACCCTTCATTGAATTTCCCCCATGGAAACCTCCGGTATGATGATAGCACAACTGCACAACCTAGACACTGACAGCAATATTATCCTAAATTCTTTTTGAAACTAGGTCTCCATTTTTCACTTTTCTCTAATTCTTCCTTTGCTGATGCTTAGTGCTCCTGAAGCAGCTTACCTCTTCTTTAATGGGCTAGCTTCTTAAAACGTATGCTTGAAAAAAGCGTAAAACCCACAGAAAATGTATCAGTGTAGTATAATCAAAGGGTGGGACATGTACCCAAATACCCCGCATCCACGTTTACCTGTCCTTCACCAATTCTCTGAGACCTGAGAACAAGGACCTTCTCTTATAGGCGGTGGTGGTTTAGTCACTAAATCGTGTCTGACCCTTGCGACCCCACGGACGACAGCCCGCCAGGCTCCTCTGCCCATGGGATTCTCCAGGCAAGATGACTGGAGTGGCTTGCCACTCCTTTCTCCAGGGGATCTTCCCGACCCAGGGTGAACCCGGGTCTCTGACATCACAGGCAGATTCTTTACCAACGGAGCTACGAGCGCTGAATTCAGGAAACTGAACATCCATACAGTATTATTTTCTAATCTATTAGAGTTAATTTTAAAATTTCATTAATTTCCCCAAACTATCCTTAAATCCTCTGTCCTTCCCCCGACCAAGATCTCACATCACATAACTATGATATCTCCCAGGTCCGCTTTAATCTGGAACAGCCTTTCTCCGTCTGCTATGCAACTGACATTTCTGAAGACGCCAGGCCAGTCATTTTGTAGACTGTGCCTCCATTTGACTTTGTCTGGCTGTTTCCCCATTGGATTTCACTTTTGAAAAACATTTTTTTAAAAAAAATTTTGGGCCTCTTTTAAAAAAATTATTTATTTATTTGTTTACTTTCAACCATCTTTATTCTTTGGCCTGTGTGGGCCTCCCATTGCAGTGGCCTCTCTCGTGGCAGAGCACCGGCTCTGGGCGCGTGCGCTCCACAGCACTGGCTTGTAATCGGACACGCTGGTCCAGCTGCTCTGCAGCATGAGGGATCTTCCCAGGTCAGGTATCAATCCGGTGCCCCTTGCACTTCAAGGCAGATTCTTTACCCATGGGACCACCAGTGAAGCCCTGGAAAAACATTTCTCATAGATGTTCCTAGCCCTGGGTTCCTTGGATACTGTTTAGTAGAGAAGAGGTCTTCTCCATCGTTGTTTAAAACAGTTATGCGTAACTCAGGGGTGGCCACCTCTCAACACCTTCCAACCAGCCAGAACCTCAATAACATTCATCACAGACCCTGCCTCTATGGAGAGCTGAATCCTCTTGGAAGCCAAAAAACCATGTGACTCCTGGCCTGCGATTGCTAATGCCATGCAGCAAGGAGTCCTGGGGTCTGGGCTTCAGGTCTGGCTTTCTCTGAGACCGGGAGAAGCAACGTCGTTTCTCACATCTCAGTTTCCTTGAACTGTAAAAGGTGAATGTAAACACCTAGCACTTAAGTCACAGGGCTAGGGAACGCAGTGATGGCTGTTTTATTCTCGATTCAGTGCTGGCCGCTGAGTAAGTGCTCATTTAATGTGAGCTTTTACCATCTTAAAGAACATAATGACAGTGATGTGGATGAACCTGGCGTCTCTCATACAGAGCAAAGTAAGTCAGAAAGAGAAACGCAAACGTCGCATAGTAATACATATATATGGAGTCTAGAAAAATGGTGCTGAGGAACCTCTTTGCAGGGCAGGAATGGAGGCAGAGATGAAGAGACCAGGCTTGTGGACACAGCAGGGAGGGAGGAGGGGAATGAACTGAGAGAGGGGCCCTGACATATGTACACAACCATGGGCAAAATAGCCTGCTAGCGGGAAGCTGCTGTCCAAGCACAGGAGCTCAGCCTGGCACTGTGATGACCTAGAGAGGCGGCGGGGCGGGGCAAGGGTCAGAGGGAGGGGGATATAGGACACACCTGGCTGCTGTGGAATGCTGTACAGCAGAGGCAAACACAACATTGTGAAGCAACTGTATTCCAATAAAAAAGAGAAGAGAGTGGTATCACATCAAGCCTCTCGTGTGTGTTGCGTGAGATCTTCTGGTGGGTGTGGCAGAGGTTTTTTGTCAGCATCCAATCCTATTGTGGTCTGTGTTGTTTCCCTAGGTGTAAATGGAGGCTCTCTTGTGGGGGTCTATCCTGGCCCCTTGCACTTCAAGGCAGATTCTTTACCCATGGGACCACCAGTGAAGCCCTGGAAAAACATTTCTCATAGATGTTCCTAGCCCTGGGTTCCTTGGATACTGTTTAGTAGAGAAGAGGTCTTCTCCATCGTTGTTTAAAACAGTTATGCGTAACTCAGGGGTGGCCACCTCTCAACACCTTCCAACCAGCCAGAACCTCAATAACATTCATCACAGACCCTGCCTCTATGGAGAGCTGAATCCTCTTGGAAGCCAAAAAACCATGTGACTCCTGGCCTGCGATTGCTAATGCCATGCAGCAAGGAGTCCTGGGGTCTGGGCTTCAGGTCTGGCTTTCTCTGAGACCGGGAGAAGCAACGTCGTTTCTCACATCTCAGTTTCCTTGAACTGTAAAAGGTGAATGTAAACACCTAGCACTTAAGTCACAGGGCTAGGGAACGCAGTGATGGCTGTTTTATTCTCGATTCAGTGCTGGCCGCTGAGTAAGTGCTCATTTAATGTGAGCTTTTACCATCTTAAAGAACATAATGACAGTGATGTGGATGAACCTGGCGTCTCATACAGAGCAAAGTAAGTCAGAAAGAGAAACGCAAACGTCGCATAGTAATACATATATATGGAGTCTAGAAAAATGGTGCTGAGGAACCTCTTTGCAGGGCAGGAATGGAGGCAGAGATGAAGAGACCAGGCTTGTGGACACAGCAGGGAGGGAGGAGGGGAATGAACTGAGAGAGGGGCCCTGACATATGTACACAACCATGGGCAAAATAGCCTGCTAGCGGGAAGCTGCTGTCCAAGCACAGGAGCTCAGCCTGGCACTGTGATGACCTAGAGAGGCGGGGCGGGGGCGGGGGCAAGGGTCAGAGGGAGGGGGATATAGGACACACCTGGCTGCTGTGGAATGCTGTACAGCAGAGGCAAACACAACATTGTGAAGCAACTGTATTCCAATAAAAAAGAGAAGAGAGTGGTATCACATCAAGCCTCTCGTGTGTGTTGCGTGAGATCTTCTGGTGGGTGTGGCAGAGGTTTTTTGTCAGCATCCAATCCTATTGTGGTCTGTGTTGTTTCCCTAGGTGTAAATGGAGGCTCTCTTGTGGGGGGGGGGGTCTATCCTGGCCCCTCATAGTTAGGATCTGAAAGTCCATCTTACCATGACATCCTGAATAGTTAAGAGGATCCTTTCTCTGTCCGTATGGCTTGGAGGGTCAGGGCGTCCTTTTGCGTTCAGAAGGGAGAGATTACAATCACAGGGCGAGGTGCTGGTGGGAGACGGGGGACCCTAGGAACAATCAGAAAGAACGGGGCGTAGTAAAAGCAACTTACGTCCCTGGAGCTGCATCGTCTCCTCCTCTCTGTTGGTCTCACATGCCTCCCTCAATCATTTGCACTCTTAAAAGTTTATCTAATCAAACTCACTCCTGCTTTACCAACCTCACTGCAGGACACAGCAGCTAAGTGAACCAGGATTCAAACTCAGGCCACCGACAACCGGAGCCACTGGGCTCAGACGTGGGAGGGAGTACGGGTATGGTCAGGTGGTCCCCGGATGTTGTTAACCAAAGACAGTGGACTATCAAAGAGCAGGAATGGTGTAATCCCATTTATGTGAAAAGAACAATAAAAAAGAAAAAGAAAAAGGCATTCTCTCAAAGGCTATTTATAGGGTAATCTGAAACAGCAGAAGTTACCAAGCAATAAAACTGCCCATCCCCCCAATTTTTTAAGTCTCAACATTGAAATGAATGGAGTGTGACTGAAGGGACTGACTGAAGAGCCCTGCTGGGACCGGGTGGGGCAGGCGGGTCAGCGGGAATGCCCCAAGGGATGGCACAACCGTCCTCCACACCGAGGCGAGATGCCATGGGCCACGGCAGAGCCCAGGAGGCAGCCCGCTGGTGGCAGGTGGGTCGGCACAGGTCCTCAGATGCCGGAGAGTCACGGTGACTTCAAAGCACGGACTTGTCACTGTGGGCAAATATCCAGTCACGCCCCCGATCTACATGATGGAAAGAAAACTCAAAGAAGGCATTCCAGAAGCTGCCAGGTGGAAGCAGAGGCAAACACAACATTGTGAAGCAACTGTATTCCAATAAAAAAGAGAGTGGTATCACATCAAGCCTCTCGTGTGTGTTGCGTGAGATCTTCTGGTGGGTGTGGCAGAGGTTTTTTGTCAGCATCCAATCCTATTGTGGTCTGTGTTGTTTCCCTAGGTGTAAATGGAGGCTCTCTTGTGGGGGGGGGGGTCTATCCTGGCCCCTCATAGTTAGGATCTGAAAGTCCATCTTACCATGACATCCTGAATAGTTAAGAGGATCCTTTCTCTGTCCGTATGGCTTGGAGGGTCAGGGCGTCCTTTTGCGTTCAAAAGGGGAGAGATTACAATCACAGGGCGAGGTGCTGGTGGGAGACGGGGGACCCTAGGAACAATCAGAAAGAACGGGGCGTAGTAAAAGCAACTTACGTCCCTGGAGCTGCATCGTCTCCTCCTCTCTGTTGGTCTCACATGCCTCCCTCAATCATTTGCACTCTTAAAAGTTTATCTAATCAAACTCACTCCTGCTTTACCAACCTCACTGCAGGACACAGCAGCTAAGTGAACCAGGATTCAAACTCAGGCCACCGACAACCGGAGCCACTGGGCTCAGACGTGGGAGGGAGTACGGGTATGGTCAGGTGGTCCCCGGATGTTGTTAACCAAAGACAGTGGACTATCAAAGAGCAGGAATGGTGTAATCCCATTTATGTGAAAAGAACAATAAAAAAGAAAAAGAAAAAGGCATTCTCTCAAAGGCTATTTATAGGGTAATCTGAAACAGCAGAAGTTACCAAGCAATAAAACTGCCCATCCCCCCAATTTTTTTAAGTCTCAACATTGAAATGAATGGAGTGTGACTGAAGGGACTGACTGAAGAGCCCTGCTGGGACCGGGTGGGGCAGGCGGGTCAGCGGGGAATGCCCCCCAAGGGATGGCACAACCGCGTCCTCCACACCGAGGGGCGAGATGCCATGGGCCACGGCAGAGCCCGCAGGAGGCAGCCCCGCTGGTGGCAGGTGGGTCGGCACAGGTCCTCAGATGCCGGAGAGTCACGGTGACTTCAAAGCACGGACTTGTCACTGTGGGCAAATATCCGAGTCACGCCACCCACTCCAGATCTACATGATGGAAAGAAAAACTCAAAGAAGGCATTCCAGAAGCTGCCAGGGTGGGCAAAGCTGCTTCCCGTCACCCGTGGTGGCTCCCAGGGGCGGATAAGATAACTAACCACAGAGAATGCCACTCACGGGGAGAAGGCCAGAACACTCCAGATCAACCAGCTCATGTTGGATGCCATTGATACACACTTTCAAGGAATATCATGAACATATGCAATTTTCAGTTTGGATCGTATGTACCCACCTATTCACAGTAATAGTCTCCGGGGCAGTGGGATTATGAGAGGACTTTTATTTTCTTTGTTTTACTTTGAATTTTTAATATCGACCATGCATTACCATGGGGAAAGAATACCTTAATCACAGAAAATAATGGGTATTCTCACTCCTGGTCTTTAAATGGAGCCAAAGGCATTTCAATGGAGATCTTAACTGTTGCAACACACCCCCCAAGGAAAGCCAACAAGACCAAGACTGGCACTTGGGCAGAACTCTCTGGAAAAAGAGGTGCCCTGCTTTGCCTGGAGTTCTTCAGCTGCTCAAAACCTTCCAGGGGCTTCTCCTTTGACTCACGAAGAATCCCTCAGTCTTGAGCACAGCCCTCAAAGCCCGAGGCTGCCTGAGCCTTGGCTGGGTCTCTGGCCTCACCCCTCCTCCTCGCCCCCTTGCTGGCCCAGCTCCAGCCACACCAGCCTGGCCTCTGTGTGTGGAAGCTCAGATCCACCTGCTCACTCGCTAGCTTCCTTGAGGCAACTGTTCACAGCCCCTCATCAAGGGGAAGCCTCTCCTCCCCGGAACGTGGCAGCCTCTACCCACTTTCTCCAGCCCCTTACTCTGCCCTGGTACTCAGCTGTGTCCAAGTCTTCGCGACCTCGTGGACTGTAGCCTGCTGGGCTCCTCTGTCCATGGAATTCTCCAGGCAAGAATACTGGAGTGGGTAGCCCTTCCCTTCTCCAGGGGATCTTCCTGACCCCTGGAGTGATCAAAACTGGGTCTCCCACACTGCAGGCAGATTCTTTACTGTCTGAGCCACCAGGGAAGCTCTACTTTGCCCCAGTGGCCTATGATGTTCGTGTCTACTGTATCTCCAACATCTAGACGGGGCCCTGGGTGTGGTGGAGACCGTGGCACGTGCAGTACATGCTTGTCTAAGGGGTCATCTACCCCCACAGCTCCACGCAGGGCTATCGTTAAAGACTGTGATTCTCCAATCTTTCGATTTTTAGAGAAAAGCCCGCAATTCATATCGACACGGAATCTCCTGATTCTTAAATGTCAGCTAGTAATGTACATCCTTTGAAAAAGCACAGTCGACAAGGCGGGTGGAGGGCAACGGAACGTGCTTGCCCGTGCCCCGTCTGTGAACTCGGAGCGCTAAGAAATTGAAGTTCACTGAAAGATCTGATGGAAGGCGAAAAGGCTGGTGTGTTTCAACAGTGAAGGTCAGACGGAAAGTACACACACGGACAGCAATTCCTTTTGCTCCATTTCAGGCTGCGCTTGCAAACAAGGTGGGGGGACTGAGTCTATTTAGTCAGGCATTTTTTTTTTTTTCTCTCTTTCCCGGTGCACATGGCATCTCTGAAGGCTTCTGCCTTGGCTGAAAACTGGCATGGCCATTTTATTCTTTCACTTAGCAGGAAAATAACTCCAAGGGGAAATTGACTGTGAAAGCTTACGGAGTGCCCCCTCAAGATGGGGAGAAGAGGGGAAGGAAGAAATACAATCAAGCACTCACGGTGGAGAAAATTAAGTGCCGGCAAGTGGGGCGACGCAGACCCAGGGCAGGCGCGCACAGGAATGCTAATGGACCTTAATGGCTGTGAGGGACAGGTTGCCTGGTGTTGCGGGGAGCTTGGGAGCTGGCAAAGGAAGGAATATATGTTCATAATGCGGGGGATACCAAATGGCCAAAGCAGCAGAAAGGACTAACATGCTTGAAGGGCATGTGTTCTAAGATGGGGCAGGGCTGAGGCTGTGACAGACTGAACTTGACTTCAAAACAGCCTCCCTGACTAGGGGAAGCTGAGGGCGGTTTGCACAGACTAATCCTGCGGAGAGCCTTCTGGTTGATTTAAAAGTGTGTGTGCATGTGTGTGACCCTGGGTTGATTCAAAAGCATGTGTGTACACGCGCGTGTGTGCGTGTGTGCTGGACGATAAAGTCCACCAGTTTTGCCCACTATAAAATCCCATTTCTGTGGACTGTTTAAGGAGACAAGGTCATTGGGTCCTTCCACAGAAAAGAACATCTTTTTTGCTTTTCCAGGAGGACAAGAATTTGCGAATAACTTTCAGATCTTTCGCAGCCAGAATGTGGAACAAAGTGATCCCTTGCTCCTTAATTGTCCTTCCTCAACGATCAAAGAAGGAAAGACCAGCATGCAACGGTGCTCATAAGAATGTTTCCTGGGTGACATTCCTGTCTCCGTTGTGAGTCATTTTCACTCCAGAACAGCAGGTTTCAGGTACAGACGCGGCAGGCGGAAGGAAGCGTCCGCCCTGGTGAGGCTCTGGAACCGGCAGCCCGGGGCCACAGCGGAACAGTCTCATTCTCAGCAAATGGGGCAGGACTGGCGTAGCAACGCAAGTTTGCCTCCCCTCTAAAATTCAGCCTGTACGCAACCATGGAGGTGATCTGCACATTTGTCCTATTCATGACAGCGATGCCCTTGAAACAAAGTCCAGGTCTCCCTTCCCACCCCCACCCCCTGGGCACTGCCAGTCGGTCCGCGGCCCCTCCGACCTCCTCGCCTCCTCTTCGCTCACACCATACCCAGCACTGTGCATCTTGAACAAGTCCAGTCTCACGCTGTCCCCTCTGCCTGGATGGCTCTGCCCGTCGTCTGCTCCCCAGCCGGCACTGTCTTACCCGCCATCCACGCTCAGCTGAAACGTCCCACCTGAGAGCAGCCTCCCTTGCCTTCCTAGCATCCAGCATTCCCTCTCGCCCACATGGTCCCATCTCCCCTTTCTGGTTTTTTTTTTTTTCCTAGAACACATGATTTATGTCTTTATTTTATTCTTTCTTATTTTGTATTTGGTTTTCAATTTTTACTTGGCATATCTTGAAAGGTTTCTGAGGTTTTCGATTTTAGTCTTTATTGTCTTGTCTCTCCCTCTGGAACATAAGTGACTTAAGAAGAGGAGCTGGGTCAGTTTTGTTCTTTTCGGTGTCTCTGGTGCCCAGGACAGAGCCTGATGCTCAAAAATGGGCACCCAACAAGTGCTGGGTGAAGGAGAGATTGGGATTGACTGTTGCAATTCCAAGGATTTCAGAAAGGAAATGACAGTTGGAGGAAGGGAAGGGAAGCACCCCAGTGGTTAATCCTGTCAGCTGCTGCATGACCAGGGACTCTGAACTACAGCTACACTCGGGCCTCTGGGTGCTTCCACGTGTGGTTCTGTTGCCCTGGGCAGCAAGGGTTGGATATGCAAAATATTTAATAGGAGGTAGCTGCCTACAGGGCTTCCTAGGTGGCGCTCTGGTAAGGAACCCACCTGCCAATGGAGGAGGAGATGCAAGAGTCGCCAGTTCGATCCCCAGGTGGGGAAGAGTTCCTGGGGAAGGGCATGGAAATCCACTCCAGTACTCGTGCCTGGAGAATCCCATGGACAGAGGAGCCTGGCGGGCTCAGAGGGCCACAAAGAGCCGAACGAGCAGCTTAGCACACTCACCTACGGACAGGCTGAGCACCAGCTCGGCTTACCGACCCTCACCTCCAGCTTTTAGGAACCAGGTACATGTCACTCCCTCCAGGAAGCCTTCCTAGGTACTCTCCCTCCTGTACGCCCTGCCACACCTTGCAGCTCCCTCTTTCGGCAGAGGGATCGTATGCCGGTGCCTCTTTCAGGTCAGACCCCAGCCTTGCTGACGTCTGGACATATATGTTCCCAGCAGAGCACCTAGCACAAGGCTCGTATACTAGTTAAAGTGCAGAACACAAGTGCAAGAGGCAGGAGCTAGCAAAGGAAGCAAGAAGGGACGCTTAGAAAGCAGCCCTGAGAGGGGCGCCCTAGCCCCGAGCTTAAGCCAGTCCTACCTGTGGACGGTCCCCAGTGGCATCTTTCGTCTTGACCGTCACACCTCCACACGGCTCAGGAGCTTCGGAAGAGTCCAGAGGAGGCTGGATGTGGAGCCGCGGGCCAGCTTCCGTTCTGATCTGCACAGATTTCTATGCACAAAAAGTAAGACCGTTTCAGACACGGTGAAACCAACTCCCTGATTCCTCGGAGGGGCGGGCGTGGTAGGGACTCACTGCCCCGTGGTGTGTCCGCACGTGACAGCCGTCAGGTCGGAGGCACCTGGTTGGGCGTCACCCCGAGGGGGCCAGCTGGATGGGTCACACCACCTTCGCTCGAGTGAGGTTCCTACTGGTTCTTACTGCCCAAAGCATGTGCAGTCGAATTTTTTAGTACTTTTTTTGCTTTGAAATATCAGTAGAATTTTAGCAGGTGTTGAACTTCCCCAGATGGGCTTTATGATCTAAATACATGTAGGGAAGCCCATGTTTGGGGCCAGAACTTCCCATGGCCTTTAAGAGGCCCCCATGCCCTCTCCCCTGCACACACTGTGGACCTCCTAAAACACTGGGTTGGCCAGAAAGTTCATTTGGGTTTTTCTGTCACATCTTACAGGAAGAGTATAATGAACTTTTTTGGGCCCAAAACCCAAAAAAATATAGACAAAACAGACACCAAACTTGAAGCCATGGCAGCTATGCGGTGGGGACTCCCCTTCCTCCTGGCATTCCTTGAATCACTCTTTGGGAAACCCATGCCTTGGCCTGGAGTCTCCCAAACATCCACTTCCTCCTCCCCTTCTTGTATGGTGTTTTCAGGTGTGCACGTGGTGTTCCCAGCATCCCCTGCGGCGGCAGGTGGGGTGGCAGGTGAACTGTGGGGCTCTGTGGGAGGGGTGTGTGCATCTCTGAGCTTGCATCCACCCTTGCCATGCCCCCTCCTCCCTGCCAGACGGAATGAGAAGGGGGTAGTGACGGAGGAGGCTGGGGAGGGGGTGGCCTGTGGAGGACGCTAAGGCTGCAGAAGAGGCTGTGCCTGGGTTCCCGTGACCTCTCAGGGCAAGACGGCTGCCCACCGCTAACCAGTGTCGGAGACATCCACTTCCGGTGGGGTAGAAGGGGTAGTGACGGACGGACTGGATGCCTGGCAAGCCAGTCCTACCTGTGGACGGTCCCCAGTGGCATCTTTCGTCTTGACCGTCACACCTCCACACGGCTCAGGAGCTTCGGAAGAGTCCAGAGGAGGCTGGATGTGGAGCGCGGCCAGCTTCCGTTCTGATCTGCACAGATTTCTATGCACAAAAAGTAAGACCGTTTCAGACACGGTGAAACCAACTCCCTGATTCCTCGGAGGGGCGGGCGTGGTAGGGACTCACTGCCCCGTGGTGTGTCCGCACGTGACAGCCGTCAGGTCGGAGGCACCTGGTTGGGCGTCACCCCGAGGGGGCCAGCTGGATGGGTCACACCACCTTCGCTCGAGTGAGGTTCCTACTGGTTCTTACTGCCCAAAGCATGTGCAGTCGAATTTTTTAGTACTTTTTTTGCTTTGAAATATCAGTAGAATTTTAGCAGGTGTTGAACTTCCCCAGATGGGCTTTATGATCTAAATACATGTAGGGAAGCCCATGTTTGGGGCCAGAACTTCCCATGGCCTTTAAGAGGCCCCCATGCCCTCTCCCCTGCACACACTGTGGACCTCCTAAAACACTGGGTTGGCCAGAAAGTTCATTTGGGTTTTTCTGTCACATCTTACAGGAAGAGTATAATGAACTTTTTGGCCAAACCAATAAAATATAGACAAAACAGACACCAAACTTCTGAAGCCATGGCAGCTATGCGGTGGGGACTCCCCTTCCTCCTGGCATTCCTTGAATCACTCTTTGGGAAACCCATGCCTTGGCCTGGAGTCTCCCAAACATCCACTTCCTCCTCCCCTTCTTGTATGGTGTTTTCAGGTGTGCACGTGGTGTTCCCAGCATCCCCTGCGGCGGCAGGTGGGGTGGCAGGTGAACTGTGGGGCTCTGTGGGAGGGGTGTGTGCATCTCTGAGCTTGCATCCACCCTTGCCATGCCCCCTCCTCCCTGCCAGACGGAATGAGAAGGGGGTAGTGACGGAGGAGGCTGGGGAGGGGGTGGCCTGTGGAGGACGCTAAGGCTGCAGAAGAGGCTGTGCCTGGGTTCCCGTGACCTCTCAGGGCAAGACGGCTGCCCACCGCTAACCAGTGTCGGAGACATCCACTTCCGTGTTGTTGAAGCCAGAGTTACTTGGATCCCCTGGCTTTCGCAGCCAGACCTGTACCCTAAACAGTCCACCTGGCATGTGACGGCCACCACAACCTGGCCCCGGCCTCTTTTTCCTACACTGACTCCCACGCATGCCCTCTGGGCCAAGCAAGCCTGCTTCCTGGACCCTGAGTATCTGCCGCCTGTCAGCCGAGCAACCATCCTGCGCACAGAGGGGCTGCCCTGCTCACCCGGCCTGGCGTCAGGAAAGGGGCCAACTGTATCATGAACCCAGGACCAAGTTGCCTGGTTGGGCCAGGAAAGAAACGGCCACCTGTTCAGCGCTCTGACTCCAGCACTGCCTGTGCTGGACTTGGTGGACAGGACCAGGGTCGGGGGAGTCACGCACTCAGGGAACAAAGTCTAAGGAGACGCCCCCTGTCGGTGAGCCTGCGCGTGTGCCGAAATCCGAGAGCCAGGGCCTCTTTAAAGGTCAGTCTGAGTCAGATGGGCTTCCGGGCTTCCGCCGTGGCTCAGCGGTAAAGAATCGCCTGCCAGCGCAGGAGCCCCGGGTTTGACCTCTGGGTTCGGAAGATGCCCTGGAGAAGGAAACTGGCGACCCACTCCAGTGCGGGTGCTTGGGAAATGCCACGGACTGAGGAGCCCGGCGGGCTACAATCCACAGGGTCCCACGACTCGGCGACTAAGCCATCACGTGAGAGGCTGTCCACCAAGCCACGGGTACTGGACCTGCTTCCCAGCCGAGGGACGGGCAACGGGGATTCAGAGTGTGCGTTTCCCCTGATGCCCCGGCCTGGTGACCTCCCGTCCCCGGGATAAGACTCGACTCCCCCTCAAGCTTCGTGAGCTGAGTCCCTGGGTTGATAATGAAGATCGTGAGCCTGGCTGCCCTGCAGGACTTTCAGGGTGGAGGACGGGAGTCCCTTCTCAGCCGCATCCACACTGCCAGGTCCCCCACCCTGGCACCATCCCACTGAACCCCAGGTCCCTTCAGGCAGAGCAGGTGCCGCCCCAGGAGTTTCAGGGGCCTTCGCTCGCTCAGTCCTCACAGCCGGGCCAGGGGAGCCCGAGGCACAAGGCTGTGAGCCGCGTAGCCAAGGTCACGCAGCTCAGGGGCCGTGGAGCCTGGATCTGACCCCCGGCAGCGAGGCTCCAGAGGCCTCAGCGGAAACCCAGCACGGGCCGGCTCCTTGCGAAGGGTCAATATACTTAGGCTTTGCGAGCCCTGTGGTCTCTGCTACACCATTCAGCTGTCTCACTGTAGCTCAAAGCAGCCTTGCCTGAATAAATAACATCACCTAAACAAATGGGCGTATGATTTACAGAAACCAGCTGTCGATGCGGCCTCAGGGCTGTCGTTTGCTACCGGACCCCAGTCCCGAACCTCCACGCAGTACGGTCCCCAACAGGCACATGAAGAAGAAATGCATCCAGGCTGGGCTAGAGCAGCCTTTGGGGAGAGCCGAGGGGGATTGAAGTCTTTCCTGAGACCATTTAACACTAAAGATGCAGGGGCCGGGCCGTAGATCATTCCAGGAAAAGGCCTTGGAGAGAGTGTTCAGAGGCAGCAGGGAGCTCCCCACCAGGGAGAACAGGGAGGGGGCAGAGGTGCAGGCAGAGGGGGCCGGGAAACGTTTTCTTCCCACCGGCCGTCCTGTCACGTGGCTGCGTGCCCCAGACTCCACGTGTGCCCGGCTGTTTCTGGACAGGCACCTTCCACCCGTTTTCCGTTTAACCGTCCACCTCGTTGCCCTGGGCTCTGGCTCCCCGTGGGGTGTCGGAGTCTCCCAGGCTTTGTCAGCCAGCGGTGGGATCCAGGGAAAGCGAGCACCACAGAATCCACAGAATGGGGGCTTCCAGGCCAGGGGGCTCCTGGGGGGCTTTCCTGCCTCGGGCCAGGATGAGGCTGTGAAGGCCTCGAAGTTGGCAGCTGGGATGCATTCTCCACCACATCCTTCTTTCTCCCTCCTTCCCAGGAATCACTCAGTAATGTTCAGATGCGAGGAAGAACCAGCTCAAGAGAGGAGGAGGGAAGTGGAGGAACGGAGGGAAGACCATACTGGGCCCAGGAACCCGGCTGGGGGCACAGCCTGGCCCCTGCTCGTTCCTTTCCCTGGAAAAGGCAGCCTGGGACAAAGGCCGTGCTACTCTGCGATCCAGGGACCAGCAGCAGTGGCTTCTCCCGGGAATTGGTGACCCGTGCCCAGTTTCAAGTCCCCTCTCAGGTGCAGGCATCAGAGCCTGCAATTCTAACGAGATCCCTGGTGAGGTGCACAGACATTCGCATGGGCGCAGAGCAAGGTCAGGAGGCCTCCGGGGCTTCTGTGATGCACACCGTTGCTTCTGCTGGTCCCGCATGTGCTCCCCTGTCTTCTGGTACATGCACCCTGTTTGGGTTTTTTTGTTTTTTTTGAGAAATCCTCCCCCTCCCCACCACTAATCCAGGCATTCATGTGGAACGGAGTCCAGGGGTGGATGGAGCGCTTGATTCAGGCCTGGCCAGTCTGAGCATTAAACCCTGCTGGCCACGGTGTCTGGGTCATGAGTCTAAGGGGGCTGAAGAGAGGCAACAGCAGGTGACAGAGGTAAGTTGGGGGAGCTGCTGGCTGCTGGCCACCTCGGTTCACCCAGTGAAACATGGGAAAAAGCTGTTAGAGGGTGGGGAACGAGCCCGGCTACACTGTTGGAGCACCTGGATCCAGCCATGCCTGAAGTGGGACTTCCCACCGGCAAGTAAGAGAGTTGGATGTAATGCAGCTCTGTGGTTTGATCTTCATGATTAGTATGAGAAAGCACTCCAGTTCATGGAGAAGCGTCCCTGTGTGTCTCTCTGTCCTGCGGCTTTCCCTCCTCCCTCCAAGGAGCTCAGCACAACTGCGCGCCTCACTGAGGTACTGGGAGACAGGTCTGCAATAGGCTTTCGGGAACTTAATTGCAAGTCCTTACCAAGCGGTAACGGCATACAAGATTCTGGAAACATGTCGAGGCAGGAGAAAAAAAAATTAAACCGATGCCCTGGCCTCAAGGAACCCACTCAGCAAACATAACGGAAAAATGTGTTTATGAAGCAACATGTGACAACATTAATGTGGTCCAGAAAGAGCTTCTAAACACTGAGTGGGTGCTGGAGAGGGAAATAAATAGCCCCTCCATCTGGCCGGCTCTCCCGCCCCAGCCCCGGAGGTGCCTCTGCCACCGCACAGCAGAGGCGGCGCGCAGGCCGGCCCACCCGCGGACGCCCACCTGCTGCTGAGGAGCGAGGAGTGCAAGATGGCAGCTTTCAACCCGGCCCCTGGGTGCGCCAGCCGCTCGCTGCCTCCCACCTTCGCGCCCTTGCCAAGACGGTGCCCGAGGTTCTGGCTGGCCCCCGCCTTACCCAGAGTGGGCGTTTCCAGCAGCTGCTCGCTCCCGCCTGCTCGCAGGCACCCAGACGCGGCAGTTCCCTGCACGCTCAGCCACGCGCTGGAACCAGGCTCGGAAGCCCTAAACGCCCTGAACACGCCCCGTGTGCGTGCTCGCGCCGGGTCGCAGTCCCGTCCCACTCGCTGCGACCCACAGTCTGCGGGCCGCCAGGCTCCTCCGTCCACAGGCTTCTCCAGGCAAGAGCACTGACTGGAGGGGGTCGTCATGCCCTCCTCCAGCAGAATCTTCCTGATTCAGGGATCGAATCCGGGTCTCCCGCATTGTAGGCAGATTCTCTTTTTTTTTTCTTTAATAAGTTGGGCTTAGTACTTATGGCTTATCTCTTTACCCATAAGACCCTGCTTTTCTATTTTTTAAAAAAATTTTGGCCTCTTTTATTGATTTTTTGTTTACTTATTTTCATCCATCTTTATTCCTCGGCCCGTGTGGGCCTCCCACTGCAGTGGCCTCTCTCGTGGCAGAGCACCAGCTCTGGGCGCATGCCCTCCAGGGAACTGGCGTGATGAACACATGGGTCCAGGCGCTCCGCAGCACTGGGATCTTCCTGGACCAGGGATTGAACCGGTGCCCCTTGCCCTGCAAGGCAGACTCTTTACCCACTGGACCACCAGGGAAGCCCCTTTAGGCAGATTCTTTACCATTGGAGCTACCAGGGAAACCCTTCAAAATATGACTCAGTCTCTGACCTCCAGGAGGTCTTTACAAATCTTGTGCGTCCGTGTGTGCTAAGTTGCTTCAGTCGCGACCCTATGGACTGTAGCCCACCAGACTCCTCTGTCCATGGGGATTCTCAGGAAAGAATACTAGAGTGGATTTTGCTATGCCCTCCTCCAGGGGATCTTCCTGACCTATAGGGATCAAATTCAGGTCTCTTGTGTCTCGTGTACCGGCAGGTGGTTTCCTTACCACGGGCACCACCTGGGAAGCCCTCTAAGAGGTGCATGTTAACAATTATTATCATTAGAAAAAAAAAAAAAAGAGAGAGAGCGCAAAGCTAGGGGGCTGCCCTGGATGGTTGCATAGGTTGTACCCTGTGTAAATGGCTCCCCCTAGAGGCGGGAGAGCTCCGAAGATACCAGCAGAGGCACCTCTGGGTTGGGGTGCGGAATAAATCAACCTTCTTTGATAGGTTTTTTCCGGATCTGTCTGATCTCTTACAAATAACAGTGCTCGCGCTCTGACAGTCTGTGTCGAGCAAGGTCACTGTAAAGGCCGATGCTTTATGGGCTGTTTCATTTATTGTCCTCACTGCAGGGGTTTTCAAAACCCAGGGAACAAAGAAAAAAAGAAACAAAGGGAAGGGCCCCCCGTGTATCCCATTTTCACTTGTGAATTTTCCTGGAGGTGCTTTAGGTGGCCTGGTCCCCAACAGGAAACCGAATAGGGCAGCAGAGCGGAAGCAGAGCCGGTGCTTTCATAATTGCGATGAACTTGCTTTCAGGCCTTTAAGGAAAGTCCACCCCACAATAAATTGCTGGAAGGCCAATCCCTTCACTACGGATTTAATGCTAAGCGCCGATGACGTTCATCAAACCTGACAGCATTTTGGTAAACGACGGCTCTGTTGATTAGGCCGCTGTCCACCCAAGTATTACAAGGCTGAGGAAGCCATAAATCTTAATCCACTGAGAGCAGTGCAAGGATCTAAGGCTGAGAAGGGGCGGGGATGGTCGGGGGAGAGAAAGGACAGTACCAACCAGTGCCGTTTATCACCACCAGTCTGACCCACAGCACAGGCGGCCGCTCAGACGCCCAAACCAGCATCCCCGTCGCCTCTGGTCCCCTCAGCACCGGAGGGTCTGGAAGCCTTTTCCAGGCGGAGCGGGAGCCTCTCGGCCAGCGCAGGATGCTCTCTCGCCTGCTGGTCTAGGGATCCCGGGGCCTGTGCTCCTGCTGCAGCCCCTTCCGTCAGGGCAGCTCTGGTGCTCCTAGCTGCCAGGCAAGACCCTCCGGAGGGAACTCTATTCTACTGGAAGTGGCACTGGGGTTGGTCCGTGGAAAAGAGACGTGTGCCTCAGGAGAGTGTAGCGGATGGCTCCGAGACGCCAGGGCCTCGCAGGTGGCTCAGGGGTAAAGAATCCACCCACAGTGCAGGAAATGTGGGCTCGATCCCTGGGTCAGGAATATCCCCGGAGGTGGGCATGGCAACCCACTCCAGGATCCTTGTTTGGATAATCCCATGGACAGAGGAGCCTGGCGGGCTACCGTCCAGGGGACTGCAGAGTTGGGCAGGACTGAAACGACTCAGCCCGCAGGCACACTGGCAGAGAAACCAGCGAGCTGACAAGCTGGAGGCTGCAGGGGTATGACGGGGAGGAAGGGGCGCTGGTTGGGGACAGCCTGTGACTGCGCGGCCCCCTAGGCACCATGACTTCTCTGTCCCCTGATGACGGGGACGTGGCCAGTGTGAATACAGCAAGGGGCTGTTCCTCGGTGGGGCACGGAGTGTGAGAGGCCCCCTAGGACTGGGCCAGGGCTGTGGCCCCGCTCCCGATGGGGTGGCTTCTGAGAACTGATCACCAGGGGCCACGGGAGGCTCCGCAGCCCTGACCAGCACTCAGCCAGACCTGTGGATGGTGGTGAAGAGGGAGAGAGAGGCTGCCTTCCCCTGTATCCTCCGCGCCCCAGAATCTGTCCCCACATACTTTCCATCACGGAGCAGTGTGCTGCTCAACTCCACCTCTTGGGGCCAAAGGAAGCGAATCCACTCACTCTCTCTCCTGACAATAAGAGTGCACTCGGTAAGCCGAGTCTGCTCACTGTCTTGCTTACAGCCCCCTCGACAAGCAGATGGGGGCCACTCCCTGCTCAGGGCCATCTCTAGGGCAGGCAGGCTTGGAGCTGTCTGACCTGGCTCCCACCTTCAGCCCCAGCCAGCTGAGTGGGCGTCTCGTCAGGCTGAAGCAGACCAGGCTGGGACCCGAGTCACGAAAATGAACTGAGGATTTCCCTGGTGGCTCAGTGGTAAAGAATCTGCCGACCAATGCAGGATATGTGGGTTCGATCCCTGGTCCGAGAAGATCTCACAGGCTGCAGAGCAACCAAGCCTATGTGCCACAACTTCTAAGCCTGTGCTGTGGAGCCTGGGTGCCGCAACTGCTGAGCCCACACGTCGCCACTACTGACACCCGTGTACCCCTAGACGCCATGCACCACAACAAGAGAAGCCAGTGTATCGGAATTAGAGAGTATCTCCCACTCACAACTAGAGAAAAGCCCACACGGCAGCAAAGATCCAGCGCTGCTCTAAATAAAATAAAATTATTTTAAAAAATCATTTCAGAAACGAACTGAGAAACTAAGAGGGTCTCTCTCTTGGAAAATTTCAACAGATGACTACGGAGGGAGGGAAAGACTGACCTGTGGAAGCTGAGGGGAGAAGGCGAGGCTGCAGGAGGCACAGGTCAGAGACTGGAGGCTGGGGAGAGGAACGGCTAGGTAGGCGTATGGGGAGCCTGCTTCACAGCGCCAGCCCCGCCCCAGCCTGGGCCTTTCATGCAGCCCCTGAGGATGCTTCCCAAGCAGGAGCCCAATGCATAACACCTGCTGAAAACCTTCCAGGGGCGTCCACACATGTAACATGGAATCCAAACTCAGGCCTGGGGTCTCTTCCAGATCCTCTGACCTATGGAAGAGGAAACAGCAACCCACTCCGGTGCTCCTGCCTGGAGAATCTCCTGGACAGCGGCGCCTGGTGGGACACAGTCCCTGCGGTTGCCAGAGTCGAACACGGTCTAGCGACTAAGCTAGCTGGGACGACCGCTGACCCCCATGTTCACCCTCTGTACCACTGTGAGCACAGGAAAGCCGGACAGGCCTGCCTTGCTCGTGTTCCGATCCCCTATCTGCAAGTGTCTAGGACACAGTCCTGAGACCAGCGAAGGACCGAAGGAGTGAGAGACCAAGCTGGAGTAGGAGCCGCCCTCGTCCTCGGCCCCTCAGCGGACGACAACCGTTGGCGCCGTCACTGCACGGCAGGGTGGGCTCTACAAACACTGGCTCCGTCCTCCAACCTCATTAATGACCCAAGAGGAGGGCACCGTCACCAACCCCGCTTGCAGAGAAGACAGGCACAGAGAGGTTAAGTCACTTATCTGGGACCACACAGCGAGTAAGTGGCAACCAAGCCTATGTGCCACAACTTCTAAGCCTGTGCTGTGGAGCCTGGGTGCCGCAACTGCTGAGCCCACACGTCGCCACTACTGACACCCGTGTACCCCTAGACGCCATGCACCACAACAAGAGAAGCCAGTGTATCGGAATTAGAGAGTATCTCCCACTCACAACTAGAGAAAAGCCCACACGGCAGCAAAGATCCAGCGCTGCTCTAAATAAAATAAAATTATTTTAAAAAATCATTTCAGAAACGAACTGAGAAACTAAGAGGGTCTCTCTCTTGGAAAATTTCAACAGATGACTACGGAGGGAGGGAAAGACTGACCTGTGGAAGCTGAGGGGAGAAGGCGAGGCTGCAGGAGGCACAGGTCAGAGACTGGAGGCTGGGGAGAGGAACGGCTAGGTAGGCGTATGGGGAGCCTGCTTCACAGCGCCAGCCCCGCCCCAGCCTGGGCCTTTCATGCAGCCCCTGAGGATGCTTCCCAAGCAGGAGCCCAATGCATAACACCTGCTGAAAACCTTCCAGGGGCGTCCACACATGTAACATGGAATCCAAACTCAGGCCTGGGGTCTCTTCCAGATCCTCTGACCTATGGAAGAGGAAACAGCAACCCACTCCGGTGCTCCTGCCTGGAGAATCTCCTGGACAGCGGCGCCTGGTGGGACACAGTCCCTGCGGTTGCCAGAGTCGAACACGGTCTAGCGACTAAGCTAGCTGGGACGACCGCTGACCCCCATGTTCACCCTCTGTACCACTGTGAGCACAGGAAAGCCGGACAGGCCTGCCTTGCTCGTGTTCCGATCCCCTATCTGCAAGTGTCTAGGACACAGTCCTGAGACCAGCGAAGGACCGAAGGAGTGAGAGACCAAGCTGGAGTAGGAGCCGCCCTCGTCCTCGGCCCCTCAGCGGACGACAACCGTTGGCGCCGTCACTGCACGGCAGGGTGGGCTCTACAAACACTGGCTCCGTCCTCCAACCTCATTAATGACCCGAAGAGGAGGGCACCGTCACCAACCCCGCTTGCAGAGAAGACAGGCACAGAGAGGTTAAGTCACTTATCTGGGACCACACAGCGAGTAAGTGGTGCAGGCTTTGAGGCCAGGCTGCTGGTCCCTGAGTCTGTGCTCTTAACCCTCGGCACTCGTCTGGCACCTGCCGCCAGGTGCTCCTGCGTGAGGAAGTGCACAGCCCCTGCTGATCGGCCGCCCCCCACCTCCACGGTATGCACATTCCTTCCCAGCAGCCCTGGAGGCTTTACGGATGATGAGTCCAAAGTTGAGAGAGGTCACAGGCTAGGCTCCGGGGTACACAGCTGGTGAGCTGTCTGTCTGGCTCCAAAGCCCATTTCCTTGTATCCGCAAGGGGCCTGGGTTCGAATGCCGCAGGGAGCCAGGTGGGCAAGGCAAAGGGGGAAGGTGCCCGTATCACAGACACAGCAGCCGTGGTGTGGTGACCAACTGTGACTCCCACCGGCCTTGGCTCTGGGGCTCTAAACAGAGCAGTGTGGGCTGCGGGAACAGAGCTGCGGAGATCCAAATGGGGAACCGCTACTCGGCGGCCCAACGGGGGCCTTGCCTGGGGGCCAGATCTTTCCATTTTCCCAAGGAATTGAGATTACTTAAAAAACAAAAAAGACATAAAATCTTTTGAATTTAAGTGTTACCAAATGCCTTAAGTCTTTCATAAGCGGTGTGAGTCCAAAATCCATTATCTGGGAGGAGCAAGTTGAGCCCACAGGCTTCAGGCTGTGAATTTTCAGAGTCGGCTGGGCCGGGCCTCCAGATGCTGGAGCACAGCTGTGGGATCTTCCTCCCGGGAGGGGCTGCCAGTGCAGAAACTGAGCCGGATCTGGGGATTTGAACCCAGAGCCTTGCAGAGTGCCGGGTCCATGGCGATACAAGTTTGTTAACAGACGACTTCTTTCAAGACAGGCTCCCAGTCTGATTGCCATGTCTGAAGACTCCTGTATTTGTCTACATTTCTGAGTGGTGGTCCCCCAAGGACTGTGCGTGGGTCAGTCCTAGAGTGCACTTATCTCGGGACCAACGAGCGACGGGGGTTAAAGGCTCCGCCTCCAACCTCATTAATGACGAGGAGGCACTCACCAACCCCGCTTGCAGAGAAGACAGGCACAGAGAGGTTAAGTCACTTATCTGGGACCACACAGCGAGTAAGTGGTGCAGGCTTTGAGGCCAGGCTGCTGGTCCCTGAGTCTGTGCTCTTAACCCTCGGCACTCGTCTGGCACCTGCCGCCAGGTGCTCCTGCGTGAGGAAGTGCACAGCCCCTGCTGATCGGCCGCCCCCCACCTCCACGGTATGCACATTCCTTCCCAGCAGCCCTGGAGGCTTTACGGATGATGAGTCCAAAGTTGAGAGAGGTCACAGGCTAGGCTCCGGGGTACACAGCTGGTGAGCTGTCTGTCTGGCTCCAAAGCCCATTTCCTTGTATCCGCAAGGGGCCTGGGTTCGAATGCCGCAGGGAGCCAGGTGGGCAAGGCAAAGGGGGAAGGTGCCCGTATCACAGACACAGCAGCCGTGGTGTGGTGACCAACTGTGACTCCCACCGGCCTTGGCTCTGGGGCTCTAAACAGAGCAGTGTGGGCTGCGGGAACAGAGCTGCGGAGATCCAAATGGGGAACCGCTACTCGGCGGCCCAACGGGGGCCTTGCCTGGGGGCCAGATCTTTCCATTTTCCCAAGGAATTGAGCTTATTAAAAAAAAAAAAAAAAAGACATAAAATCTTTTGAATTTAAGTGTTACCAAATGCCTTAAGTCTTTCATAAGCGGTGTGAGTCCAAAATCCATTATCTGGGAGGAGCAAGTTGAGCCCACAGGCTTCAGGCTGTGAATTTTCAGAGTCGGCTGGGCCGGGCCTCCAGATGCTGGAGCACAGCTGTGGGATCTTCCTCCCGGGAGGGGCTGCCAGTGCAGAAACTGAGCCGGATCTGGGGATTTGAACCCAGAGCCTTGCAGAGTGCCGGGTCCATGGCGATACAAGTTTGTTAACAGACGACTTCTTTCAAGACAGGCTCCCAGTCTGATTGCCATGTCTGAAGACTCCTGTATTTGTCTACATTTCTGAGTGGTGGTCCCCCAAGGACTGTGCGTGGGTAGAGCAGAGTCGAGGTGATGGTCAGGGGTGGCCCCAGCACCCATTCCACTCTCCTCTGGGGGGGGCCTGTCAGCTCGGAGAGGTTGGAAAGCCAGACACTGTTTCCCAGCCTCCCTTTCGGCCGGGGTCTGGACGCGACGTTGAGGCGGCTGACCCGATGGCCTCACAGAAGGCAGGTGCAGCAGGAGCGAGGTGGAGACGGGGGAAGCCCGCCAGCGGTTTCTGTGCCGAGCACGAGGCAGACGCCACGAGGGGTCCCGGAGCTGTGGGCGAGGTCTTTCTTCAGAGGTCGCGCCAGCAGACGCAACGTTGCTCTGAGGCCCAGAGCCGCGGCACCGGCTGCCTGATGCCCCCATCACAGCGCAGGTTACACTTTCTTGTATTTATTGGTTTGTTTCTGTACTGGCTGTGCTGGGTCTTAGATGCTACGCACCGGCTCGCTCTAGCTATGGCAGCAGGGGCTATGCTCCAGTTGTGGTACACGGGCTTCTCACTGCCTTGGCTTCTCTTGCGGTGGAGCATGGGCCCTAGGGCCCTCGGACTTCAGTAGTCTCGGCCTGTGAGCTCAATAGCTTTGGAAACTTTTACTACCATTTGTGACATAGATAACTAACGGGAATATGCTATAAGACTAAGGGAACTCAAACAGGGGCTCAGTAATAACCTAGAGGGGTGGGAGGGGGTGGGGTGGGAAGTTCCAGAGGGAGGGGACATATGTGTACCTATGGCTGATTCAGGTTGATGCAGGACAGTAAACAACAAAGCTCCGTAAAAAAATGAAAAAGATAGTTTTGATTCTCAGGCTCTAGAGCACAGGCCCAATAGTTGTGGCACTCGGGCTTCAGTTGCTCCACATCACGTGAGATCTTCCCAGACCAGGGGATGGAACCTGGTCCCTTGCATCAGCAGGCAGATGCTTATCCACTGAATGACCTTCTCGAGGCTGATTCCCCACCTTCCCTCTGTGTCCTGGGCCGCAGCTCCCCCGGCGGGCCCATGCGAGGACACTGGGCACTCCTGCAGGCCCAGCTCAAGCCCATCCTCCTGCCAATCCAAGGACACTGTGAGCCCCAGGTTCCCTGCCTTCCATTCATTCGTGAGTCAAGTAGCCCGGAGGTCTCCACAGTCAGGCGCTGACGGACCCCCGACGGACTGGGTACAGAAGGACAACGACAGCCTTTGTGGCATCAGGAAGCCAGGAAATTAGCCGTGATTAGGCCCGGTGCAGTGTGGGACCACAGGGAGAGCCTGAGGAGGGGCGCCAATTCATCTTGGGCCGAGTCTTTAGATTGCACAGACTCTGGGGCCGGCCGCCAAGTCACAGTCTCCGACGCAAATATGGCTCCTGATGATAGAAGGCACTCTAGACGGCTTGGAGAACCGTCTGAAGTGAGAACTGGAGCAAGGCCTCATTAATGGGAAATGAACATTCACTGCTGGGGACAAAAGGAAGCCTCCACGCTGTGTGACCCGAGGGCCGAGCTCACCAGCAGCGAGATGAGGCCTGGGAGCCAGGCGGCAGGGACGCCCCCGCCCGTTCCCTTCTAGACGCACAGAGTCCCTGCAGAGACGCGCGGACCGCACACTCGAAGTCACAGGTCCCGGGTCCAGACCTCAGCCTACGTTCTCTCTCAGGATCTGTGTGAGCAGGTCACCTTACGGGGCCTCTCTGGACGTTTGATTTTTTTCGCGGCACAGAGAAGATGCTTAGGTACCTCCGGGGTCATTGCAGAGATGGGCCAGTAAAAAGTGTTTGCCGGTTGTGTTCCCCTGTTGTGTGTGTGTATGCGCGGTTGTGTTCAACTCTTTGCGACCTCATGGACTGCAGCCCGCCAGTCCATGGGATTTTCCCAGGCAAGGACACTGGAGTGGGCTGCCATGTCCTTCTGCAGGGGAATCTTCCCGACCCAGGGATGGAACCTGCGTCGCCTGCACTCCAGGCAGATTCTCTGCAGCTGAGCCGTCAGGGAAGCCCTCGTATCCACCCTAGAGCCAAACATATGTGGAGCCCTGGGCCAAGGTCACAGGATAAAAGTCTCTGGAACTGACCAAGCCTCACAGCAACTGGCACCATGAGCCTCTAGATCTAAAAGGCCTGTTCCCTGATCCCATATCAGGTAAAAATGCCCACCCTACGACCCAGTCTATGGAATCCTAACCAATCGCCTCACGCCACCCTTCCCGAGGAATCTGCTCTGTCTCGAGGCTGTAACAATTGGCCACTAGCCTGCAAAAGGGTTTGGCTTCTCCTGGAGCCAGTCAGCTGTTCTAACAGCATCTCCCTCTCCAATAAACGTTATTCTCCTCTCATTTTGCCTTATGTTTGGAAAATTGTTTCCAATCCACGCACGGACCACAACAATACAGTGTGAAATGTTATGACACAGTACTTCCCACTCTTGGTGAACACAGGATTAACATATACATACATATATACATCAATATATGTTGCTTAAGCCTCATCTCAGACCAAGTGAGTCGGAATCTCTTAGGGTAGAACATGAGCATCCTAGCTGAGCGGAGTGCACGGGGGAGGTGCCCTGGTGCCAGGTAAGGCTGAGCAACCACAAGGGAAAGCATGAGGACTGTAAGAGCAAGAATGCCCAGCTTGGAGCACCTAGGTCCGCGTCTGAATCTCGACTCTCCCCTTCCTTGGTGTTTGACCTTGGAAAGCTCACTTGACTTTTCAGAGCATTCTTATCCTCAGCATCCTTAAAAGAGGACGGACATGGGACTTACCTGGTGGTTCAGGAGGGGTTAAGACCCTGTGCTCCCAGTGCAGGGGGCGCAGGGGGTGGCTGCAGAACTACCATGCCGCAGGCCGCACGGCACGGCCAGACACAAGGCGGAAGGACACTGGGATTCGGCCTGCAGGTGAGCCGTGAGGGCGAAGGAGAGGACTCCGAGAGCGGTGCCCGCGCCCGGCTCTGGCAGGTGCTCCGAGAAGCGAGCTGCTGCACCAGCAGCATCGGCAGCAACCTGAAGTGGCATCTGCGGGACGGGGGTTTGTCTTCTTCACCCACTGCAGCCGCGGCCTCTAAGACCACGCCTGACACAGCACGGGGGCTCAGTACAAGACAGCTGTGTGAATGCCTCGTCATGGCAGGACGGAGTCTGACTTGCAATACTTCCAAGTGGGAAGGGGTGGCCCCAGAGGGTCCCCAGGGCTCCCCTGCTCTCCGGAGGCCAGTGCCCCAGGTCGAGAGGGCACCAGGGACGTGCCCGGCCAGACCCACCCCCACCCCCTGGAGACTCTGAACACTCAGACTCTGCTTCTGCTCTCACGAGAACCCTGCTCCTTATTCTCAAGGGTGAGCTGGGGCCACCGTCCAGACGCTGCCCCGGGTTTCCAGACCTGATGCCATCCTCGGCGCTGGACTTTGCTGGGAGCTGTCCGTGCACCGCATCCTAAAGCCTCTTCGGCTTCTCGCAACAGGCTTCTTCGTCCGCAGTCTGCACGGAAAGAGACGTGGTGAGCCCCCGATGACCAGACTGTGCGGACGGTGCTCTGGTAAGTTACGTCTACAATGCCCATCAGTGTGCCCGTCGGTATACGAAGTTCTTCATTTTGGTAGCACTGTTTGTAGCCACCAGACATCAGTACACAAGCTAACTGGGGACCTCCCTAGTGGCGCAGCGGTTAAGCTCCACATCTGCCATGCTGAGGGGCATGGGTTGGATCCCTGGTCGGGGAACTAAGATCCCACATGCCATGTGGTGGGGCCAAAGAAAAAAAAAAGAGAGAGAGAGAAAGCAAGCGAGCTAAATACCCAACAAAAAAGGGAGGAGGAGTTCAACACAGCCCCTCAGGGTGTGGAACAGTAGGTGTAACGTGCGCAGATACATACAAAAGGAGCATCTCTCAGATACGGGAAAGCCTATACAACTGGCCAGCACCGAACAAAAGCGGGCACATGGGGAGAGAGAACCGTTGACTGACTGAACGTACTACAAGGCCCCAGTTCAGAGACTCTCCTTACCTGCCCTTCCCTGAACCCTGGACCTAGAAGGGCCTGCCTCTCCTCGCCAGCAGGTCCGCCTACCCCTCCCCCACGAAAGCTAGGAGAGTCCAGCCCATGTCTCTCTTTACCCTGGGAGCTAGGACACTTATGCTCATCTCCAGGGGGACACAGGGGCTCTCCGGGGCAGGGCTGAAGACGCCACTTCCTCCTTTCATCCCCGCGCTGCACTGACTCACACTGTGTGTCGGTGGCTCGGGACCTTACCATAGCTAGGAGCCAAGGCAGCAGAGCACGACTCGAGACTGTTTTGTGCTACAGGGAACCCTGCTCACTGTGATGCGGCAGCTGGATGAGGGGGGAGTCTGGGGGAGAATGGTGCACGGATAGGTATGGCTGAGTCCACCCGAAACTATCACAACGTCGTGAACCAGCTATGGTCCAATACAAAATAAAATTTAAAAAAAGATTATTGCGTGTTTACACTTTACACTTCTTATATCATTCAATCTTCCTTGGAAGTCTGCAAGGTGGGCATAATCACTCCTGTTTTACAGAAGAGGAGACTGAGGGTCCAAAGGAACCCAACTGCCAGAGGTTTCAAAACTGGAAAGTGGGAGAACAGGGTCTGAACCCAACCCTGCCTTGTTCCAAAGCCTCCTCTTGGAAGCCAGCAGTCTATGGCCACACCACTCTGAACGCGCCCGCTCTCGTCGGGAAGCCAGCGGCACACCGGTCTCTCAGGCAAAGTGACCTGCCCTGAAGTGCGCGCTGGCGCTGTCATCCCATTTTACAGATGAGAAAGCAAAGGTGCAGAGAGACAAAATGGCACCCCCAAAGCAACACAGCCGAACTGGCATCTGACTCCTCTGTGTGTGTGTGTGTGTGTGTGCGCGCTCAGCTGAGTCCAACTCTTTGCGACCCTATGGACTGTAGCCCACAGGCTCCTCTGTCCATGCGATTCGCTAGGCAAGAATACTGGAGGGGGTAGCCATGCCCTCCTCCAGGGGATCTTCCAGACCCAAGGATCAAACCCATGGCTCCTACATTGGCGGGCAGATTCTTTTCCACTGGGCCCCCTGGGAAGCCCCAATCTGACGCCTATGTGCTGCTATTTCATTCATTCAACTACCACCAGATCATTTTCAGGGCCTATATGCGGCCTTCTACTCCACTTCCAGATTTTAATTTCTTGTGTCCTTTTATTATAGGGCACATGAAATCCGAAGAAAGTCTGCAGAGTGTGGATTAACTACATTCAGACATGAACAATGGGATCAATTATCCCAGGGGTGAGGTACTGAAGCTAAGACACAGTGAGTGAAAAATCAAGTCTAATGGAAATTAGCCGAGACCTTTCCTTAAACGACTGGTACAGGAGACCAGGAGATGTAAACGCCAGGAACTGACTCCTCTGTGAAACCCTGCTCACTGTGATGCGGCAGCTGGATGAGGGGAGTCTGGGGAGAATGGTGCACGGATAGGTATGGCTGAGTCCACCCGAAACTATCACAACGTCGTGAACCAGCTATGGTCCAATACAAAATAAAATTTAAAAAAAGATTATTGCGTGTTTACACTTTACACTTCTTATATCATTCAATCTTCCTTGGAAGTCTGCAAGGTGGGCATAATCACTCCTGTTTTACAGAAGAGGAGACTGAGGGTCCAAAGGAACCCAACTGCCAGAGGTTTCAAAACTGGAAAGTGGGAGAACAGGGTCTGAACCCAACCCTGCCTTGTTCCAAAGCCTCCTCTTGGAAGCCAGCAGTCTATGGCCACACCACTCTGAACGCGCCCGCTCTCGTCGGGAAGCCAGCGGCACACCGGTCTCTCAGGCAAAGTGACCTGCCCTGAAGTGCGCTGGCGCTGTCATCCCATTTTACAGATGAGAAAGCAAAGGTGCAGAGAGACAAAATGGCACCCCCAAAGCAACACAGCCGAACTGGCATCTGACTCCTCTGTGTGTGTGTGTGTGTGTGTGCGCGCTCAGCTGAGTCCAACTCTTTGCGACCCTATGGACTGTAGCCCACAGGCTCCTCTGTCCATGCGATTCGCTAGGCAAGAATACTGGAGGGGGTAGCCATGCCCTCCTCCAGGGGATCTTCCAGACCCAAGGATCAAACCCATGGCTCCTACATTGGCGGGCAGATTCTTTTCCACTGGGCCCCCTGGGAAGCCCCAATCTGACGCCTATGTGCTGCTATTTCATTCATTCAACTACCACCAGATCATTTTCAGGGCCTATATGCGGCCTTCTACTCCACTTCCAGATTTTAATTTCTTGTGTCCTTTTATTATAGGGCACATGAAATCCGAAGAAAGTCTGCAGAGTGTGGATTAACTACATTCAGACATGAACAATGGGATCAATTATCCCAGGGGTGAGGTACTGAAGCTAAGACACAGTGAGTGAAAAATCAAGTCTAATGGAAATTATCCGAGACCTTTCCTTAAACGACTGGTACAGGAGACCCAGGAGATGTAAACGCCAGGAACTGACTCCTCTGGTCACCTCTGCCCTCGGGGAGTAGAGGTCAAGACTCATTTAAAAAGAAGCCAAAGAAAAAAGAAAAAGAATTTCCCTCTCCCTTTCTCGCTGTCTCTTTCTGGCCCCGTGGGTGGAGTGAACTCACACAGCCTTCTGTGTGTGGGATGTGGCTTTCCCGCCCCTAATTGGTCAGCAGAGCTGGTGCTGACCAGGCAGAGCTCCGGCTCACCGTGGGTCCCCTCGGTGTGGGAGGCACTTCTGGAAAAGTCGGCATGGACGGCTCTGCGAGGGGACGTCCTCAGTTCAGAGTTGGCCCCGTTGACGTAGACTGAGAACCCTTGTTCCAGATGCTCCAGCCTCAACTGCACGGGGTCCTTGCTTTTCAAATGCTTTAAGATCCTGGAAAAGAAAGGACTGCTGGCTTCCCATTCGAGCAGTCTGAGGCACCGCCCACCCACTGCCAGGCAGGGAGGGCCCCGCTGCTCCGACAGGCAAGCGTTTCTAATCAGAGGCCGGGTGGCGGGTGCCCAGCCATTCATCTGTAAACGGCCCTACGAGGCCTACTGCCCACACGGAGGAGTAGCGAAGGGGAGGCTCTGCGGGCCCTGCAAGGGGGTGCTTCCGCTTTCACTCTGAGGCTCAAAGGTACATCTGCAAAAACTCGGTACCCATACGTGCCCCATGGTGGCATGGAGACAAAAGCCAGGCCGCGTGCACGCTGCTATACACGGCCTGGCTGTCCTGGGATGATCCCAATCTCACGCATCTCTCCTTGGCATGGACACCAGCTCTTAGTCCACGTGGAAAACAAAAGGTTTATCTAGGTCAACTATCACCAGATCATTTTCAGGGCCTATATGCGGCCTTCTACTCCACTTCCAGATTTTAATTTCTTGTGTCCTTTTATTATAGGGCACATGAAATCCGAAGAAAGTCTGCAGAGTGTGGATTAACTACATTCAGACATGAACAATGGGATCAATTATCCCAGGGGTGAGGTACTGAAGCTAAGACACAGTGAGTGAAAAATCAAGTCTAATGGAAATTATCCGAGACCTTTCCTTAAACGACTGGTACAGGAGACCCAGGAGATGTAAACGCCAGGAACTGACTCCTCTGGTCACCTCTGCCCTCGGGGAGTAGAGGTCAAGACTCATTTAAAAAGAAGCCAAAGAAAAAAGAAAAAGAATTTCCCTCTCCCTTTCTCGCTGTCTCTTTCTGGCCCCGTGGGTGGAGTGAACTCACACAGCCTTCTGTGTGTGGGATGTGGCTTTCCCGCCCCTAATTGGTCAGCAGAGCTGGTGCTGACCAGGCAGAGCTCCGGCTCACCGTGGGTCCCCTCGGTGTGGGAGGCACTTCTGGAAAAGTCGGCATGGACGGCTCTGCGAGGGGACGTCCTCAGTTCAGAGTTGGCCCCGTTGACGTAGACTGAGAACCCTTGTTCCAGATGCTCCAGCCTCAACTGCACGGGGTCCTTGCTTTTCAAATGCTTTAAGATCCTGGAAAAGAAAGGACTGCTGGCTTCCCATTCGAGCAGTCTGAGGCACCGCCCACCCACTGCCAGGCAGGGAGGGCCCCGCTGCTCCGACAGGCAAGCGTTTCTAATCAGAGGCCGGGTGGCGGGTGCCCAGCCATTCATCTGTAAACGGCCCTACGAGGCCTACTGCCCACACGGAGGAGTAGCGAAGGGGAGGCTCTGCGGGCCCTGCAAGGGGGTGCTTCCGCTTTCACTCTGAGGCTCAAAGGTACATCTGCAAAAACTCGGGTACCCATACGTGCCCCATGGTGGCATGGAGACAAAAGCCAGGCCGCGTGCACGCTGCTATACACGGCCTGGCTGTCCTGGGATGATCCCAATCTCACGCATCTCTCCTTGGCATGGACACCAGCTCTTAGTCCACGTGGAACAAAAGGTGATCTAGGGGCTTCCCTGGTGGTTCAGTGGGTAAGGACACCATCTTGCAGTGCAAGGGGCGCCGGTTCGATCCCTGGCCTGGGAGGATCCCATGTGCCGTGGAGCAGCTGGACCCATGTGTCCAATTACCGAGCCAGAGCTCTGGAGCGCATGCGCCAAGAGCCGGTGCTCTGCAACAACAGAGGCCACTGAGATGGGAGGCCCACACCGGCCGAAGAACAAAGCTGGATGAAAATCGATAAATGAAAGACCAATAGACGTGGCCCGCCCTCCTCCCTCCCTCCCACCCCACCCCCAAAAAAAGGTGATCTAAGCCTCTGGGAGAGAGATTCACGAAACACATCCATACGTCAGAAAACAGCCGCCATCCTGCCAGGCCAACTGGTTTGAGGCTTCAGGAAATAGACGTGTCCTCAGATGCCCCTGATGTCCCAAATGTCATCATTCGGATGGGGTTTAAAAATATACCCGTGCAGGCTTTGTTCACGATTAATAACGGGGCACACACCCTTTGGCTGAGAGGGTCTAGGCAGGAGCATGGCCAGGTCCCCTGTTCGGCTTTCTCTCAACTCCAACCTCACACCTCAGCTGGGTCCTTTCCCCACTCCCGATGGCCCCTGCCATAGACAGGGTGCAGTGTCCACTACAGAGTTGCTCCTGTTGGATACCAAGCTCTTCAGAGCCTTTACAAGTGCCTGCACGCACCCACTGCCAGGCAGGGAGGGCCCCGCTGCTCCGACAGGCAAGCGTTTCTAATCAGAGGCCGGGTGGCGGGTGCCCAGCCATTCATCTGTAAACGGCCCTACGAGGCCTACTGCCCACACGGAGGAGTAGCGAAGGGGAGGCTCTGCGGGCCCTGCAAGGGGGTGCTTCCGCTTTCACTCTGAGGCTCAAAGGTACATCTGCAAAAACTCGTGTACCCATACGTGCCCCATGGTGGCATGGAGACAAAAGCCAGGCCGCGTGCACGCTGCTATACACGGCCTGGCTGTCCTGGGATGATCCCAATCTCACGCATCTCTCCTTGGCATGGACACCAGCTCTTAGTCCACGTGGAACAAAAGGTGATCTAGGGGCTTCCCTGGTGGTTCAGTGGGTAAGGACACCATCTTGCAGTGCAAGGGGCGCCGGTTCGATCCCTGGCCTGGGAGGATCCCATGTGCCGTGGAGCAGCTGGACCCATGTGTCCAATTACCGAGCCAGAGCTCTGGAGCGCATGCGCCAAGAGCCGGTGCTCTGCAACAACAGAGGCCACTGAGATGGGAGGCCCACACCGGCCGAAGAACAAAGCTGGATGAAAATCGATAAATGAAAGACCAATAGACGTGGCCCGCCCCTCCTCCCCCTCCCTCCCCACCCCACCCCCCCAAAAAAAGGTGATCTAAGCCTCTGGGAGAGAGATTCACGAAACACATCCATACGTCAGAAAACAGCCGCCATCCTGCCAGGCCAACTGGTTTGAGGCTTCAGGAAATAGACGTGTCCTCAGATGCCCCTGATGTCCCAAATGTCATCATTCGGATGGGGTTTAAAAATATACCCGTGCAGGCTTTGTTCACGATTAATAACGGGGCACACACCCTTTGGCTGAGAGGGTCTAGGCAGGAGCATGGCCAGGTCCCCTGTTCGGCTTTCTCTCAACTCCAACCTCACACCTCAGCTGGGTCCTTTCCCCACTCCCGATGGCCCCTGCCATAGACAGGGTGCAGTGTCCACTACAGAGTTGCTCCTGTTGGATACCAAGCTCTTCAGAGCCTTTACAAGTGCCTGCACGCACCCCAGACAGCAACTAGGTTTACACCGAAGAAGACATACAAACAACCACGGTGGTCAAAAAAAACCAAACATGGATCCTCCTCAGAGATTAAATAAGTAAAATGAAGTGAAAGTCACTCAGTTGTGTCGAACTCTTTTGAGACCCTGCACATGAGCCACGGAACTCTCCAGGTAAGAACACTGGAGTGGGTAGCCGTTCCCTTCTCCAGGGGATCTTCGCAACCGAGGGACTGAACCCTGGTCTCCCACACAGAAGGGGGATTCTTTACCACCTGAGCCACCGGCAAAGCCCTATTAAGTAAATTCCTGCCCAAATTAGCAAAGCATTAACTTTTTAAAAATAATCGTGGGATTTCCCTGGTGGTCCACTGGATCAGAATCCACCTTCAAATGCAGGGAGCACAGGATCGATCCCTGGCTGGGGAGCTAAAATCCCAAGGCCAAGGGCAACTAAGCCCACCCGCCACACCCACTGAGCCCGAGGGCTCTGGAGCCGGCGCACCACAACTCGAGAAGCCTGCCCATCGTCGCTAAGACCCGAAACAGCCAAATACATAAATACGTTTAAAAATAACAGTGATGGGGCTTCCCTGGTGGTCCAGTGGGTAAGGACATTGCCTTGCAGTGCAAGGGGCGCCGGTTCAAGCCCTGGCCTGGGAAGATCCCACGTGCCGCGGAGCGGCTGGACCGATGTGTCCAATTACCGAGCTGGAGCTCTGGCGCGCATGCGCCCAGAGCCGGTGCTCTGCGACAACAGAGGCCACTGAGATGGGAGGCCCACATGGGCCAAAGAACAAAGACGGATGAAACTAGACAAATGAAAGACCGATAGGAGTCGCCCGCCCGCCCCCCTCCCTCCCCAACCCGCTTCCCGCCCCCCCTACCAAAAAAAATAAGTAAATAACAGTGATGGTAAAACCATAAAGAAGGCCAAACTCTGTTCTACATGCTTTGTGTGCTGTGCGTGCTAAGTCGCTTCAGTCATGTCTGACTCTTTGTGACCCATGGACTGCCATCCGCCAGGCTCTTCTATCCACAGGATTCTCCAGACAAGAAGACTGGAGTCGGTTGCCATGCCCTCCTCCAGAGGACCTTCCTGACCCAGGGGGTGAACCAGCATCTCTATGTCTCCTGTACTGGGAGGCAGGTTCTTTACCACTAGCACCACTGGGGAAGCCCATTTAAATGCTTTATATACGGTCAATTCTCACTTTTTGATATATATTCTATAAAGTTGCCGCACACACTGAATTTGTGAACACCGAGTCACTGTCCCTAGGGGAACATCACAGGATTTGGTTCCCATGAGCCTCCAGTTACAACATATTTGTCAGCTGATCAATACAGAACCCTGTTTTATGTGTGCTTCCATTTAAAGGCACTTTATATAATATATATTGACACTTAATACAGTAACACTGAACTCACGACGGCATCACTCCAACTCATGACTGAGTGAAGCTTATCTAACACATGTATTTGCTCCATAAGGGTCCCCATAGCCTTCTTGGGCTTAGGAGTACAAGACAGCGCTTCAGCCCAAGGCCAGGGGACCAGTTTACACAGTGAAGTCACTAGTGAAAAGCACAAAAATGCAAACCAGAGAACACTTGGTCTAGCATAAAAAGGACACTTTACAGTGTAAGACAAGGGCTTCCCATCACCGCCCGCCCCGACTCCCCACCAATTAACAACAACAACAAAAAAGGATAAGGGCTTCCCAGGTAGCGCAGTGGTGAAGAACCCATCTGCCCACGCAAAAGACACAAGAGACGTGAGTCCCTGGGGTCGCAAAGAGTCGGACACAACTGAGCACAGATGCACACAGTGTAAGGGTTTTGTTTTTTTTTTTAATTTTTGGCCTTTTTTATTTTCTTAAATTTTCATCCATCTTATTATTTGGCCCATGTGGGCCTCCCATGGAAGTGGCCTCTCTTGTAGAGCACCGGCTCTGGGCGCATGCGCTTCGGAGTGCTGGCTCGGAATTGGACACACTGGTCCAGCTGCTCTGCGTCATGTGGGATCTTCCCGGGCCAGGGATTGAACTGGTGCCCCTTGCACTGCAAGGGAGACCCTTTACTCACTGGACCACCAGGGAAGCCTCACAGTATAAGATTTTTAAAAAGCACTGTTAAGTAATGACTCGGGGGTTACAGATAAATTGTAGTGAGTGAGTAAATCTGCAAATATGGAATAAAGATTGACTGTATTAAGGCTTTAATCTTTACCACAATCCTATGGGGTAATTAGTTTTCATAACCTCATTTAAAAGATATGCCAACTGGAGCACAGAGAGGTTAAGTAACTAGCCAGAGGTCACACAGCTAGTATGGTGGCAGGAATAGGATGCAAATTGAAGTCGGGTGGCTTCCAGAGTCTTTACCACAACAAAGACAACTTCAAAAGCTAGCATGTTGACACTGACAAACTTAGACATTGCTGGAAACAGAAAATGCCTGGACTCAGTCTTTGCCCTGTCAACAAACAGTTTCTGATCAGGAACAAGGGTCAGCATGCAGTCCTAAGGAAACTGCAAAAGCAACGGGAATGTCCCACAGGAGGGTCGTGGAAGCAGAGATCTCCTGCAGCTGGTATAATTATGAAGAGTTTATTGAAACATGGGGGACTGGCTGTGATCTGTTAAGAGGGCGGGTGGAGAAAGCAGGGAGGAAACAGCGACCCTGTGATAAGGGCGAAATTGGGAAAAAGTGTGTCCGTGGACCCAGAGTGGAAGGTGGTAACTGAAAAGTAGAACAGCGGCTGAGAGGGGGTGGGGCACTGTGGGTGATTTCTTCGTTTGCTTTTTTAAATGGTTCTTTAGAGGTTGATACATCCGTCTTTTCAACAATCGTGGCAGGAACATTCATTACAGACTGCTTATCTCTTGCCAGCCTCGGAAGCCTGGGAGATGCCCGATTGTTGGGCAACGGCAGAAAACATAAGGAAAACACGAGTAACTAAGAGACAATTTCCAAACGCGGCGGCGGCGGCGGCGGTGGCGTGTTCTTTGGCGCAAACAATCAAAGGAGGTAGCGGGTACCAGCGGTCCCCGGAGAGGGAGAGCAGGGAGTCCAGGCCCCGTGAGGCCTCCCCCCTCAACTCCCCCGAGATGGGCAGCGGGTGGAAACATCTGACCCCTGGCTAGGCAGCGCCTGCCTCGACTTCCTTCCAGAGACTACCTTGTCTCCTGGGCTTCCTTAATGGTCGCGGCGGTGTCCCGCTACCCCAGCTCTGCGGCGGCCTCTCCGCATGGGTCTCTCTTTAAGCAGACTGATTTATGAAAATGTGGATTTATGAAACTGATAAATGAGGAGATAATTGCTCAGACTGTGAAAGGACTCTGTAGAGGAAGTCGTCTCCTGCAGCTGAGCGCATCAGGAATATGCATGTGACATCAAAGAAAAGTGGGGTGTTTTGTTTCGGTTTTTGTTTTAATGGATAGCCTGCTTTGCATAAAAGCTTGCCCTTGGTGTTTGGGATTCAGGAAAATCAGATTCGGTCCCTGCCCTGGCAGAGACGGAGCCCCGGCCACCTGTTAGTCTCGTTCCCTTACGGAAGGGGTCCCCAGCCTCTGGGATTGAACGCCTGATTATCCGAGGATGCAGATGATGAAATGCTAATAGAAATATGAAGTGCTCAATAAGTGTAATGGGCTTCAGACGTCCCGAAACCATCCACCCCTCCCAGTCCATGGAAAAATGGTCTGTCCCGAAACCAGTCTCTGGTGCCAAAAAGGGCCGGGACCGCTACCTCGTGAATGCCGCTTGTTTTGTACTCGGGTCTCCCTGCCTCACACCATGGTATGGTATCTGTTGGCCTGTTTATGTCCCCTTCTTGTACCCCCACCCTCGGAGTGGGGCCCCTGCTGAGTGAGAGGAAAGGCGAGGAGTACTCTCCATACCTATTTCTGGCACTCAAGGTCTAGCAGGAGAGAGAAGGCAAGGACACGCCTCCTAATACAGCTCCCGGTGTCTAACCCCGTCGCAGGGATCCTCTCTGCTTCTCTCGTGATGACCTTCGGGGCCACTTGGACCAAGAGCTCTTTTGTACATAAGGGGAAGCGGAGGCACCGTGAGGCGGAGCACCGGTGGCATGAGCGACTGCCACCGGGGACATGAGACACCATGAGACACCGGCCTGGCAGCCAGGGCGCCAGCAGGGGGCCCGGGGAGGAGAGGACGGAGCTGAGCTCAAGGGGCAGGTGCTGTGCTGCTCACGGGTCTACTTGTGAGCGGGCTTATGACAGCTGTCTTGGTCTCTAAGCACCACGGTGTGCCTGTGGGCTGGCCCCCTGCCTCCTCTGGATGCCAGGTACCCCTGGGATCAACCTAGGGGTTCTCTAAGTGTCAGGCATTCAAGGATTGTTTGGATGTCAGCTCACTTGTTTGTTTGTTTGTTTGTTTGTTTCATTTGGCTGTGCCTGGTCTTAGCGGAGGCATGTGGGATCTAGTTCCCCGACCAGGGATCGAACTCGGGCCCCGTGCATTGGGAGTGCAGAGCCCTAGCCACTGGAGCACCAGGGAAGTCCCTGGGCTCACTTTCAAGAAAGCATCTTTATCACTAAAATGATGAAGAAGGAGGCTTGCTTGGATGAGTGAGGCGACTGTGGACCTTCAGGCACCTTGTCCTGGCCCAGGGGTCAAGATCCTGGCCCTGGCCTGTTCTACAGATGCACTTGCCCAAGGTCAGAGGGCCAAGGACATGGCCAGAGTTTAAATGCCAGTCCACGAGGCTCCAGAGCGCATCTTCTGGCCACATCACTGTTTCTCGTCTCTCCAGGCACCGCACCACAGAGCTCTAATCGAGGGGAGCTCGGGGGGAAGCAGGGGCCCCCAGGTGGGAACTGCTTGGAGGTGGTGGGTGGCATTGGAATGAAGCCTTGAACGATGGAGAGGCGGAGGCCAGCAGAGCAGAGCCTGCTCCTCCTCCCAGAGCCCGGTGGCCCTCAGGAGCCGGTGCTCGTCCTCTGAGAGGTCACTCGCGCCCCCCGGTGTGGGTGAAGGGGGTGCAGCGTGGAGGCCTCAGCTCCGTAAGGGAGCCTCTGCCACCTCCCAGCTTTCGTGACCTTGGGCAAGTCCCCCCACCTATAGCGCCTGCTTCCTCTTCTGCAAAAATGGGCCGCCTAAGCTCCTGAGGATGGAAGGGGATACCAGACGCAGCTCCAGCTCAGAGACTGGTCCGTGCAAGGACCCCGTGAGTGCAGTTCTCTCCTTTCTGCTGGGGCAGAGAGACCTCTCAACTGGGTCCATTTTTCTGTAAGTTTCCCTCAAAGAACCTTTTTCAAAAAACCAATACCAATGGCTGGATTCTTAGATCTTAGACCTGCCACCACCCAGCGTCTCTGTGACAGCCCCGCTGGCCATGAGCTCTTAGCTGTTCCCCCGTCTCAGCCCTCTGGCGGTTACGGTTGCTTTTCCGTGGGTCCTGGGAGGCATGATCGCGTCTTTCACGAGGCTGAGTGACCAGAACCACTGAGCGTCCTCTGGGCGAGCACTGTGCGGGGTGAACAGGAGCTGCCGCGTCCTCCCCGCTCCCCGGTCCTCTCCCGGAGCATGCGGTCACCCGCTGCTGCTTCTGGCACGGGCCCCGCAAGCCCTGTGCTCCCCTGCCACTGCCCGGGGCGCTCCTCGGGCCAGGGCGTGCGGCAGACACGGGCTCCTTTCACCCGTCCAGCCACTCTCCCCCACGCTCCAAACACGGCCCCTCGGACTCCCCTGAGAACTGCCTCACTCCTCCCCTCACTCTGCGCGGCTTGGGCGAGACACGCACGGTCGCCAGATTCTCGGGGGCAGCCCAGGAGGGGCCGGGCAGACGCGGCCGCCTCCCAGGCCCAGGGCTGGGACTGGCTCCGCGCAGAGAGCGGCTCAGGGATGGCAATGGCGCCCAGCACTTCTGCTGGAACTCTAGGGAAAGACACGCGCCAGGCCCTCGAGGGAGGACGCGAGGGCGGGGTTTCCAGTGGTGGGCGTGGCCTGTCAGGGAGCACCTGCCTGAGAGGACTTCAAAGTGAGACAGCAGAGCTGAGAGAAGGGGCGTGGCGGATTCCAGTGACCCAGTTTGAGTATCTGGATCCAGCCACGCCGGAAGCCGGGCCATTGTCCTGGATTTGTTCATTTCACAAGGCCGTCAGTTTCCCTGTGAAAAGGAAGGCACTTGGCGTTCCTCTCCCTTCAAGCAAAGGAGCACTAACCACGGCAGCCCATGTCTCTCTCAGGGCAGGGCTCTCTTTCCTGCCGGTGCTCACGCCCGGCCCTGGGAAGGCATTCAAGCGCAGTCCGCTGGAGGAACAGGAGAATAACCTCATCAGCATCTTGAGGGCAGCTGCGTGCTGGACGGATCTCCAAGAACTCAGCCCACCCCGTCTGGGTCACACACCCTCTTCTTGGGGCACAAGGCCACCCAGTAAGCAGCCTGGGTTTTCACCTCCTTCTGTGCTCAACATAGAACTCAGAGGCCGGGCCTTCCCTGGTGGTCCAGCAGTTATGACTTCACCTTCCAATGCAGGGGATGCGGGTTCGATTCCCTGGCTGGGGAGTTAAGATCCCACATGCCTTGTGGCCAAACAACAAAACATAAAACAGAAGCAGCGTTGAAACAAATTCAATAAAGACTTTAAAAATAGTCCACATCCGGAAACAATTTTTAAAAAGGCTCAGAGGCTGCTTTTCTACCCAGTTGTTTTATTATTATTGGAAATTGCCTGGGCCCCTCCTTTTATTATTTTTTTTATTCTTATTCTTTTATTGTTTATTATTGTAAAGTATAATTGCTTTACAATGTTGTATTCATTCCTGCTGGACAGCAAAGTAAATCAGCTCTGTGTGTGTGTGTGTGTGTGTTCCCTCCGTCTAGAACCTCCTTCCTACTCTACCCAGTCTTATAACTAGATTTCCAATTTGACTTCAGTTTACATCTATAAAACCCCTTCATAGTGAACTTACAGCCACTGGCAACACTGGCAGATTTCTCTCCTCTTGATTATGCATGACAGTGTCATAAGCTGTCATTCAAACATTTAGAAGAAAGTATGGAGACTGTGCTGGGGCTCCAGTGGCGAGGATTCTCTATTTCCACTGCAGGGAGCAGCAGGTCCATCTCTGGTCTGGAAACTAAGATCCCACGTGCCACATGGCACAGCCAAAAAGAAAAAGAAAATACAGCCCAGCTCCACCACTTCCTGGCAGCGTAACGCTGGGCAAATACTTGCTGTCCCGGTCTCCACTTCCTCATCTGTGAAATGGGTGGAATAACCACCTCACTGGACAGTGTGTGGATCAAACGGAACGATGGGGACGAAGTGCCTTGCCCACGCTGGTACTTCCAGCAAAGATGGCTTTTCAGGCTCGATGGAATGACAGTCCAGGGACCCTCCCACTCTGCGTATGTCTCTATTTGGAGGCGTTTCTGGCTTTACCTTCTAATTTCCTGTCAACAAGCCAGCTCCCTCTCGGTGACAACACATCTCCCAAATTTTATGGCAGCTCCATTTTGACATGTTTTTTAATTGCCTTTGTGCTGCGACCTTCGCTCTGGCTCTCCTCAGCATATGCTGCATCGACCAATAGCAGTACAAATTGCAGGGGATGCGGGTTCGATTCCTGGCTGGGGAGTTAAGATCCCACATGCCTTGTGGCCAAACAACAAAACATAAAACAGAAGCAGCGTTGAAACAAATTCAATAAAGACTTTAAAAATAGTCCACATCCGGAAACAATTTTTAAAAAGGCTCAGAGGCTGCTTTTCTACCCAGTTGTTTTATTATTATTGGAAATTGCCTGGGCCCCTCCTTTTATTATTTTTTTTATTCTTATTCTTTTATTGTTTATTATTGTAAAGTATAATTGCTTTACAATGTTGTATTCATTCCTGCTGGACAGCAAAGTAAATCAGCTCTGTGTGTGTGTGTGTGTGTGTTCCCTCCGTCTAGAACCTCCTTCCTACTCTACCCAGTCTTATAACTAGATTTCCAATTTGACTTCAGTTTACATCTATAAAACCCCTTCATAGTGAACTTACAGCCACTGGCAACACTGGCAGATTTCTCTCCTCTTGATTATGCATGACAGTGTCATAAGCTGTCATTCAAACATTTAGAAGAAAGTATGGAGACTGTGCTGGGGCTCCAGTGGCGAGGATTCTCTATTTCCACTGCAGGGAGCAGCAGGTCCATCTCTGGTCTGGAAACTAAGATCCCACGTGCCACATGGCACAGCCAAAAAGAAAAAGAAAATACAGCCCAGCTCCACCACTTCCTGGCAGCGTAACGCTGGGCAAATACTTGCTGTCCCGGTCTCCACTTCCTCATCTGTGAAATGGGTGGAATAACCACCTCACTGGACAGTGTGTGGATCAAACGGAACGATGGGGACGAAGTGCCTTGCCCACGCTGGTACTTCCAGCAAAGATGGCTTTTCAGGCTCGATGGAATGACAGTCCAGGGACCCTCCCACTCTGCGTATGTCTCTATTTGGAGGCGTTTCTGGCTTTACCTTCTAATTTCCTGTCAACAAGCCAGCTCCCTCTCGGTGACAACACATCTCCCAAATTTTATGGCAGCTCCATTTTGACATGTTTTTTAATTGCCTTTGTGCTGCGACCTTCGCTCTGGCTCTCCTCAGCTATGCTATCGGCCGGTGCCTCTTTGATCGCGCGTGTATTGATTCCCCGATTAATGAGAGGCCATTTGCTCCGAAGGAGCTGTGACACTCTCCTCCCAGACAAGTCACGTGTACACGACTCAGTGATCGCCCGGGTGGTCGGGGGCACCCTCCAGCCTGCCAGAAACCATGAAAACATTCTGCTCCCTGGCATTAAGGAAGATAAAACCCCACATTGGTCTCATCAGCGCAAGCCCGGGTTTCGGGCTGCCCCTGGGGTGGAGTGGGAGGAGCGCAGCCCAGCGGGGCCCAGGGGCTGCTGCCTGGCAGAGGGCTGGCCCTGGAGAGTTCGTCTGTTCAGAGATTCTCTGCTAGGGGCAGGACGGCCTTGCTCGCGGGCATCTGGAGTGAGGGCGGGCGTCGCTGTCATAGACACTGGAGGTCTTAGTGAAATTTAGTGAGGGGGCAGGTAGGCAGGGACGCTAACCTCCTAAACACACGGGACAACCCTAGAAGATAAAAACTCGCCCTGTGCAACACGCCTCCAGGGCCCCAGTCAACAAGCATGGGGAATCCAGCCCCCGAGAGAAGGGCTCAATTCCTATTCAGAATAACAGCCCCCAGACTCTCTTGCCAACCAGACCCCAAAACACAAAGTCCCCAGTTAGTACTCCCCTCCTGCAGATCTGGAGAGGTGGCGAGGCAGGACTGCAGTATCCTTTTGTCTGTTTTATGCATTGATTTGAACTTGCTACCAACATGTAAAACTCAAAAGAGACTTCGCCACACAAATGCAGATTTCCAGCCTCTCCAGCCACCGTGGAGGATATGAACCCCAGGCCCGTGAGCATTCCAGCTGCCCACTGTTCCCACCAAGATGGCTTTTCAGGCTCGATGGAATGACAGTCCAGGGACCCTCCCACTCTGCGTATGTCTCTATTTGGAGGCGTTTCTGGCTTTACCTTCTAATTTCCTGTCAACAAGCCAGCTCCCTCTCGGTGACAACACATCTCCCAAATTTTATGGCAGCTCCATTTTGACATGTTTTTTAATTGCCTTTGTGCTGCGACCTTCGCTCTGGCTCTCCTCAGCTATGCTATCGGCCGGTGCCTCTTTGATCGCGCGTGTATTGATTCCCCGATTAATGAGAGGCCATTTGCTCCGAAGGAGCTGTGACACTCTCCTCCCAGACAAGTCACGTGTACACGACTCAGTGATCGCCCGGGTGGTCGGGGGCACCCTCCAGCCTGCCAGAAACCATGAAAACATTCTGCTCCCTGGCATTAAGGAAGATAAAACCCCACATTGGTCTCATCAGCGCAAGCCCGGGTTTCGGGCTGCCCCTGGGGTGGAGTGGGAGGAGCGCAGCCCAGCGGGGCCCAGGGGCTGCTGCCTGGCAGAGGGCTGGCCCTGGAGAGTTCGTCTGTTCAGAGATTCTCTGCTAGGGGCAGGACGGCCTTGCTCGCGGGCATCTGGAGTGAGGGCGGGCGTCGCTGTCATAGACACTGGAGGTCTTAGTGAAATTTAGTGAGGGGGCAGGTAGGCAGGGACGCTAACCTCCTAAACACACGGGACAACCCTAGAAGATAAAAACTCGCCCTGTGCAACACGCCTCCAGGGCCCCAGTCAACAAGCATGGGGAATCCAGCCCCCGAGAGAAGGGCTCAATTCCTATTCAGAATAACAGCCCCCAGACTCTCTTGCCAACCAGACCCCAAAACACAAAGTCCCCAGTTAGTACTCCCCTCCTGCAGATCTGGAGAGGTGGCGAGGCAGGACTGCAGTATCCTTTTGTCTGTTTTATGCATTGATTTGAACTTGCTACCAACATGTAAAACTCAAAAGAGACTTCGCCACACAAATGCAGATTTCCAGCCTCTCCAGCCACCGTGGAGGATATGAACCCCAGGCCCGTGAGCATTCCAGCTGCCCACTGTTCCCACCAAGATAGCTTCCCTTGCAGCCTGGCCCCGCCGAACATCCAGGTTTGCAAACCCAGCAAAACGTTTTGCAAGGCTGCAGGCCTTTGAAAACAAACCACAGTGAACAGCAAATGAACTTGTGTAGCCTTGCAAAGACACGGAGGACACGGTATCTCTTTCCAGCCAGACCACACGCTTTGACCTCAGTCAGTGCACATGGTATTGGGCTGCTGGGTTTTTTTTTTTTTTTTTTTCCCTTTTCTAAGAACCAGAACTCCAGAGTCAAAATCAGGGCTGACATCTTTAAACGACATTGACCAACTTCAAACACAAGCGTAAAAGGACTCCCCCCTTTACATAACAAGGCATGATTACAGGCTCAGATTTCCAGGGACCTTCAAAGCCTGCAGAGATCACAGGCTGCGTTATTCACACACAAGCCCTGCCAAACTCGAGCTGTTCATAACAAACCCAGCTTCTCCCAGAACCCAAGCGGGGAGGCTAGAGGCGGGCTTGAAGCGTCAACCGGTTTGCTACAGTTCCATCAAAAGATGTGATTAAATCAGTGAATGAGGAAAAAGGAACAGGGATGGCAGATATTATTCCAAGCCTCCACGTGGAGGGCAAATGCAGCCCACTCCTACGTGAAACAGAGCCTGCACCGCTGTTAATAAATCTAAATAGGCTTTTGATTTGGTTAATATTAAGGGCTGCCGTCGGGCGGCTTCATCTTACCGGTTCCTCTGCTGGAGAAATATTAAATACTCATTGTGTTTCTCATCAAAGTCTGTCACCATGTCCTTGGTGTCACCCTGAAATGGAGAAACAGAGCGATGTGATGTCGGAATGCAGGGGGGCATTTACTGAGGCCCAGGTGCAGCACACATCCCGAAGGAGACGGAGACGCAGAGGCCGACCTTGACGAAGGTCTGGCTCCCCAGGCGCGTCACTCTGGCAGCCCAGAGCCCCAGAGACAGACTGACGGCCCAGTGGGTCCTGAGCAAACGCAGCTAACGATCTACAGAAAGGAGAAGGGCGATGCCCCGGCCTCACTCTTCATTCTTCCCGTGCCCTATAAAATTGGAGACTCTCGGAAGATGTGGGCTTTCCTGTCTTCTCCATACTCATGGTTTTGGGGTCTCCATCATCCTGACCAGACGGAACCCAGATCAGTTGTTTGAGAAGGCAACCTTACTGCCCTCTTGCCATTGTGAAAGAAATGCGTGCTTACTATAAACAACAAGTCCTTACAAAAATATAGGATGCAGAGAGTGAAGGCCCCTTGAAGCAGGTGTTTGTGGTTTTCCCTTCCTTTTCTGGTCACAGAACTACGGCTTTCTTTGGGGGAACCATTCTGCCCCTTAGATGCCTTAGAAAGTTCCTTTCGTCTCCTCTGGGGTCATATGACCTTGGCCTTGGTCTTGCCCATCAACACAGTACCTCCCCGGGCACCGGGATTCACTGGTCTAGGGATGAGCCTTGGCCTGAGCTTGGCCCTTGAAAGTCAGCCCAGGGACTTTGCCGATTCTCCAGAGGAAAAACTCCTCTCTCTTCACCTGGGTGCTAAGGTGACGAGAGGCAGGCCTGGGATTCCCTGTCAATGCAGTCAAGAGAAAAGACAGCAGATCCCAAACGAGGAGAGACAGAAATTCCTCATGGCATAATTTGAGCCCCTGGATCCACCCACGCCTGAAGAAGTGTCCGGACAACTTAGTTATTACCTTAACATGATTGTATTTCAACTGAGTTTCTGTTATTTGTAGCCGACAGAATTATAAGTCATATACTATAACCTGATCATTAGAGATAATCCCTATTTAAGATTTTTTGCAGCTTTATGGGAGGGGGTAGCAAATGCATAACAAACTATACATATGAAAAGCAACATATATACGATCCTGATAGCACGGTGGATAATAATCCACTTGTCAAAGCAGAGGACGTGGGTTTGATCCGGGGTCCAGGAAGATTCTCCATGTCAAGGAGAAACTGAGCCTGTGCAACACACACTGTGGGACAGCTACCAACTACCACGACTCCCCGCCAGCCTGGAGCCCGTGCTCCCAAACGAGAGAAGCCCCCACAATGAGAAGCCCGAGCACCCCAAAGAAGAGCCACCCTATCTCAGGCAACTAGAAAAATCCCGCACGCAACAACAAAGATCCAGTGCAGCCAAAAATAAAGGGACATATGTATACACTAGTAAAACCTCCATTATGATTTGATACACATTCCACTAGCTGTTTCTCTCTGCTTATAATATACATACATTCATATTTATATATACACACACACATGCCCACACGCTTTTAAACGAAAGTAGGATCATACTGTAAGCAATGCTTTGCTACCTTCTATGTTTCTTAATGTTTTGCCAAGGAATGGATTAAAGAGACAGTATCAGCTTCATTCCAGTCCCAAGTCAGACGGATTAAGTGTTAAATGACAAGTTAAGACATCTGTAAGAGAAACACAATTGGTGTGGAAATCCGAATGATTATCATGGGGAGAAGGGGGAAGAAAAGAATTTCCATCAATCTCTTCTTAGCGCCTCAAAATCTGCCTTGAAAGCCATTAATCTACCAGAACTCTCCCCAGGGGCGATCCATAACCTCCTTAAGCAAATGGAATAGCTCTTCCCAACGTCATCCTGTCCCATGACTCCAAGGTCGTGGGGAGCTGCTCCCAAGGATCCGTTTCCCAAACTCCTCCTGTAACATCTAAACTTCTGAACGAATCCTCCTTCCCCGCTGTGCCCTCTCTGGCTGCCAATCCGCCTTGGCCTTGGACGCGGAAGGGCACCGTCTCTGCCTGCCGCCCCTCTGGGTCCCTCTCCCTCTGCCTTCCCTCCTCCCTCCCATCACAAGGAGACAGGTCCCTTGGATGGAGACGCAGAGTCCCTGCTAGCCCAGGGCTGACAGCCCAGCCCCTACTCATCCCTTTTCCTGCAGGACTCCAGGTTGGGGTGGTCTGCTTCCCTCGTTTTCTGTCGCCCTCACTTTTCCTCCCAGGCACCCCTCTCTGGGCTACCTGGGGAACAGGATGCTGGAGACTCCCATCTTCTCTCTCACCCTGATGTCTCTGAAACCTCTGTCAGAGTGTTCTGGCTAGCTAATCTGTCCAGTCAGGAAGTCAGGAATAACCAGAAAGGATGATACTATGAAACCATAAGAAATTGAAACAAACTAGCACTGGGCGTTCCTATTCCTATTTCCCTGGCGTCCTGGGATGCCCAGAGATGTTCCTGCCTCCTCCCGGGACCGAGCCCTGCCTCACCTTGGCTGTAAAGAGAGCACTGTGACCCAGCCCTCAGGAGAGCTGGTGGGCGGTGGACACGGGGGCTCTGGAGAGGACTCTCAGCTCCTCCCAGGACAGCAAGCGTACTAGGCACACAGTGGACCTGGCACTTCCATATGCAGGATTCTCCTTTGATCGCCGAGGCAGCCCTTGAAGTGGTTATTATTACTCCCTTTAAGATACAAGGAAGCCCATCCCACGAGTCTTTCCGGGAACGCGGAGCCTACCCCGTGGCAATTGACATAAACCATTTTGAGATATTAAAATGACCACTGATATATTACGGTTCAGAATGAGATATTCAATGACATTTTTAGATGAAATATGAGACTTCAAAGAGATGTCAGCTTGGGGTGGGCTGCCCTGGGGTTTCACCTCCAACCCTCCGGGAATACGCTTATTCATTCACCTCTGCCAGGACGCAGATGTCGCTGGAGAGATTTGAAGAGCTCAGGCACAGAGCCAGCCAAACTTCTCACCGTCCCTGTGTTTCTCAAACCCCGACGCAGGCACAGATCACCTGGGATCGTGTGGGAAACGCAGGTTCTGATTCAGCAGGACTGAGGAGAGGCCCAAGTCGACACCTCTAACGAGCTCCCAGGCGAGCTGCCAGTGAGGCCCTAGGCCAGCGCAGCTTCCTCCCCACTATCCACAACACGCCCACCTCGAATAGGCTCCCCATTCAATCTGAGCTTGGAAGAATGTGAGTGCAAGCTGTGTGCTCAGGTGCTCTCTCGTGTGCAACTCTTTACGACCCCATGGACTGCAGCCCGCCAGGCTCCTCTGTCCATGGAATTCTCCAGGCAAGGACACTGGAGTGGGCAGCCCTTCCCTTCTCCAAGGGATCTCCACAACCCAGGGATCGACCCCAAGTCTTTTGTGCCTCCTTCACTGGAAGGATGATTCTTTACCACTAGCGCCACCCGGGAGGCCTGACTCCACGTCATAACAGTGCTTATTTGTGTATCTGAAGTAAACAATAGTACTTGTCTGGTCGGATCTGTCTTTCCCTTAAAGACTTCCCTGGTTACTCAGTGGTGAAAAAATTCGCCCGCCAATGCAGGAGACATGGGTTCGATCCCTGATCCGGGACGATTCCCTGGAGAAGGAAACGGCAACCCACTCCAGTATTCTTGCTTGGGAAATCCCATGGACAGAGGAACGTACTGGGCTACTGTCCACGGGGTCGCAGAGCTGGACGCGACTGAATCACCACGCGCGTCCTGGCCTCGCCCCACCCCCACCCAGCTCACTGCTACCCTGATGCCTTCATCCTTCGATTCCCTTCCCTTCCGTTTCCTTCCAGCCTCCCCCTAAACCCTCTCCAAGGCCCAGCTCAGCTCCCAAAGTCTCCACAAAGCCTTCCCCGCCATTCTCGCCCCACTCACTTCAGCTCATTCTGAAACCCGGCAATTAGTATTAAGCTACATACAATATAGGATGAAATTGTATATAATTAAGTGGTACCGTTGTAACCGTTTAACCATATCTATTTCTCACTCATTATCTGGGGATCGGGAGACCTGACGGGGAGCTCTGAACTCTGCCACTCACCTTCTCTGGGCCTCAGTTGCCTTGTCTGTAAAAGGGGGATGTTAACAAGGGCTACCTTACAGGTCTGCTCCCAGAATTAACTAGGGGAAAGTGGAAGTCATTTAGGATCCTTTTCTGTCTTCTGATTTCTTGAAAGACCCAGGCACTGCCGTGAGGGCCCTAGGCCAGCGCAGCTTCCTCCCCACTATCCACAACACGCCCACCTCGAATAGGCTCCCCATTCAATCTGAGCTTGGAAGAATGTGAGTGCAAGCTGTGTGCTCAGGTGCTCTCTCGTGTGCAACTCTTTACGACCCCATGGACTGCAGCCCGCCAGGCTCCTCTGTCCATGGAATTCTCCAGGCAAGGACACTGGAGTGGGCAGCCCTTCCCTTCTCCAAGGGATCTCCACAACCCAGGGATCGACCCCAAGTCTTTTGTGCCTCCTTCACTGGAAGGATGATTCTTTACCACTAGCGCCACCCGGGAGGCCTGACTCCACGTCATAACAGTGCTTATTTGTGTATCTGAAGTAAACAATAGTACTTGTCTGGTCGGATCTGTCTTTCCCTTAAAGACTTCCCTGGTTACTCAGTGGTGAAAAAATTGCCCGCCAATGCAGGAGACATGGGTTCGATCCCTGATCCGGGACGATTCCCTGGAGAAGGAAACGGCAACCCACTCCAGTATTCTTGCTTGGGAAATCCCATGGACAGAGGAACGTACTGGGCTACTGTCCACGGGGTCGCAGAGCTGGACGCGACTGAATCACCACGCGCGTCCTGGCCTCGCCCCACCCCCACCCAGCTCACTGCTACCCTGATGCCTTCATCCTTCGATTCCCTTCCCTTCCGTTTCCTTCCAGCCTCCCCCTAAACCCTCTCCAAGGCCCAGCTCAGCTCCCAAAGTCTCCACAAAGCCTTCCCCGCCATTCTCGCCCCACTCACTTCAGCTCATTCTGAAACCCGGCAATTAGTATTAAGCTACATACAATATAGGATGAAATTGTATATAATTAAGTGGTACCGTTGTAACCGTTTAACCATATCTATTTCTCACTCATTATCTGGGGATCGGGAGACCTGACGGGGAGCTCTGAACTCTGCCACTCACCTTCTCTGGGCCTCAGTTGCCTTGTCTGTAAAAGGGGGATGTTAACAAGGGCTACCTTACAGGTCTGCTCCCAGAATTAACTAGGGGAAAGTGGAAGTCATTTAGGATCCTTTTCTGTCTTCTGATTCTTGATGCTCCAGCTGGGTTACACATTCCTGGAGGACAGAACTGTGGGGAAGGATGGGACCGACCACCAAGAGGGACGTCTGGCGTCTTGGGTCCCAGTCTCAGCGTCCACATCGTCCAGCTCTGGGATGACACCTGCTGAGGCTGTCCAAGCACCCACCCAGTTACCCCTCGCCCTGGTCAGACACCAGACACCCCCTCTCCCTGGCACGGCAGATTTCACTTAGCTCAGGCTTTGTTTCTCAGGCTGTGAAGTGGAGGTTTTCATGAATAATGAAAAAATTCCCCGTATGACATGGCAACCCACTCCAGTCTTCTTGCCTGAAGAATTCTATGGACGGAGGAGCCTGGCGGGCTACAGTCCACGGGGTCCCAAAGGGTCAGACACGGCTGCGCAGGCACTCCGCTAAGACACCCCACAAACTTGGGGGAGTCTTGTACAGTACCAGGTTTACCATCACTGCCTTCCAGCAAAGGTTGGTCAAGTGTTTACCGTGTGGTTGTTACCTATGCAATGAGGATTTAACAAACACCTCCGACCCAGTGTGTGCCCAGAGCCCAGCCTACCTGCAGACCCCACCGTGAGAAGCCGACCTGCGCAGCCTGCCCCCGTTCGAGTCCCGAGATGGGAACGGTCCCCCACCGCCACGTGCTCAGTCAAGCAGCACACTCTGGCCAGGGGCCTGTAATTCAGGGAATGGCCCACCGGGGCTTCTGCGGACACCCATTCAGCTGAACGCCTAAGGATGTTTTCTGGGGCTTCCCCTGGTGGTCCAGTGGGTAAGGACTCCGCCTTGCAGTGCAAGGGGTGCCGGTTTGATCCCTGGCCTGGGAAGATCCCACGTGCCATGGAGCGGCTGGACTGATGTGTCCAATTACCGAGCCGGGGCTCTGGGGACATTCCGGGGCCAGTTGCGGACTGGAGGACGATGAAATTGTATATAATTAAGTGGTACCGTTGTAACCGTTTAACCATATCTATTTCTCACTCATTATCTGGGGATCGGGAGACCTGACGGGGAGCTCTGAACTCTGCCACTCACCTTCTCTGGGCCTCAGTTGCCTTGTCTGTAAAAGGGGGATGTTAACAAGGGCTACCTTACAGGTCTGCTCCCAGAATTAACTAGGGGAAAGTGGAAGTCATTTAGGATCCTTTTCTGTCTTCTGATTCTTGATGCTCCAGCTGGGTTACACATTCCTGGAGGACAGAACTGTGGGGAAGGATGGGACCGACCACCAAGAGGGACGTCTGGCGTCTTGGGTCCCAGTCTCAGCGTCCACATCGTCCAGCTCTGGGATGACACCTGCTGAGGCTGTCCAAGCACCCACCCAGTTACCCCTCGCCCTGGTCAGACACCAGACACCCCCTCTCCCTGGCACGGCAGATTTCACTTAGCTCAGGCTTTGTTTCTCAGGCTGTGAAGTGGAGGTTTTCATGAATAATGAAAAAATTCCCCGTATGACATGGCAACCCACTCCAGTCTTCTTGCCTGAAGAATTCTATGGACGGAGGAGCCTGGCGGGCTACAGTCCACGGGGTCCCAAAGGGTCAGACACGGCTGCGCAGGCACTCCGCTAAGACACCCCACAAACTTGGGGGAGTCTTGTACAGTACCAGGTTTACCATCACTGCCTTCCAGCAAAGGTTGGTCAAGTGTTTACCGTGTGGTTGTTACCTATGCAATGAGGATTTAACAAACACCTCCGACCCAGTGTGTGCCCAGAGCCCAGCCTACCTGCAGACCCCACCGTGAGAAGCCGACCTGCGCAGCCTGCCCCCGTTCGAGTCCCGAGATGGGAACGGTCCCCCACCGCCACGTGCTCAGTCAAGCAGCACACTCTGGCCAGGGGCCTGTAATTCAGGGAATGGCCCACCGGGGCTTCTGCGGACACCCATTCAGCTGAACGCCTAAGGATGTTTTTCTGGGGGCTTCCCTGGTGGTCCAGTGGGTAAGGACACCGCCTTGCAGTGCAAGGGGTGCCGGTTTGATCCCTGGCCTGGGAAGATCCCACGTGCCATGGAGCGGCTGGACTGATGTGTCCAATTACCGAGCCGGAGCTCTGGGGCACATTCACCGGGAGCCAGTGCTCTGCGACAACAGAGGCCACCGCGATGGGAGGCCCACACAGGCCAAAGAACAAAGATGGAAATAAATGAAAGACCAATAGAAGTGGCCGAAAAAAAAAAAAAGATGTTTTTCTGGGAAGAGAGTCCATCAGATCCCCATGGGCATCTGAGGCCAAAGAAAAATGATGAGTATTACACAAAATGCATAGAATCTGAGGCTAAGAATCTGGAGGAGGGAGCTGGGGAGGCTCCTGAGGGCATGACCGGGCTCGAGTCACCCTCAAAGACTGACTGACTCGCTCGCCCTCCCACCCACGTCCAACCCACCAGCACCACGTGAGACCCGCCACGCATCCCAAACCTGACCACTTCCCGCACCGCCCCACCACCACGGGGGGCTCACAGCCCCCGGCCTCCTTCTCCCGCCCTTCCTGCGACCGTCCACTCTCCCTGCTCCAGTCCGGGAATCCTGACGCAAGGGAAGTCAACTGTATCAGTTCTCTGTTCTGGACTCTGCACAGGTTCCCAGCAGACGCTGGGCCTCACACAGCAGGCCTCTGTTCACATCTCTGACCACCTCCCACTCTCTGCCTTCCTCCTAATCACTCTGGTACCTGAAACACCCAGCCTGGGCCCACCTCAGGGCCTTTGACTCACCCTTCCTGCATCCAGGTAAATACCCAGATTGCTTCTCTCCTTCAAGGCTTGTCTCAGCTCTTACCTCTTCGCGAGGTCCTCCCCAGATATCCTAAATTGCAGGGACTTCCTTGGTGGGTCAGTGATTAAGACTCCTCACTTCCAATGCAGGGGATGTGGGTTCAACCTCTAGCTGGGAACTAAGATTCCATATGCCTTGGGGCAACTAAGCCCACAGGTCACAAGTACTGAGCCTGAGCGCTGCAACTCAAGAGTCCATGCGCCACAACAAAGATCAACTGACACCCGACGCAGCCAAAAATAAGTATTTTTTAACTGCAAGCTGTACATACACATACATGCACACACTCCAAAGCCCTCACTAATATAAGCTCTCCTTGATCTTACTCATCACGCCTCTTATTACTGGGCTGTCCCCTGTACTTGACTGTGAATTCCACGAAGGCAGGGGCTGTGTCTGCTTGATTGCTAGTGTGTGCTAAGCCTCTTGGACAGCGTCCGGCACACAGTGGGCCCTCGCTAAATGAATACACAAGGAGATGTTTGAGCTGAGATTTGAAAAATAAATGCTTTGCTGATTTCCCTGGTGGCCTAGTGCCTAAGACTCCACACTCTCAATGAAGGGGACCTGGGTTCGATCCTTGGTCAGGGAACCAGATCCCTTGTGCTGCAACGAAAGATACCACACGCTGCAGTGAAGATGGGAGATCCTACATGCCACAGCTAAGACCCAGCACAGAGAAATAAATATTAATAAATAAAAACAAATTATTGTTTTTTTAAAAAAGAAAGTTAAAAGGTTTGCTGGACAACAAGAGAAAGACATTCTACACAGCAAGAGCAGAAGGAGCAAAGGTTTGGGGCCCTGAAAAAGCCTGAAAGGCTCAGGGATTGGCCAGAAGTTGGATCTGACTAGAGGGACAGGTGCCAAGGAGGCTGGAGGGAAGCACGGCAAATGGTCTAAGGAGTTCGGACGTGACGAGAAAGCAAAGTCCCACTGCCACCGTCGCTATCCTTATCATCTTTATCCCTAATGCTGGCCCCAGAGACGGTGCAGAATTTTATCAATGGCCATATGATTAATTCTCTCTGGGGGGAAAAATGGAATTGGAAAGAAACGCCAAGAATCAGTTATGCTTAAAGGAGCTCGCAGAGTCTATATTTCAGGGATCACGTACTCCTCTGAGGCCCGAATATTGGAATTCTCCGCAAGAGGGTTGATTTAGCAAGTGCCGGAGCCTGAGCTGCATTCACGAGCAGAAGAGAGCGTGGGTTTGGTTTCCAGGGCTGGTGGATGGTGGGGACCTGATGCTGTGGGTGTCGAGTCCTGGCAGAGAAGAACGGCAGCTGGGACGGCCTCATAACGAGGCTGTGAGTGCACGGTGTCGGGGGCTCTGTGGAGTTCACAGAGCACTTCCGCACACCTGACGGCCCCCACCTGCCCCGCCCCTGCCCCTCACCAAGTGCCACGTCTTAACTGAGGAGGGATGATACGTGAGCATCAGGGCTCCAGTTCGGGGGCCAGTTTAGTGACCATTTAAGATGTTCTCAGAGGAGTCTGCTGTGCTCAGGGGTCATTATCCCCAATCTATAGAGGAGGAAACTGAAGCTTTGAAAGCTGAAGCAAACTGCCTGAAGGTCACATCCAAGTGGAGATAAGTGGACATGCTATTTTTGTCAGTTGGTTTTTGTCATTTTCTTTTTCGTTGTTTTAGGCTGTACCACACAGCATGCAGGATCTTAGCTCGCTGAGCAGGTATAGAACCCTCAGCCCTGCACTTAGAACGAAGATGTAAGATGGGAGATCCTACATGCCACAGCTAAGACCCAGCACAGAGAAATAAATATTAATAAATAAAAACAAATTATTGTTTTTTTAAAAAAGAAAGTTAAAAGGTTTGCTGGACAACAAGAGAAAGACATTCTACACAGCAAGAGCAGAAGGAGCAAAGGTTTGGGGCCCTGAAAAAGCCTGAAAGGCTCAGGGATTGGCCAGAAGTTGGATCTGACTAGAGGGACAGGTGCCAAGGAGGCTGGAGGGAAGCACGGCAAATGGTCTAAGGAGTTCGGACGTGACGAGAAAGCAAAGTCCCACTGCCACCGTCGCTATCCTTATCATCTTTATCCCTAATGCTGGCCCCAGAGACGGTGCAGAATTTTATCAATGGCCATATGATTAATTCTCTCTGGGGGGAAAAATGGAATTGGAAAGAAACGCCAAGAATCAGTTATGCTTAAAGGAGCTCGCAGAGTCTATATTTCAGGGATCACGTACTCCTCTGAGGCCCGAATATTGGAATTCTCCGCAAGAGGGTTGATTTAGCAAGTGCCGGAGCCTGAGCTGCATTCACGAGCAGAAGAGAGCGTGGGTTTGGTTTCCAGGGCTGGTGGATGGTGGGGACCTGATGCTGTGGGTGTCGAGTCCTGGCAGAGAAGAACGGCAGCTGGGACGGCCTCATAACGAGGCTGTGAGTGCACGGTGTCGGGGGCTCTGTGGAGTTCACAGAGCACTTCCGCACACCTGACGGCCCCCACCTGCCCCGCCCCTGCCCCTCACCAAGTGCCACGTCTTAACTGAGGAGGGATGATACGTGAGCATCAGGGCTCCAGTTCGGGGGCCAGTTTAGTGACCATTTAAGATGTTCTCAGAGGAGTCTGCTGTGCTCAGGGGTCATTATCCCCAATCTATAGAGGAGGAAACTGAAGCTTTGAAAGCTGAAGCAAACTGCCTGAAGGTCACATCCAAGTGGAGATAAGTGGACATGCTATTTTTGTCAGTTGGTTTTTGTCATTTTCTTTTTCGTTGTTTTTAGGCTGTACCACACAGCATGCAGGATCTTAGCTCCCTGAGCAGGTATAGAACCCTCAGCCCTGCACTTAGAGCTTTGGGTCATAACCACTGGACCACCAGTGAAGCACCCATGCAGTTTCTTCTAGCTATGTCACCTTGGTTTTCCTTGAGGAAGCCACCTCCCCTCACTCTCAACGCACACGGTGTGGGTGGAAATCACCCTGGTGGCCCCTCCAGGGCGAGTGCATGGCCGAGGCCTGGACAGCCAAGGCCAGGAGGATCTGGCTAGTCTGTCTCCCTGGTCACCTGACTGGTTTAGGATTGTGCCCAAAGCCAGGTCAACCAACTCAAGCCAGGGATTGGTTGAATCTGCTGGGAGAGTCCCTCTCTCTCTCTCTCCTGGAATTACGAGCTGATATGAGCTGCGAAGGGTGCTTCCCAGGTGGGCACTAGTGGTAAAGAGCCCATCTGCTAACGCAGGAGCCGCAAGAGGTGTGGGTTTGATCTCTGGGTTGGGAAAATCCCCTGCAGGAGGGCATGACAACCCACTCCATATTCTTGCCTGGAGAATCTCATGGGCAGAGGAGCCTTGTGGGCTACAGTCCCCAGGCTCGCACAGAGTCGGACGTGACTGCAATGACTTAGCATGCACCCATGCATGAATTGCAAGCTAGAAGGGCCACCAAAAGGAAGGAGTTCTTCTTATCAGTTGATTAGGTTCACGATTATGAACGTCCTTCTATGTTCCATGAAGAGATCTGTCCAAGAGTGACGCCAATCTAGAGGCGGCAGAACTGAGGACACAGAAGATAGACCAGATAGAAACCAGAACTTCTTACCCGTGTTTAATCCCCACATCCAGCCCTGCCTGAAGTCATCACTGCCTTCGACTTGTAAGTCACAAGAGCGAATACATTCTTTTCTTGGCTCAAGCCACTGTGGGTGGGTGGGTGTGTGTGTGGGTGTGTGTGAGTGATTCACATTGAGCGAGTTTTTCTTGCTACAGTCGTAGAACTAACACTCAAGAGGTCTCTGAATCTGAAGTTGCTGCCAGGTCCTAGCACAAGTGGAGCACTTAGTAAGAGGTTTAAAATACCTGAGGGGGATTCCCCGGTGGTCCAGTGGGTGAGGACACCACCTTGCAGTGCAAGAGGTGCCAGTTCAATCCCTGGCCTGGGAAGATCGCATGTGCCACAGAGCAGCTGGACTGATGTGTCCAACTCCTGAGCCGGAGCTCTGGAGCACATGCGCCCGGAGCTGGTGCTCTGCAGCGAGAGAGGCCACTGCGATCGGAAGCCCACACATGCCAAAGAACAAAAATGGAAATGAAAGACCAATAGAAGTGGCCAATAATAATAATAATAGTAGTAATAATAATAATACCTGAGGGACTTCCCTGGTGGTCCAGTGGTGCAGAATCTGCCTTGCAAGGCAGGGGACACGGGTTCGATCCCTGGTCAGAGAACTAACATCCCACCACCCGCTGCAGAGCAGCTAAGCCCATGCCACAGCTACTGAGCCCTCAAAGTCTGGAGGCTGAGCCACAGCTAGAGAATCCAGGCGTCTCAATGAAAGACCCTGCACGACGCAATGAAGATCCCATGTCCCACAACTAAGACCTGATGCAGCCAAATAAATTAATTAATTAAAAAAAAAAACACCCGGGCTTCCCTGGTGGTCCAATGGGTAAAGAGCCCACCTTGCAGTTCAAGGTGCACTGGTTTGATCCCCGGCCCGGGAAGATCCCACATGCCACGGAGTGGCTGGGCCAGTGTGTCCAGTTATGAGCCAGTACTCTGGAGTGCATGTGCCCAGAGTCGGTGCTCTGCAACAAGAGAGACCATCGCAGTGGGAGGCCCACACATGCCAAAGAATAAAGATGGATGAATTAAAAAAAAAAACAACCCTAATGAATGTTCTCAGTGATGGCCCTAAATCCACAGAAATTAACGATCCAAGAGATCTGAAGAGAAGGCAACTTCTACTCTTCCTTCAAAGCCCACTCTAGTGCTCTCCCAGTGACTCAGTTGTGTCCCAGTGCTGCGCGGTACTTTCTCATGCATATTAGCATAGCTCTGAACTTGTTTCTTGCAGTTTTTGCTGACATATCAGATGCACTGCCATCCTTAAAACAAGAACAACAAATAACCCCTATTCTGCAGGCTTACCCTGCAAGACCTAAAGCCGTGGCTGAGACTGCCCCCTAGAGGTGGATCAGAACAACACTGACACTGAAGCAAAGAGGAGTTCCTCAGGGCGGTGGGTAGACAGGCAACCAAACCACATGCTTACACACGAGCCAGATGGATCATTAAAGGAAGACTTTGGGTTATTTCTCAAATACCTGGGCACTACTACTGACTGCAACCAATGCCGCCTTGAGGTTTTAAACTTGGTTTCTTGAATAGTAGACTGTTTACACAGATTCAGAATCTAGGGCTCTCTTCTGGACACCAGGGCACTGGGAGCTGTATCTTTATGAAAATATTTTTCCTTCCTTTATAGCTATCTATAAAATCATTTTCAACAGCCAAGCGAAAATAATTAACATTTCTTTTTAGTCTCAGAAAACTTTTTTTGTAAGACAGCAATGTGTATCATCAACTGCCTTTTAGTCTGGCAAAATATAGATTTTTTTCTCTGTTTTTAATCTTGAAGGAGCTTGCTTCCAAAAGGAAACTTTATATTAATGCCATAAATGGAAAATCATTATCGCCTGCCATAAAGAGAAGGCAAATAGAAATACAGACCTTCAGAAATAGCAAGTGTTTATGTGCCACCTGCAGTGCAAGGCAGGCGTGCAATCCACACACAGGAAGCTCAGGACCCGAAACTCCACGTCCCCATGACCCTGAGAGGCGGGTGGTGCTGACCTCATTTCCAGTACACTCATGCACTCGGTGCTTATTGACCAGCTCCTCTGGACACACAGCAAGCACATCAAAGTCTCCGCTCTCAGGAAGCTCACATTCTACTGAGAGGAGACAATGAAATAACCCGAATGTTCTCAGTGATGGCCCTAAATCCACAGAAATTAACGATCCAAGAGATCTGAAGAGAAGGCAACTTCTACTCTTCCTTCAAAGCCCACTCTAGTGCTCTCCCAGTGACTCAGTTGTGTCCCAGTGCTGCGCGGTACTTTCTCATGCATATTAGCATAGCTCTGAACTTGTTTCTTGCAGTTTTTGCTGACATATCAGATGCACTGCCATCCTTAAAACAAGAACAACAAATAACCCCTATTCTGCAGGCTTACCCTGCAAGACCTAAAGCCGTGGCTGAGACTGCCCCCTAGAGGTGGATCAGAACAACACTGACACTGAAGCAAAGAGGAGTTCCTCAGGGCGGTGGGTAGACAGGCAACCAAACCACATGCTTACACACGAGCCAGATGGATCATTAAAGGAAGACTTTGGGTTATTTCTCAAATACCTGGGCACTACTACTGACTGCAACCAATGCCGCCTTGAGGTTTTAAACTTGGTTTCTTGAATAGTAGACTGTTTACACAGATTCAGAATCTAGGGCTCTCTTCTGGACACCAGGGCACTGGGAGCTGTATCTTTATGAAAATATTTTTCCTTCCTTTATAGCTATCTATAAAATCATTTTCAACAGCCACGCGAAAATAATTAACATTTCTTTTTAGTCTCAGAAAACTTTTTTTGTAAGACAGCAATGTGTATCATCAACTGCCTTTTAGTCTGGCAAAATATAGATTTTTTTCTCTGTTTTTAATCTTGAAGGAGCTTGCTTCCAAAAGGAAACTTTATATTAATGCCATAAATGGAAAATCATTATCGCCTGCCATAAAGAGAAGGCAAATAGAAATACAGACCTTCAGAAATAGCAAGTGTTTATGTGCCACCTGCAGTGCAAGGCAGGCGTGCAATCCACACACAGGGAAGCTCAGGACCCGAAACTCCACGTCCCCATGACCCTGAGAGGCGGGTGGTGCTGACCTCATTTCCGCAGTACACTCATGCACTCGGTGCTTATTGACCAGCTCCTCTGGACACACAGCAAGCACATCAAAGTCTCCGCTCTCAGGAAGCTCACATTCTACTGAGAGGAGACAGGTGATTAGAATACAACAACAGAAAAGGAAATATACAGTATATCAGAGGAAGCTCAGTGCTACAGGAAATAAGGGATAGAGAAAAACAGAGGGAGTCAGGGGTTGCTATGTTAGCCAGGGGGGTCAGAGTAGGCCTCTGGGGAAATGACTTTCCAGCGGAGACGGAAGAAAGTGGAGGAGGGGAGCCCTGTGGGAATCTGGACAAAGGGGCTGCCAGGCGGCAGGCAGAGCACGTGCAAAGGCCCTGAGGAGGCGCTCAAGGCCGTGGTGAGGACTCTGGGCTTACTTTGAGGTGGCCAGGAGGCCAGGGGAAGGTTTTGAGCAGACCTGCCAGGGGTTGGGGCTGTTCCCACCCTGAGGAGCACTCGGGAGGGGGCGCAGGCATGCAGGGCCCCCACGGGACACACAGCACAGACAGCCTCTGACTGCTAAGGAAGGAACAAGGCAGGCTGCTAGTGCGCGTCCAGGCTGCGGCCACGCTGACTGAGGGCCGCAGCACAGCTCAGAGCAGCTCACGGCCTGGCAGTGGAGGCGGAGGTACCGGGTCCACCTGACGGGACAGTGAAGGTGCCCCTTCCTTGCTGCTCACCCCCACCCCAGCTGGGGTACCCTCTCCCTCAGCTGTGTTCCGGAAACATCTTCACAGACCGTGCTCTGCCGGAGCACTGATCCAAGCCGCCATGGATGTGCGCCTAGACGTGTAGTGGCCCCTGTGCTGAGGGCCTAGGTCACCCACTCACACCCCAGCTGCCGGGAGCTGTGTCCCTTCCCAGGGAGAAGCCTTTCTTCTCTAGGTCATGTCCCATCTTGATACAGGTGAATGGCAAGGGTTCAAAGACCCAGGCTCCTTGCGTCTCTTGTGCCTCTGGCATTGGCGGGAGGATTCTTTACCACTAAGCCACCTGGAAAGTGTAATAGTCGGCACATGGGATCTTCACTCCCTGACCAAGGATCGAACCTGTGCCACCCACGGTGGAAGCTCAGAGTCTTAACCACCGGACTGCCAGGGAAGTCCGGGAACTGTACACTTTAAAATGGGGAATTCTGTGTTACATGAATTGTCTCTCAATTTAAAAATGCAAAAAAACAAAAAAACAAAAAAACAAAAAAAAAACAGTGGGGTGCTGATTAAAAGCACTAATCTTATAAATACAAAACATTTAGAATATCATCTTATATGTACTACATGCTCGATAAATGTTAGCGATGAACAGGGTGCAGATGAGAAATATTTCAAAGTTTCTAATTATGACGTCACAAAACCTAAACTTGAAATTGACCCTAGACCCCGTTCCCTGAGACAACCTGGAAGGCATTTTATACCACGTTAACATCCACCTGACATTCACGCAAAGAAAAGATGATGTAACCTTTCAAAGGCTGCAACTTTCCTCTCCCCGTGTAGGAACGGGTGAGCAGCTGGTGCAGGATTCCGCCTGTCTCGGGAGCAGGGCTGTGATCACACGCTCCAGACAGGCGCCAGCCTGGTGACAGTCACGGCCTTGGCTGTGCACCAGCCCCTGAGCGCGCCGTCGAGGGGGCCGGGCAAGGCTGCTGTCGGGCTGCTGGCAGGATGAGGGTCCTGCCGATGGAGGAGCTGGTTTGCTCTAATAGAAACAGTGATTTTTATGACGTCTAGACTGGTGTGTCTGTCGGAGGCGATGACTCCTGGCGGGCGAGGAGGGCCAGGAACAGAAACCGGCTGATAGGGGGAAGCCAGTTGTGCAGGCTGTGGCAGAGACGGCATTTTGTTTGTGCTCATCTATTTCCAGGAGGATGGGAAGGGAAGGGGAGCACCTTCCCAGCCCCTGAAGCAGCCTGTGGCTCAGAATGTGGGTCCTTAAGAGCAGAATGTGCGTGTGTGCCAAGTCGTTTCCGGCTCTTTGTGACCCTAAGGACCGCAGCCCGCCAGGCTCCTCTGTCCATGGGATTCTCCAGGCAAGAACACTGGAGTGGATAGCCATTTCCTTCTCCAGGGGATCTTTCTGACCCAGGGACTGGCCTTGCGACTCCCGCATCATAGATTCTTTACCACAGGAGAAAGTCTGAGAACAAAACGGCGTCCCTACATTCCCCGGTCTCTGGGCTTCCTGCCTGCTCCCCCCACCCACAGTCCAGCACCGTGCTCGGCACTCCAACTCGGATCCCCGCGGCCTCTCTCGTTGCACACGTGGCGAGGACGCTGACAGAGGCTCTTCGGAGAGCAGCGCCGCAGTCCCCACTAAAACAAGACAACACTGAACCCCACCTGGCTTCAGTCTACTCAGACCCAGTCAGTCCAGTCCTTGGAATCTACCAGAAAGATCCACGCAGGTGCCGGAGGAGGGATGGTCAAAGGGCGAATGCCCTCCATCAGGAAAACGGCTGAATAATGCATAGTCTGTCTCTAACACAGGGTGACAAGTTTTATAAAAAGGTGGATCTGTTTGCCACTCTGAGGATGGGTCTCTGAGACACAGTGCAGGAAGAGAGGCAAATGACAAGAGACAAAAGCACATACGACATACTGATCATGACACTATTCTGTTAAAATGCATACACTCCCAAGATGATGCCACCTGCACTTCACGGATGCACTGGCCTATGCAGATGCACGGAGAAGGGCCTGGAAGGAGGCATGCCCAGCCTGTGACAACAGTTACTCCAGGAAGGGAAGACTGGGATTAGGGAGCGGTGGGAACTGGAAAAGGGGATCGCAGGCTGATCTAAAAGGTCACGAACATGTTCTTTTTTTTTTTTTTTCTTAAAGATTTATTTCTTTCTTTATTCTGGGGGGGGGTGAGGTGGGGAGGCAGGGGAGCAGGTAGGCTACTTCTATTGGTCTTTTCATTTGTCTAGTTTCATCCGTCTTTGTTCTTTGCCCCGTGTAGGCCTCCCATCACAGTGGCCTCTGTTGTCGCAGAGCAGTGGCTCTGGGCGCATGCGCTCCAGAGCTCCGGCTTGGTAATTGGACACATGGGTCCAGCCGCTCCGCGGCACGTGGGGTCTTCCCAGGCCAGGGATCGAACTGGCGCCCCTTGCACTGCAAGGCGGTGTCCTTACCCACTGGACCACCAGGGAAGCCCCACGAACATGTTCTTAAAGGACGCATTTCGTCTACCCTGCTGTTCTTCTCAAAAAAGGAAAGGGGTTCCCTGGTGATCCAGTGGGTAAGGACACCGCCTTGCAGTGCAAGGGGCGCCAGTTCGATCCCTGGCTTGGGAAGATCCCACATGCAGCGAAGCAGCTGGGCCAGTGTGTCCAATTACAAGTCAGTGCTCTGGAGCATGTGTGCCCAGAGCCGGTGCTCTGCAGTGAGAGAGGCCACTGCAATGGGAGGCCCACGCAGATCAAAGAATAAAAGAAGATGGATGAAAATAAATGAATGATGACTTACAGGCCATATATATATATATATATATATATATATATATATATATATATATTGAAAAAAAAAGAAGAGCCTTTCTAACAACAACAACAAAAAAGTCTTTCCTCTCTGGATTCTTGTACTTATCATGCTATTTTCAAGTTAATTACCTTGTAACACCAATAGAACTGAGAGCTCTATGCTGGCCACATGTGGATGACCTGTATTTTCACATTGAATCATCACAACATCAGATAAAGTAGATAGCATCACCTCCATTTTATAATTATGGCACCTGAGGCAGAGAGAGTGAGCCGTGAAAAGGTGGCAGAATCTGAGGTGGGAATCCAAGCCCAGTTTTAGCGGACTCCAAAGTCAATGCTCATTCTCTTGAGAATCAGGTCCCTCATCGAAGCTGTGAGTTCTGGGATGACCAGAGCTGGGGCATCTGCCAGGTCACCAAAAAAAACAAGCAAACTAACTAAGCAAGGAGCTCAGAGTCCTCATCCGGGACTGGGCCATGGAGAGGCAGAAGGTGGGAGCTTCAGCTCCCCAGCCTGGGACACAGGCCAGCTTTCACCCACGCCACCATAGGAGCCTTCCTGGGACCACGTGGTCTGGTGTAAGGAACAGAGCATCAACACCACCAGGTTCGGCATCAGACAAACCAGGACTGAGTCTAGGCACCTCTACTTACTTTTCACATGACTCTGGGCCTCCCTTTCATTTGAAACATGTACAAAGGCTGTGGGGCAGGACTCTGGACATCACTGGCCCAGTGGCCACCAGGTCACAGCCCTGAGACTCCTGCCTGGGCGCAGGCACCTGGCCTGTGCAGGGCCAACAATCTTGGGGAATTGGGATGAATGGATTTATGGAAGATGTGGCCGCTTTCTCAAAAAGGAGAACGTGTCCTCAGAGTGGCTGGTGGGACTATTTTCTGATCGGTGAATGGAGAAACAGAGAAAGCTGGTTTGTACCAGGTGAGGAGGAGGACACGGGGCTTCCCTGATGGTCCAGTAGCTAAGATCTCGAGTTCCCAAAGCAGGGAACCTCGGTTCAGTCCCTAGATCCCCCATGCTGCAACTAAGACCTGGTGCAGCCAAATGAGTAAGTATCAGAAAGGAAAAAGAAGGACACAGATACCGACCGATGTAAAGGTACGAGCCACAGAGAGCTCTCAGGAACCCTAGGGCCCCAGGCACAGGGTCACCATTCCTGACCCTATTTCTGTCATCATGCCACCCAGGTGCATCACTGCCCATGGCTTCTAGGAAGCATTCGCTCTTTAGAGCCTTGTAATGAAGTAATATGGGCTTCTCTGGTGGCTCAGTGATAAAGAATCTGCCTGCGATTCAGGAGACTCAGATTCGATCCCTGGGTCAGGAAGATCCCCTGGCGAAGGAAATAGCAACCCACTCCAGAATTCCTGCCTGGAAAATCCCATGGACAGAGGAGCCTGGCAGGCTACAGTCCATGGAATCACAAAGAGTTGGACATGACTTAGTGGCTAAACAACAGTAATAACAATAAAGGAATATAGTTATTGTTTTGTGAAAGCTAGATAGCATTTATTTTTTATCCTAAGTAAGATAAATACTTACCTGATACACTTGTTGTAAGAAATAAACATAATATATGAAAAAGGCTTCCCTCAGTGCCTGGCTGTAAATAACACCCAATACATGGCTGCTAATATTATTATTACAATCAAGTCACAAGGACAGACTATTACAGGAACTAGACAGATTAATCATGCTGCTCAGTCATCTAAATTACTCTCCTCTGAAGGGTGGGCATGCCATGGGGCTCTGTCCTTGGTCCTATCCCAGGCCATAATTTTACCAACGGCCGGATCTGGTTGTTGAAGGCTATTTATTATATCTGCAGATGACATTCAGCGGGTGGCACACAGAATAAACGAGATGACGGAATCTGGGTTCAGGGCAATTTCTACGGGCTAGAGATGGATCCAGAACAGTTTGATAAAACGCGTCATGGCCAGGGTAAAGGTCCTCTACAAGGAGAGGTGCTGGAAAAGTCTGCTTGAGCAAAGTTCACGAGACAAAGGCAGGGCTTTTAGCTCATGCATTCAGTGTGAGCTAACAGGGTGATGTGGCTGCCAAAAAGATGCCGCAACGCACGTGATGAGTGTGTCTGAAATTCCGTCAGGATCCGAGCGAAGAGGGGAACGAACATACGTCAGCACCTGCTCTGTGTCAGGGCCCACACTGAACACTTGACACACAACTGCAATGGACACTTTCATGAACCTATGAGGGGGTGCTAGTCCCATTTGACAGGTGAGAAAACTGAGGCTTAGATGGGTGAAGGGGCTTGACCAGCACAGTAGAGAACACAGTTGGCATGGGAACCCAGCTCTTACTAGAAAGCAACATTCCATCTCCATAGGCTATCCTGATCTGTTCATTGTCAGAATGATCAGTTTGGCTCTGACACAGTGTATTTTTAGAGAAAGATGAACTTGTCCAGAAGAGGGTGGCCAGGAAGGTGAAACTCCGATAAGAAGTCTTCCTGACAGGGAATCAAGTTGGGAAGATCAAGGGCAAGTACACACAACAGCCTCTCCCACCCAAGTCCACGGAGACGACGCCATTTAAAATCCACGAAGACAGCATTCTTTGAGGGCACAGCTTGGTGTGCCCAACCCCGTGTCGGGACCAGGGTCAGGTGCGGAGAGCTTTTCATCCTGGGACACAGGGCGTGGCCAGAAAGGCGGCCGCCCCCTTGCCCGTCACACACCACAGGCACGCTCGTCGGGCACCTGGTGCTAAACCATTCATAAATGACCTGCTTCTGGGTCAGGGTTTTGTACCTAGCAGAGAGAGCAGCTCCCTTGCTGCGATCTATTGAAAGTCAGCCCTCGACACAACGGTTTGTAAAAAAAAAAGAAGAAAAATAAAAAATAAAAAAAGAGATATAAATTAAAAAAAAAAAAAAGAAAAGAAAACATCCACAAAGAACTTCCTTGGTGAGCCAGTGGTTAAGAATCTGCCTTCCAATGCAGGGGACTCGGTGTGTTTGATCCCTGGTCAGGGAACTAAGATCCCACATGCCACGGAGCAACTAAGCCCATGTGCTACCACTACGGAGCCCCAAGGCTCTGGAGCCTGGGCACCATACCTAGAGAAGCCGCACCTCCATGAAGGATCCCACCTGCCCCAACTTAAGACCTGACGCAACCTTCCCAGGTGGCTCAGATGGTGAAGAGTCTGGCGGCCGTGCGGGAGACGCAGGTTTGATCCCTTAATCAGGAAGACGCCTAGAGAAGGAAATGGTTACCCACTCCAGTGTTCGTGCCTGAAAAATCCCACGGACAGATCGGGAGGGCTGCGGTCCCTGAGCAACTGAGCAGCTCACGCTTTTAACCAAAGAAATAAATAAACATTTTAAAAAAAATAAAATGCATAAGAGCTCAGGAAGATAAGGAGTGCTGCTGCTAGGTTTAAAATGTTGAGAAATTCTTGAGTGACACTGGCAGACAAGACGGGACTAACGAAGAGAAGTGCAGGCCAAATCGAAATCATGGAAAGATGGCTGTGACAGGGGAAGAGGGTCGAGGGCTGCCCCAAACCCAGCGGCAACCATGCTCCAGGGACGGGAGGGGGCACAAGGTCGAAGGGTGAGAAGACTGAGAACACCTTTGACCTGTGAGGTCAAAGGTCAAAGAGACGGATGAAGAAGCGATCCTTCAGTCCACTCGGCTTGTAGGAGCTGTGACTGTAGGTCTCTGGGACAGAAGGGTAGGATATATCCCAAAGTCTTGAAGACTCTGCTCAGAAGACAAACCACGAGCATCACACTTTCTGTGGTAATTTCCACCCCTCTGCCCACACTCTCTGGCAGCAAACTACTGTAAAGAGAAACAGCATTCACAGAGAACAAAACAGGATGTCACCTTCCCTCGAAGAGTACGTATTCACAAATGACCAAACATTCCAAGAAAACGCTCACCATGAAAGACAAAGACCAACGCAATAAACACACAGCCAAAGAAACAGAGATCCCAGTGCAAGCAGAGACGTTAAAAACATTTTTAGGGCTTCCCTGGTGGTCCAGTGGGTGAAGAGTCTGCCTTGCAGTGCAAGGGGCACTGGTTCAATCCCTGGCTCGGGAAGATCCCACACGCCACAGAGCAGCTGGGCTGGTGTGTCCAATTACAAGCCAGCGCTCTGGAGTGCATGTGCCCAGAGCCAGTGCTCTGCAGTGAGAGAGGCCACTGCAATGGGAGACCCACACATGCCAAAAAAGAATAAAAATGGATGAAAAGTGAACGATGACTAAGAGGCAAAAAAAAAAAATTAATATTTTCCAGAGAATAAGAGAAGACAAAGTTCCATGACTGATCTACTATGGAAAAGCATTAGAAATCATGAATAAAATAGTGAACCATGAAAATTTAAAAAAATCAAGAGACAATGAAGAAGACAACTTCCCTGGTAGTCCAGTGGATAAGAGTCCACCTGCCAATCAATGCAGGGGACAGGGGTTTGATCCCTGGTCTGAGATTCCACACACCGTGCAGCCATTACACTTGCCTGCCACAATTGCTGAAGCCCAGGAACCAGACGAAATGAAGAGGAGCCCCACGCAATGCAACTAGAGAAGGCCTGTGTGCAGCGATGGAGACTCAGTGCAACCAAAAAATAAAATTAAATTAAAAATGAATCAATTACTTTCAAAAGACACTGATGAACAGAATAGATACAGACACAGAGAAAATTACTGAGCTGGAAAATCAGGTGAAGGTATTTCCCCAAAACACAAGAAATAAAGACAAAAAAGTACAGGCAAAACCAGTATGGCTGTTAATACCCCCTATTAGCAAGGTTTTAGAGAGTCTGGCATTCTCAAATATTTCTAGTCGGAGTAAAAATCATTAGGTTTTTCTTATGAGGCTGTTTCTAGATTTCTTGCCATGTGAGCCAAATAAATCCATTGTTAAGCCAAGGGTCAAAAAGTACACCCCACAGCCCAAATCTATCCCACCACCTATTTTTGTCAATAAAGTTTTATTGAAACACAGCCACACTCACTAATGAACATACTGACTAGGGTTGTTTTCACGCTACAATGACAGAGTTGGGTAGTTGTGCCAGTGTGGCCTCTTACATAAAAAGCTGGCTGATCCCTTGTTGAGGCCATTGTTAGTTGGGTTTCCTGTTCTTTGCAGCCAAATGTGTTCCCAACTGAAACAAGGACTAGAATTGTATAAACAGAAGAAAGTCCAGAAAGATGAACATCTTACCAATAAAAGGTTATTTCAGGGAAGGGTTATTAGGCTGGAGTATGTTTGAAGAGCATTTTTTATTTAATTACCAAACTTGAAATTTAAAAAAATAATGATAAATCATTTTAAAAATCTGCAATTGAATTATTGTGATAAGAGACTAACTGAGGGTTTAATACCACTATGGCAAAGAGTGAAATATTGATACATTTAAAAATACAGGTGAGGACTTCCCTGGTGGCCCAGCAGATTAGAATCCACCTGCCAGTGCACGGGACACAGGTTTGACTCCCGGTCGGGGAAGGTTCCCCAGCTGTGGGGCAGCTGAGCCCGTGCACCGTACCTAAGTCTGTTCACCCCAGCACTGACGCCAGCAAGCTCCGGAGCCTGTGTTCCTCAGCAAGAGAAGCCACTGCAAGGAGAAGCCCGCGCACCACAACTAGAGAGGAACCCCTGCTCCCTGCAGCTAGAGAAAGCCCAGTACAGCAGCGAAGACCCAGGACACTCCCAAATACATAAATGAATTAAAAACATGCATGAGTATCACAGATATGGTTAAAAAAAACAACAAAGAAGAAAACGTGCTTGCTCTGTGAATCCATTTATCTGAAGTTCACATACAGGCAAAGCTAACCGATGTCATTAGAGCTGAGACGGTGCTCACCCTTGGAGAGCTGCAGCGCCCGGGACGCAGGTGAAGACACCTCCTTGCGTGGCTAGGGACGGTCCACAATGTGACATGGGAGGCGGTAACACAGGGGTACTCATATATGAAAATTCATAAAGTGGTATCCCAAAGATTGCTCCTTTCACTATACGTAAGTTATACCTCAAAAAAAAAAAAAAAAAAATTGGAAAGGAATAATGGAAGGGAGGCATTTATAATTGTCCCTTAGCATGATCCTAAGCCTGAAATATATATAGTTGCATACAGAATAGCTAGGAGGGAATAAAGAAAAGTAAATAAAAAATAAGGGTGATTTTACAGCTGGTTGGATAAGGACTGATTTTTGTAGTTTTCTATTTTTCTACAATCAGCACGCATTTGCTCTGGCTTCAGAAAGAGCTTAAAAACGCAGGCTGCCCTGTGGTCAACGGCTGCAGACATGAGCTCCACCGACCCCAGCTCCCCCAGCTCCCCCAGGCACCCCAGCTGACGGAACAGTCTCTGAACAGGATCCAGTGGCGGACGAGAGCAATAGTGTATGTTTAAATAGCACTTACGGGTATGGTTCTGCAGCCTTTATATGCATTGTCTAATTCTCTCAGCAGACCCAGGAGATAGCACTATGCTTTCAGCTCCATTCAGCAGATGGAAACTGAAGCACAGAGAGGTTATGTAAAGGGCCAAACACCACACAGCCAATTAAGAATTAGAACCAGGATGCAAACCCAAGCAGTCAGACCTGGACCACTTCCCTGCCCTTGACCACTCTTGCCATTTCATTTCTCACATGCCAAGCCATCTCCCAAGGCATCGACAGAGCATGAGCAGTTCAAAGAATTTTTCTGAAAGAGTTTAAGCTTTTATGGGCTTCCCAGGTAATGCTAGTGGTAAAGAACCAAAGGCCCGCCAGTGCAGTAGACATAAGAGACTCAGGTTTGACCCCCAGGTTGGGAAGATCCCTGGAGGAGGGCATGGCAGCCCACTCCAGTATTTTTCCTGGAGAACCCGTGCTTGCTCTGTGAATCCATTTATCTGAAGTTCACATACAGGCAAAGCTAACCGATGTCATTAGAGCTGAGACGGTGCTCACCCTTGGAGAGCTGCAGCGCCCGGGACGCAGGTGAAGACACCTCCTTGCGTGGCTAGGGACGGTCCACAATGTGACATGGGAGGCGGTAACACAGGGGTACTCATATATGAAAATTCATAAAGTGGTATCCCAAAGATTGCTCCTTTCACTATACGTAAGTTATACCTCAAAAAAAAAAAAAAAAAAATTGGAAAGGAATAATGGAAGGGAGGCATTTATAATTGTCCCTTAGCATGATCCTAAGCCTGAAATATATATAGTTGCATACAGAATAGCTAGGAGGGAATAAAGAAAAGTAAATAAAAAATAAGGGTGATTTTACAGCTGGTTGGATAAGGACTGATTTTTGTAGTTTTCTATTTTTCTACAATCAGCACGCATTTGCTCTGGCTTCAGAAAGAGCTTAAAAACGCAGGCTGCCCTGTGGTCAACGGCTGCAGACATGAGCTCCACCGACCCCAGCTCCCCCAGCTCCCCCAGGCACCCCAGCTGACGGAACAGTCTCTGAACAGGATCCAGTGGCGGGACGAGAGCAATAGTGTATGTTTAAATAGCACTTACGGGTATGGTTCTGCAGCCTTTATATGCATTGTCTAATTCTCTCAGCAGACCCAGGAGATAGCACTATGCTTTCAGCTCCATTCAGCAGATGGAAACTGAAGCACAGAGAGGTTATGTAAAGGGCCAAACACCACACAGCCAATTAAGAATTAGAACCAGGATGCAAACCCAAGCAGTCAGACCTGGACCACTTCCCTGCCCTTGACCACTCTTGCCATTTCATTTCTCACATGCCAAGCCATCTCCCAAGGCATCGACAGAGCATGAGCAGTTCAAAGAATTTTTCTGAAAGAGTTTAAGCTTTTATGGGCTTCCCAGGTAATGCTAGTGGTAAAGAACCAAAGGCCCGCCAGTGCAGTAGACATAAGAGACTCAGGTTTGACCCCCAGGTTGGGAAGATCCCCTGGAGGAGGGCATGGCAGCCCACTCCAGTATTTTTTCCTGGAGAACCCCGTGAACAGGGGAGCCTGGTGGGCTACAGTCCATGGGGTTGCAAAGAGTCAGACACAACTGAAGTGACTTAGCCCACACGCACACACAGACTTCTATATTAAAAATAAATAAATGAGAGACCATTAAAATATTCACCCCGGAAAAAGAAACTTGAGAACTTTGTTCAACTTTTCTACACTTGTTTTACATTTTTTGTTTTGAAATACGCAGTGGGGGACACATAAGCGCTTCATCAGCCTCCAATGAGAAGGCCGCCGTCACTTATAGCACTTAGCCGGGGAACTTCAGGGCCAGCCTATCTCGGCACATCACGTGAGGAAACGGAGGCTTCCACTTATCTGGCAGTCACGGCCCCAGCCTCCCATTTACCCTCCCAGCCCTATGGTTCCAAGAGTCTGGGGTCCTCCTGTCTAGCTCTGAACTGGTGGCAGGGTCCATGGGGAGGAGAGAGAAAGTAGCTGGTATGAGAGGCAGGGGCATCCTGAGTGGGGCTGAGCGTCCTGAGTCTATCTCCCTCAACCTCACTGAGCCCCTGGACATTCAGGAAAGGACAGATAATGCTCATTTTATTTTATTTTTTTATTTTTTGGGGTGGGGTGGGGTGATTGGGGAGGGGGGGGCAGGCGGGCCATTTCTATTGGTCTTTGATTTGTCTAATTTCATCCATCTTTGTTCTTTGGCCCCTGTGGGTCTCCCATCGTGGTGGCCTCTGTTGTCGCAGAGCGCTGGCTCTGGACATGCGCCCCAGAGCTCTGGCTCCGTAATTGGACACATTGGTCCAGCCGCTCCACGGCACGTGGGATCTTCCCAGGCCAGGGATCGAACCGGCGCCCCTTGCACTGCAAGGCGGTGGTGTCTTTACCCACTGGATCACCAGGGAAGCCCAATAATGCTCATTTTACAACTAAAGAAACTGAACCTAGAAAGGGTTAAAAATGTACCTAACAGATGTTAGAGTGTGCTATGTTTGCTGAGGTAAACCTATAATGAGGGGAGAGGCTTCCCAGGCGGTACAATGGTAACGAATCTGCCTGCCAATGCAGGAGACGCAAGAGACATGGGTTCGATCTCTGAGTTGAGAAGATCCCTGGAGTAGGAAATGGCAACCCACTCTAGTATTCTTTCCTGGGAAATTCCATGGACCGAGGGAGTCCATGCAGTTGCAAGGAGCTGGACACTACTGAGCATCTGAGCACACACACACATAATAGGGGAAAATTAGCTATAGCATCTGGAAATAGGGCATATGCGAATCCTTTAGGATTCAGGAAGGGCTTGAGAAAGGAAGTCTGGGCAGTAGAAGATCACCCTAGGAATCAAGAATTAACAGATCAAAGCTCCCCTTACAGCCTGAAGTTGGGACACTCCTAACAATATACCCACATTCCCTCTTGTGATGAATATGTGACACTCCTAACAATTATACCCCTTTGACTGGAAACGGAGGCTTCCACTTATCTGGCAGTCACGGCCCCAGCCTCCCATTTACCCTCCCAGCCCTATGGTTCCAAGAGTCTGGGGTCCTCCTGTCTAGCTCTGAACTGGTGGCAGGGTCCATGGGAGGAGAGAAAGTAGCTGGTATGAGAGGCAGGGGCATCCTGAGTGGGGCTGAGCGTCCTGAGTCTATCTCCCTCAACCTCACTGAGCCCCTGGACATTCAGGAAAGGACAGATAATGCTCATTTTATTTTATTTTTTTATTTTTTGGGGTGGGGTGGGGTGATTGGGGAGGGGGCAGGCGGGCCACTTCTATTGGTCTTTCGTTTCTCTAATTTCATCGATCTTTGTTCTTTGGCCCCTGTGGGTCTCCCATCGTGGTGGCCTCTGTTGTCGCAGAGCGCTGGCTCTGGACATGCGCCGCAGAGCTCTGGCTCCGTGGGGACACATTGGTCCAGCCGCTCCACGGCACGTGGGATCTTCCCAGGCCAGGGATCGAACCGGCGCCCCTTGCACTGCAAGGCGGTGGTGTCTTTACCCACTGGATCACCAGGGAAGCCCAATAATGCTCATTTTACAACTAAAGAAACTGAACCTAGAAAGGGTTAAAAATGTACCTAACAGATGTTAGAGTGTGCTATGTTTGCTGAGGTAAACCTATAATGAGGGGAGAGGCTTCCCAGGCGGTACAATGGTAACGAATCTGCCTGCCAATGCAGGAGACGCAAGAGACATGGGTTCGATCTCTGAGTTGAGAAGATCCCTGGAGTAGGAAATGGCAACCCACTCTAGTATTCTTTCCTGGGAAATTCCATGGACCGAGGGAGTCCATGCAGTTGCAAGGAGCTGGACACTACTGAGCATCTGAGCACACACACACATAATAGGGGAAAATTAGCTATAGCATCTGGAAATAGGGCATATGCGAATCCTTTAGGATTCAGGAAGGGCTTGAGAAAGGAAGTCTGGGCAGTAGAAGATCACCCTAGGAATCAAGAATTAACAGATCAAAGCTCCCCTTACAGCCTGAAGTTGGGACACTCCTAACAATATACCCACATTCCCTCTTGTGATGGACTGAATATGTGTACCCCTTTCACCTTCCTTCCCAAATTCACATGTTGAAACCCTCATCCCCAGTGTGATGGTATTCAGGGGTGGGAAACTTGGGAGATAATTAGGTCATGGGTGGCCCCTCACAAAGGAGGTTAGTGCCCTTTTAAATACAGATTTGAGAGAGCTTGTTCTCTGCCATGTCCGCAGACAGCCAGAAAAGGGCCACCTGCAAACCAGGAGGAGAGCTTTCAGCAGGGACCACGTGAGCCAGCACCTTGCTCTTGGATGCCCCAGCTTCCAGAACTGTGAGAAATATGTGTCTGTTGATAAAAAAGAGAGAGAGAGAGAGAAAGAAAGTGAAAGAAAGAAAGAGAGAGAGAGAAAGAACGAAAAGTGCTTCAGCTTGTCTCACGGCTTCCACTTTGCCACAGTGACAGGCTGTGGAGGAGCCGATGGGCCCTGTGTGTGCTGTGCTCCCTGGGGCAGGCGGCCGCTTGGAAGAGGAGGACACCGCTGCTCAGCTCGCTGGGTACCACGAGCACGCCCACTGGCTGTTAGTCACTAAGTCACGAATGACTCTTTGGCGACCCCATGGAGTATGGCCCAGCAGACTCCCGGCCCTGGGATTTCCCAGGCACGCAACTGGCATGGGCCGCCATTCCCTTCTCCATGGGATCTTCCTGACCCAGGGACTGAACCTGCTTCTCCCGCTTGGCAGGCGGATTCTTTCCCGCTGAGCTGCCTGGGAAGTCCCCGCGAGTGCTAGTTTGTTCTGCTACACCCACCACCCTGGGGCCCCGCGGTGGGCCGCTGCAGCGCTGAGCCTGCCCGCCAGCCTGCCTTGCTCCCTCTGGCAACCAGAGGACCAGAGGGCCATCTGGCGAAACACCCGTCCTTGCCATGGGCTTACACATGGGGCTCTCTTTGGCTGAAATTGTTGAGAGCATTATAATAATGATGGGGAAAAACTGGGGAAGAGGAAGAAGCCCCCCACCACCCCACTCATCTACTGACTCCACGGCAGGCACTGTTCACAGCAATCCTGACAACCAGACGAGGTAGGCGCTGTTCTTGTCCCCATTCTGCCCACAAAGAAACTGAGGCTCGGAGGCAGATAACCGCCTGGGTAAGTGATGAGTCATACTTCAACCCCAGGCCGCCCGGGTGCAGAGCCTGTGCATTCCCCCGACTCGCCACCGGGCCTCTATGCCGTCAGCCTGGAGCGGCCAGTGGCTGGCTTACGCCGAACAGGACCAGCCCGCTGGAGAATGTTCCAGAGCTTGTTCTCTGCCATGTCCGCAGACAGCCAGAAAAGGGCCACCTGCAAACCAGGAGGAGAGCTTTCAGCAGGGACCACGTGAGCCAGCACCTTGCTCTTGGATGCCCCAGCTTCCAGAACTGTGAGAAATATGTGTCTGTTGATAAAAAAGAGAGAGAGAGAGAGAAAGAAAGTGAAAGAAAGAAAGAGAGAGAGAGAAAGAACGAAAAGTGCTTCAGCTTGTCTCACGGCTTCCACTTTGCCACAGTGACAGGCTGTGGAGGAGCCGATGGGCCCTGTGTGTGCTGTGCTCCCTGGGGCAGGCGGCCGCTTGGAAGAGGAGGACACCGCTGCTCAGCTCGCTGGGTACCACGAGCACGCCCACTGGCTGTTAGTCACTAAGTCACGAATGACTCTTTGGCGACCCCATGGAGTATGGCCCAGCAGACTCCCGGCCCTGGGATTTCCCAGGCACGCAACTGGCATGGGCCGCCATTCCCTTCTCCAGGGGATCTTCCTGACCCAGGGACTGAACCTGCTTCTCCTGCTTGGCAGGCGGATTCTTTCCCGCTGAGCTGCCTGGGAAGTCCCCGCGAGTGCTAGTTTGTTCTGCTACACCCACCACCCTGGGGCCCCGCGGTGGGCCGCTGCAGCGCTGAGCCTGCCCGCCAGCCTGCCTTGCTCCCTCTGGCAACCAGAGGACCAGAGGGCCATCTGGCGAAACACCCCGTCCTTGCCATGGGCTTACACATGGGGGCTCTCTTTGGCTGAAATTGTTGAGAGCATTATAATAATGATGGGGAAAAACTGGAGAAGAGGAAGAAGCCCCCCACCACCCCACTCATCTACTGACTCCACGGCAGGCACTGTTCACAGCAATCCTGACAACCAGACGAGGTAGGCGCTGTTCTTGTCCCCATTCTGCCCACAAAGAAACTGAGGCTCGGAGGCAGATAACCGCCTGGGTAAGTGATGAGTCATACTTCAACCCCAGGCCGCCCGGGTGCAGAGCCTGTGCATTCCCCCGACTCGCCACCGGGCCTCTATGCCGTCAGCCTGGAGCGGCCAGTGGCTGGCTTACGCCGAACAGGACCAGCCCGCTGGAGAACGGCTGTATCCTGGAAGAGGGCAGAGTCCGAGGAGCTAAGTCCGAGCGCCTGGATCCAGCCATGCCTGACGTGGCCAACTCCTGAAATTTACAGCTAGGTGAGGCAATCGATTTCCATGTTGACTGAAGCTGGTTTTTGGTTTGCTGTTTTGTTTGAAGATTTGTTTCTTTGTCTTTGACTGTGGTGAGTCTTCCTTGCTGTGTGAGAGCTCTTCCTGAGTTGTGGCAAGCGGGGGCTGCTCTCGAGTTGTGGTGCGGGAGTTTCTCACTACAATGGAGCAGGGGCTCCAGGTGCAAAAGATTTCAGCAGCTGCAGCACTAGAGACCAGAAGTTGCAGCTCAAGGGGTCTAGAGCACAGGCTCAGTGTCTGTGGTGCAGGAACTTCGTTGCTCCATAGCATACGGGACCTTCCCTGACCAGGGATCAAACCAGTGTCCCTTGCATTGCAAGGTGGGTTTTTAAAACTTTTTAACAATTTTATCTATTTATTTTTGGCTACTCTGGGTTTTCACTGCTGCTGCAAGCTCTTCTCTAGTTGCAGGGAATGGGCTCTCTAGTTGAGGTGAGCAGGTTTCTTGTTGCGGTGACTTCTCTTGTTGTGGAACTCGGGCTCTAGGGCACATGGGCTTCAGTCGTTGCAGCCCATGGGCTCCATAGTTGCGGCTCTGAGGCTCTAGAGCACAGGCTCCATAGTTGTGGCTCACGAGCTTAGTCGCTCCGCCGCCGCGTGTGGGATCTTCCCAGCTCAGGGATCAAACCCGTGTTTCCTGCATTGACAGGCGAATTCTTTACCACTGAGCTACCAGGGAAGCCCTTGCAAGGTGGGTTTTTACCCACAGGACCACCAGGGAAGCCAGGGAAGCTGGTTTGAGGAGGGCTTCTAGCACTTGAGCAGAGCCTGGGCCCCTGACGGAGCTGAGGTCAGGACCATCGACTCTCATCAGGCCTGGAGTGGTCTCGGGAGAGACAGAGGCCCAGAGGCGGGAGCAAGGGCGTGCCTATGGTCTGCGGTGATTCAGGACGGGAACCCAGGGGGCCGGCGCTCTTTCAGCCGTGACCCTGCTCCTGCAGAGGTGTCCCCAGACTGAGCAACAGCTCTCGGGCTCCTCTTCACCCAGGACACGCACCTTTCATCAGTAATTTCCAGGAACTTCCTCCTCTTAGCACCGTTCTCTTTTCCGATCACCTTCTGCATTCTCTAAAGTGATTGGGAAGGAGGCAGAGAGGCGAGGGGACACTCGGAGCAATTTCATGCCTAAGATCTGAGGATACAGAAAATTCTGATGCTCAGGGGAAGGGCACACTGCTTCTCCAAACCCGACTCGAGAAGAACCTGTCAACAGTATCTCCTCCTGGTCACAAACTGCAGCTCTCGGATGGTTTTTTTTTCCTTCAAGTTTAATCTTGTGCTGGAAGCTCAGCTGATATCAGGAAGGGTTTAGACATGTCAATCTCCTTCCTGGCATTTTATCAGAAATTGATTCTCTTTGCTTTTCAAAGCTCGAAGCCTGGCCTTGCTGTTTGTTCAGCTTGAGTTACGGGCTCGGTGTCTGCGGACACACTTCCTGCGGCTCCCAGCCTGATGGCGGGGGCCTGGGAGCAGGCTGGTGATCTCGAGGGCAAGCTAATTCTCACGGAAGGGATTCTGTGCACTGGAGGGCTGAGGAACAACGACCAATCAGTGCCCTGCGTTTTCTTAGCAAGAGTTCTCATCCACCTCTGACTCGGAAGGGATTACTTAGCTTTTGAAACAGGCCATTTTGCCCTCAGCATCATACTAACTACCATACCAGTCCTAAATTCTAATACTCAACACACACCAAGCTCGTAGTAAGTGCCCAGCACAGTTCTAAGCACTTGACGGGCACTAACTCACTGGATCCTTACCGCACCCCTAGCCTGCAGGTCCTATATTATCCCTACACTTTTCTTAAAAAGTAATTTTACTCATTTATTTGTTTATTTTGGGCTGTGCTGGGTCTTTGCTGATGCTGAAGTTTGTTCTAGTTGTGGTGAGCAGGAACTATTCTCTGATTGCGGTGCACAGGCTTCTCATGGGGGTGGCTTCCCTCGCTGCTCGGGGTGAGGGGCGTGAGTCCTCGCAGCACACGGGGCTCAGGAGCTGTGGCTCCCGGACTCTACGGACTCTAGAGCACAGGCTCAGGAGCTGGGGTTCACGGACTCAGTTGTTCCGAGGCTTGTGGGATCCTCCGGGATCAGGCGTTGAACCCATGTCTCCCCCGCACTGGCAGGCGAAGTCCCATTGCTACCTTTTAGACGAGGAAGTCAGGTCACAGACAGGCTAGGCATCTTGCCTGAGTGACGGCACGGGCCTGGGAATCCAGGCTGGTTGGTTCCCGGGTTCACAGGCTCAACTACTTGGCTAGGCCGCTTCTAACCCCGTCAAGGGACTGACTTGCCTTCTCAAAATCAGAAGCGGCTCGTGTCACCAGGGTCCCCACTGTCCAAGTTCTCAAAGCACCAGGGACCAAGAGCACAAGAAGCAGAAAGACTGACAGCGGATTTCACGACTGGGAATGCATTTAGCACTTCCTGGCAAGGATTCTTTTTTTCAAAGCTCGAAGCCTGGCCTTGCTGTTTGTTCAGCTTGAGTTACGGGCTCGGTGTCTGCGGACACACTTCCTGCGGCTCCCAGCCTGATGGCGGGGGCCTGGGAGCAGGCTGGTGATCTCGAGGGCAAGCTAATTCTCACGGAAGGGATTCTGTGCACTGGAGGGCTGAGGAACAACGACCAATCAGTGCCCTGCGTTTTCTTAGCAAGAGTTCTCATCCACCTCTGACTCGGAAGGGATTACTTAGCTTTTGAAACAGGCCATTTTGCCCTCAGCATCATACTAACTACCATACCAGTCCTAAATTCTAATACTCAACACACACCAAGCTCGTAGTAAGTGCCCAGCACAGTTCTAAGCACTTGACGGGCACTAACTCACTGGATCCTTACCGCACCCCTAGCCTGCAGGTCCTATATTATCCCTACACTTTTCTTAAAAAGTAATTTTACTCATTTATTTGTTTATTTTGGGCTGTGCTGGGTCTTTGCTGATGCTGAAGTTTGTTCTAGTTGTGGTGAGCAGGAACTATTCTCTGATTGCGGTGCACAGGCTTCTCATGGGGGTGGCTTCCCTCGCTGCTCGGGGTGAGGGGCGTGAGTCCTCGCAGCACACGGGGCTCAGGAGCTGTGGCTCCCGGACTCTACGGACTCTAGAGCACAGGCTCAGGAGCTGGGGTTCACGGACTCAGTTGTTCCGAGGCTTGTGGGATCCTCCGGGATCAGGCGTTGAACCCATGTCTCCCCCGCACTGGCAGGCGAAGTCCCATTGCTACCTTTTAGACGAGGAAGTCAGGTCACAGACAGGCTAGGCATCTTGCCTGAGTGACGGCACGGGCCTGGGAATCCAGGCTGGTTGGTTCCCGGGTTCACAGGCTCAACTACTTGGCTAGGCCGCTTCTAACCCCGTCAAGGGACTGACTTGCCTTCTCAAAATCAGAAGCGGCTCGTGTCACCAGGGTCCCCACTGTCCAAGTTCTCAAAGCACCAGGGACCAAGAGCACAAGAAGCAGAAAGACTGACAGCGGATTTCACGACTGGGAATGCATTTAGCACTTGGATGGAAAGTGGATTTTGTTCTTCTCTGCCCAGAAATGTGAACTAAAAGGCTTCATTCCGGGAAACATGCAGATTGGGAATGTCAGCTGTCACACCGGACGGGCTCCTGTAACGCAGCACCATCAGCTTACGCTGGCTTTTCTCTCTCTCCCTTTCTTTAAAAAAAATGTTTTTTTTGGTTTTTTTTTTAACATTTTAAACAAAGCAAGAGGCACAGAGAGATCTGTAAACACTCAAGAGGCAGCTCCTGATTCCCCTAGAAGCCTGAAGCCGCAAGAACCCTGAGAAATGAAACGAGGAAAGGTGAAAGTCTGCTGCTGCAGACTGGTGGGGTCTGAAATGTACAAGAAGATTCACTAGTCCACTGGCCTCCAACAGTTAGCCACGATAGCGGCTTGGAACTGAGGGTCCAGGAGAGAGAGCATTCAAAAATCGAGGTGCTGGACCTGCCCCCAAGCTCTCAGGACAGTATCTTGCTCTCACTCCCTGCTAAGAAAAGTGGACCAGGGAACTACGGCCGAGGGCACGGAGGGTGGGTGCCTCAGCCCAGGGCAGCCCGGCTGGAGTCTGGCCGGAATTCCACAAGGGGTCCTGGAAAAAAAAAAAAAAAACACCCTGCCTGTCTCATGCACCATTACAAGGCAAATGAGGAACAGATTTAAAAAAAAGAAAAGCACATCCTCGCTGATCCATTAATGCCACTTATCAGAATTAGCCTTTGGCTATTCCTGCGCAGCGCACTGAGGTGCCTGCTCTAGAACACTGTTCCCAGTCCTCTTAACGGTTGCAGAAGACGACTGATAGCCTAGATTAGTCATTACCCGGGACCTAGTCTTATATCTGGGCTTCCCTGGTGACAGCAGTAAAGAATCCGCCTGCAGTGCAGGAGACGCGCGGTCCATCCCTGGGTCAGGAAGATCCCCCAGAGAAGGAAATGGCAGCCCACCCCAGTATGCTTGCCTGGGAAACCCCATGGACCTCTAGAGAAGCCTTGGCAGGCTGCAGTCCGTGGGGTCACAAAAGAGTCGGACACAGCTTACTGACTAAACAACAAGGACAACAACAAACCATATTTAGGAACAGGTCCACAATGCTTTATATGTCACTTCTTAGTAGCAAAATCAGATTTGAACTGACGTGACATTTAAAGTCTTTATCCCACTTAGGATGAACATTCTTATTTTCCTGTAGATATATTCATATATTTGACTACAGAGGGCTGACCCATGCCATACTGGGATAATACCACTTTAATTCTAAACACATGAAACACATTTGGCCCCAAAGTCTCCAAATAAAGGACGGTGGTTTGGTTCATTCACAGTGGAGTACTAGGCAGCCATGAAAAATAACAAATGAGATTTGTACACATGTCCTGCTACAGAATATTCTCTAAGACATGTTGTTAGGAAAGGAAAACTCCAAGAACAGTATGTATTGCATACTGTCACTGTGTTAAAAGGCAGGTAAGGGCAGAGAGGACAGATATGCTATTTCTAGGACACAAGAAATTGATTACAATGGTTATCTCTTGGGAGGGAAACCGGAGGGGAGGGTAATGTCAACAGCACTGTAACCCTCAATGTCCTTTAGTATTTTTCAAAATTTAACTAATTAATTGATCATTGCCTGTGCTGGGTCTTGCTGCATGTGGGCTTTCTCTAGTTGCAGTGACTGGGGGGCTGCTCCCTCACTGTGGCACATGGCCTTCTCACTACAGCGACGTCTCCCACGGTGGAGCATGGGCTGAGGGCACACCGGCTTTGGTCGCTGCGGGGCACGGGCACACAGCTGCCCTGTTGCATGTGGGTGCTTCTAGGCCAGGGCTCAAACCCTGGCTGCCAGCCCTGGCAGGCAGATTCTTGACCACTGGACGACCAGGAAGTTCCTGCCTTCTAGGATTTAATACTGAGTAGCCAGATCGGACTCTCGCTGGCCTCTGAGTGGAGAGAGAGGAGAATGAAGACAACAACGAGCCAGGTGCCGGGGCCAGAGGAGAGCGGAGGCGTGTCTGTGGGCTGCACCAGAGGCTGCCCAGAGAGCCCTGCCCCTGCAGGTGCCCCGGGGCCTGGCCCCCCGCTGTCGCCATGCCCCATGGGGACCCCAGGCTCCTCTGCTTCGTGAAGATAAAAGGCGTCTCTAGTTCTTGCACCACTAGGCTCTGCATAATAGCAGGAAGTGTTCGTGTGTGTGTGCACGCTTATGCACGTGTGCGAAGGGAAGGTGGTGGTTAAATGACTTCTGCAGCTCTTTACAAAGTGAGCTCAGCAGAGGGCTGTGCCGTCAGGAACATTTTGCAGAATCTCCAATCAGCTGCAGCAGAGGCAGGCCTTTATCCCAGGAAGCTCCCAGGTTTAAGTGGGAGCCCCAGAGCTGCCTGCCTGGGGCGCACAGCTGAGAGCCCAGACGGCCAGCATCAGCCCAGTCTGGCTGGAGAGCGCATCAGTCCTGAGTGGAACTGTGCTGCCCTTTCTGTCCAAGGCCATGACCTGTCTGTCAAATTCCAGACCCTCCAAGGAAGGATCACAGCTGCGCAGCAACTAACACTTAGGGAATATTCACTCTGTGCTGTGCTGGGCACCAATCACTGGCCTTATTCTGTATACCACGTCTGCAAGGTGGGAATTAGCGAATGAGATGAGGGGTCAAGAGACTCGCCCAGGGCCACAAGACAAGGGTGCGAGGCAGCACACTGTGGGCACGAGTTCCGCCCAGGGCCCCGGTTCTGGGAGGAGCAGGACGTGTCCCCAGCGCCGTGCCATCCAGGGTCGTGGCCATCAATGTGAACCCTGGCAGGGGTTGCTGCCATGTGGGCTTTCTCTAGTTGCAGTGACTGGGGGGCTGCTCCCTCACTGTGGCACATGGCCTTCTCACTACAGCGACGTCTCCCACGGTGGAGCATGGGCTGAGGGCACACCGGCTTTGGTCGCTGCGGGGCACGGGCACACAGCTGCCCTGTTGCATGTGGGTGCTTCTAGGCCAGGGCTCAAACCCTGGCTGCCAGCCCTGGCAGGCAGATTCTTGACCACTGGACGACCAGGAAGTTCCTGCCTTCTAGGATTTAATACTGAGTAGCCAGATCGGACTCTCGCTGGCCTCTGAGTGGAGAGAGAGGAGAATGAAGACAACAACGAGCCAGGTGCCGGGGCCAGAGGAGAGCGGAGGCGTGTCTGTGGGCTGCACCAGAGGCTGCCCAGAGAGCCCTGCCCCTGCAGGTGCCCCGGGGCCTGGCCCCCCGCTGTCGCCATGCCCCATGGGGACCCCAGGCTCCTCTGCTTCGTGAAGATAAAAGGCGTCTCTAGTTCTTGCACCACTAGGCTCTGCATAATAGCAGGAAGTGTTCGTGTGTGTGTGCACGCTTATGCACGTGTGCGAAGGGAAGGTGGTGGTTAAATGACTTCTGCAGCTCTTTACAAAGTGAGCTCAGCAGAGGGCTGTGCCGTCAGGAACATTTTGCAGAATCTCCAATCAGCTGCAGCAGAGGCAGGCCTTTATCCCAGGAAGCTCCCAGGTTTAAGTGGGAGCCCCAGAGCTGCCTGCCTGGGGCGCACAGCTGAGAGCCCAGACGGCCAGCATCAGCCCAGTCTGGCTGGAGAGCGCATCAGTCCTGAGTGGAACTGTGCTGCCCTTTCTGTCCAAGGCCATGACCTGTCTGTCAAATTCCAGACCCTCCAAGGAAGGATCACAGCTGCGCAGCAACTAACACTTAGGGAATATTCACTCTGTGCTGTGCTGGGCACCAATCACTGGCCTTATTCTGTATACCACGTCTGCAAGGTGGGAATTAGCGAATGAGATGAGAGGGGTCAAGAGACTCGCCCAGGGCCACAAGACAAGGGTGCGAGGCAGCACACTGTGGGCACGAGTTCACAGACTGGCCCGGGGCCTCCCTGGTTCTGGGAGGAGCAGGACGTGTCCCCAGCGCCGTGCTCCGGAGCTCCACGGGGTCGTGGCCATCAATGTGAACCCTGGTCGGCAGGGGGTTGATGAATAAACATTTCTTCCTCCTCTGTGCACTCCTGTTTTTTTTTAAATTTTTAACACTGTATGATATATTTACTTTCTAATGATTGTTGAGTAAACCCAGTGACCATGATTTTAAAAATCATTAATAATTCATGAGCAAGGGCCAGAAACACTACATAATCTCCACGGGCAGGAGCCGTCAATCTTTGCTAGAGAAGAGGCGGAGAATATTTTTGCCAGCTACCCTGAAAGTATTTACGGACGTCGGGCCAACCATCAGAGCTGTATTTTTTCAGAAAAGACGGTCATGTTTCCTGAGACTCGGCCAGAGCCGCCTCTTTCAGGAAGTCCTCTCCTCCCACACCTGCTCTCCTGGGGTCGCCTCTGGGCCGGCTGTGCTCGGCTACGGCGTGTGCCTGCCTGTCGGGCGGGCGGCGTGGGGAAGCCCCCAGGCTGAGAACGTAACACGTGTGAAGTGCTGGCTCTCAGGACACAGGGACACAGCGGGGAAGGGAGAGTGGGACGGATTGGGAGGCGAGCACTGTCACCCACACACGGGTGGGCACTCAGCCGCTGCAGCTGTGTCTGATTCTTTCAACCCACTGCACTGCAGCCCGCCAGGCTCCTCTGTCCATGGAACTCTCCAGGCAAGAAGACAGGAATGGGCTGCCATGCCTTCTCCTCTAGGGGCTCTTCCCCACCCAGGGATCAAACCTGAGCCTCCTCTGGCTCCTGCACTGCAGGTGGATTCTTCACCACTGAGCCACCGGGGAAGCCCTCGTAGATACACGACTACACGTAAAATAGCCAGTGGGGAGCTGGGGCATAACACAAGGAGCCCAGCCCGGTGCTCTGTGACAACCCAGAGGGGTGGGATGGGGCAGGGCGGGTGGTGGCTCAGGAGGCGGCGTATGGATAATTACGGTTTTCTTTGTGAAAAAAAAAAAACCACCCAGGATGCCTGTTAGAGCCATGGGCACGAGTTCACAGACTGGCCCAGGGCCTCCTGGTTCTGGGAGGAGCAGGACGTGTCCCCAGCGCCGTGCTCCGGAGCTCCACGGGGTCGTGGCCATCAATGTGAACCCTGGTCGGCAGGGGGTTGATGAATAAACATTTCTTCCTCCTCTGTGCACTCCTGTTTTTTTTTAAATTTTTAACACTGTATGATATATTTACTTTCTAATGATTGTTGAGTAAACCCAGTGACCATGATTTTAAAAATCATTAATAATTCATGAGCAAGGGCCAGAAACACTACATAATCTCCACGGGCAGGAGCCGTCAATCTTTGCTAGAGAAGAGGCGGAGAATATTTTTGCCAGCTACCCTGAAAGTATTTACGGACGTCGGGCCAACCATCAGAGCTGTATTTTTTCAGAAAAGACGGTCATGTTTCCTGAGACTCGGCCAGAGCCGCCTCTTTCAGGAAGTCCTCTCCTCCCACACCTGCTCTCCTGGGGTCGCCTCTGGGCCGGCTGTGCTCGGCTACGGCGTGTGCCTGCCTGTCGGGCGGGCGGCGTGGGGAAGCCCCCAGGCTGAGAACGTAACACGTGTGAAGTGCTGGCTCTCAGGACACAGGGACACAGCGGGGAAGGGAGAGTGGGACGGATTGGGAGGCGAGCACTGTCACCCACACACGGGTGGGCACTCAGCCGCTGCAGCTGTGTCTGATTCTTTCAACCCACTGCACTGCAGCCCGCCAGGCTCCTCTGTCCATGGAACTCTCCAGGCAAGAAGACAGGAATGGGCTGCCATGCCTTCTCCTCTAGGGGCTCTTCCCCACCCAGGGATCAAACCTGAGCCTCCTCTGGCTCCTGCACTGCAGGTGGATTCTTCACCACTGAGCCACCGGGGAAGCCCTCGTAGATACACGACTACACGTAAAATAGCCAGTGGGGAGCTGGGGCATAACACAAGGAGCCCAGCCCGGTGCTCTGTGACAACCCAGAGGGGTGGGATGGGGCAGGGCGGGGTGGTGGCTCAGGAGGGCGGGGACGTATGGATAATTACGGCTGATTCATGTTCTTGTACAGCGGAAACCAACACACCACTGTGAAGCAATGATCCTCCAATTAAATAATAAATACACACATACACACACAAAGGCTGGTTCTCACCCATGGATGCCTGTTAGAGCCACTTGGGGGGATTAAAACATCTGCCTCCATCGCACCCCCAGAGATTCTGATTTAACTGATTTGGAAAGAGGCCTTGTTGTGGTTCGGTCACTAAGCCATGTCCGACTCTTTGTGAACCCACAGACTTCAGCACACCAGGCTTTCCTGTCCTTAACTATGTCCTGGAGTAACCACAGTGACCATGATTTTAAAAATCATTAATAATTCATGAGCAAGGGCCAGAAACACGACATAATCTCCACGGGCAGGAACCATCAATCTTTGCTAGAGAAGAGGCGGAGAATATTTTTGCCAGCTACCCTGAAAGTATTTATGGACTTCGGGCCAACCACCAAAACTGTATTTTTTCAGAAATGACGGTCACGCTTCCTTAGTCTCAGTTAGAGCCGCCTCTTTCAGGAAGTCCTCTCTCTCCTCCAACAGCCGCTTTCTCCTCTGTGTCCCTCTCATATTCAAGTCTATTGAGTTGGTGATGCTATCTAACCATCTCATCCTCTGCTACCCTCTTCTTTTGCCTTTCATCTTTCACAGCATCAGGGTACTTAAAAGCTCCCAGGTGTTGGGCTTCCCTGGTGGTCCAGTGGGTAAGGACACCACTTTTCAGTGCAAGGGGCGCCGGTTCGATCCCTGGCCCGGGAAGATGCCATGTGCCATGGAACAGCTGGACTGGTGTGTCCAATTACAAGCTGGCGCTCTGGAGCGCATGCGGCCAGAGCCAGCGCTCTGCAACGAGAGAAGCCACTGCATGGGAGGCCCACACAGGCCGAAGGATAAAGATGGATGAAAATAAATAAATTTAAAAATAAATAAATAAAAGAGGCCAAAAATTTAAAGAAACAAAAAACCTATTTAAAAAAACCTCCCAGGTGATCTAATGTGCTGCAACATTTGTGAACCCCTTACATCAGGTATGCAGCCCAGGGCCTGGCATCACTCAGGTGCTCATACCTGCTTGTGGGCGGGGTAGGGGTGGGGGTGGGGTGGGGGCCAGGCAGGGAGAGTCTCATTAAAAGGGAACACATTTTCATCAAAGGTCATTGCCCGGGGACTTCCCCGATGGTCTTGTGGCTAGGATTCTGAGCTCCCAATGCAGGAGGTCTGGGTTCGATCCCTGGTTAGGGAACTAGATCCTACATGCTGCAACTAAAACCTGGCACCGCCAAATATAGATAGATAGATAGATAGATATAGATATAGATAGTTTTATTTATTTTTGGTTATGGCGAATCTTCCTTGCTACGTGGGCTTTTCTCTCGGGTAGCAGGCACTACTCTGCAGGTGGGGTGCACAGTCTGCTCAGGTCTGGGGTAGATCAGACAGGTTCCACGGGCAGGAACCATCAATCTTTGCTAGAGAAGAGGCGGAGAATATTTTTGCCAGCTACCCTGAAAGTATTTATGGACTTCGGGCCAACCACCAAAACTGTATTTTTTCAGAAATGACGGTCACGCTTCCTTAGTCTCAGTTAGAGCCGCCTCTTTCAGGAAGTCCTCTCTCTCCTCCAACAGCCGCTTTCTCCTCTGTGTCCCTCTCATATTCAAGTCTATTGAGTTGGTGATGCTATCTAACCATCTCATCCTCTGCTACCCTCTTCTTTTGCCTTTCATCTTTCACAGCATCAGGGTACTTAAAAGCTCCCAGGTGTTGGGCTTCCCTGGTGGTCCAGTGGGTAAGGACACCACTTTTCAGTGCAAGGGGCGCCGGTTCGATCCCTGGCCCGGGAAGATGCCATGTGCCATGGAACAGCTGGACTGGTGTGTCCAATTACAAGCTGGCGCTCTGGAGCGCATGCGGCCAGAGCCAGCGCTCTGCAACGAGAGAAGCCACTGCATGGGAGGCCCACACAGGCCGAAGGATAAAGATGGATGAAAATAAATAAATTTAAAAATAAATAAATAAAAGAGGCCAAAAATTTAAAGAAACAAAAAAAACCTATTTAAAAAAACCTCCCAGGTGATCTAATGTGCTGCAACATTTGTGAACCCCTTACATCAGGTATGCAGCCCAGGGCCTGGCATCACTCAGGTGCTCATACCTGCTTGTGGGCGGGGTAGGGGTGGGGGTGGGGGGCCAGGCAGGGAGAGTCTCATTAAAAGGGAACACATTTTCATCAAAGGTCATTGCCCGGGGACTTCCCCGATGGTCTTGTGGCTAGGATTCTGAGCTCCCAATGCAGGAGGTCTGGGTTCGATCCCTGGTTAGGGAACTAGATCCTACATGCTGCAACTAAAACCTGGCACCGCCAAATATAGATAGATAGATAGATAGATATAGATATAGATAGTTTTATTTATTTTTGGTTATGGCGAATCTTCCTTGCTACGTGGGCTTTTCTCTCGGTGCGGTGAGCAGGCACTACTCTGCAGGTGGGGTGCACAGTCTGCTCACTGTGATAGCTTCTCGTGTGGTGGAACACCGGCTCTAGGGCACAAGGGCTTCAACAGCTGTGGCTCCCAGGCTCCAGAGCACAGGTTCAACAGTTGTGGCGTTCCGGGGTATGTGGCATCTTCCTGGATCAGGAATTGGATGGAACCTTTCTTTGATCATTATGTAGTGTCCTTCTTTGTCTCTTATAACAGTCTATGCTTTAAAGCCTACTTTCTCAGATCAGGAATTGAACCTGTATCTCCTGAATGGGCAGGTAGATTCTTTATCACTAAGCCACCAGGGAAGTCTTAAATTTTTTTTTTTTTTTAAAGCCCATTGTTGACATATAGGAATAAGGAAGGACTCAAGAGATGCTATTCTCCATTTTGCAGAGAAGCCAGAAGTGGTTAAAAAAAAAACACCACCACCACCAACAACAAAAACCTGTCTGCCAATGCAGGAGACATGGGATCGATCTCTGGGTCAGGAAGTTTCCCTGGAGAAAGGAATGGCAACCCACTCCAGTATTTTGTCTGGGAAATCCCATGGACAGAGGAGCCTGGTGGGCTACAGTCCATCAAGTCCAAAAAGAGCTGGACACAACTTAGCGACTAACCAAAACAACGCTTAATTTTAAAAGATTGTTAATAGGGTATGGGTCAAATAAAACACAACTTTGGGGCTTCAAGTGGCCTGGCAAGCTCATTGAGAACAGCTTCTCACCCTCCCTTTGCAGGATGGTACTCAGTCCCCACCCAGGATGCCGACTGCCCGTTCACCTGCCAAGGTGTGCGCTGGCTTGTCTACCCTACCCCCGAAGGAGCATGACGCAGGGCCCGGTCTGCTTCTTGTTCTAACCAGCATGTCTTTCCCTTGCCTTTCACGTGGACAAAGCTTCGTCTCTGCCTGGCATCCTGTGTGAGGCACAGAGAGCCGGGAAGCCAGACTTCACAGACGACGGGGGCAGGGATGCGGAAAGAGGAGGTGGGTGGAGAAGCACGTTAGAAGGCACAGGATGAGTATCCTGGCAGCTTGTTATTAGTTTCTTTCTCTTGTTTTTCTAACCAAACAAAAGCCTTGTTAAGACAGTCAGCGCTCTGTCTTTCTTTTTTTCCAAGGGCCTGAAAACCGTTTTAAACATCTTTCAGGACTGAACTCAGATGCTGTGATAAACAACCTCGCTCTCCGTTCTCCCTCACTTCAAGCATTTTTTCAGAGGCGTGATGTGAAACGCTCTCACTCTCAGGTGGCTGGCGGGATGGGACTAGCCAGGAAAGCAGCAATTAGGGGAGTCCTGTTGTCAAGGAGAGAGAGGACGGAAGGGAAAAGGTGTCTCTGGTAGTTATCAGCTGCCTTCCTCCATCATTTTCCAGTGAATTTCTTAATGTGGATAAATAGGAGGCTGTCATTATTGCAACCAAAGGCCTCAGGTTTAAACAATTCATTGCTGGCCTAAGGGGGCTGGAACCGGCTCTTGATCATTTTATGGGGAGGGGAGACCAGGTAGGCACCTGGCTCCTCTCCCCCTGAGGTTTCTAGAAGGACTTTGTAGAGACAGGCACACCTGCTTCTTTTTTTCTTTTGCTTTTTTAGTTTTTTGATTTATTCCTCATGATTAAAAAAAAAAAAATCAGTACATAAAACGCAAGGGGGTAAAAAACAAAAACCCACACTTCCATACTATTATTGCCGAGATGAAACAACTGCAAATATTTTCTTTCCAAGAATCCATCATGAATGTACAGCAGTAGCACCAGAGAAACCACCTGGCGCAGCAGCGGTCCCAGCCTTCTGGGCACCAGGGACTGGCTCTGTGGACGGTAAAGAACCTGCCTGCCATGCAGAAGACCCGGCTTCGGGAGAATCCCCTGCAGAGGACGTGGCACCCACTCCAGTATGCTTGCCTGGGAGATCCCACGGTCAGAAGAGCCTGGCGGGCTACAGTCTAGGGGGCCGCAAAGAGTCGGACACTCCCCTAACACTTCCGCTTTCAGTTTCTCCGTGGACCAGGCCGGGGTGGAGCGGTGGAGGGGTGCGCGGGGATGATTTCAGGATGACGCTTGTAAGGCGCGCACAACCCTGACCCTTCGCAGGCGCAGTGCACAGGAGGGTCGGCGCTCCTATGAGAATCGACTGTCACTGCGGATCAGACGGGAGGCGGCGCTCAGGCGCTCATGGGAGCAAAGGCGCGCGGCGGTAACTACAGATGAAGCTTCGCTCCCTTGCCAGCCACTCACCTCTTGCTGTGCGACCCGGTTCCTAGCAGGCCAAGAGGCCAGTACCGGTCCTTGGCCCTGACCTAAAGTATTTCTATTCTGTATCTTCATAAGGGCCCTCACATTTGATACTTCTTCAGTAAAAAGCCCCCACCAGAAAGGAATGGGAAGATCCACCCTGGATCAGCAGCCGGGCCGGCCCCCTCAGAGCTGGCTGGGGTGAGGCCATCACAGCGGAAGCAGCACCAGGAGCTGCAAAGGGACGAATCCAGTCCTGTCGCCACGTCAGCCCCTGGATCCACCTGAGGCTGAGAAACTCCCATTGGAATCAGGTCTGTTTACAGTCAAGACTGTGAGTCCTTAGGTGTCGCTGGATTTCAGGATGGTCCATACTGGTGATGAACACCAAGACTTCAGACCCCTGCTCCCATTAGCCAGGAAGAAAGACTCAAATGTAGATGCCCACCAGCCTGGGACTCGATGGAAGGGCCCCTCAGTCATTCACAAGTCCCACCTGCCACTTCCCCACTCAGGCTCAATGATCTTGCAACTTTCCTTCTTCATGACTTTCCTTCTTCATGCCTTTCTGCCTTTGACCATGCTGTTTACCTGGCCTGGAAAACCGCTCACCCTCGAGAGCAGACCGCTGCACCAGCTTTTCTGCCCATCCTGTCTTGATACCACTGGCAGAGGCAGGAGCCCCCTGCTCTGTACTGAAATTCCACCCTTGTCCTTCTCTCCCAGGACTGGTATTTTCACACACAACATTGTGATGCTCGCACTGTGCATCCCTTCCAATATTGCTGTGCACACCACCCTGAGTCTCACCTTTCCCTCAGTCTTGGCCCTGGTGCCTAACACAGTGCAGGTGGGCTCAGCGTAGTATGTCAAGAAGGTGGTAAATTTCAGTGTTTTGTAGCTCTTCCCATGAAGAACTGAGACCTATTTCCCCACCCCCTGAATCTGTGTCGACCTTGTGATCTGCTTTCAAGAACAGAAAGTAGCAGAAGGGACACCATGTGCGTGCAGAGCCTATGGCTCAGGAGTTCCTGAGACATCTAGCCTCGTGCTCCTGAGCTCCCAAACTCCTATGTGAACAAATCCGTCTGGCTTGCTGGAGGACGGGAGGACATCAGAGGAGATAGAAGGCACCCTGACCGACTCATGCAGCCCCAGGGGGACACAGCTGTTAATGGCAAATGTGTAAGGAGGCCCAGCGGAGAGCAGCAGAGCCTGGCCCATTGGCAGAACTTTCCGGGAAAGCTGAGAGCAAATGGCTGACCCTTAGAATAGTGAACTAAATCAAGAGCTGTTTTAAGTCACTAAAAAAAAAATCTGGATGATTTGTTACACAGCCATAGCTGGCTGATACACTCAGCAAGAGACTATTACAAAGTGACAGTGGGTTGATAACACTAGTTTCCAACTATCCTTGGGTCAGGGATTCAAGCCAGAGACTCAGAAAAGGAGATCCAGGACCCCTTAAATCACCAGCCTACTCCCTGAGAGCCCTTTAATGGAGATGCCTCCCACCAGCCCTCACCAGGGGCTCATTTACCTCCTTTTTCTCCCGATAGCAGGACTGGCTTCTCTCGGCCTTCCGCAGAGTCTGACCTGTAGCAGTTCAAAAGCAAAACCAGAGATTAAAGCTGTTTTAAAACAGCCAGTTTATCACCAAAAAAGCTTTTTATTTGCAAAACCGAATAGACGGGACCAATCATAATCAAATGATTTTAAGAAAATGTCGCCTATTATGATAATGGGAAAATGGCATGCTCTTGAAATAGACCAACGGCAATGAAATGGTAATTCACACACTCACAGTATTTGACTATAATGAACAAAGGCTCCGCTCTTTAATCTGGAACATTATCTGCACTCTGCAAGGGCCGACAGACTGTAGTTTTTCCCAGTCGAATTACATTTTTATTAAATTGTTTGGAATTATATAAAATGCCTTCCACAGTGTGCATACACATAACCTTTGATGAGTGTGTGCCAGTAGACGGCACCAAACCCCCAAACTCGCCACGGAGGTGTGGGTGCAGATGTGAATGAGCAGTAATCACCCCCATTTCACATAATGGGGCAATTTCAGAGACAATCGTTGCTTTGCTCGGAAAGCTACAAAACTAACATTGAAGGTATGCATACATTGTGCAGATCGACAACAGAATGTTTAAATACGCTGTTCCAAATGCAGTTTTTACAACTCTGATGGAAGTGTTCATTAGGAAAGGATTCCTTGATGGAAAATTAATGAATTGCCTTGGTTTTAAAACAGAAGACGGAAGTCTCACTGCACATTTCAGGGGTGTCTCACGAGCTGTCCAGCTTCACTCAGGTGACTATTTAGTGAGACTGTCACAACCACAGGCCCCAGGAGCCAGGAGCACTCTGAAGGCGGGAGCAAAGAGGCTGAGCAATGACTTACTCAGAGGCAAGAGATAGGGACAGACTCAGAGAGGGAAGACCTTTGTCTTTTTTTTTTTAATTAATTAATTTGGCTGCACCAGGTCTTAGTTGTGGCATGTGGGCTCTTTAGTTGAGGTGTCTGGGATCTTGTTCCCTGATCAGCGATTGAGTCCAAGCTCCTTGCACTAGGAGCCTAAAGTCTTAGCCATGGACCACCAGGTAAGTCCCAGAAGTTTATCTTTGCATGGAGTCACTTCCAGTGGATCCACGTAGGAGTAAGATGAAGAGAGGGGCTCATAGCTGGTAAGAAAGCTCAGGTCAAGGGATGGTGCTCTTTCCAAAAACGAGTAAGGGAAAAAGCAAAGATCCGAAGATGAATCTCTGGCATTGGCCAAACTTTGGGCCAATATGTAAGAGGATGTCAAAAAGGCAGCTAGGGGCTTCCCTAGTAGCTCAGAGGTAAAGAGTTCGCCTGCCAATGCAGGAGACATGAGTTCGATCCCTGATCTGAGAAGATCCTACATGCTACAGAGCAGCTAAGCCCATGAGCCACAACTATTGAGCCCGTGATCTAGATCCTTGGAGCCGCAACTATGGAGCCCATGGGGCGCAACTACTGAAGCCCATGTGCCCTACAGCCCAAGTTCAACAAAAAGAAAAGTCATCGCAACAAGAAGATCCCATATGCTGTGGATCAACTAAGTATGTGAGCCACAACTATGGAGCCTGTGCTCTAGAGCCTCGGAGCCGCAACTATGGAGTCCATGGGTCGCAACTACTGAAGCCTGTGAGCCCTAGAGCCCGAGTTCCACAACAAGAAAAGTCATCGCAACGAGAAGCCTGCTCACCTCAACTAGAGAGTAGTCCCCACTCCCTGCAACTAGAGAGGAGCCTGTGGCAGCAGTGAAAACCCAGAATAACCAAAATAAATAAACAAAAATCAAAAAAAAAAAAAAAAAGAGGCAGCTATTTGTAGGACACCCTGGGTTATCCAGTATCATGGTACAGCAGACATCTTTGGAGGTATCTGCTCAGCTCATGATGACCTCCTAGACTGCTCCCTTCTCTTTTCTTCTTCCAGATCCCCAGGGTGGGGTCCTGGGGCAACCAGGACTATACATACCGCCACATCCTGAACTTGGTATGCTCCACTGGGTATGGGCCCTTGACCCAATCACAGCCAATCAGAATCCCAGCCCTGAACATCTGAAATTGATTCTGAGAGAGAGAAGAGAGAGGGCCGGAGAAGCGCAGCCTCTGCATGTGAACAGTCACCAGCCACTGGCTGTGGGGACTGACTAAGGGAGAATGCCAAGACAGAATGAAAGGATCTGAAACGCAAGGCCTACCAGACTTTGTGTTTCACAGATGCCTATTTAGACTAGGTTCTTTTGGGTGTGTGTTTGCTTTTTTTTTTTCTTTTGGTTTAAGACAAAGAACCTAGGGTTTTAAACATGAAAAAGAATCCAGGAAAGGACTTCCCTGGTGGTCCGATGGTTGAAAATCCAACTGCTATTGAATGGAACAGGAGTTTGATCCTTGGTCCGGTTCTTACCACATGCTTTGGGGCAACTAAGCCCTTGGGCCAGCCACAACTTCTGAAGCCTGTGAGCACGAGAGCCCACACTCTGCAACAAGAGAAGCCACAACCAGAGAAAGCCTGTGTGCAGCAATGAAGAGCCAGCTAGAAATAAAATTCATTCATTTTTTTAAAGAGGCCAGAAAAAGATACCACCGTGACACAGGATGTCAACGGTGGGGGAGGTTTTACAGGGGTGGACATGGAGTATACTAGAACTCTCTAGACCTCCCACTCAGTTTCACTAGGAACCTAAATCTGCTCCATAAAATCAAGTTTATTTAATTCAAAAAAAAAAAGTCCAGAATTTAGGGATCAGGTGATTCAGGTTGCTGTGTCACTTTTATTCCAAACTCCTGATCCCTAACCCTCTGGGGCAGGAGCTAGGGTGGCCAGCTCCCCCCAAACCCTCATCCACAGCTGCTCTAGCTATCCGTTGAGGGCCTCAGGGTAGGCCCAAAGGTGGACCAGGGAGGACCAGGTGGTAGGCCATGCAATTCGGAGCCCAGAGTTGGAAGGGGACAGAGTGGATTGGAGGCTAGGACCGCTATGTTGACAGACCAAGGGGTTCTAGCGACCCATAAGATGGCAGCAGAGCCAAGCAAAGCCCAGGGCGAGGGCAGAGAACAGGAGGGAAAGAGAGCTCGTTCAGACCCCAGAGTCTGCCGGAGGCCCGTCATGTGCTGGTCAGACCCCCGCGTGAGAATCCAGTCCAGTGGACTGACGACCTGTTGTGAGATCTTCGATAACTCACAGGATCCAACAGGTTCTCTCTGGACCATATTTTCTTCCTTCTTTTTTTTTAATTAAATGAGAATTAGACTGAGCCACCTAATGGGTTTGCTTTCCATCTCTAAAGTTCTGTGGTACCAATAAAGAACAATAAAGAAAATTAAGGTGGGCCATATAAAGAGAATATTAATGCAAAGAACAGAGAACTTAATAACTGAAATTTGCAAGCAAATTTCTCTATTGGAGCTAATTAGAAACTTCTCTATTCATTAAATTGGAAAATAATTTGCTTATTTTCCAGTGAAGATAATTCACTCTAATTAGGCACATTTGTTATCAAACCCCTCTGTCCTCACACCACTGAGCCTCTCTCCTCCAGGCAGCTGGATATGGAGGTGGCTCCTTCTCCCAAGGACAGAAGCCTGTGAGCACGAGAGCCCACACTCTGCAACAAGAGAAGCCACAACCAGAGAAAGCCTGTGTGCAGCAATGAAGAGCCAGCTAGAAATAAAATTCATTCATTTTTTTAAAGAGGCCAGAAAAAGATACCACCGTGACACAGGATGTCAACGGTGGGGGAGGTTTTACAGGGGTGGACATGGAGTATACTAGAACTCTCTAGACCTCCCACTCAGTTTCACTAGGAACCTAAATCTGCTCCATAAAATCAAGTTTATTTAATTCAAAAAAAAAAAGTCCAGAATTTAGGGATCAGGTGATTCAGGTTGCTGTGTCACTTTTATTCCAAACTCCTGATCCCTAACCCTCTGGGGCAGGAGCTAGGGTGGCCAGCTCCCCCCAAACCCTCATCCACAGCTGCTCTAGCTATCCGTTGAGGGCCTCAGGGTAGGCCCAAAGGTGGACCAGGGAGGACCAGGTGGTAGGCCATGCAATTCGGAGCCCAGAGTTGGAAGGGGACAGAGTGGATTGGAGGCTAGGACCGCTATGTTGACAGACCAAGGGGTTCTAGCGACCCATAAGATGGCAGCAGAGCCAAGCAAAGCCCAGGGCGAGGGCAGAGAACAGGAGGGAAAGAGAGCTCGTTCAGACCCCAGAGTCTGCCGGAGGCCCGTCATGTGCTGGTCAGACCCCCGCGTGAGAATCCAGTCCAGTGGACTGACGACCTGTTGTGAGATCTTCGATAACTCACAGGATCCAACAGGTTCTCTCTGGACCATATTTTCTTCCTTCTTTTTTTTTAATTAAATGAGAATTAGACTGAGCCACCTAATGGGTTTGCTTTCCATCTCTAAAGTTCTGTGGTACCAATAAAGAACAATAAAGAAAATTAAGGTGGGCCATATAAAGAGAATATTAATGCAAAGAACAGAGAACTTAATAACTGAAATTTGCAAGCAAATTTCTCTATTGGAGCTAATTAGAAACTTCTCTATTCATTAAATTGGAAAATAATTTGCTTATTTTCCAGTGAAGATAATTCACTCTAATTAGGCACATTTGTTATCAAACCCCTCTGTCCTCACACCACTGAGCCCCTCTCTCCTCCAGGCAGCTGGATATGGAGGTGGCTCCTTCTCCCCAAGGACAGAAGGAACCAGATTACAGGGCGCGCCTGTCTGCTGCACTTAGCTTCTCGGAGTAGCTTCCTACCAAGATCTCATTTTGTCCTCATGACGACTCGGGAAAAGGGGGAAAGAAGGTGACATTAACATCAATATATGCTGCTTGCCAAATGAAGGGGGTGTTCCTCTGCATTTTGCAAGGTGACCTGCCTGCTTCAGCCAGAAAACAATACACAAGGCCCAATGTGAATACCACGTTTTAACCTCACTCTAGAAAACAGATGTGGGCCTGGGAAAAAGAAAAGAGAAGAAAAAAAGGACTGCATTGAATTGTTGTAAATACAACATCATTCTCCCACATAGGGCTTCAGAGAGATTTTATCTGCACTTAGGATTAATGTTCATTGGTTAGAGGGTTCTAAGACTTCAGTTTTACTTTGTTCTAGCTGCAGATAATAACATTCATCGCTGCATTTAGAGGGGATTGGCCTCTTCCTTGGATGTTAGATTCTGATGTCATCAGACATGGGAACATCAGTGTCAATATTCCCCTTGAAAAGCAGCCTGAAACGTCCTGTAAAGAACAGTCTTCAGGTAACAGATTTCATATCCGTTGATACAGATTGATATGCATGTGTAATATTTGGTGTATTTGGAAATGCAGGGTACATGATAAAAGATATACGCAAAATACAACTTCATGGTATTTCTAATGTCTTTTTTTTCATTTTTTTGTGATCTATACTTTTCATTTTTTACATATTTATTTTTATGTATTTATTTGGCTGTGCCAGGTCTTAGTCATGGCACAGGGGCTCTTTGATCTTCACTGTGGCATGTGGGATCTTTAGCTGTGGCATGTGGGATCTAGTTCCCTGACCAGGGATGGAATGTGGCCTCCTTGCATTGGGAATGTGGCCTCTTAGCCACTGGACCACCAGGAAAGTCTCTAAACTACTGTAATTATTCTCTCTGTTTTCTGTCTTGGGGTAGAAGGAGAGTGTTGGGGGTCGGGGCATGAACCGGGCACCAAGGCCAAGAAGGTTAAATGTCTGGACTGGACTATGGGCCAGGTTCTTTGCACGGACTTCACTTCTCACAGCTACTCCTCTAGATCAGGAGTCAACAGACGTTTTCTATAAAGAATTGGAGAACAGTTTACATTTACAAGCCATAAAGTCATGAGGTTATAAGGTCTCTGAGGCAACTATACAACTCTGGCATTGAAGGGTGAAAACAGCCACTGATGACATGTAGGAAACAAACAGACACAGTGGGGGCTCTCCAGGTAGAGAATCCACCTGCCAAGCACGAGACCCGAGTTCGATCCCTGAAGAAGTTTACTACTTCTGCTGTCCAAATATGAGAGTTCCCTCTGTTCTCATTTTATATATCTATATCATCTCATTGAAATGCCAAATATCCCACAGAGATGCCACTTCACTTCAACTATCAGGTTGGCAACAAGCCAGAGGATTGACAGTGGCCTGCCAGGAAGACTCGGGGAGCAGGCGTCTTCCAGGACTGCAGGGAGAAGTGTGAAATGATATCTTCAAAAAGGCTTTTGGCAGTATCCCTGTAAGCTAGTCGTATCATTTCTAGGAATCTACTGGGAAAAAATACCTCCACAACCAGGTAACAAATGCATGCAGGAAGCTTTCACTGCATTGTCATTTGCAATGGAAAAATACGAGAAAGTGACCTGTAAGTCTATCATAGCGGGGACTGGCTGAATAAATATGATGGATCCACACAAGGGAATGCAATGCCAGGTGAGCGAATGGCAAGCTGACAAGACGACTGTATGTTCAGTGAAAAACTCAAGGGGCAGAGCTGACGTAATACGATTTTTTTCCTCTCTGGAAAAGAGGAAAAATAAGATTCTACGCTCGTATTGGTCCTGTGTATACTGAGAACCACCTGGAAGGCAAACGCACAAGAGAGACTACTCAATGTAAGCTTTTTGAATGTAGTTAGATCTATTTCCTATTCAGGAAACTAAAACGCTTTGCTGTACAACAGCAACTGACACAACAGTGTAAAGCAACTAAACTTCAATTTAAAAAAAATAAAAAGCAAGAAGCAAAGGAAACCATACTAAGATTGGAACTGGCATAAGTCATTTAACTAGTATGTCGGAAAACACTATATATGGAATGCAACAAAATGAAATGTATTTCGGACTCTTTAAAAAAAGAAACCAAAATAAACTTAAAATAGCCCAAAAGGGTTGGTTCAGATTTTTTAAAAAAATATAATATAGTGAGAAATGCTGTGGACATTCCCGTCTAAGGTTCAGTGGAGGGGAAGAGTAAGCCTCCACAGACCTCAGGGTCCTGTGCCGTGCCCTACAGCGCTGCTTCAGTCGTGTGCAACTCCTTGTGACCGCATGGACTGCAGCCCGCCAGGCTCCTCTGTCCATGGCACTCTCCGGGCAGGAACACTGGAGTGGGTTGCCATGCCCTCCTCCAGGGGAGCTTCCCAACCCAGGGATGGAACCCATGTGTCCGTGGCTCCCACAGTGCAGGCAGATTCTTTACCGCTGGGCCTCCTAGAGCCTACCTGAAAGAATATAGCCGAGGACAAACTGCTTTGTTTGGGGCCACACCATGGGGCCTTAGTTCCCCAACCAGGGCTCAAGCCCGCCCCTCCCCCTCCCCTAGTGGAAGTGCTGAGTCTTACCACCAAATCAGGGAAGTCCCCAAACTGCCTCTTTTAAGACATCAATCTGTCATGTGTGTGAGGTAATAAAATGGGGACAAAATATGGTTTCTGGACATTGAAACAATGTCTGAACTAAGCCAGTAGGCTGGTGGTGACCTGCTTGTTTATCTGAGGGTAAAGTTGTTTTGTTGTTATTGTTGTTATGAAATGGCTAGACAAGACAAGAAAGGAAAAAGAAAAAAGGAAAGGACTATTATGACCTGTGCAGACGGGTTGTCTAGAATTCCTGATTTCTACGTGCTTCCTGGGCACCTGCCACTCCCAGGTCCCCCCCAGGTGAGAGCTGTTGGGCTTCGCTGGAGGCTCGATCCATCAAGCGTCTGTCTGCAATTCAGGAGACCCGGTTCGATCCCTGGAATGGGAAGATCCCCTGGAGTAGGAAATAACAACCCACTCCAGTATTCTTGCCTGGGAAATCCCATGGACAGAGAAGCCTGGTGGGCTACGGTCCATGTGGTCAAAAAAGTCAGACACAACTTATCAACTGATCCACCACCACCATCATGTGCAACAGCAAAGCCACTGAGCTCAGAAAAGCAAAGCAACTTGTCCAAGGTCACAAAGAGAAAGAACCTGGGTTAGCAACCCATCGGCCTAGTTGCTAATCCAGCGCGCACTACACCCTGCAGCCTGCCAGCCTGCCCTTCTTCAGCTCCAAGAACGCGAGAGCCCCAGCCCCACAAACCTTTAGCCCCATCCCAGCTTCCTGAACCTTGATCCTGGCTTCCACCTACAGCCTCCTCAGCGACACGTGTGGCAGAGGAAGGTGGCAGGGTGGGGACAGGGCAGCCTGGGAGTCCCCTGCCCAGCCTCACAAACAATCACTATTTGTCTTCAGCTGCTGGTTTCCAGGCAGGAGTGTGGGCTCCATTCGTTGGGTGAGATTTCTCCAGAGGAGCACAGTTTTGTAAGAAATCTTCTAATCTTTAAATGTTGACAAGTAATTAAAAAAATACCAGAGCTCTGGGCAGGCCCAGCAAGACAGCCCTCTTGGGACTTCCCTGGTGGTCCAGTGGTTAAAACTTTGCCTTCCAGTGCAAGGGGGGTGTGGGTTTGATCCCTGGTTGGGGAACTAAGATCTGACATGCCTTATGGCCAAAAATACCAAAACATAATACAGAAATAATACTGTAACAAATTCAATAAAGACTTAAAAAACAAAAGCAAGAGAGGCTTCCAGTTTCATCATCATAACCGAAATCTATTAGACAAAAAGCATGACTGTTTGGGAGCCAAGTAAACAAACATTAGCTCCGAGACACATTTTCCTCTTCAAATTCTCCTTGTGCACCTCCAGGCTCATTCTGGTCCTTTGAATTACATCCTGTTTTCTGAAAATCCAAAACAATATTCCTGTCACTCTTCCTTTGCATTTTCTGTAGCACTCAAACTCCCGGGGCCCAGTTTACTGCCAAATTACCTGAGATAAACAAGTCATGCTAAGATCCTCTTTTCCTTTGGAAACCTAAACAGCAGCTGGCAGCCAGAAATGGTTTTTTATGACGGGCACACTGTTCCGCTCATTTGCGTGGTTTAGAAATGCTTAGCCGTGCATTCTTCTGCCAGCTTTGTAGTCAGATGAGAGCCTGGATAGGATGTGGGGCAGTGGCTAAGAGGCTGGGCTCTGGGTCAGCCACTCGTTACCCGTTGGGGAAGCGTAATAGTTCCAACTCCACTTCAGTCCATTTTAAGCATTAAGGTAATAACTACCTTAAGTGAAGGTAGGGACTTCCTGGTAGTCCTGTGGTTAAGAACCTGCCTTGCAATGCAGGGAGCTAAAATCCCATATGCCCCAGAGTAACTAAGCCCAAGAGCTGCAACAAAGATCCATGTACCACAAGTGGGGCCTGAGGCAGCCAAATAAATAAATATTAAAAAAAAAACAGCAAAAAGTATTCTGCACACAGTAGGTACTTAGCAGTTTCCTCTCCCAGAAACAGTTGTCTGTGGATCTCAGGGAGTTCTGGTGAACTCTGGTACCCAAACACACTCTTTGAGTTGGCCCCTTCCTCGCCGTCACCCCTCTGTGAGCTCGGCCATCTCGCCAGTAGCCCCCTGGTAGGTCTCCAGCCTCCACTATGGCTGGCTTGTCCCTCCGCAGCCATCTAAAAATAAGACCTTGTCACTCGCCTGTTTGACCTTCCTCTGGTGTATTTCAGTTTCTGTGTTTCCCTCTTCCCTACCTTCCGTTCACACCTCTGGAGCCCCTAGTCATCGGCTTCTTGGATTCAGGGTCTCTTCCTACCTGGGGACCTTTGTCCTCACCCCCTAGGTCTTCTCGTGTTGGCTCCCGCCCATCAATCAGATCTCAGCTTAAAGGGACGCCCTTGCTCAGAATGGACTAGTCCCCAGTACTACTGACTCCAGTCCGCTGCATAGCCCTTATCTGATCTTCTTTTCGCTGATGTATTCTGCCTGCCTCCCTGGGTATCACCTTTGTGAAATCAGAGGCTGCTATCCGGATTTTTTTAATTTAATTTCTTTAATCACGGTATTTCCCACATCTGGAACAGTGCCTACCTAAATGGAGTCAGCTTGGGTAGGCATTTCTGAAGTCAATGAATGAGTGAATGACCAAATTTCTGAATGAATGATGCTAGAAAGGCCGGAGGCATGCTTACAAATGGCTATAAAGGCTCCATCTTCTCTTACAGTGTGTTCTCCTGACCCTTTCCCCTTGCTCTTTCCGGGATGGTGAAATGAAATATGACAAAGTAAGTTTAATACACCATTGGAGATAATTGAAAAATATTGATTTTTTTTTTCATTTGAAATAGCACAGATAAGTAAATGCCACCCAACTGTAATCTAATCAGTGGTCTATGTGAGACACGCTTCCTAGGCTAAAATGGACTCTGGTCTACCCATGGATCCATCACACAGGCTCCCAGGCCCACTCCCACTCCACACCTCACCCAGCCCCTCCTCCCGTCCCAGGTCCCCAGGAAATACACGGGAGGACACTGCATCGTGAAGACACGTGCATGTGTGTGTGTGCCTCCAAACCAAAGCACCTTTGGGGTATTTTCATCTTCTCTCCAAAAATGGCCTGCCAAACTACCAACACCTTGGAAAACATGAGAATGCTGCATGAGGTTCCCAGATTCCTGAGGAAAAAGATGCAATCCTTCCTCGGACAGCTAATTTTTACTGAGAGCTCAGTCAGTACTGGGAGCCACTCTAAGGGCTTCAGAGATGAACTCACTCGGTTCCCGCACAGCCCTATGGGAAGGCCCTACCATCAATCTCCATCTTACGATTTGAGAGTCTAGGTCCCGAGAGGACGTAATGCACCCCTCACCCAACCCCACCCCCGGCCAAGATCGCGAGACTGGGAAGAGGCATTCAAGAATTTGAACCCCTTGAGGCCAACTCCACGAGGCCCAGCTCTTTCCACTCCTCTGCAGGATGAGTTGGAGCAGACTCTGGGAGATGGTGGAGGACAGGGAAGCCTAGCGTGCTGCAGGCCAGGGGGTCGCAGACAGTTGGACATGCCTTAGCAACCCAACAACAGATGAGCACCTTCAGGAAGAGAAGGCGTTGGCATTCTTCGCTGCTAAGCTGTATCTAACTCTTGAGATTCCATGAATGGCAGCCTGCCAGGGAATTTCCCAGGCAAGCATACTGGAGTGTGGGTTACCAAGCCCGCCTCCAGGGGATCTTCCTGACCCAGGGATCGAACCCACGCCTTCTGCAAGTCCTCTGTACTGGCAAGTGGATTCTGCACCACTGAGCCATGAGAGGAGCCCTTAAAGAGAAGGAGAGGAGAGTCTAAATTCTCAGCCCTGGTTCTCATGGCTCCCTCTGCAGGCCTAAAATGAACCCTCCAGCCTGGTGGAAGCAGGAGGCAGAACTCCCCACTCCGAGCTCTCTGGGAGGAATCTAGTAAATGCCACCCAACTGTAATCTAATCAGTGGTCTATGTGAGACACGCTTCCTAGGCTAAAATGGACTCTGGTCTACCCATGGATCCATCACACAGGCTCCCAGGCCCACTCCCACTCCACACCTCACCCAGCCCCTCCTCCCGTCCCAGGTCCCCAGGAAATACACGGGAGGACACTGCATCGTGAAGACACGTGCATGTGTGTGTGTGCCTCCAAACCAAAGCACCTTTGGGGTATTTTCATCTTCTCTCCAAAAATGGCCTGCCAAACTACCAACACCTTGGAAAACATGAGAATGCTGCATGAGGTTCCCAGATTCCTGAGGAAAAAGATGCAATCCTTCCTCGGACAGCTAATTTTTACTGAGAGCTCAGTCAGTACTGGGAGCCACTCTAAGGGCTTCAGAGATGAACTCACTCGGTTCCCGCACAGCCCTATGGGAAGGCCCTACCATCAATCTCCATCTTACGATTTGAGAGTCTAGGTCCCGAGAGGACGTAATGCACCCCTCACCCAACCCCACCCCCGGCCAAGATCGCGAGACTGGGAAGAGGCATTCAAGAATTTGAACCCCTTGAGGCCAACTCCACGAGGCCCAGCTCTTTCCACTCCTCTGCAGGATGAGTTGGAGCAGACTCTGGGAGATGGTGGAGGACAGGGAAGCCTAGCGTGCTGCAGGCCAGGGGGTCGCAGACAGTTGGACATGCCTTAGCAACCCAACAACAGATGAGCACCTTCAGGAAGAGAAGGCGTTGGCATTCTTCGCTGCTAAGCTGTATCTAACTCTTGAGATTCCATGAATGGCAGCCTGCCAGGGAATTTCCCAGGCAAGCATACTGGAGTGTGGGTTACCAAGCCCGCCTCCAGGGGATCTTCCTGACCCAGGGATCGAACCCACGCCTTCTGCAAGTCCTCTGTACTGGCAAGTGGATTCTGCACCACTGAGCCATGAGAGGAGCCCTTAAAGAGAAGGAGAGGAGAGTCTAAATTCTCAGCCCTGGTTCTCATGGCTCCCTCTGCAGGCCTAAAATGAACCCTCCAGCCTGGTGGAAGCAGGAGGCAGAACTCCCCACTCCGCAGGCTCTCTGGGAGGAAGGTTTTGTGGTGAGGGTAGGGGAGCTGGCAAAAGGGGAAGGGGGCAAAAGGAGAAAGGGATGACAGAGGACAAGATGGGTGAATGGCATCACTGAGTCAATGGACGTGAGTTTGAGCAAGTTCCTGGAGATGGTGAAGGACAGGGAAGCCTAGCGTGCCGCTGTCCACGAGGTCACAAAGAGTCGGACAGGACTCAGTGATTGAACTGAACTGAGGCGAGCTGGACTGAAAGAGCCCCGGGCCTTGTTCGCCACTCCTCGGCTGTCCAGACTCTTAACTACCCCCTCCTTCCATGCCTCTGCCTCCACAATGGATAGATGGCAAAGATCAGACTGCATCCAAAGTCACTCGCGGGCTGAACCCACCCCATACACACTTGTCTGGTATCCAAACTGTTAAAACAATTTTTGTTTCTTTTTTCAGCTAACATTTAAAACTTGGGACATTTCACGTTTAAAAATCCCGAGTTCTGGATTCTTGTGAAAAACTGAAAAATCGGTCTGCGTTCTTGCCTGGCAACGGTTGTTGGGAGCTGAGGGTGATGGCCTGCCAGATGGCCAGGTATCCTCTGGCTCCTCCCCTCCCTCCCCCGACCCCATCCCTACCCCAAGCTGTCCCCCCGCCACTGGGGTCAGGTTAAAGTTGCCATTTATCAGCAGGTCTCAGGGGCTTCTCCCGACAGTAAAGACACAAGTGAAGGTTCAAGGGTTCCCGTCTCCTGCAAGAGTGGATCATTGTCATCATCATAAATCCTTATGTGTGTACTTCTCGTGTGCTAACCCTTGATCTAAGGGCTTGGCAGTTATTCATGTATTTAACACTCACAACAGCCCTTCGAGGTGAATATATTTATTATCTCAATTGTATAGATGGCAGAGGGCTTCCCTGGTGGCTCAGAGGTAAAGAATCTGCTTGCAGCGAAGGAGACGCAGGTTCCATCCCTGGGTCAGAAGATCCCCTGGAGGAGGAAATGGCAACCCACTCCAGTATTCTTGCCTGGAGAATTCCATGGACAGAGGGGCCTGGTGGACTACAGTTCATGGCGCCATAAAAGAGCTGGACAGGACTGAGGGACTAAATGGCCACACGCAAATGACAGAGAGACAGAGGAAGCCACGTGCCTCAGGAAATTAGTAAACAGATCTCTTTACGAAATTCCCAGATATGCAAAGTACATTCAGTTGTTGAAAGAACCTGATGCAAAGCAGCATAATGAAATAAACCCTGGCCGACGCCACATTATACTACCTGCTTGATCCCTGCAGAATTCTAAACTTCCAACCCCTCTACAGGATCCTCGGGGCTCTGAGACATCGCAGCATCCTCAAATGGGATCCTGGACTAGGTCTGTCAAGTTCCTTCCAGCTCAACCTTCTTTGATTTCACAGTTGGGTTTATACAATGTATCTAATTAGTCTGGGACTCCTGGGAGAGGAAGCACACACACCATGCTACGCAGGTTCAGTGGAGCTTAGAAAAGCCGCATGGTCTCTGCAGGCGTCTGGTGGTTGGTGACTAGACACCTGTGATGCTCCAGCTTCCTGCCAGGTGCTGCCTTCACCCGCAGCCTTCCTGTCCCTGGAGGACCCAAGTCAGGGGCTGTGTCTGGACACCCCATCAGCTCAGGGTGGTCAAGGGGGCACTGGGCTCCAGAACGAGATGGGAGGGGGGGACTGACCGTGACTCTACTGGGATAGGGAATGGGGGAGCATAGGAACACGAAAGGAAAAGAAGAGGAAGAACAGGACTTCCCTGGTGGCCCAGAGGTTAAGAATCCGTCTGCCAGTGCAGAGGACATGGGTTTGATCCCTGTTCCAGGAAGACTCCACATGCTGTGGGGCAACGAAGTCCGTGTTCCACAACAAGAGAAGCCACCGCAGAGAGAAGCCCATACACCACAACAGAAAGTAGTCCCCGCTTGCCCCCAGCTAGAGAAATCACTCGCGGCAACAAAGACCCAGTGCAGCCAAAAGTAAATAAATATAAAAAAATTAAAAGAAGAAGAACAGAATGAAACCAGAGGCCCTGGGGTGTGGGGAAGCTGGCTAGGCTAGACTATATTGTCAGGACGGGCTGAATGACTGCGGTGGACACCATCTGGAGCAAGCATTCTTGTCCACCAGAGAAAGAACTGGCCCAGGTCTCTGGAGCTTGGTCTGCAGGCTTGGCTACCAGGCTCTTTCTCTGCTTTACAGAGACCAGCCGGAAATTCACCAAGGGACAAGTAAATGGGTTCATCTCTTTCCTGGTTACGGTGTCAACCCAGCAAACACTCGTGGGCATCTCGCTGCGCCAGTCCGTGGGCCAAGTGCTGGGCGTGCACAGGGACAAGGGTGGGTCTCTACCCACAGAGAGGGAGAAAGGCATGGAGCCCAGTACCCGTGATCCAGCACGCCTGAGCGGCCATGGGATCCAGTACCACATGGGAGGAGTTCACACAGGTGACGTCAGCCAGTGCTAATCTACGGTGTGGAAGTGACTTGAGAGAAGGGCACAGCTGGCAGGGAGCAGAGCAAAGGCAAGGCAGGGAGGAGGGAAAGGATGCTGGATTCTCAAGAGGTGGCTACCTTTCCCAGTGGCTTGGCTAGGGGTTAAAATCACAGATGCCTGGAGGTCCAGCCAGTGTGCGCAAGGCAAGAAATAAACATGTGACGACTGGCAATGCCAGCCATAAGACCGAGTCAAACTGGCATTGCAGTCCAAGGTCCAGGGGGTGGCCACTGTTCAGGGCTGAAGCACTGGGCTAGGGAGGAAGGCAGGCCCAGGGGGACTAAAGCTCCCTTTTATGGAGAGACATTAAAAGTCAAGTTTTATGGGAAATCCACCCTGAATATTTATTAGAAGGGCTGATGCTGAAGCTCCAATACTTTGGCCTCCTAGTATGAAGGGCCAACTTGCTAGAAAAGGCCCTGATCCTGGGAAAGACTGAAGGCAAGAGGAGAAGGGGGCGACAGAGGATGAGATGGCTGGATGACATTACTGACTCCATGGACATGAGTTTGAGCAAACTCCAGGAGAGCCAGAGAAGCCTGGAGTGCTGCAGTCCATGGGGTTGCAAAGAGTTGGACATGACTGAACAACTGAACAACCTTATTTTTAAATATGGTAAAAACACATCTATAGACCCAGTTCAGCCCAGTATAAAGCCTCTGAGCATAGGAATGGTGGGTGAGTGACTACAGATAAGAGGGAGACCAGCAGGCCAGCTGAGGGTTGGGGAAGGGAGGGGACAGTTTTCCAAGGGAAATTTTCAGGTGAAAGGTGCTGTGTCCACAGAGCAATTGTTAAGGCTACAAGGATCAGGCTACTCAAAATCCCACGGGGCACCAGCACTCAGTCCAACGGTACTGAGGACAAGGATGCTTTCTTATTTCTTACACAAAGTGATCTATCAACAGCCCCAAGCTCCTCCTTCCAACCACCCATGTTGCTCCTTATGAGCTGGCTCCTATGTGGGAAGAGAGGAACAGCCACAGGGTCAGATCTAGGCAGAGTTTAGTCCAGTACAATATCTTCTAAACTTCCAGTGGGGCTTCCCTGATGGCTCAGTGGTAAAGAATCTGTCTCCAATGCAGGAGGCCCTGGTTCGATCCCTGGGTTGGGAAGATTCCCTGGAGGAGGGCATGGCAACCCAACTCCAGTACTCTTCCCTGGAGAATTCCGTGGACAGGGGAGCCTGGCAAGCTATAGTCCGTAGGGTCACACAGAATCAGACATGAATAAGCGACTAAGCACCACCAGAAGCATTCTCCCACCAGCCTAGTCGGCAAGCCTTGCCTGCAGCCTCATTCCCCAGGTGTGAGACCCTGGCCACACACGGGCAGGGACGGGGCTGGGACAGGTCTCCGATGGCACACTAGAAAGCAGACTTTATTCCCATGAGTCCTGGTTCTGCCCCCGACTAGCTCTGGAGTGTAAAACAGGCACAATTACAGCAGCATACTGATGAGCTGTCCGAAACATCGAGCTGGGTCCCCTGCAGCTGAAGATGGCAAACCCCGCCCGTGAAGGGCCAGACAGTACCTATTTCTGGCTTTGTGGGCCCTAGGGTCCCTGTTGCAGTGAGTCCACTCTGCCACTGAAGCGTGAAATCAGCCATAGACTGTGGACGTGGGTCTGCATTTGTACACACATGGGCGTGGCTGTGTCCTAATGAAACTTTATTTACAAAAGTGAGCAGTGGACCAGACTGCTGTGGGCGCGGAGAAGACCTTTACAGATGCCATCTTCTGGGGACCGCCATGAGGGACTAATAGTTACCTGTTTTTGTCTGGCTTTTTCACTCGACTATGAAATTCTTAAGGAAAGAGAAATATAGCCCCCCACTTTTTTTTCTCTCAGACTGAAACTAAAAGAACAAGTCAAGCACAGTCTGGCACACAATGATGTGTATAGGGAATTTCAAAATTGTCCCAGGTAATACTATAGAGGTGGCTTAAAAGGTAAAAAAAAAAAAAAAAAATCTGCTTGTAATGCGGGAGACCTGGGTTCGATCCCTGGGTTGGGAAGATCCCCTGGAGAAAGGGATGGCTATCCACTTCAGTATTCTCTTTTTTTAAAGATTTATTTATTTTGGTCGGGATGGGGTGGGGAGGGAGGGGAGCAGGCGGGCCACTTCTATTGGTCTTTCATTTGTCCATTTTCATCCATCTTTGTTCTTTGGCCCGTGTGGGCCTCCCATCGCGGTGGCCTCTGTTGTCACAGAGCACCGGCTCTGGGTGCATGCGCTCCAGAGCTCCGGCTCGGTAATTGGACACATCGGTCCAGCCGCTCCGCGGCACATGGGATCTTCCCAGGCCAGGGATCGAACCGGCGCCCCTTGCACTGCAAGGCGGTGTCCTTACCCACTGGACCACCAGGGAAGTCCCACTTCAGTATTCTTGCCTAGAAAATTCCATGACTTGTCCGTGGGGTTGCAGAGTCAGACACGACTGAGCGGCTTTCAATACTAGAGAAGGATTATAAGTCAAATGCATACGGGGGCTCAGGATGGTATCGGGGCAACAGGGGAGGCCAGCCATGGGGGGTTCTGACGGACTGGAAAGAGCACCGCTCTTCCAAGGGAGTGGTCTCCACTTAGCTCCCACAGAGGGACTTCTTGCCATCTGAATTACAATTTGATACTAATTTTATTGATATTTATTGAAAGTGAAAGTCACTCAGTCCTGTCTGACCCCATGGACTACAGCCTGCCAGGCTCCCTGTCCATGGAACTGTCCAGGCAAGAATCCTGGAGTGGGAAGCCTTTCCCTTCTCCAGGGGATCTTCCTGACCCAGGGATCGAACCCAGGTCTCCCACATGGCAGGCAGATTCTGTACCATCTGAACCACCAGGAAAGCCCAAGAATACTGGAGTGGGTAGCCTTTCCCTTCTCCAGGGGATCTTTCTGACCCAGAAATCAAACCAGAGTCTCCTGCATTACAGGTGGATTCTTTACCAGTTGAGCTACCAGGGAAGGCCTATTGAAGTTTATTAGATTAAAAAATTGATTTTTTTGAGCATTTTTAAGAAAACTCCATAAGCAGAGATTTATGAGAACTCTCCCGATTTTTCAATGGTGACAACTAATCAAAACATTAAAAAAAGAAAAAATCCATTACGGGCCAAATAAATATGCTTGTGGGCTGACTCAGCCAGAAGCTCTCAATTTGCAGCCTCTGATATAAAGACTTCATTTTCAAATCCGCTCCATCTCTGTTTTTTAAGGATTAAAAAAAAGAAAGTAACTTAGACGCCTTTAAAAAATCGACTTTACGGAAAATTTGGAGAAGAGGACATTGAACTCCCATCTCCTCACCTGCACTCAAGTCTAATTCGTCTTGATGTCTCTGGGTCCCAGTGCACAGGAGTCGCTGAAATATGGAGTCGCTGAAAGAATGCCCCAAAGTAAAATAAACAAAACAGAGTGTGCCAAGCTCCTGTGCGCTAAAGCGACAGGATGGAATGCATGCTGAGGAACGGCAAGGGAAAAGAAATCAATCAGAGAGAAGGACTGAAGCCAAGGAGGAAGGAAAACAGAACCCAGAGACCGGAGACTACAGTGGACCACCCATTCATTTTGCCTGCTGAAGACTTTCTTTGTTTTGTTTTATTGTTATTATTATCATTTTGGCTTGACTTATTTCAAGTAGGGAGAGAAATAAACCAATCACCAGGAGCCCAGGTAAACACCACACAAGGACAGGAAACATCAGAACTGCTGACGGGTTTTTCCAGCAAAAGCTTACGAATTCAACTGTCACCCGTTTCACAGTTTGGGATTATTTAGACAAGCTAGGCTAAATTTCATCTTGGTATTATTAATTCTTGGGGAAAGTTTGCTAAGCAAATGAACAGTATAAACAGGGGAGATGTCGAGTATTTGCTCTGGGGGGAACTAAACCAAATGCACAGCTTTAAAATCCTTTCTAATTATCTCGATGTGCTGAACTTTCGTCTAATTATCATGTTCCCGCAAAACTGAGGAGAATTCTTCTCTCAGCCATCCCATAGTTTAAAAGCACTGGGGGAAATTCCACTTTGACAAAAAGGTGAACATTTTCGCCGGCAGAAGACTCATACAGCGCCAATTTACTTTCGTGTAAATAAAACATGTCAAACACTGCGATTTCTTTTAAACAAAGAGTGAGCTAATTACAATGACTGTTATTTGTTAGCGAGCTTCATCGGGTTCCCTCCTCCCTCTTTGGTTCGCAGTACGGAAGAAATCGGCACAATGCCCAGTAGTAACAGCATAACCTCCGTGCAGGAGTGCTTTTCAAACACCAGACTTGCAGTTAAGTGTGTTCAGGCATCATCTCTTTGAATCCACAATAAAGGATTCACCAGCGAACTGGCATGCAAAACAAAGCAGGCTTCAGTATCATCTCCACTTTACCAACAGGAAAACTGAGGCTCAGAGAGATCAGAGTACACCACTGAGGTTCAAATCTAGAGCTGTTTGGCCCAGAAAACCTACCAGCATTACACTACCAGCTTCCTTGGTGGCATTAATGGGAAGAATTCGACTGCTAAGCAGATGAAGCAGACTCGATTCCTGGGTCAGGAAGTTGCCCTGGAGAAGGGATAAGCTACCGATTACAGTATTCTTGGGCTTCCCTGCTGGCTCAGAAGATTAAGAATCTGCCTGCAATGCAGAAGACCTGGGTTCGATCCCTGGGTTGGGAAGATTCCCTAGAGGAGGAAATGGCAATCCACTCCAGTACTCTTGCCTAGAAAATCCCATGGACAGAGGGAGTCTGGCGGGCTACTGTTCATAGGGTGGCAAAGAGCTGGACACGACTGAGCGACAAAACAATAGCAACAATCACAGAGCCAGACAGAACCTGCTGAAAGCCAAACCCACTGAGACAAAGTGAACATCAGAACTGCTGCGGGTTTTCCAGCAAAAGCTTACGAATTCAACTGTCCCCCGTTTCACAGTTTGGGATTATTTAGACAAGCTAGGCTAAATTTCATCTTGGTATTATTAATTCTTGGGGAAAGTTTGCTAAGCAAATGAACAGTATAAACAGGGGAGATGTCGAGTATTTGCTCTGGGGGGAACTAAACCAAATGCACAGCTTTAAAATCCTTTCTAATTATCTCGATGTGCTGAACTTTCGTCTAATTATCATGTTCCCAAAAACTGAGGAGAATTCTTCTCTCAGCCATCCCATAGTTTAAAAGCACTGGGGGAAATTCCACTTTGACAAAAAGGTGAACATTTTCGCCGGCAGAAGACTCATACAGCGCCAATTTACTTTCGTGTAAATAAAACATGTCAAACACTGCGATTTCTTTTAAACAAAGAGTGAGCTAATTACAATGACTGTTATTTGTTAGCGAGCTTCATCGGGTTCCCTCCTCCCTCTTTGGTTCGCAGTACGGAAGAAATCGGCACAATGCCCAGTAGTAACAGCATAACCTCCGTGCAGGAGTGCTTTTCAAACACCAGACTTGCAGTTAAGTGTGTTCAGGCATCATCTCTTTGAATCCACAATAAAGGATTCACCAGCGAACTGGCATGCAAAACAAAGCAGGCTTCAGTATCATCTCCACTTTACCAACAGGAAAACTGAGGCTCAGAGAGATCAGAGTACACCACTGAGGTTCAAATCTAGAGCTGTTTGGCCCAGAAAACCTACCAGCATTACACTACCAGCTTCCTTGGTGGCATTAATGGGAAGAATTCGACTGCTAAGCAGATGAAGCAGACTCGATTCCTGGGTCAGGAAGTTGCCCTGGAGAAGGGATAAGCTACCGATTACAGTATTCTTGGGCTTCCCTGCTGGCTCAGAAGATTAAGAATCTGCCTGCAATGCAGAAGACCTGGGTTCGATCCCTGGGTTGGGAAGATTCCCTAGAGGAGGAAATGGCAATCCACTCCAGTACTCTTGCCTAGAAAATCCCATGGACAGAGGGAGTCTGGCGGGCTACTGTTCATAGGGTGGCAAAGAGCTGGACACGACTGAGCGACAAAACAATAGCAACAATCACAGAGCCAGACAGAACCTGCTGAAAGCCAAACCCACTGAGACAGGAGAAAATGTGGTGAAAAGCTAGGCTGATTAGGACAGGTGGAATAAACCAACACACAATCCCATTTGGGGATACTTAGCAGATGTCTAAACTTCTGTGAGATCAGGAAGCAAATATCTTTCTCACAAGGCTGGCCTTGGCTTATCTATTCTAGTTGGCTAGAATCATAATGCATTAAGGTATGCTTTCCTTTACCCAGTAGATATGTGCCTAGAAAATCGTGGCAAAATCAATTTTAAAAATTAATAAACAAAAAGGGATCCTTTGAGTGCTAAATCTAATCCTAGGGCAAACACTTTCTAAAGAGAAAAACTTTTTTCTTTCTGTAACCAATCTGAAAATGGAGAAGCTCCTTCACCAGGCCATAATAATGCTCTAGAAACATTGAGAAGGTAACAGTTAGAAGTGACTGAACAGATTTCTTGTAAACGGCCTACAGCAACGTCTCTTAAAAGTGCGCTCCGCAGATCCCAGGAGGAAGAGGGGTTCCCACAGACAATTATCATCTTCATCATAATTCTAAGACTTTTTCCAAAGCAACAGTGTATGTGTGTGTGTGATCATCACTTCATTGTGTCTGACTCTTGGTGACCTCATGGGCAGTAGTCCACCAGGCTCTTCTGTCCATGGGATTTCCCTGGCAAGAATAGTGGAGTGGTTTGCCATTTCCTCCTTGAGGAGATCTTTCCGACCCAGGGATCGAAGCTGGGTCTCCTGCATTGCAGGCAGATTCTTTTACCATCTGAGCCACTAGGGAAGCCCGAAAAGCAACAGCAGGTATTAATAATACCACTTACAGCTTGAGTAGTTACAAGGCCCTGGCATCAAACTACATCAAGTAATCATTCTACTCTTTAGCGCTGTAGACTGACAATAAAACAAACAAAACACTCTCACTTACGAATAAAAAACAGGGCTTCCCTGGTGGTCCAGTGGGTAAGGACACCGCCTTGCAGTGCAAGGGGCGCCGGTTCGATCCCTGGCCTGCGAAGATCCCACGTGCCACGGAGCGACTGGACCGATGTGTCCAACTACCGAGCCGGAGTTCTGGAACGCATGCGCCCAGAGCCGGTGCTCTGCGACGAGAGAGGCCACTGCGATGGGAGGCCCACACAGGCCAAAGAACAAAGACGGATGAAAATGTATAAATGAAAGACCAGTAGAAGTGGCCAAGAAAAAATAAAAATAAAAAACAGTCATAGAGAACAGACTTATGGACACTGGGAAGAGGGAAGAGTGGGTGAGAGATACGGAAAAAGTAACATGAAGCCCTATACTGTCATATGTAAGAGAGAACTATTGTCAATGCACTGTGGGTTAAGGGATTTTACATGGCGGCTATGCGATGACCTGGAGAGGTGGAATGGGGGAGATGGGATATACATATGACTAAGCTGAGGTCATATATATCTGTAAACAACAAAACTCTAAAAGCAAAAAAGCGAAATTTAAAAAATGGCCAAAAAACCCCCCAAAAAATAAGAAAAAAAAAAGTTCTGATGAAGCAGTTAAAACTAATTTTATTAAACCTAAACCCATGAGAACATTTTTTTAATACTCTGTGTGAAAAAATGCAAAACACACATCAAACGTTTCTGCTAGAAGACAAAGTACAACAGTTGATCCTAGAAACCAGTTGTGTGATAACTTAAGCTGCCAGCTGAACTAGCCACATATTTTATTAAATGTCATCTTGACTTGAATGAACACTGAATAGACAAACTATAGCTTATTCAGACATGACTGTGTGGCAGACATCGTCTTAAATATGAAAGTGAGCCTCACACTTCATAGAAACAACTGAGGATGTTTGTTGTCAATAATGAATCTCAACCTTTCAAGTAAAAGCAAGTTTCTTTGGGCTTCCCTGGTGGTCCAGTGGGTAAGGATACCACCTTGCAGTGCAAGGGGTGCCACTTTGATTCCTGGCCTGGGAAGATCCCATGTGCCGTGGAGTGGCTGGACCGATGTGTCCAACTACCGAGCTGGAACTCTGGAGTGCATGAGCGCAGAGCCGGTGCTCTACGGTGAGAGAGGCCACTGAGATGGGAGGCCCACATGGGCCAAAGAACAAAGGTAAATAAATGAAAGATCAACAGAAGCGGCCAAAAAAAAAATTACAAAAAAAAAAAGGCAAGTCTCTTCATCTCACCAAAGAGGACATACAGATGGCCTAAAGGCACATGAAACAATGCTCGACCTCGCTTATTACTAGAGAAATGCAAATCAAAATTACAATGAGATATCACCTCACAGCCGTCAGAATGGCCATCATCAACAAATCAACAGACAATAAATGCTGGAGAGGGTGCGGAGAAAAGGGAACACTCTTGCATGGCTGGTGGGAATGTAAATTGGTACAGCCTGTGGAAGACAGTATGGAGATTCCTTAAAACTGAAGCCCTATGACCCAGAGAACTATTGTCAATGCACTGTGGGTTAAGGGATTTTACATGGCGGCTATGCGATGACCTGGAGAGGTGGAATGGGGGAGATGGGATATACATATGACTAAGCTGAGGTCATATATATCTGTAAACAACAAAACTCTAAAAGCAAAAAAGCGAAATTTAAAAAATGGCCAAAAAACCCCCCAAAAAATAAGAAAAAAAAAAGTTCTGATGAAGCAGTTAAAACTAATTTTATTAAACCTAAACCCATGAGAACATTTTTTTAATACTCTGTGTGAAAAAATGCAAAACACACATCAAACGTTTCTGCTAGAAGACAAAGTACAACAGTTGATCCTAGAAACCAGTTGTGTGATAACTTAAGCTGCCAGCTGAACTAGCCACATATTTTATTAAATGTCATCTTGACTTGAATGAACACTGAATAGACAAACTATAGCTTATTCAGACATGACTGTGTGGCAGACATCGTCTTAAATATGAAAGTGAGCCTCACACTTCATAGAAACAACTGAGGATGTTTGTTGTCAATAATGAATCTCAACCTTTCAAGTAAAAGCAAGTTTCTTTGGGCTTCCCTGGTGGTCCAGTGGGTAAGGATACCACCTTGCAGTGCAAGGGGTGCCACTTTGATTCCTGGCCTGGGAAGATCCCATGTGCCGTGGAGTGGCTGGACCGATGTGTCCAACTACCGAGCTGGAACTCTGGAGTGCATGAGCGCAGAGCCGGTGCTCTACGGTGAGAGAGGCCACTGAGATGGGAGGCCCACATGGGCCAAAGAACAAAGGTAAATAAATGAAAGATCAACAGAAGCGGCCAAAAAAAAAATTACAAAAAAAAAAAGGCAAGTCTCTTCATCTCACCAAAGAGGACATACAGATGGCCTAAAGGCACATGAAACAATGCTCGACCTCGCTTATTACTAGAGAAATGCAAATCAAAATTACAATGAGATATCACCTCACAGCCGTCAGAATGGCCATCATCAACAAATCAACAGACAATAAATGCTGGAGAGGGTGCGGAGAAAAGGGAACACTCTTGCATGGCTGGTGGGAATGTAAATTGGTACAGCCTGTGGAAGACAGTATGGAGATTCCTTAAAAAACTAAAAATAGAAGCACCCTATGACCCAGCAATCCCACTCTTAGGCTTATACCCTGATGAAATCAAATCTGAAAGAAGCACCTGTACCCCAATGCTCATCGCAGCTCTCTATACAATAGCCAGAACATGGAAGCAACCTAGATGTCCATAGACAAACGACTGGATAAACAAACTATGGTACATACATACAATGGAGTACTTCTCAGCTGTAAAGAGAAATGCAGAAGAATCAGCCCTAATGAAGTGGCTGGCTCTAGAACCTATCATAAAAAGTGAAGTAAGTCAAAAAGAGAAAGACGAGTACAGTATACTAACACATATATATGGAATCTAGTAAGAGAGTAATGGTAACACACACAGTGAAGTGATGGAAAAACAGACATAGAGAACAGATACATGGACATTGTGGGGTATGAACAGTGGGTGGGAGGCATAGAGGGAGTAACATGGAAACCTTTACTATCATATGTAAAACAGATAGCTATTGTCATTGCCCTGTGGGAATAGGAGATCCTGCAGGGGCGGGGTGCCATGGCCGGGAGGGGTGGGATAGGGGGGACTGGGTGGGGGGAGGGTACCAGGAATATGCATATGGCTGATCTGGGAACATACATGTCTGTGAACAACAAAACTCTGTAAAAATTAAAAAAAAATAATAAAATGAATTTTAAAAAGCAAGTCTCTTCTTTTTTTTTTAAATTTTGGCCTCTTTTATTGATTTTTGTTTACTTATTTTCATCCATCTTCATTCTTTGGCCTGTGTGGGCCTCCCACTGCAGTGGCCTCTCTCACTGCAGGGTTCTGACTCTGGGCGCATGCACTCCAGAGTGCTGGGTCATAATTGGACGCACCTGCCCAGCCACTCTGAGGCACGTGGGGTCTTCCCAGGTCAGGAATCAAACTGGTTCCCCTTGCACTGCAAGGCAGACTCTTTACCCACTGGACCACCAGGGAAGCCCAAGTCTCTTCTACTTTGAGTTTAATAGGTTCCCAATACTTACACTCTTTTAAAAAGGAAAAAAAAAAAAAGATAGGAACACTAAGGAATGTGATTTTTGCTATTGTGTAATGATATGCCATTTATTTATTTATTTATTTTGCCAGTTACCATGTTGGATGTTCTATTTTATGTTATCTTATTTAATCTACAGAAGACCTATTGTTCCCATGACGTGTCCAGCATTCCAACTTGCATCTTCCCAGCTCCAAAGCCTTTACTAAATGTGCTCCTTTCAACATTAAAATCCTGTAAGAATTTTAGAGGCAATCCCAGAAAAGGAAGTATTAGAAATCCAAGACAGGATTTCTTTGCATGTAGATCGCAAGGCTTTCTGCCTGTCTTCCACTTAAGACTGTCTTGTCACAGTCCTCTTGTTTCTTCCTTTATTATAGAAGTAGGAGTTTACAGCACAGTGGACTTGGCCCAGCCCAATGTCTGGACCCACTGAGGCTCAAATTCTTCATGTCTCTTTGCAGAGAAGAATTCAGTGAGAGACAAAGTGATAGGTAAGAAATGGATTTATTCAGATTCAGAGAAAGCACACTCCACAGACAGAGTGTGGGCCATCACTGAGTGAATCCAGCGGCCGACATGCCATTTAATGTCCTATTTCCAATGTCAACATTTAGAATATTTGCATTAATCAGTGAAGTAACATTTTCCAAATGACCAATGCTTTAGATCCCCTGGAGAAGGGATAGGTTACCCACTCCAGTATTTTGGGCTTCCATGGTGGCTCAGCTGGTAAAGAATCTGCCTGAAATGCAGGAGACCTGGGTCTGATCTCCAGTTTGAGAGGATTCCTGGAGAAGGGAAAGGCTATCTACTCCAGTATTCTGGCCTGGAGAATTCCATGGCTCATCCAGGGGTCACAAAAAGTTGGGCATGATTGAGTGACTTTCACTTTATTCACTTTAATATTATGAAATCATACATGGGTCAAATATGCAATCAAAGGGCAAGGTAGACCAATGGGTTTTAATGTAACAAAGTACAAAAGTTCACCAGTATGGCTGCACATGCCACGCTGTGACTAACTTTTGACAAATGACCACTTGCTAAGTTTTAGACTAGTATCAAAGAAGAAAGTCTAAGGTATTTAAAATGGCAATTAAAATACTCCCTGTTTTGTCCATGTGAGGCCCCAGTTTCTTCAACTACATCAGCCAAAATAACAAAACAGTCTGGATGCTGAAGCAGAAACGAGCTATTTCCTATTAAACCAGGTGTTAAAGTGATTTAAGAAAATGGAAAACAATACCACTTTTTCTACTAATCTTTCTGTTGGGAAATACAGCTGCTTTTTCATTAAAAAAATTACTTCGCATCTTGCATCTTCCCAGCTCCAAAGCCTTTACTAAATGTGCTCCTTTCAACATTAAAATCCTGTAAGAATTTTAGAGGCAATCCCAGAAAAGGAAGTATTAGAAATCCAAGACAGGATTTCTTTGCATGTAGATCGCAAGGCTTTCTGCCTGTCTTCCACTTAAGACTGTCTTGTCACAGTCCTCTTGTTTCTTCCTTTATTATAGAAGTAGGAGTTTACAGCACAGTGGACTTGGCCCAGCCCAATGTCTGGACCCACTGAGGCTCAAATTCTTCATGTCTCTTTGCAGAGAAGAATTCAGTGAGAGACAAAGTGATAGGTAAGAAATGGATTTATTCAGATTCAGAGAAAGCACACTCCACAGACAGAGTGTGGGCCATCACTGAGTGAATCCAGCGGCCGACATGCCATTTAATGTCCTATTTCCAATGTCAACATTTAGAATATTTGCATTAATCAGTGAAGTAACATTTTCCAAATGACCAATGCTTTAGATCCCCTGGAGAAGGGATAGGTTACCCACTCCAGTATTTTGGGCTTCCATGGTGGCTCAGCTGGTAAAGAATCTGCCTGAAATGCAGGAGACCTGGGTCTGATCTCCAGTTTGAGAGGATTCCTGGAGAAGGGAAAGGCTATCTACTCCAGTATTCTGGCCTGGAGAATTCCATGGCTCATCCAGGGTCACAAAAGTTGGGCATGATTGAGTGACTTTCACTTTAGTCACTTGAAGATTATGAAATCAGACATGGGTCAAATATGCAATCAAAGGGCAAGGTAGACCAATGGGTTTTAATGTAACAAAGTACAAAAGTTCACCAGTATGGCTGCACATGCCACGCTGTGACTAACTTTTGACAAATGACCACTTGCTAAGTTTTAGACTAGTATCAAAGAAGAAAGTCTAAGGTATTTAAAATGGCAATTAAAATACTCCCTGTTTTGTCCATGTGAGGCCCCAGTTTCTTCAACTACATCAGCCAAAATAACAAAACAGTCTGGATGCTGAAGCAGAAACGAGCTATTTCCTATTAAACCAGGTGTTAAAGTGATTTAAGAAAATGGAAAACAATACCACTTTTTCTACTAATCTTTCTGTTGGGAAATACAGCTGCTTTTTCATTAAAAATATTATGTTCAGAAAGAATGCATTCACTATTACTTTTTTTTTTTTTTTAAGATTTATTTAGAATAACACAGTTCATTTGGAAACACAAAAGACCTCGAATAGCCAAAGCAATTCTGAGAAAGAAAAACGGAGCTGGAGGGATCAGCCTCCCTAACTTCAGACTCTACTACAAAGCAACAGTCATCAAGACAGTATGGTACTGGCACAAAAACAGAACTATAGACCAATGGAACAAGATAGAGAACCCAGAGATAAACCCACGCACCTATGGGTACCTTATTTTTGACAAAGGAGGCAAAACTATAAAATGGGACAAAGACAGCCTCTTCAACAAGTGGTGCTGGGAGAACTGGACAGCTACATGCCAAAAAAATGAAGTTGGAACATTCCCTGACACCATACACAAAGATCAACTCAAAATGGATTAAAGACTTAAATGTAAGACCAGAAACCATCAAACTCTTAGAGGAGAATATAGGCAAAACCCTCAAGGACATCAATCAAAGCAAGATCTTCTCTGACCCACCAACTAAAATAGCAGAACTGAAAAGAAAAATGAACATGTGGGACCTCATGAAACTTAAAAGCTTTTGTACAGCAAAAGAAATTACAAAAAAGCTCAACAGACACCCCACAGAGTGGGAGAAAACCATAGCAAATGAAACAACAGACAAAGAATTCATCTCCAAAATCTACAAGCAACTCAGACAATTCAGCACAGGGAAAACAAACAACCCGATCAAAAAATGGGAAAAAGATCTAAAGAGATGCCTCTCCAAAGAGGACATACAGATGGCCCAAAAGCACATGAAACGATGCTCAATCTCGCTTATTATTAGAGAAATGCAAATTAAAACTACAATGAGATACCACCTCACACCCGTCAGAATGGCCATCATCAAAAAATCTGCAGACAATAAATGCTGGAGAGGGTGCGGAGAAAAGGGAACCCTCTTGCATTGCTGGTGGGAATGTAAACTGATACAGCCTCTATGGAAGAGAGTATGGAGATTTCTTAAAAGACTAAAAATAGAAGCACCCTATGACCCAGCAATCCCACTCTTAGGCTTATATCCTGATGAAATCAAAACTGAAAGAAGCACCTGTACCCCAATGTTCATTGCAGCTCTCTATACAATAGCCAAAACATGGAAGCAACCTAGATGTCCATCGACGAACGAATGGATCCAGAAGCTCTGGTACATATATACAATGGAATACTACTCAGCTGTTAAAAGAAATGCAGAAGACTCCGTCCTAATGAAGTGGCTGGCTCTAGAACCTATCATAAAAAGTGAAGTAAGTCAAAAAGAGAAAGACAAATACAGTATACTAACACACATATATGGAATCTAGTAGGACGGTCTTGATAACACACGCATGGAACTCATGGAAAAACAGACAGAGCATAGACATAGGGACACTGTGGCGAAGAAATAGGGAGGGGGAAGCATGGAGGGAGTAACAAAGAAACCTATAGTGTCATGTGTGGAAAAGATAGCTAGTGTCATAGTGCTAAGGGAATAGGAGTGCTTACAATGACTTGGGGCGAAGGTCTGGAGGGGTGGGATGGGGGGATCTGTGTGGGTGGGGACCATGGATATGCATATGACTGATCTGGGAACATACATGTCTGTGAACAACAAAACTCTGTAAAACCTTTAAAATAAAAAATAAAAAAAAAAGATTTATTTATTTATTTATTTTGGGCGGGGGTCGGGTTGGGGAGGGAGGGGAGCGGGCAGGCCACTTCTATTGGTCTTTCATTTCTCTATTTTCATCCGTCTTTGTTCTTTGGCTCCTGTGGGCCTCCCATCGCGGTGGCGTCTGTTGTTGCAGAGCGCGGGCTCTGGGCGCATGCGCTCCAGAGCTCCGGCTCGGTAATTGGACACATCGGTCCAGCCGCTCCGCGGCACGTGGGATCTTCGCAGGCCAGGGGTCGAACCGGCGCCCCTTGCACTGCAAGGCGGTGTCCTTACCCACTGGACCACCAAGGGAAGCCCCACTATTACTTTTAAGTGAACTGATAAGTGATAAATGCTCTAAGATTTTTCTCAGCTCTATTTTCTGACATGGTCAATATCATAGATATACACAAAGCTATTTTGAGGTAAAAGTATAAAGGCATCCTGAAACTCATGGAAAAAAAGACAGAGCATAGATAGAGGGACATCGTGACGAAGAAATAGGGAGGGGGAAGCATGGAGGAAGTAACAAGGAAACCTATAGTGTCATGTGTGGAAAAGATAGCTAGTGTCATAGTGCTAAGGGAATAGGAGTGCTTACAATGGCTTGGGGCGAAAGTCTGGAGGGGTGGGATGGGGGGATCTGGGCGGGTGGGGACCATGGATATGCATATGACTGATCTGGGAACATACATGTCTGTGAACAACAAAACTCTGTAAAACCTTTAAAATAAAGAATAATTTAAAAAATTATATAAATAAAAAAAAGGGAAAAATAATAAATGCTCTTAATGTTACTGGGGGAAAAAAAAATAATAATAAAGGCATCCTGAGATTAAAAAAGAAAGACCTGAGTACTGTTGTTCTGTAGCAACATTAACACGGACCTTTCCTCTGGGCAAACTGGTCAATGACGTTTTATAGTACCTCCGAAGTCCAAAGGGCAGAGATGTCTTTTAAGTGTATAACAGTTGGCTCAATTAAATTTTTTTTTTCATACTGCATTAGGCAGATATCACAAAGGAACAAACTCCCCAGAAGTGGGAGACAGTGGTATAATGAAAAAAATCATGCGATTCTAGCAGACTCTACCGGGTCTCTCTAGACTTTAGTTCCCTTTATAAAATGAGATATCCGGGTAGCCTATTTTTAGAATCACATAATTCTATGATTTTTACAGAGGATTCCCGGAATGATGGCCTCTGGCCTTCAGACTCATTGGGCCATGGTAGCATTTTGAGAAGTACCTACCAGGAAAATAATTGGTTTCAGCTGAGTGAGAAGCTCTCCTTTCAGAAAAGAAACTGACTTTTAATCACAGCCCAATCCAGCCCACTAGACTTGCACCTGCAACTATCTGTATTTGCCACTTCTGGAATGAACGGCTTCGAAAATTCCTTCCAAATCCCTAACTCCCTAATTCAGCTCCAGAGACACGTGTCTGGGTTCCCTCTCACTCTGCCTCTTGACGACTTTCACTTGGGGCAAGATATTTAACGTCTCTGAGCCTCAGTGTCCCCATTTGTAAAAAGGAGGGAAGCTTATCGAGTGACTTGACTGCATTTACAGAGTTCTTGGCACGGAGCAGTATCATTAAAACATCAAAGCACAGAGAGTATTCCCTAGTCTCCCGCCACCCAGCTTACCAAGTCCCATTCCCAGTGGCTGATGAATGCACTCCTCCGGTTAACAACTCCTATATTCCACAATTCCACACCCACGACACAAGACCTACCCTCTCAGACCTCTATTTATCTTTCCCACCCTAAACCCCTCCTCTGACACCCTCTGGAGGGGGGGATGGGGATTACCATGGATATGCATATGACTGATCTGGGAACATACATGTCTGTGAACAACAAAACTCTGTAAAACCTTTAAAATAAAGAATAATTTAAAAAATTATATAAATAAAAAAAAGGGAAAAATAATAAATGCTCTTAATGTTACTGGGGGAAAAAAAAATAATAATAAAGGCATCCTGAGATTAAAAAAGAAAGACCTGAGTACTGTTGTTCTGTAGCAACATTAACACGGACCTTTCCTCTGGGCAAACTGGTCAATGACGTTTTATAGTACCTCCGAAGTCCAAAGGGCAGAGATGTCTTTTAAGTGTATAACAGTTGGCTCAATTAAATTTTTTTTTTCATACTGCATTAGGCAGATATCACAAAGGAACAAACTCCCCAGAAGTGGGAGACAGTGGTATAATGAAAAAAATCATGCGGATTCTAGCAGACTCTACCGGGTCTCTCTAGACTTTAGTTCCCTTTATAAAATGAGATATCCGGGTAGCCTATTTTTAGAATCACATAATTCTATGATTTTTACAGAGGATTCCCGGAATGATGGCCTCTGGCCTTCAGACTCATTGGGCCATGGTAGCATTTTGAGAAGTACCTACCAGGAAAATAATTGGTTTCAGCTGAGTGAGAAGCTCTCCTTTCAGAAAAGAAACTGACTTTTAATCACAGCCCAATCCAGCCCACTAGACTTGCACCTGCAACTATCTGTATTTGCCACTTCTGGAATGAACGGCTTCGAAAATTCCTTCCAAATCCCTAACTCCCTAATTCAGCTCCAGAGACACGTGTCTGGGTTCCCTCTCACTCTGCCTCTTGACGACTTTCACTTGGGGCAAGATATTTAACGTCTCTGAGCCTCAGTGTCCCCATTTGTAAAAAGGAGGGAAGCTTATCGAGTGACTTGACTGCATTTACAGAGTTCTTGGCACGGAGCAGTATCATTAAAACATCAAAGCACAGAGAGTATTCCCTAGTCTCCCGCCACCCAGCTTACCAAGTCCCATTCCCAGTGGCTGATGAATGCACTCCTCCGGTTAACAACTCCTATATTCCACAATTCCACACCCACGACACACAAGACCTACCCTCTCAGACCTCTATTTATCTTTCCCACCCTAAACCCCTCCTCTGACACCCCGGCCAGTACCGGGTCCCCACACAACCCACAGGCAGCTCAGAGACCAAAGCATTAACCACTCCCCCCAAGCCTCCTCTTCCCACTCGGGACCACTTAGGCTCCTTTGGGTCAGGCATGGGTGGCCCAGAGGTCTGTCGCCTAGCATTCTGCCCGGAGGGCCCTTAGGAGGGATGGGAAAGTAACTGCCCGACCTCTCGGAGGGGCCCGCGGACACTCACCGTCCATCCCTAGAGGCGGCGGTTCCGGGCGCTCGAACCGGAAGCGGCCTCTACACTGTTTGCAGTTCCCCTGGTTACGGCGGGGCTCCGGACCAATGGCGGCAGAGCTTCGCGACATGAACCCGCCCCCAACGGGAGTGACGTCGTGAACACGCTGTGGAACTCCGCCTCCGGTTCGCGGGTCCGCTCCGCCTCCCCGGCCGCCAGTCGCTGTGCGCAGGCGCGGCGGACCCGGGCCCTTGGCGGCGTGGTACGCAGGCGCCCCGGGTGCTGCTAACTGAAGTAGCAATGGACGCGCTGGAGTCGTTGTTGGACGAGGTAGCCCTGGAGGGGCTGGATGGCCTGTGCCTGCCCGCGCTTTGGAGCCGCCTGGAGACGCGAGTGCCGCCCTTCCCGCTTCCTTTGGAGCCCTACACGCAGGAGTTTCTATGGCGGGCCCTTGCCACGAACCCGGGCATCAGCTTCTACGAGGAACCTCGGGAGCGACCAGATCTCCAGCTCCAAGACCGGTCAGCGGCCTGGCTCTGCGGGCGGGAGGGGGCCAGAGCTCGGGGGCTGGCGGAGCTGGGAGGCGGCCAGGTTCTTACGGGAGGGGAGAGGGAGGAGTGGAGCGGTTGGAAGTCGCGGAACCTGCTGGGAGCGCAGAGTCAGGCTGATTAGGGGGTCTTCGGCCTGGCAGGGCCCAGGCGTTTGATGGAGTTGGAGGGTCGTCTTGGGATGTTCTGTTATGTTCGTGTGTGTTTGGGGTGATGGTGAGCAGGCCTGGGAGGCTATGCTTTGGGTTCTAAAGAGTATTTTTCTTTGAAGTGGCGCTTAGAATTGGAGCAGTAAGGCTGTTCGGGTAAAGACTGGAGACCGTTGAGTTCAACAGACCGTTTTAGAGCATGCATTCACTGCTAGATCAGAGAGCAAGTGTAGCAACACCAGCAACAACAATAACCACAGCCAACATTTAGTGTTCCTTATGACTTGATAGTGTGTGGGCTTCCCAGGTGGTCTGTCGCCTAGCATTCTGCCCGGAGGGCCCTTAGGAGGGATGGGAAAGTAACTGCCCGACCTCTCGGAGGGGCCCGCGGACACTCACCGTCCATCCCTAGAGGCGGCGGTTCCGGGCGCTCGAACCGGAAGCGGCCTCTACACTGTTTGCAGTTCCCCTGGTTACGGCGGGGCTCCGGACCAATGGCGGCAGAGCTTCGCGACATGAACCCGCCCCCAACGGGAGTGACGTCGTGAACACGCTGTGGAACTCCGCCTCCGGTTCGCGGGTCCGCTCCGCCTCCCCGGCCGCCAGTCGCTGTGCGCAGGCGCGGCGGACCCGGGCCCTTGGCGGCGTGGTACGCAGGCGCCCCGGGTGCTGCTAACTGAAGTAGCAATGGACGCGCTGGAGTCGTTGTTGGACGAGGTAGCCCTGGAGGGGCTGGATGGCCTGTGCCTGCCCGCGCTTTGGAGCCGCCTGGAGACGCGAGTGCCGCCCTTCCCGCTTCCTTTGGAGCCCTACACGCAGGAGTTTCTATGGCGGGCCCTTGCCACGAACCCGGGCATCAGCTTCTACGAGGAACCTCGGGAGCGACCAGATCTCCAGCTCCAAGACCGGTCAGCGGCCTGGCTCTGCGGGCGGGAGGGGGCCAGAGCTCGGGGCTGGCGGAGCTGGGAGGCAGCCAGGTTCTTACGGGAGGGGAGAGGGAGGAGTGGAGCGGTTGGAAGTCGCGGAACCTGCTGGGAGCGCAGAGTCAGGCTGATTAGGGGGTCTTCGGCCTGGCAGGGCCCAGGCGTTTGATGGAGTTGGAGGGTCGTCTTGGGATGTTCTGTTATGTTCGTGTGTGTTTGGGGTGATGGTGAGCAGGCCTGGGAGGCTATGCTTTGGGTTCTAAAGAGTATTTTTCTTTGAAGTGGCGCTTAGAATTGGAGCAGTAAGGCTGTTCGGGTAAAGACTGGAGACCGTTGAGTTCAACAGACCGTTTTAGAGCATGCATTCACTGCTAGATCAGAGAGCAAGTGTAGCAACACCAGCAACAACAATAACCACAGCCAACATTTAGTGTTCCTTATGACTTGATAGTGTGTGGGCTTCCCAGGTGGTACAGTGGTAAAGAATCCGCCTGCCAGGCGGGGAACACAGGTTCGATCCCTGGGTCAGGAAAATCCCTTGGCTTAGGAAATGGCAACCGACTCCTGTATTCGTGCCTGGAAAATTCCATGGATCGAGGAGCCTGGCGGGCTACAGTCCATGGGGTCACAAAAGAGTAAGGCTCGACTGAGCGACAGAGCTGACACATAACTGGGTACTAGCCTAAGATCTCGTTCTGGTTGTTTCAGGAGATTAAACCAACTTTATTTTTACAGCGACCCTATAAGGTAGGTTCTCTTCCTTATCTTTTTTTTTTTTGGTGGGGGTGGGGCGCTGCACCGTGTGGTTAATAGGATCTTAGTTCCCCATCCAGCGCTGAGCCCTAACCACTGGACTGCTAGGGAATTCCCAGTTATCTTCCCCATTTTGCAGAGGAGGAAACTCAGGGATGGAGAGAAATTAAGTCACCCATCCATAGTTATGGACTTTAAGGGACTGAATGTTGATGCATCTCCCAAGCCTGTGCTTTTGCTGTTTCTTTTGAGGGTCAGGAGAGGTTTCTAGAGGGAATGCTGTATAAAACAAGACTTAGAGGTTAGATTTAGGTAGCCAGTTGGCAGAGAATTCCAAAGGAAGAGAAATAATTTTGGTTGAAGTGTAGAACTGAAGGTAGTGAATGAGGAATAACAGTTGACGTTTATGGATATGGTTATTATACGCAAGGACTGTTCTAAGATCCTTACCTATAGCAAGTTATTTAATTTTTACAACGAAGCTGGATATTCTTTTTTTTTTTTTTTTATTCTTGGTTTTTGGCTGTGCTAGGTCTGTTGCTGCGAAAGCTTTTCTCTAATTGCAGCAAGTAGGGGAATACTGTCCTGGGCTTCTCATCGCTGCGGCCTCTCCTGTTGCCGGGCACAGGTTCTAGGGCACACAGGCTTCAGTAATTGTGGCTTACAGGCTTAGTTGCTCCGTGGCATGTGGGATCTTCCTGGATCAGGGATCGTACCTGTGTCTCCTGCATTGGCAGCCTGATTCTTTGCCACTGAGCCACCAGGGAATCCCCAAAGCTGGATATTCTTATCCCCATTTTCCTTAAGAGAAGGAAGACTGAGGCCTAGAGAGAGTCATCTGCTAGCAGGGGCAGAGCCCAGAAACGAATCCAGCAAGTCTGGGTTCAAACTCCACCCCGCTTTCACCAGTTGGATGGGACTGGTCTTTTAGTCCATTTAAAGCCTAAGCCACTGAAGAGAGAGGGTCAGCCTAGGGGCAAAGAGTGAAGCTGAGAGATGTGTAGTAATCCAGTCACGAACCAGCTGTCATGATTTGGCCTGCCGTGGTGGGTGTGAGAGTGAAGAGACGCTGGTGGAACTGGACAGGAGGTAGGAGAATCGGGAGGATTTGGTGGACTGGTTGGGTGTGGAATGTTAGGAAATAGAAGGTCGAAGGAGAAGGGGAGGACAGAGACGGAGGACGATATGGTTGAATGGCCTCACTGAGTCAATGGACGTGATTGCGCAGGCTGCAGAAGATGGGGAAGGACAGGGAAGCCTGGCGTGCTGCCATCCAGGGGGCCACAAAGAGTTGGACACGACTGAGTGGCTGAGCCGAGCTGGCCTGGGTGTGGGGTGTCAGGAAAGGTGGGTCTGCACAATGATGCCATCTGGCGCCTGACTTGGGGGCACCCAAGTGTGTTACTGGCACAACAGGTCAGTAATCGGGAGACCGGAATTGAGGTTGCAAGGAATGGCGACTTGTTCGGAAAACTGGGCACCCAGGAAGATGGTGGATCAGCGCTCTAGAGTGCCATCTCATGTGGATCTGAATGCCACTTTCTTTATAGAACAGAGACGGGAGGCAAAAAAGCTTTAAGTCTGTTATTGTTGTTGTTATTTAGTCAGTACGTCGTGTCCACCTTTTGCAACCTCATGCGCTGTAGCCAGCCAGGCTTCTCTGTCCATGGAATTTCCCAGGCAAGAATCCTAGAGTGGGTTGCCATCTCTTTCTCCAGGGGATCTTCCCAACTCTGGAATCAAACCCACATTTCCTGCTTGGCAGGCAGATTCTTTACCACTGAGCCACACCAAGCTCCCGGGAGGTGGTGAAGGGGGGAAGCTTGGCGTGCTGGAGTTCATAGGATCAAAGAGTCAGACATGACTGAGCGACTGAATAACATCAGGGAAGCCCCTAAAAAGCCGTTAGTCTTAATCTTGCAGAATATCACTTGGCAGGGCCTCCAGGGGAAGAGGATATGCTGATGTCTTCTTTATTGTGCCCATTCACAGGTGTGCAGGGTCAGAATGTGTGCCCCTGTGAGCTGAACAAAGTCTAGTAGGCTTATCATTCAGGCAGGTAAACCCCTGAGGCAGACCATTATGTTTGCTTACCGCTGTCGATGGCATTCTTTTAGAGATTATAATAAGAAAAACAATGAAAAGCGAAGGTTAAAGTAAAAGAAACTGATCAGGTTTTGTTCTTTCCTGTTAAAATTAAATACTGCTGCCTTTACAGTGGTGGGACCACAGAAGTGCAGCGGGGAGGCAGATCCTGGAGGGAGGTGGGGAATGTGATGAACGCGCCTTGGAGACATGTGGGGTTTGAGGTTCCTCTGGGTAATCCAAGTGGAGCGTCTGGTTGGTAAATACCTGGCTTTGTGGGAGGCTAAGCAGGTCGAAGGGAGGGCCTAAGCTAGGCACCTGTGTTTGGCAGCGGAAGCTGTTGACCAGGGTCATCCCTGGGAGAGAGTGTAGAGTGTGGAAACCTTAAGACACGGCTTGGGGTGGAGGAATCCCAGCAGGCTTCAGAAGAAGCCTGGGGACTTCCCTGGTGGTCCAGGGCGTAAGGAGTCCCCCTTGCAGTGCAAGGCCTGCCGGTTCGATTCCTGGGCTGGGAAGATCCTACGTGCCACGGAGTGGCTGGACCACTGTGTCCAATTAGGAGCCAGAGCTCTGGAGTGCATGCGCCCAGAGCCGGAGCTCTGTAGTGAGAGAGGCCACTGCAGTGGGAGGCCCACACAGGCCAAAGAGCAAAGATGGATGAAAATAAATAAATAAAAAACCAATAAAAGAGGCCAAAATTAAAAAAGGAAAAAGAAGCCTGAGAAGATGTGACTAGAGAGGCAGAAGACAGCAGTCCAACACGGTGTCCTGGAAGCCGGGGAAGGTGTGTGATGTGAGACAAAAGGTCAGGCAATGCAGAGGTCACAGAGAGGGCAAGAAAGAAAAGGACTGACCAGCGTAGACGGAATGGAGGATGTGAACAGGATTCCCAAGGAATACTGGACCCTCGTGGCTGGACTGGATAAAGCAAAGATGCTCTGGAGACGTCTCCATGGTACTGAGAAGAGGCCTCTGGGAGAAAATGGTCCCAGGGCGGGCCTTTGTTGGAGGCGGGGAAGTGGTAGTCATAGCTGTGGTTTTGATCTCATCCAGGTAGAGTTGCAGACTGTTGAAAACAAGAGTTAGTGTTGAGGGGCAAGAAAGAGGACTGAGGATTTTATGGTGAGAATTGTTAGTTACCATACCGAGTGATCATTGAAAACTGTAGAAAAGGGTGAAAGTAGAAGAGGGGTAAGTAGAGAGAGATGGAAAGGCGACTTCCTCAGGTAGGGAAGCCTCAAGTCGTCAAGTCCACACTTCATGGTTTGGAGACCAGGCACCAGATTTGGTGGGGGAAATGAGAGGCCGTGAAGAGGGCCAGGAAGGTGGTTCCGGTCTCAGCATTCAGCCTGAGGGGTGAACTTGGAGGCTCCTGCGAAGGTCTGTGTTATCTGGGGCTGGAGAAGCGGGGACAGCGCTTGTTAAGACATGCTGCATTAGGAAGGCAGGGAGGCCCCGGGAGCTTGCTCGTGCTCTCGGACTTTGGCCAGAGGTTGTCAGAAGAACACGAGTTACTTCTGAGGCTGAGCTGGGGTTCAGTGCTGGTGCTCTCCTCCTTAGGTATGAAGAAATTGATCTGGAAACTGGCATTGTGGAGTCCCGGAGGGACCCGGTCTCTCTGGAGGATGTCTACCCCATTCACATGATCTTAGAGAATAAAGATGGCATCCAGGGCTCGTGCCGGTACTTCAAGGAGAGGAAGAACATTACCAACGAGATCAGAACCAAGATGCTACAGCCCCGCTGCACCATGGTGGAAGCCTTTGGCAGGTAACTCGTTGGGCATCTTCCTGCTTTGTGTTGGGGGTGTGGTCAGAGCTCCAGGATAGGGTCCAGCGCCGGCGTCCTCCGAGGGTGTGTGCCCCTGCCTGCAGCTGGCCCTCCGCCTCCATCACTCGGCTCCTGTGGCGGATAATCTCGCTCAGGGTTGGGGGTGGGCAGGGAAGGCTGCCTTTCTCTTGCCTTTGTGTCCAGGCAGCATCCCCTGTTGCCTAGTGAGCGCTCCTTTCATGAGTTTTCAGCCAGGGCCCCAGTTTCCCAAGCCCCTCGCCCCATCCCCACCTCCCTTCCGACTTGACGGATCCGGGAGAAGCTCCCACCGTGACCTTTCCTCGTGGCCACCTTCTTCCCCAGCTTGCAGGCTCGCCCCTGTTTCCCTCCTCCCTCAGCTAAGAAGGCACAGAACCGGACCCTGTCTCGGGCGGTCCTCTCTCTTCCTCCGTTTCTCCCCAGAATCTCATCAGCTGCCCTTTCCCACCTCTGTCCACGGGCTCATCTTTCTCCTTTGTTTTCAGCTTTTCCCTTTCGACCGTGCTTTCTCGTCAGCCTGACCCAGTGATTCGTTCCTCTTAAAACAGGGCCTTCTCCCCACTGTGGGTCCCCCTGGAGCTGTGGCTCTGTTGGCTGCAGCCACGCTTCTTGTAAGAAACAGCCTCCCTCGCTCTTCTCACTCCGGCACCTCCCCTCCTCGGCCCGGGGCTCTCTAGCGCCTGCTTCCTGGCCTCCCCACCGGCTTCCTGCCCGCTCAGGAGCCCCCGCCTTTGAGGGCTGTCCCCGGTGCCTGCCCACGTGCTCTCCTCGCACACGTAGGCCCAGACCAGGGTTCCTCATATGTCTCATTTCATAACCTCAGTCTCGGTTATCGAATCTCACTGTAAGGGATCCTTGCCTTTGCCTTCAGTGGACTGTGGGCTCCGCAAAGACAGATGCCCTTTTCTGTTTATCTTGGCCTCTCTGATCCTTTGCGTGGCGCCTCATCCGTGTTGGATAATCTGCGTGATAACCAGCGTCAGCACGTCAGGCCCCGGCCGGGAGTCCTGGCATCTGCTGGGGAAGAGATTGGAGTTCTCACAGGACAGGGGGTAAACCAGCCTGGGGACATTTTTAAAGCAGCGAGTCCCCATGCCCCGCCTGTTTTGAGAACACGGGTCCTAAGTTTGTACAGACACAGAAAGGAGACTGTCTTGTCCATCACGTGTATTCACTGTCTAATACGGTTTTGGGAAATGGACCACACAGAAGATTAATGACGGCTCACAGGTGATGAGAGGGAAGCTGCAGTTAAATGAAAATGTAGGAAACAGCGTCCGCGTTTTCCTCTTTGCCCTCCCCGTGGGGGCAGTGGCGTCGTTGGGTTGTCGGGGGCAGGGGAGGAGGCCCCGTCGGGCTGGGTGGTGTAACTGAAGGCAGGCCTTAGGCTCAGGCAGCGGAAAACCACAGGCGCGGAGCAGTGGAGGAGAGGGCTTGGGAGCCCGTGGGCTCTTCCATAGGGAGCCTTCGTGACGGGTCCCCCTGGGAGAGGGCACTCCTGCAGTTATTGCGTCCGGTGCCACGGAGTGAGTGGGGATGGCGTCTCCCTCGCTGCCAGCGCACCCTCATGGGCTCTCCGTGGCAGGGCGGGGACGCGAGGCAGCCTGCCCAGGATGGCCGTTTGTGAATACGTCCGCAGGCGAGGCGCCGGGGTGTCGGCTCTGTCTGCAGTGCTGGCGGCTGGCTGGCCTCAGCAGAGGAACATGCCGGGACGTGGTCTCGGGCCCTTGTGCGGGCGTTGTTTTTCACACACCTAGACAGTAGGAGGAGCCCAGGGTTCCTCCCAGGTCTGCTCTCCAAGACTGCAGGTCTGCCCATCACACAGGCCGCTGTGTGTGACTCTGAAGTTTCTTTTTCCCCGTCCAGTTCAGTAGGCGAGTTTGTTCTCTTAGTAGATATTTATGGAGGGAGCCCTGGGTCGGAGCCAGTCTCGGTTATCGAATCTCACTGTAAGGGATCCTTGCCTTTGCCTTCAGTGGACTGTGGGCTCCGCAAAGACAGATGCCCTTTTCTGTTTATCTTGGCCTCTCTGATCCTTTGCGTGGCGCCTCATCCGTGTTGGATAATCTGCGTGATAACCAGCGTCAGCACGTCAGGCCCCGGCCGGGAGTCCTGGCATCTGCTGGGGAAGAGATTGGAGTTCTCACAGGACAGGGGGTAAACCAGCCTGGGGACATTTTTAAAGCAGCGAGTCCCCATGCCCCGCCTGTTTTGAGAACACGGGTCCTAAGTTTGTACAGACACAGAAAGGAGACTGTCTTGTCCATCACGTGTATTCACTGTCTAATACGGTTTTGGGAAATGGACCACACAGAAGATTAATGACGGCTCACAGGTGATGAGAGGGAAGCTGCAGTTAAATGAAAATGTAGGAAACAGCGTCCGCGTTTTCCTCTTTGCCCTCCCCGTGGGGGCAGTGGCGTCGTTGGGTTGTCGGGGGCAGGGGAGGAGGCCCCGTCGGGCTGGGTGGTGTAACTGAAGGCAGGCCTTAGGCTCAGGCAGCGGAAAACCACAGGCGCGGAGCAGTGGAGGAGAGGGCTTGGGAGCCCGTGGGCTCTTCCATAGGGAGCCTTCGTGACGGGTCCCCCTGGGAGAGGGCACTCCTGCAGTTATTGCGTCCGGTGCCACGGAGTGAGTGGGGATGGCGTCTCCCTCGCTGCCAGCGCACCCTCATGGGCTCTCCGTGGCAGGGCGGGGACGCGAGGCAGCCTGCCCAGGATGGCCGTTTGTGAATACGTCCGCAGGCGAGGCGCCGGGGTGTCGGCTCTGTCTGCAGTGCTGGCGGCTGGCTGGCCTCAGCAGAGGAACATGCCGGGACGTGGTCTCGGGCCCTTGTGCGGGCGTTGTTTTTCACACACCTAGACAGTAGGAGGAGCCCAGGGTTCCTCCCAGGTCTGCTCTCCAAGACTGCAGGTCTGCCCATCACACAGGCCGCTGTGTGTGACTCTGAAGTTTCTTTTTCCCCGTCCAGTTCAGTAGGCGAGTTTGTTCTCTTAGTAGATATTTATGGAGGGAGCCCTGTGCCCCAGAGTCAGGGAGCCACTGAGGGTGTCCTGGGGGCCCAGGTGGCACCCTGTCCCCTACTCTCAGGCTACCCGTGGAAGGAACGTGTGCCCCCAAAGAGGTTATTTCTGAGAGTGCCGGGTGCCGTGAGGAGTCCGGAAATGGCCAGAGGCGGGATTGCACTCTGGCTAGCATTTTCAGGGAGAACTGAGGTGTTGGTGTCTGAGCAGTGACCTGAGGGATGAAAATCAGTGGCCTGAGGAGCATCACTTACCCCACAGACATGAGTGTGAGCAAGCACTGGGAGACAGTGAGGGACAGGGAAGCCTGGCGAACTGCAGGCCGTGGGGCCGCGAAGAGTCGGACAGGACAGAGCGACTGGACCCTGAGGACGCGGGGCGCTGTGGGCGGGGGGCGGGCCCCGGGGTTGTGTGGGAGGGGGCCCGGGGCCCCGGTAGGGGGTCTGGGCTTTGGCCCCATCGCCCCGGAGGGTCTGGAGGGCTCTTAGCAAGGGAACGGTGAAAGTGACTCTCTTCCTGCTGGACTTGCTGTGGTTGGAAGGTGGGAACCTCTTTAACCAGGGGAATGTGAATCTCCCAGAAGAAGCAGGGAACAATGGTTCACGAAGGTTCTGCTTTGAGACATTTCTATCTTATTAAACGATCGGTTCAAGTGCTGTCTTCCCCGGTGGCTTCTGGCTTGCAGGTGGGGGAAGAAGCTGATCATCGTTGCCTCCCAGAACATGCGCTACCGGGCCTTGATCGGCATGGAGGGCGACCCCGACCTGAAGCTCCCCGACTTCTCCTACTGCATCTTGGAGCGGCTAGGCCGGTCCCGGTGGCAAGGGGAGCTCCAGCGCGACCTCCACAGCACTGCTTTCAAGTGAGGCTTGACTTTGCTTCCCTGCTCTGAATCCCCGGCCCCCGTCATTGAGCCCTGCCACCTGGGCAGTCCCCACATCCTTAGTGATTAGAGGCATGGTGCTTTCTCATTGAACAGACCCTGGGAAAAAAGAAAAGGGGGACTTCCGTGGTGGTCCAGTGGTTAAGACCCTGCCCCTTCGTCTATAAGTAGTTTTTTAGTTCAGTAGGCGAGTTTGTTCTCTTAGTAGATATTTATGGAGGGAGCCCTGTGCCCCAGAGTCAGGGAGCCACTGAGGGTGTCCTGGGGGCCCAGGTGGCACCCTGTCCCCTACTCTCAGGCTACCCGTGGAAGGAACGTGTGCCCCCAAAGAGGTTATTTCTGAGAGTGCCGGGTGCCGTGAGGAGTCCGGAAATGGCCAGAGGCGGGATTGCACTCTGGCTAGCATTTTCAGGGAGAACTGAGGTGTTGGTGTCTGAGCAGTGACCTGAGGGATGAAAATCAGTGGCCTGAGGAGCATCACTTACCCCACAGACATGAGTGTGAGCAAGCACTGGGAGACAGTGAGGGACAGGGAAGCCTGGCGAACTGCAGGCCGTGGGGCCGCGAAGAGTCGGACAGGACAGAGCGACTGGACCCTGAGGACGCGGGGCGCTGTGGGCGGGGGGCGGGCCCCGGGGTTGTGTGGGAGGGGCCGGGCCCTGGTAGGGGGTCTGGGCTTTGGCCCCATCGCCCCGGAGGGTCTGGAGGGCTCTTAGCAAGGGAACGGTGAAAGTGACTCTCTTCCTGCTGGACTTGCTGTGGTTGGAAGGTGGGAACCTCTTTAACCAGGGGAATGTGAATCTCCCAGAAGAAGCAGGGAACAATGGTTCACGAAGGTTCTGCTTTGAGACATTTCTATCTTATTAAACGATCGGTTCAAGTGCTGTCTTCCCCGGTGGCTTCTGGCTTGCAGGTGGGGGAAGAAGCTGATCATCGTTGCCTCCCAGAACATGCGCTACCGGGCCTTGATCGGCATGGAGGGCGACCCCGACCTGAAGCTCCCCGACTTCTCCTACTGCATCTTGGAGCGGCTAGGCCGGTCCCGGTGGCAAGGGGAGCTCCAGCGCGACCTCCACAGCACTGCTTTCAAGTGAGGCTTGACTTTGCTTCCCTGCTCTGAATCCCCGGCCCCCGTCATTGAGCCCTGCCACCTGGGCAGTCCCCACATCCTTAGTGATTAGAGGCATGGTGCTTTCTCATTGAACAGACCCTGGGAAAAAAGAAAAGGGGGACTTCCGTGGTGGTCCAGTGGTTAAGACCCTGCCCCTTCCGTTGCAAGTGGCACAGGTTCGATCCCTGGTCAGGGAGCTAAGATCGGCATGCGGCACGGCATGGCCAGAAATAGGGGAAAAAGAGGGCTTCCCTGGTGGTCCAGTGGATAGGGACACCGCCTTGCAGTGCAAGGGGCGCCGGTTCGATCCCTGGCCTGGGAGGATCCCACGTGCTGCGGAGCAGCTGGACCAATGTGTCCAATCGCCGAGCCGGAGCTCTGGAGCGCATGCGCCCAGAGCCCGCGCTCTGCAACAACAGACACCACTGCGATGGGAGGCCCACAGGAGCCAAAGAACAAAGACGGATGAAAATAGAGAAATGAAAGACCAATGGAGGTGGCCCGCCCGCTTCCCTGCCTCCCCAACCCGACCCCTGCCTAAAATACATAAATAAATACATTTTTAAAAGAAAAAAAAAGAAAGAAAAAGAAAGACCCTGCGGTGACTGCAGAATTTATTGTCCAAACCATACATTCTGAGAGTGAAGGGTAGAGCTGTCTGGAAGACATGCTCAGGTAGTAGGCATATATTTAGACTGTCTGGCAAACCAGAATGCACGGTCACCCTAGTGATTGGCCGCTACATGATTAGATACTCAAGTCTAGTCTGATCAGCTGCTTGCTGGCCCAGCCATCCCTTCCCCGTCAGTTCCCGGGTCCTCTGCACCCGCCCCCGCCTCCATCTCCCCGTCCACTTCTCCTGAGGGTCTGGGGCAGCCTTAGGTTGGGGCGCTTTCCACGGCTCTTGTCGCATAGCGATGATTCTCCTCGGTGGGCTGGATGGGGTGTGTGTCTCTGGCTCGCATCCTCTGCAGCGTGGGGTGAGCGCAATCAGCAACGCAGAATGGCCGCCCGCTCTCGTCCTCTCCTCCAGGGTGGACGCAGGGAAGCTGCACTATCACAGGAAGATTTTGAACAAAAACGGGCTGATCACCATGCAGTCACACGTGATCCGATTACCCACCGGAGCCCAGCAGCACTCCATCCTCCTCCTCCTGAACCGGTTTCACATGGACAGGTACAGTGTTCAGCTCTGTGTTTCAGCCTCGTGTCTTAGGCCTTTCGAAATCCGAGAGGCGGGACGTCCCTGGTGGTCCAGTGGTAAAGAATCTGCCTGCCCCTGTGGGGGGGTGTGGGTTCATTGCCTGGTCTGGAAGCTCCATGCCTTGAAGTGCAGCCAGAGAGGAAAAGAAAAAAAAAGTCCTAGGGGCGAAATCAGAATATGACTAGCTTTTACAGAAAGATTTTTCCATCTGTTTCTGATTTTGAAACTAAGCCATGCTTATTTAGAAAATCTGGGAATTATATAGAAAAGAAGGAGATGAAATGCCTCTCACCCCCACAGCCCGGCAACAGGGACTATTAATGTTTTGGTGAGGTTTAGGGGGAGGGTAAAAATCAAAGTAAGTCAGTCAAACTTGACTTGTTATGGCGACAGAATTCTGTGGGTAGAAGGGAGAACAAGGGACTAAGTCAAGGTCTGTATTTAAATCTTTGCTCTTGACGTGGGTGCAGTCACTTGACCTCACTGAACCACTGTTCCCTCTTCTCGAGAGCCCATGGCACTGCCTGGTGCTCGTTCATAAGCAGAGGATCTCTGTGCCTTCATGCAAATTTCATACATGGAAAGGCAGTCAAAATGGAGACGTCTCCAGATTGCCTACCTGTGCGCTCCCTGCTGCTGGACCGGTGGGCAGTTAAAGCCAGGTCCACCTTCCCCAGTAGCGTGACCGAGTCTTCTCCGCCCCTCTCCCAACAGCCCCCCACCCCGCCCCTCCCACCCTCACTCCACTTCCCCCGCCCACTTTCATCCCCTCCCCTCTACCCACAGCCGAGCAGCCCTGGGCTCCTTCAGTAGCTTCCCATGGTGCCCATGAGCTTGTGAGGATTTATTATGACCTCCGTGTGTCCCTACTCAGGCGCTCCAGCTGTGTCCGACTCTTTGCGACTCCACGGACAGCAGCTCTCCAGGCTCCTCGGTCCATGGGATTCTCCAGGCTCTTACTGGAGTGGGCTGCCATGCCCTCCTCCCGGGGATCTTCCTGACCCCAGAATCGAACCTGAGTCTCCTGCATTGCAGGTGGATTCTTCACCCACTGAGCCACCCGGGAAGCCCCATTATGGCCTCCTCCACTTCATGTTAAAAATGCAATGATGGAGAAGAACATGGCAACCCACTCCAGTATTCTTGCCTGGGAAATCCCCTGGACAGGCGAGCCTGGCGGGCTTCAATCCCTGGGGTTACAAAGATTGGACACGACTTATGAACACGCATACTTGACACTCTGGATGGATTTTCTAGGTCCAAGTCACCCTTTGAAAAACTGCCTCGTTTTGTACTGCTTTGTGTAAAAGTAAAGACTATTGTTTAAGACCAAAAAAAATGCGAGGGAACGGAAGGTCGATCACACCAGTGAAGTGAGAGTTGAATTAGAATTGTGTCCTGATTAATGGAGAGAGTCCTGTATGTTGATGAAGGAAGACCTGGGTTCACATTTTGTGCCTGAGTTTTAGAAAAGCTGAACTTTACGAAATAATCCCTATCTTTTCTTAACAAGTGATTTATAAGGAAATATGTGAATAGATACTTCCTAAACTTTAAGGTGTTGTCAACTCAAAAAATACACAAAGTTATATTTTATTCAGTGGGAATTCTTAGAACTTCAGGCTTGGAAGGCGTCATCTCAGCAACCGTGAGAACGGCTCTGAGGAGGCAAGGGCCGGCGGGGACCAGGTTATATAGAAGTCTTTAAGAGTGTGAGAAATGGAATTACCTCCTTCTGTATTAGTAAGCACGGGTGTCACTGTCATCAGCTGATGCAACAGTCCTTCGTGAGGCAGTGAGCCCTGAGGAGACTCAGGATATGGAAACACGAGATACAGGCCCACGTAGCTGAGGTGCACGTCTCAAGAGTGAGTTCAGCAAGCCCTGACTCTCTCAGCTTCCCATACAAAGAAAAGCACTAAATTCCTTAACTTGGGATATCTGGTTTTCCCTGGTTGAGAACTAAGACCCTGTATGCCAACATGTTCCCCCTCTTCCAAAAAAAAGGGCTTCCCTGGTGGTCCAGTGGGTAAAGAGTCCGCCTTGCAGTGCAAAGGGAACCAGTTCGATCCTTGGCCTGAGAAGATCCCATGTGCCGCAGAGTGGCTGAATGGGTGTGTCCAATTACCAGCCAGCGCTCTGGAGCACATGCGCCCAGAACCGGTGCTTTACCGTGAGAAAGGCCACTGCAGTGGGAGGCCCACACGTGCCAAAGAAAAAAATGGATGAAAATAAATTTAAATAAAAGAGGCATGATGGGGGAAAGGGGGGAAAAACTAAAAAGAAAAACAAGAACAACTCGCAAACAACAAAAAAAGACAGAATCGGGCTTCCCCTGGTGGTTCAGTGGGTAAGGACACCGCCTTGCAGTGCAAGGGGCGCCGGTTCAATCCCTGGCCTGGGAAGGTCCCACGTGCGGTGGAGCAGCTGGACCGATGTGTCCAATTACCGAGCCAGAGTTCTGGAGCACCTGCGCCCAGAGCCAACGCTCTGCAACGACAGAGGCCACCGCGACGGGAGGCCCACAGGAGCCAAAGAACAAAGATAGATGAAAATAGAGAAATGAAAGACCAATAGCAGTGGCCCACCCGCTCCCCTCCCTCCCCAACCTGACTCCCGCCCCAAAAAATAAATAAATAAATAAATCTTTAAAAAAAAAAAAAGACAGGATCAATTATATCAACAAACTTAAACTTTAATACCAAATATCAACTTAATGTGGAATATTTTGCATGACTATAGAAGTTTCTACATTTTCACCAGTTTGTGTTGTATTTAATTTGTAAACTCATTCTTTTAAATTGAATAGAGCTCTTTATAAATTCAGGTGTTTTTTTTTAGAGAAGTAGAGATGATTTACAACGTCAGTCTCTACTGTACTGTAAGGGACTCAGGTACACATATAGAGGCATTGGTTTTTTATATTCTTTTCCACTATGGTTTATCTCAGGGTACTTAGCTCCCTGTGCTATACAGCGGGCGCCCGTGTTCTCGCTTCCCTGTCTGTAATAGTGTGCATCTGCCTGGCGCACGCCTTCCGTCCGTTTCTCCCCTCCTGTGCTCCCCTTGGTAACCACAAGTCTGTTCTCTGTGAGTGTATTTCTGTTTGTAGGTGGGTTTATTTGTGCCATATTTTAGATTCCACATATAAGTGATATCATATGGTGTGTAAATTCAATTTTGATAATAATTTCCAGAGGTAGAGATCGTTCATGTAGAATGTGTACACAGATGTACAATCTAAACAGACCAAACTGGAGGTCTCATAGCTTTACTGAAAAGAAGTTATGAATCAGGTATTGGAATATAAACGTGTGTGTGTTTGTGTGCTTAGTTACTCAGTCGTGTCTGACTCTTTGTGACCCCCTGAACTGTAGCCAGGCTCCTCTGTCCATGGAATTTTCCAGGCAGGAATCCTAGAGCGGGTTGCCATTTTCTTCTCCAGGGGATCTGCCCCACCCAGGGGACAGGATAAACTTACTAGTTTACAAAGAACAGTTGGAATACATTAAAATTGCTTGCTCAGATGACTAAGGCTTTATTACTTGTAAAGTTTGGCTGAGGGAGCATTTCCTGCAGTTTGAATTTTAAAAGTGCCACTTTCTGTCTTTCTTTTGGTTTCAGGTCTTGCCTGATTGAGCAAATTAGTTAGACTCAGTTCAGTCTCAGGACCATATGGCCTGTACTTGCATTTCTGGTTTGTAAAGATTTGCAGGAGGAGGACAGTTACTTTTCATTCCCCTGAAGAACAGGTCTGCAACCTAAATGATTCTCAAAGATTGATTGGCCCAGCTTTATATTATCAGTGAGACAATTGCTAAGTAAGCTGAAATTTACGACGTCTTTGTTTTAGAACTTTAGAATTTATCATGATTTGAAATTCATTTAAAATTTCATATAAATAAAATAAAAATTTATTTAAATAAATTTATAAGACATTCAGCGAAAACCTTCTTTCTGAGTTTACAAGTTCAACCCAGAGCAAAATCACTGTTTATTTTTATTAGCCTTGAATATTAGTTCCCAGTTGTTACTTATTTATATGGATCAGGTAACCCTGTTGCTTTCCTTCAGTGGTTCAGGTAATATTTCCTAGGGGGTGGATTCACTGATACATACACCTTGTCTTATAGTACCACGCAGGCGACACATTACCCCAGTGAAACATGTCTACCCACATTATAATTCACCAGTTAAATATACCAGTTTTATATCCTTTCATCTCAGTTCTGTCGACTTTTATGCCTTTGAACCTTGTCCCTATTAAATTCCACATATAAGTGATATCATATGGTGTGTAAATTCAATTTTGATAATAATTTCCAGAGGTAGAGATCGTTCATGTAGAATGTGTACACAGATGTACAATCTAAACAGACCAAACTGGAGGTCTCATAGCTTTACTGAAAAGAAGTTATGAATCAGGTATTGGAATATAAACGTGTGTGTGTTTGTGTGCTTAGTTACTCAGTCGTGTCTGACTCTTTGTGACCCCCTGAACTGTAGCCAGGCTCCTCTGTCCATGGAATTTTCCAGGCAGGAATCCTAGAGCGGGTTGCCATTTTCTTCTCCAGGGGATCTGCCCCACCCAGGGGACAGGATAAACTTACTAGTTTACAAAGAACAGTTGGAATACATTAAAATTGCTTGCTCAGATGACTAAGGCTTTATTACTTGTAAAGTTTGGCTGAGGGAGCATTTCCTGCAGTTTGAATTTTAAAAGTGCCACTTTCTGTCTTTCTTTTGGTTTCAGGTCTTGCCTGATTGAGCAAATTAGTTAGACTCAGTTCAGTCTCAGGACCATATGGCCTGTACTTGCATTTCTGGTTTGTAAAGATTTGCAGGAGGAGGACAGTTACTTTTCATTCCCCTGAAGAACAGGTCTGCAACCTAAATGATTCTCAAAGATTGATTGGCCCAGCTTTATATTATCAGTGAGACAATTGCTAAGTAAGCTGAAATTTACGACGTCTTTGTTTTAGAACTTTAGAATTTATCATGATTTGAAATTCATTTAAAATTTCATATAAATAAAATAAAAATTTATTTAAATAAATTTATAAGACATTCAGCGAAAACCTTCTTTCTGAGTTTACAAGTTCAACCCAGAGCAAAATCACTGTTTATTTTTATTAGCCTTGAATATTAGTTCCCAGTTGTTACTTATTTATATGGATCAGGTAACCCTGTTGCTTTCCTTCAGTGGTTCAGGTAATATTTCCTAGGGGGTGGATTCACTGATACATACACCTTGTCTTATAGTACCACGCAGGCGACACATTACCCCAGTGAAACATGTCTACCCCACATTATAATTACCATCTTATGTGAAACCAGTTAAATATACCAGTTTTATATCCTTTCATCTCAGTTCTGTCGACTTTTATGCCTTTGAACTTTGGTTTTCTTTAGAGTCCAATCAACAAGCTGCTAGGATCTTACGGGAGGAGCTTTAGAAGTTTTTCTTTCTGTATTTCCTGTCCATTTTATCTATTTATATAAAAGGCTGTGGGATCCCCCGAGTTGGGGTGAGCCAAGGAGCTCAAGCCCTTTGGCCCAGATAGTTGCTCGTTGGCTATCTCAGCATAATTTTTTTTCTTCCCTTTATGTAATTTTTATTTATTTGCCATTGTTGTTTTTAGGGGTTAAGTCATATCTGTCTCTTTTGCGACCCGGTGAACAGTAGCCTGCCAGACTCCTCTGTCCGTGGGATACCCCAGGCAGGAATACTGGAATGGGTTGTCATTTCCTTCTCCAGGGGATCTTCCCAACCCAGGGATCGAACTGACATCTCTTGTATTGGCAGGCAGATTCTTTATACCTGAGCCACCAGGGAAGCCCCAATTTACACTTAAAAAATATTATGCGTATTTAAGCCAGAGTAAACAGAATGGACTTCTTTGGCTTTTAATGTTGAGGACTGATGGGACCTCCCTTTTTTTGGTCCCATTTAACCCTAGGAAGTGTAATACCAAAACTCTGTGTTTTAATCACATAAATATCCGTTTTATTTATGCCATTTTTAATAACCATCTAATGATTTCTTTATTCATTTGAGATTAAGTCCTTTTTGGAAATACATTCTACCTTCTTGGAAGAAAAGTATCTTTCCTGTAAGTTTTTTCCTGTTAATAATTATTCTAATCTTTTCCTCAGCATCTGTAAGACTCACTGAGGGAAAGCATAGACCACAGATAAAACTTCCCAAACCTGTTTTCCTCTGTTTTAAATTAAAGAAATTCTTCTGTATGATCAAAAGATGCAGGCATTTCAAGCAATCATTTCATGCAAGTTCTGTCCATAGAATCTCGTCTGTACACCACCGCTAGTCAGGTGACCCTGGCCGTGGGACTGGACCACTCAGAGCCTCAGTTCTTTCCAGCTTTAAAGGACAGCTGTCCTCTGAGACCGAAGACCAAGGTTCTGTAGTTACACATGTTGTCATTTAAATCTTGACATCTTTAAAACAAAAAGGAAAGACAGGCTTCCCTGGTGGCTTAGCTGGTAAAGAATCCACCTGCAATGCTGGAGACCTAGGTTTGATCCCTGGGTTGGGAAGTTCCTTTAGAGGAGACGATGGCAACCCATGCCAGTATTCTTGCTTGGAGAATCCCATGGAGCTAGGAGCCTGGTGGGCTGCAGTCCATGGGGTCACAAAGAGTCAGACACAACTGAACAACCAAGCATAGCACAGTGCATCTTTTAAAAAAAACAAACAAACAGGCAGTTGTTAGCGACAGGTCTGAAAAAATGAATTATCTCTTGTTTCTCACAGGAGGAGCAAATACGACATCCTCATGGAGAAGCTTTCAGCTCTGTTGAGCGCGCGGAATAACCGGACAGAGACCCTCGGGAAGCTGAGGGAGGAACTGGTGAGCTGGCTGGCTGCCCTGGGCCGGGTTGAATCCATCCCTACCGCAGTGGGGGTCCCTGTCATCCCAGCCCGCATGAAGCCAGCGGGATTTTCCTTTGGTTTACAGAATAAAAACAGGGCTCCATCTTTCATGTAAACCCTTCCTGCTCTTGGGTGGCCTTGGTTTTCCCCTGGGGTTTGTGCCAAGTCTTGCTATTAAAGTTCCGGAGGGGTGAATCTGGGCCTTAAGATTTGCTTTCATAAATAATCAGGCTTGTAATTTTCTTCTTTTTAAAATGTGTTTATGTTTTATTTTCTTTCTTTCTGGGAAATACATTCTACCTTCTTGGAAGAAAAGTATCTTTCCTGTAAGTTTTTTCCTGTTAATAATTATTCTAATCTTTTCCTCAGCATCTGTAAGACTCACTGAGGGAAAGCATAGACCACAGATAAAACTTCCCAAACCTGTTTTCCTCTGTTTTAAATTAAAGAAATTCTTCTGTATGATCAAAAGATGCAGGCATTTCAAGCAATCATTTCATGCAAGTTCTGTCCATAGAATCTCGTCTGTACACCACCGCTAGTCAGGTGACCCTGGCCGTGGGACTGGACCACTCAGAGCCTCAGTTCTTTCCAGCTTTAAAGGACAGCTGTCCTCTGAGACCGAAGACCAAGGTTCTGTAGTTACACATGTTGTCATTTAAATCTTGACATCTTTAAAACAAAAAGGAAAGACAGGCTTCCCTGGTGGCTTAGCTGGTAAAGAATCCACCTGCAATGCTGGAGACCTAGGTTTGATCCCTGGGTTGGGAAGTTCCTTTAGAGGAGACGATGGCAACCCATGCCAGTATTCTTGCTTGGAGAATCCCATGGAGCTAGGAGCCTGGTGGGCTGCAGTCCATGGGGTCACAAAGAGTCAGACACAACTGAACAACCAAGCATAGCACAGTGCATCTTTTAAAAAAAACAAACAAACAGGCAGTTGTTAGCGACAGGTCTGAAAAAATGAATTATCTCTTGTTTCTCACAGGAGGAGCAAATACGACATCCTCATGGAGAAGCTTTCAGCTCTGTTGAGCGCGCGGAATAACCGGACAGAGACCCTCGGGAAGCTGAGGGAGGAACTGGTGAGCTGGCTGGCTGCCCTGGGCCGGGTTGAATCCATCCCTACCGCAGTGGGGGTCCCTGTCATCCCAGCCCGCATGAAGCCAGCGGGATTTTCCTTTGGTTTACAGAATAAAAACAGGGCTCCATCTTTCATGTAAACCCTTCCTGCTCTTGGGTGGCCTTGGTTTTCCCCTGGGGTTTGTGCCAAGTCTTGCTATTAAAGTTCCTGCGGAGGGGTGAATCTGGGCCTTAAGATTTGCTTTCATAAATAATCAGGCTTGTAATTTTCTTTCTTTTTTAAAAAAATGTGTTTATGTTTTATTTTTGGCTGTTCTGGGTCTTTGCTGCTGCCTGGGCTACTTTCTAGTTGCGGTACGCAGGCTTCTCCTTGTGGTGGCTTCTCTTGATGCAGAGCACAGGATGTAGGAACATGGATTTCAATCACTGTGGAGCTCAGGCTTAGTTGCCCGAAGCATGTGCGATCTTCCCAGGTCAGAGATCAAACCTGTGTCTCCTGCCTTGGCTGGCAGATTCTGAACCACCAAGGAAGTCCAGGTTTGTTGTTTTCTTCCCACTAGTCCTGTACTTGTGTGACTCAAGAGTGGGACTTGAACTCAACACAGTCTTTTAGCTGAGATCACACACCTGGTTTCAAGACTTAGTGAAGCTCAGCCTCTTGATGTCTCATCAGAGAAAAAATTCCGTGAGAGACAATGTGATAGGTAGGGAGTGGATGTGTTTAGAGAGAAACACTCTCTGCAGACAGTGTGTAGGCCATCCCCAAAGGCAAGAGCAGCCTCGAAATGTGGTGTGTTTGGTTTTTATGGGCTGGATAAGTCCATAGGCTAATGAGTGGGAGGATCATTCCAGCTGTTTCAGCGGTAGAGGTAGGGATTTCCAGAAATTGGGCCACCGTGCTGGTTATTCAGCCTCAGAACTGTCGTGGCACCTAGAGTGTGTCATTTAGCTGGCTGAGGTACTGTGACGGGCATGTACCCGGGTTCGGGGTCTAGTGGAAGTCGACTCTCCCGTCCTCTTGGACTTAACTTGGTTCTGATCAGTTTGTGTCTTTGGGCTATGTCATTCTTTTAAAGTTTGTCCCCTGGCCCTTTCCTCCTGTTTCAGTTTTTTTTTTCTCTTGTTCTTTAAGATTTGTTTGTTTGCTCTGTTTTTTGGCTGTGCTGGGTTTTAGTTTCAGCTTGCGGGACCTTTAGTTGCGGTAGGCGAATTTTTAATTGCAGCATGGGGAACCTAGTTTCTAACCAGGGCCCCCTGCATTGGGAGCTCAGTCTTAACGGCTGGACCACCCGGGAAGTCCCCTGTTTCTGCTTTATACTGAAATAGCTGATGACTGCACGGAGAAGGCAGTCAGCCGACACGGGGCCCGAGGCGTCACAGACCCGCTGCATCTTTGAGCCCAGGACCCAAGGCAGCGATGAAGCGAGAGAGTGGGAGAGAACACAGAGGGCTGCTGCTTCCTGTCTGAAGCCAGTGCTCTTTGATAGAAGTTAGGAGAACTGACCCTGGAAATGGGAGACAAATAAGATTGCCCTGTAGGTAAAACAGCATAACCTGAAGTCGAGGTTGGGCGTGATTGTAGTATAACAGGGATAGACTCCAGGCAGATTCTGAACCACCAAGGAAGTCCAGGTTTGTTGTTTTCTTCCCACTAGTCCTGTACTTGTGTGACTCAAGAGTGGGACTTGAACTCAACACAGTCTTTTAGCTGAGATCACACACCTGGTTTCAAGACTTAGTGAAGCTCAGCCTCTTGATGTCTCATCAGAGAAAAAATTCCGTGAGAGACAATGTGATAGGTAGGGAGTGGATGTGTTTAGAGAGAAACACTCTCTGCAGACAGTGTGTAGGCCATCCCCAAAGGCAAGAGCAGCCTCGAAATGTGGTGTGTTTGGTTTTTATGGGCTGGATAAGTCCATAGGCTAATGAGTGGGAGGATCATTCCAGCTGTTTCAGCGGTAGAGGTAGGGATTTCCAGAAATTGGGCCACCGTGCTGGTTATTCAGCCTCAGAACTGTCGTGGCACCTAGAGTGTGTCATTTAGCTGGCTGAGGTACTGTGACGGGCATGTACCCGGGTTCGGGGTCTAGTGGAAGTCGACTCTCCCGTCCTCTTGGACTTAACTTGGTTCTGATCAGTTTGTGTCTTTGGGCTATGTCATTCTTTTAAAGTTTGTCCCCTGGCCCTTTCCTCCTGTTTCAGTTTTTTTTTTCTCTTGTTCTTTAAGATTTGTTTGTTTGCTCTGTTTTTTGGCTGTGCTGGGTTTTAGTTTCAGCTTGCGGGACCTTTAGTTGCGGTAGGCGAATTTTTAATTGCAGCATGGGGAACCTAGTTTCTAACCAGGGCCCCCTGCATTGGGAGCTCAGTCTTAACGGCTGGACCACCCGGGAAGTCCCCTGTTTCTGCTTTATACTGAAATAGCTGATGACTGCACGGAGAAGGCAGTCAGCCGACACGGGGCCCGAGGCCGTCACAGACCCGCTGCATCTTTGAGCCCAGGACCCAAGGCAGCGATGAAGCGAGAGAGTGGGGAGAGAACACAGAGGGGCTGCTGCTTCCTGTCTGAAGCCAGTGCTCTTTGATAGAAGTTAGGAGAACTGACCCTGGAAATGGGAGACAAATAAGATTGCCCTGTAGGTAAAACAGCAGAACCTGAAGTCGAGGTTGGGCGTGATTGTAGTTAGTCCCCAGAGGAGCTTGGAGGCTGATTATAGACTCCAGGCAGATCCTGGCTCCTCCCCTGTGCTCCCCTGGGGAGGCTCTGTGCTCTGACCTCACTGTGCAGAGGGAGGCGAGGCCTCGCTTCTCTGCTGCTCCGTTCCTTGTGTACCCAAGTCTCTTTAAAGCCGAGGTTATGGGACTTCCCTGGTGGTCCAGCGGCTAGGACACTGCGCGCTCACTGCTGAGGGCCTGGGCTCCATCGCTGGTCGGAGAACTAGCAACCCATAAGCTGCATGGTGAAGCTAAAAACAAAAAAGCAGAAAGTATGAACTGAGGCTTGTGTAGGCGTCAGATAGGGCCTGCACATGTTAAAAAGAACTTTGACCTTGCATCTTTTAAAAGTTGAGATTTTGCTTCAAAATCTAGGTTACCGGCTTCCCTCTGGCCAGCCAGGGCCAGCGGTCTCTCATGACCGCAGTTATCTGGAGCTGGCTGTGAGCTGGCCAGTCCCCTCCACCCCGGCCCCAGGCCCCTCACCCCCGGTCGGCTCTCAGCCGCCCAGGCAGGGCCATCTGTCTCTCCGTGAGCGCTGCTGTTCAGGAGGCGAGAAGTGTTTCTCAGTGTCTGAGTGTCAAAAGTGGGGAATGAACGGTAGACTGACACGGCCTCTTCCTGAGAGACCCTAGTCAGGATGGAAGCTCCTCCATGTTCAGTGAAGAAATACCTGTCCTCTTTATTTTTCTTTGGTCTGTCCAGCCCACGTGGACACTGGAGTCTGGCACCCTCTGCTCTCAAGTCCTTTGAGGTGGAGAGAGAGAGCCAGTCTGGTCTCAGGTCAGCCCCGGGGACGAGCTAAGCCACAGGATTTGACTGATAGAGGGCATTGTTTATTCATTTATTTACTCGTTCATTCCACACATGCACTTTAAGGTTATTTATTTATTTATCTTTGGCTGTGCTGGATCTTTGTTGCTGTGCGGGCTTTTCCTTAGTTACAGCAAACAGGGGCTGCTCTCTAGTTGCAGTGCGTGGGCTTCTCATCACAGTGGCTTCTCTTGTCACAGCCTGCAGGCTCAGTAGCCACGGCGCATGGCCTTCGCTGCTCTGCCGCGTGTGGGGTCTTCCAGCTCGGGGATCAGACCTGCGTTGGCAGGTGGATTCTTTGCCATGGACACACCAGGGAAACTGTGTTCAACACGGTGATAAAAATGAAAATGTGTGACAGTTCCGGGCAGTCACAGGCTCGTCTCATTGGAGGAGCCGACGTGACCACGTGCTTAGGCCAGACTGTTCCTTGGGAGGATATTGTTGAGGTCCATGCACGGGTTAGAAAAGAATTTCCAGACAGGAGGCAGAGTGAGAGGAGGGTGAAGTTTATCAGAGTCGGGGAAGGGAGGGCTGGCTTAAGTGAAAAAGTGGGAGACGCAGAACAGTGGGCCTCACGGCGGGCTGGCTCAAGGGAGAGCTGAGCCTAAGCAGGGGTCTTTGATCCATCTTATAGCCAGGGTCTGCTCTGCAGTGGCACAGGGGTCTTCAGGATCCCCGCTGATTGGGCGGTGGACTGGGTGGGGTGGAGTGATGACTACAGCCTGAGGGAGAGACCGTAGGGCCCCAGGAGTGGCCGAGGGGTCTCAAGGATTGGGCGGGGTACTGTAGCCCGGGAGGAGGGAAGCACAGTAAGGGTCTGGTTTATCTCTTCTTGGATTCCAAGACCCTCCTCATTTGCCTTGTTCTTTCATCCTTGGGCTCCACGCCAGGAGAGCTGGAAGAAGCTTTGTAGATCAAATTCCCATTGTGCTGGGCTTGGAAGATGAAGTGAGCCCAGAGGAGACAGAGGAGACCAGCTCGAAGAGGCGCGGGGCTGCGGGAGGCGGCGGGGGTTCCGAAGTTGGCCATGACCCAGGGCCAGCCAGGTGGCAGTGTGCCCCATGGGAGTAGTAAGAGGCGTGGCTGGAAAGGAACATTGGGGCCAGATGAGGAAGGTCTCGAGCGTCGGGCTGGGGAGTTGGATTTCAGCCTTTAGCCCGAGGAGCTGCTGGTGGCTGTGTCCAAGTGGGGACGGGCAGGAGAAGGGTGTTTAGGGAACAGCTAGTGGGCAGAGCGGTGGGGGCAGGCTGTGGAGGTGGTGCTGTGGCCTCAGGGTGGGCGGGTGGCCTGGTGAGGGACGGCAGCCGGGCTGTGAGTGCTGGGGGGGACAGAGGCGTCTGTGGTCTGGCTTGAGTGACAGCCCCTCCCTAGGATGGCCCAGAGCCTGCTGGCAGGTTCCTGGGGGCAGGGACCCCGTGTGCCGAGCCTCCGCCATGAGGGCGGCCCTGCCCCCGTGATCACTCTGACCCTGGTTGTTGAATGAGTGTGTGGCTACCGTACAGAGTTCAGAAAGAGGAGCGAGTTTGCTCAAGGATGAGGCACATAGCAGTTTGGGGTTTTATTTTTATTTTTTTGCTATACCGTGAGGCCTGCGGGGTCTTGGCTCCCTGACCAAAGATCAAACCCTCACCCCCAGCATTTGGAAGCGTGGAGTTTTAGCTATTGGACCACCAGGGAAGTCCCATGAAATTTTTGATTTTAGGATTTTTTGAGTATGGAGATCTTCTGACTTGGTGGTTTCTAGTCAGCTGCTGGAAATGGAGGTCAGAGAAGGCGGAGCAGGATGAATAAATTACTAGACTCTGGGTGAGCTGGATGCTGTGAATGTGGATGCTGTCTTTTGTGGGGTGGGGGAGGCTGATTTCTCTCCTTAGCTGGGCAGATTATGTGAGTCCTTGATGGCAGCCCGTCCTGCCCCCGTACCCCCCAGTCGTAGGATGGTCCACGGGGTCAGGGCCACATGTCGAGGGCTGGGATTTGATGGATTGCTGTCCGTAGGGTCTTCCCACGAAGCTGGGCACACCTAGATGAACGACAGGTGCCATTTGCAGGCCAGGGGGCTGAGTGAGCCGTCTGTGAGCTGTCTGTGTATCTCTGATGACCCTGTGTTCCGCTGCCCAGGGGCCAGGCGCGCTGAGAGGTGATCGCGGGTGTGACGGCCGCAGCCCGGGGGCCTGTGCTCAGCCCGGAGGCGCCAGGAACCACCCTACTCTTGCGCGCCTCCTGCCGTTCAAGCGGTCCCCTGCCTCGCTCTCCCAGAGGTGGCAAAAGCAAGCTAGTGGTGGCCCGGGCGGTGGTGTGTGTTGGTGAAGCAGGCCAGGTGCTGGCACTCTTGTGAGGGAGCTCCCGGGTGGCCTCGTGGTTAGGTGAGCGCCTCCACGGCTGTGGCCCACGCTCCTGGCCAGGGAGCCTGAGATCCTGGAAGCCGAGTGGCGCAGCCGACACAAACTGTCTTGGTATCAGTATGGATTCAAGACGTGTTTCCTTTCCCTCTTAGCTGCCATGAGGGAAGAGCAGCACAGAAGGGGTGATAAAGGGGACCGAGCTCCAGCCTCACCGTGCCAGGGCTCTGGCGGGCGGAGGCGGCTGGCGGCGGCCTGCCTGTTGGAGGGCACAGCTGGCCCCCACCTCCACGGGCTCGGACTTACTGCCACATCCTGTTTTCCAAGAGCAGCCGGAATCTGTTCTGTTTTGTTTTTTAACATGAAATCTCTCATTCTTTAATGTTGGCAAGTAAATTACTTTCTTCAAAAAAGGCATGCGGATGGAAACCCATGGCCTGTGCTGGCAGCGGCCCTTTGGTACCCACGATGGCTCTAGGACCGTGTATGGTCATTTTGATATTGTCACTGGACCACTAGGGAAGTCCCTAAGGTTTTTTTTCCCCTCCCTAAAAGTTTTTAAATTTGGTTTTTTCTCTTCCACTGCCTGTCGGAGTTGTGTGTATATATCTATTAACAATTTAATTGTAGGGACTTCCCTGATGGTCCTGTGGTTAAGACTCAGTGCTTCTACTGCAGGGGGTGAAAGTCTGATCTCTGGTCGGGGAACTAAGATCCTACATGCTGCGTGGCATGACCAAAAAAAAAAAAATTAATACTGCACTTACTTGATTAAAAAACCAAGCACTATGAGAAGGTACACAGTGGGAATCTTCCAGCGCTGCCCCATCTCCCTCGTCCTCACCCCTTTTGGGTGTGTCTTTCGGGATCTTTTTGGGCAGATCTCCTTCCCATTCTCATCATCAAAAGGTAGGACGGTTTCTGCACTGCTCTGGTTCATTCTGTTCCCGGGACAGGCGTTTCCTCATGAGTGCCCCCGCTGCTTCCTCGTTTCCTCACTCAGTACCATCCATTAACTCAGTCCCTCTTGTACCTTTACACGACCCTCCGGTGGTTTCAGATCGCCTGCTCGTACCTAACAGCTGCATTTAAATGCTGCAGGGGCTGTGCGAGAGGACCTTCAAGCGACTGTACCAGTACATGCTGAACGCGGGCCTGGCCAAAGTGGTGCCTCTCCCCCTGAAAGAGATCCACCCCGAGCGTGGGCCTTGCAAGACCAAGAAAGGTAAAGTGGTCTTGGCAGCTCCCCGGGCTGCTCGATGCTTTTCACTTCTCCTTTCTAAGCGCCGTCGTGCCCTCTGGTCACGTTCTGCCTCGCAGTGGCATGACTTCATGTTATTTTCTTCAGCTCTTTCATTCCTCAGCCCCTGGCTCAGGACCATCTATGTAAAATCCCATTCTGGGGCTTCCCTGGCAGTCCAGTGGGTAAGGACACCACCTTGCAGTGCAAGGGGCGCCGGTTCGATCCCTGGCCTGGGAAGATCCCACGTGCCGCAGAGCGGCTGGACCCACATGTCCAATCACTGAGCCGGAGCTCTGGAGCGCATGCGCCCAGAGCCAGTGCTCTGTGACAACAGAGGCCACTGCGATGGGAGGCCCACACGGGCCAAAGAACAAAGATGGATGAATGGACAAATGAAAGACCAATAGAAGTGGCCCGCCTGCCCCCCTCCCTCCCCACCGCACTCCCAAAAAATGAATAAATAAATAAATGTTTAAAAAAAACTAAAAAAAAAAAGAAAAGAAAAAATCCCATTCTGACTTCCAGCAAGCATCTCTCTATGGATGTTCCTCCAACATCTGCTGTTCCTGGGGTCCAGAAACCAAATTCCTTTTTCCCTTTTTTACTTTAAGCCCCCATTCATTCTTCAGACAGTGTTGTTTAAGTACCTAATCTGTGTTGCATGATCACATTTTCTAGTCCGACAAGGTAGGTGGTATTGTCACCATTTTAAGGGTAAGAAAATTAAAGTTAAGAGATGAGAAACGTACACGAGGTTAAACAGTCAGGAAGTGGCAGAGGTGGGGTTTGAACCTTCTAAAAATAATAGACTACAAAACTTTAAAAGCCTTCCTTAGCCCTTTATTTTTTCCCTCCGTTCTTAATTTTTATTCCATGCTGTTTAGCCCTCTTGATTAATGAAGGTTGTTTACAAAGCTGAGGGTCGGCGCTTTCAGTAAAAGATGACAGAAGGGAAAGATGTTTGTATGCATGCTGCCCCACTCCTCCCTAGTGATCACAGGGAGGTAAAAGGACTAAACCCAAATACAGGGAGCATTGGACAGGAAGTGACAGCAAGGAGAGCCGTCACCCCTGGTGTGCTCAGAGGCAGATGGAGAGAAGATAACCCTCCAAGCAGCCTGTGAAAGCTTTGTGCCCATCTGTGCAGCGCAGTAGCCAAGAGGGGACACCTCGAACCTGAAATAAACCAGGACCCTCTGAAAGCCGCAGTTTGGACGGGACTAGAGGCAGGAGGACTGGTTCACAGTTTCAGGAATCATTGCGTCCGCAGGTCCCCTCCCCTGCTTGGCACGGGCAGGAAAGAAGCCCTTTTCCCTGCCAGGGCTTCCCTGGTGGTCCAGTGGGTAAAGAGTCCGCCTTGCAGTGCAAGGGGCACCGTTCAATCCCTGGCCTGGGAAGATCCCACGTGCCGCGGAGCAGCTGGACCAGTGTGTCCAGTGACGAGCCAGCGCTCTGGAGCGCATGTGCCCAGAGCTGGTGCCCTGTAGTGAGAGAGGCCACTGCAATGGGAGGCCCACACAGACCAAAGAATAAAGATGGATGAAAATAAATAAAAAATCAATAAAAGAGACCAAAATTTTAAAAGGGAAAAAAAAAAAAAGTATCTGCCTCACAGGGGACATGTTGGGAAGATCCCACATCCTAAGAAGCAATGAAGCCCATGCATGCACCATAGCTCCTGAGCCCCGTGCCCTAGAGCCTGTGCTCCACCGCACGAGAAGCCACCGCAGTGAGAGGCCCGCGCGCCACAACTGAAGAGAGCCGGGCACAGCAGTGAAGACCCAGTGTAGCCACTAATGAATAAGTTTTTGAAAAAGAGAGCAAGGAGGCACTGGAGGCTTCAAGACTCAGACATGAGACACACTCCTGAGGACTGGGTACAGAGCTGCTCACAGGCAGCATGTGATCTCCATACACTGTGAGGTGGGAGTTCTCCCTGCCTTTCCACCGCGGCTCCTAGAACACCAGCGGCGAGGCTTACACAGTCCCTAAGGCCAGAGTCTGGAGGATTCTTTTCTGCAGAAACTGACGTGTCCAAGGGAAAAGTTTGCTTGATCCTGAAATTGAAGGGTTTCCTAGCAAAAAAGTCAGCTCCTGTCCACTTACTGCTTCATGCAAGCCCACAAAATGGCCGTCTCTTCCTCCCTCCTCCCTATCCTGCAAAACACAGGACTTCTAACGTGCAGCAGCATTTTAATGTTTTGCCAGGCATTTGAGAACTCTTAGCATGAATGTAAGAGACACAAGCTAACCTGGGAAATCAAAGCAAAGGGAGAGGCAGAGGAAGACGAAAGCAGGGAGAAGAGAAGATCCTGCTTCCAGGAAACCAGAGCAAGAGGCTCTGCGACTTGCAGAAAAGAAAAAGGAGCCATTGCGAATCAAAGGAGGGACTTGCAGAAACTAAGAAGGGGCTACTAGAAATAAAAGAAATTTGACCAAAAAATTCAGTGGAAGGAAAGACAGCGAAATGAAGTTGGGAAAATCTCCCAGAAAGAATAGACACTCAGAAGGGATAAAAATAGCAGAGTTCAGCTGAGCTTGAAAGATCCAACCTCCACGTGGTAGGGGCTTGAGTCAGGGTTGGAGGGAGGGAGTGCGCGCAGGGGAGTAGAAAGGAGGAGATGACAGACAGGAAATGACAGGGAATTCGCCCGGATCTGAAGGCTGTGAGTTCTAGATCAGAAGACCCAGTGGGGGGCGGGGGGAGGGAAGAGTTTTAAAAGGAAAAAAAAAGTATCTGCCTCACAGGGGACATGTTGGGAAGATCCCACATCCTAAGAAGCAATGAAGCCCATGCATGCACCATAGCTCCTGAGCCCCGTGCCCTAGAGCCTGTGCTCCACCGCACGAGAAGCCACCGCAGTGAGAGGCCCGCGCGCCACAACTGAAGAGAGCCGGGCACAGCAGTGAAGACCCAGTGTAGCCACTAATGAATAAGTTTTTGAAAAAGAGAGCAAGGAGGCACTGGAGGCTTCAAGACTCAGACATGAGACACACTCCTGAGGACTGGGTACAGAGCTGCTCACAGGCAGCATGTGATCTCCATACACTGTGAGGTGGGAGTTCTCCCTGCCTTTCCACCGCGGCTCCTAGAACACCAGCGGCCAGGCTTACACAGTCCCTAAGGCCAGAGTCTGGAGGATTCTTTTCTGCAGAAACTGACGTGTCCAAGGGAAAAGTTTGCTTGATCCTGAAATTGAAGGGTTTCCTAGCAAAAGAGTCAGCTCCTGTCCACTTACTGCTTCATGCAAGCCCACAAAATGGCCGTCTCTTCCTCCCTCCTCCCTATCCTGCAAAACACAGGACTTCTAACGTGCAGCAGCATTTTAATGTTTTGCCAGGCATTTGAGAACTCTTAGCATGAATGTAAGAGACACAAGCTAACCTGGGAAATCAAAGCAAAGGGAGAGGCAGAGGAAGACGAAAGCAGGGAGAAGAGAAGATCCTGCTTCCAGGAAACCAGAGCAAGAGGCTCTGCGACTTGCAGAAAAGAAAAAGGAGCCATTGCGAATCAAAGGAGGGACTTGCAGAAACTAAGAAGGGGCTACTAGAAATAAAAGAAATTTGACCAAAAAATTCAGTGGAAGGAAAGACAGCGAAATGAAGTTGGGAAAATCTCCCAGAAAGAATAGACACTCAGAAGGGATAAAAATAGCAGAGTTCAGCTGAGCTTGAAAGATCCAACCTCCACGTGGTAGGGGCTTGAGTCAGGGTTGGAGGGAGGGAGTGCGCGCAGGGGAGTAGAAAGGAGGAGATGACAGACAGGAAATGACAGGGAATTCGCCCGGATCTGAAGGCTGTGAGTTCTAGATCAGAAGACCCAGTGGGGGGCGGGGGGAGGGAAGAGACCCAGCGGATGTCTGGCATGATGAACAGAAAGAAACCCACACCACAGCCTGACAGACTCAGAGCTCAGAAGTCTGGGGCTGACGAGCCTCCCGAGAGGAGACAGCAGCCCTCCCAGCAGCAATGGAAGCTAGAGACCTTGGACATCTTCTGTTCTTCTCTACAGACCTTCCCTTTCTGAAAGGGGTGGACTTTCACTCTGGACATCTTGATTCAACTTTGCCGTCAACGAGGTGTGGGAATAAGGACATTTTCATACTTGTGGTTCTGAAGAAACATCTCTCATCTCCCAGGTCCCTTGTTTAGGAAGCTACAGGAGGACGTACACCATCGAATGATGGAGCAAACCAGGAGACAGGACAGCATGGGTCCAGGAAGGGGTGGGGCGAGGGGAGTCTGGGGAGGTGAGGAAGGGACAGCAGGAGGACATACCCCCGGGGTGGGAGCCCACACCGAGCGTCCGGCACTTAGCGTCCGAGAGCCTGTGTGCAGGGAAGGTTGTACTCTGGCAACGAGTTGTATACACTCGTTGATTTCTAAGTGATCGTTACCGAGAAAACCAAGCCAATGAGAAGGAAGGTTATGAACACCAATTAAAACTAAAAGGTATATAATTTTAAACACTTTGATTTTGTGGGCACAGCAAGTATCCTAAGGAGGCTGGCTTCAGAACTAACAGCTCTGGAGAACATGCGCTGAATGAGGACCGACCACAGCTTGGTGCTTGCAGGAGGGAGGCGCGGCTTAGCAAGTGACTGACCCGCCGGAAGGGGCTACTAGAAATAAAAGAAATTTGACCAAAAAATTCAGTGGAAGGAAAGACAGCGAAATGAAGTTGGGAAAATCTCCCAGAAAGAATAGACACTCAGAAGGGATAAAAATAGCAGAGTTCAGCTGAGCTTGAAAGATCCAACCTCCACGTGGTAGGGGCTTGAGTCAGGGTTGGAGGGAGGGAGTGCGCGCAGGGGAGTAGAAAGGAGGAGATGACAGACAGGAAATGACAGGGAATTCGCCCGGATCTGAAGGCTGTGAGTTCTAGATCAGAAGACCCAGTGGGGGGCGGGGGGAGGGAAGAGACCCAGCGGATGTCTGGCATGATGAACAGAAAGAAACCCACACCACAGCCTGACAGACTCAGAGCTCAGAAGTCTGGGGCTGACGAGCCTCCAGAGAGGAGACAGCAGCCCTCCCAGCAGCAATGGAAGCTAGAGACCTTGGACATCTTCTGTTCTTCTCTACAGACCTTCCCTTTCTGAAAGGGGTGGACTTTCACTCTGGACATCTTGATTCAACTTTGCCGTCAACGAGGTGTGGGAATAAGGACATTTTCATACTTGTGGTTCTGAAGAAACATCTCTCATCTCCCAGGTCCCTTGTTTAGGAAGCTACAGGAGGACGTACACCATCGAATGATGGAGCAAACCAGGAGACAGGACAGCATGGGTCCAGGAAGGGGTGGGGCGAGGGGAGTCTGGGGAGGTGAGGAAGGGACAGCAGGAGGACATACCCCCGGGGTGGGAGCCCACACCGAGCGTCCGGCACTTAGCGTCCGAGAGCCTGTGTGCAGGGAAGGTTGTACTCTGGCAACGAGTTGTATACACTCGTTGATTTCTAAGTGATCGTTACCGAGAAAACCAAGCCAATGAGAAGGAAGGTTATGAACACCAATTAAAACTAAAAGGTATATAATTTTAAACACTTTGATTTTGTGGGCACAGCAAGTATCCTAAGGAGGCTGGCTTCAGAACTAACAGCTCTGGAGAACATGCGCTGAATGAGGACCGACCACAGCTTGGTGCTTGCAGGAGGGAGGCGGCGGCTTAGCAAGTGACTGACCCGCCGGCCGGAGGGAGCTGGCTCTCTCCCTTTTCTTCCGGTTTCATGGCTGGAGTCCCCGCCCAGCTTGTCTGCGTTCCCTGTGCATCAGTCTTGTGGAGGAGATGGTAACACACAGGGATTCCCAGACTACAGGTGTGTGAAAGGCAGGAGCCCCTGGGGGTAGGCAAGCTCCCCAAGAGGAGACGTCATCTTTTTTTTTATTAATAGAATTTTTTTTTCTTTTCCCCATCATACCTCTTTTTTTATTTATATTTATTTTCATCCATCTTTTTTTTATTCTTTGGCCTCTGTGGGCCCCCATCGCAGTGGCCTCTCTCGCTGCAGAGCACCAGCTCTGGGCGCACGCACTCCAGAGCGCTGGCCCGTCTTTGGACACACCGGTCCAGCCACTCTGCGACATGTGGGATCTTTGCGGGCCAGGGATCGCACTGGTGCCCCTTGCACTGCAAGGCAGACTCTTTACCCACTGGACCCCCAGGGAAGGCCCAGACTTCATCTTTAAGTGTCTAAAGTGCCGAGTCAATGTGTGACTGGTTGAATGACTGGAATTCCTCAAGGGAAGGGGAACGGGGAGCATCGGCCTTGAGTAGACAGAAAGAAAGGGCTCCGGGTACTGAGAGGTGTCCTAGGAATGCCCGTCTAGTATTTGACTTGGAAACAGAGTTATCTGAGTGCTGGAAAAATCATGACCTGTGAATATAATAAGCATTTTAGATCTAACAGGCATTTTAGATTTCCCAGCCTATTGAAAGAAAGGCGGATGGAGAGAGAGAACTAGCCCTACATGTGTCTGTCTCTATCTGTCTTTCATCCCAGGTCACACCCGCGTCCCTGAGACAGCCCCAGGCGTGGACTCTTGGCTTCATACAGGAAAGACAAGAGCAAATCATAATAAACTGAGAGCAGATGATTCAGGGAGGAAACACACTCCATAGACAGAGGGTGGGCTGTCTTGGCAGGCAGGAGAAACGCCAGGTTATCGCTTTGCCAGTTCTTACAGGGAGTAATTGCACAGGCTAGTGCACGGGAGGGCGTCCCAGCCGTGTGGGGAAGGAGGGGATGTGCAGGGTGTGGGTGTGTCCTGTGGGTGTGTCGCCTGGTGCGCGCTGTGCAGCGTCCTGGGGCGGAAGGTCTCATGGAAGACGGCTCGTCTGCCATCTTGGCCTGGTTGGTTCAAATCCGTCTATGTCCTGTCTTCTGGCTGTGTCATTCTCTTAGGACTAGGGACCTGCCCCCTTCCTGTCTCCCCTGGAAGTTCAGACTTGTCCCTTGAAACTAAAAGGTACCTAAATGGACTTGGATGTAAGACAGCCTGGGTTAGAATTCTTGTCCTGTCACTTCCTGTTGCCATATCCTTCAAGTTTTGACCTCTCTCTGCTTCAGTGTCCTCATCAGGATTATTTGGAGTAATAATATAACTTTCCAGAGGGCTGTGGAGGGACATTGTGCCCAGAGAAGGCCTCATCTGGCAGTGTATTTTGTTGGCCTCATAGAGGTTGTTTTAACTGTAGCTGTTGGCATTTAAAAATCAGATATTTCACCTGTAAAGTCAGCCTTTCAACTTCTCTCTAAAAGACAGACAATATTGAAGTACATTTCTTTTTTTTTTTCTTTAATTTTTGGCCTCTTTTATTGGTTATTTATTTATTTTCATCCATCTTTATTCTTTGGCCTGTGTGGGCTTTCCATTGCAGTGGCCTCTCTCGTCGCAGAGCACCGGCTCTGGGCGCATGCACTCCAGAGTGCTGGCTCGTCATTGGACACACTGGCCCAGCCGCTCCGCGGCACATGGGATCTTCCCGGGCCAGGGATCAAACCGGGGTGCCCTTTGCACTGTAAGGCGGACTCTACCTACTGGACCACCCGGAAATCCCTGAACTGCATTTCTTTAGCAGCAGCTGGTGAGGTAGAGAGGTGGCACCCCGTGTCGAGGGCGTCTCATCTTCCCCATTTACCAAGGGCACCCTGCTTCCTGCTGTGGAGCTGACAGCCGACCTCACTCTGGGATGGCATCTGGCAGAGCCTGGAAGGTGTGTCCCCGCCACGCCATGAGTGGCCCTCACTTTTGGAGGCCAAGGGCCAGGAGGAAGGGTGAGCGTGACTCAGAGCACAGACTGGGTGCTGAGGATGCCGATGGTTGGGTTGAGAGGGCGAGCCCCAGAGGTACGAGGTGACGGTCAGCGTTGGTAGCTTGTCAGGCACATGCGCAGCAAACCCACTCTGACCGTTCAGGAGGCTCACTTCATCCCCATGTATGATCTACTATCTTGGCTCTGTGTGCCGATGCCGAGCAGAAATATGGAGAGAGTTCTGGAGGCAAAGGAAAGAGTGGCTTTATTGCTTTGCCAGGCCCAGGGGGCACACAGCAGGCTGGTGCCTCAGGAACACTGCCCTCCTCCTGGGGAGCAGGGAGAGGTCTTAGAGGCAGGGCTTGTACGGGTCAAGGCAGCGACAGGCTTGCCCTCTTCTGATTTGTTGTTGGTGAGGTCAGTGGCTTACTGGTAAGGAACCCACCTGCCAGGCAGGAGACCCAGGAGATACGGGTTCGATCCCTGAGTCGGAAAGATCTCCTGGAGAAGGACTTGGCAGTCCACTCCAGCATTCTTTCCTGGAAACTTCCCTGGACAGAGACGCTTGGCAGGCTTCAGTCCGTGAGGTTGCAAAGAGTCGGACACGTCTGAGCACGCAAGTAGGCTTCATCCCCGTCAACCTTCAGGTCTAGCTGGTCTGGGGCCCACATGCTTGTGAGGAGCATGCCATTGTTAAGTGTTAACTTCTCCCGACCAGAAGGGGTTTCTGTGTCTGTGAACAGCTCTAAAGCATTGTGTGTATCCCTGGATGGGGAAACAGGACCAGGTCCCAAGGCTGCTCTTCCTCTTTGTTTCTCCCTGGTCTCGCATCCCCTGCTCGGATCTGCCCGTTGGAACTCAGGGAAGGCCGTGGAGGCTGAATGAAGGCTGTTTCCTGTAATCAGAGAAAGGGGGACCCAGAAAAGCTCTGTGTCCAGGAGCCCCGCGGGCCCTGCTCAGTAGCCTGTGGTCTTGTCACCTCCTCCCAGCTGGGCAGGCTCACCGATAGAGTCCTCTCACTTCCCCTGCCACGTTATTTATCTGCGTGACTTTTTCCCAGCAAAGTCAGGAGCTCCTTGGGGTTGGTGGCCCCAGCCCTCACATAATTTCTGTCCTTGATGCCTGTGCATTGTCTGCTGGGGGCAGAGTAGGTGCTAAGTAACTGTTCAGGGGATTTCATTTAATTTAATTAGGTGCCACTTCAGTGACTTTCCTCATGCTGGAGACAAGGGATAAATGCAGTTTTAGTCTTTTCCTGCCTTGAACGGAGTCCTCCCAGTTTGCCAAATTAACATAAAACCTTGCCTCCCAGCCCTTCTGCAGTAAGCAAGACTTAAATAAAGATGAGGTAGTACTTCGTGTAAATTTACAGGTGCCCCCAGATATATGCGAGTTGTTTCGAAAAGCCTATAAAACAAACGCGGTACAAAAAGCTGCTGTGATCTGTTCTGCAAAAGGCAAAAAGGAATTTTGGTAACGAAGGCACTCCCCCTGAGAACTGATCTGTTTTGCAGATTAGGATTATTTTCTTCAAGCGTTTAGCAGTCATTCTGTGTTTAATTAAATTGTGCCGAGAACAGAAGGGAGGGGAAGCGGAAGTTCCTTTGTGCCTCCTCAGAAGAGGGTCTCAGTCAGAAGCGCTTGACAGAAGTCAGGCTCCCGGGGGCTGAATGACCGCACCCAGCATTTAGCGGGTCTCCAGTTTCCGTGGCAAGGTGCGTCCAGCTGGGAAAGGTGGTTCTAGCATCTTTACCTCCCTGTTGATAATGTTGATTTTTACCAAAACTGTTGCTTGGTGACTCTTCCAATAAAAAAACAAAACAAGCTCAGCAAGATTGCAGGACAGGATCGATATACAAAAATCAGCTGTATTTCTCTACCCTTGTAATTAACAGTCGGAAAATGAAATTGAGAAAATGATTCTGTTTACAGTAGCATCAAAAAGAATAAAATAGGAATAAATTTGCAAGTACAGAACATATACTCTGAAAACTGTAAAAGATTGTTGACAGAAATCCAAGGTGTTAGTAAGTGGGAAAGTATCCCCTGGTCCCATGTCAGAAGACAACCTTGTCAAGAAGTCAGTACTTCCCAAGCCAGTTTTCAGATTCTACACAGTTCCTGTCAGAATCCCAGCTGACTTCTTTGTGGAAACTGGCGTGTGTAGGCTTAGTCGTGTCTGACTCTGGGACCCCATGGACCGCGGCCCGCCAGGCTCCTCTGTCCACGGGATTCTCCAGGCGAGAATCCTGGAGTGGGCTGCCGTGTCTTCCTCCAGGGTATCTTCTCTACTCAGGGATCGAACCCGTGTCTCCTGCATTGGCAGGTGGGCTCTTAACCACTAGCACCACCTCAGAAGCAGCTCCTAGAAATGGATAAACTAATTCATACGGATTAAAGGTACCCGGAAAGCTAAAACAGTCCTGACAAAGAAGAATCCAGTAGGAGGGCTCACACGTTCTCATTTCAAAGCCTACTGAGCAATCCCGACAGCTTGGTACTGACCCAGGGATAGACCTCAGAGCCACGGAATAGAGCTGAGAGCGAGGAATCAGCACCCCCCAGGGAGCCCCCAGGCAACCCAGCCGTGGAGACTGTGCGTGCGCTGCGAGGAGCACAGGTTCAGTCCCTGGTGAGGAGCTAAGATGCCGCTGCCGTGCGGCGCAGCCAAAAATGAACCCACACATCTGCGTCAGCTGACCTTCAGCCAGGGTGCCAAGACTTTCAGCAGAGGAAGAAGCCAATCACAAAAGGCCGATGCTCTGTCATTCCCCTCAGGGGAGCGTCCAGAAGAGGGAACCTAGAAGCCGACGGTGAGTGCCGAGGGCTGCGGTCGGGGCCCAGAGGGGAGAGCCGGAGGACTGGAGGAGATGCGTATGTTCTAGAATTGACCTGTGGTGGGTGCACCTACTTGTGAAATACACTTAAAAGAAAACCTGGGCTTCCCTGGTGGTCCAGTGGGTAGGGAGTCCACCTTGCAACACAAGGGGTGCCGGTTCGATCCCTGGCCCGGAAAGATCCCACGTGCCGCGGAGTGGCTGGAGCGATGTGTCCAATTACCGAGCCAGCGCTCTGGAGCTCATGCGCCCAGAGCCAGCGCTCTGCGACGAGAGAGGCCACTGCAATGGGAGGCCCACACAGGCCAAAGAATAAAGATGGATGAAAATAATAAATAAACAATAAAAGGCCAAAATTTTAAAAAAAATAAAAGAAAAGCATGGCCTTGACCTATTTGCAGGACAGGGACAGAGACACAGAGAACAGATTCACAGACACAGTGGGGGCCAGGGAGGGTGAGGAACAGAGAGGGTCGCGCTGTAATATGTTCATCATTGTATGCAAAACAGCTAGCGGGAGGTTGTCGTGCAACATCTCAGGGAGCTCCACCTGGTGCTGCTCTGTGGCGGTCTAGAGGGCTGGGGCGGGATGGGAGGTCGAAGGAGGGGACATATGTATATATATATATATATATATATAAAATACCTGCCTATGGCTGATGAGGGCTTCCTGGGTGGTAAAGAATCTTCCTGCTAACGCAGGAGACCCAGGTTTGATCCCTAGGTCAGGAAAATCCCCTGGTGAAGGACATGGCAGCCCGCTCCTGTGTTCTTGCCTGGAGAATTCCAGGGACAGGAGAGCCAGGGAGGCTGCAGTCCGTGGGGGTCACAAAGAGTCAGACGCGAGTGAGAGACTAAGCGCACGCGCGCACACACGTACACAGACACACAGACACACACAGAGACAGCTGACTCATGCTGATATATAGCAGGAACCAACAAGACACTGTAAAGCCATCATCCTCCAATTAAAAAATAAATTCTGAAAAGCACACCCCCAGAGGAAAAAAATCATTGACTTGTACCATTTAAATGGGTTTGGTGTGTGGCATATGAATTATGTCTCAAGAAAGCTGTTAAAGTTATAATAAAAAATAAAAGCCAAATCCAACAAACACGACAAGTAACAGCAAACTAAATTACAGTCATTAAAATGGCAAAAGAGGACATTTAAAAAGTTACAGTAGGATTAAAGTATACAAACTAAGAAAAAAAGAGACATGAGCCGTACTAAGAAGGATTAAAATGCAGTAAAATAAGGGTAAAGGTTTTAAAGAGCTTTGAAACCAGAAAGCTGGAATTTAAAAGAATGAAGATCAGAAACAGAGGATAAAGGACAAAGTATAAACATGAAAAGAATAGAAGATTGTCAGAGAAGTTGAAAGCCTAGACCATGAATCATGCTGGAGGGGAAAACAGTTTAGTTAAAAACAGTGATTTCTTTAAGTTAAAAGTGACAAGACTGATTAAAGGACACTAGCTGAACTATGAGGAGTAATTACCATCATTAATAAGACAAGTGAAGGAAACAGGCTAAAAGTGGGCCAGGGAGGGTGAGGAACAGAGAGGGTCGCTGTAATATGTTCATCATTGTATGCAAAACAGCTAGCGGAGGTTGTCGTGCAACATCTCAGGAGCTCCACCTGGTGCTGCTCTGTGGCGGTCTAGAGGGCTGGGGCGGGATGGGAGGTCGAAGGAGGGGACATATGTATATATATATATATATATATAAAATACCTGCCTATGGCTGATGAGGGCTTCCTGGGTGGTAAAGAATCTTCCTGCTAACGCAGGAGACCCAGGTTTGATCCCTAGGTCAGGAAAATCCCCTGGTGAAGGACATGGCAGCCCGCTCCTGTGTTCTTGCCTGGAGAATTCCAGGGACAGGAGAGCCAGGGAGGCTGCAGTCCGTGGGGGTCACAAAGAGTCAGACGCGAGTGAGAGACTAAGCGCACGCGCGCACACACGTACACAGACACACAGACACACACAGAGACAGCTGACTCATGCTGATATATAGCAGGAACCAACAAGACACTGTAAAGCCATCATCCTCCAATTAAAAAATAAATTCTGAAAAGCACACCCCCAGAGGAAAAAAATCATTGACTTGTACCATTTAAATGGGTTTGGTGTGTGGCATATGAATTATGTCTCAAGAAAGCTGTTAAAGTTATAATAAAAAATAAAAGCCAAATCCAACAAACACGACAAGTAACAGCAAACTAAATTACAGTCATTAAAATGGCAAAAGAGGACATTTAAAAAAGTTACAGTAGGATTAAAGTATACAAACTAAGAAAAAAAGAGACATGAGCCGTACTAAGAAGGATTAAAATGCAGTAAAATAAGGGTAAAGGTTTTAAAGAGCTTTGAAACCAGAAAGCTGGAATTTAAAAGAATGAAGATCAGAAACAGAGGATAAAGGACAAAGTATAAACATGAAAAGAATAGAAGATTGTCAGAGAAGTTGAAAGCCTAGACCATGAATCATGCTGGAGGGGAAAACAGTTTAGTTAAAAACAGTGATTTCTTTAAGTTAAAAGTGACAAGACTGATTAAAGGACACTAGCTGAACTATGAGGAGTAATTACCATCATTAATAAGACAAGTGAAGGAAACAGACCTTTTGGTATGGCAAGAAACTAAGTGTGAGCCTTGAAAGAGTAGAGAAAAGGCTAGAATTCTCAGTGGCTTAAATTCTCGGCCTTGGGTGACCTCCCCCCGGGTGGAGGCAGTGCTCCCGAGGGAACGCCCGCGGCGGGAGCCAGTCCTTCCCTCGTCCCCTCTGCCCCCCAGGAGACAACAGGCTCCCGCCTACTGGCCGCTCCGTGGACCCCCCTGAGCAGGAAGAGGGGCCTGCGGGGCTGTGCAGGGAAATTCCGGAGCAGGCTGGCGGCAGGGGAAGGGCAGTGGGGGCTGGGGACGGGCAGCAACAGTAGACCTGCCGAGGAGATCGACGTGGCCCTTCTAGAGCTTTCTGTGGTAGAGCCCGCTGATGGCTTTGGGGTTTGGGGTTTGGGGGATGTGAAGGGAAGGCGCCCTGAGCTCGGTAGAGCCCTCAGGTAAGCTCTGGGAGCTGTGAGCACAGGGCTGGCCACGGCGGGGGGCAAGGGGTCTAGGAAGTGACTGAGCGGCTTTGCTGCGCGGTGAGGTTTCATTCTCGAACTAGGCCATTCAGAGCCCTCAGAAAAGGCCCACTGTGGCCTTCCTGCTCATCACTGCGGTTCCCACCCAGGCCTTTCCGGCTGTTGGTCGCGCTCTAAGAGCTTTGGGGACGTCAGCGATCTGTCCAGAGGGTTTGGGAGGTGGTACTCGCACCAGACCTTGAAGGATGGCTGAACCCCTGGACCGAGGCCGTTTCTGCTGGTTCCTAAGCCTGTGTGAACCCCGGTGTGCCCTTGTCTGGGCCTGCACTGCCTTGCACAGGGAGCCAGGCCTTCGACTCTGATGGCTTGTCTTGGGGTGTGAGAGAGAGGTGGGGAAAGGGCTGGGGGCGAGTCTGCACTTTGTTTTTCGTTTTGTGGTCAGTCTTGGGGTGGGAGGTGGGGGGTGGAAGACCCGTGGAGAGAAGGTCCTGACCGCTGAGCCGCGTGTGAGTGCGTCGACCCTGCGCCGTCATCTCCCCATCTCTCTGTGCTGCTCCTTCTCCCCACTTCACTGCAGCGCAGACCACCTGCCCGAGGTCACAGAGCTGGGATGTGCTCGGGCGGGGAGGGGCAGGTAGAGCAGGAAGTGTGGCTCTCGAGCCCTTAGCTTCAGGCTGCTCTGCCCTGCCCCCCCTCCCCCAGAGGCTGGGCCTGACCGGCAGGAAGTGCAGGGGCTGGGGAGGGAGGCTCCACTCGGGCCTGCTTCCCTCCCGGCTTTCTTCCACTTCCACCAGGAACCTGGGTGCCTGCTGTGCGAAAAAGTGGAATGCTAGTCGCTCAGTCGTGCCCAGCTCTTTGGGACCCCACGGACTGTAGCCCACCAGGCTCCTCTGTTCTTGGGATTCTCCCGGCAAGAGTACTGAAGTGTGTTGCCATGCCTGGCAGCCTTTGGGGCCTCTTCATTCTCACCCTCCTTCCCGCCTTCCCCACCCGCAGCCTCCGTCTCCAAGCGGCCCGTCCTTCCTTGTCCTCCATGCCTCGGCTGCTGCCCCTCCTCCTGCCTGGAAAGCCGGTCTTCTTCTGCTCGGGTCCCTCTTCCGTGTCCTTCACTCTCCCACCATAGGCCCCTCCTCTCCCCACGGGTAGCCCAGTCCTGCGTCTGCCGGCGCTGTGTGTTCTGGAAGCCAGCCTGAGTGATTGGCATCGTGGTTAATTACTCTGTAGTCATCCAGGCAGATAGTCCTCGCCCCAGGCTAGTGTAGACACGCGGTAGAATTATCCCCATCTTGCAGACAGGAGCCTGAGGCTCAGAGAGGCTCACAGCTGGCCCGTGGTCCACCCGGCGTGCACACCAGGCCTCCCGGAGCCTCCGCACCCTGCCTGGGCTCCCGGCCTCTCAGACACCACCCTCTGTGGGGAGCCGGGAGCCCTGTCCTGTCCCTCTCTATGTGCCATGGGCTCATCACGGAATCAGTGGTCTGGGATCGAATGAGCGGCTCCAAGCAGCCTCCTGACGTTCTCCACCCGGGTGACGAGGGCTGACGCTCGGGCCTCCAGGACGTGTTCGCCGGAGGCTGGGAGGCGTAGCGACAGAGCAGGAGCGCCCAGCATCGCCGAGCCCTCGGTGAGGAAGGCAGTCTTGTCTCCATTTGCTCACGGAGCTGCCCGAGGCCCGGGCCTCTGACCCAGCTGGCGAGTGGCAGGTTCTTACCAGACACTCTGACTCCAGAGCACATCCTTCTCACCCATTCCGTCACCCTGAGGTGTGGGCTCAGCCCGTCTGTCCTTTTGGGTGCTTCCCTGGATGCTGTCCTTCCACCTCCAGTTAGGCCCTCGGCCGGTCTTCCCTGGTGGCTCAGACGGTGAAGAGTCTGCCTGATTCAGCTCCTGGGTCGGGAAGGCGCCCCTCGGGAAGGAAGGGCGGCCTGCTCCAGTGTTCTTGCCCGGAGAATCCCATGGGCAGAGCAGGCTGGCGGGCTGCAGGCCACGGGGTCGCACAGGGTTGGACGTGACTGAGTGGCTCTCGCCGCCACTCTGGAGGGACCCAGGGCCCTCCCCTCCTCGGGGCGTCCCATGGACGTGCTGTGCTTTCCGTTTCCCAGGCTGTCTGAATGGCGCCCCATCACTGCCCCGCCCAGCCCAGGCAGGGGTGTGTGGAGGTGGGGTGATGGGTCACACTCTGCATTGACAGAACGTCCGCCCGGCTCGCCGGCAGGATGTCGCTTTGTCTGTGGCCCTGTAAAAGGAAGTCCGTCCCGGGCTTGTTTGTTGCTTTTGTTCCTTCTTGGTTGATCAGTGCGGAGGGTGCCGCTCTGCTAAGAGACTGGGTGAGGCATTTCACTGGGCATGTGACACACACACGACATAGACAGCCGCTCTGGGTTTCCCTTCCCAGGAACAGTGGTTTCTGGTGGAAATGGGAAATTCGGACCCCTTGGGGGCCAGGTATGGAAGGAAGGCCACTTGCTGGGACCAAGGCCCCTTAGATCCCTCGAGCCCTGTGAGCGTGCATGGCTTTTTTCCTTCAAATGGTGATGATAACTTGTAGAACCCAGGAGGTGTTAAAGTAAGACGGTCTCTGAAGGGATCCGCCCAGTGGCCGGGTGCCCAGTGGAGACTCTGCCCTTTCCTCCCTCCTCCCTAGGCGTTCAGAATGAGTAAATTCAGGCACTTCTGGTGCCCAGGTGGCGCCCGTCCCGGGTCACAGACAGACCAACTGGCAGGGCTGACTTCTGTGCACACCACATGTTTGTGTGCGTGAGATGCCTAAAGCCTTGTGCGTTTGAAGGCGTGTGCCGTGAGCTGGCCAGTTGTGTTTCTCTTGCCCTTGTGTTCCTGGAAAGAAGGCCCTGCACCCAGAGGTCAGGGGCCATCATCCACAGGCTCATCATCATCCGTGCCTCCAGGGTGGCTGCAGGCCACCTGCGCGGCCTATCCCGAGGAATGAGAGGCCGTGTCTACCTGCATGCAGGTGCTGACCGGTCTCGTCCCTGCTGCTCTGGCCTCAGCTGGCTTGTGGTCTGGAACAGTCTCCCTAAAAACAGCAAGTGGGAAGAAGAGATTTTTTTTTTCTTTTTTTGGGGGGGCCTCTTTGATTCTTTTTATCCATTTATTTTCATCCATCTTTGTGCTTTGGCCTGTGTGGGCCTCCCACCTCAGTGGCCTCTCTCATTGCAGAGCTGCAGCTCTGGGCACATGTGCTGCAGAGCGCCCGCTCTCCATTGGACACCCCAGTCCAGCATGTGGGATTTTCACGGGCCAGGGATCAAACTGGCACCCCTTGCCCTGCAAGGCGGACTCTTCACCCACTGGACCGCCAGGGAAGCCCGGGAGAAAAGGTTTTAATAATAAAAATAAAAGTTCTCTGAGTCGTGAAAAACTCTAGAGCTGCAGGAGATAGGTTAGTTTATGTAACGCTCACAGCACAGTGCCTGGCCCACGGCAAGAGACGGGAATCAGTGTTAAGTGATGGCTCCGGCCCGGTCCTTGCTAACTGTACGTCGTGCCCCGTGTAGACCTCACCTCAGGTCGAGCTAACGCCCACCGTGAGGCAGAGGGCCTGCTGACCTAACTTTCCTGGGTGGGAAACAGCTGCAGCGAGTCGTCTCCGCAGAGCTGCAGGGCTGAGGTTGAAGGCATGTGTGCCTCACTCGGGAGCCTGTTCATTCCCCGCCCCGGGCATCCTTCCTTCCTGGCTGACAGCAGAGGAGGCAGCTCTGCGGCGGGGGAGGCTCGGCGGGGGCTGCAGAGAACAGTTACCACCTTGGCATGAGGAGCAGAAGGCTGGGTTTTCCTTCATTGCCTTAGAGTCCAGGAGGGGACTCGCGAGGTTTCTCCTCTTTCGCTTTGAGGGCTGTTCTGTGTATCTTTTCTTGGCTTCATGGAGGTCCTTAAGCAAGTTATGAAAGCATGGAAGAAGCAATGCCAGGCTCTACCTGAGGCCTGGTCACCCTGCCTGCCCAAGCGCTACGCCGTGCCTCCTTTCACGTGGGCAGCCTGGGCCCTGAGACTGAACTGCCCGGAAAATCTCAGCTCCTCGCATGCTAAGGGGTGGAAGTTTGGGCCAGTCCCTTAGCTTCTCGCATTCTCAAGTAAGAAACGGGAATGGTAGCCCGTCTAAGGCCGTGATGAAGATGAGCCCGTATCATCCACTGGGAGAGCCTTGTTCAGCCTCAGAGACCTGGCAGGTGTCGGAGGAGTGATTTGTTGTGCCCAACTTCTTTGCAGCCCTATAGACTAGCCTGCCAGGCTCCTCTGTCCATGGAGCTTCCCAGGCAAGAATTCCGGAATGGGTTGCCATTTCCTTCTCCAGAGGATTTCCCAATACAAGGATGGAATCCACATCTCCTCTGTCAGCAGGCGGATTCTTTACCACTGAGCCACCAGGGAAGCCCTCGTGGTGTAGAAATCGGCTTGAAAGGGAGAAGATGTGTTTCGTACCTTCCAGTAATTCTGTTCATGTGCGCCTGCCACGTTCCGGGCAGTATTCTGGGGGCCAGGGTGGGGTGGAGCAGTGGGAAAAGACGAACACGTTTCCTGTAGTCCTGGAGCTTGTCTGAGGCGGAGGCTGCTCTTCAGTTAACAAGCCCCACACTCCTCATTATTCCTTGCCTAGGCATGTCTCTGTTTACTAGTTAATCTATTTTCTTTAAAAGAGCTGTTCTGTGGAGTCCCTTTTCAGGTCCCATGCCCCCGGGTGTACAGTTTTCCGCCGTGTGCGGAACTGGACGCCGTGTACGGCCTCTCCGGGGGCCTCTGGCTCTGGGGACGCGGTGCAGGGTTGTCACCCTGGAACCGTGTGCCTCTGTCCCCAGGGACCGACGTCATGGTGCGCTGCCTCAGACTGCTGAAGGAGTTTAAGCGGAAGGTGGACGACGACGATGACGACGAGGACGTCATCTCCAAGGGCGTGCCCCCGGTGGACATCGTGTTCGAGCGAGACATGCTCACGCAAACCTATGAGCTCAGTAGGTCCCCTTCTCAACGCCCATGCACCAGTTCCCCGAGCCTCGGGTCGAGCCAGGTTTTGCTCTCATGTCAAAAGAGGACCCTGCTGTGGGGAATGCCGGGCATCAGGGGACCCCCCGAGTCTCTTGAAAGGTTTAGGCTTTGGGCGAAGAGATGAGCTCGAACCCTTGCTCTGCCCCTGGTCTCCTAGCTGGAGACTTTAGCAAGGTCTCTGAGCCTCCGTTCCCTCATCTGTAAAATGGGGACATTATCTGTCCTAGGAAGACAGAATGCATAGGATCAAACATCTGGTGTATGTAGGAAGCACTGAAAAGGTGAGCAGCTGATACTACTGTTTTCTGTATATTTATTTTTGGCCGTGCTGGGTCTCTGTTGCTGTGCAGGTCCCCTCCAGCTGAGGAGAGCAGGGGCCCCTTTCCTTTCCACCCTTTTTGCCGCGGTGGGAAGGCCCCTCACCGTGGGGGCCCCTCCTGCTGCGGACCGTGGGCTCCAGACACGCGGGCTCGGTAGTTGGGGCACACAGGCTCAGCTGCCCCACGGCAGGCAGGGTCTTCCCAGACCAGGGATTGAACCATGTCCCCTGCACTGGCAGGGGGATTCTTTACCACTGGACCAGCAGGGAAGCCACAGCTATTGATACTATTCAGAGATTTGCGAGTCACCTGCCAGCTTCTAAAATTGGCCTGGCATCATTCATTGCAGGCTGAGATTATAGTGATGACGGGGGAAAAAAACACCTCTGCCTCCTTCCCTTAAATCCCCTCACGTCCGTGCACAACAGCAGTGACCCAGCGCCTTAGGTGCTGCGGTCGCGGGTCCCTGTGGTGGGGGGTGTTGCCTAGAGTAGAAGCTGAGGAGCCGCGGGAGGTCTGGTTCCACCAGCGGGTACGAAGCCCCCGGCCCCCGAGAGAATCAGCACAGCCCATAGGGAGGACTTCTTCAGCATCTCAGGGTGAGCTCCTCAGAATACAATTTAGGGAAAAAAACTGTCCTTCACCCTTTCATCCCCGTTTGTAGCAAGTTGCTAGTTCAACACAGGAACACGTGTTGGTCACCTCTTTCTGTTCTGCTGTTGTAATTTTTGTGCATGGCCAGTACAGCACATCTGCCTTCATTCAGATTGGCTTTGCTGGGCGCCCTCAAGAGGGAGACACATCAGGAAATAAAAGGGAAATGCTTTCTGAACAGCCGCGGCATTTTGCCCCGGAGTCTGCCCTACAGTTGCTGTGTTTTCCTCGAGAGACTCCTGCCTCCCCAGGCTCCTTCCAGCCCCTGAGTGCATTTAAAACGGCTCTTTAGCAGCAGATCCCGTCATAGCGCAGCGTGTCGCAGGGCAGGGCTGACAGAGCCGACAGAGCAAGCCATTGCTCCCTTGCCCACCGGCCGATTATTGCAGGGCCAGACGGGTTCTTTCTTTCCGAAGCCCCTGCTGGCCGGCCGCTGTTACAGGGGTAATGCAGTAATCCATGTCTATAATGCCTCCGAGTCTACCGAGAAAGACAGGGAAATAAAAAAAGTTCTTCATTAAAAATTACTTCCATGCTTTTAAAGAGGCTCGATTTAATTTAACTGAGAAAGCTCCTTCCCAGGAAAGTGCTCACTTCGCACTGCAAGAGAAAAGCTGCGTCCCTGGAACTCAGTGGGTCAGGTGTCCGTGGCTTGATATTTGCAGCTTTGACGTGGAGGGGTCAGACAGCACTTAGACCCCTGCACTGGCAGGGGATTCTTACCACTGGACCAGCAGGGAAGCCACAGCTATTGATACTATTCAGAGATTTGCAGTCACCTGCCAGCTTCTAAAATTGGCCTGGCATCATTCATTGCAGGCTGAGATTATAGTGATGACGGGGGAAAAAAACACCTCTGCCTCCTTCCCTTAAATCCCTCACGTCCGTGCACAACAGCAGTGACCCAGCGCCTAGGTGCTGCGGTCATGGGTCCCTGTGGTGGGGGTGTTGCCTAGAGTAGAAGCTGAGGAGCCGCGGAGGTCTGGTTCCACCAGCGGGTACGAAGCCCCCGGCCCCCGAGAGAATCAGCACAGCCCATAGGGAGGACTTCTTCAGCATCTCAGGGTGAGCTCCTCAGAATACAATTTAGGGAAAAAAACTGTCCTTCACCCTTTCATCCCCGTTTGTAGCAAGTTGCTAGTTCAACACAGGAACACGTGTTGGTCACCTCTTTCTGTTCTGCTGTTGTAATTTTTGTGCATGGCCAGTACAGCACATCTGCCTTCATTCAGATTGGCTTTGCTGGGCGCCCTCAAGAGGGAGACACATCAGGAAATAAAAGGGAAATGCTTTCTGAACAGCCGCGGCATTTTGCCCCGGAGTCTGCCCTACAGTTGCTGTGTTTTCCTCGAGAGACTCCTGCCTCCCCAGGCTCCTTCCAGCCCCTGAGTGCATTTAAAACGGCTCTTTAGCAGCAGATCCCGTCATAGCGCAGCGTGTCGCAGGGCAGGGCTGACAGAGCCGACAGAGCAAGCCATTGCTCCCTTGCCCACCGGCCGATTATTGCAGGGCCAGACGGGTTCTTTCTTTCCGAAGCCCCTGCTGGCCGGCCGCTGTTACAGGGGTAATGCAGTAATCCATGTCTATAATGCCTCCGAGTCTACCGAGAAAGACAGGGAAATAAAAAAAGTTCTTCATTAAAAATTACTTCCATGCTTTTAAAGAGGCTCGATTTAATTTAACTGAGAAAGCTCCTTCCCAGGAAAGTGCTCACTTCGCACTGCAAGAGAAAAGCTGCGTCCCTGGAACTCAGTGGGTCAGGTGTCCGTGGCTTGATATTTGCAGCTTTGACGTGGAGGGGTCAGACAGCACTTAGAAACGAGCCATGAGTTGGCGTGGGGCAGGGAGGGGAGGCAGGTGTCATATTCTGTCTGCTGGTTTCCCCACCTTGAAACGTCTGTGCCTAAAAGGTGGGTGGGAGCGGCCCTGAGGTGCGCAGAGGGGCTCCCTGCCGGAGGCTGGGGGTCACGTGGGCTGTTTCTCGTAGTCGAGCGCCGAGGCACCAAAGGCATTTCCCAGGCTGAAATCCGAGTGGCCATGAACGTGGGGAAGCTGGAAGCCAGGATGCTGTGCCGTCTCCTTCAGAGATTCAAAGTTGTCAAGGTAACAGCGTGCGTCATCCGGCAGTTCATTGTCTCGGGCAGTGTGTGCGGCGTGGCTCTGAAGAGCCGTCGGGGGCCCGGGTCTCTGGCAAGCAGCCAGGGGCTGTGGCAGGGGGAGGCGCAAATGCAGCCCCTGAGCGTGCCTCCTCTCTGCTGTGGGTTTTGTTGGTTTTCACCTTTGGAAAATGGACGGAGTTCTCAGCCTTTAAAAGTCAGCAGGAGAGGCTGCAGGCTGGGAGCAGGCCGGTGCCTCCGAGCGCCCCTTGAGATGAAGCGGGTGCCCCAGACCTCAGTCCCCCCACCCGCCCTCTCGTTTATGTCCTGTGCCTGCGTCCCGAGCGCACCGAGTCGTCCATGTCTGGCGACCCCTTTGAAGACCAGACCTGCTGTCTCAGCGCTCAAGGCCTCACTCCCTTCTTGCCAACTGTTTGGGTCATCTGCTGGGTCGAATGTGTTGCAGTTGAGCAGAGTACTTGGCCCTGTCCTTGGCATGGGGTTGGTACATGGAAGCTGTTACTCTTTGCTGCTCTTTTTACGGGAAGAAAGCGCCTTCCCCCGGTTCTAGAAGACACAGGGGAGTTGGTCAGCCTCACCCCAGGCCCCACGGCCGTGGCCATGCCGAGCTGGTGACCCCCAGGCTCCGACTCTGTGACAAGTCAGAAGCTGCTGAATGCTGCTTACTGACCGTTTCCCTTGGGCCTGCTCCTGTGCCAGGCCCAGGGGGCGCTGGAAGGCCAGGGGAGGGCCCTGCCCGGCGAGAGGCTCGGGGTCTCCGAGTGCAGACACGCCGTCAGGACTGCTGCCTGCGGAGCCGGGCCCGAGGGACGGTAGGCGGGAGGCAGCATCTCACGGGGCTGAGCTGGGGCCCAGGCGGAGATGGAGGAGACTCGGGAAGGCAGCATCTACCCCCCGAAATTCAGCCTAAGGGCGGCTCGGGGGTGGCCGATGGAGGCTGGGGTCACGTGGGCTGTTTCGTAGTCGAGCGCCGAGGCACCAAAGGCATTTCCCAGGCTGAAATCCGAGTGGCCATGAACGTGGGGAAGCTGGAAGCCAGGATGCTGTGCCGTCTCCTTCAGAGATTCAAAGTTGTCAAGGTAACAGCGTGCGTCATCCGGCAGTTCATTGTCTCGGGCAGTGTGTGCGGCGTGGCTCTGAAGAGCCGTCGGGGGCCCGGGTCTCTGGCAAGCAGCCAGGGGCTGTGGCAGGGGGAGGCGCAAATGCAGCCCCTGAGCGTGCCTCCTCTCTGCTGTGGGTTTTGTTGGTTTTCACCTTTGGAAAATGGACGGAGTTCTCAGCCTTTAAAAGTCAGCAGGAGAGGCTGCAGGCTGGGAGCAGGCCGGTGCCTCCGAGCGCCCCTTGAGATGAAGCGGGTGCCCCAGACCTCAGTCCCCCCACCCGCCCTCTCGTTTATGTCCTGTGCCTGCGTCCCGAGCGCACCGAGTCGTCCATGTCTGGCGACACCTTTGAAGACCAGACCTGCTGTCTCAGCGCTCAAGGCCTCACTCCCTTCTTGCCAACTGTTTGGGTCATCTGCTGGGTCGAATGTGTTGCAGTTGAGCAGAGTACTTGGCCCTGTCCTTGGCATGGGGTTGGTACATGGAAGCTGTTACTCTTTGCTGCTCTTTTTACGGGAAGAAAGCGCCTTCCCCCGGTTCTAGAAGACACAGGGGAGTTGGTCAGCCTCACCCCAGGCCCCACGGCCGTGGCCATGCCGAGCTGGTGACCCCCAGGCTCCGACTCTGTGACAAGTCAGAAGCTGCTGAATGCTGCTTACTGACCGTTTCCCTTGGGCCTGCTCCTGTGCCAGGCCCAGGGGGCGCTGGAAGGCCAGGGGAGGGCCCTGCCCGGCGAGAGGCTCGGGGTCTCCGAGTGCAGACACGCCGTCAGGACTGCTGCCTGCGGAGCCGGGCCCGAGGGACGGTAGGCGGGAGGCAGCATCTCACGGGGCTGAGCTGGGGCCCAGGCGGGAGATGGAGGAGACTCGGGGGAAGGCAGGAGCCATGAGGACGCAGTCACCCCGGCCACCTGAAGTCCTTCCTGGGTGTCCCCGCGTCCTCGGCGATGTCTTAGACACACCGCGTCCCCCTCACCCCCAGGGCTTCATGGAGGACGAAGGGCGGCAGCGGACCACCAAGTACATCTCCTGCGTGTTTGCGGAGGAGAGCGACCTGAGCCGGCAGTACGAGCGGGAGAAGGCGCGCAACGAGCTGCTGACCACCGTGAGCCTGGCCTCGGTGCACGACGAGTCGCTGCTGCCCGAGGGGGAGGACGCGTTCCTCTCCGAGCTGGACAGCGACGAGGAGGGCGGCAGCAGCAGGAGGAGGAGAGGCCGGAGAGGGCCGCGGGACGGCAGGTCCTTCGCCAACGGCGGCCTCAGGGCCCAGCCTCACCACTCCACCCCCAGCAAGGGTAGGGCGCTCGTGGCGGGGGCGGGCGGGGGCACCCCTCCGCCGGAGCCGCTGCCGGTCCCGCCTGGCCACGGGGCCGCTCCGTCCAGCAGAACCCCAGGGCCGGCCAGCTGGAAGCTGCCCTGGCCGGGGCCCCGTGGCTGTCACGTGTGTCCGTCACATAACTGTGCTCAGGAGAGGCCTGTGCAGTCCGTCTCCGGGCTGCTGCCAAGTCTCTTCTCAGCCAGTGTTTTGTTAAACGGGATGAAATTCCCTAAACTTGCTCTGTCCTGTTTCCCTTCAGCAAGCTGTGTAAGAATCCCTGGGGGTTTTCGTCTGATCATGGGAGACACGTGGGCAGGTGGTGGCGCCAGTGGCAGATGCGCAGGTCCGGGGCGGGGTGCGGGGCCGGCGGCCGGCATGCTGCTTGCTGGCCCAGCGCCCTCCAGGGGCTCCTTGGACCCGGGGCGGCCCCGGCCTGGCAGCCGAGCAGAAGCCCCTCTCGCGCCCCTTCCCGTGGCCGCGGTCATCTCATCGTGCCCGTCCTCCCTCTGCTGCAGGAGGGTGGAAGGTCATCAACCTCCACCCGCTGAAGAAGCAAGTCCTCAGGAGCTGGCGAGGATCGGGCCTCCCGAGCGCCTTCAGCAGGAAGTGCAGGCGATGTCTTGGGGACACACAGCTGTGGGCCCCTCAAGGCAGGAGCCATGAGGACGCAGTCACCCCGGCCACCTGAAGTCCTTCCTGGGTGTCCCCGCGTCCTCGGCGATGTCTTAGACACACCGCGTCCCCCTCACCCCCAGGGCTTCATGGAGGACGAAGGGCGGCAGCGGACCACCAAGTACATCTCCTGCGTGTTTGCGGAGGAGAGCGACCTGAGCCGGCAGTACGAGCGGGAGAAGGCGCGCAACGAGCTGCTGACCACCGTGAGCCTGGCCTCGGTGCACGACGAGTCGCTGCTGCCCGAGGGGGAGGACGCGTTCCTCTCCGAGCTGGACAGCGACGAGGAGGGCGGCAGCAGCAGGAGGAGGAGAGGCCGGAGAGGGCCGCGGGACGGCAGGTCCTTCGCCAACGGCGGCCTCAGGGCCCAGCCTCACCACTCCACCCCCAGCAAGGGTAGGGCGCTCGTGGCGGGGGCGGGCGGGGGCACCCCTCCGCCGGAGCCGCTGCCGGTCCCGCCTGGCCACGGGGCCGCTCCGTCCAGCAGAACCCCAGGGCCGGCCAGCTGGAAGCTGCCCTGGCCGGGGCCCCGTGGCTGTCACGTGTGTCCGTCACATAACTGTGCTCAGGAGAGGCCTGTGCAGTCCGTCTCCGGGCTGCTGCCAAGTCTCTTCTCAGCCAGTGTTTTGTTAAACGGGATGAAATTCCCTAAACTTGCTCTGTCCTGTTTCCCTTCAGCAAGCTGTGTAAGAATCCCTGGGGGTTTTCGTCTGATCATGGGAGACACGTGGGCAGGTGGTGGCGCCAGTGGCAGATGCGCAGGTCCGGGGCGGGGTGCGGGGCCGGCGGCCGGCATGCTGCTTGCTGGCCCAGCGCCCTCCAGGGGCTCCTTGGACCCGGGGCGGCCCCGGCCTGGCAGCCGAGCAGAAGCCCCCTCTCTCGCGCTCCCCTTCCCGTGGCCGCGGTCATCTCATCGTGCCCGTCCTCCCTCTGCTGCAGGAGGGTGGAAGGTCATCAACCTCCACCCGCTGAAGAAGCCGAAGTCCTCAGGAGCTGGCGAGGATCGGGCCTCCCGGAGCGCCTTCAGCAGGGACCAGCTGGACACCAGCGGCTCCTCCGACCTCAGCGTGTCCTTGGGCCCCCACTGCATGGAGAGTCACAGCGGCGACATAGCTGTGATCGAAGAGGTCAGGCTTGACAACTCCAAGGTGAGCCCCACGGGGAAGCCGTTTCCTCCGGGCTGGAGCCTGCGGCCGGTGGGTGCCAGCCGTCTCGTGTCTGTGCTCAGGCATCCCGGCGGCGGCGGCAGCGGCGGCAGTGCTCAGGGAGGGGCCCAGGCCCGGGCGCGGCGGGGCGGGTTCCCGGGAGGAAGGCCGGCTCGCTCAGCTTCCGCCGCCGCACAGCCCGCCTGGACCGGAAGTTGCCCAGTACGTGCGGGACTTTAACATTTCCCACGAGAGTTAAAGCACTCTTTTTATTTAAATTTATTTTGAAGGGAACCTGTGTATGGCTCCCTTTTTTTTTCTTTTAATATTTATTTATTTACGTGGCTGCGTCAGGTCTTAGTGGGGCCGTGCAGATGTGCAGTTCTGCCCCTCAGGCTCCAGAGTGACCTCAGTGGCTACAGGGCGCTGGCTTCGTTGCTCCGTGGTAGGTAGGGCCTCGGTTCCCGAGCAGGGGTGGAACCTGAGTCCCCTCCATTGCGCGGTGGATTCTTCACCTCTGGTCCACCGGAGAAGTCCCTGTGTGGCTACCTGCAGCCCGCGGTTCTCACTCTGGGCTCTGATTTTAGCACCCCAGGGACACTCGGCAGTATCTTCATGCAGCAGAGACGCAGGGGACACGGGTTCAACCTCTGGGTTGGAAATGGCAGCCCGCTGCAGTGTTCTCGCCCAGAGCAGCCCGGGGACCGAGGAGCCTGGTGGGCTGCAGTCCGGGGGGTCCCGCGGCACACACACAGACAGACACACACAGATACACACAGAGACACACGCACACAGACACACACGCACACACAGACAGAGACACACACAGACACACACGGTTTTGGTCGTCACCGGCATCTCCTAGGCAGAAGCCAGGGAGGCTGTCCAGCGTCCTAGACTGCAGGACAGCCACAGCAGAGTGATCCAGCCCGAGGCGTCGGCAGTGCAGAGGGTAGGAAACCCTGCTTCCCGACTTTGCAGGGACCAGCTGGACACCAGCGGCTCCTCCGACCTCAGCGTGTCCTTGGGCCCCCACTGCATGGAGAGTCACAGCGGCGACATAGCTGTGATCGAAGAGGTCAGGCTTGACAACTCCAAGGTGAGCCCCACGGGGAAGCCGTTTCCTCCGGGCTGGAGCCTGCGGCCGGTGGGTGCCAGCCGTCTCGTGTCTGTGCTCAGGCATCCCGGCGGCGGCGGCAGCGGCGGCAGTGCTCAGGGAGGGGCCCAGGCCCGGGCGCGGCGGGGCGGGTTCCCGGGAGGAAGGCCGGCTCGCTCAGCTTCCGCCGCCGCACAGCCCGCCTGGACCGGAAGTTGCCCAGTACGTGCGGGACTTTAACATTTCCCACGAGAGTTAAAGCACTCTTTTTATTTAAATTTATTTTGAAGGGAACCTGTGTATGGCTCCCTTTTTTTTTCTTTTAATATTTATTTATTTACGTGGCTGCGTCAGGTCTTAGTGGGGCCGTGCAGATGTGCAGTTCTGCCCCTCAGGCTCCAGAGTGACCTCAGTGGCTACAGGGCGCTGGCTTCGTTGCTCCGTGGTAGGTAGGGCCTCGGTTCCCGAGCAGGGGTGGAACCTGAGTCCCCTCCATTGCGCGGTGGATTCTTCACCTCTGGTCCACCGGAGAAGTCCCTGTGTGGCTACCTGCAGCCCGCGGTTCTCACTCTGGGCTCTGATTTTAGCACCCCAGGGACACTCGGCAGTATCTTCATGCAGCAGAGACGCAGGGGACACGGGTTCAACCTCTGGGTTGGAAATGGCAGCCCGCTGCAGTGTTCTCGCCCAGAGCAGCCCGGGGACCGAGGAGCCTGGTGGGCTGCAGTCCGGGGGGTCCCGCGGCACACACACAGACAGACACACACAGATACACACAGAGACACACGCACACACAGACACACACGCACACACAGACAGAGACACACACAGACACACACGGTTTTGGTCGTCACCGGCATCTCCTAGGCAGAAGCCAGGGAGGCTGTCCAGCGTCCTAGACTGCAGGACAGCCACAGCAGAGTGATCCAGCCCGAGGCGTCGGCAGTGCAGAGGGTAGGAAACCCTGCTTCAGATGAAAAGCCAGGAGCATTTGTCACAGAAAGAAGCTGATCATCAAATAGGTCTGATAGAAAGAAAACTTTTAGTTCTTTCTGGTTGGATACTGCTGTGCGCCCCAGTGTGAAAAGAATCAAACCAGTACTTCTTCTTGTATATAGTTAGAAGGGTTAAGAGCCCGTTGACCCAGGAGTTCTGTCATCTGTGTGACTCAGGCCCCGAATGCTGCCCTTGGCCCCCTGCAGGTGTCTCGGCCGGTGGGGCCTCTGTGGTCCAGCGCAGGACCTGCTTGGGAGCGGGGTGGCCAGCACTTGGGTGGTTCTGCTGCTGTTTGGTTCCGGCTTCCCGGCAGCCCTGACGACCAAAGCCGTGTTTGGTCCTGGAGGAGGCGAGCAGAGCCCCTGGGGACAGAGGGACGTGCCGGCTCAGTCAGTGACAGAATGGAGATGAGAACCCGCGGGGGTGGAGCACCCACTCCACTCTGCTTCCCTCTCGGCCTCTGGCGTGGAAGCCTGAGCTTGGGTTCTGTCCCTGCAGCAGGGGTGTGGGACATGAGCAGGGGGAGGGGATCTGTGGAATCTTCTAGAACCTGCCAGCCGTATCCTGTCATCACGTGCCATGGCTTTATGAAGTCGTGATTGATCTCGTCTCCGCCTGAAGCACCCGGGCCTGCTCGCAGGCGGCTCCCCCCAGGTTCCGGAGGGCCATCCTGCCGTCCTCCCCAGCTCCTCGTGTGCCCAGCACCGCGCACCTTCCGGGCCCGGCCGATCCTGCCACTCACTTCCTCGCTCAGCTCCTCCTCTCCCTCTTAGGAGGCTGTCCCCAGAGGCCTTGTCCTTCTTTCTGTCTTTGCTGAGAAGATGGCGTGAACTGTACTCTGCAGGTCTCTTGGTGAAGCATGCATTCACTTTGCTCCCCAGCAGCCCTGGCGGGAAGCTGGCAGGTTTCCTCCCCTGGTTCTCCTCCGGAATGTCTGCTCTGAAATGCAGGACAGAACCAGTCTTTCTGCCACGCTTGGGACCCGCTTAGGTCTGTGACTCTGGGAGCCCCACAAGCCTCCACCTGCTTGAGGAGGTCACAGAGGGGAGTCGGTGTCCCAGGGGCGGGAGGGGGCCCCTGCCCGAGCGTGCTCTCGTGTGTGCTCGTTGGAAGCGCTGCTTCAGACAAGAAGGGTGTCCAGCAGAACAGGCCCTGAGTTGTGCCGAGGGATTTGCCAGGAATGTGTTGGGGTTGGGAGTTCCCTTCCCTTCAGGGCACAGATTTGAGCTTCAGAGTATGTGATCCAACGGCAGATGGAGCAAGTTCAGGATCTTGGCTCCCGAAGCCAGAAAGGAGGCAGGAAGAGAGGAGAGGAGGGAGCAGGTGTCAGGGAGCGCGCCCGTCCGCTCTCCTCGGCGCTTGCCCCGCTCGCCTACCTCGTTGGGGAGCGGCCTCTGCGCCTGCTGTACGTTCCCGGAGAGGCTCCCCGTGAATGCAGAAGCCCGTCCTGGTGCACGTTCATGCCTGGGGACCCGGCACGGCGGTTTCACCTCCCTGAGCCCTGGCTTCCTCTGCCGTGAATTGGAAGCCTTAATAAATAGGTGGTAGAGAGTTCTGGATAAGAAAGTCCCGCACAGTGGCGGCAGAGTCGGCCCGCAGTCGTCCCCTTCCTTCCTTCCGCTTCAGAAGCAGGTGAAAATTGAGCGAGCACAGTCCCCTCTGGGAAGGGCTGCAGGAGGGGGGTCTGATTTGTTTTAAAACCAGCTGATCTCCCTAAAGTTCTGGGATGTCTGCCCTGTTGCAGAGCACTGAGACGGGTGGCGGGGTCCTGTGCAAGCAGTGATCCTCCCGACGGTTCTTCTTGAGAGGCGGAAGTTGTGGAAGTTTACAGTGGGAAAGCATACCGGCAGGGGCCGTGTCTGGCCCCCTAGCCCTGCTGAGTCTGGAGTTCTCTCTTCTGGTCCCTGTTCTAGGAGAGTGGCTCCCAGAAGGCAGGCAAGCACGGCCCAGGCCAGGACAAGCCCCACGAGACGTACCGGCTGCTGAAGCGCAGGAATCTGATCATAGAGGCCGTCACCAACCTGCGCCTGATCGAGAGCTTGTTCACGTAAGGCGTCGTCTGTCTGTCTGCTTTCCAGTAGTGACAAAGCCCACCTAGTCGTCACCAGCCACAGAGAGGACCTGGAGTCCTTTGCATTTCTCTTCTGCTGTATAGAGTCTCCAGGAGCCCTCAGTGGTAGAAAGGATTTACAGTCTGTGTGGTTTGAGAAGTTTTGGAGACGCTGAGGGAGATCCGTCTGTGCACGTGTGACAGGGGCGCGCGGTGGAGGGGAAGCGGAGGTCACGGGGAAGCGCGTTTGCCCCGCTCCTTCCTCAGGAACTTGTGCTCGGGACAGGGTGTGCAGAAACTGAAGCAGGTGATCGCGTCGGCTCAGAAACGTTGGTAGTTCCCCACGGAGCCTTTTGTTCAAACGGAGTCTGGTGTGAAAGCAAAAGCAAAAGGCGGCAGTGGAGCCTCTGCGTCCCGGGTTCAGCGGAGGCTCTGCTTGCTGGTTGGTTCTTCTAACCCACTGTCACCACCGCATCCCGGGGGCAGCCAGGGTCAACGCCGCTCAGTTGGAGGGACGCTCTGGGGTCATACGTGCGTTCTCTTGTTAGGGGACGCGGAGACCGCCTGCAGATCCGGCTGCCCGCGTCTCCTCTCCTGGGCACGGAGGGCTGGAGCTGCTTGTTCCCGCGGCCCTTCTGACCCTGCCATCCTGTGATTGGTGATCCAGAAACGTCGCCGTAGTGATTCAGGACGAGCTAGAGGGAGGAGGGGGGAGGAGAGGAGTCAGAAGAGCTGCAGAGCGCCCAGTGATTCACTGGACTGTTCCTTAGCTGGATGGTAACCTTAGCTTGGAGACTCAGAACCTTCGTGGTCACGAATCATGTGATCCCTTTAGTTTCGGATGAAGGTTTCAGAATGTGAAGCTGCTCTGAAGGGTGGCCTATCATCAGCCAACTCCTTTATCTCAAAAGAGCGATGGTCTTTGCCATCTGAAGAGACCCTCTTTTCAGTGGCAAAACGCCCCCTAGTTCCCCCTTACTGTCTGCTGGATCCCCTCAGGCAGGTGCTGGCTGCCGGGGTTGAGACGGGGGCTCTTCATGGCGTCTGTTGTGCTGCCGCAGGATTCAGAAGATGATCATGGATCAAGAGAAGCAAGAAGGCGTGTCCACCAAGTGCTGCAAGAAGTCCATCGTCCGCCTGGTGCAGAACCTGTCTGAGGAGGGCCTGCTGCGGCTGTATCGGACGACGGTCATCCAGGACGGCATCAAGAAGAAGGTACGGCGCGGCCGCCGCGCACGCCGGGCGTTTTCTTACCAGCGTCTCACGTCCCGGTCGCGCCCGGGGTGGTTCTTTGTGGCTGGTGACTTGGACTTTGCCTCTGTGCCTCCGCCCTGGGACAGCAGGGGTCCATCCCAGCTTCCTGGGGAAGCTGGAAACAGGAGAGAGGAATAACTTCCGTGGCGCAGCTGCTCGTGCTGTCCAAGGCGGTGCCCAGCCCCGCAGCTGGCCTCCAAGGGAGGGTGTAAGTGAGGCGCATCCGAGTTGAGCTGAGTCGTGTTGAGATACTAAGTGACGTTTCGAAGGTGGAAAATTCAGCCTGGGCGGCAGGCACCCTGTCCTGCAGAAATCTGCAAAAACACGTCCCAGAGAAAACGGTGGCGGCGAGTCAGTGAGCGTTCACCGCCGGGGAGTCCAGAGGGGACAGCAGGTCTCTTCTGTCCTAATTTACCTGTTTCTGTTCGGTTTAAAGTTTGGGGGCCTTTCCCATAGCAGCCGCAGCTCGGTGGCTTGGCACTGTTCAGAGGTGTGCATCTTTGAGAGTCGGAGCTGTTCAGGGGGCCAGCTGGGCATGGGGACCAGAGGGGACGGTATTCCGGGGACGGGCCTTTGTGATTCTCTGACCTTTCCTTTCTTCTGACGATGTTTTAAATCTTGTCCTAAGAAAGCGCCGCTTTGGTGTTTTGTCTTCTTTTAAACTGGCAGGGTCATTTTGGATCCTTTTTTTTTTTTTTTGAGACCTTTGAACTTTGAGAAACAGAGCAGTTACCAAAAAATGGCTTAGGAAACTCTTGCTTCTAGCATTCTGGATTGGCAGCTTTCATCGACTTTTATATCTGCCCTGAGCCCCCTTGACCTTGCCCTGCGCCCCAGCCAGCTTTCCCCTCACCATTCCCGCAGTGAGTGTGGCCGGAGGCCCTGGTGCCGTGGCCTCTCTGGGGGACAGCCGTCCAGCGGTCAGCAGCACCGCCCCTGGTTTCTGTTGATCCTTACAGAGCAGGTCTCAGGCTGTGCTGCCTGCGCGGGCAGTAACGGGAGGCAGGAGCACCTCTCCCGTTAGGAGTCAGGCCGTGGTTTTAGAGAAATACAGGTGTCCGCATGTCCTCCGTGCCCATTTGGCACCACATCCACCAGGTGGTACCCGAAGGAGCAGGTGAGGATGGGGAAGGGGAGTGTGTGTCCAGGGAAACTGCGGATCGGTGCTCGGCCCTGGGGGCCTCGGCGCAGGGTCCCAGGGGGCAGCCCGCCGGCCGGTGGGGAGGGCCGCGCTGCCTGCCTCTGCCTCTGGGGGCGGCTCGGTCTCCGGGCGGTCCTTTCTCTCCTGGACCCCCACGGCTGGGACCGCTGGGCCGGGCCTCCACCTTTTGCCGTTGCTCCTGTGTCCTCTCTGACGGGCCACTTGGCTGTGGAAAATGGGGAACCAGAAATGGCCGTGCATTGGTCCCAGGCTTTCAGATTCTCTTGAGGCGTCGCTTAACTCGGTCTCACTTGAGCTTCCCAGAACCACAAAGAGCAGCTGGCGGGGCAGTGCAGGGGGTCCCACTTTCCCGGTGAGGGGCAGGAAAGATGGAGCCACGCATGGCTTTTTGGAGTCCCTGCCCAGATGGGGCCACTGGCTCCCAGTGACCCACGCTCTCTCAGGCCGTCATTTGGACACAAGCCTGCTGGCCGGAGGGCGAGCACCTTCCCTTGCCGTCTCCTGCCAGCGGAAGCCGGCTCTTCGGGGGCCCGGCCACCGCGCCCGCGGCCTCCTGCACAGCTGGCACACGCCCGCTCCGCTGCGCGGCCCCACCGCCTCGCGTCCGTCCGTCAGCCGCGTTAGCACTCACGCACCTTCCTGTTGAGCCGCGGCAGAACTGAACCCGCACAGGCAGCCCCGCGTCCTCCGCCAGTGTGTTTGGAGGTGCGGCTGGCGGGAGTCCCCCGACAGCACATTCGGTGAGCGGAGATTAATGAAAGCCGCTCAGCTCTTCCGGACGGAAGCCCTCAGGATCCCCAACCCCCTGTGGGAAGCGTTCCGCTCCTGGACGTGGGCGTTGGGAGAAGCCCCCCGGGGAGCAGGGACCAGTGGGTCGTGGCCGCCCAGCTCAGGGGCCGCGGGGCAGACTGCTCCATCTCCAGGCCCAAATTCCTCACCCGTCTGAGCCACACATTAGGGATAGCGGATAGCGGGGCTTTCTGACGGGGGCACCTGAGGGATTTTGGTGCCAGGCGCTGGGAGAGTAATCTGATCAGTCAGCATCTTACTTCCTTTCCATCACTGCCTCGTGGAAATGTGAGTAACAGCATGGAACCGAGGTGGGGTGCCAAGTCTCCCTCAGCTCTTCCCTCTGGGGAACCCCTCCCTTCCCTCGGCCACTCTCTGCAGGTGGACCTGGTGGTACACCCGTCCATGGACCAGAATGACCCTCTCGTGAGGAGTGCCATCGAGCAGGTTCGTTTCCGGATGTCCAACTCAAGCACAGCCAACAGGCAAGTGTCAGCTCCGGCAGGAGTTCCCCTGAGGCTGCCCGGGGGTGTGTACCAGCCCACCACGGTTTCCACAAAAGCCCTTTCTTCATACCTGGGCGCCATCAGTGAATTCACTGTCGGGGTGTGTGGTTCATGATCCCCTGGTCTCAAAAAGGATCAATTTCTGGGTTCTTTCTTTATTACTATGTGTTTATTCCTGGCTGTGCTGAGTCTCTGTTGCTCTGGTTGTGGTGTGGGGGCTTCTCACTGCAGGGACTTCTCTTGTTATAGAAAACGGGGTCTAGGGCTTAGTTGCCCCCGGGTATATGAGATCTTGTTCCCCGACCGGGGATCAAACCCATGTCCTCTGCATTGGCAGACGGATTCTTAACCACTGGACCACCAGAGTGGTCCCTGGATTCTTTCAGAGGGGAAAAAAAAAATCCTAACATCCTTAATTCTGTTCTGTCTAATACCATGTGGACAGAGTGCTTCAAATCACAGGCCCTGTGACATGTGAAGCTTGCCTAGTATCATACTAGCTCAGAAGGGCTCCAGCTGCCCTTCTGAGGTCTTCTCTCATGCTGTTAATAAGCTGCCTAATGGATGGAGAGGATATCTGGTGGCCAGTGTCCTCGCTTGGTTTAACCTAGAGGTGGGGCCTGGGGAGGCAGAGGGCTGGATGCGACGCGCTGGCACCAGCTTGTGTGCCCAGCCATGCCCTGGCCACAGGTGCTGGGAACCAGTTGCCGAAGAATTTCATGTCAAATTCCTGTTTGCTGGCCTGAATGACGGTGCCAGAGGACCCAGCACATGAGGCCACCTTTCTCACGAGGTAGCAGCTGCCCCATAGGTGGGGGTACACTCTCCAGGTCACCCCCAGTGTCCATTGCCTCCAACACGATCTATCCATTTACCATCACCTGTCGGGCCCCTGCAAGTGGTCGATTTGAAACGCCAGGGCCAGAGAGGGCCGACCCTGTCGTTTCTCAGCCCTCTGTTTTCTCACGTACTGTTGCTCCCTATCCTTGAACTTCAGGGTTAAAGCGCCCCAGCCTCCAGCGCCTCAAGAGGAAGCCGAAGAGGAAAGTCAAGGAGAGGAAGGGCCGAGCGGATCAGGCGACACTCAGCCGAGTGCCTCCTCGAAATCAGAAAGTGGACCGGTGAAAAAGACTCATGAGAAAGTGGGCTTAACCCAGCTGAAAAACTACCACCCTGTTGTAGGTAAAAAGCCGCTTCTCGTCAGGGTCTGACTGTTGCCTTTGGAGCTTCATTGGGTGGGCTTCTCTGGGGGCTCAGACAGCAGAGAACCCTCCTGCAAAAGCAGGAGACCTGGGTTTGATCCCTGGGTCGGGAAGGACACCTGGAGAAGGAAATGACCACTCTCTCCAGGATTCTTGCCTGGAGAATTCCACAGACTGTAGCGCACCAGGTTCCCCTGTCCGTGAGGCTCCCCAGGAAAGAATCCCTTCTCTGGGGAATCCTCCCGACCCAGGGACCGAACCCATGTCTTAAGTCTCCTGCATTGGCACGTATGGACTTTATCAGCTGAGCCACCAGGGAAGAACACTAGGCACATTCTGTTTGCCTTGGGGGGGTGTCACCGAGGTGTGTGTCCACAGTGTCCACATGGCCCGCTCCTCCACCGACTCCTGGCCATCCCCTAAGACCTCTCCCCTGGAGACCTTTGAGCCCTCTGCAGAATTACTGCCCTTTTTCCCTTCCTTGCTTTATTTTCTACATCAGCTATGTCCATCCAGTGGACTGTCTTAGGTAGTTTTTTATTTTTTTGCCCACTTCTGTTGGTCTTTCATTCATTTATTTTCATCCGTCTTTGTTCTTTGGCCCATGTGGGCCTCCCATCGCAGTGGCCTCTGTTGTCGCAGAGCACCGGCTCTGGGCGCATGCGCTCCAGGGCTCCGGCTCGGTGATTGGACATATCTGTCCAGCCGCTCCGCGGCACGTGGGAACTTCTCAGGCCAGGGGTCGAACCGGCACCCCTCGCACTGCAAGGTGGTGTCCTCACCCACTGGACCACCAGGGAAGCCCTTAGGTAGTTTTTTATTGTCCATCCTTTTCCTTGAGAGAGTGAATCCCAGGAGGATAGAAACATTCGCTATCTCCCTGGCCCCGGGGACCCCGTGGCCCTCGATAGTTTCTGAATGGCATGAGCTGAGTGGAACCCGGGCTTTTCGAGCACGGCCCTCCTTCCTTCTTGCCCCAGTTCCTGGACTGGGGCGTTCTCTAGGGTTTCAGCCCAAAATGCCTCGCCTGCGGGTGATCCACATGTTCCTGTGGTACCTGATCTACGGGCACCCTGCCTCGGTGGAGGAGCTGAACGTAAGCACCGAAAGGAGGGCGGGAGTCCCGTCCTCCTCCAGAAGTGACCCGGAGGCCTCCTTCGACGCCCCTCCCAAGGACACCCAGGACGCAGTCACCTGGGAGGGCGAAGTGGAGCTCGCCACGGAGACCGGTGAGATGCTCGGAGCCGGGAGGCCACGACGGGGTCCGGCAGGGCGTCATGGTGGCCCCTTAGCCCTACGATCTGATCCGGCCGTGTCCCCACGCCACCCTGATCTCAGTAAAGACATCATCCCAGCTCTCTGAACCCCTGGGCTTCCTGCCTGACGAGGAAGGGTTTGCCCACGCTGGTGGTGGGAGGGAACCAGGACCAGGGAAGCAATACCCGCATCGTGACCGGGACCCTGTCTTGGGACTGACCCCTGTTTTCTCCCAGTGTATGTGGATGACGCCTCGTGGAGGCGCTTTGTCCCCCCCATCCCAGTCCACAAGGACTTCGGCTTCGGCTGGGCTCTGGTCAGCGACATCCTCCTGTGCCTGCCCCTGTCCCTCTTCACCCAGATTGTGCAGGTCAGCTACAAGGTACGGTGACTGCCAGGCTGTCCCAGAATATAGTGACGCGCGGTTCTTCATGATTCTTGCCGTTCACCCTGGCCGCGAGGGTGAACTGAACCTGAAAAACCCCCTCTCAGGTGGACCACCTCGAGGAGTTTCTGAATGACCCCCTGAAGAAGCACACGCTGATCCGCTTTCTGCCCAGGCCCATCCGGCAGCAGCTTCTGTACAAGAGGTGAGGTCCCTGCAGCTGGTTCGGGGCAGCCGAGGGTCCCGGCCCACCGAGTTAGGCTTCTGAGTCTTTGTTGACCAGGGAGAGGGAAGGTTCCTGGCTGCCAGGTTGTTGAGGCCCACAGTCATGAATTCAGCCGCCCTCTGATCTTCTGCAGAAAGAGCACAGGCAGGGGCGGTGGGGCCGGGGCGTCCCAGCACTCGATTTCAAGGTTCTTATAAAAATCCACTGTTAAAGACTGTGCGTCATGAAGTCGGTTTTTCCTTTGGTGACTTTGACTTTGAAACTCAAGCCCCCTGTGTAGGAGCAGTGGCCTGCTGCCCTAGGTGGCAATGGGCCGGGAGTCCCGGGCGCCCTGGGTCGCACAAGGGGGAGAAGTCCCCCCTCGCCCCCGTCTGGCCCGAGGCTGGCTGAGCACCCGCCCCTCTCTTACAGACGCTTCATCTTCTCGGTGGTGGAGAACCTTCAGAGGCTCTGCTTCATGGGGCTGCTCCAGTTCGGCCCCACGGAGAAGTTTCAGGATAAAGATCAGGTTAGAACAGCCTCCACGCCCAGTCAGAGACGGTCCTGCCCATTCCTGGATGCTTGCTGGACGCGGAGGCTGAGGCCCCCCGCTCACCACCGACGGTCTCCCTCGTAGGTCTTTATCTTCTTGAAGAAAAACGTGGGCATCGTGGACACCACCACCTGTGACCCCCACTACAACATGGCCCGCAGCAGCAGGCCCTTCGAGAGGCGATCCTACGTCCTGAACTCCATGCAGGACGTGGAGAACTACTGGTTTGACCTGCAGTGCGTCTGTCTCAACACCCCGCTAGGTACAGCCGTCCTCACGGGACTCGCTCTTATTCCCTCCTTTCTGTGCGGTTCGTGCTGGAAGGAGCTAAGAGCCGCCTGCCGGCTTGCAGACTGCCCCCGGAGGCCTGGAGTGTCCTGGAAGCCCTTAGAAGGGAACGTGGTGGGTCCCACCTGGGAGGGCCCCACCCCCCACCCCCCACCCCTACCCCACTGAGCCCACGCAGCTCCGTTTTTGTCTTCATTCATTGGCTTGTCCAGTAGGTATTTACTAAACACGCTGTGTGTCGTTTTCCTGCCCACCTCACACGCGGCGGGACTTGGGCTCTCTCGGGGAAGGCACAGCACAGAGATCCAGAGTGTGACACGTGCGGCAGCGGGGGACACACTGGCTGTCCGAGCGAGGCTGTTTCGCTGGGGGGTCAGGAGCAGCGGGAGATTGAGCTGGGTTCTAGAGGAGGCGGCTGAGCCAGCGTGACCAGGGCTCGGGAAGAGCAGCCCTGGCAGGTGCAGAGGCGTGAGTGTCAATGGAGAAGCAGCATCGGCCAGCGTGCGGAGGGAGAGTGGCCGCTCGCTGAGATGGAGAAGCAGGCAGGAGCCCGACTCGGGGCCTCGCGGGACGTGAGAGGAGGCTGGGTTTGTTCTGAGAGCAGCGAGAAGCCGTTGGTGGTTGCAAGTCAAGATCGTGCGTCTTTCAAGCTGCCCTGGCCGCTGTGTGGACAGAAGACTGATAGGCGCCGGGGGTGGTGGCAGGGAGGCCGGCGAGGGTCTGCGACGCGGGCCCAGGAACAGTCTTCTCGTGACATTGAAGGACAAAGACAGATGAGGAGGTCTTGAGGAGGAGGAACTGACCAGACTGCCCAGCGGATCGGGTCTCTTGGGCTTTGCGTTAGGCCTGGGCTTGCGTCTTTGCTCTCTGGCACATCCTGAGCTGTGTCCACCTTGCAAAAGGCTACCACTTCTTCAGCGTGCTCTCTCAGGGAAGGCCTTTCCAGCAGCTTTGCTGTCATAGGATGTCCCCATAGGAATCTCTTGAGCACAGGAGATGGGGCTTCCACCCCCCAGCGTATCTCAAAGCCCCTGGCATGCAGGCAGCATCCGTTCATGTTCACAGAAGGGAGAGGGTTTGCAGAAGGCGGGCGACCCTCCAGACTTGGGTCCTCTACTCTCAGCCCGATTTCATCTGGTCCTGTCCTGTCACGGAGCCTGAAGAGCAGGGTGACGTTTGGATTTTGCAGAGCAGGAGCCACGTGTGTCTTGGTCGTGTGTGCCCAGTCGTGTCTGACTCTTGTGACCCCATGGACTGTAGCCCGCCAGGCTCCTCTCCGTCCACGGGGTTCTCCAGGCAAGGGTACTGGAGCGGAGGTTGCCTTTTCCTTCTCCAGGGCATCTCCCTGACCCAGGGACTGAACCGGAGCCTCCTGCATTGGCAGGAGCGATCTTTCTCACGAAGCCACAGGGAAGCCCGTCCATTGGGTAGAACTGTTGAGTCCTAAGAGGTTAATGAGCACTGGTGGAGATCCTTTAATGGGTCCAGACAGACCCATTAGAAGCCGTGTGTTTTGTGGACTCTTCTGGCGGCGGCGGTGAGCTAGGCTTTTAGCATCGCAGATCCTGAAGTGCCCTATTTCCGCTGTGTTTTCTACTAGATGAACAGTGAACCAGTGTGTTACTTGCGCCATAGTTTTTGAGGCTTAACAACAGGTGAATTTTCATCACTTTTTGTGTTCTTGAGATGAAATGCGAGAGGCCTATTGAGTCCATTAATCGGGCATTGATTGTCCCTTTATTGAACAGACACTTGAGGGGGTCCTGCCCTGCAAACTGAGGAGAGAGCATCATACGGTGTGGCCATCCGTCACAGCGGGGCTCCCGGAGCACGAGGACGGTGGCAGCAGCTGGGCAGCCTGTTGAAGGGGGAGTGACTGGGTGCTGTCCAGGCGCCTGGACACGGCCGCTCTGGCTGGGGGGGCCTAGGTCTGCGTCTCCAATTTGGCAGACGGATTGGCAGGGCCAGGTGAAGCCTCGCCTGAGGTCCTCGTAGGCGCAGGCTCATTCAAGTGCATGACCTTGGGTGAGCTCTTTGGAGGCTCCTGAGCCTCCGTGTCTTCATTTCTACTCCGGGAGCACCACCACCACCTGGTGGGGATGAGGCGAAGCCAGAACCAGAACATCTCCCATAAAGCTCCAGCTGGGAGGCGGCCGGTGCGGCCTCTCCCTGCTGCCCCTCGCCACCAGCCAGGCCACAGCCTCCAGCTGCCTGTGTGACCGGAGGCGCTTCAGTAGTCTGCAGGTTATCATCACCTTCCTGGCCTGACTCAAGCAGCTATTTGTGGCCGTGCTGGGTCTTCATTGCTGCACTCGGACTCTCCCTAGTTGTGACGAGTGGGGTCTACTATCTAGTTCGGCTGCATGGGCTTCTCACTGCGATGGCTTCTGTTGTCGCGGAGCACGGGCTCTGGGTGCACGGGCTTCTGTAGTTACAGTACTCGGGCTCAGTTGTCCTGCGGTATGTGGGATTTTCCCAGACCGGGGATCAAACCTGTGCCCCCTGCATTGGCAGGTGGATTCTTAACCACTGGACCACCAGGAATGCCCCTCAAGCAAAGGTTTTAATCGTATTTTATGTCTCCTTGCAAGAAGTGCAGTTTGCTCTATTGAAGAGTAACTGACTATAATTTTCCCTCTATGTGAATGCACCTCTGAGGCACTCAGGAATCCTGGTGAAGAGCAAGCGAGTGCAGCTCTGAGCTGTGTGGGTTCATTGTTGTTTAGTCGCTCAGCCATGGCTGATACTTTGTGCTGTATAGACTGTAGCCTGCCAGGCTGCTCTGTCGTGGGATTCTTGCCTGGAGAATACTGGAGTGGGTTGCCATTTTCTCCTTAGGAGATCTTCCCAACCCTGTTTCCTGCATTGGCAGGCAAGTTTTGTTTTTTTTTTTTTTTCTAGGGTTGATGGTTTTTTTTGCCTCTTAAGTCATCATTTATTTTTCATCAATCTTTATTCTTTGGCCTGTGTAGGCCTCCCATCACAGCGGCCTCTCTCACTGCAGAGCACTGGCTCTGGGCGCATGCGCTCCAGGGTGCTGGCTCGTAATTGGACACACCGGTCCAGCCGCTCTTGGCACGTGGGATCTTCCTAGGCCAGGGGTCGAACCAGTGCCCCTTGCACTGCAAGGTGGTGTCCTTACCCACTGGACCACCAGGGAAGCCCGGCAGGCAAGTTCTTCACCACTGAGCCCCTAGGGAAGCCCAAGCCTGCAAATCCCCAGGGGCTCCCCCAGAAAGAAAGGCGGCCTGGGGTTTCTCTGGTTGTCTGTTCGCCTTTGCTCCTTAATAGAATCCAGGCTTCCTGCGGGTGCTTTTCTCAGGTTCACCCACGAGCTTTAACTCTTTTCCTTCTTCTCTCCTCCCACCCCGTGTAATAACAGAAGACATTTTGTGTAAAGAGGTCGACCAGTTTTAGCCCCTCTTCCCTGGTAGGGAACCTGGTCACAAAAAGAATCCCTTCTTCTCTCACCACCCAGCGGCAGGCCGTCGCCCGCACACCACTGCCAGAAGGTGTCATCAGTGAGGTTTGTGTCTCCTTTCCTAGGCGTGGTGCGCTGCCCGCGCGTCCAGAAGAGCAGTGGCCCTGAGCAGGGCAGCGATGAGGAGGGCAGGATGCAGAAGGAGCAGGAGAGCGCCATGGACAAGCACGCCCTGGAGCGCAAGTGCGCCATGCTGGAATGCACCATGTGCGTGCGCCCCTCCCCCGCCCGCGCTGTCCCCAGGCCCAGAGGCCTGAGCCCCCGGTGCAGGGCGGGCAGCCTTGGCTCACTGCAGCCCGCCTCGCGGCAGTTAACCAACCCCTCTGTTGTCAAAAACGAAAAAGAAGGAGTTGCCAAAGTTCAAAAGCTGGGATTTTACATAAAAATCTGGGTTTTTGAGAAGTTCTCCTACCTGTCAGGTGTTTCTCTGGGAAGATAACATTTCTAGTGAATGCCCCCCACCCGCTCTCTTCTCCTTCCCAAGGAGGCCTGGTGTCTGTTTATTTCCCGACTCCCAGGGGCAGCCGTGAGGTCGTGGATGAAGGCATCATCCCCGGAGACGGGCTGGGGGCCGCGGGGCTCGACTCCAGTTTCTACGGGCACCTGAAGCGCAACTGGATCTGGACCAGCTACATCATGGACAAGGCCAAAAAGGTGGGCGTCATCCCGGGAGCGTCCCACCCCCCGCCCCCGCCGTCGCTCTTCACCCTCCTTTCCCTCGTTTATTTCTGTCTGTGGCTGGCTGGGTCTTGGGTCCTGTCCGCGGGCTCTCTCTAGTTGCAGCAAGCGGGGGCGCCTCTCTAGTTGTGGCGCACGGGCTCTAAGGTGCTCGGGCTCAGTGGTCTCACCGCGTGTGCGATCTTCCCGGACCGGGGATTGAACCCACGTCCCCTGCGTTGGCAGGTAGATTCTTAACCACTGGACCTCCAGGGAAGTCCCAGCTCACCGTCTGTGAATTGGCCAAACCATAATTGACCAGAGACACAAGTAATTACATCCATATGCACTGAAGGTCCATCAGGACTTGTCAATATCCACCCCACTTTTTTTTCTTTTGCCATTGAATTCTAATTTGTTCTATGATGTGGACAAGTATTATTTTGTAAAAGAAAGAACAGAAAATCTAAAAGGTCACAAAGGAGGGGGAGGGTGTGCCATCGGAAGGTGACGTTCCCCGTGCTGCTGCCTCACACTCAGTGCCCGGCGGCCCTGGCCCCGGGGCCCGCGGACGCTCAGGCTCCATCGGGTGCCCTGCTCGCCTTTCAGGACTCCAGCGTGTCAGAGAACGGGCTCACAGTGCGGCTGCAGACGTTCCTGTCCAAGCACCCAATGCCTCGCGGGGCCGGAGGTACGTGGGCCGGGAGCAGAGCGGAGGCGGACGAGGGGCCGGCTTGGGCTGCAGGACCGCTCGCTGCGCCTGGGGCTGTCTTCTGGCCTCAGCTGGGCCCTTTCTGCGACACCGAGCCCCTCTGCTTGTTTCCAGGCGGCGGCAGGCTGACCGTCTTGGGAGACGCTCGACCTGGGTCGGGGCTGTGTGCCGACAGGGACGAGCATGTCGAGGTGGAGCGAAGCCACGCTGGACCGGAGCCAGAAGGTCAAGGGGGGAGCGACCTGTTCAGTGATGCCCAGCCCCCAGGAGGCCTGGTGTCTGTTTATTTCCGACTCCCAGGGGCAGCCGTGAGGTCGTGGATGAAGGCATCATCCCGGAGACGGGCTGGGGCCGGGGCTCGACTCCAGTTTCTACGGGCACCTGAAGCGCAACTGGATCTGGACCAGCTACATCATGGACAAGGCCAAAAGGTGGGCGTCATCCCGGGAGCGCCCACCCCGCCCCGCCGTCGCTCTTCACCCTCCTTTCCCTCGTTTATTTCTGTCTGTGGCTGGCTGGGTCTTGGGTCCTGTCCGCGGCTCTCTCTAGTTGCAGCAAGCGGGGGCGCCTCTCTAGTTGTGGCGCACGGGCTCTAAGGTGCTCGGGCTCAGTGGTCTCACCGCGTGTGCGATCTTCCCGGACCGGGGATTGAACCCACGTCCCCTGCGTTGGCAGGTAGATTCTTAACCACTGGACCTCCAGGGAAGTCCCAGCTCACCGTCTGTGAATTGGCCAAACCATAATTGACCAGAGACACAAGTAATTACATCCATATGCACTGAAGGTCCATCAGGACTTGTCAATATCCACCCCACTTTTTTTTCTTTTGCCATTGAATTCTAATTTGTTCTATGATGTGGACAAGTATTATTTTGTAAAAGAAAGAACAGAAAATCTAAAAGGTCACAAAGGAGGGGGAGGGTGTGCCATCGGAAGGTGACGTTCCCCGTGCTGCTGCCTCACACTCAGTGCCCGGCGGCCCTGGCCCCGGGGCCCGCGGACGCTCAGGCTCCATCGGGTGCCCTGCTCGCCTTTCAGGACTCCAGCGTGTCAGAGAACGGGCTCACAGTGCGGCTGCAGACGTTCCTGTCCAAGCACCCAATGCCTCGCGGGGCCGGAGGTACGTGGGCCGGGAGCAGAGCGGAGGCGGACGAGGGGCCGGCTTGGGCTGCAGGACCGCTCGCTGCGCCTGGGGCTGTCTTCTGGCCTCAGCTGGGCCCTTTCTGCGACACCGAGCCCCTCTGCTTGTTTCCAGGCGGCGGCAGGCTGACCGTCTTGGGAGACGCTCGACCTGGGTCGGGGCTGTGTGCCGACAGGGACGAGCATGTCGAGGTGGAGCGAGAAGCCACGCTGGACCGGAGCCAGAAGGTCAGGGGCGGGAAGGGCCAGAAGCGCAAGCGGCTGAAGAAGGAGCCGGGGAAGAAGACCAAGCGGAGGAAGAAAGGTGCGGTGGGCGTTGGCGTGTGTGAGGCCTGCCCGGGCCCCGTCCAGCGGGGGACGGAGTGCAGCCCCCCGCGTCCATCCGGAGCGCGGCCCTCAGACTCGGGCTCCGTCCGCCGCCGCTCAGAGCACTGGCTCTGTGTGGGCGCGTTGTGTTTTCCAAACCCAGCCTGCTGACCGAGAGGGTCTCGAACTTTCTCTGCACCGTCCCCCAGCTTTCTCCTTTGTGGCAGTCTGTAAAGCCTTTTCAGTCAGTGATTCTCTCTGCTTAAATACCTAATTTCATCTCAACTGGGGAAAAAAAAAAAAAAAACTTGGCAAAAATCCTCAACCAAGTCCTCATCACAACCAGCCCCACGTCCTGTGTATTAATCTTTTGGTTTATCTTTTAACATCTGCATTTGTGCTCATGGGGGCCAAGTTTCAAGTTGTATTTTTAAATCAGAGGGAAGGTGGGGAGTCATCTAAGTCTGCAGGATCTCTCCACATCTTGGGACCCGCTCGTGCACGGTCCTTGTTGAGTGCCCCCTTTGAGCTCTTCACTGGGGAATTATTTATGGAGGGCCCTGAGGAGACCCGTGTCCAGGTTTTGGGCCATTTCTTTAGCGCTTCAGTGGACCATGCATCTTAACCACCATCTGATAGCATTAGCTGTTTCGGCTGAGAACAGACTGTTTCAATAGGAACCCATTTTTCGGGGTTTTCTTGGCTGGTGCTCCTAACCAGTAGCCTCGCGTCCGCTGAAATGGCCCCCTCCGTTAGCCCGTGCAGATGCACGTAAAATCAGCCTGGCTTGCAAAGACCTGAATTCACTGCAGAGCACACTCCGATGGTGTGGCTTCGAATGCAGACAGTCCTGCCCGCTTTTCTCCTGCCTTCTTCTGAAAGCCGCTCCCTGAGCAGTCTTTTGGAGTTGGTGGTAGCATACGGTGTCTGCTGGCGGAGCTCTGCCGGTGGTTCCCAGGGTGGGAGGGGGCAGAAGGGGGCGCCTGGGGAAGCCCAGGGCGGAGAGCGCGGGGCTGCCATCCCGCCTGGCTGCTTCCCAGGCTCTGTGACTTCGGGAAAGGTGCTGTGTCTCTCTGCATTTGATTTCTCACCTGCCAGATGGGATGATAATTGTTCCCTTCTCGAAGGATTGTTGCCAGTATTATTTTAATTGTAAGTGAACATATGTAAAAAGCTTCAGCCGGTGTTTGGCACCCGGTAAATATTCCATAACGTTCTTGGCTGTAATTATTTAGGTAGGCACTCCTTTGCACCAGGCGCTGTGCTAGGTGCTGTATACCAAGTCTCGTTCAGTCCTCAAGGTAGCCCTGGAAGGTAGGCCTTGTTCCCCCACAGCATCAGAACATGCCCAGCCTCTCTGAGGGCACAGAGCAGGGGATGGTGGGGACCCACTTATCTGGAGAGTGCGCACCAAAGACATCCCATCAGCTTCTGTGAGAGGTGCCCCCAGAGGGCTCACTGGCGCCAAGGGAAGGATCAGAGACAGCAGATAACTAACAGCAGCCGTATCAGGCTGCCTGCCCGTCACCGTGAAACTAGACCAAAGAGAAATGATGAAAGGGGTAAAAAATAAAAATCTGTCTGGGTGGGCCAAGTCTTCCGTGGCTGGTCACACGCGTCCCCACACGATGAGGCTGATAACCGACACCCGGATCCAGGCCAACCTGCTGGGTCGCAACCCTCCCCTCTTCCTTCTCTGGAGCAACGGGTCCAAACCAGTTGTTCCAGGCCCTCTCTGCTCTCCCCCTTAGAAGAGCTCCCGGAAGAAAAGAAGAGGCTGCGTTACCACGACGAGGCCGACCAGAGCGCCCTGCAGAGGATGACGCGGCTGCGGGTCACCTGGTCGCTGCAGGAGGACGGGCTGCTCATGCTCTGCCGCATCGCCAGCAACGTCCTCAACGCCAAGGTGCGCGGCCCACCCCGCCCCGCTGCCGCCGTCCCGCGGCCCCCGGGTGCGGGAGTCCCTCTCGTCCCGGGGGCTCCTCCCCGTCTGACCCACACAGGGAGCCTTGTGGCTCGGGGACCATTCGGCCCATGTGCTCCGCTCGGCCAGCCAGAGGAGCGTCCCCCAGAATCCTCCCAGTGAACCCCACGCTCATCTTCGCCTCCTCTTCAGCCTTTGACTCACGCCTCTGTGTCTGCCTGGCTACAGGCCACACAGCTTGGGCTTCCCTGGTGGCTCAGGGGTAAAAGAACCCACCTTCCAGTGCAGGAGATGCAAGGTGGATCCCTGGGTCGGGAAGATCCCCTGGAGAAGGAAACAGCAACCCACTCCCGTATCTTGCCTGGAAAGTCCCATGGACAGGGGAGCCTGGCGAGCTGCAGTCTGTGGGGTTGCAGAGAGTAGGACACGATCAGTGACTGAAGAACAGCCAGCACTGCCGCGTGGCTCAGGGCTGTGCTCGCCGTCTCCGCACCAGGGTCCCTCCCACCCTCAACTGCCTGGAAACCCCTGTGTGTCTCTCAGTAACTGCTTGTCATCTCGGGACAGGCACCCTGGATCCTGCAGAGAGGGCGTGGTTACTGCCCCTCGGACGCGTGCGTTTCACGCTGCTCCTTTGGCTCCAGGCCCCTCTTGACCCACCGAGGGGCTGCGTCTCGCTTGTGGGCGTAGCTGCAGTCCCCTCGCGCGGCGCCTCCCGCACGGTAACCGCTCGGTCCATGTGCACCGAGTCGGCAGCGATGGGGGCCTCGCCCGGGTTCACGCCCTGCCTCCCGGCCCCGCCAAGGCCAGTGTCCCATCAGGCGGGTCCGCAGAAGCCACCAGGGGCGTGGACTCTACCGGCGTCCTGTCCGGGGCCCCTGCCAGGTGGTAACACCGCCAGGCAGGGCGGGTGGGGTGGCTGCGCACAGCCCGGTCTGTTTCCCGTCCTCGGCCGCACCCACCGGGAGGAGCCCACTGGGAGGCCCTGGGCCCTGCGTCCTCCTCTCAGCCTTTAATTGAAGCTCATTGCATCCCTTTTCTGGATCATTTTCCCAGACTTTCTTACCCACTTGGCACCTTCCTGAATTCCAACCCAGACCCTTCTGCCAGGAGGAGCCTGCAGGCGTGTCGCTGCCCCTCGTGCCCGGCCCTGGTCTCGTCTCCGTGCCGATGGGCGAGGCCTCCCTGGGCCTTCCGCTCACGCACTTCAGCTCCTCCAGGCTCCCGGGCCCCTCACTCAGAAAAAGGATCTGCTGACACAGCCCTTCCTCACCCGGACCCTCCCTCCCCGCGCGTGTCCCCGAGAGGGGCCCCGGCCGGCGGCACAGCGCCTTCTGGTCCCCCGGTGTGGCCCCCGGCGCCGCACCCCCGGCGTGTCTGAGCACGCGCCGGGCACGACCCTCCTGACCTCCCCCACCTCCCCTCCCAGGCAGTGCCACCCAGCACCCTCCAGGCACCCCGTCCCACCGGACGCTGAGGGTTTGTCTTCCTCCCCTCTTCCCAGCCCCCACTCGGGGCCCGGCACGTGGTCAGTGTCCGGAAGAGTGACCGAGTGACCGCCGGAGGTGACAGCGTTAGGGTCAGGGTGAGGGTTAGAGTCTCCGCTGAGGGAGGTGGCTCCCCGGGCCCATCTCGTCCTCCCTCCTGTTGGTGACCCGTGTCGTGGCCCCACGGTCACTGACGTCCCGGCTCTGCTCTGTCTGACCAGGTGAAAGGCCCATTCGTGCCCTGGCAGGTCGTGCGGGACATCCTGCACTCGACCTTGGAGGAGTCCCTGGATAAGACCTCCCTGTCGGTCGGACGAAGGGCCCGCTACATCGTCAAAAATCCGCAGGCCTATCTCAACTACAAGTAAGCCTCCTCTGACCGTCTCGCACTCTGCATCGAGGGCGTCCCCGGGCGTCTCGTGTGTTCTTTCCTCTTCTTTGGTCCCATCTGCTTAGGAGTCAGAGGCTGTAAAGTCTGGTGGCGGAGACCTGAGTCATCCCACAGCGCCCCGGAAGTCTGTGGGAGGCTGTTAGACTGTCCTTGATCTGGGGGTGCGGGTGCAGTTCTGGGCACTTTCAGAATTGTAAGGCGTTACTGAGACTTGAGGATGCCTTGTGGAGTCGGTGCTGTTCTCCGCTGTTGCACCAGCAGGGGGGCGGGCGGGAGGGGACGGGCGGTTCCTGAGGTTGGGAGGAACCGCTGCCACCAGCCGACACTCATGCTGCGGCTCGGTGGGTGCGCTCGGCTCCGGGTAGATCCTGAGCCCGGGGTGTCTCCAGGGGGGCCAGATCGCCCCTGACAAGAACCACTGGGTCAGACGCCACTGGGCCTTCCTGTGCGAGGCCACTTCTCTGTGCACGGAGGGCTCTTAGAATGTTCTGTCTGAACGGGCTCTGATGCCCTGGGCCAGAGTCCTCTCTTTTTCAGAGTGGGAACAGGCCCAGAGAGGGGGTGGGAGTTGGCTGGGGTGGCGGAAGGCCGCTGGGAGTGAAGTCTAGGACTCGGGCTTCCCGGCCCCCGCCCAACACTGCTCCCCCTTGTCCCGTGCCAGCCGGGGGCGGGGCTTGAGGGGCTGCGAGGTGCACAGGCCTGGGTCTCCGTCCTCACCACCGTTCAGAGCTCTGGGGCCTGGACGGCACGTTGATCCCTTTTCACGCCATTTTCCCACCTGTGAGCAGGACGACACCAGTAGTAAGCACACCTCTCCCACCTGCCCTGGCCCGTGACCTTGGGGGAAAGGGGGTGTCCCTACGCCTCATCAGGCTGTGAAGTGGAATGACAGTCTCTCTGCAGACTCCTTAGGAAGGTCACAGTGCCTGGCTCCCAGGAACCCCGAAAACACTGGTTGTCTTTCCTGTGTTTCGTTGTGGGCAGGGCGGGCCCTCCTGTCACCAGGGAGTCGTGAAGATGTGTGCAGCGGACAGAGGGTCCCAGATCTCTTAATCCCAACCCCCAGGGCCTGTTTTTAAGTTCATGATATGCTTTTGCTCGGGTCGCTCCTGGGGTCCATCGAGAGCCAGGCAGGTGGGCGCTTGGAGGAGTGGAGGTGTGAATGTGAGGGGTTGGCAGGCCGACCCCAAGTCCTTCATTCTCAAAAGCTGTGATCACCCAGTAACACGAGCAGATCCTAGCTGATGGTTAGCTGGCGCCGGGAGTGGTCAAATTCTGCCGGTGGTTCTGAGCGTGGGCTTGGCTGCAGAAGGCCGCAGAGCCTGGACTCAGTGCCGCCCGCCGTCCCCGCAGGGTCTGCCTCGCGGAGGTGTACCAGGACAAGGCCCTGGTCGAAGAGTTCCTGAGCCGGAAGGGTGACTACGGAGACCCCAAGGTGGGTGCTGCGCGGTGGTGGGGCCCCGCCCGCCCCAAGGCAGGGCTTCTGGGTTCTGGTCTGGTCCTCTGGGTCCCACCAGGCCTCTGCCGGCCTTTCAGAGGCGGCTTTTCCCGCGCTCGTTTGAGAAATTGACTTGTCAGGCTTCTGGCTCTGGGCCGCACTTGGTCTGGCTCCAGCACTGGCTTTAAAGACGATTAGAGTTTGGCTTGCCTCTTGGCAGTGCTGCTGTGCCTTGGGCCTATTTTGTGAAGAAAATAAGGCAGCTCTTTAGAATTTACAAACAGCTAGACTTCTGGAAAGCTCACGGAGCGGCAGCGAGTTTTCTTCCTGCCTTTTCTGGGGTGGGGACCGTGGCTGACCAGGAAGGAAGCTGCCTTTCCACACCCAGACTCCTGCCCTGGGGCTCACCGGCCGCTCTCCCCTCTCTCACGGAGCCGGCGCCGGACGCTGCCAGGGGAGAGGGTCCAGCCTGGCGCCAAGCGAGGCCAGCTGAGAAGAGAAGTGGGCACCGCAGGACGGTGCAGCCACGCCAAAGACGAGAGCACGGGCTGCTGAAGTCAGAGACGGAGAATTAGGGGTGCTTCCAACGCAAGGGACAGAGAAAGGAACGTGCCAGTGGCTTGGGGGCTTGTACCCCGGGTGCTAAGCAGGGGAAGTCGGCGGCCCACCCGCGTGCGGCGGAAGCAGACCCGTGCTCAGCGTCCCAGGGTCATCCTGTCCCTCACTCCCATCCCCGGAGGGCAGCTCTCTTGCTTCACGCGGGTCGCCTCGTGGCCACCGAAGCTCAGTGTTCACGACAGAATCCCAGGCAGGAAGAAGCCGGGAGGGGGCTCTTGTGTCAGGGAGGGGACTGCCATTTCCGGAAGACCCGTCCTGACTCACCCTCTAGGCAGGGCAGCGGCTGGGGCTGGCTCCACTGTTAGGAAAGAACAAGATGGAGGAGGTAGGGGACCGTCTACTGCAGGCGGCTTCCCCAGCCGGCGGAGGCGAGGGCTCGGCGAGGAAAGGCCGGGGAGGGAGGGATGAGGCGCCCCGCGGGAGGCCGCAGCGCGAGGCTTCAGGGCAGAGTGTGAGCTTGTCCTGTAGCCCTGGACACTAGCTGGCAGGGTGGGCATGCTGGCCACACCATGGGGGAGGAGTTGGAGGCAGCAAGGGACCATTGCTGTGGTCCGGGGCTGGGCTAGGTGGCCACAGAGTGGGCACAGAGGAGGTGTGCTGGTGTGGGGTTCACGGTCGAGTGGAGGGGGGTGACTTGCACAGGCGTGTCAGAGGAACAGCCCTGGGGGAAGGGAGGTGATGAGGACTCCTCGGGATGTGTTTGGGGCTCAGGAGCCAGCGCTGGCGGGGCCGGCATAAGGTTCCTCGTCTCCGAGCAGAGTGGTGAGCAGCCAGCACCTTCCCGGTGGTTTCAGGCGGCTGGGGAGGCAGGAGGGCCCGGGAGGGCTCTGCCCAGCACGTTTGCTTCTGGATGTTCCTGTTGTGTCTTAGTGAAACCTCCCTTTACTGAAAGGGTTTAACATCTCATTCTCTCTTGTCGAAAGGTTTGTGCCAGCGAGTTTAAAGAATTTGTGGCGAAGCTTAGAGAGAAGTTCAGTTCAGCCCTAAACAATCCTAACCTTGAAGTCCCAGACACCCTGGAGGAGCTGTTTGCCAGGTGAGGTTCGTCTGGGAAGGCTGTGTGTGGTCTCACGGGGCCAGGGGACGCACCGCCCACGCCCGGCGTGCCCCGAGCCGTTCACCTGCCCCGGCAGGGAGCCCTGTGCTCCCCTGACTCGGCGCCCCGCGGCTCCTCCCGCGGGGGCTCTGGGGGAGGGGAGATACTGCCGTCCCCGTGGCCCCCACGGCACTCCCTTCCGCTCCAGCCAGGCCCTGCTCTGACGTCGCTTGGGCTTGCTCAGGTCTGGAGTGCTTCTGTTAAGGCTGCTGATTTTACGCACCAGGAAGCTCTGAGATGTACGAAGCTTCTCAGGGTCTCAGCGCTCGGGAGCCCCGGGCTGGGATTTGAGCTTAGGTGGGTCTGGCCGCAGAGCCGCTGCCCTTGCCGGCCCAGCCACTGGAAGAAGGGCTCACTTGAGCTTCACAGAACCTGTGCGGTTTTCAAATCTGGAGTGCCGTGAAGCAGGCCTGTTTCCACTGCCTCCTCCAAATGCAGATCCCTTCTCTTCACCGTCCTCATCAGCACAGTCCCTGTGGCCACCGTATTTCCAGATTTTTTCCTCTAGAGTGGGCATCCATCTGTCAGGTCCCCCACGTGCCGTGTGGTGCCCCCCTGCAGCCAGCCCTCTGTGTTTCAGTTGGGGGTATCATGCTTTCATTCATCCAGCTCGCTAGAACTATTAAGCGGTGGTTTCTCTTCAGTCATGAAGGTGTTTCAGGCAGCCTGTTCACCTATCTGTAATTTCCATCCCCACATGTTTTTAATAAACATACGGGGCAATTTTTAGTTATAAAAGAAGACAGGTAGGGCTTCCCTGCTGGTCCAGTGGGTAGAGTTTGCCTTGCAGTGCAAGGGGCACCGGTTCAAACCCTGGCCCAGGAAGATCCCACATGCCGTGGAGCAGTTGGACTGGTGTGTCCAATTACAAGCTGGCACTCTGGAGCTCGTGCAGCCAGAGGCGATGCTCTGCAACAAGAGAGGCCACTGCAATGGGAGGCCCACACAGGCCAAAGAATAAAGGTGGACGAAAATAAGTAAATATAAAACCAATAAAAGAGGCCAAAATTTTAAAAAATTACAAGAAAGAGAACTCCCCTTTAAAAAAAGAGGTGTTTTGCTAAATTAAGCTAAAACAGGTGCTTGTTGCTAAATTTTAGGAAAAATTTGCTATTGTTGCAAAGGTGAATTTTGACTTTAGTTTCATAGAAACCAAAGACATGACTTACAAATAAATAGCCATGTGTTTTGTTTTGTTTTGTTTTAGAGTTCTGTGATTTATTTTTGTATTTATTTGTTTGGCCCTAACAGAGTAAAACAATATTGCGTGGATCTCAGGGGGACTTTCCAGGGTGGGTTCATCCCCCATTGGGGAATTAAGATGTGTGGGAAAAAAAAAAATTACTTTTTTTATTTATTTATTTTCATTTTAAAATTGCATTGAGCTCAGAAAAACAGATTGGGAGATAACGTGTAATCCTGTGCCCTGGTACAGCTTAGGTGGGTCTGGCCGCAGAGCCGCTGCCCTTGCCGGCCCAGCCACTGGAAGAAGGGCTCACTTGAGCTTCACAGAACCTGTGCGGTTTTCAAATCTGAGTGCCGTGAAGCAGGCCTGTTTCCACTGCCTCCAAATGCAGATCCCTTCTCTTCACCGTCCTCATCAGCACAGTCCCTGTGGCCACCGTATTTCCAGATTTTTTCCTCTAGAGTGGGCATCCATCTGTCAGGTCCCCACGTGCCGTGTGGTGCCCCCTGCAGCCAGCCCTCTGTGTTTCAGTTGGGGGTATCATGCTTTCATTCATCCAGCTCGCTAGAACTATTAAGCGGTGGTTTCTCTTCAGTCATGAAGGTGTTTCAGGCAGCCTGTTCACCTATCTGTAATTTCCATCCCCACATGTTTTTAATAAACATAGGGGGCAATTTTAGTTATAAAAGAAGACAGGTAGGGCTTCCCTGCTGGTCCAGTGGGTAGAGTTTGCCTTGCAGTGCAAGGGGCACCGGTTCAAACCCTGGCCCAGGAAGATCCCACATGCCGTGGAGCAGTTGGACTGGTGTGTCCAATTACAAGCTGGCACTCTGGAGCTCGTGCAGCCAGAGGCGATGCTCTGCAACAAGAGAGGCCACTGCAATGGGAGGCCCACACAGGCCAAAGAATAAAGGTGGACGAAAATAAGTAAATATAAAACCAATAAAAGAGGCCAAAATTTTAAAAAATTACAAGAAAGAGAACTCCCCTTTAAAAAAAGAGGTGTTTTGCTAAATTAAGCTAAAACAGGTGCTTGTTGCTAAATTTTAGGAAAAATTTGCTATTGTTGCAAAGGTGAATTTTGACTTTAGTTTCATAGAAACCAAAGACATGACTTACAAATAAATAGCCATGTGTTTTGTTTTGTTTTGTTTTAGAGTTCTGTGATTTATTTTTGTATTTATTTGTTTGGCCCTAACAGAGTAAAACAATATTGCGTGGATCTCAGGGGGACTTTCCAGGGTGGGTTCATCCCCCATTGGGGAATTAAGATGTGTGGGAAAAAAAAAAATTACTTTTTTTATTTATTTATTTTCATTTTAAAATTGCATTGAGCTCAGAAAAACAGATTGGGAGATAACGTGTAATCCTGTGCCCTGGTACAGCTGCGCGCCTGTGGGGCTGTAGTCCCAGCCTTCTTGCCGTGTTTGTTCATCGTGATGAGCCCGCAGTTCTCTGTCCTCTAGTAATAGTCACTCCCTGTGAATTAACATGTCTGCTTGTGGCCTCGAAATGGTCAGTGATCGAACATTCCTCATTTCTTCAACCCCCATTCTTACAGTGGGCAGAACATAGCTCATTCAGTGGGCAGAACATGGTGTTTTCTCAACTTACACGTACATGTTTGAATTTTAGGGAGTTTCCCATTCTTTTCCAACATTTAGCCAATCAGTAGCCATCTTGAGCATCACCTTGGCTTGGGAAGGTCAACTGGGTTCCATTGACAAGAGCTTCTTCTGTTTCCTACTCAGGTACCGAGTTTTGATGATTGGCGACAAGAAAGATCAAGTCATGAAAGAGGACGAACTTAAGAGGCAAGTACTGAGGCCTGGGGCTTCCCTGGTGGCTCAGGGGTAAAGGGTCCGCCTGCCAGTGCAGGAGGCGCGAGTTCGATCCCTGGGTCAGGAAGATCCCCTGGAGGAGGAAATGGCGACCCACTCCAGTGTTCTTGCCTGGGAAATCCCACGGACAGAGGAGCCTGGCGTGTCCTCTGCTCATTCTGCTCAGATTCGTGTCCGTTGAGTTGGTGATGCTGTCTAACCATCTCATCCTGTACACGGATACGAAATACAAAGTTTCAAGTTTAAAAAATAATAAGTAAATAAAATTAAGTTGGATGAAAAGCACTGACCACACGTAGTCGTTGTCACGAAAACCCGTTTCCAGGTTGTATCACCCCTTCGCCACTAGACTGAAACTTTTCTTCTGAGAAAATGGGCCAGTCAGTAAGGCTTAAAAACCACCATTTCTTTTGTTTGGGTTGATGATGAGTTTGGGCCTTTGAATCACGGTCAGGAGATCGAAAACTGTTCTGAGATGGAATCTACCCCCAAGATGAATGGTGGCCGGTTGGCTTCCCGTGGCCCGTGGGCTTACGTGGCCCTGTCTCGCCGTCTCTTGCAGCGTGGACGACATCCACTTCCTGGTGCTCCAGAACCTGATCCAGAGCACGCTGGCCCTCTCGGACAGACAGATGGAGCTCTGCCAGTCGTTCCAGGTGGGCCTCAGGGCCGCGGCGTCCGCGCTGCAGTGGTGCTCTGGGACTCGGGGCCCTTCCCAGGCCAGGGCTGCCCGAGGCTTCTGCTCCTTCCCGTCTTAGCTGGGGGCTCCCAGGTGGTCTGATGGTCCCCGAGACTCCAGCTGCATCTCTGGTCATCTTTTTTGTTTGTTGTTTTTAGCCTTGCCACGCAGCTTGCTAGATCGTAGTAGTTCCCTGACGGGAGATGGAAGCCCGGGCACTGCAGTGAAAGGGCCGAGTCCAGCCACTGGACTGCCGGGGAGGACCCCCAATCAGCCAAGTGTGAGCCCGGCAGCTGGTGACCTCCACAGTCCGTGCCGGGCCGAGGTTTTGAGTCTGATGTTGAAGGCAGACAGTTAGGCAGAGGGAGAAATGAGCCGTGACAAAAGAGCTGGGAAACTAATTAGACTTCACGGTGTATCTTTTCCAATTATAACAGACAAGCATCGACATATTTTGATTGCTAGATAATATTGTCCAGTGGGAAAGCTGCCTTTCTGTGGGCGTTGAGTAATATATCTCCTGAGAATTTACCAGAACTGTGATGCTGCTTAGATTGTAGCTGAATGAAGATGAAAGAGAAGGCGGATCTCCTTAACCCCGTGCCGAGCCTGGGAAGATGGGGTGGGTAGTGCTTTCCAAGTGCGAAAACTTGAGGCTTGGGGAAGTTAAAAAGCCCGTACCCAGGACGCCAGAGCTCCTTCATCCAGCCCAACTCTGACTCTCTGTGTCTCCGCACCCCCAGCGGAGAGGGGTCTTCTCCCCAAGCCCGTGCTTCCCTTGGTGCTTTTTTCTCGGCTGTGCTGAGTCTTCATTGCTGCATGGGTTTTTCTCAGTTCGGTAAGCGGGGCTGCTCTCCAGTTGCGGTAAGCGAGCTTCTCGTTGCAGGGGCCTCTCTTGTTGCAGAGCATGGGCTCTAGGGCGCATGGGCTTTAGTAGCTGTGGCGCGGGGGCTCAGCCGTTGCAGCTCCCAGGCTCTAGAGCACAGGCTCAGCCCTTGCAGCACACGGGCGGGCCTCCTTGCTCCACAGCATGTGTAATCTTCAGGGATCAAACCTGTGTCTCCTGCAATGGGAGGCAGACTCTTCACCCCTGAGCCACCGGGGATGCCCTTGCCTTGCTTTTCATGATCGCAGAAGTGTGTCCCAAGGAGAGCCTACCTATCTCTGTGTTAATCTCTAAACCTAAAACTCAGCTCCTGTGGCTTCCATGACCAAATCAAGCCAGTTTGGAACGTGAAGGAAGAAGTGAGAGAATAGAGAGTTGGTGTTGTTTCTTACCTCACTGATCTGTGTAGTCGCATGCTGTCCCAAGCTTTGGGGTGTCTCAGAGTCCCCTGGAGGGCTCAGAGCACATGGACCCCAGGCCCCACCCCCGGAGACTGCAGGCAGGACCCTGACGAGCTCTCCTGCCCAGTAGGGGTTAGGGCTGGCGGGATCTCGGGGGTCAGTCCAACCACCTGTCACACAGGAAACCCCAGCCCCCTGTGTCCTAGCCAGGGCCTCGTCCCAGCCTCGCTTGTCCTTCCTCCAGCTCCATCTCCAGGTGGACCTGGACTGTAGGATGGGGCCAGAGGGCCGTCATTCTCCCTGAGCCCCTAGGGCATAGAAAGTCACACGAGAGCGGGTGCCTGACCCCAGGCAAGATGCAGAACCTTTCTCCAGGGTCCCCTGCCCCCTGGTATCAAGGAGTGGGAGGTCACAGGGCTGAGGTTAGGAGATCCCCCCGCAGGGGAAGGCCATCAAGGGAAGGACGTGTAGAAGGGCTGCGCTGCTGCCTTGCAGAGCAGTCAGCGCGGGGGGCAGAGGGCCCGGGTAGACGCAGGACAAGCCAGCGGTCACAGGGAAAAGCACCGTGGCGCGGCCCAGGCAGGCGGGGGCTGCAGGTGGCCCAGCCTGGATGCTCGGAGGAGAGCCCAGCAGACGTGCCGGTGGCTCAGGTGAGGGCTGAGGGGCACCGGGTCTGAGAGACGGTTCGGCACCCGTGCATCCAGAGAAGTAGGCGTGGGGTGCAGCCTGCCTGCCCGCTGCGTGCTCCGAGGGGGCAGTGGGTCCGCGGGCTTCCTCCGGGGCCTCCCCCGCCACACCCCGAAGTGTCTGTTCCGGCCTCCCCGCCACTCTCGCCTCGGAGCAGCCCCCTCTGTGGGCGATCAGCTGTGACGTCTGTCCGTCCACCGCCCCCACCGCCCACTCGCCCGCCGCCACCGGCTGGAGGCCCCGCTCACACCCAGCCCGTGTGTTGCAGACCTTCCGCCTGTACCGGGACTATAAGGAGCAGGTCCTGGTGAAGGCCTTTGTGGACTACCAGCGCAGAAGCCTGGTCAACCGGCGCCGGGTCAGCCACACGCTGGGCCCCAAGAAGAATCGCGGCCTGCCCTTCGCGCCCATGTCCTACCAGCTGTCCCAGGCCTACCACCGGTGAGCACGGGCGGGCGCGGAGAGCGGAAGGGACGGCTGTCCACCTTCATCAGAGGTGTACGAGGCACAGCCTCCAGGCCCGAGTTCCTCATCAGCGCCCGTCCATCCTTGTCTGAGAATAAGGTTCATGCCGGCGCTATTCTGTGGGGCATTTGCCAACGTGTCTGGTCATTTGTTTCCTTTTCCATCAAACTGGGTAAAAGGAGCGTCTGGTGATTAGACCAGCTGACGGGTGTAGTCTCAGTACTTAGTCCCCACGGCTCAGCTGCCGCAGGCTGCCTGCACACGGGCTGACTCGCTTCACTCAAAAGCCGTCTCGTACCGCAGCTCATTGGCAAGAGGGTGGTCGTATGGTTCGTTCCCTCTGGACGGAGGCGAGGGCTTGACCGCAGGTGCCAAGAGGAGATGGTGGGAGTGAGCACACGCCTTTCCCCGCCCTCAGGAGGGCTCAGTGCTCGCCTCGTGTACAGATGGTAACAGCGAGCATGTTCACCTTCCCCAGTTCAGCACCTCGAGGCCTGTGTCACGGGCACCGTGCTGGAGCTTACTCTGATTACTGTTCTTACTAGTTCTCACTGAGAGGCACTTTGTTAAACAGCTCAGAGACTTTTTTGCAAACACAGTGTAGTCCCCTTAGGGTGTGAGCCTCAGACTTCGACAATCAAGTGTCGTGGTCTCAAATATTGTCAAACCAAGAGTGGATTTATTAATCATCAAATAAAGGCAAGCACAGATAATCAGAAGTAATCAGAACTCAATCAAGTGCAAACAGATGTTCTTACCCCAGAGCTGGAAGAGTCTCAGTCTCACATTGGGCACAGCCAATTTCCATGAGCGAGACTCCCACACAATCTTCCTTTTCCCTTTTTATATTTTTGCCAACTAGAAATCTCAAGTTAATTAATAATCATGAAGAATCTTTTTGTCTCTCTAAAGATGCAAAGAGGTCATCACCGGAGCCTTTTCTCCCCCACCAACACCTTTGCTCTTGAGGGGAAACATTCTTACAATTCTTAAGTTACAAAGGGCACTCAGAGTTGTAAAGTGTTTCATTATCATTAAAAAGTGGGTAAGAGGCTTCCCTGGTGGTCCAGTGGGTAAAGAATCCGCCTTGCAATGCAAGGGGCACCGGTTCGATCCCTGGCCCAGGAAGATCCCACGTGCTGCAGAGCAGCTGGACCGATGTGTCCAATTGCAAGCCAGTGCTCTGGAGGACATGCGCCCAGAGCCGGTGCTCTGCAGTGAGAGAGGCCACTGCAACAGGAGGCCCACACAGAACAAAGAGTAAAGATGGATGAAAATAAATAAACAAATAATCAACAAAAGAGACCAAATTCAAAGAAAAAAAAAAGCGGGTAAGAGGAAGAACCTTTGTGCTCTGTATTGGTCTCAGAGAGGCGAAGCTTGCAGGCAGCAGTTATCCTTAGTGTGAGGAGTTATTTGTCTGCTCAGCCCGGATATCTTTTTTTGATCTTTCCTGTGAGAAGTGAACATGCCTTTACTCGCCCATGACCCCTGGAGTGCCGGCTGAGGTGGAAGGACACAGCCCCCGCCTCGAAGATGCTCGGGCGCACGGTGAGACGCACACAGCCTGAGGTGCCGCAACTCCACTGAGGTGGAAAGAGGGCTTCTGGGGAGAACTGACGTGCCGAGCGCTTAGGGCCGGCTTTGAAGGGCCCGCCGCCCGTCCACCCCAAGCCTCAGCACCCTGTGCTCACGCAGACCCTTCCCTTCTCTTCCTGTGTAGGATTTTCACCTGGCGATTTCCGAGCACCGTCTGCACAGAATCCTTCCGGTTCTTCAGCAGACTCCTGGCTGCAGGCAAGCTGGACCAGCCCGATCAGTTCTCCTTCAAAGACCAGAATCCAGACGACTCCGCGAGCCACCTGGTGGCGTTTTCTTTGGACGGCCCAGGAGGAAACTGTGTGACCGCCCTGGCCCTCTTCTCTCTGGGCCTCGTTTCTGTGGACGTCAAGATCCCAGAGCAGATCGTCGTGGTGGACAGCCTGATGGTGGAGAACGAGGTCATTAAGAGGTGAGAACCGGGGGCCCTGGCGGCCGCTGCGATGCCAGTCTGAGCAGTGGCCTGGAGTTTATTTGCTCAGCAAGCAGGTGCCGCGTTTTGCTGCCTCGTGCTTGGCATTGTGTGGGCATTCATGGGACAAAGGCAGCAGGGTCACGGCGGTGGTTTCCAGGAGCTCCCGGGTCAGGGCATCACGGGCGTGCGAACCGAGGATTCCAGCACATCGTCCATCCAGGGCAGCGCCTCCTGCTGGCGCCTCGGGGTGCCAAGGGAGCCAGAGGCAGGAATGCCTGGGCTGGGCCAAAGAGAAGGACCCAGAACAGTGTGGCAAGGAGGGAAGGAAGGGGAAGCAGAGAAGGGAGACCCTCCCTTGGGGGCCTGAGGGCTGGACTGGGATTTACTGGAAAGGTGGGTCTCTTGAACAGAGACCAGGAAGGGCTTCCAGGCAGAAGGGCCAGCAGTTGCAAAGACACAGGTACAGGGAGCAGCGGGGAAGTGTGGGACGGTGGACGAGCCCGGGGATCTGGAGGCCCGTCCGTGCTGACCTGAGCTCAGGCAGCCGCCAGGGCTGCGTCCAGGGTCAATGCGTCACTCCCGGCGGGGGCGGCCGGCCAGACCAGCAAAGGCTCAGCCGGGCTGCACCACCCAGTCCTCTGTCCGCTTCTAGCCTAGGCAAGGACAGCACCTTGGAGGAGGACGAGGACGAAGAGGAAGAGCTGGACGAGAGCTCAGGGGCCAAGCGCCGGTGCATCGAGGTGAAAGCCCACCAGGCCTCACACACCAACTACCTGCTGATGAAGGGCTACTGCGCCCCCGGCATCGTCAGCAACCGCAACCTCAACCCCAACGACAACGTGGTGGTCAACTCCTGCCTGGTCCGGTTCCGCCTGCGCCACACCCCCAGCCCCACTGGGCTCGCGCTCGCGGGTGAGTGCCGCCGCCGCCGACCAGCCCACGCGAGAGCCAGAGGAGCGGCCCCGTGTCGTCAGCCGCCGACCCCGGGCTGGGGGTGGGGTGAGCTAGGCCGGGGTGCCTGCAGCTTGGGGAGCCCTGGCTGTGCCCACTTGTGGTCCGCGCTCAGCGCGGTCGTTTCACTGAAGTCTCTTGATCCCTTGCTATAAAAGCGGAGTATTCCACTGATATTCATTACCTCTTACCTCCTTTGCTTCCAATTTTTGCACATGTTTGAGATCTTCTGTTGATTGCCTCTGAAACGGGCATGACTGACTTTCGCTTCCATTTGCTGCACCCTCGAGGTCAGGCAGTCTCCTCACCGCACCCAGATGAGAATAGGACCCTGTCTCTGACTCCTCAGTATCCCTCCCACCCCTCTCCTGGTCTGTCTGACTTGCTTTTTTCTTTTTTTCTTTTTTTTAGCTAACTTGTTTATTTACATGTTTATTTTCGGCGGCGCTGGGTCTTCGTGGCTCTATGGGGGCTTTCTCCAGTTTTGGCTGTGGTGCCGGGGCTTCTCAGTGCAATGGCGTTTCTCGCTGTGGAGCACAGGCTCTAGGCACACGGGCTTAGTGGTTGGCTTAGTTGCTTCGACGCACGTGGGATCTTCCTGGACCAGGGATCGAACCCGTGTCCCCTGCATTGGCAGGTGGAGTTTGATCCACTGCACCCCCAGAGAAGTCTGAGGTGTTTGCTTTCACAGCCGCAGTCAGTATCCCGTGCTGCGTCAGGAACTTGGCCTGGGCAAAAATGTCACGGCCTGTAGCCTGGGCTCTTAACGGAGACACCTTGTCCGGGCAGACCAGACCCAGCCCCGGCGGGAGGGAGCCAAAGCCAGGGCTTGTGGAGAAGTCCCGGGCTGTCTCCCAGGGCCAGAGGAGCCGTGAACGTGTAGCACTGGGAAGAGGGGACCCAGCAGCCTGAGTGGAGGCCCCCCTCCTTCCAGAGCTCCAGGGCTCTGGTCTGAGGCTCCGGCTCCCCCTTTCTGCCATCCATTGTGAGTTGTGAGCGGGAGAACCCTGCTGGCCCCGGGGATCCAGTTGGTTGCGGTCAGGGGCCCAGGATCATGTACCAGGAGCCTGACCTACCTCAGCGTTGCTTGTGCGCGGATCTGGGGAGTGGTGGGGGCTCCTCGGGGCTGACGCGGGTCCTCCTGGTCTCCGCAGACCCTTCCCTGGAGGCGCTGGCAGTGGGGTCCTCCTGCCTCCCCGACACCTTCACCCGGCTGATCACCAGCCCAGAGGACATCTGCAGCTTGGAAGAGTTCGTCCACCAGGTGGCGGTGGCCGGGTACCAGCCCGCGGACGTGCTCGCCGCCCTGGAGATCCAGGAGGCCATCGCGGCGGCCGGCTGCTTCGGGGTGGACAGGCTGGAGCTGGGCCGACACTTCTCCGCCTTGGCGAGGCCTGACGGGGAGCGCACGCGGACCTTCACAGACTACGTCCAGGTGAGCTGGGCGCGCGGGCAGCCCGCGGGAGTGAGAGCAGGTGGGGACGGAGGCGCGCTGTAGATGGACTGATGCGGGGCGTGGAGTGAAATGTTAAAAAAGCTGAGTTGGTTGTCAACATTGAACATGGGAGGTTTTGCCTAAAACCCCAGCTTCTCCTGAAAGTTAGAAGGTCTGTCCACTCTGGGCCCTGTTTCTTTAGCGTTGCTGGCCAGAGCTCCCTGCCCCACGCCATGAGCCGTGGGCCTTGTCCTCCCCAGCTCTCTGCTCTTCTCCACATTTCTTTTTCCAGTCCTCAGTTTCACTTCTTTGTTAGCACGAGTCCTGTGCCCAACACACTGTAAGGCCAAATAGACTGAATTAAAAAGAATTTGGAGCAGAGAAAGATTTCTTGTTTCTGGCCACACCACCCTGAACGGGCCTGATCTCAGGGCTTGTGGAGAAGTCCCAGACCAGACCCAGCCCGGGAGGGAGCCAAAGCCAGGGCTTGTGGAGAAGTCCCGGGCTGTCTCCCAGGGCCAGAGGAGCCGTGAACGTGTAGCACTGGGAAGAGGGGACCCAGCAGCCTGAGTGGAGGCCCCCCTCCTTCCAGAGCTCCAGGGCTCTGGTCTGAGGCTCCGGCTCCCCCTTTCTGCCATCCATTGTGAGTTGTGAGCGGGAGAACCCTGCTGGCCCCGGGGATCCAGTTGGTTGCGGTCAGGGGCCCAGGATCATGTACCAGGAGCCTGACCTACCTCAGCGTTGCTTGTGCGCGGATCTGGGGAGTGGTGGGGGCTCCTCGGGGCTGACGCGGGTCCTCCTGGTCTCCGCAGACCCTTCCCTGGAGGCGCTGGCAGTGGGGTCCTCCTGCCTCCCCGACACCTTCACCCGGCTGATCACCAGCCCAGAGGACATCTGCAGCTTGGAAGAGTTCGTCCACCAGGTGGCGGGGGCCGGGTACCAGCCCGCGGACGTGCTCGCCGCCCTGGAGATCCAGGAGGCCATCGCGGCGGCCGGCTGCTTCGGGGTGGACAGGCTGGAGCTGGGCCGACACTTCTCCGCCTTGGCGAGGCCTGACGGGGAGCGCACGCGGACCTTCACAGACTACGTCCAGGTGAGCTGGGCGCGCGGGCAGCCCGCGGGAGTGAGAGCAGGTGGGGACGGAGGCGCGCTGTAGATGGACTGATGCGGGGCGTGGAGTGAAATGTTAAAAAAGCTGAGTTGGTTGTCAACATTGAACATGGGAGGTTTTGCCTAAAACCCCAGCTTCTCCTGAAAGTTAGAAGGTCTGTCCACTCTGGGCCCTGTTTCTTTAGCGTTGCTGGCCAGAGCTCCCTGCCCCACGCCATGAGCCGTGGGCCTTGTCCTCCCCAGCTCTCTGCTCTTCTCCACATTTCTTTTTCCAGTCCTCAGTTTCACTTCTTTGTTAGCACGAGTCCTGTGCCCAACACACTGTAAGGCCAAATAGACTGAATTAAAAAGAATTTGGAGCAGAGAAAGATTTCTTGTTTCTGGCCACACCACCCTGAACGGGCCTGATCTCAGGAGCTAAGCAGGGTCGGGCCTGCTTCGTACCTGGATGGGAGAAAGGTTTCTTGCAGGGAGGGCCCTGCAAGGGGACGCCAGCTCACGCCTTAACAACCGTGAGCTCCTTGAAGGCTGTCGGCTGAGCATTTTTAAAGGACAGGTGGGGAAGGGGCGTCACAGGGTGTGTGTCTTTGCAAAAGAACGGGGTAGCCCTTGGGATGCTGGGCCGGGCGGGAGACCTGTAAGATCGCATCAGCCTTGAAACTCAGTGGTGGTTCCGAGACGCGGAGGCGGCGCTCCCTGTCCACGAGGGGCTGGGCTGGCCCCTGGCTCAGGGGCAAACCCCGACGGCCCTGGGGCTCCCTGCTGCAGACCCCGGTCTTCCCCTTTGCTAGGACCTCTTAGAGTACCAGCGGGTGCTGGAGGTCGGCGGAAACACTGCCCGCCTGGTGACCATGGCCAACGCGCAGCCCTGGCTCCTGCACTCCGTGCGGCTGAAGAACAGAGAGGAAGGCGCCGACTCTCAGAGAGAGGACCTCCAGGCCGGACCCCCCAAGGGGCCCTCCAGCCAGGACAAGCCCTCCGAGAGGCAGGCTCCACCTTCTCAGGGCCCCCAGAGCGCCAAGAGGCGCGCCAGCTGGGCCGGCACCGAGGCGGATAGCCAGGCGGAGGCTGCCGACCCCAGGAGTGCCCCGGAGCCCCCTGCGAAGCGGCCCACGCTCCAGGACGTGCGCACGGCCCCCAGCCGGGGGCCCGGGGCGGAAGGCGAGCTGGGAGCGCCTGGCACAGCTTCTGAGGACACAGGCCCGTCGGACGCCAGGCCGGGGGGCCAGGAGGGTGTCGGGGCCCCCAGCTTCCCAGGCCAGGAGCTGCTGGGCTGCGAGGCCCCGCTTCCGGAGGCGCCTGAAGACCCCAGAGGTACCCGACCCTGTCCCCCCGCCTCCCCACACCCGCCCGTCCTCTGTCACGGAGCCTGGTGAGCCCACAGCCTCCTCAGACCAGGACCCTGCCGCTGCCGCCGTGGGGCCTGTGGGTCAGCCTCGGCCGCAGCTGGAGGGGCGCTCTGGCCCGACACGCCGCGCGCCCTCTGGCGGGCAGGAGCCGCGGGCTGCCGAGCCGCCCGGCGACGCACCAGGCCCCGGCTCGTGGCTCTGGCAGGAGGTCCTGTTCGGGAAGCGGAGAGGGGAGGGCCGCGCCCCGAGGGACTTGGCAGGCGCCCCCTTTCCTCTCCTCTGCTGGACTCCTCCAGAGTGCTACACCCCCGGCCCGGTGGGCGAGGCTTCTCCGGGAGACAGGCGCACACGCGCTCGCTCCCCTGGGGCGGGCTGTCCCACGCGTGCCCCACGCTCCAGCCGCACCGTGCGTCCACCTGATGCTGTCCTGGGGCGCAGCACGCCGCGCCGCTCTGTCCCCACCCTAGCCCTCTGCCCACGGCGTGACCCCCAGATCCAGAAGGGCCTGTGGGGTGAATGGGGGAGGGAGAGAGGAGCCGCCTCTTCAGCCTCCACACCTCTCCCCTCTCGTCAGGTTTAGCAGACGCTTCTGCGGCCGGCAGCCTCTCCCAGGTGGCGTGGGAAAGGTGAGTGCTGCTCAGACTCACGGCCGGGGCCGGATGGCGGGCTGGCAGGGTGGGTGAGAGCCCGAGGAGGTGGCACCCACAGCCCGGCGTTAGTTAGTACATGCAGATCTTTCAAAACCTGCCAGGCACGGCCGTTCTCAGCTGGGGGGCTTGGCGCTCTCGTGGTGGACAAGGGCCAGCGGGCGCCACCCGCAGTGTGCGCGTCGCCCTTGGCGTGGCAGGCCGTGTTCTCCTGGCCCAGATTTGGCGGCCCACGTCCCATGGTCCAAGCCGTGTGTCCAGGTCACCCAGAGCCTGTCCCACGTTGTCGATGCTATGTGACTGACCAGTCACTGCTTTAGATGTTAGAAAAATCTGCTAAGGAAAGTGTGCCTGGAGCCCCCGTGTGTAACACAGATGCACACCTTTCGCATACAGACCCGTGAGCTTGGTCAGGAAGAGGGGCAGCTATTTTTTGGTTAATGAAAAATAAGCTTTATTATATCAAGTAATAAATACAAAGATGCAAACAGATCCATTTCCTTCCAGGTGTTTGGGTTAGCTTACGGAAAAGGCAGAACTGAAATCTACATACAGTCTTGGGGAAAATTTCAAGGGGTTCTCGTTTGGTTTGGGAGGTTGCTCTTTATTTCCCGTATTTATAACTTGAACATTTTAGAGTTGCCTTCAAAGCACTAATGATCACGCACATGGTTAAGCCAAAAAGAAATTACATTAAGCAGAATCTACACCGTACAGCAGACGAGGAGACGGGCTGCTAGGCTGCGTGGGCTGTCTAGTCCTCACTAAAAAAAACCCTTTCGAGTTACGGCAGGTTCCAGAGGGAGCTGGTAAATCCAGAGTCCTGGCTCTTCCCCACCCGCCCGCCCGGGCCGGGGGGTGCAGGGGCTGGTGCTCGTGGGCCATGAGCCAGGGCCCGTCCCTCTTGGGTGGCCCCCGAGCTGGCCACCAGACCTCCCCGAGCCCAGTGTCCCCGTCTGCAGAGCAGGCCCCCCTGGGATCCGCTGCCTCCCCGCCCGCGCCGAGCTGACGCCGCCGTGCCGCCTCCCCCGCCCCACAGGGACTGTGAGCGCGTGCGCTTCATCGGGCGCCCGTGGCGCATCGTGGACGGCCGCCTGAACACGCCGGTGGTGAAGGGGATGATGGAGGCCGTGCTGTACCACATCATGACGCGGCCCGGCGTGCCCGAGCGCTGCCTGCTGCAGCACTACCAGGGCGTCCTGCAGCCGCTGGCCGTGCTCGAGCTGCTGCAGGTGCGCCCGGGCCTGGGGCGGGCGTCCCCGTGGGTCCCGTCCCCCTTCCCGGGTCGGGCTCGGGTCTCAGAGGGCCGGGCCTGGTCGGGCATCGGCTGGCTCCAGGCTCAGCCGCCACCTGTCAGCTCAGGTCACCGGGCGCTCCGGCCTCCTCCCAGAGAGCCAGGCTCCCCTGAGGGGTCTTGGGCCCCCGGTCTCCCCTGCCTCTGCTCACTCCAGCCCCTGACCCCCAGTCCTGCTCGGAGAGGTCAGCCCCACGCCCGTTTCCATCTTCCGGCGTCTGGTCTCTGCTCTTTGACGCTGCTGGCGCCAGCCCTGGTTGCCAGCACGACACCTCCTGCAGCCCCGCCCCCTGCCCCGGGACTGTCCCTCCCAGGTCCTTCTTCAGCCCTGAGCTGCTGCCCAGGCTCATCTCTGGCCCGTTCTCACACCGGGGCTCAGCGTCTCACGTGCCCACGGGGACAGGCAGGTTGGGGACGGACCGGCCCCCGTGGGTGGCAGGGAGAGCTGGTGACGTGCCCACAGCCTCCCGAGGGCAGATCAGTCCGTGACCGCCCTGCACTCGGGCTGGCCATGTGTGCACAGGAACTCCAACTGCTCAACATTAGTAGCAACAGGAAGCTCAGCGTGGAATTCCCCGCACTTCACAGCAGGCCTGGGCTGTGAGAACCCTGTCTGGAGGCCAGTCTGCAGCCCCGGCTCACACAGGGCCGCTGTACCAGCGCTGGGCACACGCACCGCCCTCTGGCCCCGGGCTCTGGCTTAAACAAGGCTTCCCAGTGGCTCAGCTGGTCCAGAATCCCCCTGCCGTGCAGGAGACCCCAGTTCGATCTCTGGGTTGGGAAGATCCCCTGGAGAAGGGAAAGACTCCCCACGCCAGTCTTCTTGCCTGGAGAATGGCTCGTCTGTGGAGTTGCAGAGAGTCGGACACCACGGAGTGATTTTCATACGTGCTTAACTAGGCCTAACGAGTCCTGCCCGTCTCTCAGAGGCCGCTCTGGGTGCCGAGGATGGACTCCTCACGCGCTCTGTCTGTGCGGTCTCAGGGCCTGGAGTTCCTCGGCTGCATTAAAAAGCACGTGCTGCAGAAGCCAGCGGCCGCCTCGCTCTTCTCCACGCCACTGGTCGGAGAGGCGGCGCCCAGCGCGGAGAGCGCCGTGGTCTACTACGAGCCCACGCTGGACTGCACCATCCGCCTGGGCCGCGTCTTCCCCAACGAGGTCAACTGGAACCGGTGGTTTCACCTCTGAGGCCGTGCGGTCGCGGTGAGCCTCCCGGGGGTCTTCGCCTTGTGGGGGCCTCTGCCCACACGCGGGAGGCGGCCTGGCAAAGTCGGGGTGCAGCGGGCCCTGCATCCCGCCCACCTTACGGGGACACGGACAGCCCACGGCCCTGACGCTGGTTTCTCGCCTGGAACTCTTGAAGGGGGGCCGCCCGCCCGGCTGTTCCAGGCGCACCTGGGGCGGAGCCTCGGTCACCCCCGGCGGGGCTCGGCAGCGCCGCGCTCCTCCTGTTTCTCCAGCTCCCTGGAGCCTGGGTTGTGCTGAGCCTGGGAAGCCCCCGTGGGCTCGCCCTCCAGGGACCCCTCCGCGATGATTCTGCCCATTGGGAGCAGAACCGCCGGCCCAGGCCCCGAGCCTTCTGTTCAGACGTCCACTGGCTAGTGAGGGGGCGGGAGGGGGGACACGGGGCTCTGTCCAACCCACGCAGACCTCACGCTCCAGATTCCAGCTGCCCCACCGCGGAGGACTCTCCCTGTTCCCCAGAAACCTGCCGTGGCCTGAGGGACAAGGCCACCACCTGTCCCCGGGCGCCCCGCCACCAAGGCTTGTGTCTCCTGAGGCAGGACCCTGACCCGAGCTGCCTGCAGGCTTCCTGCCCCCTAGAAACGGTCCTTGTAAGTTTGGGGTTTTGTCTTTGTTTTTGTTTTTTCAGCCTCTTATTAAAAGAACAACTCCCTGGCATGTATTTATATATTTTTTAATTAAAGCGAAGTAAAATTTAGTTTTTTGTTTCCTAAAGCACCTTTGGCTTGCCGGTGGCTCCTTGCTCACGGCCGCTGGCTGTGGTCTGTGGAACCAGAGGATGAGGTGGGCGCGGGGGCGAGCGCAGCTTGCCCTGGGCGCCATGGCCTGGGCACACGCCGCCACCGCGAAGCCCTTCCTCCCGCTCAGCGAGGCCCCAGCCTGTCCCTGGACCGGCCTGCGGTGGCACCGGGCCAGGCCTGTGGCTGAGCACACGGGCTGTCATGCCCACGGGCCGCAGAGGTCACGGACCTGGAGCGTGAAACCAGCCCGCGGCTAGTCTCTTTAGTCCACAGTGTTTCTTTGTTGTTTTTTGTCAGTCACCAACGTAGCTTTCAAATTGGAGGTTTCACATATTTTTCTGTAAAAATCCAGATCTTTATCTTCTATTGGAAAATAGGGAAATCTGGTAACCCTGCGTGTGACGGTCAGCAGTACGGAACATGCCCACCACGTCATGACTGTCTGGCCTCCAGGCCAGGTCTCGGGCCCGTCGCGGCTCCTCCTGCCCTGGCCCAACGGGGTCTCCATCCTTGCTTTGCCAGCGACCTGGTCCTCAGGCCAGCCTCCAGGGTGGCAGGTGGGGCAGAGGACGGGGGCCTGGGGTCCGGAATCTTGAGGGTGAACCCCGGCACTGCCAAGACCTGACCAAGTCTTGACATTTTTTTTTCTTCTTTTTTTTTTTTACTCAAGTGTGAAAAAAATAGCCTTTGGGGCTGTTTGGGGAGATGAAATAGAATCATGGATATGATGTGCTTTGTAGACGGAAGGAAGACACGGATGCTCGTCATCTGGACCGTGTCGAGGGGCAGGAGGACACTCAGGCGGGGAGCTAGTCCTGACGTTCCCATCCCAGAGCCGTGGTTTTCTCATCTGGGAACTGTGGATGGACTGTCGCCCTCACAGGAGGCTCCAGTTAGTGAAGGGCACCGGGGCAAGCACCTGGGAGTGCTCGGCCAAGTCTGTTTGCTCTCCTGCGTCCCCAGATGAGGGGCCCATCAGGCGTGTGTCTGGGAGGTGGACACGGGGCGAGGAGTCAACTCTCCAGTGGACAGATGGGGCTCCTGGGACCCGCATTCCCATGACCGGGCGTCCTGTGCAAGGAGACCTCCTCCCCCACCCCCACCCATCCCTCTGTCCACCTGTCCGTCCATCTCACGTATCCCGCATCCGAGGTGGCTCCCTGACCTTCCGAGCTCCGCACCCAGGGTAGGCAGAACTAGAGTGTGGGCCGTCCACTGTGAGATCAGGTGCCTTCAGGGCCAGGCGGGTAATACAAAGGGTTGGAAAGCGGCTGTAGTAAATCCGAAGCAGGGGTAGGGACGGCGGAGACTTAAAACCTGCGTGCCCGGGGTGGGAAAGAGTTTGCCTTCAGAAGAAAAAGGCTTCCAAGCACTGACGACCTAGTAAACCCAGGGCTGGGGAGCGGGGCCACTGAGCCCGAGGGGTCAGTCTGGTTCACCCTGTGTGACCGCACTCCCAGAAGCCGGGGGTCCCTGTCCCTCCACACCCTGCCGCCTTACTGTGTCTGACTTACGTAGGTGTGAGCCTCTCAGTGACAGCAGCCCGCCAGGCTCCGCTGCCCGCGGGGCTCTCCAGGCGAGAGCACTGGCGCAGGCTGCCATGGCCTCCAGGGATCTTCCCCACCGAGGCCTCGAACCAGGGACCCCTGCCCTGCTGACGGCCACCCAGCCTCCTCCCACGCCCCCTTCCCGTGCTGCCGCGTCGTGCCCGGAGGCACCCAGACCCCTGGGCTGAGGAGGGCCTGTGTCCTCTCCTTCGCTTGGGTCCCCGACCCGCCTGTGCTGGGGGTTTTCCAGATGTGTGTGTGCATTTACGGGCTGCGTGTGTGATGGATGTGTGTTTATGTGCACGCGTGTGTGCACACGTGATCTCCCTGCTAGGTCTCATCACCCACGCCGCCCGGTGGCCAGTGCAGGTCATCCTCACAAGGAGTAGAATTCAGCCCTGACTGAATTAAAGGGGGAAAAAAAACTAAAATGTAAAATAAAAATACGTAAGAATTTTTAAATTAAAAAAAATATTAAGAGAGCCTACTATAAGTAAGTCAGTAATAAAGAAAGAACCTACTGTGGTTACCAAAAGGGAAAAGGATAAGGGGGTATAAACTGGCAGGTTAGCATTAGCAGATAGACGCTACTATACATAAAACAAGCAACAGAGAATTATCTCGTAGCAAAGGACATTATACCCAGTATCTTGTCATAACTTGTATGGAATATAATTTTCAAAAAAAACCATGTAAAAACAAAAGTCAGATCATTATGCTCTACACCTGAAACTAACATGATATTGTGACCAAAACAGCCTGCCAGTTCACCTTGTGAACATTGCCACCACACCGAGCTGTGACAATTGCGTAGCACTTGACCGGGCCTGGGAGAGGCAGGTGGAGCCCTGGGCCTCAGCCTGGGGCCACCACACTCAGCCGAGCTCCAGTGGTCACCAGCAGGGGGCAGCAGCAACCCAACATCTCGGCTGCGGTCTGAGTCTCCAGACTCCACATAAGTAGCGCGTTGTCCGGGCTTCCCAGGTGACCAGAATCTGCCCACCGATGCAGGAGACGCAAGAGATGTGAGTCCCCTCCCTGAGTCAGGAAGATGGGCTGGAGAAGGGAATGGCCACCCACTCCAGTGTTCTTGCCTGGAGAATCCCATGGAGAGAGGAGCCTGGCGGGCTGCAGGCCATGGGGTCACAGAGAGTCAGACGTGACTGAGCGACCAGCACTTTACGAGGTGCTAGATGCTGTTGTCTGTACTTCACACGTATTGATTCCTGGTCCCTATCAATATGCCCAGTTCAAGTATGAAGAAACCCAGGCACAAAGAGGTGAAATGATTTCTATGAGTTGGACGCTAGTAATTGGATCTGTTGGCTTCCCAGCTCAGGCCATCCAGCCTCAAAGCCTTACACCTCTTTCCACAGATGGGGTTTGCTCTGGGGTGGGTAACCAGCATGATGCTGAGAGGCCCCTAAAATTGCAGAAGGCAAAAATTCTTCTCTGGGGCACTCAGTTTTTCTAAGAAAAACACTCACGTCTGTCATCACTAGAGATGGAGCAAGACCCCCAGTGGCCTCTCGGAGTGAGCAGAGGAATGGGAAAGGCAGGGGTCGGGGGGCTAAGGGGTCTCTGGCTCCATTCACAGACTTGCAAGGAGGTCCCTGTGCTCCCTTTCATGTCCCTTTCTGCGACATTTCCAAGTCCAAGGACAGGTGGGTCCTTCCTGGGCTCCGTCTACTTCCTGCTCTGCCCACTGCTTTGTCAGTCACCCCTCTGCCTTCCATTGACTGACTGACTCATTCATTCCATATCTGTTGAGCACCTGCGGTATGTCGGGCACTATTCTAGGCTCTGAGACTTGGCAGCAGATGAAAGAGGGAAAAAAAATCCCTGTGCGAGTGGAACAGACAGTCAATACGATACACAAGTTAAAGACTTAGGTTAAGAGCACAGTAAATGTTAGGGAAACTGATAAAAAGGTGCTGTGGTTTCGAGGAGAGGGCACAGGGAGCGTCCCCTTGAGAAAGTGACCTTTGAGCAAAGACTTGACTCTGCCTGTTGTTTTCCGCTTCGGTCGTGATGCTTCTTGACTGCAGACGGCCCCGCCGCCCCCCTTCCTGGTGGACAGTTGGTACGTGTTGCCCCTTTGCGGGCACTGGGCTCTGAGAGGAAGCGCATGTGCTCTCTCTGCCGTCATCCACGGAAGACGTGTTCTGGGTCCTGAGGGGGCCTCCGGGGCACCCACGGTTGGGGGTACTGTGAAGGACTATCTTACACGCAGGGCCAGCGGCCACTCAGGCAGACCAGTCCCCTCACGGGCAGGGGGAGGGAAGAAGAGGCCCTCCCTCCACCAAGAGGCTGAAAAGCGGCCGAGGATGCGGAGAGAGGAGCGTGGACTCCATGGGACGGGGCCAGTCACTGCGCCTCTGGCCTCCGCTTGCCCAGTGGTCAACCAAAGGGCTGGGTCTGCTTCACCACCCTCTCCCTCCTTCCCAGCGTAGGTCGCCTGGGACCCCCAGATGGCACCCAGGGCTGAGACCTTGCAGCTACCGACGGGCGGAGGTCGGGAAGCCGCCTATGCTTCAAATCCTAGCCCAGGGCCATGTCAGTTTCAGGGTGTTTCTCTGGGAAGGAGGCTGGAGGAGGGCTGGGACCTCATCTGACCCCGAGGCCAGCTGAAGGGGGTGGCGGAGACGCACGGGCACACTTAATGTCCTTGTCTTCCTCCTCGTCCCCTTTCACCCGAGAGCCAAGAGGCTGATTCCTGCCCCCCAGTACAGAAGAGGAAACCGAGGCTCAGAGGCAGCCGTGACTTGCCCAAGGTCCTTCATGAGACGAGACAGAGCCTGCGCCTCGGGCCTCCGTGCTTCCTGAGGATGGGGGGACAGTCCTCACTGCTGGGATAGGACAGTACTGTCTCCTGCAAGGGACAGAAAGCCATCTCACACCTGCTTAAACAAACAAACAAAAGGAAGCCTCCAAAAAAAAGGAAGCTTACAACTCATTGATTCAGTCTGGATAGCCTAGGTTATGCGGTGGTAACCATCAGACCCCAAATCTTAGCAGATGACAGCAAAGGATGTATTTCTTGCTCACGGTCCGCGTCCATCCGAGGCGAACTAGACATTCTGCTCCACAGCTTCCCACTCAAGGCCCCAGCTGACGGAGCGGCCACCGTCTCGAGAGAGGAGCACGCTGAAGGGCATCGCAGCTGTCCATTCAGTGCTCTGGTCCAGAAGTACCACTTCTGCTCACAGCCCATGGGCCAGTCCTGGTCACGTGGCACCCTCTGCCCACAAAGGGGGCAGGAGGCCAAGAGCTGGAAATGCTTGGTGAACAGGATGACTTCAATCCTCAAAAGCCCAGGTGGAGTGTAGTTTCGGGCATGGCTGGATCCAGGAGCTTAAGAAATATTACCGGGAACATCTGGAGAAGGAAATGGCAACCCACTCCAGTATTCTTGCCTGGAAAATTCCGTGGACGGAGAAGCCTGGCGAGCTACAGTCCATGGGGTCACGCAGAGCTGGACACGACCGAAGTGATGAAGCAGTACCATGAATATGGGTCCATTTCCCAGCTCTGCTTTCCAGCGTGTTGGCTTCATCTCAGGTGAGCTGTTCTCTCCTGGCTCCCGCCTCTAACCCACCCCCATGCCCAGCAGCTCCAGGCTGAGGCCATCCCTACAGCCGAGCGGCCCCAGAAAAAAAAGCCTGCAGACCTGCTTGGGCCATGCGTCAGGCCCTGAACCCACGCTGCGGCCAGGAGGCTGGGAGGCTCTCTGGGCGCATAGCCCCTCCCGGAGCTGAGCTCAGTCGTCCTCAATGGGGCTGTGAGGGCGCCGGCCTAGGCACCCATGGGTGTCTGGTGAGAGTTTCTTCCCTCCTGGCCTGCGTGCCTGGCAGGCGGAGCCAGGCGAGGAGAGCTGGACTTGGAGTCAGGAGCCCAGGGTGCGAGGTCTGACTGTGAGCTTTCTTAATTCAGCGTGTGAGTGCAGGCAAGTCACCGGTCCCTTCTGGTGACTTCACTTCGTTTGCTCAGTGGACATCCCGCCCCTGGGAGCCTGCAGCTGGAGGAGGGCTGAGCCAGGAGCAGGGCGTGGCCCGCTCCTACCTGCAGACAGGTAATGATGGCCTGGACCCTGGGAGACAAGGAACTGCTTTTCCCCTACCCCCGTGTTCAGGGCGCGGCCACATCTCCAGGCCTTTGCTCAAGCTCTTCCCTCTGCCGGAGTAGCTGGTGTCCCTTACAACGCCTGTTCATTTTTCAGAGCCCAAGAAACAGGCCCTCCTCCCCGAAGCCCTCCCTCCCTGGCCCTCCCGCTGCCTGCTTCGACCTCCCGTCCAAGGTGGGCTTGCCTCACACCAGCTAGGAGTGTGGGTTATAAACATCTCTTCCAGTCCCATGTTTAAAGTCATCTGGTTGCTGGCCTAAAATGGACCGTGGTGAAATATTTACCCCATGGAAATAAGCCAACACTGCAAATCGGGCTTTACTGAGGGCTCCTCTGCAGGCAGAGCTGAGAAGGAAATGGCAACCCACTCCAGTATTCTTGCCTGGAAAATTCCGTGGACGGAGAAGCCTGGCGAGCTACAGTCCATGGGGTCACGCAGAGCTGGACACGACCGAAGTGATGAAGCAGTACCATGAATATGGGTCCATTTCCCAGCTCTGCTTTCCAGCGTGTTGGCTTCATCTCAGGTGAGCTGTTCTCTCCTGGCTCCCGCCTCTAACCCACCCCCATGCCCAGCAGCTCCAGGCTGAGGCCATCCCTACAGCCGAGCGGCCCCAGAAAAAAAAGCCTGCAGACCTGCTTGGGCCATGCGTCAGGCCCTGAACCCACGCTGCGGCCAGGAGGCTGGGAGGCTCTCTGGGCGCATAGCCCCTCCCGGAGCTGAGCTCAGTCGTCCTCAATGGGGCTGTGAGGGCGCCGGCCTAGGCACCCATGGGTGTCTGGTGAGAGTTTCTTCCCTCCTGGCCTGCGTGCCTGGCAGGCGGAGCCAGGCGAGGAGAGCTGGACTTGGAGTCAGGAGCCCAGGGTGCGAGGTCTGACTGTGAGCTTTCTTAATTCAGCGTGTGAGTGCAGGCAAGTCACCGGTCCCTTCTGGTGACTTCACTTCGTTTGCTCAGTGGACATCCCGCCCCTGGGAGCCTGCAGCTGGAGGAGGGCTGAGCCAGGAGCAGGGCGTGGCCCGCTCCTACCTGCAGACAGGTAATGATGGCCTGGACCCTGGGAGACAAGGAACTGCTTTTCCCCTACCCCCGTGTTCAGGGCGCGGCCACATCTCCAGGCCTTTGCTCAAGCTCTTCCCTCTGCCGGAGTAGCTGGTGTCCCTTACAACGCCTGTTCATTTTTCAGAGCCCAAGAAACAGGCCCTCCTCCCCGAAGCCCTCCCTCCCTGGCCCTCCCGCTGCCTGCTTCGACCTCCCGTCCAAGGTGGGCTTGCCTCACACCAGCTAGGAGTGTGGGTTATAAACATCTCTTCCAGTCCCATGTTTAAAGTCATCTGGTTGCTGGCCTAAAATGGACCGTGGTGAAATATTTACCCCATGGAAATAAGCCAACACTGCAAATCGGGCTTTACTGAGGGCTCCTCTGTGCCAGATCGGGGAGGGGGAAGCAGCGAACAAAAGGGGCGGAGCTGTCGCCTTCCTGGACTTGTGTTTGGTTTTTCATCCTTGTCTCTAGCCATGATTTATCGCCAGCCATCCACCCAACTGTTCTTCCTTCCAGCTTCGGACCATGCCTCCGTCTGCCCACTGAGGTACTCACTTGTCCGTCGATTACCCATCCCACCCATTCTACTAATCCAGACCCCCTAAGTGGGCCAGCCCTGTCTCCGTCCGCACCAGCGTTTAGGAGCTGGGTCCCCTTCAAAGACAGAGTTGGTGAGGAGCCACGTCTGGCCCAGGCCAGAGCCCCTGTGAGCCCCTCCCCAACCCTGGCCTGACCTCAGCCGGTGTCACAGGTGTCCCCTTCCCCTGACACCGGGGCCCAGAGCGGAGCTGCTGCCCCGAGCTGCCTGGGGCTCACGGGGCGCCTGGCGGCCCTGGTCTCCAGGAAGGCGTGGAAACCACAACATACCTTGGCCGTGTGTCGCCGGGGCGGGGGCGGGCGCGGGCTGCTTACACCTGCAGAGGCTGTGGTTTCGCACCTGTGCTCCCCTCCGAGCCTCGCACACCCAGACCTCAGTCCCACCATCTAGACCATCAATTTTATAGAACTTTTAGAACCGAGGGATCTCGTGTTCTCTCTGCGACTTCTCCCAGCCGCCCCCTTTCACCGAGAAGTCAGAGGCGCCATCAGGCAAAACGGACCGGCTGGCCTTGTCCAAGAGCAGAGACAAGCCAGAGCGAGCCTCGGGTGTGGCCCTGCAGCCTGACCTTTAGGGAGGACACGGGCCAGGCGGGTCCAGGCCGTGGCGGGGAGTCCCCCCAGGGCTCTGGGAGCCGGTGCCTGAATCAGATTCTGCTATTTTACCCCTTCTCAGTGGGCTTGAAAATGCTGCTTCTGAAGGTGAGCACGCTTGGGCAAAAGAGATCTTTCTTTCTTTCTTTTTTAATATTTAATGTATGTGGCCATTCCGGGTCTTAGTTGCAGCATGTGGGATCTAGTTCCTTGACTAGGGATTGAACCTGTGCCCTCTGCATTGGAAACTTGGAGTCTTAGCCAGTGGACAACCAGGGAACTCTCTTTTTTATTATGATTATTATTGTGTTTGCCTCTAAGTCATCATTTAGTTTTCCTCCATCTTTATTCTTTGGCCTGTGTGGGCCTCCCATCGCAGTGGCCTCTCTCGTTGCAGAGCACCGGCTCTGGGCGCATGCGCTCCGGAGTGCTGGCGCGTAATTAGGCACGCTGGCCGAGCCACTCCTCAGCACGTGGGATCTTCCCAGGCCAGGGATTGAACCGGTGCCCCCTGCACTGCAAGGCGGACTCTTCACCCACTGGACCACCAGGGAAGCTCTCTTTTTTTTTTATTATTTTTAAGCAAATGTGAGTCGCAATATGCAGCAACCAATATGCAGCTCCTGTTAAACGCTGACATTCAGTCAGCTGCCTTCAAAATGTGAAGTATTTTCTTAGCACCTTAAATTCACATGTTAGCAGGCTCTCTGACAAATCCTCAAGAACTTGACTCCTTCCAATTCCCCAGGAGGAGCAAACGAGAGGCCAGGGGGCCAGGACCACTGTGTCCTTGCTGCCTAGTGCGGGGCCCCTCCCCCACCACGAGTCCCCAAAGAAGGGCCGCCTCCCAGCCCCCCAGCCCGTGTGTGTACTCGATAAATGTTTCTTCGGCGCATAAAGGGAGCAACAGATGAGCAGCACAAGCCCAAAAATGAAATCTTGGTTGCTGAGAGACTGATTGTAAGAAACAACACTGCCGGGCTCCCCCTGGTGGTCCAGTGGGTAAGGACACCGCCTTGCAGTGCAAGGGGCGCCGGTTCCATCCCTGGTCTGGGAAGATCCCACGTGCCGCGGAACAGCTGGACCAATGTGTCCAATCACCGAGCCGGAGCTCTGGAGCGCATGCGCCCAGAGCCGGCGCTCTGCAGCAACAGACGCCACCGCGATGGGAGGCCCACAGGAGCCAAAGAACAAAGACGGATGAAAATGGAGAAATGAAGGACAAATGGAAGTGGCCCGCCGGCACCCCTCCCTCCCCAACCTGACCCCTGCCCAAAATAAATAAATAAATCTTTAAAAAAAAAAAAAAAAGAAAGAAACAACACTGCCTTTAAGCCCGGACTCTCCCACATGTCCGCCTGCAGGTACCTGGGTGGCCTCGGGTTTCCCACCCCACCCCCTGCAGCACGCGCCGTGGTCCCGGCCACAGAAGGAAGGAAGCTGACGTTTATTGAGGGTCTGGGCTGCACACCCCACCTGCCTACGCGGGCGATCTCTCAGATTTCTCCCCAGGGTCGGTCAGGCCACCCACTGTGTCCAGACAGGAAATCCCAGCCCAGAGAGCGGATACGACTGACCCGAGGTGACACAGCCAGCAGGTCTCAGGGTCAGGATGCAGCCCTACATCACTGCCCCCGACCCCTGCTCCGTCTGTCCACCCTCAGGGTCCCTGTGGGCTCGCTCGGTCCCCTTCCCCTGAGACGTGACGAGGAAGACTGTGCACCTCGTGTGGCTGCCGGAGGCAGGACCTCGGGGACCGGACTTGACGTCTGGCCCAGGCGGTGCCCGGCCCAGCACCTGACCGGCCCCTCGGGCGGCAACCCTGGAGCCACGCCACGTGTGGGAGGGAGGCCGACTGTCTTCATGTGCACACAGGCCCGCCTGCCACGCACACGTGTGCACACGGGAGCGCCCATCGGCTCGGACACGCCCGTGGCCTTGGGGACGGGGTATAGCCACGGGCGTGCTCCGTGTCCCCCCAGGCTCACAGGCGGCCCGCACGTGTGACCACACCAGGGGCACCGGGGCCCCAGAGGCGCCCTGCGAGCCCCAGGCTCAGGGGTCCCCCCGGGGAGGCCAGGACGGCAGGCCTCTCTGTCCCGCGGCCCGGGCGACCCTGTCTGCGGCTCGGGGCGCCGCCCGCGGGGTCACTGGCTGGCCTGGGCCCCAGGCGGCGTGGGCGGAGGGGCCGTGACCACCCACTGGCGGAGGTAGCTGCGGGGCGGCCCCTCGTCCCCGGGGCTGCTGCAGTCGCCCTCCACGGGGCTGCTGCAGTCCGAGTCCGCGAAGCCGCTGTCGAACGTGTTCATGTCCAGGCCGGCCGGGGGCGAGCCCGCCTCGCTGTCCGACACCCCTCCGGGCGGCCCGGGGGCCCAGTCCGCCTCGTCCCCCCGGGGCAGCCGGAGCCAGTCGAGGAGGCTGCCCGGCCTCACGGGGCCCCCGGCCAGGACGCAGCCGCAGGACAGGACGGTGTCCCCCGCGCTCAGGAGCGGGTCTTCTGGGAGCGGGCCGGGGTCCAAGTTCAGGGCGGGGTAGCCGTCGTCCCCACAGCTGCAAGGCCAGGCACACAGCCCCTCGGCGTCCGCCACGGTCACCGTGTCGATGGAGACGGACACCAGGCCGTAGGGCCGGTCCCGCTCCTGGCTGTAGGTGGAGCCGCCCGAGCTGCTGGCGGGGGAGGGCGCGGGGCCCCAGGAGCCGGGCTCGGGCGCCCCGTCGGCTTCCAGCTGCCCGTCGGGCTCCAGCAGCTCTGCAGGCACCGGCTCCTTGGCGTCGCTCTGCGGGGGGCCCGGGCTCTGGATCTCCAGGGCCCAGGGCGCCCCCGGGCTCCAGGGTCTCAGCTCCAGGCTGGAGGCATTGAACGTCGTGCCCACCCATTTCTGCGAGAGAGAAAAGGAGACTCACGGACAGAACCAGGGACAAGGGTGCTCAGTTTCTCAGTCGTGTCCAACCTTTTCAACCCCACGGACGGTAGCCCACCAGGCTCCTCCGTCCATGGAATTTCCCGGGCTAGGAGGCTGGAGTGGGCTGCCATTTCCTCCTCCGGGGGCACTTACCGACCAGAGCTCAAATTGCATCTCTTGTGTCTCCTGCATCTCTTGGCAGGTGCTTTTTTTTTTCTCTTTTACCTCTAAGGCCACCTGGGAAGCCCAGGGACAGGGGTGGGGTGGGGAGGTTGCATATAAACAGACTCACAGACAGACAGGAAGAGAGTCAGAGACAAAGACTTCAGGAAAGAGAGAGACAGGGTGGGGAGACTGGCCCCAGCTGCGTCCCCGTCCAGAGGTGGTCCCCGCCACTGCCCCGGGCCCCCGTTCCCCCGCTGTGGCAAGGAGCCTCGGTGCTCCGCAGCCTATGGGTGCAGACGACCCACTGCTCAGTGGCCTGGGGTCTGCAGGCGTGGGGCCAGGACTCCCGAGGCATGGACGGGCCGGAGGGCCCCACCAGACCTCCTATTTTATTTCTCTGGGGAGATTTCTCAAGACCTCGCCTTCTTCTGTGGCCTTACTAGGGTGGACACGTGGCCGGGCAGAAGCCCCCCCGGCGCTCGGGGCACGGCTGTGCCCCCAGAGGCTCACACAGTGCCTGGCACACCGCAGGCGCCCAATAAACACACATTCAGTGAATGAATGAGTGGGTGAATCAGGAGCAGCCACTCGGGGTGGATATAAGGTGGTGGCGGTGTAGTCGCTCAGTCGTGTCCGATTCTTTTGCGACCCCGTGGACTCTAGCCCGCCCGGTTTCTCTGTCCATGGGATTCTCCAGGCAAGAGTCCTGGAGTGGGTTGCCATTTCCTTCTCCAGGGCATCTCCTAGACCCAGGGATCGAACCTGCATCTCCTGGTAAGAGCTGTGGGGCAAAGATGGACTGAGCCAGCCATTGTTAAGCTTTAAGGATCCCCCTGCCCTCACCTGCCAGGGGTCCCCCTCATGACCTGGGATCTCCGTCCAGTTGGCAGAGAACATCCCCAAGAACCGAAATCTCCCAGTTTCGAGCCGACTGGGTCACTAAGCTCATCTCAGAACCCTGCCGAGGCCAGCATCACTGATGGAAAGGCACGGACGGTAGCCCACCAGGCTCCGCCGTCCATGGAATTTCCCGGGCTAGGATGCTGGAGTGGGCTGCCATTTCCTCCTCCGGGGGCACGTACCGACCAGAGCGCAAAGTGCATCTCTTGTGTCTCCTGCATCTCTTAGCAGTTGCTTTTTTTCTCTTTTACCTCTAAGGCCACCTGGGAAGCCCAGGGACAGGGGTGGGGTGGGGAGGTTGCATATAAACAGACTCACAGACAGACAGGAAGAGAGTCAGAGACAAAGACTTCAGGAAAGAGAGAGACAGGGTGGGGAGACTGGCCCCAGCTGCGTCCCCGTCCAGAGGTGGTCCCCGCCACTGCCCCGGGCCCCCGTTCCCCCGCTGTGGCAAGGAGCCTCGGTGCTCCGCAGCCTATGGGTGCAGACGACCCACTGCTCAGTGGCCTGGGGTCTGCAGGCGTGGGGCCAGGACTCCCGAGGCATGGACGGGCCGGAGGGCCCCACCAGACCTCCTATTTTATTTCTCTGGGGAGATTTCTCAAGACCTCGCCTTCTTCTGTGGCCTTACTAGGGTGGACACGTGGCCGGGCAGAAGCCCCCCCGGCGCTCGGGGCACGGCTGTGCCCCAGAGGCTCACACAGTGCCTGGCACACCGCAGGCGCCCAATAAACACACATTCAGTGAATGAATGAGTGGGTGAATCAGGAGCAGCCACTCGGGGTGGATATAAGGTGGTGGCGGTGTAGTCGCTCAGTCGTGTCCGATTCTTTTGCGACCCCGTGGACTCTAGCCCGCCCGGTTTCTCTGTCCATGGGATTCTCCAGGCAAGAGTCCTGGAGTGGGTTGCCATTTCCTTCTCCAGGGCATCTCCTAGACCCAGGGATCGAACCTGCATCTCCTGGTAAGAGCTGTGGGGCAAAGATGGACTGAGCCAGCCATTGTTAAGCTTTAAGGATCCCCCTGCCCTCACCTGCCAGGGGTCCCCCTCATGACCTGGGATCTCCGTCCAGTTGGCAGAGAACATCCCCAAGAACCGAAATCTCCCAGTTTCGAGCCGACTGGGTCACTAAGCTCATCTCAGAACCCTGCCGAGGCCAGCATCACTGATGGAAAGGCACTTCTCGGCTGTGTGGCATAGGGTCAGTTACTTGCCCTCTCTGGGCTTTAGCTTCCTCATCTGCATGGTGCACAGCAAGGGCTGTGAGTCTTGGTAAAACACAGAACAGGGAAAGGGCGGAGGAGAGAGGAAAGATCTGTCCCCCGTGGGCTGGAACCTAGGCTTCTCCCCGCCCTGGTCGTGAGCCTCGGTCTCTCTCGGTCTCCTCGTGGCTTCCCTGGGACAACGGAACATCCACACCCACCCCCGCCACCGCTCACCGCCCCCCCCCACCCCCGGCAGGATGAAAGGGCGGCGTCGAGACTGCCCGGCAGGTGAGGTCACACTTCCTGACTTCCAGGCCCTGCTGGAGCAGGTGGGTGCCCCTCCCGCCGTCACCACATCCTCTCTGCGGTGGCTGCCGCCTCCAGGTGGGTGGCGGTAAATGGGCAGAAAGCACCCATGGGTGCTGGCGGCGGGGGTGGGGCCGTAGCCTTCCCAGAAGCTGTGCCCTCCATAGGAAGGGTTTCTACGAAGGGACCAGGGGGCCAACCCGCAGCTCCAGGGCCCCCGGGCTCGCCCTCCCTGCTCCGTTGGACTCTGGCCCAGGCAAGGCCGCAGGTGTCTTGCTGAGGCTGCATGCCAACCCCGCGCCACGGGAATTCTTCCCTGCACTGTGTGGATGCCAAGACGGAGGCCTGGCTCCAGGCTGGGAAGGGGTCTGGGGGCCCGGGGCCTACGGGGCGGGGCTGGGGCGTCCAGGTGTGACGGGGGAGAAGCAACCTCCCCAGAGGTGAGAGGCTCCGAGGGGCTCCTCACAGGGCCGGGGTGGGGGGTGCTCACCTTGAAGTCTCCACTGTGGTCCATGTACAGGGACTGGAAGAAGGGCTTCGGGCTGGACACCTGGAACCACTTCTGTTCGTAGCCCCTGGGAAGGGAGACACGAGGTGAGCCCCCTCCCACGCCCCCCAGAAGGCAGCCAGGCATCCTGCGCAAGAAAGGGAAAGGGTTAGTTGCTGCGTCTGGCTGACCCTCTGCGACCCCAGGGACTGCAGCCCCCCGGCTCCTCTACCCGTGGGATTCTCCAGGGAAGAGTACTAGGTTCGGGTGGCCATGCCCTTCCTTCTCCAGGGCATCTTCCGGACCCAGGCATTGAGCAAGGTCTCCTGCATTGCAGGCGGATTCTTTACCCTCTGAGTCACCAGGGAAACACACTCAGAGGCTCCCCGAGTGTGCCCTGCCCTGCAGGAGACGCCGCGTCTCCAAGACACGCCCCACCCTTCTGCCTCTCTGACCCAGGCCTCAGTTTTCACATCTGTAAAATGAGGCAGCGAGTTTCCTGAAGGCGCTCGGCGTTCAAGGGCTGGGCTGCCTTGCCTCGTCTGTGCTGAGCCGGCGCTGCCCCCCGGGAGCCCCTGACGTCCTCCTGCACCCTCAGTTCCATGGGGCTGTGGGGAGGAGCCAGGAGGCCCTGGGCCCCCCAGTTCCTAGAGCCTGCCCTCAAGACATCCACTGAGATTCGCAGGCTTGTCGTCTGCCTTGAAGAAAATGAGCAGCGTCTGCAGGGCCTCCGCCCAGCCTCTGCCACGGAGCGAGGGCCACGCCTCCGCCCGCAGCACTGACGACGGCTGGGGGCGCCAGGTTTGAGTGCTCATCAGCAGCAGCCTTTCTCTCGAGGGCAACGTTCAACAGAAGCCCCCTATGGACACAGATCGAGGCAAAATCTCTGGTTTGGACGCAGAAAGGATGGTGAGGGGTTTACCCCACTTGGCCCCCGCCCCGACAGGGGGCCCCACAGGCCCCTCAGGACTCAAAGCTTCAGATTCACTGGACGAGACCACAGTCGAGGTCACGGTTATGAGCAAGGTCCAGATTCCATCACCTCTCTGCTTTCTTCCCGTCTGGGCAAGTGCCTGTGCCTCAGTTTCCCCATGTATCAAACAGAAGTCAGCGCTGGGCACAAGCTCGCACAGCCGCAGCAGGAGCTGAGTGCACTCCACTCAGTGCCCGGCAGGCGTTACTGTTGTCATGGCGACAGGGCTGCGCCCACAAACCCTGGCCCAGGCTGAACCCCTCCCTGCCTCCTCGTCCTCGGGCCTCACCTCCAATCCACGTGGCCCTTCAGGCCTAAGACCAGGAGGAGGCAGATCGCGATGACCAGGATGGAGATCAGGGAAAGGTTCAAGTCTCCTTTCCTCTCTAGGAAGGAAGCAAACACGTGGGTGAAACTGAGCCACCTCTCCAAGAGGCCAGGTGGGTGTGGGGGGCACTGGGTCTGGGTGGGAGGGGAATGGGGTGCCTTGCAGTGGGATGGACCTGGGCTCAACGCCTGCGCCCACCCCTACCCGAGGCAAGCGATTTCATCTCTCTTGGAGCCTCTCTTTTATCATCTGCAAAATGGGGATAGCATGTCCCATGTCACAGATGTAGTGAGGGAATCAAATAACCTGACAAGAGAAGCACCTGGTACCCCATGCAGGGCCCGGCCATCTGGGGCCCCAGAAATGCTGTGAAGTGGCTTCAAGGGGAGGCAGGATGGCGTGGGTACCCTCCAGCCAGGCCGGAAATCTCAGGGCTCAGGGTGGCTGCCGAGGACAAGATCTGGAACAAGGAGTGGATGCCCATCCCTACTTCACACCTACCTTCCATCAGGGTGGGAGAGCCAGCCGGGCCCGTCCACTCACTCTGGGTGTGAACACGGACTGGGTCACTCCACTCGCTCCAGGTCCCTTGAAAGGAGGAGTCAGGATTGGGCCCTGCCCGCAACTGCAGCTCGTAGGTGGAGCCACTGTGGAACTCCGAGGGGAGGAGAGAGACGCTTCTTGAGTCCACAGAGATCAGCTTTCTCACCGTCTGTGGGCACGGGGCAAGGATGCGCCGGGTCAGCACCACCCTCCCGCCCCAGGCCTCCAGCAGAACCACCCTCCCCCAGCTCCCAGGAAAGGAGCCTTCAAGGTCCAGATTCCATCACCTCTCTGCTTTCTTCCCGTCTGGGCAAGTGCCTGTCTATTTCATGTATCAAACAGAAGTCAGCTGGGCACAAGCTCGCACAGCCGCAGCAGGAGCTGAGTGCACTCCACTCAGTGCCCGGCAGGCGTTACTGTTGTCATGGCGACAGGGCTGCGCCCACAAACCCTGGCCCAGGCTGAACCCCTCCCTGCCTCCTCGCCTCGGGCCTCACCTCCAATCCACGTGGCCCTTCAGGCCTAAGACCAGGAGGAGGCAGATCGCGATGACCAGGATGGAGATCAGGGAAAGGTTCAAGTCTCCTTTCCTCTCTAGGAAGGAAGCAAACACGTGGGTGAAACTGAGCCACCTCTCCAAGAGGCCAGGTGGGTGTGGGGGGCACTGGGTCTGGGTGGGAGGGGAATGGGGTGCCTTGCAGTGGGATGGACCTGGGCTCAACGCCTGCGCCCACCCCTACCCGAGGCAAGCGATTTCATCTCTCTTGGAGCCTCTCTTTTATCATCTGCAAAATGGGGATAGCATGTCCCATGTCACAGATGTAGTGAGGGAATCAAATAACCTGACAAGAGAAGCACCTGGTACCCCATGCAGGGCCCGGCCATCTGGGGCCCCAGAAATGCTGTGAAGTGGCTTCAAGGGGAGGCAGGATGGCGTGGGTACCCTCCAGCCAGGCCGGAAATCTCAGGGCTCAGGGTGGCTGCCGAGGACAAGATCTGGAACAAGGAGTGGATGCCCATCCCTACTTCACACCTACCTTCCATCAGGGTGGGAGAGCCAGCCGGGCCCGTCCACTCACTCTGGGTGTGAACACGGACTGGGTCACTCCACTCGCTCCAGGTCCCTTGAAAGGAGGAGTCAGGATTGGGCCCTGCCCGCAACTGCAGCTCGTAGGTGGAGCCACTGTGGAACTCCGAGGGGAGGAGAGAGACGCTTCTTGAGTCCACAGAGATCAGCTTTCTCACCGTCTGTGGGCACGGGGCAAGGATGCGCCGGGTCAGCACCACCCTCCCGCCCCAGGCCTCCAGCAGAACCACCCTCCCCCAGCTCCCAGGAAAGGAGCGGAGTCTCTCTCCTGCCCCTCTCTGCCCCGCCGCAAAGATCGAGCCCGAGTCGGAGCTCTGGCCACGGCGATGTGGGCAGCACAGAGCCATGGGCGCTGTCCAGGCCTCCGCAGAGCACGGCGCTTGGTTCTGTTTCTCTCTGATCCCACCTCGGCCACGCGAGCCCTGCAGGGGACCCTTTCTGCTGGGCCTGAGAATGTCCCAGGAGCAGCCGCGAACCATTCCTGGGAATAACTAGCAGCATTCCAGGCCTCAGACATGCCTGGAAGTGTTCTTCAGCAGCGGGTATGTTCAATAATGGCGTCTTTGGGCATCTTTAACGACAGGCAGCTGAGCGACAGATGCCTCTAGAAGTCGTCCACTGGGGACCGTCTGAACAATGGCTTTTAGGACCATTCTAAAGGACGGATAATGGTAGCACAGGCGCTGTGTCTGTTCGGAATAGAACAGCTCCTGAAGCCTTCCCGCTGGAAACAAGGGGCCCCCTGACGTGGACCTTCCTCGGTTCGAGGCTTCTGAAAATCTCCAGCTGCGGCCGTTCTAAGCCCAGGGGGAAGGTTCCAGGCTGACCCGTTTCGGAAACTTCACCTCCTGAGACAGTTCCAGACTCGAGACAGAACCAGGGGAGGTGCTCATCCCTTCCTCTCTGGCCTGTGGCAGAAGACCACATGGGGACAGGAAGCAACAAACATTAAAGGGTCTCCTGTTCCCAAAGATAAATGAGACGAGGGCAGCACTGAGTGAGAGAGCGCAAGGGAGAGCGTCCGTCCCTGCCGAGTCCCTGGTTTCCATTCTGGACTGGGAATTACAGGCTCACCTGTCTGGCCCTCCTCTCCGCCTGGATGCACGGCACAGCCCGTCGCCCCTCGCCACCCCCACCCCGGCCCTCTGAGGGCCTCACCTGAGCCCAGGGTTCTCCAACCTCCCTGTACCGCAGCTCATACTGAAGTTTGCCCTTCAGCGGGTAGGTATCATATGTGGAACACCAAGAGATGTTATACTGTCCAGAGAAGTTCACGGTCACGTTGAACGGGGGCGATGGCTTGACTTCCGGGAAGAAAAAGCCAGAAAGGAAAAAAAAAATGAGATTTTTGCAGCAGCTGAGAAGGATGCGGCGATGGGAATATATTCCCTTATGTCTGATCCGCCCTTGATCAGAACAAGGCGAGAGGCCCTGCATGACTTGGGGTGAAGCACCCTGTCTCTGGGCCTTAGTGTACTCATCTGAGAAATGGCAGATTTGGACAAGGCTGGGTGGCAAGCTCAGGGGTGGGCACGGGGACAGAGATGGATGACCCCAATTTGGGGACCAAGCCCTCCCAATCTCAAGGGGCAAGAATGTAGACCGCAGTGGCCGGGGGGGAAGAAACCCATGAGACCCACACAATCTCCATTTCTGTTCTAAATGATGACATGGTGACCTTTTAACTCTAGCTTCCTTGAGAAGTCAAAAGACTGTCATTAGCATGATGGTCATTACTTAGCACAAGTATGCTGATAATGGAAGGTACCGCCTCTGAGTGCCCACTGGTGGGCAGGAGTACTTTGCCTCCCTAAAGGGTCCTGGGAATCCGATGTGAATGTTGTCCTCTCCTGGACATTTTCTGGAAAGTGCAGGGGCAGCCATGTGAGCACGCCGCCCACGCCCCCTAGGGCTCTGTGATCCTGTCAGCCCCTGTCCGGGGGGATCTTGGCTCCTGAGGACAGAGGTTTGGTTCTCCTGTTGTGTCCACAGCTCCTGGGACAAAGCCGGCACCCCGCAGGCCCTCAAGAGACGCTTGTGAAAACAACAAATGCTCCTTCCAGGGGTTTTGAAATGGCACTTGGAAGCTGAAGATGACTCGGCACCACGGCCTGGGATGGGAGAAAATTCAGGAGGCCAGCGGGGAGGGTTCGACGGTCAGCCGTTGCCATCTCAGCCTCGGGTCTCTGAGGATTGGAGACGCTCCTAAGCCCTCTCCTCGTTTCCCCAGGCCCGTGGAGGCCTGGTTTTCTGCCTCCTGGTGTGTCCAGGGCTGGAAGGGGAGGACCAGCGCCAGGGATCCGGGATGGGGTCAAGGATGGGGCCCAGGGTCCAGGGTGGGAGAACACGGCCCGTGTCAAATCTGGGCACAGGCCCGGCTTCAGACCCTGCCAGGAGGAGGGGCCAGAGAGAACTGAGAGCCTTCAGTACGTTTGAACAGGGGCGATGGCTTGACTTCCGGGAAGAAAAAGCCAGAAAGGAAAAAATGAGATTTTTGCAGCAGCTGAGAAGGATGCGGCGATGGGAATATATTCCCTTATGTCTGATCCGCCCTTGATCAGAACAAGGCGAGAGGCCCTGCATGACTTGGGGTGAAGCACCCTGTCTCTGGGCCTTAGTGTACTCATCTGAGAAATGGCAGATTTGGACAAGGCTGGGTGGCAAGCTCAGGGGTGGGCACGGGGACAGAGATGGATGACCCCAATTTGGGGACCAAGCCCTCCCAATCTCAAGGGGCAAGAATGTAGACCGCAGTGGCCGGGGGGGAAGAAACCCATGAGACCCACACAATCTCCATTTCTGTTCTAAATGATGACATGGTGACCTTTTAACTCTAGCTTCCTTGAGAAGTCAAAAGACTGTCATTAGCATGATGGTCATTACTTAGCACGAAGTATGCTGATAATGGAAGGTACCGCCTCTGAGTGCCCACTGGTGGGCAGGAGTACTTTGCCTCCCTAAAGGGTCCTGGGAATCCGATGTGAATGTTGTCCTCTCCTGGACATTTTCTGGAAAGTGCAGGGGCAGCCATGTGAGCACGCCGCCCACGCCCCCTAGGGCTCTGTGATCCTGTCAGCCCCTGTCCGGGGGGATCTTGGCTCCTGAGGACAGAGGTTTGGTTCTCCTGTTGTGTCCACAGCTCCTGGGACAAAGCCGGCACCCCGCAGGCCCTCAAGAGACGCTTGTGAAAACAACAAATGCTCCTTCCAGGGGTTTTGAAATGGCACTTGGAAGCTGAAGATGACTCGGCACCACGGCCTGGGATGGGAGAAAATTCAGGAGGCCAGCGGGGAGGGTTCGACGGTCAGCCGTTGCCATCTCAGCCTCGGGTCTCTGAGGATTGGAGACGCTCCTAAGCCCTCTCCTCGTTTCCCCAGGCCCGTGGAGGCCTGGTTTTCTGCCTCCTGGTGTGTCCAGGGCTGGAAGGGGAGGACCAGCGCCAGGGATCCGGGATGGGGTCAAGGATGGGGCCCAGGGTCCAGGGTGGGGAGAACACGGCCCCGTGTCAAATCTGGGCACAGGCCCGGCTTCAGACCCTGCCAGGGGAGGGGAGGGGGGCCAGAGAGAACTGAGATTCGGAGCCTCCCTCCCGGCGAGGCAGCGGGCATTCCCTCCTCTGCAGGGGCAGGGGGAGGCTTGCTGTCCGCCCAGCGCCCTCGGAGGGGCAGGGCCCGCCCCGCTCCGTGAACTCGCCGCGCCTGGATCCGCGTGCCCGTGGGAGCGTTTGTGCCCGTGTCGGAGAGAACGTGTGGGCGTGTGCTCCCGCTGGCTAGGCCGAGGGCTGGTGGGACACCCCGTGCATCTGTTCAAGGGTGCCTTTATGAGTGTGTGTGTGAGAGAGAGAGCCTCTGGGTGTGTGTGAAGCTCCGGTCACACCCTGTGTGGTGTGACCCACTCTGTGAAATGATGCAAGGCTGGACCCCCAGGGTGTGAATGACAGACACCCGGTCACCTCCTCCCGCCTCGCTGGGGGTCCGGGGCCAGAAGCTCCCAACCCGCAGAGGCGAGCCCTCCTGAGGAAGGTGGGACTCTGAGCAGTCTGTGTTTGCATGCCTCTGGGCACGGGCCTCTCACCCCCTCCCTGGAAACCCCACTTGGGACACACACACTAAAAGCTGCCTCCCGGACCCGCCCCGCTTCCGGACCCAGAGAGATAACCGCTTCCACCAGCTGTGGCCTCTCTCGTCGCAGAGCTCCGGCTCTGGGCGCATGCGCTCCAGAGCGCTGGCTCATCATTGGACACACCGGTCCAGCCGCTCCGTGGCACGTGGGATCCTCCCCAGGCCAGGGATCGAACCGGCGCCCCTTGCACTGCAAGGTGGACTCTTTACCCACTGGACCACCAGGGAAGGCCTCCAACTCCTTTATACCCCTGCTGCCTCTTTGGTGCAAGGAAACTCTGGAAGGCACTGAGCTGGCGGCACCACGGCCTGGGATGGGAGAAAATTCAGGAGGCCAGCGGGGAGGGTTCGACGGTCAGCCGTTGCCATCTCAGCCTCGGGTCTCTGAGGATTGGAGACGCTCCTAAGCCCTCTCCTCGTTTCCCCAGGCCCGTGGAGGCCTGGTTTTCTGCCTCCTGGTGTGTCCAGGGCTGGAAGGGGAGGACCAGCGCCAGGGATCCGGGATGGGGTCAAGGATGGGGCCCAGGGTCCAGGGTGGGGAGAACACGGCCCCGTGTCAAATCTGGGCACAGGCCCGGCTTCAGACCCTGCCAGGGGAGGGGAGGGGGGCCAGAGAGAACTGAGATTCGGAGCCTCCCTCCCGGCGAGGCAGCGGGCATTCCCTCCTCTGCAGGGGCAGGGGGAGGCTTGCTGTCCGCCCAGCGCCCTCGGAGGGGCAGGGCCCGCCCCGCTCCGTGAACTCGCCGCGCCTGGATCCGCGTGCCCGTGGGAGCGTTTGTGCCCGTGTCGGAGAGAACGTGTGGGCGTGTGCTCCCGCTGGCTAGGCCGAGGGCTGGTGGGACACCCCGTGCATCTGTTCAAGGGTGCCTTTATGAGTGTGTGTGTGAGAGAGAGAGCCTCTGGGTGTGTGTGAAGCTCCGGTCACACCCTGTGTGGTGTGACCCACTCTGTGAAATGATGCAAGGCTGGACCCCCAGGGTGTGAATGACAGACACCCGGTCACCTCCTCCCGCCTCGCTGGGGGTCCGGGGCCAGAAGCTCCCAACCCGCAGAGGCGAGCCCTCCTGAGGAAGGTGGGACTCTGAGCAGTCTGTGTTTGCATGCCTCTGGGCACGGGCCTCTCACCCCCTCCCTGGAAACCCCACTTGGGACACACACACTAAAAGCTGCCTCCCGGACCCGCCCCGCTTCCGGACCCAGAGAGATAACCGCTTCCACCAGCTGTGGCCTCTCTCGTCGCAGAGCTCCGGCTCTGGGCGCATGCGCTCCAGAGCGCTGGCTCATCATTGGACACACCGGTCCAGCCGCTCCGTGGCACGTGGGATCCTCCCCAGGCCAGGGATCGAACCGGCGCCCCTTGCACTGCAAGGTGGACTCTTTACCCACTGGACCACCAGGGAAGGCCTCCAACTCCTTTTTATACCCCTGCTGCCTCTCTTTGGTGAAGACTCAAACCTAGTTATCAACCCATCACACTTGAGTGAAAAGCACTCTAAGGACTGGGAAGAACTCAGGACAACTTAGCCCTGAAGGTGGGGGCGGAGGCGGCTCTCTGTTCTCCTAGGCTCTGGGGTCTGAGGGATACTCACTGCTCGAAGCCAGGAGAAACCTGCCGCACTCGTAGGAATGGTTGCCAGACGGGTCTGTCATGTTGACAATGAAAACGTCATCGGCCATCACGTGGGACATATCCATGAGGCAGGTGTACGCGGCGTGCGTGGCATTGTGGGTGGACCTGCGGAGGCTGCAGGGGCTGACCTCGTCCTCCAGATCTCCCAAGGCGTCATCCCTTCAGAGACAGAGCAGCCGGTCATGGCTGCCGGCCAGTGGGGTTCCAGGCACAGGGCCAGAGCCCGAGCCCAGAACCTTGGGCTGGGAGGCATTTGAGGTGGGTCCGGGGATGATCTGGTCCAACTATTCTTTTCCCCGGGAAGAGAGTCTGCCCCCGAGGCGGCCCTGATGGACTGAGTCCGGGCTTGACTTGTATGCCTCCATGGGACCAGGAACTCATTACCTCATTTAGAAGTGTGTGTACACATGCATGCTCAGTCGCTTCCGCATGTTTGACTTGTGGTGACTCCATGCACTGTAGCCCACCAGGCTCCTCTGTCCATGGGATTCTCCAGGCTAGAACACTGGAGTGGGGTGCCACGCCTTTCTCCAGGGGATCTTCCCAACCCAGGGATCAAACCCATGCGTCTCCTGAACTGGCAGGCAGATTCTTTACCACCGAGCCACTGGGGAAGCCCCAGTGAAGAGCAGCAGCTTTTAACTTTGGAAATTTGGACCATTCTTGCCTCAGCTGAGCCTAAATCTGTCCCCGTCAGGGCCATGTACTGGATCACTGTCCTAAAGGAAGGAAGTTAAGCATTTCAAGTCTCCTTTTGCCCTCCTTCTGTCCAACATCAATGCTACCTAATAAGTGCTTGTGCTCAGGGCCAAGATAAAACCCAAATGAACGTCACCTCCTGCTTTGGGTGAATTTTCAGGGAGGCTGTTGGTATAAAGTTGGGGGGTAACACCCTGGCTTTTTAACTTCCAGTGGGCAGAACCAGTGGGTTTTGAAGTACGTATAGGAGTTCACCAGGTATGTATTCCCCTGCCTACATCTTCAGGCTGTGAACATGACCAACTTCCAGGACATATGGACTCAATTATCAGTCAAATCAGCTTTGCAAGAATCATCAACCCTTAATATCTGCTCAAATTTCTCCTCTTCCACTAACCCCCCAGGTGATATCTGATTACGCTGTGTTGCCATCAGTTTAGGTCAGGTTAGCCGGAAACCCCCTGACCCTGAATGCTTCCTCCTTAGTATTTTTTCATCCACTGCCCTGCTCCTTAGCTATACATGCCCAGCTTTCCTTGTTGAATTCGATTTCAGCCCAATCTCTCTTCCCCACGCCAACCCCACCCCCCGACACACACACACATTCCCCACCTATCATGATGGTTTTGATTAAAATCTGGCTTGGGATTTCCCTGGTGATCAGTGGTTAAGAATCTGCCTTCCAAGGCAGGGGATAGGAGTTCAACCCCTGCTCCAGGAGCTAATGGGGCAACTGCGCCCTCACGCCACAGGTAGAGAAGCCCATGCACCGCAGCAGAGAGCCAGCACACTGCCGTGAAGACCCAGCATCGTCAAAAAAATTTTTAAACATTTAAAAAGTGAATAAATACAGTCAAAGCAGGAACCACTCATTCTGTTTTAAAAACTAAAGTGGGAAAAAATACGCCTTACCATTCTCTGACAAGGGCAATGAACCCGTTTTTCTCTACAGGAGGCACTAACAGGGACTTAGGGATCTCAGAGTTAGATGGCCCGTGTTCGAATCTCAGCTCCACCATTCACGGGCTGTGTGACCTTGGGCAAACGGCATAACCTCTCTGAACCTTAGTGTCACAAATGGGAGTAATAACTGTGAGACTCGGAAGTGATCATTCACGTGAAGTATCGCAGGATGCTGGGCATGTATTGAAGGTTCACAACCATCGGGGGAGCCTGGTCATCCTGAAATCAAAACTATATTCAGGCTTGTGTGAGCAAGAGAGGAGGGTCTCTGGAGCCATGTCCGGGTCCGTAAGACAGGCAGAGTGATTCCCAGATCATGGTCAGTGACTCTCAGCTCACGGTGAAGCCAGACGTCACTGGTGAAACCAACACTGTTGTGGGTGAAAGGGCTGAGGAAGCCCCAGGAAATGGGAGATAGTGTCTATTGCTTAGCTACCTGCCAGGAGGGCTTCCCTGGTGGCTCAGTGGTAAAGAATCTGCCTGCCAATGCAGGAGACACGAGTTCGATCCCTGGGTGGAGAAGATCCTCTGGAGAAGGCAACGGCAGCCCGCTCCAGTATTCCTGCCTGGGGAGTCCCACGGACAGAGGAGCCCGGCGGGCTACCGTCCACGGGGTCGCGCGAGAGGCAGACACAGCGACTGAGCCACCCAGCACCTGCCCGGCACCTGGAGGTCCCGTTCAGTCTGCGGTCTCCGGGCGTCCCCACCCTAGCCCCCCAGGGCGACCCTGGAGAGCATCCCGGGGGCTGGCGAGGCCCGGCCACTTACCAGGCGAGGGTGAGCGTGCTGGGGTGCGGCGCCCGGGTCTCCAGGACGCAGGTGACGGAACTGCTGTAATCGGTGTAGCACACGAGGTTGGCGCAGCCCCAGGCTGGAGAGTCAGGACAGACAGAGGCCTTGGAGGGGGGCGCTGGGCAGGGGCTGCGAGGCTCGCCACCCCCAGCCCCTCTGCAGGCTGGAGGAGGAGGGGAAGCAGGGGTCCCTGGGCCGTGATGGACAGGTGGACCCATGGGCCCCTAAGATGAAGGGCGAGGAGGTTGTTGGACCTGAGATTTCCGTTTTCCAGCCCCCGAAACTTTTGAGCCTGGCTCGGGAGACGAGGCTCCTAAAGGAGGCGGGTCCCGGCTCGGCATGCCTCCCGGGAGGCCTTCCTCTCAAGGGGGCGCCTCCCGAGGTGAATGCATCTGCACATTCACCTGCCAGGGATTCACGCAGCCAGTGAGGGACGGGGAGGCGCCTTCCCTCCCCCCACCACGGGTCCAAGGCAGGACAGGGACCTCCGTGACCCGAAAGTGCTTCGAGGGGGCAAGACGCCTGCAGACCACTGGGAAGCCCTGGAATCGATGTGCCCAGACTATCCTATTATCCTCCGGCCCCAAACACGGCCCCACCACCCAGTGGCCCAGGTCTGGCTCTCTCAGGCAACCTCGTTGGCAGACTGAATACGCTCCCCGCTCCAACGTCCGTTGCTTCGCGAGGTTCTAAACCAGAGGTCCCATCGCGATTTAAATGTTGGTCAGTGTTTGACACAATCCGCTTAGTATGTTTTAGTTCAGTTCTGTTTTGTAACAGCAAGTGCCAACGCGGCTCTTCCCCACCCCCACAGCCCACCATTTACCAGAAATCGGTTCCCCTTTTAAGTGGATTCATTCTTAGTGGCCAGCGGGCGGCCCTCCCTTCCTCCATCGAGCTCAGAAGCCGCGTCCCCGCACTGGCAGGTGGATTCCTTCCCACCGAGCCGCGAGGGGAGCCCTCACCAAAGGACAGGGCTTGTCTCAGACGTGGAATGGAACGCTGGGGAGTGGACAGCGGTCCCCGAACGAGCCAGGAGGTGGTGTCAGGGACCCGAAAGCGTAAACGCCCAGCCCCCTGGTCAGTACCCTGAGCCCTGGGCAGAGAGCGCCAAGGACTCGCCCCCTCCACCTCGCCCAGGGCCATCACAGCGTGTGGGAGGCAGGGAACTGCAGAGCGTGGACACGTGACCCAGGACCGCCCCAGGTCCCTATTGGTCAGCTGGGGACACGGGTCCCTTAGGGAGGCACAGAGGTGTTTAGGTGCCATCATGTGGAGGCAGCCCACGCTGCCTGCACCCGGCACTCCATAAAAGCTGTGAAGACCAAGGGAATCAAGCAGATTTGGGAACCGGGCCCAGCTCTGCCCCTGCCTGGTTGTGGGGTCGTGAGCCTGCCCCTCACCCTCTCGGAACCTCAGCTTCCTCAACAGAGAACTGGGCAGCATGAGCTTCCCAGGCTGTCAGGAGACGGGCACAAGGATGGTCAGTGCCCGGAACACAGCAGGGGCTTGGAATCTGTGCCCACAGGGTGGGGAGCAGCCGCGGGGGACCCGAAGGCCCTGGAGAGCCAGGACCGGGTGCTGACCACTCAGAAGGGGAAAACAAAGGAGCATGTGTTTCCTGACGGAGCTATTTGAAGCTCTGGGTCTTTCGGTAAAAACCAGAGTGAAATGCCGATGAGTCAGCAGAGCGGCCGCTGAGGGCCCCCCTGCCCCCAGTCCAACCCCTATTTGAGCCTGTGTGCTGCGGCCCGCCTCCTCCAGGCAGGCTTCCTGGATCTCTCTCAGCCTCGACTCCGCCCCCAAGTCTAACTCCTGGCCTCTCTCCGCTCAGGTCTTCACACCTCTCTGACTGCAACATCGTCTGGTCCTCCCCGGCGGCCTTCTCAGGCTCCGGCTCCTCTGTGTCTTCCCCACCCACAGCCCACCATTTACCAGAAATCGGTTCCCCTTTTAAGTGGATTCATTCTTAGTGGCCAGCGGGCGGCCCTCCCTTCCTCCATCGAGCTCAGAAGCCGCGTCCCCGCACTGGCAGGTGGATTCCTTCCCACCGAGCCGCGAGGGGAGCCCTCACCAAAGGACAGGGCTTGTCTCAGACGTGGAATGGAACGCTGGGGAGTGGACAGCGGTCCCCGAACGAGCCAGGAGGTGGTGTCAGGGACCCGAAAGCGTAAACGCCCAGCCCCCTGGTCAGTACCCTGAGCCCTGGGCAGAGAGCGCCAAGGACTCGCCCCCTCCACCTCGCCCAGGGCCATCACAGCGTGTGGGAGGCAGGGAACTGCAGAGCGTGGACACGTGACCCAGGACCGCCCCAGGTCCCTATTGGTCAGCTGGGGACACGGGTCCCTTAGGGAGGCACAGAGGTGTTTAGGTGCCATCATGTGGAGGCAGCCCACGCTGCCTGCACCCGGCACTCCATAAAAGCTGTGAAGACCAAGGGAATCAAGCAGATTTGGGAACCGGGCCCAGCTCTGCCCCTGCCTGGTTGTGGGGTCGTGAGCCTGCCCCTCACCCTCTCGGAACCTCAGCTTCCTCAACAGAGAACTGGGCAGCATGAGCTTCCCAGGCTGTCAGGAGACGGGCACAAGGATGGTCAGTGCCCGGAACACAGCAGGGGCTTGGAATCTGTGCCCACAGGGTGGGGAGCAGCCGCGGGGGACCCGAAGGCCCTGGAGAGCCAGGACCGGGTGCTGACCACTCAGAAGGGGAAAACAAAGGAGCATGTGTTTCCTGACGGAGCTATTTGAAGCTCTGGGTCTTTCGGTAAAAACCAGAGTGAAATGCCGATGAGTCAGCAGAGCGGCCGCTGAGGGCCCCCCTGCCCCCAGTCCAACCCCTATTTGAGCCTGTGTGCTGCGGCCCGCCTCCTCCAGGCAGGCTTCCTGGATCTCTCTCAGCCTCGACTCCGCCCCCAAGTCTAACTCCTGGCCTCTCTCCGCTCAGGTCTTCACACCTCTCTGACTGCAACATCGTCTGGTCCTCCCCGGCGGCCTTCTCAGGCTCCGGCTCCTCTTGTGTCTGCCGCTCCCACCACCCCCGACTCCCACCAGCCCAACCTTCTGCCCCCCACCCAGCTCCCAGCTGCAGAGTGTCAGGGCCGGCAGGGGATCCAGGGATTGTCGAAAACCCTCTCCTAGGCGATGAGGAGAAACTGAAGTCAGACCACGGGCAGGACTTCCTCACTCCGAGAACTGTGAGCCCCGAGGCAGAGAGCCATGCAGATGAAGGATGAAGGGGCTCATCCTCCCCTACCCCGATCAAGGAGGACGGTGGGCTGGAGCACGAGGGACTCGTGGGAACCCCTTCCGGACGGTGGACCGCCCTGGCTGGGCGGGGGGTTGTGGTTAATCCAGAGATGGCTACCACACCTGCGTCTGCTGTGAGTGGACAGATACCGCAGGCTCCGCCGCTCTCGTCCCGCCTGGAGCCCCCAAGGCCAGCCCCGCGCGCCCCACCTGCAGCGCCTCGGGGCCGCCACTCACCTTCCTGGAGCAGGAGCAGGAGCCAAGGCACAGCCCAGCCACACCGCATGCTGCCTCCCGGAGCCTGGAAGAGACGCACGGCAAGAGGGTAGGCCTGGGCCTGGGGACCCAGGAGCCCTGAACAGTCCCTCTCTGGTCCTCGTCCCTCCTTTGGAAGACGTGCCTCCGTTTCTTGGATCTGTTTCCAAAAATCCAAGAGTTTGAGGAGCCCCCAAGGATTCCTGTCCCTTAGAAGTGGCTGATGAGCCCCTCTGGGATTCCCTCCCCGCTTCTCCCTCCTTCCTGGGCCCCCAGCACAGTCACAAGTGAGAGCGGGGAGGGAAAGTGGGAAGGAGCTCGCTGCTCATAGGTCCCCCTAAGCCTGTGGCTGTAGCACGATGTGTGTGTGTGCTCATCCATCCAGATAAGGAAGAGGCAGGCGGGAAGGGGACCTGGCAGGGAAAGTCATATTTGATAAGCAGAGATCTTTCCTTCCCGTGAAATCCCCATGTTGATGTTAGCGCAATGAATGGGCGCCTTAGGGAATAACAAATTCAAGACAGCCCACAGGGGAGATCGTGACCGAATGCCTAGGATAAGCTTAGCCCCGTAACAAGGCTTTTGCCTCAACCTCAGAGCCTACCCTGGTTTGGCCCACCAGCCATCACCAGGGAACCCAGCCCCCCCACGGGCAGGGGCCCTGGGCTCCCGGATCCGCCTGAGATGAAGAGAGACCAGCGCCAGCCTGACCAGGAAGATACGACTTTGGTACCCTGGAGGGAGGAGCAGCCCGCCAGGCTGGCGATGCCAGGCTCTCGCTGGCACTTTGCCGGTGGCACCCTCAGCCTGCGCCTGCTTGGGAAGGCACCAGGCAGAGATCAGGGGGTCCGGGAGCTCTCCCCAGACTGACCCCACGGACAAGGGTGTAGTGGAACTTGAAGCCCAGAGGGCTGACCCACGCAGGGACCAAGGCACACGCGTGACTTCTTCAGGATACCATCCCCAAGCCTGGGTGCCCCGATTCTACTTCCCTTGAGAGCGTCCTCTGAGCTCCCTAACAAGTCACCAAGCAGGCAGCGGTGCACGCCACGGAGAGGTTCTGCTGTGTGACTCTGGGCTGGTTACTCTCCCTCTCTGAGCCTTGTGAGCAAAGATAGTAAACCCTACTTCTAGGATGCTTGTGAGCATTCAAAGACGCCATTTACAGAATTGCTGGGCCCCGACACATGTATACTCAAGAAACACCAATAGAAACAGGCTTGTAGAGCACCAGAAATGGACTCACTCCCTGAAGGACCCAACCGAGGTGTTCCTAAATGTCTCATTTTCAAAAAGCTGGCCATATTCATAGATCCTGTACGATTATTTAATTTTCTATACATGAACTCTTAAAAAATTTAACTCCAACCTCAATCTAAGCCATAATGTTCACACTTGTGCATTTTTCCCTCAACCCACTTGTTTTTTGGGGCCCCATTTCATGGCTTGCGGGATCTTAGTTCCCTGACTAGGGACTAAACCGGGGCTCACAGCAGTGAACGCCCCGAGTCCTAACCACAGGACCGTCAAGGAATATCCTCCCTAACACACTTCAAAATGCATACCACCACTATTAAAATAAAATAATGTTGGATTTAAAGCCCATTTAAATTGACTTCGAGGAACTCTGACCTTGCCTGGACCACACCCTGGAGGGATCTGACTTCCCCTCAGAGAAGGTGGAGGGTGTGTCCACCCTCCCCCGGCCTGTCCACGTCTGGGACTCCAGCCTCAGCACAGGGCCCGGCGTAGCTCTGTCCATGTCCCTCCCAGCGGCTCAGTCGGGAGCCGCGGGAAAAAGCACCCGCTCCTTTGCCCGGATTCCAGGTTCCCCATTCCTCAGCTGTGCACAAAGACAGACAAGCCCCTGGGGAAGGAGGGGATGGGCCTGCAGCTTCTGTCCTCCTGCCATCTCGTCCCCTCTTACCAAGAGCCTCTCGGCCTGGAGCTGACTTGACCCACTCTCCGCAGGGTGGGCGCCTAGCCCAGCCCTGAGCAGTGAAGCCCTCCCCGCGCCTGGTCAAGTCAACGGATCCGAGACAGACGCCAACCCCGGCAAGGCCAACGAGAGCAACCTGGGAATTTCTTCTAGAACTCTGTATGAAGAAGGACTCTTTGGGGTGCCTGCTTGAAGTTGGTAACCATCTTTGTCATCTCTTAGATGACAATGAGGTCAATCCTGGGAAATACAGATCCAGGGTCCACAGGGCAGCCCTTGAGGACCTGGATCCTGCTGCACCTGATGTCCACACCTGGATTTCACATAAGCCAAAAAAAACTCACCCATTTGGTTGAGTTATGTGTCTGCGGCTGGCCGTCAAAGATACCTGGTACAGGGGAATAGAACAGAGAGCCCCACGCTGGTGGCCAGAGCATCTTGGAGCAAACAATGGCTCTTTTCTGGCTTTTCTACTCTCTGACCTCAGTTATCATCTCCAAACGGGGGCCGGGAGTGCTCACGGTGCCCAGCAGCGAAGAGTCAGTGGGAAAGCAGGTGCGGCCGTGCTCTGTAGGCCGCCAGGTGCCGCGCGAGGGGCTGGAGTCCTGCGCTTCCTGCCCAGCTGCTCGGAGTTACTCACCAGTCCCCAGCATCCCAGGCCCCCGGGTGGCCCCCTGCCTTTGCACGAAGCCGGCTCCTGGGCTGCGTCTGCTCCTTAGACCCCCTTCCCCCTCCTGCCACTCAGTCTTCAGGGCCCCCTGCTCTGTCCCCATGTCCGTGAAGCCAGGCTGGAATGTTCCAGCACTCCTGCCACGTACTGCCTCAAGGCTCTCACCAGCGCCATGCTCTACCTGCTGTTTCTCCTTACCTGGCCTCCTAGTTTTTGCTCCAATAAACATCTCAAAAGAAAAGAGAAAACCACGACCATCAACAGGTACCTGCATGCATGCTTAGTCGCTTTAGTCGTGCCCAGCTCTTTGCGACCCTCTAGTCTGTAGCCCGCCAGGCTCCTCTGTCCACGGCGTGCTCCAGGCAAGAATCCTGCAGTGGGTTGCTGTGCCCTCCTCCAGAGGGTCCTCTCAACCCAGGGAGTGAACCCACATCTCCTGTGTCTCCTAAATTACAGGCGGATTCTTTACCGCTGACCCAGCAGGGAAGCCCCCCTTCAACAGGTAATTAGTATGCCATGAAACGGAGAGGCACTGCGTGCGTCCCAGTGGTGAAAACACAGACTCGGGGCCAGCCTGCCTCAGCTCAAATCCCAGGCTGTGTGACTCTGGAGAATTTACTTAACCTTTCTGGGCCTTTGAGTCCTCATGTATAAAACGGAGATATTGATTACCTACCTCATAGAGTTCTTGGGAGAATTAAAGTAGTCAATGTTTGTGCCTGGCATATAGCAGAGACTGTATACGTGTTTCTTAAACAAACTAGCCAACTTATAAAACAAAATGCAATGAAATGTAAAAACTAAATACAAGGAAAACAAAAGACAAAAATTGAGTTTCAGTAAGACACTATTCCTTGCTTAAGACTTGGATGAATTGGAGATCTAGTCTGCCTTTGTTTAAAAAGGGAGATTAGGGGCTTCCCTGGTGGTTCAGTGGGTAAACAGTCCGCCTTGCAGTGCAGGGGGCACCGGTTCGATCCCCGGCAGGGGAGGATCCCACGTGCCGCGGAGCGGCTGGACCGATGTGTCCAATTGCGAGCCAGCGCTCTGGAGCGCACGCGCCCAGAGCCAGCGCTCTGCAGCGAGAGAGGCCACTGCAGTGGGAGGCCCAAGAAGGATGAAACATAAATAAATCAAAAATCAATAATAATAATAATAAAAAGAGGCCAAAACTAAAAAAAAAAAAAAAAAAAAACTTAAAAAAAAGAGATTCAAGAGTTACCAAGAGAGGTGCTGAAGACGTAGTAGCATTAGCGGAGGCAAAGCAGTTTGAAAAGGGACGCAGTGTCTCACCAAGGGGTCCGGGGGTGTTGAAAGCCGTCTAAAACAAGCCCCTCAGTTCTGGGAGACATCAGCCTTGAATGTGAAGCCTTCTCCTGTCCTCTCAGCACTGAATGGAAACGCCTCCCTGTCCCATGGCCCTTCCTGCCCCGAATTCATGCCTTCAGGGGGCTTCCAGCTCAGCTGACTCATGAGGACAACAGCAACTTACTCCCCTGGGACACCCAGACCGGGAGATACGCTTCCTGAGTGAAGGCCTGAGGGTCCCCAGTAGCCTCCTACAGAGGACAGAAGAGTACCTGCCTTCCATCCGCCAGGTGCCACCTGTGTGACCTTGGGCAAGTTTCCTGACCTCTCTGATGTTGTTTTCTCATCCCTGTTGTATGCACAGGTGAAACCATCCAGCCCGGTCTTGGAGAGGATGGAGCTCTAAATGGGTGCTTATCCACAAGGCCCCAGTGCCTAGAAGCAATTTCTGAGGTGGCAGTCACTCAGACGAAAAAGCTGGCCAGATTTCAAGAGCGTCTGGAGATGCGGAGCAGACCAAGGGGGAGGAAGTCGGAGGGAAGCAGGTGGTATGGAGAATACAAAGCGTCTAACTTCACAGTCAAGGAAGCAGTCGTGGAGATGCGGAAGCATGAACGACGTAAATGTAAAAAAACCTATTCCTTGCTTAAGACTTGGATGAATTGGAGATCTAGTCTGCCTTTGTTTAAAAAGGGAGATTAGGGGCTTCCCTGGTGGTTCAGTGGGTAAACAGTCCGCCTTGCAGTGCAGGGGGCACCGGTTCGATCCCCGGCAGGGGAGGATCCCACGTGCCGCGGAGCGGCTGGACCGATGTGTCCAATTGCGAGCCAGCGCTCTGGAGCGCACGCGCCCAGAGCCAGCGCTCTGCAGCGAGAGAGGCCACTGCAGTGGGAGGCCCAAGAAGGATGAAACATAAATAAATCAAAAATCAATAATAATAATAATAAAAAGAGGCCAAAACTAAAAAAAAAAAAAAAAACTTAAAAAAAAGAGATTCAAGAGTTACCAAGAGAGGTGCTGAAGACGTAGTAGCATTAGCGGAGGCAAAGCAGTTTGAAAAGGGACGCAGTGTCTCACCAAGGGGTCCGGGGGTGTTGAAAGCCGTCTAAAACAAGCCCCTCAGTTCTGGGAGACATCAGCCTTGAATGTGAAGCCTTCTCCTGTCCTCTCAGCACTGAATGGAAACGCCTCCCTGTCCCATGGCCCTTCCTGCCCCGAATTCATGCCTTCAGGGGGCTTCCAGCTCAGCTGACTCATGAGGACAACAGCAACTTACTCCCCTGGGACACCCAGACCGGGAGATACGCTTCCTGAGTGAAGGCCTGAGGGTCCCCAGTAGCCTCCTACAGAGGACAGAAGAGTACCTGCCTTCCATCCGCCAGGTGCCACCTGTGTGACCTTGGGCAAGTTTCCTGACCTCTCTGATGTTGTTTTCTCATCCCTGTTGTATGCACAGGTGAAACCATCCAGCCCGGTCTTGGAGAGGATGGAGCTCTAAATGGGTGCTTATCCACAAGGCCCCAGTGCCTAGAAGCAATTTCTGAGGTGGCAGTCACTCAGACGAAAAAGCTGGCCAGATTTCAAGAGCGTCTGGAGATGCGGAGCAGACCAAGGGGGAGGAAGTCGGAGGGAAGCAGGTGGTATGGAGAATACAAAGCGTCTAACTTCACGGTCAACAGGGAAATGCAGATGAAAACCACAATAACGTGACATTTAAATTTTATGAGATTAGTAACAGTTGAAAGTCTGACCATATCCCATGCTGCCGAGGACGTGGCGTCACGGGAACGCTCGTCTGTGGCTAGCGGAAATGTTAATGAATACAACGGGTCTGGAAAAATAGTGTGGCATAGTCTAATGAGCCAGGTTTCTTTGGGCACGGTCTAAGGAACTGCCCCAGGACCCCCCAGGGTCACTGTGACGTCGACGACCCGTGACACACGGGCGCGTGCGGACAAGACGCCGAAGCCGAAATGTTCAGAGCCGCCTCGAGTGACCTATTGAAAAACTGGAAACAACCTAAATCTCCACCAGCGAGAGAGTGGAAAGATACGCCACGGTGTAACCACTCAATGTGAAAATGAAGCCACAGGTTCACAACAACAAAAACAAATGACTCTAACAGAAAAACAACAACCAAAAAAAACAACCAACCGAAAAAAAAAAGAGGCAAACGACTCTTTCTGGAAAAACAGAAACATGTGAAGGGGACACAAGTAACACGACTGGTGCATACTCGCATATGTGTGTGCTAAGTCACTTCAGCCGTGTTTGACTCTCTGCGACCTCATGGACTGTCGCCCGCCAGGTTCCTCTGTCCGTGGGACTCTCTGGGCAAGAAGATGGGAGTGGCTTGCCATGCCTTCTCCTCTAGGAGGTCTTCCCCACCCAGGGATCAAACCTGAGTCTCCTTTGGCTCTTGCACTGCAGGTGGATTTTTTACCACTGAGCCACTGGGGAAGCCCCCGATTTCAGAGTTAACCCTGTGTAAGGCAGCCCTATATATTATCTGGGTGAATATACATGCATCCTGAATACATGGAAAAATCCAAGGAGATGAGAAACATCAAACTTTGAACAGTGCTAACTAGGAGGGGTGTGATGAGACTCTAAATGGGTGCTTATCCACAATGCCCCAGTGCCTAGAAGCAATTTCTGAGGTGGCAGTCACTCAGACGAAAAAGCTGGCCAGATTTCAAGAGCGTCTGGAGATGCGGAGCAGACCAAGGGGGAGGAAGTCGGAGGGAAGCAGGTGGTATGGAGAATACAAAGCGTCTAACTTCACGGTCAACAGGGAAATGCAGATGAAAACCACAATAACGTGACATTTAAATTTTATGAGATTAGTAACAGTTGAAAGTCTGACCATATCCCATGCTGCCGAGGACGTGGCGTCACGGGAACGCTCGTCTGTGGCTAGCGGAAATGTTAATGAATACAACGGGTCTGGAAAAATAGTGTGGCATAGTCTAATGAGCCAGGTTTCTTTGGGCACGGTCTAAGGAACTGCCCCAGGACCCCCCAGGGTCACTGTGACGTCGACGACCCGTGACACACGGGCGCGTGCGGACAAGACGCCGAAGCCGAAATGTTCAGAGCCGCCTCGAGTGACCTATTGAAAAACTGGAAACAACCTAAATCTCCACCAGCGAGAGAGTGGAAAGATACGCCACGGTGTAACCACTCAATGTGAAAATGAAGCCACAGGTTCACAACAACAAAAACAAATGACTCTAACAGAAAAACAACAACCAAAAAAAACAACCAACCGAAAAAAAAAAGAGGCAAACGACTCTTTCTGGAAAAACAGAAACATGTGAAGGGGACACAAGTAACACGACTGGTGCATACTCGCATATGTGTGTGCTAAGTCACTTCAGCCGTGTTTGACTCTCTGCGACCTCATGGACTGTCGCCCGCCAGGTTCCTCTGTCCGTGGGACTCTCTGGGCAAGAAGATGGGAGTGGCTTGCCATGCCTTCTCCTCTAGGAGGTCTTCCCCACCCAGGGATCAAACCTGAGTCTCCTTTGGCTCTTGCACTGCAGGTGGATTTTTTACCACTGAGCCACTGGGGAAGCCCCCGATTTCAGAGTTAACCCTGTGTAAGGCAGCCCTATATATTATCTGGGTGAATATACATGCATCCTGAATACATGGAAAAATCCAAGGAGATGAGAAACATCAAACTTTGAACAGTGCTAACTAGGAGGGGGTGTGATGAGATGGGAGGGGGTCTTCAGGGGTTTCAGCAGGTTGGCAAAACTGTGTGAAGCTACCTATACAGTGTTGGTTATATTTCTCTTTATACCCTTTTGTATGTCCAAACTATTTCATAACATTTTAAAGGTAAGTGAATCTTAGGTTTATAAAACAAAATGTGAAAGGACACTTTCACTTCTGGCTATGATGCAGGAGCTGATATCTGATTAACCCTCTTACTAAGAACAACGACTAAGTGGGAGAAAAAAAAAAAAAAAAAACTATTCGAAAGCACGAGAAAACAGCCGAGTTAGATAGTACCTGAGAGGCCAGGGTGCCACAGAGAAGGAAAATGTGTTGGAAATCTGTATGTGATGTCCCCTCAAATAATTTGCCAAGTCATTGCAAATGAGTTGCATTCTAAGAAACCTAGCCTTGATAAGTACCCAGTTATTCAGAAAAAAAAGCGATGCCTTGGGAATCAGGAAAAAAAAAAAATCAGAAATAGTTCAGCCTTCACTGCATCAAGATGACCTACCTATATACTTTATGTCTGCTAGACAAAAAAGGCTAAAATCTATCTGGGAAAACCTTTCTGATGACCCCATACAAATTTTCATACACAACATCCAGCATTGCATTAAACTGACAAGGCAAACCAGAAAATAGTTACCAAATGACCAAAAGCCAGGAGGCAAAAACAAAACCAGAAACAGACACCTAAGTGATTAGACACAAATCTAAAATAACTGTGACTGGGTTTGCCTGGTGGTTTGGTGGTAAAGAATCTGCTTGTCAGCGCAGGAGATCTGGGTTTGATCCCTGGGTCAAGAAGATCCTCTGGAGAAGGAAATGGTAACCCACCTCAGTATTGTTGCCTGGAGAATCCCATGGACTGGGAAGCCTGGCGGGCTACAGTCCATGGGATCACAAAAGAGTTGGACACGACTGAGTGACTAAACAACAATGATCAATATGTTCAAGAATTCCACCAGACATATGGAATCTATTTAACAGCAGAAACTCTAGAGCTGAAAAACACAATAACTGAGATTTATAAGAGTTTAACAGATGAATTAAACAACAGATGAACACATCAGAAGAGAGGATTGGTAAACTGAAAGACTGGTAGAAAATAATCAGATGGAAGCATGCAGAGAAAAAAATATTTTAAAATATAGGAAAGCACAAAAGAGACATGTGAAACACTGCAAAAAGATTGAACATAAATGTATTTGGAGTCAAAGAAAAAAGAAGAGAGAATAATTCAGAAGCAATGATAGAGAAAGTGGCTAAGAATTTTTCAAAGCTAACAAGAAACTTAAAGCTACAGATTCTATAACAACCCCTCCCCCGAAACACCTCCAAAGAAAACCACTTTGAGGCACATCATAGAAAAGCTATTTTAAAAAATTAAGACAAAGATATACTTAAAATTCAATCCAACTTAGAAAGTTAGATCCAGCAAAATTTTTCTTTTCAGAAAAAGAAGGCACGTTCAGTATGATATAGGAATCTACTGAAATCCCATAGCTAACATCATACTTAATAATGAAAAACTGAAAGTTTCTCTCTAAGATCAGAAACAAGACAAGGATGTCCACTCTGATGACTTGTACTAAAAACAAGGTTGCCCAGGGCTCCCTGGCAGCTCAGTAGTTAAGAATTCACCTGCCAGGGCAGCAGACATGGGTGTGATCCCAGATCTGGGAAGATCCCACGCACCACCGAGCAACTAAGCCTGTGAGCCACAACTATTGAGCTTGTGCTCTAGAGTCGGGGAGCCACAGCAGCCTCTGTGCGCTGCAACTGCTGAAGACCTAGGGCCCATGCTCCGTAAGAAGAGACGCCACCTCAGTGACAAGCCCGCCCATTGCAACTAGAGAGGGTCCCATGGAGCACTAAAGACCCAGCATAGCCAAAAATGGATAAATTAAAACCAACAACAATAGCAAGGCTGTCCTCTCTCATTGTACTGGATGCCTTGGTTCTAGCCCAGGCAAGTAGGCAAGAAAAAGAAGTAAAAGGAATCCATATTTGAAAGCCTTTCTGTTCCAAAATGGTATGATCATGTACACAGAGCATCTCAAAGAGTCCATACCAAGAAAACAGAACAGAACAAAGCAAACCACCAAACAAAAACTCTTCCTCCTAAATTTACTAGGACTGAGGAAATAGTCTTTAAAAGAAATGATGCTCTCACACAATTGGATATCTACAGGAAAGAGAATGAAACCGGATGTCTATCTCATACCATATACGAACGTCAACTCCAAATGGATCAAAGACCTAGTGTGAAGAGGTTCATCTATTAAACTTAAGATAAAAAACAGGACTAAATTTTCAGAATCGGGTATTAAGCGATCGTTTCTTAGACACGACACCCAAAACACAAACCACCGAAAGAAAATAGATACTTCAAAGTATTTCCGATTTTAAGACTTTTGTGCTTCAAAACACGCTATCAAGAAAGGGAAAGGCTAGAGGCGGCCCAGGTGGTCCAGGGGTTAAGAATCTGCCTTGCAGAGGATGCGGGCTCAATCACTGCTTCGGGAACCAAGATCCCACGTGCTCCGGGGCAACTCAGCCCGCATGCGGCAACGACTGAGCCCGCACGCGGCAACTACCGAGCCTGCACGCCGGAACTACAGAGCCCGCACGCCATGCTAGAGAGTCCGTGCACCACAGCGAAAGAGTCCACAGGACACAGCAAAGATCCCACGTGCCGCAAGAAGATCCAACACAGCTAAATAAACAGATAGGGAGAAGACCACATACCGTATGGGAAAAATACTTGCAAACCATATATTTATTAGTGTTCAGAATATATTAAGAACTCTGGAGGCCTAAAAGCCAACCCCCTTTTAAACTGTGTGAAAGATCTGAACAGACCCTTCTCCAAGGAGTTAGATGAATGACCATGAAACACATGAGAAGATGCTCATCCTCATGAGTCATTTGGGAAATGCAAATAAGGACCACAGTGAGATACTACTTCACACCCACTAGATGGCTATTTTTAAAAATGGAAAATAAAAGAGATGTGGGTGAAGACATAAGGGTGGAACGCTCCTACATTGCTAATGGGAATGTTCAGTGATGTGGCCACTATGCAAAACAGTTTCACGGTTTCTCAAAAATGTTAATAGGGTGTTACCCCATGACCAAGCAACTTGACTCCTAGGCATATAGTAAAACGAACGTAAAACATATACTCCCAGAAGAGCCCCTCTACACCAAGGTTGATAGCAGCATCATTTAGAATAGCCCTACACTGGAAGCAACTCTACTGTGCAATAACAGATGAATGGACGGACAAAATGCAGGCTGCATATACAATGGAATATTATTCTGCCATAAAAATGAATCAAGTACTAGGCGTGAGTGTAGGTAAAGTCACTTCAGCCGTGTCCAACTCTTTGAGACCCCACAGAATGTGCCCCACCAGGCTCCTCTGTCCGTGGGATTCTTTAGGCAAGAAGACTGGAGGGGTTGCCATTTCTTCCTCCAGGGAATCTTCCCAACCCAGGGACTGAACCCGCATCTCTTATGTCTCCTGCATTGGCAGGCAGGTTCTCTACCACGAGAGCCGCCTGGGAATTAAAGTATGGATGAATCTGTAAAATTTACCTAAAGTAAAGAAGTCAGACACAAAAAGTCACATATTGTATGATTCTATTGATATGAAATGTCCAGAGCAGGCAAGTCCATAGACAGGTAGTAGATGAGTGGCTGTTGGGGGCTGGAGCTTTGGAGGGATGGGTAGGGCATGACTGCTAATGGGCTTAGGAGTTTTTTGGAGAAATAAAAATGTTCAGCAGTTAGATAGTGGTGATGATCAGACCACTTTATAAATATACGAAAACTACTTCATTGTGCATTTCAGAAGAGTGCATTATATGGTATGTGGATCAGATCTTAATTAAAAATATTTTTAGATAAAAGCAAAATAAATATTTTTTTATAAAAAAAAAAAGCTGAGAGAATTTGTCGCCTGTAGATTGGCATCAAATGACATAATAAAGTGAGTTTTGGGGGCAAAAGGAAAATCATCTCAAATGGGAAGCAATTTCCTGTAGGGAGGAGTGAAGAAGAATAGACCATTAAAAATATAAATGAATATTAATTGCCAAAAATAATAATGGTAATGTCTGATGAAGTTTAAAGTATATGTCGAAGTAGAATATTGGACAGGCCAAAGAGATGTTATGCTATGGAAATATTCAAATGGCCTTTCTGGACAACCCGGTACATTACCATGGTACCTTAAATATAAGAAGAGGTGAACAAAGATGAAGGTCATTGTATTAAGAAAAAGTCGCTGTATTGTCTGAGAAGTGATAAAAGTACTGATATAAGGTGTCCGTGCTGCAGTCCAGGGGGTCGCAGAGAGTCGACTGAGCGACTGAACTGAAGGCGTCCGAGGATTCCCCAGGCAAGAATACTGGAGTTGCTACTCCCTTCTCCAGAGGATCTTCCTGACCCAGGGATCGAACCTGCATTTCCCGACTTGCAGGCAGGTTCTCTACCACGAGAGCCGCCTGGGAATTAAAGTATGGATGAATCTGTAAAATTTACCTAAAGTAAAGAAGTCAGACACAAAAAGTCACATATTGTATGATTCTATTGATATGAAATGTCCAGAGCAGGCAAGTCCATAGACAGGTAGTAGATGAGTGGCTGTTGGGGGCTGGAGCTTTGGAGGGATGGGTAGGGCATGACTGCTAATGGGCTTAGGAGTTTTTTGGAGAAATAAAAATGTTCAGCAGTTAGATAGTGGTGATGATCAGACCACTTTATAAATATACGAAAACTACTTCATTGTGCATTTCAGAAGAGTGCATTATATGGTATGTGGATCAGATCTTAATTAAAAATATTTTTAGATAAAAGCAAAATAAATGTATTTTTATAAAAAAAAAATGCTGAGAGAAATTGTCGCCTGTAGATTGGCATCAAATGACATAATAAAGTGAGTTTTGGGGGCAAAAGGAAAATCATCTCAAATGGGAAGCAATTTCCTGTAGGGAGGAGTGAAGAAGAATAGACCATTAAAAATATAAATGAATATTAATTGCCAAAAATAATAATGGTAATGTCTGATGAAGTTTAAAGTATATGTCGAAGTAGAATATTGGACAGGCCAAAGAGATGTTATGCTATGGAAATATTCAAATGGCCTTTCTGGACAACCCGGTACATTACCATGGTACCTTAAATATAAGAAGAGGTGAACAAAGATGAAGGTCATTGTATTAAGAAAAAGTCGCTGTATTGTCTGAGAAGTGATAAAAGTACTGATATAAGGTGTCCGTGCTGCAGTCCAGGGGGTCGCAGAGAGTCGACTGAGCGACTGAACTGAAGGCGTCCGTAGGATTCCCCAGGCAAGAATACTGGAGTTGCTACTCCCTTCTCCAGAGGATCTTCCTGACCCAGGGATCGAACCTGCATTTCCCGACTTGCAGGCAGATTCTTTACCATCGGAGCCACCAGGGAAGCCCTTAGTATATGGTGGACTCCAAAAAATTCAAGTATGCATGCGGTAATCTCTAAGAGAAACACTACGAGAGTTTCAAAAGAAAGCATAACAAACGAATAGATTTGTGAAACACATGAATAAGTGTTGCAAAGTATTAAATGTCATATTTAATTATGACAGGGAACACAGAGCAATAACTTTAAACCTTTATTCTTTTAAAAAATGGGATAAAGAAGAAGAAAAAGGAACAAAGGATAGGATATGACAGAAGAAGTTGTAAGAAGGTACGTGTAATCCCAAACACATCAGTATTTTTATTAAAATGTAAATGAAATAATCACCAATTAAAGACCTAATCTTGAAACCCAAACTGTACAATAAAAGAAGGTAAAATCATAGTTTAATCTCTCTCACAAATGTGAATACAAAAATTATGAAAAGAATATTAGCAAATCAAATTTGATGATATTAATGTACACAGCAGTATTGTTCATGTGCTAAGTCACTTCAGTCACGACCCTCTGGACTGTAGGCCACCAGGCTTCTCTGTCCATGGGATTCTCCAGGCAAGAGGACTGGAGTGGGTGGCCACGCCCTCCTCCAGGGGATCTTCCCGACCCAGGGATCGAACCCATGTCTCCTGGGTCTCCCGCACCAGCAGGCAGGTTCCTTACTACGAGCGCCACCTAGGAAGCCCCATTCATCATCAGTATGTGAAGTTTGTTCCAAGAATACAAGGGTAGTTTGACATTTGAAAACCAGTGATCTATTTCACCATGCTAACAAAATAAGGGAATTCTATATGATAAGCTAATAATTTTAATATGATATTTAATCATTTGCAACACTTATTCATGTGTTTCACAAATCTATTCATGATTTTTGAAACACTCTCAGGAAACCAGGAATAGAAGAAATCCTCTCAATCTCATAAGCAGCTGCACACGCAATACCTAGAGGTAACATGCCTAATCCTCTAGAGCAGGGAAAAGATAAGAATGTCATATGTTGAAGGTCCTATGCAATGCAATGAGGCAAGAAAAATAAATAAATTTATAGGTATTAGAAAACTGTAAGGACTGAAATGGTAAAAGACGGTCTTCCATCGGAGCCACCAGGGAAGCCCTTAGTATATGGTGGACTCCAAAAAATTCAAGTATGCATGCGGTAATCTCTAAGAGAAACACTACGAGAGTTTCAAAAGAAAGCATAACAAACGAATAGATTTGTGAAACACATGAATAAGTGTTGCAAAGTATTAAATGTCATATTTAATTATGACAGGGAACACAGAGCAATAACTTTAAACCTTTATTCTTTTAAAAAATGGGATAAAGAAGAAGAAAAAGGAACAAAGGATAGGATATGACAGAAGAAGTTGTAAGAAGGTACGTGTAATCCCAAACACATCAGTATTTTTATTAAAATGTAAATGAAATAATCACCAATTAAAGACCTAATCTTGAAACCCAAACTGTACAATAAAAGAAGGTAAAATCATAGTTTAATCTCTCTCACAAATGTGAATACAAAAATTATGAAAAGAATATTAGCAAATCAAATTTGATGATATTAATGTACACAGCAGTATTGTTCATGTGCTAAGTCACTTCAGTCACGACCCTCTGGACTGTAGGCCACCAGGCTTCTCTGTCCATGGGATTCTCCAGGCAAGAGGACTGGAGTGGGTGGCCACGCCCTCCTCCAGGGGATCTTCCCGACCCAGGGATCGAACCCATGTCTCCTGGGTCTCCCGCACCAGCAGGCAGGTTCCTTACTACGAGCGCCACCTAGGAAGCCCCATTCATCATCAGTATGTGAAGTTTGTTCCAAGAATACAAGGGTAGTTTGACATTTGAAAACCAGTGATCTATTTCACCATGCTAACAAAATAAGGGAATTCTATATGATAAGCTAATAATTTTAATATGATATTTAATCATTTGCAACACTTATTCATGTGTTTCACAAATCTATTCATGATTTTTGAAACACTCTCAGGAAACCAGGAATAGAAGAAATCCTCTCAATCTGATAAGCAGCGTGCACACGCAATACCTAGAGGTAACATGCCTAATCCTCTAGAGCAGGGAAAAGATAAGAATGTCATATGTTGAAGGTCCTATGCAATGCAATGAGGCAAGAAAAATAAATAAATTTATAGGTATTAGAAAACTGTAAGGACTGAAATGGTAAAAGACGGTCTTAAAAAGCCAGGTACTCAATAGATTAATGATCAGATAACTGTTAAGCAAGGGCAATGAATTTGAGGAAAACTGAGGCCAATCTTAAAGACAGATCGTATTTCTAAAGTGACAAACCTTTAGCAGGACTAAGAGAAAGGGAAGATTCAAAGAACTAAAACCTGAAAAGAAAGATGAGACATTACAACCGATGCCCTAGAAGTAAAATGGATTATAAGACACAACTATGAGTAACCATACACCAACAAACTGGATGATGCAGAGGAAATGGGTAGCTCCTAGACACACACAACCTACAAAGAGTGAAGTGTGAAGAAACAGAACATCTGAACAGGCCTCCACATAGGTTGTCAAAAGCAACAAAAGCAGAGAAGTGGGAGTACATCCTGGCAAAAAGCTTCTGCATTCCAAAGAAAACCACCGACAGAATGAAAAGGCAGCCAATGGAGTTGGGGAAAATATCTGAAAATCATATATCTGATAAGGGAATAATGTGCAAAATAAAGAGCTCATACAATCTGATTTTAAAATGAGCAGAAGATCGGAATAGACATTTTCAGGGAGAACACACAGATGGACCATAGGTATGCGAAAAATGCTCAGCCCCATTAATCATCAGGGAAATGTAAACCAAAATCACAAAGAGATCTTACCTGACACCTGCTGAAGACTGGCTGTTATCAAAACGACAAGCAGGGCTTCCCTGGTGGTCCAGTGGGTAAACAGTCTGCCTTGCAGTGCAGGGGACGCCAGTTCGATCCCTGGCCCGGGAAGAGCCCACGTGCTGCGGAGCTGCTGGACCTGTGTATCCAATTAGGAGCCTGCGCTCTGGAGCACATGTGCCAGAGCTGGTGCTCTGCAGTGAGAGAGGCCACTGCAGTGGGAGGCCCACACAGGCCAAAGAAGCAAGATGGATGAAAAAAACTGAATGGAGAACTAATGAAAGAGGCCAAAATTAAAAAAAAAAAAAAAAAAAAAAAGACAAGGAATCACAACTGTTGGCGAGGGTATGAAGAAAAGGGAAGACTTGGGGATGGATTAGGTGCAGCCACTATGGAAAACAGTACGGAGGTTCCTCAGAAACTTAAAAATAGAACTACTACATGATCCAGTCATTCCACTTCCAGTTATATACCCTAAGGAAATGAAATCACCACCTCAAAAGGACACATTGCACCCTTATGCTCATTACAGCATCATCTACAATAAACAAGAGTGGAAACAACTTAAGCATCCTTCAGTAGATGAATGCAGGAAGAAAAAGTGGTACGTGCATACAGTGGAATATTATTCAGCCATGAAAAATAATGAAAATTTATTGAAATCTCACCATTTGTGGCAGCATGGATAAGCCTCAAAGTTATTATGTGAAGTGAAATAAGTCAGACAGAGAAAGATAAATCCTGCATGATCTCTCATATGTAGAATCCAAAAATCTCACCATTTGTGGCAGCATGGATAAGCCTCAAGGTTATTATGTGAAGTGAAATAAGTCAGACAGAGAAAGATAAATCCTGCATGATCTCTCATATGTAGAATCCAAAAATAATAAATAAATAAGTTCACAGACACAGAAAGGAGTGGGGGTGGAATGAATTGGTGCATGGGGTTGAAAGATAAAAAGAACAAATATAGGGCTGAGCAGAGGAAACAACAAAAAAGAAGCCAAAAAAAATTGTTTTTAATGTATTTACTTGCAATGCAAAAGCCCAGAGGGTCTTATCCAGTGGAGTTAAATTTCATGAACAGACTAAAAGTGAAAGTTGCTCAGTCATTGTCTGACTCTTTGTGATCCCATGAACTGTAGCCCGCCAGGCTCCTCTGTCTATGAGTTTTCTCCGGGCAAGAACACTCGAGTGGGTAGCCTTTCCCTTCTCCAGGTGATCTTCCCAACCCAGGGATCAAACCCAGGTCTCCTGCATTGCAGGGAGATTCTTTACCAACTGAGCCACCAGGGAAGCCCCATGAACAGACTACTACTCCATAAATTATACTGTTACACCAACATTGAGTATTACACTTATTCTAGCTTTACCTATGTCTTTTTGTTCAACAAGTAAGTCAAAAATATACAAACATATGCCTTCAGCAGAGTTATAAGGACTGAGTAATGCTGCAGAAACTAAAATATGCTGACACTTGAATACAGTTCATTTTCTCTAATAACAATGACACAGCTTTTAAAAATACTTTTCTTTAGGGACTTCCCTGGTGGTTCAGTGGCTAAGACTCTGAGCTCCCAATGCAGGGGCCCGGTCTGATTCTGGTCAGGGAACGAGATCCCACAGGCTGCCACTAAGAGTTCTCACATGACAACTGAAGAGCCTGTATGCTCATTACAGCATCATCTACAATAAACAAGAGTGGAAACAACTTAAGCATCCTTCAGTAGATGAATGCAGGAAGAAAAAGTGGTACGTGCATACAGTGGAATATTATTCAGCCATAAAAAATAATGAAAATTTATTGAAATCTCACCATTTGTGGCAGCATGGATAAGCCTCAAAGTTATTATGTGAAGTGAAATAAGTCAGACAGAGAAAGATAAATCCTGCATGATCTCTCATATGTAGAATCCAAAAATCTCACCATTTGTGGCAGCATGGATAAGCCTCAAGGTTATTATGTGAAGTGAAATAAGTCAGACAGAGAAAGATAAATCCTGCATGATCTCTCATATGTAGAATCCAAAAATAATAAATAAATAAGTTCACAGACACAGAAAGGAGTGGGGGTGGAATGAATTGGTGCATGGGGTTGAAAGATAAAAAGAACAAATATAGGGCTGAGCAGAGGAAACAACAAAAAAGAAGCCAAAAAAAATTGTTTTTAATGTATTTACTTGCAATGCAAAAGCCCAGAGGGTCTTATCCAGTGGAGTTAAATTTCATGAACAGACTAAAAGTGAAAGTTGCTCAGTCATTGTCTGACTCTTTGTGATCCCATGAACTGTAGCCCGCCAGGCTCCTCTGTCTATGAGTTTTCTCCGGGCAAGAACACTCGAGTGGGTAGCCTTTCCCTTCTCCAGGTGATCTTCCCAACCCAGGGATCAAACCCAGGTCTCCTGCATTGCAGGGAGATTCTTTACCAACTGAGCCACCAGGGAAGCCCCATGAACAGACTACTACTCCATAAATTATACTGTTACACCAACATTGAGTATTACACTTATTCTAGCTTTACCTATGTCTTTTTGTTCAACAAGTAAGTCAAAAATATACAAACATATGCCTTCAGCAGAGTTATAAGGACTGAGTAATGCTGCAGAAACTAAAATATGCTGACACTTGAATACAGTTCATTTTCTCTAATAACAATGACACAGCTTTTAAAAATACTTTTCTTTAGGGACTTCCCTGGTGGTTCAGTGGCTAAGACTCTGAGCTCCCAATGCAGGGGGCCCGGGTCTGATTCTGGTCAGGGAACGAGATCCCACAGGCTGCCACTAAGAGTTCTCACATGACAACTGAAGAGCCTGTCTGCTCCAACTAAGACATAGTGCAGCCAAATAAATAAATATTTTATTTTAAAAAAGTACTTAATTTTATAACACCATTACTGAAAGCAGGGAGAATTTAAAGTTATAAAATAAACTGTCGGCTATATAGAGGATATTAATTTTAAATAGAAATGTATGATTCAGATAAATTTATCTTTAAAATGTAGAATGTGGACTTCCCTGGCAGTCCAGGGGTTTAGACCTTGTGATTCCTCTGCAGGGGGCAGGGGTTCAATCCTTAACTGGGGAACTAAGATCTCTCAGGCACAGGTGTGGGCAAAAAAACCGTTACATTAAGTAACTTAATAGAAATGAACTGATATATGATTCAATACCAACATTTAAATGCTAATTTTTACCTCGATTTTAAGAGCCAACTTTGCTTCATTTTAAGAAGTTATAAGTCACACTGCAAAATTTATGTACTATTTTTTAGGCTTACTTAATAGACTTGTACCATTTTTTTATTTAAAAGTTTTTAAGTGTGGAGAAGTAGTGTGTGTATCTACTACACTAGCATCCTCCCAGATTGCTTTTCAAAAGGGAAATAAGTATTTTTCCAATTATCTTATACATAAGTCTAAACTCTGTAACAGTATGCACCAGGCAATAACAGATTCATATCCTGAGGAGTCAGGTACATTGCCAAATGTTGATGAAGATAGCTGGGTTGATGAGAACATGACCTCCCTTAAACTGGATATTTTTGATTGTTCTCTAAAAACGGGGCAGTAAGAGTTCACACTATGATTCCATTATTTTCTCCAATGGAAATATCTTTTGAATTTAGAAACATTTTCACTTATAAAAGATACAAACAGAAAGAGAAGTTGAAAAAAAAAGTGAGAATGAGAAAGAAACTGAAATAGAAGATTATATCTACATCTGTATATAGCTTCTTTCATATAGTTATTGTACACACTTTATATAATTATATGTAAATGTATACTATATAGAATTATGTCTATAATTATAGATAACAGAGAGAGAAAACTACAAAACAATTATAAATAAGTAATTAGAACTCATTTTTTTAGTGGACCAAAAGCTGGAGCAGACACTTCATAAAAGAGGACATAGAAGCAGCCAAAAGTATGTTGAAAAGTGCTTAAATCATCATTCATCAAAGAAATACACGTGCATATCCCAACATGAGAGCACAGCACATCAACCCAGAATGACTAAAATGAAAAAAAAAATAATTCCAAGTGCGAAAAGGATAGGAAGTCATCAAAACTCTCTGTCTCTACTCTGTTTTCTCAAAAGCATGTCCATTGGTACAACCACGTTGGAAAACTTATGGAAAACACAGGAGCCCCCAAAATTCCTTGTCTAGATTACGCACCAAAGAGCAGTGTGCACATGTCGACAGGCAGACCTATATCAAGATGCTCCCAGCAGCATTGTGTACAACCTCCCCAAACTGGAAAGAACCTAAGGTCTTAGTCTCCCCGTTTCTTCTTTCGCTCCCTGGTAACTCAGGAACGGGACTCCTTCAGATCCTCAAATCGCCCATCAGCTCCAATGCGACCCAGGTGGGGACTGGGGCTTGAAAGTAAAAGGTGAGGAGTAAAAGTAAAATGGCCCACTTCCCACAGGGACCAAGATGACACGAGGTGGGTGACGAGGGACTCCCCAGCAGTGCCAGAAACAAGAGACGCCAGGTCGTCAGAAGGGGAAGTGTCACGACGAGGGACTTCCCAAGAGGGAACACAGCAGAAAGGGCTTCTAGCCCACCCCTGGTCTCCAGCGACTTCTGCCCACCTGCCCTTCTCCTGGTCTCTGCCCTGACCCCGGGCCTCCAGCTGTGACTCCTCTCACCCTGTCCTTGCCATGCCTCTCTGTGGCGCCCACTGCCCTTCAGAGAAAGCCCCAAATTCCTTAGCCCAGGAGTCAAAACACGTCAGGAGGCGTGGCTAACATTCCCTCTGGCCCTTGTCTTCATCCTGGACTCCAGGTATCCAGGCTTCTTACACCCGGACATCTTGACAGCCTCCCCATCCATCCGGCTTCCACGCCTTTGCACCTGCTGTTTCCGCCCCTAGAACTCTCTGCTCTCTCCATCAGCTTCCTGGTCCACTTCAAAAGCCAGTGTGAATGTCATTTCCTCCATAATTCTTTGACTTCTTCAAGGCACATGAATCACTCTTTGCTCTGCAGTCCATCCTTCCCCCAGAGGACACGACGCATGGTGTTTGGAGCCACATCCTGACCAATTTCTAGGCGGGAACCATGTGTTTCTTGGCGTCTCCTGAATGTCAGTGGCTAATCAGTGCCTGACACTTAGTAGAGGCTCAAAACACCAATTACAGGAGTGAACAGACGAAGAAAATGCTTTCTGGCCTTCGCTGGTAGACCAAAGAGATCGGGTTACTTTTAAAGGCAGACCTAAATATCACAGGAGCCCCCAAAATTCCTTGTCTAGATTACGCACCAAAGAGCAGTGTGCACATGTCGACAGGCAGACCTATATCAAGATGCTCCCAGCAGCATTGTGTACAACCTCCCCAAACTGGAAAGAACCTAAGGTCTTAGTCTCCCCGTTTCTTCTTTCGCTCCCTGGTAACTCAGGAACGGACTCCTTCAGATCCTCAAATCGCCCATCAGCTCCAATGCGACCCAGGTGGGGACTGGGGCTTGAAAGTAAAAGGTGAGGAGTAAAAGTAAAATGGCCCACTTCCCACAGGGACCAAGATGACACGAGGTGGGTGACGAGGGACTCCCCAGCAGTGCCAGAAACAAGAGACGCCAGGTCGTCAGAAGGGGAAGTGTCACGACGAGGGACTTCCCAAGAGGGAACACAGCAGAAAGGGCTTCTAGCCCACCCCTGGTCTCCAGCGACTTCTGCCCACCTGCCCTTCTCCTGGTCTCTGCCCTGACCCCGGGCCTCCAGCTGTGACTCCTCTCACCCTGTCCTTGCCATGCCTCTCTGTGGCGCCCACTGCCCTTCAGAGAAAGCCCCAAATTCCTTAGCCCAGGAGTCAAAACACGTCAGGAGGCGTGGCTAACATTCCCTCTGGCCCTTGTCTTCATCCTGGACTCCAGGTATCCAGGCTTCTTACACCCGGACATCTTGACAGCCTCCCCATCCATCCGGCTTCCACGCCTTTGCACCTGCTGTTTCCGCCCCTAGAACTCTCTGCTCTCTCCATCAGCTTCCTGGTCCACTTCAAAAGCCAGTGTGAATGTCATTTCCTCCATAATTCTTTGACTTCTTCAAGGCACATGAATCACTCTTTGCTCTGCAGTCCATCCTTCCCCCAGAGGACACGACGCATGGTGTTTGGAGCCACATCCTGACCAATTTCTAGGCGGGAACCATGTGTTTCTTGGCGTCTCCTGAATGTCAGTGGCTAATCAGTGCCTGACACTTAGTAGAGGCTCAAAACACCAATTACAGGAGTGAACAGACGCAAGAAAATGCTTTCTGGCCTTCGCTGGTAGACCAGAGGTTAAAAATCTGCTTGCCAGATCTCTCCTGGTCCAGGAAGACCCTACGTGCTTCAGGGCAGCGGGGCCCAGGAGTCACAACTACTGAGCCCACATCCCACAACTACCAAAGCCCGAGAGCCTGAGAGCCCATACTCTGCAAGAAGAGAAGTCCTCACAGTGAGAAGCCCATGCACACTGGGGGCTACCAGACAGTAGCCTCTGGTCACTGCACAACAAGAAAGACCCCATGCAGCCGAAAATAAATAAAATTATATACAAAAGAAATGGTCATAGAGGGACAGTGGGTTGTCTAGGCTCACACAGTGGGTTTTTACTTAAAACTGAGCTCTTGGGTTGGAGAAGAAACAGCCTGGGGGCCTGGGATCAGGAAGAAGGCTTGGCCCTGAACTCACAGGGGGACCTCAGTCTCTTCTTTTCTCTGGGCCTCAGTTTCTTCATCTGTAGAATGGGGGCACTGGCACTGGCCTGGCTGAGGGAGCCTGAGGCAGGTGCTGGGCACACTGTAGCATGTGAGTGATGGGAGTTTCTTTCTCCACAGTAGGGGAGGGAGGTGGTAGCAAAGAGCAGGCTGTAGGTTTCTGAGCACAGGGGTGCCAACGCCCTGGAACCACAGCTTAGTCCGTGGCCTTCCCAGCCCATGCCACCTCTCAGCCGGTGGACCCTCTTATTCTGTCTCTCTCCCAGCTGGGCCAGGAATGCCTGGCCACACAGCCTCTCTACGCCCAGGCAGCTTTTCCCGAGGGGAACTTCTCCAAGCCCTGCAACCTCTCCCAGCCGAAGCACATGCCCAGCTCCCAGCAAACTCTTCCTGCCTGCGCTATCTTGCCCCGCACCATGCTGGGCGACCCCACCCAGACTGTGCCACCTGTCTCAGCTCCTGTAGCCACACCTCACCCCAGCCCCCACCAGGAGGGGTTCATTGATGGAGAGAAAAGAGGATGCTTTGAACCGTGGCTGCTTGAGGTCACGAGGCAGGGGGTGTGGTGAGGCTGGCAACCTACCCTTTACCTCTTTTCTTACCCCGCAAGCCCCCACGAGCCTGCCCTGGCCCTGGCCAAAGAAGTACACTGGGGGTTACTGATTCATACTGGAGAGTGTCTGCAGGCCCTCGTCCCAGGCTACATCATTAAGCCCTCTTGGCAGATGAGGCAACAAGAGGCCCAGAGAGGCCTAGAGCCTTGCCCAGAGTCACACAGCAAGGAGGGCCAGTGCCTGAGCAGGGAGCCAGCCTGGTGTATATTTGCTGCACTTCCCTCGGGATAACTGGGGGTGGGTACCCGCAAGGCTGGGGGTGGGGGTCCTTTGGCAGGTGCCCTGGCCATCTGAGGGCCCTCAGAGGGGCCTCTGCACACAGCCCGGGGAATATTTTCAGGTTGTTTCAGAAGTTCCAAGTTTACTCAGAGGTCTCATTTGAGCAGTCGTAAAAAGTCCCTTTGGCGGGGCGCCAGGGCGTGGAGGGGAGGCGGGGGCACCTGTGAGCCACGGAGTGGAGGTGGGGCTCCTCTCAGCTCCTCACCGTCCCTGCCCCTGGGCCGGTGTGCAGCAAAGGGCAGGGCAGGGAACAGCAGGTGAGGAAGGGGCTGAGATGGGGAGGGAGAGACCCCCGCCTCCTTGAGGAAGTGTGTGTTCCCCGATCTTCACAATTTTCTTCCCTCTGCTCGTCCTACTCCCTGGGTGACCCTAGAAAACCTCTCCACAGTAGGGAGGGAGGTGGTAGCAAAGAGCAGGCTGTAGGTTTCTGAGCACAGGGGTGCCAACGCCCTGGAACCACAGCTTAGTCCGTGGCCTTCCCAGCCCATGCCACCTCTCAGCCGGTGGACCCTCTTATTCTGTCTCTCTCCCAGCTGGGCCAGGAATGCCTGGCCACACAGCCTCTCTACGCCCAGGCAGCTTTTCCCGAGGGGAACTTCTCCAAGCCCTGCAACCTCTCCCAGCCGAAGCACATGCCCAGCTCCCAGCAAACTCTTCCTGCCTGCGCTATCTTGCCCCGCACCATGCTGGGCGACCCCACCCAGACTGTGCCACCTGTCTCAGCTCCTGTAGCCACACCTCACCCCAGCCCCCACCAGGAGGGGTTCATTGATGGAGAGAAAAGAGGATGCTTTGAACCGTGGCTGCTTGAGGTCACGAGGCAGGGGGTGTGGTGAGGCTGGCAACCTACCCTTTACCTCTTTTCTTACCCCGCAAGCCCCCACGAGCCTGCCCTGGCCCTGGCCAAAGAAGTACACTGGGGGTTACTGATTCATACTGGAGAGTGTCTGCAGGCCCTCGTCCCAGGCTACATCATTAAGCCCTCTTGGCAGATGAGGCAACAAGAGGCCCAGAGAGGCCTAGAGCCTTGCCCAGAGTCACACAGCAAGGAGGGCCAGTGCCTGAGCAGGGAGCCAGCCTGGTGTATATTTGCTGCACTTCCCTCGGGATAACTGGGGGTGGGTACCCGCAAGGCTGGGGGTGGGGGTCCTTTGGCAGGTGCCCTGGCCATCTGAGGGCCCTCAGAGGGGCCTCTGCACACAGCCCGGGGAATATTTTCAGGTTGTTTCAGAAGTTCCAAGTTTACTCAGAGGTCTCATTTGAGCAGTCGTAAAAAGTCCCTTTGGCGGGGCGCCAGGGCGTGGAGGGGAGGCGGGGGCACCTGTGAGCCACGGAGTGGAGGTGGGGCTCCTCTCAGCTCCTCACCGTCCCTGCCCCTGGGCCGGTGTGCAGCAAAGGGCAGGGCAGGGAACAGCAGGTGAGGAAGGGGCTGAGATGGGGAGGGAGAGACCCCCGCCTCCTTGAGGAAGTGTGTGTTCCCCGATCTTCACAATTTTCTTCCCTCTGCTCGTCCTACTCCCTGGGTGACCCTAGAAAACCTCTACCCCTCAGGGCCTCAGTGCTCCCATCTGAGAAAGGGGGGAATAAAGTCGTGGTAAGAATGATCACTCATTGAGGGCTGGGTACATTATGCCAGAAGCTGCAGCAAGCGCCCGAGTAATAACACGAACATTATTACCAGTGATATCTAAAGTAAAACATAATATCTACTATTTCTCACAAGTCACTGCTAAGCTCATAACTCCCCCCATACCTGCACTGGCTCTGTCTGAGCATCCCCGAATTCCCAGGACCTACGACAGTGCTCGATAAACACATGTCGAGAAAACCTCACAGCAAACCAAGATAGGCATTCTTATCTCTGTATAACAGATAAGGAAACTGAAGGTTCAGAGAGGTGAAGGGACTTACTCCAGGTCACACAGTGGTACTAAGTAATGGAGCTGAGACTCGAACCTAGGTCTGACCATTTCCAAAGGCCCAAATCACTGCTGGCAGTGTGTGGGTGAACTAGATTCAAAGCGTCCCAGCGGACCGTGGAGACCACCCGCCCTGCAGGGAGGCCAGCCATCACTCTGGCGATGCTGGAAGCACTGGCTGCCCTCCCTGGGAGAAAGGAGGTTCTTCCTTCCCTTTCATCCGGCAAAGCTGAGCCCACTCAAAGCTTCCGGTGGCCTGCTTCACCTGTCTCGTCTTCTCTTCACCCGGCCCCCTCTGCTGGCAAGCGCCTGCCCACAAGCCCCACCTCCAACTCCCTCCTCTTCTTTGGTGAGCAGGTGGGAGCCTGAAGCCCCTGGGGCACATCGTCACCCTGGTCACCTGTCTCTCCTGGCCCAGGGCCTCGGCCACTCCTAACATAAGGCCTCTTAGTTTCTCCCACGGAGAGGCGAGGCTCTAAGGATCCAGACTTCCTACCAGGGTCTCTGCTGAACCCACCAGGGAAATAGGCGACCAAGGCTCCGGCTTGGGGTCTGCCCAGCCCCCTTCATTCTGAGCCCCAGCAGGTGAGGAAGGGGCTGAGATGGGGAGGGAGAGACCCCCGCCTCCTTGAGGAAGTGTGTGTTCCCCGATCTTCACAATTTTCTTCCCTCTGCTCGTCCTACTCCCTGGGTGACCCTAGAAAACCTCTACCCCTCAGGGCCTCAGTGCTCCCATCTGAGAAAGGGGGGAATAAAGTCGTGGTAAGAATGATCACTCATTGAGGGCTGGGTACATTATGCCAGAAGCTGCAGCAAGCGTTCCGAGTAATAACACGAACATTATTACCAGTGATATCTAAAGTAAAACATAATATCTACTATTTCTCACAAGTCACTGCTAAGCTCATAACTCCCCCCATACCTGCACTGGCTCTGTCTGAGCATCCCCGAATTCCCAGGACCTACGACAGTGCTCGATAAACACATGTCGAGAAAACCTCACAGCAAACCAAGATAGGCATTCTTATCTCTGTATAACAGATAAGGAAACTGAAGGTTCAGAGAGGTGAAGGGACTTACTCCAGGTCACACAGTGGTACTAAGTAATGGAGCTGAGACTCGAACCTAGGTCTGACCATTTCCAAAGGCCCAAATCACTGCTGGCAGTGTGTGGGTGAACTAGATTCAAAGCGTCCCAGCGGACCGTGGAGACCACCCGCCCTGCAGGGAGGCCAGCCATCACTCTGGCGATGCTGGAAGCACTGGCTGCCCTCCCTGGGAGAAAGGAGGTTCTTCCTTCCCTTTCATCCGGCAAAGCTGAGCCCACTCAAAGCTTCCGGTGGCCTGCTTCACCTGTCTCGTCTTCTCTTCACCCGGCCCCCTCTGCTGGCAAGCGCCTGCCCACAAGCCCCACCTCCAACTCCCTCCTCTTCTTTGGTGAGCAGGTGGGAGCCTGAAGCCCCTGGGGCACATCGTCACCCTGGTCACCTGTCTCTCCTGGCCCAGGGCCTCGGCCACTCCTAACATAAGGCCTCTTAGTTTCTCCCACGGAGAGGCGAGGCTCTAAGGATCCAGACTTCCTACCAGGGTCTCTGCTGAACCCACCAGGGAAATAGGCGACCAAGGCTCCGGCTTGGGGTCTGCCCAGCCCCCTTCATTCTGAGCCCCCTATCAGAAGTTCCCCAGGGACTATGGCTCTTGCTTTATCTGTCATCCTGTCTAGCAGGTTGTCTCCTGGGGGTTCCAAACCCAGCTCTGCGTCTTACAGTCACGGCTGACCTGGGGCAAACGTCTCCCCACTGGGCGTCAGTCTCCTCATCTGTGAAATGGGCCGAGTGAGGCCGTTAGTCTCACCTGGTGTCATGAGGATGAAAGAGCTTCATACGCCTATCGCATGCTGAGCGCTGGCTCGGGAGGCCCGGAACCCAGGGGGCTAAGGGAGGCAAGACTGCAGGTTCCCGAAGGTGTCACAGCACCTTCCATGGCGCTTACCTTTCTCCTCCAGCGGCTCCAGGCTCCTCAGGCTGCCAGTTCCCTCCCTGGGTAGGCCCCCAGCAGGTAGCTTTTCCATTTCACCCACTTGGATCCTCACAACCAGCCCTACAAGGATGCAGCTGCCATCCTGCCCATTTCACAGATGAGAAAACCGAGGCTCCATGAAGTCAGAAAAAGCAGAGACTCAGAAAGCCACATGGCTGGAGGTTGAACCCACCAGGTTTTCCCCATTCTACCATGTGCTTCTAAAAGCCCCATACTTCCCCCCAGGGGAAAACAGATGTTCTCCCAGAAAGAGCCCCTGATGTTTTAATGCACCCTCCCCTCACCGCCCTGGGTTCTCTGCATCCTAGGGTTCCCTTCAAGTGTCAACTCACGCACTCCTCTGCCAAGAGTGTGTCTCCCTGTTCCTTCCTTCCCTCCATGTCCCAAGTCAGAATCCAACCCATCTTCAACACTCAGCCTCCCTCCTGACTCAGTCTCCTGACTCGCCTCTCCTCCGCTCACACAGCATCACCCTGCCTCTTGTCTTCGGCCCAGCCCCTGTGTTTTCATGAGAAAGAAGAGGAGACAGCGTGGCGGGCAGGACCAGCCTCCGAGTCACCTGCCCACCCAGCTGCGTACTGGGTGAATCACCTTGGGAAAACCACTCTACCGCTCAGAGCCTCGGTGTTCTCTGCAAACAGGGGACCCGACTTCAAGGATTTAGGTGCAACAAAAGAGACAAAACACAGCAACTGGGACACAGTCAAGGCCCCTTCCCTTCCCAACACCGACCCGATCACAATCATGCCCACCCCTGCCCAGCGCAGCTGCCCAGAACTATGGTGACTGTCCCGTCCAATTCAGTCTGGAACCAGCGTTCCCTCCCCAGCCCCTGCCTTTTGGCTTCCACAAGCTCAGGTGGGGGGGTGGGGTCCTCGCAGCCCCGTCTCCGTGTCCCTGGGGACTTTAGCAAAGCCACAGAAAGGCACTCCCGGCACCCTGAGGTGGGCTGAACACGAGATTCCAGCTCGCCTGGGACGGCCTCACTGCCCCCAGGCATGATGAGGGCACAGAACTCCTGTTGAGTCCTGCGGAGCTGAGATGCTCCCCCTACCCGCTAACCCGCCCAGAGCGGCGGCGGCTGGGGGTGAGTTACCTGCTGGTTTACTTCTTTTTCAGAAATCCATTCTCTCTGGGTTCCGGGGGATCCAGTGGGCTCCCAGGGGTGGCAGCCGGGCAGCTGGGAGGGGAACAGGGGCAGGTGGGAAGGCGCAACCTGCCCGGAGGCGCTGCCCAGACGGCCCGAGGCCTGTCAACCAGACAGGTGGCAGGTAGGCTCCAGGCTGGCGGGCCACGCAGAGGCAAAGGCCACCATCCGTCACAGCGCCCAGGGACAGGCTTGGGGCGGGCCACCAAGCAATGTGCTTCTAAAAGCCCCATACTTCCCCCCAGGGGAAAACAGATGTTCTCCCAGAAAGAGCCCCTGATGTTTTAATGCACCCTCCCCTCACCGCCCTGGGTTCTCTGCATCCTAGGGTTCCCTTCAAGTGTCAACTCACGCACTCCTCTGCCAAGAGTGTGTCTCCCTGTTCCTTCCTTCCCTCCATGTCCCAAGTCAGAATCCAACCCATCTTCAACACTCAGCCTCCCTCCTGACTCAGTCTCCTGACTCGCCTCTCCTCCGCTCACACAGCATCACCCTGCCTCTTGTCTTCGGCCCAGCCCCTGTGTTTTCATGAGAAAGAAGAGGAGACAGCGTGGCGGGCAGGACCAGCCTCCGAGTCACCTGCCCACCCAGCTGCGTACTGGGTGAATCACCTTGGGAAAACCACTCTACCGCTCAGAGCCTCGGTGTTCTCTGCAAACAGGGGACCCGACTTCAAGGATTTAGGTGCAACAAAAGAGACAAAACACAGCAACTGGGACACAGTCAAGGCCCCTTCCCTTCCCAACACCGACCCGATCACAATCATGCCCACCCCTGCCCAGCGCAGCTGCCCAGAACTATGGTGACTGTCCCGTCCAATTCAGTCTGGAACCAGCGTTCCCTCCCCAGCCCCTGCCTTTTGGCTTCCACAAGCTCAGGTGGGGGGGTGGGGTCCTCGCAGCCCCGTCTCCGTGTCCCTGGGGACTTTAGCAAAGCCACAGAAAGGCACTCCCGGCACCCTGAGGTGGGCTGAACACGAGATTCCAGCTCGCCTGGGACGGCCTCACTGCCCCCAGGCATGATGAGGGCACAGAACTCCTGTTGAGTCCTGCGGAGCTGAGATGCTCCCCCTACCCGCTAACCCGCCCAGAGCGGCGGCGGCTGGGGGTGAGTTACCTGCTGGTTTACTTCTTTTTCAGAAATCCATTCTCTCTGGGTTCCGGGGGATCCAGTGGGCTCCCAGGGGTGGCAGCCGGGCAGCTGGGAGGGGAACAGGGGCAGGTGGGAAGGCGCAACCTGCCCGGAGGCGCTGCCCAGACGGCCCGAGGCCTGTCAACCAGACAGGTGGCAGGTAGGCTCCAGGCTGGCGGGCCACGCAGAGGCAAAGGCCACCATCCGTCACAGCGCCCAGGGACAGAAGACACAGGTTGTGGGACCGCGACCGATGCCGTGGGGATGGACAGACAGCCGACAAGGACTGGCGGCCAAGCGGACAGGCAGAAGCCAAGCACACAGGCGGCTGGCCAGCCGGCAGCCAGCCAGAGAGCCCGGCGGGCGGGCGCAGGCAGACAGACAGCTGTGTGGACGTCTGTCGCACTCAGGAAGCAGCAGCCAGACGGTCAGACCCCCAGCCCTGCAGTCACTCGGCAGAGAGGCCGGCGGGCAGAGGCGGCGCCTGCCATCGCCGCGGCGCCGCGTGCGCAGGGCGGGGAGGCCGGGAGGATGTGGGCGGCCGCTCCCGCAGGCCCCGCCCACAGCCCCGCCCACCGGGCCGCGGCTCCGCCCCGGGGTGGGAAACAGGTGGGAGGGGGCCGGGCCCGGGCCCAGGCGGGCGGCGCACCAAAGGTCGCCGGCAAGGAAGCTATTTAGGGCCCCCGGGGTGACGTCTGTCTCCTCTGGAGGACTGCCATCAGCCCCACAGCCCTCACGGTCTTGACCTTTAAGGCCACCGGGGCGGTGATGAGCCGCCGCTTCTCACAGAGGTAGACACGGAGGCTCTGAGGGTGCGGAGGTGGCAGGGCGAGATCCGGGAGGTCCCCGGGGGGCGTCTCAGCTCAGAGGGAAGCCTGAGAGCCCAGACACCTGCCCAGGGCCCCAGGGAGAGGTGGTGGCCATTCTCCCGGAGTTGGTACACTGGTCGGCTTCACTCGGGCTGCCCGCCTGGCCTTGCAGGGGTCTGAGTTCGTGACCCCGTCTCCCAAACTCTCTGCTCCTTCCCTTGAAGCCGGCTTCCTGCTGCAGGGAGCAAGACCCCGCCCGGCGGCTGGGGTGAGTTACCTGCTGGTTTACTTCTTTTTCAGAAATCCATTCTCTCTGGGTTCCGGGGGATCCAGTGGGCTCCCAGGGGTGGCAGCCGGGCAGCTGGGAGGGGAACAGGGGCAGGTGGGAAGGCGCAACCTGCCCGGAGGCGCTGCCCAGACGGCCCGAGGCCTGTCAACCAGACAGGTGGCAGGTAGGCTCCAGGCTGGCGGGCCACGCAGAGGCAAAGGCCACCATCCGTCACAGCGCCCAGGGACAGAAGACACAGGTTGTGGGACCGCGACCGATGCCGTGGGATGGACAGACAGCCGACAAGGACTGGCGGCCAAGCGGACAGGCAGAAGCCAAGCACACAGGCGGCTGGCCAGCCGGCAGCCAGCCAGAGAGCCCGGCGGGCGGGCGCAGGCAGACAGACAGCTGTGTGGACGTCTGTCGCACTCAGGAAGCAGCAGCCAGACGGTCAGACCCCCAGCCCTGCAGTCACTCGGCAGAGAGGCCGGCGGGCAGAGGCGGCGCCTGCCATCGCCGCGGCGCCGCGTGCGCAGGGCGGGGAGGCCGGGAGGATGTGGGCGGCCGCTCCCGCAGGCCCCGCCCACAGCCCCGCCCACCGGGCCGCGGCTCCGCCCCGGGGTGGGAAACAGGTGGGAGGGGGCCGGGCCCGGGCCCAGGCGGGCGGCGCACCAAAGGTCGCCGGCAAGGAAGCTATTTAGGGCCCCCGGGGTGACGTCTGTCTCCTCTGGAGGACTGCCATCAGCCCCACAGCCCTCACGGTCTTGACCTTTAAGGCCACCGGGGCGGTGATGAGCCGCCGCTTCTCACAGAGGTAGACACGGAGGCTCTGAGGGTGCGGAGGTGGCAGGGCGAGATCCGGGAGGTCCCCGGGGGGCGTCTCAGCTCAGAGGGAAGCCTGAGAGCCCAGACACCTGCCCAGGGCCCCAGGGAGAGGTGGTGGCCATTCTCCCGGAGTTGGTACACTGGTCGGCTTCACTCTCGGGGCTGCCCGCCTGGCCTTGCAGGGGTCTGAGTTCGTGACCCCGTCTCCCAAACTCTCTGCTCCTCTTTCCTTTGAAGCCGGCTTCCTGCTGCAGGGAGCAAGATGCCGTCTGTGTGCCCTTGAGAAGGCAGTCCCTTCCGCATGTCCCATGGACCCTCTGAATGCCTCACTTTGCCCATCTGTTCAATGGGGAGACCTAGACAGGAACACATCCGAACTCAGGAAGGAAATAGTGAAAAGAGATTCTTCAGGGAGCTTTCACCTTGCCGACAAGCCAGGTGCGCTTGAGAGGGTCAGATGTCGCTGTCTGCCGTTTAGGTAACCTGGGGACAAAATTCAACAAGTTCACACCCAGGAGCCTCCAAAGAGAGCTGGTTTTACCCTAACTACACCTGGCAGAATCCTGCAGGTTGGGGAGATAGATCATCTCATTTACTCCACAAAATCTATGAAGCAAATGCAATTATTCCTATTTTACAGTGGGAGACACCACGGCTCAGAGGGGTCAGGTCTCACGCTAGCAGAAACGTGTCTAGCTGCGACGTGAACCCCAGGTGGCTCGTATTCCTAAGCCTGCACTAGGCTGTGGAAACAGGACCCGAATGGTTCACCCTTGAATTACCAGGGTGGATGGGGGCTGTTTTATGCTATTTAATGTCTCAGTTTGGCTCAAGCATGGAAGCCATGTACCCCCACCAGCTGACTCATTTTGGGGAAACAGTTTGCAGCTAAACCACATGACTGATCCAGAGAAAAAGAGAAAGCATCTTGTTAGTTATTCTGTCTTTTTTTTTTTCCTTTTTTTTTTTCTTGCTGTTTTTGAGGAACTTGGTACAAATTCCCCCATGGTCCATTTGAAGGATGTTGGCCCTACAGAAATCCTCTTCCTCACAACCGAAATATCTTGTGTCCTATGGAGCATATATCTTGTGAGGAAGCCAGCCTTTCTCTTTCTCTAGATCTTCAGGGTGAGTTTTCTGGTACTGTGGATGAAAGATTAAGAGGAATCATAAGAAAAACCAACCAAACAGAAAAACACAGCCAATATTTGCTGAAAGGTGATTCTGTGCCAGGGTTTTAAGAATGTATCACCTCAGATGTACTTTGTGGCCCAGTGGTTAGGAATCTGCCTTGCAGTGCAGGGGTCTCTGGTTCGATCCCTGGTTTGGGAGGATCCACATGCAGCAGAGCAACTAAGCCCACATGCTGCAGCCACTGAGCACATGAATCTAGAACCCGCGCTCCACAACGAGAAGTTACAGCAGTGAGAAGCCCATGCACGACAACTAAAGAGCAGCCCCTCTCTTGCCACAACTAGAGAAAGCCCGTGCGCAGCGACGAAGACCCAGCACAAACAAAAATAATAAATTAATTTGAAAAACATGTATCAGCTCACTTAAACCTCAGAATAACATAAGAAGGTAGTTTTTACGACCACCATGGACATCATCCTTATTTTACCGATAAGGACATCAAGGCTCAGAGAGGTTAAGCGACTTGCCCAAGGTCACACAGCTGGTGCTGGCGGATTTGGGATTTGAACTCACTCTTTCAGGCTCCTGAGTTTCCATTCATGGTCACTCACTATGGTGTTTCTGGATGTTGGTTAAGCCAAGAATAGTCGAGCCCTCCTCCTGCTCTCCCTCCCCCCTGCCTGCCCTCTTCCCTCCCCTTCTTCTCTCCATCCACCCACTCACCCGCTATCCATTCTTCTACCCACCATGCACCCAACCATCCATTCTCTCCTTCCAGCCTTCTATCCATCAACACTGAACACGCCCTTGGCTATGAATCGGGGATATTCTCCAGAAATACAGATGAGCGATGGCCCTCCTGGAGCCTGTATTCTGGCGGGGAGAAACAGACAAAAATAAGTGATGGAGGGACTTTGCTGGCAGTCCAGTGGTTAAGAATCTGCCTTGCAGGACATGCAGGCGCCACCTCTGGTCGGGGAACGAAGATTCCACGTGCCATGGGGCAACTTGGCTCGTTTGTTGCACTAAGAGCTCTCAGGTAGCAACGAAAGAAGATCCAGTGAGCTACAATGAAGACCCAACTCAGTCAAATAAATAAGATATTTAGTTTTAAAATAAAGGAATGGACAAGCTAAACTCAAGCTGCACTGTCATAGAAAACTGATGAGACGTCTAGGGAGAGACAAAGAAGGTCTGTAGGGAAAGCATTTTAGGCAGAAGGACCTGAAGGTGCAAAGGTATTGCCTTGGAAGGAGTGTGGCTCCCTCCAGGCACTTGGGATCCGTGTGGGGAACGGAGTGAGCGAGCAAAGGAACGCTAGGTGGCCAAGTCACGGGAGTCCCACACGCTGCATGCCACCTGGGGTGAGGAAGGCAGATTTGGCTCCAAGAGGAGGAAATTGGATGTCATCTGAAGTTTCATCAAGAGCGGCTTAATCTAGTTTACATTTTCAAAGGCTCCAGCCTTGACGTAGGGAGCGGGTGAGATGCAGCAGGCATCACTAAATCCCTGGTCTTCACAAAGTAGAAGCTTGAGGGATGACTTGAAAACCGGTGGCTGTCATCTTTCAACCAAATGCATACAGGTGAGGCCTCCAAGCCCTGCTGGCAGGAATCAGTGCAGATCCACGAAAGGGGCGGTAGATGATAAGCGCTATCTGTGTTGCCATGGGGATTATTAAAGAGCTGACCGAGAAAGCAACAGAACACAGTTCGTCGTTCAAATTCCATCACGTTCTTCAAATTGTGCCTGCATCAGAGGCCAACTTCAGCTATAGTTTTTCCGTTAATCAACAATCTTCTTTCAATACGAACAGTATTTTCCTTATTTCAAGATATCTTGCTTTCCCAAATAAAATCCATTCTCTCCTTCCAGCCTTCTATCCATCAACACTGAACACGCCCTTGGCTATGAATCGGGGATATTCTCCAGAAATACAGATGAGCGATGGCCCTCCTGGAGCCTGTATTCTGGCGGGGAGAAACAGACAAAAATAAGTGATGGAGGGACTTTGCTGGCAGTCCAGTGGTTAAGAATCTGCCTTGCAGGACATGCAGGCGCCACCTCTGGTCGGGGAACGAAGATTCCACGTGCCATGGGGCAACTTGGCTCGTTTGTTGCACTAAGAGCTCTCAGGTAGCAACGAAAGAAGATCCAGTGAGCTACAATGAAGACCCAACTCAGTCAAATAAATAAGATATTTAGTTTTAAAATAAAGGAATGGACAAGCTAAACTCAAGCTGCACTGTCATAGAAAACTGATGAGACGTCTAGGGAGAGACAAAGAAGGTCTGTAGGGAAAGCATTTTAGGCAGAAGGACCTGAAGGTGCAAAGGTATTGCCTTGGAAGGAGTGTGGCTCCCTCCAGGCACTTGGGATCCGTGTGGGGAACGGAGTGAGCGAGCAAAGGAACGCTAGGTGGCCAAGTCACGGGAGTCCCACACGCTGCATGCCACCTGGGGTGAGGAAGGCAGATTTGGCTCCAAGAGGAGGAAATTGGATGTCATCTGAAGTTTCATCAAGAGCGGCTTAATCTAGTTTACATTTTCAAAGGCTCCAGCCTTGACGTAGGGAGCGGGTGAGATGCAGCAGGCATCACTAAATCCCTGGTCTTCACAAAGTAGAAGCTTGAGGGATGACTTGAAAACCGGTGGCTGTCATCTTTCAACCAAATGCATACAGGTGAGGCCTCCAAGCCCTGCTGGCAGGAATCAGTGCAGATCCACGAAAGGGGCGGTAGATGATAAGCGCTATCTGTGTTGCCATGGGGATTATTAAAGAGCTGACCGAGAAAGCAACAGAACACAGTTCGTCGTTCAAATTCCATCACGTTCTTCAAATTGTGCCTGCATCAGAGGCCAACTTCAGCTATAGTTTTTCCGTTAATCAACAATCTTCTTTCAATACGAACAGTATTTTCCTTATTTCAAGATATCTTGCTTTCCCAAATAAAATGCTTTTGTTATTCCTTTTTTTTTTTTTTTTTTTTTAACGTAGCCGCTTGGAGGGATTTCCCTGGTAGTCCGCTGGTTAAGACTAAATTTCCATTGCAAAGGGTGTGTTTTCCACCCCTGTTCAGGGAACTAAGATCCCACATGCCATGCGGCATGGTCAAAAAAGTTGAGAAATAATAAATTTTAGAATATTAAAAAAGTAGGTGCTTTTCGAGGCGGAAAGTTATAAGCTGCATGTCTCTTGGGGTGAACCTGAGACCCCTCAGAAATAGATCTGTGTTGTGGGCAGGGTCCCTTCAGGAATCCCTCTGGGTCTGGGTCTGTGCCGGTCTGGTGACCGTGGCCCTGGAGGTCTGAGGGTGAAGGAAGACCTGAGGTGAAAGAAGACCTCTCAACACCCTCCCAACACCCCTCAGTACTTAGGGCTGGTCAATGGGGAGGAAGTGGTTAAATTTACATTTCAGGCAAGGGGCCTACTGGGGAAAAAAAAAAAAAAACTGAGACAACCCCTCCTTCAACCCATTTCCTCTTTTTTATTTTTATTTTGCCAGTTTTATTGAAGTATAATTTACATAGCCTCCACTTCAGCAGTTGTAAGTGTCCAGTTCAGTGAACTGGAGTGAGTTTACTGACTTTGGCATCCATCACCAGCATCAACTCTTCTGCACATTTCCAGAAAGTTCCCGTGTTCCGGGTTGCCATCCATCCCGTTCCCACCCCCAGCCCGAGTCATCACCGTTCTGTCTCTACTGATTTCCCTTTTTCTTTGCTGGGTATTCCCTATACCTTGAATCATGCATGTGGTTTCTTTCTGGTTCCTTTTATTCGGCATAATGTGTATGAGCTTCCTCTGTCTTGTAGCATGCTCTTAATATGTATCACTGAATAACATTTCCTTGCACGGGTCTGCCACATTTGGTTTATCCATTCATGAGCTGTTGGAAGTTGAGTTGTGAAAGCATTACTCATGTCTTTATTATGAATAATACGAACATTTCCATGCAAATCTATGTGCAGACATGCATTACAAATCTTTAGGGTCAATACCCAATGTACGGAAATTCCTACGTTCTTCAAATTGTGCCTGCATCAGAGGCCAACTTCAGCTATAGTTTTTCCGTTAATCAACAATCTTCTTTCAATACGAACAGTATTTTCCTTATTTCAAGATATCTTGCTTTCCCAAATAAAATGCTTTTGTTATTCCTTTTTTTTTTTTTAACGTAGCCGCTTGGAGGGATTTCCCTGGTAGTCCGCTGGTTAAGACTAAATTTCCATTGCAAAGGGTGTGTTTTCCACCCCTGTTCAGGGAACTAAGATCCCACATGCCATGCGGCATGGTCAAAAAAGTTGAGAAATAATAAATTTTAGAATATTAAAAAAGTAGGTGCTTTTCGAGGCGGAAAGTTATAAGCTGCATGTCTCTTGGGGTGAACCTGAGACCCCTCAGAAATAGATCTGTGTTGTGGGCAGGGTCCCTTCAGGAATCCCTCTGGGTCTGGGTCTGTGCCGGTCTGGTGACCGTGGCCCTGGAGGTCTGAGGGTGAAGGAAGACCTGAGGTGAAAGAAGACCTCTCAACACCCTCCCAACACCCCTCAGTACTTAGGGCTGGTCAATGGGGAGGAAGTGGTTAAATTTACATTTCAGGCAAGGGGCCTACTGGGGAAAAAAAAAAAAAAACTGAGACAACCCCTCCTTCAACCCATTTCCTCTTTTTTATTTTTATTTTGCCAGTTTTATTGAAGTATAATTTACATAGCCTCCACTTCAGCAGTTGTAAGTGTCCAGTTCAGTGAACTGGAGTGAGTTTACTGACTTTGGCATCCATCACCAGCATCAACTCTTCTGCACATTTCCAGAAAGTTCCCGTGTTCCGGGTTGCCATCCATCCCGTTCCCACCCCCAGCCCGAGTCATCACCGTTCTGTCTCTACTGATTTCCCTTTTTCTTTGCTGGGTATTCCCTATACCTTGAATCATGCATGTGGTTTCTTTCTGGTTCCTTTTATTCGGCATAATGTGTATGAGCTTCCTCTGTCTTGTAGCATGCTCTTAATATGTATCACTGAATAACATTTCCTTGCACGGGTCTGCCACATTTGGTTTATCCATTCATGAGCTGTTGGAAGTTGAGTTGTGAAAGCATTACTCATGTCTTTATTATGAATAATACGAACATTTCCATGCAAATCTATGTGCAGACATGCATTACAAATCTTTAGGGTCAATACCCAAGAGTGGATGACTGGTCCATATGTTAATTGTACGTAGAACCTACTGAAGAGCTGACAAACAGTTTTTTCTAGCAGCTACACCGTTTTACAGCCCTGTTAGGAGCATTCCAATTTCTCCACTCCCTTGCCAACACTTATAATTTTCCTTTTCGTCTTTACAACCGTCTTAGTGGGTCTAAAGGGGTATCTCATCGTGGTTTGGCTCTGCACGTCCCTAACGGTTAATGATATTGAACCGTTTTCATGTGCTGGGTAGTCATTTATATATCTTCTTCAGAGAAATGTCTACACAAGTCCTTTTTGCCTGTTTTTATTTTTCATTTATTTATTTATTTATTTGGCCAGTTCTATTGGTCTTTCATTTATTTATTTTCATCCATGTTTTTCCTCTGGCCCGTGTGGGCCTCCCATCGCAGTGGCCTCTCTTGCTGCAGAGTACCAGTTCTCGGTGCACGCGCTCCAGAGCTCCGGCTCGGTTAATTGGACACATCAGTCCTGCTGCTTCGCGGCACGTGGGATCTTCCCAGGCCAGGGATCGAACCGGCGCCCCTTGCACTGCAAGGCGGTGTCCTTACCCACTGAACTACCAGGGAAGCCCCAACATTCATTTATTTTTAAAAGATGTATTTATTTTCTTTTTTGGCCATAGAGGGTTTTCAATGCTGCACACGTGCTTTTTCTAGTTGTGGCGAGCAGGAGCCACGGTTTGTTGTGAAGTGCAGGCTTCTCATTGTGGTGGTGGCTTCTGAGGTGGAGAGCAGGCTCTAGACTCTCGGGCTTCAGGAGCTGCCGCACACAGACTCAGTCCTTGCAGCTCACGGGGCTCTAGAGAGGGGGCTCCATAGTCAGGACACACAGGCTAGTTGCTCCCAGGCACGTGGGATCTTCCCGGACCAGGGAGTGATCTGGTGTCCCTTGCATTGCAGGGCAGATTCTTAGCCATGGACCCCCAGGGAAGTCCCTCTTATGCCTGTTTTTAAATTGGATTGTGCTATAGACTGTCTGACCCTCCACCAGAATAATCATATGTGGAAATCCTAGCTCCTAAATGTAAGCGTATGAGAAGATGGGACCTCTGAGAGACGATCAGGTCAGGAGGGCAGAACCTTCACGAATGGAAAAAGCGCCTTTATAAATGAGTCGCTAGAAAGACAGGTTGCTCCTTCTTTCATGTTGAGGACACGACAGTCTGTGAACAGCAAGCAAGCTCTATTGGATCCACGAGTATCCTGATGTTTGGGCTTCCCAGTCTCTAGAACTGTGAGAAGTAATTTCTGCTGTTTATCAGCCACGCAGTCTACTGGGTTTTGTTATAGTAGCCCACACAGACTAAGACAGAGTGTTTGTCACTTTTTGAAAAAATCTGGGTGGGTCAAGACTTAGTTGTGGCCCGTGGGATCTTTGTTGCAGCCCACAGGCTCTTCCTTGTGGTGTGAGGGCTTCTCTAGGTGTGGTGCAAGGACTCAGGAAGGAGTTGCAGTGTAGGACTTATATGCCCCTTGGCAGGTGGGAGTTTAGTTCCTTGATCGAGGTTTGAACCTGCAGCCCCTGCATTTCAAGGTGGACTCCTAACCACTGGACAACCAGCAAAGTCCCTCATTTTGTTATTGAGCTGTAAGAGTTCTTTCTATTTTGCGGCTACCATACCCTTCTCAGATGTATGATTTGCAAATAGTTTCTCTTATTCTTTGGTCATCTTTTCCCCTTCTTCTAGTGTTCTTGGAGGCACAGAAGCTTTGAATGTTTTTGAAGCACAGTTTATCCTTTTTTGTTTGTTGTTCATGCTTTGAGGGTCATGTCTAAGAATCCATCACCAAATCTATAGCGATGTACCTTCATATCTTCCTCTAATGTTTTTATTTTGTTAGCTCTTATATTTAAGTCTGTAATCTATTTTATATTAATTTTTTGTATATGGTGTGCGGTAAGGATCCAACTTCATTTTTTTTATGTAGCTACCCAGTTGTCCCGCCCACTTATTAAGAGATTATTCTTTCCCCTATTAAATTGTCCTGACATCTTTTTTTTATAAATTATTTGACTGCACCAAATCTTAGTTGCAGCATGCACGATCTTTTGTTAGAGCATGCAGGATCTTTGTTAGTTGCAGCAGGTGAATCTAGTTCCCTGACCAGGGATTGAACCTGGGTCCCCCGCACTGGGAGCCAGGAGTCTCAACCACTCCCGGAACCTGGGAAAACCCTTCACGAATGGAAAAAGCGCCTTTATAAATGAGTCGCTAGAAAGACAGGTTGCTCCTTCTTTCATGTTGAGGACACGACAGTCTGTGAACAGCAAGCAAGCTCTATTGGATCCACGAGTATCCTGATGTTTGGGCTTCCCAGTCTCTAGAACTGTGAGAAGTAATTTCTGCTGTTTATCAGCCACGCAGTCTACTGGGTTTTGTTATAGTAGCCCACACAGACTAAGACAGAGTGTTTGTCACTTTTTGAAAAAATCTGGGTGGGTCAAGACTTAGTTGTGGCCCGTGGGATCTTTGTTGCAGCCCACAGGCTCTTCCTTGTGGTGTGAGGGCTTCTCTAGGTGTGGTGCAAGGACTCAGGAAGGAGTTGCAGTGTAGGACTTATATGCCCCTTGGCAGGTGGGAGTTTAGTTCCTTGATCGAGGTTTGAACCTGCAGCCCCTGCATTTCAAGGTGGACTCCTAACCACTGGACAACCAGCAAAGTCCCTCATTTTGTTATTGAGCTGTAAGAGTTCTTTCTATTTTGCGGCTACCATACCCTTCTCAGATGTATGATTTGCAAATAGTTTCTCTTATTCTTTGGTCATCTTTTCCCCTTCTTCTAGTGTTCTTGGAGGCACAGAAGCTTTGAATGTTTTTGAAGCACAGTTTATCCTTTTTTGTTTGTTGTTCATGCTTTGAGGGTCATGTCTAAGAATCCATCACCAAATCTATAGCGATGTACCTTCATATCTTCCTCTAATGTTTTTATTTTGTTAGCTCTTATATTTAAGTCTGTAATCTATTTTATATTAATTTTTTGTATATGGTGTGCGGTAAGGATCCAACTTCATTTTTTTTATGTAGCTACCCAGTTGTCCCGCCCACTTATTAAGAGATTATTCTTTCCCCTATTAAATTGTCCTGACATCTTTTTTTTATAAATTATTTGACTGCACCAAATCTTAGTTGCAGCATGCACGATCTTTTGTTAGAGCATGCAGGATCTTTGTTAGTTGCAGCAGGTGAATCTAGTTCCCTGACCAGGGATTGAACCTGGGTCCCCCGCACTGGGAGCCAGGAGTCTCAACCACTGAACCACCAGGGAAGCTCTGTCCTGACATCTTTGTCAAAAATCACTGTTCTTGCATGCTTGGATTTATTTCTAGACTTGATTCAGTTCCATTGATCTCTATGCTTACGCCCGTGTCACACTGTTTTTTTAAATTAGTTTTTATTGGAGTAGAGGTGCATTACAATGCTGTGTTAGTTTCTACTGCACGGGAAGACGAACCAGCCATATACATTTTGATTACTGTAGCTTCATAGTAAGTTCTGAAATTGGAAGTGTGAGCCCTCTATCTGTGTTGTTCTTTCTCATTTGTTTGTTTTTTGAGCAGGTAATTCTATTTATTTATTTTTAAATTTTACTTATGTATTCATTTCTGGCTCTTCTGGGTTTTCACTGCTGCTGCAGGCTCTTCTCTAGTTGCAGGGAGTGGGGGCTCCTCTCTAGTTGAGGTGAGCAGGCGTCTTGTTGCAGTGACTTCTATTGTTGTGGAACTCGAGCTCTAGGGCACACAGGCCTCAGTAGTTGCAGCACATGGGCTCCATAGTTGCAGCTCCCAGGCTCTAGAGCACAGATTCCATAGCTGTGGCTCACGGGCTTAGTTGCTCCACAGCATGTGGAATCCTCCTGGATCAGGGATCGAACCCGTGTCTCCTGCATTGGCAGGCAAACTCTACCACTGAGCTACCAGGGAAGCCCCCTTTGTGGATTCATAAGGATTGTCTAGACATAGCATTGTGTCATCTGCAAACAGAAGTTTTTACCTCTTTCTTCTGAAGTTCTTTTATTTCTTTCATTTCTTTTTCTTGTTCAATGGCTCTGGCAAAAGCTTTCAGTACAACTTTGAAGGGCAGTGATGATGGCCGGCATCCTTGTTTTTGATCTTAGGGGGAAAGCGTCTCACCCATCATTTATCATGTGCGATGCTAACTGGGTTTTTCACGTATGGCCTTTATGACCGTGAGGGATTTCCATTCTATTCCTAGCCTGCTAAGTGTTTTTATCATGAAAGACTTGAATTTTATCAAGTGCTTTTGTTTTTTTTTTTTTGCATCAGTTGAGATGATCATGTGGGTATTTCCTTCATTTTATTATTGTGGTGTTCTACATGGATGAATTTTCTTATGTTGAACCACCTTTGAGTTCCTGGAAAAACCCTACTTGGTCATGGTGCATCATCTTCTTAACATATGATAGGATTCAGTTTGCTGGTATTTTACTGAGAAATTTGCATCTATATTCATAAGGGGTACTGGCAGATAATGCAGTTTTCCTCTTCTGCCTTTATCTGGCGTTGGTACATCAAATAACTAAGGAAGTGTTCCCTCCTCTGAATTGAATTGATGTTAAGTTCACTTCAGTCACTCAGTCGTGTCCAACTCTTTGCGACCCTACAGACTGCGGCACGCCAGGCTTCCCTGTCCTTCACCCTCTCCCAGAGCTTGCTCAAACTCATGTCCATTGACCCAGTGATGCCATCCAACCATCTCGTCCTCTGTCATCCCCTTCTTCTGCCTTCTATTTTTCCCAGCATTAGGGTCTTTTCCGATGAGTTGTCTCTCTGCATCAGGTGGCCAAAGTATTGGAGCTTCAGCTTCAGCATTAGCCCTTCCACTGAATATTCAGAGTTGATGTTAATTCTTCCTTAAATGTTTGGTAAAATTTATCAGTGAAGCATTTCTGACTCTGGCCTTCTGTTTGTTAGGAGGTTTTTGCTCACTGATTCAATGCTTTCTTACACATCTGTTTACCTTTTCTATTTCATTTGGAGACGGTTTTGGTAATCTATGTATTTTAAAGAATCTTTCCATTTCTAAATGGTTAGTTTATCTAATTTTTGACATACAATTGTTTATTCTCTTATAATCTTTGTTTGTTCTTAAAGGTTGGTAGTAAGGACCTCATTTCCATTTCTAATTTTAGTTGGTTGCATCTTCTCTTTTTGACTTAATCCAGCTAACGTTTTGCCCATTTTTTGATCTTTTCAAATAAACAACTCTTGGTTTTGTTGATCTTCTCCATTGTTTTTCTGTACGTTGTTTCACTTGTCTCTACTTTAATCTTTATTATTTCCTTCCTCTGTCAGCTTTGGGGTTTGTTTTGCTCTTATTTTTCTAGTCCCTTAAGGTGTACAGTTAGGTTACTTATTTGTAGTAATAAATGGTGGAGGCCATTCAAGTATTATTTCTGCCCTTTTCTCTCCATTCTTTCTGGGACTCTTATAATGTGTATGCTGGTACAGGGTCCCGCAGGTCCGGTAGGCCCTGTTCATTGTTCTTCACTCTTTTTTGTTTATGTACCTTAAACTGGATGATTTCAATTTGTCTGTCTTCAAGTCACCAATTCTTTGTTCAGATTGCTTCAGATCTGATGTTTAATCCCTCTGGTAAACTTCTTGTTTCAGTATTTACTTTTCAGTTCCAGAAGTTTTATTTGGTTCCTTTTATTATTTTTTATTTATTTATTTATTTTTGTACATGTATGTTCCCAGATCAATCAGATGCATATCCCTTGACCCTCCCCCCACCCAGGTTCCCCCATCCCTCCAGACCATTGCTCCAAGTGGTTGTAGGTACTCCTATTCCCCTAGCTGGTTCCTTTTAATAATTTTTGTGCATGTTAGTTGCTCAGCCATGTTCAACTCTTTGTGATCGCGTGGACTGCAGCCCGCCAGGCTCCTCTGTCCATGGGATTCTCCAGGCAAGAATACTGGCGTGGGTTGCCATGCCCTCCTGCAGGGGATCTTCCCGACCCAGGGATTGAACCCACGTCTCTTATGTCTCCTGTATTGCCGGGCGGGTTCTTTACCACTAGCGCCATCTGAGAAGCCTTTTAATAATTTCTATCTTTTTATTAATATTCTCTATTTGCTTATACATCAGTCTGGTTTCCCTTAGCTTTCATCCATGGTTTCTTTTAGCATTTTGAGCATATTTAAGAAAACAGATTTAAAATCTTTGTCTAGTAAGTCCAATGTCTGGGCTTCCTCAGGGACAGTTTCTGTCAATTTCTTTTTGGGCTTGTTCCTTGTAAATGGGCCGTGCTTTCCTATGTCTTTTATGCCTTGTTGTTATTGTTGAAAACTGGACATGTTGAGTATTATAATGGGATAACTCTGGGAATCAGATTCTCCTTTGCCCAAGTAGAGCTATTTTTTTCCTTTGTAAAACCGTTGTTGATCTTCTCCATTGTTTTTCTGTACGTTGTTTCACTTGTCTCTACTTTAATCTTTATTATTTCCTTCCTCTGTCAGCTTTGGGGTTTGTTTTGCTCTTATTTTTCTAGTCCCTTAAGGTGTACAGTTAGGTTACTTATTTGTAGTAATAAATGGTGGAGGCCATTCAAGTATTATTTCTGCCCTTTTCTCTCCATTCTTTCTGGGACTCTTATAATGTGTATGCTGGTACAGGGTCCCGCAGGTCCGGTAGGCCCTGTTCATTGTTCTTCACTCTTTTTTGTTTATGTACCTTAAACTGGATGATTTCAATTTGTCTGTCTTCAAGTCACCAATTCTTTGTTCAGATTGCTTCAGATCTGATGTTTAATCCCTCTGGTAAACTTCTTGTTTCAGTATTTACTTTTCAGTTCCAGAAGTTTTATTTGGTTCCTTTTATTATTTTTTATTTATTTATTTATTTTTGTACATGTATGTTCCCAGATCAATCAGATGCATATCCCTTGACCCTCCCCCCACCCAGGTTCCCCCATCCCTCCAGACCATTGCTCCAAGTGGTTGTAGGTACTCCTATTCCCCTAGCTGGTTCCTTTTAATAATTTTTGTGCATGTTAGTTGCTCAGCCATGTTCAACTCTTTGTGATCGCGTGGACTGCAGCCCGCCAGGCTCCTCTGTCCATGGGATTCTCCAGGCAAGAATACTGGCGTGGGTTGCCATGCCCTCCTGCAGGGGATCTTCCCGACCCAGGGATTGAACCCACGTCTCTTATGTCTCCTGTATTGCCGGGCGGGTTCTTTACCACTAGCGCCATCTGAGAAGCCTTTTAATAATTTCTATCTTTTTATTAATATTCTCTATTTGCTTATACATCAGTCTGGTTTCCCTTAGCTTTCATCCATGGTTTCTTTTAGCATTTTGAGCATATTTAAGAAAACAGATTTAAAATCTTTGTCTAGTAAGTCCAATGTCTGGGCTTCCTCAGGGACAGTTTCTGTCAATTTCTTTTTGGGCTTGTTCCTTGTAAATGGGCCGTGCTTTCCTATGTCTTTTATGCCTTGTTGTTATTGTTGAAAACTGGACATGTTGAGTATTATAATGGGATAACTCTGGGAATCAGATTCTCCTTTGCCCAAGTAGAGCTGTTTTGTTGTTTGTTTTGACCATAGTGATCCATTTTTTCGGGCTCCCGTGGCGGTTCAGATGGTAAAGAATCTGCCTGCCATGTGAGAGACCAGGGTTCAATCCCCAGGTGGGGAAGATCCCCTGGAGAAGGGAATGGCTGCCCACTCCAGTGTTCTTGCCTGGAAAATCCCAAATGGACGGAGGAACCGGGTGGGCTACAGTCCGTGGGGTCACAGAGTCGGACACGACTAACACACACACACACACACACACACACAGACATCCATTGGTTGAATGGTTTCTCCAATCTATTTTTGCACATTCTGTATTTTTGGTTGTTGTAGGTTCACTGAAGTCTCTGTTTCATAACCTCGGCAGGCAGCCAGTGATCGGATAGAGACTTCCTTAAACAGCTGGTGCCAAAATGCAGAAGGCACCACAGAACGAAAAATATGGTCTCCGTCTTTCGAGACTGGCTCTGAGCTGGGACACGTCTTCAGTGCTCAGCCAGGCTGATGGCACCTACATTTTAGCTTTCACCTTAGCTTCTTACTTGCTTGTGATGAGTCTGAAGATCAGTCAGAGGTGCGAACCCAGGGTCCTCTCAGATCTTTTATGTGCCATCATTCAGCCCTGAGCATATGCACAGCACCCCAGATCCTGTGGTATAGATGGAAGCCTTTCAAAGGCTTTGTATTTTCCTCTTCAGCCTCCTCCTTCTAGGCTTTTTGGTCGATCTGCTGCTTGCTCCGTCCATCACCCCTTGCCCCAGCTGGGCAGTGTATGCCTTTAAATTATGTCAACAGACACTGCCTAGGAAGCAGCGCCAGTCTTGAAAGTTTCAAAGGGGACGCAAGACAGACAAATGCCTAAGCCAGTCCCTCAAGAAGCTACCAGACAGATCAAAAGGCACAACCACAGTTCTTTGAGAACAAAGGCTGTATTGCAACACGGCATTTTTTAGCATATTAAGAAAACAGATTTAAAATCTTTGTCTAGTAAGTCCAATGTCTGGGCTTCCTCAGGGACAGTTTCTGTCAATTTCTTTTTGGGCTTGTTCCTTGTAAATGGGCCGTGCTTTCCTATGTCTTTTATGCCTTGTTGTTATTGTTGAAAACTGGACATGTTGAGTATTATAATGGGATAACTCTGGGAATCAGATTCTCCTTTGCCCAAGTAGAGCTGTTTTGTTGTTTGTTTTGACCATAGTGATCCATTTTTTCGGGCTCCCGTGGCGGTTCAGATGGTAAAGAATCTGCCTGCCATGTGAGAGACCAGGGTTCAATCCCCAGGTGGGGAAGATCCCCTGGAGAAGGGAATGGCTGCCCACTCCAGTGTTCTTGCCTGGAAAATCCCAAATGGACGGAGGAACCGGGTGGGCTACAGTCCGTGGGGTCACAGAGTCGGACACGACTAACACACACACACACACACACACACACAGACATCCATTGGTTGAATGGTTTCTCCAATCTATTTTTGCACATTCTGTATTTTTGGTTGTTGTAGGTTCACTGAAGTCTCTGTTTCATAACCTCGGCAGGCAGCCAGTGATCGGATAGAGACTTCCTTAAACAGCTGGTGCCAAAATGCAGAAGGCACCACAGAACGAAAAATATGGTCTCCGTCTTTCGAGACTGGCTCTGAGCTGGGACACGTCTTCAGTGCTCAGCCAGGCTGATGGCACCTACATTTTAGCTTTCACCTTAGCTTCTTACTTGCTTGTGATGAGTCTGAAGATCAGTCAGAGGTGCGAACCCAGGGTCCTCTCAGATCTTTTATGTGCCATCATTCAGCCCTGAGCATATGCACAGCACCCCAGATCCTGTGGTATAGATGGAAGCCTTTCAAAGGCTTTGTATTTTCCTCTTCAGCCTCCTCCTTCTAGGCTTTTTGGTCGATCTGCTGCTTGCTCCGTCCATCACCCCTTGCCCCAGCTGGGCAGTGTATGCCTTTAAATTATGTCAACAGACACTGCCTAGGAAGCAGCGCCAGTCTTGAAAGTTTCAAAGGGGACGCAAGACAGACAAATGCCTAAGCCAGTCCCTCAAGAAGCTACCAGACAGATCAAAAGGCACAACCACAGTTCTTTGAGAACAAAGGCTGTATTGCAACACGGCAAACCTGCAAACTGCTGTTCCTGCACCCACCGTGGAGCTGGGGGGTAGGAAATGGTGAGCAGATAAGCAAAAACGCTGCAACACATTCTTAGCAAAGAGGAGGGGTCTCTTCATTAAGCAGTCTCCTGGCTGCCTTCCAGTGTTGATTCAATTCCAGGAACAAATGTCGAAGTTGACAGTTTTTGCCAGCCTAACTGCTTGCTTCAGTGGAAAGACTGATCCTTGAAATGCTCTGCGTTTTAAAGTCTATTAAAAGTGCAATTCACCATTTTTTTCTTTTTATAGATTGTGCGTGTGGTGCCACATCTAAGAACCCTGTGCCTAGCCCGAGGTAACAACATTTTCTTTCTGTTTTCTTCTAAGAGGTTCATTATTTTAATTCTGATGTTTAGCACTCTGGTTAATTTTGAGCTCATGTTTGTGTATCGTGTGAGATAATGATCTAAATGTATCTTTTCGCATGAAAATATTCAATGGTCCCAGCATAATATGTTAAAAAAAAAATCACCCAAACCTGTCACCGGGTGCAATGGCAGGCACCTGTAGTGCCAGCTACTTGGGAGGCTGAGGCTGGAGGGTCGCTTGAGTTCAAGACTTCCAGGTTGCAGGACTCTATGCCAATCCGGTATTGGCACTAAGTTCAGCATCCATTTGTGACCTTCCGGGAGCGGGGACCACCAGGCTGCCTAAGGAGGGGTGAACCAGCCCTGGTCGGTAACAGAGCAGATCAAAACTCCTGTGCTGATCAGCAGTGGGATTGTGCCAGTAAATAGCCACTGCACTCCAGCCTGGGCAATAGAGTGAGGCCCTGTCTCTCTCTCTCTTTTTAATTTTGGCTTCTTTGATTGATTTTTTAATTTATGTATTTTCCTCCATCTTTGTTCTTTGGCCTGTGGGGCCCTCCCATTGCAGTGGCCTCTCTCATTGCAGAGCACCGGCTCTGGGCGCATGCGCTCCAGGATGCTGGCTGGTAATTGGACACACCCGTTCAGCCGCTCTGCGGCACATGGGATCTTCCCATGCCCAGGATCGAACTGGTGACCCTTGCACTGCCAGGCGGACTCTTTACCCACTGGACCACCAGGGAAGCCCGATCCTGTCTCTTTTAAGAAAAGAAAAACTACCTTTTCTCCATGGAATTATCTTGGCACTTATTTTGATAATTCATTAGCTACAAATGGGTCCGTTTATTTCAGGACAGTCTAGTCTGCCCCATTGCTTTATGTCTATCTGTGTGCCAATATCACACTGTTTTGATTACAGCAACTTCATAGCAAGTTTTGAAATTTAGAAGTGAAAGCCATCCAACTTTATTGTGTTTTTTTCAGGATTGTTTTGCCTATTCTGGCTCAATTGGATTTCTACGTAAAGTTTTAGGATTAGCCTGTTAATTTCTTCAAAAATACATGCTGGGATTTTGACAAGAATTGTGTTGAATCTATAGATCAAATGGGAGAGATGTGCCATCTTAAATATATTGTGTCTTCTGTTCTCTGTTTATTTAAACTTTTCTAAAATTTTTCTCAAGCACATTTGCTTTTGCAGCCCAACGTTGTAGGGCTCCTTTGATGGGCCTTGTAGCTCCGCTGGTAAAGAATCTGCCTGCCATGCAGGAGACCCTGGTTTGATCCCTGGGTCTGGAAGATCCCCTTGAGAAGGGACAGGCTACATATTCCATATTCTTGCTTGGAGAATTCCGTGACTTGTGCATGGGTTGGAAAGAATCAGACACAACTGAGCGACTTTCACTTCAATTTGATGAGCCTGATGGGCCACTGAGAACCCCGGCCAAGGGAGGGCAGGAGACGGTTCACTGAGAACTCATCAGAGACTAAGGTAACATCTAGAGGAGCTTGGCGGGAGGACTGGGTTTTATACACATACGGCTGAGACTTGGAGCCTTCTATTCACTCTGTTACCCTGATAGAGTGATTTTTTTTTTTTCAAGGATATGGCTGAATACAAAGGAAAAACCAACAAACAGTATCTGTCCTCAGTAACAGTAACACAGAAGGGATAGGATTCTCCAGCTTGGCTCACCTTAGTTTATTTCAGGCACTGGATCAATAGACTCTCATTCAAGCTGATGATAATGATGTCCTAGAATTTTGTAAATCTCTTCCTCAAATTAGTCTCCCTGGTGGGCTGATCAGATTCGCCTGACCATGGATCAGATTATTGGTGTTAGAAGCTGGAGGGATGCCTTGGGTTTCCCCAGCAACAGTTTCTAAGATAAGGATCCAAGTGCATGTGATGGATTTGGGGATTGATCCCTGGAAACACTTGCATGGGAGTCGGGAAGTGAGGCAGGGCAGGAACCACTTCTACTGGTCTTGCATTATTTACTTTCATCCATCTTTGCTCTTTGGCCTCTGTGGGCCTCCCATCGCAGTGGCCTCTCTCGCTACAGAGCACTGGCTCTGGGTGCATGCGCTCCAGAGCTCCGGCTGGGTATTTGGACACATCGTTCCAGCCGCTCCGGGGCACATGGGATCTTCCCAGGCCAGGGATCGAACCGGTGCCCCTTGCACTACAAGGCGGTGTCCTTACCCACTGGACCACCAGGGAAGCCGGGAACTTTTTTCTTTTAAATCGGGGTATAGTTGCTTTGGACTTCCCCAGTGGCTCAGTGGTAGAGAATCCACCTTCTGTGCAAGAGTCGCAGGAGACATGGTCTCCATCCCTGGGTTGGGAAGATGCCCAGGAGGAGGGCACAGCACCCACTTCCATATTCTTGCCTGGAAAATCCCATGGACAGAGGAGCCTGGCGGGCTACAGTCCATAGGTTTGCAAAGAGTCGGACACGACTGAAGCAACTAGCATGCCCACACGGTGGCTTCACAATGCTGTGTTGATTTCTGCTGCACAATGGAGTGAATGAGCTATATGTATGCATATGCCCCCTCCCTCTTGGCCCTCTCTCCGTTCACCCATCCCGCCTCTCTAGGTCACCACAGAGCACCAAGCCGAGCTCTCTGGCTTCTACAGCAGCTTCCCACTAGCTCTCTATTTAATACACAGCAGTGTATATGTGTCAATCCTAACCTCCCAGTTCATTCCCCCCTCCCTCTCGCCCTCTGCCCTATGTCCACACGTCCATTCTCTACGTCTGTGTCTCTATAGGTTCATCTGGATCAATAGACTCTCATTCAAGCTGATGATAATGATGTCCTAGAATTTTGTAAATCTCTTCCTCAAATTAGTCTCCCTGGTGGGCTGATCAGATTCGCCTGACCATGGATCAGATTATTGGTGTTAGAAGCTGGAGGGATGCCTTGGGTTTCCCCAGCAACAGTTTCTAAGATAAGGATCCAAGTGCATGTGATGGATTTGGGGATTGATCCCTGGAAACACTTGCATGGGAGTCGGGAAGTGAGGCAGGGCAGGAACCACTTCTACTGGTCTTGCATTATTTACTTTCATCCATCTTTGCTCTTTGGCCTCTGTGGGCCTCCCATCGCAGTGGCCTCTCTCGCTACAGAGCACTGGCTCTGGGTGCATGCGCTCCAGAGCGCCGGCTCGGTAATTGGACACATCGGTCCAGCCGCTCCGGGGCACATGGGATCTTCCCAGGCCAGGGATCGAACCGGTGCCCCTTGCACTACAAGGCGGTGTCCTTACCCACTGGACCACCAGGGAAGCCGGGAACTTTTTTCTTTTAAATCGGGGTATAGTTGCTTTGGACTTCCCCAGTGGCTCAGTGGTAGAGAATCCACCTTCTGTGCAAGAGTCGCAGGAGACATGGTCTCCATCCCTGGGTTGGGAAGATGCCCAGGAGGAGGGCACAGCACCCACTTCCATATTCTTGCCTGGAAAATCCCATGGACAGAGGAGCCTGGCGGGCTACAGTCCATAGGTTTGCAAAGAGTCGGACACGACTGAAGCAACTAGCATGCCCACACGGTGGCTTCACAATGCTGTGTTGATTTCTGCTGCACAATGGAGTGAATGAGCTATATGTATGCATATGCCCCCTCCCTCTTGGCCCTCTCTCCGTTCACCCATCCCGCCTCTCTAGGTCACCACAGAGCACCAAGCCGAGCTCTCTGGCTTCTACAGCAGCTTCCCACTAGCTCTCTATTTAATACACAGCAGTGTATATGTGTCAATCCTAACCTCCCAGTTCATTCCCCCCTCCCTCTCTCCCTCTGCCCCATGTCCACACGTCCATTCTCTACGTCTGTGTCTCTATAGGTTCATCTGTACCATTTTTCTAGATTGCACATACATATGTTAATGCACAGTCATTTTCTCTTCCTGACTTCCTTCACTCTGTGACTGTCTCTAGGTCCACCCAACGTCTTGGCAAATGACCCCATTTCGTTCCCTTTTATGGCACCTGGAACTCACCCAGTTAATTTCTCCAAACTGTACCAGATAAGGAATGAGGAAGCCGGGGTGTTTCTTCGCTAGGACCCCCATCTGTCGTTAGGAGAGGGCTGCTTCCACGCACACGTCAGCTGTCCCATCGTGTGCACCTACAGCCGAAAACAAGCCTTCGGGTTGCTGGTGGCACGTATTTGCAATGAGAACGTCTCCGTGTGTTGAGTTGAAAGGGTGAGGGTGAGGCGCCCACGTCCACAGAGCAAATGGCAGCACGCCTGACTGTCTCCCCGCTTCCACCCTGTGCTTCTTCCTCATATCAGAACCACAATGTAATTCTGGTCAGCGACATGCCCAGCTAGAAGACCACTTCCCAGTTGGCTTCATAGCTCATGCGGAGAATATTCAAATGGAGCTTCTGAGAGCCTCCTTTGGCCCTTCTTGTCTTCCAGGTCCTCCCTTCTCCTGCCTGAATTGTAGATGTGATGGCTGGAGCTCTAGCAGCCATTTGGAGCCAGAAATAAAGAGCAAAGTCACGGGTTTCCCTGGTGGTCCAGTGGGTAAGGACACCGCCTTGCAGTGCAAGGGATGCTGGTTCGATCCCTGGCCTGGGAAGATCCCACATGCCACGGAGAGGCTGGACTGATGTGTCCAACTACTGAGCCGGAGCTCTGGGGCGTGTGCACCCAGAGCTGGTGCTCTGCGACAACAGAGGCCACCGCGATGGGAGGCTCACATGGGCCAAAGAACAAAGATGGATGAAAATGGACAAATGAAAGACCAATAGAAGTGGCCCACCTGCTCCCCTCCCTCCCCACCCCATCCCCACCAAAATAAATAAATAAATAAATCCTTTAAAAAAAAAAAAAAGCAAAGTCACACAGTCGTGTCTGACTCTTTGTGACTCATGGACAAGCCATGGGGTTCTCCAGGCAAGAATACTGGCGTGGGTAGCCTTGCCCTTCTCCATGGGATCTTCCCAACCCAGGGATCGCACCAGGTCTCCTGCATTGCAGGAGGATTCTTTACCATCTGAGCCACAAAAGGAATCCACTGGAACCAAAGGGAAAGAGCAAGTGAATCACAAAGAATTTGATGCTGACACCACACGTTAGGAACCAATGTCAGTAGCAGTTACTTGCCTTCAGGCTTCGCATCACACAGGAGAATAGACCCTTCAGTCATTCATCCCCTGTGGCAGGTCTCACACCATCCGAATGTAACCTCTAACTACACAGCAGGTTTGAACAACTATCAAAGAGAGAAAGGGGCTTACTTGCTTACCCAGACTGGGGGAACAGGTTATACTGATAGGGACAGAGTAGAATAGGTAGGTGGTTGTGGAGTCCTAGTAGGGGATGGTAGGTAGAAGGGAGACACCTGAGAAAGGTTGGGAGCCCAGTAAGTTGATGATAACTCAGGAGAGCTGCTCCTTGTTCAGTAAAGCAGGCTTGATTGGGTATAAACAGCTGATGAAGGAGGAGCTGGCAAAGAAGCAACCAATGATGTATGTCCTGCATCTGCGTCTACTTGAGGGGGGCGGTCTTCTACCATCCTATATATATTGCTGCCCACTCAATTGAGAGAGCTCAGAGCAGAGCTTTCCTGCCTGGTGTAAGAGGTGCAAGCGGTTGCACCTCTTACAACTACTCTATCCTAAAAATCCTCTTCTTGTCTATCACTCTGCTTCTCACTGAATTCTTTCTGCGTTGAGGCATGAAGAATTTGAGCCTCAGTGGGTCCAGACATTGGGTGAGTGCTGGATTAAGTCCCAGTCGCGTGGCTTCGAGTCCCAGACAGGGTTTTGGCCGGGATTGAGTCCTGACTATGTGGGCTCGAGTCCCAAACTGGTTTTTGGCTGGAATTCAAGCTCCAGCCATGTGGGTTCAAGTCCCAAGCAGGGTTCAATCAGGTCTGGGCCCTGAGTTTAAGTCTTAAATCAAGGTAAAACCCTTTAAAGTCACACAGTCGTGTCTGACTCTTTGTGACTCATGGACAAGCCATGGGGTTCTCCAGGCAAGAATACTGGCGTGGGTAGCCTTGCCCTTCTCCATGGGATCTTCCCAACCCAGGGATCGCACCAGGTCTCCTGCATTGCAGGAGGATTCTTTACCATCTGAGCCACAAAAGGAATCCACTGGAACCAAAGGGAAAGAGCAAGTGAATCACAAAGAATTTGATGCTGACACCACACGTTAGGAACCAATGTCAGTAGCAGTTACTTGCCTTCAGGCTTCGCATCACACAGGAGAATAGACCCTTCAGTCATTCATCCCCTGTGGCAGGTCTCACACCATCCGAATGTAACCTCTAACTACACAGCAGGTTTGAACAACTATCAAAGAGAGAAAGGGGCTTACTTGCTTACCCAGACTGGGGGAACAGGTTATACTGATAGGGACAGAGTAGAATAGGTAGGTGGTTGTGGAGTCCTAGTAGGGGATGGTAGGTAGAAGGGAGACACCTGAGAAAGGTTGGGAGCCCAGTAAGTTGATGATAACTCAGGAGAGCTGCTCCTTGTTCAGTAAAGCAGGCTTGATTGGGTATAAACAGCTGATGAAGGAGGAGCTGGCAAAGAAGCAACCAATGATGTATGTCCTGCATCTGCGTCTACTTGAGGGGGGCGGTCTTCTACCATCCTATATATATTGCTGCCCACTCAATTGAGAGAGCTCAGAGCAGAGCTTTCCTGCCTGGTGTAAGAGGTGCAAGCGGTTGCACCTCTTACAACTACTCTATCCTAAAAATCCTCTTCTTGTCTATCACTCTGCTTCTCACTGAATTCTTTCTGCGTTGAGGCATGAAGAATTTGAGCCTCAGTGGGTCCAGACATTGGGTGAGTGCTGGATTAAGTCCCAGTCGCGTGGCTTCGAGTCCCAGACAGGGTTTTGGCCGGGATTGAGTCCTGACTATGTGGGCTCGAGTCCCAAACTGGTTTTTGGCTGGAATTCAAGCTCCAGCCATGTGGGTTCAAGTCCCAAGCAGGGTTCAATCAGGTCTGGGCCCTGAGTTTAAGTCTTAAATCAAGGTAAAACCCTTTCAATACCAGGTACATATAAAAATACTGACGAAGTCAAAATGAACCAGGAAGAGAGGGCTGTATTAGTAATCTATAAAATATTGATATCATGGAATACTCTGCCAATATTAAAATGAGATTCTTAATTAGTACATAAAAGAAATGATATAAAATACATATCCTATATCAGTTAAAATCAGAATGTGTAATAGATCAAGTGAGAAAATCAAGTTCTGTGAATATAAGTACCATGTGCAGTTTCAGGATCATACCTTTATAGGCAGGTGCCTTATACTTTTTAACTTTCACGCTTATTAAAAAAAGAAGAAGAAGAAAAGAAGACCGGAACACTTCTTGGAGTCCTGAGCTGCTGGGCAAGAACTCTAAGCACCTCGAGGTGGCCATGCTGTGGGGAAGCCCAGCTTCACAGAGAGATCACCTGCAGGGTCTCTGGTCAGCTGTCCTATCGTTGAGTCAGTCTTGCCCAGGTGCCAATGTTTTTGCCACCTGATGCGAAGAACCGACTCATTGGAAAAGACCCTGACGCTGGGTGAGATTGAGGGCAGAGAGAAGGGGGACGACAGAGGATGAGAGGGTTGGATGGCACCACCAATGCAATGGACATGAGTCTGAGCAAACTCTAGGAGATGGTGAAGGGCAGGGAAGCCTGGCGTGCTGCAGCCATGGTGTTGCAAAGAGCAGACCTGACTGAGGGAGCAGCAATGATCCAGCTGCCAGACGGCAGGTGACCCAGCCATCAGCTAGTCCAGCCCCTAGCTGTGAAGTAACAGCTTCAGATCTCACCAGCTCTGGGAGTTCCCTGGTGGTCTAGTGGTTAGGATTCGACACTTTCACTGCCACGGCCTGGATTCAATCCCTGTTCTGGGAACTGAGATCCCACAAGCCACACGGTGCAGCCAAGAAAAACAAAACAAACAAAAAACAACAACTCCCCGGTTCAAGTTACGGACACTATGAAACAGAAACAAGCCACGCCTGTTGAGCCCTGTCCACGTGTTTGACTCACGGAAGCCACGATCATGACAAAATGTTTAAAGCCACTAAAAATGATAATAATAAAATTAACAAAGGGAGGGAATGGAACCTCCGATTGTGCCCCTTTCCTTTCTCCTGCTCTCTGGAACGTGGGCGTCCTGGTGACCCTCTTGGACAAGGGCAATAGCCTAAAGAGGGCAGAGCAGCAAGCCAGAGGGACCTGGGTGCCCACACGCCCTCGTGAAGCACCACTCCACCCTGGACACCTCGGGCGGTCCACACTGTGACGTGTGAGGAAAAGAGAAAACTCTTACGTAAGCTGCCATGAGTTCCTGTCACATGCACCTGAGCGTGTACTTGAACTAACACAGACGCAGATGTGCACACGGATGCGGGTGTAGAGATAAGGCTTCCCAGGTGGCTCAGTGGTAAAGAATCCGCCTGCCAACGTAGGAGACACAGGTTTGATCTCTGGGTCGGGAAGATCCCCTGGGGTTAGCAATGGCAACCTGCTCCAGTATGCTTCCCTGGAAAATTCCATGGATAGAGGCAAGCTATAGTCCCTGGGGCCTCAAAGCGTTGGACGTGACTGAGCACACACGCACACAGACACAGATGCAGAGAGAATCCTGACCGATGGATAGATGCTCTTCCGGGGCTTGTGATGGAAGAAAAAGGATGAAACCGCGGCAGTTAACAATTTCTGCTATGTCTTAGAAAATCAACTGAACAAATTTTATTATCGGGCCTGTTACTAACAATAATTATTCCAGTTGTCGTCATAGGAACTCACACCAAGCAAGTGGAGAAACTTGGGAGTGCATTGCAGCAGGCTGACAAAGCTCAGAGAGGAATTCCCTCTCACCACAGCGGAGCTTTCTCTGTGCAGCATTTGGAGACCCCAGACTCCCAGTTCACGAGCTCGCCGGTCGAAGTGGAGAAAAAGAGTTCCCATTGATTCCAGCCAGAAAAATCCCAGGGATTTATTTGCATTGGCTTGGAACTAAGTCACAGACCAATCAGTGTGCCCAGGCTGAGGTCACGGATGGCTCAGCTTAAGTCATCTGGCAAGCCCTGCACCAGTTGCTGTGGCCAGAGGGACGGAGGCTCTGAGAGGTGATCGCCAGGCCATCTCTGTGGTTATCATCAAAGAAGGGGTTTGGGTACAGAGTCATGCTGTGCAGGCATCCCATCGAGCAATAGGGTTGCTAAGAGCTGAATTGCACCCGCCTCCCCCGCCCATTCATAGGCTGAGGTCCTACTCCTCCATCTGATACTATCTGGAGACAGAGCCTTTAGGAGGTAATTAAAGTTAAACGAGGTCTGAGAGGGTGAAGCCCGAATCGGATAAGACTGTGGTTGGATAAGAAGAGGAAGAGACACCAGCTCTCTAGCCCCACCCTCTCTCTCTCTCTCCTGCTCCCCCCACCTGCTTGTAAAGACTCAGCCAGAAGGCGGCTGTCTGCAAGCCGGGAAAAGAGTCCTCATCTACACCCCGCCATGCTGACTTCCTGGCTCAGGCTGATCTCAGGCTTCCAGCCTCCGGAAGAGTGAGAAAATAAATTTCTGTTCTTCAACTCCTCCTCCTCCTCTGCTACCCATCTAGGGTATTTTATTCTGGCAGCCTGAATGGACTAAGACATATTTCTCTGTATTAGTCAAGGTTCTCGCCAGAGAAACTGAACCTTAACCCAATTATTAATAACAAAATTGTTTCCATTTTTAAAGGAATTTACCCTCTCGCAGGCCCTGTGCTAAACTATCACTTTTAATTTCCCTCATTGCAGACTCAAGGACATGAAGGTGTAAGAGATTAAGCAATTTGTTGAAAATCATTGAACTGGTAAGTGGTCAAGCCAGGGTTTGAACCTGAGCAATCCAGCTCTAAGTGTTAAGACTATCTCGTCGGTGGGAATTTTTCATGAACCTTTTTTCCTGTATTGAATTTTTTGGCCCCACCCCGCGTGGCATGTGCAATCTAAGCTCCTTGACTAGGGATTGAACCCATGGCCCCCGCAATGGGATTAGGAGGCCTAACCACTGGACCGCCCAGAGAATTCCCTGTATTGATTTTTGATTCTTTATTCTTGGCTGTGCTGGGTCTTCATTGCTTCTCAGGCTTTTCTCTAGTTGGGGCGAGTGGGGCCCACGCTCTCGTTGCGGGGCAGGGTCTAAGGGCAAGTAGGCTTTAGAAGGTGCAGTTCCCTGACTCTAGACCACAGGCTCAGCAGTTGTGACACACAGGTTTAGCTGCTCTGAGGCGCGTGGGATCTTCCCAGATCAGGGATCGAACACATATTTCTGTCTTGGCAAGCAGATTCTTTACCACTCAGCCACCAGGGAAGCCCTCCTGTATGATTTTTAAAGTGATACATCACTTCTGGAATCTAAAGAAAATAATAAAGCTAAGAGCTTCATTTTTGAAATGAAAAAAGGAAGGTCACCAAGCATTTGCAAGCTGGGGAGAGGGCCCAACCAGAAGGAAGGTATCAAAAATGTAAAGAGATGGGGCTTCCCTGGTGGTCCAGTGGGTAAAGAGTCTGCCTTGCAGTGCAGGGGGCACCGGTTCCATCCCTGGCCAGGGGAGATCCCACCCGCCGTGGAGCAGCTGGGCCAGTGTGTCCAATTACCAGCCAGCGCTCTGGAGCACACACGCCCAGAGCCCGTGCTCTGCAACAAGAGAGGCCACTGCGATGGGAGGCCCACACATGCGAAAGAATAAAAAATAGATGGATAAAAATAAATGAACGGTGACTTAGAGGCAAAAAAAGAAAAAAAAGGAAAGAGATATGAGTAATTGTTCTTCCAAAGATACTGACCAAGGATGAGGGCAGGACTTCCCGGTGGTCCAGTGGTTAAGACTCCAAGCTTCCATTGCAAGGAGAACTGGTTGGATCCCTGATCAGGGAATGATTAATACACTCCTACGTGCTCAGAGCGGGCAAAAAAAAAAAAAAAAAGGAAGATGAGTGAGAGGTCCTTTACTTTTTACGTCAACTAGTCAACTTCATGTGTGTGAGGGTTAGAGCCACTGAAGTAATATGTGCTTAAAGGGTTTTCCCAACGTCCAGAGCATGTTGCACCACCTGGAGGGGTGAGGTGGGAGGTAGGAGGGAAGCTCGAGAGGGAAGGGACGTGTGTATACGTACAGCTGATTCACATTGTACGGCAGAAACCAGCAACATTATAAAGCAATTATCTCCCATTTAAAAATTAAAAAAAAAAAAAATTCCTTGGTGGTCCAATGGTTAAGAATCTTCCTTGTAATGCCGGGGACGTGGGTTCAATCCCTGGTTGGAGACCTAGGAATCCCACGTGCCGCAGGGCAACTAAGCCGACACACAACTGCTGAGCCTGCGAGCCACAACAAAAGGTCCCACATGCCGCAACCAGGACCTGATACAGCTAAATAAATATTAAAAAAAAAAAAAAGAGTGTGCCACAGTCAAGAGAAACTTGAGGCTCCTTGAAGCTGCATTAATAGAGGTGCATGCCCAGAACGAGGGAGGTGAGCCTCACGGCAGTGGCCGTACCTCCAGTCTATGTCTTATTCTGGCTGTTCATTTTAAGAACATCAGTGAACTGGAGTATATTCAAAGAGGTAACCAAGACGGTGGGGGAAGGGTGCGAGGAGGGTGTGAATATCATGGGAAAGCAGAGGTGTTTAGCTTGAGAAAGAGAAGATTCAGGATGGGGGAGGTGAGAACTGACCTTTAGATCCAGACCGCTGTCGTCACAGCTGCCTAAATACGGTAGATGGTGAGCTTCCTGTCCCCGGTGGTATGCAAACCATGACTTGGCCACCTGTTGATGTGGGTGTATGGTCGGATTGATTGCATGTGCGGTTGGACCACAGGGCCATAGAGGCCTCTTTCACACTGAGTGTGTGTGCGACTCTTGTTTGGGGAAAGATGCGGGAGGGCTTACCCTGAAGAAGAGTGCCCTGAACTGAATGTGTATGTCTCCCTGAAATTCGCTTGTGGCGGACCTCAGCCGTGTGGCTGTGTGTAGAGACAGAGCCACGAAGGAAGTTGTTAAGGACTGGATGGGTGCTCTTACAAGAAGAGATGCCAGGGAGCTCCCCTCCTCTTCTCCGTCTCTCACGGGCACCAAGGAAAGGCCCGTGAGGACCCAGCGAAAAGGCAGCTCTCTGCAAGTGAGGAAGCGGTTTCTCCAAAACAGGGTTGGCACCTCGATCTTGGACAAAAAAAGAGGAAGGGACGTGTGTATACGTACAGCTGATTCACATTGTACGGCAGAAACCAGCAACATTATAAAGCAATTATCTCCCATTTAAAAATTAAAAAAAAAAAAAATTCCTTGGTGGTCCAATGGTTAAGAATCTTCCTTGTAATGCCGGGGACGTGGGTTCAATCCCTGGTTGGAGACCTAGGAATCCCACGTGCCGCAGGGCAACTAAGCCGACACACAACTGCTGAGCCTGCGAGCCACAACAAAAGGTCCCACATGCCGCAACCAGGACCTGATACAGCTAAATAAATATTAAAAAAAAAAAAAAGAGTGTGCCACAGTCAAGAGAAACTTGAGGCTCCTTGAAGCTGCATTAATAGAGGTGCATGCCCAGAACGAGGGAGGTGAGCCTCACGGCAGTGGCCGTACCTCCAGTCTATGTCTTATTCTGGCTGTTCATTTTAAGAACATCAGTGAACTGGAGTATATTCAAAGAGGTAACCAAGACGGTGGGGGAAGGGTGCGAGGAGGGTGTGAATATCATGGGAAAGCAGAGGTGTTTAGCTTGAGAAAGAGAAGATTCAGGATGGGGGAGGTGAGAACTGACCTTTAGATCCAGACCGCTGTCGTCACAGCTGCCTAAATACGGTAGATGGTGAGCTTCCTGCCCCCGGTGGTATGCAAACCATGACTTGGCCACCTGTTGATGTGGGTGTATGGTCGGATTGATTGCATGTGCGGTTGGACCACAGGGCCATAGAGGCCTCTTTCACACTGAGTGTGTGTGCGACTCTTGTTTGGGGAAAGATGCGGGAGGGCTTACCCTGAAGAAGAGTGCCCTGAACTGAATGTGTATGTCTCCCTGAAATTCGCTTGTGGCGGACCTCAGCCGTGTGGCTGTGTGTAGAGACAGAGCCACGAAGGAAGTTGTTAAGGACTGGATGGGTGCTCTTACAAGAAGAGATGCCAGGGAGCTCCCCTCCTCTTCTCCGTCTCTCACGGGCACCAAGGAAAGGCCCCGTGAGGACCCAGCGAAAAGGCAGCTCTCTGCAAGTGAGGAAGCGGTTTCTCACCAGGAACCCAGTCGGTTGGCACCTCGATCTTGGACTTTCCTGCCTCCAGAAGTGTGAGAAATGAATTTCTGTCCTTTAAGCCCCCGGGTCTGTGGTATGCGTCGTGGCTGGAGCTGACTGAGACGGAGAGTTCCTACAGCAACTTCACTAATGGGATTGAGGAGGAATCTCACCTCCTTCCTCCCCTGCAGCCTCCGATTTTTCACAGTGGATGGAACAGACCTTCCTCGCTGTTACGGTCTCAAGTCCAGTGGGACACGGACATACAGGAGTAACAGTAAAGGGCTTGGGAAGGTGTTAAGAGTATAAGACTGACTTAAATAGTTGTTAATCCTGTTGATAATAGTATTTGGGAGTACTGCCTTTTCACTTTTTCTTTTTCTGGCTTTCCTAGCACTAACGTCCTCCTCTCCTGAAATCGCATCTTAATCTTGTATGCCTCTCTCCCCAGGGGAGCACACGACTCTGCTAAGTCCCATGGACTCTATTCCCTAGGCCATATTAATTCATGGCCAGTCAGGATACGTGACCCATGCATGTGTACTAAGTTGCTTGAGTCATACCTGACTCTGCGACCCCACGGACTGTAGCCCACCAGGCTCCTCTGTCTGTGGGATTCTCCAGGCAAGAATCCTGGAGTGGGTTGCCACGCCCTTCTCCAGGAGATCTGACTCACGGACTGAACTTACATTTCTGACATCTTTTGCATTGGCAGGTGGGTTCTTTACCACTAATAAGGCTCCATGCAATTTAATGCTTTGATGCAGAGGTCGGATTGATTGCATGTGCGGTTGGACCACAGGGCCATAGAGGCCTCTTTCACACTGAGTGTGTGTGCGACTCTTGTTTGGGAAAGATGCGGAGGGCTTGCCCTGAAGAAGGGTGCCCTGAACTGAATGTGTATGTCTCCCTGAAATTCGCTTGTGGCGGACCTCAGCCGTGTGGCTGTGTGTAGAGACAGAGCCACGAAGGAAGTTGTTAAGGACTGGATGGGTGCTCTTACAAGAAGAGATGCCAGGGAGCTCCCCTCCTCTTCTCCGTCTCTCACGGGCACCAAGGAAAGGCCCCGTGAGGACCCAGCGAAAAGGCAGCTCTCTGCAAGTGAGGAAGCGGTTTCTCACCAGGAACCCAGTCGGTTGGCACCTCGATCTTGGACTTTCCTGCCTCCAGAAGTGTGAGAAATGAATTTCTGTCCTTTAAGCCCCCGGGTCTGTGGTATGCGTCGTGGCTGGAGCTGACTGAGACGGAGAGTTCCTACAGCAACTTCACTAATGGGATTGAGGAGGAATCTCACCTCCTTCCTCCCCTGCAGCCTCCGATTTTTCACAGTGGATGGAACAGACCTTCCTCGCTGTTACGGTCTCAAGTCCAGTGGGACACGGACATACAGGAGTAACAGTAAAGGGCTTGGGAAGGTGTTAAGAGTATAAGACTGACTTAAATAGTTGTTAATCCTGTTGATAATAGTATTTGGGAGTACTGCCTTTTCACTTTTTCTTTTTCTGGCTTTCCTAGCACTAACGTCCTCCTCTCCTGAAATCGCATCTTAATCTTGTATGCCTCTCTCCCCAGGGGAGCACACGACTCTGCTAAGTCCCATGGACTCTATTCCCTAGGCCATATTAATTCATGGCCAGTCAGGATACGTGACCCATGCATGTGTACTAAGTTGCTTGAGTCATACCTGACTCTGCGACCCCACGGACTGTAGCCCACCAGGCTCCTCTGTCTGTGGGATTCTCCAGGCAAGAATCCTGGAGTGGGTTGCCACGCCCTTCTCCAGGAGATCTGACTCACGGACTGAACTTACATTTCTGACATCTTTTGCATTGGCAGGTGGGTTCTTTACCACTAATAAGGCTCCATGCAATTTTTAATGAGACAGAGCAAAGATTCCATGCAGGCCTGGAGCAGAGAGGATGAGCGACTGCAGATAGCTCATGGCCACAAAGAGAGAACTTGCCACAGAATTGAGTCAACATATAGGAAATGACCCAAGAGATGCAGTCATTAGGAGTCAGAGCCCCTGGATCCAGCTGTGCCTGAAAGCCAGACATTTTAGTGAAATGAGACAGTAAGTTCCCTTTTGGTTTCAGCCAAAAGAATCAATTTTCTTTCACTTGAAACTGAAAGAATCTTGACTATGTGCCTTAAAGGTACATAACTGTGCCTTAAAGTGCTGCAATGATTGTACAAAGCACAACAGGAGCAGAAAAGAGGCAACTACTAATTACATGCCTGGAGTCGGGTGGAGGGAGCATCCAGGGAAGGCTTCACAGAGGAGGGGATCCCTCGAACTGGACTCGGAAGGATAAAGAACTCACTGTGCTGAAAATAAGAGAGGCCATTCCGAAGGTTTGTAAAAATGTCATTGGGGAAACCAAGAAATACAAATCTAAATCACCTAATGGACAATGAGAAAAATCACCCTGAAAAAAAAACACCCCAGAAAGCATTTGCACTGAATGACACAAAAAGTACACATTTAAACATGTGGGTTGAAGCTAAAACAATACTTAGAGGGAAATGCGTAGTTTTATGTTCACGAATTCAAAAAAGAACAAGAGCTATAAAGGAAAGCATCAAACACCCCTCTCAAGAATGTGAGAAAAGAGCAGCAAGATAAAAGCAGAACGTAGAAGAAGGGAAATCATCACCATAAGAAGAGACTGACGTTGATGCTTGGAAGAAAACAACAAAATTCTGTAAGGCAATTTTCCTTCAATTAAAGAAAACATTAGGGCTTCCCTGGTAGCTCACTGGTGAAGAGTTTGCCTGCCAACACAGGAGACGCGGGTTTGATCCCTGGTCCGGGAAGATCCCACCTGCTGAGGAGCAGCTAAGCCCGTGAGCCACAGCTATGGAGCCCGTGCTCTAGAGCCTCAGAGCCGCAACTATGGAGCCCGTGGGCTGCAACTACTGAAGCCCATGTGCCCTAGAGCCCGAGGTCCACACCAAGAGAAGTCACTGCAACAAGAAATCTGCTCACCTCAGCTAGAGAGAAGCCCTCACTCTCTGCAACTAGAGAAGAGCCTGCAGCAGCAGTGAAAACCCAGAATAGCCGAAAATAGATCAATAAAATTAAAAAAATAATAATTTAAAAAGAAAGAGACTGAAAAAAAAAATAAGAAAGAAAGAGGAAGGACGTGTGCCCCCAGCAGAGACACGCAGTATTCGGGGAATGCAGGCCTTGGTGTGGGTGAGCAAGAGGGAAGTGGTGAAGCCATGGCCCGCCGAGGAAGCTGGTACCCAGAGCCACAGAGGGCGCTCTGCAGGATGGAGGGCTGGGGCCCCATCGGGCCCTCTGAGCTGGCCTGCACATGAGGGGCTGAGATGCCCGGGGCCGGCCAAAGAGGAGATGAAAAACCACAGGACGCCAAGCTCAGTTCCACAGAAGAACCGGCCTCTGTCGCCACGGCCGCCTGATGCCCACTGCCACCTTGGCACAGGTCCCCTTCCTGGTGAGGGAGGCGCGCCCAGCTCCCTGCCGCCGTCTCTTAGGAGCCCTGGAAGGATGGCGAACTGGCTCTCTCCACCTCAGGGTTGTGGACATTTGGGGCGCATCATTTTTCTTTTTGCTGTGGGGTAATTCCCTGCCTCATAGGACAGTGAGCAGCATCTCAGGCTTCTTGACGCCGGCAGCGACCACCAGAAGTGTCCCCAGACGTGGCCAAGGGTGTGGTGGTGGGAGGCGTCCTGGAGCCACACTCCTCCTCACGATGTCTTGGTGTGAACCCAGCCCTCAGGGCCGAGCGACACTTCCTCTGTCTCTCTCTCTTTCGGCTGTGCTGGGTCTTCGTTGTGGCCCGCGGGCTTTCTCTACTTGCCACGAAGGAGGGCTCCTCTCTAGCTGCGGTGCTTAGTTCTCGTTGCAGTGACTTCTCTGGTTGCAGAGCGCAGGCTCTAGGGTGCAAGGGCTTCAGTAGTTGTGGCGTGTGGACTTTAGAGCTGAGTAGTTGTGAAGCACGGGTTTAGTTGCTCGACAGCATCTGGGATCTTCCTGGACCAGGGATGGAACTCATGGCCTCAGCATTGACAGGCGGACTCTTAACCACTGGACCAGCAGGGACGTCCCCACCCCCACTTTGGATTCATCTCAGGAGATGGGCATCCCTGGCATCCCGAGTCAGGCTGACTTACAGATGACAAGTCCCGTCCGGCCTCAAATCCCGCGTGTGACTCCCAGGGCTCTGCTTTTCCTTCCAGCATCACCTCCCACCTCACTCACCTCATCCTGTGTGTTCCAGCCAGGCTGGGCTGTCCCCTCAGGACTTCACCGGTGCTGTGCCCTCCACCAGGTGCCCTCTCACCCCGCCACCTCCTGGGAAACTGGTCGTCATTCCTCAGATTTCGATAGAGATGTCACCTCCTACAGGAAGCTTTCCTTGATGTCCCAAGGTCTCGGGGGTCACGTCCTGTCCTCCAGCCCCTCCCAGGGCTTTGGGCAGGACTGATGGGAAGTCCCCATCCTCCTGAATCACTCTGATGGGTACCAGTCTCCTCTGATGCCTTCTAAGGTACAAAATCCCCTTCCTGAGCATGGTAGTTCTTTTTTAGACCCCTCGAAAGGCACCTGCCTCTTTCCATTTTATGGCATTAGTGGAAGATTCCAGCCCAGTGGACCTCACATGGACATGCCCGTGCCCGGAGCTACTCCTAACGGGATCACCATGAGTGCATCCTGGGACCACCTCTCCTCTCTGCCTGCCCCGAGCTCAGTGAGCCGGCCTGGCAAAGATGAGCCTCTCCGGGCTGGGAGGATGGCATTGGGGACCCATGAAAGACCAAGTTCTCTTCTGTGAGTGGTGTGGAAGGATAGTCGAGAAGAAGGAGCTGCGACGTTCAGAGTCCAGACAGTTTCCCCGCCTCCGCCTCGCCCCAACCATCTTAGGACGCAGCCTGGTTATTTCCCTGAAACCCATATGCAAATTGTGGTGCCTGGCCTGGAGGGTCCTGATCGCTCTGGGGCTGAGGTGGGAGCAGGTGGAGGACACAGGTGCGCCTAACAGCTGTGCTCAGCGCACGGCTTCAGACAGCCGCTGGCAGCGCTTCCCGGTGGCCCAGCGGCTAAGACGCCGAGGCCCCAGTGCCGGAGGCCCAGGTTCGATTCCCGGTCACGGACCTAGATCCCACGTGCCTCCACTAAGCGTTTGCAGGCCGCGACTAAAGACTCCCCCCTGCCACAAAGAAGATCGGAGACCATGCGCGCCATACCTGAGACCGGGCAGAGCAGCCACATACATAAATACATATTAAACAAAAAATCAGCAGCAGGTGACGATTAGGACTTACTGTGTACACCTCCCTCTTACCCCGGGCTGATCACCTCCCACCTCACTCACCTCATCCTGTGTGTTCCAGCCAGGCTGGGCTGTCCCCTCAGGACTTCACCGGTGCTGTGCCCTCCACCAGGTGCCCTCTCACCCCGCCACCTCCTGGGAAACTGGTCGTCATTCCTCAGATTTCGATAGAGATGTCACCTCCTACAGGAAGCTTTCCTTGATGTCCCAAGGTCTCGGGGGTCACGTCCTGTCCTCCAGCCCCTCCCAGGGCTTTGGGCAGGACTGATGGGAAGTCCCCATCCTCCTGAATCACTCTGATGGGTACCAGTCTCCTCTGATGCCTTCTAAGGTACAAAATCCCCTTCCTGAGCATGGTAGTTCTTTTTTAGACCCCTCGAAAGGCACCTGCCTCTTTCCATTTTATGGCATTAGTGGAAGATTCCAGCCCAGTGGACCTCACATGGACATGCCCGTGCCCGGAGCTACTCCTAACGGGATCACCATGAGTGCATCCTGGGACCACCTCTCCTCTCTGCCTGCCCCGAGCTCAGTGAGCCGGCCTGGCAAAGATGAGCCTCTCCGGGCTGGGAGGATGGCATTGGGGACCCATGAAAGACCAAGTTCTCTTCTGTGAGTGGTGTGGAAGGATAGTCGAGAAGAAGGAGCTGCGACGTTCAGAGTCCAGACAGTTTCCCCGCCTCCGCCTCGCCCCAACCATCTTAGGACGCAGCCTGGTTATTTCCCTGAAACCCATATGCAAATTGTGGTGCCTGGCCTGGAGGGTCCTGATCGCTCTGGGGCTGAGGTGGGAGCAGGTGGAGGACACAGGTGCGCCTAACAGCTGTGCTCAGCGCACGGCTTCAGACAGCCGCTGGCAGCGCTTCCCGGTGGCCCAGCGGCTAAGACGCCGAGGCCCCAGTGCCGGAGGCCCAGGTTCGATTCCCGGTCACGGACCTAGATCCCACGTGCCTCCACTAAGCGTTTGCAGGCCGCGACTAAAGACTCCCCCCTGCCACAAAGAAGATCGGAGACCATGCGCGCCATACCTGAGACCGGGCAGAGCAGCCACATACATAAATACATATTAAACAAAAAATCAGCAGCAGGTGACGTGATTAGGACTTACTGTGCAGAGCGCTAGCATCTTCTTTAGTCTCCCCCATGGGCCCAGGAGGCAGCTGCTTCTATCACCCCATCTTACAGAGGAAGAAACTGAGGCCCCAAGAGATCGAGTTACTCGTCCACGGTCGCTCGAGTGGACGCATTACGAAACGAAGCAGCAATGTGAGCCTGGACAGTGTGCTCGCCACCACCCTGTCCTCTTTCTCACAAACGGCCACGCACGCCCCTGCGTGTGCATCTGAACGAGTCTCACACTCATGTGCCCATGAAAGCACAGCCCTGCTCGGGCAGCCCTGTGCGTGTGCCATCCACGCTCAGAGAGGCAGATTCCCAGGTGTCCGGAGACGCATCACGGGCGGTCCCGTGGGCTGGCGAGGACTCCCTCGCTCGCTCACACGCCCTCTCAAGCACACACACCCACAGGCGTGCACAGTCCCTGGTCGCGAGGCTGCACAGAAACCACGCCACGCTCCCGCCCACCCACATTCGCCCGCGTGCAGGCGCGCACACGTGGAGAGGGGGGAGGGGCGCACATGCGTAGACGCGCAAGCCCTGTGATCAAATCAAACGGATCCCAGTTACTGAGTATTTACTCTGCAGAGGGGCTTCCTAGGAGGCTCAGATGGTGAACAGTCCACCTGTCAATGGGCGAGACGCAGCTTTGATCTCTCGATCAGAAAGATCCCCTGGAGGCAGAAATGGCAAGATTTCCATGGACAGAGGAGCCGGGAGGGCTACAGCTCACGGGTGTCTCAAAGAGTCGGACAGGACTGACCGCAACTGAGCATGCGAGCACTCAACAGAGTGGAGGCCTCCCGCACGTCAGAGGCTGAGGACCACTCTCCACACGTACACACAGGAGGAGACCCCTCCCTCTTTGCCGGAGCCACAGGGCACACCCCGAGTCTCAGCAGGAGATGGCTGTGCTGGGGACAGACTGCAGCATCATTTTTAGCACCTCCTGTGGTCTGAGGGTGCCCAAGCCTACGCCAGTCCGAGTGAAACTAGACCATGCGCGCCATACCTGAGACCGGGCAGAGCAGCCACATACATAAATACATATTAAACAAAAAATCAGCAGCAGGTGACGTGATTAGGACTTACTGTGCAGAGCGCTAGCATCTTCTTTAGTCTCCCCCATGGGCCCAGGAGGCAGCTGCTTCTATCACCCCATCTTACAGAGGAAGAAACTGAGGCCCCAAGAGATCGAGTTACTCGTCCACGGTCGCTCGAGTGGACGCATTACGAAACGAAGCAGCAATGTGAGCCTGGACAGTGTGCTCGCCACCACCCTGTCCTCTTTCTCACAAACGGCCACGCACGCCCCTGCGTGTGCATCTGAACGAGTCTCACACTCATGTGCCCATGAAAGCACAGCCCTGCTCGGGCAGCCCTGTGCGTGTGCCATCCACGCTCAGAGAGGCAGATTCCCAGGTGTCCGGAGACGCATCACGGGCGGTCCCGTGGGCTGGCGAGGACTCCCTCGCTCGCTCACACGCCCTCTCAAGCACACACACCCACAGGCGTGCACAGTCCCTGGTCGCGAGGCTGCACAGAAACCACGCCACGCTCCCGCCCACCCACATTCGCCCGCGTGCAGGCGCGCACACGTGGAGAGGGGGGAGGGGCGCACATGCGAGACGCGCAAGCCCTGTGATCAAATCAAACGGATCCCAGTTACTGAGTATTTACTCTGCAGAGGGGCTTCCTAGGAGGCTCAGATGGTGAACAGTCCACCTGTCAATGGGCGAGACGCAGCTTTGATCTCTCGATCAGAAAGATCCCCTGGAGGCAGAAATGGCAAGATTTCCATGGACAGAGGAGCCGGGAGGGCTACAGCTCACGGGTGTCTCAAAGAGTCGGACAGGACTGACCGCAACTGAGCATGCGAGCACTCAACAGAGTGGAGGCCTCCCGCACGTCAGAGGCTGAGGACCACTCTCCACACGTACACACAGGAGGAGACCCCTCCCTCTTTGCCGGAGCCACAGGGCACACCCCGAGTCTCAGCAGGAGATGGCTGTGCTGGGGACAGACTGCAGCATCATTTTTAGCACCTCCTGTGGTCTGAGGGTGCCCAAGCCTACGTCAGTCCGAGTGAAACTAGACCATGATCCAAGTGACAGATTCACATACTCCCATGTGTGCATGGGTGTGTGTGTGTGTGTGTGCACGTGTGCCAGCCCCCTAGCGCCCCCAGGGCCTCCCCCGCCCAGAGCCCCTGCCCCAGAGCCCCCACCCTTCTCCTCATCACCCATCTTGCACCTCAGGGAGCTGTGGCCCCGCGACACCTGGGTCTTCCAAGAGGCTGCACACGCAGGGAGGAAGGGCTGCAATGACTTGACTTCCAGGCAGCTGTGGTGAGTTTCTGCAAAGACTCCCTTCCTCAAAGAGGCTCCTCTTTACTGAAAGTTCAGGCTGCCGTGGTTTCCCCACACGTACACGGGGAAAAGGTCAAACTTACAAAAAATATTTACCAAGAGCTGTCCGTTAGTCAATCAACAAGCGTTTACTGACAGCAGCAGCCTGCACGCTGGGCTCGGTGCCATGGGGTAAAGGGGGCGAGAAAGAAGCCCAGACCTTGTTTTTCAAAGGTCAGGCACCACAAAGGCACTGTGGTTAGCCGTCGTGGGGAGAGGAGAGGGGTCCAGGCAGAGAGAGAGGCACGCACAGATCCGGGGGTGGGGAAGCCTGTGCTGGTGAGACCAAACCAAGGCCTCTGTGGTCCCCCCAAATCACAACTGGCGGTGTGCTGATCAGCCATCAAAAGGCAAAAACAAAGCCCTGGTATATGGTGTACGATGCTTTTCATCATGCAAACCCTTCCACCTGGCCACCTTCAAGCTACCCATACGGTGTCATGGAGTAAAGATGTCACGTGCTGAGTAAAGACGACATAGTCACCCTTGGGAGCTGGTGGGAACCGGCCTCAGGATGCTTATCCACCTCCTTCTCTTCCCAGGGACACGTGGGGGATGCAGCCAGGGCCTCGATGCCCAGCGAAGGGCAAGAATCCCAGTTAGGCAGGCTCTGGGATGAGAACAAAATCACTTGTCCATCCTTCGATGCCTCTTCTGATATGTCCTTTTGTGAACTCAGTACCCATCCTGATGGACTCACCTCAAGGTGTCTCAGATCATCCCTACCTGAGCTGATGGAGAAGCACAGGTGTGAGCAGCCCAGAGGAGAGGCATCTAACCGGAGCCTGGGGAGCCAGAGGATTTCCTGGAGAAGGGGGCCTCTAAGGGGAGGGAGAATGGACTGAGGCAGTGAATAAGGGCAGAAACGAGTATTTCCAAGCCGAGGAAACAGCCTGTGCAGTGACTTAGCCATCTTATGCCCTTTTTGGTTAACCCAGAAAAAGCATCTTGTTTAGCAGAGTTCTTAAATGAGCTGGTTCTCATCTAAGTGCTCTGCAAGTCTCCACTCATTTCATTCTCAGATGACCCTGTGAGGTGCTTACTGCGTTTAGCCCCATTGTACAGATGGGACAACTGAGAGGAGAGACATTCAGTCAACATGCTGGCTGACTGGTTAGCTCTGTCTCCCCAGTAAGCGTCTGAAGTGGGTGTGGTTTGGGGAAATTTGAGGGAGTACCCAGACATGGCAACCAACTGCAAATTTATTTTGGGGTTTAATTAAATGTCAGAGTGTGGGAAGTGATCCGTTCGGCAAAGCATACCACTCGACCTGATGCTTCACACACAAGCAAGGCCAGGGCGTTGTCTGTTGGGAGATTGTCGGCTGAGGATGTCCAGCCGTCCATCAGTAGGCCTCGGCCGGCATCGTCATGTCTTGGTCCAGCAGGGATGTTTGCACTGAGCCTTTGTTCACTTTTGGTTTTATTTTTATGTAGTTTTCCTTATGTATTTATTTCATAGAGCACTTCCTCTGAACTCGGCCCTGGTCTGGGGACTAAGAGACACAGAAGAAATATTTGATAGTTTCTGTCCTCAAGAGAAGCAGGAGTAGCAACTTTCTGTATGTTCACAGCTCCTGGTCAGGGTAAAGATGTCACGTGCTGAGTCGAAGGGGGGAACCGGCCTCAGGATGCTTATCCACCTCCTTCTCTTCCAGGGACACGTGGGGGATGCAGCCAGGGCCTCGATGCCCAGCGAAGGGCAAGAATCCCAGTTAGGCAGGCTCTGGGATGAGAACAAAATCACTTGTCCATCCTTCGATGCCTCTTCTGATATGTCCTTTTGTGAACTCAGTACCCATCCTGATGGACTCACCTCAAGGTGTCTCAGATCATCCCTACCTGAGCTGATGGAGAAGCACAGGTGTGAGCAGCCCAGAGGAGAGGCATCTAACCGGAGCCTGGGGAGCCAGAGGATTTCCTGGAGAAGGGGGCCTCTAAGGGGAGGGAGAATGGACTGAGGCAGTGAATAAGGGCAGAAACGAGTATTTCCAAGCCGAGGAAACAGCCTGTGCAGTGACTTAGCCATCTTATGCCCTTTTTGGTTAACCCAGAAAAAGCATCTTGTTTAGCAGAGTTCTTAAATGAGCTGGTTCTCATCTAAGTGCTCTGCAAGTCTCCACTCATTTCATTCTCAGATGACCCTGTGAGGTGCTTACTGCGTTTAGCCCCATTGTACAGATGGGACAACTGAGAGGAGAGACATTCAGTCAACATGCTGGCTGACTGGTTAGCTCTGTCTCCCCAGTAAGCGTCTGAAGTGGGTGTGGTTTGGGGAAATTTGAGGGAGTACCCAGACATGGCAACCAACTGCAAATTTATTTTGGGGTTTAATTAAATGTCAGAGTGTGGGAAGTGATCCGTTCGGCAAAGCATACCACTCGACCTGATGCTTCACACACAAGCAAGGCCAGGGCGTTGTCTGTTGGGAGATTGTCGGCTGAGGATGTCCAGCCGTCCATCAGTAGGCCTCGGCCGGCATCGTCATGTCTTGGTCCAGCAGGGATGTTTGCACTGAGCCTTTGTTCACTTTTGGTTTTTATTTTTATGTAGTTTTACTTATGTATTTATTTCATAGAGCACTTCCTCTGAACTCGGCCCTGGTCTGGGGACTAAGAGACACAGAAGAAATATTTGATAGTTTCTGTCCTCAAGAGAAGCAGGAGTAGCAACTTTCTGTATGTTCAACACTTTCCATTATTAAAAACACACACTGACAAATCATACGTGATTATAAAAAAAATGTACGTGAAAGAGAACAGCTCTGCCCCGTGTGTAGTGAAGGAGTCTGTGGAAATGCCCGGTGTAACTGGGTCTTCAGTGATGACGTTTCATCAGTGGTGAGCAATGAATGGAAGGACGAGAAAGTGGGAATGCCTGTTAGTAATGGGTTAGGGGTTTTTTGGGTAGGAGGGGAAGAGAGGTGTGGTGGACCATGACGTACTTAGATAGTAGCGATGGACTCAACATTGTGAATATATTAAGCCCCAGTAAATTGTCTATTTGTATTGTATATTTTAAGGTATTTAGAATGGAGAATTTTATGTTATGTAAGTTGGATCTTAAAAAAATCCTGGCGGTTGACTTTCAGCCGGCCAGTCGGGGCAACAGACTCCCCATCCTAGAACCCTGGCTCAGTCTGTCCGCAGCCTCGCTGAGAAGGCCCCGGCGCTGGTCAGCACTGCTGTGGCCTACTCGACGTCTCCATTGGCCATGTTTTGGTACTATGCCAAGGCTGAGTTGGTTCCTCCAACCCCTGCTGACAACCCTGCAGCTATTCAGAGCTTGAAAAAAAGTATCAATAGTGCTAAAACGGGTAGCTTCCAACAGTTAAAGCTCCACGGAACGGTTCAGCGGCCACTGACGTGTGGATGTGGTTTTATGTGGGCGAGATCCTAGGGGAAAGGCTGTCATTGGTCAGTTTTAATCACATGCCCATCCATGAACCAATCACTACACAGAGTGGGGGAAGGAACACTCTGATTGGCCAAGCCTGAGTCATGTGCCCTATTGGGAAGCTGAGATTGAGCTCAGTTCTTTGGAAATGACATGAACGAAGAATAGGAAGAGACTATTCCCAAGAAAGGCGAGGTCCTATTAATAGAAGAAGAAGGAAATGGTGGGCAGTTGCAAGCAGACCCTCTCTGCCGGAGGATGGAGATGCCCAGTGGAAACATGGGGGAGGGCACACTTGGCAGATGGAAGGGCAGGAGCAAAGGCTTTGGGTTTGCAAATACACGGTGTGGTCTGGGTACAGTGGCCAGGTCGTGATGTCTAGGAGGTCCTAGGTATGATTCGAACACCGATTCTGGTGTGTGTTGTGTGTGTTTCTACACCACCAAACAATTAGCTCCATTCTGTCACTATATGCCCGGAGACAGCATCAGCTCCTACAGGTTGGGGGCTCAGTCCTACAAAACTGACCCCCTCCGCAGTTCAGGCTGGGCCTCCCTGGTGGCTCAGATGGTAAACAATCTGCCTGCAATGCAGGAAACTCAGGTTCGATTCCTGGGTCTGGAAGATCCCCTGGAAAAGGGAATGGCTACCCACTCCAGGATTCTTGCCTGGAGAATTCCATGGACGGAGGAGCCTGGTGGGCTACAGTCAATGGGGTCGCAAGGAATCATACATGACTGAGCAACTAATGGACTACTTCAGACACCAGTTGCAAGTCTAGACTGTCCTCTGAGCTTCTGATCAACTTGCAATAGAGTGGAGGTTCCAACAACCCCCTAGTCAGGTTTGATTAATTTGCTAGCTCATATGGCTGAGAGAAACATTTTCAGTCAGTTCAGTTCAGTAGCTCAGTCATGTCCAACTCTTCGCAAGCCTATGAACTACAGCACATCAGGCTTCCCTGTCCTTCACCATCTCCCAGAGCTTGCTCAAACTCATGTCCATTGACCCAGTGATGCCAGCCAACCATCTCTTCCTCTGTTGTCCCCTTCTCCTTCTGCCCCATGCGTCCAAATTGGGAAGCGGCCACTGACGTGTGGATGTGGTTTTATGTGAGATCCTAGGGGAAAGGCTGTCATTGGTCAGTTTTAATCACATGCCCATCCATGAACCAATCACTACACAGAGTGGGGGAAGGAACACTCTGATTGGCCAAGCCTGAGTCATGTGCCCTATTGGGAAGCTGAGATTGAGCTCAGTTCTTTGGAAATGACATGAACGAAGAATAGGAAGAGACTATTCCCAAGAAAGGCGAGGTCCTATTAATAGAAGAAGAAGGAAATGGTGGGCAGTTGCAAGCAGACCCTCTCTGCCGGAGGATGGAGATGCCCAGTGGAAACATGGGGGAGGGCACACTTGGCAGATGGAAGGGCAGGAGCAAAGGCTTTGGGTTTGCAAATACACGGTGTGGTCTGGGTACAGTGGCCAGGTCGTGATGTCTAGGAGGTCCTAGGTATGATTCGAACACCGATTCTGGTGTGTGTTGTGTGTGTTTCTACACCACCAAACAATTAGCTCCATTCTGTCACTATATGCCCGGAGACAGCATCAGCTCCTACAGGTTGGGGGCTCAGTCCTACAAAACTGACCCCCTCCGCAGTTCAGGCTGGGCCTCCCTGGTGGCTCAGATGGTAAACAATCTGCCTGCAATGCAGGAAACTCAGGTTCGATTCCTGGGTCTGGAAGATCCCCTGGAAAAGGGAATGGCTACCCACTCCAGGATTCTTGCCTGGAGAATTCCATGGACGGAGGAGCCTGGTGGGCTACAGTCAATGGGGTCGCAAGGAATCATACATGACTGAGCAACTAATGGACTACTTCAGACACCAGTTGCAAGTCTAGACTGTCCTCTGAGCTTCTGATCAACTTGCAATAGAGTGGAGGTTCCAACAACCCCCTAGTCAGGTTTGATTAATTTGCTAGCTCATATGGCTGAGAGAAACATTTTCAGTCAGTTCAGTTCAGTAGCTCAGTCATGTCCAACTCTTCGCAAGCCTATGAACTACAGCACATCAGGCTTCCCTGTCCTTCACCATCTCCCAGAGCTTGCTCAAACTCATGTCCATTGACCCAGTGATGCCAGCCAACCATCTCTTCCTCTGTTGTCCCCTTCTCCTTCTGCCTTCTATTTTTCCCAGCATCAGGGTCTTTTCCAATAAGTCATCTCTCTGCATCAGGTGGCTGAAGTATTGGAGCTTCAGCTTCAGCATCAGTCCTTCCAATGGGTTGATTTCCTTTAGAATGGATTGATCTCCAAGAAAGCAAAAGGAATCACTTTCTCGGTTTGATGTCCTTTTACTCTGCACCCACGTGCCGCTTAAAATCATCTTAGGAGAGGGTTTGGGTCCCCAACCTGGCTTACCCCAGTTCGAAGGCATCAATTCTTCAGCCTTTGACCTTCTTTATGGTCCAGCTTTCACATTCATACATGACTACTGGAAAAACCATAGCTCTGACTATGCAGACCTTGGTAGACAAAGTGATGTCTCCTTTTAATATGCTGTCTAGGTATGTCATAGCTTTTCTTCCAAGGAGCAAGCACCTTTTAATTTCATGGCTACAGTCACCGTCTGCAGTGATTTTGGAGCCCAAGAAAATAAAGTCTTTACTGTTTATTCAGGAAGGATTTAACTCAGAAACAGCCAGAAAGAAGAGATGCATAGGGTGAAATGTGGGGAAAGGGCACAGATTTTCCAGGTCATCTGGAGCTGGCCAATCTCCCAGCACCCCTAGATGTTCACCCAACTGGAAACTCTCAAGTCCTGTCCCTTTGAGCTTCTCTGTGGCTTCATCATATCAGCTCTGTTGATTACATCATTGACCATTGGTGATTGAATGCTATCTCTAACCCCTCTCTTCCAATGAGGTTGAAGGGGGGTGTTGTCAGTTCCCCTCTGTCACAAGGTTGGTTTCCTAGGCAACCAGCCTCCAACCTTAGGTGATTTAGGGCTTCCCAAAGGTCACCTCATTTACATAACAAACAATATTTAAGGTTCTGTCACTTAGGAAATTCTGAGGGTTTTAGGAGCTCGGTGCCAGGAACAGAGCTGAAGACCAAACACAAATTTCTTATCATAAGTCGCCCTATCAGACCAGGTCACGTGTCTGGGGAGTCGTATTGCTGCAGGGAGAAGATCCATTCTGGCTCCATGTTGCAAACCGTTTCCTTGACTTGCTTTCCGTTGCTGTTATTATTATAATCATGTTTAATGGCTTGCCTGAGGTCCCTGCCCCTCTGCCCGAGTGTGAGGTAAAATACCTTTGTTCAAGAATCCTGTCCACCTGTAGATGGCAGGAAGAGAGAAGTCAACACTCCCCCTGCATTAGGCTTGCCATTCTAAGAAATGTTTGCAAGATTAATGGCCTTTTTGCTTTGCTTCCTCACCTCCCACTTTGTCTGAGCTATAAAATAACCTGGCATCCAACCCCAATAAGATGACTTTATCTGAGGCGTTAGGCTGCTGTCTTCCTGGTCAGCTGCTTTCCAAATAAAGTCGTTTTCCTCGCCTCAACACCTTGTCTCTTGGATTCATTGGCCTACTGTGCAGTAAGCAGAGCGAGCTTGACTCCCTGACAGTAGGGGCTGAAGGGGGGCTTGCCTGGTGGCTCAGAGGGTAGCGAGTCTGTGTGCCATGCAGGAGACTGGGGTTTGATTCCTAGGCCGAGGCACCTTTAATTTCATGGCTACAGTCACCGTCTGCAGTGATTTTGGAGCCCAAGAAAATAAAGTCTTTACTGTTTATTCAGGAAGGATTTAACTCAGAAACAGCCAGAAAGAAGAGATGCATAGGGTGAAATGTGGGGAAAGGGCACAGATTTTCCAGGTCATCTGGAGCTGGCCAATCTCCCAGCACCCCTAGATGTTCACCCAACTGGAAACTCTCAAGTCCTGTCCCTTTGAGCTTCTCTGTGGCTTCATCATATCAGCTCTGTTGATTACATCATTGACCATTGGTGATTGAATGCTATCTCTAACCCCTCTCTTCCAATGAGGTTGAAGGGGGGTGTTGTCAGTTCCCCTCTGTCACAAGGTTGGTTTCCTAGGCAACCAGCCTCCAACCTTAGGTGATTTAGGGGCTTCCCAAAGGTCACCTCATTTACATAACAAACAATATTTAAGGTTCTGTCACTTAGGAAATTCTGAGGGTTTTAGGAGCTCGGTGCCAGGAACAGAGCTGAAGACCAAACACAAATTTCTTATCATAAGTCGCCCTATCAGACCAGGTCACGTGTCTGGGGAGTCGTATTGCTGCAGGGAGAAGATCCATTCTGGCTCCATGTTGCAAACCGTTTCCTTGACTTGCTTTCCGTTGCTGTTATTATTATAATCATGTTTAATGGCTTGCCTGAGGTCCCTGCCCCTCTGCCCGAGTGTGAGGTAAAATACCTTTGTTCAAGAATCCTGTCCACCTGTAGATGGCAGGAAGAGAGAAGTCAACACTCCCCCTGCATTAGGCTTGCCATTCTAAGAAATGTTTGCAAGATTAATGGCCTTTTTGCTTTGCTTCCTCACCTCCCACTTTGTCTGAGCTATAAAATAACCTGGCATCCAACCCCAATAAGATGACTTTATCTGAGGCGTTAGGCTGCTGTCTTCCTGGTCAGCTGCTTTCCAAATAAAGTCGTTTTCCTCGCCTCAACACCTTGTCTCTTGGATTCATTGGCCTACTGTGCAGTAAGCAGAGCGAGCTTGACTCCCTGACAGTAGGGGCTGAAGGGGGGCTTGCCTGGTGGCTCAGAGGGTAGCGAGTCTGTGTGCCATGCAGGAGACTGGGGTTTGATTCCTAGGCCGAGAAGATCCCCTTGAGGAGGGCATGGCTACCCAAATCTAGTATTCTTGCCTGGGAAATCCCATGGACAGAGAAGCCTGGAGGGCTACAGTCCATGGCTCTCAAAGAGTCGGCCATGCCTGAGGGACTGCGCAGGTGCACAGCTTGGTGGCCTGAAGGGATGAGAAGGGAGGAACTAGGAGCCAGGCTGCAGGGGGCTTGGTCTCTGGCCCGTAGACCCGCATCTTCCAAACTTCTGTCCCTCACCCACGCTGCCACAACTCAGCCCCTCCAGACTGACATGTTTCTCCATCACTTTTATTTTTTGATCTGGATCATTTTTACAGTCTTCATTGAATGTGTTACAGTACTGCTTCTGTCTCATGTTTTAGTTTTTGGCCAAGAACCACATGGGTTCTTGTCTCCCCGATCAGGGATCAAATCCACTCACCCTCCACTGAAAGGCGAATGGAGTCTTAACCACTGGATTGCCAGGGAAGTCCCTCGCCATCACTTTTTTTTTTTTTAATATTTATTTGTTTGTCTGTGCTGGGTCTTAGCTGCAGTATGTGGGATCTAGCAGCCTGACCAGGGATCGAACCCACTGCATTGGAAACCTGGAGTGTTAGCCACTGGACCACTAGAGAAGCCCATCACCATCACTTTTTACTTAAACTTTTTCGTATTGATTTACTTGTTTTATTTAAAGAACTTTTCTCTCTCTCTCTCTCTCTTTTTTTTTTTTAATATTGATTTATGTATTTGACTGTGCTGGGTCTTCGTTGTGGCATGTAGGATCTAGTTCTCCAACCAGGAATCAAACCCCGGGCCGCCTGCACTGAGATCATGCAGTCTTAGCCACTGGACCACCAGGGAAGTTCCAAGAACCTTATTTTTAAAAGAAACGTTGCCAAAGTCACAAGGGAAAGCCAGCTTTTCTCAGTGTCCAGCAATGAAATTAAAAGGAGCATGCTCCTTGGAAGAACTCTGAAAAGCCTAGACAGTATATTAAAAAGCAGAGACATTGAAAGGGGTGGAAAGGCAACATTAGGAATGAAGTCAGATATTTCCAGGAGGACAAGGAGGAACAAACACTTTCTAGCCTAAAATGTTTGCCATGATAAAGATCAACCGTGAAACTAATTTTATTGTCTTAGGGAGGCAAACTATTTTGCGTTGGAATGTCTCATCTAGTCTGGATGGCTGGAGACCATCCTCTGGCTAACTTACGTTAATATTGTGGGTGTGGGTCTAGCAAGGCCTTTACAACCTTAAAATATTCTTTTGATTTATTGTTAATAACCAACTGGAAAGTACACAATGTCTTGTCTAAATTGGCTTCTGGATGTATTCTTCTAACCCCCTTCCAGTGCCGATGCTGAAAACTTTATCCCTTTTTTCTTGATAAAATCTTTTTCTGCATGAAACTCTTACTGACCAAAGCCAAGTCTTTTTGAACCCATTGTGAAATCTCTGGAGATCAGGAATCCAACACCATTTATGGTAACCTATCCACCATCATCTATCAACATCACTTTGCTGACAAAAGTCTGTATATTCAAAGCTAGGGTTTCTCCAGTAGTCATATATAGCTGTGACCATAAAGTCACAACCATAAAGAAGAGTTGGACCATAAAGAAGGTTGAGCGCTGACGAACTGATGCCTTCGAACTGTGGTGCTGAAGAAGACTCCTGTGGGTCTCTTGGACAGCAAGCAGATCAAACCAGTCCATCCTAAAGGAAATCAACCCTGAATATTCACTGGAAGGACTGATGCTGAAGCTGAAGTTTCAATACTTTGCCCACCTGATGTAAAGAAATGACTCGTTGGAAAAGACTCTGATGCTGGGAAAAAATAGAAGGTGGAAAGAGAAGGGGACGACAGAGGATGAGGTGGTTGATGGCATCACTGAGGCAGTGGACGAGTTTGAGCAAACTCCTGGAGATGGTGAGGGACAGGGAAACCTGGTGTGCTGTCGTCCATAGGGTCGGAAAGAGTGGGACAGGACTGAGTGACTGAACTGAACTGAGACTTTTCTCGCTTCTAGCATTTTCCCTGCATTTCTTGGCTCTGGGTTTCTTTTTCCTAATTCAAAGCCGGCAACATAACATCTTCAATCTGTGACTCTAACTCCGCGACATTCCTCTATAACTTATAAAGACCCTTGTGATTGTATCAACCTATCCACATAATCAGGATAATCTCCCATCTCAAGGTCAGTTAACTAGCAATCATGATTTCATCTGCAACCTTGATTCTCCCTTCCAGTGTAGCATGGCCACAGTTCCCAGGGATTAGAACGTGAACATTTTTAGGCGCCCATTACTCCAGGAACTAGTCTTGAAAGCTGCTTTATGACTGCAAAAGAAAATTCACATGCTTTAATCAAAAGTATGATTATGGGACTTCCCTGGTGGTCCAGTGGATAAGGACACCGCCTTGCAGTGCAAGGGGCACTAGTTCGATCCCTGGCCTGGGAAGATCCCACGTGCTGCGGAGCGGCTGGACCGGTGTGTCCAATTACGAGTCCGAAGGGGCACCCAGTTCGATGCCGCCTGGAGATCAGGAACCCCCAAATTTATGGTAACCTATCCACCATCATATATCAACATCACTTTGCTGACAAAAGTCTGTATATTCAAAGCTAGGGTTTCTCCAGTAGTCATATATAGCTGTGACCATAAAGTCACAACCATAAAGAAGAGTTGGACCATAAAGAAGGTTGAGCGCTGACGAACTGATGCCTTCGAACTGTGGTGCTGAAGAAGACTCCTGTGGGTCTCTTGGACAGCAAGCAGATCAAACCAGTCCATCCTAAAGGAAATCAACCCTGAATATTCACTGGAAGGACTGATGCTGAAGCTGAAGTTTCAATACTTTGCCCACCTGATGTAAAGAAATGACTCGTTGGAAAAGACTCTGATGCTGGGAAAAAATAGAAGGTGGAAAGAAAAGGGGGACGACAGAGGATGAGGTGGTTGATGGCATCACTGAGGCAGTGGACGAGTTTGAGCAAACTCCTGGAGATGGTGAGGGACAGGGAAACCTGGTGTGCTGTCGTCCATAGGGTCGGAAAGAGTGGGACAGGACTGAGTGACTGAACTGAACTGAGACTTTTCTCGCTTCTAGCATTTTCCCTGCATTTCTTGGCTCTGGGTTTCTTTTTCCTAATTCAAAGCCGGCAACATAACATCTTCAATCTGTGACTCTAACTCCGCGACATTCCTCTATAACTTATAAAGACCCTTGTGATTGTATCAACCTATCCACATAATCAGGATAATCTCCCATCTCAAGGTCAGTTAACTAGCAATCATGATTTCATCTGCAACCTTGATTCTCCCTTCCAGTGTAGCATGGCCACAGTTCCCAGGGATTAGAACGTGAACATTTTTAGGCGCCCATTACTCCAGGAACTAGTCTTGAAAGCTGCTTTATGACTGCAAAAGAAAATTCACATGCTTTAATCAAAAGTATGATTATGGGACTTCCCTGGTGGTCCAGTGGATAAGGACACCGCCTTGCAGTGCAAGGGGCACTAGTTCGATCCCTGGCCTGGGAAGATCCCACGTGCTGCGGAGCGGCTGGACCGGTGTGTCCAATTACCGAGTCCGAGCTCTGGAGCGCATGCGCCCAGAGCCAGCGCTCTGCAGTGAGAGAGGCCACTGCGATGGGAGGCCCACAGGAGCCAAAGAACAAAGATGGATGAAAATAAATGGATTAAAAAATCAATAAAAGAGGCCAAATTTTTTTTTTAAAGTATGTTTATTTCAGATTCCAAAGGTTGATTTGATCACTTGCTGATAAAATCAAGGATCCAGGCCCTTGTTCTCTCTCACTGCCACACTGAGAGCACTGTTCTTTCACCTCCAGGTGAGTCCCCTCCTGATCACAAGATGCTGCCGAACCACCAGACATCACATCCAAGGCAGACCAGGAGGTGGCCAAGGGGCCTTTCTTAACACTTGCTCTCTTTACTTAGAAAAGAGAACTATGAGTTTTCTCTGCAATTCCGTGGCAGACAGGAAGGACAAACAGACCAGATATGTTGACCAACTCAAGCTGAATTTACCAGCCCAAATCAGGAAATCACAATTCCCAGATGGGGTGGGTGTCAATGTGTAAGATGGAGAGGTCCAGGTGGCCAGAGTCAGAGATCCGTCTGTGGCTGGGTTGAGTATTCTGTGGTCAGGGCTAGGGGCCACCGTGTGGCCAGGGTCAGTGTGCAGCCAGGAACACGAACAAGTCCACAGAAATCAGCCTACGGCTCGAGTCAGAAGTCATTTTGTGGTTGGAGTCCAATGTCAAACTAGAAGTTCATTTTGTGTTTCTCTTTCTCTCTGCATCTTGTCTCCCTTGCTTTGTTCTCCTCTGCAAACACCTGTCTCATATAACATATGTAGGAATATATAATGAGAAATGCATATTGACATATACCTCGGCAAATATACAAACACTGACTCTATATCGGGATGACGTGCAAAGTGATGTGGACACGTGAAAACCCGTTGGTGGAGTGATTCACCAGGACCATATTTGTCTCTGAGTTCTGGACTATTGGTCCAGTCGGTCCATTAAATTTAGAATGTTACGGGGACATCCCTGGTGGCACAGGAGTTAAGAATCTGCCTGCCCGGGCAGGGGAAACGAGTTCGGTCCCTGACCTGGGAAGATTCCACATGCCATGGAGCAACGTAGCCCGTGGGCCACAACTCTTGAGCCCATGGGATGCAACTACCGGAGTCCACACACCTAAAACTTGGGCCCTGCAACAAGAGAAGCCATCGCAATGAGAAGCCTGAGCACCACAACAAAGAGCAGCCCCCACTCGCTGCAACTAGAGAAAGCCTGAGCAAAGCAATGATGATCCAGTGCAGCCAACACTAAAGAAATAAATAAATTCGAACGTTACCTTCCGTGACACTCACAGGCCCATTCAGTACCATAACAATAATGCTAGGAAACATCAGGCCAGCATTAATTATGTGTAGGGAGCTCTCTAAGCCTTACACGTATTCACACATATGTTTCATTCTAACATCCATGAGGTCTGTATTATTATTATACCCATTTTACAGAAGAGGAAGGAAGTAAAGAGAGGTTGTGTGACTGACCCTGAGCCACACAGCTGGTCCGTGGAGCACCTGAGTTCCTAGTGTAAGTCAAACCCTTTACCAGGTACTGGAGGGGAGGGAGGATAAAGGCAGCGATGAAAGAGAGGTGAGGTCTGAGGGCGGAGATACCCCAGGTTTAGAGTTCTGGCGGTCAGACCTCCCTGGGCGCAGAGGCGGGCGCAGGGCAAGAGCGGGCCACTAGGGGGCAGCAAGAACCAAGGAGCTGCTCTGCAGATGCTCGCCGTCTGGCCACGTGGCCTCAGCTCCTTAATAAAGCTAAGAAAGGGTGGGGTTTTCGACGAAGTATGGGCACTGCCCTGTTGCTCTCAGGGCGCTGAAACTAATTAATCGCGAGGACAGATGGGCAACGCCTGGCCTTCCCCCGTCGAAACACCTGCTTCTCATTCCAGCATTGTGGGCTGCAGGGTACGTCTCTTACCCATCTTTGATGGAGAGGAAACTGAGGCCCAGAGTGGTCCATACCTTGCCTACAGACACACAGCCATTGGCAAAGACAAGTTCAAACCTAGGCAGGATGAGTCCGGAGCCTTGGCTTTTCTGAATCTTCGTGTTCTCACCTGTAAAAGGGGTAGAAGAAACCACACAAAAGGCAGACAGGCGTGTTTAGCCCTCGGAGTCTGTAATGGAAAAAGTCTCACACAGAGCTCTCTGGCTGCTTTAAGGATCCAGAGAGACCATGCTTCCCTGGCAGCGGGGGCTCAAAAACTTCTAGCTGTTTGTGTGTGTTTAATTAATAACTTTCGTGGGAAAAAAAATGTCAGAAAGGTTATTCAACAGGATGTTAACGGAGATACACCGTCAAAAACAAACAGATACATTTGGGGGACCGCCCACGGGCTATCAGGTGCTGGCGCGGGGGATGGGATTTCCGGTGGTTTTCACTTTCCTATTTATACCTTTAGGTTTTCTCTGAATCAGAGAAGTCTAGCACGTGTTAATTTACGAATCAGAAAAAAAGTGGTAACTAGGGGTTTTGTTTAAAAAAGCAGAAACATCCTCCACTCTGCCCCATCCTGTGGAAAAAGTCTTTGTAAAATCGAGCCCGGGGATATGGAGAGGTAGGTAGGTGCCTCTGGGGGGTCTCCCGGATTTTGCGGAGGACTTCCGGAGGGGAGCAACCGGCTCCCTTTGGCGCTGCTACTGTGCGACCTCTCCCCTGCTTTCCACACCTCTGGTCCAGACCCAGGGAGACGCTGGGAAACTCACGCGGCCAGCATCTCCCCCGGCCCACGCCTTCTTCCTGCCGGGTGGGGGCGGTCTCGCGCGGGTCCCACCAGATCCATCAGACCCCGCCCCTCCATAGCTCTGGGGCCAACATTGGATGCAGTCGGCCCCATGTGTCTCCTTTCATCTCTCTGGGCTAGTATCTTTTCTCCTCCACGCCGAGACAATGTAATAAAGCCATACCTTGGGCTGTAATCATCTAGCGCTGCACTGTCCAGTGCTGTAATCAGCAGCCACTGGGGCCTCTTTAAGTTTAATATTAACTCAATACAATTAGAAAATCAGTTCTTGGGGCTTCCCTGGTGGTCCAGTGGGTAAAGAGTCCGTCTTGCGGTGCAAGGGGCACCGGTTTGATCCCTGGCACGGGAAGATCCCACGTGCGGTGGAGCGGCTGGACCGGTGTATCCAATTGGGAGCCAGTGCCCTGGAGCGCATGCGCCCAGAGGCGGTGCTCTGCAGGGAGAGAGAGGCCACTGTGATGGGAGGCCCACACAGGCCAAAGAACAAAGATGGATGAGAGAGAGAGAAAAAAAAAAACAATAAAAGAAGCCAAAAAACCCGAAAATCAGTTCTTCAGTCACACTAACCTTATTTGGACAACATGAAACTTTTCTGCCATATCAAACATTTCTGTTGGATAGCGTTATTCTAGACACTTGCTTGCTGTAAATCTCTTCCTCGTATAACAGAGCAGGACGCTATGGGGCCATCCGGGGTCAGACTGCTTGCCCCTGTCCTCTGCCGTAGCTCCTCTCTGACGTCCCTAGATCAGAGTGGCTGGTGCACACTTCCTCCGTGGTTTTACAGATGCTAAAACCACCATCCAATGGAAGAAATGAACTGCTTGATATGGATGAGCACCAGACCTTCTAGCACCGAAGAAATGGCACCTCACGATCCACCAGTCAGAGAACTGTGCACAACCTGACCGCACACTGTGTGACTCGCATTCACTCACAAGGCCCTTAAAAACCCTTTGCTGAAACCCTCTGAAGAGTTCTGGGGTTTCCTGAGCACGCACCCACTTGCCTTGCACGGCTCTCCAATAAACCTTCCTCTGCTCCAGAGGCCAATATTGTGGTGTGTTTGAGCTCGCTGTGCATTGGGCAGATGGACTTGAGTTTGGGAACACCGAGATTATTCCTTGAACCAATGTTCGCTCTCTCTTTTCTGATTCTTTTAAAACATTGAAAATAAAACACTGATCTAGGGACTTCCCTGGTGGTCCAGTGGTTCAGAGTCCGCCTCCCAAGGCAGGGGACAGGGGTTCGATCCCTGCTCCAGGAAGATCCCACATACCGCGGAGCAACTGGGCCCGTGCGCCACAATGACGGAAGCCCACGCACCCTCCAGCTCACGCGCTGCAGCAAGAGAAGCCACCGCAAGGAGGCGCTCACGGAACTCCCCCAAGGGGAAGCTCCCGCTCGCCGCGTCTCGAGAAAAGCCCAGAGAGCAGAAAGACCTAAAGAGGCCAAAAATACATAAATACAATTCAGTTTAAAAACTTTGATCTCCGTTCATAATTCCGGAAATCTAGTTTTGCTTTAATCATGGCTCTCAGGAGACATTCCTGAGTAGATCTTTACATGAAGGAGTGAATCACCAGGCCGGGGGTGAGGAAGTGCTGACCACAGAGTGCTTTTTTTTCTTTTTTTTTTTTATTCTTTATTTTAAAGGTTTTACAGAGTTTTGTTGTTCACAGACATGTATGTTCCCAGATCAGTCATATGCATAACCATGGTCCCCACCCGCCCAGATCCCCCCATCCCACCCCTCCAGACCTTCGCCCCAAGCCATTGTTAGCACTATGACACTAGCTATCTTTTCCACGCATAACACTATAGGTTTCCTTGTTACTTCCTCCATGCTTCCCCCTCCCTATTTCTTCACCACGATGTCCCTATGTCTATGCTCTGTCTGTTTTTCCATGAGTTCCCTGCGTGCTTTTGGAGAGACGGCCACGAGCAACTGGTGGGAGGGAGACCGAGGTCGGGTGCTGGCTGCGGTGGGGGGAGGGCTGCCTCCTAACCACCATCAGGGTCCCCGTGCTTGTCGACCTTGAAAAAAAATTTTGATAAGGAAACAGAAGGTAGAGAGGAAAGTGAAGACGTTTATTAGAAAAGCAGAGTCACATGGTAACATATGCGTAGGCAAACTCCAGTGAATGTCACGCCTAGGGGAAGCCAAAATCCCTTCTAAGGGGACGGTCTTCTGAGTCTTTGTTTTCTTAGGGCCAGTTTTCTTGTTTTGGTCCGTGGGTGGTTTGTGTCGGGCCCACCCTGATGTACGCACACATCCTTTAACCAAGATGGATTTCAGCACAAGGGCCTTTGGGAAGTTAGCAAGACTTATTACGGGCTGGTGTTCCTTCTGATAGGGACAGAGTAGAATAGGTAGGTGGTTGTGGAGTCCTAGTAGGGGATGGTAGGTAGAAGGGAGACACCTGAGAAAGGTTGGGAGGCCAGTGAGTTGACGATAACTCAGGAGAGCTGCTCCTTGTTCAGTAAAGCAGGCTCGACTGAGTATAAACAGCTGATGAAGGAGGAGCTGGGGAAGAAGCAACCAATGATGTATGTCCTGCATCTGCGTCTGCTTGAGGGGGGCGGTCTTCTACCATCCTATATATATGGCTGCCCACTCAATCGAAGAGAGAGCAGAGCAGAGCTTTCCTCCTTGCCCACTTGCACCACTTACAAGCACCCTATCCTAACAAATCCTCTTCTTGTCTATCACTCTGCTTCTCGCTGAATTCTTCCTGCACTGAGGCAGGACGAACCTGAACATCAGTGGGTCCAGACGTTGGGTGAGTGCTGGATTAAGTCCCGGCCGCGTGGGTTTGAGTCCCAGACAGGGTTTTGGCCGGGATTGAGTCCTGACTACCTGGATTCAAGTACCAAACAGGGTTTTGGCTGGGGTTAAGCCCCAGTCACATGGGTTCAAGTCCCAAGCAGGGTTTGATCAGGTCTGGGCCCTGGGTTTAAGTCTCAAATCGAGGCAAAACCCTTTCACTTCCCTTTTTGACTCCCGAGGAGCCTTTCTGTGCATGTGCAGTTGAGGCCTCCCTGACCCCAAGGATCTGGACTCGGTGACCTCGTGATCCTTCACCCAAGCAGAGCTCGGTCCCCCTCTGCTCCTGCCCTTACTGTTGTCCCCAAGTGTCCCGGGAAGCAAGGTGCTGCCGTTTGCCCAGTTCCTGGTGTTATTTCTCTCTGGAGTGTAAACGAGAGGTTGGCTGTAACCGTCTAACCCAGAGCCTATTTATTCCTGACTTCAAGAAATACGAACAGGGGGCTAGGGGTGGGCGTCTGGCTTGAAGCGCATCTGTCTTCCGCCTCAGAGGGAGCGGGCAGAAGGCAGAGCGTGGGGGCGAGGCCGGGGGGGACTCCTGGGTCGGGATCAGCCGATGGCAGCGGGGGTCACTGGGGGCTCACCAGGAAGTTTGAAGTGTCTGCTGAAGAAAACACCCAGAAACCAAAAACCGCACAACTTTGAACGTGTTTTATTTGGAATCATTACTGAGAACTATGTAGCCCGAGATACAGGCTCTCAGATAGCTCTGAGGCTCTGTTCTAAAGAGGTAAGGGAGGAGCCAGGATAGATAGGTTTTACTCGGAGGGGGGGAGAACGTATGGTTGAAACATCAAACGGTGATGCCTAATTACAAAAACACAGACCTCTGAAGGATTTGGGTGTTTTTCTATGTATGGAAAGAAGCAAGAGTCTGGGCTTACTGAAATGACTTGATGCACATCGTTAACTATCCAGGGTCCATATCCTGTTTTCTCCATCCCGAGTTCCGCCGGGGGCTCCCTGGGATGCGGGGGGCGCGGCGGCCGCCGTCCCTGATTGCTTGACGTGGGCAGCCCTTGTTGCTCACCAGCATGGCAGACACCATTCTGTGCTGACGAAAATGGCATGCCGCGTCGTTTGAACCCACGAGAGGAAGCCCAGAGCCGTGGCTGGGGCCGAGAATTCTGGATTTCTAAGCCAGGTTGTATCTTTCTTCTCTTGTCATCTGGACCCTCACCCCCATCGCCAGGCTGGCGCACACCCAGGACATGATGCAGGTGGTGATAATGTAGACTATCTTCAGACCTTCCAATGCAGATTTTATTTCCCTTCCTATTTTACAAATGAAAAACAAAGAAAGACCCAGGCAGGACAAAGGAGACAGGGCAGGGATGGAGTCGGGGGTCTCACAAGGCCCTAGGGTTCCCTGTCTAACTTGGAGACCAGTGCCTGGAGGCCTAGCCCACATTTTAAGGGAACTTTAAAAAGTCTCCTGCAAAGAAATTCCCAAGAAAGACGCTAGCGGTCAGCCATTCTCCTGTGCTATAGTTTTATTTATTTATGCCTGGCTGTGCTGGGCCGTTGCTGCTTCTTAGGCTTCTCTCCTGTAGCGGTGCCCGGGCTGCTCACTGCAATGGCTTCTCTTGTTGCGGAGCATGGGCTCTCGGCAGCTCCCGTAGTCGCGACTCCCAGGCTCTGCAGAGGCTGTGCTCAGAGGCTGTGGGGCTTCGGCTTTGTTCCTCCGTGGGATCGTCCCAGATCAGGTCTCCAGCATTGGCAGGCGGGTGCTTTACGACTGGGCCACCAGAGACGTTTGACCTGCTCCCCACCCTCTCCCCACTCCCACGCTAATCAACACATTTCTATATTTGCTCAGATGGTAAAGAATCTGCTTGCCATGAGGGAGACCCAGGTTCGATCCCTGGGTTGGGAAGATCCCCCGGAGAAGGGCATGGGAACCCACTCCAGTATCCTTGCCTGGAGAATTCCACGAACAGGGGACCCTGGTGGGCTACAGTCCACGGGGTCCCAAAGAGTTGGGCACAACTGACTTTCACTTTCACTTGAAAACGAAAGGTCCAGAGGACTGGCTCAGCTTCTGCCACTCACTGCGTGACCTTGGGCAAGTTTCTTTTCCCCTCTAGAGCTGCTTCCCCATCTGTAAACAGCGTGTGGGGGGTCGTGACTCAGGCAGCGAAAGGAACAGAGTCAGGCTCAGCACAAAGGAGGCAGTTCTCACAAACATCAGCCTACATGGGAGGTAATGAGCTCCCCGTCACCTCTGTAGCATATAATGCAGAATGCCAGAGAAGGAACATCGAAGAGCCAAGCTCTTCACTTTGCAAGCATGGCGCTCAGGGCAGCTACTCAGAAACAGTGATCTCGGACGAAGATGCTTAAGGTCCCGGGCCCGCAGCAGACACCAGCGGCCCAGATGCCGGTGGGGTCACCTACAAAGAGCCGGCGACAGAGCCCCTGCCTGGGTTCAGCTTCTGGTCCGCCACTAGCTTGAGTGACCTTGGAGGCCTAGCCCACATTTTAAGGGAACTTTAAAAGTCTCCTGCAAAGAAATTCCCAAGAAAGACGCTAGCGGTCAGCCATTCTCCTGTGCTATAGTTTTATTTATTTATGCCTGGCTGTGCTGGGCCGTTGCTGCTTCTTAGGCTTCTCTCCTGTAGCGGTGCCCGGGCTGCTCACTGCAATGGCTTCTCTTGTTGCGGAGCATGGGCTCTCGGCAGCTCCCGTAGTCGCGACTCCCAGGCTCTGCAGAGGCTGTGCTCAGAGGCTGTGGGGCTTCGGCTTTGTTCCTCCGTGGGATCGTCCCAGATCAGGTCTCCAGCATTGGCAGGCGGGTGCTTTACGACTGGGCCACCAGAGACGTTTGACCTGCTCCCCACCCTCTCCCCACTCCCACGCTAATCAACACATTTCTATATTTGCTCAGATGGTAAAGAATCTGCTTGCCATGAGGGAGACCCAGGTTCGATCCCTGGGTTGGGAAGATCCCCCGGAGAAGGGCATGGGAACCCACTCCAGTATCCTTGCCTGGAGAATTCCACGAACAGGGGACCCTGGTGGGCTACAGTCCACGGGGTCCCAAAGAGTTGGGCACAACTGACTTTCACTTTCACTTGAAAACGAAAGGTCCAGAGGACTGGCTCAGCTTCTGCCACTCACTGCGTGACCTTGGGCAAGTTTCTTTTCCCCTCTAGAGCTGCTTCCCCATCTGTAAACAGCGTGTGGGGGGTCGTGACTCAGGCAGCGAAAGGAACAGAGTCAGGCTCAGCACAAAGGAGGCAGTTCTCACAAACATCAGCCTACATGGGAGGTAATGAGCTCCCCGTCACCTCTGTAGCATATAATGCAGAATGCCAGAGAAGGAACATCGAAGAGCCAAGCTCTTCACTTTGCAAGCATGGCGCTCAGGGCAGCTACTCAGAAACAGTGATCTCGGACGAAGATGCTTAAGGTCCCGGGCCCGCAGCAGACACCAGCGGCCCAGATGCCGGTGGGGTCACCTACAAAGAGCCGGCGACAGAGCCCCTGCCTGGGTTCAGCTTCTGGTCCGCCACTAGCTTGAGTGACCTTGGTGAAGAAGCGGCTGCCGTCCCCACCCCGCTCGCATCTCCTCCGTGGGCCCCAAGCTGGACAAGCACCTCCCCTCACAGGCGAACCTGAGGAGTTTCGTCCTGGAGCAGCCGGAAGTGCTGGGGCGTGAACGCCCTGGAGGCAGATACGAGCTGGTGGATGAATGGCCCAGCTCCCTGCCTCTAGGCACGGCTGGGCCTGGCTTCCCAGAGCTCCCTGCTGCTGCCCGGCCCGCACTCTCTGTGCGGACACCTCTGTGGGCTCCCGCCCTCCCCCGTTCCCCAGGCAGGGCTTCCTGGCATCGCCGCCTATTTCAACAAACCGCACTTGAATCCTGGTCTCGGGGAAACCCACGCCGAGACAGCAAGTTCCTTAACCTCTTGGCTTGGTCTCTGTTCCTCTGGACGGGAAAACTTGATCAGTGAATGAAGTACTCACCAGGGTGCCTGGCAGGATGTGTGTTTAATAAACATCCCGGGGGGAGGAGGGGAGGAGATCAGCAACCTTTACTGATACAAAACTCCATCTCTTCCCAGTCCGCCCTCCTCTGCAAACACAAACAAGTGGTGAAATAATTTTTGAGATGCACACAAACAAGCATTACTCAAGCCGAGGTGGGGGGTCGACGTCTCGGAGCCCCCGCTCGCTGGATCAGGGGACCTGAGCCAAGCCCTCCGAATCAACAAGGCCAGCAAAGGTGTCTGTGGGGGCATAGGCCCGCCCCAAGGCCCCCAGGCGTGCTTCTTCGGGGGATCCAGTGCGTACCAGGAACCCGCAGCCTGACAGCGTGTGTGGGAAGCTGGCCGTATGCAGTCACTGCTCAGGAGCCACGACGTCTCGGGCCCCTGGTCAACCCTGCCTGCCTAAGCGCCCCGCCGCAGCTCAGAGCCCCCCGCGCCAGCCTCCTCTGAACGAACAGGCATCTCTGGGCAACTGACCACTCTTCCTGGGCCCACATCTCCCAAGGCGTCCAAAGTCATTCCCCTGTGGGCTGAGTCAGTTTCGAGGTTCAGCATCCAATCCAGAGAGACGGTGGCTGTCCCTCCCGGTCTGGACAACTGAGTGACTCGGTGGACAAAGCACGCCTTGAGGGGGAGGGTGACCGTCCGCCGGTGCAGCTGTGAACTCATGAAGTGGCCGACAGCTTGTGCACAGCCCGAGGCGCCGGGGTCTCCCCGGATCGCGGCAGGTGCCTCTGCGAGCACGGCTGCCCTGTGCCCTCCACTCCCGCGGGGCGGGGCCGGGCGAGCCAGGGACGGGAGCCGGGGCGTCCGGTCTCTAGAGCCCCAGGGTCAGATACCTTCACAAGTGCGTTCCAGAGTTCTCAGTCTCTCCGAACTCCGCCAGCCTGGCGGCCTTCCAGGGGGAGGCATGTCACAGGCCCGACGAGGCCCAGCCGCACCTGCCGACGTCAGCAGGGAGCAGGCTCGCACCTAGGAAGCGCCCGTGCAGGGGGGCCCTGGGGGGAGCGTGGCCGCCACCGGGGGGGCCTTGCTTGGGCCCTGAGCATCGCTGCGGCTGCTGGGGGAGAACGCAGGGCGCTTCCTGTCCTCTGAGACACCCAAGGGTGCCAGGGAGGCCGCAGAGAGGCCGGCCCCCGGTGGACCCCCTCGAGGCGGGGCCTCCAGGGCCTTGGGCGGGCTCAGCGGGGGCGAGGACCTGTCCCCGCAGCAGCAGCCGCAGCAGGGGCTGGCCACGGCCTGCGCCTCGCCGCGTTCCTCCTGGCCGTGGCACTGCTTCAGGTGGCCGCACAGGTGGCAGGTGAGGGCCGAGTAGACGACGCCGCTGCCCAGGTCGTCCCCGAGGGCGTCGGTGGCCGGCGCCAGGCAGAGCGGGGGTTTCCGGCCGTCACCTCCCTTGACTGCTGGCTCCAAGCCGCCAGCCCACGCTGAGTCCTGAGGGCAGTGCGGGGGCTCCACGTCCAGTCCGAAGGTGAACAGAGGGGTGGGGACAGGGGCGGGGGTCCCGGGGCAGCCAGGAGGGAGGCTCTGGAAGGGTTTGTAGCCCCCGTCCCCGCCGCTGGGCGCCACCCCGGAGGTCCCAGGGTCGCTGTGGCTGCCGGCAAGGAGGCTGGAGAAGGCCTTGTAGCCGGCCTCGCCAGGGGGGCCGAAGCCCGCCGGCCCGCTGTCCGGGCCGCTGCCCTGCTTCAGCGCCTGCACAAAGCCGCGGTAGCCGCTGCTGGGCGCCGAGGCGGGGCCGGGGGGCGCCCGGTGCTGCAGGACGCTCTGGCGCAGGATCTGTTCCCAGGTCTCCGGCTCGTCCGGCTCCGGCTGGGGGGTGGCGGGGGCGGCGGGATCCACCTCCCCCAGGGGCGGGGCCCGCTGCGGGTCCGAGTGGAGCTCGCCGGGGCCTGGGCACGGGCTCGGGCAGGTGCTGAAGCTGCGGTAGGCGGGGTTGTCGGAGATGACGGCGGGCATCTCTGGGAACGCCGGGTCCTGGGCCGGGGTGGCGGGAGAGCTTGACTCCGGGCTCGGAGAGGGCTCGCCGTCCTCGGCCGCCGCCGCCCGGGGCCCTGGGCTCGGGAACTCGGCCCAGGGCCTCTGACCACTTGCCTTTTCGAGAGGTGGAAGGAAGCAGGACTCCTCCCTGCCTTGTGGATCAAAGCCGCCATCCTCGCCTCTGAGAAGGTCCAGGAAGAGGCTCTCCGTCAGCCGGGCTGCGATGCCCTCCCTGCCCTCCTGGAAGAGGCCGCCGCTGTTCTCGGGCGACGGGCAGAAGCTGCGTTTATCCTCCTCCACCTCCTCCTCTTCCTTCTCCACTTGGGCCTCAAACAGCTCCACACGCCGCACCACGCTGATGCTTTCTGGCCAGAGGATCGTCTTGCTGACCTCCACGGGGCCCCACGCTACTTTCCCAGGACCCTGGGAAGGCCCATTTCGAGCAGCCTTAGAGAAACCTTCATCCTTTTCCATGCCATGCTCCAGTAAACAGGGCAGGAGCTTGGCAAGACAAGTCTTCCAGTGTCTACAAAAGCAAAGTTTGATCAGAATTCAGTGTCACCTCTTGAAAAACTCCTATTCACCCTTCAAAGCCCCACTCAAAATCACCCTGAACTGATGTTGAGACCGGCTGGGACCTGGGCCTTTGCGGCAGTGCTGCAATGTTTGCATCTGGACCAAGTTCTCCTCAAGCAACAACACACTAAGAAACTATATGGAACTAAAAATAATGGTGTGCACACTGCGGTTGCAGCAGATTATGAACAAAGGACCTAAAAAGACCAAAACCCTCAACTGCCACTTCTGGGAGCAAAAGCAGGGTAGTGTGCATGCCCTCTGCCCACCACACCACCAGAGGGTAGGCCACACATCCCTCCAGCCTGACCCCTGGGCACACCCTACCCTCGCCCGACGGGCTGCGGCTGGCCCGGGGGGTGCTGCAACGCTGCGCGGGTTTTCCCAGGTCTCCGGCTCGTCCGCTCCGGCTGGGGTGGCGGGGCGGCGATCCACCTCCCCAGGGGCGGGGCCCGCGCGGTCAGTGGAGCTCGCCGGGCCTGGGCACGGGCTCGGGCAGGTGCTGAAGCTGCGGTAGGCGGGGTTGTCGGAGATGACGGCGGGCATCTCTGGGAACGCCGGGTCCTGGGCCGGGGTGGCGGGAGAGCTTGACTCCGGGCTCGGAGAGGGCTCGCCGTCCTCGGCCGCCGCCGCCCGGGGCCCTGGGCTCGGGAACTCGGCCCAGGGCCTCTGACCACTTGCCTTTTCGAGAGGTGGAAGGAAGCAGGACTCCTCCCTGCCTTGTGGATCAAAGCCGCCATCCTCGCCTCTGAGAAGGTCCAGGAAGAGGCTCTCCGTCAGCCGGGCTGCGATGCCCTCCCTGCCCTCCTGGAAGAGGCCGCCGCTGTTCTCGGGCGACGGGCAGAAGCTGCGTTTATCCTCCTCCACCTCCTCCTCTTCCTTCTCCACTTGGGCCTCAAACAGCTCCACACGCCGCACCACGCTGATGCTTTCTGGCCAGAGGATCGTCTTGCTGACCTCCACGGGGCCCCACGCTACTTTCCCAGGACCCTGGGAAGGCCCATTTCGAGCAGCCTTAGAGAAACCTTCATCCTTTTCCATGCCATGCTCCAGTAAACAGGGCAGGAGCTTGGCAAGACAAGTCTTCCAGTGTCTACAAAAGCAAAGTTTGATCAGAATTCAGTGTCACCTCTTGAAAAACTCCTATTCACCCTTCAAAGCCCCACTCAAAATCACCCTGAACTGATGTTGAGACCGGCTGGGACCTGGGCCTTTGCGGCAGTGCTGCAATGTTTGCATCTGGACCAAGTTCTCCTCAAGCAACAACACACTAAGAAACTATATGGAACTAAAAATAATGGTGTGCACACTGCGGTTGCAGCAGATTATGAACAAAGGACCTAAAAAGACCAAAACCCTCAACTGCCACTTCTGGGAGCAAAAGCAGGGTAGTGTGCATGCCCTCTGCCCACCACACCACCAGAGGGTAGGCCACACATCCCTCCAGCCTGACCCCTGGGCACACCCCTACCCTCGCCCCATAGAGCGAGCCAGCTCCCCGCTCCTGGGCTGGCGCGCACGGGAACCCGCTCTCCCCCCGCCCCCAGCACTGCAGCAGGGCCCCCGGAAAGCCTCCCCTGCATCTCCCGTCTGACCTCTCACCAATGTCTACTGGTTAGAGGAGGTCAAGAACCCTGGTCGGTATCCCTGTCTATCTACTGCAAAAACACTTCCAGACTTTAGAATTAAGAATCTATCAGTCTGTCTTTATGGGGACTCCTCGAAGGCAGGACCTCTGTCTTACTTTGGGATTTCTGGAGCCTGGCATATAACACTCTCAATCTACTGAATAAGAAAAGGTCTTTGTCAGGGATGGTGATTTAAAGTAACCACGAACGCCACAGCGTTAAGGAAGGACCCATCAAATGGCTGGGGTCTCAGGGCCGGGCCGCGTCCTGGAGTCCCTGCTGTGCTGGGTACAGACCCTTCGGTTACTGGACTGTGGGAGGGCGGGGCCCTGAGAGGGGGGCTGGGGAGGACGCGGGGTGGTGCCTGCCCAGAGGTCCAGGACGGTGGTATCGGCCAACCAGCACACCAGGCCCACATTTCAACCACTGGCACAGCTGCCTGGGGGCTTCCCAAGGGGTGCCAGTGGTAAAAAAAAAAATAGCCTGCCTCCCAGTGCAGGAGACTTAAGAGGCGTGGTTCGATCCTTGGGTCGGAAAGATCCCCTGGAGGAGGGCAGCCCACTCCAGCGGTCTTACCCGGAGAAGCCTGTGGACGGGGAGCCTGGGGGGCTGCCGCCCACAGGGTTGCAAAGCATCGGACACGACTGAAGTGCCTCAGCACGCGTGCATGCACGGCTGCCCTGCCTGCGGCCCCATCAGCCCTGCACGGGCCGGACGGGGCAGCCCGCGGGACCTGACTCGCCGACCCCGCCCAGTGAGACGCAGGGCGCTGCATCGGCACTCGACCTACTCAGACCAGCCCTCAAAACCCAGGGCCGCCGGGTAAGCGGTGAACGCCAAGGGAAGAAGGGCAGACGTGGGGGGCAGGTGTGATCTCAGTCTCAAGCAGGGGCCCAACACCCTCTTTCCTCTCCTTTCCAAACCCACGAGGTCCTGACTCAAGGTCATATACGTACGGGCACTTGGTGGGTTCCTGACTCCGGGACCGCTTCCCCCAGAAGGGCACCTAGAACACAGAGAGAGCTGATGACACGGAGCAGAGAGGTCCTTCCCCCAGCCGGGCGTCCGGCGGCGCTCTGAACACGACTGCTGCGAGCAGACCCGACGTCACCCAGGTCTGAGGTCTGATCGGGTCACTTCTCTGAGCCTGAGGTCTGATCGGGTCACTCTCTGAGCCTCAGGTGCCCAAGAATTAAGGAAGCTGCCATTATATTAAGTTGCTGTGGCTGATGGCAACAAAGGCCCCAGTTCCCTGAAGCGCTTCCCATCCCTGAAGCTGGCCGGGATGGCCGTGGGACGTGCTTGGATCACAAGCATGTGGCGGAAGGGACACTCTGCCCACTGGGTCACCTGCGGGAGGGGAAGAGGCACACACGTGGGTCGGCCACCTGCCAGACCTGGGAGGGAGGTCACTAGCACAGGTGCAGCCGAGATCCGCCCCGCCCGAGCCAGGCCCCCTCGACCCCTCAGCGCGGCGGCGCTGAGCCCCTGCAGACCTGCCGAGGCGGAAGCTGTGGGACTGGTGGTTGCTTTCACTTTCTATCTGGGGATGATCTGTCACGCAGCAATGGCTAACGGATACATCAAGGACACTGTGGGCTCTAAGATGCACTTCACGTGAATTATCTCAGTGAATTCCAACCTCAGCCCTCTTAACAACCACTGCCGGAACCCACACGAGGAAACTGAGCAGTTAAGCAACTTGTTAAGTCGACCCTGCAAGTAAATGGCCAAGTGGGGGTTCAGAGCCAGCCGCACTGGACTCCAGAGCCCGCCTTGGGGTGCCGGGAGAATGGAGGACACTCGGGCGTTGGGTTCGAGTCCGGACTGGCATCACCCTCCCCCCATCCTGAGACTCCTGGCGGTGCTCAGGCAAACCCCACGTGACCACTGCCCTGGGGACGCTGGCCCCACCCCCAGCTCAGGCCTGTCCACCCGGCTGGCCTCAAGGATGCCTCTCTTTGCAGGACTGGTTTAGGAGAGAGGCTGAGGCAATCATTCAATGAGAACTGGGGGCAGTTTGCTGCTCTTAAGAGAAAGACAGGGAACATTTGTCCCCGCTTCCCCTCCCTTTGACCTCCTGCCCTACCTGGTGCAGGTACCTCCCAGGAGACGACATGCAGATCACCCCGGGATCATCGCCTCCCCAGGGAGCGAGAGACCAACCTCAGGGGACCCTGGCCTCCCCCAGGCCGAAAGAACGGTCCTGGGAGCCAAAGGAAGGGGAGGGCGAGCCTCTCGCGGCTGACTCCACCTTCCCTGAAATCCTCCTGACTTCCCACGGGCAACCCCCAAAGTCGAGAGATGGCCTTCGCAGCCCAAATATCTGGAATCGTTATTTCCCGATACACGTAATCTGAGGCATCCTCACCAACGCCTCCTCCTACCTGAGAATCTTGGATGACAACAGCCACGAGGTTGCTGCGGGCTGGGTTGGGAATCTGGTCCCACCACTCCTTCTTAATCCTGCAGGGGAAAGGACACGTCATTGGTCTCCGGATCACCGACGGGCTCACGCTCTTCCCATAGGAGTGGCCACAGCCACCAAGACGCCCAAGGGGTCAGAGATGCACCGACAGGCGTTTGGCTGTCTCACCCTCACGCCGTGAGACAGGCTCTACGGCTAAGCCCACCCTACAGGTGAGGAGACGGATGCCCCGTGACTGCTGGGGGGCACTCGAGTTGGGCTCGGGTCCCGCGTTTTGCCTCCCAGCGTGGAGCTCCTGAGGCGGCCGCCTCTGCCCCAGGGGGAAAGAGTACCAGGGAATCAGCAGAGACTCCAGGGACAGAGGGGCTCCCCAGGTGGCTCGGTGGTAGATTCCGCCTGCCCATGCAGGAGCCGCAGGAGACCCGGGTTTGACCTCTGGGCTGGGAAGATCCCCGGAGGAGGAAATGGGAACCCACTCCAGTATTGGTGCCTGGAGCATCCCATGGACACAGGAGCCTGGCGGGCTGCAGTCCACGGGGTCTCAAAGACTCAGCGTCGACTGTAACTTAGCATGTAGGCACGCACAAGGTGCAGAAAGAGAATTCTGAGCATTTCCCTTTCAACAGCCTTTACCCTGGAGCAAACAGCGGTAAGGACAAAGTGCCAAGCAGCAGCCTGGTGTGGCCTGGGAGGCGGAGGGATTCCTTCCTCCTTGCGGGGTCAGGGTTGGGCCGGCAGGTCCTCAGGTTCTCCCTGGAGGAGCCTCCGCCCGCTGCACCCACTGGGTTACCCCATCTTTACTGAGCACCGCCCACATGCCCCTCACTGTGCCGGGCTTCCGGGAAGCAGCCAGGAGGAAGCTCCCGCCCTCACAACTGACCTTCTGGAAGACGGAGACCGACAGGCAGACGCAGAAGTGATCATACGACACGATGATTCACTCCTGACGAGCAGTGCCAAGAATAAAAGTGAGGCCGATAAGGCACTCGAGGGGAATAAAGAGGGGAATAAAGAGGGTGATCCGGGGAGACCTCCCTGAGGAGGTGGCTTCTGAGAGGAAGGCAGAGGAGGAACGGGTCTCGGTGAAGCCTGGGGAAAGGGCTTTCCAGGCTAAGAGCAGAGGGGGCGCACAGGCGCGGAGGGAAGAGCTTGCTTGGGGGAAGGGCAGGCTCAAAGAACAGCCAGGAGGTTAGAGAACTGGCACCCAGGGCGTGGGGGCAGGGAATACGGGAAACGCAGGCTCAGAGAAGGGGAAAGACCAGCTCAGGGCTCCCAGCAGCAGACGTGGAGAGCGGACCTAGATTCCCTGTGCACCTGCTCTGTGCGGGCAGAGCGTGGGCACTCACGCGCCATCAGTCCCCCCCCACCGTCCTTCCCTACGTGGTCAGCTCGGGCCCATCAGTCCCATTTTAGAGATGGGAGGACTGAGGCGCTGAGGCTCCGTATTCCGAGGGCTGATGCTCATTGGAGACGGGCTCCTTCTGCCCCCTTGCACGCAGTGCTCTGGGACTCCCTTAGGACTCTTGGGACAGATGAAACAGGGACCCCAGGGTGAAGAGAGGTTCAGAAGCTTGGGTATACAGTTACCAAGTGCCAAGGCCAGGACCTGGCCCGGGTCTCCTGACTCTGCGGGACAGTCCTCTAGAATTCCTGCCTACTGCCGTGTGCCTTCTAGTGTCCGGGTCCTCCCCTGCGTGTGCTCAGCTCTCGCCCCGACCAGCTCCTTCCCTCTCAGGCAGATCTCAGCTCTTACCTCACCCTCGGAGGGGCTGCCCTGGCACCCCTGGAGACTTCCCCACCTCGCCCTGCCTCATTTCCTTCAGCGCAAGGATCACTACGGAACGCGGCCGTGGTTCTTTGTTGGCCTGGCTTCCTTCGCCTCCCCGAGGGCAGAGGACGCAGAGGCCCTGTCAGTGCAGCGCCTCGCACATGCTAGCTGCCCAGCCGTCCGATCAGAGGGGCAACGCGTGCCCACCCACACGCCAGCGGGCCGGGCTTGGCAGCCCCCGCACCTAGCCCCCCGCAGCCCGGGGCTCACTTGATGATGCTGAAGTAGCAGGACACGCAGACAGCCAGGATGACGACGCAGGAGATGCCGACGCCCATCTGCAGGCGCTGCTCCAAGGTCTCCTCGTAGTCTGCAAACGGAGGGAGGCCGTGAGTCTTCAGCGCGCCACGTGCAGCCGCGTCTCCACTTCCCGGGGCAGGAGACGAAGCCTCTTGGAGCACAGCATCCTGAGACCCGGGGTGAGCTGCCGGCCCCGCCTCTGACCCCTCCTCACACCAGCCTCCTCACTCCCTCCCGCTCCTCCGAAGCGCAAGGATGCCTCTGGATCCCCAACTCGCTGCTCCTTCTAGAAGTACTGGAGTCCCGCGCAGAGGCTGTGGCGCTGCAGGGCCTCAGCTCAGATCCTGACGCTGTCATAGGCTTGCTGGCAACCCAGGGCAGGAGGCTCTCCCACGTGGTGCCTCAGTTTCCTCATCTGCACAGTGGGGTTAATAGCTACATAACTCGTCGTTGGGAGGCTGGGATGATTTAATATATTCTTGAAGCAGTGCCCTCACCTCCATTCACAGAGCTGGCCCCCTCTCCAGCTCACTGTCAGGTCCAGAAGGGCCCCCCACCCCTTTCTACTGTTGCCTTCTCCCATCCCGTTCCCCTGCTTTATTTCCTTCTCTCTGAACTAGATCGTGATCTCATTTGTATTTTTTTACTTGTTTATTTTGTCTCCTTCTCCAAAACATCAGTTCCACAAAAACAGGGATTTCTGTCCCTTAGTATTCAGCCTTGGGCCAGTGTCTAGGACGCAGTGGGAGGTCAACAGGTATTTGTGGAAATAATGAACGTGTGCCAAGCACACGGTATCTGCCCCATACGACTGATTTCCCTTCCCTTCTCCTGATCAAAGGGGAAGATCAATTTGATGAGACTTTCCCGAACACTTCCTGTGGGCCTGGTGCTGTGCTGGGTAATGGAGACACAGACCCGGAGCAGACGCCAGAGGGCGTGCAGTCCAGAGGCGGAGAGAGACGGGCGAGCGGCATGGACCGAACACGATGAGCCGTGCGGAGGCGGGCATGGTGAGCTGGTCTGGGGAACCTGCCGCTTGCCACTGTGCCCGGCACCCCGAAAACCCTTCCTTCACTGAGTGTTCACAACAGCCCTTCCTTCTCCCCTTTCTTCAGATGATCCCTGGGCCACCCTCTCCTGGCTGCAGCTAGCTCCCCTTCTTATGTGCCAGGCTGGGACGCGCCCACCCTGAGGTTTGGGCCCATCGTGGGCCAAAACGACGCCCCAGGGAGGTTCCCAGCCTCCCTGGCCGCTGGGAGAGGCCGCGTGACAATCCTGGCCACTGAGATGCAAGGGGACCGGACTGGAAAGCTTTTGCTTCCCAATCGAAGGCGCATGGGCTGTATTCCTTGAGGCAGTCTTCCACTGCCCTTGGGCCTTGGGCAGGAGAGTGGGCGCAGCTGACCACCTGGGGCGCGAGGGGCCGGGCAAGGCTCCCGTGCTAGAGATGGCAGAGGGCAAGAAGACAAGACCCCAGGGTGGCATCCCGGAGCAGCTCAATGACCCTGGGAAGGGTCATTGGTTAAACTGTATTTTTTTTTCTTTTTGGGCCATGCACTGCAGCTTGGGAGTTTAGTTCTTGAAGCAGTGCCCTCACCTCCATTCACAGAGCTGGCCCCCTCTCCAGCTCACTGTCAGGTCCAGAAGGGCCCCCCACCCCTTTCTACTGTTGCCTTCTCCCATCCCGTTCCCCTGCTTTATTTCCTTCTCTCTGAACTAGATCGTGATCTCATTTGTATTTTTACTTGTTTATTTTGTCTCCTTCTCCAAAACATCAGTTCCACAAAAACAGGGATTTCTGTCCCTTAGTATTCAGCCTTGGGCCAGTGTCTAGGACGCAGTGGGAGGTCAACAGGTATTTGTGGAAATAATGAACGTGTGCCAAGCACACGGTATCTGCCCCATACGACTGATTTCCCTTCCCTTCTCCTGATCAAAGGGGAAGATCAATTTGATGAGACTTTCCCGAACACTTCCTGTGGGCCTGGTGCTGTGCTGGGTAATGGAGACACAGACCCGGAGCAGACGCCAGAGGGCGTGCAGTCCAGAGGCGGAGAGAGCAGGGCGAGCGGCATGGACCGAACACGATGAGCCGTGCGGAGGCGGGCATGGTGAGCTGGTCTGGGGAACCTGCCGCTTGCCACTGTGCCCGGCACCCCGAAAACCCTTCCTTCACTGAGTGTTCACAACAGCCCTTCCTTCTCCCCTTTCTTCAGATGATCCCTGGGCCACCCTCTCCTGGCTGCAGCTAGCTCCCCTTCTTATGTGCCAGGCTGGGACGCGCCCACCCTGAGGTTTGGGCCCATCGTGGGCCAAAACGACGCCCCAGGGAGGTTCCCAGCCTCCCTGGCCGCTGGGAGAGGCCGCGTGACAATCCTGGCCACTGAGATGCAAGGGGACCGGACTGGAAAGCTTTTGCTTCCCAATCGAAGGCGCATGGGCTGTATTCCTTGAGGCAGTCTTCCACTGCCCTTGGGCCTTGGGCAGGAGAGTGGGCGCAGCTGACCACCTGGGGCGCGAGGGGCCGGGCAAGGCTCCCGTGCTAGAGATGGCAGAGGGCAAGAAGACAAGACCCCAGGGTGGCATCCCGGAGCAGCTCAATGACCCTGGGAAGGGTCATTGGTTAAACTGTATTTTTTTTTCTTTTTGGGCCATGCACTGCAGCTTGCGGGAGTTTAGTTCTCTGGACAGGGACTGAACGAGGGCCGTCGGCAGTGGGAAGAACACAGAATCCTAACAGCTGGACCACCGGGGCATTCCCTGGCAAGTCTTCATTTTAGGTGAGTTAATTCAGTATCTTTACTGAAGAAGTCATGTGTGATCAAGTTGTCTGGGGGACACAGCTCCCAGGTGTCTAAGGATCCATCGCAGCTACGTGTGGCCAGGGGACGGTCACACAAACAGGACCGGAGAGGAAGGGACGCATGCTACTTCTTGACCTAAGGCTCTGAAGACGCGGGTGTGGTCTCCCCGTCTCGTTTCCCTTCTGCTAGCTGGACGCAGCGGCGGGCAGGACCCTAAAGCTGTGATTTTTCACTTAGGGACTTCCCACATGGTGCCATTAGAATGTAGGGGTCTGTGAGCCTGGATGGAAAAGAGACGACGTCTTTATTTTCACTAACTTCTTTTCGGGTAATATTTTATTTGTTTATGTTTGGTTGGGCTGGGTCCTCCCTGCAGCCCAGGCGTTTTCTCTAGCTGCGACGTGTGGGAGGCCCTCTCTAGCTGCGGCGCGCGGGCTTCTGGCTGCAGCGACTTCCCTGGATGCAGAGCACAGGCTGTGGGGTGCGTAGGCCTCGTTAGTGGCGGTCCCCGGACCCTGGAGCACAGGCCCGAGGGCTGTGGCCTAACGGCTCGTGGCCTGCAGCATCGCCCCAGGCCGGGGACCGAGCCTGTGTCACCCACACTGGCAGCCAGGTTCTTTACCCAGGAGCCAGCAGGGAAGCCCCCACGGGCTCCTGAAACCTGGCACTTCCTCCCATTGGGAATGGAGGGAGCAAACCCCATAGTGGGAGCACGAGAGCCTCCTGCCCCGGAGACACCCCCACTCTGCTCACGTCGCCTGACGGCAGCAGAATCACGAAGTATCATTTGTGCTCATCTGCTCTGAAAGGACAGGATTTATGGGAACTCCCTCTAGATCTTGTTTTCAGTGCTATTAAAGAAGCATATATTCTTAATCTTTTCATAATCGCATTTCAGTAAAATTGGGTTTCCACTGAAATCCTCTGTCCTTCATTCCATACATTTAAAAATATGATTCTGGCTTGTGGTTGCCAAGGGGGAAAGGTGTGTGCAGGGGACAGGGGCACACTGGGAGGCTGGGATCAGCGTGTGCTCACTCCTGTACGTGACAGGGATAATCAACAAGGACCCGCTGTGTAGCACAGGGAACGATACTCGGTACCCTTTCATAACCTATATGGGAAAAGGATCTGAAAAGAATAGATACATGAGTATGTATCACTAAAGGACTTTGCTGTATACCTGAAAAAACACAACATTGTGAATCAGCTAGACTCTAATATAAAGTTAAAAATTAAAAAAATTAAATTTTATTCTGAAATAAGGTCCACAGGCATCACCAGACTGCCAAAAGGGTCCATAGTACAGAAGGACTATGGATCTTTGTCCCAGGGTATGACAGAATCACGGGGCGTAAAACTCGCCTCCAATCAGCAGCTGTTACATGGGCAAGAAATACATTTCTGTAGCATTAAGCCGCAGAACGTGCGGGTTTATTTGTGATGGTAACCTCCACTACCCCCGGACCGGCGCCCCAGGTCCGTCGGTAATCCTGTTACTGCCGTTAAAGGCATCCTAGGAGATGGAAAGCAGTTGTCTGGCTCGGGGGAGCGCCTGGCTGCGGCATGGAAGTGGGGAGCAGGGCGGCTCACCGCCAGGAGCTCCCTGGTGGCCTAGTGCTCAGGATGCTGGGCTCTCAGTGCAGTGACCCGGGTTCAGTGCCTGGTCCCCTGGCTGGTGGACCGAGATGCTGCAAGCTGTCTGTTGTGCCGAAACACACGCACACAGGAAAACACGCACTCACAAGCCCCACCGATGACAGAGAGAGGGGGCGAGGCTAGCTGCCCAGGCTCTGGGCAGGGCACTCACGGTTAAGCCACTTGGCGCTGGGGCTCCACTCGCTCCAGGTGCTGTTGTAGCTCTGAGCCCAGGTCTTCACCCGGGCGCTGTAGGCGGCTCCAGACTGCAGGGCGCTGGCTGGGAGGCGCAGGGTGGGCCCCATGTAGGCCACGTTATAGACTCTGAACTGCTGGAGGAAAGTGGGCTGTCAGGGCGTTTGCTGGGCGGAGGGGCGGACCAGCTCCCGCCCAGGCCGCTGTCCCGAGCTGACCCCGACAGTGCTGAAGAGCTGCCGGCCTGGGTGTCTGGTTATCCCTCCAGTTTCAGGCCTCTGTTTCTCAGCTCCACGATGGTGACCAGAGCCAAGCAAGATGGGTCAGGGAACCAGTCTTTACCTGGCTCCCGAGCGCCCATACTGGTTAGCCATTTGACGTGACTGGGGTAAGCTGAACAAACCCTTCTGAGTTTCAGTTTCCTCCTACTGCCACTTTCTGGCTGTGTGATCTTGGGAAAGTGACACAACCTCTCTGGGCCTTGATGTCTTCTTCTGCAAAATGGCAATACTAAAAGTGCCTACCTCCCTAGTGGGATAAGGCCACAGGCATCACCAGACTGCCAAAAGGGTCCATAGTACAGAAGGACTATGGATCTTTGTCCCAGGGTATGACAGAATCACGGGGCGTAAAACTCGCCTCCAATCAGCAGCTGTTACATGGGCAAGAAATACATTTCTGTAGCATTAAGCCGCAGAACGTGCGGGTTTATTTGTGATGGTAACCTCCACTACCCCCGGACCGGCGCCCCAGGTCCGTCGGTAATCCTGTTACTGCCGTTAAAGGCATCCTAGGAGATGGAAAGCAGTTGTCTGGCTCGGGGGAGCGCCTGGCTGCGGCATGGAAGTGGGGAGCAGGGCGGCTCACCGCCAGGAGCTCCCTGGTGGCCTAGTGCTCAGGATGCTGGGCTCTCAGTGCAGTGACCCGGGTTCAGTGCCTGGTCCCCTGGCTGGTGGACCGAGATGCTGCAAGCTGTCTGTTGTGCCGAAACACACGCACACAGGAAAACACGCACTCACAAGCCCCACCGATGACAGAGAGAGGGGGCGAGGCTAGCTGCCCAGGCTCTGGGCAGGGCACTCACGGTTAAGCCACTTGGCGCTGGGGCTCCACTCGCTCCAGGTGCTGTTGTAGCTCTGAGCCCAGGTCTTCACCCGGGCGCTGTAGGCGGCTCCAGACTGCAGGGCGCTGGCTGGGAGGCGCAGGGTGGGCCCCATGTAGGCCACGTTATAGACTCTGAACTGCTGGAGGAAAGTGGGCTGTCAGGGCGTTTGCTGGGCGGAGGGGCGGACCAGCTCCCGCCCAGGCCGCTGTCCCGAGCTGACCCCGACAGTGCTGAAGAGCTGCCGGCCTGGGTGTCTGGTTATCCCTCCAGTTTCAGGCCTCTGTTTCTCAGCTCCACGATGGTGACCAGAGCCAAGCAAGATGGGTCAGGGAACCAGTCTTTACCTGGCTCCCGAGCGCCCATACTGGTTAGCCATTTGACGTGACTGGGGTAAGCTGAACAAACCCTTCTGAGTTTCAGTTTCCTCCTACTGCCACTTTCTGGCTGTGTGATCTTGGGAAAGTGACACAACCTCTCTGGGCCTTGATGTCTTCTTCTGCAAAATGGCAATACTAAAAGTGCCTACCTCCCAGGGGATAAGTGGGTTAGTCCAGACCCGCATAGTCAAAGCTATAGCTTTTCCAGTAGTCATGCACGGATGTGAGAGCTGGACCATCACGAAGGCTGAGCACCAGAGAACTGAAGCTTTCAAACTGTGGTGTGCAAGAAGACTCTTGAGAGTCCCTTGGACTGCAAGGAGATCACACCAGTCCATCTTAAAGGAAATCAACCCTGAACGTTCACTGGAAGGACGGATGCTGAAGCTGCAGTTCCCATGCTTTGGCTACCTGATGTGAAAAGTCAACTCACTGGAAAAGACCCTGATACTGGGAAGGATGGAGGGCGGGAGGAGAAGGGGACGACAGAGGACGAGATGGTTGGATGGCATCACTGAGTCAATGGACACGAATTGGAGCAAGCTCCGGGAGATGGTGAGGACAGGGGAGCCTGGTGGGCTGCAGTGCACGGGCTCGCAAAGAGTCGGACACAGCGAGTGAACATCTCAGGGCTTCCTGGTTCAGTCGCTCAGTCGTGTCTGACTCTCTGCAACCCCCTGGATTGTGGTCCACCAGGCTCCTCTGTCCTTGGGACTCTCCAGGCAAGAATCCTGGAGTGGGCTGCCATTTCCTTCTCCAGGGGACCTTCCTGATCCAGGGATCAAAGCCGCATCTCCTGTGTCTCCTGCACTGGCAGGTGGTTCTTTACCACTGAACCACTTAGGAAGCTAATGTTATCAAAGGATAATAGAAAAGCTTATGGTGATGAATGAACACACACACATCACCTCACAGAGGCATGAACTCTCTGGAAGAACACACATGCCTCTATGCCCTCTGCCTGCTTTAGCCTGCCATTCCTTTTCCTCCTGGCAAGAGACCAGGGCAGTGGTCAAGCTCTGGGAGAGAAATTAGAGGCTGGGATCAGGAGAGAAATGTGTTTGCAATCTAAGTCCTTTGAATTTTGTTACTTCATGGAAATATGACCCTGATTTTAAAAACTGGAGCAAGTAAGAAGTAAAATAAACGTCAGGATGGATTCTGATGGCAACCCAGGGCCTGAATCCTTTGCCTGGGTTCCCCCCATGGGGTCCCTCCCTGGGCACCCCTTCCCTCCTGCTCAATACCCTGCAGCTGCTGTCCTGCCGGGGGGCTGGAAGCCTCTGGGGGGCGCGTGCACGCTAAGTCGCTGCAGTCATGTCGGATTCTTTGGGATCCCATAGACGGTAGCCTGCGAGGCTCCTCTGTCCATGGACACTGGAGTGGGTTCCCATTTCCTGCTCCAGGGATCTTCCCGATCCAGGGACTCAACCCGCGTCTCTTACGTCTCCTGCACTGGCAGGCAATGGGTTCTTGACCCTGGTGCCACCTGGGAAGCCCGCGGTCTGGTGTGAAGTGAGCCGAGGGGAGATTCTGCGTAACGGGGAGAATCAGCCCGCTCATAGCTAGCGGATAGACTGGAGGCCAGCGGAACTTCTCAGGGAAGCTGAGGACAGGGTGGGAGTGGCAGGGGGAGACCAAGGGCAGGGAGAGAAGGGCACGCTCACACTCAGTGGTCCTTTCTTTCTAAATCCCAGTGAACAGGAAGCAGCAACTGCAGCTGCTTCACGGAAGGAATCATATATCCTAGAGAGGAGTAGGGAATTGAGAAATGTTTTACCAAGAATCGAAAGAAATGGCTTCCAAAGAACTGCTTGTGGTAAGTTTGTTTTCTTTTTAACAAAAAGGCCAGGTGTTCGGGAGACTGTTCAGAGAGAAGGATCCAGGGGAAGAGAAAACAGCCCAGGCTTTGGAGTTCAGATCCTGGCTTCGAGTCCCACTCGGCCTCTCCCAGCCTTGGGACGCCGGGCGAGTCCTTCCACCTCTCCAGGCCTCAGTGTCCTCGTCCCTAAACGGACAGACAAACCCCTCCCCACCTGCAGGGCTTTCCCAGCCATTGGCGACCATCCATGTCGTGGGCACCCAAGACGTGACCCCGAGCACGGCATCCGTGGCCCTCGGGAGGCTGGAGGCCTCGTTTCCTGCCTTTTCACTGTTCACACGCCTACAGCCCCACGGTCCTCAGATACGCCGTGAATGTTTACGCCTCCAAGCCTGGGTTCAGGAAGTTCCCTCTGCCTGACCTTCCCTTCCCTCGCTAGAGAACTCCTATGCATCCTTCAATGCCCAAGCCCAGACTCTACCTCCATGACAAAACCTCATCCAGAAATCATCCAGGATAAGGAGAAGCTCCGTCTCCCAAATTCCACAGCGAGCTTCTAATATTCTGAGAACTGATCCCACCAGCCTGTGCTGGTGTCCGCCGTACTGTAGCACACACAGCTGGACACCCACCCAGCGTCTATTTAAGGTCAGGGACCCAAAGCTCAGGGCAGGTAAACCTCTGTTTCCCATCCAGGGTTAATTCTCATGGGTCTAAGCCAGTTCTGGCTATCTGATTTGCTAGTGTGTGACTGGTTAGAGAGGAGCATGTTACCACCTCTGGTCAATGACTCATGAGGGGAATTCTTCAGCACGAGGTCTCTCCTTGGGGAGGGAGAGACGCGGGAGAGGGTGTCTTACTAGCTTCTGCCCCACCAACAAAAAAAGCTGGAAATGAAATTCTGAGGCCTGAGGCAGCCCAGATCATCTCTATGACTACTAAGCCACAGCCCGGGCACACTGACAGTCCCCTAGAAGGGAAACCCAGGTTTTTTCGGAAGGGGTGTCAAAAATCCTAGAGAGGAGTAGGGAATTGAGAAATGTTTTACCAAGAATCGAAAGAAATGGCTTCCAAAGAACTGCTTGTGGTAAGTTTGTTTTCTTTTTAACAAAAAGGCCAGGTGTTCGGGAGACTGTTCAGAGAGAAGGATCCAGGGGAAGAGAAAACAGCCCAGGCTTTGGAGTTCAGATCCTGGCTTCGAGTCCCACTCGGCCTCTCCCAGCCTTGGGACGCCGGGCGAGTCCTTCCACCTCTCCAGGCCTCAGTGTCCTCGTCCCTAAACGGACAGACAAACCCCTCCCCACCTGCAGGGCTTTCCCAGCCATTGGCGACCATCCATGTCGTGGGCACCCAAGACGTGACCCCGAGCACGGCATCCGTGGCCTCGGGAGGCTGGAGGCCTCGTTTCCTGCCTTTTCACTGTTCACACGCCTACAGCCCCACGGTCCTCAGATACGCCGTGAATGTTTACGCCCCCAAGCCTGGGTTCAGGAAGTTCCCTCTGCCTGACCTTCCCTTCCCTCGCTAGAGAACTCCTATGCATCCTTCAATGCCCAAGCCCAGACTCTACCTCCATGACAAAACCTCATCCAGAAATCATCCAGGATAAGGAGAAGCTCCGTCTCCCAAATTCCACAGCGAGCTTCTAATATTCTGAGAACTGATCCCACCAGCCTGTGCTGGTGTCCGCCGTACTGTAGCACACACAGCTGGACACCCACCCAGCGTCTATTTAAGGTCAGGGACCCAAAGCTCAGGGCAGGTAAACCTCTGTTTCCCATCCAGGGTTAATTCTCATGGGTCTAAGCCAGTTCTGGCTATCTGATTTGCTAGTGTGTGACTGGTTAGAGAGGAGCATGTTACCACCTCTGGTCAATGACTCATGAGGGGAATTCTTCAGCACGAGGTCTCTCCTTGGGGAGGGAGAGACGCGGGAGAGGGTGTCTTACTAGCTTCTGCCCCACCAACAAAAAAAGCTGGAAATGAAATTCTGAGGCCTGAGGCAGCCCAGATCATCTCTATGACTACTAAGCCACAGCCCGGGCACACTGACCAGTGCTGTCTCCTGGCTGGAGTCAGGTGCCAGATCCTAAACCCAGCTGCATTCCAGCCAGCCCAGTCTCTGTTCCCTGTTCCCCAGAACTTCCTCTGGGGAGCCCCTTCTTCCTTATTCTCAGCCCATCTGGTCTGGGTGGGGCTGACCTGGCCTGCTCCAGAGGGGGGAATGTGACTCACCCCTGGCCACCGTGAGCCCTGCACCAGCACCCCTCTCCTGCCTACCGCCCGTGACAGGTTCAGACACTGGCATGTGGTCCCAGGTAGGCAGCTGATCGCTGGCCCCAGGACGTTTACCACGACTATCTGGAGAGAAGGACTTTTCACGCTGCGCCTTAAAGCCCGGAGCTTCTAGTGGGCATGCTGGCCTTGACGTGAGCCAAGAGCCTGTTTAAAAATGAAGCCAAGGGGGCTTCCCTGGTGGTTCAGTGAGTAAGGACACCGCCTTGCAGTGCAGGGGGTGCCGGTTCAATCCCTGGCCTGGGAAGATTCCACATGCCACGGAGCGGCTGGAACGATGTGTCCAACTACCGAACCAGAGCTCTGGAGCGCATGCGCCCAGAGCCAGTGCTCTGCAGTGACAGAGGCCACTGCGATGGGAGGCCCACATGGGCCAAAGAATAAAGATAAATAAATGAAAGACCAATAGAAGTGGCATATATATATATATATATATATATATATATATATATATATATAAATGAGGCCAAGGGCTTCTCTGGTAGCTCAATGGTGAGGGATCCGCCTACCAATTCAGGAGATGTGGGTTTGATCCCTGATCCGGGAAGATCCCACATGCCGCAGGGCAACTAGGTTCCGTGTGCTCCAGCTACTGAGCCTGTGCTCTAGAGCCTGGGAGCCGCAACTACTGAGCCCACATGCCCTAGAGCCTGTGCTTTGCAATAAGAGAAACCCTGCAATGAAAAACCTGCACCCCACAACCCAGACTAGTCTCTGCTTTCTCCAACTAGCAAAAAAGCCTGTGCAGCAGTGAAGACCCAGCATAGCCATAAACAAAATTAAAAAAAGAGAAAAAGGAAGGCAAGGGCTTCCCTGGGGGCTCAGTGGTAAAGAATCTGCCTGCCGATGCAGGAGACGTGGGTTTGATCCCTGATCTGGGAAGATCCCACGTGCCTGGGAACAATGAAGTCCACAGGCAGCACCTCGTGAGCCTGTGCTCTAGAGCCTGGGAGCCGCAACTACTGAGCCCACATGCCCTAGAGCCTGTGCTTTGCAATAAGAGAAACCCTGCAATGAAAAACCTGCACCCCACAACCCAGACTAGTCTCTGCTTTCTCCAACTAGCAAAAAAGCCTGTGCAGCAGTGAAGACCCAGCATAGCCATAAACAAAATTAAAAAAAGAGAAAAAGGAAGGCAAGGGCTTCCCTGGGGGCTCAGTGGTAAAGAATCTGCCTGCCGATGCAGGAGACGTGGGTTTGATCCCTGATCTGGGAAGATCCCACGTGCCTGGGAACAATGAAGTCCACAGGCAGCACCTCGTGAGCCTGTGCTCTAGAGCCTGGGAGCCGCAGCTACTGAAGCCGGAGCGCCCAAGAGCCCATGCTCTACAACAAGAGAAGCCACAGCAACGAGGAACCCACACTGCAACGAGGGAGCAGCCTCCGCTCACCACAACCGGAAAAAGCTAGGAGAGCAGTGACGACCCAGTGCAGCCAAAAATAATAAATGAAATCATTAAGAAAAAGAAATGAAGCCCAGACTTTTCTGTTGGCTCAGTAGTAAAGAATCTGCCTGCTAGTAGAGAGGACATGGGTTCAGTCCCTTCTCTGGAAAGATCCCACTTCATTCCGCAGAACAACTAAGCCTGTGGGCCACAGCTACTGAACCCGTGCTCTAGAGCCCGTAAGCCACAACGTCGGAGCCCAAATGCCACAACTATGGAAGCCCGCACGCCTGGAGCTTGTGCTCGGCGACAAGAGAAACTATCACGTGGAGAAGCTCAAGCACCTCACCTACAGAGTAGCCCCCACTCAGCGGGACTAGAGAAGGCCTGGGCGTAGCAACAAAGGCCCGGCACAGCCATAAAGAAATAAATCTTAAAAAAAATTAAATGAAGCCAACCCAGATGAAAGCAGGACTAAAGGACAGAGACTGCAGGAACCTGGATCTGAGCGTGCTGCACCAACAAGTGATGTTCCTTTGGGACCCGCCAGTGGTGCCCTTCTCTCCCCTCCAGCCTGTCCCCTGAGCTAAGCCCACACAGGTCCAGGAACTGGAAGGGGATTTATGGACAAGACTGCCTCTTTCCTTGGCACCTGTGCCAGCCCCCTCTTCCCGACTGCTCCGAGCCTCTGCGGTATGCGCCCGGCTGACCTTCCTCCTCCTCCCCACATCCTGGCCCGGGGCCCAGGAGGAAAACCGCACCTGAGAGATGTAAACCCATGCCCACGGGCCTCCCTGGCTTGGCCAGGAAGAGAGGAAGCAGGGACAGAGCTGATGTGGCAGCCAGGGCCAGGCCAGCCTGGGTCCCGGGACCTGAGGCCCGGCCCCACGCAGACGGTCGACAGTGACAGACCAGGTGGGACGTCAGAGGCCTGAGGCGCTCAGGAGAAAGGAGGTGACGCGTGTGATGCTGTTGTGCTGACAGGGGAGTCTGTGTCGCATGTTCTGTGCTCCCCACAGCCCTGCGGGGTGGGTACTCTTATTATCGCTGTGTGACAGATGGGGACACCGAGGTAAGAGAAGAGGGAGCAAAAAACTCAAGATCCTGCGGCAAGTGGCAGGGCAGGTGTTGGAACCAGGGCCCCTGGGTTCAGATGTCAGGCCTCCAACGGGGCTATCTGAGGAAAAAGCTAGGAGAGCAGTGACGACCCAGTGCAGCCAAAAATAATAAATGAAATCATTAAGAAAAAGAAATGAAGCCCAGACTTTTCTGTTGGCTCAGTAGTAAAGAATCTGCCTGCTAGTAGAGAGGACATGGGTTCAGTCCCTTCTCTGGAAAGATCCCACTTCATTCCGCAGAACAACTAAGCCTGTGGGCCACAGCTACTGAACCCGTGCTCTAGAGCCCGTAAGCCACAACGTCGGAGCCCAAATGCCACAACTATGGAAGCCCGCACGCCTGGAGCTTGTGCTCGGCGACAAGAGAAACTATCACGTGGAGAAGCTCAAGCACCTCACCTACAGAGTAGCCCCCACTCAGCGGGACTAGAGAAGGCCTGGGCGTAGCAACAAAGGCCCGGCACAGCCATAAAGAAATAAATCTTAAAAAAAATTAAATGAAGCCAACCCAGATGAAAGCAGGACTAAAGGACAGAGACTGCAGGAACCTGGATCTGAGCGTGCTGCACCAACAAGTGATGTTCCTTTGGGACCCGCCAGTGGTGCCCTTCTCTCCCCTCCAGCCTGTCCCCTGAGCTAAGCCCACACAGGTCCAGGAACTGGAAGGGGATTTATGGACAAGACTGCCTCTTTCCTTGGCACCTGTGCCAGCCCCCTCTTCCCGACTGCTCCGAGCCTCTGCGGTATGCGCCCGGCTGACCTTCCTCCTCCTCCCCACATCCTGGCCCGGGGCCCAGGAGGAAAACCGCACCTGAGAGATGTAAACCCATGCCCACGGGCCTCCCTGGCTTGGCCAGGAAGAGAGGAAGCAGGGACAGAGCTGATGTGGCAGCCAGGGCCAGGCCAGCCTGGGTCCCGGGACCTGAGGCCTGGCCCCCCGCAGACGCTCGACAGTGACAGACCAGGTGGGACGTCAGAGGCCTGAGGCGCTCAGGAGAAAGGAGGTGACGCGTGTGATGCTGTTGTGCTGACAGGGGAGTCTGTGTCGCATGTTCTGTGCTCCCCACAGCCCTGCGGGGTGGGTACTCTTATTATCGCTGTGTGACAGATGGGGACACCGAGGTAAGAGAAGAGGGAGCAAAAAACTCAAGATCCTGCGGCAAGTGGCAGGGCAGGTGTTGGAACCAGGGCCCCTGGGTTCAGATGTCAGGCCTCCAACGGGGCTATCTGAGGGGAAAATGTGAGGGGCTGGGAGTGGCTTCCAGCCCCACCTGCAGCTAAAACAGAGGGGGCCCAGCCAACCATTCTGTAGCCCTGAGAGTATTTGATCGTTTCTTACAAATCAACTCTCTGTTTTTAAAAATGTCAACGCATGCTGGGTGTGCTAGGTCGCCTCAGCCATATCTGACTCTCTGCAACCTGTGGACCGCAGCCCGCCAGGCTCCTCTGTGCATGGGACTCTCCAGGCAAGAAGACTGGAGGGGGTTGCTGTGCCCTCCTCCAGGGGATCTTCCCAGCCCAGGGGATCACATCGGAATCTCTTATGTCTCCTGGATTGACAGGTGGATTCTTTACCACAAGGGCCACCTGGGAAACGCAGAATGTCAAATACATTCGTTTACAAAGGAACATCATGAATGAAAAATATAAATAAAATAGGACCTCACTGCCACAGCTATGACTGGACGCAAGGACCAGACTCCATGAGCGTCTCACCAATAAATGCGATCAGAACCAAACTACAGCATTAAACTATGGCTGAACCTGTTTCCTGGGGGAAGGCACTGAGCCTGCAGGCCCTTCTCTCTGTTAAAAAGAAGCTCAGTTGACAGATTTCTAATTTATATTCACTCAAAACTTTTATATAGTTCCATGTATTTTGGCATCTGGTATTACTGATCAAAGTCTAGAAGGTTTATTATCTTAGTGATTTAAAAAAAGAATTCTGAATGAGGCTTGGAACTTCTAATCCAATTTTGAGAATATAAAGAAATACTATGCTGTAAAATTTTTTAAAAAGCACAAAATCAACATGTGATACAGTATGATGAACCAAAGTACAGATTTTGTTAAATTTCAAAAATAAAAAAATCTTAGGAAAAAAAAAAAAGAAGCTCAATGGAGATGCTTCCCTTGCCAGTCAGGATTGGAAGGGGGTGACCATCTCTCCTGGGATTCATCGTTTAAGTGTATTTAAATGCATCACCTAAGAGCTCAAGCGTCCCACCTCCTGGGAAACAAATGTGGTCCAGAGTGCTGCCTTTATCGGTGAGGAGCCCTGCCCGGAAATAAACTCCCTGTCTGCACACTGGGAATCGGGGGCCCAGAGGCGTAGAGACTGGTCCCCGCACAGAACCACGGTGGAATCTGGGGGTCTGGATCCCCAGGGTGCGCCGTCCAGTCGGGGGTCACTGTCCCCTTCTCCCACTCCAGAGCCCAAGTCTGCACCCCGCCCCAAGCCTCCAGAGGTACGGAGAAACCCCGCAGGGCGCCTACTCACATCACTGGGGTCGTCCTCATTTGAGATGTTGACCAGGTAGGTGAGCTCGGTGTGCAGGTGATTGTCAGGAGGGTACGGGTTGTGCCAGGTCAGCAGCCATGTGTGGGAGATGTTGGCGTGAACCGTGAGGTTTCTGGGGGCCAGCGGTTTCACTGTGGAGAAGCGGCAGCTGGTGAGGGGCTGGGCAGGGCTCGGGAGGGGGCGTGGCCAAGAGGAGGCGTGGCCCTGCCCCGCACCTAGGCCAGCTTAGATTCTCAGTCACACCGCCTCTTAGTCACACGGCCGCCGCAGTACATCAGTGGAATACCACACAGATTTCGTCATAATAATCACAACCATATACCAATCCTCATGTGGCTAAAATCTCTACCTATCATTTATTTGCTGTTGCTCAGTCGCTAAGTCTTGTCAGGCTCTTTTGTGACCCCGTGGACCGTAGCCCACCGGGCTCCTCTGTCCATGGGATGCTCCAGGCAAGAATACTGGAATGGGTGGCCATTTCTTTCTCCAGGGGATCTTCCTGACCCAGGGATCAAACCTGCATCTCCTGCACTGGCAAGCGGGTTCTTTACCACTGAGCCACCAGGCAAGTCCACTAAGCACTTCAGGGGTTATTAACTACCTTTCCACAGTGAACGCGACACGGCTAAGTCACGTAATCCAAACTCCGACTTTTCCGCTTTGATCAAATATTTGGCCACATCTGTGTACTGTATTATTATTTATTAAGTACTTTTCTTTATTTTTATTCGTGTGTTTTAAAACTTTGTCTCTTTTAATGTGATCATACCCAGGAGATCACAGGTACATAATGAGCATTAAAATCAACATACCTGTGCAAATTATTTTAATTGATGGATTCATGAATGGGCCTGTGTAAATCACTCCCACCTACACCTAATGAGCAGTATCTGCCCTGGGGGTCCAGGACTGAGGACTGTCCCACAGGTGGAATCTGGGGTCTGGATCCCCAGGGTGCGCCGTCCAGTCGGGGGTCACTGTCCCCTTCTCCCACTCCAGAGCCCAAGTCTGCACCCCGCCCCAAGCCTCCAGAGGTACGGAGAAACCCGCAGGCGCCTACTCACATCACTGGGGTCGTCCTCATTTGAGATGTTGACCAGGTAGGTGAGCTCGGTGTGCAGGTGATTGTCAGGAGGGTACGGGTTGTGCCAGGTCAGCAGCCATGTGTGGGAGATGTTGGCGTGAACCGTGAGGTTTCTGGGGGCCAGCGGTTTCACTGTGGAGAAGCGGCAGCTGGTGAGGGGCTGGGCAGGGCTCGGGAGGGGGCGTGGCCAAGAGGAGGCGTGGCCCTGCCCCGCACCTAGGCCAGCTTAGATTCTCAGTCACACCGCCTCTTAGTCACACGGCCGCCGCAGTACATCAGTGGAATACCACACAGATTTCGTCATAATAATCACAACCATATACCAATCCTCATGTGGCTAAAATCTCTACCTATCATTTATTTGCTGTTGCTCAGTCGCTAAGTCTTGTCAGGCTCTTTTGTGACCCCGTGGACCGTAGCCCACCGGGCTCCTCTGTCCATGGGATGCTCCAGGCAAGAATACTGGAATGGGTGGCCATTTCTTTCTCCAGGGGATCTTCCTGACCCAGGGATCAAACCTGCATCTCCTGCACTGGCAAGCGGGTTCTTTACCACTGAGCCACCAGGCAAGTCCACTAAGCACTTCAGGGGTTATTAACTACCTTTCCACAGTGAACGCGACACGGCTAAGTCACGTAATCCAAACTCCGACTTTTCCGCTTTGATCAAATATTTGGCCACATCTGTGTACTGTATTATTATTTATTAAGTACTTTTCTTTATTTTTATTCGTGTGTTTTAAAACTTTGTCTCTTTTAATGTGATCATACCCAGGAGATCACAGGTACATAATGAGCATTAAAATCAACATACCTGTGCAAAAATTATTTTAATTGATGGATTCATGAATGGGCCTGTGTAAATCACTCCCACTCTTAGCACCTTGGGTATGAGTAAGTTTTTCAGGAATTGCTGACAGAGTGGTGAAGACTGTGTGCCCTGTGAGAATACTGCCCCACCCCTCCCCATTTTGCTTGCCTCACTGCCCGCCTCGCCCGCCCGCCCCTCCGCCCCCTCGCCCCGCCCATCGCCCCGCCCCACTCACCGTGGTCGCTGGGCTTGAAGGAGCTGTTCCACAGCAGCTGCTCCCCCGCCCACAGGTTCAGCTGGTAGGTGTCCGCTCGGACCACGTTATCCATCGGCATGTAGCACACACACACAGCGCCCCCCGTGCCTGCTTTGTTCTCGGGGACACACGTGTGGTTTCTGCAGACACAGAGGTTGCATTAGGCTGGCCATGTGATTCACGGGGTCCCCAGGACACACCCCCAGGGACCTCAGGCCCTTCCAGCTTCCTGGTCGCCCTGGCTCAAGGACCGGATCCTGGGACTTGAAAGCAAAGCAGCCAAGGTGCGGCGGGGACAGCGGCCCGGGGCCACCTCCCTGCTGCCCCCAGGGCCTCACCACACCCACCGCGGACGCTTATGTGCCCCTTCCCCAGGCTTGGACCCTGAAAACCAGCGAAAGGAAGGAAGCCATGGCATGAAAGGATTTGTAACAACACAGGTTGTGTGTCCTAGCGCCTCTCGGATAGCACAGTTTTGCCTGGGAAACATGCCACAGCCTAATCCTAAGGCGTCACCCGCAACGGCCCCCCTCTCACGGGCTAGGCCAGCCAGGGGCTGGCAAATGTTTTCTGTAATGGACCAGATCCTAAATATTCGAGACTCTGAAGGCCATAGCCTTTCTGTCCCTACTGCATAACTCTGCTGACACAGCCCTGGTCACAGAGAGTATGCAAACAAATGCGCACGGCTGAGTGGCAAGAAAACTACACTAACAAAAACAGACGGCGGGCTTCCCTGGTGGTCCAGTGGGTAAGGACACCGCCTTGCAGTGCAAGGGGCGCCGGTTCGATCCCTGGCCTGGGAAGATCCCACGTGCTGCAGAGCAGCTAGACTGATGTGTCCAACTGCCGAGCTGGAGCTCTGGAGCGCATGCGTCCAGAGTCGGTGCTCTGCAACAACAAAGGCCACCGCGATGCGAGGCCCACACGGGCCAAAGAACAAAGATGGATGAAAATAGATAAATAAAAGACCAACAGAAGTGGCCAAAAAAAAAAAAAAAAAGAAAAGAACAGATGGTGGATCAGATGTGGCCACCATGTGCACAGCCCTGGTCTAAGCCCGAGTATCACATGCAGAAGCACAGCCAGGCCACCGTGAACACACTGTGGGGTAACACCTCCGGTGGCGTCGCCCACACTGGACGCTGTCGGTCCCACTGTGCTCTGTAACTGCGTGCCTCGTGGACGGGGCCTGTCCCAGGGCCTTCCGCAACAGGGCGACGCCTGTGGACCCTGGGGGATCCCAGCTGAACCACCTGGAAACCCACCCCAGGTCCACGGTCCAGCGACCGCCATGATGGACTCCACCGCTAACGCGGCGACGCCTCGCCTGGAGGTCCTCAGAATGAGGCCGGGCTTCCACCGGGCCAGACATGAAACCCGCGGACCTCAGCCGCCCTCTCCACCCTCTGTCTCTCACCAGCTGACGGTGGATTTTTCCGAAGCTACGTGACCTGTGAGGTTGTCACTGCTCCGATCCGGACCGGCTGTGCCCCTTCCCCAGGCTTGGACCCTGAAAACCAGCGAAAGGAAGGAAGCCATGGCATGAAAGGATTTGTAACAACACAGGTTGTGTGTCCTAGCGCCTCTCGGATAGCACAGTTTTGCCTGGGAAACATGCCACAGCCTAATCCTAAGGCGTCACCCGCAACGGCCCCCCTCTCACGGGCTAGGCCAGCCAGGGGCTGGCAAATGTTTTCTGTAATGGACCAGATCCTAAATATTCGAGACTCTGAAGGCCATAGCCTTTCTGTCCCTACTGCATAACTCTGCTGACACAGCCCTGGTCACAGAGAGTATGCAAACAAATGCGCACGGCTGAGTGGCAAGAAAACTACACTAACAAAAACAGACGGCGGGCTTCCCTGGTGGTCCAGTGGGTAAGGACACCGCCTTGCAGTGCAAGGGGCGCCGGTTCGATCCCTGGCCTGGGAAGATCCCACGTGCTGCAGAGCAGCTAGACTGATGTGTCCAACTGCCGAGCTGGAGCTCTGGAGCGCATGCGTCCAGAGTCGGTGCTCTGCAACAACAAAGGCCACCGCGATGCGAGGCCCACACGGGCCAAAGAACAAAGATGGATGAAAATAGATAAATAAAAGACCAACAGAAGTGGCCAAAAAAAAAAAAAAAAAGAAAAGAACAGATGGTGGATCAGATGTGGCCACCATGTGCACAGCCCTGGTCTAAGCCCGAGTATCACATGCAGAAGCACAGCCAGGCCACCGTGAACACACTGTGGGGTAACACCTCCGGTGGCGTCGCCCACACTGGACGCTGTCGGTCCCACTGTGCTCTGTAACTGCGTGCCTCGTGGACGGGGCCTGTCCCAGGGCCTTCCGCAACAGGGCGACGCCTGTGGACCCTGGGGGATCCCAGCTGAACCACCTGGAAACCCACCCCAGGTCCACGGTCCAGCGACCGCCATGATGGACTCCACCGCTAACGCGGCGACGCTCTCGCCTGGAGGTCCTCAGAATGAGGCCGGGCTTCCACCGGGCCAGACATGAAACCCGCGGACCTCAGCCGCCCTCTCCACCCTCTGTCTCTCACCAGCTGACGGTGGATTTTTCCGGAAGCTACGTGACCTGTGAGGTTGTCACTGCTCCGATGGCCTGCTGAATGGGAACTTGCAGGCTTCTGTGATTTAAAATTTGTGTTCATTTTGAATAGGAGAAATATCAGTCAGTGGGAGCTACCCAGACTACATCTATTGGAAGGACTGAAGCTGAAGCTCCAATACATTGACCACGTGATACAAAAGACCTGACTTGTTGGAAAAGATGCTGACGCTAGGGAAGACTGGAGGCAAGAAAAGGGGGCGACAGAGGATGAGATGCTTGGAGGGCATCATCAACTCAATGGACGTATGTTTGAGCAAACTCAGGGAGATAGTGAAGGACAGGCGAGTCTGGCACGCTGCAGTCCACGGGGGATGTGACTGAATCAGACATGACTGAGCGAATGAACAGAAACAACCCAGACGAAAGCGCTGGGGGTCCTCACTAATTCTTAAGCACGCAAGAGAATCCTGAGACCAAAAAGTCTGACACCTGCTGGTCTAGTCCAGGATTCCACCACGTCCACGTGCCAGGTGCCTTGGCGACAGAGCTTGGAGCATCGTGACCCACTCACTGCCTCTCACGCTGCACCCCAGGGCACCTCACCTCTACCCGGCCCAATCAAGCCCCGTGAATCGCCCTTCGCACAGGCATTCCAGGGCACCACACGGACCTGGTGAGCTCCAAGGCAAACCCTCCCCGAATCCCAGCCCGGGCTCACCCAGAGTCGAAGAACATCAGTTGGTAGGACAGGCGGAGCTCGTCCCTGCAGTTGGTGGGCCCGGCCATCTCCCACTCACAGGTGGAGATGCTGATGTAGTCGGAGAGGCAGGTGGGTCCCGGCAGGACTCTCAGGCTCTCTGGGGAGACAGAGGAGACCTCTGAGCAGCTGGAGCCCGACGGCCAAGAGGGATGAGTCAGAAACCAGCCCAAACAGGACAAGGGGACCATCACAGAGCCACGAGACCACCGTCCCAGGCACAGCCCCTACAGAGCAGGGACCGGGACCGGAGCTCCGGGAGCTTCCCAGCTGCATTGGGGCGATGCCTGTGGCTGAAGAAATACCCTCCGGTACAGGGTCCATCAGCGCGGACAGACCAAATGCAAACTCAGCGCTCTGCCCGTGGCCGAATTAAAGGAAAATATGTCTTGGGATCGCTACCCAGCCATCACAGGCTTCTGTCCCATTCTGAGCTGGGGGAGACACTGTCTTCTCCTGTCCCCTGGGCTCATCTATTCCCCAGCCCTCCCTGTGCTCAGGAGGCTGGCCCTCATGGCCCTGTCGTCCAGATACCCTCGTCCCCTGGCTTTGGCCATTACTGAAGGGTGGGACGAAGGCATGGACTCTTCCAATGAGTCCATGACAGAGCTGGAATTTGAACCCAGCCAGATGATTTGCCAGATCATCGGGGAGCTCTCACCCTGCCCTGGGCGGCCAGCACCTGACGGCCAGGTGCCTTCCTTCTCCCGCACTCAGTACCGGGCTGCTCCCTGCTCCCATCCAGCTCCCAGCTGGGTAAAGGAGCTAGCACATTAAGGAGAGTCTTGTTTAGTCACTAAGTTGTGTCCTAGACTCGGTGTGACCCCATGGACTGTACCCCGCCAGGCTCCTCCGTCCATGGGATTTCCCAGGCAAGAACACTGGAATGGGTTGCCATTTCCTTCTCCAGGGGATCTTCCTGACCCAGGTTCAAATCTGCACCTCCTGCATTGGCAGGTGGATTCATGACCGCTGAGCCACCTGGGAAGTCCAAGGAGAGTCTCGGATGCCTAATAAGTTGCCCAAATTCACTTCCTGATCCCTCAAACGCCCCCAATACCCTCTGCATCTCAGCCGTGACAACCGCCGCCCTGCCGTTCAGGTGAGAAATACCGGGGTCATTCTCACCACCTCGCTCTCCCTCACCTCAACTCTAGTCTGTCTTCAAATCTATCTTCCAGATGGATCCACATGCTGATGTGCCCAATCTGCTCTGCTGGCCCCAGCCCCACCCGGCTCAAGGCACTGCCGGCTCCCTGCCTCCCAGCTTCCACCCTCGTGCCAGTCCAAGGTAAGGTCACAGAGCATGCCTCTCCTCTGCTCAAACTCTGGGCTCGGTCTCCCTGGTACTCTGCCGTCTCCATCTCTTCCTCTCCTGCTCACTGATGCCCCCACATTTCTCTCCTTTGACCGTTCCAACACTCCAGGCAGGCTCTGGGCTCAGAGCTGGTGAGAATGCTCCTAACCTGGATGTGCGCCTGGCTCCTCATTTCCTCCAAATCTTAGCTCCACGGTGGCTCCACGAGGACTTCCCAGGAGCTTTATATCGCAACCCTCCCCCCCCTCCAGCTTTCCCAGTCCTCCCTCGTCTGTTCTATTTGGCCTTCTGCCGTCACCTCCTGAATGAATGTGAGCAAATTGCGGGACAGTGGAGAACAGAGGGTGCG